>OX454416.1:107562059-112362059 GCA_949715475.1 Microchrysa polita | reverse complement strand
GGATGGCCGGGCGTCTTACCCGATAAGACCATAAATGATTGGCAACGAATTTTTTCGCTTTTTTTATTTGGCGGCTTTGTTGCTGGCGGACTTAATTTGTTAATTAATTTGACGGACGACCAGCATGAATATGGACATGTATGCGCAGCAATATGTGTGTTTAATTTTTATTTATTTTTTTGGCTGGTCTTTAACGGAAATGTGGGTGCGTATGATTATGGTGACTCAACATAATTGTTAGTTGGACGATTAGAGGGTGGTGATTGAAATTTGAAATGGTCTTTTGAGGGTATTTAGTTCCAGTGAATTATGAGGATCGGGTTGCTAATGGAAACTCGTATGCCCGGAGAATTTGTGTTTGATTCAATCGTAAATTTTACAATTGGATTAACTTTAATTGTAAAGCTAATTGAAGTGACAATGCGATTTTAATTCGATTTTTCATGTTAATCCATTAAATTGGTTAAGACCACTCAGAACGCAATAAACAAGATTGTTGTTCAGAATGATGAGAAAACCAAATTTAATACTGGGTGGGGCAAAATATTGAAAGATGGAAAGTCTTCGAAATGCGATAAAACGGGCACAAATGTCTATCAAAACTGGCGGTCAGCCATACTCGAAAAAATACTCCTCTAAATAAAGATTTCCAAATCATTCAAACACAATACTGGATGATTAACTTTGCGCCACCCTGTACTGTACAATCCCAATCAGTTCCAGGGCTGTGCAGGGATTTTGAATCGACTTGGTATGAGGAGGTATCCTCCGTTTAGGCGCGATTAGATTCATAACCTGACGCGCGAAATAGGGTTAGGCGCCTTTTACTGCACACATGCTGTGGCGGATTTACCGGTAGGCTGGACCCTTAGGGCGCCACAAGACTGAATTCAGAATTAATTGCATCTTTGGTTTGTTTTTTTTTTTTTTTTTTTTTAACAGACGAAGGGACTTAGAAGCTTCAATTCAGACCCAGCACCTTATTTCTTGTTTTTTTATGACATTTCATTCACTGTTTCCCAACACGTGGCCCGCGGACCGAATGTGACCTGTGAGGGTCTCGGATCAGGTCCGCAAAAGTATATCCACAATGAAATCAAAGTTTACGATTTTCACTGAACAATGCTTTTCTGTAATATTTGTTTCAAGATGGGCGTATTTTTCGAGACTGACCACAAGAATTTGCAACTGCATGTTGAAGTTGCTGAACCCGGTTTCCAGGTTTACAAAGCCACAGCGACTTAGATCGTGTACTTCCATTTTGCCGAAAAATTTTGGCTATTAAAATTCGTTCGAATTAATATTAATGAGTAGTCTGGCTGGTCGAGCGGTTAGTGCGCGCACCTTCGGTGCACAGGCTCATGAGTTCGAATCTCACCGTGTTCCATTGTGTTTTCCGAACTCACGAGCTTGTGACAGACTATGATCTCACTCAGATGTTAAACGAGTACCCATTTATGGGGATAAATAACACTGCTGAGCGTGATGCTGATCTCATTACCTCATCAAAAAGCAGATAAGATCTTGGAAATAGGATGTCACTAACACATCCTGCGGCCTTAGTCCAATGTTGGATTGTCGCGCCTGTTATTTATTTTTATTTTTAATATTAATGAAACTCAAAATGAAAAGTGGGGTTATCCTCTCCGGTCCACTATGCGGCTCCATTTGGAAAAATTGACCCCGGTTGCGCTATTTTATTTGTTCATGGGTAGCATGTAAAATTTATCCCGTTTTAGCTCAGTCCCCGATTTGCGATTTTTGTGTGTGCATGAGTCCCAGGAAAATTTGAACTCGTTTGCCGTCCAGTTTCGGAAGCCCAGCAGCTGGCGGCTACGGAGTTCTCCCAGCGAAATAATGCACAATCATTCAAATTCGGCTATTCTTTTGTTAAAAGTATTTGAATTTTAAATTCAAATAAAACTAAATACAAATATGCCGTTATTTAGCGGTGACTATATTTTACACATTTCTCTTTTAAATTATGCTGAACCACAACGCATCGGCATGATTGATTCTGTTTATCTGCCGTAATTTTTAGCCATTATACCCCCTTATCTAGAAAAATGACACGAATAAGTTGGGCAGGCTCATCAATTGAATCCTCCGAGTAAATAACCAATTAAATACTTTATCGGTAAAGGTAGACCAACCTCAGATATATGGTAAAAAAGGTCAAACTTTCTGGTGGAAATAACATATTTGACGAAAACGTACCAGAACATGCCTAATCTAAAAACGTAGTGTAGTAGCCTACGTAATATGCACGAGAAACTGGCCCCAATGGGCATAGCCAGGATTTCGGTCAGGGGGCGCGACTCCGAAATTTTTTCAACATCATGATTTTCTTAGAATTTGAAATTGTCGGTCACGAAAATATTGTAAGGCAAATTTTAGAGTAGTCGGTGCACAGTGTCATGACCCACGTGACGAACTATGATCTCTATGATGGGGTTAAATAACATTGCTGAGCGTGCTCTTGATCTCAACACCTCAACAAAAAAGCAGTTAAGATCGTGGACATTGAATGTTACTTACACATCTGTGATCTTGATCATGCCTGCTATTTTTTTTTAATTTTAAAGCCAAATTTTAAGGAAGGACAGTCGAGATTACCAGGGATTTGGGGCGCATGAGCGGAGCGTGGAGCGGTTTTTGGCAGGCTGGAGCGGAGCGATTTTTGCTTTGCTTCCCGGGGGACTTCATTTGACAGTTAAAACTGTGTTCCGCAGCTCAGAAGCCATGCAATGAAACGCATGAAAATATGAGATTCTCGCAAAAGAAAAAAGCGTCTCCATAAAGGGAAACATTTCTGATCTACTTATGTTATCAATTCATGATATTCACATGTAGGTATCCCTGTTATGGATATCAGGGGCCTGAAAACTAAAAATATTTTAGTTTTCCACGAATGAAACGTATGTATTGGGACGCAGCCTCTGCACCTCCGTCAGTTACGAGTGGCCAGTTGCTGCCGTCCATTTGTCCGCGCCACCTGGCTAGAAACTATCACGGGCTCGGAAAAGCATTCCGCGGCAGTATATGGAGCGTTAAAGAAGGCATCTGGTTAGTTTTCTAGACTACAGTCTTAGCAGCAGAAAATTTTACGAGATTCAAACTCCCCCCTGGCTTCGCCCATGCTGTCCCCTAGCCGAAGATCCGAACTGTAGGGAAAGCCTCAAACGAAGAAAAATTGTGTTTTTATGTCGATGTAGGGAATAACCCTTTAATGTAAGCAAAGCCTTGGAGGAAGGGAAGTTAGGATAAGAGATGGAGAGGGGAACAACACACACATCCTTGGGGTCTCAGTGGAATTCGAACCCACGCGCCGGCAACTCAGAGAAAGAGTGACATCTCCACCAAGTCTAATGTCAAAAAATCTCAACTCAAAGAAAACAAATTTCGAAGGGAACTTGTTTATTTCTTATGCGAAATATTTTTTTTTGTGACCAACACGAAAATTGGGGTTTACTTGCTTCAGGTTCATTTAGTTTTGGGAATATGTTGTAAAACGAAACTTTACAGCCACAACAAAATTCCTATCTAGAAAGCCCATGGCACTCCCAGGTGTTTCTAGTCCGGAGTAATTCACTTTTAGACTAAGTGGTCCGCGGACATTTGTGAGGTGGGAACAATTGCTTTACTATAGCAGCTACCAAACCCATGAGCAAAGCAAAGGAGGGGGCAGGGAGGTGCGCTTTACCCCCCTTGTTGATGATCACGACATTTATTTTTCTATATTTCCATATATTTTATAGAGTATACTAGATGTTTGATGGCGTAAAAATGCAGTTTTGTCTCTTATTACAGTACTAAAATTTCCATACTACAAATAAACAACAGCGTGTAGGAGACCATCAGTTGGCGCCTCGCCCTCGCTGCAATCCACAATTTTAGTTTTCTTTTCGAATGATTTCAGTCTCCGGGTGACTAAGTCAGAATGACAGGAACCCTTTTGCTGAACTTCACTTTTCCGAAATCATTAAACTGTACCGTTAGCCACTTCATTTAAGGGGAAAGATAGTGATAGTGATAGTGAATGAGATCTTATCTTTATATTGTTCTATCAAATCGCACAAACACACACACACCAATCATATTCTCGATTAAATTTTCTGTAAAATTGGCTCAGAAATATTTAACCCATTTTCTAACAATATTTTTGGGACCGACAATTTTAACTGGCGGGAAATCTTAACTATTTTCATCGATTTGAATTATAAATTTCCTTATCCTACGAGACAAATTCCTAGCTACGATCATGGTGTTGAAGAAATTTTGGGCTTGCCCGCTTCAACTTCTGAAAGAAACCTGATGACGTCCCTTGTCTAATCTTACAGAAAAGCTACTTTCTTCAGGGAATCCTACAATTTCTTGTCAGCTCGGCACAACATGGACAAAATTAGTTCTTTCGAAATCCGGAAATGGAAAATGTTAACGAAAAGTAAATCTGAATCATTGATCAGCTAAAAATATGGTGAAATTGGTAAAATGATGAAAACTCAATGTCTAAATTCAAGTCAATTCAAAACACTAGCTCGTCAGAAAGTCAGTGGCGTACGTACGTATTTTAGGAATTTCTGACCGCCCAATTGCAGAACAATTCAATTTAACGAGCCCCTCTAACATTACCACTTTGGAAATTCCGTCTAAGAAGTTCTCTGAGAATTCACAAATAAAACTTGGGATTTAGTTGTTGTATTTATTTTGTGTTATTTGAAATGTTCTGATTTGTGATTTTTTCGTTCTAATGGGGTTAAAATGAAATAGAGCGAACCAATTGAATGAAAATTAAAAAAAAAATTGTGAATTGGAAAAGTGTATAAAGTCGCATACTCACAGGGGATTAATGGATTTAATTGAATTAAAATGAATTTAAGACTTAATACAATTAAATCCATGGATTCGCCATGTATTTACTGAACATGAATTGAGATTTTATTTGGAAAAATTTGAAAGCTTTCAAAAACTCCGTAAAAACTTGGAATTGGTGACTAGTGTGAAATTTAAACAAAACAATTACAACCCAAGTGCCTGATTTTGAGCCCTTTCGTTTCATGTCTTAATTTTTTATTGATAATGAATTTCGTGGAAGATACCGCTACAGTGATCCAGACTACTGCCATATTTTAAAAGTAATACTCTGTAATTAACTTGCCCACCCAAACCTGTGTTATTTGGCCCGGGAAGATTTTGAGTTTGACACCCCTGATATACGTTTTTCATGATTTAGGGCGGAATTCATAGTCGCCACCTAGGTAATAAGGAAACCCTTAAGGAATAAGGGGTTTCTCTATATAAGTGAGCCCTTAAGGGAACTTCGTCTTCATAGACATCACTTATTAGGGCGTTGCCTCATTAAATAAACGATTCGCTTATTTTCCATATATATTGATAGTGACAAAAAAATATCAAGTAGTCAAAATTCAAAATTTTTGAAAAATTTCAAAGTGAATAAGGATCTGTCAGGAAATATATGGGCTCATATAAGGTTATTAAATATGAACCTTAACGAATAAGGGAACCCTTTAGGAAACCCTTAAGCGTTTGTTTATTGAGTGACTATGAATAGCATCAGTCCCTTAGGGGTTTCCTTAAGTATAAGTGAGGACTATGAATTCCGCCCTTAATTTATTAAGAAAACGCTAATATGTATTAATGCGGAAAGATCACTTTCATCCTAAAAATGAATCTTCTCATACTGAAAATTGAAAACGTCGAGTATCATAATGGTTTACAAAAACCAAACTTCAGCTAAATTACCGAAGGAAGAAAAATCCACTTTTGGGATGTTTGATTCTTCTGAGTTTTGAACAGTAAAATTTCAAAAGTAATACCAAGCCGTTGGACAGTGTAACCACTAAAGCAACTTGCTGATTTACCTGTTCAATGTACCGTTATGAAACTGTTGTAAAAATTGTCGGAGAAAAATAAATTCAAAAAATTAAATTCTATATCTTCGAAGTGAAAGAACTTGCATAAAACTGGAAAAGGATTAAATGATTTAAGAGTTTACATTTTAATTTTACGTGATAATTTTCAGGAAAAAAAAAACGCTCTGGAAGGGATAATGGTAAAAGTTACAAATTCTATTAAATGCCTTTTCCCAGATATAGTAAACGTGTTTACTATATCGACCCTTACCTATCTTTTTTCAACCGCGATGCAATACAATATGTGTAGAAAAAGCATGCACATTCCTCTACATTAAGATAATGACAAATCCAAGTAGTTTGTCACTTTGTTTTAAATTATTTTTATGTGTAGCACTTGCAATGTATTTCGTTCTATGATAAAGATTGAAGAACGCTCATAACTTACGAAGTAGAAAGCTCGAAGCTCATACATATTTTTTAATATGCGAAGAATAAATTAAACATTTTTGGAGGTAAATAAAGTAAATCAGTTTTAAGTAATAATTTCGACTCAAATTAATAGCAGAAGAATAGAGCTTCGATTATCCGAAATTTCGATTAATCGAATCGGGGACTCAGCTTTTTTTAATTCTAAATTTTTGGATGACTTTTCAATTTTACTATATTTTGCATTTCCCTAATTTGTCTATGGAAACTCGATTAATCGAACTTCGGCTGTTTATACCATCCTTGTCGACATTAACGACGGTCTACTGCAGTGGCGGATTTACCAGTAGGCTGAGTAGGCTGGAGCCTAGGGCGGCTGATTTTAGGGGGCAAAAAATTTTTTGAGTTAAACACATTGTAAGCATTTAATACCGTGGAAAACTGAATTCCAAATACGAATTATAACGCCAGATATGGAATTTATCCTTCTCATGAGATACGTTTTGGGAGCAGTGTGTGAAGTGTGTTTGTCACCGTTATGTGAGAGCCTCAAACACTAGGAACGTTTTATTATTGAAGACGAATCTGCGAAAAGGCCTCTTAGTCAATTGCTTATGCAGACTGAAATTAGAAGCCAAGCACTTTTTTGCTTCAATTTTATTTATCTGACATCTTTTTTAATAAAAAAACATCGATTCTATCAGTATTTCC
Source organism: Microchrysa polita (assembly GCA_949715475.1). Taxonomy (NCBI): domain Eukaryota; kingdom Metazoa; phylum Arthropoda; class Insecta; order Diptera; family Stratiomyidae; genus Microchrysa; species Microchrysa polita. The sequence continues at coordinate 112,355,046 of OX454416.1, read as the reverse complement.
AGGCACGGATTACCCATGGGCAACCTGGGCAAGTGCCTATGGCGGAAGATTTTTAAAGGCGGCAATTTTTGAAACTTTCCGTTGGCTTAAAATTTTGTGAATGATTAATTTTGGGAAACTCAAGGAGCAGTCATAATTAGACAACATCTTAATACTCTTTTCCTAATCTTTATCTAGTTACCTAGGCGTATTCCAGGGTACCCAATCTCACACTTACATTGTAATGTAAATAATACTCGTTCATATAAAAATTTCAGTTATTCTATGAACTACACTTCACTGCACACACTTCACGCAAAGTTCTGCTAATCTCACTCCGAGTAGCCTACTGGTGGAGGGTAGCTCGCTTAAGCTAAGATTAGAAACAATTTTTGTAACGCATTGGCTTCAATTAAACAAGGGTAGTAATCTAACATATGCGAGGATGTTTTGGGTGAAGCAATCAAGGAGCTCCAGAATCTACATTAAATGCTGTACATGTTGCCAAAGGACAAATAATTCGCAAAAAGAGGGGGGCAAGGGAATAGTTCGATTTTCCAAAAAATGCGTAGAAGGGCGTCTTGTGTTGCACTTTTTGCTGAATATTTTCTAGGGAGGAGGGACACTTTGGATGTTTTGTGGTGCAATTTCGGGATTTTTAATGAGGGACTCGTTACATGCGAGATCCGAGACGGCGCGGCGGCCTAATCTAAGGACGCAACTTATCTCTCCACACACTCTCTGTTTTGATATCCCTATTGTATTGATCCTTTGAAAAATTAAAAATTGTTCTGACGTATACATAATGTTTGTTTGTATCCAGATATTATTAACTCGATTAATCGAACTTCGGCTGTTTATACCATCCTTGTCGACATTAACGACGGTCTACTGCAGTGGCGGATTTACCAGTAGGCTGAGTAGGCTGGAGCCTAGGGCGGCTGATTTTAGGGGGCGGCAAATTGGGGGCAAAAAATTTTTTGAGTTAAACACATTGTAAGCATTTAATACCGTGGAAAACTGAATTCCAAATACGCTTCAATCCTAATTTAAAGATTTCATACAAAGTCTGAAGTAGTTTTCTATTTTGGTATAACGAGAAATGCTGACAGCATTTGCCTTCATAAACAAAATAATTTTTACGAAGACTACATTGTCCAAAATTAGCCTTCGTTCTAAACTAGTTTCTGGGTTAGTTGATCAATTAGAATAGGCAACACTAGTAAAAGCAAGTTCATATTTTCGCGTTTTCTGTTACTACTTTAGTTTTCCCCACTTGCAATTGGCTGGGATGTAACCAGCAATTGGTTTAGGGAGGGGTCCTCTCGATATTATATGCTATATTGACTATCTAATTTTTAAGTAGGTAATATGTATGTATCCATCTTGTGAAAAGGTTTAAAAGAAATTTTAAAAATGTTGACGTTTAAATTGTTGAATTTGTAATTTTTGCTGCAGAGAAAAATATACAATACCTACCAACGATGCCAAAAATCATTTAAAATAATTAAAATCAGTAAGCAAGACTTTTGCTAAATAATATCACCGAGTCCTTGCATTTCGTCAAGTTGTCAATTGAAACAATTTAAAAATCATGAAATTGTCTTACCTTACAGTGACGGAGGGCGGGGATAGAGGCGCCACAGAGACATTATCCCCGCCCTGAGTACTGCTCAATAGTGCATTAAAAGCGGGACACTATGAAGAATAAGAACCTATCCTTCAAACCGACGCTCCAATCAAGGAATTATTAGATCGCTTTTTTTATATTTATCTATCACATAAAAATAAAAGAATACTCAGGACCCACGAAGTGGAAAGCACTAATCTATTAAAGTGTAAAGGAGAAATTTGAGAATAAATGAAGGTCAATCAAAGAAGTTCGTCCTGGAGTATTAATTCTCGACTCAAAAAACAATAGTGTTCCGCACATTTTTGCACCACTTGATTGGGTGGGAAACGATAAAAAAGCTAAACGCCTTGACCCTTGATTCAGGTAACGTCCCTTCAGCAATATTCTCGTAGAGCTTGGTAGGGGCGGCAAAATGTCAACAGCCTACTAGCAGTAAATGTGTAAATCCGCCACTGGTCTACTGTAATAGTTTTCCAAACATTTTCTGCATAACTTGATTTTAAGGTAAGCAACTAAACGCCTCAACTATGCGACAATTTGGCATCAATCCCCTTTTTTTTAGATTTCACTACTAACTACCTAAATATATGTACAAAAGATAGCATGGAATTTTAAACAAAAATCAATTCCCAATAATATCTACGCATTTTAGTGTGCATACTATGGAATATCACCAATAAATAAATATTCTGCTAAAAATATTCTGAATTATGATGAGACGTAATAAGCGCGGCGCACACAATAAATTAGTCCAAAGTGGCACGATAACATCTTGTTGTGCAACTTAACCAAAAATGAAAAACAATACAACAAAAACTACGACGACAAAAGATGGAAAATTTCTAGTTAAATAAACAAAATGTATCTTAGAAATAAAAATAAAGTTCGGTAAACAGAAACCTACGAAACCTATTCGAGAAAAATAATATTTTCAACCTCAGTCTTATACTTTGGCATAATATGGTTATCGGCTTGTTGTGTGCTTATCAGAAAAATGAGTCAGCTGCATAATGTACATATGTAATATCAAAATATGTAGCTGCTAATAATTATATAGGAACTGTGATTGAAAGTAATGTGGGTATTTGTAGGATTGAAGCAGAAAGAGATCCACCCACTTAAATTATTGTTTAAATTTTGTTTAAGTCTGGTTTGTCTATTTGTTAGCGCGTTCGTTTCCCAAGTACAGGGTCGCAGGATCGAATCCTATCATATACAACAAATATATTTGGTTATTATGAACTTAAAGGCACTGAGCTATATCGGATCTGCCGGTAAGATAATAAATGACTATACATATATAGATAAATAAATCGGGAGAGCGTGCTTTTCATCACAACATCTCTGGAAAAATGCTGGTAAGACAAGATAATGAGATACTTTAAGATGTCTTGGGATGACAAATCAACAACACAAAGCCTGATTATGCTATCGCATTTGTTCCAAATTAAATCATTTGATTCAGATAGTAATTATTATTGCATACAATTTCATAGTGGCGGTAATCTTTGTGATTTTAGCATAATTCGCTAGGAATTGCATAAATTGCTTGCTGTAAAATTCTGAAGAAGATACCTGTTTCAGAATATGTATATTTAAATATTTTTGTTAACCAATAGTTTATATTGATCATTCATTGATATTCACATAGGCACCACAAATCTACATAGATTTTCAAATCCGGAAACCTGTTCACATAGCGCAATCCAATTATGTATCAGATTGACAATTGACAACTAATTATGACAGCCACAATGAAAACATATGATAATCCATTGGAACAAGGAGATATGTAAATGGAACGGCTTACTTCATACAAACGCTTGTTGATATGTGGGTCCAATTTTGTAGCGTATGTATATCAACTGTCAATTGGTCTCGCGTCGAAAACCCACGAAGATAGCACGAAGTTCGTCGTCGGTAACATGCCATTGCATGTGCGCATGCGTGCGATTTGTTTATTGGTACGGACTCATAAGCGTATCATAAAAAGAGCAATCGTGGGGTTATCTAAAAATGTATGAATTAAAGTAGCTTTCTCTTTTCATCTTTTTTGTTGGTACTTTTTTATTCAATTTGATAAAAAAAAGTATGTATATTGATCGTCCAGGTGTTAATAGATCGCAAATTGTGCATCCAATCCCGAAAAAACTTTGCCTATTACCGAAATTCCAATTATTTTACGATCCAACAATACAGCCAATGAGTAGGAAGATCCTAAGAGGTACGTACTGGATACGTTTCTCTGTTAAATAAAATAAATCGCAAAATCGATGCCCCCTGAAATATTATTCCCACCGGCGCTAATGATATCTTTTTTCATATATGTAGCATTGTGTATAATTGGAGACACATTTTAACAGCTATGCCTGTTCCATTTATCTTATTGTTCCAATGATAATCCGTCAAATGAGACAAATGATTATACACACAAAGAAATTTTCAATCTTTTTTGGATTACATAAAAGTCCGATCCAAAATTGTATTGAAATTCAATATGGGCTGTTTATTAAAAAATATAATTAAGTAAAATATTAAATTCTAATCGCTAAAATATTAAAAAAAGTAATAAGGGCAAATTAGATTTTAATACAGCATATGCTTAACTTTTAATATTGAATGGCTTAAATATTAACCTTTTTACGTATTGAATTGCAATCCGCCGCTGGAATTCATTGCAATACGCAGCTTATTGTTTTTTAAGGTTGTCTAGGAATGCTTTTTAATCTTATTTCAGTTTCGTTTTTTTTTATGTTTTCATGACAGTATATAAAATTAATATCTGTTGGACTAAATAAAAGTCGTGTTTTCTTGATGATATGATAATAATATGATGTTTATTTAAACATATAGATGAAATATAAATATACATACATATAAAATTAAACTTTAATAAATTGCTTACTCGGTTTAAACATAAATACATTTCAAAAATATAAAAAAAAATATATGTGATTAGCAGCCTCATTCGGAGTATCTATAGAATTCCGGGCCTCTTGTGATAATTGCACTAAAACAGTCAACGGCAAAATTTTCTAAAAAAAAAAGGCAAAAGAAATACAATTTATTATATTAAATACAGGCCTGGATAAAAATGAATATGGATTCAAATTTACTATTTTCTTTACCTTTATTGTCTTCAATTTCGAAAAAGCGATTTGTTGATTTTCACCTGGGGCGTCTGGACTAGTGGAGAAATTGAAATCTTTTAACCTGGAGTCAGCGAAAAATCGTATCCTTGGCCCGGAATCAACTGCCGGACGATTCCTGGACGTAAAAAGAAGAAATAGCATCAAATAAAAAAAAATAATCTAATACCGGATACTTACTTGATAAACGGATTTCTCGGATTTTCTCTTCACCTCACACACGCACTAACTATATTACCCAACTTTCGAAATACTGAAAATGGTTACAATAATTTTGCACCAGCAAACACAAAAAATATTGAGTTTCAATCCATTTTATATTAAAGTATAATATTGCCTTTATTGATTTATCTGTAACCTCATATTTAAAGAGTCAAATAGATGGTACAAAGGAGACAGCATTGTTATAATATAATAATTTAAATATTAAATTCAAATGCAAAATGTATTATATTTTGACTCTTAAATCAGCATTGTAATAATTTTTAATATTAAAACGTATTGATTGGTATTTGGCCTTGACATTCCAGAAGGGCGAGACATTACTGTACTTTGTTTAATCCATTTTGGATTAACAATTAAACTTCAGAATTAAAATACAAGTCACAATGTATTAAATTTTAATACAAGAGGCACGAGTAATCACACTCGTATTATATTTTAATTCCATAATATTAAAATGTTAAATAATATTTGGCTAGGTTTATATTTAAATATCAGAAAGTTTAAAATATCGTGTAATACCTTCCCTTGGATTAAAAATTAGTACCAAATTTCTCTGTGTGTAGTCTTCTTTTTCATACATAGGATTTGGATTTGCATAAAATCAAGCAGCAAATCTAGATTTCGAAATCATGGAAATGTAGGAAGAATCAACTAAATTGAGTGGCTGATTTGGCAAAATCTGGAGATTTTGTAAATCTTGTGTCTATCTGAATAGGGTATAAATATATATTTTTTTTATTCCAACAATAGAATTTATTGTTAAAGAGTAAAATATGTATAAGCACGTGCTAGCTATTATCGCACCCATAATACATACATGTAACGAGCGTGTGTATTTGTGTTGTAGTTGTACCTGTTCGTTATCATTATCAAAACGCCTTGGTTGAAAGTCATAAAATTATGAACGTAAAAAGTGTATTTTTATTTTTTATTGCATTAACTAGCTGGAGGCTAGGCATACATATTCGCGTAATTATTTTGGTTGCTAGTCGCGGATGCATTTATTGGATATCGTTGTCGATATCGATGGTCATTGCTGATATGAAAGTCAAGGTATTTTCGATGAATGAATCGTTTGAATTACGAAGTAAATTGGACAACTACATAAATTGTTGAAGACATTGTGAGCAGCATCCATGATCGATTTAGAAACAAAAACTAAAATTATTTTTAATAGATTGAAGCAAATTTAGCAAACAATTTTTTCAAACTCAAAGGGATGATGCACGCTCTGTGGCTCATTTGGTTGAGTCGCACTCTACGATGCTAGTAATCTAGACTAGAGGTCCGCAGATCGAATCTCGGCGTGGTCCGAAATTTCCGTACATGTGCGGACAACATTAAGTGTGTTTTTTTTGGTTATCCCGTGCAGGTTTGGGTAATGAAACTCCATATAAAAAAAAATGCCAGCTGATCCACCTGTTATTTTTTTTATATGAAGTTTCGTTACCCAAACCTACACAGGATAACCAAAAAACATACCTATTATATACACTCCGAAATGATATGCAATGTAACGTTGACTCGAAATTGCCTATAAACGGCTGACTTAACGCACCATTGCCCCACATGGGGCTATACGGTACGCAGAAGAAGAAAGGGATGATGTATATGTAAAATAGAACTCCACAGGCAATAGTGGCGATGAGAATGTCAACATGTCAACTCTTATTCAATTTACATTTAACGCCATTCTTGTGTCGCACAATTGCTCGTGTAGCACATAGTGCCTCCCAATTGGTGTTCCACGGAACAGTAGTGTCGATGCTACTGGGATGGTACAGACTTTTTTTTAATAAATAAAATCAAACGATGTATGCTTAAAAAAAAAACATTTTTGTGTAGTATGTGACTGCCAATCCTGGCAAATCTTTTCTTTTGAATTACTTTTATTATATAATTTAAACGAATCAAAATTTAAAAACATGTATTTCCAAATTGTTCTAATTTGGTTTCTAGTTTTAGTCATTGCATAACAAAACATAATTCCTTAATACAAAACAAGATTGCTAGGAATAAACAGGAGGCTATTGTTCACAATAAAGGTGTAGACGACACGAACAAATGTCAAGTGATTGGTTGCCGTTTGCCGACTCCAAAAAGCGCTTTAACACAAAGGAACAGGGTATGTTAATCTACACGGAATAGATCCGTAGGACCAGGGGCCCTTGGCCGCAAAGAGCGATAGGGAAATTCAATCCACTATATAAAGTAGTGGGCAAAAGACTTCTCCATGTGTCCTCCGCGCGGGGGTGCCCCCTGGTAACGGTAGTGGGTAAAACCTCTAACGGCTAAGTCAAATCATCTGATGCCACATTGGGAAGAAGCACGGCTGCGCCTGAGTGCTGTATTTACGTCTGCAGCGTCTCAGGTTACTTAACGTGATAGGTGACAGAAAACGTTTAACTCAAACACTAAAGCAGCATCTTCGAGGCATGCCCATGATGGCCTTTACTCAACGATTAAACCCTATCATGGTTTAGCGATGTGCCAACAACTCATCCTAATAAAAACTTCAAGTCAAGAAACCTGAAACAAAAGCCTCGGATTGGACGGATACAAAACAACGACGACCCGCAAACGAACAACTGATTACTATTTCGGATCCTGGAATGTACGCTCCCTGAATAGACCGGGACCCTTAAGGGCCCTCCTGGATCATGTAGAACAATACAAGCTGAGCATAGTTGCAATCCAGGAAACTAAATGGTTCAAAAGCGAGATTAACGACCTCACTTCGCACACTATTTTTACGAGTGGTAAGGAGGAGGGCAACAAGCAGTTTGGAGTAGCTTTCATCGCGAATAAGCAGCTCAAGGACCACGTTATCGGCTTCAAACCCATCAACGAGCGGCTATGTGCGATCCGCATTAACACCCGTTTCGCTAATCTCTGGCTCATTAATGCGCATGCCCCTACAGAAGTAAAAGAAGACGCGATAAAGGACGAGTTCTACAACGACCTAGAAACACTCTTCGACTCACTTCCATCAAACGACGTCAAGCTGCTGCTAGGAGACTTTAACGCCAAAGTCGGAAACGAAAGCTGGCATAGGGGAACTACTGGAGGTCATAGCCTCCACGACGAAAACAACAACAACGGTCAGCGACTTATCGACTTCGCGAGCGGCAGAAACTTGGTCATAAGCTCTACATGCTTCCCTCATCGACGAATCCATAGGCAGACCTGGAAGTCTCCAGATGAATACACCGTGAACCAGATCGACCACGTACTGATAAGCAAGAGATGGGCTTCTAATGCCCTAGATGTTCGATCCTATCGAGGAGCCAACTGCGACACCGATCACTATTTGGTGAAGACGACCTACAGGTGCAGAATCTCTTCGGTGCACCTATCGAGAATCAACCCTGCCAAGATCTTCGAGGTTGGCTGCGTATACTAAAGCACTTGAGGAAAAACTGTCGCCCATGCTTGATAACATCAATAATCTAGGCATCCATGAGTTCTGGGAGGAGCTCAAAGACAGCATCAAGGGGGTCGCAGAAGAGGTCGTGGGCTATAAAGGACGGCGTAGATGAGCAGACTGGTTCGACGACGAATGCAGGGCCTCGATTGAGGCGAAAAATGAAGCCTATCGCCAATACACACAACGCGCATCCCGAGCCAAGAAAGAAAGATACAATGAACTTCGGCGAGTATCTAATAGGTTAATTAGACGTAAGAAACGCAAACATTTTGACGAGCAGTTACAGCAAATAAACCAAAGATTAGCCAGTAAGAACATTAGACAGGCGTACAAACTTATAAATAATGTTAAGAACGGATATCAACACAGGACAAGCCTATGTAAGGACAAGGATGGTAACATCATCAGCGACATCGAAAGCGTCAACAAACGATGGTCCTCGCATTTCGAAGAGCTCCTCAATGCACCATCAACATCCCCCGCGGAGCCAGCTCTTGAGCAGTTAGCCGAACCAGACCCTCCCGTTCTACCCCCAACCGTAGAGGAGGTGAGTCTTGCCATACAGTCGCTTCAAAAAAGGGTGACAAGCTGAAGTGTGAGAATTACAGGGGCATATCATTAGTTTGTACGGCATATAAGATATTATCGAAAATTCTTGAAAAGAGAATTAATCCGTACGCAGAACGAATCATTGGCGAGTATCAAGGCGGCTTCAGACCTGGTCGTTCAACGACCGATCAGCTTTTCACAGTGAAGCTACTACTCCAAAAGTGCTGGGAATATAACATCGACGTATACCAAATCTTTGTCGACTTCAAGCAGGCATACGACAGTATCGATCGAAGAGTACTGTACAACATTATGCTGAGTTTTGGTATACCGGCAAAGTTAGTGCGACTCACAAGGATGACGATGACTAATACCGTCTCGCAGGTCAAAGTGCAGAACCGACTCACTGACCTATTTGAAGCTCGTACTGGACTCAAGCAGGGCGACGGACTGGCGCCGACGCTCTTCAACCTGGCTTTGGAGTATGTAATTCGAGCCATGAATATGGACAGCAGCGGAACGCTACTCATCAAGTCGACTCAATTAGTAGCGTACGCCGACGATATCAACATCATGTCTCGAAGGTTAGGTGATGCAGAAAGCCTTCTGCACAACCTCAATAATGCCGCAAAGGAAGTTGGACTACAAATCAACGAAAGCAAAACAAAGGCCATGATGCAATCGAAAACAAGGACGCCAGCAAATTCAAGCATCACAGTGGGGGACCTTAATATCGAGTATGTAGACAACTTCAACTATCTGGGTTGTAACTTATCAAAGGACGCCAACGAAACCGACGAAATTAAGCGACGGATACAACTAGCCAATAAGACATATTTCTCGGTCGTCCCTATAATTAATTCGAAACTTGGGCACAGGAACACGAAGCTCCACGTTTACAAAACGATCATCCGACCCGTTCTATGTTATGGCTGCGAAACATAGACCCTTACCCAAGCCTCTGAAATTTTGCTAGACCGATTCGAACGAAAGGTCCTTCGGCGAATTTTCGGGGCCGTTCGCGAGCGAGATCAATGGCGTATCCGGTACAACCATGAGTTGTATCAATTGTACGATGAGCTGGAAGTATCGAAAGTCGTGCTGCTTCAACGTCTGCAATGGGCGGGGCATGTACAACGGATGGACGATAATCGCATGCCAAAGAAAGTTATGAACGCACAACGAATTGACGGAGCGAGGTTGCGTGGACGACCGAGAGCTCGCTGGGAGAACTCCGTAGGTGAAGACGCCCACCAGCTGCTGGGCTTCCGAAACTGGAGGACAAGGTCACGTAACCGCGACAATTGGCGGTCAACGATTCAGGCGGCCAAGGCCCGACGTCGGGCTATCGTGCCACATTGATGACGATATAAAGTAAACAAAACATCAACTCTGACATCAGGTTGCGTATTACGTTCATGGACAAACGTTCCACCTCTGGTAAGAGCCCGACAAACGTGTGTGTGTCAGGGTTCCCACTACAGAAGATAAAATCGAAGTAGATGTAAAACAAACGCCAGTCTACTTATTTTCGTAGTAAAAAAATTATTATGCTTAGTATTGAGTATTTTTTGAGCAAGAATGCAGAGCTTGTGTTTCACCTAACCATCACCTTGTTTTATGAAAAAATATCCACTTCACAGGCCCTAAATGCTTTCTACTGAGCACAAAATTAATCATGCAAATTCGTTTCTGAATAATTTTTTTTTAAATAAATAAAATAATGAATTTGAGTGATGAAAATTTGAAGAAGGGAATAAATAACCATCAAGAGGCTGTCGTCAGGTTTAATACACAATTGTATGCCCGTTTTATCTTTTTTTTATAAAATGGTTTTTAAAATATCTTCCTCTCTAAATCACATACCGAACCAATATCCCTCTTAATCTTTCGCCACAGAATCAGTCAACTTAGGATAATAATACAATACACTCCAAACCACAATGTTTAATCAATGAGTATGTGCGGTTTTGACACGACTTATGCCTACTTATCAGCAATTTTCCCATAATTTTCTTTTTGATTGCCATCATTGGAGGAGTAAGTGTTAACACATTGCCGACATCCAATGTTTATGTCCTCAACTGCTTGAGTATAAATGGTTATAAGAGGTTATCTCATTTAGATAAGTTTACATCTTTAATTGATAAATTTAATTTAGATATTTTTTTAAGGACAAACTATATGACTGCTGGTGTTATGGTATTGGTACGTCACTATAATAAAATAATTATTATCGAATTAAACAATTTTCAATGAGATGGAATGATTTTTTCTGCAAGTTTTATCAACTTTTAAAGTTTACTTATGTACATACTGAGAGTTTCTACTGATAAGGAACTGTTTCATTCATCTTAGGGATGCGGGAGCGTAAGAAAAACGAAGATATTTGAACAAATCAAAAGTGAGAAGCGACGAAGACTATGTTGATCCTGAGTGTTCAAATTTGCTAGAGGTTGTCGCTCGTGCCGTCTTACGAAGTGTAGCGAATTTCAAGAAGATACGATGAAAAACACCGGAGATATAAGAGTTTGAAAATCGAATTTTTTCAAAAATCTTGTTCTCGTCGTTCCCGTTGTTTTTGTTGTTTATTGACAGGGCTACAGCCTCGTAGAGAGCGTCTCGGGATTTGCTCTCTTATCCCATTGATAGAGTCTGTCCTGAAAGTGTGCATAGGCTATCATTTGCTCCGATCCGTGCAGTAACAAAAAAGATACAGCGAAAAATGTGAAAAAATTCATAGAGTTTCTAGTTTAAGTATTTTTATATGTTTTAAATTTTTTCGAGGAATTCTGATGAGTTAATTCTAACAAAAAATTTGGCTCCACCCAGCGTGGGAGCGGTACGCTAATATTATTTCTGACGCGTACCGCTATCGCATCGCACCAGTGGCGTACATAGCTTTTCGGAGAGGAGGGGAATCATTTTGCAAGATTTCTTGTACTTTTACGGTTTTCAAATTCCATTTAAGAATAAAATAGGAGTAATAAACTAAAAATTCGACTAGTGGGGATGACTGACAATCGTATCACACTTTGAATTCAGTTGTCTTTGAATCGTTGTTGATTACACACGGTAGTCGCCAACGCACCATGCTCCACTAGGAGTTAGGGTAGAACAATATATGTATATTTGCTATAAATTGCGAGGCCCTAGCTATCATCCAATTGTTTGAAAAGCAGACCAAAAATGTGAGTAGAACTTAAAATTTGGAGTGTTAAACATTCGTTTAAAAAAAATCGTAGAAAAGTTTTGATTAAGACAAATTAAATCCTCTAATTTATTTTCTCCTTAATTTAAATCCCAAAAACCTGGTCACAAACACTGTGGACATGCTTTATTTTCTGGTACATATTACTTCCTTTTCCATTTCATATAGTAGAAAGCTATAAAACAAAATCTGTCCAGTCTCTGATGCTGGTCAAATATTTTACAGTTAAGTTGATTTCCGGTACAGAGTAGCAGACTAATGCCCGTATTTATAAACATACCATACATAACCTTTAGTCAAGGATGCCGAAATTCAAAAAAATAAATGTCATTTCCAGTAGTTTTTCATTGAAATCATTTAAATTTACGACTCAATGCATCCTCGATTTAAGGCGATTTCAAGGAAGCCTTGAAATTTTCTATAGTCAACCTCACTTGAAGTCAAGATAGCTAGTTTCCTACCTTGAGTTATTATATTTCAATTCTATTGAAAACTTAAGGCCTCCTTGAGTTTCGCCTTAAATCAAGGATGCATCGACTGGTAAATATAAATTATTTCAGTGAAAAACTACTGGAAATGACATTTAATTTTTTGAATTTCGGAATCCTTGACTAAAGGTCTCCTTGAGTTAAGGTATGTTTATAAATACGGGCCTTTAAGCTTCGGAATTTTAAAATTTACAATTTTTTTTTCCTTGGATTGTTTGCATTTTTAAATTTTTGGATATCTTTGCGAAGCCCCTGAGAGATCTTCACAGAACCCTAGAGTGCCGGGAAACTCCGTTTGTTTGTTTGTTAATTTGTTTTCAAATTACTGCCTGCATTAAGACTATATACACCCAGAAAAAAGCTGCAGTAACTTTGTCAACAAGTCGTCGTCAATTCTATATTTGCTGTAAAATAGCATATTCTGCTTTAAAATATCCAACTTACTATCAAAATTACCGAAAAAATGTAAAACATAACCATTATATTGTCATAATAACAGCAAATAGATTACGAATTGGCTTTTAAAATCACAGCCACGCTGTAAAAATTAGTGATCACATTAACAACGAATTTATGATTAAAAGAAAGTAAGATTTCATGGCTACAACAACAAATAGTAGCTTGAATATATGTTTCTTAAAAAAAAAATGCTATAAAGTTCTTAATTTCATATTATATTTAGCAATTAATATTTCCCACAAAACGTTATCCGCTTGAAATAAAATTACTATCACCAATTTGTTTTGCCACATCTATGTCTATATCACAAAGAATATTGTAGAATTGACAACTTCCTTACTGTAAATCCTATTGCAATGTTATTGTTAAATTCACATAGAAAAATCATCGATGTTGTTATTGTGAACACTCCAATGTAAAATTGACAATCGCTGGTAGTCATTATGAAAGCGACAATTGAAAGCTTGCAGCTTTATGTTGTTGATTTGAGACAAAATAACGGGAAATTGCAAATTTTCACACGCGTTGTCGTCTTTCGGACGGAATCGATACAGTAACACGGCAGTTCAGTAAAATATAGTGTTAATTTCGGTAGCTGAAACTCGTTTAGTTCTACATGTGTATAGTTAGTGAAAATGTGTGATGATTAAATTCCAGAAGGAGACTACATACTGGACAGCGAAGTTTACAAAATAGTGGAAACTTTCGCTGTTTCGAAATCCGTCATCTATATATATCAGGTAAGGAATCAATCCCATATTCAAAATCCAATGTAAACTCGGCATTATTTTGTGTTCTTTTGTATTCCCATTGCAGGTCGTGGATTAACCAAAAAGAGTCTTCTCCTTCTAAAGCCTCATCATTCGGATAACATTTTTCGGCCAACAGAGTTGGGTTTACAGCTGGAGTTTGAATATGAGCTCAAACGATGGACAGAATCTGAGGTTGAGATTATGCATTACAAACGTTAATACTAAAATTAATTTATTTTAATTCTAGATTGATGTGGCCTATACAATTTCAATGTCATCAAATGTATTTAGCCGGCTACCGAGTGAAAGTTCATCGTCTTCTCTCACCCCAGTAGCTTCCCAAATTCTTTCGAAGGACTTGATGGTAATTACAGATTGTCATTTTAGACTATGACATAACATGGGCATTTCACGTGAAATCCATACAAATACTATCAAAATTTTAAAGTTCATGAAATCGAATTCGAATATTCTACTTATATTTATACTTCGCGCTAAATTTTCCACACCGCTTATGAAAGATGTCATGGACAATAAATCAGACCGCGGAGTGCAAATTTATCTTAAATTCATTGATTAAAAATAAAAAAAAACATATGAAAAACTCTAAAAGAAATGCATTTCGAATTTCATTTATTTCAAATAAATATTTTTAAAAAATTTTGTGTTTTATTAGTTTTCAGAATAAGAATATTATCTCGAAAATAGGAAAGTTATCGATTCGATCAAAATTGGCACTGAAAGACTGCCATTTTTACCTTCAAAGTGATAAAAGTGTTTTCGATATTACAATTTAAGACTGATGATTTCACCATATTTAGTTGCTAATATTACAACCACTTGTTGCATAGTAGCATATTCATTGAAGTGAATCTTAACGTTAAGGATGTTAAAATGAAAGATAAAATTGTTGATTAATTCTCCTTCGAAGTAACAGTAGAAAACTTTTAAATTTACAACAGCTGTCAGCTTAACTACGATAACATTTTAATTTTGACAACATTGATTGTAGGGTCGATTTCAACAACGAAAATTTGCAAAATTGACTGTAAAATAAATATGTTTACGACGATTTTTCTCTGGGTGTATATTTCAATTTTGGAAATTTCAACATTTTTTTTACAGAAGATTTAGTTAAAAAAATAATCCTGGGTATAGCTTTGAGAGTTAGTTTTTCGTATATTAAATTCAATAAAATTGCGAACAAGAGAAAGTCAAGACTTGCTTTGCCCTGCTATATACGATAATACCTATCGTCAAATTTTAATTTAAAAAAAAAGAAAAACAATGTTGTTAAACTCGAACAATTAAGTATGCCAGCAGCCCTTCTAGATTAGTTCTGTAGCGCTTGCCTGTGCGAAACTCCAGATCGAATGTGAAAAAGTATGAACGTAAAGCCATGTGCTGTAGTTTTCTATTCTATCGATACTCTTCTC
Organism: Microchrysa polita; assembly: GCA_949715475.1. NCBI lineage: Eukaryota > Metazoa > Arthropoda > Insecta > Diptera > Stratiomyidae > Microchrysa > Microchrysa polita. The sequence goes on along the minus strand of OX454416.1, from coordinate 112,339,738 downwards.
AATAGCTATTTGCTATTGCAGTTCTGAAAATGGTGTCACGTTTTTATGAATAATTCCAGCAAAAAGTTTACTTTTGCATTGTTTTACATACCTAAAGTAAAAATAAAAAAAGTGTAACCGAATGGGGGGGGAGGGATTGATCCCCTTAATCCCCCCTTATCTACGCCACTGCATCGCACTGATTTCATGGAAGCTATTAAAAATAATTCAATCTCTTTTGAATATGCGTATCATTGAGACAAGATGCGAATATTTTGGCGGGATTGTATTTATATTAATCCTTTTTGCGGCTGATGACTTTTTTTTTTATGGCGGAAACCTTTTACAACACAGTTACACATTATACACTGAGCTTCAATGAAGCCGGGCCACACGGTAAGCGCGAACTCTAATCAAAACAGGCAAATCGTTTGTAATGTGAGTTAACGGTACTTCAGATAAAAATCATAGTCATCTGAATTGCCATTAAATACACTTTCTGTAGATATAACTTTCATAGTTGTAAGTTTCATACTTTTTGAGAAAATTGAATTTGAGTTCGAAAGTGGCGAGTGGCCCGATTTTTGTGTATTTTTAGAGATTTAATATACTACTACATTTAGAAAAAAATCAGCCTTCCATGTGCGAAAAAGCCCCTGTAGCCGCTCCCTTTGATTCTTTCTCGATCAAACTTGGCACTAACAAAGCCCAAAGTAACGACACCACAATTGTTGGCGTACGTGGCCCACGAACGGCGCTATGGCTGTTTTAGTTTTAGTAAGAGACCCAATACTGTACACATACTTGCGGAATTCAGTTTTCAGACAAATCCTCAACAATACTACCCTCTGCAATGGGGCAACGCCGAAACTAGTTTTCTGAAACTGAGCGTGCCAAATTTCAGAAAGATCGGCCAAAGAGTTGCCCAGTTTTCGAAAATGAGCAATTGTCGATTGTAGATAAATCAAACTATACAGGCTAAAAGCAAACAAGACTGATCATAGTCTTCACCAGCTTATTATGTATAGTGCTGTGGTTGACAAACAAAGCCAGAAGAGCCAAAATTAAGAAATTAGTATTAATTTCAAGACCCAAATTGTTTTTTTTCTTTATAACGGTACGTATTATCTGGGGAAAGCTATAAGACTAGGATTTTGTAGAGCTTCAAGATGAAATTTTCAAAACACAACAGTTCATGGGAGACACAATTTCCTTATGAAAAATGTATGACTCAATATAATATAACGGTAAGTTAATATGATCTTTGACCAGCATTCGATTCCATGTAATTTTAAATGGAAAAATTTCCTGCAGACCAAAGGAAAACTATTAGGACATTTTTCGCACTGGATGATTTGAATTCGGTTAGCAAAGCTTTTCGAAAGTTACAACCGTTCAAAAATGCGACCCAAGACAAGTAAAATTCCATTGGGAGTACCAAGTGCAATGGGGGTCTATTTTCCGACAATTTTGTGTAGAGCGGGGATACACCGGCCGATTTTTAAGATGTTGGGGCGCACATTTTTCTGAAAATTTCAGAGTCCTAGCCGTTTCGGTTCGAAAGTTACAGCCGTTCAAAGATGCGACCCAAGACCAATAAAATTCCATATGGGGGTACCAAAAGCAATGGGAGTTTATTTGTCGAAAAAAAATTATAGAGCGGGTGTGAAACGGCTGATATAGAGGACGTTGGGGCGGGACGACATGTTTTTGTTTTGTTTTTTTTTTCTATAAATTGTCAGGCTCGATCGATTCAAGAGAAAAAAAAATCACGAGGACTGCTACAACCGCAAAATTGGCCAAGCGTTATTTTTAAAATTTAATTTGTAATGGACGGCCTTACAAAACAACACGGAAAGCAGCTGCTAAAATATATACATATTTTGAAATCATACTTATTGATGCTGATTCGAAACTTTAACTGCGCCGTGATTCTATGTGAATTTCTACCAAAAATAAAAACCAAAGAGATAGTGGAACATGACATGACTTTTATACTACCATGATAAATTAGGGCTATATATTTTAAGCAGATAACGGTAAATATTGTTTTTTTTTAGAATAATTTGTGCGAGAGTTTAAAAATGCTTTGAGTCATAAAAGCACACTAAATGAGTCAAAGAACCACATGTGGCTCCGAAGATGCCCTTTGTCGACCGCTGATGTAGTAAATTAGGTTTCATTGTGTGCTGTACATTTCCCAATGCTGTACTGTACAGCAAAATGCTGTACGTCTGGTCAGCTTATTATAATGTCGTTGGTCGTTTGATATTTAAATGACAACATTATATGTAGTGTAGCGGTACATGTTCTCTCGTAAATTGCCAGGCTGCACCACCGGTGACAACTCACAAATTTAATGTGTAATACATAACAAATTTGCCACTAAAGAGTTACCAGATTCAAATGATTTTATGTTGGTAATATTAAACAAGACTGCCGTATGTTCACTAAACAAACACAGTGTACGGCTTAAAATTGCAGCCTTTGGCGCAATTAGGTATGTTCGTTGTTGTTCAAAAATTGCAACATGTCTAAATTCTCAACACCTTTGGAGCAATTTTAGAGGTTATACGGAAGCCACTGGATAAGTTTCTTGAAAATGATGCAAAGTAAAAATTCAAAAAATTTGGAAGTTTCAATGCCAAATTGTTGTATACATTGCCTTCCTGATGTTACAAATGATGTTAATAAATAATACGGTTCATTCAGAGAAAAATAGTATATTGCCATCATAATGGTATCTCATTTACCGTTATCAGAATGCACCATTATTTATAAAATCTTTAGGAAAGTTGGAGTTACCGAACAAAACCCAAATTTATTCCGTCTTGCTTTGTGAAATTTATTATTGGTCTTAAGGTCCTAAAAATATATACATTTGAGGTAATTTGACTACTCCCCTATTGAAAACCTCACCGTTATTTCGAAAATGTATTGATTCAAACTTTGAAAAATTTTGCCATCGAAAATGCAAACTCTAATATCATAACGGCTCTTTAAACGGATAAATCTGAAAAATTCACAAAAGTTCCTCTTTCATTTAAGCTTTTCAAAAGCTTGTAACAAATTATCAAAAATATACAAATATCGAAACAAACGACTTTTCCCTTCGCGAATTACGAACGAGCAACTAAGACCATTTTTCTGGTAGAGTAAGATCTTTTATAGGGAGAGTGGTGAAATCATTGATTTAATCGAATCTGTATTTAGTCCGGTCGAAGGATATTCCATTAAAAACTTTTTAGCATAATTTTAGTTTATTAGCATAATTCAATTAAGTTATGCCAATAACTTAATTTTATATGTTTTCTACCTATAATTTGTAGGGGAGATGGGCTCCGATTTTCATTTTCATTTTCAGCTTATAACATTGCTAACATGTAAACACAATTTAAAGTTCAAAGCTACATCAGTGTGCAAGTTATTAGAGTCGGCATTCATTATCCAATCGATTGAAGAATAAAATTTCAAATCTGTGGAGAAACCTCATTTTCTCTAGCGAATTCGGTAGTGGATTTCTCCACTGAAATGAGCTTTGATTATTTAATCGATTGGATAATGTACGCCGACTGTTATGCGAAAATTAAAATTAGTTGCAAAATACTATGGCTTACAATTACTGTATTAATTCTGGTTCCCAATTTCGTGGGTGCGAGTTTTAACTAATTGTGAAAATCTTGACTTATCGTTTCATTCTATACACCAACTGCGGTGCACGTCTGTAGTATTTATGGCATGGCAACTTACCAGCTCTATGGGAACTACGCGGAACTTTGTCTGTTTGGTGGAGAAGAGCCCCAGCGGGAGAAATATCGAGTTATTCAATTTCGGAAATGCCACATTGGAATTTTTGCATCAGGAGGACCTCTAATTTTTTTTGGTATTTTTTCCCAAAGTTTTGTGGTTTCACTCATCAGGTCTTGTGTCTAAATATCTAACTACCATCACAACTCCCAAAGCAATGTAAGCATTCAACACCGGTACAGACCTTCACGGCAAATCAAAATCTCCATAATTCTTCCGCTAAAATTCAAGTTGTCGTCTTGTGCACAGATAGACAACAGACACAAGACCTGATGAGTGTGTCTATCTGTACGAAACCACAAAACTTTGGGAAAAATACCAAAAAAAAAAATTGAGGAAAGTGAGGGAAAGAAGTTTCGTCCCAATCGGGACTCGAACCTCCGACCTTCAGTCATAAGGTCAACAACTCTACCTACTGAGCTATATTAAAAAGAAACTATAAGTCCATTTAAAAAAAAACCTAGCTCAAATTTTGGGCATTTGACACAGATCTTATTGAAAACAAAAATGTAATTGAATGATTTTACCATTAGTTAGTTAGCATCGGGAATTCATTTCTGCTTTCTAATCGTATGATCGCATTCCGAGGTTGTAAGAATTAAAATCGCCTTTCCCAACCCTCAGCGGAAGTGAAATTCATATAGAATGCACTCCAATTGAAAAAAAAAAAATTGGCGTGCATAAAACGAAACATTCAACAACATACTGATTGCATTAACAAATTGATGTAAACATGAATAATTACCATAAATTACATTTCAATGATACTTCTTACTTCTATCGAATCCCACTTCTTAGATCCCAAAAAACCCATCCATATGCAGACATTCACGAGACCTCGAAATTTATGCACACGCCCCTTGGCGCAAGAAACATTAATATTATTTCTCTACCCGCACATATACACACCAAATGGAGTGGACTGACCCTACTATTATTATGTGTGAACTTTTCATATATGAAAAAAATCCATCAACCAGAAACATTTTCATTCTGGATTATGACATAATTAGGCGCATCATATATGTTTTGTCTCTGTTACGTACGAGAACTTAATAATATAGTCTGGATAATGTTAAGTCACATCCATTCCTGTATTGGGACCTCATATTATTGCTATTCTTGAAAAGAACTGCGAACCGAGAGGCGGGAGTGCTATTGCCATTACACAATTGTATTTCTTCAAACTAAATAAATTTAGTGTATGTACTTAGAGAGGTAAAAAACATGGGTACACACCGAACAGAAAGAATGGATGGAAGTTACCCTCTAACTCATTCCGAACCGCACTTAAGTGCGCAAGACGTTTTCAAAAACAAAAAGAAACGCTTAACGTGCAAGAACAAAGAAAATGATACCAAGACTGAAATGAGAAAAAAAATATTGTTCCCACGAATGTCAACAATAAGGCCCAAGAAGAAGACAATTTGATTAGAATTTTCCTCGACCTTCTGCACATCATGAGATTCACAGTTCCCACCCACGCGGCCACGCGGTTTGTTTCTGTTTTGTATACGCAAGTAGTTCAAATTGAATGAAAATTTTAATTGAAGGGTACCAACCTATAGTGTCATTCACTTATTGAATAATAGTCCTCACACACAAGAAAAATTTCGTCCAACGAGACCGAGGCTAATTCGGCCGCGGCCGAAATTTGAATACCCGTCACATTTGAATGAAACTTAAGCTTCTTTAGCGTTAACAATTTCTACCGCAGCCATATCACATGTTCCGATTCCATCTGTTCCTGGATGCGTTGAGGCTAATCCAGGAACACACTTGGATGAATTTTGGTTAAGAATCAAAAAGAAAAAAGTTTTCCTCACAAGAACCTAATATTTGGGGGGTACGACAGCCCTATGACGCAATGTTCCGATTCCATCCATTCCAAGACATGTTTTGAGGATTTCCTAGGAACACATGTGGGAGAAGTTTGGTTAAGATTGGTTCATAAAGAAAAAAGTTTTTCTTAGAAGAACTTAATTATCAGGGATTGGCTTGTATGGCAGCCCTATGACTAATGTTCCGATTCCATCCATTCCTAGATGTTTTGAGGCTTTACTAGAAACACACTTGGGTGAGGTTTGGTTAGGACTGGTACATAAAGAAAAAAAGTTTTTCTTAGAAGAACCAAATTTTTAGGGCAGCCCCACACAATGGGGCGAAAAACCCGAATTTTGGAAACAATCATAAAACAGGTCAATTTTAATGTATTTGGCCATTCTAAATCGAATGAAATTGGTTTCACGCAGATAGGATCAGCCGTTTTGAAATTATTTCGATTTTAAGGGGGGGGGGGGGGGGATCATTTTTTCAGTTTTTCTTAATTATTTGAAAAACTGTAAAAGTTACAGCAAAATGGTTCGAGGGCACATGCAAATTACCCTTGCAATGACATATAATGCAATTGACTTGTTTTGATACATTATACCCAAGACCAAAAAATAAAATGGGATATTATCATTTTTTGACATTTACATTCTTTACTGTAACTCTGCAAGAAATGCTAGTTGAGACAGCATAATTTAGGGAAATATTCTTAACAAAATGAAGTTGATGTTTGCCAAAAATTGAGTTGCTCCGACCAAGGACACGCCTGATTCGCCTACTAGAACTTGTTCAAGTCGGCACGTCCATAGCTCCTCCCCGGGGGGAAAGGCGGGGGCAAATTTTGGCTGAACGTCAAGACAGAGTCCCTATATACTCACCACCAAAAATTAGTTCAATAGGATGAAAACTACGGCTATCTCCGGTTCAAAGGGACCCAACATATTTTACAGTAGATATTCAAAAATCGTGTCTAAAACAGCGAACATGACATAACAAAATCGGCTATAAAAGTAGCCTGGGGTTCTATGAGGTTATGATATTACATATTAGTAATCTTGAAACTTTCTGGAATAATATAGCATAAACAGACCCTTGGAGGCACGTGGAGGTAGTTGTTATGCTTGTTTATGCTAACATTTTTATTATAACCTAAAAATTGAAAATAAAATCATAAAACAAAGTTTTATCCGAATATACAGGGTGTCCCATTCATGGTGGAGAATATTTTAATGGGAGGTAGCCTGTCTCATTTGGGGAAAATTAATGTACAACGGGACCCCTCTATTTTTAACCGTTACTATGTAATAGCATTTTTTATCAAAATGCCCGACTTACTGAACAAAATCAAAATTTGCCACACCATCAAACATTTCATCCGAGATATGACTTCACTTTCTGAAACTACATAAAATTTCCAATAAAACGACACCTCGCCCGTTACGAAGTTGCCCGTATCTTCCGAGATACACTCGTTCAATCTTTAAAGTAATTTTAAAATTGTACGTATACAATTTTATTATTTGATTTGATTTTGATGAGAAACCAATTTTAAAATTTCTTTAAAATTTGAATGGGTGTATCTCGGAAGATACGAGCAACTTCGTAACGGGCAAGGTGTCGTTTTATTGGAAATTTTATGTAGTTTCAGAAAGTGAAGTCATATCTCGGATGAAATGTTTGATGGTGTGGCAAATTTTGATTTTGTTCAGGAAGTCGGGCATTTTGATAAAAAATGCTATTACATAGTAACGGTTAAAAATAGAGGGGTCCCGTTGTACATTAATTTTCCCCAAATGAGTCAGGCTACCTTCTATTAAAATATTCTCCACCATGAATGGGACACCCTGTATAGTCAGGGTTTTCATTGAAACTTGATTATGGAAAAATGTGCAAAAACTGCAATATCAATTCTCTACACTTTGAGAGCCGCTGATTTCTTACTGTGACTGTGACCCCATGGTCCGATTCCATTCGTTCGATTTCTCTCGTCACACTGATCAATAATATATAGGTATATAATTTATATAGTCGAAGGTGCTTCCTTCTGTGCGTTGCAAACTTCATGACAAAGTTAATATACCCTTTCACATAGTGACGGGTATAAATATTTGAGTCTACATTTTTTTTCCAAAGAAAATATCTATAATTCAAATAAAACATTTTTTTCTGTTGTCTAAAAATTCGACAATAACATTTGACAATCAACCATAAATAACAGCTTGCACGAAAATATTGTCAGATCAATTGATCGTTCAATTATTGAAATCTGAGGATAAAAAAAACAGTTCATCTGACGATCCATTGTATGTTGTATGGCGACTGTTAGCTGTAGCATAATCTGCATTTTCGAATCAAAGCTGACCTTAAAGCATGCTGTAAATGAAGTTTTCGGCAGAGGAGTCTGTGTTGCACACATATTTTTGGTGAGTTGTGACACAACGGACCCGAACAGGGCAGGAGGTTCCTAGTATGCTTGATACGCATTGAGATCAAAAACGCCCAAAGTGCAGATCCACTTTATAGCTTCGAGGGTCTGTCCGGGCAGCCCACTTTCATGAAACGATACGCTCCAAATTTCTGTATTAAATGCGGCACAAAATTCTGCCCGAGATATGTAGGTAGACAACCCTCGTATTCTCTGGAAGCTAGAAAAACACTGCGTCACTAACTATCCCGTGCAGTTGAGTCATATAGAGAGACTTACGGCATGACTGACTTTTTCCCTCTTCTTTCGGATGATCAGTCATATGAAGCCGAGCAGGTTTGCAGCGTTGTTGTTATACCCTTCACTCGTAGAGTAAAGGGTATATTAACTTTGTCATGAAGTTTGTAACGCATTGAAGGAAGCATCTCCGACCATATAAAATATGTATATATATAATCAGCATGACGAGCTGAGTCGATTGGGCGATGTCCGTCTGTCTGTCTGTCCGTCTGTTGCTACGCGTTTTACTCGGCCAGTTTAAAAGCTATCGAGCTGAAACTTTGCACACATGTTTCTTTTTATTGCAGGCAGTTTGTATGTTTGAATCACTAAAATCGGACCGTAGGGTCATGGGGCTGCCATACAAACCTAACCCCCCAAATTAGGTTCTTCTAAGAAAAACTTTTTCATTTGTGCACCAATTTGAACCAAATTTCACACAAATGTGTTTCTATTGATGCCACAAAATATATGTAAGAATAAATGGAATCAGACTGTGGGGTCATGGGGCTGTCATACAAACCCAGCCCCCAAATTGAGTTTTTCTAAGAAAAACTTTTTTATTTGTCCACCAATTTCAATCAAACCTCATAAAAGTGCATTTCATTTGATGCCACAAAACATGTGTAAAAATGAATGGAATCGGACGATGTGGTCATGGGGCTATCATACAAAGCCAACCCCCTAAATTGAGTTCTTCTACGAACAACTTTTTAATTTGTGCACCACTTTCAACCAAAACTCGTAAAAGGGCACTTCAATTGATGCCATAAATAATCGGACTATGGAGTCATGGGGCTACCATACAAGCCCAACCTCCCCATTTTGGATCTTCTAAGAAACATTTTTTCTACACCAATTTAAAAAAACCCCAATGCGTCTTTATAAAAAAAAAAGTAAAACAAATGGAATCGTACTATGGGGCCATGCTCCCGCATCCCCCCAATAAAGTTTTCTGAGATATTTTTTTTTATTTTACCACTTATTCCAACCAAACCTCACACAAATATTGTTTTATCGACGCCACAGATTTTGTCAATATCAAAAAAAAAAACCCCCAAAAAAACTTTTAGCCCGAGGAGAGTGAAGGGTATTCAAATTTCGGCCGCGCCCGAAATTAGCCTCGGTCTCGTTTTTTTTTTGTTTTTGTGGGGAGGTTTTTTTTTCGTGGAGATGATTCCATTGTAAGCGAACGTGTAAAGCCTCGAAGCTAGTGGTTTCATATAACCTGAGTCTCGAAGGTGCTATTTAGGGAGAATGTCTTTGCGCAATATGCCAATGAGCCAAAACCTAGCCAGTTTGAGGATTGATGTCCACACGGCCAGCAGATGAGTATGGTAAAACGAAACTGGGATATGCACGTCTCAATTCAGCGTGAGGCCTAACCTTTAGGGTTAGGATGGAGGATCACATCTGCTATAAAGAAATTCTTAGAGAATAGTGAACCTCGAGGATTGGGGTCATGGTGTCCATACCCATCATTAGTGCTGGGCTCGAGGTGGCTGTAGGTTGGTATCCAATTCAATGGAGTTGCGGCGGCAGGATTGTGTTTCCGAAAGTAAGTCAATGCACTGAACGAAGAAATCCGCATCTGACACTTATAGATCCAAGCAAAGGATTATCCAATTAATGGAGACTTCGCCCTGTATACGATCAAAAGTAAATTACTAAGCTCATAACTGGCACCTTGACCCAATAGAAACTCATTTAACAAAATATACTTTCCACCTCCCCAAAGCCTGCCAACATGCTCATAAACACGCATCATAATACATAAATGTCTCCCATACTCACATCATACAAATACCTTCATGTTTTATCATACAAAACGATTTCAAATGCACAATTGAAAATTTACAATGAGTAAAATAGGCAACAAATGAATTGGATGATTAAAATAGCATTTTGTATAGTTTCATCTTAATTTTCACATTTCTGCATTTCCATCTGATTTAATGCAACTTTTGCCTTGGCAACTAACCATACCGTACCGTACATGTGAATACAATATTCTATGCAATGTCCGATTCATTGCAGGCAAAGTATGACGCTCATCTCCGTCAGAGATACCAATCATTTCATCATCATTATCACAGCACATACTGTGCATAGGAGCGTGCAAAAAGTCTACGAGTACTACGAGTAGTATGTGTACTACACAACACACATATTGTACAGAATACAAATAAATATGTTACATGCACTCGATAGCTGCATTTGCGAATCTTGTCGTGTCGTATTAATACGGAATATAGTATAGGCGCTTGTTGTTACATTGAGCGCATAACCTCGAGAATTAAGAAGAAAATCGCTTGTGTGATGATTTTGAGTCATATTTACATATTATATGGGGGATCGCGAGGTGCACTGTATCGCGACAAACTTTTTTGCCATGTTGGGTTATCTTTATTATTTCCAATTTTCAGAAAAGATGAGAAATACAGACGATCAAATCTGTCGTTGAATATTTGTTGTTGTTTTTTTTCAATATGTTATTTAAATGACAAAAAGAGCGAAGAATCAATGCGATTTAATCTTGGAAACGCGCTACTTGTACTACTTGACATGTACAATATGTCGAAATATTCCAAACAATTTGCAAATATTTGCAAGTGAATATTTTAAAGATGCTCACGGTAAAAGGTCACTCATGAGAGGATGTTTGTTTATTTCACTTGTTTGCTTTGCTGGAGAAACGAAACAAACTTCAGTGTGCAGTGCCGTGCGAAGGGAGAAGCGAAAGGGGCATTCGCCCCGGACGCCACTTGTAAGAGGGCGCCAAAAACTAGAATCGAATTCCATATCTTATACCGAGCATTAGACTAACTCGTAGCAAATAAGTCATTCGATGTGAATATATTTCACGGTTTCACAACAGACCCATATGTTGGCATAGGAAGAGAAAGGGCGCCGCTTCTGTTTCTGGCCTCGGGTGACAAATTTTCTTCGCACGCCTCTGAAAGTGTCCTCCTAAGTAGGATCGACCCAGGACGACACAGACAGTGACGTATAAATCAATGATGAATATTTTACAAAGTCCTCCGGAAAAATCTGACACCTAGCACTTTTCTTTTGCAATCTTTAATTTAGAAGCGACAATTTTATTTTATTCTTCCCTTCACTCTTGCATTGTTTGCGTTACGAGAATCATCTAATGCAACCAGGGGCGTACGCAGAAATAAATTTCGGGAGAGGTTTTTGAGAGTGGTTGAACTGGCAGCATGGTACTGATCCTAACCTACAAATTGTATTCAAATTTTACATTCGAGAAAAAAATGTGATACCCCAGAAAAATAAAAACCATTGCAGAGATATATTTGGTGAGGTTAATGAACACAATAGTTCAGATACGGCTTTTACAGAACACAATGGGTGAATTAAAATTGTAAGACGAAACCGGACGGGTAAACTTGCAAGACAAGAACCATCGTTCTGAAATGCACAATGCTTGTCTGCTGGCCACTACAAAAGCTCTCGCCATCCGTTTGTTTGTACTAATAAACGGACGACGAGAGCTTTTGTAGTGGCCAGCAGACAAGCATTGTGCATATCACATTGTAAGAACGATGGTTCTTGTCTTGCAAGTTTACCCGTCCGGTTTCGTCTTACAATGTGAATTCACCCAATGGATAGCAATTTGCAAAACACGGCACAGGTCGAATTATAATCCAAGGTCGAGGCAAGGTTACCATTGTGCCTGTGGTCGATTAGATTACTTAAGCGATAAGAACCACCAAATACATACCTTCACTTTACACCCTCAAAAAAAAAAAATAAGTCAATCGCTGATTTTCCTATTTTTTTATTACACGATCTGGTGAGCTCTAGCTGTATGACAAGTAACCAAAACATTAAAAGTCCAGCGCGACGACAGCAACAGCCCCAAACCACCAGTTGTAGCTGATTTTGCATATGAAACAACCTGCATTTCAATCTACATGACCAAAGCTTCCAATTTATACCCCAATTCGTAAGGAGAAAGTTTTCAGCCACTATTGCAGCCCTATCTCAGCCAACAAAAACACATGTGTGATCTGATTTATGCACAACACGCCAGCCGAGGTACCTTTTTAATATATGACGTTTTCATACAAACAGTATCATGACGATGTCCCCATATATCATCTATATACGCCTTTGCGTCTTATTACGGATAATGATTACAAAATCGTTACTCAAAAAGATGATGTAATAGTTGTGTAACATATATACATATGTTTAATGCATCGCTCGTACAAAATATTCATTACTTACACGAAATATATGAATGATGTATTATCCGTGAGAAATAAAAAATATATACCGCGAAATAAATCCAAATGAATTCCAAGCCAAAATGTTGATTAAATTTTGTACAATAAGGAATTGCTTCAAAGCGGGCCAACTTCTGATTTAGCGGGAATAATATTGACCTATACACTTCTGCAAACAATAAGAATTTCAAGCTATACCTGCCATTTTGTTTGTTTTTTTTTTTTTTTTGTAAAAGTGTGGTGTGATGGTCAACTTGACATAGCACGTAACGGCCTTGTGTCACGCCAACAACATAAATACGTAAAGAATCAAACTTGCGTTTGTCTTATACAGGGTGTCCCATTCATGGTGGAGGGTATTTGAATGGTAGGTATAGTGGGTCTCATTTTGGGAAAATTAATGTACAACGGGACCCCCTCACACCACCAAGCATTTCATCCGAGATATAGCTTTATTTTCTGAAACTACATAAAATTTCAAATAAAACGGCAACTAGCCCGTTACGAAATTGATCGTATCATCCCTTCGACTTGTGATGCATGAAGTGAAGTTTATTGACTAATATGACGATATATGACGCCTATGCTGGTTGGGATGTGTGTACTCAATGTGTCAAATCACCGTTGTTTCAGGTAGTTCTGATACTCTTATTATAATAAAATATTCATCATTGTAGCATCAATTAATTTCGGAGGGGGTTTGAACCCCCGAAACCCCTACCTAGGATCGCCACTGAATGCAACAATCAATCTCTTTGTTATTTGGTAATGTCCCAATGTTAGCAAAGCTCTTATCAACGTAACGTATCGTGTTTCCCAGGGCCCGCCAACCCACAGGAGTCCCAATACCGAAAACATAAAGAATTCATGTTTTATAGATGGGTAACTGTTCTTTTAAGGACATTTATTTTTATTAGTCGGCAAAATAATAGGCAAACCAGCTGCAGTATCTAACATAGAGATTAAACAATCCGAAACTACTAATTTTGTGTACAGGGAAACTTGAAATTCGTATCATTCAACTGGATACTGGAGAGTGCAACTTTACAATTGGCAAAGTTTTGCCATAAAACAATAATCAGAGCAATCAATAAATTAAAAAGAAATTGTTTTACAAGTTTATTGAGTGAAGATTTGCTGAAAATCAGCTTTTCTGTGTTTTGATCACGAAAATATTGAAAGAAGAGGCTCTTGCGAAAAATTGAGCCATTTTGATCCAGTTCGTTGAGTGTTTGAATTTTGAAGGAAAAGGGACTGCTGCTTAAAGTCAAATATGTTGACAATGTTGTGGATCTACTGGCCGAAAGATCGTTCAGAATAGGTTTTTTTTATATCTAGGACTCATATCAATCAATCATAAAGACTATATGACTGCCGCTAAACCCTTCAGTCCAGATAACGAATCAGTCGTTGCTCGTACAGGAGGAACTCTACCATGAATTTCATTTTAGTCGATTCAATTAAATTTAATCACGCTCTGTGGCCCACTCTACGATGCTAGTAATCAAGAGGTCCGGAGATCGAATGTCGGCGTGGTCCAGGAAATATATAGTGCTTGCAATTATATACACTCCGAAACTCTATATGAAATGTAACATTGACTCGAATAAGCCCATGCGTACGCCAACGAAGGGTTGTCAAAGCTGTACGCTAGCTGACGTGATTCTCAGATTCAGGGTAAATACTTCTAGTCTAACATCAATGACTGTTATACGAAACAGGCCTCCTCGAGGGTTTTTTTTTCGTAGCCTAGTGATAAATAGTTAAATAGGACATGTAGATGATCTTTACAAGTTCTACCGGGTAATTATTCAAATTTAAATTTTTGTCTCAAATTAAAAAGATTTTCGTATAGCTCTTGATCATTTGGGGGCTGCTTTAAATTCATGTTCTACCAATATTTCATGCGGTTAAAAAATCGTACGTGGGGGTCCCCTTCTAACTTCGAGCACAAGAAACTCGGAAAACGTTACACCACTCCCAGAAGCATGTTCGTAGTTCGTAGATCAGACCTAGCTGTAGCTGACGGATTGCTTGGATGATATTGGCCTTAAGTGCATGAATCGTTTCTGGATTGTTGGCATAACATCGGTCTTTCACGATTCCCCACAAAAAAAAGTCCAAAGGGGTCAAATCGCAGCTCCGAGGCGGCCAATTGACATCGCCAAGACGGCTGATAACACAATTTGGGAATTTGGTGCGTAAACGATCGATTGTGGCATGGCGCGCCATCCTGCATGAACCAGAGGTAGTCCAAATCCATGTCTTCAGTTTCAGTAAAAAAAGTCGGATAACTTGGTAACGCGCACCGTTGACCGAAAGGTTGTTACCAGCCTGATTTTGGAAAAAAAAATGGTCCAATGATGCCACCACTCTACAATCCGCACCAAACTGTCACTCTCTGTGGATGCATTGGCTTCTCGACAACAATAAACGTGCGGGTTTTCCGAGCCCCAGATGCGGCAATTTTGTTTATTAACGTATCCGCCGAGATGAAAATGCGCCTCATCAGAAAATATAATTTTTCTCCCAAAATCGTTGCCCGATTCAAACTGCTCTAAGGCTCAAACTGCAAAGCGAAGTGAATGGCCGTGCGACTTTAATTGCTGAGTCAATTGGACCTTGTGCAGAATTCTTCTCAACCTAGTGCGTGAAATATTTAACTCTTGAGATCGATGGCGTGTTGATGTTCGTGGATAGAGTCTCACACTCTGGGCTACAGCTGCCACATTTTCATCTGTGCGCACCGTACGACAACGGGGACCGTGAGTGTTGTCCACTAGCATGCCAGTCTCACGAACTTTTGACGCTCGGTGGGTGCTTCATTTCGGCCAAAACTTCTTTTCAATAAATACACTGTTTGGGCTAGACAGCACTCACTTTGAAAATAAGTTTGCAATATTTCCCAACGTTGTTCAAGCGTAATATCGAGTTATTCAATTTCGGAAATGTCACATTGGAATATTTGCTTTCAGACCTCTAAACATGTATAATTCAGTAGTTTGAGTGCTGACCTTGTGACATGAAAGTCGAAGGTTCGAGTCCCGATTCGGACAAAACTTTTTTCCCTCAATTTCTCAATTTTAGGTAAATTTACTAAAGCTTTGTGGTTACGTACAGATAAACACACTCATCAGGTCTTGTCTCTGTTGTCTATATGTGCACAAAGCGACCACTTTGAATTTTAGAGGGTAAATTGCCGTGAGGGCTTTTACCACCTAGGAAAAACGAGACCGAGGCTAATTTCGGGCGCGGCCGAAATTTGGATACCCTTCGCTCCCCTCGGGCTTAAAGTGTTTTTCGGGCGTACCTACGACTTGTATTTAATCCCTCCCCCCATTCTTTTCCTTCTGTCTTGACAAAAGTTCCGTTGCGTCGACAAAACAATATTTGTGTGAGGTTTGGTTGGAATAAGTGGGCAAATAAAAATATTTACTCAGAAAATTTTATTGGGAGATGCGGGAGCATGGCCCCACAGTACGATTCCATTTGTTTTGACCCTGTTAGTTGCTTTGATAAAGACACATTAATTCAAGGTTTTGTGAAATTGGTGTAGAAAATGTTTCTTAGAAAAAAAAAAACAGAATGGGGGGTTGGGTTTTTATGGCAGCCCCATAACCCCATGGTCCGATTTGATCCATTCTTACATATGTCTTTTGCCATCAAAAGAAATACATTTGTGTGAAATTTGGTTGAAATTGGTGCACAAAAAAAAAAAAAGGTTTTTCTTAGAAGAATCGAATTTGGGGGGTTGAGTTTGTATGGCAGCCCCATGACCCCATAGTCTGATTTGATCCATTCTTACATATGTTTTGTGTCATCAATAGAAATACACTTGCGTGAAATTTGGTTGAAATTGGTGCACAAATAAAAAAGTTTTTCATAGAAGAACTTTAATTTGGGGGTTGGGTTTGTATGACAACCACATTACCCCATTGTCCGATTTCACCGATTCAAACATACAAACTGCATGCAGAAAAAAGAAGCATTTGTGCATTTCAGCTTCATAGCTTTTAAATTGGCCGAGTGAAACGCGTCGCAACAGACGGACAAGTGTATATACTTTGCCATACCTTCCGTGACACCTTTGAGGTGTTACATAATATCGCGGTAACAAAATCAATAAACCCTATACATACCATTTTATGGGTATAAAAAATTATTTGCAATGTGGAAAAGATATAGTGCAGTCAAAATATCCCAATTCAGGCCTCCAAATAGAAAAAAATAGAGTAAGGCTAATTTTTGTTGTTTTTGAATCAGTGGGCTCTCAGGAATCTACAACTGATTTTGCTAAAAAAAATTTTGATCGGAAAGGTCCCAAAAAGGACAAAAAAGGATACTCTTTAACCCTTGACCGGAGGTCAGCATGCGGGGTATCATATCAAAGGGGGCATCGAGTACATTACATATCCGGTGTTTGTTTGCTGTTTCAAGGACCCTCAAATGCATAAATCGAGCTTAAATGGAACATTTTCGAGTTTCCCGTGTATCTTTCCAAAGCTATAACTACGAGATTCAAGATAATTCAAGTTGTCCCTACTTTTATCACTTTTCAGAATCTATAATAGCTGGAGATACTACCATTAAATTTGCTAAGAAAAAAGTTGATCGGAAAGCTCTGAAAAAGGACATACTAGAATGAGAGGTTTATCACGCCGTTTCCCTCTTACTTAACCCTCCTTTAGATATCTATCATAACTATTACTGTTTGTAACTGCCCTAACTATTTTGAAAGTTGTAAGAGTTTGAACTCAATCACTTACTGTTAATATAAATTTTGTTATTATGTATAAACTTAAGATAATTTTGGCGAAATAAAATGAAATGAAATATTCCTTTGAGGGTCCTTGAAACAGGAAACAAACACCGGATATGTAATGTACTCGACGTCCCCTTTGATATGATACCCCGCATGCCGACCTCCGGTCAGGGATTAAAGAGTAGGTATCCTTTTATGTCCTTTTTGTGACCTTTGCGATCAAAATTTTTTTTAGCAAAATCAGTTGTAGATTCCTGGGAGCCCACTGATTCAAAAACAACAAAAATTAGCCTTACTCTATTTTTTTCTATTTGAAATGCTAATATGACTGCACTAATAGCCGACCTCTGTATGCACTTCTAGTAGGGCGACCCGACTTGTCCCTTTAGAGGACCATATTCTGCGTTTTTGCTAAGTGGCACTCTGCTTTCCTTTTCGAACGTCATTCGCTTCTTAACGTCGCATTTCTCGTTCTGTTGTCTTTATGGAAACTCGGCAAATTTAGCGGCAATATATCCCTTTATCATGTGTATCTGGTCACCCTAACTCATAGTACCAGTACCTTGTTAAGCTATAGCATTTACAAGCCTTCTTGTGCTATCAACATGTAAGTTATGCTCGAAACAGAACAGAAAGCAGCAATGCAGCAGGCGAGAGCAGCATCATTCATTTATAGTGGGAGACGTCATGTTTGAAGCATGCTGCTGCTGTTCAACAGCAACAGCAAAATGACGTCACTCATTTAAAACGCATGGTGCTGCATTCGTCTGCTGTCTTGCTATGCTTTTCATTATATTTCCAGCATTACCCTATACATATTTGTTTTTCAAAAATGTTAGTGTTTGTATTTGATGATTTTAAGTTAGAGGACTATCCTTTAGGCGATTTTGATTCGGGGATTTTAGTGGGCTTTTCTTCAAGGATATAACATTATAGCTATTCCACACAAATTTGAACAGTTGTTCTGTATAGGATACCCGGGATAAGACTTGTATGGAAAACAGGTTATTGTGTCCTGTACTGAAGCCAAAAAACGGAACTATTGAAAGCGTATCTAAATCAAGCCTAGTTTGTGTCACACTCGCTTAATCTAGCTAAAAGTCACCAATTTCAAATTTTATATTCTTCTTCTTTTATTCATCTTAATTTGGGCTTCAGCTATATCAGTCTGAAATCAATTCATGAGTTAAGTCACGTAGTCCTGAACGCCATCCCGTATATCCTTAAAATATCCTTTTACGAAATTGAACCGACATTGTTTTATATCCAGGTCACACGAAACTTCCTCCATATCGTAGTAAGAAATAAATTTTATAATATTTACCGGTAATTTCACAGAGACAAAGGAAGTGACTTTAATCCAGGCGTCACAATACGAATATCCTTTCGTACTACGAGTAGACAAGTAATCCAATGGGAGAGTTGAATATCCAAATAAAATCCTCTCGATAAAAGATTAAGCACTAAAACACACTTTTAACTAACACTAAGTAGCTTATCCTTATCACAGCTTTTTCATAAGATGGACCACTTCTTTCCACAAATATTCCTGAGGTAAGTCGACTAGAACGAAGACTGCACATCAAAACAGCAAAGGATCCAAATCACCAATAAAATTCTCACTTTTTTCAAACCAAACGACCATAAATTTATTTATATCCTTTTAATTCACACCGCGTCACATCCACTAATAAACCATTAGTACCTTCCAAAAACACTTCAATATCCGTTCCGCTGCGAAAAGTCCACTCCGCAGGACCTCCGAACAACCGAAACGCGACGACGACAAAAACGAAAACGCGTACACACGATACGAACTCTCGGCAGGCGGAAATGCAACTACGAGAGGAACGCACTCGGTTTTGTCAAAAAGCAAAAGGCCAAGGCAAACAGCAGCGGCGGCGCAGCACATGGGTCGTTGGTTGATGTCGAAGGTAGCGACGACGTCGATGAATTCATTTATAATTTTCTGTGCCATGCAGATGCACCATCGCGCGTATCGTCAAATGCATTTCTTCTTGCATTAATCACGAAGAAAAGAACGTCTGTAACAATCTCCCCGAAAAATACACCATTCAAAAAAACCTTCGGAAAGCAATGTTGCCGTAGTAGAGTTCGCTCTATTGTTGCGGCTCTGTATGTCGTTCGACGCTGAACAGTGAACACTCGATTAAATGGTAAATGGTAAAGAAGGCCCTTGCGTGTGTTTTGAGTTCCGCCACCTCACAAATATATTATATGGCCAAGTTAATACATTTAATACACAACAAAACACAAGAACCGAACGATGATGAGTGAGCGCACAACCTCAACACGGGAGGATCATTCATTTGCAATCATTTCACATGGTCATATTACCGTGAAAATACTGGATCGGCGGATCATCGCATGAATATGTCTGGAAGCTGAAGAAGTACAGTCACCGAAATAATTATAAGGTCACCTAAGCATTTTTTGGATTTTCTGCATTTATTTTGTTGTACCGGTTCTTATCATAAGATTTTTATTTCAATTTATTACTCTTGATATCCTTCTTCCATCTATACTATTTCTGTTACTCGATAAATGATGCTAGTTGCGGAATGGGGATGTTAGCTTTTAGTGTAAAATTAGTGAATTAGGTGCAAAATAAGAGTCTCGATAACCCGAATTGGTAGGGGCCGGAACACCATCGGATTACCGAAAAACTCATGTTATTGGAACTATGGCGAAAAGATTGAATAGTTTGGAAAATATCGAAAATTAAGCTTTACGTACATGCATATCAATTTAATTTTTTTTTTGATTTTTGGTCCTTTGGTGTGTAATTTAGTTTATTTAATAATTTTATGCATAAGTGGTTATGAAAAAAGTCAAAAATTAAAAAACAGTAGCACAAAAATTTAATTTCTTGTCCGAAAAATTGGTACTTCCAGGAGCTCAGATTATCGCGAACTCGTATTACTGGAGGTAGGATTATCGAGATTCTACTGTATCTTTAAAGAAATATTTACGATTTTTTGGAAGAATGATATATGTGATTGAAAGATAATATATTTCTGTAAGTACACGGCCCCGGAAGAAGTTACAAAAATCGCCGAAAGTTTGCACCCTTTAACCATTCGACTTTTAAAAAAAACCTGCCCTCTGAAGCCAACCTTAATAACCAGTTTTAACTGTGGATAGAACCAAGTATAGGCTTTTGGCACCTATAAACGTCAAAACTTTAGCAAAAGTTCGGAAATCCAACCAGCCTATGTTTGACCGTCAAATTATATTATCGCTACTTACTGACTTCGTATATAAAAGCTGACTACGCACTCTTTAATCCTTACTCTAATGACCCTAATGCGGTTTTTGTGGAAAATAATAATTAGCAGTTCACTAATGCGTACATTAATCTTCTGTTTTAGCAACTGGGTGAACGAAATCTAAAGTTGAACTACCATAGTAACCTTAATGGCGAGTGTTGATCTTCCTTACATGAAAATGTTTTAAATAATAACAACTAATAAAAATTTAAATTTATTTTGTTCAGCTAATTGGGGACCCCTGAAATCGCGGGGCCAAGGGCCAGCCAGGCCTGGATAAGTGGATGAAGAGCGAAACTAGGTTCGCCTAAAAAAATGTACATATTGCACAAATCGTAATAAAAGATTAAGCTTCCTTAAAAAGTATGGATCCGAAGAACTTTATCCTTTATCGGCAACAGTGAATCATTCATAACTAAATTATTTTACACAACCAGAACCATGGAAAATATAATAAACATGATAAAAAAAATTTATCAAACAATCTTATCAGAAAACCAAAACTATTCCAAGTTGTACAAGGCTTTTAGCATTACGCTACAGTTTGCAATCCGTTATGTTAAATGATGAGGAAGAATATTTAATGGGTTGGTCCTAAGTCTGACACTTTACAGTACTACTGACAGAATTTAAGAACAGAAAAAAATTGTGCCGGTTTTCAAAAACTCAATTGCTTTCTCCGCAAATTGCTTTCCGGCAGGGTCATCTCAAGATTCGATTATGTCCCCCGCTTTAACCAGCACGGTCTTTATTTTGTTCGCGTTCTTGAAATCACGCATTTTCGAAAAATTACGAACGTTGAACTGAAGGAATCTATCCGCGAAGTGGTTGGTTGAATATTCAAGTTGATTGCTGAAAAAAGTGGGAGGAAGGCACGGAAAACGACTGCCAAAGTTAAACACTTAACTCACTTTGCTTAAAGAAGTAAATCAATTGGCTTAAAGTTTTGGTTGTCGCTTCACTACCCCACGCACTGATATTAGGTGTTGACTTTATTCGTCAATTTGGTATTATAAATTTGAGACATAAGCAATAGGACTTCCTAAGTGCCTTAGAGGAGAAATATCAGCCTCGAACCATGTTGGCTGGGAAAGAAGAAGCCAAATTGCAGGAGCTACTTACAAAGGCGTTCGATTTGATGGGGGAGGAAGTTGGATGCACCAATTTGGTGCAGCATAACATCACAACTACCTCGCAGCCCATCAAACAGTGCTATTATCCGGTTCCTCCCGCGGTGCAATTCACATCGATAGGAAGCTTAATGCGATGCTGGGAGCTGGGTGTTGCTAAGCCATCATCAAGCCCATGGGCTTTTCCGATACTTCTAGTAAAAAACAAAGATGGAAATTACCGCTTTTGTTTAGAGTTCCGAAAGCTTAACGCAGTGTCAGAGAGGAATGCGTATCCACTTCCGTACGTGTCATCAACATAAGTTGAGGAACGAAAGGTTTTTATCCTCGATGGAGGATCAGGAGATTACGTTGGGGTGGGTTGAAATTTTCAAGGGACAAGTGTGAGTTTTGCCGCGAACAAATGAAGTATCTGGGGTATGTGGTGGACAAAAATGGATTGAGAGTGGATCCGGATAAAGTAAAATGCTTGAATAACATTCCACGGCCCACGCAAGTCAAGGAGGAAGATAATTCTTGGGTATGGTGTCATGATACCAGCGGTTAATTCCGAAATTTTCATTATTGATGGCTCCGTTGACTAACGTACTCAAGAAAAATCGGAGCTTCAAGTGAACCGAGGAATGTTAAACTATCCACAGCACCCATACTTACATGTCAGGGTTATAGTCTTCCATTCTTAGTCCAACCAGATGCTTCAGATGTTGGTTTAGGTGCGGTACTGCCTCAGACTCATCCCGATGGCGAAAAGGTGGTTTGTTACTTCAGTAGGACGGTGTCGAAAGCTGAATGCTTAGCGGAAGGAAGGACGGTGGGAAAACTAAGGCCGTATATCGAGGGAATGGAATTCAGTGGTGTAACAGATCACCAGTCCCTGGTTTGGTTGAATAACCTGTAAGACCCGATCGGTCGTTTAACGAGGTGGGCGGTTCGACTTCAGCAATTAGACTCTGAGTTGGTGCATCGCAAAGACAGAGAGCACAAAGTGCCGGATACGCTATCCAGATCAATTCCAAGGCTTGAATCTGCCGTGAGGGAATCGAGTGAGGATCAATGGAATACTCGAATAATTGAAAAAGTGAAGACAGATCCCAGTAAGTATTCGGATTGGCGTGTGAGTAATGGCACGCTGTGGAAATATGCTATTACTCGTTTTCCTGATTTCATCATCAATGTGGCACGATAGCCCGACGTCGGGCCTTGGCCGCCTGAATCGTTGACCTCCAATTGTCGCGGTTACGTGACCTCGTCCTCCAGTTTCGGAAGCCCAGTAGCTGTTGGGCGTCTTCACCTACGGAGTTCTCCCAGCGAGCTCTCGGTCGTCCACGCAACCTCGCTCCGTCAATTCGTTGTGCGTTCATCACTTTCTTTGGCATGCGACTATCGTCCATCCGTTGTACATGCCCCGCCCATTGCAAACGTTGAAGCTTCACGATTTTCGATACTTCCAGCTCATCGTACAATTGATACAACTCATGGTTGTACCGGTTACGCCATTGGTCTCGCTCGCGAACGGCCCCGAAAATTCGCCGAAGGACCTTTCGTTCGAATCGGTCTAGCAAAATTTCGGAGGCTTGGGTGAGGGTCCATGTTTCGCAGCCATAACATAGCACGGGTCGGATGATCGTTTTGTACACGCGGAGCTTCGTGTTCCTGTGCGCAAGTTTCGAATTAATTATAGGGAGGACCGAGAAATATGTCTTATTGGCTAGTTGTATCCCTCGCTTAATTTCGTCGGTTTCGTTGGCGTCCATTGATAAGTTACAACCCAGATAGTTGAAGTTGTCTACATACTCGATATTAAGGTCCCCCACTGTGATGCTTGAATTTGCTGGCGTCCTTGTTTTCGATTGCATCATGGCCTTTGTTTTGCTTTCGTTGATATGTAGTCCAACTTCCTTTGCGGCGTTATTGAGGTTATGCAGAAGGCTTTCTGCATCACCCAACCTTCGAGACATGATGTTGATATCGTCGGCGTACGCTACTAATTGGGTCGACTTGATGAGTAGCGTTCCGCTGCTGTCCATATTCATGGTTCGAATTACATACTCCAAAGCAAGGTTGAAGAGCGTCGGCGCCAGCCCGTCGCCCTGCTTGAGTCCAGTACGAGTTTAAAATAGGTCAGTGAGTCGATTCTGCACTCTGACCTGCGAGACGGTATTAGTCATCGTCATCCTTGTGAGTCGCACTAACTTTGCCGGTATACCAAAATTCAGCATAATGTTGTACAGTACACTTCGATCGATACTGTCGTATGCCTGCTTGAAGTCGACAAAGATTTGGTATACGTCGATGTTATATTCCCAGCACTTTTGGAGTAGTAGCTTCAGTGTGAAAAGCTGATCGGTCGTTGATCGACCAGGTCTGAAGCCGCCTTGATACTCGCCAATGATTCGTTCTGCGTACGGATTAATTCTCTTTTCAAGAATTTTAGATAATATCTTATAGGCCGTACAAACTAATGATATGCCCCTGTAATTCTCACACTTCAGCTTGTCACCCTTTTTGTGGATTGGGCAGATTATGCTTTTGCGCCAATCTTCGGGGATTTCCTCGTCGTTCCATATTTTCAGCAGTAGCACATGTATTGCGTTGGTCAGGCACGTTCCACCATGCTTCAGCAGTTCTGCTGGGATCTCGTCAGCGCCGGGCGCTTTATTATTTTGAAGCGACTGTATGGCAAGACTCACCTCCTCTACTGTTGGGGGTAGAACGGGAGGGCCCGGTTCGGCTAACTGCTCAAGAGCTGGCTCCGCGGGGGATGTTGATGGTGCATTGAGGAGCTCTTCAAAATGCGAGGCCCATCGTTTGTTGACGCTTTCGATGTCGCTGATGATGTTACCATCCTTGTCCTTACATAGGCTTGTCCTGGGTTGATATCCGTTCTTAACATTATTAATAAGTTTGTACGCCTGTCTAATGTTCTTACTGGCTAATCTTTGGTTTATTTGCTGTAACTGCTCGTCAAAATGTTTGCGTTTCTTACGTCTAATTAACTTATTAGATACTCGCCGAAGCTCGTTATATCTTTCTTTCTTGGCTCGGGATGCGCGTTGTGTGTATTGGCGATAGGCTCCATTTTTCGCCTCAATCGAGGCCCTGCATTCGTCGTCGAACCAGTCTGCTCGTCTGCGCCGGCCTTTATAGCCCACGACCTCTTCTGCGACCCCCTTGATGCTGTCTTTGAGCTCCTCCCAGAACTCATGGATGCCTAAATTGTTGATGTCATCAAGCATGGGCGACAGTTTTTCCTCTAGTGCTGTTGTATACGCAGCCGCCGTGGCATCATCAATCAAATTGTCAACCTCGAAGATCTTGGCAGGGTTGATTCTCGTTAGGTGCACCGAAGAGATTCTGCACCTGTAGGTCGTCTTCACCAAATAGTGATCGGTGTCGCAGTTGGCTCCTCGATAGGATCGAACATCTAGGACATTAGAAGCCCATCTCTTGCTGGTCAGTACGTGGTCGATCTGGTTCACGGTGTATTCATCTGGAGACTTCCAGGTCTGCTTGTGGATTCGTCGATGAGGGAAGCATGTAGAGCTTATTACCAGGTTTCTGCCGCTCGCGAAGTCGATAAGTCGCTGACCGTTGTTGTTGTTTTCTTCGTGGAGGCTATGACCTCCAGTAGTTCCCCTATGCCAGCTTTCATTTCCGACTTTGGCGTTAAAGTCTCCTAGCAGCAGCTTGACGTCGTTTGATGGAAGTGAGTCGAAGAGTGTTTCTAGGTCGTTGTAGAACTCGTCCTTAATCGCGTCTTCTTTTACTTCTGTAGGGGCATGCGCATTAATGAGCCAGAGATTAGCGAAACGGGTCTTAATGCGGATCGCACATAGCCGCTCGTTGGTGGGTTTGAAGCCGATAACGTGGTCCTTGAGCTGCTTATTCACGATGAAAGCTACTCCAAACTCCTTGTTGCCCTCCTCTTTACCACTCGTAAAAATAGTGTGCGAATTGAGGTCGTTAATCTCGCTTTTGAGCCATTTAGTTTCCTGGATTGCAACTATGCTCAGCTTGTATTGTTCTACCTGATCCAGGAGGGCCCTTAAGGCCCCCGGTCTATTCAGGGAGCGTACATTCCAGGATCCGAAAGAGTAATCAGTTGTTCGTTTGCGGGGTCGTCGTTGTTTTGTATCCGTCCAATCCGAGGCTTTTGTTTCAGGTTTCTTGACTTGAAGTTTTTCTTAGGATGAGTTGTCGGCACATCGCTAAACCATGATAGGGTTTAATCGTTGAGTAAAGGCCATCATGGGCATGCCTCGAAGATGCTGCTTTAGTGGTTGACTTAAATGTTTTCTGTCACCTATCACGTTAAGTAACCTGAGACGCTGCAGATGTTAATGCAGCACTCAGGCGCAGCGGTTACTCGGATAATGCGGGAAAGTAACGCCCCGTAGAGAGACATAGGAATTGGCCGAAGTCCTTTTCCTATGAAACTCCTCCTGCATAGCTAAGGGTCCGCAGTTATGCCACAACTGAAGAAGATATAGGAATTAGCCGAAGCCTTTCAACCTTTATCTTCCCCCTTACGGTTTTCCTGATTTGGTAGGTGGAAAAAATTTGAAACGGATAGTCCCTCAGTCGGAGAAAACGGCTGGCCATATAGGACCACGTGGCACTCAGGATCGGGTTGGACAAAATTATTACTCATATTGGCGAGACTACGCAAACGTGGGAGGGCCGCCACCTCGAACTTCCCGCGGATTTACAGTCGTGGACTACTTTTCCAAATTCCCTCTAATATTCCCGGTTGGTTCAGCTAATGTTCCTAATGTGGGGTGTCCCTAAGTGGGTCGTCTGCGACAAACTTCCGCAACTTCGAATAGTGTTAAATTCGAGGAGCTGCTGAAAACGTATGGAAGCCAGGCAAAATTCACAGTCTTTTATCACCCACAGGCCAATCCAGCTGAAAGGGTCAATCAAAACGTAAAAGGTATACTACGGTCGTATGTGTCGGATAATCACAGGTCCTGGGATAAGGATTTGTCGAAAATAGGGTGTGCTCTCCGTAGCTTCATACACGAGGTGGCTGGTGTCACACGTTAATTCGTCAATTTTGGTCGCAATATCGTCACGCATTATTCTTTGACGTAGATTTTTCGCAGGAGTGCCATCTAAGTTCCTCGGTTGTGCTAAGTAATTTAGTAAGATTTATTTTTTGTGTAGCGTGAATTTTCCTGGATACCATGTGCTAACCTTTATGAATTGTATTTCCAAGTCCAAGTCCATTTTTAGTTACAATTCTACCAAAATAATTTTTTGAGAGCCTTTCATTAATAATTAAATATAGCGTTTACACCTAACGATAAATCAGTCGTCCAACTTTGGCATTCTAATTTTACCACGAAAGTATAAACTTTTCAACGTTTGAGCAATTGCGATATTCGGCCCTACGTGTAGACTGACGTAAGACATTTTGCAAGTTGATGTTTAGACGTTAAATCCTCCTGGCTTTAACCCAAAAACAGTTGCTCGCCCATTTCTGTAACAACAAGGGGGCGAGCTCGTGAAAGTGTTGCAACTTTCCTTGAAACCTAACAGCGATTTCTGTCTGCGCTAATAGAAAGAAACGCAAAAAGAACTCAATTTATTGTTACGTGTAAGTGTTGCATTAGACATTAGATCAATCTTAATAAAAATTTCTGCTTATTTGGATGAAGACATGCAGCTGGGTCGCTATGTTAGGCTCGTGTATTATTTTACAAGCTGCTAAAGATCTAACTTCTAGGAGATCAAATTATTTGATTGGAGCATTTGCTGATTATGCAGCATAAGTATAGCTTGAGTGCAGCCGTTAAATTGAAGCTGTATTAGATCTTACTAAAAAATTTGTACCACTGTGGACTAGCGAATATATTGGCATTTCTTATTTCGCGATGATTCTGGTAAGAGTTGCAGTTCGGAATAAATTATAACAATACAATCGGCACAATGGGGATACGAAGTCGTCAGTGAACTATATTGCTATACGCCGCTTTTTGTGTACATATTTAAATTTGTTTAAGTTATACAATAACTACAAGTGTGTTTTGTTGATCATCCCATGTAGTTTTGGATAACGAAGCTTCATATAAAAATGACAACTACCTCGGTTGTAATTTTGTATGAAGTGTCGTTACCCAAAACTAAACGGGATGATTAAAACGCACTGAAAAATATCACAATTAAACGTTTTATTCTTCGTTTTATTTTGATACAAGAAATAATAGGGCTACACGGCACTTTGTACTCTAAAAAAAATAAAATTGAAAAAAAAATGGATTTTATGCTTTTCACCAAAATGTAGTGATTTTCCTTGGGAATTAAAGGGTTAATAAAGGATTCGCCATTAAAAAATCTATTCTTTTAAATTTATTTCTTTTTTACATTTTTAAGGTTTTTATCAGTGAACCAATAATTATTTCGGTCACTCTATGAAAACTGCGGCGACCCTTGACGTATCGTATCGTGTGTGTATATTTACCACCAACTACCACGGAGGACAGAACAGAGATCTCTCTATATAAGCGACGAGTATTATCCTCATCGGCGCTTCGTGTGGTTCAGCACTCACAACATATCGCGCATTCCCTTTTCCTTTTAGGCCCTTTTTCTGGTGCTGGCTATGTATGGCTGGCCGATGGATGACTGTGCGGCTTCTCTCAATGAATATTGTAGTATTTTTTTGTCGTCTTGTTCTTTTCGATATAGCAGCAACCCAGCAATATAAAGCAGAGAACAACACACAAAACACACATACAATTCTATAGATGCAAAGAATGCAATGCACTTATTCTTACATATATGGCCATCAAACAAAAACGTAAAAAGGGAGATCAAAATTTTGAAACATATTCAGTTTTTCCCCCTTTTACATACTCATATAAATAAATATCACTTTGATAAGTCGCTTTGGCATTGTACATTGTAGAGGCCGTATCGGACCGTATCCGCGTATATGTGTATTTTCTTATTTTTATTCCACCCTATTAAAATTGAAGAGGCACAACCAATAGTCCCAGACCCAGTTCCAGCAATAATGTCCCAGGCAGCCAAAGCCAGACCTGAGGAAAACTACAACATTATAGCTCAAGGCCCAGGCGAGTTATCCGTGCCGTGTCGAGTGAGAAATTTGTTCCGAGAAAACCAGATTACACTTATTAGTGGTGGTGAATTGATGAATTGGGTGAAAAGTGATGCATTACGGATTTGAGTGAACAACAACGCCGCACACACACTGTGTGTATGGTGTGCCTTATGAATGCATCGATTTTGAATGCATATTGAAGGAAAAAATGCTTCTTTGATGGTTTTGATGGTTCTTTTAAGACACTTTTTGAAGCGAGCACTGTTTTGAAAGAATGCACTGAAAAAGACATACATGCGAGTAGAACTAAGTCCACCAGACAGCCAAGGCATTGTGTGGGAAATGACGAGTTGTAGCAATGAATGCAAAGTTTGTATCTCTTTTGAATAATGTGAAGGATTAGAGTCCAAGGATCATATACATCAAATAGATGGATTGTTGAATGAGTATTGTACCTGTTCCTTTTGTTGAGAGAAAAGGCGCAGCTTTGTTAAAATTTTCACGTATTTGCTTGAGGTTTGACCATTCATCATATTTATGTGGGCAAATATCGAATCCAGGTAACAGTTGTTTCAGGTTGCGCAGCTCGGAAGATTACTTTCTAGGAAGCATTCGTACCATCGACAGCCGGTCAATAACGACAAACCGAATCGAAAAGAAATGCGGGGTTCGCCAAACCACGCGCATATTATTCCAAAAAAACTGCATTGAACCGAACTACGAATGTCCTTTTCCTTATACTCCGGAGTTACCAAAAATGTGTGTATATCTTTTCTTTACCCCGTGCAATTGCTCTGCAATGACGATTGTTCGACGAACTCCGTTCGATGTGGTGACTCCGTGAAATAAATTTATTCAATTTGTAATTGCATTGTAAGGCCAGCATTAAGTGATGCCCTAAACTTAACTATTATAGGAAAATGCCAAAATGTATATAGCCGAAGAAAAATAATTCACAATATGGCCATCGAGCGGCTAAAATCAATCTCAGGACTAATTGTGGAAATCTTGACTTATCGTTCCATTCTATACACCAACTGCGGTGCATGTCTGTAGTATTTATGGCCATAAATATGGTTCGGTTAAGAGCCCCGAGATTTTTACGCGCAGATTTATCTACATACCTACTAATTTTGGCGAAAATTATGCGCTCTGATTGCCGAGATGCCGAGACTCTTCATGGGCATAGATGGGCATCATTTCAGTCACCGAAAGCAGGCATTTTGGACGGTGTGGAGGACACATAATGAAAATGCAGGAAATGTCCTCCTAAAGAACGTCTGGTCACCCTATCCCATGCACATTTTTATTTGACTTATCTTCTACGGAAGCTATGGGGTAAGCTGGAAGCTTCGACTATGGTCCCAGACCCGCCGACTCTGACATGATTATTCGGCATTGTGATCTGCAATACAATAATTGCTTATAATAACTATTAAATCGCTCTGGACCCCGGAAGAGGAAAGTTTAAAGCCGCAAGCTCTAATGAAAATATTGCAAAATATGTATTTCCAATAAATAACACTCTACATTACACCAGTGGTTCAAATCTTTATCAGTTCGTGCCCCACTTGCGAGGTCTGCTAAGTCTGGCGCCCCGCAATGAAATTTTGGTCTAAATTCGAAAATAGGCATGGAAAAGTGCCCATTAGGCCAGTCAAAATCGACATTAACCTCAGAATAAATGGAAGATCGCCGTTCTTTCGCTTATCGATTTTAGAGTATAACTGGCTATATAAATCCAGATTTGCAACCCTGTAAACACTGTGCTAATTTTTTGGCGGGCGAAAAAGGGCTATTTTTTGCTCTTTATTTACATTTCCAACAATATTTAAAAAAATATTTTGGAAAAAAAACCATGATCGGCATTGAAAGTAGACAAAATTTCCAATCCAATGATATCCTAACCACTTTTGTAGGTCAAATATTGACGGAGATACAGGTTTTCAAAAATAGGGTACTTTCCACCAAAAAAGGCGATTTCTAAGCTTATGTTGTTTGCCGAAACGACATTTACTTGAAATTCGCAATTTTTTGGTGAAAAATACCCTATTTTTAAAAACCTGTAATTCCTTCAATATTTGACCTAGAAAATTGGTTGGGATATCATTGGATTGGAAATTCTGTCTACTTTCAAAATGCCAAACACAGTTTTTTCCAAGACAATTATTTTAAAAAATATTGTTGAAAATGTAAAAAAAAGAGCAAAAAAAAATGTTTTTCTTTTTCGCTCGCCAAAAAATTAGCACAGGGTCCCTAGGGTTGCAAATCTGGATTTATATAGCCAGTAATACTCTGAAACAGATAAGCGAAAGAACGGTAGTATTCCATTTATTCCGAGGTTAGTCTAAGCTGACCATACCATACGTACAGCATCAGAAATTGAAAGAATTTTTAAAAAACGCAACCACGCTTCCGTTTTATCGACGTCATCCGTATGAAAAAGGTTTCCAGAATTAGGTTGGTAATCTCCGGTTCTTTTCGTTTACATGTTACACAAAGTCAGACTAACGAAGAAAAACCGGAGATTATTTTTGATCCGTAAAATGGCAGTTAGGGAATCAGAACGGCGAACGTGTTTACGGAACACACGCAACTGTTTTGTATCGTAGCCCCACCCATTGTAAGCAGTTCCCATTAAAGGCACGTTGTATTTTGGGTATGCAAGTAAGTGATTGTCAAAGAAGTGAGGACATTAAATAAAGTTCTCCTCTGATACTACACTGAAAGAAGCGATTGAGTTAGCAGTTTGCATATTACAGAGGCATTTGTGTTTCTGGTTGTCCTTCTTTCTGTCCTGCTTTTTCACTATACCATTGTCCGGTCAAACGACGATTTTTGGTGGATTTGTCCTGCTTTTTACGTTAAAAAATATACGAGCGTTAGTCGTGGATGATCTTGAAATTCTTAATAATGAAGAACGCGAAACCTCTTTTTATTACAATTAATTTTACAATAATCCGAAATTTTCCAAGTCTCTCAACGAATTCTTCGCCTTTAAATCGTCCAAAATCATCAAATCGTGCCATAAAATGTAAAATTTCGTCGAAAAAAACTCTTTTTTTTTCTCGGATTTTTTTTTTAATTTTTTACAAAGATTTTCCTATGTTTTCGTTTGGAAAGCCATCCCGGAACTATAGCATATCAAATTCTTTAATTTAATTGATAAATTTCTATACATTTTTATGATTAAAGTCATCGGAGGGGAGCAAGTTTCAAAGCAAAAGTCGCTCCGCTCCAGACTGCAAAACGGTCCGCTCTTTCGCTCCGAAATTTAAGGTCGCTTCGCTTTGCTCCAAATCCCTAAATTCCAGGCTATCTCAGAAAAAATTGCATAATAATGATTAAAAATTAGTGCACATACCACCAAAGCTGTGAAGGCCCTTAGCCAAAAATGTTATTCCATACAAAACCCAATTCTGTGTACGTTACGAAGCGCTCTTTTTGGGAAACCCTTTATTGAGGAACACAAGAAAATTATACTTACTTTACCATAAAAGTGCTACCTCGATATTGTTGCATTGCTTTTATTCCTTGAGGAGCAACAACCAAGCCACGATGTTCTGGATATACTTCAGAACGATATTCGTTATTACGAATGGTGTGAGTTTTGGTCTCAAAATTGTGTGTACAGCATTGGTCCCTTCAGGATCTGGTCAGTCCTTTTTTTGGAAAATTTTACTGGCGTACATGTACAAAGTTTGATTTAAGTCGTGACCGGGTCCAATACTCAGATTAAGCTAGTTAAAAAAAAATCAAAATAATGTTCAATGTAATTGCTCATAGGAGCCATCCATTAAAAGAGACGTTACTTATTACTTGTCTAAACAAGCACAAACAGCAACAATTGACCAACAACAACAAACGAACGGTTTAGCTAAGTAATAAGCAATTCAAACGACCTATCATAATACAACAAAATACAGTGCTAATTAAGCGCTGTGATGTTTGCCGAACAAACTTTTTTGACAAAACGAAATCTTCACGCTTATTTTTCGCTCAGTGATACGTCGCAATGCAAAATTACCGTTACTGTTTAGACGCTTTTTGACCTGTATATTACTTCCGCTAGATTTCGGAAGTTTTTTGAGTCGGGGTGGTAATATTGCAAAACACACCATAATTCATCAAAATTTAGTAATACCGGCATCCTCTTTTCCAGGCGTCAAACCTACCTAGTAAGGCGTGCCCCACAGTTTGGGAACCACTGCTCTACACATAGTATTAACAGGGTTTCGCTTGTCTCTGCTAGCACATCGATTGCCATTTGAGTGAATGTGCAATTCCATGTTATCATCACGCCAATTTTGAAATCTTTTGATATCATTTCGGGAGGAATCCGGACCCCATGGACCCCTCCCTTGGCTACGTCCCTGGAATGCACATTGAACCATAAAATGTTGTGTCTGTACTCATATCAAGTCGAAAATAATTTTTGCCGAAAATTGAGTCGCACCGATTATGAACCTCCATTATTTCCCCTATTTGAAATTGACTACTACCGAAATTTCATTGAAATGGAGTCACTATGGTTTGGGGAAATTCTGAGGGCAGACATAACGGGCTTGAACACATCCCTCTTAATTAACCATATTTTTTTCGTAATTTCGTAATTGAAGCGATTAATTCTGTCCAAAATGTAACGTTATCAGTATTTATGTTCTGCTTTTCATTTCGTACCTCAACTGTCGGCTCTTTGACAATACTATAACTGTTGAGTTTGACACCTCTGATCTTTACTATCTCCACCAGGTAAAAATCTCACGTGACCGGACAAAATCACCGAAGCCACCAAGCTCTGCGTAACGGCGTTTTAACTGCTCTTCACTATATGTTGCTTATAGACCATTCAACATTCTTCAGTGAACCAATAACAGCCTAACTGTTAAAAAGGAAGCATTTGAGGACGATTTGCTTGGCCGTTTCGTTACTTTCATTTTCTTGATTTGCTGGTATGTACGCAGGGCCTTATTTATCGTTTAGGGGGCCTCTGGGCAAATTGCCACTCTACTTCACTAGGTAAACCTGATATTAGACCATCAAAATATGGACTGATTCGTATATCCACCACCTTCCATAAACCAATTTTGTAGTATCTATAGATGTGATCTTTACAATTTTACCTGATGCAAAATAAAACACTAACATCCCCCCTACAGATATAGCATGAACTCTTAACGCTGGAGCAGCAGATTTTAATAAGCCATCAAATCCTGGCTACACCCATGGACACAGGGGTCTATCTGTAGTAGAATCTCAATTGAGTAATAATAACTCAATCCCGTGATCGGTGGTCGGCTATGTATGGCCACCAACAGAAGAAAACATAGTTTAAGAGCGTGCTTTTCAATCAAAAAGGATACTGAGCGTCCAATTTTTATTGGCAATACAATTTTAGTATTCATATAATGTCCATTGGCATTTCCTTCATAATTTGCTTTTACAAACTTAAAAGTCATTGCACCTACTAGATTCGATCGTATGTCACTCAGTGGCGTAGCTAGCTTATCAGAGGAGGAAGGAATCTGTGGTTAGTGCACTTTCAGTATAGGAAAAAGGATTTAATTTATGGATTAACAGCTCTTCCGAATAAGGGCTCTCTTCCACTGCAAGCGTAAACTTGAGCGGCGCGGCGCTCCAGCGGCAAAGCTTTCACAAAATGTGCGAAAAAAGCTTTTACTAGTAAAAGGTATAAGCACACACAATATTCAAAAAGCTTTTCCATTGTATTGAATAGAATTTTTGTTTATTTTGCATAGTTACGCCATATTTTGCTTGGTTACGCCATTCAAATTCGGAAAAGCTTTACGCCTGCCGTCCATTACGGGCTCTCTTCCACTGCAAGCGTAAACTTGAGCGGCGCGGCGCTCCAGCGGCAAAGCTTTCACCAAATGTGCGAAAAACAGCTTTTACTAGTAAAAGGTATAAGCACACACAATATTCGAAAAGCTTTTCCATTGTATTGAATGGAATTTTTGTTTATTTTGCATAGTTACGCCATATTTTGCTTGGTTACGCCATTCAAATTCGGAAAAGCTTTAAACGCGGGAGCACCGCGCCGCTCGAAGCAGGTAATGGACGGCAGGCGTACATGCTTCGAGCGGCGCGGCGCTCCCGCGTTTAAAGCTTTTCCGAATTTTAATGGCGTAACCAGAACAAAATATGGCGTAACTATGCAAAATAAACAAAAATTCCATTCAATACAATGGAAAAGCTTTCTGAATATTGTGTGTGCTTATACCTTTTACTAGTAAAAGCTTTTTTTCGCACATTTTGTGAAAGCTTTGCCGCGGGAGCGCCGCGCCGCTCGAAGCAGGTAATGGACGGCAGGCGTAAGGCATTTTTTCGCATTTGTAGTTAGTCTCAAGAAATGGTTTAAATAATGGTAAAGTATTTTTATTTCGATATTTTGATATTACATATTCAATAAAATTGTATACACAGTTAACTCCCTAGTAAAAACTACGAGTATATGTGTGTTTATATGATTTTCCGCCGAATGAACATTTTGT
Source organism: Microchrysa polita (assembly GCA_949715475.1). Classification (NCBI taxonomy): domain Eukaryota; kingdom Metazoa; phylum Arthropoda; class Insecta; order Diptera; family Stratiomyidae; genus Microchrysa; species Microchrysa polita. The sequence goes on along the minus strand of OX454416.1, from coordinate 112,304,405 downwards.
TTATCACCTGATGTCGGCTGACAAAAGAGCCAACATGACATGAAATATTCTCAAGCTTTTCGAGTTTAAAATTTGCTAGTTTTGCTGATATTTAAAAAGAGGAAACTTATGCAACAAGTATATTAGGCAAGTATACGTTAAATTCAATGGCAACAGGGTTACAAATATTTCCCTACAGATCAAACGTAGTTTTTTCATTTCGATGATGATCAATCTAATCAAATTTTGACTAGGAACTGGAGGTGGCCAACTCCCCGGTTTTGCCTTGAGACTCCGGGTTTGGTTATAGGGTATATCCAGGTCAGAATCGAAATGTCCGGCATAAACGGAAAAATATATCAATTCGTGACATCCCAGATGGCTATGTTAGAGATTAACCGTAGCTTCGGTGAATCATTAAGATCGAGCCATACTTTTCAGTCATCAGTCACAGTAATTTTCCATGCAAGTTGACAGATTGTCAGTTAATTGATTGACTGGCAATCTGCCAATTTGTATGGAAAATGACTATCACTGTAATTGAAAAGTTTATATCGATACCTTATTATTAGTTTTGAGAAGGTGGCAAATTTGTACTTGCTCTTACTGAAATTCTCCAATGGGGACGCCGGCGTTTTGGCAGATATTGTTACGAAATATAGTCAATTAAATATCAAAGAACTAGATTTATAAAATTAAGTTGTAAAATGAAACAAATATGGTTGATCACCGGGGTCGATTAATTCTCATGAGCCCCCACTATCTACGCCACTGGTGGCAAAATTTAAAACGTAAAACCTATATTTTCATTATTCAAATTGCAGTACAGTATGGTACAACTATCTTAATGAAATCCAGGATTTAATAAATCCTGTACAAAGTCTGTGTTAGATATTTACGATATTTCGATCATAAAATATAGTGCTCATACAGCCACTTAAGATTCTAAATCTAAACAAAAATTAATCGTACTTTTCAAATGGATTCAGATAACGATCATGACACGACATTGTTTATAATAAGTTCATTGTATTGAAAACGATATCTGAACTTTCATGAACCGCGAGTTTAGAAGAAGTTAGTTGAATTCTTGAGCTCAACTAAATAAGATTCAATGTGTAAATAAAAAAAATCGAATCTGAAGAAAATGAAAATGTTTCATTTTATAAAGAAAAGGACAGGATTTCTAACAGTCTGGACCCCCTATAAAATAAAAAGAATAAGGTCATGGGAAAACCAGCCTCTCAAATATATTCGGCCACTTGCAGTTCCTTAGCGTAATACCCAGTTTACCATAGTTCAGTTTTTTTCAATATTAAACGCAGGCAGAGTTTAAATATACAAAATATGTCATCGAGGAGGAGGGATACTGATCGCCTTATCCACTTCCAATCTACGCCACTGCACTATCTATACACTAAAAGAAATCATTTGCTAAAAACAAAAAAAAAATACAATAAAAAACAGCCAAGGAATATTTTTTTTCTGATTTAAGATGTATTTTTTTGTTCCAAGAAAAGGTTTTCTGATTTCAGATGTATTTAATTGTTCCATTAAAAGTTTTTGCTTAAAATAATGCTTATTTATTAGTTTTAAGCAAATAATTTTCTTGGAACAAAAAATACACCTTAAATCAGAAAAAAACATTTCTTGAAACAAGAAAATACATCTTAAATCAGGAAAAATTATTCCTTGGCTGTTTTTTATTGTATTTTTTTCTTGTTTTTAGCAAGTGATTTTTTCAGTGTAGCCAACAAGAGCCGATAATTCAGATACAGCGTTTGTTCGGTAGTTTCTAAACACTATTCCGCAGCATCGTGTTGCATTTTTCTGTCGGTACCTCAGATGAAGCATTCCTAAAACCAAAGCATACTTCCTAGTTGCTTTTCGAATTTTCTAGATTTAAGTGTGGTTTTACTCTATAGCGTCAAGAGAAAATTAATTTTCAGTTTTTATAAAATATGGTTCAGAAAATTAATTTGCTGAACCATCTTTTATAAAAACTGCGCAAGGCTAAACACTAAATCGATTTCATCAACTCCAAAATAATTAGATTGTAGAGCAATAACTTAATCCAATTTTCAAGAAATAAGCTTTCTTGTAGAAGTGTAGAGATCAATTGAACGCTCTGCAGTGTTTTTTACCCCCATAAATAAGTACCTATTGGTTAAATATCTGAATGGGACAGTGGCGCCGCAACTATTTTTTTTAATTGGGGGTCCAAGATTTTTTTTCTCAAATTCATATTAAATTAAGCGGTTATATACCGGACCTCTAGCCAGGACCGGCTCTACTATATGTGCAGAATGTGCATTTGAATAGGACAGGGCGCCTCATTAAGTGAGGCAACCAAACAATTTCAATTTTTGATTAATCTTAATTATCTAATTTTTAAAATCAAAATTTTGTAATTTTTAATGTTCTTTAATCGGAAGTTTTGAAAACTTTGCCCTTTTATATTTTAAATTAAAATGTTCAAAAATTACGAAAATCTCGATTTTAAAAATGAGGCAAAAATTTGCACTTTTTGTGGAATTTTTTGGCGATTTTAATTTTTAAATTGTGATAGTTAGGACTTCTGCTATAATAACTTCTACATTAGGTCTAAAACCCAAATTTTCGAAAGTTTCGGTTTAAAAACATAAAAATTCAAAATTATTGAAAATCGGATTTGAAAATATAAAAATGCGACACTACAAAATGTGCAAATTTTGATTCTTATGTTTTCAAATGGAAAGTTTGGGTTTCGAAACCTTATTTAGAGAATATTCGCAAAATAAATAAAATCGCAAATTTCTTTACAAAGCTGAGGGTTCTGTACTTACCACAAGCCAAGCCCCAGGGAAAGTGAGCCACCCTTCACCTCAGTATAAGCTCTTCATTAGATATATTGCGCTGATGTTGTAGTTAGCACGTGATAAACCTAGTAGATTGCAAAATGTGGGGAAAAATTGTTTTTTTGTTTCCTATGTTTTTTTTTAGTGCTCAGCACAAAAATTTCGTTGTGAAACAGAGTCAAAATCGTACAAAAAACGCCAAAAAATGACCGCAATTATGTTTTTTCTAACATGTTCAAGGACAGGTTATCGGAGAAATGTACAGTTTCGAAGTTTTAAGCCTCTCCCTCCCCAAGCAAATTTTTTTTTTGGTTTTTCGCGGTTTCGATCCTTATTTGCAACGAAATTTTGGTGGCAAGGTCCGGATTCAAGCTCAGCACCCTAATAAAACATAAGAAACAACAAAAAAACTCTCCACCACACTTTGCAATCTGAAATCACCAAATGAATACACTATTAATAATTTTGGAAAATACTCATTTCTAGACTAGAACCGCTCAGGAAAGTGAAAAGTCCGCTTTTTCTTAGGGTGGCTTACTTTGACTGTAACTACGGATATATCTAAAATCGAAGAGAAATGGATTATGACAGACAGATAAAAAAGCGGCTTCCAACACACTCGCACAGGACGCCATAATACCTAGGACCGTCGCTGCCTCTAGAACTTTAATATCCTGTAAAACGATACCAAAAAGTAATAATGAAAAATATTAGAGAACAACTGCGATCAGAAACCACCTAGAATAGTTTTCAATATGAGACTAACCTTTAAGTTTCTTTTTGTTACCCATTTTTATCCCATTGTAAAAGTGTTGAAGATTACAAACATTATTCTTTATTTTATGTAGCTTTATAAAATTAAAGATCAAACGATTTTCCCAAAGCTTGTTTTCCGCTTTCCTCGGGAAACGAGTTCTTTAATGATTTTTGAGGAATCTAAATTCCCTGTTCGATCCCTGTGAACATGGAGAAGGATTAGATGTGTCATTGTTGAATGTAGCCATGTTAAAGACGTCGTAAAGCACTGAACGACCTTTCTGATGATGCCGCTGATGCTGGAACCGTCAGAAGTAATGTTACTAGCCGTATTAACTTGCTGTGCTCGATATGCTTCAAAAGTGATCAGCCATTTCGGCACAACATTTAGGTGAAGCTCCCGACATACTCTTCAAAAGAGTTAACTGTGAGCGAAGATCAACAATATTGAAATCGAGCATAGCAGCCTAATCTTACTGTGAGATTATCTACCATCGGTACGGTTTTCTGACAAGGAGAATGAAAAACTTCCTCGTTTTCGTTGATCAACGGTCAAAAGTTTATTCTTCATTTTATAATATAGAGCAATATATGTAGTACTAATTGCCCCTTTAGCCAAGATATTGAGGGGGCAGTTGCCCCCGCTGCCCCCCTGTTCCGACGCCATTGGAATGGGATCAGAGTCCGTCACTTGAATTCGAAAACCATTAAAAATTTAAACTGCTCACGATGATGTTCGAACCAATTCTGCTCACGACGGACTTCGAAGGCGATCGCACTAATAAGACAAGATACGTAGAGCAAGGCTCCCAGATAAATTGCTTTCTCTAGCATAAACAAAAATCTAGTAAGTATGGGCAAAAAATAACAGCTTTTAAAGTGAGCTGCTTATTAGCCTTAAAAACTGGTGCATCGATTAAATTTTCAGTTCAAAAAATTCACTTAGTTCTTCAAAGAGAACATTTATCCTCAATATGTAAAAATATCTACCACCAATGTAGCATTTGAAATAAGCCGAAATCTTATGTCATTATCATATTACAACTAGAAAGAATTCCTATCAATAAATCATCGGCATATAATTACCCCCGACACATATCGTCCTCAACCTCATAAAAAAGAAAAGACACCTACTAAGCAAACGCTCTTCGAATCTTATTATATTTAGTCAGACCACATATTTATTACTTCGTCAAACAAACCTACACATTACACTCCGTATCTTCATGTAAAAACAAACACATACTCAAGATCAAGATCCTTCAAAATTATATTTTTCTTAGGAACTCCTGCATGGTCTACTCTACATCGTCTACATACAATCATCAGGGAAAAAATGCACCTTTATCCTTTCTGCCAATACGCATCTGTCTCCTGTTACACACTCGACAACTATCATCTGAATACAAAAGGAAACCTTAGAGAATCTATACAAGAAGAGAAAAAATATAGAAAACATCTTTCTTTTTCTTCTTTCACAGAAATTATGCAGCAGCAGCCGCTGTGCAGCAGTCACCATAATTTCCCTTAAAAAAAAACAACAACAGAAAAATGAAGAAGAAAGAATCGAATAATAAAAATATTATAAATGTGGACAGATATGTGTATTTTATTTTCAAAAACTCTGGCACGAGCCTAAAACTACACTTCCTACCCCCTCTGTCTGCATTGAGAAATGTCTATGTTTCGTGTGTGTGCACACACAGGATGCTGCTCCTTTTCACCCTCTTTGTAGGTATAATATCTCGAGACATATCTTAACCTTAAGTAGTTGACTAGATAACGTAAATAATCGAGAGAAAACCACCGAAATTTCTGTGCTCATGTTTGTACCACTAGTTAAGGACTTGTTAGGACGTCTCGGTGGACAAACTACGTATCGTTTGGAAAATTATCGATATGTTGAGGATTTGAAGGAACAGGATCTGACACTTCCGTTGCAGTGGGACAGAGTTGCCATGTTGTTTGGTAGATTTTTGAGGGCTTTTGCTTATGAGGATGAAAAGTCCTTTCAAAATAAAGAGCTTCCAAATAGACGCTTCTACTGATGGATATACATATGGATGGATTTTTAGGTAGAATTGTTTTCTTATTTCTAGCTTTGGATAGATAGCAATACGTCAGTTACGAGTTCATGAATTCATCAGTGACTTTCATCACTCATTTCATCAGTTACTCGTATACGTGACAAAACTCATGATATGCTCTGATATTGATAATATGTCACATCGACTCCGCGGATCAAATGAATTCTCAACACACCATCAGTGGTTATTCAGTTCAATCCATGGTTTACAGGATGCGGGTAATGATTACTCGCCGTTTGAGGCATCAGTCAGGATACAGACGTTCTGTCGTAAAATGTGTGTGAAAAATCACTGTGACTGATAACCGAAATGTATGAATTGATCTTAACCCTCGAATGGTTCAGTGGGGTCTGACCAATGATTAAGAAAATACAAAAGGATAGATCATAATTGTGTATGTGACTGTACGTGTAGGTAACCAACTGTCTTTTCCTTTTTTTACAAAAATATCAGCTGTTTCTACCTCAATGACAGTTCGAGTTGTTGTCGCCGCGCATCGCCGCGTTGTGATTACGATCCAATTAGTTTCCGACCGTAATTCAGCGGAAATCATTAGTGCAACAATCGGTAATTGTTAACAAATCGCTGTTTGTGTGCTTAAAATAGTGTTTAGTTTTTACTCGCTGAAAAAAATCATCAAATAATTACATTTTGTGCGTGATTTATTGTAGAAATGGAGTGCGCGATGCAAGGCTGCCAAAACAGGAAGGTTTCCGGACGCAAAGGAATATATTTTTACAGGTTAGCATATGTATCATGATCATTTAGAACTGTTTTTAGTATACGCGAGAAATTTTAATGAAGTGTTTATTCTGTAAGTGAAATTTTAGTGATTTAGTTCATTGTGTGCATCACCATTGTGGCTATACGCGTTGACCTTGAATAAAAACATATGTTCAATTTACATTCTACCCATCGTCCAGTGGCGTATCACCAAACATGAAATACAGGGATAATCATTTGAAATTAGTGTATTCTTTCGGTGCATTGTTGGGTTTCAAGGTTTCGTGTGCAATCTGAGCGTTGTTTCGAAAAAATACTGAAAAAAAGTTTATTGTAATAAATGGTTTGTTGTGGATTATATTCACATAAACCATATTTCCTATCCGCACTTGTACGAAATTTTGGACAACGCCGAGATTCGATCTCCGGACCTCTATCTATATGATAAAATTTTTATTTTATTCGCCCAATGTTTCGCCTCCGCGGCATCTTCAGCGTATTGTTTTTTTCTGTTTGAGGTATACAGGCGTCCCCCGGTTATTCGCCGGGTTAGGGACCGGAGAAATGGCGAAAGGCGGGTTTCGGCGAAAGGCGGGTTTCGGCGAAGCGGAGACTTTTCAGTGCATATGATGCCCTAAGAGCTATAATTAAAATTCGTATTTTATATCCAAAAACTTCACAAATCCAAAGTAAACAATAATAAAAACAAAATTGCACAAAAATTGATTTCAATCACTTCATTTATATACTAAATCGACAAGTTCATTCCATGTGGTTAGATGTGGTTGATAATGGCTGAGTTTTTGGTTTAAAATACGATTCAAAAAATCCTAGGGCACTGAAGAATTATCTAAAAGCAAGTTTACCACTGCACTACCGGTGGAACTCAAAGGCATGGATGGCGGCCGAATTATTCCAAGCATGGTTTAAGGAGTCATTCATACCGAGTGTGGAAACTTTTTGTAGGGAGCAAAAAATCCCGTTCACAGTCTTTCTATTTATGGATAATGCTCCCTGTCATCCGAAACAATTAAGTGATTTATATGAAGAGATTTTCCTTCCGCCAAACACGTCATCCATTTGCGGCCAATGGACCAGACGTAATTGTCACCATCAAATCTTATTATCTACGGCGCACTTTTTCAAAAGCGATAGCGGCGATAGACCTCGATAGTTCTGATCTAATGTGCCAAAACACAACAAGCTGAAATATTTTTGGAAAAACTTTACAATTTTGGATGTAATCAAAACAATTAGAGATGCATGGAAGGAAATCAATGAACCAATTTTGAAATGTGAACTAATTTATTAATCACTTAACTCATACATTAATAAATTTTATATGTTAAAGAAGCGCCACAGACCCTCCGATCGATTGGCGAGATTTTTTGATTGCGTTCTCAGTTGCTGGCTTTTTGACATAACCCTGTGGTTGTTCTTCATGCTGTGGTTGTGGCGGTCATTCTCCATCAAAAGTAGCAACAGATGTCCATCTTCCATCGCCAAAATCGGTATAATTTTCGCTATTTCGTGTTGTGTCTTGTGGACCGTGAGACTGTCAATTTCAGATTGCCCGATAAGTTGCCTAGTGTGTGTGCTGTACGGGCGGCAGATCGATTGTGCGCAATCGATTGACCAATAAATCGCTAGGTATGTGGCGCCCAAAAGGCGCATGGAAAAAACTACAGTGGATATCAGCCGACATTGAAGCTAGTGGGAATCTTGTGAACTATGCAACATCTGATGTTGTAGTGATGGCGAGACAGTTGGATTTAGATGTTTATCCGGAAGATGCGGAGGAGTTGCTTTCTTGACAAAATACAGAGTTAACTGACGAAGATCTTATGTCAATAGAAGAGCAGCGAAGATTCAATGAGGAAGAAAGCAACAACACCGAGCTACGAATCTTAACAATCAAGCAACTGGAGGAAGATATTTTAAAGGTTGAAGACGCTATGGCATTTTGGGAAATGGTGGACCCAAATTTTGAAAGGAGCTCAAAAGTCAACAGTGGCCCCCAAACCAGATAAGCTGTTATCGTGAGCTTCTGAGGGAGAGAAAAAACAAAGCGACGCAGCAAGTTTCCACACTCGGTTTGAACGACTCCTTAAACCATGCTCGGAATAATTCGGCCGTCATCCATGCCTTTGAGTTCCACCGATAGTGCAGTGGTCTACTTGCTTTTAGATAATTTTTCAGTGCCCTAGGATTTTCTGAATGGTAAATCATCGGTTTTAAATCCATATTGCCAACTGTGTTGGCACCCAGCAAAAGAGTCAACCGGCTTTAAATCCTGGCATCGTTTTTTTCTTCCTTTCAAATGAAGGTTCTGGATGGCATTTTTTTCCAAAATAATGCCGTCTCGTCCACATTAAAAATTTGTATTGGCAAATATCCCCATTCATCCATAATTTGTTTTAGTTCCGCGGAATATGCCTCGGCTGCCACTGTATCGGCACTATCCGCTTCCCCATCAATTTTAATGTTATGTAGATTGGAACGCCCCTTAAATCTATTAAACCACCCCTTACTAGCAACGGATGTTTCTTCCGTCTCTCCTCTTTCATTCCTTGGTGTTAAAAAGACTTAAAGCCTTGGTCTGTATAACTGAGGTATTCAGAGGAATATTGTAATGAGTCTGGTCCTGAATCCAGATGCTTAAAAGCATTTCTATTTCGGCAATTATACTGTCGTTTATTCCTATTATTTTTGAATGGACAGGCGTGGAATTTTTTATCTCGTCCAACACTTTAGTTTTATTTTTTTTTATAATTGTGCCCACTGTTCTTCGAATTCCTTCACAACTAAACAAGAACAATTTTGCAACGCGATTCGAAGAAGAACACACAGTTGTAAAAGAAACTTAACAGTGTTGGCTACGGACTCTAACATTAACCGCTTACTATAACCCAAAAGTGCCACCAAGGCGATTTCTAAACCGATTTGAATTCCCACAATTCTCAGGAATACTCGTAAATACGAAAAAAAAACCGGCATTCACAATGCAACTCATCATCTGGAGATGGATTCTGTTTAAAAACCGATAATGTTAACCACCAAAATTTATTTAAACGGAATTTATTTCCAGATGATGAGTTGCATTGGGAACAACGATTTAAAAGTTTTTGGTATTCATTCCTCAAAATTTGCAATTTTTAATTATGGCGAAAGAGTGGAACTTGTGGCGAATAGACGAATTGTGGTGAATTTTGAAAAGCGGCGAAAGACCGAATCGGCGAAAAGCGGAACGGCGAAAAGCGGGGGACGCCTGTATGTTGCTTACAGTAAATAAGGCACACGGAGCATTTATGTCACATTAAAAATGGATAAATTATTGAAATAAAATAATTGTAAAATCACATTATATAATTGTAAATTTGCAGGAAAAAACGATATTGAACCAAAAAAGCTTCCAAAAGATAACCAATTCGGTTCAACATGCTTGCATAGACAGAAATCTTTTTGATGAACATTGGGCACATATGACCGAGACTGCTCACTACAGCCACCTGGTTAAACTAATATTAAAAAAATATTTGAACACTAGATTTTTCTTCATTGCGAAAACTACATGCTTGCAATTATCTGACAGGCAAAGATTGTCCAAACTTATCCACGTCCGTGGCCAGTAAACTAGATATGTAGTTTTAAGGTGTACATATATTATTAAGAAAAATTAGCTAGATCCCTAAGAACTACCGTAACTTCGTCAAAGCCGGTGCCAAGCCCGGTTGAGAAAGGAGGAGGTTTAAGGTTTAAGCACAAAAAAAAAAAAACACAATGAAATAAGACATGTTTCATAGTTTGCTTGATTTCATTGAATGTACCTATACATATACGCAATTTTTGACAATTTTACCAAAAAGTTTTCCTTTCAAAATTAAATATATCTATAAAACACATTTAACTTATATGTATATGTTAATAAATGAGCAAATAATAAATGTTTCTCAAAATCAACATCTTAAATAATGAAATATATTGTACGAATTTGTATTGCCCCTTCCGCGAAAATTATGTCATGCTACTGGTGGGTTATATTAGTAGTGGTGAAACGCGCACTAGTAAACGATTGGTTACCATTTCTTTCGGTAATGCTACTTCCTTGTCTTCTTATTCATTGGGTCTGACAGACCACAGAGAAATTTAATTCTTAAAATTTTCATGGAAAGACTTGTTGAATGGTATTTTGATGCATATGTAATTTAAGTATGTGTCACATACGTTCATTTAAGCATGAATTTGTTTGAATCTGTGATTTTGTTAATAAGTTATAGCACTTTGAAAGTGCTCTGGGGTCTGTCAGACCCCACGAACCATTTACGTATGTATTTTTTACAAAAGTAAATTTGTCGTTTTGTGGGAAATTTTCAAAGTATGTTATTTGGAAAACGATAAAATGTAATAATAATAGTCGGAAACGGTTGAAACTTTGTAATTAGAGTACATTTGGGAAATTAGATATGTTAATTTTGAAAGAAATGGAAAATTTAGGGTGTTTTTAAATTTTTTAACCAATTCATTCAAAATTATGCCGTTTTTTACCTGGTTTTCATTTATGAGGATCTCCTTTCACTATTGTGTCATTACCTTATGTTTTTTAAGTCAAGACATAAATTAATGATTTTTATGAAGGTAATAATTAAGTATGGGTATTTTACATAATACATAAAGCTTCCTCAGCGAACTTGGCTATACACTTGTCGAACCTCTTCTAAGAAGGAGGAAATCAACGGGCAATATTCGCCGAAGCACAGTGCAAAATATTGAAGAAATTTTGTGCATTGTTCAGCTTGCCCCCCCCCCCCCTTTCTAGGCTGATGCCCCAGGTCCCCCAATGTGGTCAGATGGTCCCCCAAAGAGGCAGAAATGTTTTCTATGCCAACGAGCAAATGATCGGAAGACAAAATACAATTGCAACGAGTGCAAAAGGCCGATCTGCGAAGACCATCGAGGAAAAAGCTGTGAAGAAGAATGCTCTAAATATTGACTAACTTTGGATCCCGATTTAAGAAAAAATAATTAAAAAAGCTAAAAAATGTTCATGTACTTATCCTGGTTAATTAGTATTGAATACGTTTTGACTAATAAAAATAAAATTTTGTTAAAATTTTAGTTTTTATATTGATTTATTTGTGATAAGTTTAAATTACCCTCAAATTTGACACCACCTAATTTATTCTTTCACATACTAAAAGATTCTCTCCGAATTCCACTTTTTTTTTATATACCACTTAATCAAAAGGCTTCACAGTTACTTATTGTTCAAACAAATGTACCAAAAAAGCAAAAATTTAAGTTTTAGAGCTATTTTTGCCTTGGGGTCTGTCAGACCCCATTGAACCATTTACGTATGTAAAATTTTCCTGAACCATCCGAGGGTTAATACTTACAACAAGCAGTAAAAACTACTTTAAGAACCAATAGGAAAATTATTATTTAATAATTAAAATTGACCGAGAATATGGATAGAAAAAATTTTTTTTTGTGTTCGGCCAATCAAATTCAAATCGATGGTAATTCCAGAACAAAAATCATCCTTCACGGCAACCCATCTCATCGATCAGCATTCTGCACTCTCAATTCCAACAGATTCGGCAGATGTCAGCATTTTTATCTTAAACGTCTCACAATAATCTGCAGATTGTGTCCTCGAAATCGAAACAATGCGCAATGCAATTGAGAACGCTTGCGCTACACCAAAATGCAGCAGCCTGGCCTGCTGTTGGCTGTGCTCCTTTATAGACTTGTCTCAATGTTTTGGTCGATGCACAGTGTGTAATGTGTACGTGTGATCTGTGCTGGGCTCTTGTGGTGCTGCGCATCTCAGCACTAACAGAGAATACCAGAGCAACAAAACGACATCAGTTGCTTGTAAAACCGATGAAAACTGGTTGGATGATGATGGCTGCTTGTTGGCTGTGTGGAAGAATCAAAGAATCTTCCCATGCGACAACATCAACATTTACCAGTGATCGGTGCTATTCACCACTTTGTTTGGTCGACGAAGACGTAAACATATCATTAGCCAATAGCGGTTATTTTGTAGACGGGGCAGATCAGCTATAGTAACATAGTTCCGAGGAAAATTTGAATATCAGTAGGTTGGGCATTTTATTTTTTCTTACTATTTACGATTTAGCTGCATCAAATTTAAGTCAAATACTGTGACTTCGGACGATATTTTTGATTTCACAAAAAAAAACTACCTATGTACGTTCAAAAAATTTTCTATTTAAAATTTGGTCGCTCTTTAAGTCGTACATCTCCTTATGGCAGTGATTCCCAATTTAGCTGCGCTCGACACATCGCTGAAGCCATGATGACGAAATTCAGTATGCGGAAATCATGAAATTTAAAAAATACTTCCTAAAAATTCCATTAGTTCTAAAATATGGTCTGCACTAACAAACAAATGTTCAAACAATTTAAATTGCAACAATGGATTCGGAACTAATGTTCAAAATTAAAAAAAAAAATATTACCCATGGCGATTTTTGCATCTATTTTCGGTTTTTGACCAACATTTTCTCGTGGGGCGCCAGGATCAGCAGATTTCGCAAGGGGGCACGAGCTGAGAAAGATTGGGAACCACTGCCTTATAGTATGACGTGCAATTGCGGAGGCCACTCATGATATGTACAGAACTAGAATCAATAAAAACAGCTCCTCTTCGACCAAAATTAAATTCCACTGCGTCAGTGGCTTTTCAGAGAGGGGGGGGGATCATTTTGCAAGATTGCTTATACTTTTACGGTCATCAAATGTTGAATTTCAGAATAACAATTTCTGTATTTATTATACTTCAAATTAGCCTTTTGGTGCAAAATAGATAGCAATTTTGCCTTATACGAAAAAAATGAGTCCTGAATTAATTGCATCGATTATTTTGACTTTTTTACTACGGTGACTGAATCCACAGTATTCCAATTTTCGTACAAATTTTCGCTACTGTGATTGGAGTACCAAGGCTTTATATTGGGTTAGATCAGTGGTTCCCAAACTTTTAGGAGTCACGGAGCACCTACACCGAGAAAAATAACGTCCCTTAAAATTAACTCGATATCCTTTTGAAATCGAGTTACATTCCTATTAAATATAATCCTTTCCTTTTAAATATATATCGCCTTAATTCAAATTCATTCTTTTTAAATTAATGGGAAATCCTTTAAATCCAAATTTTCAATACGAAATCATTTTAAATTAATGGGAAATCCTTTAAATCCAAATTTTCAATAGGAAATCTTTTTAAATTAATGGGAAATCCTTTAAATCCGAATTTTCAATAGGATTTTTTTTTTGTTTACAGTCGCAGTTGGTCGGCAGTGTGGTAGAGCGATGTCACAATGTATGGTGTAAATTAAAAACGTCGTCCCATATAGTCTGTGTGGTGTAGTAGGTAGGGGCGTTAGTCTTCAAATCATAGGGCCGCGGGATCGAATCCCACTGTAGGCAGGTAATTTATTATGCTTTTTAGAGCGTAAAGAGGTTAATGAAATGTCACCAACAATTATAGCGAGGTCAGTTATACAAAACTCATTTATGAGTAATTTTCTCAGGGAAAGAACACCCTGTGAAAATTACTCCTTTTGGTGTAATTTAAAGTATTCTTTTGAGTTCATGCATTTAAAACAAAGAGTCCATCCTTTTAAATTAAAAGGAAATCCTTTCGATTTATGGTTGTGACCTGATTAAATTGACACTGCATCACTTTAATTTGAAGTGATTATAGATAGACTTTCAAAAGAAATATCTTATTAGTTCAAAGGGAAATCCGTTTGAAATAAAGGGATTATACAATGATTCAAAGGGAAACAAATATGAAGCAAAATCATATTTGAATCTCTTTGAATCATATGCGTATTTTTTGAATTTACAGGATTTTTTTTCTCAGTGTAGCATGGCCGCTTTTCTCGCCGGAACACCTCAAGGCAGTTATATGTACAGAAAGGGAAATTGTGAAATTGTGAAGATGTTTGTGAGTAGATATGTATTTCTAAAATTTTCAAACTTGATGGACACGGTAGCTATATTTGCTATAAATTTCGAGGCCCTAGCTATCAGCCAATTGTTTAAAAGGATCAAAATTGTTATTAAAATTTAACATTTGAACTGTTAGACATTCGTTTAAAAAATCGTAGAAAAGTTTTGATTGACACAAATTTAATCCTCTAATTTATTTGCGACGGGCGGTCGCACAAGGCGCCAAATTTTAGGGCGGCTTATTGGCTAGCACTCGAATAAAAAAATTTGAAAGAAAAAAATCAATATCAACTTCTATAGTTCTACAGATGAAATAAAAATAAGCGTAAAAGCCGTGTTAAAGATTATTAAGGTTAAAGTCGTGTTTTACAGATGCATTTCCCTTGTTATGCTCTTCCTGGAAGAGCTCACAATTGATACGAACTGCTGCATTTGGAATCCTAAAATGCTAAGTAAGAGCTGCGTAAATTTTACGTCTGTGATGTTAGCAATTAGCTAATTAGGTCATTCTTTACAAAAGATATTAATTGGAAAATTACTCCTCTCCGCCTCTCCTTTTCACCAGAACTAAGGACATTGCATGATCCCTAATTTTTGCCAAAGGGAGGGCTACCTAATTTTCAAATAGAGGTCGAAGCATGCAATTTTTTTGTTTCATTAATATGCAATATGCTGCGCTTTGATTTCCGAAAAATGAGATCTAAAGTTTTTATTTAGGCCTGCTGAGTGACAGGAGAGCACGTCCACTGAATAAATATTGAGCTGCTGACTGCATAACGGCGTTTAAAATAGATTTTTTTGTAAGAAATATTATGTCCAAAGGCAATATTTTCATCATTATTTTTTTTAAGTCGTTTTCCATAATTTCCCTGGAACTTCAATTCGACAAACCTTTGCGTGGATGGATTCTTTCAGTTGGTTCCGATTGCATTGATTCATCTAGTATTGGGGGGCAAACTACGAACAAGGTGGTTTGGATTTCAGCAAGATGATGGATCGTACCACATAACATATTGCCACAGCTCCCTCCGTCGGAAATGCTAATATGTATTGGAATTTGGCTAGGTTCCGCCGATTTAACTAGCTCTGACCTTATTCTCTATAAAAACTGTCGAGATGGTGCATTTATAGAAATAAGCCATGCATGTCGAAACCCTGAAGAAATCCGGCTAATTTAAGTTGTGCGGCTGCCCAGTTTTTTAAGGAAAGTGTTTAATGAAAGCGACCACAATTTGTTGACTTAACATTTTTGAGAGCAGAGTTTCCTAAAATGTGTTGAGTGTTTTAGTGAAAAACAAAATTTCGCATTAATTTACGATTTCTTACATGAAGCTTTAATTTTGAAATTCCAAACAAACTCTATAAGGCCTTGCTGAGGTGTGGTGAATTGCGCTTAGCTGAACGTTAGTTTGAATCCCATTGTGAGCTTGAATTTTTGTGTTGTCTCTACATCAGCTGGTTTCACTATGTAAATTTTCCCGGAGCAACGACCATGAGGGACCATTCACTCGATTTATGGAATCGAATCGGTTCTACAACAAAGACGTCCATCGATAGTCTTATACCATCAATCTGCATGGTACAGTACCTAACAGGGGGGGGGGGCATTTTGTTATCTTGCCCGGGGCTACGTAAGTGCTAGAGCGGCCGCTGTCTAGATTACTCCAGTAGGGCTTGCCTGTGCGGGACTCCAGATCCAATGTGAAAAAGTAGATGAACGTAACGCCCTGTACTGTAGTGTTTCTATTCTGTCGATACTCTATTATACAATTGAAATTTGAGGAAGTGCTAAATTTTCTATTGCTGTTCTGAAAACAAACGTTTTCATGAAACACTTCACACGTTTGCCTTGTTTTACGTACCTAAAACTATAAAAAAAATGGATGACCGAAGGGGGGGGATTGATCCCCTTGATCCCCCCCCCTTATCTACGCCACTGCACTGCGTGCACCAATATTTAAATAAAATTTTCGAGATTTTGGTTGCATTTATATGGAATTCAATTCAAACGCCCATGGAAAAAACTAGAGCGGGCTGTATCTGGATAAAAATATAAAAATAGATGCGAATTTCAGCGAAAATGGATAATTTTTGCGAGTAGATGCGAAATATTTTAATCTGCACTTTATCAACAAAAACAAAAATTTCCCCAAAAAATCAATTATGGAAGGTAATTTTTCATCTAAGATTTATGTTTTTTTTCCGAAGTTTACCATTAGTGAGAATAGAAATATTTTCTTATGCAAGAAGCTTGCAGAATCTCGAGCACGATGGCGTGCCAAACACCGAGCAAGCTGTTTAGTCGGATGTTGGAGGAATGAACCCTCTTTTCTGTAATGGGCATATTAGGAATGGTTTTTATCGTGGTCCAGCGCGCGAGTCGCAACATTTAAATTAACTATACATAAAAATAGAAAAGGTTAACAATAATGGCGAGCTCAGCAGTTTGGTTTTTTTTTACTGTGTAACCCCTTGTGGAGCGTTGTCAACAAAATGTCTCGAGAACTGAATTCAGAGTATGATTCATTTGTCAGCCAAACTATTTCTTAGCCGATTTTTTGCTGATCATTAATTAACTATTTCTGAATAACAAACCTGCGGCATTTTATATTGGAGCGGAAATTTTGGACCACGCCGAGATTCCATCTCCGAAACTCTAAATTACTAGCATCGTAGAGTGCGACTCAACTAAGTGAGCCACAGAGCGTGTTTTTAAGGATTGGGCGATACATTTTATCTGATGATATTTTCTTGCAATTTGCAAGCATATGATTGACTGTCAACTTTTTAACTTTTATTGAGGGGTTGATGAAGATTTTGATAGGAACCTAATTTTTTGTGAATATTTAAGAGAACAAATTGCATTTTTTTTTTAATTTTTTAGGTATTTGCATCCTCTACATTTAATTACACAAAACTATCATTCGCCATTGAATCGCGCGATAATGGTTTCGTTGCAAAGATGTTCAGATATTTCAATTGCACTTTATTGTCAGACAAAATGGACGATGGATGCTATGAGCTATGGCTGATTTTAAACATTCCGATTTTGAATTGCAGTCAATAAAACAGAATCAATAGGTATAGGAAATAAAAAGAAAATCGTGATACTGTTTCTGAATTTTTATGAATACAGATCCAACAAAAAAGTTTTTTATTAAATTTCTTCTGTGACCACCACACCAAAATTGTTACACACACAATGCCCAACATTTTTTTCGTTTTCCTCTTCTGTTCCGACTGCAAAACAAAAATCCTTCATCGTAATGCACATGTCCACAGGTAGATAGTTATACATATGGGATAATACTGCACACTAAACTAAATGCAGTGTGCGCGCGCACTTCTTGAACGAATCAGGTTAATAAATTTTTTGAAAATAAACATATTGACTAAGAAATAAGTTGTGAGTATCACAGACATCTCTGTTACCTGGAGCTTCAGCTTCAGAGATTCCTTCGGGTAAATGGCAATGTCTTGGCGAATCACACATTCTATACGTAATGTGATCATTTTATTATTGTGGGGCTGGATACTACACAAAAATAAAAGAACTGAACAGTAAAGTATTTTTCCTTTGGATTAAGTGTTTCGTTCTTCGTTGTGGTGGTGGTGGAAGAAAATTATTTTTTTTATTAGAATTCTCATAGTGGGTCTAAGCAAGATTTGAAATTTTCTCGTTATATGTAATGCAGAGGTAGATTGATGTTTTTTGAATTATTTTGTAAATGGAAAAGTATTTAATCTTTTTTTTTATCAACCAGCCAATTTTGATTTTATTTAAAATAAAAACTCACCCTAATGATGATATAATGATCAATGGTAATTCGTTAAGAGAAGTATTTTTTTTTGTTTTTATGGTAAATTGGAAAATTGTTTAAGAACATCCCGCCACGTGAATTTTATACCAGGATAGAAACAAATATTTTTGTCTAAAAAGTTTAGTATAAAAGTCGATCCACACTTTTCAGTCACAGTCATTTTCGATACAAGTTGACACATTGACAACCAATCAATTAACTGACAATCTGTCAACTTATACGGAAAATAACTGTGAGTGCGACTCATGATAGAAAAGTGTGGATCGACCTTTAAAATATTTATTTTAGTATGCAGCTTTAACTTACTTATATCCGTATGTTAGTTTCGTTCAAATTGCAACTAAACTCACCTGAAACGAGAAGAAATAATATTGTTTATTAGAATAAAATTTAATTAAATGAAGACAAACAAATACACAAAAATATGTACATAATTGCTAAAATGTTATTGTTAAAAAAAAACTCTCAGACAATTTTTTTTGGAGGATAGATTATTTAGATCAGACGTGTCAAACTCGCGGCCCTTCTCGCAGTTCTGTGCGGCCCGCGGCCATGTCGAAGCAGCGCAATCTGTATCAGCACAAACATGGTGAAATTGGAAAGGTGAACAAATTAAGAAATTAAACTCAAGTCTACAAAAATTACTGAAACTCGTCAATGACTTATGCAAGATTATTTTAGGTTTTTTTTTCTCCAAATACGACCAACAATTTCAGGCTGGTTATTTGATTTTATAAGACAGCTCATCTTTTTTGTACAGGACGATACTAAGTCTTTTCATGAAACTGTTCTGCCCCGAAATGCAGTTAATAAAAAATTGGTTGGCTTTACCGAACATGAGATTTATTTGGAAAAATGACAAAGCTTTAAAAAGTACGGAAATCTTAGAATTGGTGACCAAATCACCTGGATGTGAAATTCCAACATAATAATGTATGTATGTAACATATATGCATGAGTTTGTTTAAAACCATATCACAAACATCCTTTTGTCTCTTTTTGCCACCTTTCTGCTGAAATTAGATAAAATAATTAATTCTGACTATTTTTCATCCCAATGTTATCTATTTTGGGCGACCTCGGATGACTGGTGCTAAACATTTTTTATCATCTGATCAAAATTTGGCGCAAATCATGTTATTATGGTTACTTGAAGATCAATCATATTTTCACGTTTTTGCTCCTTGCCTTAATTTTTTAATGATCTTGAAGTACATTTTCGAAAGGACGAAGTTCTCACGGATAATCCCGAAGCCTCTATAGTGATCTCTGCTATATTTTAAAAGCAATATTCTGTCATCAACTTTCGTAATACGATTACATAAAAGATTTTGAAATTTTCCTCCTGCGGCCCCTCTAAATCTGAGGAAAGTCTTATTTGGCCCGCACCAGGTTTTGAGTTTGACACCCCTGATTTAGATTATCTATACCTATGTGTAGGTTATTACCAGAGCCGTGCCAGCGGAGTTGACGAAAGGGAATTATGGGAAAAAAATCCTGACCGATTGTCTGCAACCTATAATACGCTATGCCTTATTTTTGGAAAATAATACGCTAGTTTTGGAAAAGTCAAATTTTTGCAATCTACATTTGCACCACAATTCCTAAAAAAGCAAATTATGGCTTGAAATTTGGTGTATTTTTAGAAGTTGGAAAGGGGGGATAATGAGGGTCTTTGATTGGAACACGCAGACGCATCTACAAGTTGTTTTAACATTCACACCAAATTTGTGAATTGTGGTGCAATTTTTATGTGTCAAAAAATGGCTTATCGAATTTTATTTAGAACACTTTGCTGTAACTTTTACCTTTCTTGAAATAATCGCAAAAAACAGAAAAAGGGCCGTCCTTTCCCTCATTTTCTCAAGGTTGCGAACACCCAATCGATCAATCGGTTTTACCATAATCAGGTGGGCCTTCCCCGATCATCCTGCAAAAATCCAGAGATGTATGATTTCTGCCGATCAAATATAGTATGTATATTTCTTTGACTAATAAGAAGTGAATTAACTAAAATTTTCCCTCAAACCCTGCTACTTAAAGTCGCATAAAAAGAATTAATACCTACAAATATTCGGAACAATCTCTCTGGTTCATTTTCACTCCTAGTGGGGCATAGGGCATTGACTACGCCTCTTTGCCACCTCTGCCTATTAGCAGCCATCGCCTTTAGCCGATCCCACGATTTGCCTATAGATTTTCCTCTTTTCCATGTATTTTTGGGTTGTCCCACACGACGGCTAGCATTGGTTCCCTGAGAATTCCAATCTAGAGCCTGTTTAGCAATGTTTTTTGGCTCTTTTCGAAGTGTATGACCTATCCACTGCCACTTTCGCCTTTTGATGTGGGTGCCTATCCTATTTTGGCGAGTAATTTTGAGGAGGTCGTCGTTAGATATTACCACACGCCAGGGAATTAATAGGATGCGTCGTAGGCACTGATTCACTTGACTTTCACGATGCAAAGCATCCGTCATTTGAGCCAGATAATCTGGTGTGTTTGAGAGAAGGCAAATGTCGTCGGCGTAGTCCAGGTGCTGAAGGTAATCGAATAATTTCTACTTGATACCCTTACTTTTATGGTCGCGTAGAGAATCGCAGATTACGTCGTTGGTGGTAATTAATAAGGAACAGAATTGGTGATAAAATACAGCCTTGTCTGACTCCATTATTCACCTCAAAAGGGCTGGATAATTAACCCTTGTGCAAGACAACAATATTCGGAACAATAGCAGATCATATCATTTTTCGCATTAATCCATTAACATTGTCACATCACATCATACACCCTGTTAAGCCATCCATGTGAATGCAAGTGGTCGACTTTCAGGCATAAGCGGTGGCGGAGGGCGGCAATTCGACTACTGCCCAGGAGCACCATAGAGGGTAAATCCGGCCCTGTGTATATGGTCTGACGTGTTCCTAATATTGCGGTACACGGTCAAAATGTTATCTGATATTCGTAAATGTTTTTGTTCGTAGAGACGACTCATGCAATTTTCAGCCCTCTCTTCGCAGATTTTTTGGATATGACTACATTTCCAGAATTTACTATCACTATATCATGGGTGTCCAACCTTTTGACTCCTCGGGGCGAAAATGGCCGAAAACGAGTGATTCCGGGCCGCATGAAATAAATTTCTGAAATCAGATATACGTGTGCTTTAAGGAATATAAAAGCTCGCCGTTAACGTTTGAAATTTAAATTTTAAATAACTAATATAATAACAAAATAGAAACGAGACCGAGTTCTAATCGTGCGAATAGCACGATGAGTGTATACCCTATACCCATGTACAGACCTAGAATGCGCGTAAAAACGAAAATAATCCATTTATTTTTTTTTTAAGGGGGATAGGTTTGATGGGTCGAATCTCGCGCACTTTTAATATCTTATAACGGCATCCAGCAGCTATCATTTGCTATAAATTTGAAGTTTTTCGCGACATTCTGTCAAAAGATATGGCGGAATATTGCTTTGTAGGGGATGTAGGGGTAGGGGTAGTCAGACCTTTTCCACTTTCCAGCAACTTCAAGGATATGTCACAATTAGGTATCGATGAAAATTTCATGTCCCTAGCGATATCCTGTCGAAAAATATGGACGAATTACACTATCATGGAGGGGTCATTTGTATGGGAGGTAGGGGAACCATTGGTCCGATTTGGCCCATTTTCAATACCATCCAAGCTTTTATCAAAAAAATCATCTAACCAAAATTTTAAAACGCTAGCTTCATTATTTCGGGAGTTATCGTGCGAAATGACAGACACATGGACGGACAAACAGACAGACAGACGGACATGGCTTATTCGAATCAGGGACCGACCCTGATCATTTATATATATACTTTGTCATACCTCCGGTGGCTCCTTTGAGATGTTACATAAATCGTCGTAACAAAAACAATATACCCTCTACCATCTTATGGGTATAGGGTATAAATATTAAAATGGTTTCATCGTTATTGAGTCCATTGAGAAAAAATTAACGGAGAAGGAATTTGGCTCTGCTTCAAGTGAATCGCATATATTTTATGTGTGAACGAAATTTGGAGAACACAATAAAAGCGTTTTGACTCAGCCGATATTTTGGCGCTTATGGAATTACCGGTACAATATTTGAAACATAAAAAACCACGAGAAGTAACTCTGCACACTCACGGCGAATCCAAGGATTTTTTTTTAGTTTTGTTTTGTCAAATGAACGTATCCACAGACGGATTGGGATTTTGACACAACGCAAATCCATTAAGTCCAATAAAATCTATGGCTTCGAATCCATAGATTTCACCAAGCCATACGGGATACATTGCTGTTTATGTTGATCTGGAAATTTTATCGATTTCTTCCAGGACAATTTATAATACTTGAAACTTGGGGATAATAGGCTGGTCGATAATAAATATCGATAATAAATATTTCGCAAATTCAATTCTTTTTGCATTTAAAAAAAAATAGTTTCCATTTTTCTATTAAAAATGTTCTTGGCTATTGCTATGGGAAACACACAAACCTTAAGACAATACTTTTTGACTTGGCAGCCTTTAAATATCGACTATCTTGTTTCTGGAGAAGGGACTCTATTCCGCTTGCGCGCACAAAGCATTAATTTCTGTTAGTCGTTTGTTAACGTTCTGGTGAAATTCTGTTAATGCACTGTTAACGCTCTGCGGATGCCCTGTTAATGTTATTTTAACGTTTTGATAATGACCTGTTAGTCGTTTGTTAACGTTTTGTTAACCCCATTTTAAGGCTCTGCTAATGTCTTGTTATACTACTTTTTTTTATAACTCTATATACTACTTTTCTCAAGAAATGCTACTATCAATGATCTGCTAATGTTAAGGTTAACTTTATATGTAATGTTACGCATACTACCTGTGCAACGTTCTTTTAATGACAAATCATGACATAAATGCTCAGGTTGTGTTGAAGGTATGTTAATAGCAATGTTACCAGGGTCGGATATAGGAATTGGAACCCAGGGCTAACTTTATAATGGCGATATTAATACAAATTTGCCAGAACGGTTTCAATATAAAACTCGAGGAATATCTATTATAAACCTCCTTCATCGCGAAACTACTGTTTTTATTTTCATCTCAAACAAATGCAGCGTTGCAATAACCACGCCCAATGGCAAAGTTTTTCGGCTGCTTCGAGCTGCCAATTTGTGAATAAATGCAGTAAAGTACGTTTAACTTCTGTGCCTATCGTTAATGTTATGCAGGACGGTCCTCGCCTAGGACGTTCGGATTATTAATTTTGTGACGCCAATCAGCGCACCTCGAGCAGTGTGAGGTATCAGTTTTTCTTACCAAGTATTAAGGCTTGGCTGTTATCTCGACGCCACGTGGTAACAGATATGAGACCTCTGCTCCGGACTCACAATGAACCTCGTCACTGCTGCATGCAGTCTTTGAGCCAGTGGAGGTCTTCCCGGCTCATACCGGCCTGAAGCCGAAGAATAGGTACATGCGTCCAATCGCCGAGATGGTCGCACATAGAGCATAATGTATCATGACCTATGCGCGAATGAAGGCGTGCTTTGAGCGATCTGTGACCTGTGATGAGGAATCATAGGCTTAGATTTAACTCTAAGTCAGCATTAGCTCTCACGTCACTCACCTGCCTGACTGCCCACTCGCTTCAGTGCTGCGAGTCCCTTCGGGTTCACGCCCCTCTATATGGCGGACGGTAAGATAAGTGTCGCTAGTGTCGATAACAAGAACAAGAAAATTCTTCTTGCGAAGCTGATAGCGTAATGTTCCCAATCTAATCTAACGTACTCGTAGGTAGTTCTCCCATGAGACGTTCCTCTAGGAGGCTAGCGATCTCTCGCCGGGATCTCCACAGAGACACCCTCGAGGGATAGCAAGGAGTAACGAATGCCCTCTTCGTATATAAAACGCCGTTCCACGTAGTAGAATCTCCAGGTCAATACTTTTTAACTACATGTGTCAACTACATACTTGCATATATTTACGAATGTTTCGATAACAGCTGTGAAGTGGAGCCTAAAGTTCATTTCCTGCCCCACGGTTATGCTCAAGTATTTGACCTGAAATGCCTTGTCTCCTTCCTTTTTTAATATCGGATTTTATTATCTTTCAAATTTATAATTCGTTTCGTAAGGGAATTTGTGAGCGAAGCCCCATCCCCAAAAGCAGACAAGAATCGCGTAGGCAGTGGCGGAACTGTTGGATATTTACGATATTTATGATCGTAAAAAAATAATGCATCCACAGCCACTTAAGAATCTAAACAAAAATTAAATCGTTCTTTGTATGATTGTATGCATTAAGATATAATGCAACGTATTGATCGGGATTTTTGTTTATAGAACTCGCATAGTCGTAAAGTATAATGCATAGTTTCAGATTCATATTTTATATATACATACTTAGATATTTTTGTGCATTATTAACAATCCGATCACACAGCTATAGTTTTAGTTCTTGAGCTGAGCTTCGAGAAGAAAGAATAAAGTTTTGAGATTAACATAAAACAAAATAAAGTGTTTCATTTAAATTAAAGAAGTGTACTAAATTTCTAACAGGTTATGGGCCCACACCCATTTCCTTAAACCAGTGCTGTGCAAGTTGTGTGCAAAAAGAATGTGATAGTGATTAAAAAAAAAATGGTGTAATGTGAATGACGTACTGTAAGAGTTTTTAAAAAGAAACTAAAATCAAAATAGATATGTGTGAAATAAAAGATACTAAAAAAAAAATAAATGAACGCCCAAGGAACACAAAAGACGAACGCAAGGAGGCTGCACAAAGGAAGCGGGTGTAAGAATGAAAATCACTTCTACAGGTAAAAAAAAAACTAAGAAACGTGATAGAAATGGACTGAGAGTGACAGTACTGTAAGTATCATATTATTAATTGTTTTGAATCGATGAAATGAATTTAAAAAAAAAAACCGATTTATTATATTTAGATTGTGCTCGAATTAAATTTCAGGAATTACGAAAATATTATCGAAGAATTAAAAATGTTGATCATAATATATTATTCTTGTAGTTTGAAACAAAAGCAGTATGGGTAATATCCCAGCGAACATTCATAATGAATTAACTCCATTAAGGTGAAACTATTTTTTTGTTCATTTAGAGTTTAGAAGTAATAATAATGGATTCACATTCATATTAAATAAAATATATATGTATATATATATGCTGAAATGAAAACGTTAAGTGCTTTCAGAAGGTATTTAGTAGATGTGAAACAATAAGGCGTTTTCTGAATAGAATCATTCACTGAATGATAATAAAATGAAACCATGGCTTCAGTTGGGTTCGGTGAAGCCTTGGTGAAATTAATACATTCATACATTCAGCTCTCGAACAAAACTGAATATATTCATTAATTGTTCACTTGGTGAATATAAAATGAAATGGAAGTTCAGAAGGGAATTTCAGACTGAGTACACCTAGTGAAAGTTCACTAAAATATTGGCTGAGATATATATTTGCTGACTTGAGTTGCTAATGAGCGAAGTGCATACTAAGTATGTACTAGCTTAGAAATCATACAAGTAAGCTCTTAGTAACGCTTTGTTATTTAGGCAATAAAAAAAATGTGAGTTTGTACTAACTTACATACAAGTAGAAAGCATTACTCTTTCAAGAATGGATTTTAAAATGTTTGTGAATGGATTATAATAAAAAAAATATTTGTAAGGATAGAATATAACATAAATCAAAAGTGTTTATAATGCTTAAAGAAATGTTTATTGAAAATGAATTTTTACATTAAAATCATCAAATAGAAAAACGGCAAGTAAAATAAAGAAAACTGTGTAAAGAAAGGCATAGGATTCCACCAACTGTTCCACGAACTCTACAGTGAAATTGTGTAAATATGGTAAAGTAAAACCATATAAGAACCATGCTGGTTGGATCTTATCCAAATGAGAAGAAAGCATGGGTTATGGAAATTTTAGTTTTGTTGTGGCCAGAGATATAGTACTGAATAATGGAAATTTCGTAATTTCTAGATAAAGAATGGAATTAAAGAAACAATCTGATAAGAATAAATCAGAGAAAAGTTTGAATGTAAAACTGGTGAATCTGATTTTTAATCAAAACCAGTAAGTAAAAAAAGAGGAAAAGTCAAATTGAAAAGCAAAACTGGTGCATCTGATTTTCAATCAAAACCAGTAAGTAAAAAAAAAATTATAAGGAATGGTCAAATTGAAAAGTAAACTGGTGCATCTGAACTCTGTTCAAAACCAGTCGGAATGAATAAAAAAATTGGGTTGAAAACTAAACTGGTGCATCTGAATTGTCAAAACCAGTAAAAGAGACTTCAAGTCTCGGAGGGTGGATGGTTGGTGGATATATATATAAAAAAAAAGTTTTATGTGATAATAAAGGTGTGCCGATAAAAAATAAATAAATAAATTGCCGGATTAATTGTAATAAAAAGTGCCTGAGTTTTGAAGGAGTAATCGAATCATATATCTAACTGAATTTTGCATAGGTAGAATAAATAAATTTGAATAATATTGTGTGGAAAATTGATAAGTTGTTGAAGTAACAAGGAACTGAGTAATATACAGAAGAAGGAAGCAAGATGTAAATAAACAAATACTCTTATTAAGTTAAATTTTGGTTTTATGCCCTGAAAAGCATTTTTTGAAAGTGTTCGAAATAATTATAAAAACTGATCTTTTTGAACAAGAGTCAAAATCAGTGGAAGTAGTATGACACTATTAAATCAGATGGTTAAAATTTGATAGTATTAAATCAGTTGTGAATAAATTTGATAACATTGATGAATCAGATAAAATGGCACGCAGGAAACTTGTGAAAAGCAATAGGTGAAATTGCTAAAGGAAATACATAGTAATATGTTACATACATAATAAAAATGTGTAAAATCGGATAATGGAAAGTTCGAGAATCAGAGTATCTAAAAAAAAAAAATTAGTAAAATGGGTAAAAACAAAAGTTTTAAATTTGTATAACTGTTTAATAATATAAAGGTAAATTGATTGTGAAAATGCTCAATTCTGAAGCAAAAAAAAATGTTTTAAATTGTAATTAGGTATTCACTATTTAAAGTGATAATTTAAGTAATACAAGTAATAAATTGTTCGCTATTGCAATCAAAACAGAATCAGATATGTTTGTAAAATTACAGTCAGTACAGGATCAGTATATTATCCCTATACAAAGAAGGGCAAGTTTCAGAATGGTGCCTGCTTATATAATCCTTAATGGAAACATTAAGAAAAATAGATCAATCCCCATTGTAACAATTAAAAATAAATCTGTATGTGTAAATTAAAAGCAAATGATTTAAACATGTAGCGCAATGGTGATTTGAAAAAATAAAAGCAATGAAAGTAAAAGATTTCAGGAGTTTACCAAACGCATCAGTGTGCATAAACGTTTTTGACACAACAAACAAACATTGACTCAGTTGGCCAATATTAAGGGACAGGTAAAAATTAGAGAAATAAGGGTTTCATTGTTTCTGGTTTATGTAGTCCTGGTAAAATTTGGTATTGGGAAAACCTATTTCAAACTTGAATTATAATGAATACTGGTGGTTGTTTAATGACTGTAACGTTCTGCATAGAAAATTATTTTAGCAAATTGAACTCTTATATACGGAACAACTTTGTATTGTCATAAGAGTTTTGAGATTTATTTTTTATATGGTTCACATTCTTGAAAGGTGATTTGAAATGCAGACTAGAGAATTTCAAATTGTAGTAAAAGTTTGCAGGAATTCGTTTTTGGGATATTCATCTTAGAAGTACTATTGGTTATTTGGAATTTTTGGCAAAATTGTATTTTAAGATGGAACTAAGAAATAGTCATCTGTTACACAGTCAGATTTTTAATTGAAGTATAAAGACTTTACTACAACAAGTACGTTGTATGGATTATTAATGTTGAAAATAGAAATCAATTTATTTTTATTAAAAAGAAATTTTATTTTTAGATTTTCAGAGATCGCATTAATATTATCTAAAATTAATTTGAAGAGACCAAAGTAAATACACAATGCATAATGAATATTGAGTATATTCCCTACAGGCAAATAAATATCAGATGCGTAAGACGTTTATCAGAGCCACGTTTAGGAGGACTTAGCAGATGCTAGTACACGAGGAGAGATCAGTCGATAACAATAAATAAAGATATATATAAGAATGAATCAAAATCGAATATGGTAATATGTAATTTATAACTGGTCTGGTTAGGTTTTTCTGGGTTTTCCTAATCCTCGCAACAAATGTTGGACCTGGTAAATGTTCCCAGAAGTTGAAAAAAAAAAAATTAAGAAAGTAAAAAAAGGTAAAGCTCAAGAACAAATAAATTTAAATTTAATTTGTTTATAGTTATTTTGAACCTAATTAGAACGATTCAATTTTTGAGAGGGCGTGTTGGATATTTACGATATTTATGATCGTAAAAAAATAATGCATCCACAGCCACTTAAGAATCTAAACAAAAATTAAATCGTTCTTTGTATGATTGTAGTCTGGCTGGTGTAGCGGTTAGTGCGCGCACCTTCGGTGCACAGGATCATGAGTTCGAATCTCACCGTGGATCATGGTGTTTTTCGAACTCACGAGCTTGTGACGGACTATGATCTCACTCAGATGTTAAACGAGTACCCATTTATGGGGATAAATAACACTGCTGAGCGTGATGCTGATCTCATTACCTCAACAAAAAAGCAGATAAGATCTTGGAAATAGGATGTCACTAACACATCCTGCGGCCTTAGTCCAATGCTGGATTGTCGCGCCTGTTATTTTATTTGTATGATTGTATGCATTAAGATATAATGCAACGTATTGATCGGGATTTTTGTTTATAGAACTCGCATAGTCGTAAAGTATAATGCATAGTTTCAGATTCATATTTTATATACAGTGAAACTTCCCATAACCGGACACCATTGGGGAATGAGATTTTGTCCGCTTATTGGAAGTGTCCGCTTATGAGAATTTTTCACGGAGGTGTAACATTTTATAAAATAGACTTTCACTACAATCTGCAAATCCATTCAAAAACCGCTATAAAAATGTGTAGTCCCGACGGATTAGGGTATAATTTTTAATCATTTCATTCCCACTCTTTCCACTTTCTTAAAATAACTTTTATTTTTAATGAAGGTTTCGTCGTTTCCACATGTTTTTCCAACGATTTTTTTTCGAGAGCGAGCACACTTATTTTTCGTCTGAATTGTTATGTGATCTTCAATTTTTCTTCAATTTGCAAAATATTGTTGGACACTTATTTAAATTGAATAGAGAATTGCACGATTAAACGCCGCAGCATAAATTGAATTTATGCAATTTCTACAAAAGTTGCGAGCACCAGCCGAGAGATAACAAAGACCTGCAGTCGTTGATATATCATTTTACATTTCCCGTACATTGGGTCTTGCTAATACGCGTAAGATCCATTTTCTTGTAATCGCAAGACTCTTTGCCCTAAATACAATTCCGCAATGTAAGAATTTGTGCTTTTTTTCTTGGAACTGTCCGTTTATTAGAGACTCGCTTGTTCAGGATGGGTATGAAAATACTGTCCGTGTCCGGATATGAGAGTGTCCGGCTATCAGAAGGTGTTTTCCTAGCAAAATATGTTAAAAAACGTTGGGGAAAATAAAAGTGTCCGTTTATAAGAAATGTCCGGTTATTAGAAGTGTCCGTTTAGGGAAGTTCGACTGTATACATACTTAGATATTTTTGTGCATTATTAACAATCCGATCACACAGCTATAGTTTTAGTTCTTGAGCTGAGCTTCGAGAAGAAAGAATAAAGTTTTGAGATTAACATAAAACAAAATAAAGTGTTTCATTTAAATTAAAGAAGTGTACTAAATTTCTAACAGGAACATCTTCACTCGGGGTCCTCCCGCCTACTTCTTGAGTCGGACCCCCTGTATTAAGTATCACAAAATTGGCATACCCTCTATTACGTTAAAGACTACATTTTCATTCAATGTTGTATAAATTACCATAGCAGGTTCGTGGGCCCATCCAGTTCGGTAATTTCTCCACGATACTAGTGGATCGTATTCCACATGTTAGACGTCATAGCACAGCCTGAAACCCCTAGCTAGGCGTTGACTTGGCAAGACTTCGCTAGACAGCGCTAATGACCGTGTATGTACCGCAAGCAAGATAAAATATTTTAGTTTTTAACGACGATCGTTTTGGCCATATATGGTACTTGCAAGGAAAAGGGTGGGTCGGATTACAAACCGCGCATGTTCCGGACTGTCAGATGAACTTTCAACATTTTTTAGGAAAATATGAAGTTGCTTTAGCGTAGAGGCTAATCTCAAGGACCTGGTGAAAGAGGAACAATAAATGTAGCATTTGTGTGGACTTCGAAAAGTGTATAATCAATCACTTCTTGTCTACAAAAAGGATTTACGTTGGAATATTGTTTTTCGCAGTCTGCTGTTTTTATGGTTCGAGAAATCTTTCACGTGGTTTTTGGGCTCCTAAATCTCGTGGCCCCCCCCCTCCCTTCGCCTACCTTCCGCCCGGCGTGTCCTTACGCACCGCTCCTGCGCGTAGGAACGAAACTTTTCGCCCGAAAGAAAGTGAAGGGTATTAAAATTTCGGCCGCGTCTGAAAAACAACGTTGGGGGAAAATAAGCATGATTGCATCAATGAATTTCAGGAATTATCAGAACCTGAACTGTGCCACAACTCCTTCGAAGATCGCCACATAGCACTGAACCCACTCAAAGCTTGGACTAGCCTCTATTCTACCCTATACATTCCTCGAAAGCATCCGCGGGTAAAAAGCATCTTCTACCGACCAAAACTCCCTAAACTTTCGTACATGTAAAACGACATTCGTTTGGATCATTCATACATAACATCGAAAAAGAGGTCTCCTCTAAACCTAATTGTTTTCACAAAACGGTTTAAACTATTGTTTTCCCTTGTCGACATGTGAACTCCTCCTCCGCACTGGAAAAAAAAAATAAAATTGTTCGTGCGACCATTCAGTGGAGCATAACAAACTCGTTCACCACAAACGAAATTCTCACACCCAACGGCGACAAGACATAGATAGATCTATGAATCTGAAATTTATTCCAAAACTTAAGTGAATAGATTCAAAACGGTTAGCAACAATTATGCGTATAATACTCGACGACGACGACGTTCACCTTTCTTTATTGTCCAGGCGTATACATTTAATAATATGCTGCAGCACACATACACAGTCTCCGAAAATTAAACAGCACCCATTTGGGTTATCTCCGAAAAATCATCAAACAGAAAAAATCATTTCTTTTGTGCGAAGAGATCAGTTTTTTGTTGTTCGTCACTTTAAAATAATCTTAAAAACAACCGCCAAATAACAAATTCATCTTTTCGGAGGTCTTATTTTTCACAGGCATCGGTAGGTAAACAAGCAATGTATGAAATCGTCGTTTTCGTTATTACTTTTCGCGGCTCGTATTTTAGTTAGTAGATGTAGTACGTTTGTCGTCTTGTACTGTCTTGGTACATTTGTTATGCATAGTACCTCAAGTGTTCCAAAAAATGTGCGCCGTATATCTTTACATCTTATTCAGATTTCTCTGTTGATTTACGATTGCGTCGTGCCCACTTTGCACGTACCTACAACGGATATGGCCAGTACAACGAACAGAGCGCAAATGCGTCTCGCTTTACGGACCTCTAAATAAATACATACATACGAAAGAAAGATGAACGCGTTCAGCTCATAATAATTTGTCGTTCTACTTTTCTCGATATTGTCCAAAAGATTTTGTCACTTCACTTACCGGAGGATAGCAATTCGTCAACGAGCGTGTTTATTGGCTTTCATGAACTTCCCATGACCCACGCGGAAGTCTGTGACATGCTCTGAATCTGAGAAGCTGCTAAAGTGCTCAATAATAACAGGAAGGTAAAAGTTGATGAATTGAAGCCATTCTACTTCTATTGTGGAGTATATGGGTTTGAGCGCCACCCCCTCACTGGTATGCCTGTCGTTGCAACTCGGGTTTAGTTAGCATTTTCAGATGAAAGAATCTTGCCTCTGTTTGGTAAGAAAACGTGATCGAATAATTAGAGGTAACAATCACTTTTATTGAAGAAAATTTTTTGAATTTTTTTTTTAAGATCGTTGAAAGTTAAAAATTAAGTCCGTGGGTTGATAGAATATGAATTATATTTTGTACACAAATTAAAACACTAACATTTCAGAACATCAATGTCAGTGTGTTAAGATCTTCCAGACAGACACCTAAGGGCAGCTACTCACAAAGAGTCTAGAGTTGGTTCGTTGCTAATAATACCATTTTTGTACGTATTTATGGAACTAATACTTTGCTTCTTAGGCAAAGTTTTTCCAATTTTGCAGAGTTTAATGATTCAAGCGGCTTCTTAGCTTCTTCTACATAATGCCTCCGATCTTATGACCAGTGGCGGAGTTACACATTATACTGCCCTTCACATTTTGCCGCCTTATAAGTTTCTACAAATATAAAGCTGAAGGGACGCATACCAGAGCTTAGACCTTTAGCTTTCAAGTTTTGCAGAAAATGTACTTCGGTATCTCAGTTATTTACATCTAATAAATCTTAATTTACCCTTTGTACATTAAAACCTGATGCGCTACGCCCCGCTAGGGATTACGGCGCATTAGTAAATTAATACTTGTGTGCTTCGAGCTTTCCGCTTCGTGGCTCCATAGCGTTCTTCTAACTTGTAAAGTATCTAGGGGTAACTTTAGACGCTACACTAGCTTGACGGACTCTATATGCATCAGAACTGACATGGGCGAAGGCCAACCACTTATAGACAGTCTCATTACATAATTTTTAGGCTTCTAGGGAGGGAAAATAAAAGGAATCCAGTTATAAACGGAGTACTCTAAGTTTGGCAGCCCTAGTTACAGGCCATTGGCCTTACTAGGACAATTGTAATTGAGCAAGCCATCACGGAGTTCCGTTTTAAGAACTTGGTAGGCATTTCACGGATAAAAATTAACAATTATTGCCTTCTGGAAATCATTGAGGTCCGTAAGGGATTCAAGTAGTATCTAGTTTTCTGAATAGTGAAATTGGGTGCTTTGATTTCAAATTTCGGCGTAAAAATGGGTTTAAATTGGAAAAGGTGTAGATTTTTGCAAAATGCTGTGGAAATTAAGGTGCTTAATCAAAGACCATTATTAACGTTTGGCATGTAGAGTAGAAACGCATTAGTTTTGAAAAGGTTTAGGGATCAACACAAAGAAAACCGCCTGGAAGTATGGTTTCCTTCCTTATCTTGTTTATTGCAATTAGTGTAGAAAATAGTAAGCATTTCAAACTATCTAGTTAGTTATAGTTAATTTTAATGTTATTTCTCTCGAGATAGGTATGATACGCGCTATTTTATGTGTGGTGAAATCTTTCATGAAGCTATAGATTTGGTCAATAAACAAAAATCAAGCTTTTTAACATCAAAGGATTTACTGTAGCTAATTAAAAAAAAAACCTAAATTAGATTTAGAAATTGGGAGGGTCTTATATGGAGGGACCCCCCTCACCACACTTTATAGTTTCTGAGATCTTTACTGGCAAGTTTGCTAATTATGCTATGCTTTTGAGCATCACAAAATTATATTTTAAATATTTTGAGAGAACTTGAGACATGACCTCTATTTCACCAGAGACCTCAGTTTTGTGCAATTTTTGTATCAACTAACACATACCGCTCGTATGCCCAGCCAGTTCGGGCACTAAGCACGACCACAACCCTACTGTTTCTGGCCCGATTGCATCGTTACGAACTAACGCAATGTAAGGAAAATAACATCTCTCAAATTCCGAGTCGAGGGACAGGGTGAACCCATCAGGCCGCGACATAAGAGGACCCACGGCAAATCCCAAGACTTGCCCGGGGGGCCTAAAAACAAACTAACCAAAAGAACCAGGTCAGAATCTTAATCTCCCGCAGAAGGAGTAGAAAAAAAAACGGCCGAACACCGGGAACAGAGTAAATCCGTCGACAAAACCCGGACCATCAGGACTAGTATCAGGGAAGCTCTCCGCTCCCTCAAAATGGCTGTAGTTCTGGATAAGTACCCAGCCGAAAAACTAACCACTGAGCAGGCTAAGGAGATCCATCGGGATATCGTGTCAGATGTATTCAAATGTGAGCCATCCAAAACCCCTCTCTTCACGAATAGCTACCCGGACAAAGCATCCTCTACGTAACCTGCGCGAATCTGATTGAGGGTCACAATGCCTTTTATTAACCCGTGGGAGGGAGCAATCCTTCACGTAGGCGATGCGAGGGAAGTGGTCAAGACCTGTAAAATCATGGTTCGGATTCCGCTGGCTGGCACCCAGAGCCAGGGGCTAAACACCGGGGAGTGGAACGCCGTCGCATCCACAAAAGACAAAACCTGTTTAAATCTGGTCGCCTGGATCGATGAAACAAGCTGAAAGGTACTGGAGGCCAGAGACCACATAGGTTACTTTGATCTAAACCAGATAACCTTCAAGACGATATGCAAGCGGCCTCATGATGCTGAAGGTGGTTCAGATCAACCTTCAGCACAGTAAAACCGCAACAGCAGCACTAAGCCGTCTCATTGCAGCCGAAGGTTTGGATATAGTCCTCATCCAATAACCTTGGCTGCGTATAAAGGCAAAGTAGCCGGCTTAGGAGGTAAGATAATATACGATGTAGCGTCTGGCAATGCCAGGACCTGCATCTATACCAACCCAAACGTTAATATACTGACGCTATACAACCATATTTACCGGAACCTAGTAGCGGTTAAAGTAACACAAAATTGGAGTAGTAATCGGGAGCTCATTCAAGCTGCCGCATACTTCCCATACGACTCACATACGTCTCCACCACCTCAAGAGCTGGAGGAACTGCATACAACCATATTTCCAATCAAATTCAACAATTGCAGTTTACCACGGAGGTAAAATATCTGGGAGTCACCCTTGATAACAAACGCACGTGGAACAAACAGCTGCAAAACACAATTACAAAAGGCGAACAGACCCTACATGCAACTAAAAAAGCAATAGGGTAAACGTGGGGGTTAAACCCACGATCTGCACTGGATCTGCAAAGCCGTGGCCAACCACCGTCTGACCTATGGCTAGATAGTCTTCTTCTTCTTCTTAATGGCACGACAGCCCGACGTCGGGCCTTGGCCGCCTGGATTGAAAACCTCCAATTGTCGCGGTCACACGAACTTGTCCTCCAGCTCCGAAAGCCTAGCATCTGGTGGGCGTCCTCATATACAGAATGCTCCCATCGGGCTCTCGGTCGTCCACGCAATCTGGCTCCGTCCACTCGTTGCGCGTTCATCACCTTTTTGGGCATGCGATCGTCGTTCATCTTTTGTACATGTCCCGCCCATTGCAGTCGCTGCAATTTCACGATTTTCGACACCTGTTGCTTATTATACAGCTGATACAACTCAAGGTTGTACCGGATGCGCCAATCACCTCGTTCACGAACGGACCCGACGATTCTCCGGAGAACCTGCCTGCCTGCCTCGCAGCCATAGCATAGCACAGGTCGGATTAGGGTGTTATACACGTGGAGCTTCATGTTCCTGTGCAACAGCTTCGAATTCATAATTGGGAGGACCGAAAAATAACACTTATTAGCTAGTTGCATCCGTCGCTTTATCTCATCTGTTTCGTTGGCGTCCTTTGACAAGTTGCAACCCAGCTCGATAGTCTGGTGGACTAAGCAAAAAACAGCAGCAGCGAAGTTGGAATCAGTACATATAGACTGGCCTGCTCAACCACTGGACCTCACAATCACAGAAGAGACAAGACTCGCGGCGTACAGACTACAATCATCGAACATGTGGACGGTTACGTAAATCATTGCAAACCCAATCCCAGATATGGGCAGGCCCCGGCCATGTACATTTTCCACTCCAACATCCAAACCTCAACGGTTAGGGAAAACTGGAGTAAATGGAACGACAACACTGAACCAAATGTTTACATAATAGTAATGCAATTTTTCGTGTATGCAATGAATTTTTCATTCATTTTCAGCCAAAGAATACTTTCATGGTTACTATGAATTCAGTTCATTGATTTTACATTATTTTAATATGTAATGAAAAATTACATTGATTTAATGAAAAATATTCACTTTACCTATGATGGTTTCATAGTTTTTTTTTTTCATTTATTTTCAAATAAAAAAAAAGCTTCTGGAGTTCAGCATTGAATTTAGGCGGGTACAAATTTTGCACACATTTCTTTTGCCTATAAACGCATCATAAAGCATAAAGCATCATAAATTGAATCTACCTAGCTGCAATGGGATTCGATCCCGGGACCCTATGATTTCAACACCTACACCCTATACCTACTACACCAACCAGACTATACGTGATGAAGGTTTCTAGACACACATAAAGTATTAGTCAGAGTTATGAATAGCGTTCATTAATGTTATGAAAAATTCATTAATATGGATAAATTATTGCGCTTTGGTGGAAACTTCAGAAGAGGAAATAAAAAAAAATCTAAATATGTACATGATGAAAATATCATTAGTCCAATGTATTTTCATAGATATGAGAGGCTTTTATCAAATATATTTCAATGAAATAATTTCATTAAATCTAAATTTATTTCATTGAATTCATGTAAAACTACATTATTTTACGAATTATATGGATATTTCACCAGAAAGATGGAAAGTTGAAACCAATGATTCTCTTTCATTAAATATAAGAAACCCTTCATAGCCATGCCGAAAATCTCAGTAAAATATCAATGATTTCTGCATACATACAATGAATATTTTTTAATGAATGAAATTCATTAATATTATGAAAAGCCTTTTTTTCAGTGAACCATCTATCAAAACATATAGCATGGTACACGGATGGGTCAAAGACAGACAAAGGAACAGGGGCAGGAGTTTATACTAAAACCCAAAAACTATAGTATCTCCAAACCCTTGGCTCAATACGCAACTGTCTTCTAGGCAGAACTTATAGTCATAAACCTTGCAGCAGGGGAGAGTACTCGAAAGGGATATACAAACAAGACCATCTACATTCTCTTCGACAGTCAAGCTGCAACCTCAAATTTGGTTTGGGAATGCCAACAAAACCAAAACTAGCTACCTTAAAAAACTAGCTACCCGAAACAACGTAATTCTGAAATGGGTGAAAGGACATAAGGGAATTGAAGGCAACGAGAAAGCGGATGCCCTTGCAATAGAGGGTTTCGAACTACCATTCACTGGTCCCGAACCTGCAATCGGAATCAGTAAATCCACTGCCAAAACCATTTCCAGGCAATGGACAGAGGATAAATTCCAAGATCGATGGAGTCTCGCTGAAGGGCTCAGGCACAGCAAGCGTATGCTGGGATCCATCCGGCATACCAGCTGCACCGAAGTCCTGAGTCTCAGCAAAACGAACCTCAGGGCAGTGACAGGCCTTATAATCGGTCATTGTACCCTACGGAAATATCTGCATACAATTGGGATCTACACACAACACCCAGCTCTATGACGTAATGCTTCGATTCCATCAGTTTCTAGATATGTTTTGAGGCTTTAGTAGGAACACACTTGGGTGAAGTTTGGTTAAGATTGGTACAAAAAGTAAAAAGTTTTTTTAGAAGAACCTAATTTTCAGGGGCAGCCCCATGACCCCATGGTCCGATTCCATTCGTTCCGACATATATACATCGTACACTAAAATGAAACTTGTATGCAATATTTCAGCCGGATAGCTTCAAAACTGAGGGACTAGTTTGCGTTGCAACAGACGGACATCGCTCAATAGATTTCTCTCGTCACACTGATCAATAATATACTTTATTCACTCCCAATCAATAGGATAGTTCCACTTGTAAAATGGCTGTATCTCGGTAAGTGATAACGGTATTTTCTTAAAACTTGCTGACATTTTTTTCAGTATCCTGCTTGTTTTTCGCATAACATAAGGTCTCAAATACGGAGTCCCGTTAGGATTTTCTTACGATAATTCTTAAAAACAGTACAAATAGTGAAGTCAATAGGATAGTTCCAGTGGAAATAAAACATCAAATAACGGTACGAAAAGATAATTTTACTTTGAAAAATGTAGCTGGTAATGAGCAGAATTTTATTTAAATAATTTAAGCTCAAAAAGTTAATCTGGGATAGAATTGTATAGGTTTTAACGGTGAGTTAAATTAGTTTCGCCCCAAGTTCCTCTGAACGTTATCACAAGATCTTGAATGTACTTAAACTATCGTCTAACGGTATAGATCTTCCTTGTTTTTTTAATGGTATTTAGATCTAGAAAGTATGGGAGGTCTTTCCAAAACCTTGATTAGTTGGTCTTGAAACCAATCTTTTATCAGTCTTGCTCCATGATTGACGCCATTATCTTGTTAAAATCTCAAAGATGTTGCATGGAAAATGTCGGTAATTCTAAGAATTATATTATCCAGAATATTTTTTTAAGAATGGACGTTGTGAATATCCTTAATTTCTACAAGCTCAATAGTTCCGCACCGATAGTCAGCCCCATACATCGACATTTCTTACTCTGAGTGATGTGTCTACAAAATTAAT
This sequence comes from Microchrysa polita, assembly GCA_949715475.1. Classification (NCBI taxonomy): domain Eukaryota; kingdom Metazoa; phylum Arthropoda; class Insecta; order Diptera; family Stratiomyidae; genus Microchrysa; species Microchrysa polita. Next base: position 112,265,644 of record OX454416.1, on the reverse strand, counting down.
TTATTTTTGCTCAAATCGTGGAAATAATACCTAAATCCATCTGAACCGACGAGATTCAATCTTTTCCGTCAGTAAAAATAACGCGTTTGACCAATCCATACAGTTTCTATATTGGGGTTGAATATCTTGGTATGGAACTATTGAGCTTTTTTAAATTAGATGTATTTAGAGTACCCAGGCTTTTACAGATATTCTTACTAATGTGTTGCCTAAAACTTCCGACATTTTTCATGCCATTCGTATCAGATTTTAACAAGATAATGACACCAATTATGATGCAAGGCTGATGAAGGATTGATTTCAAGACCAACTAATCAAGGTTATGGAGAGACCTTCATACTTCCTAGATTTCAATATCATCAAAAATGTGCGGGAATGAATGACAAGGAAGATCTATACCGTTAGACGATAGTTTAAGCTCTTTGGCGAACGTTGAGAGGAGCTTTGGACGAAATCAGCTTAATTTGCCGTTAAAACCAAATTACTTAAATAAAGTTCTACTTATTACCAGCTACATTTTTCGAAGTAAAGTTATCCTTTCGTACTGTTATTTGATGATTTATTTCCACTCACCCAGCAAAAAACGTGTATTAAAACCAATGAAGTTTTTACTTTACTTCTAGTAAACAGAAAATTTCTTTAAACGTATGAAGTTTGAATATAATTAATTAAAAATGCCATTGGATCAAATACACTTTCATAGAATTTAAAATTTCAGTAGTAATAGAATTAAAGCATGCCGACATACAACTAATGCAACAAATTACTTAGAATCTAGTAAATCAACTTCATGGGAACTATGATTTTTTTGCATAGCCTCTATGTATAAACATTTTAGTTTTGTATTGCACCGCGTATCAAGTAGTTACGATTTTAGAAACGTTGACAACATTCTACATCTAGTCTCATGGCAATGTGAACGGACTGGCACGCAGGCGGACCGGGTTCGAATCCAAGTTTCGGCATAATGTTTTTTATGAATAAAAAAATATAAAAATTTGAAATAAAAATAAATAGAAAAAAAAAAATAAAAATAAAAAAAAAAATAAAAAAAAAAAGAATTAAAAAAAATAAAAAAAAAATAAAAAATATTCTTTTCTATTTTTTTTTTAAATAAAATCCAATGAAATTTTTACATAGAATCGATGAACAATCTCATTGTTATAATCGAATTTTCACTTTATATTTTCAATGATATTTCTATCATTGTCCCAAAAAGGCTATTTCATAGGCTCCAAATCATAGCCGAAATTTCATAGGTTCTATGTAATTTTTCTTTAATAAAAGTAATTTTTTTTCTGGGTGCTGGAACTATCCTATTGACTTCACCGTTTGTACTGTTTTTAAGAATTCTCATTATAAAATCCTAACGGGACTCCGGATTTGAGACCTTCTATTATTGAAAGAACAAGCAAGCTACTGAAAATATTGTCACCAAGTTTGAAGAAAATACCGTTATCACTTACCGAGATACAGCCATTTTTCAAGTGGAACTATCCTATTCATTGGGAGTGTATAGTCGGAGGTGCTTCCTTCTGTGCGTTGCAAACTTCATGACAAAGTTAATATACCCTTTTACATAGTGACGGGTATAAAAATAAAATTTTCATTGAACAACGTTTACTGAGGGTCAAAAAGCCTTTTTACTGGATTTTTCGCACTTATATCCAAGAGAAATATCGTCTGTTGAATTAATAGACTGGTCAATTTGTTGCTACAGCACCGCATGCGCGGCTTACTTCACACCATCAGGAGACTAAACCCACTGCCTACCAAGGACGAAGCGACTCGAATCGGAAAAAAACCATCGTCTAGCCTTTGAGACGCGAAGTTTGAGACTTCCAGTCGTTCGTGCTTTAGTCACATAAGGAAGGATAATGTAATAATCATGGGTTTTCTCTCAATTTGACGAAACAGACTTTTTTGTTTTATTTTTTTACTTCAAATCAATTTATTTTCTTAATTTCATCGAGACTTTCTGCAGAGGCTAATCGATAAACAGATTGTAATACCTATCTAGCTGTCAACCGCAGACATGTCATTGTCAGCGTGTCGAACACATTTCATATGCAATTTGAAAAAGTGATCCTCCCCGACTTTCTGACCAAAACTAATTTGTGTGTTTATGTTCTACAGATATTAAATTTAGTATTGTCCGTGTTCACACTTTCTCTGTCATTTAGCGACGGACGTTTATCATTCAGATGTGCGCGCATGATGAGGTTACTAGTTACATACCTACATTACATACATCATAATTTTTGCAGACAAAAAAAAATTTATTATGATTTGGTCGAACGTCGTTGTGGTCGTCGCACCATTATGATATTGTGCAGCGCATGTATACTTTCACTTTCCTCGCGATTGGAATCCATATCGTCAAGGAATGAAGAAAAAAACGCCACCATTCATCCATCCATCGGGTGAATGGTGGTAACTATGGTAAGTACCACGAGTACCTATAACCTACCTACTCTTACATGAACCGCATTCAACACTTTGACGATTATGATGTCGATCTGAAGCTGAGTCGTGGTTTTGCTGCGCTTGGCTCCCCTTTGTCATGGTCGGGCTCCAACCCTCCACTTCGTGTGTAGGAGACCGCAATTGCACTAATGCCTACTTACTTACCGATATTTTTTGGTACACTCATAATATCTGCCTGTCATTCAGTCAGAGGTTGGTGAATGTGAATCTAGATATGCCAAAGCCAATACCCTCGTATCTACGAATACCAGCAACGTACCGCCGATACAGAAGCGCGAAAACCTATCGCAAAAACCTGCTGCTGCTGTTGTGTCGCGTTTGCGAGACGAAGAATCATATTCGCACGTGCTTGCGCAGCAGAGCATCATGCTGGCGGCATATGCATGGGCAAGCAGTAACCAGTAAGTAAGGCAAGGAAAGAAGCTGACAGAGCATCATTGGTACCTACCTACTACTCTCTCAGTGTACACAGTATGATTGTCTATGAAGTGAAGGTATTTTTTCGGGTACATTGAAAAAAGCGTACCAAATTTTTTTTCTCAGGCATATTTGGCCATAGTTAGCTGGTTGTTTCGCGGTCGTTGACTCCGAGAGCAACGAGACGCGATCTTACGCAAAAATCTTAGGAGAGAGAAATGGTGTTGCATAAAAAAACTGTATACGTGCGAGTATGTACCAAAAATAATTGAAACCAAACACAGAGGTAACCAACTAATGGAAAGTCGAGCGGAAAAAATCGATCGAGTCGATAGCTCTTTTTTCATGGTAATTAGAAGTCAATAGTATCCGCATTTTTGGAAATTTGTACGGAATTAAAGATTTCTATTTTTTTTATGGGATTCTGCACCGGTTCTTTGAAGGCAGAAAAATTGCAAGTTGTACAATCTGGAATAAAAAATATTCGTCTGCTATGGAACGAATTCTGTAAGTTTCTTACAAAGAAAATATTGATGGGTACAACATTTTAAGCAATAGAGCAGAAACATGAATTAGGCAAATTGAGTCCACCTATGTTTAAGACAATATTTGGCTCTGTTACACAGAAGAAATCTGGCGTACTTTTTTCCTACATAGGGTGACCAGAAGTCCTCCTTTAGTGGACAACGAGTGTACCACCGCCTTGTATGTTAAACAGCCTCGCTTTTGCTTTTCAGTGTCACAAATAAATAAATACGAAACTCAATTACCTATTTTATTTCTATGCGGATGAAAATTTGTGTTGCGATCTTTACATCAAAGTTAAGCTGGCATTAAAACGACTGGTCAGTGACATACACGGTTATACGGAATATTATTATTCTTTTTATCGCCATCTAATCTCTAATCTAATCAACTAATTTCGTTGATCTCCTCCTATTGGTTATTAATGCCAAAAGTTGGACCGTGTAAAATTTTTCCTTCGGGTCCTTGACATAAAAAAAAAAACAAAACACAACACGAGTGTTAAAGGAAGTTTTTGACAGAACGCAAAAGACGTTGTATACAGGGTGTCCCGCATTGGGTGGTCAATACTGTAAGGGTTGATAGCGCAACTTGTTTCAGCAAGAAAATTACCAATACAATCGGAATTTTTTTTTTACCGTTACCTTGTTATCGCTGTTTTTGTGAAAGCCATCAAAAATCGTGACTTGTCACTCAAAATCGTAATTTGCAGCACTCCTGATGACTTAATCCAAGATTTGATTTAAGTTTCAGAAACTACATAAAATTTCACAAAAACTGAAGTTTTTCCTGTTGCCAACATTATCGGCACTTTCAAGATACAGTTACTCAAACTTAATAGAAATTTTAGAATAGATTTTTCATCGAAAATTCAAACAGTAATTTCATAACGGTGCTTTATACGTACAACTCTGCAAAGTTGATAAAAGTTGCTTCAACATGTTGGCTTTACAACGGTATATCACTTTTCATAATTTATATTAAGTTTGAGTAACTGTATCTTGAAAGTGCCGATAATGTTGGCAACAGGAAAAAATTCAGTTTTTGTGAAATTTTATGTAGTTTCTGAAACTGAAATCAAATCTTGGATTAAGTCATCAGGAGTGCTGCAAATTACGATTTTGCGTGACAAGTCACGATTTTTTATGACTTTCACAAAAAGAACGATAACAAGGTAACGGTAAAAAAAATTCCGATTGTATTCGGAATTTTCTTGCTGAAACAAGTTGCGCTATCAACCCTTACAGTATTGACCACCCAATGCGGGACACCCTGTATAGTTTAATTTTCAATTGCAATCATAATTTTTGTTCGTTTCTTTTTTTTATACCCGTCACTATGTGAAAGGGTATATTAACTTTGTCATGAAGTTTGCAACGCAAAGAAGGAGGCACCTCCGACTATATAAAGTATATATATTATTGATCAGTGTGACGAGAGAAATCGATTGAGCGATGTCCGTCTGTCTGTCCGTCTGTCCGTCTGTTTCAATACAAACTAGTCCCTCAACTTTGACGCTATCGAGCTAAAATTTTGTATACAAGTTTCTTCTTAGTGTACGCTGTATATATGTCGGAACGAATGAAATCGGACCATGGGGTCATGGGGCTGCCATAGAAACTAACCTCTGAAAATTAGGTTCTCCTAAGAAAAACTTTTTTCTTTATATACCAAACTTCACCCAAATATGTTTCTAGTAAAGTCCCAAAACATATCTAGGAACGGATGGAATCGGAACATTACGTCATAGGGCTGCCATACAAACCAACCGCTAATAATTAAGTTCTTCTAAGAAAAACTTTTTCCCTTTTAATCCGACCTTAACCAAACTTTACCCAAATGTATTCCTAGTGAAGCCTCAAAACATCTAGGAGCGCATAAAATCGGAACACTGCATACAAACCAACCCCTGGATATTAGGTTCTTCAAAGAAAATTGTTTTTCTTTATGTTCCATCTTAACCGAACTTCACCCAAATGTGTTTCAAGTAACACCTCAAAACATATCTAGGAATGAATGGAATCGGAACATTACGTCATAGAGCTGTCATACAAACCAACCACAAAATATTAGGTTCTTGTAAGAAAAACTTTTTCTTTTTGAATCTTAGCCAAAATGCATCCAAGTGTGTTCCTGGATTAGCTTTAACGCATCCAAGAACAGATGGAATCGAAATACGTCATAGGGCTGCGGTAGAAATTATTAACCCATTAGTGCATGAAATTCCCTGACAACATTTTTTGACTTTTGTCAATTATTATGAAATGAAGTAACGACAGGGAAGTACTTTTTCAAAAAAAAAAAAATTCTAAAAAATAAGTAATAGTAGATTTACAAGCCGTCCCCTATAAGTGACACTATGCACAGCGGCCAGTTGATGAATGAAAAAATTGATACGACCAATTTGTATTGTATCTGGTGAAAATAAATCGTGAAATAATTTGACGGATAAGGAATAGAAATCAATGAAATTTATAAGTGGCATGTAAAATATTGACGAATTATCGCATTACTTGCTTTGAATCCTTAATTTTCTTTAGTGAGCAGATCGATGACCTTATCTTTCCCAACTCCAAAACTTTTGGAAACGATATCAGAATATCTTCCCATATATGTATATGAAATAAATACAAAATGTCCTCCGCTTGAATTTAGTGCCCAAAACAACATCTAATTAGTTCTCCGCGGATAAATTGATTGTTAGCTCCTTTTACGGTAATATGGAATCACCACATAGTTCGAAGTGCATTCGGCGGGCTCGGTTGCCTTTTGGACTATCAGGCTTGGTTGGAAACGCTGCTTTCCCGCTTTATGGCGGTTATCATCAGATATTACTACTACAGGCATGACTCCAAGCAGCTAAGAATTAGCACTTTTTCGTTTCAACAGCTAGCCCTTTTGAGGCCCGGAACCGGGGTGGAAGGTCAGTCAGTAGCCAACATGCATCGGGAAACGCCGGAAGGTCTTTGTCTCCCTCCTCTCTGGAGATCGTACTGATGGTGAGGCCCCTCACAAAATTTCTCAATCCAATGACATGGACGCAGACCCCACTGCGGGGTCTTTCACCAATTCAAACGTTTATTTAGTAATTTCAAAAGCAATTGCTGGATCGTCTAGATTGTAAATGCACCTCACATCCGCAGTGAAACTCCCTTTTAAGATCCCCTGTTTCATTGCCATCAATAGCGGTGTACCAGAAATGTTGATGTCTTCAAAAAGACGGTCCACCGTTACTAATTTCTCCAATGTCCCTGATAAGTGCGAAATTGCAATACTTGCTAAATTACACAAAATCTATGACACCACGACATTTTTTCTTTGATTAGAAAAGTAGCCTTCACACATTTTAACGATTATTCAATCGAAGCACTAAACTAGCACTACAAAATACTAGCAAGTTTTTTTCTCCCCAGCCCTGAATCTGGTGATTTTCCAAAATTCCGCCACTCATTCTTTTCAATAAATAAACTACACCAAGCCATAAAAACATTTAAACACGAGTTTTTTTTATAACAGATGTTAATAGTTGTTATTGCATACACTTCCAGTGCATAGTCAAAGATCTGATCATATAACGGGAAAAAGTGGGTGTCCCTTTAAAGGGACACTATGCACTAAAGGGTTAACACAAAAGAACCTTAATTTTCATTCAATTGTGACGGGTATTCAAATTTCGGCCGCACTAGAAATTAGCCTCGGTCTCGTTTTTTAATTATTATATTGGAAGGCTGGGAAATAGTGAGCTACGCTATTTGACACTTTACGCATCTGAATGTTTAGGAATACTGACCAAATCAGGAAGCTGAAAGTGGCAGCCAAACGTATCGTTTTCGAAATTCTGTGATTTTTTATTTCATTTAATATTTACATTAAAAGCTTTCGTGAGGAAATGAGAGGAAAAACATTCCAAATCTCAGCTAGCGGTTCCGTGAGGAATTGTTGGCTTTTAAAAATAATTTCCAGAGTTCATCTTAAACCATGTATTCGATAACCGCAAAATTTTCCAAGGCATGCTATGAACTATAAATCTGTCAAGATCATGTATACATTAAAATCCGTTAATTACAATATTCGTCCTTCTTCGGAACCTTTCAAACGATTCTTGTACGCTTAAAAAAGGCAAGGATTTTTTTTTGGAAAAAAATAAAAAAAAACCATTAGGCCTGTTCGGTACTAAAATTTCAGTACCGGTTTCGGGTTTTCTTCAACACCTGGTACCACATACGGTGCATCGACACTCGCGTTTTTTTTTTTCAAACACCCCGGTTTTTTCAGTACCAGTAACACCGTTGTTTTCAGATTCATGGGACCTTTTAAGAACCGGTTCTTTTCAGGTTTTTGTCTGACACCTGTTCAGTACCGGTTTTGCCAGGTATTTTTTCAGAACTTCAAGACTTGTTCTTCTGCAGTTCTTTGATACTTGTTCTTCCTTGATAAAATCGGGGTACCATTCCGGGACAAGCACAAAATTTCTTTCTTGTTTTTGACCTAAAATTTGAAATGGGCGACCCCAAATTACCTGAATGTTTCTACCGCGCCGATTCAGAGAGTATTTCCCCGAGAAAATCAAGGTACCATTCCGGGGCAGGCACAAAAAAAAATAGTTTTCAGATTTGGGAAATCAGCGAGTTATACCTTAATGATAATCCGCTGATTGGAAAACTATTTCCCCGAGAAAATCGGGGCACCATTATGATACTCCGCCGATTGGAAAACTATTTCCCCGAGAAAATCGGGGCACCATTCTGAATGAAAAGTCTTTAAACAGATGAAAACCGAATCATGGTTTTTAAACAAAAATACCGGCAGAAATGCAAAAGTAAAGGTAAACAAAAAAAACAGGTTAAAACGCCGTGAATAAAACTCACTGCCGATACAGGTGCTAAAAAACCCGTACCTGCTGAGCATGTGCTGAAAAAAAACTCAAATAAACTGAAACGGTGATAAAAAGTTGGAGGAAAAACCAGAACCAGTGATTTAGTGCCGTAACGAATTCGAAAACATTCTAGAAAGTTCGATTCGCGTAAAAGTGAACTGTGGACAGTATTTATTCGGGGAAAAAAAAAATGCCGCGTAATATCTCGCAATTAACAACGGCCGAATTGAAACGTCAGCTGGCGAAAAGGAATTTGTCGACTTCTGGAAACAAAAGCGCGTTGCTTGCTCGGCTGATGGACGCACTAAGAGATGAAGGACAGGATCCCGACACGGTGGAATTTCGGGAAGAGCAAGACCCTAGTGAGGCAAGTGCAGAAGAAGCTATAGACCAATGATGCAGTTGCTGAGAGCTATGGCAGAGCTGAACCAGCGAGCAGCAGAGCAGAATGAGCGGTCGGTGAAGTCTGAGGAAGCACTCATCCCATTAAGTGAACGATCAGCCAAGATGGAACAGAATGCCAAGACTGAGGAAGCACTCATCGAACGAATTGCGGGTTCCGAAAGGTCGATAGCAAAAAAGCAGGAAGAAGCGTTCAGCCATTCAAAGAACATCCTCGAACAAACGAAAACGGAAGTGCTGAAGATAATCGACGAGAAATCGCGAAAAAATTCTGATAAAATCAAATGAGTGGCGGAAGAAGTCCAGATGTTAAAGGACGATCTGGAACGTTTTAAAACAGCAAATATCAACCATCACTAGAATAGTTCCGTAGTAATTGACGAATTCCAGAAGTCGAATAGCGACCGCGAAACATCGAGAAAAAGTGAAATATTTAATACCGACTCGAATATTAAATGTTTAAAAGCGCCGACTTTCGATTGACAAATGTCTTGGAACATCTACAAGACACAATTTGAGGCTGCTGCGGTGGTAAATGGTTGGTCGGACATCGACACAATCGATTCCTGCTCCACTGCAGACATCTTATGTGGAGCTTGTGAAGGCGTTAGATGGGCGATATGGTGACGAGCACATGAACCAAATTTATCGATCACAGCTTCGTAACCGGACACAGAAGCAAGGAGAAACTCTTCAGCAATTGGCACAAGATATTGAACGGCTGGCTCTTTTGTCATACCCGAGCTCGGAGCCAGAACATCGGAACGAAACAGCAGTCGATGTGTTCGCTACAGCTCTCCTGGATCGTGAACTACAACAGGCGTTACGGCTAGCTGACAAGCGGACGATCAAGGATGCACTTGCATACAGCTTGACATTTGAAGCTGCGAAGCAAGCCGCCCGTAACTGTGTGCGAGTTCGAGAGGTAGTGGAGGATTGTGTCTGCCAGCGAATGGATGCATGAAGGCAAGATGCCAACAGTTCAATTCGTTGTTGGAACTGCAGTGAAAAGGGTCATGTCCGAAGGAATTGTCAACAGCCGAGGAAGACCAGAACATTATGCAAGAAGTATGCCCAGCAAGCGAGAAAAACGAGTTGGCAAAGAGCGAACCGAGTTCGAGAAGTAACGGATGATTACGTTTGTCGGCGAATCGATGTATCGAGACGAGTTGTTAACAGAGTTTCGATTCGATGCTGGAAATGCGGTGAACAGGGGCACGTGCGAAGCGCCTGTGAACAGCATTCTGCAAGAAGGTTGGCATCGGAGGTTCGACTCGGTGCTGGAATTGCGGTGAAAATGGTCAGCTGCGACGGAATTGTCGTCTGCCGAGAAAGGCCGGAACATCCTGTAAGAGATGTGTGCAGCGAACCAGAAGAATGAGTTGGCGAAGTGCGAAACAACCTGCTCCCGTTGTCTGTGAATCGGAAAACAAACGATTCTACTGGGTGGATGTTCGAGGTGACGTTGAGGAGTGGTGCCGCCGGTGTACGAGTTGTGCAGCTGTTAAAGGACGAGCATCGGAAGCCGAGAGCGAAAATGAAAATCATACATGTGGATCGACTGGCACCCTATCGAGGCAACGATACGGAGGAGACCGAAGCGTGATCTGTTCGGGACGAACAGGTGTTGCGTGTCTAGGATACGTCAACCCAAATTGTATTCCCGTACTTGGCAACAGATGGCGCTAGTATCACTAGCGAGACAACCAGTAGGTCATCATCGAAGTTTCCAGAACAGTGAAAATTGGTATATAAGGGCGTCGACTAGAGTCAGTCAGTCAGTCTAGTTTTACCCGTGGATTATGTCGTGTCGATAATTAGTAAAGTAATTAGTGAAATTGTAAATCGTGTATACATATATCCGTGTGTGTTGTAATAAATAGTGTTACAGTAAAGCGAGTGTTATTCATTATTGTGTACGCGAAAATCTATCGGACCCACTGGAACGTCTAGAAAAGACAAGAAATATATAACAGTATAATCTGAAACAACGATATTTGCCAGTATAGAAATTAGTTGATAGCTTAGAAGATGATAACAATAAGTATTGGCCAGCTTAGTTGCTTAACTTCTTGAAACCATAGAAGTTAAGCATCAACCAATCTTCCGTCACAGTAATTACTTGTATCTATATGACTTTAAAAATGCAACTATACACCTGTTCAAACTGAGTTGGTTGAGAGTGTCCTCATTGTTCAATTACACAATCTGCTGACATTACTTTGACTGTGTTTACCAATTCGTAAAAACTATAAAAAAACATAAAAGTCACCGTGGACCTAGCGTCGCGCAAAAAAAAAATTGAGAAAACCATTCCAATTTGTACCGAAAGCGGCCAAAACTCCTTCGACCCAAGGAGAAATAAGAAATACTTTAGCCGATATCACAACAATAACCTCAAGTAAAACACCGTTTTTTTTACCGGTACTGGTATTCATAGACCTTTTCCCAAAACCGGGATATCGGTACAAGATCGGTGTTTATCATATACCGGTACCGATATTTTAATGTACCGATATCCCGGTTTTTGGATACCTGTTCAATGCCGAGTGGGTTTTTCAGTACCGAGTTAAGACCGACCAACGAGTCAGTTTTTCAGTACCGAGTTATACTGACGGATGAGTCGGTTTTTCAATACCGGGACAAAACCCAACAACGAGCCGGTGTAGAAATAGGCTACAAGGTCAGGCACTACCGCCACAACGAACGATGCGCCTACACATCATAAATATAAAGCATTCAAATTTGAACGTTACTTCTAAACAGATAGACGAACAGTTGTCAGAATAGGAAAACAATTAAGTCGCCTCTACCAGACACGATAGTGCACAGCGCTTAGTCACCATTCGAAATCGCGCTACCGTAAAATAACTTCAAGAATACTTCTTTCGACAAGAAGGAATTTTTTTCCTATTTGGGTTGTACGAGGCTAGTTTCGGGCGCGGCCGAAATTTGGATACCCTTCGCTTGGGCAAAAAGTTTTTTCGGGCGTACCTATGACTTGTATTTAATACCCCTCCTCATTCTTTTTTTTCAGTCTTGACAAAAGTTTTGGGCTTGGTTGAAATAAGTGGGCAAATAAAAATATTTACTCGGAAAATTTTATTGGGGTTGCTGGAGCATGACCCCACAGTACGATTCCATTCGTTTTGAACTTTTTAGTTGCTTTGATAAAGACACATTAATTCAAGGTTTTGTGAAATTGGTGTAAAAAAATGTTTCTTAGAAGAACCAATATTGGGGGTTTGGTTTGTATGGCAGCCCCATGACCCCATGGTCCGGTTTGATTCAATCTTACATATGATGTTTTGTGTCATCAATAGAAATACATTTGTGTGAAATTTGGTTGATTTTGGTGCACAAATGAAAAACTTTTTCTTAGAAGAACCTAATTTGAGGGGTTGGATTTGTATGGCAGCCCCATGACCCCATGGTCCGATTTAATCCATACTTACATATGTTTTGTGTCAACAATAGAAATACATTTGTGTGAAATTTGGTTGAAATTGGTGCACAAATAAAAAAGTTTTTCTGAGAAGAACCTAATTTGGGGGGTTAAGCTTGTATGGCAGCCCCATGACCCCATAGTCCGATTTGATCCATTCTTGCATATATTTCGTGTTATCTATAGAAACACACTTGTGTGAAATTTGTTTGAAATTGGTACACAAATAAAAAAGTTTTTCTTAGAAGAACTCCAATTGGGGGGCTAGGTTTGTATGGCAGCCCCATGACCTAGTGATCCAATTTGGGTGAATCAAACATACAAACAGCCTGCAACAATAAGAAGCACGTGTGCAAAATTTCAGCTTGCTAGCTTCAATACCCGCCGAGTAAAACGCGTCGCAACAGACAGACGGACATGCTGCAATCGACTCCCCAAGTCATGCTGATCACACTCGTATGTATATACTTTTTATATGGTCGGAGATGCTTCCTTTAACGCGTTACAAACTTCATGACAAAGTTAATATACCCTTTCACTCTATGAGCGAAGGGTATAATAAGTGAATCGCATACTTCATTACTTTACTAATTGATTCCGGAGGGGTTTTAAACAACCAAAAGCTCGTAGGAACGCCACTGGGCTAGGTCCCGGCAAAGGGTCCATTTCTTAAATGGAAAACGGTTACCGATGGACCGCATTCAAAAAGGTTTTATCAAATTTCAAGTCAAAAGTAATTTGTCGTTTTCAACTATGACTAAGGTTATTAGTCAGTTCTTATCGCGGCCGGGTCTTCGCCCCGGAAAAACCCATGCATTTTATGCATGGCCAAGAGCCTCACACCCCCCTCGACACATACAGGAAATATAAAAGTTGCATTACATCGTTTTTATGCTATCTGAGCAACCCATGCCGTCCCAGTTGCTCCAAATCCTACTTATACGCGCCGGCATCGAAATGAATCCTGATCCAAGGATGTGCTGCGTCTGTGGTAAGAGGATTTACTCTAACGTACAATCCTCAGTGCAGTGCTCATGCTGTATGGAATGGTGCCACTTCAAAAACTGTTCAGGGCCCAACAATGCAGACTTACGATCAGCACCTTTATAGCACCAAATTGCTGAATCTGTGGCAGTCTTCATCCACCTCCCAAAAACTCACAAATCAGGGCCAATAACCGTCACCTGTCCACAGTCTCTGCCCAACACACAGCACCACGACACACTTTCACACCAGCACCACCACAGCCAGTTTCAAACTACTCCACCACAAGGATCGTTCAATTAAACTGTAATGGTCTACAACATAAAATTGTTGAGATCACTGGCTTCATGGACAGACATCACATCCTAGTTGCTGCAGTTCAAGAAACCAAACTAAATGCCGATTTTTCGCTCAATTCCTACGGAGGCTTCAAAATCATCCGACGTGATCGACCCATCGGCTCAGGAGGAGGCTTAGTTTTCTTGATACATAACTCGTTGCCATACTCATTAATCGATATCATTGCTGCCGATACCACAACTGAACTACAAGCGATATCCATCAGGTCGGGAAATGTTGATATAGATATATCTATACCACCTATCTATATACCACCAGCATCAAGTTGTCCCACTGGTTTCCAGGCCAACATTTCCCCCCCTACTCATCGGGCGATATCGCCTATTACTAGGCGACTTCAATGCTCATCATGATTTATGGCACTCAAACCTCAAAAACGACACCAGAGGTAACCACATCGCAAACCAACTAGATGAATCTGATTTCTGTCCGTTGATCAGTCGTTCAACCCGCATTGCAGGATCATGCAGAAGCTGACATCTCCATTGCCAGCCCTGGGCTCACAAACAGCATCACATGGGAACCTTTCATCACTTTCTCTTCAGACCATTTGCCAATTGTCTTCACGATTGATAAGCCGTCCCAGTTTACGTACACAGAGAAGAAAACACACACGAACTTCAGCAAAGCCGATTGGATTGGCTTCCAAATCTACACAAACGAAGCGGTATGGCCATGATTATGCTTAAACACATTGACTCTCTGGCCATTGATTATATCACTGCTACGATGAACCTGTCGCTGAAAACCTTCATCATACCCGAGCTATGGAAAAAAGGCCCCATACCGAAGCACAGATCATACACTAGCAGAATCATACCGTCCAATAACGCTACTGTCCCCCGTGGCCAATATACTCGGGGCACTAGTGTTGCCAAAACTCGTAAAGCACGTTCAGCTTGCCAATCATCAACACGGTTTCCGTAAAATGTATAGCACCACAACCGCTCTAGACAAGATTACCTCCAACACATTCAATGGACTTAATCAGCCGAAACCCTGAAAGCGCACTATCCTCGTAGCTCTCGATTTGTCAAAAGCGTTTGACACGGTTAACCACACAGTTCTTCTGACAGATCTACGCAACACTACTCTTCCATGTATTCATAAATGGATCGCAAATTACCTTGCCGGTCGTCAATCCTGCACCGAGCTTAGCAACGGGAAGTCCAAACTCAGGAAAATTAAACAAGGCGTTCCACAGGGCGGAGTTCAACCTTTACATGTCAGGATTGCCCACACCACCCACGGGGCTCGAAATCATCTCTTATGCCGACGACTGTACCATCATGGCGACTGGCAACGACATTCCCGAAATGTGCGACCGCATCAATGAATACCTGCTGACGCTCAACGACTTCTTTGTGAGTAAAAGCTTGAAGCTCTCGGCGCCCAAGTCCTCCGCCACCCTATTCACCAAGAGTACAATAGGCAACTTCCTATATTCGTCGACACCAACGTTATCCCTACGATTCGGACTCCCAAGATCCTAGGTGTCACGATAGACAACTCCGGCAAATTTAACACCCACGCTGAGAACATCTGCTCTAAACTCCGGAGCAGAAACTAAATATTTAAAGCTCTTGCCGGTAGTACTTGGGGCACTGACAAAGAAACAACATCGGTCGCCCCCTAGTCAACTATGCAGTATCGACGTGGACAAATGGTCTCTGCAACACAAATTGGGGCCACATACAAACCTGCCAAAATACGGCACTTCGCACCATCACCGGCTGTGTTAAGATATCCTCAGTGGATCATCTGCACCAGGAGACAAAGAAGATGACTGTGAGAAGCCATAATGAACTTCTAACTAAGCAATATCTAGTCAGATGTTATGGAACTAATCACTCGAACAATGAACTTATGGAAAAAACACCTCCGCCACGACGAATCAGACGCTCTATCAGGGACAAAGAGCGCGAAGTCCAGCGATTCAAAAAAGTTCCCTTCTATAACTCCGACTACAAGGCGGCGATTGCAGACCTACACACACACAAGACGTTCTTAAAGCTACTCAAAGTCTCGCAAATAATCGTGTACTTCGCACCAAACCTCCAGCCATATCTCCTGATGAAGAGCTACTACCGAGAGCTACTCGTACCACCTTAGCTCAGCTCCGATCCGGTTGGTGCCCGCGACTAAACTCTTATTTATCGCGTATAAATAACGAAGTTGCAAACACCTGCCCAGCCTGCGGAACCATTCCACACGATGTAGACCACATTTTCGAAAGTCCAGCTGCTCCCACGCCACTTGCGTTGTCGTCACAACCTATACTCGTAGAAGCAGCTTTCTTCCTTAACCTCGACGTCGAAGATGGAATGCCCACCATCAACAACTAAGGTTATTTTCTTGAAAAGGATTCGGTCCGCAGATCCTTCATCCGTCACCTCTGGCGCATTTAATATTTGGAAACTGGCTACTATGCACATACCAGAAGCCCAGAAGTATGTGTGTGAACCTCTTTCAATTATTTTAATATTGTTTTTTATTTTTATTTTTCTGAAAGTAAATTCATTTAAATAAGAGGTTATGCAGTCTTCTCCTCCATCACCGCCGGCGTACGTGGTCCACTTGACAGCATCACGTCGATCATTCACACACATCATTTTCAAGTGTGTATAATATTTTGACATATTTTGACAGTCGTCACCGCATTATTTTTAAATACCGTCATCGGCATCGCTGCTGGATAGTCGTCAGCTTTAACACCTGATCATGACACAGTACCGTATACTACTAGTCACCATTTTGGCCAATAATGGCAAAGTAACCAATCCAACCCGCGTGAGATTTTAATCGTAACTTAGCAGCGCGCCTTTTAGACTCTGATGCCTTTCTTTAGTGCTATATATTCGAATGCCTTTTCTTCGTTTGTTGCCCCTTGATAATTTATCTCATGATTTCAATCAGATTTCAAATCACATACTCAACTCATACGTAACCTAACTGCAACTATTCTACATACAAACTTACAAATTATTTTATCTTTAAAAATGAAACAAAGTGTGTGATTAATTAGTATGAGAGAAGAGATTATATTTTATAGACGCGCGCGCGTTTATCCTAGGATACTGCCGATTGAACGGAGGAATCATCTAATTTTTTTCTTCTTCAGATTTTTTATATGTATATGTATATTATTTCCAGTTGGAATTTTTTTGTGTCTTTATTGACCAATACCAGTACAGCTAGGGACCCCTTGATGTGCAAGATTAATCGGTTTTAATTTAAATGCCCAAAATAAATTTTTGCGAAAATATTTAGATAGTATAGAACGGGAATTTTGCGGATGCAAGAAAGTTTTTGAAACGCAGTCAACAACTATGTATAGTTCAATCAAATAATGTATAGAGTTCCAGTTATTTATGGTTATTCAGAAGCGAAAGGCAAATTAAGTTTTTTTCTTGTAGTTTTGTGTGATCAGTATGAGGGTCAACAAAAACACCATTATAATGAGGTTCATATACAGATTGACTGTATCACGTTTGCAAATGTTGTTATTTCTTGCAACTGCAAACTGTATCTGAATATGAAACACTCTGGTTTTAGATGGACAACTGTCCCACATCCTGCGGCATACATCTTTCTTTAGAGTATTCAAATACATTACTTCAAGGAGGTGGTTCTGGTGAGTCCTAATAGATGTACACTGATGCAATAAGTACTTCTTAAGCCTTGAAAATAGCAAACACAATAACGAGAATAAGATCCTCATTCTCTCACCCGTGTTCGGTATCTCCGGGAGAATAATGTAAGCTTTTCGCTACCGATTTTTCTAGCCCATATCGTCTTCGTCAGTCTTCTACTGCACCTAATTCCTAAGGTGATCATTAATTACATATTTCATTCGTTTCGTACTATTCTTACGTCAAACGTTGAACTGATCATTTTTTTGTGCTACAGAATCCTTCCTCAAGTTCCCGCTTGTATTGATCCTGTCTCATGGTTCCCTCTACTATGTACCAGACGCCCCATGCCTTTCGCTGAAATCACAGACCACACCATCACACTAACTGAACCCTCTCTACAAGATAGTCTGGATGAAACTGCTCGCCAGGGCATCTACTAACAAAAGAACTCTTGTCGACCAAAATCTGGAAAGTTGACTCATCTGAGAAGCAAATTACAAAACATGAATTTATACTCGACTCCAGTCTGCGACAGTCATATCCCTGTGTTTTAGCCCAATGGAGCCGTTTCTTTTTCATGGCTTCGGTAAGTCGAGGTTTTTTCATAGGTCGACGATCGATTAAGTTTTCTTCGGCCAATCGTCTTTGGACCGTCGAAATTTCAATTCCCTCGCTGGTTATGATCGAAGATCGACGCTCGCTTTACGATTTTCCAGACAGATGTCTCTGATTTGTCGGTCGGTGCGTGGAGTATAGTGATCTATACGATTCACCCCCATGGTGTTGTTTTGCACAATTTTATTTTCATTCTGTTGACAACATACTTGGAAACACCTGTTATTTTTTCGCCCCGCTATTTCCCGCGGGGAATGTGTGCAGTGGAATAAGAGTGTTTGAATTTCGCGACATTGGCCTAGCGAAATGACGGACGCCTTGCCCATACTAAAAAGTAACGGTTTTGAGAGGTTTCGATGGATAACAACCCATAAAAAAGGAATTATCTCATAGAACTCGACGAAAGTCATTCAATAAGAGATATTACTCACGTTTTGAACTATTGCAGAAAGTAGAAACTTGGAGAAAAACAATTTAAATGGCTTTTCTAGGAAGTCACTGAACTGTACTTTTAAGGCGAGCGACTGTCAAATGTGGCACTATTCTCATTTACTCAAGAGTAGACACAGTTTGTCTGGGTTATAAATAATCGTGCCAAGAGCAAAATTAAATCAGTTAAAAATCAAAACCATTTTGCTTTCTCAAAAAGGGACTTCCAATATGTGTGCGTACTGGCCCTTATGACAACGTACTGTATTTCATCCGTGTTGTACTATTCTTACGTCATACGTTGAACTGATCATTACTGCTCTACATAAATTCGTTGCCTGGCCCTGACGGAGTTCTTAACGTATTTTTCCAGAGAAACCCCACAATTCTATAAGCATCCCTCTTGCCATTATATCTAACAAAAGAATTAAAGAAGGTGTTTTTCCAGCAGGGTGGAAAACTTCGAACGTGGATCCTGTTCCTAAAAAAGGTAGCGCGAACTTAGCTGAAAACTATACCGCCTCATCTCGCTCTTATCGAGGTGTTCAAAGGCATTTGAGAGGATCGTCTTTAATTATATGAATAAAAACTTTGGTCACATCATCTCTTCCAATCATCATGGTTTTCGTAAAAATAAACCCACAGCTACCAAACCAACTCAGCCGAATTTAGCCTTTCTGCCCGATGTCAGGTGTTAGGTTAAGTTAGTTAAAGGGGCCGCCTGGCTTACGCCAAAAGAACTTAAACCAAATGTTGGTCCATTGTGATACCACTGATGGAGTCATTCCTTCGTTCCGTTTAAAACCAGCCAGTGCTAACAATGTGTTTGTTCAGCAATATAGGGCTCACATTCCGAAGATTATCTGTAGGTATCGTAAAAATAATTCTAACCTGGTGAACGCTTTTTTTTTCTCGGATAAGGCCGGGCATTCGCAAAGAGAATGATGAACACTCTCTTTCTCCTCTTCATCATCACAACTTCTGCAGAAGTCGTTGTGAGGAATTCGGAGTCTCCCCAATAGGGCAGTGCCCCGTAATTACCCCCACTATATTGCGTATATATTTCTTGTCTAGCGACAGTATTATGGCGGAACGGGATATGTCTAGTATCGACTAGATCATCCTCGTCGTAGCACAAGTCTGTCTGCAGGCTCATCTCGTGTTGGTCCTACGTTCAGAAGCGGTTTCTATTATCGATGTACAGACGGCAATAGGTGTTTTAATATTCCCGTGGTCGCCTTCAACAATACTTACTAACGCATTCCGGGCCAAGTCGTCTGCGCAGCAATTTCCTACAAAGCCACTGTGAACCGGTATCCAGCATAGTGTAATGTTGAAGAAATTACCCATTTCTCTGAGTGGACCGCGGCACCTTTCAATAGTTCTAGATGTTGTACCTAACCATAGAACCGCTTCCGAAATTGAGTGTCAAACAGACACTCTCTGCTTGGAGGACGCTACAGAAATTAGGGAGGCGAAAAGACAAACTGATGTCCAGTTCCTCCGAGTAAATACCAGTGCCGACTCCTGCGTCCGTCTTGGAACCATCAGTGTAGATGGAAAAGAACCCGATGGTCTGGGTAATTTTGTTGCTCCAGCTTTCCCTAGGCAGGATTAGGGTAGAATTGTTCCTACCAAACAATTTTTGGGAACTGTGTAGTCAGTCGCCAGTGGCCGGCTGAAGTTACAAAATAACGTTGAGTGACCAGTTTCACGAATGCGTAAGGCCGTGTAAGCTGCTAACCGTTGGCCGTATAGGCAGCAGTCCCATAACCATATCTAGTCCGTATAAAGGTGTTGTTCGAAAAGCTCCTGTAATCAGACGAGAAGCCAACCTTTGCACTTTAACAAGTTATGATAGGCAGTTGCGCTAAGGTCGGTCCACCACACACTAAAGCCATAAAGCAAAATAGGCCGCACAATAACTGTACACATCCAATATACAACCTTTCGTTGACGGCCCCAGGTTTTCCCGATAGCTTTATTGCACGATTACAGTGCCACCGTAGCTTTGTTCACCCCTTCTTCGATGTTATGCCGGCCCCACACCGACCGGAGTGTGGCACACAACGCGCAAAAGACCGGTTCCAAGAATGATACCTTGGAGTCGCCCAACCACACTGCTGCACTGCTGCTGCACGATTTTTCATATCAATCTTTTGTGCGGTGTTTGCCACACTCCGGTCGGTATGGGGCCGGCTTTAGGCTTCCATCTTAATTCCTTGTCCAAGATAAGACCAAGAAATTTCGCCTTGTTAGAGAATCCAAGTTGAATGCCTCCTAGCTTAGGGAGGTTCAAAGTGGGAGTTCTCCTGGCACTGCGCTTAACTCTTTTTTGAAAGAGTTGAGTTTTTATATGAGTTCCAATCCGATTCAAACCTTGAGTCGGAGGATTTATTGAAACCTCTCCTACACGCAACTCTTAGCTCGGAGATCTAAGAGCTTCATCAAGTTGGTTTTTTCTTGCCTGCATGTGAAACGACTGGGCACGAAGCAGTAGTAGCAGCTTTTAAAACATCAATGAAGAGGTTTACCATATTGCCCAGATCTTGACCATTGTTTGGAATATTTGAAAGGGAAGGTAACCCTGCGAGCAAAGAGTCCCGAAACCTGTGCCAGTTAGTCCTCCTACGGTTTAGGATGACTGGAGATACCTCAGGGCGCACAGTAAGACTGAACTGTAGAAAATGAGAAGATTCGTTACCAAAAGATAGTAATTCTAAGTAATTCACCAAGGTCGTTTGTGTCCGCGCTGCCCCAGACTACATTATGCGCATTCGAATCGCATCCCATCTGGTACACTAGTACCAGAAGATGTTGCCAACGCAACGGCAAATATATCGAAGCAAGCGAAAGCATCTTATCCTGCAATTCTAGACAGACTAAGACAAAATCTTTTTCGCTAAATTTAGGCACCAGAAACGCCTTGATGGTTTTCCTGACAGGAATACAGGATCGCGGTATACCAGGGTACTGTCCTGTAATGTAAATAATATCAAAATCAGAACACTTCAGACCCTCGCAACACAATGTTATTTAATAAGTACGATATCGTCTAAACCCAGCGATGGACGACAGATAAGAGCAGCTGATGCTGCCATTGCGTGATGAAGGTTAATCTGAGGTAATCTCACCATTACACCCCAATCAACGTAATGTTCCCCTCTCCATCCGTATCAGATCCAATAGTCAGAATGTGCGACAGGGAGACCTTTAGGAATAGTACCAGCAGCCTGTTCAACGTGGGCGGGCGCCGGATTGCAGGCCTTTTTAATGTCGCCGTTATAAACCCTGAAATTTAGTTTAATGAAGCCAAAACTCAGAATTCCGCCCGACTTGATTAGTGAAGCCAGTGATGGCCTGTTGATGAGCGAAATCGCACACCTGGCGATTGTTGACAGCGCCCTCCAACTTAACGATTCGCCAATCGTTCGTATGGATCCCTGAATTGCGCATTATAATAATGCTCAGGATTTGGTCCTTGTCGGAAACAAAAGATGGCAGCCACACACGAGCACGCGGGCGTGTGGGGACACCTTCTGTGGCCACAACCTCCAACCTGGCACCCGACTACAGTTCGCCTGCCTTGCCAATAGCGAATTTGAACATGGAGGCCGATCTCTGATCCGCAAATCTCATGAGCTTCTCGCGACCTTGATACCAGCCTCCACCCTCACAGACTGGAAGGGGACCCGGAAAAGCCATTACAGCTTTGAAGTTATTAGTGAGAATACCCTCAACCATTATCCACTTGTCCACCGAGATTTCACAAATCTACGGTACGAGAGATTCCGAAGCTGGCCACCTGGAGGAGTGTGTCCTGTCAAGATGACAATCAATAGATGGGAAATAGCATCTCATGGCAGAACTAGCTAAATGTATGTTAGACAGGTTCGTGCTGTGAGAGGAAATGCTGACCTGGATTCAATGTAGGCCTGAATTTCCTCTTCACAAGTCGCTTAACGCATGGACTACCACGAAACATTTTGCCGATTACACCCTGTGTCCTATCCGACATATTGACCTCTCCGTCGTAATTCGTGAATTTTTTTAGCTGCAAATGTCTCCCAGTCGATTGCAGTGGGACCTTCGGCAAAAAACTAGCCACTTCCCCGATAACTTAGGCGAGCTGACGACGTGAGAGTCACATATCAGTTAGCACCAAAGCTACCTATATTACAAAGCCGGGAAGCAGCGAGAGAAACTGGGGAAAATGGTGTACAAATGTACGGGAAAATTATAGAATAGAGGGGGCTCTGGTTAGCACGGATGTTGTGGGGGAAGCCCACGAGAGACGAACTGCTAGGTCGGGAATTCCCTTTAAATTAGGTATTCGTTCCAATTGCATCATGTACATTATGTACTTCAACACACAATTATTAATCCATATCAAAATTGTTGATAATAACCGACAAATTATTATTTTATTAATCGTTTGACCGCAGACAAACGTAATATCCAAATCCAAGCTTTTGTCAGTTTCGCTTGACTTACTGCCTTTTTCATCGCATCGCATCGATACCTACCAATAAACCCTGACCATGTCCGGTAGGCATTTTCTGTGTGTTTGTTGTTTAGTACACAGAAGAAGAAGAGGAAACAGAAAACAACAAAACCAAAACACAGAATGAAAACAAAATACACCAACAACAAAAAAAATACAAAAGATATGTGTACCGAAGTCAAGTATGTACTCAAGCAAAACCGAGCTTGAAGCTATTCGTCTCCTCAGACCTCAGCTATAAGAAAGAAGCAAGAAGGCGCGATTTGAGCTGAGGTTGATCCGCTGCCGTCGCTGCTGCAAAACAGCCGATCTTCTGACTGAGTGATCTTTTCACGCATATTTTTTTTTTGTCTTCTGTGTTTCTTATTTTTCAATTGCGATATGAATTTTTCAGAAATAATACAGTTAAAAAATATCTATATAGCGAGCCGCGACGGACAGCACAGTAAACTGGTTTCCAACTAAGAGTATTTAGTATAGGATAGGAAATCCATCCATATATGCATACCGCGAGATATTCAGATTCAACAGATATATTCCTATAGAAAATTATCGTATGTACGCGGGAACGACGACGGACAACGCGGCTTTTGTGTACATATATGGCACTTGAGCATTTCAATACATATTCAAATGCACTACTTTCGTTCGACCCAGCTATGCTCTCATGTAGAAGAAGTACAGGCGCAAATCGCAGAACACAGCACACGGGCTTTAACTTTTGTACTATTGCGCTATTGCTAACTATCCATGGATAACCAACTCTATTTGCAGTTCAGTCACTCAAAAAGAGACCACTGTGGAGCGTAGTGATCGTGGTAAATGCATTCTTTCTTCGGCTGGTTGTATAAATGCGAAATTATGGTAACTTCTTGTCGCCATTTGCAGAGTATGTAAACCGCTTACTTGTAATGTATAGATAGATTTAAGTGCAATGGATTAATGGTATGGTGGGCTCGATAATCTGTTTAATTGGGGGTGGAATTCGCGTTCGTGCGCTGCCAAATGAAATGTACCTACAGGATTAGATAAACAATTTCTGAGGATAAGGCATTATCTAAATTTGCGGACACTGAGATAAAAAGGAAGCAATTGTTGCCTTGTAAAAATAGTTTACCAAAAAAGCCCCAAAATGTTGCTCCTGGACCAAGAGCGATCTGCTCGCAGTTTTCTTTTGAGGGATCTCGATAAAAATCAGGGATCACGATTGTCGTTTGGCTGACTTTTTTTTTAACCTATATGGTCTAATTTTGTTGCAAAGTTGGTTTTCAAAATTCCTCCCGTCCAATGAATCGTTGACATAAGCGCATCACTTACACATCCAGTCGAGTGATTTAAGCAGGTCATCCATATTTACGTTCTGAACAAAGGGACCTAGGATAGAGCCCTGCGGACAGCCAAGCGATGCACCATTACAAAGGAATCCATCTCTCCGATAGATGTAAATCTTTCAAAGAGAACAACTCCAGACATCCAGTTGCGTCGAGCTTATCCAGACAGTGCCCGCTCTAGCACTTACGCCGCCCCGGGCAAGAGGACAAATTGCCGCCCTTTAGGTGATATACCAGGCAGATTTACAGTAGGTAATATGTACGTCGTTGAAGTAGATGAGTAGTTTCCCATAACATCCTTGCAGGCTGCGCAGCCGATAAACTCCAATTTGCTGGATTTCTTCAGTGTGGAACGTGCGTGGTTTATTTTCATAAATGCGACATCTTGAGAATCATAGACGTAGCCCAGGAGGTTGAGGAGGCAGGGCAGGGAGTGGCGCTTAACCCTCCCTCCCTCTGGCTGGCGGTTGATCAAGGATACATTTTTTTCTTACTGCTGTACTATCTCATAAAAAATGCATGCTCTACGTATAAAAAGTTCAGTACTACAAATGTGCGCGTTGGTGGTGTTCAGTTGGCGGCGGGTCTCAACCGCAATTTTAAGAAAGATTTCAGTCTGGTGGTCTCGGCTATCTCAGAACCTAACCACCTATGTTTCCGATCATGTTGCCCAACCAACCTAATTCAAGAAAATATTTAGCCGCCAAAAAGCCCATATTGTCCGTGTTTCATCACTACATGACTTCTGGGTTTAAATGTATACTTTATAGAATTTTTGCTGTCCGCCATGTTTTACCGTTAGAATTAAAAACGAGACCGAGTTCTAATCGTGCGAATAGCACGATGAGTATATACCCTATACCCATGTACAGACCTAGAAGGCGCGCCAAACCCAAAATATTCAATTTCATATTTTTCGTAGGGGAGGGAGGGGTAGATGGGCCGGACGTGGCACATCTTTATTATCTCATCAAGGCATCCAAGGGCTACCATTTGATACTAGTTTGAAGTTTTTCGCGGCAGTCTATCAAAAGATATGGCGGAATATTGCTTTGTAGGGGATGTAGGGATAGGGGTAGTCAGACCTTCCCCACTTTCCACCAACTTCAAGCATATGTCACAATTAGGCATTGATGAAAATTTCAGTTTGCAAGCGATATTCTGTCGAAAAATATGACCGAATTAAACTATCACGGAGGGGTCATTTGTATGGGAGGTAGGGGAAGCCTTGGTCCGATTTGGCCCATTTTCAATACCATCCAAGCTTTTATCAAAACAATCATCTGACCATAATTTCAAAACGCTAGCTTCATTATTTCGGGAGTTATCGTGCGAACTGACAGACACACGGACGGACAGACAGACAGACAGACAGACAGACAGACAGACGGACATGGCTTATTCGAATCAGGGACCGACCCTGATCATTTATATATATACTTTGCCATACCTCCGGTGGCTCCTTTGAGGTGTTACATAAATCGTCGTAACAAAAACAATATACCCTATACCATCTTATGGGTATAGGGTATAATTACTCACGTGAAGTTTTCTTTGGGAAGTTAATGAATTTAAAAACATTTCTTCTGCAAGGGATAAATTTTGTGACAAAGGTCATGTGATGTATTCAAGACTAATACTCACGTAGACGCCATTTATCGTTAAAAGGACAGAGGTACCTCTGGATTTACCTTTCTCAAATTTTTAATCCTTTTTCTAAAAATATTTTTGTTGTCATATAGTTTAATGAGAATGACATACCCTCCGACCCACTAAAAAAATTCCGGGCTGATGTTGACAAAATGTTTATATCTTGAGGAAGTCCATTTTGGGAATTTTTATAAAGAAGAAGTTCAGAGCTAGCTAAATCGGGGGAATCAAGCCAAGTCCTTATTAAGCATGTCCGAAAAAAAGGGAGTACTGCTACTGCGGCTCTGGTAATATGTGCTGTGATTCCATCCCTCATCTCATCTTCATGAAACCCAAACAACTTTGTTCGAAATTTGTCCTTTAAATGCTAGTTGAACCAATGCAATTGGAGCCAACTAAGGGGATCCATCCACGAGGAGATTTGCGCAAATTGAAGTCAAATTGCCGACAAAGGTTTATAGAAGTTTTCAAAACTCCTGCATGGGTATGACATTTCTCACAGGAGAGTTTGTTTTAATAGCTTTTATGTGTTTAGTGTTTATACGACTCATTATTTCTCAATTAATATCAATTTCTCCGTAGGTTTACTTACTTCCGGAAATTAAGGTGCGACGTTCCGCATATAAACTCAATAATAAGATTACGTTCTATAATTTCGTCCTTTATTTAAAAATTAGGTGGATCCCCCTAAACAAAGGATCATGCATAGAAAGATCAAATATAGTCCTTAATGCTGGTCAAAAGAAGAGATAATGTTCAATT
This sequence comes from Microchrysa polita, assembly GCA_949715475.1. NCBI lineage: Eukaryota > Metazoa > Arthropoda > Insecta > Diptera > Stratiomyidae > Microchrysa > Microchrysa polita. The sequence goes on along the minus strand of OX454416.1, from coordinate 112,239,222 downwards.
GGAGGACGAAATTAGCACATAAATCTCCAATTTCTGTTTTTAAGTAGCACTTGAATAGCGCATAACTTGGGAAGTGGGGCGGGGGCTAGCATCACAGACGTACAATTTACGCAAATCTTACTCAGTAAATCCTTCTATCAATTGTGGACTCTTCAAAGCCTCTCAAGGACTTTGCATCTTCAAAACACAACTTTCAACTTTTTATTTCATCTTTAGGTTTCGTTTCCACTTAATGGAAATTGATATTGAATTTTTCCTTCTGGCTTTCATAATTTTTTTTATTCGAGTGCTAGCCAAAAAGCCGCCCCTAAAATTTGGCGCCCCGGGCGACCGCCGGGCTTGCCCCCCCCCCCCTTAGAGCGGGCGCTATATCCAGAACTGCATCCCGTAGCAAGCTGTCAAAAGCCAAGGACATATCTAAACGGGCTCCGATATTCACGTTTCGATGAAGACTACACGATAGCAGGTGATCCTTTTTTGGCTCTGTTTAAGGATAAACCTAACATATACTCTGTCGTGCATGATGCGGGATCGTTTAAGCTGTGACCATCAGCCAGATGAAACCGACTAGTAACGCAGCTTCACTTCAGCAGCAATACGACTTGGGTCATGTGGACAAGATTACCTTTCGGCCTTTATCTCCCGGTCCTTCGGGCGGTTTGCACCTTCGGCTTTTTAATGACAAGGTCCTTTTGTCAGATGGGGATTTCTCTATCCAGTGAATGCACTCACGATCAGAAACCCAACCCCGGGGTTGCATCACCAGCTCGATGACTCGGGTAACAACCTACAGCCACCTCGAGGCCAACACGTTGATGGGCAAGGACCATGGTCCCCTGGGCACACCCATCCCCGGGAAACACTATTCGCTAAAGACTTCCTCCTTCACCCCATCTATATACTAGTCAGAAATGCGATTCGGGCCGTGTGGTCCTCAATCCACAAACTAGTTAGATATAGGCGCGTAGGCATTTTCCACCAAGGCCGTTCTCCCTAAATAGCCCCTTCAGGGCTCGGGTTATGCGAAGCCGCCAGCTCCGAAGCTCACACGATTAACCGTATGGTGAACCACCAATCTTAATGTATTTAGCCATTCTAAATCGAATGGATAGGATAGGATCAGCCGTTTTGCAGTTACATATTTCGATTTTAAGGGGGGAGAGGGGATCATTTTTAAGTTTTTCGTAATTATTTCAAAAACTGTAAACGTTACAGCAAAATAGTTCTAGGACACATGAAACTACACAATATTACCTTTGCAACGACATATAATACAATTGACTTATTTTGATAAGTTATACCCTAGACCAAAAAATAAAATGGATATAAACATTTTTTGACGTTTACATTTTTTACTTTAACTCCGAAAGAAATGCTAGTTGAGCCATGTTAATTTAGGGAATTATTCTTAATAAAATGAAGTTGACTTTTGCCAAAAATTGAGTTGCTCCAACTAAGGACAGGCCCAATTCGCCTGTTAGAACTTTTCAAGCCGACACATCCATATCTCCTCCCCGGGGGAAAATGAAGGTGTAAATTTTGGCTGAACGTCAAGACAGAGTCCCTTTATACTCTCCACCAAAAACTAGTGCAATAGGATGAAAACTACGGCTATCTCCGGTTCAAAGGGACCCATATTTAACAGTAGATATTCAAAAATAGTGTCTAAAACAGCAAACATGACTTAACAAAATCGGCTACAATAGTAGCCTGGGGTTCTGAGTTATGATTCTTGCACATTAGTAATCTTGAGACTTACTGAAATAATGTAGCATCAATAGACTCTTGGAGGCACGTGGAGGTAGGTGTTAAAACTCAATGTGAAAAATCCAGTTAGGGTCAATTTGACCTTCAATAATTAAAATTGAATTTTATTTTTTCCAATTTTTTTTCACTTTTTTTTATGCTAACATTTTTATTATAACATACAAATTGAAAATAAAATCATAAAACAAAGTTTTATGTGAATTTATAGTTAGGGCTTTCATTGAAACTTGATTATTGAAAAATGTGCTTAAACTGCAAAATCAATTATCTACACTTTGAGAGCCGCTGATTTCTTAGGGGCGATTCAGACTATCGACAAGATTTACTAAATCCTAGATTTAGTTGACAGTTGTACCATATTGTACTGCAATTTGAATAATGCATGTACATTCTACGATGCATTTTGAATTTAATGACATATAATTTAATCTAGTAGGCGAGTTTCGACTCGATGAATTAATTGGTTTTAGTAAATCCTGTCCATAGTGTGAATCCCCTCTTACTGCCACAGATATCGGTCCGAAATTTTTTGTAGAAAGAAACTTCAAAATGTTTACTATGCCGATGAATCATTCACAAAAACTCTCAAATAGTATACATTTTTTCAATTTGTTCCTCTACTGCCCCACTGTGTGGCGTATCAAACATACCAGGGGCCTCCCTCCTGCTCAGGTACGTGGTGACGCAACCCACCAAAGATCTCTGTCTCACTACACAGCCTTTTTCTGATGTCACAAGCACCCAGACCCCCCTGCGGGGAGGTCATGTGGACAAGCGGACCACAAGCTAGCTATGTAGTTAAAGACGCTATAGTCTCTTCGAGGCTTTGATTATGCTCGGTTTATAATGCCGAGGCGTTTCTACTAGAGGAGTTGAACAAGACACGTACTTGCGTGTGTCTAAAATTTGCAGGGCCGCACTCAACTGATGAGAGGAATCAGAAACTGTAGATGCAAAGATGAGAGTTTTGTAATTGGAATGAAGTTTCAACAAGGTAACTGGCTTAGTAGGTGCTCTGCCTTTAATCAGTAAATAGTCTACAGGTAGCATGATGCAGTATCTTCTCCGGGCCTCCTAAATTATTTAATAAGGAACACCCACGACAATCTATATGAAGTACCTTAATGGATACTTGACGTTGGGGTAGAACCTAGGTGCCCCTACGGTGAAGGTTGTCAATTTTTCATAAAATACGTTCATGAATGAGGACCACCAACTTCCTGATGAAAAAAATCTAGGCCATTAGTTAGAAGACTTATATTGTCCAGTGATCCAGAGAAGTGATGGTGATTTAATAAAAGAATCCTCTGTTCGGTTTTCGGTTTTGCGAAGACTTGTAAAAAAAACACATTTGAGCCTACCATAATTTTCGTTAACCGATTAATTGTGGAGTGACACCCACCTGCAAAAAAAAGAAAAAAAAATCATTAGTTGCTAGGTAAAAAAGTATAAATTATTTTTTATAAAATTAATTGATCATAAATGATAAAATGATTAAAACCAAACGTGTAAGACGCTATAAGTAACTATAACAGGGATAAAAAGTACAAAACGCAAAGCCTTCTGTAGCCATAGGTGCGTAACAATTGACGACGTCCCTTTCGATTTTAAAATTATTTCTTAATCAATCAGTTATTGATGCGCCTGATCGGGCCACCCAAGCATGCTTTCGCGATCTGACTCATAAGTACCAGTAGATCATCGTTAATCCGAACGGCGATTATTCGAACATTCCATTAACCAAACCGACAACTCAGCTCTTTTATCCTTGAATTTTGTGAATTTAGACTTTGTCGAATTCACAATTTGCAAATTTTGAATTTTGTGCATTTTAAATTTGGTGAATTTTATGAATTTAGAATTTTGTGAATTTATAATTTCTGAGTTTTGAATTTTGTGAATTTTCAATTTTGTGACTTTGAAATTGTGACTTGAATTTTGAAGTACGTGAATTTGGAATTTTGTGAATTTGGAATTTTGGTAATTTTAAGAATGTTGAATTTTGTGAATTTTAAAGTTTGTGAATATACAATTTTGAAAATTTTGAATTTAGATGCTGACGCATCAATGAGTTTTGTGTATTTGAAATTTCGTGAATTTGGAATTTTTGGGAATTTCGAATTTTCTGAATTTTGAGTTTTGTGAATTTTGAATTTTGTGAATTTTATGATTTTTGAGTTTTGTGAATTTTTAGTTTTGTGAGTTTCGAATTTTGTGAATTTGAAATTTTGAAATCTTGGAAATTTTGAGTTTTGTAAATTTTGTATTTTGTGAATTTTGAATTTTACGAATTTTGTGTATTTTGAATTTTGTGAATTTAATAGTTTGTGAATTTTGGGAATATAAAATTTTGAAAATTTTGAATTTTGGTGCTGACGCTAAGAATCAATTGCTTCGAATATCGATCAATTCTAGTGATTTGGCATATTTTCAGCTTGTGACTTAAATTATTTTTATGACATTTCTCTAATTTTTCGATGGAAATTCGATTAAACGATCTTTCGGTTATTCGAACCATCCTTGTCGACGACTATGATTAGTTCGTATAAGCGACGCTCTACTGTATTTAAAAAAAAACAAAATCTAAGGAAACACTGCCAAACTCCTAAAAAAAATGTTATTCAGTGAAATTCCACCATGGAAAATTATTTCGAGGTTTATTTTTTTGCAGTTGGGCAAACGACAATTTTTTATTTAGGGTGACCAGATTAAGCATTTTACGAATATTGTGAATTTGGAATTGTTGGAAATTTTTAATTTTATGAATTTTTAATTTTGTAAATTTTGAATACAGTCTTGACTCGGTAATCCGGATCTCCTTTAATCCGGATATCACGCTAATCCGGACCACTAAATATTTCCACTATGTATTCTATAGTCCGGATATCGGCAGCAATTTTGACTCTATAATCCGGATCTTTGAGATTTTCAGGGTGTAATGGTAGATTTGATCTCGTACTTTTTTACGGAACTGTTTAGCAAATGACATGATGCTGGCTAATTTCTAAGAAATAAAACATTTATCGACTTTTGTTCCGCATTTTTATTTGTTTGGATTGTTTTTCCTCAGAAAATTGTGATTGCGCTAATCCGGATGTTCCGATGATCCGGATTACCCCTTGCAATAATTGATCCGGATTATCGAGTCAAGACTGTATAGTAAATTTCGAATTTTATAAATTTTGAATTTTGTGAATTTTAAATTTTGGGAAGTTTTGCACATTTTCAACTAGTGACCTCAATTACTTTTATGACATTCCTCTAATTTGTTTTATGGAAACTCGATTAAACGATCTTTCGGTTATCCGAACCATCCATGTCGACGACTGTGATTAGGAGACCCTGCCAAATTCCAAAAAAAAAGAGATGTTGAATGAAATTCCTGCATGGAAAATCATTCCGGGGTATACTTTTTTGCAGGTGTGCAAACGGTGATTTTTTGTTTAGGGTGACCAGATCAAGCACACGAGTCCTAATTGAGTAAAATATCTACATATGTGGAAAAAGTTTTTGTTAAAAAAATGGTGGGGATGGGTTAACGAAAATAGTTCCTTGGAAAAAATGGACGAACGATGAGTAAACGAACAACGTAAAACTAAATTTAAAAATTGAGCGCAAATTTGTCAAATTTACAAAAGAACCATTGAGTGAAATTCTTTATTTTAGTGACTATTAATTTTTGTAGGGGCGGACAAACGAAGATTTTAGCAGGAAGGGCATCCCATGGGCAATCATCGTGGGTAATTCAGATCGCGTCCGTACGTGTCTAGGGTGGCCAGATCACACACACCAATAATTGAATGAAATGGAAAATGTTTTTTTGTCCATAACTTCTTTTGGCTAGGTAATCAAACGAAAAATTTTTCAGTGAAAAACGTGGGCAAACGAACTAAGTAAGAAACAATTAAGAAGCCTTTGCACAAATTAGCCAGCACCAAATTTTCCCACAATCGATACTTCTCCGTGAAAAAGTTCGACCCTCTATGTTTATACCCCAAGATATTTGTATGTATAAAAAGACTCAACGACTTTCAATTCAAAAAAAAATTCTTAACTCAAATGACAGCACACACCGTGAGCAAGTACTAAAGTGGATAACGACGAATTAAAAAAAATCAAAATACAAAAAAAAAATCGACTGAATCGACCATGAATGAAAAAAAGAAATTCAAATAAGAAATTAAATAAAAAACGAAAAAGTACACACAAACAACAGCGACGACTCTATGTGAAGACAACAAGAAGCTCGGATCGGATTTGAAATGAAATGAAATCGACTATAACACACAGAAAACGAAACGAATAAGACAAAATGCGAAACATTGGAGCGCTTGCAAACTTATTGAGGCCTTCTTATATCGGTCGCGCTAAGCGCGTTTATCCGTGGCCTGTCGTTTTAAGAAGCGCGCGATTTGACTTGAACGAAGCGTATAAGAGCCCACCATCATCAGCCGTAGTCAGAGTCCAACGAGACAGGAGGCCCCGATCGCGGCCCCAGCCCCGGCCCGGGGCAGGCGTATTGTATATGGGGCCACAAGCAGCAGAAGCAATATTATATGAACAAAAACAGAGCAAGAAAAACAACAAAAGTACAAAAGCCACGACACAGCTCACAGTTCGCTTATAGTATACACAAAACCAAGGCAACGGACGACCGCAACGAGAAAACACTTTACTTGAAATTATTTTAAAATTCCATCTGTTTTATTGACCTTTTATATAATGTGTTGTACTTTGTGTGTGGATACTGTAACAGTCGCATACGTACATATAGATACACAGCCGTGTCGATCGGCGGGCAATATAGCTATAGGCCCCCCGATCATCCTCGGCGGCCATGTGTACAGATATTTTGAAAGAGACCCGACCATGGTCATAGCCATCATATAGCCAGATCCAATCCCAATCCCATGCACCCATTTTTCCCAAAGAGACCGGATGGATGATGGTCGGATCTTGGGATCTTCGTCAGCACACAAAACATCCAGAACCGAACAGAGAAATCTCAAAACTGAAATGTACAACTCTCAGATTCAGATTGTAATAAATGTAAGTACGTCCGTACGTACTTGAAGATGGACCTATTGGAATCATTGGGTCCATTTGCCTTTTCGCTTCGCATGGCCTTTGTGCTGCTTCTTGGGAACACCATCGTGGTCGCTGTTGCTGGTACTCTGCTGCTAACTTGGCTAAGATGCGACAGAATGTTCTCTAGCGTGCTCTTGTCTGGATTTTGTCATCATTAGGTCGGCGAACGCACGTTCTTTCCGCGCTTCCATTTATACTACACAATGATGAGAAATCTGTGAATAATATTATTTTTTTATTTCAAGGGAATCTCATCCGACAGTAGGCGGATATTTGTTCTTGTTGTGTATATGATTCGGATTCGGCCAGTTTATAAAATAAGACTCTGTGCTCGCTGTGCGCTCCCTCAACACTTAATTGTGCTGATGCTGAACCAGAACGAGAGCCGAACCGATCTCCAATCACCAAGCAAGAAGGAATTCAACAAGATCAAGAATACATATCGTATCTTGAGTGGGTGACATGCAAACAGCGGAATCATTTTCGAATTCGGCCGACTGTGCTGATGTACTCGTACTTTACATTATATTGTACTTGTTCGGGTTTGAGTACATAAGTGCGAGGCGTTTGTGGTCTTTTTGTTTGGATGGTGAATGGCCCCCATTGCCCGCGCTCGTTCCATCTTTTCTTGAAGATCTATAGAAGTACTAATCGTCAGATGACGCCTTGCACTTTATCAGATAAATGGATAGCTTGGGTGTCCCTTTGTGACACGATCGGTACTAAGTGATTTCAAGAGGAGCCAAAATATGTTGACAGCGGAGGAAACGGATAACATTCTGATTATATTGAGAGATGATGTGAGGTTTTGTTACGGAAATTGATTTAAAATGAATAATCTTTTCAGTAGTCTTTAAATAAGTTTTGTGCAACCTTAAATTACATTCACAGGTCTGCCATTGAACAATTTGGAGGAGTCTGATCAATGAACTTAATACAAACTGTCGAACTGTTTTCGGGAAAAGTAATGATAAAACTCCACGTTAAGTTTAATTACAAATTCCATCTAAAAAAATTACAATTTTATGTTTTCATTCCAGTTTTCGCACTTATGAAATAACAAAAATGGAATCCGGTGCTTCCCAAAATTGTGTGGCAGAACAGGGCAAAAAATCGCAAAAAAAATTCCCAAGATTTTCAGAGTTTTTCCGTTTCTTAGCTTATAACTCTGAAACTGTACCTTTTTGCAAAAATGCCTTACGCGGTATTGCTACAATTGATATTAATTGTTTTGATGTTTGTCTGCCAAATAAATGAAAAATCTCTCTTTGCTAAGGTCACAAGAGGATGTCCACAAGGGGGTGTACTCTCGCCACTCCTGTGGTGCCTGGTTGCCGACGATCTATTGTGCACGCTCTCATCCATAATGGCTTCTCAGTACAGGGATACGCCGACGATGTGGTTATAGTGGTTAAGGGTTTGTTTGAGAAAATTCTTCCAGATTTACTCGAACCAGCACTAAATATAGTACAAGAATGGTGTGATGGAAAGGGATCCGAGTGAACCCATCCAAAGCGATCATCATACCCTTCTCCAGAAACAGAAATCCGGCTGAGCTCGCCCAATTATGTACAACACTCTCTACCAATTGGGAGTCAAGTAAAATATCTTGGAGTTATCCTTGACAAGAATCTCTACTGGAATAAGCATGTCGAGTCGGTGGCGGAAAGGCCTCCAGAGCCCTTTGGATTTACAAAAAATACGTAGGGAAAACCTGGGGTTTGAAACCATCCATTATGATCTGGATATACAAAGCAATAGTTATACCAACTTTAAACTATGGCGCTACGGAGGGTAAGTCCGTTCTAGGTAAGGTACTGAGACTAGCATGTCTGATTACCACCGGTGCTCTCCGATCTTGCCCTAGCAGTGCTCTAGAAGTTCTACTAGATCTACACCCAATTGAAATCCACCTCGAGACCCAGGCAAAACTAGCAATGATACGACTCATTGCTATAATGATGCCTGTCTAAAGCTCACTAAGGGGCAGCTCAGATGCCTCAAAAACAATTCTATCGCGAATATGCCCTCCGACCACCTTGCAAAGGAGCTCTCATTCGGCCGCTGCTTCCGGGCTGTAACATGGAACAGGGAGGAGTGGCACCCTAACTTCGCTAGGCTGCATCCACAGACCATCAAATTCTTTACTGACGGCTCCAAGACAACTGAAGGCTCACGAGCGAGTGTGATTGGTCCAGCACATAGGATATCTATACCTATGGGCCTCCACACCACTGTTTTTCAGGCAGAAATACGTACATGCAATAGAAATCTGCGCTGATTTCTGCATACGAGAGAACTACGTAAATAAACGTATAGCCCTGAGAAGCCAAGCGGCTATTAAATCCCTTACTAAGTACACCGTCACGTCAAGACTTGTTCAATGCTGCCTGAAGGCGTTGAACAAACTAGGCGAAAACAACAGCCTAACACTTTTCTGGGTGCCGGGTCATATGGGCATCGCAGGGAACGAACAGGCTGATGACGATGAGCTAGCACGCACAGCTGCATCATCCCTTTTCTGCGGACCTGAATCCTTCTGCAGCATCTCTTCATACTTAGTAAAGAGAGCATTCAGAGACCAGGAACGACTCAATGCAACTGAGCACTGGGATAAACTAACTGGGCTCAGACAATTAATAATGTGTATAGCAGGGTATTTCCACAGAAGAACGGCTGAGCTACTGCAGTTAAGCAGAGCTAAAGTACGCATCATCTGTGGCATTCTCACAGGTCACTCCTGTCTGAGATCACATTTACGCACAATAAGGATTGTGCAAGATGCGAGCTGTCGATTCTGTGAAGAAGATGACGAAACCTCTTTCCACGTCTTATGCGAGTGCGATGCACTGTGTGGCCAGCGTCGCTGGTCACACCTCGGAGTGGCCTTTCCAGATACGGACGACATAGCTTCGACATCTATTAACGACCTCAACTCGTTTCTCAGCACGATCAACCTTGATCGTCAGGCATAGTCCTGCCCGTCTGCGACTACGGCGGTAGCACAATAGGCCCACTGGCTTTAAATTATCAATTATTGTAGTAATATCGCTCAAAGGATTTATAATATTTTTGTATCTTTGGACGCGCACTCATGTGCTCACTAAGCAGTATTGCCAATTGGTCGTTTTCCGGTTAAATTTAGCCGGAAACTGGACTGTTTAGCCGGAATACTAATTTCGGGCGGCCAGATTTTTAGCCGGAATTATATTTTTTTCGGCAATTTTTCTGGCTACTTTCAGTATTTACAACAAAAATAATGCATTATCGTGAAAGCATTTATATTTATACACACTCATTGTCGTGTAAATGTAAGCGGAACGGTGAAATATATGTTAGAAAAATAGGTTTAAACATTTAATTCAAAAAGAAATAGTTCTCCGGCATTCCTCAGAGTAATAGGTAACTTGAACTAAAGAATAATTCGGGAAATAAAGAAGAGTCTCTTAAATAAAATTCTTTGAGAGAGTTCTGGCATGGAGGCAGAAGAAGCTTTTTACACTTTTCAAATCATTTCTGCTTTACCCAGTGACGCAACCAGGATCTTTTTTTCTGCTTCTTCTCAGTACCGTATAGCCCCATGTGGGGCCATGGTGCGTTAACTCAGCCGTTTATAGGCAATTTCGTGTCAACGTTACATTACATATCACTTCGGAGTGTACATAATGTTGCAAGCACTATACAGGGTGTCCCGCATTAGGTGGTCAATACTGTAAGGGTTGATAGCACAACTTGTTTCAGCAAGAAAATTACCAATACAATCGGAATTTTTTTTACCGTTACCTTGTTATCGCTCTTTTTGTGAAAGTCATCGAAAATCGTGACTTGTCATGGAAAATCATAATTTGCAGCCCTCGTGATGACTTAATCCAAGATTTGATTTTCGTTTCAGAAACGGTGCTTTATACGTATGTACAACTCTGCAAAGTTGATAAAAGTTGCTTCAACATGTTGGTTTTCCAACGGTATTTCACTTTTTATATTTACATTGCAGAACTTTAGGGAAATACGCATTGAACGGTAAAATTCAAGGCTTCAGTGGAATCGCTAACAATTTTTCCTTTCCTCGAAAAAAGACGAACGAAGGCTATTATAATTCGGGATAGAATCTCGCTACCAGTGGCGTAGATAAGGGGGGTCAAGGGGATCAATACCCCCCCCTTCGGTCACACATTTTTTTCAACGTGTGTAGTGTTTCATAGAAACGTGAAAACATTTTCATTTTCAACTGCAATATAAAATTAGCACTTCCTCCAATTTGAATTGTATAATACAAACGCATCGATAGAATAGAAACACTACAGCACATGGCTTTACGTTCATCTACTTTTTCAAATTGGATCTGGAGTTTCGCACAGGCAAGCCCTTCTGCTAGAAAAATGAAATGTAAGCACTGATTGAAAATTTGTTGCCGGAAAATCTTAATGTTGGGTTCAAAAATTTAAAAATAATGTGAAACACGAAGTGCTTTTCAATAGATGCGCAATTTCCAGGGGAAACATACAGTACATAAGGTTATAAAGATTTCGTCACGAGAGTGGAAAGCTAATGCGAAGAGAAAACGTTTCAGTCTATCAACATAATTTTTAATTTTTTTTGTAATTGAAATTTGACGAAAGGTTTTATCGTATATAGCAGAGCAAAGCAAGTCTTGACTTGCTCTAGTTGTTCGAAATTTTATTAAATTTAATAAGAAGAACCCTCAAAGCTATAACCAGGCTTATTTTTTTTAACTAAATCTTCTATAAAAAACATTGTAGATATTTCCAAAATTGAAAGATATATAGTTTTATGCAGGCACACTGCCGAAAACAAATTAACAAACAAACGGACTTCTGTGGTACCCTATGGTTCCCTGAAGAACTATCAAGAGTTTCGCGAAGATAACCAATATGGAAAGCGCTTTTGACAACAATTCATATGAAAAAATGTCAGTAAGTTTTCAAATTCCGAAGCTTAGTCTTGTACGCTGTACCAGCTGTAAAATATTTGATCAGCATCAGAGACTCGACCGATTTTCTTTCTACTAAAGGAAGCACCGGACAACGAATGTTTAACAGTCCAAATTTTAGGTTCTACTCACATTTTTGGTATGGTATTCGAACAATTGTCTGATAGCTAGGACTTCAAAATTGATAGCAAATATATAGCTCACGAATTTCTAAGTTATCGGAAAATTTCGATTGAAAGACACAAAAGCTGTACTTTATCCACATATACTGGGCTTTCCCAACTAGTTTTCGTCCTCACAATTTCCATTTCCTGGACATATGAAAATATGATTTATTTTGATACCTGTTTTGAAGTGTTCCGGCGATACTAGGTGTTCCGTGACTCCGAAAAGTTTGGGCGCAACTGATCTAACCCAATTTAAAGTTCTGATACTCCAATCACAGTAGCGAAAATTTGTACGGAAATTTTTATACTTCGGGTTCACTCACCGTAGTAAAAAAGGCAAAATTATCGATGCAATATTTTCAGGATTAAACTTTTTTCGTATGGCAGAATTGCTTTTTATTTTGCACCAAAATTTGCTAAAAAAAACTGAGAATTTGAAGTGTAACAGATACTGAAATTCAACATTTGATAATCGTAAAAGTATAAGTAATCTTGCAAAATCATCCCCCTCCTCTCCGAAAAGCTATCTACGCTACTGCTCGCTACATTATTTTGACCAGAACTGTAAGATATTTGAAATTTTGTACATTGTTTGGCAAATGCAACGGTACTTATAGCAGTTAAAATTTAATACATAATTGCTATTTATGGCAGATAGACCGGGTGGCCCCGCTCATAATGCGAGATCTATCAAAGAATATTTTGAATACGAATTTCCCAGAAAGTGGATTGGCAGATTTGGGACAGTTGCGCGGCCTGCGAGAAGTCCCGACCTTACTCTCCTAGATTTTTATTTATGGGGTAAATGTCTATTCCGAGCCGATTACCTCCCGGGAACAGCTGCTGCAGCGAATTAATTATGCTTGTGACAACATAAAGAAAACCCTTCCTGAAATCCTTCGTTTCTTCCATGCGCCGAAGGTGTCGAGTCAATGCATACAAAATGGAGGGGACCAATAGTTAATATTTTTCGTTTATTGGTTATTTCTCATATTCAAAACTTTATTTTCATTTTTATACCCTATACCCATAAGATGGTATAGGGTATATTGTTTTTGTTACGACGATTTATGTAACACCTCGATGGAGCCACCGGAGGTATGGCAAAGTATATATATAAATGATCAGGGTCGGTCCCTGATTCGAATGAGCCATGTCCGTCTGTCTGTCTGTCTGTCCGTCCGTGTGTCTGTCAGTTCGCACGATAACTCCCGAAATAATGAAGCTAGCGTTTTGAAATTTAGGTCAGATGATTGTTTTGATAAAAGCTTGGATGGTATTGAAAATGGGCCAAATCGGACCAAGGGTTCCCCTACCTCCCGTACAAATGACCCCTCCGTGATAGTTTAACTCGACGATATTTTTCAACAGAATATCGCTAGCGACCTGAAATTTTCATCAATACCTAATTGTGACATATGCTTGAAGTTGGTGCAAAGTGTAGAACGTCCGACTACCCCTACCCCTACCTCCCCTACAAAGTTATATTCAGCCATATCTTTTGCTAGAATGTCGCGAAAAACTTCTAATTAGTGTCAAATGGTAGCCTTGATATAATATTAAATATGTGCCAGGTCCCAACCATCTACCCCTCCCTCCCCTACAAAAAATGTGAAATTGATTTTTTGGGTTTTGCGTGCCTTCTAGGTCTGTGCATGGGTATAGGGTATACACTCATCGTGCTATTCGCACGATTAGAACTCGGTCTCGTTTTAACAAATTTTTAAAATTGCGATAAAAATATAAAAAATAAATGAAAAAAATTTCAGTTTGAATAATCCGATAAGAAAATTATTATCTTGTTTTTTCACATCCAATATGTGCAATTCCAAAATCCCGTAATGTAAATATGAAAAGTGATATACCGCTAGAAAGCCAACATGTTGAAGCAACTTTTATCAACTTTGCAGAGTTGTACGTATAAAGCACCGTTATGAAATAACTGTTTGAAATTTCGATGAAAAACCTATTTTAAAATTTCTATTAAGGAAAAACTTCAGTTTTTGTGAAATTTTATGTACTTTCTAAAACTGAAATCAAATCTTGGACAAAGTTATCAGGAGGGCTGCCAATTATGATTTTGCATGACAAGTCACGATTTTCGATGACTTTCACAAAAAGAGCGATAAAAAGGTAACGGTAAAAAAAATCCGATTGTATTGGCAATTTTCTTGCTGAAACAAGTTGCGCTATCAACCCTTACAGTATTGACCACCTAATGCGGGACACCCTGTATATTTCCTATCAGCACATGTACAGAACTTTTGGGCCACGCCGCACAGTGGGGCGGTAGAGGCAAAAATTCAAAAAATGTATACTATTGGAGAGCTTTTGTGAATGATTCATCGCATAGTGAACATTTTGAAGTTTCTTTCTACACTGTAAAAACAAGGTTGAATTTTACATCGAAAATTCGTTGAATTTTACACCTTTTTTCTCGCAAAATTACAGTAAACGTTTATTTTTCAACAAAATTTCCAGTATACTAACAAAATAGTGTAATATTACACATATTTTTTAATATTACTCTATTTTGGTGTAATTTTACACCACATTTGTGTAACTTTACACTTTCAGTGTATATTTACCAATTAGAAGGAAATTTTCATGTAATATTACGATTTTGGTGTAAAAAGTCACACCTACATTTCTGTCAAACTGAGTGTGTTACAATACTTTTGTGCATTATTGCATTTTCCTGTATCTCACAAGTGACTTGTTCTGTGTGCAGTTAGTCTGTTCCGTCCGAAGTGCGTTCGTGTGAACATCATTATCATTGTTGTGTTGTAGCGCTTTTTTGCTCTTGAACCAAAAGGGGTGTGGCAGCTCTTGGCCGTTGGAATAACGGGTATCTCAAGGACGATTTAGATCGAAGAACTGGCTGCCGTAAATACTATTATAAACCCGGATGTAAATTTACATATTTGCCGGTGTAAAATTACATTTTTTCCAGTGCAAATTGTTTGTAGATTTACACCAATTTTGTAGTAAATATTTACACCGTAAAGCGTAAAATTACTCTAGTTCATATCGTGGTGTAAATTTACTACTATAATAGAAGGAAAAAAAGTTTCCTCCTATTATTGGAGTAAATTTTTTTACAGTGTACAAACAATTTCGGACCGATATCTGTCACAGTAAGAAATCAGCGACTCTCAAAGTGTAGAGAATTGATTCTGCAGTTTTTGCAAATTTTTCCATAATCAAGTTTCAATGAAAACCCTGGATATAAACTCGGATAAAACTTTGTTTTATGATTTTATTTTCAATACTTAGGTTATAATTAATATGTTAGCATAAAAAAAGTAAAAAAAAAATTTGGAAAATTTGGACTCTGTCTTGACGTTTAGCCAAAATTTACCACCTCCCTTCCCCCTGGAGGGGAGTTATGGACGTTTTGACTGAACAAGTTCTAGTAGGCGAATCAGGCGTGTCCTTGGTCGAAGCAACTAAATTTTTGGCAAACATCAACTTTTTTTTTTTTTTTTTATATTATATATTTTTGGTTTACAAAAAACTTAATGTAGATTCCGGCGGAATGCCTTAACTCTATGATATATCTATAATAATTAATGCAAGCAATTCAGTTAATTGAGTTCTGAGAACTAAGCAGTTGGTAATTTAGGTGAAAATCAGAAAACCTAATGGGCAAGTAATGATAATAAAACTTAACCTAATGATCTTAACCTAAAAAAATAAAACTAACCTAAAGTTTTAGACTTAATGCATAATATTATATTAGTAAGGATCTAATGATGCTATTATTAATATTGAAGCAATTTGCCATAAATTTAGGAGCATTTTTGTCAGCTATTTGTTTTAACGTGCTAATTTTAGTTTCGGTGTGTATTCTAGTATTCGAATAGAAAAATGGCTTATTGCACATGTGTTTAATAATTTTGTTTTGCGCGATTTGTAGCTTATTTTTATTGGTTTTGGCATACATATTCCATAAAGGCGAACCATAGGAGGCTATTGGTTGGATAACCGCTTTGTAAATAATGGATTTATTTTCAAGTGATAATTGGGACTTTTTATTCAATAAGGGATACAGGGAATAAAATGATTTCCACATTTTTTCGGTGATCATTTCCATATGTGGAAAGCCAGTTAATTTTCGGTCAAAAACAAATCCCAAATATTTAATTTCCCTTTTCCAAGGAATAAGGTCTCCCAGGAAGTTTAGGGGTGAATTTGGTAGGTGCTCTCTTTTCCTTTTTTTCGTGAAAAAGGCAGCTTGGGTCTTAGACCCGTTGAGTTTGATCTTCCATTTAAAGTAGAACTGATAAAGACAGTCCAATTGATGCTCTAAGTTTGAAGAAATAGTGTCAGGGTCGTCCCCTTCGCAAAACACGCAAACGTCGTCAGCAAAACATGCCAGCTGGCAGTTGTTTGTCTTAGGTATGTCAGACGTGAAAATATTGAAAAGGATTGGGCTGAGGCAGGCACCTTGAGGAACACCTGATGGTACTGTTTTTATGGAGGAGCATGAATCCATTATTTGAACCGCAAATGTTCTGTTTGAAAGAAAGGATTTGATAATTTTTATCAGATAGTTAGGTATGCCATATTTAATTAATTTAAATAAAAGTCCATTATGCCAAACAGAATCAAAAGCTTTCTGGATATCTAATGTAACGACACCAACCGATTTTTTGTCTTTGGTAGATTTTTCGATGTACTTGTACAATCGAAGTGCTTGGTGTACTGTAGAAAGTTTCTTGCGGAAACCAAACTGAAAGTCAGGAATAATGGCAGATCTTTCGATTATGTCGTTCAGCCGGAATAAAATAATTTTTTCTAGGATTTTACTCATAGTGGGTAAGAGGCTTATGGGTCTATAATTACTTGGAATTTTAGCATCTTTTCCTGGTTTAGCGATGGGTATTATCTTAGCATGTTTCCAAGAAGAGGGGAAATAGCTTGAGACCATGCATGAATTAATTATGAAATTCAGACGCACTATAGCCTTCCTAGGGAGATTTTTTAAAACTAGATTTGATATTTTATCAAAACCCGCAGCTTTTTTTATTTTGATACATTTAATTATTTTGCTAATTTCCTTTGGAGTGGACATGCATGATACATTAAAGTCGCTAGCGGAATAAGTTAATTTATTTATTTCATCGTTAACTCTTTGGTTGTGTAGGTCGTTTCCTAAATGGGACGAAAGATGATGGGCTTCCTGGAATTTCTCAGATATTAGCTCAGCTTTATCCTTATTGTCGAACACTAACATCTTGTTTTTAGAGTATAATGGTGGAATAGGTTTACACCGCCGAAAGATTTTATTCAACTTCCAAATATTTTTATTATTTTTTGGTAGTTGTCTCAACATACAATTCCATTTTTCATTCCTTCTTTCAAAAATTTTCTTTCGAATCATTTTGGTGAGTTTATTAACTAAAGCCTTGGTGGTTATATTACGAGTTTGCTGCCACCTGCGACGAAAGAGATTTCGGGTATGGATAATTCTTTTAATATCCTCATCGATGGCTTGATAGTTTGTTCCGTTAATGGTTACTTGGAATGATGCATAATCTAGGGCAGAATTTATCTTGTTATAGAAGTCTTCAATAAGACTATCAACTTGTGATGAGTGTTCAATCCTTGAAAGATCATCAACTTCATTTTATTAAGAATATTTCCCTAAATTATGCTGGCTCAACTAGCATTTCTTGCAGAGTTACAGTAAAAAATGTAAATGTCAAAAAATGATAATATCAAATTTTATTTTTTGGTCTAGGGTATAATTTATCAAAATAAGTCAATTGTATTATATGTCATTGCAGAGGTAATTTTGAGTAGTTTCATGTGTCCTCGAACCATTTTGCTTTAACTTTTATAGCTTTTCAAATAATTAGGAAAAACTGAAAAATGATCCCCTCCCCCCCTTAAAATCGAAATAACTTCGAAACGGTTGATCCTATCTGCGTGAAACTAATTCCATTCGATTTAGATTGACCTGTTTTTTTTTTAACCCTTTCATGCCCAAATTATGAATTTTAAGCGGAGAATTTTTCTAACGACATTATGTCGTTCAGTAGGCATCTTTTATGATATTTTCTTGAAAAAAAAAAAATTTTAAGCGCTATAGTTAACAAATTAGAGCATGATGTCATATGGCATCATTGGGACTGAAAGGGCACTTAGCAATTTCCGTGTGAAAAATGAGATATTTGGTCGGCAAAAATCCTACATCGGAAATTTTTTGCAGAATGGTTGGTGGCGACCACCAGATTATGGGAAAAAAAGTCCCAACCGATTGGGGGTCCGCAACCTTAAAAAAGGGGGAAATGGGGGTCATTCTTCGTTTTTTGCGAGTATTTCAAAAACGACAAAAGATATAGAAAAATAATCTGAGAACGAAAAAAACTACATAAAATTATCTTTGCAATGATATATAACACATTGAAGATCTATTCACTGATTCGGCGCTAGCTTAAAAATAAATTAGAACTTTTTCATTTTATACCTTTTTTAAAAGCCCCATAACTCTTGAAAAAATGTTAGTTCAGCCGTAAAATTTCGTACAAGTATTCACAATAAGTTTAATATTATTTTGGGAGAAACATTGAGTCGCTCCGATCAACGACCCCCATTATCCCCCCATTTGAATTTGGCGAAGGAACATGTCCATAACTCCCCCCAAAGTTAGAGCAGAGTGCTAAATTTTGGTTCATTGCGATCGGAGCTCATAATCACCCCACCCACCAAAAATTAGCTCATTCGGATAAAAACTAAGGGTGCCTTCCATACAGCAAGCAACTAGCATTTATATTAATAGGGGACTTGCTGTTTTGCCTTTCACGCCCAATGATGCCATATGGCATCATGCTCATACAAAACCACTTTATAGGGATTTCCTAAAAAAAAAATCGAAAATTCTTTTGATTTTCTCTTACAACAACCTCTTTACAAAATAAAACCATTAAAATGATTTGCATAAAATGATTATTATCAGGAAATATGGGGAAATGGATGAATCAGTTTTTCGGCTTTAAACATCCCAAAACCAAAAATTTCACGCTGGAAAAAATCAACTAGGTATTACACTATTGGGAGAGTCGAATATCACACAAAAAGTTAAAATTTATTTCTTACATTTTCTATGAAAAATCATTAAATTTCATGATGCCATATAGCATCATTGGGAGCGAAAGGGTTAATTGTTTCCAAAATTCGGGTTTTTCGCCCCACTGTGCGTCGTGATTCGATCTCGGACCTCTAGATTTCTAGCATCGTAGAGTGCGACTCAACCAAGTGAGCCACAGAGCGTGACTTGTCTTGGAGGAGGCTAAAGTCGTTCATACACTGAAAAAATCATTTGCTAAAAACATTAAAAAAATACAGCCAAGGAATAATTTTTCCTGATTTAAGATGTATTTTCTTGTTCCAAAAAAAACCTTTGCTTAAAAAATGCTCATTTATTTATTTTAAGCAAAGACTCCCGCAATAATCGCTCTGAAGAATACTGTTAGAGAGAATTTGTTTCTATAATGTTGGCTTAATTGGTGAGTTCAGTTCAGAAAGCGCGAAATCACCCTGAATCTGGGTTGTTTAAGAATTGTTGTTAAATTAATATTTGTTAAACAACTTGAAAATTAAGGGGTGTACCGGGGTATTGACAGAAATGTCGCACCGCAAACAGAGCATAATTTGTGAATACCTGGTACTAAACGAGATAAATATGAATTAATATGTAGGCACAAACAAAAACCGAACCGAAGTAGGACTAATATCGTTCTAAGGGCTTCTGGGAACCTTATCTTTTCAGGTGTGAAATAGACAGTGAGCCTATTGATTTCGCATATTTGAAATATTGCATCGATGGCCACTCAACTCATTACCCGCATTTGAACGCTTTCAAACATCGTTCAGCGATTTTTTATGAAGTAGTACAGCAGTAAGAAAAAATATACTGTAATGTACATCGGGCATAGGTCAAGCGCCACTACCTGCCGCCCCTACTGCCTACGCCCATGTTCTGTCATCTGTTTTGCGGATTTTTTTTTACATTCACCGAAACTACATTTCTTTTTATCACAGCTCATTCCATATGAAGGTAAAACCTGCATTATTTTACATTTTACAAAATTGCTAAATAGGTCCAGCGGGTCTGACATAATGGTGACGTTTTGGGGATTTGTAGTAAATCAAATGTAACTTCAAATCAAATCTTTGTCTCCTTAGTTTTGTTTTTTCTGTTTGTCTTTTCTCATTTCATGTAAACTGTACTTAATCTGTCCAATTGAATTAAAATCTATTAAAGACTTACATTAAATTCATTTTGACTTAATGTTATGCATTCTGTTTCGTAACAGCTTTGATCGTTAGCTTATTGACCCACCTATAGACATTACAGAGGTATAGTCTCGCATTATGCACTACACGATACGATCAACCACAGCCATATTGATACACTGCGGACATTACAAACAAAGTTAAGAGATTTAACCCTGAAGTTGCGTAAAGTAAAGATAAATGTTAGAAAAACTACCACCTACCTATCATTAGCTGTCCAAACAAAAAAGATCATCTTACTGTGGCCGTCACTCTTAATCAGCTTACCAAGCAGCAGTAGTGGAGCAGTGGCAGCGGCCGCTTCATAATAACCAATAAATCGATGTGTCGTGTCTTTTAATCGACTTTAAATAAATGTTGGCGATAGACGTCAAACGCACCCGATTACCTTCAACTGGTCTTATTAAAGCCGAGCAATTTCGCAGACGCCACTTGATATCATTTCCATCTTTTTCATCGACATTCGACGAGCAAATTTTATTTACATAGTGTATGAGCGCTGCGCGTATTAAAACTTTACTTTGTGTGTGCATTTCATTACATTTCGATATAGTGAGGCTGTCATAAAGACAGTGCAAAGTGGAAGACATAATACTACAGTGCTCGAATGAGGTATTTCGCCAATCGGGTGCGATTTTTATCGGAAAAGTTCACGTCCACATAGTATGGACTAGGTATATGGAAAATGTCAAATTTATGTGCTGGAGGTACAAAAAGTCTTTTTTTTTTATGAAAAAAACACATTTTATTTTATTGGTACTCAACAGAAACACTTCTTTCGATGGCATAGACACTTTCGTATTATAAGAAGTGACTATGATACTCGTATGGTCCAAGCATAATACTATATACTAACTGTAGCTCAATGTGTCTTAGAATGGAATTTCTGAAGGTTTCACCACCATACTATGTCTTTGTGAGGCTGTTTTCGATATAAATGTAATGTATGACGCGAATAAACGGTTTCTATGGACCTTTATTACACCCCCGTGGTGTCGTGAGTGGTAAACACATATCTTTGAATAATAGGCCTTTTTCATTAGATTATGATCCCCTGCCGATATTACGACCGAATACTCTACTTATTTCTGTCGAATGGAAGCTATGGGCCACCGCTCATTTATAACTGGCCAAAAATAAAATTGTCTACAAAGGTATGGTGTATAGTACATACTCGGTAAGAGTGTGTTATCGTTGCTAGGCCATGTTGGTGAAACCGCACATTTACGATAATTAAATTGCTCACTGAATTATTTGAATAGAAAACAGAACACGAGAATGAAATAAAAATACTTACATACAAGGAAAACAACGAAAAATAGTGCGGTCAAGTGCGAACTAAATTTTTTTTATGCATGTATGTTTTGGAAAGTTCCCCGAGTCTTTTGGCTAGACAGTCCAGTATAATAGTATAAGGCAGGCAGGGTCTTCGGACCGATAAGCGATACTGCATTTAGCTAGGAGTTCAAGAAAACTTGGTTGCGGCAAAAAAAAAACAACATGATCAAACAACAGGGCCAGATTCACCCTTAATTGCGCCCCTGGGCAGTGATCAAATTGCCCCCCTTCGGCACTAGTTAGGCTTCGAAGTAGGGATGTCAAAAACCGGACGGTTACTCCGAAAACCGGTACTTTCAGAACGGTTAACTGTGTTATTTTCGGTTTTTCCCTCCTCCCGGTTTTAACCCGGACGGTTGTTTGTCCATCCGGTTATAGCCGGAAAAAAAAATTCTTTCAAAATTCATAATTTTTTTCATATTTTACTGATTTTACAGTCAGCAAGTCTATTACTTGTCCCCTATGAAAAATTTCGTATTCAAATTTCAGCCACTAAACATATTTTCGAACACTCTTCTTATTGCTACAGGGTACGCCAGAGAAACTTACTTATTTGAAGCGTCAATAAAAACAAAAGTACCTACTTCCGATATGGTTTTAATTCTTTTTTTATTTAAGAATACAATATCGCAATTTTTTCATAGAGTCTGGAAAATTACATCGGTTAAGGTACGTGTTCGTAGAGACGACTCATGTGATGATCGCTCAGCGATCGTAGTTTTGCATCCGATTCCGAGCCATATTTGCATATTTTTTGAATGGCAATACCTTGTTTGTGTTGACTATGACCTAATGGAACATGTCTGTATAGAAAATATGCGCACATAGTGCTAAGAACCGGTGGTTTAAATGCGATCGCTGATCATCTCATGAGTCGTCTCTACGAACACAAACCCCTATTGTGCATACACTGATAAGGTAAATTTTTGAAGTTCGTCTACACTCTGCAGCATATCAATCGTTATGTTGACAATGGAGTCGCGAATGATGTTCTTGAGGTGAGCTATGGTCCGTGGTCGATCGAAATAAACCAGGAATTTCAAATAACCTTAAATCCGCCAAATCAGGAGAACGTGCGGGCCATGGGAGATCGCCTCTGAGAGAGGTGAGGTGGTCGGGGAAATGTTGCCGCAACAAATTCTGTCAGTCAAGTACTGTGTGTGCTCTGGCTCCATCTTGCTCAAACCACACGTCCCTAACATTCATTTCTTCGAGGCTTGGAGGAAAAAAATCCTCGATCATGTTCCAAGTGAGCGACCGTTAGAAAAAAGCTCTCGAGGCCCGCTGCTCTGTAGACGAGAGCATGATGGATGAAGCACACTTGGGGACTCCCGCCCCTTTCCACCCCTGTTTCCGTGTAACTCACCGCTCGGGAGTTTTTTCAAATAAAAAAGTTTCTCTGGCGCACCCTGTAGGTGCATTTTGATTTGATTTTGTATACGATACGAACACCAGCAATACGAGTGTGTATGCATTTTTTTACTAAAACTCTAAGCAAACCAATGAAAAGACTCGGTTAACCGGAAAACCGGTACTATGAGCCCGGTTTAAACGGGACGGTCTAACTGGCTTTGCAAAAAACCGAAAACAAACGTAAACCGAGTTATGGGCCGGTTTTTGACATCCTTACTTCGAAGTGAACCAGTTGCATCTGAAGTGTATTTGAAGTGATGCTAAAACTTTCATGGAACTGGGCGAAAAACCCACGATCGCAAATTTTTTGAAAGTTCATAGGTCACGGCCGGGTTAAATTGGGGGAAAACGGTTGCGCCATGTTATTATGGTGAGGCTAACTGAGTAATAACACACTACCTGATGGCAAATCAGCATCATCGTCATTTCTTCTTTATATTTCTCCGAATGACCCTATTGTTGGTATTTACAACAAGTTTCAATTTTTAATACGTAAGCAACACAATTTGAGTGGACATTGAAGTTAATTTTTTCCATTAGGAAGGTTTTCGACTGAACTACGGAACCAATTTCAGTGTACCCTATTCAAAGTTTAATTCGATGCTTGTGAAGTGGACAATTTTTAGAACTAGGACAAATGAATTTCTGAAAAAAAATATGCATAGCAAGAAAAAACGAGGCTGAGTTCCAATCGTGTTAATAGCACGATGAGTGTATACCATATATCCAAGTACAGATCTAGAAGACATGCAAAACCCAAAATTTTAATTTTCATGTTTTTTTGTAGGAGAGGGAGGGAATAGATGGGTCGGACCTAGCACATCTTTAACATCTTATCAAGGAATCCAACAGCTACCATTTGATACTAATTTGAAGTTCTTCGCGACATTCTATCAAAAGATATGGCTGAATATAACTTTGTAGGGGAGATAGGGGTAGCCGGACCTACACCACTTTCCATCAACTTAAAGTATATGTCCGAATTATCAAAATTTCAAGTCGATAGCAATATTGTATCGAAAATTATGGCCGAATTAAAATATCAAGGAGGGGTAATTTGTAAGGGAGGTAGGGGAACCCTTGGTCCGATTTGGCCCATTTTCAATACCGTCCAAGATTTTATAAAAAAAAAAACATCTGACCAACATTTCAAAACCGCTAGCTTCATTATTTCGGGAGTTATCGTGCGAACAGACAGACATACGGACAAACAGACATGGCTTATCCGAATCAGGGACCAACCCTGATCATTTATATGTGCCTCCGGAAGGTCCGTTGAGGTGTTACATAATATTGGCGTAAGAAAAACAATATACCCTATACCATTCTATGAGTAATTTTAGGGGCGACATTTTTAACTTTATTGAAACACATTGTGTTTTCTTCTTCTTTCTTGTCTTTTTATGGCGCTTACACATGGAGAATCCATAAATTCTTCGTTCTGTCAAATTCCATAAAAATTCCAAAACAAGACCGAGGCTAATTTTGGGCGCGGCCGAAATTCGAATACCCTTCGCTCCCCTCGGGATAAAAGTTTTTTCGGGCGTACCTACGACTTGTATTTAATCCCCCCCCCCCATTCTGTACCTTCTGTCTTCACAAAAGTCCTGTTGCGTCGACAAAACAATATTTGTATGGGGTTTGGTTGGAATACGTGGGCAAATAAAAATATTTACTTAGAAAATTTTATTGGGGAATGCGGGAGCATGGCCCCATAGTACGATTCCATTTGTTTTGACCTTTTTAGTTGCTTTGATAAAGACACATGAAATCAAGGTTTTGTGAAATTGGTGTAAAAAAATGTTTCTTAGAAGAACGAAAATGGGGAGTTGAGTTTGTATGGCAACCCCATGGTCCGATTTGATCCATTCTTACATATGTTTTGTGTCATTAATAGAAACACATTTGCTTGAAATTTGGTTGAAATTGGTACAAAAATTAAACAAGTTTGTCTTAGAGGATTTTAATTTGGGGAGTTTGTATGGCAGCCCCATGAGCCCATTGTCCGATTTTACCGATTCAAACATACAAACTGCCTGCAGCAAAAAGAAGCATTTGCGCAAAATTTCAGTTTCATAGCTTTTAAATTGGCCGAGGGAAACGCGTCGCAACAGACAGACAGACAGACATCGCCCAATCGACTCCCCAAGTCATGCTGATCATATATGTATACTTTTTTTATGGTCGGAGATGCTACCTTCAATGCGTTACGACCTTCATGACAAAGTTAATATACCCTTTCACTCTATGAGCGAAGGGTATAACAATGACAAGTTGCTAGTAATCAAGGATCAATCAATAAATTGCTGGATTGATTTGGAACAATTTGGAAAGCCTACTAGTGAGAAATATAAAAATCAGCCTCTGAACGGGTTATAATATAATATATATAATAATATAATTTATCAAAGTACAATTATTTTATTTTTAGTTAATCAAAACCTTGAAATGTCAAAATACGTATTTCAGAGAACTTGAATTTATTCGAAAATTTTAAAAAATTGTCGTCCGTCAAAATTTTCCGCTCCGAGCAACTGACTTATGTGAAGTTAGCCCGCACACATTCTCAAATTACGCTCGTAACCGTTTGTTCGCCGGCGGCTACGTTTGTTCGTGAATGTTCGTCAATTATTTTCGTTTGTTCGTCTCTAATTGTTTAATAATAGCAACTTTAAAATAAGGAGAGTGAACTTAGCCCGCCATCTGTAAATATGGTCGGATAAATATAAATTTGGTAACAATCGAAAGCCAAACATTTGTTCGTTGTTTTGTGCGTTTGTTCGTCCTGGAAACGCAAGGATTCAGGAGTAATTAAGAAAAACAGAAGACGAGACACAAACCATTGCGTAAAATAAAGCGAATTCTGGTTACACTACTATAGTAGTGTGTAGTGTGTAGTAGTGGATATGTCCACTAGATGGCACTCAGTGTTTATTGTTATTTGTGTCTCGTCTTCTGTTTTTCCTTAATTACTTCCGAATTCTCGCGTTTCTAGGACGAACAAACGCACAAAACAACGAACAAACGTCTGGCTTTCGATTGACATCAAATTTATACCAATCCAACCATATTTATAGAATTTTAAAGTTGCTATTATTAAATAATTAAGGACGAACAAACGGAAATAATTGACGAACATTTCCGAACAAACGTAGCCGCCGGCGAACAAACGGTTACGAGCGTAATTTGAGAATGTGTGCGGGCTAACTTCACATAAGTGAGCAACTGCCCAGGTTACCCACATGGGAAATCCGGCCCCGTCAAACAGACTGAACTTCTGATTGAAATGTATTGCTTTTGGGGTGTTTTTCTATCTTAGGGGTTGTGTTCAGCGACGTGACACACGCGATGATACTTCGGATCATACTTCAGCAACCGATTCTTAGCACAATAGGCATTCCTAGCATCGACTATCGATCATAAATAGAACAAAAACCTATAAAAGCTATACGCATTGCTTAAAACCGATTGTCTATCTACAATAGACGAAATATCATCGCGTGTTGAGCCTAGGAACACAAAAGTGTAAAGGTTTGTGTTCCAACACTGATCACTGAGCTATCGTCTCTAGGCGACTACGGGTGTTTTCCTACAAGTGATTGCAGCCACCACGAACATGACTGTTATTTTACCTCCGCTCCCCGAAAACCGTTCCAAGCAACATACTCGCTGGTCCAACCAGCATGCGCAACGATGATATCTATATACCTACAGACACGCTCGCCACTCAACCGAATGTTTACGAAACGAATGGCTAATGGATAATCAAATGAGTCGTTCCAATCCAGTGCTAAGTTTTTTAGTACTGCTTTTATTGTAGGCTTGAATAAAAGCTTCTGAATTACATCGTCCAATAAATTACTTAGGGTGATTCTCTCAAAACTCGTATCGAATGGTTAGTCTTATTGCATAGAGAAGACACACAATTTTCAGAAAGCTTTTCCATTATATTGAATTGAAGTTTTGTTAATTTTGCATAGTTATGTTATCTTTTGCTTATTTACGCTGTTGAATGAAAGTGCGCAATGATTTTTTCAATCTAAAATGATGGCGTAACCAAGCAAAATATGGCGTAACTATGCCAAATATACAAAAATTCCATTCAATAAAATGGAAAAGCTTTCTGAATATGGTTTGTGTCTTCTCTACGCGATAATACTAATCAGCCGACAGGTACTGAATAAGAGCTATCAGAAACCCGGCCTTAGTGTGATTCTCTCGTATCGAATGGTTAGTCTTATTGCATAGAGAAGACACACACAATTTTCAGAAAGCTTTTCCATTATATTGAATTGAATTTTTGTTCATTTGGCATAGTTATGTTATCTTTTGCTTATTTACGCTGTTGAATGAAAGTGCGCAATGATTTTTTCAATCTAAGATGATGGCGTAACCAAGCAAAATATGGCGTAACTATGCCAAATATACAAAAATTCTATTCAATACACTGAATAAAAGCTATCAGAAACCCGGCCCTAGGCTTTCATTACTTCCCTTTAGTCAGCGATGTCACAATAGAGCTTTGCCACTTTTGCAGCATTCCGTGGTGATAGTAATGGTTTGTGCTGCTAGAGACGACTCATGCGACGACGGCCCCGCGATCAATTCTGAGCCATATTTGCAAATTTTGTTTTAATTGTTTACATTCCTAATATCGACTTTCACTTAACTTAAAGAAACATGTTTGGATGGAAAACATTCGGATATAGTGTTGAGACTCGGTTCTCTATTTACAATCGATGAGTGATCATCGCAACACGAACCTGAAGTCCTGAAGATCGTCCCAAAACTCAGAAAGCTAATATAAATAGCAACATTTTTACACTCACGAGCGTCCTGTAAAATAAACGAGACCGAGGCTAATTTCGGGGGCGGCTGAAATTTTAATACCCGTCACATTTGAATGAAACTTAAGCTTCTTTTGCGTTAACCATTTCTACCGCAGACCTTTGACATGTTCCGATCCCATCTGTTCCTGGATGCGTTGAAGCTAATCCAGGAACACACTTGGATGAATTTTGGTTAAGATTCAAAAATAAAAAAAGAACCTAATATTTGGGGGTTGACTTGTATGACAGCCCTATGACTTAATGTTCCGCTTCCATCCATTCCTAGATATGTTTTGAGGCTTTACTAGGAACACATTTGGGTCAAGTTTAGTTGAGATTGGTTCATAAAGACAGAAGTTTTTCGTAGAAGACCCTAATTTGCAGGTGTTGGTTTGTATGACAGACCCATGATGTAGTGTTCCGATTCCATCCGTTCCTAGATATCTTTTGAGGCCTTACTAGGAACACATTTAGGGCAAGTTTAGTTGAGATTGGTTTATAAAGACAAAAGTTTTTCTTAGAAGAACCTAATTTCCAGGGGTTGGTTTGTTGACAGCCATTTATTCCGACATACATATACAGCGTACGCTCAAAAGAAACTTGTGTACAAAATTTCAGCCCGATAGGTTCAAAACTGAGGGACTAGTTTGCGTTGTAACAGACGGACATCGCTCAATCGATTCCTCTCACACTGATCAATAATATATATACTTTATATAGTCGGAGGGGCTTCCTTCTGTGCGTTGCAAACTGTTAGGTTGTCAAATGGTGTTTAGGATCGTAATCGTGAGAAAAAGGAGAAGTTTTGAGTTAGACGGTAATTTAATTGAGCAGCCGTCTACCGCTCATAATGAAGTTAATATACCCTTTCATGGTGAAGTTAATATACCCTTTCACATAGTAACGGGTATAAAAATTCATCTGAAAGGAACTGTGAATCATGCATTAATCTTATTGTGGGAATCATTTTTTAAGGAATGTTCTAACGATGATCTAATTAAGAAATGCAACGTGTGTTGTCCGAAAATGGGAAGTTTCTTCAAAAATTGTTTTTGCCCAAAATTCAGTTGCAGAAAATTTGTCGGTTAGGCCCATTATATCAAAGCTAAATAACGGAGGAAACATACACTTGGTATTCTTGATATTGACTGAAATTTCAAAGTTAAATTTATCAAAATTTTTGTCTATTATGAGCTTGATACTATCTGTCATTCCAAATTATTTTGTGGTCTTTCTGACTTTTAGATCTAGGGCGGAATTCATAGTCCCCACTTAAGTAATACGGATTTCCTTAAGGAATAAGGGGTTTTTCTATATAAGTGAGCACTTAAGGGAGCTTCGTATTCATATACATTACTTATTACGGCGTTGCCTCATTTAATAAACAATTCACTTATTTGACATATCTATTGAAAATGACAAATAAAATATAAAAAATATCAAGTAGTTAAAAATTCAAAATTTTTAAAAAATGTCAAAGTGTTTGAATAAGGACATGTGAACAAATATATGAGTTCATATAAGTTTACTAGATATGAACCTTAAGGAATAAGGGAACCCTTTAGGAAACCCTTAAGCGTTTGCTTGTTGAGTGACTATGAATAGCGTCAGCCCCTTAAGGGTTCCCTTAAGTATAAGTGAGGACTATGAATTCCGCCCTTAGTGTTCGAATTTATAGTATTCAACGGACATACACTCATTTCACTTATTTTTTTGTGAATTCAAACGATGTTGTTGCCAAATCGTCTTTTTAATGCTGTTTTCAAAGAGTTTATAATAATAAATGAAAACAAAACTTTCCTCAAAATCCAACTATATACGTTGCCGAAAGGTTGCCTTTATTTAAATATTGATATGACACCCAACTTATTCGAGTTTCGCAAAAAGAAAAGAGAGAACCATTCACTTGATTATGGAAAAGAGTAACTTTTTAATTTTCCTCAGTTTTCATACAAACATTGAATAGGAATTTAAAATCAAGTACGAAAATTTGCTCACTCATAATTTACAAATTGACTACGGCAGGGATGTCAAACTCAAAACCGGGCCTGGGCTAAATACCACCGCTTCAGATTTGAGTGGGCCGCAGTAGCAAAATTTCAAAAACCTTTATATAATTTTATATTACAAAAGTTGATCACAGAATATTACTTTTAAAATATGCCTGTAAGTCTGAATCACGGATTATCCGTGAGAACTTTCGCCTTTCGAAAATGTACTTGAAAAAAATAAGACAAGATGCGAAAACGCGAAAATATATGATTGATAATCTCCGGCAAATTTTGCATGATAAGAAAATTGTCGCATCGGTGAAACCGGTCGACCAAAACAACATTGGGAGCAAAATTGTCAGACTGAAATAAGTTCGGAAGCACGGCTAAAAATCAAGAACTATCCAGATTTTAAGGCTTGGTCCTTATCCCAAATAAATCTGAATGCAATGCAAAGCGCGAACGCGAATTATATTGCATCTCTGTTCGGTAATGCCAATCACTTTTTTTGAATTGCATTTCGGGACAGAACTGTTTCGTGAAGAGGCTTAACATTTTTCTGTACAAAAAAGAAGAGCCGCCTTGTAAAACTAAATAACCACCAGCAAATTTGTTTGTAGTATTAAGAGGAAAGTTCCTGAAATACATAGTTTAAGCTTACCTAAGCCGAATTTCTGTCAAGTTTTAGTTTTTTTTAGACTTGAGTTCAAGTTTGACCATTTTTATGTTGATACTCATTGCGTTGCTTCAACATGGCCGCGGGCCGCATGCGGCCCGCGAGTTTGACATGTCTGGACTGCGGTGTCAATTAATTTTTTTTATAATTTTTATTCTGCGGTTCACTTATACATATTTGAAACTTTTAAGTTGGACAACCCTGATGTAGATCATCTAGTTTAGTGATTCCCAAACTGGGGCGCGCGCCACCTATAGGGAGGTGTGACCATTAAGGAAGGCGTATTGATGCCGTTTATGAATTATGGGTTTCTTCAACACTATATCATTCTTCTCGAATTTCTTTCGAAATTCACCAGGGGCAATCCGTTATAGCAAAACGTTCCAAAATGGCAACAGAATATTTTCTTGGATAACAAAATCGCTCCTACTAAATCCGTTTGATGAACACCGCTGAGATTATTTTGGGCCGAGAAAAATATAAAAAATCACTTGATATGGCTGCTTGAAATTCACGAAGCTCACGCTTCTGAAATGAACTCCGCCAGCCAGCTAGTCCATGTATGGATAGAATGATCTTCGGTAAAAAATTTGCGAATTTTGTTCGCTCCGGTATTTTTCGATGCTTGCCGTATCACTGAAGCCATGGTGACGGACAAACTCACAACGAAATTCAGAATGCAGAAAATCACGAAACTTAAATAATACTTCTAAAAATGTCCAATAGTTTCAAAATATAACAAACTAATGTTAAAAGATATTAAATTGCGGCAATAAATTCCAAACTGACGTCCAAAATTGAAAGGATTCCTTGTCGATGGCAGTTTTTGCACACCGCACCGGTTCGGTTTTGGCCAAAATTTTCTCTGGGGCGACCGGATCAGCAGCCCTCGCAAGAGAGGCACGATCTGAAAAAGATTGGAAACCACTGATCTAGTTGAAAACAGCACTGTGAGCTTATCTAGAAGAAGAAGTTAATACGCGAACTAGAACCTAGGGCAGTACAAATACCCTACAAAATGTTAAGATAGTTTATTTGAAGAGCCGGTAGACAAGCGCTCACTGTTAACAAAGAAAGAATACAAGTCAATGCTGTATGGGGGGTGTTAGATTGATAAGGAGAATGACAGGGATTTTCACCATACGAGCTAGTCGAAACAAAGCGAATTACATACAAAAGCGAGAGCAATTCATACATGTTTGAAAAATATATTTCCGGATAGACAAATGAGTTAATGTTCCATTTAATCCTTCCTGAATGAGCAAAAAATATTTCCTGGCCATCCGGAAGTGTATATGCTTCTAAAAAACACGAAAAAATCATTCCCAGATTACAATATGTATAGAGACCACCCAAGCCCTTGACTACAACTACTCAGTCACACTATCTTATTACGAAGGTTGGCATTATAACTTCTGCTATAAAAATCCAAATAAAAGCCTACATACGTACACTCTAAAAAGTGAATTTAAATTTCCGCTGAAAATGCGGTAATTTTACACTTTTTCCCGCTTATAATCACATACAGAGTGCATTTTTCAACAATTTCTGTGTAAAATAAGAAAATTACACCAAAATCGGTGTGAAATGTATTTTTACGCTACACTTCTGTAGAATTCAGATTTTCTGGTGCATTTTTACAACGTTTATTGTGTTTAATTCGGATTTGTGGTGTATTTTTACAACGTGCAGTCGAAGTTTTACTCATTTTTTGTAGCGTGCTCTCCAGTTGTCATACTTCAATCGGCTGTACTTAGCACAGTGTAAATTCTCTGCATTTAGAACTCATGTGTACACGCTCTGTGGCTCACTTGGTTGAGTCGCACTCTACGATGCTAGTAATCTAGAGGTCCCGAGATCGAATCTAGGCGTGGTCCAAAATTTCCGTACATGTGCGGATAGGAAATATTTAGTGCTTGCAACATTACACTCCGAAATGATATGCAATGTAACGTTGACTCGAAATTGCCTATAAACGGCTCAGTTACGGTACTTAGAAGAAGAACAAGTGTACAGATCGCACAAAAAAGACCATATTGCAACCTCCCATGTAGACGAAAAACTGATCTCTCTCTCTGAACTGAAATCTTTACAACGAAAAAAGAGTGAAACCGCATTAATTCCTATTATTACGGTTTTTACACATAGCACGGTGTAAATTTGCTAATATATTGGAGTACTTTTTTAAACATTTTTTATGTAAAATTACACTTGATTTGCAAATTTAGATTGCAGAGTAATTTCACTATTATAATAGAAGGAAACAAAGTTTCCTTCTATTATAAGAGTAAAAATTTCATAGAGTGTACGTACGTACGTTCCATTCCAACATATCTGCAAATATCGTTCTCAAGCCCTCCGTGTTACCTTCGGTTGCTTTCTATTATCAACAATACAGCAAAAGTCGCTGCTTATACTCCTCTTGCTTTTGCTGCCTCAGTTATGTGATGTGCTGAACCTGGCCTAGCTTGCTGGCTCACACCGCTGCCTATTGCTGCTGTTGATGGTGCAAGCTCACCTCATCGTCGGCGAGGATTATGGGCTCATAGATTAGTGTGTTGTTTTTGTAATGGCACATTTTAAAATAAAATGCAAATACCTGTCCGGTCCAGTGCAAATGTTTCTCATGACTCTACGTACGATTATAAGCTGCATCGCATCTCATGTGCATATAAAATTATGTTATGGAAACGAAGAGAAAGAGTGTGAGGACCTGAAGGACTTGGTATAAAGTTGAGGTTGTATTCCTGCTATAAAGTGCATCTCTCACGGCTCGCATATAAGTACAAACCGAAACAGATGAAGTAACTAAGCGAAGATAACTCAGATGAACGAAATAAAGAAAAATCTCTAAAATAAAACCAACGTGCAAAATATACTAGAGAAGGTGTTCGGTAAAGTATGGAAATAACAAAACCGTAAACTAGACGAGTTAGAGTTAAGAAAAATGGTAGTGTACTTGCTAGCTATAGTTACTACTGCCAGCTAGCCAAAAGAGATATACTCATACCGAGATGCTTGGTATGTGCGGCGGATGGGATTGGGATATTAAATGTACGTAAAGAACGACACACGTTGTAAAAGAAGAGCGCGCGCTCTGATGTGTACACGAAAATGAAGACAAAACATAACTATGCAACATAAGTTCGGGATGAAGACACGAAGAGAAACAAAAAAACGAAAGATTTAGCGCAGAAGCACTTCAGAGCACGTTACTGCTTAGTGGTTAAGTGCATATTAAATTTATTTTTAACGGATTCATTACTTGGGTCAATGAGATTCGCAACTTCTGGTTATGAGCGAACCTCAAAATATGTTGGCTTCAATGAAATAAATCAATAATCCCAATCGTACAATAACGTCAACTAAATTGGCTCCATGAAGAGCGTTTGCATTTTTACATTGGTGTATAGTGATTAGCGCGCTCGCTCTTGAAGCACAGAGGTTCGTAACTCAGTGTAGACCAACTTAATTTTTGCGGGCCACATAGTTGGTTTTAAAAGCGAAGGCCAACCAAACACTTTAATGAAGGAGACGAAATATTTGTTGGTTTTAAAAGCGATGGCAGGCCAAACACTTTAATGGAGGAGACGAAATATTTTCACAAATAAAAAGAGAAAGATTTTCGAAGATTCATCGATACTTGAACAAAATATGGCCCGATTTGGCACATAGGTGTTTATTATCGTTTTCTTTCGCCTTTGAGATTTGATTTGATTGATATTAAATCTATAGACGAGTATATAAAAGAAAGTCGTATTAGTTACACCATTTATAACTCTAGAACGGCTGGACCAATTTCCATGATTTTAGGTTTGTTGGATTAGGCTCCGACCGGAATAGCAGAATAACTATTCAAACATGCGATAAATTCCCAATGAGCAAACATTGTTAATGGGTTCCTTTTTGCCTACTTCTGTGTGTATTTCTTGAACATATCAAAGGATTTCAGTCAATTTACTCCAAAGGATTGGTTTCTACCCCAATTAACAAAACAATTATTGAGATATATGAGAAATTCACAATGAGCAGAATTATGACGACAGTTCTTTTTTTTCTGTATTTCTTGAGAGAATTGCCGGTATTCCGAAAATTCACAATGACCAACAATTCACAATGATTTTTTTTCATAATGTTGTCTTTTTTTTTTGAACGAAAAGAAATCTAACCGAATAGGTCTCCTCCACAAATAGCACAGCAACTATTGAAACACGCGAAAAATTCACAATAAGCAACATTATAAAAACAGTTCCCTTTCGTATAGTTCTTAAACGAATTGCCGGATTTTAGTAAATTGATTGGCCTACACGCATAATACTATTGAAACATGCGAAAAATTCACAATAAAAAAATGATGAAAACAGTTCTTTTTCAAATATTTTTGTCTATATCTTCTGAACGAATTCTTGAGTAAATTTACATCACTGCATAAATGGCAGAATAATTTCCTTAATAACCTTCAGAAAATTCACAATGATAAAATTATAAAGACAGTAAGTTTTGACATACTTTAGCATTTATTCCCTCAACAGATAAGCGGTTTCGGTAAACTTGTCACGCCCAATCGGTCTCTACTCCAAATAACAGAACAATAAAATTCACAATGGAGATAATGTTCAAGGCAGTAAGTTTTGACATACTTTAGCATTTATTCCCTCAACAGATAAGCGGTTTCGGTAAACTTGTCACGCCCAATCGGTCTCTACTCCAAATAGCAGAACAATAAAATTCACAATGGAGATAATGTTCAAGGCAGCTGCTTTTCGGATCCTTTTGCGACCATTTTGGAATGGTTTGGTAGTTATTGTTAAAATTACACCATCGGATTGGTCTCTACACCAAATAGTTAAATAGCTACGCAAATTTGCAAAAAATGTTAAATTAGCAAATTTTGAAGGTAGCTTTTTTCAACATTGAGGAGCGCGTTAAAAAGCCTGTATTGCTTTTTACGCCTACAAGACAGTATTTAGCAAGAAATGGGGTTTCAACCCAAACATGGTACTCTGGGTTTAAACGGCGATGATACGACCCATCCTAACATATGGGTCAATTGTCTGGTGGCCAGCGCTCAGTAAAGACTACAATGTAACAAAACTCGGTAGAGTGCAAAGATCGGCTTGCCTTAGCATCACAGGGAGCATGCGAACATGCCGAGGGATGCGCTGAGTGTCATCCTGCATCTTGTACCCATCGATCTGTTTATCAACCAACTGGCAGCATGTAGTGCAGTCATACTCAAAGCGTTAAGCTGCTGGAGTGCTAGGCCATACGGCCACAGCAATATTCTAAACCAGCTACCACAAGACGTACGCAATGCTGTAACGGATCTCAAAGTGCCCAAACTAAGCTTTGGGAAGAACTTTGATGTCAGATTCCCAACTAGAGGTGAATGGAAAGAGAGTGAGGTGGTCAAGGATTTTGACATCACACTCTTCACCTATAGGTCTAAAATCGATTGTGGCGTGGGTGCTGGAATCTTCTGCAGATTACTAAGTATCTCTGAATATTACCGTCTTCCTGATCATGCCAGCGTTTTTCAAGCAGAAATGCTTGCAATCATGAAGGCCTGTCATGCTCTCAGGCACATAGAAAATAACCAGAATATCGCCATCTGCTCAGATAGTCAGGCTGCTATCATGGCTTTACAATCGGTGAAGACGACCTTCAAGGTTGTTGAAGTATGTGAGGAAGCATTAACCAGCCTTGGCACACGACGAAGAATCACCCTACTCTAGATACCCGGACACAGGAACATAGAGAGTAACGAGATGGCTGACGAACTAGCCAAAACGGGTGCCACTCTTAACAGCTCTCATGCGGAGCGATGGCAGCTGTTAAGAGTAAGATCTCCACCCACTATAGATAAGGGCTGCTAGTTCCAACTGGCGAAATCTGAGGACTTGCGTTATATCAAGGAAGATGTGGCCCTCCTACGAATGGAAAAGAACGTCTTAGATTCTGACCAAACCGCGTAGAGAATTCGCCAAGATTACTGCTGTTATCACGGGGCACTGGCCAATGGGGCTCCACGCTGCCAGGCTGGGCATCCCCTACAACGCGCATTGCCGCAGCTGCGGTAATGTAAATGAGAGGGAAACCCTGATTCACTTTGTACTATACTTCCTAAATGACACTGGCTGGTTCAAGGCACCTCCCCACTATTCATTAGCTAACCTTCATCATATACACTAGTTAAACTTCACGAAGTTTGTGGTTTCAAAACCGCTAGCCTCTGCCTAAGCCACCACTTTATGAACCAGCTTTGTTGCACATATGTACCTTTGGCTATACATATTTATCTTCTTAGGTAATAAGGTGATTTCAGAAAATTCGCCGCACCGGATGTCCATCCAAAACACCAGAATAACTATTGAAACATGTATAAAATTCATATTGATCATTTTGCCATTTTTTCTAAACGGATTAGCGTATTTTCGTAAGTTTTCCCCTTGGATTTTTCTTCCCTCAAAAACCGAAAAATTACTGAAACATGCATAATCACCTGAACGGATGAGCAAAATTTTGAAGGCATCTCAAGACTTTAGTCACTTGGAAGGGATTAGAAGATTTCAGTCAATTTTATCCATCGTATTTGAAGATTTAGATACTTCGAAAAAATCGGAAAGACAATTTTGATGAAAGTGATTTTTCACATTTTTTTCTTTGATGAAATTGAGTCATGTTACTGTAGTAACTGTGGTCGTTAAGTTCTTAATAATGTCATTCTAGGGACCGGATTATATGCAACTTAAAAAGGCTGGAATAAGCATGCAAATATGCATAATAAACCTTTGAAATATGCAACTAAAATGACAAAATATGCAATATAAAATGAAAGAGAAGACTTATTATTCAGTCTTTATTAGCACTCTAGAGCACGGAAAACACATTTTAGTTGGTTCCAGTCAAAGATTTGTTGTTTTTATAGTAATTAACGATTATATATTGTTCAAACCCAAGCAACAATTCGTTAGCTTTAAAGAAGCACTTCACACTGTAGCAATCATATAGTACCACGAAATCAATTTATCGTGTGACATCGCTTAAATAAATATTTTGATCCGATAAAACATCCTTAAGGCATTTTCCAGAAAGCTTCTATGATCATTATGGAATAAATTTAAAGATGGTGGTATAAGACTTCGATAAAACTGTCTCTAAACGGTAACCTAAAAAGATACTCCTTCAAATACTTCACTCCAACACATGGTTTATTGGATGATGCAGCACCCACATGCAATATAGTCTCTCTAAGTTAACTCACACAGATGCATATATTTTTCTATAGCACAGTCGGTTTCATTTTTATAGTGTGACATTCGTATGGTCATCCTCCAATAAATTATTCACCGTAGTTTTATAGAAGGATGGCCTTCTGATTTTCTAATGAATTGACACTAATGAAGTGCTCTGAAATACATAATTTCTTCAACAGGAATCCTTAAAATCTTGCATGAAACACTTACTCATTGTTATCTTCGGAACCAATTAAGGTGATCTCTGCGGAGAAATTGACTGCATTTTATTGAGAAATGTGTGGATTTAATCAACGTCACCTGATTGATATAGGGTGCATTGCAGAAGATTCGATAAAGAATTGTCAAGCATTTCTATAAAATCAACTAACCATTTGTAGTGTTTACGAGCAATGCTGACTATATGTGAGGTTGGCTGAGTGGTAGCCTGTAGAACGGGCAATCAACAGACACGGGTTCGATACTAGCTGCGGAAATTTTGTTTTTCATTTTTTTTTTGTTGCAAATTCGTTTAATGACAGAAAATGATGATATAAAGCAAATGACGTACGCCTTTTTTGAAGCATAATTTAGTGCTACAATAAGGTACTATTGGATTAAAAAACGGCGCCAAATGCCATTATTGGACTATTATTCAGTGGTTATACATTGTAAAACGCCCCTATTATTGTTAGAAGAGAGTATTTTACGAAGTATTATAGGAATGAAATTGTTACTTGGGAAATGCTTTTCATTAGTTGGATGGAGTCCTTTAACTAGGAGATGCTACATTCTCAAGGTTGGCATAGAATTGAGTACTCGCAGTTGATGGTAATGCTTTCTTTTTCTCTATTTTTAAATGTGCAAATCGAGAATTATACCAGAAAATATGCATTATCAATGCATTATCAATATATGTAATATGCAAAAACCCAGTAAAATGGACAATATATGCAAATGGATATGCAGTTATGCATTTGCATATAATCCGGTCTCTACTCATTACTTTTATTTGAATTGCCCTGCCTTCAAAATAGAATGAGCAACAATTCACAACGAGTTTTTTTCCACATATTTTTGTCTGCATTCCTGAACTTCTTCGCTGATTTATCAAAGATTTTGTCCGAGTTTGTATCAACGAGTTTGCAGCAACATTGACCACGAGAAAAATAATTGTGAAAGCAGTTTATTTTTTTTCACATGTTGTGTATATCTGTTGATCGAGTTTCCGTACTTCGTGAATCATCAATTATAGCCAATGAAACTTCGAGAAATCGGCCGGAAATAATCTGAAGGCGGTTCAATTTCCCCAGCTTTTGCGTATATTTGTTGATCGGCTTAACATATTTCAGAAAATTACTTCCCCTTCTCCTCATCTTGAAGGACTTCGATCTTTGACGGAAAAAATTAGTATTGAACGAAAATTGACGAAGAGAGCAGACAGATCATTTTGTTCAATACGTTTCAATTTGCCCTCTCCTGTTCTGAACGAATTTGATCCTCAATGGCATAATTCACTTGCGTCTACTTTTGTCAATATCCCTAATCGA
This sequence comes from Microchrysa polita, assembly GCA_949715475.1. Classification (NCBI taxonomy): domain Eukaryota; kingdom Metazoa; phylum Arthropoda; class Insecta; order Diptera; family Stratiomyidae; genus Microchrysa; species Microchrysa polita. The sequence goes on along the minus strand of OX454416.1, from coordinate 112,199,913 downwards.
ATTTATGTAGTTCGGTTAATTGGACCCCCCTTATGATTTGCTTTTCACCTGGAATAGCTGAAAAGCTACTGAAATTTGCAGACACTACTGAACGGATAACCAAATGAGCAAAATTTCGGCAGCTCTTTTTGAACCTTGAGCCTTATCCTCACTTTTTTATGCTTTTGACGATACATGTCCTCAAATCTGTTGACATCAGTAGTTTTGTCCCACCCATGGGCGTAGTCAGGATTTCGGACAAGGGGGGGGGGGGGGGCAAGCCCAACATTTTTTCAAACATCATGATCATGTACTTTAAATCTACAACAACAATTGAGATTTTCCGTCAATTTAAATTGTTGTCGCAAAAATATTGTTTGGTAAATTTTACATTCGAATTTTAAGGAAATACCGTTGGGAATGATCTTGTTCGCCTTTTAATGACAAGTGACACCTGCCCGTGTTTTCACTTTTACTCCTGATTACATCTAACTCGTCTAAGAATTCTTTTTAGACCCGTTGCTCGTCTATACTTAGTGCTAGAAAGGGTAAAATTTCTGACCAAATTAAATGAATTATGTTCCTTTATTCTAATAGTTTTCCGTTAAACAAAAATGTTATAAATGTTACATTTAAGCCATGAAATCCATGAAATGACCAAAAACAGAAAACAGAGAGGATCCTCGCGGACTGGAATCCTTAGGATTTCATTAAGGGATTCCAACTTTGAAAGCTTAGACGAAACGAGAGATTGCATGACCTGATTATGTTATCGATCAATGTCACTCACACATGAGTTCCCAGTGTCGGATACCAAAGTCCTGTAAATCGAGAATGTTTTAGTTTTCGAGACTGCAGTCTCACTACAAGAAAATGTTTTTTTCTGTAATTTCTTCTTTATTTTTTCAGTTCAATGTTTCGACAATTCCGGAACTATTTCGTTTACGTCCTCGCCAAAACGACATAAAGGAAATAGTTCGTGAGGATGCCTGCAAGAAGATATAATCAAAACTCTAAGCTGGACTTCACTTCAAAAAATGAATACATCATACATAATTAGGACTAGAAAAACTTTTATTTGTACCACCGTCAAACCCGCATGTTGATGCCCTCAATTATTATAGTACAACAGAAAGAATTTGTTTACTGTGACCATCGGCCAGGGGGCAAGCGACCCTCCCTGCCCCCCCCCCTTCCCTCGGCTACGCCCATGGCCCTACCCGCCAATTGATAATATAAAATATCCTTTGTAATTATATATAACACCCTAGATATTTTCTTAGAAAATTACACCATAGCAAACTTCAATCCCGATTTTTCGTGCTTGTATGACATTCATCAACCTGGCTTTGGAGTATGTAATTCGAGCCATGAATACGGACAGCAGCGGAACGCTACTCATCAAGTCGACTCAATTAGTAGCGTACGCCGACGATATCAACATCATGTCTCGAAGGTTGGGTGATGCAGAAAACCTTCTGCATAACCTCAATAACGCCGCAAAGGAAGTTGGACTACCTATCAACGAAAGCAAAACAAAGACGCCAGCAAATTCAAGCATCACAGTGGGGGACCTTAATATCGAGTATGTAGACAACTTCAACTATCTGGGTTGTAACTTATCAAAGGACGCCAACGAAACCGACGAAATTAAGCGACGGATACAACTAGCCAATAAGACATATTTCTCGGTCCTCCCTATTATTAATTCGAAACTTGCGCACAGGAACACGAAGCTCCGCGTGTACAAAACGATCATCCGACCCGTGCTATGTTATGGCTGCGAAACATGGACCCTTACCCAAGCCTCCGAAATTTTGCTAGACCGATTCGAACGAAAGGTCCTTCGGCGAATTTTCGGGGCCGTTCGCGAGCGAGACCAATGGCGTATCCGGTACAACCATGAGTTGTATCAATTGTACGATGAGCTGGAAGTATCGAATATCGTGAAGCTTCAACGAATTGACGGAGCGAGGTTGCGTGGACGACCGAGAGCTCGATGGGAGAACTCCGTAGGTGAAGACGCCCACCAGCTGCTGGGCTTCCGAAACTGGAGGACAAGGTCACGTAACCGCGACAATTGGAGGTCAACGATTCAGGCGGCCAAGGCCCGACGTCGGGCTATCGTGCCACATTGATGATGATGACATTCATCGGTACGATCTCTTTAACATAAATTCAGAAGAATTCAATCAACAATTTTTAACCCCTTTTCCAGCCCCATCTCTCGTTAACACATCGCTGGAAAATTGTTTTTTGTTGTCTTTTATTTTCGTAGTCGTGATTTTTTCATATAGTTCGACAAGTACTTCTCGTGGCTTTAGGGCTCCTAAATCTCGAAGACCCCCCCCCCCCCCCTTCATGCTTAAATACACCGCCCAAATGCAAATGAATGAACGAAATTCTGTGTAAGGGAGACCGCTGAAATTTTATAATGATTTTCATTGAACAGCAGATTTTCGACCAGCAAATGATTAGATCAATCAACCTCCGAATCATGTATCCGTGTTAGACAACTTCGAGATTTTATTTACAAAAATAAAACAATTACCAGAAGAAAGGAAATGTGAATAACATTTATAATGTCGTAATTTATCGGGATAAATAACGGAACATTACGCTATCAGCTCTCGTAAGAAGATTTTTCTTGTTCTTCTTATCGACACTAGCGACACTTATCTTACAGTCCGCCATATAGCGGACACATAGCGGAAAATATCGGAAACACAAAAGTTCTCCCTATGAGAATGGATAGCAGAACAAGCCTAAATAACTCGGCAGAGCGTGTTGCTGATCTCAACACCTCTATACGGAAAGGCTAAGCCTCAGTTTTTTAAACGTGCCTTAAGTAAGCCTTGAATCACGTCGGCCTTAAACATATTTTTTTACATGATAATTTCGGTTTTATAAAACGCACTTGAATTAGGTCAATGAAAGGGCTCAGAAAACTGACATTAAGGAAGGTTTCCACCGACATTTATCTGGGCCTACGTCTGGTACGAGATCGAATTTCGAATAAGGAGACCTTAAGTCACGGAAAAGACGTTTATCAATATGGGCCTAAATCTTGACAAATATAAGGTGGGCCATGTAAATTTACTAAAATCTCAGGATTTAAATACATTTCTTATAGTGTGTAGATCGTTGTAGGCTGGTGATTTCTCTAATCATGAAGAAAATGTGATTGCACTCCAGTTGACAAACCCCGGGCACGCTGGTAGACTCATATGCATGTACAATACAGGTGAACATTATCGATACTCCACCATACCAGCCAACACGAAATAACTAAATGCTGCTGCCTATTTACGACAATTTAGTTTCTGCTATTTCTTTTCTTCCGCCATATCAGCATTCGTGCAAACGTTCAAAATGTGTGTATAGTTAGGTATAGGATAGAGACGGGTTGCGCGTTCACATTCTGTCTTAGCCAATCTAGCAATAAAGCGCGACTATAAGTACATACACTCGCGGTGTCTACTATACAATATTCGGATTTGTGTGGTATATTTCGCGCCGCATACATCAAGAAGGTCAATCACTTTTTTAGATGAAATGTGTATTATGTACACATCGGAAACTACTTATACTCGGTACTTACTACACTACTCTCTACCATCTAGTAACTATGCTACGAGAGGCTAGTTATAAGTCTTGGTCATGTCCATACGATCTGTGCGCGCATAACAACGCACGATTCCGCCGATATGTAGTTAGTCTTTCATATACTCCTAACTATCCGGTAATGTATCGAATCGAGTTTTTTGCATTTCATCTTGTTTAGAGATGGTTTGTCCACGTCCAGATTGTTTGCCATGGAGATCGCTCGCGCGCTACACCATATACATACCAACTAGCAAAGTCACTAACGTGCTAGACCGCCTCTTGATCGCCTTTACCTGTTGCTTTTGCTTGGCTTGGTGCTTGGTGCACCTCGCGCTATGATTGTGCACACGCTCTAGGCGATTTCAACACGTTCGATGATCACTCTACATCTACACAGTACAAAATGAACACAAAACGATAGAGCAGAAACTAAGACGCTGTATGTGCTCCAATATCATGGATAGTGCTAGTCATTAGCAGGCTTTATTCAGTGTTGATGTCCAATTGGAAATTCGCCAGCTTTTTGACCCTTTGAGGAGTGCGCACAGAATGGGGCACATACATAAGTACAACGGGCAGCGGTGAATGGTAGTCGGTTTGTTGGCTCTTTAATTTGCAGTATGTCAAAATTCATTTGGATGATTTTTATAATACTTAATTATATTGGAAATGGGATTTGGATACGACTATTCGTACGAGGCTATGGGAAATATTAAGATTGATGACGGTTTGAAAAAAGATTTATTTGCATATCCGCATTCTTTGCAAGAATGATAAAGCATTTGATGTGTTTTGTGTTGAATCTTTGGAAAGAGATTGCAGACTGCATACTGTGCTGCGAGTTGGTATCGTTGAATTGTTGTAGGCTAATTTGCCTTAATTAGTATACATATTAGTGGGTTGCGATTTATTTTCCCCTGAATATCTATGATAGTCATAGATCAAAGCTATGGAAATAAATTATTTATTTATTTAACCAAAACAAGGTAGATTTACATACATAAATTTACAATTCATTTCACTTAATTATGTGTGCATGTTGTGATTGATTAGTAGAAGGTAAAGTGGAGAAGGGAATACAAATGAGGAGATTTGGATGTTGTAAGGGACTTAATCAAATATTGTTTGTAAACCAACTTAGAAATTTCGGGAGAATAATGGATACTATGTGAATTAAAAGTCCTGCAATCTAATCTAATGCCTAGTACGTCTAATTTGATCATTATACGTAAATTTGTTAGAACTACGATCAATATTAGCTGCACTGCTAACAAAGTCAAAGGTAAAACAAGAAAGCAAGGTTCTTCTAGAGGGAAGAGTCGTCAAGTTCAAAAAGGGAGATTCTATATTTATAAGATGGGAGACATAGAAAATCGCTGGGGTCATACAAATCTCTTAATGCAAAAAGAACAAATTGTTTTTGAACAGATTCGAATCTATCACAGTGTGACTCGTAAAAAGGGTTCCAGACTACGCAGGCGTATTCAAGTATAGGGCGTACAAGGATTTGGTAACCCAAATATATTCTTAAATTCTTTAGCACGTCTTTTTATGAAGCCAAGTTGTTTATTGGCTGTTGATAGTACCATATCATATTGCAGATTAAAGCGCAATTTGTTGTCAAGTATAACACCAAGGTCTTGGATATGGTCAACTCTCTTCAATGCGGCGTTATTAAGATGGTAGGAACTTGATAAAACTGTACTCTTACGCGAAAAACTCATCACCTGACACTTACTGACGTTCAGGTGTAGATTATTTTGATTGCAAATCAAGACTCACAGAAATCTGAGGTCGTTTCTAGTTAAGCGAGTAATAGATTATTCAACAGTAAAAATGTCCAATTAGTCCAGTCATATTAGCATATCAAATAGAAAAAATAGAGTAAGGCTATTTTTTGTTATTTTTGAATCAGTGGGGTCCGAGAAGTCTAAAACTAATTTTTCTAAAAAAAAAAATTTGATCGGAAAGGTCCCAAAAAAGACAAAAAAAGGACACTATTTAATACTTGACCGGAGTTCGGCATGCGGGGTATCATATCAAAGGGGAAGTCGAGTGCATTACATATCCGGTGATTGTTTCCTGTTTCAAGGACCCTCAACTGAATAAATCGCGTCTGAATGAAAAATTTTCGTGTTTCCCATAGCATAGCTTTATAATCTATAAGCCATAAGGGCTTACATACCATCTGTATCTTTCCAAAGCCATAACTTCGCGAATATTTCAACAATTTAGAATCTATAATAACTGAAGATTTCCACCACTAATTTTGCTAAGAAAATTTTTGATCGGAAAGCTCTGAAAAAGGATACAAAAGGACACTAATTAATCCACGTTTCGATCAAGCATTGATTAGTGTCCTTTTATTTCCTTTTTCAAAGCTTTCTGATAAATTTTTTCCTTACTAACTTTAACGGTAGAATCTTCAGGTATTATGGATTATAAAAATGAAAAAGGTGGTGACAACTTGAATTATTCGCGTTGGCTTTGGAAAGATACAGATGATATAAGCTACGGGAAACACGAAAATTTTCCATTCAAACGCAATTTATTTCGTTGAGGGTCCTTGAAACAGGAAAAAAATACCGGATTGTACTCGGCTACAAGAATTAATTAGTCTCCTTTTTGTTCTTTTTGGGACCTTTCCGATCGAAATTTTTCTTAGCAAAATGAGTTTTAGATTCCTGGCACCCTACTGAATCGAAAACAGTCAAAATTAGCCTTACTTATTTTTTTTTCTATTTGGAGGCCTGAATTGGGATATTTTGACTGGACTAAATTTGATGTTGGATTTTGTGTCTTTCATTGTAATTCATCAAACACCAATTTAGCAAACACATACTAAATTGTCATTTTACCGTTAATGCGTGTCTGATTTATTTTCAAGTTTAAAGTTAGGGTAACCTTTTCGATCTTTAGAAAGAGATTCAGTTTTCGCGTCTAGCCCTGTATGGAGAAGATTGCTTTTTGAATTCATTCAATAAAGATTGTTACATTTTCAAGGCCAACTGAGTGTAGAAAACCCCATAACGCATACAAATTACCATTGACAGAACCTAATGTTTTTTTTTATGAAAGATTCGAATTGAGTTTTAGGTAAAAGATTGTTCTGGCAAAGCATTAGTCAATTCGGCGTAATTCTGTAAATTTCGTCCAGCTACGGCGATTTGTTTTTTGTATGCAAGCCTTTAACAATGATCAAGTTTAAACTGTGGAGACCTCTTGCATTCACGAAGGGCAGATATTAACATAAGATTTGCACTATTTACTTTATGTGGTTCGGAGGCACCCATCTTTACTAAATCTACCAGTAACAAATTTATCTTGGACACCTCCTGTCAATACAATTAAGTTATCCTCTTCAATTCTGGATGAAAATGATGGGCGTAGATTTCATGAGAAGATAGTAGCCTTGAAATCTCTCAGGTCAGGCTTCACTTGAGACTTTGCCACTTGCACTTTACCTCCAAATTAACGAATTTAGTCTTTTAGTTCATTCCTCTTATTAAGCGACCACCTCTAATAGCGACCACATTTTCCGGGAACCAACGGTGGTCTCTTTAGACAGGTTTCACTGTAGTTACATACATATTGCAGATATAGTATCCTAGGATTTTTGATTGTCGTTAAAGATGTGTACCGATTTACGTAGCTGCCGTTTCGACTTATTATTTTGGGGAACCTGGTATATATATGTGATTTGGGGATTTACCGAAGCAGACCACTACTATTTGGGTCCATTTTCGTCCCCTTACAGTCCTCAGTGATTTCCAGAAGTCGACTGGTAATCATCGACTTCTTCCTTCATCACTGAGTCCCGTGTGATGCGTAGCATATCCTTGAAGCTAAGTTGCCTCATGGATTCCATACTTATTGTGGATTTACCTAGCATCCTTAGCCTCATACTACACTTACGGTCAAAAGTATCGACTCAACCTAATAGCGCGTGTATTTGTACGTGTTTTTTTGGAAAGTATGATAGTTATTCATAAAAGTCGTATGTCGTTTAAAAGTTCGAAACCTTAGCTACCTGTTGGTACCCTTTTTATCAACATTTGCTTTGCACTTTTTAAATTATTGCCACTTGTAACAAAAAACCCAGAAAAATTGAAGTTTCAGGTAAAGGTCAGGTCAGGTAAACTACCCCTATAAAAGCGCCCGTAATCGGTTTCTCATTATCAGTTGCATCAGGAAAGTTAGGTAACTTACATCTGAAGTAATTTCAGTCACTGTTTGGTCATCAATGGATACGACGCCAGAACAGGCGGCACAAGTTGTAGCACTATTGTCGGAAAATCATAGTCAGCGAACCGTCGCTCGCCGTCTTGGAATGAGTCAGTCTGCTGTCTCGAGAGTTAGCAGGAGATTTCGAGAGACTGGTAGCTTTAATTCGAGACCAAGAACGGGCCGCCCTCGATCCACTTCAGAGAGAGACGACCGTTTCATTGTAACAAGTACGTTACGAAATCGTTTCCTCACGGGTGTTGCTGCGCAGCGGAACCTGAGGCGTGTTGGCGGAGTAGCTGCCAGTGACCGCACGGTAAGGAGACGATTAAGGGAAGCGAATATCACTCCAAGACGGCCTGCCAGGGGCCCCAAATTGACTGCACGACACCGACAAGCGCGCCTCTTATTTGCTCGTAATCATCTTACTTGGAGCGATACGGAATGGAGCTCAGTATTGTTCACTGACTGAAAACTGAAACTTTTCTGCTGATCCCTCATTTGCTAAGGTATCGGCAATTTCGTTTCCCAATGTACCTACGTGTCCTTTAACCCACATTAGCGTAACTTCGTTGATTGAAGCACACTCATTGAGCTTCTGGAGACACTCTAGTACCAATTTTGAATTGACGTTGGATTGCTGCCTGCGCTTGATCACCGATTGGTTGTCGAGTCCTATCAGAATTTTCTTCCTCAGTATCCCGCCTTCCAGAATATGATCCAGCACGTGCAGCAATCCAAGCATCTCCGCCTGATATACCGATACATACTCTCCTAGACGAAGTGAGCATGCAAGGTTTAGCTCCTCGGAATATATTCCAGCCCCCGCTCTTCCGTTCATGAGACCCCCATCAGTAAAAATAGCAACATCACGTGGATACTCCTCGTGTATCCTGCCATCCTCTATGAGAGTGATGTGATGTCTTTCGACTACCCTGCATCTTTCTCATACCATCCAAAGGTATATGAGTCGCCCTGACATTATCACGAACAATATCAAGGATCCTCCTATGACCTCCGTTGCTACCAAAGTGATGCCATGTGCCATCTCTTACCATTCTTATTGCTGTGAGCGCCGCACTTTGTTTTATAAAAAAGATCCAGTGGCGGTAATCCCAGTATAACCTCCATAGCATGTGTTGGCGTGGTTCTCATTGCACCACATATGCTTATACATGCTATGCGTTGAATCCCATCCAGCCGTTTCCTAGTAGTTTTCTGGCTACCCTTGGGCCACCAGACCACTGCTGCATAGCATAGAATGGGCCTAACCATCATTGTATAGATCCAATGTGCCGCTTTTGGTGATATACCCCACCTACGTGCACACACTCTCTTACACTGATGCAAAATCCTCGCTGCTTTTTGTGTCTTTTCGTTAACATGAGAGTTCCAAGTAAGTTTGGGATCTAGGTACTTTACCTCCTTGGACTCTTTTATCTCCGAACCAAAAAGCAGCATGGGAGTGGTTTCTACATCTTTCCTTTTCATAGTAAAGACTATAGTGCTTGACTTGCTTGCGTTTATAGTTAGCTCTTGTTCATTACACCATTCTTCAGTTGCTTTGAGAGCTTGCCTCACGCAACATTGAATAGTGTCCATGAATTTGCCGCTGATCATAATTGCTAAGTCATCAGCGTATCCTACTGTATGTACGCCCATCGAGTCCAGTTTCCAGAGTAGAGAGAGTCTACGGTGATGTTCCACAGTAGAGGCGAAAGTACCCCTCTTTGTGGACAGCCCCTGACGACCCTTCGCCTTATTCTGGCACATCCATTACTAAGATTTACTGCCCTCCCACTAAGCATCGAATCGATCCATGTTATTATCAGAGGCTCGATCACCCGCTCAGCTAGGGCATTTCTTACTTTGCTGTATGAGATCTTATCAAAAGCACCCTCTATGTCCATAAAGGTTGACATAGCGATACCGCTGTTGTTAATCTCTCTTTCTGCTACCCGCACTACTTCATGCAGAGCGGACTCAGTAGATCTATACCTGCTCTATAAGCATGTTGACATCTACTCAGAGGTCTATACATCAGCGAGGTATTCTCTAGATCAGGGGTATCAAACTCAAAAGCTGGCGCGGGCCAAATAAGGCTCTCCTCAGGTTTAAGTGGGCCGCAGGAGAAAAATTTCAAAAACTTTTATGTAATCGTTTTACGAAAGTTGATTACAGAATATTACTTTTAAAATATATATTAATGGATCACTATCGCGGCTTCGGGATTATCCGTGAGAACTTCCTCTTTTCGAAAATGTACTTCAAGAACATTAAACAATTAAGACAAGAACGTAATCGTGAAAATATGATTGAACTTCAAGTAGCCACAATTACATGATTTGCGCCAAATTTTGGACAGACAGATGATAAAAAATGTTTAGCACCAGTCATCTGAGGTCGCCCAAAATAACATTGGGAGGCAAATTAGTCAGAATAAATTAATTTCAGCAGAAAGGTGGCTAAAAGAGACAAAAAGTTACTTATGTGAAGTTAGCCCTCCCACATTCTCAAAGTACGCTTGTAACCGTTTGTTCGGCGGCGGCTACGTTTGTTCGTCAATTAAAATCGTTTGTTCGTGTCCAATTATTTAATACATAATAGCAACTTAAAAATTCTGAGTATTAACTACGCCCGCCATCGTTAAATTTGGTCGGATAAATATAAATTTGGTATCAATCAAAAGCCAGGCGTTTGTTGGTTCTTTTGTGTGTTTGTTCGTCCTGGAAACGCAAAGATTCAGGAGTAATCAAGGAAAAACAGAAGACGAGACAAAAACCATTGCATGTTTTTTATATTCAAAGCAGTTGAATTGGAATATTCAAACCAGTTGAATTAGAATATTCTGACCAGTTGAATTGGAACATAAAAAACACGCAATGGTCTCCGTTTTTCCTCCTGAATCCTTGCAATTCCAGGACGAACAGACGCCCAAAACAACGAACAAACGCCTGGCTTTCGATATATACCAAATTTATATTTATCCGACCATATTTAACGATGGCGGGCTAAGTTCACACTCCTTATTTTAAAGTTTCTATTATTAAATAATGAGAGACAAACAAACGAAAATAATTGACGAACAATCACGAACAAATGGTTACGAGCGTAATTTGAGAATGTGGGAGGGCTATCTTCACATAAGCCAAAAAACAAACTTATGGACCAATACAGCTTGATAAGTATAGGTCTGAAAATCAGGCACTTGGGCTCTAATTATTATGTTGGAATTTCACATCCAGGTGATTTAGTCACCAATTCCAATATTTCCGTAGTTTTTTTTTATTAACTGCATTTCGGGACAGAAGAGTTTCATGAAGAGACTTAGTATTCTCCTGTGCAAAAAAGATGAGCTGTCTTATAAAATCAAATAACTAGCCTCCAATTGTTGCCAGTACTTGGGGAAAAAATCCTAAAATAATATTGCATAAGGCACTGACGAGTTTAAGTAACTTTGTAGACTTGAGTTCAACTTCTGAATTAGTTCACCTTACCAATTTCACAATTTTTGTGTTGATACAGATAGTGCTGCTTCGACATGGCCGCGGGCCGCACAGAACTGCGAGGAGGGCCGCATGCGGCCCGCGGGCCGCGAGTTTGACACGTCTGCTCTAGATGGTTCACGAATACTCGCTCCATTGTCTTCAATAGAACAGAGGTTAGGCTAACCGGCCTGAATGACTTCGCTTCCGTATAATCCTTTTTTCCCGGTTTTGGTAGAAAGACAACTTTAGTCTTTCTCCAAGACATTGGGATATACCCTGTCGATAAACAGGCAACGAATATGTTCCGGATCTTCTCCAGCAGAGCTGCCATGCCCCATCCAGCCGTTTTATATGGCTTAAAAGTATTGACAGCACTCCTGACACCATTTGAAGTTATTATCCCCTTAGTTTCTTGTCGTCCGGTCGCCCCTACCAATTTACAGGTTTGAGTCCACGGATTATTTGACTTGAAGTTTCCTGGAAAATGGACATCCATAAGCGACTGCAATGTCTCCTCCACCAGGGGAAGCTGGTAAAGATTTTTGTTGAAAATTCTAGGATAAAGTGGTAAATTTTTGAAATGATAAAAATACCCTTATCATCATCACATATCACCAAAAGATCAACCAGCAACTAGTTGTACATTCGCCAAAGACTTGTTAACGACAATGGAAGGTTTAACATTGAATTTTCCTGTGAAACGAAAATATGTATGTATAAATGTACATACAAACTGCCAAAATTTACTCACTTCCCACAGAAGTAACTGTATCAGTTAACTGTAATATACCAGCCATTTGATTATCATTTGAACGATGTTTCCAATACCAAAACCGTTAAGATGATAAACTGAACGTTTCTTCGCTTAACAGTTATTACAAAAAAAAACATATTTAAGCACACCACGTACGTCTTTTTCTTTATCATCAACAACACTCTGATGAGTGCCCGTTACAGCTAATTGCTTGAACTGTACCTGCCAGCACAAAGCGGAAATTCTGTGATGCAGTGGGGCAGTGGCGCAACCAGGATTTTATCTTGGAGGGGGCTAAGGCCATCGATATTACTGGACAATTTTTCCTTTCAAAAACCCTTATGAAATCGATTTTATCCGCCCGCGTCCGTCTGTTCACTATATAACTCGCGAACGGTAAAAGCGTTAAGCCGATCGTCATGAAACTTTTATATCGGTTACTTTTTTCCAGTTTCGAGTAACGTTAAAAATTAATGCGGCTTTGTCGAAGGTCGATTTACGGTCGATGCGATTCAGTGCATTCGTATTGCAACATCCAAGATATAGACATTACCACCAGAACGGGCCATGTCCCTACACCGCAGGTCGAGCGACGCGACGTCATGGAGTATTGGAGGTTAGTATGAGTTTGTATAAGTTAAATAATAAGACTGCTGAAGGTAATAGCATCAAATTTGTGAAATTTCAATTTGTGCGTGTGTAACCCCTCTTAAGGTTTGGATAGACATCGGGCGGAATGAAAATGAAATTTTTATCCGCTGCGATTTTCGCAATGAAAATGAATGCTTACTGTCGTGGAACATGTCGGAAATGATGGGGAATTCCATAAGCTACAATCCGAATATGGTTCCAAAATTTTTCTCGGCCATTTTATGTATTATTTTTCGATTCCCCGGTCATTTCACCGTGGAAAATATCTAATGACCGAGGAATCGAAAAATAATACATAAAATGGCCGAGAAAAATGTTGGAACCATATTCGGATTGTAGCTTATGGAATTCCTCATCATTTCCGACATGTTCCACGAAATTAATCACGCATAGTATGTGTCCTTCGTGGGAGCAAAGCGACATAATAATTTAATAATACACGCCCGACAACGACGTCGACGACCATGATACATCACCAACTCCAGAAATTAATTTCAAAATGCGTATTCTTCCATGAAAACATCCATTCTGAATGGTATTGGATAATTGAAACGATTCTTCATCCATTTGTATATTTGATGAGCTCACACTGTGAGAAGAGTGCGCGCACGAAGAGTGTCTCATATCGTGTTAAACATAAAAATGTTCCAAAAATAGTGAGAAAGTATCTTTTCAAATAGACATATATGTACATACTTGAACACCGAATTCAAGAAGTATTGTTTTCCCATTCTCTTTTCTTCGATAAGTATTTTGAAATCATAAATCAAAGTTTCCCTTTCTGCGGCGATCATTTCGATAGAGTACAGTCTCGATCCTTATAGTCGCGACTCTTGGCGCAGCTATTTGAGGAACATAAATTGAAGGAATACAACACAGTATGAGCGGGCGGATGGATGGGCTTCGGATCTTACACCAGTCAATATAACATTTTTCTCAATTTGATATAAATACTTTTGGTGCGGTTCGTAAAATGTTTGATAAAGATGATGATGAGGAAAAAGTATGGAAATTGAACAGTCTATGTACGTACCGATAGGTTACACATATGGGCGCATAAAAAGTTTGTGGCCTATACAGCTTTTACACTCCCATATCCATTCACATTCGGGCGTCTGAGGATATACCGAAAATAGCGCGGTGTAACCCAATGTGCAATGTGTCTATAGATTGTCCTAAATTTAGGAATCATGAAAATCATTAAATTGGTGCTTATGGTGGATACGTGTGTGCGCGGTTTTTGTGTAATTGCCCGGTCGTCGTCGACGAGATTTTCAAATGAATCTTGAAATAATTTGTTTATATGATACACGTGTTGTACGTTATGTGCGTGTACGCGTATATATTGTGACTTTTGAGCTATTTGTATAAGATGGAGTGCGCTCCATCATGCGGGATGTTTTATCAATTGGTACAGATGTCTCTTATGGGAGATGTGCCATGTACCGAAAACACGCATCTGGAGGGCGATTTATTTTTGGGGAAAAAGTAGGTAGGTACACCCGGACGATTGACAGGAAAGAGGGGTTGAAAACTCAATCAACTGGTGAAAGTGATGTGTCAAAATATATGCAGGAGATCAGGAATATTGATTTGCTTAAAAACGAATATACATACATATACATGCAATAAAAGATCAGTAACGGATAGTTACTTTAGGCGTTTAATAGATTTTTCTTTTATAAAATAATAAATCAAAAATAAAGAAAAAAATGGACTGACTTACCTTTATAAAATGTTCGGCAGGATGCCTGAAAATATAAAACAAAAAGAGTTAGATACAATGAATATACATACATAGTTCGCTTTTATATGTAGGGTACAGTGGAGTCACAGTTAAAGTGAGCCACCTCTTAGTAAGAGTTTTGCTGATAAGGAATATCCTTTAATAATTTGGGATAAAATACTCACTTTTATAGATTCTAAAGGTTCACGAAAGTATTCTCTTTTATATCCAGTAAAAAAGTCTTTATGACAACTAACAAAACAGCAAGCCAGGCTAGCACTCGATTAAAAAAAGTTGCACAAAGCCGAAAGGAAAAATTCATTATTAACATGGATTTAGTAAAAGAAAAATATAGAAACTACAGGGGACTTCTCAATATAGAATAATAAAGGAACGAAGTAAAGTGTCGAAAGGCAGGATTGAGACCCAGAAAAAGTATTTTCCATTTATTTATCGACGGCGGAATAAGTTTTTTTTATGTAAAGAATCACATCAATTAATAAAAACCACGTTAGGGCTCCACTACACAGTCATATTTCTATTATAATATGCTTAAGTTTACTTGATTTCGCTTTCTGCACGTCTAAAAATTTATACTGAATGAATCGAATAGGCTTAGGCATGACATACATATTATAATTGAAATATGACTGTGTAATGGAGGCCTTAAATACTTTTATTTATTTATCAACTGTTTCATATTGTACTCCAATCAATAGAGACGAAATAATAGGGGTTAGCGTGCAAAAATTGGGGACTTCTCAAATTTTTGATATGTTATAAAGACAGATTTTAGATGGTTTTTTCAAGATAGCGGCGGGAGCACAGGGGGGAAAGTGACGCAAACTTGGATTTTAACTTACCCCACCTGTCTTTATAACATATAAAAAATTTGAGAAGTCCCCAATTTTTGCAAGGTAAAATCTCCCCGTTGATTGGAGTATTGGTTCTTTTTTGAAAGTTGATACGAGGTACTGCATTTAGAAACCTAAAATGCTTAGTGAAAGTTGTTCCAATTTTACTTGAAAACCGCGAGTTGTCCCCTGCTTTGCTTAGTAATGTGCTAATTAAGTTCTTCTTAAAAAAGAAAAAAAGAAAGTCATTAACGAATTATGCGCTAAATTTGTAAATGAAAATTTAATTCCTTTTCTCTTCACCGGAATCAAAGATTTTAATTGCATGGGTCTGCTTGCATGATCCCTAATTCTTTCTAAAGTGAAATCCGACATGTCCCAATTTCATTTCCGGGAAATGAAATTTAAGAATTTTGTTTAGCCTGCACGTCCATTCAATAGAAGAAATTCATTTGAAATGAGAAATTATACGCTTAAACACTCAGCACATAAAAACGTTAAAAAAAAATCCTGCGAGAAATTTTGTGCCCAAAAAGGACCATCATCAATTAAATTTCAATTCGCCCGATATCATAGCGAATTCTTATACAGTTGGTTGAAATTGCATTAATTCTTTTAGCATTGAGAGGACAAATTTTGAATAAGGTGGATTGAGTTTTAGCAAGATGAGGTATGCTGCCGAGCCGCAGAGTCCTCCCTAATTTGTTTCTGCCAATATACTAAGATGGTAATACCAGGATTTCGCTAGGCCCGATTTAACTAGCTCTGATTTTATTCTCTTAGAATTCTCCGCTTTTATTCACATAAGCTAAGAACGTTGAAACCATTCGCAGCTTATCGAAAACTACTCCAAGATACTGTAAGGAAAACGAGCCCCATTCTTAGGCACACCATTTTCCAGAGCAGAGTTTTCAAAAATTTGCTGAGTGTTTTAGCGAAACAAATAATATTTTGCATTAGCTTTCGATGTCTTCGACGTTTTCGAAACTGTCGCCAGGTTCCCGTGTGTCACCTATTTATTTTTTTTTTGATGATGGTGAAAAATATGTTGTTCGGAGAGTTCAATGAAAAGCTTAAATATTTCAATTCCAAACAAACTCTCTGCAAAGCCTTGCTGAACTGTGCTGATTCTTACCAAAAATATTTATAACTTTTGTTTTTAACTCAACTAGTATTAAGTAATTTTTGTGAATTATATAGGAGTATTAGTCCATTTAGTAAAAATAAATAAATTGCTATTAAGAATCTGGATGATATCAGAACCGGTTTCTTGTTTCTACTACAGGGTGGGCCACGAAAGACCTACTAATTTTAAAAGCGTATAACTCTTCTAATTACTAATTGTAGTCTGGCTGGTCTAGCGGTTAGTGCGCGCACCTTCGGTGCACAGGCTCATGAGTTCGAATCTCACCGTGTTCCATGGTGTTTTTCGAACTCACGAGCTTGTGACGGACTATGATCTCACTCAGATGTTAAACGAGTACCCATTTATGGGGATAAATAACACTGCTGAGCGTGATGCTGATCTCATTACCTCAACAAAAAGCAGATAAGATCTTGGAAATAGGATGTCACTAACACATCCTGCGGCCTTAGTCCAATGCTGGATTGTCGCGCCTGTTATTTTATTTTTTATTTTAATTACTAATTGTTTTATTTAATTTTTTTATATATGAAATACATTTTATGGAAATTAAGTATGAAAGATGACATCTGACAAATGTCAACTATTTCGCTCGATACAGACATGAGCTTTTTTAGCGCATTTTCCATTACACCACGTTATGTTTCTGGTTGCAGGCTCCGTATTTCGTCTCGAATATTCTGCTTTAGTTGTCTAATAGTCTTTGGTTTATTAATATACACTTTGTCTTTTAAATATCCCCATAAAAAAAGTCGGACGCAGTTAAATCTGGCGAACGAGGTGGCCAAGGGAAACCTGAATTTTTTGAAATCAAACGTTCGCCAAAAATTTCGCGTTGTTGGTGGTCCTGGGGTAGCAGAGTTTGCACAATTTGAATTTTGTATGGGTGCACCTTAAGATCCAACTTTAAAATTCTCCATAATGTTGTTCTTGAAATGCCCAATTGGGTCGAACGACGACGAGTTGAGACAAATTGATCATTTGCAACACTCTGCCGCACAGCTTCCACCATGTCCTCAGTGCGAATATTTAGACTAGGACCTCTTCCCGGACGGTCGGCCACTGAGCCCCGTTCCTCTAAACGGTCGACCAAACTTCTAATCATGAACGCTGTGGGAGCTGATCTTGAATTAAAATATTGGCGATATTTTCGCTGTGTCATAACAATAGATCGTTGACAAGAATAGAAAAAATCGATAATTTTAACGTTGTTGTGTACTGTATGAACTCGTTATAAATTTCCAAGAGTTAAATTATAATCTGTAAAAAGAAAAAAAAAAAATTAAAAAGCTATACGTGGTTCAAATTGGTAGGTCTTTCGTGGCCCACCCGGTATATAGCCTTCTATGAATTACTGGAGCTTTGTTTCGAATCCCACAGTGACCAGGAGTTTTTGTGTTGTCCTTATAAAAAAGATAAATAGAAATCGTTTCGGAGCTACTCGTTGTTACAACGACCAAGAGCCAAAAAATTTCTTTTACAAATATACCGACATAAATACTATCTCCAGTACAGAAGGGGCAGCAAACTATTCTCTAGTCCGGGCGGTGTAAGCTCTAGAACGGGTGCTGATGATAACTGTGAAAAATAATGCAGGCTTTTCCTTGTCTTGGAGCTTACTGTAATATGGCAAGTATTCAGACTTCAGAGCCATTTGGATAATAAGGTTGCTTCTCGGATGAGAGCAGGGGCGGCGCATGGCGGCGTAGCCCACGAGATTTAGGGGCCCAAAAGCCACATGAAAGATTTTTCTGACCATAAACCAGTTCATGAGAAAATCCGGATCCTCAAATTTTCACAAAAAAAAAAAAATGCTTTCCATGGCTGCGCTATTTGCTGAAGCCGCGGTATGTAATCTGACCCACCTTTTTCCTTGCCAAGTACCATATGGGCAAAAAGATTCTTTAGGTCCTTCTGCATATAAACTATGTTAAAATATTTTTGGTGAAAGTAGGTACCTTTTCTAAACTTTCGGTCTAAATTCCAATCCACTTTGTCATGAACTGTCAAACATGAACAAAATAGTTTGAGAGTATTAAACTTAATTCAAACTAGTTAATATGTCGTTGAAGACTAAATGGTTTTATCTTGCTTGCGGTATATACACGGTCATTAGGGCTGTGGTGGTGCAGAGGCCACATTTGGCTTGAAAGGAGTCTTGCCAAATTACTGTATTGAATTTAATATTAAGTAGAAACGTCCTTAAAATTTAAGGATTTAAATTAGAGCACACTTAAATTTAAAGCTGAAACAAGGAATAGAGTTGAATTAAAAACGTGCCACTTCTTTCAATTGTGTAGCAAGTTACAAACTTAGGCCGCCCACACACAAGGCGTCCGAATATTTTTTTTTGGATTCTCAGTTCTGTCAAATTCATACATTTTTGTTTGATTTTGACAGAAATAAAATTCAAAAAAAGGATTAGGATTGAGTCCCATTGTAGGCGCAGGTAATTTACTATGCTTAAATATCACCAACACCTATAGAGGTCAATGCGGCGCTGCGTGAGCGTAGCTCTTACTGAAGTTACTGTACGACTTTCTTACACTGTAACGTAAAAATCATGTTTCAAAAGAGTTGGTTTAAGGTTGATCCACACTTTTTAGTCATCAGTCACCCATATAAATTGACAGATTGTCAGCCAAAAGTGTGGATCGACGATCGATCTTCAAGAGTGCTCGATTTATTTCACTCGGCTTTTTTCAGTGTAGGGGGGCCCACTCAAGAAATTGGCGGGAGAGCCTCGAGTGAAGTTGTTCCGCCACTGGATGAGAGGCGATATAGCAAAACCTACCCCACCGCACAGCTGGCATTCTTGCTATTAGTGACCAAACGAATATTATCTAAGAAATTCAAATATGTGCACTAAACGCTAAATCGGGACGAAACAAACCGGGATGCATACTGCAAATTAGAGTATCTTAAGACAAACCACGTATTATTTTTCATAATTGTCCTTAATGATCGGCTAGAAAGTGGTCTTTAAACAAAAAAAATAGTGAGCCCTTTTATTAGGTCGTATATGTCAACAAACTAAATAAATAATGTGAAAATCTATTAACAGTGTAGTCAAACCGGTACAAAAACTGTCAGGGATTTGAGAGAAATGTGAACTTCTTTGTAGAACCGAGAGATCAAACTCACCCCTAGCATTGGCGTCATAAAAAAATAGTCAAAAATAAACTTCACTTCATGCATCACGAGTCGACGTGCTGTATCTATAGGACGCATTGAAAGTGAAACACATGGTCAGCTGAGGGAATTGCCATTAATCAGGATGTGTGCTTGCATATGGGAAATCTCTCTCTCTATTACCGTAACTCCTAGTGGAGCATGGTGCGTTGATGACCACCGTGTGTAGTCATCAACGTTACAAAGACAATTGAATTCGGAGTGTGATAAGGTTGTCAGCCATACCACTTCCTAGTCGCATTGTTAGTTTATTATTCTACGATAAGAATATTTCTTATCATCTTCTACTGAATAATAAACTTGCGACGAGTCGTGCCGAGTTTGGAAACTCGTTTCTCTATGAGTGTTTATTTCACAGAGTGGCGACCGAACGATCACGGCCACAGAGCACGACATATGGGAAATACAATGGTTCTTTTCTCCTCAAAAACGATTAGTACACTTGTCGAATTCTTCTTAAGGGTGGGCCAATTACAAGTTCGTTTTTAAAAATGCCAATAAATGAACAAAATTATTTTTTTTCCATGTCTTATGGCTTTATTAGAAAGTAAGTATAAGCTCCCATTAATGATGGAACAAAACTTCATTCAAGTGGCTGCCCGGCTGGCGTCGCAGTAGCGCATTCTGTCACACTAATACAATTGTTCTTTTCTCATCAAAAATAATTCATTTCCTTGTCGAATTCTTCTTACTATATATGTAAGACAAACGCAAGTTTGATTCTTTACGTATTGATGTTGTTGGCGTGAGTGTACCAACACATGAGCGTTATACGCTGCCACAAGATGGCCGTCACACCACACAGTTGCAGACAACAAATATTTGTGTAAGCCTAGCTTGAAATTTTTGTTGTTTGCAAAAATGTCAACATGTCGCTTCTGCAGAAATTGGACTGCTTTGAAGCCATTCAAATTTAATAATCATTTTGACGTGGGATTCATATGGAGTCATTTTACGGTGTTCATTTTTCATTCATCACGAATGATACATCATTCATTCATTTCGCGTAAGTCATGAATATTTTTCACGAGCGATGCATTAAACATATATGTTACATACACGGTCGGAAATTTAGTTTCTTTTTAAAACTTTTATAGTAAACCGAAAAAGTTGACTCCATATACAAACTTTGCTTGAAATCTAAACAATTCAATTGTTTCATTAATTTTAGTGAAATTGTGTACATATGGTGGTTGAAATCCTTCTTGATCCGAACGAGAAGGATTCTCTGCTTATATTAGGCTTTGTTCCTTGTGTAACCGCCGCGATGTAAACGTCCACTGGTGAGACTACCGCCGCGCCGGAAGGGTTGTGGCTATGAAGTAATACACAGAATATTCTTTATCGTTCACAAATCCTTATATTTAAATTCGAAAGGCGAACTCTGAATCGATACTGACTCTGATAAAAAAAAAACCCGAGACAGCCACTATTTTGTCGCCATTCCAAAATTTGAAGATTTTGAAAATTTTCATTGCAAAATTTTAAAATCAAGCGATCAAGCGAATTATGAAATCTAATATTTGATTGTGTCAACCAAATTTGTGGACAAATGTAAGTATGCTGTGTTCGGAAGAACACATGGAACCATGGGCGTAGCCAGAGGGGGGCACGGAGGGGCGCTTGCCCCCCCCTGATCGATGAGTATGGTAAAAAAAAATCTTACCGATGTAGTAAAAAAAACTGCTGCCCTTTACAATGCTAGAAGGCGTAAAAATGCGAGTTTGATTCCAGGCACTACGCAAAATTTTCTGCTGCTGAGACTGTAGTTTGGAAAACTGAAATACTTGTACTTTTTTGGTCCTTAATATCCGGAGCTGGGATACCTACGTGTTAGCATCATGAATCGATAAAATTAGATCAGAAATGAATCCCTCCCTTAGGGAGACTCTTTTTTCTTTTGCGAAAATCCCATATTTGCAGAACACAATTTTAACTGTCACATAAAGGTCTCTCCAGGAAAGTAGTGGAATTGAACTTAATTCAATCTGAAAGTAATTTTATTGACAAATGGTAAACAGCTTTTGCTTTGCCTAGTTAGGGACCTTGTAAAGAAATTCATTTTATAGCTGAATCATACCAGCAATGACATTTAGCCACAGTTAATAATGTTAAATGCGGAGGAAATCTTATCAAAATCGACCGTATTTCTATAAAAAAAGATTTATAAATTTTGCTCAGTAGAAAAACAGCGACAAACGACAGAAACTGATCTCTTGGCCTATTTCTTTTCAATCGCAAGTGGAATATGTAGTCCGAGAGACAAAAATAGCACTGAATATTGACGAGCTACGGTCTAAAAAGCTGAAATTGGAGTCCATTTGAATGTAATCAGAATCACACACTGATTTTCGAATGACGGAAATGCGCCATTTTTACACAAATTTACCATCATAAGCACGAATTCCTTAATGATAGGAGACGCCATCTGTTGTAAAATTGAAGAAAAAGATTTTTTTGCAAAAATATTATATTTGTTATCAATTTCAACTCCTAAGAAAATCCTGATGTTGAGAAAATTTCGGGCTTGTATGTATCCCTAAATCTCTCCAGCCGACTGTCGGATAATGTTTCTTTCTATGGGTTCTGTGGATGTAAGACAAGAGGCTTCTCGGTGTGTTTCGGCAGGAGATGCGCACCTCTAGAACCAAGCAAAGCCAGAATTTAAAACGGACATTGATCTCGCAAGTGGAATATGCAAGTCCAAAAGCCAAAAATAGCACTGAATATAGATGAGCTACGGTCTGAAAAGCAGAATCGGAGGCCAGTTGAATGTAATCAGAATCACCAGTTAAAGTCTAAACACGTTCAGGGGCCATTTTTCGTTAAATGGTGTAGAAAATCATTTTCGACTGTCCTTTCGTAAAATTTAGCTCTAAAATTAAAAAAACAGACGCGAGAGTTAAACATTGGACTAAATCCGCAGATGTGTTAGTGACATCCAATTCCCAAGATCCTAACTGCTTTTTAGTTGAGGTGTTGAGATCAATGTTAGCAATGTTATGTATCCCCATAAATCTGAGTGAGATCAAAGTTCGTCACAAGGGGCGTGAGTTGGAAAAACACCATAAACTGAATTCGTTGACAGTGAGTCTCGAACCAATGACCCTGTGCACCAAAGAGCGCGCACTAACCATTACACCAGCCAGATTACTCTCAATTTTGCCTAACAATATTTTCGCGACCAACAATTGAAACTCCTAAGAAAATCTTGATGTTGAAAAAATTTCGGGCTTGCCCCCCCCTGACTGAAATCCTGGCTACGTCCATGCCCGGATCCTTAAGGGCACTGAATATAGGTAACAACTAATCGAAAGTCAATTATTAAATTATTAAAAACAAGCTATTTTATAAAATTCCTGGTTGATGCAGCTATTGAAGTTAGAAGACGTTTTAAGACTGACAAATTGCTTCGATCTATCGAAAAACTCGGCTAACCGAAATCCGAGTTGTGGAAAAATTTATAAGGAAATTGCAAGGGACCAAAGAAATATATTCGTCACATGGAAAATTCGCGTAATAGAGGTTCGCGTTATGGGCGTTCGACTGTATTTTCGAAAATATCCTTTTATGTTGGCCAATAGTTGTTGAATACTTACGTTCTATCCTTCTTCAACCACCATACGTTTTTCAACAGTTCCAGTAGTTACCGGCATTTGGAATTATTAACAATTTATTATACTTTTGTATTTATTTTAGATTCTTTGATTTTCCTATTGAATCGATTTCAATAATTTATTTTTTTTAATCAAATTATATTTATGACACATTGAATTTAATTTGGTCATACATATTTCACTCACGAATTAACGCTATAGCTTCCCAGACATTTTCGATCTTAATTTTCGAAATAAATCACAATTTCAATCTGAAACATATGCAACGTCTTAAGCTTCCCAACTTCATTGTCTACAACACATCTCCCCAATTATGTCTGGCGAGGGGAATCAATCTTTAAATCGTATGTCATATAAAATTCCCGTTTTGGATTTTCCAACAATAAAAAAAAACATTTATATCTCTCTGATAAATATACATACATATTTAACATCAACTCATCAAAACAACACATATGGTCTCGAACTTATACTCTCTCCTCTCGATGCGTACTAAGAAAATTTACCAAGTTCTTCAGCTAGCACACACTTTAAATCAGCTACACACCAAACACAGATTCTCGCCAAAGATTCCCGACGAGACAAAACAGCAACTTCTTGTTCTTAGCCATACAGATTATACGAAAAGGGGGATGCTAACATTATGCTAAATACATACTCGTCTCATCTCGGAATTTTCCCTGAGATTTGTTCCATGTTCCTCATCGATATTATTCTATACGTTCGCTCTCGCACATATTACGAATGTGTTGTTTATCGATATAAATTTGAAATGCCGAATAATTTTCAAATTCAGATTTTTTGTTGTTCCCGAAATAATTATATCTTCGATTGTCGGTTGTATATTGAAACCCTACATGGCTGGTTTCCGCGAGTTGGCGGTTTTCCACCCTCTATAAATAGACTGCGATCTTAAGAGATGTGCCGAGATTGAAGAAATCACGCATATGTCGGAAAATTCACATCTGAGTATGGAGTATTCAAATTTGGTACACGCAGTGGCGGAACAACTTGACTCGGGGCCCTCCCGTCAAATCCACTTAAGTGTTTTCTTTTAAGATTATAGAAAAAATCTGCCATTCTTTACTGGCAATTATGCTACTATATTGAGCATCACAAAATTAAGTTCAAATAAAGAGAACGTGACATTCCTTATATTCCACCAGAGACCTCATCAGTTTCGTACAATTTACCACATCACGCTTGTTGGTCCAGCCAATTCGGTCACTCAGCACCGCGAAGCTGCTGTTTCTGGGGCGATTGCATTGTTACGAATTAACGCAATGCAAGCCAAATTACTTTTCCCAAATTTCCCGGTTACTGTCGCAGGTTTCAGTAAATAGCACAGCCAGGAGGAAATGAATTGCGTAATAGAGGCTTATAAGGCTTTTTCATAGTGCCGAAAACTGACTTTTTATTTTAAAGAAATTAAGTGTAAATTAAGCTGAACATTTTTTGAATCTTGGACTTATACTTTCACAGAGACGCATAAGGATGTGTTTTCATTGTATCAATTCTACACCCTCCGTCGACACGGCTCTCATCACTATCATCGCAAATGCATTAGAGTCACATCGCTTGACTATTCACTAATCATTGTTTTATTCGTATTTATTTTTCTCACGTTTTTAGGGTTTTTTAGATTTTTCAAAAAACGCTTATGAAATCGATTTTGTCCGTCCGTCTGTCCGTCCGTCTGTTCACTAAATAACTCGCGAACGGCTTAACCGATCATCATGAAATTTGGTAGGAATGTGTAGAATGGTAACAGTCTTTGGCACGAAATACTTAAAAGTTGGTAGGAAAAAAAAAACAGGGTGTCCCGGACATTTGAAAATTTGTTCACTAAATAACTCGCGAACGGCTTAACGGATCGTCATGAAATTTGGTAGGAATGTGTAGAATGGTAACAGTCTTTGGCATGAAATACTTAAAAATTGGTATGGCAAAGATAACAGGGTGTCCCGGACATTTACAAATTTGTTCACTAAATACCTCGCGAACGGCTTAACTAATCGTCATGTATTTTAGTAGGAATATGTAGAATAGTAACAGTCTTTGGCACGAAATACTTAGAAGTTAGTAGGGCAAAGATAACAGGGTGTCCCGGAGATATAAAAATTTGTTCACTAACTGATCGTTATGAAATTTGGTAGGAATGTGTAGAATCGAAAGAGTCTTTAGCACGAAATACTTAGACGTTGGTAGGAAAAAGCTAACAGGGTGTACCGGAGATTTTAAAAAGTCGAGTTTTTTAGTTTTTATTGGACATGGACGTATGGGTACTCAAATCAAAGAACTCGATGGGTACATTTCATATCAGTCGCTTTTTTTTTAGTTTAGAGTAATGGTAACATAGTTACAGCTAATAAATCCAGTTAATATATGTAGCCATGATACATAGTAAATCTTTTTTTGGATTGGTCTAATTAAAAAGTGATATATAATGAAAGGCGTTAGCATAATTCTTATTTATTACCTATAAAATATATGTGCAAAATTATTCACTATGTGTGTATCCAAAATCTAAAAAATCCTCATATTGCGGGCGCAGCCCTCTGTACGCCGGTATTTTTCAATAGTCTTGTGGACAACGGTTTAAGTAAAATTCGCTGAATTTCTGAAACAAGTAAGGTTGCTTCCCGCAAGATTGTTTTATTGTAAAAATTTGAACATCCGGCAATTTGTCTGATAGAATTTCAAAATTTTTAGGACAAAATTAAATTTTCTGAACGTACAGGCTATTTCGCTTATGTAGGGGAGGTGGTCAAAGAGGGACAATAAATTAATTGAATACACTATGGCAAATTTATCGCTTGTTATCTACAAAAAAAAAAAATTTAATTTCCGGGAAATCGTTTTTCGTAGTCGCGATTCATACATGGTTCAACAAATATTTCTTATGGCTTTTGGGCTCCTAAATCTCGTGAACCCTCCCGCCATCCACGCAGATCCTGCGGGCCCTTATGCGCCGCCCCTGGGTACACGTTATTGAAAAATGGAGGAAAGAGCAAAACTCAAAATTTCTGTTTAAATGACAAGTGTCAAAACGGGAAGAAGAATGTTTTTTTTATTTTGTTTTTGTAGTTTTAATAACTTTAGCTTATTAACTAATTTTACTTTAATATTTATTTATTTAGTTATGAATTTGGAAATGGTTCTGTAAATAATTTAGAGAAAATTGATGGTTTGATTTGCGCAATTTAAAACAAACTCTTGGACTATTTAATTAGGAAATTATACCCAATTACTCCTTATCTCGAGAAAAGTATGTATGTAATATCTGTGGATAATTTTCACAATTGGACCCTGACCAAATTCCACTGTGTGCATTTCATCCGCCTACAAGTGCTTTTATTGTTGCTCTAAAAATCGGCAAAATTTCAAAAGATTTTTCTCTATGTTTTCCCTCAAATTAACAAAAACAAAAAAACAAAATGATTAAAACCAGAGTAAAGATAAATGCGTTACATTTTATTTAAAATCTGATATCTGTTGCTATCATTCAATTTCTACGTAGTTTTTTTTTGTTACTAATTTTATCGATAATAAGTAAGTAGGTACAATGTCGGTGTAGGAATCGTGCGTACATTTGTATACCCTATACCCATAAGATGGTATGTTGTTGTTTTTGTTACGCCGATATTATGTTACACCTTAATGAAGTTTCTGGAGGAATGGCAATATCCATAATAGAAATAATCATAGTCGATCAAAATGGGATATTTTTGATGTTGTTGTTGTAAAACGTTTTTTTGGCATGTTCTGCTATCCGCTCTCATAGGGGGAACTTTTGTGTTTCCGATATTTTCCGCTATATGTCCGCTATATGGCGGAAGGTAAGATAAGTGTCGCTAGTGTCGATAACAAGAACAAGAAAATTCTTCTTGCGAAGCTGATAGCGTAATGTTCCGTTTTTTTTTTCGGGAACGTTGCTATTCTTCGGAGTCGTGTATACACTATAGTGTTGCCTCAATAAGGCTATTGAGGCAACACAACACGACTCCGAAAAATGGGATATTTCTGTTTGTCTGTCTATTCGAAGCATGTGGCATAACTTCCCAAATAATAACTAAAATTTGGGAGGACGTTTCTTGTTCTTCTCAGTACCGTATAGCCAGCCCTATGTGGGGCCATGGTGCCTTAACTCAGCCGTTTTTATAGGCAATTTCGAGTCAACGTTACATTGAATATCATTTCAGTATATAATATTGCAAGAACTATATATTTCCTATCCGCACATGTACGGACATTTTGGCAGGAATTTTGGATTGGTAAAAATTTGTCAAATTAGACAAATTCTAGTACCGCCTGCCATAAGTGCATTTTTAAAAACAACACAAGCATCCATGGTCACAGTGCGGTGGGACTCGGACCCACGCTACGTCAACTCAGAGATGAAGTGTCATCTCTAACACTGAGCTACCGACTGGCCGTTCCAAATAGGGTCATTGTGAATAGCGGGTGGTGGCCTTTTTTTGCGGACTGGTCTTTTCGGCGGGAGTCCGCTGACAGTTGACGATGATGGAGGAAAAGCCGACTCGATAGTGTTTTCGTTAGAGAAGTGCCTCGCGAGAGAACGGGATTTGACAGTTGTGCCTGTAGAATAAGATAAACAACTCCTTCTAGAAATATGATTTTCCACGTTCACACGAGAGACCGTTAGTAAAAAAATGACAATTTGACAATATCCTGCCTTAGAACTGAGCCGGGCAATAGTGGCATGTCTCCCCTAAGCTAACCCCACATTCCCGGATGATATAATTTCATAATTAGTTGACCGAGGAGTGTACCTCGTCTCCTTACAATATAAAGGTAGCGCTCAAAGCTCTCATTATGTAAAACGGGGATCTTAACCACCTTTAAACACTTTAACGGTAATCATAGCCTTGAGTGACAAGAATTTTTGCACAGATTTCCCGTACATTCGCCCACGATTTTGGTATGTCTTCCAGCCAAACATATAGGCTGGCTTCCCCAGTTCCATTACAGCCAAGTCGAGTCTATGCTTAAGCTACTGGAGTGACTTGTCGATATTCATGTATGAACTATCATCACGCCACATCTCCTATCTACGGCACAACATGCTTACTGGAGAGGGCGGTCAGCGGATACAGCTCAGCACTCGCTAGTCGGCTACATTGAAAAATCTCAACATCAAAAGAAATACACTATGGCTGTGTTTTTAAGTATTTTTTAATAATATGAGACATTCGGAGTCGATTCGGAGTTACCACATCGAAGGGTTCATTTCCACAGTCATAAATTCGCTATTAACGTCTAGACGGATTTAAATCACAATGGGTGTGTCCTCTGTATGTATATGCAGGGGTACACCACAAGGAGGTCACTGCTGATGATGTCGTCATCAATGGGTGTGTCCTCTGTATGTATATGCAGGGGTACACCACAAGGAGGTAACTGCTGACGATGTCGTCATTGCTAGGTAAGTTCCCAGAAGTTCTCAGTGGACTATTGGAGAACGCCTTGCCTATTGCAACAAACAGGGCAAATGTCAGTGGGGTCGGACTTAGTCCAGCTAATGCGGAGGTGGTGCTCTTTACTAAAAGACGTAC
This sequence comes from Microchrysa polita, assembly GCA_949715475.1. NCBI lineage: Eukaryota > Metazoa > Arthropoda > Insecta > Diptera > Stratiomyidae > Microchrysa > Microchrysa polita. The sequence goes on along the minus strand of OX454416.1, from coordinate 112,171,102 downwards.
GATCTCTTTTTTTGACCCTCCCATTCCTACTTTTGCCTAAAAGGAGTCTTGCTGAGCAAAAGGTTTCACATTCAAGAGAGGGTGGCTAAATCAACTATAGCGCTTTATTCGTGCAGAAAAGCCATATTGGATTTACGCTGCTATCGGGCAACCTATTCCACTGTACCGTGTATGCGTAACTGATGGTGGGCATAGTAGAACAACTTAATTTGTTTTCGGAAGTATAAAAATGGCTTCTCTTGTCAGAACTGGAGCTCTTCGTACTGCCACCCTGATACGGTGCTTAACCTGCTCCCGTTGCACCTATTCGCCCAAAAAACTACGGCTAACACGGCTCTACGCTTACGTGAAATTAATAAGTGGCAAACGCTGGATTACTTTAAGCTATACCCTTAGAGACTAATAAACACTACTCCCAAGTACGTTTTTGGCAAAAACCATTATAGTTCCGTCGCGGGATTATTGGGATAACAATACGCCCCTGACAACGGGGTCTTTTGTGTCTACATAGATGGCTCCAAGACAGATGAAAGAGTTGGTATTGGAGGCCACTCGGATGGACAAGGAATTTACTCGTCGCTGCGTCTAATTCGCCACTGTGGTGTCCTTCAAGCGGAAATTACTGCAATCATGGAAGACCTAACCTGGTTAGGAAATCATGTCGTCACTATGAGGAATGTTATCATATACACTGACAATGGCTGCAATTCCATCTCTCGAATCAATCCTGACTACATCCAAAACTGCTGAAAGCTGCCGCTCAGCTATTAGGGTAATGATTAACTTTTCAGCATCGTTCTCTGCTCGATACCTAGTCATAGTGGATTTGAAGGGAACTGCTATCATCATGATAACGGGCGATCACAATAACCTAAAAGTTCCTATTGCTCCTAATAAACAGGCAATAAAAAGGACCTTCCAACTCATTGGCTGTATGGTTTAAACGTCAAACAAATTGGAATTTCTGTAAAACAGAAAGTTTGTTCGGGAATCTGTGCACAATTTGCTAACTTTTAACACCAGAACAATCAACATACATACTTTTTTGTCAAATTCATTAAAAAACATATACCGACAAATAAGATGAAAATACTAAGCTACTAAAATTCATAAATACTTAGAATAAACCCCACGTTTGGCTCTTTTTATGATACGCCCCTACAACGAATCTCGTACTCTCTTCGTAGGGTTTCGTCGCGAAAATAATAAGCACATGGTAATGCAATTGGTCCCGTATACGGAACAGGCGTTTGTATTCAGATATTCGTTCCATTTTCTTCTTGTTTGTATATATCAGGACGGATGAGGAGGAACATCGTTTGTATGTCCATCACAATGAAGATCGTACGCCATCTATGATAACACCGTGATTGACCACAAGAGAAGGGTGCGGTGCCTATAATAGGAAGATGAAATGCGGAACTGCACTATATGTCCATAGCGGGGAGAGCTTATTGTCATTTTAATGAAGTCGATCGGCAACCCAAGCTGCTGAGCTTCACTGCCATAGGGCCATAGTATGTTCTCTCCACCACCAATCTTCACACTAAGATTTCCAAATTTCAATCCACTCATTCGAAGGGCTTTACAAAAGTTGCTCTAAACCAGTGATTCCGAATAGGTGGTGCGCGCCCCCTTAGGGGGTCAAATTTTAATGTCCATATAATTTCTATGAAACACTACCGAACTCACTTCCGGTCCTCGCGCGGTTTTTGAGGCCCCGACCCCCTAAGTTCAAAAAAATCAATAATTGGGTAGCTTGCGACATCCTACGACTATGCTTTTGTTTTTTTTTTAATTTGGTAATTTTCCCTACAAAGTGAATAATTTCTCGTTACTTTTTAAAACTGGTTGGAAAAGGGTAATAAATGAAAATCAGAGCGTTCAATTTCAGTTTGGATTTCTTTTGTCAGAGAAATAGTCGTACTCCAGCGAGAACAGACAAGAATTACTTCACAGAGATGGGCTCTGCTCACTACTGGGACGCTAAAATAAATTTTCAATGATTCTGTGATATTAACTATACATCCGAGACGCCACTTCTATCACCGACTTCTAGGACCAAACTGATTTATCAAATCATCTGCATTCTCCAGGGCTCGGTGCGTTCGGGTCAGGCTCGCTGAAATCACTCTTCAAAGACAATAATGTGAATTAAAAAAAATACTTTGAGCGAGGCCTTTAGTTACGAGCCACGAAAAGGAAGATTGAAAAATCAAGCAGTTTTCGCGATCTCCACATTGCAGTGTTAACACGGGTCTAGGAATTCGACATGTAGGTACTTCAGTAAAAATTCTAATCAATTAGGAAGAGATTTTTTATAATGTAGAATTTGAGCGATTTTTTAAATTTATACGCTAGTCCCTAATTTTAGAACATTCAGTGCCGGCTCTTTAGAATTACGTCACGATCTCCCGGGGGGTCGCGACCGGTTGAGAACCGATGCTCTAGTCCAACCAAACGTTTTTTATCAATCAGACCTTCACGTGATTTTAAATCTCACTGGGCGGCTAGTGTTGGTTCCAATATTTCAATGTCCCCGTTCAGAAGTTCACAGGCATAAAAAATCTGGAATTATCTGTCTAGTTCTTGTAATTGTGCTTCCATTTTACACAATAGTAATGTACAGCTTTTGAAGAAGCTGCGAGTATGGCTTCTCGAGAGATTTTTTTTTACCAAAACAGAGTTGACTAAAAAAGGCCACCAACATTTATTTATCCAAAAGAACGCTCCAAATGTGGCTAACTTCCTCAGGTAGCATGTTTGAGCTGCTCATTGTTTGTCCGCTTAAACAAACCCTAACCAAATAAAATGAGTTTCAAACGAATAAAGTAGTTTTATGTAAGTTTGCAGTCGAAAACACAGAAAACTACACAAATTTTTCAGAGGGCGTCAAACTTTTTAGACCTCGCAAAGGGGGATGGACTTTAAACACATTGCTGCGAAAAATTACGAGAGCCTCGACTGAACGTTTTTATTGAAAAATATTTCCATTGCGGCAATTTTTGTTATAGTCCTTCAGCTTTGAAGGATTCTGTCCTTCTTATAAACAGATGAACAATTTCTGCGAAACATTCAATATTGTGAAAACACTTAGACACTGCTTATGATGCGCCTCTGAATTTATGAAAAAAAAAAATTGTCGTATTTTGTGCAAGATTATGCTAAAATGAGGCGCCTATGGCCACTTTTTTCGAGGTCGCTGGCGGATCGGATAAAATCTTTCGAGGGCCAAATTTTGGCCCGCGGGCCGTATGTGCTGCTTTACCTTCTTTAATATCTCTTCTATAAATATGGCCAGAAATTTTATCACACATCAATGACTATTTGTATGACATATCTATGAAATTTATAGAAAATTAAGGACCTATGCCTCATCAAAGGATCTCCCCTATAAGGCTATAACCAGAGAAATTTATTCGAGAGATTGTCGGAATAAACTTCAAATTTTGGGTCGAATTGTAGTAGTGACATGTTGCTATAATATTGTGTAAATGAATCAGATTGGACCCATTTCCCCTACATAAGCACTTGAAATTGAATATTTCCGGTTTTGCGTTCCTTCTCTATAGGTCTGCGTACTGGTATAGGGTATACACTTATCGTGCTATTCGCGCACGATTAGAACTCGGTCTCGTTATACTATTTATGTGTACTAATTACAGATGACGGAATTCAAAAGATATGACAGATAAGAATGATAATAATAATTTTTCCCCCTAAAATATTTTCAATTAAACGATGACGACAAGACAGTGTTTCGTCAAGCAAAAAAATGTCGATAGATGGATATTTTTAATTTTTTCGAAGAAAAAAGAATTTTAATGCCAGATAGATAAAATGTTTGAATGATGATAAGAAGAAAATATTGACGTTTTGTTTATATGGCCCAATTGGCGATTTATTATTGTAATATGTAATAGGATTCCATTTTGTAGAGATTTTCTTTTTTTTTTCATGCTTAAAACTTGTGACTTGCTTGGTTTTCCCTATAGTATCGTTTCATGGCAGTTACATGAGCTATTTAAAATTAAAAATTAAAAAAGGTATAAGGACGTTCCTACGAGTATGTATTTACTTGTATCTCGAAACGACTTACTGCCATTCCCTTGATACATAATCGTAAATCCAAATTAGCCATTTAAAAGCATGCGGCGGGCGGGGCAGTTCGTCCATATAGACTATACATAATATGAATATGACTAAGCGACCGTTCAGGACAATGTAAGAAAATGGAAGCTTCACGACAAGTCAATACACTGCTGGAGACACATGCGAGCATAAAAGTAATTTCATGATTTCAGGAAATCGATGACCTTTCAGAAGGACAACGTGCAAACACGCAGCCATACACATACGATAGCCTCTGGAATGGTGGAGAATTTTACTTAACCCCCATTTGGACAGAGTGGTAAACGTTATAGGTCGAGCGGCGATTTATATTTGTCCGCTGTGATGGCATTGCTCCCACGATACAAGTTTTTATGAATTTTAGTTTCTAAGAGTGCGGTTATAGGATCTTTTACGAATTCTCGAATAACTTAAACTGCTTGAACCTTTATAAGAAGCTTTTAAGCATTGATTGCAGTTCAAGCAAAATCACTGTCTATGGCGAGCCTGAGATATATATACCAGTGGCGTGCAGTCCATAGATGCGGTGGATGCGCCGCATCCCCTAAAATTTTCGAATACATATTATGCATACAACTTTCTTCACTTAAAGTTAAATAATCTGTATCTAATTACATATGTCCTAAAATATACACTATATGTATTTATTATAGTGTACATAAACAGAACTAAGCAAATTTAACCCGGATAGTATAAACATACCCAATAATAGTCGATCAAACGACAGCCCTTAAATTCTAAACCCATATGGACATAGTAATGTACGACTTTGTACTTGCTCCATAGTACCAGTCGTTCTGTGAGTTGAGTACTTTTCTACTGGATGCGGAAAAACATTTCACTCAGTCGTGAATCCAATCGAGCAAAATTTTAGTCGACACGACACATGCTCATTGAGTAATCTTTGTACCATTGGGGATGCGCAAACCAGTCCCGTACACGAAACGCATCCAAGTCAAATTCTCCAAGTTGTGCTGAGCAGTGTATGCAGGCAACAGGCATGAATGAGAGAACGAAAAGAAGAGCAAGCCAATGAGTGAAGCTCATCTAATATCTTGGAATGGAGAACGAAAGCAAGCAAGTACAAAAAGGGGAAGTAAGTAAGGAAGTACTCGTGGTGAAATTGATTGAACGCATCTGTTAGGGATTTCTTGATTATTCACCATGTTTCTCGCAAAATTTCAGTTTTTGTTTTCAGTATGGTCTGCTGATCGTCCTTTTAATGCTCTATGTCCGCCTTTGGAAAGATTTACTTAACATGGGGTCTTGAGTGATATGCCGTTCAAAAAGAAACGCTCCTGAGGGCCATCTGTGTGATATTAAGCCCCGGATAGAGTTCGAGCGGAATGAAAATGAAACGGTAATGAACCGGCATAAAAACCGTGGTGAATTTAAAATTTTAGCTTCGAAAATTGCTGCAAAGCCGTTTTACGTCCTAAATCATCTTAAAAATAACTAAAAAAATAATTTCCCCCTTGTCCGAATGCATTTTCAACGTGAAAATGAGTCGACTCTGTAGCATATTCTCCGTCGGGCGTGGTGAGTTTTGCAAACGTCAAACCGATTCACTGTCCACGACGAGTTCATCGCGGAAATTATCTAATGACCGGGGAATCGAAAAATAACACATAAAATGGCAGAGACAAATTGTGAAACCATTCTCGGATTTTAGTTTATGGAAGTCTCCATCATTTACCACATATTCCACGACAGTAAGTATGCATTTTCATTGAGAAAATCGCCGCGGACAAAAATTTCATTTTCATTCCGCCCGAAGTCTATTCAGGCCTTTAGGAGGAAATGCTGCCATGAGAGATAATTGTTGTTTCTCGCAAAATACCACTTTTTGTTCCATTTAAGGGCTCGTCTGCTGGTCGTCCTTTTAACGCTTTATGTCTGCCTTTGGAAATATTTACTTAACATGGTGTCCGTGTGATATTAGGGGAAAATGGTACATACTTTATTTATGTATATTCGTTTACTGTATTATATTGCCTGTGAATTTACTTGAAAAATAGTCAATTTTCGATTGATAAATCAAACGGGTTGTATGTAATTGGTATTTTGAAGCAAAATTTGGCTTAAGTACTGAGGGAAGTGTCGGGAAAATATTTAGGCTCTAAGGCTTCATGCACACGACGCGAAAACGGCTCGCAAGCTCGACACATCGAAATGCATTGGCTCTTATGGGAAGCTCACGACAGCGAGAGCCGTGCCACTGTCAAATCACAACTAGCGAGACGTGTTTTCACATATCGTGCACCACAATCCGCAAATTCACGGCTCGCGAGCCGTGTTTTGACTGTGCATGGCTCTCGCTTGCTGTCGCTCGTCATGAGCCTGCAAACCGTTTTCGCGTCGTGTGCATGAAGCCTTACTGTACCTGATTTAGCATGATGGAGTTAGCTTTATTTTTGTAGAAGCACTTCCAATTTTTCATACAAATTTCAAATTTTGGAGCGCGTCGGCCACCATGTTAGCACCCCCCCCCCTCACATTTTTGTCTGCATTTTGGAGTACGTATATATATACGGGGACTCGTCCTCCATGAAATGGTATATGAGTCAGGGGCCAGGAAATAACGACTTTGAAGTTGTCTGCCACCCCTTTAGCCCCACTGTACATGAGGTAGACTACCGTTTTGGGGCATCTCCAATCGCGAAATTTGAGATAATGTGTAACAGAATGGATAGGAAATAGTTGCATTTGAAGTGTCGCTGGCTCTAGGTCTAGAAGGAGAACCGAAAGTGGTACCTTCTCGATAGTCCATTTGTACGATAGTATCATACCACATGCTCTATCCTGGTATATTTTCTTGATCTTAGGATAATCCTTTCAAAAATAAGTACGCTTTTTTGCTCATTTGCTCACTCCGTTTGGTTTCACTCACCGTAATATTGTGGTCAATTAATTACATGTTCAAAGTTATCTTTCATAAATAATGAATACATTATTTATACTTTATTTCAATTAAAATTTGTATAGTTAAAAAAATACCTTTATTTGGTTTTTCGGATGCTTGAGAATCGTCAATGAAATTCGCATTCACATATTGGCATTTTCTAATTACTTTCGTCTGACAAAAGACGACATTTAAAAAAATATATGTATTTAATAGTGAAACACGGTTATAACACTCACGCATATAACTATTTCTCGCTTATAGTGCTCTTTTTCTCAGTTCCCGTAAAATAACCATTCATTAATTTCAAATATTGAACCATTATAACGCGTTTTTTTATAACGTTTTCACTGTTATAACGCTCTCAGTCGTCAGTCCTTAATCATGGTTTGCACTTTTATAATGCTTTAATGAGTGTCAGAGTGTCAGAAGAGCATTTTTGGTTTCTTGAATATTTTTGTGTAATTGTGGATTAAAATATGTAGTTTATGAAGGAGAACGAAGGAAAATTCACATCCCTTCCCTGATAGAAATATGAAATTTCCTTTAACATGAATAGCGGTTTTACTCGTCCATTTAAGGAGTTCATTGGGAATGAACTTGAGTTTTGTTTTATTTTATAAAGTCAATAGATGAAAGTGGCCTATTTCCCCGATTCCGGTTAAGGATGTCTATTCTGTTGCAAGTGAAAGTTCACACTTTTAAAGATACTCATTTTATTCGGTTCAATTTTTTTCTTTTTAAATTAATGGTGATAATGTCTGAAAAACCTAGTTTTTAACTGATATTGTTGTTAGAAATCTCTGTACGCATATGTGCATATTAGTGAATACCTCTTATAGCGCTTTCATGCATATAACGCTTATTTTGTCCGGACCCTTCAAAATTGTTACAACCGTGTTTTACTGTATATGTATTTGTGTTACTTTCTCTCCACCGCATCCCCAATTATAAATGTCACTGCACGCCACTGATATATACATACCCCTTAATCGAGCGAATTGCTAATCGACTAACACACCGCCGACACTCGCAAAGGGTTAAGCCAATCAAATAAATAACCAAGCGTAAAACAAACAAATTATCAATAGTGCGAACGTAAGAAATCCGCTGAATGCACATCGAACTGCATTTGTGGAGTTGGAGCGGTAAATCAATGATACGCTTCTTAGGAGATTGCAAGGAGTGGATGGTGGTGGTGGGATGCATCGTGGTGTGTTCGGTCGTGATCACATGAGCTGTTATGGAGCTCCTCTCTATATAGCTGGCAACGATATTGTCAAATGAAGACGCGCCGCCGCGGCCGCACCGCGTCGCGAACTGCCACCGTCCTTGCACCCCTGTTGGAGTAATTCACCTAAATGACCATGCAATCAAAACAGGATTCGCTGCAGTGATTGCGAATTCACAAACAGTCTTTTTGCCGGCTATATGGGATATGCATGCGATCGCGAAACAGAGAGTCGCAGCAAGCAGAAAAGGAAGGTGATGACCAAAAGTGGTCTTCTCATCATCACAGAGAGCTTGGATAACGCACATTGTGACTTATTCTAAGAATGGTCATAAAAATGAAAACAACTCTTGCACGGCGACGAATTAGCAACATCCCGCCTACTCTACCGCGAACGATATAATCTGTGGTGGCTTAAAGGTAGATCTCTCTGTTTTCCGTACGTTTTGTATATAACCTGAAGTGTGTGAAGATTATTTTAGTTTGATTTTTCTTTAATCTTTTTGCTAAAGACGCTAAAGACACGGTAGACATACCAAGAAGAGTAGTTACCGCGCGAGTTCAATGATTACATTTACAACAGTGTGGTCATTTTGCGTTTAAACATGGATGATTGCATTGACTGTATAAATAAGATGACTTAATGCATTTAATAAACCCTTTATTAATTTTCTGGGAAATAGACGGGAGATTTTGAATATTATCCTGTATATTCTTCTTCTTCTTTTAGCGGTGCAGAAAGGTGTGAAACCTCTGTGCATCTATGTGGGTACGATTTATGGTTCGTCAATGTTTGTGTCCGTAAGGTCTAAGGACAAAAACATAGCTGCTGCGATAGGGTTTTCCCACAGCGAAATAGGGGTAAGATCAGTGGGCGCAGCGGGGCATTGAAACAAATGACCCACATCATGAGGAGTACCATCGCAGTTTGGACAGATGTTTTGGATGTCCGGGTTTATGCGAGAAAGGTACGAATTAAGGCGTGAACAAAAGCCCGACCGAAGTTGAGCTAGTGTTACTCTAGTGGCTCTCGGGAGCCTAATCTCCTTAGGCGAAATTGGTGGTGGGCGCTATGAGAGGACTCTATTCGCACCTAAGCTCGCAATAGACCGATTCACTTCTTCAGTTTGGATCGCTGCGATGGCGGCTCGGTATGTAACTTCATCGTAAGGGTCCCGTTTGTATCCCTGAACCTCTCTCTCAAGGTCTCGTAAACCACGCCTGACATGTCGTGGTGGAGATGATTAATGGGATGATCCTCACGGTAGCAACCAACAAGATACTGTTTTAAGAGTAGGAGATTGTGGTCACGTATTGGCATCAATTTTGTCTCCTGATGTAAGTGATTCTGGGCAGACATCAGAAGGCAACCTGTTGCGATGCGTAGAGCGGCATTTTGGCAGACCTGAACTTTGGACCAGTTTGTGTCACATAAACTATGTGTCCAAACTGGGGCTGCATAATCAGCGGCCGCTCGACCCACCGCTTTATAAGTATAGCTAGCATGGTTTCTTTATCTTTGCCCCAGTTGCTACCAGCTAGAGCTTTTAGGATTTTATTCCTACTGCGCATTTTTTCACAAACTGAAGCTGCATGATTCGCAGACGTCATCATGTTCTCTAGGTGAAGCCCGAGAATTTTGGGGTTTTTTACAGTAGGAACAGAACTGTTGCCAATACGTATATCAATCTCCCATCAAGTGGTTAGAAAAGTCGCAGAAGATTTGGACGCAGAGATGGTGAGGTTTCGGCTTTGGAAAAATGCCTATAATCGTCCTAGATAGCGATTAATTTGGAGGCGCATTTCATCCTTAAGTGATGCCCACACCGACGCGTCAGCGAATATTCGCGGCGAATTTTTCCGCGGCGTCAAAATTGTAACACACTGCGTTGTATGGAGATGCCCACAGCAACGCGAATATTCGCTAGTTTTGCAGTATTTTTCCCGGTTCGAATATTTGCTACCTAATGTCATTTTATTCAAATAATTTATTTGACAGGTGCAGTGTAGTACAACTTGATGTTGGTGTACCCGAAAAAGATATAGATTTGGAATGAGTTGTTTAGGTATTGACCGAGCATTAAAGTTTTGAATGTTTTATGGTATCAGTGGATGAGTAAAAGAAGTAACATTTTTGGAAACATGAACTCCAAAGGAAGGAAGGTTTATACTCGTTGTTGTTACACAAATAAATTACCCTATTGTGGCAAGTCCAGCGACACCCCGATTGTATCGCTCGGCCGAAGAATTGCAGAGATATAGACGATTTTCCAAAGTGAAGTTGCTGTGACCAAAATCTAGGTTGACAACTAACAAAAGCATACATTTTGTGAATTATTGTACTTACCTCGGTTATCCCCTTGTGAGCTGCGCAGGAAAGATTGGAGAATTTTGTTGCGAGTCCAGCGAAACCTTGATTGTTCCGCTGGACTCAAGGATTCCAAAGATATCGACGGATTATCGAAGTAGTACGAAGCTAATTGTTAAATTGCTGTGGCCAACATCCAGGTTGACGGTTATCTCTGACCACCCTGTGCACTGACCGGAAAAAAAAGAGGAACCGAAGACCCTTTCGGCAATTTGATGGTGAGTCTAGCGCCACCTCGGTCGTTCTGCCACACCAAAGGATTGCAGAGATATCGACGGATTTCCGAAAGAATACAGGGTCAATCGTTTCATTCATGAATAGTATACATACGATAGGAAATGAGGATCCTGGTGGTTCGGTGCTTGCGTTTGTTCCTAAGTATAGTTATATACAAGCTTGAATATTGAATTGAATGTTTACTTTGCATAGTTACGCCATATTTTGCTTGGTACCACCAGCGTAAGGAATCACGTATAAGGATTCTACTAAAAGTTATTCTGCAGTTTTATACGATGGCGTAACCAAGCAAAATATGGCGTAACTATGCAAAGTAAACATTCAATTCAATAGAATATTCAAGCTTGTATGCAACTACGCATTTTGCGCAACCATGCTAGGTAAACAGTTACATATATAGTCAAAACAGCCACAAAAAAATGTTCAAGCTTTGTGTCTTCTCTATACGATAAGACTAACCATTCGACGGGCACAAGGTAAGATGTAAGGGTTTTCGGGCACGCGATAGTCAATTCAAACAATCAAATCGAACACTGCCGCAACTTTTTTTAGGGTACGGTATAACAAGGTTGTACTGCACTGCATATTTCCATCAATTTGCGCATGTCAATGATTTTATCCTTAAAATAAGTATAGACATGGAGAGGTAAAATGTCGAATTTCACGTTGATTTCTTCCGCTTACGCTTTTACATAATAAGTAAAGATTCCGCGACATTTTGATATAGTGCACGAAAATTGCAGCATGATTATAAATGTTAAAATAATTGTATTTGGCCAGTTCTTGCAGTTATTCTCTATCATGTAAGTCCCTTCCTTACATAAATCTAATACCTTTTCTAAGGCAACAACATGATATCAGCTGCGAGTGACAGTATCCAGCGAATTATTCGCGCCGTCTGGGCATCACTTTATCGTTCCCTGTGGCGAGTACGGTGCAATCGTCAGCATAGGAAATCACCTCGAATCCTTCAGGTGGTGTGGGAAGCCCGGACATGTAGATGTTAAACAGAGTGGGGGAGAGTACCCTTTCCTGTGGAACACCTAATTTGATTTTTCTAAGCTTAGAACGTTTGCCTCGAAACTCGGTGAAGGAGTGCCGACCAGCTAGATAATTGGCAATCCAACGAATCTCTTGTGCAGGAAGATGCATATTCAACAAGTTTGCTAAGAGCATTGAATGATTGACCTTATCAAAAGCATTTGATAGGTCAATTGCCACCAGAATGGTTCTGTGACAAGGACGGCGTTGATTTAGCCCATCACGAATGCGTGTAGTGATCGCATCGACGGCAGTGGTGGTATTATGCATTTTCCTGAAGCCATGCTGGTGAGGTTCTTACTTCGCATGTGCAACAAGAGTGGGGTGAATAAGGGCCTCCAGCGTCTTTGCGACAGGAGAAAGTATCGTAATGGGGGCGGTAGGATTCCCCGAGATTTGCGCTCTTCCCTGGCTGACCTGTTTTCCAGTTTTCAGGGATGGCAAGCGTGGACATCGACAAGTTAAAGGCGGCCGTGAGATACTCAATGACTGGAAGGTCGAGATGTTTCAACATGGTCATCGAAATGCCATCTGGTCCGAGGGCCTTGGAGTTTTTAGCATTCTCGATGACTTTTTTAACCTGGTCCGCGGTAAATGGTATGGTGTCAACATTTCGGCTGCGAATCCGTCTTCTAATTTTGCGCTTAAGGCCGTCAGACTTGGGATGTTCAATAAATTGTTTATTGAACAGGCTCGCGCACTGAAGAGGATCGCAGGTTTTTGTGTTGCCAAATTCAATGACGTTGTTGCCCTTTTCTTTCCGAGGATTCGAAAGGCCGACGAGTAAGCTTTGAAACCGTCCCAATCGGCTTTCTTGTGATTGACAAACGTTCGCTTCTCAGACTTAGTCAGGTTCGCTGGTTTGTCAATTTTTATAATGATTGGGAGGTGATCTGATTTGAGGGTGGTACGTACTTCCCATCGAGAAGCAGCGATTAGGCTGGCACTAACAATAGTTATGTCAGGAGAACTACTGCAAGCGCCCACGACTCTAGTCGGCGAGTCTTCATTGAGTGAACAGAATTCTGAGGCGTCAAGTGATTCGGCGATAGTTATACCCCTGGCGTTGCTATATCTTAATGGGTGTCTACTGTCTCTACCTTAAACTTAAAAGCACTAAAAAATATTTCTTTGTAGGACATTGTTTCGTAAAAATCTAATGAATGAATTATTCATTCCCGGAAACCCCTAAGCTGAATTTCACCGGGCTTCCTAGCACTAAAGCAGTGATTTCTTATTTATTTGGATTGTTTAATAAAAAATGATTGCGCTAATCCGGATGTTTCATTAGTCCGGACTATCCCTTGGAATAATTGATCCAGATTATCCAGTCAAAACTGTATCGAGGTTTTAGTTGTGTGAGAAAATGATTTTTTTTTTTACTCTTGTGGAAGCTATAGGGTTAAAAAGTCGGGGAATGTACCGTACCTACACATTTTTTCCTGGAAATCAAATGAGGAATCATTTTTGGGTAAAGACCGATGACATATTAGCTAGATGTCGACATAAAACTGGATACTATGCAATCGAAAAAATTTCGGCCACTCGGTCCACCTCGTTTTCGGAATCGACGAAACAAATGAATAAGAAGTACCGGCTACGAGTTCACGCAGTTGAACCTCACACTCAATGGCAAAAACCGTTGTGACAAAACCACCGCGCTACCTCGAAATATGAGTTGAACAACGACGACCTTAATATCGAGTATGTAGACAACTTCAACTATCTGGGTTGTAACTTATCAAAGGACGCCAACGAAACCGACGAAATTAAGCGACGGATACAACTAGCCAATAAGACATATTTCTCGGTCGTCCCTATAATTAATTCGAAAGTTGCGCACAGGAACACGAAGCTCCGCGTGTACAAAACGATCATCCGACCCGTGCTATGTTATGGCTGCGAAACATGGACCCTCACCCAAGCCTCCGAAATTTTGCTAGACCGATTCTTCATCTTCTTTTAGCGGTACAGAAAGGTGTGAACCGCTGTGTATCTATATGGACTCGTTTTATAGTTCGTCATCGTTTTCGTCCGCAATCTCCAGGGACAAAAACGTGGCAGCTGCAATGGGGTTTTCCCATAGTGAGAGGGGATGAGTACATCGTGTGGCGTGCCAGCGCAGTTAGGGCATACGTTTAGTATATTTGGGTCTATGCGAGATAGATACGAATTGAGGCGTGAGCAGAAGCCTGACCGAAGTTGGGCTAAAGTCACTCTGGTGGCTCTCGGGAGCCTAATCTCCTCAGGCGAAATAGGTGGTGGGAGCGCTGAGAGGACTCTGTTCGTACCTAAACTCGCAATAGACCTACTCACTTCCTCAGTGTGAATCATTGCAATGGCAGCCCGGTATGAATCTTCATCGAAAGGATCCCTTTTGTAACCCTGGACTTCTCTCTCAAGGTCACGAGGGCCACACGTTTGATGTTGCGTGGAGGGGGAATTTTGTCCATGAGGTTACGATTAGGATGATCCTCTCGATAACAACCTACTAAATATTGTTTTGTAAGTAGTCGATTGTGGTCACGTATTGGCATCAAATGTGTCTCCTGATGTAGGTGGTCCTGGGCAGACATCAGAAGGCATCCTGTAGCTGTGCGTAGAGCAGCATTTTGGCAGACTTGGATTTTGTTCCAGCTTGTGTTACAGAGACCTTGCGACCAAACTGGCGCCGCAAAATCAGCCGCTGCTCGACCCACCGCTTTGTAAGTGGCTAGCATTGTCTCTTTATCTTTGCCCCAGGTGCTACCAGCCAGTGCTTTAAGAATTTTGTTCCTACTGCGCATCTTTTCACATACCGCTTCCGCGTGATGAGCTGAGGTCATCATTTTCTCAAAGTGAAGCCCGAGAATTTTTGGATTTGCAACAGCAGGAACTGGTTTGTTGCCAATACGTACCCCAACCGGCCACTTGCAATCACCTGACCAGGTGGTAAGAAAGTTCCCAGACGATTTGGACGCTGAGATGGTTAGGTTTCTGCTATGGAAAAAGGCTTATAGTCGCGCTAAATATCTATTGATATCTTCACGCATGACATCCCTATCCGCTCCCGTGGCGAGTACAGTGCAGTCATCGGCATAAGAAATAACTTCAATGCCTTCCGGAGGTGTTGGGAGACCGGCCATGTAGATGTTAAACAAGGTGGGAGAGAGAACCCCACCCTGAGGAACACCTAATTTGATCTTTCTAAGTTTGGAACGACTGCCTCGAAACTCGGTGAAGGATTGCCTACCAGCTAGATAGTTGGCAATCCATCTTATCTCTTGAGTCGGAACATGCATATTGAGGAGGTTTGCCAGAAGCATGGAGTGATTAACCTTATCAAACGCATTTGATAGGTCAATCGCCACCATGATGGTTCTATGGCAAGGTGTACTGTGGTTTAGTCCGTCTCTTACACGTGTAGTGATCGCGTCCAGAGCGGTGGTTGTACTATGCATGCGTCTGAATCCGTGCTGATGGGGATCTAGCTTTGCATGTGAAACGAGTGTGGGGTGGATGAGGGCTTCCAGCGTCTTTGCTACAGGTGACAGGATCGTAATCGGTCTGTAGGAAGTTCCTAGTTTGGCACTTTTCCCTGGTTTAAGGCATGGGACTATACGACCTTGTTTCCAGATGTCGGGGATGGCGAGCGTTGACATTGACAAGTTAAAGACTGCCGTGAGATACTCAATGGCAGGAAGATCAAGATGTTTGAGCATGGCCATTGAAATGCCATCTGGTCCAAGGGCCTTAGAATTTTTTGCATTCTCAATGACTGTTTTAACCTGGTCCGGAGTATAAATTGGTACGGAGTCAACAATTCGAGTGCGAATCCGTCTTCTAATTTTGCGCTTGAGGCCATCGGACTTGGGATGTTCAATAAATTGTTTATTGAACTGGCTCGCACACTGAAGAAGATTGCTTGTTTCTTTTTTGCCGAAGGTTATGGCTATATTGCCCTTATCTTTTGTGGGGTTCGAAAGGGCACGGACAGTGGACCATAACTTACTGGCACCTTCATTAAGGTTACAGTCATTGAGGTGCTCGTTCCATTTGGCCTTCTTGTAGTCTTTAACTTGTCGCTGTATTTGGATATTGAGCTCCCGAATTCTGGGGTCACCAGGGTTAACGCGCCTAATGTTGTCACGTTCATCAGCTAACCTTGCGGCACTTGTTGGGAAGTTTGGAAGAACCTTTGGAATGCGCCCTGCAGGGATGAACCGTGCCGCAGCTTTGGCAATGACGCTCCTAATGTTCGGCCTTGTGTATATTGATGGGAGGGGGAAGCGCGAAGAACTTCGATGACGTGAATGTTTTGAAACCTTCCCAATCATCTTTTTTGTGATTGACAAAAGTTCGCTTCTCTGACTTGGTCAGGTCAGCTGGTTTGTCAATTCTGACTATGATTGGGAGGTGATCAGAGGGAAGACCAGTAAGTGTTTCCCAGGAGGTCTCACTAATTAGGCTAGCGCTGACAATTGTAATGTCTGGTGAGCTAATACAATTGTTTGCATCACGGGTTGGAGAGTTTTCATTGAGTGTACAGAAACCTGATGCGTCCAGAGATTCGGCGATAGCTTGACCCCTGGCATCGTTGTGAAGCGCGGAATGCCAGAGTTCATGATGGGCATTGAAGTCACCAAGAATGATCCTATGCTCTCCATTAAGAAGAGGACCAATATCGAAATGGTAGTTTGTACAGCTAGAATGTGGTGGTATGTAGATATTAAAAATGTCAATATTGGTGCTCCCTGATGAAACTGAGATGGCTTGCAATTCCGCCGTACCGTCTGAAAATACATCTAATACACGGTAATGTACGGACCTGTGTATTAGGAAGGCAAGTCCACCTCCAGGGTGAGAATCATTCGTGGCGCCTTATCTGTCCTTGCGTATGATGATATATTCACCTTCAGCGTTGAATGGTGAATTCGCGTGGAGTTTCGTCTCTTGGATGGCTGCAATTAGGATTCTGTACTTTCTCAAGAAGCTTGTGATTTCAGGAAATTTCCCTAGGATGCCATTACAGTTGAACTGCAATATGGACACCGGTGTAAAAATTGCTGGCGGAGAGGCGGGAGTTAAGCTGTGTCTTACGTTCAAGGCCACATTATTGGGGGAGTAGGGGGCGTTGGTGGAGGGGAGGGGCCTGGTATTACCCGAGGCTGCCCAGTTTTCCTACAGCCTGGAGCAACAAATGTACCTTCTATGTAATGACCCATCCTTCTCAAACCGGAAAATGCACCCACTCCGAACAGCAACTACACTGAAGTGACCTGGCATTAGAACCGATACGTCGGTTGCAGACACTACACATCCATACCAAGACAGGGCCTGGATTTGCTTCAATGCCGGCGCGTTAGAGGAGAATTGAGAGCAGCCGCGCCGAGATGTGATGCTCCCAATATGACGAAAAAACATATATAACGAGTCCATACATATACACAGACATACACAACCTTCCAGCATCGAGACCTTCGAGGCTCTTGCCAGGGAGGCGTTTTGGCAACTCTTGGCCGTTTGTTGTAGCAAACGGGTGTGGTCCGCCCCGAAGAGGCGTATTGCAACTGCAAAATAATGCAATAAACAATGGTTGCCAGTAGGACCACGCTAGACCGATTCGAACGAAAGGTCCTTCGGCGAATTTTCGGGGCCATCGCGAGCGAAATCAATGGCGTATCCGATACAACCATGAGTTGTATCAATTGTACGATGAGCTGGAAGTAACGAAAATCGTGAAGCTTCAACGTTTGCAATGGGCGGGACATGTACAACGGATGGACGATAATCGCATGCCAAAGAAAGTGATGAACGCACAACGAATTGACGGAGCGAGGTTGCGTGGACGACCGAGAGCTCGCTGGGAGAACTCCGTAGGTGAAGACGCCCACCAGCTGCTGGGCTTCCGAAATTGGAGGACAAGGTCACGTAACCGCGACAATTGGAGGTCAACGATTCAGGCGGCCAAGGCCCGACGTCGGGCTATCGTGCCAAGTTGATGATGAGAATTTTTCTTGGAAAATTTAACCTTGCAAGACACAACAAATGTGTGAGGTATTTGTATTTTTCGACTCTTACATTTGGCCCCCCGATTTTTGACATAAGGCATCTGGAGGCATGAAAATTTACCCTTATATTTCAAGTAAGATCTATAGTTGATTCACATTTAAAGTGGATTTGATTCGATCAATGCCACCCCCTGACCTCTATCAACATTTTTCAAAAAGGCATACCTTTAACTTCTCTCCAAATTTCGGAGTGCTATAGTTATACTGGTATCTATTGGAATTCAGTCTTTCGCGGCATTCGAAATGGGTGTAACTTCAAGATAGGTATATTTACATCAAATTTCCCGCCTTACGCTCCTGCCTACTGGTAAATCCACCACTAAGACGCTCTGTGATAATAGTATTCTGTATTTAAAAAATTAAATAGATTTTTTTTTTAAATTTATTTAGTTTGTATTACGCAGCAATAATTCATCATTACGCACAACTCATATACCATAATGACAACCTGACAAACTTGGCAAAAATATAAATATGTACACAAAACGTATTCCTCAATGCTTCGTCGCGCCTGCAATTTTTTTCCGCAAAGTTGTTTCTTCAATGGACACCATTTATAAGCACACAACACACACTACATCCGAAACAGTGCCGAGTCGGGTCGTGTATGGTTTTGTGTACTATATAGAAGAAGTGTATCTCTGAATCTGAAACTGAAACGCGTTACCAAGTGCTAATTGAAATTCCCCAAACAAAACAAGAAATATTGCTTTTCGTCTTCGGCAACCTGCTGCTTTCTGAAGTCTTGCACTGTGCTCTGCTGCTGCTCCTGCTAGTAGCGACTGCTGCTGCCGCGCCTTGCCTTCCCGATGCGATTGCTGCGCTGCTACAGTAAATTGATCACATTGATTAACCATCGATCGATTGAGAGTCATACTCGCGTATATGATGTTGCCACCATAGATCTCTCGCAAATTGATAGCAATCGATAGTGTTCTAGTGACATAATCGCTAATCAGACATTAAAATTGGAAGCAGCCAAACAGCCCCCACAAGCCATACTTGTATCTAGTATCGGATCGGCGAGTACATATTACGCGAGACGCGACTTCTTGTCGCGCATATTTGCGCTATCTGTCAGGGCGACAAGAATGGAGCGCGTCAAAGCGTATTTGAGATTTATGATGGCATCGCGACTTGGTGGTCTGGCGGTATGGTTACCTCTGCTGGTTCTGCTCCGTGTTGTAGGTGACAAAAAGTCAATGAAGAGGTTCGGTGTACTGGGTGTACTACACACAGCAAAGGCATAGGAAGCAGCCACGCAGCTAAGCTGTGACGAGTGCTAGTGAAGCTATACAGAAAGCTGTTGACCAGAGCTAGTTGCTGACTGCTTGTTAGGCCTTGAAGTTTGAACTAAGGAACAAATTGGCCAGCAATGTTGGCTGCAGCCAACAGCTGCTTGATATGTGTGCGAACGCGCCAAGTTTAGTTTTGGTGGACAAGAAGAGACACTAAATTAGGGATGTCAAAAACCGGACGGTTAGTCCGAAAACCGGTACTTTCAAAACGGTTAACCGGTTTTTTTCGGTTTTTTCATCCTCCCGGTTTTAACCCGGACGGTTGTTTGCCCATCCGGTTAAAACCGAAAAAAAAACTTTCCAAATTCATAAAATTTTTATATTTTCTTGATTTGTCAGTCTGTAATTCTATTGCTTGTCTTCTATGAAAAATTTCGTATTTCCGAACACTCTCCTTAGTGCTATTATTCCAAGAACCATCGCTTCGTCAAACTATACCGCTCCTTGCATTTTTCCTTTCCAGATATTGTTTACGTTGCGTGTCACACGTGTATCTTTTGTGCGTCGTGAATGTATATGTGTATCAGATCAGTGCATTTAGAGTTCATTGTTATAGGAAGACGAATCGGCAGTTGCTACGACGTCCGCGTCCACATCGATATCCGCGTCCACTTCAACATCCGTCGTGTCCACAAAGACTTCAACATCTACATCATCTATTAGTGGTCATATTAGCATTTCAAATAGAAAAAAATAGAGTAAGGTTAATTCTTGTGGTTTTTAAATCAGTGGGCTCCCACGAATTTAAACTCATTTTGCTAAAAAAAATTGATCGGAAAGGTCCCAAAAAGGACAAAAAAGGATACTCTTTAATCCTTGACCGGAGGTCGGCATGTGGGGTATCAAATCAAAGGGGACGTCAAGTACATTACATATCCGGTGTTTGTTCCATGTTTCAAGGACCCTCAACGGAATAAATCGAGATTAAATGGAGAATTATTGTGTTTCCTGTGTATCTTTCCGAAGCCCTAATTACGAGAGTAATTCAAATTGTCACTACGTTTCTCACTTTTCCGAATCTATATTAGCTAAAGATTCTACCATTAAATTTTCTAAGAAAAATATGATCGGAAAGCTCTCAAAAAGGACACTAATTACAAACCTTGATCGAACGTGGGCATGCGGGGTGTCATATCAAAGAGGACGTCAAGTACATTCCATATCTCGCGTTTATTACTTATTTCAAGGACCCTCACAGGAGAAAATTGGGATCCAATGGAAAATTTTCATGTTTCTCATGTATCTTTCCAAAGCCGTAATTTTTCGTTTTAGCCCGAATTTTTCCATTTAGTGTCCTTGAAACAGGAAACAAACACCGGATATGCAATGCACTCGACGTCCTCTTTGACATGACACCCCGCATGCTCACTTTCAATCAAGGTTTGTAATTAGTGTCCTTTTTCAGAGCTTTCCGATAATTTTTTTCTTAGCAAATTTAATGGTAGAATCTTAACCTATCAAAGATTCGGAAAAGTGAGAAACGTAGTGACAACTTGGATTATTCTCGTAGTTATGGCTTTGGAAAGATACACGGAAAACACAATAATTTTCGATTTAATCTCGATTTATTCCGTTGAGGGTCCTTGAAACAGGAAACAAACACCGGATATGTAATGTACTCGACGTCCCCTTTGATTTGATACCCCACATGCTGATCTCCGGCCAAGGATTAAAGAGTATCCTTTTTTGTCCTTTTTGGGACCTTTCCGATAAATTTTTTTTTAGCAAAATGAGTTTTAGATTCCTGGGGGCTCGCTGATTCAAAAACCACAAAAAATAGCCTTACTCTATTTTTTTCTATTTGGAGGCCTGAAATGGGATATTTTGCCTGCACTATATACATACATTGTCTAGCAATAAAACTCAGTTAACTAATTTTGAAACATTATGAATACTTCTGACAATTTTATTTGATTATCTTTTTTGTTCAACATGTTTCTCTTTTAGGGCTCCATTACACAGTCATATTTCTATACGAACATCAGCTTAACGAGTGTGTATGCATTATTTTGCTAAAATTCTAAGCAATTCAATAAAAAACCGGTTAACCGAAAACCGGTACTTTGAGCCCGGTTAAAACCGGACGGTCTAACCGGCTTTGCAAAAAAACCGAAAAAACCGAAAACCGGGTTATGGGCCGGTTTTTGACATCCCTACACTAAATACTGTGGAAGAGAGTTTATTATTATACCACGGGGACCGGATGATTATCGCCAAATTGGGTGTTTATTTACAACGTGTTGCCGCTTTCTGGGCACAAATTAATGTCTCATTTCGTATGTGTTTCACACAAAGGCAGGAGATTGAAGATATGTACATACATTTATGTTAATATGGTAAATGTCATTTCTATTTATTGACATTTATGGAGAAGTTGCTTTTTTTTCCTGTATACAGGTTGCTTCATAGTGTACATAAAAAATTCAATAAATTGCGTTAACAACATCCTGCGATACTTAAAAGCAGCGACTGTGTGATTTTCAGTCACACTCTTTGATTTATAAAAACATATCAAACTTCGTATGATTTGAAATTCAAAACAAGAAAATTATGAATGCAGCAAATGCAATTACATAAATTCACCAAATTGCTAATGAATGAATGAGCTGAATGAAAATTGACAATTTAAAACCAGCAGCCACAAAAATCTTCTAATTTACTTCATAAAGAAAATATTGAATTCATTTTTTCTGTCATAAACCTGCATTATCATAATGTTTATTTTATCGAAGCTTCACTGTGTAAGATTGCGCATATTATTCCGCTTATATTTATATCCTATTATGATCACCTGTGTGACGCTAGATGCTAGAATAGTTATGTCAAATCAATTAAATCATTTGACAATATACATTATAGGAAAAATCAAAACTTCTATATTGAGGCTTTGATGCCGATCTGTTTGTATAGAATATTCTAGACGATTATATAACAAATCACATTGCTCAATTGAATGTTATATATGCGTTTATGCATAATTTGAAGAACAAAGTAAGCTAATTCACATAACATTTTCTATTACGTGAATCTATGGATAAACAGTAATATTGTACTGAATAGGTTTGGAGTTCGAGGTATATGTACATACATAGTTGTATTACGAACATGTATTTTCCGACATGAATAATAAATGTTTATTATTTTGCAATAAAACATTCACGCGGAAGGAAACTTCTCTCGAATTCTTATTAGTCCCGTCAAAATATCACAATTCAGGCCTCCAAATAGAAAAAAATAGAGTAAGGCTCCCAGGAATCTAAAACTGATTTTGCTAAAAAAAAATTTTGATAGGAAAGGTCCCAAAAAGGGCAAAAAAAAGATACTCTTTAATCCTTGACCGGAAGTTGGCATGCGGGGTATCATATGAAAGGGGACGTCGAGTACATTACATATCCGGTGTTTGTTTCCTGTTTCAAGGACCCTCAACGGAATAAATCGAGCTTAAATGGAAAATTTTCGTGTTTCGTGTATCTTTCCAAAGCCATATCTACGAGAATAATTCAAGCTGTCATTACTTTTATCATTTTTCAGAATCGATACTAGCTGAAGATTCTACTCTACCATTAAATTAAATTACGGCTTTAGAAAGATACATATACGGGAAACACGAAAATTTTTCATTTGAGCCCAATTTTCTCGTTTGAGGGTCCATGGAACAAGGAACAAATGCCGGATATGGAATGTACTTGACATCCTCTTTGATATGACACCCCGCATGCCCACGTTCGATTAAGGTGTGCAACGAGTGTCCTTTTATGTCCTTTTTCAGAGCTTTCCGATCAATTTTTTTCTTAGCAAATTTAATGGTAGAATCTTCATCTATTGCAGATTCTGGAAAGTGATAAAAGTAGGGAAAACTTGAATTATTCTCGTAGTTTGGAAAGATACACGGGAAACATGAAAACTTTCCAATTAAGCTTGATTTATTACGTTGAGGGTCCTTTAAACAGGAAACAAACACCGGATATGGAATGTACTCGACGTTCTCTTTGATATGATACCCCGCATGCATGAGTATTCTTTTTGTCCTTTTTGGGACCTTTCCAATCAAATTTTTTTTTAGCAAAATCAGTTTTAGATTTTTGTGACCCCACTGATTCAAAAACAACAAAAATTAGTCTTACTCTATTTTTTCTATTTGAAATGCTAATATGACGGGACTATATTGACCATCCACCGGTTCAGGTACGTAGCCAGGATTTGGTTTCACTCAATATTAGGTAAATATATTTTTATACCCTTCGCTCATAAAGCAAAAGGAGGATTAGATTAGAGGATTAGAGCATGTCCGTCTGTCCGTTGCGACTCGTTTTACTCGGCGGGTATTGAAGCTAGCAAGCTGAAATTGTGCTCTGTAAGTCTTTTTTCTAGTAAATTTTTACTAGACTCATTCTAGTGAATAAAATCACTATCATTCCAGTGATAATGAAAATTCAGAACTAGTATCTATTAATTTTAACTGGATTGACTATAAAATCCATCGAGTCTCGAACAACATCTAGATATCTAGTTGAATTTTACTAGTTTTCCAGCAAATGAGTAATAAATTCCTAGAGAAGCATTAGATTTTACTGAAAGACTATTCATTTTTGATAGAAAACAGTTCTGAATAACTTTTTTATCTTTTCAACTTGACAAGTTCATTAGTTGGTATTTGTACATGGAAGAAGTTGGTTTTTTGTGCCTGCGTTTATGGAGTTGGTGTTTGTGAATTGAAGGTAAGTTGTCAAATGCGTCAGTAAAAAGTTGGCATGCACGCTTTGCGATGAGAATCGATTGTATTTACTTAGTTTTTCCTTCTGTCTTTTCAGGACAATGAGATGAAAACGGACCAATAAGCCATTATGAAAATGCAACGGAAAACTACCACACTTAATTTATTGATGTTTTTAAAACATTCTTAAATTAAAAAAATGTACTGGTCATAATGTATGTTCGTTTACTTTGAATTTTCAGATGAATATGATTTCCAGCGATATTTATCAAATTACCGGATTATCATCATAGATAAATTGACCGAAATCTGGTAAATTTTACTAGATAAATTTTAAACTGACAACGAGAAATTCTAGTGAATTTTACTAGAACCACTCGTTTTTTAACTAGAAATCCAGATTAATTTTTCAATAGAATTCCAGTAATTTGGTACTGAATTTTATTTGTTTTAACTAGATTTCCATTAAACAATTTCACTAGATTTCCAGTAAGATTTTTTTCACTAGATTAACTACTAGAAAATCCAGGAGCTAAAATCTAGTGGTGAATCACTGGAGTCTAGTTGAAAAAGACTTACTGTGTGCACACGTGCTTCTTATTGTTGAAGAACGTTTGTATTTGTATGTTTGATTCACCCAAATTGGATCACTGCGTCATGGGGTTAAGTTCTTCTAAGAAAAACTTTTTTATTTATGAACCAATCTTAACCAAACTTCTCATGAAAGCATCCCTATAAATGTTACAAAAAAATATATGACAATGGATGGAATCAAACGATGGGGTCATGGGGCTGTCTTACGAACATAACCCCCCAAATTAGGTTCTTCTAAGAAAAACTTTTTCATTTGTGCACCAATTTGAACGAAATTTAACATACACTCCCAGTCACTTGAATAGGGACAAACATTTCGAGAGTTGTTTATCTCAAAATATCCTTTTCCTTGCAGCGGAGAGGATAACTCAGTATTTGTTTACAAAGGCTATTATGTTGCTCATAGTTTGCGAGAAAAAAATGAAACATTTAATAACAACAGTTATGTTTCATCAACATTATGCGCTGATGCACTAATAAATTTTATGTTCAAAATTGGGTCACTTGAATAGGGACAGTTGCGATTCGGTCGTTATTTCGAAAGTGCTATAGTATCGTATCCTAACTGTTTTTGTTTTAATCCACTCAGATTGTGTTTTGACTTTAATTTTTGTAAGTTTCGGTAATCATGGGTAAGGGAAAAAGCATTAAATACCGCGCAAATGGCTCAAATCGATTTTTTGAGAAATGAACAACACAGATTACGCGAAATTTCGAAAATAGTGAAAAAAAGTAAATCGGTTGTGTTTAACTATTTAAAAAATAAGAGTGGATATGGACGAAACATAAAAGGGCGTACGAGAGGTGCCCAAACCGCCAAAGAGGAAAGGGCCATTCTGCGAGCCGCCTCTAATTTTGCACTATCAGCGGCTAGAATTGGAGCTAAAGTCGGCGTTACAGCTAGTTTATCAACAGTACAACGTGTAATAAGGAATTCCTCACACATAAAACGAAAGAAAATACAAGAAAATTCAAAAAAAAAAACACCGTTAAATCCAAAGAGAAAAAGCCATCCTCTGGATTTTGCTCGCAAGAATATGTCATGGCGGCAGGGGTGGAACAGGGTAATTTTTTCGGATGAAAAGAAAGTCAACCTGGATGGCCGAGATGGGTTCCATTTCTATTTCCACGATCTACGTAAAAACGAACGGTTTCTGTTAAGGCATCATAGCAGAGAAGGTAGTGTCATGGTTTGGGGAGCTGTCTTTCTGAGTTTTCTTTCGTTTTAGGTGTGAGGAATTCCTTATTACACGTTGTACTGTTGATAAACTAGCTGTAACGCCGACTTTAGCTCCAATTCTAGCCGCTGGATAGTGCAAAATTAGAGGCGGCTCGCAGAATGGCCCTTTCCTCTTTGGCGGTTTGGGCACCTCGCGTACGCCCTTTTATGTTTCGTCCATATCCACTTTTATTTTTTAAATAGTTAAACACAACCGATTTACTTTTTTTAACTATTTTCGAAATTTCGCGTAATCTGTGTTGTTCATTTCTCATTTCACCATTTGCGCGGTATTTAATGCTTTTTCCTTTACCCATGATTACCGAAACTTACAAAAATTAAAGTCAAAACACAATCTGAGTGGATTAAAACAAAAACAGTTAGGAGTGCTAGTATCGACTTTCGAAATAGCGACCGAATCGCAACTGTCCCTATTCAAGTGACCCAATTTTGAACATAGAATTTATTAGTGCATCAGCATAATGTTGATAAAACATAACTGTTGTTATTAAATGTTTCATTTTTTTCTCGCAAACTATGAGCAGCATAATAGCCTTTGTAAACAAATACTAAGTTATCCTCTCTGCTGCAAGGAAAAGGATATTTTGAGATAAACAACTCTCGAAAAGTTTGTCCCTATTCAAGTGACTGTGAGTGTAAATGTGTCTCTCTTGATGACACACAACATATGTAAGAATGGATCAAATCGGACCATGGGGCTGCCATACAAACACAACCCCCCATTTTGGTTCTTATAAGAAACATTTCTTACACTAATTTCGCAAAACCTTGACTTAAGGGGTCTTAATCAAAGCTACAAAAAAGTTAAAAACAAATGGGATCGTACTATGGGGTTATGCTCCCGCATCCCCCAACTAAATTTTCTGAGTAAATATTTCTATTTGCCCACGTATTCTAACCAAACCCCACACAAATATTGTTTTGTCGACGCATCGGAACTTTTGTGAAAGCCGAAAGAAAAGGATGGGGGCGCCCGGAGGAGAGCGAAGGGTATCCAAATTTCGGCCGGGCGCGAAATTAGCCTCGGTCTCGTTTGAAATTAAAGTTTTGGTGTGGATTATAGAGCCTACAATATTGCATTTTTATATAGCTGTCCGATGTTGTAGGAAAAGTCACTTCATTTATTAACAGAAAAAAACATTACTTCGAATTTTAGAGTCTTCATGAAACCTTATGGTAGTCTGGCTGGTCTAGCGGTTAGTGCGCGCACCTTCGGTGCATAGGGTCATGAGTTCGAATCTCACCGTGGGCCATGGTGTTTTTCGAACTCACGAGCTTGTGACGGACTATGATCTCACTCAGATGTTAAACGAGTACCCATTTATGGGGATAAATAACACTGCTGAGCCTGCCTAAGAGTACCGACATTTTCCACTCAACTCCTATAGGTTTTCAACAGGATAATGCGCCTATCCATAATGCAAGGCTGGTAAAAGATTGGTTTCGAGACTAATAATCGTTATGGAATGGCCACCGTACTCTCCAGATCTAAACATAATCGAAAATGTTTAGGAATGGATGACAAGAAAGATTTATAGCGGTGGACGTCAATTTAACAATACAGAAGAGCTTCTGCAAGCGATTAGGGAGGGTTGGGAGAATATCAATGTAAATTACCTTCAAAATCTTCTCTAATGACTTTCACGTTTGTACTGTTTTTAAGAACTCTTGTGAGAAAATCCTAGCGGGACTCCGGTTTTGAGACCTTGTGTTATTAAAAAGACAAGCAGGGTACTGGAAATATTGTCACCAAGTTTCAAGAAAATACCGTTATTTTATTTCAACATACAGGACTTTTTCATGTGGAACTATCCTATTGATTGGGAGTGTATAGAAGAAAGTCGTGTTAGTTACACCATTTATAACTCGAGAACGGCTGGACAGATTTGCATGATTTTGGGTTTGTTAGATTAGGCTCTGACCAGAATAGCATAATAACTATAGACCCATGCAAACAATTCACAATGAGCCGAAAATTTACGATGGGTTCTTTTTCATCTATTTCTGCATGTATTTCTTTAACATATGAGCGGATTTCAGTAAATTTCTTCTGCAGGATTGGTCTCTACCCAAAGTAACAGGACAAACATCGATACATATGAAAAATTCAAAATTGGGCACAATTATGAAGACAATTCTTTTTCTTATACTTCTTTCTGTCTTTCTTGAACGAATTACAGGATTTCAGTAAGTTTACCCCACCTTATGGGTCTACTCTACACAAGGCTCCGAACGGAATAGCTATACATACTGCTATTGAAGTAAACAGAAAATTCACAACGAGCAACACTTCACAATGTGTTTTTTTCACATTTAAAAAAATATTTCTTAAACTTCTTAGCGGATTTTCCCTGAATATCAAAATAATATTAAAACATGCAAAAAAAAAATCACAATGAGCAAAATTATAAAGATTTATTTTCCGTGTATTTCTTTCTGTATTCCTTGAACGAATTACCAGATTTCAGTCAAAAGATTCTAGCGGATTGGTGTACACTCAGAATAACTGTTGAAATATGCAAAAAATCACAAAGAATAATAATTATTAAAAACAGTTCCTTTTCAAATAATTCTGTCTCCAAAGTCGGATATACGGAACAGATGAGCAAAATGTTGAAGGAAGGCCACTTTGAACGGATTAGGGGGTTTTAGTAAATTTGCTGCACCGTATTTGAGTCTGTACCGAATACGATTAGAAGTATAGCAAGTTCGAATAAATTGGGAAGAACATGTTGATCAAAGTAATTTTCCCCATTTCTTAAAAAAAAACTAAGTCCTGCTACTATAGGAACCGTGGTCGTTAAGGGGTTAATAATTTTATGATTTTTGTTTGAACCCTGCGTCGCAATTCATAATGAGTTCTTTTGCACAGATTTCTGTCTGAACTGCCCGAACATGCTAGCGGATTTTCGAAGATTTTCCCGAAGAGAAAAATAAGTATTTAAAACTTCGGAAAAAATTCACAATATGAAAAATTATGAAGACTGTCCTTTTTTACATAATTTTGTTACGAATTGCAGTATGTATTTCAGTAAATTGATTCCACCGGATTCGTCTGCAACCAGAATGTCTCTATTGAAATATACAAAACATTCACAATAAGCAAAATTATACAAACACTTTTTTTATAATACTTTTGTCTATATCTCCTGAATTAATTCAATATTGAGTAAATTTGCACCACGCGATTGGATTCCATCTGGATGTATCAAATGGGAAAGCAACAACAACGCATTGGTCTCAGTGATGACACGATCCAAGATAGAGGTGTCTGTAGAAATATACTTCATCCCGAATAGCGGAATTAAAACAAGCACAAAATTCACAATGAACAAAATTATGGAGACGGTTCTTTTTTACACACTTTTGCATTTATCTCCTGAACGGATAAGCAGACTCTGGTAAAAACGCTACGCCAAATGGGACTATACTCCGAAAATAGATTTGTAAATGTGTATGTGTGTTGATCAAATTATCGTACATAATTGAATTATCGCCATCTCACTCCACCCCTTCGGTACCTTCCGTCGTAAGGCTCATGAAAAATTTGAAACATTAGCAGTATTTTATTTTAGCAATAAATTTTTAATTTTAATAAAAAAGTTAATGTAATTGGTAAATTTTATACCGTTATCAACCTCTTCCAAAAAGAACTCAATGTTTGTGGAATATGTATTTTGATTTGACATAAACTGATTTAAGGGGTGTTTCATAATGTATCAGTGTTGATCCTAAGATACAGATAACGAAGCTTAAAAAAATAAATTTCAAAACGGTATTTTAAATTGTCAAATCTTCCAAATTCCATCAATCTTTCAGCTAAAATTATGAATTTCGAAACCAGTGCCACACATTTTATTCTATTAAGCCTATTGCTGTTATCAGCCTCATTTTTCAATTTTTTTCAGCCGTCTCATTGTAGCCGTTAAAATTACAGTTGAATTGGCGCAGACGGCTTTGTAAACCATATCCTAATCAATGCAACGGTTAATGGGGCCCTTGATCCCAGCTTACCTACGACACCAAGTGTTTGTCTTGTGTTGTATAACTTCAACCTTCGATAACTACGTCCGAAGCTCCGATGAGATCCAGGTAATTGCTGACTTCCCAAGACCGAAGACTCTTCGAGTGCTGTGTCGATTCCTGAATATGTGAGGCGAATGGTACCGGCGCTATATAGCTAACTATGCTGCCTTGTGTTGTTGTTGTTGTTAGCGATTCAAGAGATTCTTTTTCTTTTTTGTCTTCTTTTGAATGGAAGAGGGCCGTTTAACAACGGGTAGCTCCGGGACGATTTACATCGAAGAACCGGCTGCCGTAGGAGCATTTTATGGACAACACAAACATCACAGTGGAATTCGAACCCACGCACCGGCAACTCAGAGATAGAGTGACATCTCTACTCTACCACTGAGCCACCGAATGCCCTTACGCTACCTTATCATTCCCGCTAACAAATATTCTCCGGAAGAAACGTGTTTTTTCCTAGACGAAAGAAGGTTCCTTCTTGCCATTTTATACAGTCCGAACTTTTAGCGTCCGCTCAAAATTTATTGCGATGCAAGTCACGACGGCATTGGTGTTGTGCTTACAAAACCACCGCAATTGGGCTCTCCGCAATTTAGATCCAAAAGCTATCTGGATCTCATTGACCACATTGCCGTAATTAAAAAAAGTAGGTACACTTCTCGGCTGGAAAGTTTCGGACAAATTTGCGTACAAACGAACTGAATTAGCGACCGGGGCTGAATTGAAGGAAAATCATCTCTCTGGCCGAAGATGGCTCAACAGGTGAAAGACAGTATGTTTTCCATGGGTAGATATGGTGTCAATCACGTTTACAACACTCCGCCTCCGGCAAATACGTCTGAGCGCGTAAATCAGTCCATTGTGACTGTAGTACGTATGAATTTCTCCGCGAGCTCAGATTGTTAGCGAACCCGACTTTAACAATCGGCACGTGCGACAAGCTGGCAATTCTGCAGAATGATTTGCAAGCACTGGACGGACACACTAAAAAAATTAACCCGGTACAACACGCGCTCTCGTGTTTTTTGGTTCAGTCCTGGAGATGAAGTTTTTCGCGGAAGCTTTTCACAAAGCGATGTTGCGGCACACTGCAGCTCCAAGCTTGACCTCAAGTTCATCAAGAGCCGTGTTAGGTTTACCAGCTTATTTTACTTGGCAGGTCCCTTCAGGAGGGGTTAGTTTTTTTTCAATCGTATCTCTGATTTCAGTCCTAGTGTGTGTTTTGTAATTAGTAGGCTCGGGTATCTCGGTTATATAAGTGGACAGGGACAGTGAGCAGCAAAACCTACGAGCGTCCCAAGCCTGAGCGTTCCAGACGCAGCTTGTGTCAGTGGCGCCGCAGGAGCTTTACTCGATCTTTGAACAAACTTCAGGGAATATCATATTTTTTCTTTTTTTTTTTTATGTATAGAAAAATAAATAAATCCATATGCCTAACTGTTTATTGTAATAATGTGCATATTTTTCCTTGATTTAAAATTCACGTATGTATATAATGTATATGTATGTATTTAGCTTGGAGGAAATCGCATATATAAAATAAAAGTTCATCTTTTTACACAAATTGTAATACATATATATACAGATATCCCAAAACAGTCAATATACCGGTCGAAGGTTAATAAATAAAAACACAAATAGCCATCGCGTCGTCGGTCGTCGCGTTTCGCGCGATATGAAATAGCAACAAACTTTGAAGGACGGCAATTTTGTCAAATCTTAAATTCAAAAAAAAAAAGCAAAATGCGAAAAACCTGCAAAATTCACACAACCAAATCATTAATACAAAAAAGCTAAACTTTATAAAGATCTGGAGATCTCTTTTAGAGATATAATAATCATCAGATAACTAACATGACTATTAGAGTCTTTCAACACGGTTAGCGCGGCAGTTCAATGATTTTTTTCCAGCATATATATTGTATTTGTGTGTTTTTTTTTTATTTAATAAATAAAAGACAAAAAACTGTTTTAGCCCACACTATAGAGCTGACAAGATCACGCGCATTTATGACGAAATTTCCCGCGTCGATGATGTATATTAATTTTGTGTAAATATACATACATAGTAGAAACAACGCGATGTCTGTTCCTTGGACTTATAAAGGCAGCAGCAGCCATTTTTACGCTCTGGCAGTGCCAGATAGCATGATGCTGTTTTAAACTGTAAAGATCGGCTTGATGGGCAATTTCTATAGTGTCTTCTGCATTGAGTCTCCAAATTTGCTGAGACAGCAGCAATGCGACAGCTTATTTTGCCCGGATGTTTGAAAACATCTCGTCATAATATGTGTAGTGTGCGGGATACATGACGGTTTTTGAACTTTCACAAACATTTACAACAAAAAAAAAAGAACAAAAAACATGTTTTAATGCTGGACAATAAATAATTGATTGTTAAGTAAGTTTTTTGTGTTCTTTTTTATATGCTTATGTAAATAAGAACATAGTGACTAATTAGATGTTTAGTCACAGTTACGTTTCAGATTTAAAAAGTGATAAATTGCGAGAAAAATGCCCAACGAAGTTTTCTAGACGAAGATAAGAAAAACAAAAAATCGCATTACATAAAGGACTATGTATATGAGATATGAGAATATCTTTGGAATTTCTGTTGGAAGTTTTGCACCCTTATTGCGAGCCTTGAAGGAGGTGAAGAATACTCCACTTTGGTAGTGTAAAGTTAAATGTGCTCCCTGCTCCCAAAGAGAATATGATGATGGGTGTGCTCTGATAGTAATTATTCGCTACGATTTTTCTTTGTGAACTTTTTATACCCGTCACTATGTGAAAGGGTATATTAACTTTGTCATGAAGTTTGCAACGCACAGAAGGAAACATCTCCGACTATATTAAGTATATATATTATTGATCAGTGTGACGAGAGAATTCGATTGAGCCATGTCCGTCTGTCTGTCTGTTCGTCTGTTGCAATGCAAACTAGTCCCTCAGTTTTGAAGCTATCGGGCTGAAATTTTGTATGCAAGTTTCTTTTTAGTGTACGCTGTATATATGTCGGAACGAACGGAATCGGACCATGGGGTCATGGGGCTGTCATACAAACCAATTTGTTTAATGTATAAGGGCTCAATATTGACTAACTATGTTAGTACAACATCGAACCTATCAAAAATGTTCACCTTTTTAGGCAATATCCAACCTGGTGTGATAGTATCAGTATCAGTATCATATACCAACTGACCATTCCACCAAAGTGTGTTTTGTTCGGACTAACATCCAAACAACACCCCTGGTCAAGCTACCTCCCCAGCAAGATTAAGGTAGCTTCTGATGAGTACAATCTTGCTGTGTGGACGAAACCAGGTTGGATATTGCCTAAAACGGTAAATATTTTTGATAGGTTCGATGTTGTACTAACATAGTTAGTCAATATTGAGCCTTTATACATTCAAAAAATTGAGTATACTTAGTATAGCGTTTTTACGTGACAAATATTACGACTAAATACAAACCAATCCCAGGGAATTAGGTTCTTCTAAGAAAAACTTTTCTCTTTATATACCAATCTTAACCAAACTTCACCAAAATGTGTTCCTAGTTAAGCAAAACATATCTAGGAACGGATGGAATTGGAACATTACCTCATAGGGGAGCCATACAAACCAAGCTTTGAAAATTAAGTTCTGCTAAGAAAAACTTTTTCCTTTTGAATCCGACCTTAACCAGACTTTACCCAAATGTGTTCCTAGCAAAGCCTCAAAACATATCTAGGAACCGATGAAATCGGAACACTACGTCATAGGGCTGTCCTACAAACTTCTGGAAATTAGGTTCTTCTAAGAAAAACTTTTTTCTTTAAGAGCCAATCTTAACGAAACTTCACCCAAATGTGTTCCTAGTAAAGCCTTAAAACATATCTAGGAATGGACGGAATCGGAACATTATGTAATAGGGCTGTCATACAAACCAACCCCCAAATATATGGTTCTTGTAAGTGAAACTTTTTTTCTTTTTGAATGTTAACCAAAATTCATCCAATTCATCCTGGACTAGCCTCAACGCATCTAGGAACAGATGGAATCGGAACACGTCATAGGGCTGCGGTAGAAATTGTTAACACAAAAGAAGCTTAAGTTTCATTCAAATGTGACAGGTATTCAAATTTCGGCCGCGCCCGAAATTAGCCTCGGACTCGTTTTTATTTTTAAAGAATGTTGTTTTGGAAACTCTGGTTTTCTCAAGTTTAGCTCCTGTAAACGCTTACTTAGGTACACGATATAAATGGGCTATCTCAAGTTCAGTTACTGCTTCCTTATTTTCCAAATTATGAACTTTTTCCAAATATTAAATCTTTTTCTGGTAGGCCTACATAGGCGGCATATACGTACATAAACCTTGATTTGAGAAACAGTAATTAAATTCAAGCATAACCCCAATTTTCAATTCAAGCGAAGAAATGCTTCATAATAGTTTTTTTTTTACGATTCAATGGAAAACTTGTGGCGACTATTGTAGATTGTAGATCCCACTGAAGCGAGTGGGCCTATTGTGCTATCGCCCTAGTCGCAGATGTGCAGGACTACACCTGACGATCAAGGTGTGGCGACTATTAATTGGAACATTTGTAGTAATGTCGTCAGTGGCGTCTCTGGTGTAGTATAGATAGAGTGTTCGACTGAAGCATATAGGGTCATAGAAAAAAATAAAAGAATTCGGCTGTTCCTTATACTGTTAAATTTTCTTTATTGGTTTGGCATACGGTCAACCGAAGGACATCATAGGAAAATCATGAAAAATTTGAACGACAAACGCGGTTTACTTCGTGCAAGCGGACAAGGGAAATGCGATCGTCATATTGGATAAAGGAGACAAGCTAACCATCTACAGGTATACCGTCAGGGGAGCACCTAGCCTTTCGGCCTTTCGGCCTTTATCTCCCGGTCCCGCTAAAATGTTTGGACCTTCGGCTTTTTACTGACAAGGTGTTGTTGTCAGACGGAGATTTCTCCATCAGGCGCATGCACACACCATCCGGAATCCAACCCCGGGATTGCATCACTAGCTGGATGACTTGGGTAACAACCTCCAGCCACTACGAGTCCAACACCTTGATGGGCAAGGACCATGGTCCCCTGGGCACACCCATCCCCGTAGTACACTATTCGCTATGGACTTCTCCATAGCAGGTGTGATCCTCCTTCGGCCCCCTATTGGTTAAGCCTTACGTCGAATTCGGGCATGCACACCCCAGGCTCGTTGGACCTGTGACTACGCGCCTGTGCAGACAACGTAGCGCTGCTTTTCACATCCAGGTGGCCCCTTCAGTTTACTAGTCAGCAATGCGACTCGGGCAGTGTGGTCATCAATCCAAAAACTAGCTAGATATAGGCGCGTAGGCATTTTCCACCAAGGCCGTTCTCCCTAGCTAGCCCCTTCTGGACTCGGGTCATGCGGAGCCGTCACCTCCGAAGCTCACACGACTTCCATATGATGCACCCCCCCCCCACCAGAGGACATCAATATCGTGCTAGGCCTTTAGTGCTTCCCTCCCGCAATCTATGGGGGGAGGTAGGCACGCCAAGAGCCACCCGTGCATAACTCAGGGGCACGGGACCGTTAGCGCCCGAATGGTCTTTGTACAGATCCTCGCCATGTCGTTTCAACTGTACCAGGGGCCCCCTTGCGCTGTTAGGTCCGTGGTGTCACAACTCACCAAAGATCTCTGTCCGACTACAAGCAGCCTTTCGAGCTGAATGTCACACGGACACAGGAGACAATGACACCATGTTGGAAGAGATGCTCAATAACGGAAACTTTTTTCAGCTGCGCATAGCAATCCATTAGCAGATTCAATAAAGAGAGCGGAGAAAGCACTCTAACAAAACAAAGACTAAATTGGAAACATCGCAGAACTAAGAATACCGAACACATCCTACGGTGACGACGTTCCAGCCATAGCACCAAAGAGCAACGACGTGGAGTGAATTTTCACCGACATCACCCAAATACGTAAAAACCTAACATTTACAATGGAGCAAGAACAGGATCATCGCATCTTATTTGTGAAAATACAATTAATCAGGAATCATCAGCAATTAGATTTCGACATATATAGGAAAAAACAGCACCCTCCGAACCATACCACACTCATCGAACCATTCATACGAACACAAAATGTCAGCGTTTCGAAGCATGATTCACACGCTTATAACGGCACCTCTAACGGACGAACGGTATGGGAAGGAATTAGAGTACGTCAAACAAATGGCGGAGGCAAACGGATACAGCAAGGACACGATACACCAGCTACTAAGAAAGAAAATCAAGAGAACCGAACGGAATCAACTAAGCACGCACTTGGAGCAACAAAGCACGGAAAAGCCGCCGATCCGAGCAAGCTGCATGCACTCAACGCTCTCCAATAGTATCAGGAAAACGCTGGCGAAACACAATATCCAAATAGTAAGCACGAGCAGAAACCACAACTACGGACCAGGTTAGGATCACCGAAGGATACGCTCAACAACACCGAGAAGAAAAGAAATATACAAAATCAGCTGCCGCAAATGCTCCATGATAAACATAGGACAAACGAAAAGATTGGTCATAACGACGTCCAATGAGCATTACCGAGAATACGACAACGGGAAAAGGATAACATAAGACACGTCAAATCGATGGTGGCAAGACACTCGCCGAAAAGCATGAAATCGGCTTCGACAACCTGGAGGTAATACAACAAGTCAGGAAAAACTACCAG
Source organism: Microchrysa polita (assembly GCA_949715475.1). NCBI lineage: Eukaryota > Metazoa > Arthropoda > Insecta > Diptera > Stratiomyidae > Microchrysa > Microchrysa polita. Next base: position 112,134,546 of record OX454416.1, on the reverse strand, counting down.
TCAGATGTGGCTGAGAGCTTCCATATAATAAAACAGGATAACAAGTTCTTACTAGGCCACGACGAAGAAAATTGTGCAACAACCCTCATAAAAGTGGCAGGTAGAGCGGACCGTTTATAATTGAAATATAAATATATGACTAGGATATTTTGCAACATTTAACTAATTAGGTAGCACTGAAGAAGGGAGTACGTTGTTGTTGTTGTATGCCAAACCAATAAAGAAAATGTTACAGTATAAGGAAGAACCCAATTCTTTTATTTGTAATAAATAGAACTGTAAAAACGACGGACACTGGAAACGTTATATCAATGTTGGATTGGAGCAAATTCCAGTATTATAAAAGTGGCTGTTTGCATGTTTTTGAAGATGAAAAATTTGCTTGATTCAAGATTACGATAACGACTAAAGAGTGGAAAATAAAAAAGTTCAACAATCTTACCCAAAAAAGTGAATTTTCTAATTCTCTTGCATTCATCATGTACTCACCTGTAAAATAAATTAATAAATTCATTATATAAAATGTTATCGACTTATGAAAGAATAACGATAAAAAAATGATTTAAATAAGTACATACTGGCCGAAGTCCTTCCCTAAGGAAATTTCAGTATTATTTATCGTAATTTCTTACATTTCCAAAATTATATGCTTGAAAAAATATCTCCGTACCATCGATCTAAGCCCTTGGAATTTATTATGTACACTGCGGAAAATCGATTTGTGCAAAAATTAAATACAGTGAAGCCTCTACTATGGCAGACACCTTTCTTAACCGGACAACTTTTGCTTCACACGTTTTAGGATTCATTTCGGGAAAAAATTATCTCTAACAACCGGACCCTCCAATAGACGCACACGGACATCATATTTAGCCCAGAGGTGCTTTGTCATGTTCTAACAAAATGAACGGGATTACATCGTTTGTTTCAAGACTCAGGCCGTGGAAATTGCGCTGGGACAAGGTTAATGCAACCACCATAAAAAACTGCTTTATACGGGCAGCATTCTCGCAAACAAACCATACTCTTTTGGAATTTGACCTGGAAGACGACATACAATTGGCCACCATATTCGGTTTTCAAAATGTGTTCGGCAGTGCACAAAGTCTGGAGGAATTTTGGACTATCGATAGGACGGTCCACACTGAAAATCATGAAATTGACTCTCGTTTGAAGGCTTCCGCAAAAAAAGGTTTTTTTTTGTGACTTCAATATTTAATACAAAATCAGATATAGAATCAGCAACTTAAATCGAAAGAAAATACACTTCGTCTATTGAAAATCGATAATTTTTTTTTTCTTCCAAGTAAATTTAGTTGGTAGTCTGGCTGGTGTTGTAGTTAGTGCGCACACCTTTGGTGTACAGGTTCGTGGGTTCGAGTCTCACCGTGAACGAATTCAGTTTATGGTGTTTTTCGAACTCACGACCCAAGTGATGGACTATAATCTTACTTAGATGTTGAACGAGTACCCATTTATGGGTATAAATAAAACTGCTGAGCGTGCTGTTGATCTCAACACCTCTATAAAAAAAGCAGTTAAGATCTTGGAAATTGGATGTGACTAGCACATCTGCGGCCTTAGTCCAATGTCGCGCCTGTTATTTATTTGTTATTTTTAAGTACGAAAAGGATAAGCATTTTTATTGCATAACTGTAAACCTATATCCACATTGACGCCAAATCACACAACTGCCAGTTGGCATCGCGAGCTGCTTTAACAACCAGTGTGGATACAGCTTAAATGTAAAATGTGACAGAATTCACGGGTTTTTGTGGTATCAAAACAGAGTTGGCATTATGTATAGCGCTAGGCAACATGCTACAGTTACGTTCTTTTTTTTATATTGTATAACGGTAAATCTGGCAATACATCTGGAATGGCTGCGTATCGTCAAATGATCCTAGGCGATAGGTATAGCAATTTCACCTTCATTACAGTGCAAGTCTCAAGTTATAAGTGAAAGAAAAAATTGAAAGTGACAATCGTTTATCGCTTTACATTACAGAATGCCCGCTTAGCGCCATCTACACTAACTGTTTCAGTTTCGCTACAGCCGCAAATTAAAATAAATAATTTTGGGTGCAATTTAGCCAATTTTTTGAACGAGGACGACATTCCATTTGTATCTCAGTCTCGTGACTATATGGGGGTCGAGTCTCTTCATGTGAAGCCCGTCTAAGACAGCAACAGGTGGGCGAAATAATGTAGATATACATAAAAATTTGCGCTTCCATCAGTCGCAATCAGAGAAAACAATACAGTTTTGTTGTTGCCTCACTAATTCCCAAATCATTTCCACATTGGGAGTCTTTATTGAGTTAATATTTTTTTTTCAATAAGCCTTTTAAAGGAGACACTTGCATGTTAATTCAGCAGGAATTATTATTTATTATTCTCTTTCCCTCACTCTAGTGGGCCATAGGAAATTAACTACGACAATTCCAAATTCGTGATTTCTTGTAGAATTGCATTCAACCCCAACAGAACCTCTTTACGTGTTTCTTGGCGTCTTTCTATAGTCTCTCTCTCCGGATTGCATTCGATTGCATTTTTGGCAAAATTTTCAACTCGTTTTAAAGTGTATTATATGATTCTATGGCTGAATTCAAATTGTAAGAAAACGACCGGACGGGTAAACTTGCACGACAAGAACCATCGTATGATCATTTCACACTATCCGATCAAAACACGGACCGGCGAACAATAATCACACAGCAAGTATGTATAAATGTTGCCATGCACGCTCCAAAGTTAGTGTACAATGAAGTGACGAGTCGACAAGATTGAAATGCAAGTAAAACACGCGCTAATTGTCTTTGCAGAACGCCTGAACTATTGGTAGATGCAATTGTCTTATCGATCGTACGATTCCTACGAAAGAAAAACAATCGTGTCACGATTTTTTTCTTTCGTAAGACGCGTTCTTACAATGTGAAATGCACAATGCTTGTCTACTGGCCACTACAAAAGCTCTCTTGTCTTGCAAGTTTACCCGTCCGGTTCCGTCTTACAATCTGAAATCAGCCTATCCGTTGCGGCATTTGTCATCTATGTTCTATGAGGATGGCTATATTAATTAAGATGATCGATGTTTCGCGACTAGATTATAGATATGTATTATAAAACAGTTGAATGCAGTGCAGTCATACAAAGGTACAGACTTCAAATGTCATTCAAGGATTCTCAGTTTGTTATTTGTGGAGATACATGGTATCAGATTCAAAAACAATTTAAAGCATAATTTCATTAATCGGGACTGAAATTTTTACGTGGCTGCTCTAATTCTAATTCCTAATTATTATTTTTGACCTGACCCTTAAATTGTTAGCTCCATTTGATGGAAATAGCAAATATTGTTTCTTAATTAATATACGGGGTTGGGGTCGATTTAAATAATTCTCAAAAATAATTTCAATAAAAAATAAATAACTGGAACTTGAAACTTGCCAGACATCTATCGAATTCCAGGAATATGTTGCGTTTCTTTCTGCCTATTTCTAACATCTCACACTCAGTGACTTTATACTAGGGATGTCAAAAACCGGACGGTTAGTCCGAAAACCGGTACTTTTAGAACGGTTAACCGGTTATTTTCGGTTTTTTCTCCTCCCGGTGTTAACCCGGACGGTTGTTTGTCCATCCGGTTAAAACCGGGAAAAAAATTCTTCAAAATTCATACAATTTTTTTTTTTTATATATTTCCGTATGTAATTCTATTACTTGTCCCCTATGAAAAAATTTAATTTCCAAATTTCAGCCCTTAAACATATTTTCGAACACTCTCCTTATTGCTATTACTCGTAGAACCATCGCTTCGTCAAATTACTTCTTCTTGTATCTTTGATTTGATTTTGCATACGATACGAACAATAGCAATACGAGTGTGAATGCATGTTTTTAATAAAATTCGTAGCAAATCAATGAAAATACTCGATTAACCGGAAAACGGGTATACTTTGAGCCCGGTTAAAACCGGACGGTTTAACCGGCTTTGCAAAAAAACGAAAACCGAGTTATGGGCCGTTTTTTGACATCTCTACTTTATACATACTTGCCACTGGAATTAGAAATTTTTTAAATGTTTCATCTTAAACTAGAAGATTAACACGAAACACGTCATCGCAGAACTCCAGGTATGATACACCTTCACCGCGTGACGACCCAACAATAACTCTACCAAAGCTCCGACGCTTTTCAAATGCAGTGGAAAGAACTGCCAAGAATTTGTGCACACAATCTTTAAAAGTTTCATGGAGTCCAGGGTTTTTTGATACTTTTGTGAATTCGCAATTAAGTCGAGGGAGGAAATAGGTTCCAAGCCGAACTAGATGCAAAAGGACAACAGTGAAACATTAGGGTGATGCCATTTTACAAAGCAATTGTGTTTTTTGGAATATCCTTTTTGGTCAAAAATAACATAAAAACGCCCTCAAGTGAGGATGAATTACAGTATAAAGCGCAAGTCGAATAATCCACTGGAGTTCAAACTCTGCATCGTATTTTTTCTGAAATGAGATGTTAAATCAGTATAGCCATTTATGGAGATCAATAACTTTAAAGTGCGTGCTGCAGATCTCAACACCTCTGAAAAAAAAAACAGTTAAAAAATCTTGCAAATTGGATATTACTAACACATCCGTAGCCTAGGTCTGATGGACTGTCACGCCAGTTATTTATTTATTAGATCATCAGTTTTCAATGAGTTTCAATGAATGCAAGTGAGAACTAAGAATTAATGTTTTTCTTTTCATCAAATGTGAAAAAAATTAAATAAAGTACATAAACTATCGAAAAAGTAAATTTTTTTCTTATCTAGAATCATACTATGTAGTTCTACTTTAAAGTGTATGTCGTACACGTCGACAAGTGTTCAAACAGTCGTACGAGTAAACGTATAATAGGTGAAACTATATACGAAACAACTTTATATTTAATCACGGTTTGTGGTTGCGAGGCATATTTTGCTCGTAAAAAATAACGCTACACTCGCGCGCACGGTTGTATTCACAAATGCACACATATACTATAGAAATGCACATACAGACATCACGAAAATTCTAATTGGAACTAAAATATATTTTGTGATACACATATGAAAGTGTGTTTTCGTCTTCTTTATTATTTTCCAAGTATGTTACTCATATGCTTGAATAAACATTAGTTGCGCGACTTCTTATCAGTCAATCACTTGCCATTCTTACGGGACCAAATAAGATACATACATAGTCGTACAATTTTTTATGGTATCTTTCTTTTTTATATTTTTTGGGGAGTTTGAGACACCAAACAGCACAAGCACAAGGTGTTTGGCACCTGCCGAAATTGAGATCGTTTTTGATTAGAGATTTCGTCACCCAAAGAAGGGCAGACGATTTGCACTCGGTTTTGTTTGTACTTCCCAGAAGGTGCTCTGATAAGGTTGCCCTGCATCAGTCTTCCAGCTGTATAACAAATTGGTGTAAATTACGAATTTAAGCACGATTTCCCATTGGCCTGTAAATTAATAATTATTTGAAAATACGTTTCCCTGGTATTATTGTCAAGGTGTGTTTGCGTTGCATCTTTATTGACGCGTTGACGTTGTTGTCTGTGACTTCAAGCGTCGAGTTTGAAGACTTTCGAAATAACGAAAATCGTCAAATTGCTAAGATATTTGTACTCGTACGAAAACATCATACAGCGAAAATATGATTTATGAAGTCAGATATAATGTATGCACAAAGATACAGCAAAATATACAATACATACATATGTGAGGTGCCTATATAGGCGTAGTATAGCCACATAATCTAATCTGGCATTGACTAGGTCATGCTTTTGAATGCTCTATGCGAAATAGTCGGAGGTCAGCTGCCGTTTAGTTTGTATTTTTATGAACTTTTTCAAGAGAATACATCATGAAGTGCCCCATACGTTTACGAGTACACACATCACATCACTATGTGCGGTTATAGAAAATAATAAGATAATTCATAATCGTCCGTGAATTGTATTGTTATGTACGACTACGTATATTGTGGTCTATTATGTTTACATCTAAAAATAGGTTGCCACCTACGTATGGAGAATATGCGAATAAAATCAGCACAACTTTATAAATTTTTTTTTTATTGATAAAAATCACGAATGTTCCTGAGCCAAGTCACAAAATACAAGATTTGATTTCTATCCCAGTTTAAACATTTATTTGCAGGTTGCCTGGCATTGGGTGGTATCTGCTTTGTCCCATCCATTAATAACATTTCAGAAAAAAATAGGATACAGAGTTTGAACTCTAGTGAATTGTTCAACATGCGCTTTATACTGTTACTCATCCTCACTTGTTGAGGAAAAATACAATAAGTACTTTGTAATATGGCATCAACCAAACGTTGCATTGTTCTTCATTGGTATCTAGTCGGATTGGAACCTTTTTTTTTCAATTTAATTGCGAATTCACAATAGTGATTTACAATTCACAATAATATCACACTTCACTGTGATGGTTCTCAATAGTGCTCGCTACTGATATTTGCACAGAACGTGGTGTTCGAAACGATATCGATGGACGCGAGGCTTGAACGGTGTTGGAATTCGAAAGCGCCGATGATAGAAGAAGGGTTGAATCTTCCGAATCACAGGTCATAAAGGCAGGCTTCCGGCACTTCGTTGAGACGTTCTAAGAAATACGAGCGTGCACGTACTCAACTCCCTGTGCACAAACCTTGTCCTGGGACTTCGATATACAATCGGCTTCGGTCGAAGCTGTCTAATTCGTTGATGCATGGAATCCAGAAACTCGACGGGATCAGTAGCGTAGCGGCCTGGTCGTTGACAAACCATTCCCCGGCAGACGCAGCGTTGAGCCGAAAACCATCTCGGCTAGACACGCACCAATGTCCACTTTGATCCTGTTGCACAAGCCTAATAGTACAGTCGCATCGATTCAACCGTTATCAGACTCGAGACACACAGCCTTCAAGAAACGATGTCATCTCTCTAATGCATCATTAGATGCTGGGTGGTAGGGCGAGGTTTTTGTGTGTGCACACTCAAGCAGCTTCGAAAGAGACAGAAACAACGATGACTCGAACTGGTTAGTCGTGACAACAGCCGGGCTTCATACCCAGAAACCCAGTTCGCATAGAACGCCTTGGCTGCGGTTTGGTCGGGCACTGCTTCCGGCCACCTCGGAAAACAGTTAAACATTGTCAGGATATATCGGAATCCCTGAGAGTTCGGTAGGGGGCCGACGATGTCCAGGTGAACCTGACAGAAACGTTGATCCGGCACGGTGAATGGTTGCAACTCGTGCCGGGCATGCCTAGTGACGAGCATTGGCGAATATTGCTACGCATACCTCGCCAAGCAAACTTCTTAGAAATGGACCGCAAGGCAGCACGTGCTCAAGGATGAGAGTATCGATGAAATACGGTCAAGAGCTGGTTCCGCAAGCTATTGGGAACTATAGGCCTCGGTTGATGATGGTTGTATTTCCAATTTCCATCTTTTCAATTTCGAAAGACGTTGTGTTATCGGCTAATAGTCGATGCAATTCGGGATCACGTGATTGTTCGTCCACAAGCTCATTTAGGTCGAAACCAGTAGGCAGAGATGTCTCCTACGGACGAGATAACGCGTCAGCTACTACGTTTGTATCGCCCGCTAAATGCTCAATTTGGGTACAAAACTGAGAAATTTAGCTGAGGTGCCGAATGTGAGGACTCGTACACTTGTCAGACTTCCGAGAGAATGCATGAACGAGTGGTTTGTGGTCGGTCTCCTTCTAGGATTTGGCGAAAGTGCTGGTTGCTCGCAAGGAGCTCGCGGTCGTACGTACGTTTCGCTCCGGTCTCGTCATTTTCCGCTGATAGTATGCTAGCGGCAACCACCGGTCACAGTATTTTGTTCGAGTACGGCTCCCACTGCAACACTAGAAGCGTCGGTCACAAGGGTCATAGTAAAATAGTAATGTGGCACTAGCCATGCTATCGCGGCTTTTCTCGAACGCATGGATGGCGACGGGGTTCCAGTCTATCCCGGAATTGTCGCTCTTTACTTGCCCGCACAGCAAGTCATTGCGTGGCGCCTGCGATTGCTGCGTCCGGAATAAATCAGCGGCTATATTTTATTGCACTTAGAGAGCGCCTTAGCCCCTTAACGGTAGAAGGACACCGGTAGTTAAGTAGAGCTTCCACACGAGGGGCAGATGGTGCGATACCTCTTTTGTTGACGATGTGAAGAACGAACTCCACTTCCGGGACACCAAAAACACACTTGGACATATTGATGACGACGCCGAAATCCCAGAGACGCTGAAACACCGCACGCAAGTGCTCTTCATGCTGTTCTTCGGACTCCGATGAAACGAGGATGCCGTCAATGTATGTTGCGCAGGAGTTCAAACCTCGCAGCACCTCGTCTAGGAACCGCTGAAACGTTTGGGCGGCATTACGCAACCCGAACATCATTACTTTAAACTCAAACAGCCCAAAGGGAGTGATGACGCCTGTTTTGGTAACGTCAGACTCTGCTATGGGGATTTAATGAAATGCCTTAGGTAAATCGATATTTCTGAAAACCCTTTTTCGGCGAGCCCCGCAAAGATGGTCTCGATATGGACAACTCTGTTGACGGATCGGTTATGCTAGAATTTCGTAAATCGAAGTTGCGTAGAAAGTCAGCTTCGATAATGGGTCGCAAAACGTCAACCACACAAAATTTCCAAGGGAGCTTTCGTCGAAGATTTAAGTCAGCGGATAGCAACTGCTGCCTCTACGTATTTATTTCCGTCCCATTTGCAGCGAAAAGTTTGTACTGCTCTGCTCTGCCAGATCTAGCTGTACTCTTTCGGGCCCCGCAGGGGGGTCTAGGTCCTTGTGACATCAGTCAAAAAGGCTGTGTAGTTGGACAGAGATCTTTGGTGAGTTGCGACACCACGTACCTAGCAGCGCAGGCAGGCCTATGGTATGGTTGATACGCCATGGCGATCTGTACAAAGACCATTCGGACGATAACGTTCCCGAGCTCCCTAGTTATGTACGGGTAGCTCTTGGCATGACCGACCTCCTCCCATAACTTACGGGAGGGAAGTCACATAAAGGCCGAGCACGATAAACGGTGTTCCCTGATGGGGGGTTCCCCATTCGGTTAATCGTGTGAGCTTCGGAGCTGGCGGAGCCTCGAAGGGGCTAGTTAGGAAGAATGGCCTTGGTGGAAGATGCCTACGCGCCTATATCTAACTAGTTTGTGGATTGATCACCACACGGCCCGAATCGCATTGCTGACTAGTAAACTGAAGGGGCCGCTTGGATGTGAAAAGCAGCGCTACGAGTCTGCTTTAAGCAGACGAGTAGTCACAGGGCCAACGAGCCTGGGATGTGCACATCTGAATTCTTACGTGAGGCTTAACCAATAGGGGGCAGAAGGAGGATCACACCTGCTATAGAGCGAATAGTGTACCTCGGGGATGGGTGTGCCCAGGGGACCATTGTCCTTGCCCATCAAGGTGGCTGTAGGTTGTTACCCGAGTCATCGAGCTGGTGATGCAACCCCGGGGTTGGATTTCTAAAGGTGAGTGCATTCGCTGCATTAGGAAATCCCCATCTGACAATAAGACCATGTCAGTTAAGAGCCGAAGGTCCAAACCGCCCGAAGGACCGGGAGAAAAAGGCCGAAAGGCTAGGTGCTCCCCTGACGGTAAACCTCGTAGATGGTAATATTGTGCTCTTTCGGAGATTGACGGAGATGTTGGCGCGTGTGTCGATAAGAAAATAAAGTCCGTTGATTTTGCCGCGGATATAGAGGTGGATGGGCTGTTGTTGTTGAAGGACGCAGTCAACAACCGCCTGCCTGTGACAACGTCGGCGTTAGTTTTCCGGCGTCTGAGTCTTAGCAGATCACTCGCACTTGCAGGGTGGCCTAAATTTTCGAGCGCGGCTTCCGAACTAAGCGTCGTAAAAGCAAAACTTACCGGGCTAGGACGAACGCTCGCCAGATTTGCGACGGTTATTTTTGCCCGCAAAAGATTTCTTGACATTCACTCGGAGGGCAGCCAACTCTCTTTTTGAACTACGTCCAGTTGAGATGGTGAGGAGGTGAGGTAGAGCACTAAACGTTGCAATGTCGACAGGTACCTGTGATTCGACAATTTTATCTGCGATCTTAGCCGTGACAAATCGGTCTCATCCAAAACACTTAAAATTGCTCGGACATCACTCGGAAGGCGTTGCAGCCCAATCGACTTTAGGAACGGCGCAGTCACCTTGGTTACACTTCTGAGCCGTATGTTCCGAAGGAGCTGTGACGGACGCTGGATGCCAAGGTCAGAACCGATGAGCAGCTCCCGAATTTCAGTCAACTCAGAAACGGTAAACGCTCTTTCACCGCCTGAAACTTTCCATTATCTGGAGGTGATTCAACCATGTCGGCGACCTGCCCGAGGAATTCCGGCTCCAATTCGGAAAGAACTTTATCAAACTTACAGGAGTCGACCGTAATTTTGTGAGTCCGAAAAACAGAAACGCGTGACATTTCCATTCGTTGTGAAATTCAATTATTTCTAATAAACTCATAGTGCGCCTCTCGCGGCAACCGCGGCTGCACGTCTACACTCGCACACGAGGAAAGTTCGATCCAACTTTTTTCAGTCATCTCACAGTGATTTTTCATACAAGTTGACCGAAAATCAATTAACTGGCAATCTGTCTACTTGTATGGAAAATCACTGTGACTGGATGACCGAAAACTGAGGATCGACCTTAATCAGGGCCACACGGTTTTTTTAGATAAAGCTCGCCCAACTCATGAATTTGTTCGACGAGATCATACTACATATATGAAATATGACCTATGAAATCTACTTCGGTAGAAACATTTCAGCTTGTATTTCCCTGTCGTTTATTTAATAAGTTGTAGTCTGGCTGGTCTAGCGGTTAGTGCGCGCACCTTCGGTGCACAGGCTCATGAGTTCGAATCTCACCGTGTTCCATGGTGTTTTTCGAACTCACGAGCTTGTGACGGACTATGATCTCACTCAGATGTTAAACGAGTACCCATTTATGGGGATAAATAACACTGCTGAGCGTGATGATCCTGCGGCCTTAGTCCAATGCTGGATTGTCGCGCCTGTTATTTATTTATTTATTTAATAATAATAATAATAACATGTGCACACAGCGTTCCTCCACATTCAATTCCATGAGTCACATGTGACTCATGAAACAAAGGAGGAACAAAAGATTTTCGGAAGGGAGCAGTTGAATGGTAATGTCGACGAAAAAGGGTCAGACAGTGAACGTGTTGAACCATTGAGGTCTGTACTAACGAGGTTCTACACAAGAAACTCGCTAACGGTAATATGTATGCAATCTGAATGGATAGCAAGGCAATTAAGAGCACGTAAACTGTGTCAGACGACGTACAAAAGATTACTAATATTTTGGGACTCTTGAAGGCCACTGCAGATAATCTTGCTCAACACGGGTTGTCAACAGATTTTCTCAGATCTAGTTCTTACTGTGGTTTGAGTTAGGGAACTATTGAATCTTTGGTGAATGTCTGATGTGCTCTAAATTTCGTCGTCGTTCTCGCCTATTTTCTCAAGCGACATAACGCCTTCGGAGTGAGGTTAGTGGATGCCCGGGTCTATTCGAGATAGGTAAGAATTGAGGCGCGAATACCAGCCTGACCTAAGCTGGAACTGTCGCTCTTGTGGCTTTCGAAAGGCTAGTCTCCTCAGGGGAAGTAGGTGATGGGAACTACCTAATCTCAACATTTGACCCATTCACAACGGTTATGTTAATATCTGCGATGGCCTTAGGTTATGCTGTGTCATCAAATATATATAGGGAGGTATCTGTTTGTATCTCTTGGACATCTCTCTCGAGATCTCTGACTCAACTCCTGACTTGTCGTGGAGGGGGAGTATTGTCCATAAGATGATGGTTTGGATGGTGCTCTCGATAACAACCGACCAGATATTAAAGAGACAGGAGAAGATTATGATCACGCACTGGTAACACGCAGGTTTCCTGATGAAGGTGATCCTGGGACGACATCAGGTGGCAACCTGTACTGATACGTAGAGCAGCATTCTGGCATGCCTGGATCTGTATCACAAACGGTTTGTGACCACACCGGTGCTGTAGAGAGATTGCTTGACCTATCGCTTTGTAAGTGACTTGCATGGCTTCTATGTCCTTGCTCCAGGAGCTGCCGGCCAGTGCCTTTAGAACGCTGTTCGTACTGTGCATTTTGTCGATTACGTTCTCGACATGACGGTTCGACTTTGTTATGGTGTCTAAGTATACCCCAGGGATATTAGGCTTCATTCAAACGACGCGAAAACGGCTCGCAAGCTCGAGACATACAAATGCATTGACTTATATGGGAAGCTCACGACGAGCGAGAGCCGTGCCGCTGTCAAAATACGAGTAGCGAGACGTGTTTTCACTGGTTTCCACATCTCGTGCACCACAAGTCGCAAATTCACGACTCGCGAGCCGTGTTTTGACTGCGGCACGGCTCTCGCTCGTCGTGAGCGTCCCTTATAAGCCAATGCATGCTCGAGACATATATCTCTCGCTTGCGAGTCGTTTTCGCGTCGTTTAAAAATCCTAAGGCTTCATCTTAGGATTTGTAACAGTAGGAACAACGTTGTCATCATGCTTACCAGTACTCGTAAGCTCATCCGAAAACTCCTACGTCCAGGTAGTGAGAAGTGTTGCAGTACATGCAGTATTAAACGGTTCTGTCACAGGGCTTTTCCTGGTTGAGTCCATTGAGGATGTAATGGGTGAGCAGATCTAGAGCTGTTGTGGTACTATTCATCTTAATAAGGACACACTGGCATGCTCAGCATGTGATTCAAGGGTGGGGTGGATAAGTGCTTCCGCAGCGTCTTTGCAACGGGTGATAGAATTGTGATTGTAGCATTCGGCGAGTTTTACGTTTTTACCGGGTTTTAGAAGTGGAGATAATTCACCCCTTTTCCCAGAATTCAGGGATGACAAGCGTGGATATCGACAAGTTGAGTTTTTCGATGGCCGGAAGATCTAAATGTTTCAGCATGACCATTGAAATGCCATCTGGTCCAATGGCCTTAGAATATTTAGCGTTCTTGGTTGCTGCTGGTACTTGGTCCGCTGTATAGGTGGGGATGATGTCAACCGTTCGGTTTAGAATTCTTCTTTTTATTTTGCAATTAAGCATTTTAGGTTTCTGAACGGTTTTCGCCGATATTACCACACTCTCTCTTATCCGAAAATGCATACATTTATGAGTCACATGTGACTCATAGATTTCGAACGCTAAGGAACGCTATGTACACATGTAACAAACAGATATTGAACGTGGTGATAGTGTTACCTCACACAATTGAATGAGGTATACAAAACCCTACAACCTTAACCTTAAAAAAATGTCTGCTGATACAGACTATCGGCAATGTCTGGAGGATATCGTCTACTTTGGTAATGTCAGGCGGTAGTTCGTTCAAGACGCCGCCTTTTGGAGCTTCTATTCCGTGATGCCATCAACCAGTAATTACTTAATCGGTTTGCATTAAAGACTTTCAATAATTTAGCATGAAAAGGGCTAAAAAGTGACGGCTAGCCTTAAGCAATTTGCTTTTTGACGAGCTAGTATACCTATAATCTTATTAACGAGATGTTATGCAAAATTTCAGGCTTATAGGATTGAGTACAATTCTGTTTTCGGAATTAGTTTGTTTTCCGAAAATTTTTAAACTCATGGGAAATTTTCCAATTTTTTATTACTTTGTTTTCTATTTACTTAATTGCAAAGTCCTACACACATTGAGCAATCCAAAAACTCTTCTTTTCCACGCACCTTGGAGAAAATTTCAATCTGTTTGTTGTGATCACCATCAACTTATTTTTTGTAATCTTCTTATACTACATCCAAATTGCTTAAATCTTCTGGAATGACTCCCATATCCATAATCGAAATTATTGTTTTTTCCTCGAACTAGAAATAGTCAGAGTACCAAAGATGAATTTTTTGAAGAGATCAAAATCGTTGCCAACAGCTCTAAGCTTGGTGAAAGGGTTGCGTTTTACCTTATACGCTGCTCTAACGGCACAGTTTTCTATGACACACCGCGACTACTGATCCCGTCCAAACTGTCTTAAGCTTCAAATAAATGTCATTATCTCGTCTTTGGCCTAAAGATTGCATACTACGAGTATGTACACATACTCTGCCATGGCGAGGTGATGATGTTCGCGTTGTCACCCAGATAAATGAAGTGTAGAAGGTGTAGTAGAGGTACATTTCAAATGGCATACAAACAACCGTGGAATGGAATCTATTGCTGAAGCCCAACGAAATCAGTGAGGCGCGGAGATAGGCGGTTTTCAGATGTTTTATTGACGCTCTGTACCTATAGTACGTTACGTACTATATGTACCACATTCAAAAACGGTTGTGTTTAGGAAACAATTTTTCGTCATGTGAAAGTCTTGAATGCGATTCCCAGATTTGGCGGCCTGTATGGCCCCATATAGTAGTAAGTTGGCCATCATGCTCGGTGCACTCGGCGCGCTGTATGGATGATGGTTATAGATGGCGGAGAGTAGGTGTAGTAGACCTAAACAACATACCAAACTCCTATGCCGCAACATCGGACAAAATAAACGACTCTTGTGGGGATCTATATAACTGTACAACGTGAAAACATCGACAGGCTGCTTACTAACTTTTTACAATATTTTTTTTTCTTATTTCACTAGAGAGACATACATACAAACTACACAGCGTGCAGATACATAAGTAATGGCCAAAGTAAAGCAAAAGATTGTAATGCTGCGCTAAGACGCTACATGACGGTATGGTACCAACGACCGACAGTGAATTAGATTGTGAAAAAAACATAAACCTATAGAGGCGACCGCAATGTTGCAAAAATTCAAATGTTGGCGGATCAGAGACTGGTGCAGCAGCAGCACAAGCAGCGGCAGCAAACACCAAGCAGAACCGAATCGAGCGTGTACTCTATGCTTTACGCCTATGGAGCAGACGCGATTTTATGACGCGGCATGATGAACATTGTGTATCTGGTTTTTGTACTATAGCTGGTATTTAAGTTTTTTTTTCAATTTTAAAAAGCCAGTAAGCCACCGACTTGTGTGCTGCATATTTGAGCCAGCACACACAGCACCGCTGTCTTGGTCTTCAAGACTTCAAGAAGTAGGGAATAAATGTATGTAGAAGGCTTTTTAAACGATCACACGGAGAGAGTAAGTATCCACTAGGTTTTGCAAATGCAATCGCGCAAAAAACAACGAAACGAAACGCAAGAAATACTTTTTTCTACTTGTCGCTTACTGTCTACACTCTAGCGTTATGCTATTCAGAAAAAAAGCAATATACACTGCGCAGCGCACACATAACATACGAAGAAGTAAGTATGTCGCGCGCATTTATTTCCAATAAGAAATCGGATTAAAATTTCAATAAAATACACTGAACTGTAACTAAGTGTTTTCTGGTATCTGTCGGTTTTGTGTCATGCGATTGACTTGTGGAAACTTATTCAAAGAAACGAGGAATGATTGTTTTCTGCATTAGAGGGTATTGAAACTGATCGGGTCCTATGACTTCATGTTTAGTTTTTATTTGTTGTAATATCGATAAATTTATTAATTACTTTTAATAAAACCAAAAAACAAAGAATTCATGAGAGAGTTGAAATTCAACCCCCAAATATTCAGCACACAAATACGCACGGTTTAAACTTGAATCAAAGCAATGTTCCTATGCTCCATGGAAATTTGTTGTGGTTTTTGGTCGTTCGGTCACCATTCTCTATGACACTGAGAATCCTCGAAGAGATTCATATCACGGGGGAATAATTTTTACACTTTTTCTGTTGTGTTGACTTTTGCATCTAATTTATAATAAAACGACCACGCCGATTACGAAAATGCAGTCCGTAACTCTTGATAAAATAGACTTAGGATCATATGATCTTGTCCATATATTGTTAACAAAATTCGTTTGATTTGTATCAATAATTGAAGTGCTCCGCCCATTGACGCCCCCCTCACTTCTCCTAACATTTTTCAAAAAGACATGCCTGTAGCTTCTTTTCAAATTAAGCCAGGCAGATTTGGTAGGGTGCCTAGTCTAAGCCCCATTATGCTCCTTAACAAAAATTATTACCATCCGATCAAAACTGCAAAGTGAACCAAAATTCTAACAAATTTCACATTTTTTCACTTCTAAATTCTATCTAAAATGGAAAAATAAATTTTATTTGTTAGAACGTCATTATAACAGTTAATTGTAGTCTTCTGAATGTATATTAAAAAGTTTGTAGCAGAGCGTGCTTTACAAGTAGGAAAAATCGGGTTTGAAGATTGCTAGTACACGTTACTCGATATTTTTGGAAATAGCCTTAGAACTGGTATCAATAACTTTCAAACCCAATTTGTTGATACTTGTAGCGCACGCTTTGGTCGAACTTTTGAACATACATTCAGAACTGTTATAATGACGTTCTAATAGATAAATTTTATTTTTCAATTTTAGATAGAATTTAGAAGTGAAAAAATGTTAAATTTGTTAGAATTTTGGTTCACTTTGTATGAGGGGTACCCTTAGTTTTGATCGGATGGTAATAATTTTTAATAAGGAGCATAATGGGGCTTAGACTAGGCACCCTACCAAATTTAATCAGCCTAGCTTAATTTGAAAAGAAGCTACTGGCATGCCTTTTTGATAAATTTTAGGAGGAGTGAAGGGGGCGTCAATGGGCAGAGCACTTCAATTTTTGGTACAAATCAAATAAATTTTGTTAGGAATATATGGAAAGATCTTATTTTATCAAGAGTTACAGTGCAAAATGTAAAAATCAAAAAATGTAAATTCACTCTAATACTTTTGGGTCTAAGGCAGTGGTTCCCAACTCAGAAACGTCTGCGGACCACTTAGCCTGAAACTGGATCTCGACGGACCACCATTCAATAATAATGAATCCAATTTTCTCCAGGCATTGTATTCTCCCATCACAAATTGTGCTTATTATACCCTTCGCTTATTAAGCGTAAAGGGTATATTAACTTTGTCATGAAGTTTGTAACGCATTGAAGGAAGCATCTCCGACCATATAAAATATGTATATATATGATCAGCGTGACGAGCTGAGTCGATTGGACGATGTCCGTCTGTCCGTCTGTCTGTCTGTCTGTTGCGACGCGTTTTGCTCGGCCAGTTTAAAAGCTATGGAGCTGAAATTTTGCACACATGCTTCATTTTGTTGCAGGCAGTTTGTATGTTTGAATCGCTAAAATCTGACAAGGGGGTCGTGGGGCTGCCATACAAACCTACCCCCCAAATTTAGGTTCTTCTTAGAAAAACTTTTTTATTTATGCACCAATTTCAATCAAATTTCACACAAATGTGTTTTAATTGGTAACACACAATATATGTAAAAATTTACCAAATCGGACAATGGGGTCGTGGGGCTGCCATACACACCTAGTCCCCCAAATTATGTTCTTCTAAGAAAAACTTTTTCATTTTCTCATCGATTTCAAACAAATGTGTTTCTAGTAATACCACAAAACATATGTCAAAATGGACCAAATCGGACCATGGGGTCATGGGGCTCTCATAGAAATCTAGCTCCCCAAATTAAGTTCTTCTAAGAATTTTTTTAATTTATACACCAATTTCGACCAAACTTCACACAAATGTGTTTCTATTGATGACCTAAAACATATGTATAAATAGATGGAGTCGGACCATGTGGTCATGGGGCTACCACACAAACCTAGCCCCCAAATCAAATTTTTCTGAGAAAAACGTTTTCATTTGGACACCAATTTCAATCAAACCTCAGAAAATTATATTTCTATTGATGCCACATAACAAACGTGAAATCGGACCATGGGGTCATGGGGCTGGCATATAAACCCAACCCCCAAATTAGGTTCTTCGAAGAAAACCTTTTTGATTTGTCCACCAATCTGAACCAAATGGGTTTTAATTGATGCCACAAACATACATAGGGCTGCCCTACAACCTCCTTCCCCCTCTTTTTGGTTCTTATAAGAAACCCACGTCCCGCTTCGCCCAATAAATCTTCGCCAAGGCACTTATGAGAAAATTCAAAAGCATGGAAGCGGGGAGGACTGAACACTAGTCATAGGTACGCCCGAAAAAACTTTTAGACCGAGGGAAGCGAAGGGTATCCAAATTTCGGCCGCGCCCGAAATTAGCCTCGGTCTCGTTTTTTTATTTATTTCCTACTTTTATTCCTAAAGGCCTGGATAGACCTCGGGCGGAATGAGATTGAAATTTTTGTCCGCTGCGATTTTGTCATTGAAAATTCATACTTACTGTTGTGTAATATGTGGCAAATGGTGGGGAATTCCATAAGGTACAATATTGAAAATATTATTGGAGTCTAACTTATTTAGGTATTTATTTATTTACCCCAGCATTAACGACATGTTCTACGACATTGTATGCATTTTTATTGAGAAAATCGCAGCGGATCAGACCTTAAAGTGGAAAACCACTGATAATATAAAAATCCTTCGCATAACAGACTACGTTATCTTGGTGCTTTAGTCTGAGGAAGATAATTTATTGAAAATTAGGTTCGGCTTCCATCACTTGGAAGGCGCAGTCCACAAACTACTGACGCAACCGCTTGTCATTGGGCTCGAATTTTTAAACTAACGCCATCTTGTTAGAAAGCATGATTTGGTTGAGGGAAGGAAGAAAAATTGTTGTTGACTCGAACAAAACAATTTTTCCTCACCAGCTGGGATTTTTCTTGCACAGGAATTTGTGACTTCTTATTGTCTGGAAGAGCTAACTCCAATCGAAAGTTATCCAGTAACACGAAAAAAACTCTTTAAATTTTGCAGTCTGAATCGGCTTTTGATAATAAGTTTGAATAATTTCGGAATTGGGCTATAAGCAACTTAAGCATCCCATTTTGCCTTCTCATAAATCACAGGCCTAGTATGTAGTAGCAAAGTATTTATTGGATAATATGTTACAGGATGATGAGATCGCGTGGTTGGCATGTCACTTTAATTCGTCTCAAGAAAATATAACTTTGGTTTAAGACGTCTTCAGAGTCTCCCCGCGGACCACTTAGAGGTCTTTTTCTGAGAAAAGGTTTAGACTGTTATATATTATTACAAAGGTAATTTTATTCGCAAATTCGTGTAACTTTTTACTGCGTATATTGGGCAGTGTATTCAACAATTTGGCATCAACAGTTTCTTTTTTTTTATGTTTGGGTTTGGGGCTATTTTGAACTAATTGTGCTATACTATTATTAGTATAGTGATTTTAGTTGAAAAAATGATGAAACCCAAACATGCAAAAAAAGAGCTGACTTTTGATGCCAAATTGTTCTATGGTCTGACCGCAAAACGCAGCAAAAAGTTACACTCTTTTGCGCGTCACATTTTGGGCGGAGGGGGTGGCAAGGGGGTGAAATTATGTTTTTTTTTTCGCAAATATCTTGTAAACTGTAATATTTACAGCAAAATGTTCTGAGAACAATTGAAACTACACAAAATTCCCTTTCTTATGATATATAATAACTAGAGGTACGGAAATTTCGCGAATAAGAAACCGGAATTTCGCATTAACTAATTTTGGATTTTGAAAATTTCGCTGAAATTCGCATAAAAACCTAATTTTGTAAATTTTCTTGTTGTTATTATAATTTTGAATAACTCTAGACATTGTAGATTCCCAGTTAAACGACTGTTGAAACTTGCGTTGCAAAGAAAACGTCACGTGTTTATTATTCAGTATGAAAGATGTGTCTGCCAACTGCATCATACTCCGAATTCAGACAAGACCACTTCTGAAGGTAACGGTAAAAAGAGAAACTGCTGAGTCATATGCCGTTAATATCCTTATGCTTTTTATGTAAAGTTCACTTCAATTTTGGGGCCCGCCGAATCACGAGAAAAACTCTCCCTGAAAAAACCCCATTGCAGAAAACAAAGTTCATTCATCAAACCTGCAACTAAAGTGCTTACTCGGTGTTCGACAAGCTATCGTGCTCGTGATTCGGCGAACTCTCTACATTTATAAATTTATCTATCTGATTAATAACGGAAAACTTCTGAAAAAAATCAAAGGAACAATTTATCTCCAATAATTGACTTTTTGGACAGAAATAAATTTATTTGTGTGAAAAGTCCACATTAGAACATTTCGCATTTATTCGCATAAATGAGCAATTTTCGCCGAAATCTATTTCATAAAAACGAAATTTCCATACCTCTAATAATAACCTATACCTTGGCAGATTATATACTAGACCTAAAAACATAGTCTGGTTGGTCTAGCGGTTAGTGCGCGCACCTTCGGTGCACAGGGTCATGAGTTCGAATCTCACCGTGGATCATGGTGTTTTTCGAACTCACGAGCTTGTGACGGACTATGATAAAATAAATAACACTGCTGAGCGTGATGCTGATCTCATTACCTCAACAAAAAGCAGATAAGATCTTGGAAATAGGATGTCACTAACACATCCTGCGGCCTTAGTCCAATGCTGGATTGCCGCGCCTGTTATTTATTTAAAAACATCCGATGTAATTCCAATTTTTTGATAGTTACATTTGTCTCTCTAGCTCCTGAAGTAATTTAATTGGAGCCATTGTCATTTGGTATAACTATTCCTATCAATATATAGCTGCCCCACACGGAGACTCAGGCTGCTCCGACAAAGCATACCCATATTTCCCCTATTTACATTTTTCAAAAACACATGCCTGCAACTTATTTCCAAATCACAGTAGGCTCGAAAAAAATTGGCAATCGTTAAGGCTAAGTCCCATAAGACCCTCCAATAAATATTACTTCGGTCGGATTAAACCAAAGGGTACGTCCCATACAAATTATTCCAATTCAATGCCACTAGTTTATTAAGAAATAAGGAAACAAGTCAACCAAAATTAAAGTTTTGCTCGTAGGCAATTTTCGGGTCATTTTGTATGGAAGGTACCCTTTGTTTTAATCAGATCGAAGTAATATTTGGTGGAAGGTCTAATGGGACTTGGCCTTAACGTTTGCCAATTTTTTTCCAGCCTGCTGTGATTTGGATATAAGTTACAGGCATGTCTTTTTGAAAAATGTTAATAGGGGAAATATGGGTATGCCTTGTCGGAGCAGCCTGAGTCTCCGTGTGGGGCAGCTATATATTCATAGAAATAGTTGTAGTAAATTTATAATTCTGAAAAGTGAGAAAAGTAGTGACAACTTGAATTATTCTCGTAACTATGACTTTAGAAAAACGAGACCGAGGCTAATTTCGGGCGCGGCCGAAAATTGGATACCCTTCGCCCCCCTCGGGCTAAAAGTTTTTTCGGGCGACTTGTATTTAATCCGCCCCATTCTTTTCCTTCTGTCTTCACAAAAGTTCAGTTCCGTCGGCAAAACAATATTTGTGTGGAGTTTGGTTGGAATAAGTGGGCAAATAAAAATTACTCAGAAAATTTTATTGGGGGTTGCGGGAGCATGGACCCATAGTACGATTCCATTTGTTGTGACCGTTTTAGTTGCTTTGATAAAGACACATTAATTCAAGGTTTTGTGAAATTGGTGTAAACAATGTTTCTTAGAAATACCAAAATGGGGGGTTGGGTTTGTACGGCAGCCCCATGATCCCATATGGTCCGACTTGATCAATTCTTACATATGTTTTTTGTCATCAATAAAAATATATTTTTGTGAAATTTGGTAGAAATTGGTGCACAAATAAAAAAGTTTTTCTTAGAAGAACCTAATTTGGGGAGTTGAGTTTGTATGGCAGCCCCATGACCCCATTGTCCGATTTTACCGATTCAAGCATACAAACTGCCTACACTGAACCAAAAAATTCGTAAATTCGACGAAATTACATTTAATATGAAGAAAATTTCATCAAAATACGGTCAATGAAGCTGTTATTTGGATTGAAGAATACCACAGTTATATTGAATAATTACGAAATTATTGTAAATTGATGAATAAATTTGTCAATATGAAGAAATTTTCTATTCTTTTTTTTAAATATTAAAAATTAACATTGCGTGTTATCTTATTCGTATTGAAACTAATTTAATTTATTATTATATTTATTTGAGACTTTCAAATATTTATTAAACACTTTTTTTTTACATACAATTAACCATATTACCATTGTGTCTAACACAGGATTCGAACTCGGTCCGCTTGCGTGCCAGTCCACTCACGTTGCCACTGCGCCAGAGAGGAAATATACTTCCAATGTTCTCAAGACCTGCAGTACCTACTTGATACACACTGCATGGCGGACACCTTATTGAGACTCGGCCACGACATTTTTTTTTTCTTTCTCACAAATTGTATTAAAAAATTTCTTTTTGGAATTGAGATTTCCATTAAAATTTAAAGGCAAAGATTACTCAAAAAATCGGAAAATTACAGAAAATGCGTTACTATTTATTCATCTGTGTGAATAATTTTCGTAAAAGAGAAGAATTGAAGAATTGATTTTGTCAATATGACTAAATTATTCACTGTGATAAAATATAATATATATAAAATATAAGAATGATGCTATTCTTCCATTTGATTAAGTTTTATCCCTTTGACGAATCTGACAAATTGTGAATTTGTTATTTTGACTAACTTTTGTCAATCTGACAATTGGTTCGAATAATTTAGCGCAAACAAATCGTCAGTTTGAATAATTTTTTCTATACGAAGAAAAACTTTTACAAAGTGCGATTTCTTCAAATTGATAAAAAATTGTAAGCGAATAGTAATAAAACTGATGAAAATTTAGTTAATTTGATAAAACAAAAAACAAAATTTTCATATTGAATAATATGTAACTTTTTTTCTAAAAATCTACCCGTATTTATTCAATGTAACAAATTATTATTCAAATCAAATAAAAATTTTATTCAACATTTTACGAAAAAAAATTCGTTCATATGAAGAAATATTTGGTTCAGTGTACAGCAAAAAGAAGCATTTGTGCAAAATTTCAGCTTCATAGCTCTTAAATTGGCCGAGTAAAATGCGTCGCAACAGACAGAACGACACGGACAGACAGACAGACGGACATCGCCCAATCGACTCCCCAAGTCATGCTGATCATATATGTATACTTTTTTATATGGTCGGAGATGTTTCCTTCAATGCGCTATAAATATCATCATAAAGTTAATATACTCTTTCACTCTATGAGCGAAGGGTATAATAAACGAAAAACACGATTTTCCATTTAACCTCGATTTATTCCGTTGAAGGATATGTAATGTACTCGGCATCCCCTTTGATACCCAGCATGCCGACCTCCGCTCAAGGATTAAAGAGTATCTTTTTTTGTCCTTTTTAGGACCTTCCGATTATTTTTTTATAGCACAATGAGTTTTAGATTTCTGAGAGCCCAATGATTTAAAAACAACAAAAAATAGCTCTACTCTATTTTTTCTATTTGGAGGCCTGAATTTGGATATTTTGACTGGACTGGAACCCTGTTTCAACTAAGCTGCTCATTGAGTAAAACTGGAACCATGGGGAGTAATTTGGATATTGAAAATGTATGAAGTAGACAACCGTTAAGTAAATGGTAAGAAACGCTTATAATACTTCATACCATACTATCGCAAAGTTATTTTTCGGAATAATACCCCAGGAAATTTAGCATTTCACTTCGGAAAATTAGACAAAAGCTGAAAAAAAGCACTCCCAACGGTTCCAGGGGCTCAAACGATATTTTTACCAAGAAAAAAAAAATTCAGATCGATAGGCTATGACTAAGGGCACTATGAGGATTCAAAGCATACAATAACGGCATTTTTTGATAATTTCGTAAATATATTTACAACGGTAACGTAGGCAGGAAAGTGATCTACAATAAATGTGTTTCTTCTATAGATCCAAATAGAATGCCGAAATACCCGATCTGTACCTCCCGCCCAATGGGAGCTACGTTTTCTAGGGAATTGATCTATGTATGTATAAGGCTAGCATGAACTCGTAGTGTCCGAAAACTACCACATAAACGCACCGGAAAATGATTTTTCATGTGATTTCCAGCAAAAAAAAAAATGTGTACGGAACATATCCCCAATTTTAAATCTTTTAGCTGCCACAGCCATTGAAGATTTTCAAAAAATTCATTTTCTTACACGATTCAAACCTTAATTTCTCCAAAACTATAGGCTAGCAAGAATAGCGAAATAAGATGATTATGATGTTGGCTGTGATAATCATCTTATTTCGCTATTTTTGGTAGTCCATTAACGAAATCCTGAATCGAAAACCTTGTAAGGGCAATGTAAAGAAACTTAAAATCGGTGATTCAATTATTTCTGAACCATCAGAGCTCGCTGGTGTTTTTGCTGACTTTTTCTCAAACTTTCCTCTCAATTCTTATATTAACTGTCGATCTATGAATTTAGTAGATGATGCTCATCAATCAAATTGCTTTTTCTTTGAGCGTATAACATCTTTTGAATTATATCGTTCAATATCTTTAAAAAATACCAAATCTGTTGTTGATAATTGTCTATCGAATTGGGTGCTAGAATATATAGCTTTAAATATTGTGGATATACTAGCTTTTATCTTCAACAAAAGTATTCTACTGGGGGTTTTTCCTTCAAAATTAAAAATAGCTTAACATTTTTGAAAGATTTGTAAAAACACGCATGCTATATTTTTTAAACTTAACTAATTTCTTTAGCGATAGTCAGTTTAGTTTCCGTAAAGGAGAATCAACCGAAGATGCATTATTGTCATTTTGCAGCAATATTTTTGATGGAATTAATGATGGTAAACTTACTGGAGCTTTATTTGTTGACATTAAGAAAGCGTTCGACACTGTCGACCATGAATTTTATTGCTAGAAAAACTTCAGAATGCTGGTTTTAGTGGATTTATCTGGGATTGGTTTTCTTCGTTCTTATCACGGCGAATACAACGCGTGAAAATTGGTAGTGTTTACAGTAAATCTAAAGTCATCAATTTAGGGGTTCCCCAGGGATCTCTATTACGGCCACTATTCTTTGTGATTATTATTAATTCCATATTTATGCAAAATTTTAAAAGTAAGCTTACAGCGTTTGCTGATGATGTTGCATGTTCTTTTAGTAATAATTCTACGCTGGACTTTATTTGTAATATCAACCATGATTTAGAATTACTTAGAACTTGGTTCAGTTCTCACAGGCTTGCTTAAAGTGAAAAAACTAAACTGTTATTTTTTAACACAACTAACACCTGTCTCGATTCATTAAGGTTTTGGTATTATCATCCCAATTGCAAACGGTTTGTGTTACATAATGAGTCACTGCACGGATCAAATGATATTAGCACTTATTGCCCCGAAGGTCGATGCTCAGTGAGCTGCTTTCCAATCGAAATTGTTACCAACTTTAAATATCTGCGGGAGTTTTTCTGGATAATAAACTTAATGGGCCCGTTCATATTTCAAATTTAAGTATGTAATTCATTATCTTTTGTCATTAGGCAAATTTACCAGCTACGTCAGTACTGCTCGCATAATCTTTTAAAAACTATTTATTATAGTACCTATCTTTCATTCTAAACTGGAGTATGGTTTATCGTGTTGGAGTGGCACTTATAAGACCAGATTAAATCCATAGCTCAAAAGCATGTTGTAAGAATTATATGCAATAAAAACCGGCATCACAGCAGCTACCCTTTATTCAAGGACTTACATGTTCTTCCATTAATACATTTATATTCTTATAAAATATTAAAATTATTTTTTATGCGTTGCGGTTACCTCAATTCGCGCGACTCGAATTCGTATAACTTGCGTCTTAGTAATGCTTTTTTGGTAACTATTCCCCGTAGTCCAAGAGACTGTTACGAATTTTTTTTTACGTGTGCTGCACCTAGATTGTTTAACAAGCTACCGCTCACTATAAGAAAAACTCGTGTTCTTCCGAAATTTCTTAGGGAAGTTAAATCGTAGCTCATAAATCTTAATTATGCAGAAGTATTCTCATTGTTATACAATTTGATGGTTTGATGTAGCTATACAGGGTGTCCCATTCATGGTGAAGAATATTTTAATGGTAGGTAGTGTGGCTCATTTGGAGAAAATTAATGTACAACGGGACCCCTCTATTTTTAACCGTTACAATGTTATAGCATTTTTTGTCAAAATGCACGTCTTGCTGAACTAAATCAAAATTTGCCACACCACCAATCATTTCATCCGAGATATGACTTCACTTTCTGAAACTACATGAAATTTCCAATAAAACGACACCTCGCCCGTTACGAAGTTGCTCGTATCTTCCGAGATCCACCCGTTAAAACTTTAAAGAAATTTTAAAATTGCATACGATTTTATTATTTGAATTTTTTATGAAAAAACCAATTTTACAATTTCTTTAAAGTTTGAACGGGTGTATCTCGGAAGATACGAGCAACTTCGTAACGGGCGAGGTGTCGTTTTATTGGAAATTTTATGTAGTTTCAGAAAGTGAAGTCATATCTCGGATGAAATGTTTGATGGTGTGGCAAATTTTGATTTTGTTCAGGAAGTCGGGCATTTTGATAAAAAATGCTATTACATAGTAACGGTTAAAAATAGAGGGGTCCCGTTGTACATTAATTTTCCCCAAATGAGCCAGACTACCTCCCATTAAAATATTCTCCACCATGAATGGGACACCCTGTATAGTGTTTTTTACTTCTAATTTAATCACTAATCGTGAATAATCATTGTTGTTAACGTAATTTCCAGCTGCTTACCGTTTTTTTCTTTTTGCTTCATATCTCTCTTTGCTTTACTTAATTTTTCTTTTCTATTTTCTTTTGTTCCTATTTATTTATTAATTTTTCTTTTCTTTTGCCATTGTATTTGCCACCCCAAGAGCTACGAGCTTGTCATAAACGACTTTACAGCTTTACTTCCCCGTAACAGAGATAGTCACGAAAAACCCCAAAAATCCCGTTTTTCTAAGTTTTGAGTCCCAGTGGCGCCCTAAAGGGTGTACGAATTGATACGAAATTTGGCCATTTTCTTCAAACCCGTATGGCGAATTTGTGACATACAAAATTGTTTATTTATTTATTTATTTATTCAGAGTTACCGTTATAAAGATTTTGCTGAAACATTGTTAAAAACGCCGTTTCACCCCCAGGCACCGTTAGAAGTAGTCGAAGCAAAATCTACCTTTGACATTTTATTCACAAACCATAAGAGCTATACATTTGCCATACACTACTTTTAGTAGATATTACCGTTATCGAGATGCTCGGTTTTTAAGGGTTTTTTACCCTCTGTAGCATCGCTAGCGGCCCTCGTACAGACAGGGACTTTTGGGGACTTGTGTACGACCTCGAAAGGAAAGCTCATGCAAAAATTCAACTTTCCCCTAATTTTTCCAAAGTTTGCCCAAATTTTTTTTCAAATTTCCTGCGGTATAAGTGAGAAATACGGATAAGTGCAATTTTCTCGTTGCCGGAGACGATTACCACTATCCGTTCTCGACTGTATTTCAGTAACTTGCGAGCATACTAAAATCACTTCCCTTATTTCCAAATCAATCAACACTCCATTATTCAACCTGTAACTACCTTGTCATAATCGTACAACAACTGCGTCACATCATAGACAGTCCGCGTGCTTATAATCCCCAAATGAATGATAACCTCGAAAATATGGTGCTGAAAACACGATCATATTAATTAAAACCGAAAGAAAAAACCTAAGAAATTTGTAAATTTCATCAAATCAATTAACAACAATTTTATGGACGAGCGAGCTACAAGTGTGTGTTTCTCCATACATAAAATCCACCGAAAAGTGGAAAGGTGACAATAAAAAAACACTCAAACCAGAGATAAAATATGATGGCAAGAGTCGCGATCTAAACTAGATTAGTATGAACTATAACTATGTTGTGTGTAGTATCTCTACAAGTTTTATCAATACGACAGAATCAAAATTCCGCGCTCGAGCATATTATAGAAGCAACCCAAAGTCATCCTCCCGTCTGACCGCCCCTTCTCCAGATCGGGCTCAGACTTTGGCGATGACTTTAAGCTTAAGCTGCTCACGATCGTATCGTGTTGGATCGTAATGCGCGATCGATTTAAATCAAGCACTTGATTATCTAACTTGCATTTATGTATCTCGCGTTGACGACGATATACGCGTACTTCGCGGATAAGCAAGTAGAGATAGTGGTTCTAGCCTAGCTAAGTATGTACGTGCGATAGACGATAGTGTGTTGACAGCGAACGGAGACGGTAATCGTTTCATAATAATTTATTTGACATTGATAATATGTATACAGTATACTGTTCGCTGCCTGCCTTCTCATATGTTACTATAATGAAAGCAGGGAAGTTCTCCGTCGCCAAAGAACCCCAAAACTGAACAAAAAGTTAAAATACTTTGTCGGGACAATTCACAACAATTACAAATAATATTGTCGTGGGTGTAGTAGAGATATTAGAGATCGCTGTCGAACAGTCTTAGCATCATTTAGAAATATGTACTGTTCGGCTCAAGAGCGCTGCTGGCTCGACGCGATACGATCCATTAGAAAAGCTCGCTGAGGCGAGGGTGGCGATTTGCAAAAAACAGTACAGCACAAAATGCTAATTACTCGCGAGGTAACATAGCCAGTTGCGGGGGTGGGGGTGTAGATTCCATTTGCCGATTTGAGGCAAAGCTGAAAAAATGGAAGAAAACCAAAACAAACACTCTTGTCTCTTGTTACGTTATTATCAGTTATCACACATTCACCGCGGAGTAGTCGCAGAGTCGCTTTTATTTCAGAATATGTATCTACGGAAATTGTAATTAAAATTCATGTTCATGCGACTTTGGCTCATATAGCGAAACTGGTGCGCGTATTGATATTTCCAGATTTGTTTAGATTGTCTATATAGGTACATACATGTATGTACTCAATCTCAATAGTCGAGCGATTCGCGATTATAGCAACTGCATTTCGTATCGTTTCATTATGAGTGCATTATATTAGCTGCGGCTAAGCGCGGCGAAGCTATAGGCTAGGCTAAAGCTAGGGCGACAGTAGTCCTAGTCACTATGATTGTACAGATTGTTTGTGTGTACAGTTTTATCTGTAATTTGCATTATATTATAGCTCTCGTTACGTCAACCTATGAACGCGGACGGTATGCACATACGACAATATGTCACTATGAAATCGATAAAATGCATGCACTTTGTAATGTAGCTTTTTTCTTCTCTACTTTTACTGCGTGTGGAATAATGAAAATGCATTTAGACATGATGTGTGTATTTCAACCTCAATTATATGGTTAATTTTTGCAATGAATTTATTATAATATCAGGTCGCTAAAGTTACGTATCGTGAGGCCGTTGTTATATGGAATTTGCCTGATAATAATGATTTGGCGAGGCTTTACCTTGCTAACATCCAGATAAAGATTGTGTTTTCTTCATCATCAATGTGGCACGATAGCCCGACATCGGGCCTTGGCCGCCTGAATCGTTGACCTCCAATTGTCGCGGTTACGTGAACTTGTCCTCCAGTTTCGGAAGCCCAGCAGCTGGTGGGCGTCTTCACCTACGGAGTTCTCCCAGCGAGCTCTCGGTGCTCCACGCAACCTCGCTCCGTCAATTCGTTGTGCGCTAATCACTTTCTTTGGCATGCGATTATCGTCCATCCGTTGTACATGCCCCGCCCATTGCAAACGTTGAAGCTTCACGATTTTCGTTACTTCCAGCTCATCGTACAATTGACACAACTCATGGATACGCCATTGATCTCGCGCGCGAACGGCTCCGAAAATTCGCCGAAGGACCTTTCGTTCGAATCGGTCTAGCAAAATTTCGGTGGCTTGTAGTTTCCAAGTACTGCTCCCCTACAACAGCTTTGGTTTTTACAATCTGGTTTGTAAAATTTTTGACAACCCACCGAAAACACTTGGCTGTGGAATGCTCTTGATACCATCATCAGCGGCAACAATATTGTCTAAATAGAGAAATAAATATTTACGGGGGAGTTGAATTTCTACTCAGACTATGAACTTTGTTTAATTTTTGCTTTAACCCGACTGCATTTGACGCCTTCTCGATATACAGAGCTATATCGCTCAAATCGTTGATTTTGTGCGAGAGTACTTAATGTCGAAACTTCATCATACGATCTCCACGGCGTCCTGGCTAATAAAGTCGAATTAGCAAAAAACTACAATCGCAAATAGGGTGCAATCCTGCCCAACTTCGTTATAAACTTTATTGTGGGACTTTCATCTCGTTCAGAAGAGGGTTATTTAGGACCCCCGATGTCATTGTATAAGCGTAGAGGAGCAACTGGGTTGAGCAGCTAGAGAGATCGAATAAAGAGGATAGAGAAGCATCTGAAGCGCTTGGGCTCCTATTTGGAAGAGGAAGAACAGCTTAAGAGCTTGGGCTCTTATTTTAAGGAAGAGAAAAATCATGTATCCCTTAATGTCTCCAGCCGACTGTTGGATATTGTTTCTGCGGATGTGAGATAAGATACTTCTTAGTATGCTTCGGCAGGAGATGCGATCCTGTAGAACCAAGCAAAGCCAGAGTTTAAAACCGGGATTGATCTCGCATAGGGAATATGCAGTTCAAAAGCCAAAAATAGCACTGAATATAGAAGAGCTATGGTCTAAAAAGCAGAATCGGAGGCCAGTTGAATGTAATTAGAGTCACCAGTCAAAGTCTAAACACATTCAGTTGCCATTTTTCGTTAAATGGTGTCGAAAATCATTTTTGACTGTCCTTTCCTGATTTGGCTCTAAAATTTACAAAAAAGAACAGGCACGACAATCGAAATTGGACTAAGGCCGCAGATGTGTTAGTGACGTTCAATTTCCAAGATCGTAACTGCTTTTTTGTTGAGGTCAACAACATGCTCAGCAGTGTTATTTATCCCCATAAATGGGTACTCGTTTAACATCTGTTAGTGAAATTATTGTCCGCCACATGGATCGTCAGTTCGAAAAACACCATAAACTGATAGGTGCAATACAAAAACCAAACCTGAACCATAAACTGAGTTCGCTCACTATGAGTTTCGCACCGAAGGTCGAACTTACCACCAGCCGACTACTCTAAAATTTGCCTAACAATATTTACGCGACCGATGATTTCAACTCGTAAGAAAATTATCATGATGTTGCAAAATTTTCGGGCTTGCCCTCCCCTGGACGAAATCCTGGCGCCCATGGTTTGATGGTCGTTGAAATATTCGATGAATTTTGAAAAGCTTCTCTCTGGCGGAGTGCGTTGTAGACGCAATCATCACCCCTGGACTAATAAATAAAAAGGAAGCGCGGATTTTTGTGATTCTCTTTGCGCATACAGAGGTGTCAACATCAAGCCTATTTTTATAGTTCTTTTTTTTTTGTACAGAAATTGCAATCAATAGTCGGCCAAAAGCCCGACGTCGGGCTATCGTGCCACATTGATGATGATGAACCAATAGTCGATAAAATGCAAGCCTTGTTGTCATTTTGCACGCACTATAACTGCAAAGCTTTTGGAACATTACGCTATCAACTCTCACAAGAAAAATTTTCTTGTTCTTCTTATCGAGACTAGCGACACTTATCTTACCATCCGCCATATGGCGGAAAATGTCGGAAACACAGAAGTTCTCCCTGTGAGAACGGATAGCAGAACAATCCTAATTTGTGTTCAAAATGTCGGTAATTTTTTTTTAGCCAACTTCGATGCTGGGGAAGGTAAGGTAAACTCACAAAAACAACTGTGTTGTAAAAGGTTTCCGCCAAAGAAAAAGTCGTCAGCCGCACAAAGGATTGATATATGTAAATACAATTCCGCCATAATACTCGCATATTATCTCAATGATACGCATATTCAAAAGAGATTGAATTAGTTAATAGCTTCCATCAAATCAGCGCGGTGCGGTAAACGTCAGAAATAATGTTCGCTCCCGCGCTGGTTTGGTGGACCATATTTCCTTCAACGCTATTTGGCGGGCAGCTTGAATAGGGTTAATAACAAAACAAAACCGATCTTATGAAAATTACGAAAGAACTTATTCTATAGAAAAAAAGAAAAACGCAATCTATACGAAGGAAAGCAAAATAAGGTTCTAAAACGCATTTTTATTTTCTACAAGGCTTTTCTACAAAGTGAAATCTGATCAAGAAAAGAACATAGTAGCAGAACATAAGCGTTGAAAGAAATTTGGTCCACCAAACCAGCGCGGGAGCGGTACGTTGTTTTTGTGAGATATCACATTTTTTTGCAGTTTTCAATTTACGAAATCGACTAAACATATCAATAAATGATGAAGATTATATTCATTGCCCTATTGGCACGAATTTGTTTGAGAACAATATTTATAGTTTTGATAAACCCCTTGCTAATCTTTGTCTCTTTAGTAACCTTAGTAACCTTGGTAACCTTGGTAACCTTGGTAACCTTGGTCGCCTTGGTAACCTTGGTAACCATAGTACACTTGATAACTTTGGTGACCTTAGAAGTCCTTAGTAGCCTTGGTAACCCTGATAGCCTTGGTAGTCCCTGTAACCTCGCAAACCTTAGTATCTTTGTTCATCACATTAAACTTAATGTTAACCCTAACTTTGACCTTAACCTTGGCCTAAGCCTAAACGTCAATTTGACCTTAACGCAAACCCTATCCTTATATTTGACCCTTATAATAACGTTAATTGCGACCTATCACTAACTTTAACCCTATCCGTTACCCTAAACTTAATGTTGACTTTAACTTTAGCCCTAACTTAAGTCTAAACCTTTACTCTATCTCTATCCCGAACCCTAACGTTCATCCTAATCTTAAATCTAATTTTTACTGGAACCACTAAGCCTGTGTACTCAATATGTGATTCAAATTACATGTATATTTCCTAAGTTCCAAATCAACACCAAACGGTTAAGACACGATTCCCGTTACTACAGACCCAAGACTTTCCTTATATCCAGGTTCATTTATTCTCCCTTAATACCCCTATACTACTGTTGGCTTTTTTATCTTCATCGTTGTTGCGTCATTACGTTACGTTACGCTCGTTAGTTACGTTGTATACCAGACCCCAGAGAACGACATAGGCATATCGAAAATCCGTTTATCCTTTATCAAAGGTCCCGAAAACCTGCTCAGTCCGGACTAAACAGCTTTACCAAGCATTGGTTTTACAATGATAAAATGACCAGGAATCAGAGATAGCTATAGGTATCAGGACTAGTCTCTATTTCAGTCACTATATAACTAAGAGTGCCCTTTTTTACCTACCCAGGATCAACCCGAGTGGAATATTACAAGAATAAATCTACTTGCCAAATTTGGTTAAAATTAACTACAGTGAACCCCCGACATTCGCGAGGGATGCGTTCCACGAAATCGTCGCGAATGTTAAATTCGCGAATGTCGGGGTTCAGTGTCCTTGGATAGTGGGAAATATGTTCCAAATATTCATAAAATATGAAAAATGTTACATGTATAGGGTGGGGAACATCACAGTTATTAAATCGTGGAAAATGCTTGCCACAAAACCACTGAAAGCAATTGAGAATTTAAAACTCTCCTGTAATAAACTGCACGTAAACAAATGGTCCTCGTTTCTATCACTAAACTTTTTGAGTGGTTTTTGATTCCTTGCACTTTTAGCAGCAGCTTAACGTCCATTGGCTTTCTTCGCGAATTTCTTCCTTCAGTTCAATTGGCAGCATGGAAATCCGACAACTTGCAGCGACTATCATTTCCAGATTCCAGTTAGGTTTTCGAAGCTTTCGCCGCCAACGCTCCTTCCAATTTTGACCAATAAATCTATGTAACTTTTAGGGCACTCAATAATTCGTTTTCCATGATCAGATTCTGGATGAGCGAGTTCCCAGATCCCCCAAATGAGGAAATGATCGACGCTGTCCATGACCTCGTGGCAGCCGATCAATGAATGGAATCAAGGCAGATAGGAGTGGTGAAGGCCATATCATGAGATTATATGAACATGTGGGGTACTGCTCAGAAAGATCATATGGGCCGAAAAGCCTTTGTTTAAATTTTGGGGACTCGGAAGGAGTGATCCACACAAATTTTTATGTAGGATAGAAGAACGTTTACAAAGAAATGCAGCAGTATTTTATTGGTTAAATTTCGTTTAGAGCGAAAAAGCTGCTCTCTCATAACGACAACACATCGTACTCTAATAAACCAGTGCCGTGTCGCTTTTTTGGCTCCCAAACATGACTATCAGATCAAGAAAAGCGGTTTACGTCTCTTGTTTTGCAGTGATTTTCAGATCCTTTAATTTTAATTTAATTTTAATTTTCGGACGACCAGAGAAAATTCTATTAAAAGTGCTTTGCATACGCGCGAGGTAATAGTATCAATTGATCTTTTGCGGCATTTTTATCCCCAGAGTGCAGTTTTTTGTTCCGGTAGTAAATTAATTGTATTGCGTTCAAAGAAATCGCTATGGTTAAAACGAACACGAAAATTGAGTTCTATTTTATCAAATCTTGCATTCGAACTAGAACGAAATCGCGGATAAGCATAGTGAATGTTGAAGAAGTGTCGCAAAATATGAATCGCGAATAAGCGAATTCGCGAATGTTGGGACCGCGAATAACGGGGGTTCACTGTATTAGAATTCCTTGAAAAGTCGATTTTTAAAACATATAAAAAGACTTAAGCGAGAAACTCTATGCATTTTTTTTTCACATTTTTCGCTGTACCTTTTTTGTTATTGCACGGATCGGAGCAAATGATAGCCTATGCACACCTTCAGGACAGACTCTATCAATGGGAAAAGAGAGCAAATCCCAAGACGGTCTCTACGAGGCTGTAGCCCTGTCAATAAACAACAAGAACAACGAGAACAAGATTATTGAAAAAATGCGATTTTCAAACTCTTTTATCCCCGGTGTTTTTCATCGTTTCTTCTTGAAATTTGCTACACGCGAGCGACAACCTTTATCTAATTTGAACACTTAGAACCAGCCAGGGTTCGAGCTACAGAGGTCCGAAAACCCGCACTTGTTCCGTCATGTAAACATAGTCTTAGTCGCTTCTCACTTTTCATTTGTTCAAATTTCTACGTTTTTCTTTGGCGATAGATATTACAGATCTAAAAAGAGATCAAGGATTACAACGAACTAGCAAGTTGGAGCACTCCTCTCTCATACTGCTTCTTCATTTCTAGTCATAACGGGTCAGTAGCTGCTGAAATGTTATGTCACATTGGACGAAAGGATTTAGACTTCAAGAACACTGCACACGTCGTCGTCAACGCATCACGCTCCTCGAGGAGTTAAAGCAATGAAACAGACTACTGTTAGAAGAATTGTCAGGTCGTACATTTTTATACCCTTCGCTCATAGAGTGAAAGGGTATATTAACTTTATCATGAAGTTTGTAACGCATTAAAGGAAGCATCTCCGACCATATAAAAAGTATACATAAATGATCAGGATGACTTGGGGAGTCCATTGGAGCATGTCCGTCTGTCTGTCTGTCTGTTGCAACGCTTTTTACTCAGCGGGTATTGAGGCTAGCAAGCTGAAATTTTGCACACGTGCTTCTTATTGTTGCAGGCTGTTTGTATGTTTGATTCACCCAAATTGGATCACTGGGTCATGGGGCTGCCATACAAACGTAGCCCCCCAATTTGACTTCTTCTAAGAAACACTTTTTTATTTGTGCACCAATTTCAACCAAATTTCACACAAATGTATTTCTATTGTTGACACAAAACATATGTAAGATTGAATCAAATCGGACCATGGGGTCATGGGGCTGCCATACAAACCAAACCCCCCATATTCGTTCTTCTGAGAAACATTTTTTTACACCAATTTCACAAAACCTTGAATTAATGTGTCTTTATCAAAGCAACTAAAATGTTCAAAACGAATGGAATCGTACTGTGGGGTCATGCTCCGGCAACCCCAATCAAATTTTCCGAGTAGATATTTTTATTTGCCCACTTATTTCAACCAAGCCCAAAACTTTTGTCAAGTCGGAAGAAAAAGAATGAGGAGGGGGATTAAATACAAGTCGAAAATTAAACACCAAGTAGGTACGCCCGAAAAAAACTTTTAGCCCAAGCGAAGGGTATCCAAATTTCGGCCGCGCCAGAAATTAGTCTCGGCCCCGGAGGTTGGCGAGCGAAGCGAGCAGGGGGCGAAGCCCCCTAGTTGATTTGCAGATTCATAGACTAATTCAACACAGTTGAACAGAATTTAGCTAAGAGAGCGTTAATACCAAGGCCCGATTTCTTGTACATCTTATCTGGTGGTTAGTCTTATCGTATGGACAAGACGCACACTATTTTTTGAAAGCTTTTACATTATATTGAATTTTGTTTTGGTTTATTTTGCAAAGTTATGCCATGTTTTGCTTGTTTACGCCATCATCTGAAATTGAAACGAGACCGAGGCTAATTTCGGGCGCGCCCAAATTTGGATACCCTTCACTCTCCTCAGGGTTATAGTCTTTCCGGCGTACGTATGACTTGTATTTAAAGGGGTGAATAGCGCATCCGGTACAACCATGAGTTGTACGATGAGCATGTGTCAAAAACTGTGAAATTGCGGCGACTGCAATGGGCGGGACATGTACAAAAGATGAACGACGATTGCATGCCCAAAAAGTTGATGAACGCGCAACGAGTGGACGGAGCCAGGCTGCGTGGACGACCGAGAGTTCGAAGGGAGGACGTCCATCAGATGTTGGGCTTCCGGAACTGGAAGCAACAGCCGGTCAAGGCTTTTTTTACAGAAATTGCAATCAATAGTCGGCCAAAAGCCCGACGTCGGGCTATCGTGCCACATTGATGATGATGAACCAATAGTCCGATAAAATGCAAGCCTTGTTGTGATTTTGCACGCACCATATTTCCTGCAAAGCTTTTGGAACATTACGCTATCAACTCTCACAAGAAGAATTGTCTTGTTCTTCTTATCGAGACTAGCGACACTTATCTTACCATCCGCCATATAGCGGAAAATGTCGGAAACACAAAAGTTCTCCCTGTGAGAACGGATAGCAGAACAAGCCAAGCTTTTTATTGCAATTGTTTGGGTTTTGAGAGAGTTCTGATCTTTTTTGTGGAACCGACAGATTAACCTTCGGGCGGTCGCAATGCATCTGACAGATTAAGTGACTATTTTTAATTGCGCCAATCAGCGATATGAACAGGGAGAGATCTGAAACTCACCGTAGCTTAATTTGTATCGATCAACTACCCAAAGCAGTTTGCAGTTTCTAACTACCATATGTCTGAGGGGCGGGAGGGAATGAAATAATCTCTCAGACGTATTGCGCCCGATTGTGTTATTATTTTTCTCCTTTTCTATGAAAACTTCCATTTGTTGTACGCTTCACATTGCGTAAAAACGTTGTGTTGGCTTTTTAGGCTCACCAAATCGTTCAATAGTGTGCTTTTAGTAAAATAAGCTCACATTTTTTAAGCGGTCGAAGCGAAGCGATTGAAAGCGGAATATTCTCAGAAAATTGAAAATGTGAAGGATATCAAGCTTTGTGAGCCAGTATTTGCTTTTAAAATTTCGTAGAACTGTTTCAAAAAGACAATGCATCAATAAATAAGAGTCTAAAATATACAGAAACTTAGTGTCATCCTTTTTTCTGCACTTAATCTATCAAATGCAATGCGCCCGATCGTGTTAAGATTAGTATTGAGCACGCCGGAAGGTTAAAACGGATGTACAGAGAAAAATGCACTTGGGCTTTGCGCAAGTAAATTCAAAAGTTTGCGTATTATGTCTAAATTCGATAACGATATCAATTTGTGTTCAAAATGTTTTTAGCCAACTTCAATGCTGGGAAAGGTAAAGTAAATATTACAGATCTAAAAGGATATCCAAGGATTACAACGAACTAGCAAGTCGGAGCACTCCTCTCTCATTTTGCTTCTTCGTTTCTAGTCATGACGGGTCAGTAGCCGCTGAAATGTTACGTTACATTGGACGAAAGGATTTGCTGCCACAAAGGTCCTGATTTAGACTTCAAGAACACTGGCACACGGTAGTCGTCAACAACATTTTTCACTAGATTCGCTACTATCTGTTTCGCCCAGGGCCATAACAAAATGTTACGACTAGAAGTTTCCCAAACTGAAGGACGAGGTCACATGACCTCAAGGATCCCGATTGTTGAAGCACATTTAACCAGAAGAATTTTTAAAGCGACCTTCAAGAGTAGTAAAGAGGAAAGAAGATCAAGAATGGTCGAATGAGCTTCAATAATGCCGATCTTAAGATTCAATTTCATGCGGGGACCGTCGAAAGTGTGCTGGTGCATTCCGCATTTTCTATAACAGTGACGAACGTGAAGAAAATGTAGTGACTAGTATATTGATAAAATTGATTTGATGACAAATGCTTAGCGATAAATGTCTTAAAAGTAAGTGAGCACAATTTTCGTGTTTTTAGTTAATCATAAATAACTTTGACGGCATTGTCACTTTTCTCTCTTCAACGGTTTAAAGAGTCGGCCGTCGTCGCTAGAAATCTTTTGATTTCACATGTATAGAAAACAAAAGGACCTACAAGTAGGTATTAAATTAATCGTAAAACAAAAGCCTCTATCAACATTTAATAACCCAACCTCAATGCAAATCCGTGTGATAAGCCCGGAAAAAATTTCCACCATATTCGCGTAGTTTCGCAAAAAAAAAACCTTCATAACTTGGGCGCTAGTAGAGAATATCAGTAGAGTCGCCGCGTCGCATGTGTACTATTATTACTAATTTGATTTGTTTTACATCTGTTTTTCAGTAAACAAACTGATAAAATTACACAACCGCACAAAGTGCATTGCATATTACATCGTATTCTACGCGAGTATCTACGATGTATGCTATAGTATTGACTTTTAGTTACATACTATGTTAGAAGTAAAATGTGTAGAATCATTGAAAAAAAAACAAATGATTAGGTTTTAATATATTTATAGGAAGGTTGGACATAACATGCAAATGCCAGGAGATTCATACTAAAATTGATTGAATATCTAATAGGTGCGGGTGCAGTTTGCCGCGGCATGCATGATAAATTGATTAGAAAAGGTTGAGAAGCACACACATACTTTATGTGTGTACATCTATTTTTATTCTATTGTAAAAATAGGTTTTTCCATTAATTTTATATGCTTGACGACGATTTAATTTCCTAGATAACAAATTCAGACATTTACCTTCGTATAACGCATATCTTATAACGATAATAATTCAATATTTTTTTTGTATTTAAATTTGCAATACATTATTTTTTTTCTAGTACATACCGTCATAAAAGATGCTACAAAGGAATCTGAAATGAAACAAGAAAAGTTTTTTTTATTGTAATAAACTTTTTAAACGTGGTCTTTAATTAATATATTATAAAAAGATTTATGAATATTTATAATTTGACCAATTTTTATCAATTTATTTATAGGCATATTACCAACCGAAACCAATTCAAAATGAATCAAACGCTCTCCAATCAATTTTCCTGCAATTTTCACATTTCTCTTTCTCTTTTCCCATAAAAATTATAGTGCTCCATACACCAATCTGTCACATTTACATCTGACAATGTCATCATTATGCCACGATGCTGCTCGCTTGCGAACCACCGCACCACACTTGCGTATGGCAAAGCCAATTTGTATTTGTCATCGTGTGCTCAACACCGTTGTTGTGTTACTCAGGAAACAGAAATTTATTAGCTTTTAAATATGCAGCTAAATCGCTTCTGCATCTGTTTCTGTTCAAGCGCGCGATGACTCCATTTCAGTTCGCTGCTAACAATATTTTGACACTATGCCAAATTTAGAATGTGTGTTTCAACCTTTCAACAAATGACTTAATAATAGTATACAACAATATTTGGTTCGCCTAAAGATTCTCTGATCGTTTGTCGTATGCTATAAAGGTAAAACAACAATATTTTCGGGAAATTTTACGTGTTGTGTGTTTTCAGGAGACGTTTAGGAATACTAAAGAATTAAACAGGAGAGAAGAACATTGCTGTGTGTGACAAGAAGCGGGTAGCTGTCATGTCGTGTTTTAGAGGAGATACACATTCTCGAGATGATACTCGAAGCCTATTTGGTGCGGATACAAATAGACGTCGTGTTTGTCACTTCTTCTTGTGTGATTCTTGTAGAATCTGAATTTTGTTGGCAACAAGCTCATTTCAGAGTGTTTAGTGTGCTTATGAGTTGTTTTGAGTCAATTGGTCGACCGATCTAGTCCCTAAATAGATGAGAACTTTCACCTAAAAGATTGCAGGCTACAGGTGTCCTTGTTTAAAGAAATATATTTTTATAAGTCAGAAATAGAGATGTTCTGTGGATGACGGTGTAAATTGGAGTGTGGAAAAGTACGCGCGGTCGTTGGTTTATATGATGGTTGAGCCTCCATAGAAATGCTACGTTTATTTTGGGAAGACGTTTATTTCTTAATATTGAGAAAGCTTTAAGTTGAGGTTTAAGAATCTTTATGTTTCAGTTTGAACAAGTAACTACACCTACTACTACTAGGGACGAAATTGTCTTCGCATTTTCCAGTAACACTTGGCCATTGTAAGGGTTACGGGGAAGCTGCCTTTAAAACACTATTATTTCGACAATTTCAACGAATCGGCCAACCAGTAATTCCGTGTAGGCAGAAGTTGGAGAACTTATCCCAGTTGACGTTGGATGGTGAGCTGGAAGGCAGACATATTAGTACAGGAAAAATTTGGCAAAAGTTGATTATGTTGATTATGTTAACAGAACATATAGTGTGCGGGAAAACCCCCAGAATATTTTTATGGAATACCCTCCATTCCGTGCAGTGATAATTAATTTTGATTACTTCCAATGATTGTCATGAGTAAGTGCTTTGACTTTTGTGGGGGATCTGATAGCTTCTTTGTGATTTTTTTCTTGTGTGCGTACCAGAAAAAATGCTTGCTGTCGGGGTTTCACTATGAGTGGCGCGCATCCGAAATATTCAAATTTCCATGATCCTGACGCAAGAAATAGTCTTACGAAAAAGAAAGTTACATCGAAAGATTGTAGAATTCTCAGGAAATGTGAAAAGGAAAGCTCAAAGCTAGAAGCTCACAAATCATACATGAATAGATTTGTGAGCTTCTAGCTTTGAGCTTCCCTTTGGACTTTCTTTTGCCAAAGTCAAAGCTTAGGACGATCTCTGCTAATCCTTAGACACGTGTTCGTAGAGGCAATTCATGTGATGATCGCTCAGCGATCGTAGCTCTACATCCAATTTCGAGCCATATTTGCATATTTGTTGAATGTGGCGACTTTCCTAGTGTCGGTCGACTATGAACTAAATGGACATGTCTACAGAAAATATACGCATAGAGTGCTTAAAACCTGTGATTTAACTTCACTCGCTCAGCGATCATCACATGAGTCGTCTCTACGAACACAAACCATTAGACTATGTCGAGGGATCAGCAGGAATTATTAAGGTTTCATCTAAAGCAAATTCATGTCCGTCCCTTATAAAAAGAGCGGATGGCGAATCTGGATTTTCAGAATGAACGAATATTTCCCTCGATACAAGAGCACTTGCAAACAGGTCACGCGATCGCATACTGAATGCGACCGACAAAGTCACTTCGTATTCTGCATTATTATTGAGAATAAGATTACCTGAGCAATTAACAGTTTCATTCCCATTTAAAAGGAACAGATGGCATACTACCGAAACGAAAGAGAGAAAATGGTAGATCTTGTACATATTTCCACGGTTGCATTTAGGAAGCATTTTGCTATGGAACCACGTCGCGTCCGTCGTGGCGACGAATTGAAGTCATTTTCAAATGAAGTCATGAAACTGCTAAGGGTTTCAAACCGATTAATGGGTCTAAGATTGATTGTGGACTGGGTGCCAGAATCTTCGGTGGATTACTAAATATCTCCGAATACTACCACCAGCATTTCCTTGCAGCCATGAACATAATAAACAAGCAGAGTATCGCCATCTGCTCAGATAATCAGGTTGCTATAATGGCGTTGTAATTGGTGAATACTACTTTCATAGTTTTTGAACTATGTGAGAAAGCATCAACGAGCCTTGGCACACGACAAAAAATCATCCTGCTTTGAATACCCGGACATAGGAGCATAGAGGGTAACGAGATGCCTGATGAACTGGCTAAAAGTGGTGAAACTCTTGGTAAATCTCATGCGGAGAGTGTGTGCATCTCATAGGAGGAAGACCTCCCCATTATACATAAGAGCTGCTAATTCCAAATAGCGGAATCTGAAGACTTGCACCCGCAACAACAACAAGATAAATTTGGCTCTCTTTCCTCCGTTTTTCTCACGTCGCGGACCTCTTGTAGGTCAGGACTTTTCCTTCCATATCCCTATCAGCCATCAGGATTCTTTTTCCCACAATCACAACCTTTGCAGGGTTGGGATATCATGAGCAGCCAGCCAGCAAAAACACATGTCATCATTCATGCACTACACGTCAGTTCACATAACTTTGTCACGTTTTCATACAAACAGTATATATGACGATGTGTCCCTGTATCATCTATTCACGCCTTTGCGCCTTATTACGGATAAGGACTACAACATCGTTATTCATAAAGATGATGTAATAGTTATGTAACATACATATATGTTTAATGGATCGTCCGTGAAAAATATTCACGAGTTACACGAAATGAATGAAAAATGCACACTGCGAAATAAGTCCATATTAATCCCATACGTCGAAATGATTATTAAAATTTGAATTAATGAGGAGGAATGGCTTCAAAGCGGTCCAATTACTGGAGGGGCGACATTTTTGCAAACATTTTTGCAAACAAGAAAAATTTATAAAAATATTTTCTGTCTGCAAAAGTGTGGTGTGACGGCCAACTTATCACAGCGCGTAACACTAATGTGTTGGCACACTCGCGTCAACAACATGAATACGTAAAGAATCGAACTTGCGTTTGTCTTATATGTATAGTAAGAAGAATTCGACAAGTGTACGAATCGTTTTTGAGGAGAAAAGAACCACTGAATTTCCCATATGCAAGCACCCATACTGATTAATGCCATTTCCCTCAGGTGACCATCATGTGTTTCACTTTAAATGCGTCCTATACATACAACACGTGGACTCGTGATGCATGAAATGAAGTTTATTTTTGACTATTTTGACGATATGATGCCAATGCTGGCTGGACGTATTCGTCTTTCAAAACAAATTTGCAGTGCATAATTAAGTAACGTCTCCGCAATTCGCCGTTGTCTACGTGAAATAGAGAACAGATGGTAAATACGGCACAAATCCGAATCCGGATTATTGAAATTACAGATTTTCGAGGTCCGGATTATCGGGGTCTTACTGTTTTACATATACTGCGCAAATTCTGAAGAGATCTCGAAATTCTTTCACAATTGTTTTTGAAATTGAAATCGCTATGTCAACGTTTATGATCATAGATGCTTTCGATACGATCTCCCACAGCAAACTAACAAATGCCCCAGCTGAGAGGCAGGTCGAGCCACTGATAATAACATGTATCGATTCGATGCTTAGTGGGAGGGCAGTAAATCTTAGTAATAGGTTTGCCAGATTTAGGAGGGGAACTTTCGCCTCTACTGTGGAACACATACAATAGGATCTGCTGATGAGTTAGCAATTATGGTCAGTGGTAAATTCAAGGACACTATTCAAGGTTGCATGAGGGAAGCTCTCAAAGCTACTGAAGAATGATGTAATGAACAAGAGCTTTTTACTCGGAAAAGGACAGATTTAGAAATCACTCCCATGCTGCATTTTGGTTCGGAAATAAGAGTCCAAGGAGGTGAAGTATCTAGGGATAACCTTAGATCACAAACTTACTTGGAACCCTCATGTTGACGAAAAGGTACAAAAAAAAAAAAAAACAGCGAGGATTTTCCCTGAGTGTAAAAGAGTGTGTGCACGTAGGTGGGGTAAATCACCAAAAGCGGCACACTGGATCTATACAGAGATAACAGACGCGACAATCCAGCATTGGACTAAGGCCGCAGGATGTGTTAGTGACATCCTATTTCCAAGATCTGATCTGCTTTTTGTTGAGGTAATGAGATCAGCATCACGCTCAGCAGTGTTATTTATCCCCATAAATGGGTACTCGTTTAACATCTGAGTGAGATCATAGTCCGTCACAAGCTCGTGAGTTCGAAAAACACCATGATCCACGGTGGGATTCGAACTCATGACCCTGTGCACCGAAGGTGCGCGCACTAACCGCTAGACCAGCCAGACTACATCTATACAGAGATGGTTATGCCCATATTATATCCGATGCAGCAGTGGTCTTGTGGCCCAAGGGTATCGAGAAAACTACGAGGCAACGGCTGGATGGGATTCTACGCATAGCATGTATAAGCATATGTGGTGCAATGAGAACCACGCCAACGCATGCTATGAAGGTATTACTGGGACTACCGCGCCGCTGGATCTTTTTACAAAGCAAAATACGGCGCTTACCGCAATAAGAATGGAAAGGGATGGCACATGGCATCACTTTGATAGCAATGGAGGCCATAAAGAGGATCCTGGATATTATTCGTAGATTAGGCAATGGAATTCTAGCGGCTAGCTTTTCACTGTCATGCTAACAGGAAGGATCTCTTGATGGGATGCGACGCGAATGCCCATCACACGGGGTAGCTCAGATACGAACAGAGGGG
Organism: Microchrysa polita; assembly: GCA_949715475.1. Classification (NCBI taxonomy): domain Eukaryota; kingdom Metazoa; phylum Arthropoda; class Insecta; order Diptera; family Stratiomyidae; genus Microchrysa; species Microchrysa polita. The sequence continues at coordinate 112,089,871 of OX454416.1, read as the reverse complement.
GTGAGTATTTACTTGAAATTATTACCTCACTAGAACTTGACATTCTTAATAGGGGATGTCAGCCCACTTTTGTCACCACAGCAAGGAAGGAAGTCCTTGACATAACCCTGTGTAGCATTGTAAAATAGGCTATACGTATAACCTATGTTTTTTGTAGTTGCCGGGATCGATAGTTTGCATACGTCTGTGTAGCAATTCGATTACAGACAACATCCGCAACTGGCATGTGTCGGACGAAACGTCGTTGTCCAACCACATGCACATCCGCTTCAATGTAGCCTCCCCGGACCCCGTGCCAATCGATCGAAGGGTCCCTTGGCTCACTGACTAGCCTGGACATTCTGAGGCACTCAGGGAACACCTGTAGCATATAGATAGGAAGCCCCCTGGGTGGCTGAACTTAGAAAGGCTAGTCGACGAAACTACCAAGGCAATTGTATCTTCCTACGAGGAAAATTGCCCGGTGGGGATCATTAAAGACAAGAAGAGTGTATCGTGGTGGAACAATGATGTTGCTCGCCTCCGGAAAAACGTGAGGAAATTATTTAATCGGGCCAAACGCATCGGACGTTTGTCGTTCAACCCTGACAGAATATAATAAGATGATTAGGGAAGCTAAACGGCGCAGCTGGATGACCTTCTGCGTCAATATTAACAGCACCACAAAAGCGACTAGGCTGCATAAGGTGCTGGCGAAAAATGGGGATTGTGCGATCAGCACAATCAAAAGGCCGAATGGCACTATCACTGAAAACTCGAGCGAGACAGGTAGATTGCTCCTGGAAACTCATTTCCCAGGATGCAGATCAGACCGCTTTCCCGCACTGCTGTAATTCCTTCAGGAGGCCCAGCCCAACAACTTGGAGATCAGTGAGGGTGGTTTTCATTCCAAAAGTGGGAAAAAGGTCGACAGACGATCCGAAATCGTACCGATCAATTAGTCTAACTTCGTTCCTCACGAATGCAATGGAGAAGATATTGAACGCACACATCAGGAGTACGCTTCTTAAGACGAGTCCGCTGCACCCCAGACAATTCGCCTACCAACCAGGCAGATCTACCGAATCTGCATTACATACCCTAGTGGACGAAATCGAAGTGGCCATATCAAAGAAGGAGCTGGCACTTTGTGCATTCCTGGATATAGAAGGGGCGTTTGACAAAACGCCCTTCGAGTCAATCGATACGGGACGCTTAGAACAAAAGGGGCAGACACGACATTGATTACCTTGGTGCAACGCATGCTTTCATCGAGGAACATTTATACCAGCATCGACGGGTCCCTCTCGCCTTAGCCACTCGTGGCTGCCCGCAAGGAGGGGTAGGTACTGTCCCCCTTCTGTGGTGTTTAGTTGTAGATGGACTGTTGTGGAAACTAGCCTCAGAGAGGTTCTCCACGCAAGGGTACGCAGACGACCTGGTTATCATGGTTAAGGGCAAATTTGAGGAAGTCCTACCCCATGTGCTCCAGACCGCTCTGCGGATAGTTCAAGATTGGTGCACGGAGAGGGGTCTACGGGTCAACCCGTCCAAGACCACGGTGGTTCCTTTCAGTAGGAGCAGGACAACAAGAAGTCTGAGCTGTCTTACTATGTATTATAACTCCTAAATTAAATTGATAGCAAATTACGCTGGGATGACCACCTGAAATCGGTCACAGAGAAGGCGATCAAGGCATTATGGACATGCAGAAGTTATGTAGGTAAGACCTGGGGAATTAAACCACATTTAATTCTGTGGATTTACAAGGCAGTTGTTCGACCTATAGTGGAGTATGGGGCTTCAACAAGCACCGGTAAGTCGGACCTGGGTAAGGTCCAGAGGTTGGCCTGTCTAATCATCACTGGGGCTATCGTTTCATGCCCCACCGCCGCCCTGGAGGTTCTACTTGACCTCACTCCACTATACATTCATATAGAGGCGTCGGCGAGACTGGCTGTTGGCAGACTCAAGGCCTCCAGCACGACAGTCACTTTTAGCCATGATCAGCTAGGATGGTTACAGCCACCTTCGGACTACCCAGTTAGGACACTACGCTTCAACACAGCAATATGGGCGAGGGAAAGTTGGATAGATATGTTCAGGGCCCTTCACCCCAACACTATCACCTTTTACACTGATGGATCCAAAACTGACACAGGCTCTGGAGCGGGCATCAGTGGTCCAGGTGTAAGCTATTCAGTCCCTATGGGGAAACTAGCGTTCGTGTTCCAAGTGGAAGTACATGCGATAGAAGTTTGCGCTAGAGAATGTCAGAACAGAGGATATGATAACAGAAAGATTGTGACCTTTACCGACAGTCAGGCGGCTATCAAAGCTCTTACGAAACATACCTTCACTTCTAAACTAGTGTGGCTATGTCAGGAAATACTTCAGTCGGTAGGATCTCGCAATGATCTTACTCTCCAATGGGTTCCCGGACACTCCGGAATTGAAGAGAATGAACTTACGGATGAACTGGCTAGGTATGCCTCTGCTAACCCCTTCTGCGGCCCGGAACCCTTCTGCGGCATACCACTGAGTCTATGCAGAAACAAAATTACTGGGTGTATGAATAGCGTCACTCCATTAAGTATGAGTGAGGACTATGATTTGAAACGAGCGAAGTGTCATGTCCTACGAGCTACGAGGAATCACGGTAAACAGATACAGTGAGAGATCGAGAAAGATGTGCTGCCTTATGAAATTGATCTCCCACGTTTTATCTTATGACCACCACCTCAAGTAGCTCTATGAATTAATTCATAGCAAGTAGACATCACACGATTTCTTTTCGTCTATTTTAGGTCTTATTTTTGAGTTGTTCATTTTGTTTTTTTTCCTCTTTTCGGTATTATATTTAAAAACTTTTCCTTGCCGCCTTATTCTGGCCTCTTATAATTTTCAATTGCCTCCGATCAGCGATCATGTCGTCGAATTTTCGCAAATTATTCATCTTTCCTTTTACTTGCAAACATTCCGAATACATACATACACCTTTAGGCCACAATCGCATGGGTAATGGTTTGGATGCCACACAAAAATCGACTAAAGGAGGAGCAGAGGGATATACAGTGCAGTGAGGAAGTATAAGCATCAGCAATTTCGCAAAAGTTAAACGGTCCATTGGACGTTGGTGGTATGTATAAACTTGTTGGCCCACCGTACACGATGTGATCAGAATCGTATTTTTTCTTTTCTTTTCATTTATTCATTTATAGAAAATATTTTCTACACCACCAATCTCAGTACGTACTTACATACGTGTAGGTACAATTCTCACAAAAATATTTTCTGTTCATTTCAGTCAATTTATTATAGTCAAGCAGAAAATTGGGAGATTCAAAAATAGATCACACACGTATATCTAGAGGGGCAACTACATTACTCTATTTTCATTATTATTTCCTTCGGGCGGTAAACTTATATTTAGGTCTCATTTTCAAGCGATTTTCACGAGGAAAACTCATCGGTGTCAATAATTTACTTATAGAGAATAAGAATCTCTGCGGGTCGGGCATGTTTTCTTTTCAGTGTACATACTTTGCTTGTTCTCATCATATATCGCGCAACCCGCGCGCAGATCGATCTCACATTAGAATTTATTATTGAATTGGTACGGCAGCGGTATGGCGGCCGGCGGTTTTCCGTATGGCTATGTCGAATGTCGTGTTCTATAATGGATTTAGAAAATTCTGAGATTTGAGTGTGGTGTTGATATGTGTGTGGCGTAAGACGAATTGCGATTATTGCGGCGCAGCTCGAAACATATTTTTGGGTCATTCATCCATTACTAATATAGGAATGGGGAGGTTCTGAATAAATGTAATTAAATTGAAGTATTTTTTGAATATTTAGGACTTTGTTCATCCAGTCTACATTTTGAGATTGAGTCGAAATTTTATTTGTTTAATCACGTCAAAAGATATTTTAAGGAATTTTGCGATCTATTAACAATAAAATCGTAAATAATCGCCTTGATGCGGCTTGTGCACAAGTGAACTGATCCTACACACCCCACCATATGCACACTCCCTTGCTGATAGGATATTCAACACATGTTTCACATTATCCGCAACCAAAACCATTTCGAGGACATCAAACCTATGTTTAACACCACCGACGACAAAAAGCCCAAAAGTGACTGAAAAAAATTCCCAACATGTTTGCAAAGGAGAATCCTATATGATGGCATGAACTTGATGATGAACAAGTTGGAATGATTTTGTTGGGGTGGCTAGCAGCAAATCAGCACACAAATACTTTTGTACGTGCACCAAATCCCTCTGTTCTCTACAAAGTTGAAGTTGGGAAAATAAGAAAAACAGAATACGATATCCTCTGCACGTACACATCCATACAGATATTATCTCCTATACTGCTCTGCTACCCAAAAAGCATCCCTCCGCTTACAAACACATTCAATCAAAACCGCCCCATTTAGATTCCCGCACACAGCAGCCCCTTGGGGGAGAGCTGTACTGTAGCAACAAACCTCCCTACCGAATTGATACGTTTCGAAACAGTTTGTTCTTGATAGTATGAGACAACTCCATTCTATTCGCAAGGGTGAGAATATGGTGGGATCGCCGCATGAAAATGTGATGAGACCAAAACTTTGGCATCCTTTATGTCGGTTAGCTCTCATCTTCTCCTCTTTCGAGTCTCTCGTCTGTATAGATATATTATTCCCCGCGACAGCAAAAAAAGCGCATTGTATCCACACGAAGGATAATATTCTCATTCTTCATTGTCATCATCATTGTCTCATCCTCTGGATGTTGGGTTGTGCTGAAACCTTCCCACAATAGGGATACGAATCGCATCATTCCATATACGTATATGATGAGAAGGACGACGATGAGGTGGACAATTTTCGTGTAAGCACGATGACAATTAGGTCCTTTGTCGTTGTCTTCTCGTAGTTTGTTCGTTTGTGCACGGGGTCGTGTCGATTTGTGTGTATAGTGTAGGGTCGTCGTCATCGTTGTAAATGCAACACATAGTATAGAGTTTACGAGAGTGTACACTATGCTCCTTGACGTACGAGTACAATAATGTGGGGTTTTTGAAATTCTCTAGTATAAAGTGGCGTGTGATATAGAGAAACAGGATGAAGATTCACCCAGTGAAAACATAATGGGACTATACGGAAACCAAAAGAATGTGTAAGCTATATGGGAAGCAGTATAGAGTTGTATAGTTCGTTTATCAAGGAGGCATTATTAAATGGATATAATGTCGATATACATACTCATAAGTTGTATCTATGTACATAGGCGTTCGTGTCATGTCTAACTCCGTTTCGAAATAAACTTAAAAGAATCGATAACAGTTTCACTGTCTTCAAATGTACAATGTTGCTTTTTTGACGCAGATATGGAATAGACAATTTAAACTGTTGCCATAAAGTTTGAAATGTACAGACAATTTAGTTTGCTCAATTTCATCGATTTAAGCAGATGAATTATGCATTTCAGCACGAGGCCGCCCGATTTGACGAGTTTTTTTTTTTTTTGCAAATTAGTGCGCGAGTCCTATCTAGCCCCAAGTAGAGCATATCCTACTGATCGAATCATGGGACTATGTACAGGTACACCTCTCATTTTAAGTTGGAATTATATGCACTCGTACAGGTCGGTCATACTTTGGAAGAGTCCAACAATTTGACCGTACAGCACTGGCAAATGTACAGCATTCACAATGAAACCTAATACACTTCAGAATGAGCTCCTCTGTAAGGCATGTGATCAGTCTCCTTTAGCCCTTTCGATCGATATTTAGCGATATAGTTCACACTTTTATCTTTGGCAATCGTTCATTTTCGATAACTCGGGAACCCTTCCCCATCTCTCTGAAATTTTGCACCCTAGAGCATTTCGGCGCTCATATTTCCTGCAAATTTCACTGAACATACGCTTCGTTCGGAAGTTACAGCTGCTCAAATAGCATTTCCGTGTTTTCTAATCGAACATTTTCCATATACATAACTTCGAAATTCTTGAGCGGAATTTTGAAATTTGGCAAACGTGTAGGGCACCGCACTGCCCATATTTGGTGAACATTTTAAGGCTCTAGCTGCCAAGGTTCAGAAGTTACAGTAGTCGCAGCAGATTTGTACACTGTACTATATCCGATTCTTTTATCTACCATATAGGCAAATGTATACTACAGAAAGGACTCGGCATGGGTTTTCGATTGTGTCCTTAGCATTTATTTAAAACGGCGTTAAGAGCCCAGGGAACCGGCATGACATCACTGATGTAAACATGAACAAAGGCATACTCTCCTCCAGAAATACTGCTAACAGGTTTCGGTAAGATTTAGATCTCTGGCTCGTCCGTAGGATTACTGTCGCGCATTAATTCTTACAGGAACGAGTCTGGAATACCTAGTTCTATGCACTTAAATGATCAAATTGGCACCAACTTCAACCAAATTTCAAACTTATTTGCTAAACATTTTTCATCTGTTTTTCGTAACGAAACCAGCACATACGATCCCCCTCAGTAAAATATTGCACTTAATTTAACATGTTTTACTATTGAATATGACACTCTGTTGCACAAATTATTGCTGTTAGATGAATCCAAAAGTCCGGGCCCTGATGAAATCCCTTCGATTCTACTAAAAAAATGTGCTCATTACTTGGCCCACCCACTTTGCATTTTATTTAATAGATCGTTATACGAGGGTCATTTTCCTGACGAATGGAAATCGAGTTTCACTGTCCCAATTCACAAAAAGGGCAGCAAGTCCGATATTAAAAACTATCGTCCTATTGCGATTCTTTCGAGCATACCTAAATTATTTGAGAGTATATTGACTGATTTACTGACACCCTTAATTCGCCCGCTCATAATACAAAATCAGCATGGCTTCAGCAGTGGTAAGTCAACTACTACAAATTTAGTAACTTATCACAACTTTATTTGTAAATCGTTTGATCAATTTTCACAAGTGCATTCAGTATATACCGATTTTTCTAAGGCCTTTGATGCTGTTAATTTCGATCTTCTTTTAAGGAAGCTCTCTGTTATAGGTTTTCATGGACCTATTTTAAGCTGGATCAACAGTTACCTCAGGGACAGACAACTATTTGTGAAAATTGATAATGCTCGATCTGATCCTTTCAGCCCTACCTCTGGTGTTCCACAGGGATCCCACCTCGGTCCATTACTTTTTCTAATTTTTATCAACGATATATGTCAAGCTTTTGACGGGGTGCAGTTTCTTTTATTCGCAGACGATTGCAAAATTTTCAAGGCTATTTCCTCGCCGGATGATCAATCGATTCTACAATCTAATCTCGATAACCTAAACACTTATTGTATTAATAATTGCTTAAATTTGAACGTGGATAAATCAGTATATCATTTTTAACTCATTGCCGGACACAACGCCAAAATTTGACACGATTTGTATGGTCAAATGCTCAAAATTGGACGTCTATAGACGTTGTGTCCGGGAAAGTGTTAATAGAACTAATATACAACATCCTCATTCCTACTCAATCGATAATGTGCCACTGAGACAAGTTGACTGGATTGATGATTTAGGTGTCACTTTGGACACATCTTTTAATTTTAATCTTCATATTAATAACATATGCGATCAAGCCCGAAGAACATTAGGTTTCATAATGAGGAATACCAGACAATTTTCTAACATCCATGCTCTAAAGACCTTGTACTTTTCGTTGGTTAGAAGCAAACTTGAATATGCATCGGTATTGTGGAATCCTTATTATATAACACATTCGTTAACTATCGAAAAAGTACAACAAAAGTTTTTGAGGTTTATTGCTACAAACTACGTATCAGCCGGGAGAATATTGTTTATTTGGAGCTATTAAACACTATTAACACGACGGCTCTCGTTAACCGTAGAACTTTTTATGACGTAGTGTTTCTTCACAAGGTCTTGAATGGTGACCTTGATGTTCCTGACATCCTTGGTGACATATCATTTAGAGTTCCCTCCATACCGACTAGGAATAAAAATATCTTTCAACTATCAAATTGCAGAACAAATTATATCAAATTTTCTCCTATAGAAAGGATCAAACTTTTTGGAAACTGTGTCTCCAACCACACTGATATATTTAATACGAATTATACTGAGTTAAAATCTGCGGTTATCAATTTGGATTTGAGTTTGTTCTCAGCTTCGTTATAACAACTTAGTTTTTAAAAGTATTTATTTTTTTCGGTTATTTTATTTAATTATCATATTATTATTTTATTCTTATAAATATTTTTTGTTTTTTATTTTATTTCCTAAGTTTTTTTCTTGTAACAAGGACTTTAGTCCGTTAATGGTTCAATAAATATTAGGGAATTCGCCACCAATTTTGGGACACACCATGGTGTTGCGAAATAGGATAAGGCGAAGTGCAACCCCAGCAAGCGGACGAGCCAATGGAAGGCAATTTGTAAGATGTATACCATCTGTTTACTCAGATGCTGTGGCTCAGACCTCGCTTTATCTGTGCCGCTTTTCATAATTCGCATCCTTGTGACCAGCGCTGGTGGGGAGTGGTTAAGGCGAGGTGCGAACGCAGCGAGCGGTGATCTAATAAAAGGCAATTAGTAAGATTTAGACCATTGGCTCATCCTAAGGATTACTCAGAACCTATACCTCGTTCCGCTCAAACCTCGCCGTATGTCGCGCTTTTCAGAATTCGCCAACCTTTTTGTGATACAAAGCGTGGGAAATAGGATAAGGCGAGCTTAGCGAGTGGTGAGCTAATGGAAGGCAATTCGTAAGATTTAGACCTCTAGCTCCTCCATACGTTTACTTAGATCCTGAACATCGCCCTTCATTTCGCTCGGACCTCGCTCTGTCTGTCGCGCTATTTAGAATTCGCCAACATTTTTGCGACGTGGTGCTGTTGCGGAATAGGATAAGGCGAGATACAAGCGAAGCGAGCGATGAGCCGATGGAATGCATTTCGTAAGAATTAGACTTATGGCTTACGTTTAGTCACATCCTGAGGCTCGCTCTTCGCTTCGTTCAGGCCTCGCCCTGTCTGTCGCGCTTTTCAGAATTCGACAACATTTTAATAACGCGAGATGCTTTGTGAAATTTAGACATATGACTCGTCCGTATAATAACTTAGATCCTGTAGCTCGCGCATTAGAGAATTCGCCAACATTTTTGCGACGTAGACATCGGATATGGAAATAGTGCTGAGGATTTGCCTGAAACCCTAGTCCCGCAAGTATGTGTACAGAATTGGTCCTTCGCGAGTCTGGCAACCCCTTCAACTCCAATTTTTCGAGTGCATAAACATGTTGTTTTTATTCTTTTGTCGATTATAATGCTATAAAGGGATATTTATACAAAATTTCAGCTACCTCAGAATTTAAAATTGCCTGAGAGCAACCTTATACGCCTTTCACATTGCAAGCGATGCGATGCGATAAGAAGCGAGAAGCTTACCAATCGCAAGAAAACATTTTCTTAGCATTTTAAAGGGAACCAGCACGAACCTGCTTGTACCATTCAGACTGCTTGCGATGCGACGTCGGGTAATACGATGAGGCACTTTTCCAAGACGAAAAAGCGTGCTTTTTCAGCAGCTGGAATGCGCATTGCCGTTGATGAAATCGTCTACCAGCGACATGGGAGATATGACTTGTGTTTCAATTGGTTTTGTAGTGGCATGGTATATTGTATGTATATGTATATACACTCGGCTTCACAAAAATCGGGCCACTCGCCACTTCGAACTCAAATTCAATTTTCTCAAAAACTATGCAACAACTATGAAAGTTATATCTAGTGCATTTAATGGCAAAAATGACTATGATTTTCATCTGAAGTACCGTTAACTCACGCAACAAACACAATGCCTGTTTTGATTAGAGTTCGCGCTTACCGTGTGGCCCGGTTTCATTGTAGCTCAGTGTATAAATGAAGAGGTTGGTTTTGTGCTGTTTGGCGCTGTTTGATGCTGATGGAGATATAGAGGCATGATTTGTGTTCAGATCGGCTTCCATGGAAATTTTTTTTATGTATACACATATGGACAAAAGAATAAGTACACCCCTCATGTACCTTTTTATGCAAAATTTTCATTCCCTTTTTAAAATTGATTTACTCCAAATAGATAGCCATTACAACAATTAGGATACAACAATGCCAACGGAGCCGAAAAACTAAATGACATCCCCCTATTATCTTAGTCCCTCCCCGATATTAGCTTTGAAGTGGGTTTTCAGCTTGGTCAAAATAATAAGTACACCATCGGGTTTTTTAATTTTTTGACAACAACTTGCTATTTTCCGAAAGGATTTGTTTATTTAGTTATTGGTTTATGCAACAAGCGTTAATTTAAAAACAAACAAAAATACAAAAATAGACGCATGCTAGGTACGAAAAAAGACGTTTAAGTACGAAACTTTAAAATGGCGGAAAAATTATTCTCTCAATAACGAAATAAACCAGCTAAACATTGTATTAAGTGTGTAATTCATTAAAAACTAAAGAAAAGCAGTCTCAATTGCGGTTAAGTCCATATAAGGGCCTTAAGGATAACTGGTGATCTCATTATTACTATGGCGAGAAAAGTTCCCTTGGCATGACTGATGATTTTCTCGGCAAATATTGAAAATATAAAATCCCTTTGAAAAGTTGATCGGAGAATACAAGAAGTAAAGCAGTTTTGGCAAAAAGTTTAGAGCTTTCCATGGCGATGTCAAAAAGTGTTGACGGTACAAGAAAATTTTTGAGAGATAGTTCTTCTTGTTCCAGACAAAGCAATGAAAACTCACTGAATATTCTGTTTTATTTATGAGATCGTAATAAATTTGATTGGAACTACTCTTATCGTAATATTCTTCATTCAGGAAAAAAGTAATATGATATACGGTACATCAACTGGCTATTTCCCAGGGAGACGGAAAAACTTAGTCTATGGCTTAATTTTCATAGTTTGGTTTCGTTCATAACCGTTACTATGAGGCAATTTCAATATAAGAAATGTTAGTTGAGAGTCCCAGAATATTTTACTGATGAGCCCATACACTTTAAATGGGGATTTCAGGAGGATATTAACCCTAACCATACCTCACAAACTGGTCAAGGATCCGCTTCAACCAAATCGAGTGGCTTTTCACGTTGTTACTAGAGTCAAATTGAGTCCAGAATGTTTAGGGAGAGTTAAATCAATGAACTAGAAACAAACTTTGCACAAAACGGGCCAAATACGGAATTCCCTGGAAGTAACTGGATATATGGATGTAAGGGAACATACCTTAAGAATAATTCTTCACCAGAGGGCCAAAAATACCTATAATGGACCATTTACTTTTAAATAATAAAATAAATCAAATTCTTGTCGAATCAGAACATAATATTTTAATTAAAACCAGTTTTAATCAAATTAACTGACATGTACTTATTATTTTGTCCAGCCTATTTTAGTCAGTTCGTACTTTTTCAAGGTAAATGAAAGCTGTTATTTATTATAATATGCTAATTTACATATTATTTGATTCCTCACCAATTAGCTATTTAAATCTTTCCATATGATTTTATTTACTCAAATAACTACTTGGCTACAGGGTGATAAGAAAAATTCGTATGGGTGTACTTATTTTTTTGGCCATATGTGTATATGGAAAGGGTGGAAAATATTGTTGAAAGATATTTTTCGTCAGGATATAGTACCAATGGTCTGTCTGGATCTATACGCCAACAGAAGGGTTAAATATCACGTTGGCATTTTAACCCATTACCTGCGGGAGACTTTTTTTTCGAATTTTCGTGTGAAACTTCATAGATATAGTAAATAAGGCCTCCTGAGCACGAATCTGCTGTCCGTTTTTTAATCTACTTTTTAGTTTAGCTGTATTTAAGTGATGCCATATGGCATCAGCGCAAGTTCAAGCGCAGGTGAAGTCATCATTTGGAAATATTATAGAAATACAAAGTTTTTTTTTTGCTTTAACAAAGACAAATTGGCTGAAGTATATTATTTCATATTAAAAATAACAATTCAATGATATTTTGAAAAGTGAACGAAAATATTTCCCATGATTTTGTTATAATATTTGTCGATATTTATTATTATTTTTTTAGGATTGCGTGTGATATTTTAAAAACTAATCGCTAGTAATGCAAAGTTGTAGGTCTTAATAACATTTGGACGATTGTTTGGAATACGTTTCTTGTTAGTTCGACAAAAACGAGTGGCATCATTAATAGGCTCTTTTCCATAAAGCGAAGATGCTACTGTCACACATTTATTGTCCATCCACTTTGTAATGCATTTACCTAAATCCTTGATCCACGATCGACTTTGTTCATATCCTTGTTCGGTGTTAAAGGACAATTATGCGGTAGGCGACGTTCCCGAATGGTGCGCCAGTGTCATTATGTGACCCAAACTCTTTAAGATAATCTAGTACTGCAATATCAGTAAAAATTCTCAAAATAATTACAATAATCATATTCTCAGGAAACTCGTGTATCATCTGAATTAGGGGGGCAATGCATTTTTCGTAATTCCTTTGCAAGTCAGGATTAATTATTGGATTACTTCCTTGATAGACATAAAATGATAATAAATAACCCGCAGGTATATTTAAACAGTTAAATATTTAAAAAGTTACAGTTAGCTGTCAAAGTAGCACAAAGCCGAATTATCACCTAGAACAAAAAAATCGATTTTTAGTGGTTTCTATCACCTCAAATAACACCAAAACTTACCAGCAATTGATCGATTGTGATCTCGACGAAATTCCAGTGTGCTTTCCGTACTAATTGTGGAGCTCATCGAGTTTTTGCGAAGTTTCCATCGTTGCAGTATCAGCGGCACAACTGCGGGCTCGTCTTCGTGAATCTGCTGTCATCTTCCGATAAACACTTAACATCTTCTACATTCGATTGACTAAGCGAGAAAGCTCTTATCATCTGTATCAACTGCTTGTTTACTTTTTGGAGACGTGATTATCATCTGTACACTGTTGACATCTTATTCTCTGCATTGTCTTGGCGCATGAGTGATTTTTCAATTGAGTGAAACTCTTGAGTATTTTCTGTGAGTATTGTTTTGACTGCTTATTAATACTCCAGTTGAAATAAAATGTCGACCATCAGCCAAAATGAATGTTGCTTTTGCAATATAGCTTTGAGGGAAAATGACGATGTTTACTCATGTTCATATTGTAAAGGAGTAGAACATGCTAGCTGTGCTAAATTAACGAGAAAACAAACACTTAATTTGCGATCTGACAACCCACCATTGTTTGTTTGCACACTCTGCACCGATAAAGATAATATCATCAAATCTCTGCGTATTGGTCTTGCTGATTTGAAAAATGAAATTGCAGATCTTCGTTCTGAAATTAACGTTTTAAAATCTTCGAATGCGAATTCATGTAACATGGAGGATATCATTGCAGAAATTGAAGATCGAAGAAAAAGATCTTCTAACATCATCATTCATGGTGTTGTCGAAAACGATTCTCGAACTGATGCTTTGGAATCGCTTGAGATAATAAAGGCCGTATCACCTGCACTAAATTTGGAAGCTAGTGACATCAAAACGTTTAGGATCGGTAAACCAAAAAATGATAAACCGAGACCGATTAAAGTTTTAACTTCAAACTCGTCGATCGCTTTCGAAATAATAAAAAGTAAGAAAGATCATAACTCGCGTAAATATCTAAAAACAAATAATGTCAAGATTGTTTCTGATTTGACACTAAAACAACGTGAGCATCTAAACTCCCTTAATAGTGAGCTCATTAACATTAAGAGGGACGATCCTGATGCTACGATTAAATATATTAATAGTATTCCACGAATCATACGTAGTAAATCAAAAAAACTAAATTTGAAATTAAGTATATATTATCAAAACACGCGAGGTTTACGCACTAAACTACCTGATTTGCGTATGACTTTAGCGACATGCATTTTTGATGTAATAATATTCACGGAAACATGGTTAAATACAAATTTTCATTCCTCGGAGCTTGGTTTTAACAATTATACAATTTACCGATGTGATCGAAATGAAAACACTTCAACAAAACAAAACGGTGGAGGCGTACTGATTGCAATAAACAAATCTTTGAAGTCAACTATTCTGAATTGTAAACATAACTCAATCGAACAGCTTATTGTGTCATTAAAAACAAAGCCAGTTCGTACTATAATCAGCACTGTTTATTTGCCACCGGATGCTTCCCCTGAACAATATGAACTGCATATGGATGACTTGTTGCATACTTCGGAAGCTTTCCCAACTGCTAACATTATTGTCACTGGCGATTTTAATTTGGTTAATGTCGATTGGACTGCAACTTCATGGTCTATCGGAAACACTAACACCAAAGCCTCAGAAGTTATTGATACTTTTTCGTTTTTAAATTTGTTTCAATACAATTATATAAAAAATATTGCTAACAATGTTCTTGATCTAATATTTTCTAATGTCGAATATATTACTGTGTCAGAAAACAAAAACCCTATATTACCAATTGATTGCTATCATCCTGCTTTAGATATTCTTGTAAATTTACCGTTGTCTATTGGAAAATCAAGAAATTATGAAACGCGTGATATTATAAATTTTAAAAATGCAGACTATTCTGATTTAAATCAAGCTTTACAGATTGTTGATTGGACTGTGATTGAGCACTTGCCATTAAATGAAGCAGTGTCTTTGTTTTATAGTATTGTAAATAACTTGATTAATATTCATCTTCCTCGTAAACGCTTAAATTATGATAACTTTCCAGCCTGGTTTTCCAGTCAACTAAAACAGTTAATATATAAAAAGAAAACAGCACACTCAGAGTACAAGTCTACCGGAAGCTTACATGACTACAAAGTTTTTTCCGATTTAAGGACAATATGCAAAAATCAATCTAAATTCGATTTCCAGCGTTTCATTTATAAAATTGAGTCTGAAGTTCGAACAAACATTAAAAACTTTTGGAATTATATTAACTCCCGAAAAAGTGATAACATTATTCCTGACACAATGTTCCTTAACGGTATTAGAAGTTCTAACTCTTCTACTATTTCAAATTTATTCGCTGATCATTTCTCCAGGGTTTACAATAACGAAGTGTCTCACTTCGATCCACCTTTGTTTAATACTAGTTTTAGTTTATCAAATATTAGAATTAGTCCTGATTTGCTTCTTAGGAAACTCATGGAGTTAGACATATCAAAAAGAGCCGGACCTGACGGCATCCCTTCGGTTTTTCTGAGGAATTGTGCTGAAAATATGCTGCAACCACTAATTGTTCTTTTTAATCAATCATTATCCTCTGGACAATTTCCTGATGAATGGAAGATAAGCTACGTCCTACCTATCCATAAATCAGGTGACAGAGCCAATGTTGAAAATTATAGGCCGATTAACATCTTGTCTTGTATTCCTAAAATATTCGAAGGTCTGGTTACGGACTACATTACGCCATTGGTACGGCCTTATATTATTAACAACCAACATGGATTTTGCTCGGGTAGATCCACGGCAACTAACCTTATAGAATACGAAAATTATATTTTAAAAGCTTTTTTGAAAAAGTCTGAAGTTCACTCGGTTTACACCGATTTTTCCAAAGCTTTCGATAAACTTAATTTCGATATCCTAATTAAAAAGTTGAAAAACTTTGGCTTTTTTGGTCCGATAATTAACTGGATAAACGATTACCTAAGGAATCGATCATTAATTGTGAACCTCAATGATCATTTATCGAAGCGATTTAATGTAACATCTGGGGTTCCACAAGGATCACATCTAGGTCCCATCTTGTTTTTAATATTCATTAATGATTTAAAGTTAGTTTTTGATGATATTGAATTTTTGTTATTTGCTGATGATTGCAAAATTTTCAAGGAAATTACATGTAATAATGATGTTTTTGTTCTTCAAAACAATTTAAACAAATTTTTCGGTTATTGTGAGCTTAACAATTTAGAACTTAATTTATCCAAATGTAAGTTTATAATATTTAATAGAGGTTCAGCAAAATATCAATGCACATATTACATAAATAATCGTGCACTCAATCAAGTAAGCTTGATTAAAGATCTGGGAATATTGATGGATACTTCATTATGTTTTAAAGAGCATATCAGTGACATTACTGAACAATCTCGTCGCATGTTAGGCTTTGTTATTCGGAACTCTTCGGAATTTAATAACATTTATGCTTTAAAATCGTTATACTTTTCGCTGGTTCGCAGTAAACTTGAATATTTATCTATTGTATGGAATCCATTTTATATTTCTTACACTTCCACTCTTGAAAAAGTTCAGCATAAATTTCTAAGGTACATTGCATACAAACTGCATGTAAGTAGTGATGATATAAACTATGCTCATATGCAAAAGATTCTGAATATAAATACACTTGAAGTACGAAGAACCTATTTCGATGCGATTTTCTTAACTAATTTAATTAATGGATCTATTGATGCCCCTGAAATTCTTTTTGAAATTTCTTTCAAAGTTCCTAATCGTCTTACACGACAGCGAGATACGTTTGAACTAAGAACTTTTAGAACTAACTATCAATGCAACTCACCTATAGAAAGAATGAAATCAATCGGGAATTAAGTTTTTAGCCTTTTGGATTTATCTAACACCAATAAGGAAAAAATGAAAAAATATATTTTTAGTTTACTGGAGTAATTTTTTAGGAAATTTAAGCGTTTTATGAGTTGAATTATTATCTTATGATTTATTATTCTTTAATTTTTCGGCAACTTTTGTAAAAATAGATGTAAGTACATATTATTAAGATTTAAGTATATAAGGCAGCAATTTTGTATTTTTTATATATAAAGGACATTTGTCCGTTTATCATCAATAAATAAATAAATAAACACTGACAGACACAGACCCAATTTCTACATTTTATCGAGAAGATTTAGAGCTGTCTTTTGGGCTCGATTAGAAGGAATAATATGCAAATCATTATATGTACCGTGATAAATGTTCCTGTTTATCCAAAATTGATACCCATAAACCCTTTAAGTTCTCCAATATCTTCGATTTTTGCTGGTAATAGATAGGCCATAGTTATTGCTTTCCTGGTAAATCAAATTATATGTTTTCTCGTCGAAAATCCGCTCAAACATATTATGGGGGTCTTTCAGAAGCGTCTAAATAACTGGGAATGGGAAATATGGATTGTTTACTGCGAAACTTGCTAGAAGTCCATTTGTAATTTTGTATCAATGTTGGCACTTCGGAACAGAAGAAGACGAAGTTTGGATTCACCTCTGTTTCCATCACCATTTCCATTGGTGTATCGGCGCCTTGGTTCTGAATGCCAACCTCGTACACAATCTGATCGGAATCTAGCCAACCAACAAGTTCCACTTTAACCACTTGCTGCAGTTGGTTATGCTGTAAGTCCATAATTTGAACTCCTTCGTTACCGTTGCAATCATCTTCGGCTAAGTCAAACTCAGCGTCTGTGGGTTGTAGGAAAATTGCAGCTGGCTGTTCGTCTTCAACGCCTTCATCGGCAATCAGACTGCCCAAATAGCTTAATGTTTAATGCATTTTCACCCTACAAATACGAAAAAATAACTTATAAATTTCAATAGCCATTAAAATTTCCTTTGTAGTCTGTACCATGCCATATGGCATCAACCAATTTTGAATCAAAATTTCAGATACTAAACTTAATTTCTTTTTTCTAATTCAACATGAATGGAGTCACTTTTCAATACACTTATCGTATTAGAAATAGTTCTAGGAAAAAAAAACTAGTTTGAAACCTTAAAAACTCAACTTAAATTTTGCGGTACGACATTTCTTCACTTTTTTTTCAAATTCCAAAAACTTGTTCACTTTTACGATCCGATATCTCTGGTTCCTATAGGAATACTGGCACAATTTACGTTAGACATGAAAGTTAAACTTGTCTACTACAGATATCAGTAGAATTTGCACAAGAATGCATTCGTATTCAATGTTTAGAGGCCATTTAACAGGATACTTCAAAACGATGCCATATGGCACACTAGCAGTGAATGGGTTAAGAGAGTAATAAATATTACGCGCATTTTATATTCTCAATTCTAAACAAAAAATTGACGTTTGAATAAAATTTTCACGCATACTATGAACTGCAATAGTGTGAAAACGGTGCCATTTTTTTTCTGATGGCCATTCTGGACTAACGCATGGCATGGGTTATTATGCTTTTTCTAAGGTATGTATATAGAAAAAAACCAATGGTAGAACACTCGAAGCGCCATGTCACGAAGCCGATCTGAAATCATGCCCATATCAGCACCAAACAGCGCCAAACCGCACGCACCAATGCCATATAAAATCCCCTTGAAAAATCTGGTTTTCTTGCAATCGCATCGCCCGGCCCGGAAAAAGTCGGCGTCGCACTTTATGTGTACGCGAAGCCAGGATCACTATGGTATATTCTAGCCCCTAGCCACAGGAGTTATTTTCTGTTTAGCTTTTCGCACATCTGAGCAATCTCTTGATTTTTCAGATCTATAAGAAAATATTTATATTTTTTTAAAACTAACCTAAAGTTTATAAATTGGGTTAAGGTATTGATCACAACATTGCCAATATGTATAAGATCTTCTGAAAACAAAATTCTTACTCAATCACGCTGTTCCCGTACTTATAGCAAAAATAATCACGTCCAAAATTAGCCAGGTTGGTGATCCTCTATATATCATAGAGCAGATTCCCAATACATTCGATGTCATACCGATCTTATTCTCACTGCGCTTAAACTCGGGGAAAACTTTTCGCTCATCATTAAGAATGTCAACACGAAAAGCTATTTTTTCGCCAATCGTGTTGAGTGATTTACGTCGTTTAAATACAAAATAAATTAAAGAGCGGATTAATAAATTATAATTTTGTTGAAGACACTCAACACACAGTCGTTGACCGAATGATATTCGAAATCGGGGAATCTGAGGGCCTTTTTTTTACCCAGAATCATTGTGGCTGCACCGCACAATAGCGCAAAGCAGCAGTGTCCAAGTCTGTGGAATTCGACCGAATCGCTGCTGTCGTCCACACTATACGGACGGACAGGACAGAGATTTGTTTGTTGTCTCGACACTCTGGACTTGTCCGGATTATTAGTATTTCAGTCGCGTTGACCACTTAGTTTTGTCACTTGTCACGACGCACGAAATTAATATTCTGTTGTCGTGCGTCCACTATAGACTAATGTGTTGCTTTGCCCGATCCCGTGGTAGTCCCGTCCCGTCGTCAATGGCATCAGGCATCGACTACGCATTCTGGTGTATATTAACTTATGCGAGTGTTTGAAATTTTTTGATATTTTGACATGACTGGTGACTATTCATGTCGGACCAATAAGTCGTAAATTAGCGTGACCCAACGACGATGGCGATGAACAAATGACAGATGGGTTCTGGTTCAGAAAAGATAGATAGATCTTATGGGAATTCAAGCAATCGCGTAGGAGATATCCGTCCGTGTCGGTGTCCGTCCGCACCAATGATATCAGAGTGAGAAACGAGTCACGATCATTTTCGGGGGACTTGTCGCGTAGCTTCATGTATAGAAATAAATAAAACTAAGAAACATTACGTATGCAGATTAGAAATTTCGGGCCAGCGTCGTACTAGCATTGCATTAGTAGAGACATACAGAATCAAAGCGACAACCCGTCTATTAGATTAGAAGCGGAAAAGTCGCGTGCCATAGGACAAGAATGTAGTCCGAGTGCGTGTTTTGAATGTCCGACGAATACTCGAAAACTCGTCGTTAGTATTACTACACGAATTGGTCAAGCACGCCGGTCGGTCTCACAAGAGTAAAAGTGAAATGCTGTAGTATTCGTAGTCGTAGGAACCAGTTGATCAACGAAACGGCCTCAACCGGCGGCTGGTCAGAACAGCGCACTAACATAAGAGCTCAGAGCCAGAGTCCGGCAATTTGATAAGCGTGTAAATCATTCGACAAATCAATGATTCATTTACATGGCCGATTTGTGATAAGTGCTGCTTTCATTTTTTTAGATATTCAAATATGTTTAGATAAATTGCCTCTCCATTCTATGGTGTTGCTACTAATGGTGCGAAATTGCTTTTTGGTTTGATTTCAGAGCTATTTTTAGCCAACAGCATATAAATAGATTGGGCGAAGAAAAGATATTATGCATGCATAACTGTTTTGCATGAAATCAGCATTAGTGTTAGTGCGAATGCGGTTTTCGGGTAAATGGGCAATAAAATCTCTGCGAATGATATAAAACTATTCGAAAATGATTCCAGAATAATTTTCATGTTACGATTTATTCAAATCAATCAATAAGTCGTCGCCATAGAAAAAATAAGAAGCGACTAAGGCCCGTATTTATAAACATACCTTAAGGAGACCTTAGCTCAAGGCGACCTTAAAATTACTTCCTTGACTTGAATTTGTATTTTTAAAACGTCCTTAACTTATACGTCAAGGAAAACGTTAAGGACTCCTTAAGACAAGGAATGAAATGTAATTTTCAATAATTAGTCAAATAAAAAAACGATATTTGGTAGGCAAAACTCCTACATTGATTGATTTTTGCAGGATGGTTGGGGGATATCCGCTTGATTGATTGAATGATTGATTATGGGGAAAAGTTCCCACCGATATTTCCGAAAAAAGCCGTATAAAACTTAATGTGAATAATAACATAAAATCACACGGCTGATCTTTTGTTTTTCCAGAATTATAGAACTTTTTATAAAGGTCTAAAAAAAAAACGAGACCAAGGCTAATTTCGGGCACGGTCGAAATTTGGATACACTTCGCTCTTCTCGTGTTAATAGTTTTTTTATGGCGTACCTATACCTATACTTTTTTCCTCTATATGTTCTGCGTAATCAATAGAAACACATTTAAGATTGGTTCGGTTGAAATTTGTTCAAAACGAGACCGAGGCTAATTTCGGGCGCGGCCGAAATTTGGATACCCTTCGCTCTCCTCCGGGCTAAAAGTTTTTTTCGGGCGTACCTACGACTTGTATTTAACCCCCCCCCCCTTTTCCTTCGGGCTTTGAAAAAGTTCCGTTGCGTCGACAGAACAATATTTGTGTGGGGTTTGGTTGGAAAAAGTGGGCAAAAAAATATTTACTCAGAAAATTTTATTGGGAGATGCGGAAGCATAGCCCCATAGTACGATCGCATTTGTTTTGACCTTTTTTGTGGCTTTGATTAAGACACATTAATTCAAGGTTTTGTGAAATTGGAGTAAGAAACGTTTCTCATAAAAACCAAAATGGGTGGGGGACCCCATGGTCCGATTTCATCTATTTTTGCATATGTTTTGTGTCATTAATAGAAATACATTTGTGTGGAATTTTGTTGAAATTAGTGCACAAATAAACAAGTTTTTCTTAGAAGAACCTAATTTGGGGGGTTAGGTTTGTATAACAGCCCCATGACCCCATGGTCCGATTTGATCCATTCTTACATATGTTTTGTGTCATCAACAGAAACACATTTTTGTGAAATTTTCATGACAAAGTTAACATACCCTTTCATTTTATGAGTGAAGGGTATAAAAATTAAACACCGTTTTTTCAATCGCTAAGAACTCAACAAATACCCATTCGATGTTACTTTTTTGGTACTCATAGATATCCTTCAAAATAAAAATATTATTATAAAACATTGTGGAAAATAGCAGCATTAAAATGTTGGGGGGGGGGGGGGCAAAAGACTTCTCCATGTGTCCTCCGAGCGGGCGCTTCCTGGTAACGGTAGTGGGTAAAACCTCTAACGGCTAAGTCAAATCATCTGATGCGACATTTGGAAGAAGCACCGCTGCGCCTGAGTGCTGTATTTACATCTGCAGCGTCTCAGGTTACTTAACGTGATAGGTGACAGAAAACGTTTAACTCAACCACTAAAGCAGCATCTTCGAGGCATGCCCATGATGGCCTTTACTCAACGATTAAACCCTATCATGGTTTAGCGATGTGCCGACAACTCATCCTAAGAAAAACTTCAAGTCAAGAAACCTGAAACAAAAGCCTCGGAATGGACGGATACAAAACAACGACGACCCCGCAAACGAACAACTGATTACTCTTTCGGATCCTGGAATGTACGCTCCCTGAATAGACCGGGGGCCTTAAGGGCCCTCCTGGATCAGGTAGAACAATACAAGCTGAGCATAGTTGCAATCCAGGAAACTAAATGGCTCAAAAGCGAGATTAACGACCTCAATTCGCACACTATTTTTACGAGTGGTAAAGAGGAGGGCAACAAGGAGTTTGGAGTAGCTTTCATCGTGAATAAGCAGCTCAAGGACCACGTTATCGGCTTCAAACCCCTCAATGAGCGGCTATGTGCGATCCGCATTAAGACCCGTTTCGCTAATCTCTGGCTCATTAATGCGCATGCTCCTACAGAAGTAAAAGAAGACGCGATTAAGGAGGATTAAGGAGTTCTACAACGACCTAGAAACACTCTTCGACTCACTTCCATCAAACGACGTCAAGCTGCTGCTAGGAGACTTTAACGCCAAAGTCGGAAACGAAAGCTGGCATAGGGGAACTACTGTAGGTCATAGCCTCCACGACGAAAACAACAACAACGATCAGCGACTTATCTACTTCGCGAGCGGCAGAAACTTGGTCATAAGCTCTACATGCTTCCCTCATCGACGAATCCATAAGCAGACCTGGAAGTCTCCAGATGAATACACCGTAAACCAGATCGACCACGTACTGATCAGCAAGAGATGGGCTTCTAATGTCCTAGATGTTCGATCCTATCGAGGAGCCAACTGCGACACCGATCACTATTTGGTGAAGACGACCTACAGGTGCAGAATCTCTTCGGTGCACCTAACGAGAATCAACCCTGCCAAGATCATCGAGGTTGACAATTTGATTGATGATGCCACGGCGGCTGCGTATACTACAGCCCTTGGGGAAAAACTGTCGCCCATGCTTGATAACATCACAACGGATGGACGATAATCGCATGCCAAAGAAAGTGATGAACGCACAACGAATTGACGGAGCGAGGTTGCGTGGACGACCGAGAGCTTGCTGGGAGAACTCCGTAGGTGAAGACGCCCACCAGCTGCTGGGCTTCCGAAACTGGAGGACAAGGTCACGTAACCGCGACAATTGGAGGTCAACGATTCAGGCGGCCAAGGCCCGACGTCGGGCTATCGTGCCACATTGATGATGATGAATATTGAAGCCACATTTTTCTATAGGGTTCTACAGGGCAGGCCCGTCGAGAGAAATTCCGGGCCCGGGACTGGAAAGGAATTTTTTGACTATGCTAAAAACACTAAAAGAGCGTTCAGCGCTATCAACAGTAGCAGGTATAGTGCAAAATATTCGCAAAAGCAACTCAAATAAATATTTGAGACAGTCGTTTCAAGATATCGTAAAAAAAATAGCATTAAGCAATTCAAATGGTGGGAAATCAGACTCACAATTGCTATTCTAAATAAGTTTTAGACGAACGATTTGATATTTCAATTCGTGTGAAACATCTATCTTTGACAAAGATAGCAGCAGCATTTTTAATCTCAGATTCTTCCATCGTTTTAAATCGCCATAAAAAACGAGTCGGCGGCATTCAAATTCCGCAATGCATTCAAAAGATTGGTAATCCCTGCAATAACTGAATCAATAATAAAGTAAGTTTAGATTCGGGCGGTAATTTTTGAGCGCCTGGGCGGCGAACATTGGCTGGTATAATACAAATGACTTTGCCACTCTTCAACGAGCCAGCAGCGGCATGCTATAGTATGTATACTCCAGCGAGCTGCGGCACACAGAGTGCATTTCGATTGGGTTTCGAACTAGTATTACATGGCGCGCTTCAATTCTCATCAGATGCCTCTACATATGCAGCGCGTCATCTAATACCAGGAGAGGCATTACCGGACTCAACCAGGCAAAGGTGTACGATCCTCTTATATAGGACACGAAATACACCCTGGTATAGAATCATTTTAAATGGGGCTAGGCAATGGCTAGCCACCGATTCGATACGGCCGCGTATCTGACTATGTGTCAGAGAACGGGTTTAAACAAAGCAGCAAAGCATGCTATAGCTATAGCTGTGCTGCCCATTAACCCTTTGCTTTCTACATTAAGAAGAGGTATCAATTGCTTGGGTAAGCAAACACCAATGAGAGAATTGAAATTGGGAAAATTTTATTGTGTAGATTTGTGGTGGCTTTCAGCAGCTTTCTTAAAAGGACCAAGATTTTTCCGTTATGGACAAATGAAGCGGCGCCGCTATCTGGACTGACCATTGTGCTACCAAACAATGGGATACAACTTATCACATCGTCATGAACGGCCATACACCCACGCCGTTCGACAAACCCCATACCTACGAAATATGTCCACGTCAATTCGGTCGACAAATTTTATCCCCATGTAATTTAATCACGTCCTGAAGACGCCTTCGATTTTCGGCAAATGGGCTTCGTGAAAATAATAAAGCGGAGGTCACGGTGCAGAGCTTAGATGCCACTACACTTGGGACTTCTGAAGGCTCGCTAAGCGATTTTTGATTTATATCAAAAATCTTTTTCTTTATCCAAAGCTGATAAATCCGTTTCGTTATCAATTTCGTACATTGACATTTTATAGAGGAAAAATCACCACTAGCTATAGCTTTTCCTTCGTCCTCCTATACGGCTGTCAGCTGAGCACCAATGACGCCGGTCAGCAACAATTTTTGAATTTGGATGCGTCGTTTACAAAAGCCAATAATTTGAAGTTAATTAAAGCAAATATGAAGGCGAACGACTTTCTTTCCCTTCCTAAAAATGTTTGGCCTGCCAGCGTAAAAATTATGTTGAGCATCCCGGTCCTAAAGATTACCGTTATATCAAAATTTCAAAAATCTGTTTATAAAAATTTCATCCGGCGTACCTCCCTTTGAGAAATAGAGCCATCGATGAGGACTTTTGGTATTTTATTTAGAGCCTCTGTAGCTAAAAACCCACCGCAAATCATATTTCAGTAAATGTTACCGTTATGTAATGATTACCAAATTTAATAAAATCACAACTAAAAATAATTTTGTATAAAACCAACAAAGTGTAAAAGATAAAGTTAAATGAGCTTTTAAATCGTTTGAAATTGTTAAGAGTCGTGGAGCAGACGGTATCGTTACTGGGTTTTTGCAAAAAAAAAACTCCATTACAGTACTATCATGACCCCGCGTATTAGCCTAATTTAAGGCGAGTTATGTACAGGTTGGGCTGTATATATCAACAATTCGCATACAACTTTTATGAAATTATTTATAGAAAATTCGTTCATTTAAATCCAATACATTTATTTTCTTTTCATAATTCAAAACTTCGCATATTTCATCAAAAACATGCTTCCACCGCCTTTTTCCCCATACCGCAAAATGCTACGAAAATCATTGAAGGCAGGGGCGTACGCAGAAAAATATTTCGGGAGGGGTTTTGGAGAATGGGAATATGTATATACAGCGATGGTCGACATGGTAACTTCTGGGATTTTGGAGACAGCGTAAATACTCAGCTACCAAATTCCAAAAGCTCAATAAACATGCAGGTACGAGTACCGTGACTTGCCTCTTTCTAGATTTTATATTTTCTATAAATAGTGAAGCCTTACTCTTGGTTTTCCTCTTATTTTGTCAGCAAAACGACAATAGTTCTTGATATTGGATACTGCAGATTACTCACAGTGAACCGATGCTCGTGCTTTGCAGAACATAGGAAGATATAAATCATCTGAAGTGAATATTTCTCCGATAGTAAGCAGAGCTTCTAACTGACATCAAGTCGCCTGCATACACTGGCCAAGTTTTGGGCTTGCGTGTCCATTTGCTGATAGGATAACTTCAGCGAAAACTCGCGAATACCTTCACTTATATGATGTATGAAACGACCCAGTTTATAGGTACCCAAAAATTTCAAAACACCTTTGATTTAGACCAGTACATACTCGCATTTTAGAACAAAGTCAAAGGTCGTATTCTTCAACTCTAAATCATCAATTAATTTCGGAGGGGGTTTGAACCCCCAAAACCCCTACGTAGGATCGCCACTGATTGAAGGCAAATAATTATAATTATTCTACTGCAATCCAACAAGATCATCATTGCGCGCAAATCGATTCTGCAAATTTCAAATGTACGAATGGATACATTTGGCGTACTGTACATACGCAAATTTTAAATAAATGCTCCCTCGCGCTCGCCACTTTTCGTGTCATTGGACAATATGCATGCCATACACAGCCAGCCACCCGGGACGGGAGGGGTTAAAATGTAAAATCAATTTTTTGGCGGCGCAAAACATAGATACACAGTATTTGATCATATAGACACACAATATTCTCTATAAAATCTACAATAATAATTTTGTGTGTATGTGCTCTCTATACACGAAACTTACCTTGCCGCTCAAGGAGGTGGCGAATATCCCATATATTGCTTTTACTCTTGGCGCGTACAAAACATAGAAAGGAGCCAACAAAGAGCCCATACGTCGAACGTACAAGTACAAGTACGACAGAAATATTGTTTAGGAAAATTCAAAAATGCATGATGCTGGCTGATTTGAGTACTCAAGTGCGCGAGATGCTCGACGAATTACAAATTTCGAATGACTGTGCGGGAGATATTTAAACGTTTTTCAAAGGATTGAAAATGAATTGGCCTATGGCTGCTGGCTGTGTTAAGTTTATTTTAATCGAAAGAAAAACAAACTAAACACAAATTTTCAATTCTCCTTCAAGTTTTTAGAAAATATCTATACGTACAGATTGCGAGCGCTTTTTGTTGCTCGTCGATTTTTCTTTTTGTTTTGTTGGAAACGAAATTACCAATATGTAATGAGTGGCGGAGATCAGTTTGTGTGTGGATTGAATACTCGTATATAGACGATTTGCTAATTTCCGTATAAATATCGTGGCGTGAGAGAGTGTAAATCAAATAACGTCAAGGTGAAATTTCGTATTGAGGGATATTTCATAATTCATTATGGAAAACAAGACAAACAGATACATACATACTTACGCATACAGAGAAAATCTAAATTTGGTTTAATTTTAAGAAAGAAATTTTAGAATTTCTGGATACTATGGAGTTTTTAAAATTTCATAGTAAAAAGACTTATAGCCGATTCAGACTACAGACGAATCCTGAAGTTGATTAAAATTAATCCAGTCAAAACGCTAGATATGAGATTAGATCGAAATATAATGTCACTACAATGCATCGTAGAATGAACTTGCATTATTCAAATTGCAGTACAACAGGGTACAACGGTTAAGCAAATCCAGGATTTAGTCAATCCTGTTGACAGTCTGAATCCCCTATAAGGGTCTTATTTTGAAATACGTTAACGTAATTTTTTTTTTAAATAAGTTTTCGGGAGTTTTTATATTTTTGTTAAGAGTAAGTTGTGATGTATTGATCTAGCTTAAGCTGACCAGACTAGACATAATCTAGAGATACAATTGGGTTCTCATTGAGCGGCATTACGGCATATGTTCATGTTGTACTAACTCGCATGACCAATCATGCTATTAGGTACGCAGTTATATTAAAATTTTCTCGAATAAAATCACAACCATCTCGATCACTCATTCGCCGGACTATCTTTCGGTATTACTTTCCCCCTGTCTCAGCGTCTTTAAGTCCTGCTTCCTTCCCCGTTCTGCAGAAGATTATTGTATGCTGCAGACAAACCACTCACTGTGGCCCGTTTTTACCGCATCCAACTCCAGTGCGGGAACGATTGTTAACGTGTGCGCTCGGTATTGCAGACGAACATTCAATTTTAAGTTCACCCACAATCTTCCAGGATCGATGTTGGGTTAGAGTGTATTCTGCATACTGATAATTTTAGACAATGCTATACACCTCTCAGTTCTTCCTAAGGTGCTCGCCTACAGGATCAGCCTCCCGCGTATAATTCAGGAGTCTCTAGTTCAACTTCGGTTAAGTAGGTATACCAACATTAAGGTGGGGATTATGAAACATGATCGCTAGTGCCACGTTGTTCGAAGTAAAATATTTGCTTCACAGTGACAAAACTATTCTTTCGAAATTTCAGCTAAACAGCAGAATTGAAACAATTTCAAAAACTAGAAGAAACGGCCCATTTTTCGATCTCGTCAGAAGACCTCAAAGGACCATTTGGTGATGACTATACCTTAAATTCCTTATTTAGAACTTCTCAATTTAATTCTTTTCCCCTGTGCTGAAAAAAATTATCCTGGCCACTGATCCTCCTCTAAAATCCTATCTACGCCACTGGTTCTCCTTGACAAAAAATCCGAATTTGAAGCACAAACGAATGTTTTAACACGAAAAGCTATAATAGGGAAGAGTACTCAAAATAAGATTATACGCATAAAATGGTAGCTTTCCTGGTACATTTTAAATGTAGCTATGGAGTGGAGTCTGAGGAGAACCTCCAAAGCAGTGGAAGGGTTGCTTATCCTGGTTCCGATATTTCTGAAGGAGAATATGCAATTCTTCTTTTACCTATAGAGATTGATAGAGGAATCGGATAGAGTACAGTAGAGTTATCCATCGTTTTGTGGTAGGAAAAATAAATTAAAGTCGCATCTTTCGACGTCTGCAACTTTTGAAGCTTGGAAACGGATTTGGGCAGCCGTAACTTCCGAACGCAGATAGGTAGGACTGTGTCATTTGAAGCAAATGTGAGCGCCAAGTAGCTCTACAAGTTTTCCGAATTTTAGAAGGATCGAGAAGGGTTCCCGAGATATCGACAATGAACGACTGCCAAACATAAAATTGCGATGCTTTCGCTAAATATCGATCGTACAGGGTACAGGAGTCAAAAAAAGCAGACAAGACTGATCACAGGCTCACCCTTTGAGCAGGTATTAATAGAAGGAGAGGGCGAAAGTCACGAATTCCGTACAAAGTGACAGCTCAAAAATGTGCCGAGAATCTAAAACATGGGAGAGCAAGCATCTAACAGTAAAGTAGTAATTGTGTCAAAAATTCGTGCGCGCTTGGTTGAATTCTTCTTCTTCTTCATTCTCTTTGTATTTAAAAGTGGGTTGTCAAAGCATGGAACTTTGTTTGAATTGAGGTGTACTGTTACTCTACTTGTGTCAAATCGCTTTGCTTCAACAGTGTTGTTATTGTATTTTTCTCTCCCATGAATTTGCGCTTTCGGCACACTTTTTAAGTGATGTTGCCCCTCCTTCTATTAATACCTGCTCGAAGGGCTCACCGAAGAACTTATTATATTCTGTAGCGAGTCGTTGTGGCATGGCGAATGCTGTACACTTCGCTGTACATTTTCTAATGCTGTACGGCAATTCGAAATGCTGTACTGTACAGCAAAATGCTGTACGTCTGGTCAGCTTACCATATTTGGTGTTAAGGTTTAAAGTTTGACTCCTTGACTACGATCAATATTAAGGAAGATAATCGCTCTTTTATGTTTGGCAATCGTTCATTTTCGATAACTCGGGAAAACTTTGATCGATCTTTCTGAATTGGCACTCTTGTATAGTTTGTAAAGCTACTTGGTGCTCACATTTCCTCCAAATTTCAAGGTCCATCGGTGTTTGGGAGTCACAGTTGCCCAGATCGCACTTTTGTGTTTTCTAATAGAAAATTGTTTATAACTCGGAGCGGAAAATTTGGAAATTTGGCGCATTTACATAGAACACCCCACCAAAATATAAGGTAAAAATTTCAAGCCTGCTTAGCTGCCATGGTTAATAAGTTATTGCCGTTGAATGCTCTATCCGATTCATGTATCAACCTCTATACGGAAATACATACTAACGGTTTTCCAGAGTTTTTTCCGACAATATGTCGATAAAATCCAATAAAATGGCGCTTAGAGCCCAAAGGACCGGCATGGCATCACTAATATAATCATGGAGGAATGCATACTCTCCTCCAAAAACATCGCAACCAGGACAGTCACTTCCATCGCCCCGCAGGTTCTCCTCGGACTCCACTCCGTGGATGGGCCAGGAAAGTCGCCAAACGCTAAAGAATTTTCTGCCCAGTTTATCTATTGAATAAACGAAAGGAAAGGAAGCCTTTAAATAAGTAGATACGAGGTGGGCTGCTTTACCACTACCTGAACCCCCGCCCCCTGGCCATTGACCACGGTACTTTTTTTTACTGCTGTATCATCTATAAAAAAATTATGCACTACAATCGTGAAAATATGGATTCGACTCGCACACGGCACAAACATTTTCGTAATTCTAATTAACAACTACACTCCTGTCTCAGGGTCTCGGATTGCCACATGGTTTGACAGGGTAAGAATCATCAGCATCTGCACAAAATTCAAAACCTGAAAAAGCACTGAGTATCAGTTATTATTAAAATATAACAAAGATCATTCCCAATTGCCCTTTCTTAAAATAAGGTTTTAATTAATTAGTAACACAATTTAAACTGACGGAATATCTTAATTTCTATCGTAGATTTCAAGAAAATGCTCGGCTCATTGTGTTAAACAAATATTGGGCTTGCCCCTTCTAAACGAGATCCTGGTTACGCTACGCCCTTGCTTGTTATAGCATTGCGTGTTAAAATATACATTTGTACTTCACATGCTGATGATGATTTATCAATTCGGACATTGAGAAGTTTAGAGCTCCCTTATAGGTCTTGTTTAGTATCAACAGAATCTTGCTATCTCAAGGTTCACCACGTATTTCTTAGAATATCGGCCACAATTCTTCCTAAATGTGTTTACGACGATATCACTTATGAAAAGAAGGAGTATTCATGGCATCGCATCATCGTGGTAGGCTCGTGACATATTATGCTTTCTCTAAATCGGCGTGAAAGGAGTGGGGTGGAAATAGTATGATTGAGGGTTAGGGTTTGCCTGAATACTGAATTCCGCAATGTGTACAGCATTGGACCTTTGGGAGTGTGGTCAGCTTAAAATATGGGTAGTGCGGTTCTCCACAATTTTCAAATTTGATCTTAAAGTATAGAGAAAATGTGAGCGCCAAGTAGCTCTACAAGTGTGTTAAATTTCAGAACGATCGACCAAAGAATTTCGGAGTCATCGAAAATGAACGCTTGCCAGATGAAAGTGCGATTATTTTGCTAAAAACACCTTTAAGGTACATTTTCCTCGACACGATCCCAGCGGCTCTAGCGACAGCGACTCGCTCATTCCATATAAAAACTCGCTTTAATAATAATGCTAAGCGCTTGTAAAACGAATTTTTATATGGAATAAGCGAGTCGCCGTCGCTAGAGCCGCTGTAGTCGTGCCGAGGAAAATGAACGTTTAAAGAGACAGTACTGATCACAGGCCTCACCGAGGAGTTAATGTAGTGATTTAGATTTCTTTGTGTGGCATTGGGAATGCTGTACATTTTACTGTACATTTACTAATGCTGTATACGACAGGTCAAAATGCTGTACTGTACAGCAAAATGCTATACGTCTGGTCAGCTTATTCTAACATTTTGTTCATCAGGGACTACTTGACAAATCATTTGATTTTCGCGGATAGGATCGCGTTATAATCTATTGTAAATCAAGAAATATGTCAATCAATAGTTATACCCGGGAGCCTTCTACTGGGATTGTGTGATAAAAGTTAAAAAAAAACGAGACCGAGGCTAATTTCGGGCGCGGCCGAAATTTGAATACCCTTCACTCTTCTCGGGCTAAAAGTTTTTTTTGGGCGAACATATGACTTGTGTTCAATCCTTCCCCATTCTTTTCTTCTGTGGCGTCGATAAAACAATATTTGTGTGTTTTTGGTTAAGTGGGAAAATAAAAATATTTACTCAGAAAACTTTATTGGGGGATGCGGGAGCATGGTCCCATAGTATGATTCCATTCGTTTTACTTTTTTTTTGTTTTGACAAGGACGCATTAAGTTTTTTTGAAATTGGTGTGGACAAAATGTTTCTTAGAAGATCTAAAATGGGGGGTTGGGTTTATATGGTAGCCCCATGACCCCATAGACCGATTCCATTAATTTTTACACATGTCTTATGGCATCAATAGAGATGCACTTTTACGAGTTTTGGTTGAAAGTGATGCACAAATCAAACAGTTTTTCTTAGAAAAACTCAATTTGGGGGGTTGGGTTTCACAAATGAAAAAGTTTTTCTTAGAAGAACCTAATTTGGGGGGTTAAGTTTGTATGGCAGCCCCATGACCCCATAGTCCGATTTGATCCATTTTTACATATGTTTTGTCTTATCAATAGAAACACATTTGTGTGAAATTTGGTTGAAATTGGGGCACGATTTCAGTAACTGTGGCGCCAAATTTTGATGATGCCATTTCATTAATATTGGCCTGAAACGACCAAATCTGCAATCCTTTTTCGCGAAATCGTAACGGTTCTCCGGATATTCAATGTCAAAGTTTGACATTTATATGGGGTAGTTCAGTTTTTAATGGGAAATTGGGGGTAGTTTTTACCACAGTTTGATGTGAATCAATAGCCTTGCCCCGAAAATAACATTTTCAATTTATTTTGCCTCGCTGTCTAGCAAATTTTACAATTCATGCTCGCAAATATATTTTGACATTTCATATTATTAACATCTTTGCCAAATTGGTAAAACTTACTATTCTAGTGGGACCGATTAAAATTAAAACGTCAATTTTATGGCGTCGAATACTTTCCCCAATGTGTAAAGCGGAAATACCCCCCTTTTCTTATCAAATTACTTAACTGGCTTCATAGAAAAGTCAAACTTTGACACTGAATATCTGGAGAACCGTTACGATTTCGCGAAAAAGGATTGCAGATTCGGTCGTTTCAGGCCAATATTAATGAAATGGCATCATCAAAATTTGGCGCCACAGATACTGAAATCTCCCCGCCCCATGACCCCACGGTCCGATTTTGGCTATTCGAACATACAAACTGCCTGCAATAAAAAGAAGCATGTGTGCAAAATTTCAGCTTCATAGCTTTTAAACTGGCCGAGTAAAACGCGTAGCAACAGACGGACAGACGGACAGACAGACAGACGGACATCGCCCAATCGACTCAGCTCGTCATGCTGATCATACATATTTTATCTGGTCGGAGATGCTTCCTTCAATGCGTTACAAACTTCATGACAAAGTTAATATACCCTTTACTCTACGAGTGAAGGGTATAAAAACAATTTTCATATGTAGTATTACCGGGATCTAATCGCACTAAGTGTTATTCTGGGATGTTTTCGTAGAGGTCTTGCCTCACACACAATTTTATGCAATGCATCTCTAATCACTGGAAAAGACAACTCATGCAAAATATGTTGAAATAGTTTTGCTAAGGATTAAATGTACAAAATTCGTGATAAATTCACGCTTAACTGATAAAGGGCTGGTTTCTCATCTTATTTAGTGGTTAATCTTATCGTATTTTTTGAAAGCATTTACATTATGTTGACATTTTTATTTTTGTTTATTTTGCATAGTTATGTCATATTTTGCTTGCCATTATGCCATCATCTGAAATTGAAAAAATCATTGCGCAATTTCATACAATGGCATAAGCAAGCGAAATATGGCATAACTACGCAAAATAAACAAAAATTCAATTCAATATAATGTAAAAACTTTTAGAAAATAATGTGCGTCTTGTCTATACGAACGTCCGCGGACCAGCAGTTAAGAATCGGTGGCCTATGGCCACTTTTTCAAAGTCATTCGCGTGCCGGTTAAAAACATTTCGCCATATTGTGGCTGCAGTCGCGCCGGCGCCGTATATTGGTCAGCCCTGCCCAAGAATATGATGCAATTTGTAAGAGTAATTAAGTCAGTAGCAAGAAACTCAAAACTTTACGGAAAATTTCATCCTGTTTGAAAAGATCAAAAATGACCAATTCCTTTAAGGTCAAAACTATAAAAAGAAACTGAGCAAACATTTTCCAATAACAAACTGCAGAATGTTGATCTTCTGTAAAGAAAGCCGTTGGTTTCGTCATAAAGTTTTAGTCTGACTATATTAAGAAATTCCACGACATCTCCTCAAAGGCTTAGGACTTTGTAATCTTCCCAAAGGGTTACGACTTTGTGGACATTTCCAAAATTTTTTGCGGCCTGGATAACCTCCGCGGGCCACATGTTGAGCAACCATGCATAAAGGCTGGTGTTCCTCCGAGCGACTAACTCTATGCGATATGTCAAAGTATAGACAGTGATTTCAGTCGCCCTAAAGAATATTCCAAACCATCCGCACTGGGTTGAATTAAAGGTGAATTACACGATGGTTCCTATTTTCTAATCGACATTTCTGTTACCATAATAATATTTATAAAATAAGTGTACATTACCTTGCAAATAATTTTTTATGTTACTCCAATAGTAGAAGAATCCTTGATCACTTCACAGAATCCAGTCAAAATAATTTCAGACTGTGACACTAAATCCAAACACTTTTGCGAATATTTTGCACTCAAACTTTGATCAATTTTCAATTCTCCAATTTATTCTTATCTCTTCAAGGATAATAGTAATTCACCGAATTTTCTCAATCACTGTCACTTAAAAACATGAAAATTTCACTCACAATTTTTGTTTACATCACATTCCGAGCGCCCCGACATATGCTAGACATGTCCTAGCCACAAAACAGGTCCTTAGGACCGCACCGTATCGCACACTGCGTGTTCACACCCTCGTTACGTTCATACGACCAACCTGTCACTTCGTCACTACCAACTTCCGGTATCCGTCACTCATTTCGAAAACCCTGCGGGCCGCTGTGCTGTCATGTGTACACAAAACATGAAAATCAAAACAAATCCGCACACAGCACACTTGACGAAAAATTCACAATTCACGACGCACCTCACCACACAAAACACCGCACACGGCTAATCAGAACAGGGAGGGGGCGCCTGGCATGGCCTAAATCAAATCAAATTCGTGTACGAGTGCCACCACCAATTTGCCATCAAAATAATCCAAAAAGCGGCGACACTTTTGCGATAATCGCTGTCACGGGGCCTGACACGGCGCGATTCGGTCACGACACGATCTTGTCAGTAAAATTTTCGAATTTCGCGCCAAACGTTTGCAACAACAGTGCACCCCAACGCATCACCACAGATGCAGACCTCAAACAGTCCTTCCGGAAGTGACTAGACCGCGAGCAACGGCAAAGACAATGCAATCGACGCGGACGTCAAAGGTAAACTGAAATGAATGAAGAAAACGCGCTAACGGGCGACAATTGTGTGGCTGCTGTGCTGTGCTTGTTTCATATGCTACACTATCGCTCGCGGTCTCCACCACACGTTTCGTGATTCTTGTGGAGCAGTAATGTTGCGTCCACAAGTTGAGCTTGTTGGCTGCGACGACGCAGAACGGAGGAACGCATGTATGGCGGAGTCGGGGAGCAAATCGTGTGTACGTGACGTACGTTGTTTTGTTGGTGTGTGTTTTGGGAGAGTTGGAGCTGTGAGAGCGCGTTTTGTTGTTGTTTTTGGGCGGGGGGTAACGGACGGGGCGAATGGCGTGTGATTGAAATTGGGGTATCTTTCGTCGATTACATTTTCGGACGACTATCAGACGGTGAACGCCGAGCGCACCGAACTCCCCCGGAGAGAGTCATGCACAACCCCCACGACATCACTTGGCATTTCTGTTCGTCCGCGAGCTTCCGTCTTTCACGACGACGGACATTCTTGTTGTGCACTTGTGCCCGTGTCCGTCCGTAAGCTTTTCATGCTGCTTGGTCGGTGGCTGATGCGTTGTCGTACGTTGTTCGATGGTTTGGTGTCGAGTTCGAGTGGGGACGAATGGGAGCTTCTCTCAATCAGGTACAGTGGCTATCGACTGGTTGCATGCGACTTGTTGTTGGCAGTGTACGTTGAAGTTAGTGTTTCCAATTAGGTGCAACATGTTGCTGGAGTGAGATTAGATAGGATGGATTGTATCAAATGTGCTAAATTGAAGGAATTTTTTTTATACCCTTCGCTCATAGAGTGAAAGGGTATATTAACTTTGTCATGAAGTTTGTAACGCATTGAAGGAAGCATCTCCGACCATATAAAAAGTATACATATATGATCAGCAGTGGCGTAACGTTTCCCAATTTTCTTGTGTTCGAGATCGAAATGGGGGCCCCTCACGCTCGATTTTTTTTTTTCACCAGCAAAAATTTATAGAACATAACATTTAAAGCAGTCTACATTATAAACAAAAGCAACGAACATCATTTTCAATTTTTAAGACAAAATTGAATTTAGAATAATTTAATCATCTATTTATCACAAAATCCAAGAGTTGCGGCGAAAGACAACCTTTAGGAGTGCCCTTCTACCTCGTAAGAGTCGCTGATCCTAGACTAAAACTGCTTATTTATTAATTTAAATTTTGTTTTACAGAACGAATGTCCCAATTACAAAACAAAAATTAGTTAAAAGTACAGAAAAAAATTAAAATCTAATTCAAGAAACAGCAAAGTTTATTAAAAAGAGGAGAAAAAAAAAATAGAAAAATAATTATTATAATAACATAAAAAGAATTCAAATTATTAAACGCTTTCAAAAAGAATACTTTTGACAGAGTGTTTGAAAACTGGAAATGATTGCGGAAAAGGCGCGAGCTGAAGGAAGTCATGTTTCCGCGGAAGTCGAAGCAAGGTAGAATGATAGTATAGTTCTGTCCTAGCAAATGGAATGGAAAAAAGTGACAAGGAACGGGTTGCACGGTTGGGTACTCTTAGAGGAATCTCTTCCGATAAATCTGTAGAAAGAATTCCTTGGCAAATGCTGTACAGAAGACACTCATCCAGGTACACTCTGCGTAGTTCGAGTGAGTCGCTGAGGATATTCGCAATAGGGAAAGTGACTGTTGAAAAATAATTTTCGTGTAAACTTTCGTTGGATAGATTCAATATGAGACTTGAGATACACGTAGTGAGGCGACCAGATAGGAGCGCAGTATTCCAGCTTGCTACGTACTAGCGTGTTAAAGAGGGTGAGGCCAATCGAGGAGTCGGTAAACGCCTTAGAGCAACGCAACACAAAACCAGTCAGACGGGATGCTTTCGCAGAAATTTCAAAAATGTGCTTGTCAAATTTTAATTTGTAATCAAACACAACACCTTCAAACTGATCGGATTTTACGAGGGGAAAGTTATCGATAGTGTATACAAAGGAAATGGGATTAGGTTTAAGGGAAAAGGATATTGAAAAACATTTGCTAACATTAAGTTGAAGGGAGTTGGAGGAACACCAGCTATTCAGGGCAACAAGGTCAGCCTGAAGACAAACACAGTCATCAGGAGAACGAATTACTCTGAATAGCTTCAGATCATCAGCATACAGGAGGGAAGAAGAGGAAAAATTACAGGGAAGGTCGTTTATAAAAACATTGAAAAGGAGAGGACCTAAAATAGAACACTGGGGAGCACCGGAGGTGGGGCAGAAAGCAGACGAGTCACAATTGCTGAAAATAACACAACATTCACGTTGGGATAAGTAGGAGGAAAACCATGACAGCACTATAGATATCCATAACCAAGGAAAACTAAATCGACTGAAATAAAATTCATGGTAATTTACGTATCTTGACTCGCTAGTTTGTCGACAGACATCTGTTACTTGATTTCTTGAGTCCGAGTTAAAAAAGGGTTTCTCACTTAAACCTTTTTCAATGTTCTAAGTAAAGTCCTGGATAGACCTGGAGCGTAAATGAAAATGAAACGGTAATGAATCGGCATAAAAACCGTGGTGAAATTAAAATTTTAGCTTCGAAAATTGCTACAAAAGCGTTTTACGTCCTAAATCATCTAAAAAATAACTAAAAAAATAATTCCCCCCTTGCCCAAAAGCATTTTCAACGTGAAAATGAGTCGATTCGCTAGCATATTCTCCGTCTGGCGTGGTGAGTTTTGCAAATGTCAAACCGATTCACTGTCCACGACGAGTTCATTGTGGAAATTATCTAATGACCGGGGAATCGAAAAATAATACATAAAATGGCAGAGACAAATTGTGAAACCATTCTCGGATTTTATTTAATGGAATTCCCCAGCATTTACCACTTATTCCACGACAGTAAGTATGCATTTTCATTGAGAAAATCGCAGCGGACTAAAATTTCATTCTCATTCCGCCCGAGGTCTATCCAGGCCTTAACTGTGGTTAGCCATTCCGATCAATAGGTCATCCTATATCCTTTTTTCAACATTGTGAACATATTTTTCTTAGCTGAGCAATCAATCGATATTTAAATACTCTCCAATAACTGGATTATGAGCAGCGCCCGCTCTAGCACTTACGCCGCCCCGAGCAAAACTGCCGCACCTAAGATTTTTTTTTTTGAAAATGTTCATGGGATGAGTCGACTTTATTTTACCAGGAAGGATGCTTTTCTGACACATTTTGAGTTATTTGAATCCCACCTAGAAATAAGTTTTCCATTCCCAAGATTCCATACGAAAACAGAAGAGAAACCGGAAAAGAAGAGTGGTTCCTATCCAACTCAACGTTTATGCTCATCGAGTACTGAATGTAGCCTTTTTTATCATTATGAACTTGAGAACGTCAATCTAGACCGCAATTTCCCGAGGAAGACGTATTGGTGATGTATGTAGTCGTTAAGAAATGCGCTTAAAAAGATAAATCCAAAAGGTAATCTAAGGACAGCTAACGTCCCTAAGGTTTCAGTAATGCCAATTTGATCCCCCTATAGTGCCTCAATATCGGTAATCTCACGGAATACTACTGAGTGAAATGAACTGAGACGAGAAACCAGGGTATGTCAAGAAGCAGACTCTAAGTCAACAAATCTTGTTGATAAATAATGGACAAT
This sequence comes from Microchrysa polita, assembly GCA_949715475.1. Classification (NCBI taxonomy): domain Eukaryota; kingdom Metazoa; phylum Arthropoda; class Insecta; order Diptera; family Stratiomyidae; genus Microchrysa; species Microchrysa polita. The sequence goes on along the minus strand of OX454416.1, from coordinate 112,051,126 downwards.
TGCTCACTTCAGACTCTAGCTTCTTGAAATTTTATCTGTTTCCCGAGGTTCTTAACGACTAGTTTAGGTTACAATACAATCACGCAGTTACTTCCTTCGTGTGCTTTGGCCATTAAACACAACTTTAAAAAAAACTGTGCACCTAACAATTTTGTTGCGAAAGCAAAAAACACCGATTGAAGAGCAATTTTATTATCATGGAATCTAAAATTAAGTAACGGTATTATTCCTGCAATTTATAAAGTTGAAGTCCTTTGTCAGTAACGCCCTCGAGCTAATTACCATTAACTTACTAGTGTTTTAGTCTTTTTTACCTGAAATAAGTTTCAGCTTTCATGTAGTTTTCCGTCTATGAAGTACTACCCAAAATACCGCCCCTCCCTAGAGCGGGCGCTGATTGTTGGCCCAATTTTATGCAAGAACCTTCAAAGGGAAGCTCTCCGCCTGAAGTTGAACCTTTATTAATTTTCAATATTATTATGAGCAAAAACCTTTATAATTTATGGATTGTTCTGATGACTGTTGAGTTGAGTTGTGCCTCTCCGGTGCAAATAGAGTATAATATTTAGAGATCCAAGCTCATACCCAAAATTGAATGTTTTGCTACTATCCTAGATTCTATAGCTCACTTACGCATTTTTCTGGCGTATTAGTAAAAATGCATGTCTTTTGAAAGAACAGTTACCCGAGGATCTATCAAACAAAATTTCGTTATGATTTTGGATTTGGGGGCCCCTTTAGCTTAGGGGCCCGTGTTCCACTGCATACATGGAACACCGTACGTTACGCCACTGATGATCAGCATGACTTGGGGAGTCGATTGGACGATGTCAGTTGTTGCGACGCGTTTTACTCGGTCAATTTAAAAGCTATGAAGCTTGGTTCTTCTAAGAAAATTTTTTTACACCAATTTCACAAAACTTTGAATTTATGTCTTTATTGGCAACTAAAAAGGTCAAAACAAATGGAATCGTACTATGGGGCCATGCATCCGCATCCCTCAATAAAATTTTCTGAGTAAATATTTTCATTTGCCCACTTATTCCAAAAAAACCCCACACAAATATTGTTAGGCTTACGCATGGGAACTTTTGTGAAGAGAGAAGGAAAAGTATGGGAGGGGATTAAATACAAGTCGTAGGTACGCCCGAAAAAGCTTTTAGCTCGAGGGGAGCGAAGAGTATCCACATTTCGATCTCGTTTTTTTTTATAACACAACAGAAATGGGATCAAAATTAGCACGTTTTGTGGGCGACATAACTTCCAAATGGGTTAAGGTTAAGTTTTGGAGAATAAAGACTCGTGCAAACCAACACCACGTCTTGGTTACATGAATTGGCGACGAGGACTTGCAAATTAACTGGTGACCAGAATCCCGAAGACTCAGTGCTGTACACATGCTTGCGGAATTTGGTTTTCTGGCAAATCCTCAGCCATATTGAATTTCTTCAAGAGGTTTTTGAGATAGTGCTACTACCTCAAGAACAGATCACAGATTCACTAAGAAAACTTTGTAATACAGTGGTACATGAGCGGCTTAAACTTGAACAATACTACATCGTCTTATCCGGTGTGCAGTTATGTAGGATTTTTCTCACAACCATATCGTTCACTCATCCCCGGAATCTCAGCTAAAAATCTATCTACGCCACTGATTCTCCTTGACAAAAATCATCATAACAGGGAACAGTAGGTACTTGCAATAAGATTATACACATAAAACAAAAGATCCCAGCCAGCAAAAAACACCTATCATTCATGCCATGCACTACACGTCAGTCCAGATACCTTTGTCATTTATCACGTTTTCATACAAACAGTATATGACGATGTCCCCCTGTATCATCTATATACGCCTTATTACGAAAAAGGCTACAAAATCGTTACTCATAAAGATGACGGAATAGTTGTGTAAATTACATCCTATGTTTAATGCATCGCTCGTGAAAATTATTAATGACTTACGCATAACGAATGAATGATGTATCATTCGTAATGAGTGAAAAATGCACATCGCGAAATAAGTCCACATATGAATCCCACGTCAAAATGATTATTAAAAGTTGGAAAAATAAGGAGGATTGGCCTCAATGAAAACATGTTGACATTTTTTCAAACAACAAATATTTCAAACTACACTTATAAAAATATTTGTTGTCTGCAAAAGTGTGGTATGGTGGTCAACTTGTAACAGCGCATAACGCTGATGTGCTGGTATACGCCAACAACATGAATACGTAAAGAATCATACTTGCGTTTGTCTTATAAAGTAAGAAGAATTTCACAAGCGTACGAAGTCTGAGGTGACCCTCCAGAGCGGTGGAAGAGTGCCGTATCCTATTTGCGATATTTTTGGAAGAGAATATGCATTCCTCCATGGTTACATTAGTGATGCTATAATCCCTAGGCCCTTAACGCCATTTTAACGGATTCAAGGGACATATCTAATCATCAAATCTTTATCTAAAGGCCCTTGCAGAGTCCTTTTTTTATCAAGCTTTTTCCTATAGATGTTGATAGGGGAATTTTATGGAGTACAGTTTGCGATAAATTAAATCGCATCTTTTGACAGCTGTAATATTGAACCTGGGAAGCTAGAGCCTTGAAATGGTCACTAACTGTGGACAGTGCGGTGCTCTACATACAAGTCAGCCAAAATTCAAAATTTCACACAAGAATTTCCAAGTTAGAGTATGTACTAACATTTTAAAATACTGGAAAATTTTTTGATGGTCTTGAAATCGAATTCGCTTGGTGGTACTCACTTCACATGAAAGTCTCCACACCGGTTGTTGGCATTTCGCCAGCGAAAACAATGCAGTTGCACTTTATTTCATAGGAAAAAAGTGTCATCGGCAATCTATCAGTCCGCGAGTGCATATTTATCTTGAATTTTGTGAATAAAAGGCTAGTCTCCACGGCAAATTTTTCATGGGAGACATAAATGCAAGTCTGTCGGTGAACATAGTACATACCCTTATAGACAATTTTTGATTAGAAAACAGAAAAGTGCGATTTGGGCAGCGCTGTAACTTTCGAGTGCTGATAGGTAGGACCATGAGACTGAGGAATTGTATGTCAAGCAGCTCTACAAGTGTGCCAAATTTCAGAACTTTTTGATCAGCTCTCGAGTTATGAATACTGAATCGCATCTTTCTATGGCTCTGACTTCTGAACCTTGACAGCCAGAGCCTTGAAATTTTCACGTAATATCAACAGTTCGGTGCTTTACAAGTTACGAATTGTCGAGTTATGGAAATTTTTTCAATTAGAAAGGCAAAATTGCGATGGGGGCAGCCGAAACTTCGGAGAAATGTAAGCTCCAAGTTGCTCTACAAGTATGCCAAATTTCGGAAAGATCGCGAAGGGTTCCCGTGTTATCGAAAATGAACGATTGTCAAATACAAAAGTGACATTATCTTGCTAATTATCGAGGTCCTTAACAAGACCCTAAAAGTCCCCGTCTCAATGAGTGCCGCTAGTGGTGCTACAGAGGGTCAAAGACCCCCCGAAACAGGTTTTTCTGAATATCTCGATAACGGTAGCATATACAAAAAAGTGTAGTATTGCAGTTTTGAAGCTCTTGTGCTTTTTCAATAAACGATGGAAATACCGAATACGTTCGGGCACTCCTAACGGTGTCAGGACGTCTAACGGTATATTTCACGAAAATCTCTATAACGGTAACTTGTACTAAAAACTTTTGTATGGAAAATTTGTAGTTTATGGAGTTTGGAAGAAAACGGCCAAATTTCATATAAATACATGCAGCCTAAAGAGCACAAGAAAAGGTGTTTTTTTTGGGTTTTTCGTGAATGGCGCTGAGACGGGGGAGTATGTGTTATAAAATATAAAATATTTTATAAAATGTATTTATTTGCAAAACATCTTTATTTTATGAATATTAAAATATAACTGACATATCATTTAAAGGTTACTACATAATTAAATATATTTATAAAACATCTCCCTTCTTCATTCTCTTTCTTTTTTTTTTATATGGCTCCATTAGACAACATCATATCATATATCATATTTCTAGTATATGTACACATACATATATGATCGTCTAATGGAGGCCAAGTTCTATCCTTCATCTTATTCTTTTCTTTTAAACCATTTCTTTTTTCTTTTACCTTTCTTTTTCTTCTCTTTTCATTATTTTCTTTTTCTCTTCTTTTTTATTTCTCTTTATTTTACTTGCATTTCGCTTGTTGTTCTGGTCTTACTTTGCCAAAAGCGAACAACGAACACAAGATTTCTTTACTTGTATTTCGCTTGTTGTTTTGGTCTTACTTTGCCAATACCCAACAACGAACACAAGATTTCTTTCTTTTTTTTTTCTTTTCCTTTCGTTTGTTTTCTTTTCTATTATTTACTTCTTCTTTTCTTCTCCTATTTGTATTCTTCTATATACTTTTCCTTTTTCTTGATAAAGGATCAAACTTCATTTTCTTTTTTTATGTTTCTGTGAAATCTTTCTGTAACTTTCTTTCAATTAAATTTTAAATTTTCTCGCCTTCAGGTTGGAGCGAAAGTTCTTTGGACATCATTTTCACGTAGTCCAATTATCGGCTGCGCCATGTTATAAAATATAAAATATTTTATAAAATGTATTTATTTGAAAAACATCTTTATTTTATGAATATTAAAATATAACTGACATATCATTTAAAGGTTACTACATAATTAAATATATTTATAAAACAGTATGCTCTATTGTCTTTTAGGAGAAATTGACGTCAATCCCGCCCCCAACGATGGGGGCCGGATATTGTCGGATATTGTTGTATAAGCTACAAATTTGCCATATAACAGTTTTCGGTGCACATTACCGGTATAGAGATATACCCAAAAAACTGCTTATTTGGATGTTTAGACCCTCATAACTTTTATAGGGGGGCTTCCATGGTTGGGGACTTTTGACGTCATACTAACAGCAACACGAGCTACAAATTTGCCTCAGATGGGTTCCCCCTAGAGGTTACCCTTATTAAAAAAAATTCCGAGAAACGGTTTTTTGTTTAATTTTGACCCCTCATAGCTTCATTGGGGGTGTTCACATAGATGAGTTGTTACGGCATTTTAATTTAAAGTTACAGAAGCAACAAATTGTTACAGCCTTCTATCCCGAATGCGTTCCCGTTATGAACAAATTCACGAAAATAACGAAAAAAATTGTTATTGTGCGTTTCGGACCCTCATAGCGCCCTTAGCATTGAGCGCACCGATCTAAATTCGGATATTTAGTTAAGCGTTGTATGAGCTACAAATTGGCTATATAACAGTTTTTAGTGCACGTTACTGTTATACAGATATTCCCCAGAAACTGCTTAATTGAATGTTTGGACCCTCATAGCTTCGTAAGGGGGGATTCCATCTTTGGGGATTTTTGGCGTCTTACTGACAGCCACAAAAGCTAGAAATTTCTCCTAGAAGACCATAGAGCATAATCTCCCGTCTAAGCGCCATTCACGAAAAACCCAAAAAACACGTTTTTTTAAGGTTTGAACCCTCATAGCGCTCTTGAGGCATGACATGTATTGATATGAAATTTGGTCACTTTTTTCGAAACTCCATAGACTACAAATTTTCCATTCAAAAGTTTTTAGTACGGGTTACCGTTAAAGAGATTTTCGTGAAATATGTTAAAAATACCGTTAGACCTCCTGGCACCGTTAGGAGGAGTGCCCGAACGTATTCGGTATTTGCATCGTTTATTGAAAAAGCACAAGAGCTTCAAATCTGCCATACACCACTTTTTTGTATATACTACTGTTATCGAGATATTCAGAAAAACCTGTTTCCGAGGGTCTTTGACCCTCTGTACCACCGCTAGCGGCACTCGTAGAGACGGGGACTTTTAGGGTCTTGTTTAGGACCTCGAAAGGAAGGCTCATGCAAAAATCCAGCTTTCCCCTAATTTTTCCGAAGTGAAATGCCAATTTTCCTGGGATATAATGTTTCTGGAGACATTGACCAATGCGAACAGCCGAGACCAGCCACGACCGCAACAGCCTCCAGCTCTCAATCATCGGATCTTAGAGATGTAGCAGTTCTAATAATGTGCTCCGTGCATGCTCCGGAAGAAGGTCAAACAATGGAAACATGGATTCTCAGAGTTAAGAGTGTTTTTGCCTCTGCAGAAGGTATGCGTCTGGCAGAAGGCAAGAAAACGGCACCCATCCGCAGTAAGTTGTTTGTCAGCAAGTATCGTCAGTTGTCTGATGCAATCCGACTGCGCAAACTTGAAGACATCTCGCCTTGAAGGAGACTTTGAAGCTGGTGAAGGAGCACACAAAAAAAGAATATATTCGTGCAGCGAATGAGAACGTGGCGCATTAAAAGGAATGATGATGATGATTTCAATGCTTTTGCCTCACTTGTCAATCGGTCAGCTGATGATTTCGACCTGAAGTCTTTCACTGGCGAGGACTTTAAAAACCAAGTGTTCGTCAATGCGTTACGTGCACCACCAGAGGAAAACATGACAAAACACATGATGGAGAAGGCGAAACGAATGGCCCGTGAAAACCCCGAGAATTACCCGCTACTTACTTTGTACACCCTCCTTGCTATGACCAAACAACAGGAAATGATTTGAAAGGATTTGAAATCCGGAGTGTCTACTGGGACGTTCCCGCCGTCTGGTTCAATTACGGCCACAACAACACAACGAATTCGTACGCGACCGAAGTGTCATTTCTGTGACGATTTACATTGGCATCGGGACTGTCAGCACAATGACATAATCTGCCCAGTCTGTAAGTAAAAACAGCTAGTGTGACTCAGCCAGAAAGCTTTTGGACAGAAGTGGAAGAAAACCAACTCTAGAAGAGACTGTATCGAAGACACGGAGATTCGTTAAGTTGCTAGTCAACGGAACTTCCCTGACTTTGAAGCACTACTCCGGCAAGATTGGACGGAAGATTACATCGCCACCCACCGCAACGGCTCTGTAAGTGCCACTTATAGGACAATCTCCATATCTGGTTACTTCTCCGAGGAAAATTCGGAAGTGTCGTTGTCTACGTGTCCGAGCAGGGATCTCTTCGGTAACATGGCAATGAAGACCCTATATTTGTGAGACATGCCTATCGCTGCGATATGCCACTCCATGTCATGATAACTTGGCAGCATGGGCCAAGCCGGAACTTCCAGTTTTTTTTCCTGGGGAATTAGGCAGATGCAGTGCAATTAAGGCGAAAATCACTCTGCAGAACGGTGTGAAGCCACCCTTCATCAGAGCACGACCGATCCCATTTGGTGCCAGTGCTGATGTGGAAGCCGAGCAATATCTACTACAACGTCTTTCTTGAACGATGTACATAATTGTTCCTGGCAAAGGAGGGCCAACCACGACGCCAGACTGACGCATGCTCTGAAAGGGCTGGAGGATGCCGGATTCTCCCTACATCTTGAAAAGCGTGCATTCGGCCAGGCGGAAATTAATTATTTGGGGAAGATCGTAAATTCACATGGTATACGCCCGACTCCAACCGTTTGCAGACTCTTCGAGAACTGCCTGGTCCAATAGACATCAGTCAGGTGACATCCTTACTGGGCGCTATAAACTGGTACGGATCGTTTTTGCCGAACTTGGCGGATCTGCGTGGGCCCCTGAACGAACTCACCAGAAAGAACATTAAATTTAAGTGGACAAACGTTCACGAGGAAGCTTTCACCCACTTGAAACGAGCACTGCACTCATCGCTAGTCCTTTGCCATTACGATCCAAGGAAACCGCTGGTTGTCGCAGCTGACTCATCTAGATAGGGATGTGTTGCAACCCTCATGCACCGTGAGCAGGATGGTTCACTCCGCCCTGTCATGTATGCTGGCTCGTCGTTCAATGACGCGGAGAAGATAGAAGACCTATGCCCAGGTGGAGCGGGAGGCACTATCTCTAGGTTTTGTCATTAAAAGGTTACACATGTATATCTATGACCGCAAACTCGAACTTCAAACCGACCATAAGCCGCTGGTTACCATCTTCGGAAGCCAAATCGCTCCCGGCGATGCGCTCTTTCGTTACTGGGCTACGATTTTCAAATAAAGTACGTGGACAATGCCAGCTTTGCCTATGCCGACTTCATGTCCAGACTGATTAACACGCACACAAGAGGACGTGGTGGTCATAGCAGAGATCCGTTATGATAAAGGAGCTACAAACCTTGATGAGTACTTCGATGAAATATGTGCGATTTCGGCCTTATCAGAGAACCCCATCATGGCTGAAGAGTTGGACAATGTTTCGCGACACTGCGTGCACTTGCAGAAAGTCAGTGACTACAAGCGCACAGCCTGCCCGAAAAGCAAGAAACAGGTGCGGGACTCGGAGGTGGCGCAATACTTCCAGAACAAAGACAGTCTTCATGTTATTGGAAATCGATTGTTTTTCAGCGATCGGCCAGTTATTCCTCCCGAACTTCGTTCCAAGGTCATTAAGGAGGAACACGACGGTCACCCGGGTGCTTCGCTATGCTGGCGATTCCCCGGAAACTTTGTTTCTGACCCGGAGTGAATGTGCAAATCTCACCCTTTGTGAAGAGCTGCTCGGATTGCTCTACATATTATTGCTAAGGTTCCACCGAAAGAGATTTAACATCCTTGGCCACGCCCTCATGGTGCGACGCTGCGTCTCCATGTAGATTTTGCCGGTCCGATCGACAACGACATGTTTCTTGTAGTTGTTGATGCGTATAGCAACTGGCCGGAAGTTAAGAGGATGCGGAGTATAACAGCTGCAGGACCCTGCAGAACGAAACCTGGAAGAAAAATTAAGAACGCATCTCTACATTATCGTGGTACGCCCTACTCTGCATTGGGTGAAACTTCACCCTTACATCAAGAAAAATGCCAAGTCGCCTGAATTTGCTGGCTAAACCATTCACCCGGATAAAAGAAAATACCTAGGAGCCCACAAAAAGAATGGCCCGTGACTTGACGAGTTCGCACTTTCGAGCTGAACTTACCCGTTCGGACCAGACTACTGTGGACAGAAAAACTTATAGAAAGCGAATTACTGCCGTTACGTGTACAATTCAAAAACATTCTCGAAAATTCGAAACGTGTAAGACTTAGGCCCGTATTTATGAACATTCCTTAACTCAAGGAGACTTTTATGTCTCCTTTGACCAGGGTAGTGCTTTGTTCCTGATGTCACCGCCGCTATGCGAAGGTCAAGGAGACCTTGGGTCAAGGATGCCGAAATTCAATAAATTAAATGTCATTTCCCATACTATTTCATAGAAAAAAAAAGTCTCCTTGAGTTAAGGAATGTTCATAAATACGGGCCTTAATCACAGACAGTTTTTAGTCGAGAAACAAAATGCCGATTCATATCTCGAAATTAAGACTGCCGAATTGGACGTGAGCTGCCGAAACGGAATATATCAGCCTCAGGAAACAAAAGCGCGTTGCTTGCTTGGCTTGTGGACGTATTGAGGACGGAAGGACAGGATCCCGATAGGGTAGAATTTCGCAAATGGAGAGAAAGTTACGGACCAATGATCACGGACTTGGCGATCAGCCAAGTCTGAGGAGGCAATGAGCAAGATGGAGGAAAGTCCGAACTGAATGAACGATCAGCCAAGTTCGAGGAGGTAATGAGCAAGCTGAACGAATGAATTGCGAGTTCAGAGAAAAGCGGGAAGATGCGATTAGCCATAGACCAACCATCGCCAGCAGAGTTCGATAGTAGTTGAAGAATTCGAGAAGTCGAATAGCGACCGAGAAACATCGAGAACTGACTCGACAATTAAAAGTCTGAAAGCGCCGACTTTTGATTGACAAATGTCTCTGGAACATCTACAAAACACAATTTGAGGCTGCTGCGGTGGTAAATGGTGAGCGTGCCACGGCTCTTGTTCTAACGTTAAGATAACCTGCTGCTGAGATCCTGCAATCGATTCCTGCTTCACTGCAGACATTTTATGTACAGTTTTTGAAGGCGATGGATGTGCGATACGGAGAGGAGCACATGAAACAAATTTATCGATTGCAGCTTTGAGATCGGACACACAAGTCAGGAGAAACACTGCAGCAATTGGCACAAGACATTGTGCGTTCGTTCACCGTTTCGCGTGTTCATCGAGGAGAGAACGATCTGTGTCTAGTCGGCTGGATTGGAGACGAGCAATGCATCATCACCATCGATACTGGCGCAACAAAATCAATGCTAAAGGTACGTTGTGCTAGACGCGGCCGCACGACTGCGACTCGCTCATTCCATATAAAAACTCGTTTTTAAAATGAGAGAGAAACGAGTTTTTATATGGAATGAGCGAGTCGCAGTCGTGCGGCCGCGTCTAGCACAACATACCTTAAGACCGGACATACCGTGAGTGAAGATTGTGAACGATCGAAAATTCGTGCTTCGGACAGCGACCGGAGGAGAAATCGGTATACATGGCGAGGTTACAAAACGAATACGACTTGGAGATGTTACGTTTAGTCACAAGTTTTTAGTTGTGGATATCACAGACGAATGCATTTTGGGAATGGACTTCCTGAAGACAAACGGATTCATGTGGGACTTGGGAAGGATACTAAGATGGCGCAGCATCGAGATTGTCGCAGAAAGTCCACGAATGGAGACGCCGATCCTACGAGTATTGGTAGCGGAGGATATGTATATACCGAAGACTTCGGAGTGCGTAATGCGAGTAAGACTGGATGGGAGGCCTGGAGGCCATCATTTATATGTTGTGGAGCCAACGAAGTTCGACAATTATAAAGGACAGTATCCTGTCACCAGAACAACGGTCGCTGGCGATGTAATTGTATGAGGCTGTTTTCTCGACGAACGACGAAGGTCAAAGACGATTGAATAAGGTCACGCACCGCTTCGATACCCAAGGCGCTAAGTAGACAGACAGACAGGCTCCTTGACGACTACGGCTTGCCAAACGCGATGAGGCACATAAAATGATCCAAGATATGGAAAAACAAGGTGTTATCGAACCGTCAAATAGTCCGTGGACAACGCCTTTAGTTCTTGTAAGGAAGAAGGAGGGCAGCACACGATTTTGTGTTGACTATAGGCAGCTCAACAGCGTGACGAAAAAGGATAGTTATCCACTTCCCCGGATCAACAACATTATGGACACATTGGCAGAAGCGAAGTGGTTTTAGACATTGTATTTAAAAAGTGGTTATTGGCAAGTGGAAATCGAAAAGAGCGATCGAGAGAAAACGGTGTTTTCTATTGGATCCAACTTATACGCCGTTTGGATTGTGCAACGTGCCGGCTACAGTTGAGCGTCTTATAGAGTATGTGCTGCGCGGATTAAGCTGGAAGACCTGTCTCGTATATTTGCACGATATAATTGTAATCGAAAAGAGCTTCGAAAAGCACCTGCGCAATCTGAAGGAAGTCTTAGCGAGGGTTCGTGCATCTAACTTGAAGCTAAGTCCAAAGAAGTGTACGTTATTGAGTAACGAAGTTTGCTATTTGAGACACATCGTTTTTGCGGAAGGAATACGAACTGATCCAGACAAAATGGAAGCAGTGAGAAAATGGCCAGTTCCGAAAGATAAACATCATCTGCGCAGTTTTCTAGGTTTCGGCCACCTATTATCGGTGGTTTGTCAAGGATTTCGCGAAATTTGCAAAGTGCCTCCACTCCTTGATTGAAAACAATCATCCGTTCATGAGTCACGAATGCCAAAACGCATTTGAGGCATTGAAGGCAGAGCTTTGTTAAGCACTAGTATTGGCGTATCCGAGAGTTGGAGTCACATTTATTCTTGAAACGGACGAGAGCAACAAGCATACCATCTACGAGATTACTGTCTAAGGGTCACCAAGCCTATGGCTTTATACCCCGGTCCTTGCGAAAGCGGTTTGGACCTCCAGCTTGTTTACTGACTCGGATCTTGTAGTCAGATGGGGATTTCTCCATCCAGTGAATGCATTCACCTTCAGGAACCCAACCCCGGGGCTGCATCACCAGCTCGATGTCTTGCTTAACAACCGACAGCCCCCTCGAGACCAACGCCAAGATGGGAAGGGACCATGGTCCCCTGGGCTCGCCCATCCCCGAGGTACACTATTCGCTATGGACTTCTCCATAGCAGGTGTGATCCTCCTTCGGCCCCCTATTGGTTAAGCCTTACGGCGAATTCGGGCATGCACACCCCAGGCTCGTTGGACCTGTGACTCCGCGTCTGTGCAGACAACGAAGCGCTGCTTTTCACATCCAGGCGGCCCCTTCAGTTTACTAGTCAGCAATGCGACTCAGGCAGTGTGGTCATCAATCCACAAACTAGCTAGATATAGGCGCGTAGGCATTTCCCACCAAGGCCGTTCTCCCTAGCTAGCCCCTTCTCGACTCGGGTCAAGCGGAGCCGTCACCTCCGAAGCTCACACGACTTCCGTATGATGCACCCCCCCACCAGGGGACATCAAAATCGTGCTAGGCCTTTAGTGCTTCCCTCCCGCAAACTATGGGGGGAGGTAGGCACGCCAAGAGCCACCCGTGCATAACTCAGGAGCACGGGACCGTTAACGCCCGAATGGTCTTTGTACAGATCCTCGCCATGGCGTATCAACTGTACCAGGGGCCCCCTTGCGCTACTAGGTCCGTGGTGTCGTAAGTCACCAAAGATCCCTGTCCGACTACAAACAGCCTTCCAAGCTGAGTGTCACACGGACATAGACCCCCCTGCGGGGGGACGAGAGCAACACCGGAATTGGTGAGGTACTATCGCAACACATTAACGGCGAAGAGAAAGTTGTGTCTTACTTTAGTCGTGAGTTGTCGAAGAGTGAGCGAAACTACCGCATGACAAGAAGAGAGCAAGGTCGACGAAGTCCTGCGAAAGATGCACGAAGGAACATCGGGAAGACATCTTGGCGTCAACAAAACTTTGGCGAAAATGCGTCAACGCTTCTACTGGGTTCATGTTCGAGTTGACGTTGAGGAGTGCTGCCGCAGGTGTACTTGAATTGTTTGCCTCATCCGGGAACATACTTTTGGTTCGGTTTAACTTGCATTCTTGACCCCATACGGGAATTTTACTTTGATGTTATTTGATTTGAACTTTGCATTTTTTGGAACACTTTATAATGAATTTTGATGTACTTTCTTTTTGTAAATAGACCTTTTAAACGAATGTTTTCGAGAGTTTTTTTCATTTGTGGAATATTGAAAATATGGTCCGTCGAGTATTCGCCCCTTTTTGATTTCTATCCCAATCATTTTGTCCAGCGAGGAAGCTGGAAGGAGTTATAAGGACATATGTCGTCGGTGCACCGTTTGAAAGGGTCGCTGTAGATTGCGGGACCATTTCCAGTAACCAGGGACGTAGCTAAGGGGGGGGGTATGGGGGATGTCTCACCCCCCTAACATTTTCAATATTCATCTGCAGTCGGCAAATTTGACCTCTGTAGGAATATGTAGGATTGCGATTTTCGGATTACAGTTACAGTTAAACGACTGTTCAAAACTCTCGTTACAACAAAAACGTCTCGTGTTTATTATTCAGTATAAAGTGTGTCTGACATTTGCATCATACTCCGAACTCAGACAACACACATAGATACTAGTCGACAAGACCACTCCTTAAGTAGTTACGGTAAGGTGACTAGACTCCCAAAAGCCCAATGCTTGCGGAATTCGATTCTCAAGCAAATCCGGAGCACTACGTCCAGGTCCGAGGTCTATGTCGCAAACATGTCGAGCTACAGGGTCTAAGTAATCATACGGACGAGCCTTAAGATTAAATTTTACGAAATGGCATCCATCGGCTTACCGATCGCTTCGCTCGCACCTCGCCTTATCATTCTTAGCACCAGCACTGCGTCGCAAATGTGGGCGAATTCTGGAAAGCGCAACAGACATGGTGAGGTCTGGAGGAACTTGCCCTTCGCTTCCTCTACAGGATTTTAGTTAACTTAAGGACGAGCCGGAGGTCTAAATTTCACGAAATGCTATCCATTGGCTCACCGTACGCTGGACTCGCACCTCGCCTTATCCTGTTTCGCTCCAGCACTACAGCACAACCTGAATAGCGCGACACACAGAGCGAGGTCTGAGCGGAGTGTGGGGCGAGGTACAGGGGCTGAGTAGTTTTTGTGTGGACGAGTCAGAGAACTAAATCCTACGAATTGCCTTACATTAACTGCACCTCGCCTTATTCACTTGCTACCAGCGCTGGTCGCAAGGATGTTGGCGAATTAAAGTAAACCAAAGGACGAGCCAGAGGTCTAAATCTTATCTAAACCTGGTTGCAATATTTCTAGAAGAGAGTATGCATTTCTCCATGGTTACGTTTGTGATGCCATGTCATGCCCTTGAACTTTTAACGCCGTTTTTAATGGATTCTAAGGAAATTTGGTAAAAAAAATTATCTAAAAGCAATGCTGAGTCTTTTCTTTGGTATGCATTTTCCTATAGAGGTTGATAAAGGAATCGGATGGAGTACAATGGCTGATTTTTCGATATTGAAATCTCATCTTTTGACGGCTGTAATCTCTGACCCTTGGCAGCTGGAGCCTTGAAATGTTCACCAAATATGGGCAGTGCGGTGCCCTACAAGTTTTCCAAATTTCCAAATTCCGTCCAATTTGCAAGTTATGGAGAATTTTTGATTAGAAAACACAGAAGTGCGATTTGGGCAGCTAAAGCTTCCGAATACAGATATAGATGGACCGTGAAATTTGGAGAAAATGCGCCAAGTAGATCTACAAGTTTTCAAATTTCAGTGAGATCGGGAAGGGTTCTCCAGTTCAGGGACGTAGTCAGGATTTTGTTTCGGGAGGGGTCCAAATATTGCCGGGGTACCAAATTTTTCATTTCGAATTTAATTTTGATTTTAATAATAAAGAAAACTAGAAATTAAAATTTTTTGTCATCACTCTGTTGGAAACGATTTCCATCTTTAAAATGTCGATGAGTTTCTCTGTGATGATTGATTAACCCTCCACCAAGCCCATATTTTCAGAAAAAAAAGTTTTGATACCCTAAAGACAAATTTACGGGAACGGCACGTGGGGTCTTCAAAGACCTCATGAGTACCAAGGCCTCAATTGTCCTGAATCCAGGAATCGAAACTCGGAGCCATACTCTATTTATTTAGACTGTCTCGATATCTTTACTATTTTTGTCTGTGGTTTCATTGCGTCTTTTCGCACTGAACTGGAGACCGAGGTAAGCCTCATATCGTTTGTGGCTACAATGAAAGTAATGGATCAACTTCCCAAATATTATCCTGGCTTGAGAAATTCACGAAAACAGCTTCTAACTCTGTTCTTCACTTGCTGCGATAGCTTCTTCTGATATAGGGCAGAAAACATACCTTTGACTGTATAGCAAATCTGAAAAAAAAGTCAAAATTTTGCCTCCACTAATTCTTACTGTATCTTACCATATCATCTACAAAGGGTTGAAGACAAGTTTATAGGCACTGCTATTTCACACTTCAGAAATTTGTTTTAAGAGTTATTCTCACTATTCCTGGAACGAAGTTTTCCTTGAGTCCAAGGCAGAGGGGCAAAAATGTTCAAGAACATAGCCAACTATTTATAATTATGTGTTTTGAAGGATATGCAAGTTCAATCAACTCTGGGGTCTGAAAGGACCCAACGTGCCCATTCGTGATGATCATGGGACGTGCCTGGCGAAGGGTTAAATTAATTTAGCATTCTGGCGTTCTGTAAGCGGATAGGTAGCAAACATTTCTAGATCCGCAGTAATTCCAGGTCTATTATCTTCCTAGATTTAGCGTGGACAACACAAAAGTAATCTAGTATCTGGTGACAAGGGTGTTAAATTAAAAAGAGAGGAACACAGGAGACTTTTTAAGAGCCCCGAATGGAAGGTTTTCTCTAAGATCCAGTTAGCGTCTTTTTGCGAATAGTATCTCTATTTTTGGAGGACTTTGCTATAGGGAATTGCCACGATTAAAAAAAGCGCCCACTAATAATAAGACTAATCACCGATTGTTGCTGCATTTTTTCGGAGTCGTGTTGTGCTGCCTCGATTTTAGCATTTTTTGTCCATTTGTATTAGCACTTCATATGCTTTTAGCTAAAAACCGATACACGTGACCCCTCCAACGACACAGCTAGCCTATTGGACCATATTATGCCACCGTAAATATTTCATAGCTCACTGATTTCGGACTGTGACGTGGCTGAGGGTGATTTTATATTTATTTGTATGGAAAAACCACGGCAGAAATTCATCTTCAACCTCTGTGCTTTCAAATTTCGTACAGCGCTGATCGGGCCTTTTCAGCCTACGACCGCGACATTTCGGGAGGGGTCCGGACCCCATGGACCCCTCCCCTGGCTACGTCTCTGCTCCAGTTATCGAAATTTGACGATTGTCAAACGTAAAAGTGCGATTATCTCGCTAAATATCGACAGGGGTCAAACTCTACACCTTAAAAGGATGATCAGTCAATTCTGCTTTTAAGGTGTTGAGTTTGACCCCTGTCGATATTTAGCGAGATAATCGCACTTTTACGTTTGACAATCGAGGAGATTATTATGTATAGGAACTAGGTTTCATTGTGTGGCATTTGGAGCTGTACATTTTGCTGTACGACAGTTCAAAATGCTGTACTGTACAGCAAAATGCTGTGCATCTGGTCAGCTTAATTGACATTTTTGGACAAGAATAAACTTTTTTTGTGGAAAAAGTCTAAATTAGAACATTTCGCATTTATTCGCATAAATGAGCAGTTTTCGCCGAAATTCGCATCTATTTCGTAAAAACGAAATTTCCGTGCCTCTAATTATAATTGGCGATTTTCAAATGTAATCGGCAAATTTTACTTTTCACCCCCCTAACAAATGTTTGCTCGGTACGTCTGTGCCAGTAACCCATCGTGGAAATCGGTACACCATTGGTAGGGGCTGACTATTTTAACAAGTGGACGGAAACATAATTCAATGCGGTCAAAATTTGCACTTTTTGTGGTATTTTCGGGCGACACTATCTTCCAAACGACTTTGTAGAGAAATATGCGAGTGAATTCGAAAATTTCGAATTGAAATCATAAAAAGAGAAATTTAAGTTTGAAAACATAAAAATGCGAAATATTCATCAAATACGAAAAAAACAGCGCAGCGTGCCAAATTCAGAAAGATCAAATCCGTCTGTTGGTTCCCCCTTAGTTCAAACTAATATTTTCCTCCATTAAAGACATATTTCTTGTATCGATGTTGAAACCGCTTCATACTATTTCAAGTACTGATTACAAATCATTGTACTCGCAAGGAGCTAGGACAACAATGCCTTGTCTATTAATATAGTGTGTAACCATTATCCGATAGCGTCACCCATCGTCATCTTAGGTCGCCATTTAGCCGCCTGTTACCATTCACTTCCTACACGAGTATATCCGCGCCGCCTTTCCGTGTACCTCGCTATTTGTTTTACTCACTCCGCTAATCTAATCGTGCCCACCCTCTCTGCCTTTTTGTGCTCCAGATACCACAGAGTATCGTATCCTATACACTCGTATATCCTTCGCTTGACTTCTCCTTCCTTCGTGCCCGCACTCACTCACGTTTTCGTACTATAGGCAGGCAGGACTATTTTCTTCGCTCGGTATCCTACTTAGCATTACGCTATGACTATACCTACGTGTAGCACCGCTCAAGTGCGCTTTGGTTTTGTTTTGGTTGCCAAAACCGCTTCGATGCGGCAAGCATCCTTGTTGTTGTCGTCTCAAAACTTTTTTTTTTTGTTACTTACACGCTTGTCGACGATCAAATACTCTAAAAGCCAAACTCTCGAATATCCTGCTCGGCTCGGGAATGCATTCGCACAGATGTGGAGAGTGGAGTGGCAGTGGATGTTTCTCCGCTATACTTTATGAGTTTTGCTCCCGTTTCCAGTGCGCAAGACGAAAAAGTTTGGAAGCACCATAGAGAACGGGGCAGCAGTTTCGACGAGATAGGCAAAAGAAACGTGTCCTGTTTGAAAAAAACGTTAATGTCGTCGATGGGTGGCAGTCGCCGGGGAAAGTGTGAGGACTGTATGGTGGCGAAAAGGTTTTTTTTTATTATTATTTTATTCGCAGAATGTCTCTAGACAATTTATTATTCAGTGTCCTTTGTACGTGAAAGCGAATTGTCGAAGCTGTGGAAAGTCGTATTCTTTTTCGGTGAAAGAAGTCATTCTGTGCGTAGATATAGGCTCTACGCTGAAGGAGACAATGCGGACGAGGGTTTTTCGTTTTGGGTTTCGTTTTTTTCTGTGTTCACTTCAAGCTCTTTTTTGCCTCCTTCGCATTTATTGCCTTCGATATTGTCGAGCGGGATGAAGTTTACTGTAAGATTCGACTTCATGGATTTATAACATTTGTTGCCTGCTTCGATTTTTTTTTCGGTGGTGACGAAGGCTTTTTTGTCAGTCAGTTTGAAAGTGAAGTTGGGTGCGCTTCATGCAGTGCATATGTACTTGTAAATAAATGTTTTCGTATGCGTATCGCCTGCTGTGAATTTTGAATTAGAAGGTTACGATGGGGAAAATCTTAGACGGCAAAATACGGCTTATTTCATGAAATAGCAGTAGCATGGGCACAGAAATCAGTATATTTAGGCAGACAGCAAATAAAGGTCTGGAAATGGAACCTTCGGTCAAATATTTTTCATCCAGCTTAATATCCATAGACAAAGCCGAAGTTTTCGATGAGTAAACCTTAAAGATCGGACACCAATTTGGTCCAGGTGGCATAGCGCTGGAATAACTAAGGTATTCAAATCTAATATGCCGAATAAAAGTGCGAATCGATACGAATACAATTATGTATACGAACTTCCACTAAACATATTAGTTTCAAAGTTTTTCGAGGAATTCCGTCAATATAGCTTTTATTAGCTTTGAGGGACTTTTCTTCTTCTTCCATGCCTTCTTAAACAGCTCCGTGGAGTCACGTTGCTCAGCCTGCGGTGTAGGGTAGGCACATCGCCTGATTCTGCGGCAATGCCTTAGCCTATTTTTATCGGAAGCTCTTTCTTGAATCATGTCATCGGTGAGACCAGACGCTGTTGTTGCTTTTTCATTTGACGCATCCGTATATTCTTCGGTCCGTCTCTGGTCATGGGTCCATCAAGTGGAACTTCCATTGATAGCGCCTTTTTTGATAAGTTCTCAGGCGAACGATCCATTTGTCGGTAGTCGAACTTTTCGGTGATTGATTGTCCAATGTACAAGCTGTATCGGATGTAGCTATACTATTGATTTGGTACCTTTTAGAGACACCAAATGACACGCAACTCATATGCCATATAACCCAAAATAAACTATCCGGATTTCAAGAATACCTACTGACACTATCAGGGACGTAGCCAAGGGAGGGGCCCAGGGGGTCCGGACCCCTCCCGAAATTATTTCTATAAACATGTTCATGTTCGTATTTGAAATTATTAACAAACAACTTCAAAATTTCAAAATATGTGTCATTTTTATTAGAGTAACCTAAAAAGCCGCAAAGCAAAACCCGGAGTAACTTATGATAAGGGCGAGTCCAGTTAATAGAAACTGTTCAAGAAGAATTCAAAAATAAGTTGGAGTTTCTGATTTTCAAGGTAACTTTACATTAGAAATAAAAAAAAACCTTACGAATCACCGAGCCGACTTTAGGCCAGGATAAGCAGAGACATACATTTCAGGGCACAAAGTCGATATACGAACTTTAATATGCTAATTCTTATAAGGAGTAAATATTTGCGAAAATTAGAAAATAAATAATTTCTGAGATAGATAATTGTGGTAAATTTGGGCATATGCAATATTTCGATTTTGTT
The DNA here is from genome assembly GCA_949715475.1 of Microchrysa polita. Taxonomy (NCBI): domain Eukaryota; kingdom Metazoa; phylum Arthropoda; class Insecta; order Diptera; family Stratiomyidae; genus Microchrysa; species Microchrysa polita. The sequence goes on along the minus strand of OX454416.1, from coordinate 112,031,358 downwards.
AAAAATTGGTAGATCTACCACAAACGAGGTAAAGTTGAAAAACTGATCAAGATACATTTTTAATTAGAGATGAGCCAGAAACATCATAACTTAATTAGAAAACTCCCTTCAATTAACTCCGTCGGCATTTTGCCGGGCTTACTGAAAAAAATATTTACAGCGGGACTATGGCTAAAGTACATTTTCATTCAAAAAACCGTTGGTTTTCAAATTGGGCGAAATTTTGTGAAGCACAACTTTTCCCACATTGTGATGGCGCGAAAAAACCCAAAATTATTGTTCCAACCATGCGAGAAAGGTTAAGAACAGCAACTTTTAGTACATTTTTTTTGCCAATAATTCCAATTTTGTGGAAAGTTACGGATGTTTTTGAAGTAGGTACTGCTTAGTACTACTCCACATCAAGTAGAATTTTTGAGGTTTCCATAGGCTGATGCCATTATTCTGGAGTGCAATTGGGAGAAAGATTTGTTTTCGGTCAAAAGTGACCCTTAAACGTATTTTGTATCATATTTGATACGAACTGAATGATTGCATATAAACAGTGGCGGATTTACCAGTAGGCTGGAGCCTAGGGCGGCAGATTTGATGGGGGCGGCAAATATTTTTTTTTTAGTTAAACACATTGTTAACGTTTAATACCGTGGAAAACTGAATTCCGAATACGAATTATAACGCCAGGTATAGAATTTATCCTTTTCATGAGATACGTTTTAGGAGCAGTGTGTGAAGTGTGTTTGTCACCGTTATGTCAGAGCTTCAAACAGTAAGAACGTTTTATTATTGAAGACGAATCTACAAAAAGGCGTCTTTTAGTCAATTGCTTACAGACTGAAATTCGAAGCCAAGCACTTTTTTGCTTTGTTTTTATTTATGTGACATCTTTTTTTAATAAAAAAAAACATAATCGATTCTATCAGTATTTCCAGGCACGGATTACCCATATGGGCAACCTGGGCAAGTGCCCATGGCGGCAGAATTTTAAGGGCGGCAATTTTTGGAATTTTCCGTTGGCTTAAGATTCTGTGAATGATTAATTTTGGGAAACTCGAGGAGCAGTCATAATTAGACAACATCTTAACGCTTTTTTCCTAATCTTTTTCTAGTTATCTAGGCGTATTACAGGGTGCCCAATCGCACACTTACATTGTAATGTAAATGATACTCGTTCATATAAAAATTTCAGTTATCCTATGAACTACACTTCACTGCACACACTTCACGCAAAATTCTGCTAATCTCACTCCGAATAGCCTACTGGATTAGGGTAGTTCGGTTAAGCTAAAAGTAGAAACAATTTTTGTAACGCATTGGCTTCAATTAAACAAGGGTAGGAATCTAACATATGCGAGGATGTTTTGGGTGAAGCAATCAAGGAGCTCCAGAATTTACATTAAATGCTGGATATGTTTTTAACATACGAGTACTTTTCTATTTCCTATTTCCCGACAGCAAGCCTCTTTAAATCCCACCAGATAAAAAAAAAATGAATAATGTGTTTGGTCAGAAGGATCCGCCGGAGAGTGCAAATTGACTCTAAGGATAAGGTTTCATCCTATTTCAGAAGCTCCTAGCTGTTTTTCAAAAGATACAGTCGCTTCCCAAGGGCAAACAAGTCGCAAAGGAGGACCAAGTGCAAACAGGATCGATTTCCCACAAAAAAAAAATGGATAGAAAGGATAAGGATGCCGATGTAGAGCATATTATGGTGCACATTTTGCTAGAAATGTCAGAGTCGTAGTTCAAAAGTTACATACTTTCAAAGATGCGACCTTAGGATAACAAATTTTGCAAAGAAGGCCCAAGCACAAACGGTGTCAATTTTTCATGGGACCCAAAGGCAAAGGACAAATAATTCGCAAAAAGAGGGGAACAAGGAAATCATAGTTCGATTTTCCAAAAAATTCGTAGAAGGGCGTATTGTGGTACACTTCTTGCTGATTATTTGATAGCTATGTCCGCGTTCAAAAGTTACAGCCGTTCAAAGATTCGACCTAATGGCAAACAAAAAATGCAAGCGCAAACGATGTCAATTTTCCGAAAATGAGGGACACTTTGGATGTTTTGTGGTGCAATTTCGTGATTTTTAATGAGCGACTCGTTACATGCGGGATCCGAGACGGCGGCCTAATCTAAGGAAACAACTTATCTTTCCACACACTCTCTGTTTTGATATTGTATTGATCCTTTGAAAAATTAAAAAAATGTTCTGACGTATACCTAATGTTTGTTTGGATCCAGATATTACGCTTCAATCGTAATTTAAAGATTTCATACAAAGTCTGAAACACTTTTAAATTTTTGTATAACGTGAAATGCTGACACCATTTGCCTTCATAAACAAAATAATTTTTAGACTACATTATCAAAAATTAGCGTTCGTTCCTCACTAGCTTCTGGGTTAGTTGATCAATTAGAATAGGCAACCCTAGTACTTTACTTTAGTTTTCCCCACTTGAAATTGGCTGGGATGTAACCAGGAATTGGTTTCGGGAGGGGTCGTCTCGATATTATATGCTATATTGACTATCAAATTTTTTTCTGCAGAGAAAAATATACAATACCGACGATGCCAAAAATCATTTAAAATAACTAAAATCAGTAAGCAAGACTTTTGCTAAATAATATCAACGAGTCCTTGCATTTCGTCAAGTTGTCAATTAGAATTTTAACCCTTTTTAAACAATTTAAAAATCATGAAATTGTCTTACCTTACAGTGACGGAGGGACGAGATCCCGCCAATAGTGCAATAAAAGTGGGGCACTATAAAGAATAAGAACCTACCCTCCAATTCAAACCGACCGACGCTCCAACCAAGGAATTATTAGATCGCTTTTTCTTTTTATTTATCTACACATAAAAATAGAAGAATACTCAGGACCCACGAAGTGGAAAGCACTAATCTATTAAAGTGTAAAGGAGAAATTTGAGAATAAATGAAGGTAAATCAAAGAAGTTCTTCCTGGAGTATTAATTCTCGACTCAAAAAAACAATACTGTTCCGCACATTTTTTCACAACTTGTGGAAAACGTATTGGGTGGAAAACGATAAAAAATCTAAACGCCTTGACCCTTGATTCTGGTATCGTCCCTTCAGCAATATTCTCGTAGAGCTTAGTAGGGGCGGCAAAATGTCAACAGCCTACTAGCGGTAAATGTGTAAATCCGCCACTGCATATAAATTACAATGCGAATGTCGATATCACTTTAATTCATTTTGTTTCATATCTGTAACATAGTTCTCCATACATTATGCTACATAGTTTGAATGGTAACGGTAAATGTATGATGCAAATGCCCATTTGTCACCAGTATCTCAGACATACGGTTGACTGTCTAGACAAGTATATTTCCAAGCTTCACATAAGCGCCCAGAGGTGCATTTTCCGCAAAAAAAATATTAGCTTGTTGCAAAAGTTGTGTTTGATATAAACTTACAGAAAGCATGCGTTAGTCCAGAGTGGGCATCAAAAAATAAAAATGGCAACGTTTCCACACTATCGCAGTTCACACATCGAAACAAAAATTTAATTAATTGTCAAATTTTTGTTTACAATTGAGAATATAATATTCGCGTAAAATTTATTACTCTCTCAAAATGCCAACGTGATAATTAACCCATCGGTTGGCACATATACCTAGACACACCATTGGTATACTATATTTTGATGAAAAATATCGTGCAACGATATTTTCCACCCCTTTCCATATATTTCAAAGGAACTGACAGTCACAAATGCGATCAAAAGTTCGGGGAAATATAAACTATGTCTAAAGAAACGAAAAAAAAAACTGCGTATCATCGTAAGACGTAGAATGTAAACTGTTTCTAGAACCAAAATTAGACCTCTTTAAAAAATAAGATTGATTTCACAGAAGATTCAGCTGCACCTCAGGCATAATAGCTCGTAGGCGGCGACAGAAGGGTTAATAATTAAAAATAAATAACAGGCGCGACAATCCAACATTGGACTAAGGCCGCAGGATGTGTTAGTGACATCCTATTTCCAAGATCTTATCTGCTTTTTGATGAGGTAATGAGATCAACATCACGCTCAGCAGTGTTATTTATCCCCATAAATGGGTACTCGTTTAACATCTGAGTGAGATCATAGTCCGTCACAAGCTCGTGAGTTCGAAAAACACAATGGAACACGGTGAGATTCGAACTCATGAGCCTGTGCACCGAAGGTGCGCGCACTAACCGCTCGACCAGCCAGACTACGGTTAGGGTTAATAATTGCATCGACAATATTTTGACGTTTGAATTATTTCGTGGAGTGTAGTGTAATAAATTTGGAGTCAAACACATATGGGTTGTGTGATCACATGGCCACTCTGGACTAACGCATGGCATGGGTTGCTATGCTTTCTCTAAGGATATAAAAAAGTGAAATTTTAATATTCTAATCAGTATTTCGGAATGTAAGTTGAATTTTTATTGTATGTATCATGTCTGTAACATCGCGCATTTTGTTCTTGGCTCAGAATGAGTACGAATCGCAAAAGCAAACCGCTTACTGACCAGGAGCTTCAACAGCTTGTTGATAATTGGGATAATTGGGACGTCAGTGATGTTGAGGAGGATTTCGAGGACGAAGAGGACGATTATATTTTGGACAATGGAGAATTTAATATCGAAGAAATGCCTGTTGTGTTCGTTGATGAAGAAATTGAAAATATGGGGAATTCAACACAGCCCGCTGAAGATGCCGACATATCGTCCATCCCGGGTGAAAGTCTATTTAACTTTAACAATTTAATTTGGAAAAAGGAAAATTTACTTTTAAATGATGAGCAAGTTAAATTTAGAGGCGATAGTCGCATACCAACCAAATTTATTGAATTAAAATGTCCTTACGATTTTCTTTTATATTTTTTCCACGAAAGTTTATTTAATTTAATTGCCGATGAGTCAAATTTGTATTCTAGGCAAACAGATATAAATAGTGCAACGAATTTAAAAGCAATTGATATTAAGAAATATATTGGGGCTTGTATTTTTATGTCAGTAATACATCTTCCAAATTATAGAAGCTACTGGTCCAAATCGTATGGCATTTCTCAACTGAAGGAAACATTCAGCTGTAAAGCATTTGAAAATATAAAGAAGGTCTTGCACTTTAACGATAATTATAAAATGTTGCCCAGAGAAAATGAAAATCACGATCGACTATTCAAAATCAGGCCAATCATCGACAATTTGAATATGAAATATAAAAGTATTCCATACGAAGAATTTTTATGTGTCGATGAGCAAATATGCTCAACCAAAACCAAACATTTTTTGAAACAATACATGCCGATGAAACCTCATAAATGGGGTTTCAAATTATTTATTTTAAGCGGTGCAAGTGGCTACGCGTACAATTTTGAAATATACTCCGGCAGCAACACGCATATGTTGCCATCTGAGCCTAATCTGGGAAGTAGTGCTAATGTGGTAGTTCGCCTAATCAGGGATGTTCCTAAGAACTTAATGTTCAAGCTTTATTTCGACAATTATTATTCGAGTATTCCCTTAGTTCGATATTTGTCGACTATTGGAATACATTCACTGGGAACCATTAGGAGGAACAGAATCCCTAATTGTAAGCTGCCGACCGATGCTGAAAGTAAGAAAGATCTCCAAACGAAAAATTGCCAACTCGCCGATTTCCAATTTAGAAAATGGTAACAAGTGTGAAAAATTGCCTGAAGCCTATTCAAACGAAGTTCCTGAAAAAAATATATAGCTAATGCAGCATTCCCAATATCCAGAGTTGGACCCCTCCCGAAATAAAATCCTGGCTACGTCCCTGGACACTATGGCAATAGAGAATCGAATCGGTGATATTCGAACTCTCAGCTAACTGTACCTTTGCCGATGTCACTGTACACTCTTTCATGTTCTCACGAGTACTTAACTCTCTCGTGTTCCATCTGTTGGGGAAGTGATGCACTTTAACGATGCTGCGCTGCTAGCAGCTATCGAGCTGGACTCTCATGACTTTACGGAGCAGCATGATCAAAAGATGCCGAGTGCTGGCGTGAGGCCTTGAATGATGGAGGTAGTCGGACTTCGTTGGGGGATAGTGGAACAATGCAGCATGAAAACGTTAATGGAGTAAACTGACATCCTACTCTGGGCCCCGGGTTGACGATCTTCAGCGAACTGACTTGCATCTTGGTTGCTACTCTTGGTGGCGTTGGAATTTGCGTAGAGCACATGATTTTGAATTTTAACTCTGATTTTGAGACAGCAATCATTTAATCAGAGTACGAAGATGAACGATTGTGAGCCTTACAGCTCTCCATCGACAGCCAGTATTGCGCTTTGATGTAAGTCAATATCGCACCTTTAGAACAGAACTATTGTGAAATAACAAGATTTCGAGATAATTAGAAGAAACCTACAGAAATCTAAGAAATGCTTTGAATTGGGTCACATTTCGCCTTCAATTTTTAATGATAGTTCTTTGCCGGCGCTTAGCATCAGAGGAAACCTCTAGACAACTCTGAAACGCTCTGTTTCGGCTCACCGTGCTCGCTCGCAATTCGTCTTTTCGAAAAGTTGTACAAAATGAACGATTTGCATTCATGAAGTGAAACTTTCATTGATGATTTGCATTAATCAGAAGAAACTCTAAAGCCGAAGTGCGAGCTTATACAAAGCGTTCAAATTTCCTATGTGAGAGTCTTTGTAAACGTTTCATACATCATCATCATCTGAAACGCTCTGTATCGGCTTACCGTTTTCTGCGCAAGCACCCTGCGTTTTTCAAAGGTTTACAAAAAAAGTTATGCTAGAGGCGACTTGCGAGCGTGGCGAGGTGCAAGCGTAGTTAGCGCATTTCCGATTTTTCTGGATGGAAATTAAGGAATGCAAGGTAAAGGACTCTCACAGAAAATTGAAACGTTTTGAAACTGACGACCATTCCCGATGACAGCTTGCTGTTATACGGGGGTTTCAAACCTCTTCGGGGCGGACCACATAGGCTTTCCAAAGACGGCCAAGAGTTGTGAATATCCTCACTGGCGAGAGCCACTAAGGTCCAATGCAGGAGGGCAGTGTTTGTCTGTGTGTTCTATGTGCTTTTTCGTATAATTAGGAGCATTTCATCTCGGCGCGGTTGCTATAAAGTATTCCTCCGGAATCCAGCTGTAGTCCTGGATATATTTTTTTTCGGTTAGACCGGGGCTGTGAAATCTTCGAAAGAAGTAAGCAGGCCCATTCCATGCGGTTGCTTCCCAGCACGATTCGCCCGACTTGGACCACGCCTACGTACTAAAACACAGCCCAAGACCACGTCCGAACTACATAGTAGGCGGACCACGCGGTACGGGCACTCAGGCCACTAACTCGATCTATTGTACCATTTCGTTGCGATTAGGCACTGTTTTGTCTGCGATTGATGCAAGATTTCGCGAAGCGTAGCACATTCCGAAGAGGTAGTGAGAACGCCTCGCTCTCCTCGATGAAGTAATCGCCAAGATACCTCGTCTTTCACATTTAACCTTCAAGCGGGCGCGCGGGCGGTAATTTACGGCTGTGTGAAGTTAGCCAGTCATTTTTTTGAAATTAGGTCCTTTTGCTCGGTGAACCGTTTGTTCTACAGCGGCTACGTTTGTTCTTGATTGTTCGCCAATTAATATCGTTTGTTCTTCTCTGATTATTTAATTATAGCAACTTTAAAATTGTGAGTGTGAACTTAGCCAGTCATTTTTAAATATGGGTCGGAAAGGTATAGGTTTGGTATCAATCGAAAGCCAGACGTTTGTTCATTTTGTAGGGCGTTTGTTCATCCTGGAAACGGAAGGATACAGGAATTATTAAGGAAAAAGAGATTAGTTGTGACGTCATCTTCACTCAACCAACGCCATCTACTCAGCTCAGCTGTACGGACAACCCGTGTCCCGCGAACAATTTATGCAAGATCCACACCATCATCGTACAGCTGAGCTGAGTAGATGGCGTTGGTTGAGTGAAGATGACGTCACAACTAATCTCTTTTTCCTTAATAATTCCTGTATCCTTCCGTTTCCAGGATGAACAAACGCCCTACAAAATGAACAAACGTCTGGCTTTCGATTGATACCAAACCTATACCTTTCCGACCCATATTTAAAAATGACTGGCTAAGTTCACACTCACAATTTTAAAGTTGTTATAATTAAATAATTAGAGAAGAACAAACGATATGAATTGGCGAACAATCAAGAACAAACGTAGCCGCAGTCGAACAAACGGTTCACCGAGCAAAAGGGCGTAATTAAAAAAAATGACTGGCTAACTTCACACAGCCGTAATTTACCGCCCTGATCATATAAACACGCAAAGCTTTTCTCCCGTTGGCCGGATCGAGGTGGGAGGAGTATGTATTCTTAAGTCATACTGTTATACATACGATACAATTAAATGTTGGGTAAATTATACCTTCCATACCTTTCCAGCGGTCATCAAACGTTCGGAGATGGTATATTTTGGTATATAGTTGTGCTCAAAATGTGTGTGATCTGTGTAATATCACTGAAGTGACGTGCTTCGCTAAAACTGCAAAACTTGTTTTATTGTTCACCAGATAATAGTTTTTATGATGATAACTTATTTGGGACATGGGGCCATTTTTTCGTACATCTTATAGGCTGGTTAGTCTTATCACCTAGAGAAGACACGAACAATATTCAGAAAGCTTTTCCATTTTATTGAATGAAATTTTTGTTTATTTCGCATAGTTCTGCCATATTTTGCTTGGTTACACCATCATCTTAGATTCAAAAAATCATTGCACGGTTTCATGCAACAGCGTAAATAAGCAAAAGATATCATAACTATGCAAAATAAACAAAAATGTCATTCACTACAATGGAAAAGCTTTCTAAATATTGTTTGTGTCTTCACTAGGCAATAAGACTAACCAGCCTATAAAATGTACGAAAAAATGGCCCATGCTCTTCTTTCAATTCCATAATTATGAGAATGGAAGTTGTAAGGTTGAGCGCAAGTGGAGGGGAAAAGACGAGGGTGGTAAATTACCGCCACGCGCCCGGTTATGTCACAAAATGGTGCGCACCCGCTTGAAGGTTAAAAGGCCGGACAGCTGCATATGAAAAGCAATGCTGTTTCTTCCTCACACTGGCCATGCATAGCCGATCGAACCATCTTCTTCACTTCCACATCAAGTCGTGGTAAGTTTAGGAGGGCCTCCAGTGCCGCAGACGGCGTTGTTTTCATTGCCCCAGTGATGCTTAGGTAGCCCAGTATCTGCACATGCGTCGGCAGCTTCTTGCTGACGCCTATATGCTGGCTCTAGGCTACCAAACAATGCAAGCGTATAGCAGGATGGGTATATCATGGAAATATACATCCAGGGTACCTGTTGTGGTGAAAGCCCCCAATACTTACCTATTGCACTTATACAGCACCAGAGCAGCATGCAGGCCTTAAGGAATTGTTCTTGAATATGGAGTTTCCACGTAAGTTTTGGGTCCAAGTACACTCCTCGATATTTGACTGTAGTAGTTCGACACCGTGTAGCCTGGGTAAGGTGACGTTTCCCCGATTTCGGTTTCTTGTAAACATAACCAAGACAGTCTTCTCGGCGTTTACTGATAGCCCATTTTGCTTACTCTATCTGTCGATTAGCCGTAGTGTCGATTGCATTCGATCACAGATTGTGTCCACAAATATGCCTTTGACTATTACAGCAAGGTCGTCTGCATAAGCTTCCGCAAACACTCTTTTATTATCTAAAGTTCGAGGCAGAGTGTCCATCACAAGCAGCCACATCAGAGGAGAGAGAACTCTGCCCTGAGGGCACCCTCTGGTACACCCTGCTTCGATGGTTTCTGATCCAACTGTTATAAGGATATTCCTTAAAGTGAGCATGCTATCCATCCATCTTTTCAGCAAAGGGTCGATTTTATGCTCGTTTGCCGCATCAGAGTTTCAGTCGATTTATCTTCCTGGTAAGTATGTTGCCTGCTGGAAAGGTATACATCCCTTATGCACCAGTCTATCAGTCCCTTTAGGAGAAATTATGTCAGACTGATAGGCCGAAAACTCTTAGCTTCAGCATAGGAGGGTTTACCCGACTTAGGGATAAACATCAGCTTCACGTTTCGCCAGGTTGTTGGAATGTAGGATATGCCTACTAGGCATGTCCTATATATGTATATTCCTTAAATGTAGGCCAAGACATTCCATTCCCTCTTTCAGGAGAGCCGGAAAAATCCCGTCAGGCCCTGGGGATTTGAGTTCAGTGCCCACTTAACCCGTTCTAACGTATAACTATTCTGCAGACCAGAGACCAGTCTCTTAGGTGGGGACTGTTAATGGTCTCCCTTAGAGTTTCGCTCTGTCTGTTTCCTGGAAAGTGCACGTCCCGTAAACGTTCCGTCCGGTTGCCTTAGATTGCTCAGCATTTGGATACTATCTTTAACGAGGACTCGCTTAAGTTTGGCCGTAGCCTGTGTGGAGTTGGTTTCTTCGCAGAAGCGTCTCCACGATGATCCTTTTGTGAATCTTATGTCCTTTTTAAGGATTCTTTTGGCCTGTTGCTAATTAGTCCAATCCGCGGACAAATTTGTCTTCAGACCCCTATTAAGGAGTTTCCTTGTAGCCCTTCTCTTCTGCGCCGAGTCCGGATTCCACAAAGGTGTACTTTCCTTCTTTGCTTTGCTTTGCTCGTAGGCGTCTACTATCCGATTAGTTAGCAAAAGTGTCGTAAGTAGATACTCGGCGAGTTCGGATTCTCTTGATTTTATGTCGGTGATTCCCCAACTTTCATGATGCGCGTTGGCATCGCACCCGGCGATAATACGTGTGCCTTTCCGTTTGGCGTAGTCTACCTCATTGATGAAGCTCGCTGTTGGAACTTCCGTGCTATTATATGGAAAGTATAGCGAAATCAAAAGGATTTCTTTCATATTTCCCTGGCATTGTACGACCACTTTAATCACAGTGTCACCATCACTTAGATCGTTCATCAGTGTTGCCTTTAGGTCACGGTCACTGATCCCAATTCGAAGTAGAGTCGGCTTCCTCGTTGTTGAATCAAAGTCACCCCTGATTCAGGGATGCCGATTGTCAGGAACATACCTGGCAAGTCGGCGCGCTGTCCTGGCTTGCTGTCATACAGCAACCACGCCTCAGTCCAGTCCATTTTGGACTCCCAACTGTTGAAGTACTTCAGGTCCCCTTCTCTCTTCCTCTGGTAACCAGATAAAGCATTTCTTGACTACGGGCAAGTCACTAATCTTATCTTCCCAGTTAAGGTCGGCAGAATTGTTCCTTAGCCAGGTAGCCGGGGCAAAGTTTAACGGGAGCATGCGCCGGTATACACCTAACGCTTCCGTAGCCTACAAGGTGTGCGTCGCCTTATAAGACGTACCTTTCGGCTTCGACCTCAGTCCTTCATCGTCCTGCGCTTCTTATTGGCCGTTCAACAAATGTTCATCCCCTGAGCGCTGCCGTTTCGGTTTACCCTTGACTGCAGAGCTCTGGCTAGAACCGGTACTCGAATTGCTCGGAGGCGGTTTGTCCGAGAGCGGTTTTTTGCCCGGAGGCACTTTATTGTCATGAGGCAAAATATTACTTGTGGTTTTACCCACAAGTGATTGACGACCAGCAGGTTGCTCCGAAGGAATCTTGGTACCAGGAATGCTGGCAGAATGGGCCTGCTTCGCGACGCCCGTGGAGGACTGGGTTCCACTACCTTTGGGAGTGGAATCGATTTTGGGAGAGTCCGGGGCTTGACTGAGGCTCAGATTCACCATAGATGTGCTTAAGGTTACCCTTTCGCAGTGGGGATAATCTAAATGATCGGAATTTCGCTTTGTTTTTTTTTTTATATTGTTCATCTTCTTCCTCTCGAGAGCCCTGCTCTGGATATAAGTTCGTCTTTGGTCCACTCGTTACCGGACCCCATACGATCCTACTTGGCGCCTAGCCGAATCCGAATTATCCACACACCCTTATATCGCATGCTGAACTAGCATATAGCGTGCAGAGCCTAGGCTTCCGTGAGCCAGCAGGGCGTTCAGCTTAGGTCAGACTTGTGTTCGCGCTTCGATTCCTACCTATCTCGAGTAGACTCAGGCATCAATAACATTTGTACGAGCTTCGCTAGTTCGCTAGCTTCGCCTCATGATGTGGATTGTCCGTTCCAATGCCCCGCTGCACCCACTAACCTTACTTCGAGGCCGTATGGGACAATCCTATTGCAAGTGAAAGGCTCTCGTCACTTGTGACAATAGGCGTGAACGATAGCGAAGCTTAGAGCATACCCGCATAGACATCCACAGCGGTTCACGACTTTCTGCACCGCTACAACAATGCCAGTCTGCGATCTAACCTATAGGCCAGCCATTTAACGATTTTAGGTCGCAAAAAACTGCTCGGCTCTGTTGTTTTGGGATATTGTTAGGATAGATACCAGAAGTGTACCACCAAGTTTGCAACTTCGAAAAACCTGTGCTAACCCCGTAACCCTAAAAAAAAAACAAAAATTTTAGGACTTTTTTAATATTTGTAATTTCATTGTTTGTAATTTCTAAAAGGTGCTTCCTACAAGTAAGTCGTCCACTGCACTTTTAAAGCTAAGAAAATCTTCTTCAATTTGAGTGTAACCCCAGCTTTGTAGGTGCAAAGGATCCCACTTAAAAAAATGTGTTTTTTTTTTTGTAAAAAAGTATTTTAGGAGGTTTGTATGACAGCCCTATGACGTAATGTTCCGATTCCATCCATTCCTAGATATGTTTTGAAGTTTTACTAAAAAACACATTTGGGGAAAGGGTGGTTAAGATTGGTTCATAAAGAAAAAAGTTTTTCCTAGAAGAACCTAATTTCCAGAGGATGGTTTGTATGACAGCCCTGTAACGTAGTGTTCCGATTTCATCCGTTCCTAGATATTTTTTGAGGCTTAACCAGGAACATACTTGGGTGAAGTTTGGTTAATATTGGTACATAAAGAAAAAAGTTTTTCTTAGAAGAACCTAATTTTCAGGGGCAGCCCTATGACCCTATGGTCTGATTTCATTCGTTCCGACATATATACAGCTAAGTAACTGGTTTATAACTTCATGTCACATGATTTTCTCCGTAGAATGCGCATTTAAGCCGATATTCAGCTCGGAAAATGACTGAAATTACAATTACAAACTTTTTTTCCAAAAACTATTTTTAAAGTGTTGTATCTTGGGATCCTTTGCGCCTACAAAGCTGGGGTTCCACTCAAATTAAAGAAGATTTTCTTAGCTGTTGTAACAGTTCAGTAGACAACTTACTTGTAGGAGGCACCTTTTAGAAATTACAAACAAAAATATGAAAAAAGTCCGAAAATGTTGAGGTTTTTTGAGGGTCACGGGGTTAGCACAGGTTTTTCGAAGTTGCAAACTTGGTGGTACACTTCTGGTATCTATCCTAACAATATCTCAAAAAACCAGAGCTGAGTAATTTTTTGCGACCTAACGCCTTATATTTCGGTTCATCGACTGGCCTACTATCAGCTCATAAGTCTCGCAAGAACGTTGTTCTTACAACGCCTCGACTGCAGCTTTTATTGTAAAAAGGAGAAGATAGGGCGAGCGAGATAGAGAGAACTGTGTTGAGGCTCAATTTGAATCAGGCATGTAATGTCAGTGACTCCCAAATCCGTCATTCGTTTGCGCATCTAGTAAGCTTAGTGCTCTCCTGGCGAAGGTAGAAGTCGATCCCTGAGGTCATCAATTGAAAACTTAAGCGTTGCTTCAGTGCTTTTTATTTGTAAATTTCATATCGAAATTACCAATGGAACTTGAAATATTTTAAACATTTTCAAGAGAAATTCGGTAGGTTCTATCAGTGACTCCTAGACGCTAGACGAAACCTATATAATATAAATTTTCATGTCTCCTTACTGACTGTGATAGTTATCATCATACAACTTGCAACCTCTGCCCGAATGTAAGGTTGAGCGCAAGTGGAGGGGAAAAGACGAGGGTGGTAAATTACCGCCACGCGCCCGGTTATGTCACAAAATGGTGCGCACCCGCTTGAAGGTTAAAAGGCCGGACAGCTGCATATGAAAAGCAATGCTGTTTCTTCCTCACACTGGCCATGCATAGCCGATCGAACCATCTTCTTCACTTCCACATCAAGTCGTGGTAAGTTTAGGAGGGCCTCCAGTGCCGCAGACGGCGTTGTTTTCATTGCCCCAGTGATGCTTAGGTAGCCCAGTATCTGCACATGCGTCGGCAGCTTCTTGCTGACGCCTATATGCTGGCTCTAGGCTACCAAACAATGCAAGCGTATAGCAGGATGGGTATATCATGGAAATATACATCCAGGGTACCTGTTGTGGTGAAAGCCCCCAATACTTACCTATTGCACTTATACAGCACCAGAGCAGCATGCAGGCCTTAAGGAATTGTTCTTGAATATGGAGTTTCCACGTAAGTTTTGGGTCCAAGTACACTCCTCGATATTTGACTGTAGTAGTTCGACACCGTGTAGCCTGGGTAAGGTGACGTTTCCCCGATTTCGGTTTCTTGTAAACATAACCAAGACAGTCTTCTCGGCGTTTACTGATAGCCCATTTTGCTTACTCTATCTGTCGATTAGCCGTAGTGTCGATTGCATTCGATCACAGATTGTGTCCACAAATATGCCTTTGACTATTACAGCAAGGTCGTCTGCATAAGCTTCCGCAAACACTCTTTTATTATCTAAAGTTCGAGGCAGAGTGTCCATCACAAGCAGCCACATCAGAGGAGAGAGAACTCTGCCCTGAGGGCACCCTCTGGTACACCCTGCTTCGATGGTTTCTGATCCAACTGTTATAAGGATATTCCTTAAAGTGAGCATGCTATCCATCCATCTTTTCAGCAAAGGGTCGATTTTATGCTCGTTTGCCGCATCAGAGTTTCAGTCGATTTATCTTCCTGGTAAGTATGTTGCCTGCTGGAAAGGTATACATCCCTTATGCACCAGTCTATCAGTCCCTTTAGGAGAAATTATGTCAGACTGATAGGCCGAAAACTCTTAGCTTCAGCATAGGAGGGTTTACCCGACTTAGGGATAAACATCAGCTTCACGTTTCGCCAGGTTGTTGGAATGTAGGATATGCCTACTAGGCATGTCCTATATATGTATATTCCTTAAATGTAGGCCAAGACATTCCATTCCCTCTTTCAGGAGAGCCGGAAAAATCCCGTCAGGCCCTGGGGATTTGAGTTCAGTGCCCACTTAACCCGTTCTAACGTATAACTATTCTGCAGACCAGAGACCAGTCTCTTAGGTGGGGACTGTTAATGGTCTCCCTTAGAGTTTCGCTCTGTCTGTTTCCTGGAAAGTGCACGTCCCGTAAACGTTCCGTCCGGTTGCCTTAGATTGCTCAGCATTTGGATACTATCTTTAACGAGGACTCGCTTAAGTTTGGCCGTAGCCTGTGTGGAGTTGGTTTCTTCGCAGAAGCGTCTCCACGATGATCCTTTTGTGAATCTTATGTCCTTTTTAAGGATTCTTTTGGCCTGTTGCTAATTAGTCCAATCCGCGGACAAATTTGTCTTCAGACCCCTATTAAGGAGTTTCCTTGTAGCCCTTCTCTTCTGCGCCGAGTCCGGATTCCACAAAGGTGTACTTTCCTTCTTTGCTTTGCTTTGCTCGTAGGCGTCTACTATCCGATTAGTTAGCAAAAGTGTCGTAAGTAGATACTCGGCGAGTTCGGATTCTCTTGATTTTATGTCGGTGATTCCCCAACTTTCATGATGCGCGTTGGCATCGCACCCGGCGATAATACGTGTGCCTTTCCGTTTGGCGTAGTCTACCTCATTGATGAAGCTCGCTGTTGGAACTTCCGTGCTATTATATGGAAAGTATAGCGAAATCAAAAGGATTTCTTTCATATTTCCCTGGCATTGTACGACCACTTTAATCACAGTGTCACCATCACTTAGATCGTTCATCAGTGTTGCCTTTAGGTCACGGTCACTGATCCCAATTCGAAGTAGAGTCGGCTTCCTCGTTGTTGAATCAAAGTCACCCCTGATTCAGGGATGCCGATTGTCAGGAACATACCTGGCAAGTCGGCGCGCTGTCCTGGCTTGCTGTCATACAGCAACCACGCCTCAGTCCAGTCCATTTTGGACTCCCAACTGTTGAAGTACTTCAGGTCCCCTTCTCTCTTCCTCTGGTAACCAGATAAAGCATTTCTTGACTACGGGCAAGTCACTAATCTTATCTTCCCAGTTAAGGTCGGCAGAATTGTTCCTTAGCCAGGTAGCCGGGGCAAAGTTTAACGGGAGCATGCGCCGGTATACACCTAACGCTTCCGTAGCCTACAAGGTGTGCGTCGCCTTATAAGACGTACCTTTCGGCTTCGACCTCAGTCCTTCATCGTCCTGCGCTTCTTATTGGCCGTTCAACAAATGTTCATCCCCTGAGCGCTGCCGTTTCGGTTTACCCTTGACTGCAGAGCTCTGGCTAGAACCGGTACTCGAATTGCTCGGAGGCGGTTTGTCCGAGAGCGGTTTTTTGCCCGGAGGCACTTTATTGTCATGAGGCAAAATATTACTTGTGGTTTTACCCACAAGTGATTGACGACCAGCAGGTTGCTCCGAAGGAATCTTGGTACCAGGAATGCTGGCAGAATGGGCCTGCTTCGCGACGCCCGTGGAGGACTGGGTTCCACTACCTTTGGGAGTGGAATCGATTTTGGGAGAGTCCGGGGCTTGACTGAGGCTCAGATTCACCATAGATGTGCTTAAGGTTACCCTTTCGCAGTGGGGATAATCTAAATGATCGGAATTTCGCTTTGTTTTTTTTTTTATATTGTTCATCTTCTTCCTCTCGAGAGCCCTGCTCTGGATATAAGTTCGTCTTTGGTCCACTCGTTACCGGACCCCATACGATCCTACTTGGCGCCTAGCCGAATCCGAATTATCCACACACCCTTATATCGCATGCTGAACTAGCATATAGCGTGCAGAGCCTAGGCTTCCGTGAGCCAGCAGGGCGTTCAGCTTAGGTCAGACTTGTGTTCGCGCTTCGATTCCTACCTATCTCGAGTAGACTCAGGCATCAATAACATTTGTACGAGCTTCGCTAGTTCGCTAGCTTCGCCTCATGATGTGGATTGTCCGTTCCAATGCCCCGCTGCACCCACTAACCTTACTTCGAGGCCGTATGGGACAATCCTATTGCAAGTGAAAGGCTCTCGTCACTTGTGACAATAGGCGTGAACGATAGCGAAGCTTAGAGCATACCCGCATAGACATCCACAGCGGTTCACGACTTTCTGCACCGCTACAACAATGCCAGTCTGCGATCTAACCTATAGGCCAGCCATTTAACGATTTTAGGTCGCAAAAAACTGCTCGGCTCTGTTGTTTTGGGATATTGTTAGGATAGATACCAGAAGTGTACCACCAAGTTTGCAACTTCGAAAAACCTGTGCTAACCCCGTAACCCTAAAAAAAAAACAAAAATTTTAGGACTTTTTTAATATTTGTAATTTCATTGTTTGTAATTTCTAAAAGGTGCTTCCTACAAGTAAGTCGTCCACTGCACTTTTAAAGCTAAGAAAATCTTCTTCAATTTGAGTGTAACCCCAGCTTTGTAGGTGCAAAGGATCCCACTTAAAAAAATGTGTTTTTTTTTTTGTAAAAAAGTATTTTAGGAGGTTTGTATGACAGCCCTATGACGTAATGTTCCGATTCCATCCATTCCTAGATATGTTTTGAAGTTTTACTAAAAAACACATTTGGGGAAAGGGTGGTTAAGATTGGTTCATAAAGAAAAAAGTTTTTCCTAGAAGAACCTAATTTCCAGAGGATGGTTTGTATGACAGCCCTATAACGTAGTGTTCCGATTTCATCCGTTCCTAGATATTTTTTGAGGCTTAACCAGGAACATACTTGGGTGAAGTTTGGTTAATATTGGTACATAAAGAAAAAAGTTTTTCTTAGAAGAACCTAATTTTCAGGGGCAGCCCTATGACCCTATGGTCTGATTTCATTCGTTCCGACATATATACAGCTAAGTAACTGGTTTATAACTTCATGTCACATGATTTTCTCCGTAGAATGCGCATTTAAGCCGATATTCAGCTCGGAAAATGACTGAAATTACAATTACAAACTTTTTTTCCAAAAACTATTTTTAAAGTGTTGTATCTTGGGATCCTTTGCGCCTACAAAGCTGGGGTTCCACTCAAATTAAAGAAGATTTTCTTAGCTGTTGTAACAGTTCAGTAGACAACTTACTTGTAGGAGGCACCTTTTAGAAATTACAAACAAAAATATGAAAAAAGTCCGAAAATGTTGAGGTTTTTTGAGGGTCACGGGGTTAGCACAGGTTTTTCGAAGTTGCAAACTTGGTGGTACACTTCTGGTATCTATCCTAACAATATCTCAAAAAACCAGAGCTGAGTAATTTTTTGCGACCTAACGCCTTATATTTCGGTTCATCGACTGGCCTACTATCAGCTCATAAGTCTCGCAAGAACGTTGTTCTTACAACGCCTCGACTGCAGCTTTTATTGTAAAAAGGAGAAGATAGGGCGAGCGAGATAGAGAGAACTGTGTTGAGGCTCAATTTGAATCAGGCATGTAATGTCAGTGACTCCCAAATCCGTCATTCGTTTGCGCATCTAGTAAGCTTAGTGCTCTCCTGGCGAAGGTAGAAGTCGATCCCTGAGGTCATCAATTGAAAACTTAAGCGTTGCTTCAGTGCTTTTTATTTGTAAATTTCATATCGAAATTACCAATGGAACTTGAAATATTTTAAACATTTTCAAGAGAAATTCGGTAGGTTCTATCAGTGACTCCTAGACGCTAGACGAAACCTATATAATATAAATTTTCATGTCTCCTTACTGACTGTGATAGTTATCATCATACAACTTGCAACCTCTGCCCGAATGAGTTACGTACATTGAACCCAAACGAAAAAATAGCATCCGAGAGCATTTCATATGATAAACTCTCCTATCTGGCCACATATCAGCATCAGCACTACTCTCCAACATCGGTTCGAGAATCGAGACACAAACTACGAGCGACAGAAAGAGCACAAAATGACTACGACGCAGTATACGAACGACACTTGCTAGTTTCGCTATACAACGAACATACATCGTGTGGATGTGGAGTTTGGCAAGGACGTCTGAACTCGCTACAAGTGAACTTTACCCATCCAACTTTACGTTGGATGCTTCACGAGCACTCTAGGAGCATGGGTAAGCAGGCTAGGCCACACGCTCATTGTCCTCTTTTTGTTGCTCATCTAGTGTATACGTTGTGTGTACGTACTATATGGCATGCCACCGCATAGAGAAAGGACTCTACACTACACTATACAGCATATCCCGGTACAGCAACGAATAGATAACTTCACATGCTACAGGGAGGCCACAGAACGGTTAATGTTCGTATGGGCTCCCTTTGCCGTTCAGTTCATTCTTTATGCGTAAAAACAGAAGGAAGGATTTCCTGGATCAGATGCGCTGCATGTGCTCGTAATGTTGCTTGGTGTCCTTTTTTCTTGTGCCGTTCTATGTGGTGTGAGGTACCGTAATGAAGAAGATGAAAAGAGGCAAATGACAAAGCGACATGTTCGCGCCAGGAGCGTTGGGGGTTCATTTTTTTGGTTTATGACTTATTGTGCCCAATTGGCTTCCTGAAATGTTTCTAATCCTTTTCGGTCCTTTTCTTTCGTTTTATCTTTTCTTAGCGACTGGGACAGTGTTCAGCAAGCAAGCTTAGGACTTGGTGTAGCTAATATTTTTGGGAGCACATATATTTCATACGATTGTGTGCGGACATACGGTTTGTTGCTTTAGTCCTTTTCGGTTGTCCGCTCAAGTGCTTTCGGTATGCGGTTTCCATTACGAAGTGATTGTTTGCCCGTTGATACTTGCTATGTATGTTCATTTGTATATAAGGGTCTGTCAAGAGTTGGAGTATGTATGTACTCAGCAAAGCTTATCTTTTGATCACCTCATCCTCGGCAGTTGTTCGACGCCTCACACCGCCTACCCATCAGGCAGGGTCAGTTAGCCTTCACCATATTGTGTGAATTCTTGAACCGTGGGAGCTACTCTGCTCTGCTCGTAAATCATCGGAATGCAAAAGGGGTAAGCTGTTGATGGCATCGGAGATCATGTGAAAATGGGAAAATTTGTACTCAACTAAGCGAGAAGGTCAAACTGTTGAGTACACGACGGAATGTGATAGAGTCGCCGCGAGAGACCCTGCTGTTGGTGGATGCTAACGGGGTGGCTCGGTTTCGCTCTTTTTGTTTTTTTTTTGTTTTACCGACAATTGGATGAACGTTGTCCTCTTTTTTTCGGCACACTCAGTTCAGTAGCTTCGCAGTTGGATGGATGCGAGCAAGCCCGGAATATTTTCAACATGTGTTGATTGAAGCGCCCGGCTCTGCCAGTTGTCATTAGTTTTCAAATCGGAGATAGGGTTAATGGTGGCGAAGTTTGCAAATTAATTTCACATGTGCTTCAAGTTATCATTGTTCATTGGCTGACATTTATAAGCTCTATAAATTAATTAATACAGAGGTGATTTATTGATTTGTCAACGGGAGGTGGGGAATTGGGATGAATGTTGGCCCTTGTCGTCGTCGTTTACATTTGTCCGGGTCCAGCCTCGGGAGGAGAGGGAGTTGGGGGTTCTGACCGCTTTATGATTTTGATTGCAGAGTATGTTACTGATGCATTATATCAATTAGTATTCACATTGGCAGTTAATGGATTTTTACATTTGTTTGGAAAACGCCTGGGCTCGTTTAAAAGGCAATTGGTAAGGTCGTCTGATATATGCAGTGGACCGTGTTGGGTTATGTTTGACAGTGTTTAATAGAATTATAAATGATTCAAAAATTGAGGTAGTCTATGAGCATCGATATGTGATGGCATATTATAAAATTGGAGAGAGAATATGTTGGTAATTAAATTAGAAGCATCTGTACAACAACGATTGATTAAAATTGCGCAGAAGGAGGGGGACTAAATGTGTGTTGATATGATTCATTTTGATCTGATGATAAATTGTGTTGATTACTTAAATTTTAATGAAATATTTGACGCTACTGATTGATTAAATAAAAAATTGCGAAGTAAATTTTTTCAGTCCAGTCCCCTCCGAAGAAGAGCTGCGGGAAGATGTTGTTGGTGCTGCCAGAATAAATTGGGTCAAACCAGCTTTTGTTAAGATTATTCTTGCTTGTAAAGGAGGCCGCTGGACATGCACTTGCTTGTTCAGAGCGGAGTATTGGGATAGGTTTGTGCTGCCCTCTGACCTCTACATCAAAAGGGATATCTCATGCCTATACTAGCGAATACAAACCAGAGGATCAAAATTGTTGAGAGATTTGGTAGTGTTCAAAAAAAAAACAGTTCCGTAAACCATCTACTACTATGGGTGCACCGACCTCGCTTCTTATTGGATGGGTTGTCACTATACCATAGGATACTTACTACTTGGACATCGAGGGGCATGCAATGCAATCGCTTCCCGTTGCGCATGCCCAGCCGTCTCGCCATATGATGACCAAGTTCGATCAGCTGGCACCCACCTCCGTCGACAAATCGCATCCCCACGCCATTTGAACATATAACGCGAAAGCTGTGCCAATTATAGGAAAAGAACATGCAAGAGCAAAAATTACCGGTTTTCCGACAAAATTGAGTCGTCTTCTATATTTTCAGTTGGCAACACTGACCACGACTGCGTCGACCACGATTACGTCCATTACGATTACGATTATTCCAACCGCCTTGATTACTTCCTCGATCGCTGCCAACGAAAATGTAAACAAAAACACGTCAAATTATCGACATTGGGAGATGTCAAAATATAGTACAATGGTAGAAACAAACACAAACGAAAAATGTTTACGTCGCGTCCGCGCCCGTTGAAGGACGACGCGCGTGTGGTAGCGGAGGCTAATGAATCGAACCGTAATTTCGAGTTTATAAAAGGTCCGCGATCCGTACGGGATATTCTCTTTTATTGGTGTCGCTTTCTACGATAGGTGAGTATTCCCGTACGGATTCGTGTTGTTTCCAAGGACTAACCTTTTTATCCCACGTTTACTTTTATGCAATTGTCATGATGGATTCGCCGATTCTCTTTTACTGGTGTCGCTTGGTGCGATAGGTGCGATAGCTATGACGTACGAAAGACGCTGCTTTCCGCCTCCAAGACGCAGACGTTAGTGCAATGAAAACGAGAATTCCCCTCGAGAGCGAGATAAGTACGAGTGGAGTGAAGTTGCGACAACGAACAGTGAGATTGTAAGCAGTGAAATTGTCAGCTCGAGGACAAAATTACGAATCAACGAAATCCGTTAACAGTACAAGTACGACGAGAGAACGCTACGATCGGAGGGCAACGAAATATTTAGGGCATTATTAGACAGGTTTGAACGCAAACATTTTGACGAGCAGTTACAGCAAATAAACCAAAGATCAAAGTCAGTAAGAACATTAGACAGGCGTACAAACTTATAAATAATATCAAGAACGGATATCAACCCAGGACAAGCCTATGTAAGGACAAGGATGGTAACATCATCAGCGACATCGAAAGCGTCAACAAACGATGGGCCTCGCATTTTGAAGAGCTCCTCAATGCACCATCAACATCCCCCGCGGAGCCAGCTCTTGAGCAGTTAGACGAACCAGGCCCTCCCGTTCTACCCCCAAACAGTAGAGGAGGCGAATCTTGCCATACAGTCGCTTCAAAATAATAAAGCGCCCGGCGCTGACGAGATCCCAGCAGAACTGCTGAAGCATGGTGAAACTTGCCTGACCAAGGCTATACATGTGCTACTGCTGAAAATATGGAACGACGAGGTAATCCCCGAAGATTGGCGCAAAAGCATAATCTGCCCAATTCACAAAAAGGGTGCCAAGCTGAAGTGTGAGCATTAGTTTGTACGGCCTATATGATTTTGTCGAAAATTCTTGAAAAGAGAATTAATCCGTACGCAGAACGATTCATTGGCGAGTATCAAGGCGGCTTCAGACCTGGTCGCTTGACGACCGATTTACAGTGAAGCTACTACTCCAAAAGTGCTGGGAATATAACATCGACGTATACCAAATCTTTGTGGACTTCAAGCAGGCATACGACAGTATCGGTCGAAGTGTACTGTACAACATTATGCTGCATTTTGGTTTACCGGCAAAGTTAGTGCGACTCACAAGGATGACGATGACTGATACTGTCTCGCAGGTCAGGGTGCAGAACCGACTCACTGACCTATTTAAAACTCGTACTGGACTCAAACAGGGCGATGGGCATACCGGGAGCTTATTTGATCCAACGAGGTAGTTTGAAATTTCAAGCGCGTGGCGCCGTCGCTCCGCAGTGAGGCGGCACAAAACTCCCTCGACTGCGCTGAATTTGTAAAAGTGTCCGCTGTAGTTTCTTACGCGGGTTGTTTCAATCCACCTTTATGCTCCTGCCACCACCAGCTTCAACCCTAAAGAAAACACGGACTAGAGCAGGCGATGTTATGTTATAAATATGGTACTGCTACAGATAAGCAGTTCACCGCTAGTCCTGCGCATGTCAATGGCACCACCCCTCTATGGCACAGCAAGCTGAGTCGATATTAGACAAACTCACACTGCGCTTCGAGGGGATATGCCATGCAAAGATGCAAACTGCATATTAGCATTTTCGAATGATTGAATTATTGTTCCTGGGTGGGGTACTATGGGATAACGATCTCATCGATGTCAACTTCTGAGTTCGGAAGATCAGATGAGCAACACACCCCCAATTTTTGCCAGGGCTGTATCATAAAGTAAGTAATTGGAATAGAGATAGAACTCCATATAACATTAAAATCTACTGGAAAACATTTTACCTTTGAGTGTGTGCTGTAAGTAACGTGTATATACACGAAGATATCTTCCTGTATGTACACGTTACTTACAGCACACACTCAAAGGTAAAATGTTTTTCAGTAGATTTTAATGTTATATGGAGTTCCATCTCTATTCCAATTACTTACTTTATGGCTGTATCGCCATCTGATAGCGTCACGGTTGTCAAAGTTCATTTGAGTGGATGCCTTCGTGGATAAATAGTTGGCTGTCCAGAAATCGCTCCATGGAGTTATTTCACGGATAGTCTCTCTTTTTCATAAATTGCGTGGAGTAGTGGAAAAACGTGCGTGTCGTGGTTGTTTTCAGGGGTTCATCGCAAGTTCCTTTATATTAAGCTGACCAGACGTACAGCACTTTGCTGTACAGTACAGCATTTTACCTGTCGTACAGCACTAGTAAATGTACAGCAAAATGTACAGCCTTCCCAATGCTACAAGAAACCTAAATGACTACATAATAACCTCATCGGTGAGGCCTGCAGTCAGTCTTGTCTGTTTTAAAGGTGGTTTTAGCAAGATAGTCGCACTTTCATATGGCAAATGTTCATGTTTGATAATTTGGGAGCTCTTTGGTCAATCGTTCTGAAATTTAATATACCTAAATGTAAGCGCCATGCCGCCAGGTAGCTCTACAACCTGGGGATTACATTTACTTCCATTTCTCCATATTTTAGGATCCCCATATCTGCGTTCGACAGTTACAGCATTTTTGCCTTCTCTAATCGAAAATTATTATTAAAATTTGTGCAATAAATTTGAAAATTTGCAAACTTCTGAAGCGCCGCACTATCCATATTTTGTGAAAAGTTCAAGGGTCTAGCTCTCACTTGTAGCTTGTCGAGCTACTTGGCGCTCAACGCTCACGTTGCCTCCAAATTTCAAGGTTCTACCTCTTTGCGTTCGGGAGTTAAATCGATTCAATCGAAAAGTGTCCGTAATTCGGAAATTTTAGAGTGGAAAATTTTGTTTAGAGCACCGCACTGCCTGTATTAGGCGAAAATTTCAAGCATCTATAGCCGCCAAGGTTCAGGTGTAAAGATGCGATTTAAATTTTCTATAGAACAATGGAAAAATCACTGTACTCCATCCGGTTTCCCTACCTCTTTTGAAAAAAGAATGTACAAACTAAAGGAGTCTGTAAGGATTTCCCCTTTATGTCGATTGAATCCAATAAAATAGCGCTAAATCTTTGAAGGATTGCCATCCGCTTAAGAATTCTCTACGTAATAAGGTATCAATTTATCTATTGTAATAAACAAAACGAAACCTGTAAATATGTCGGTACAAGGAGGTGTAATTTTCGTACTTCAATTAAACAGCTTCATGATTTTTATCCCAGGGTCACGGATAGTCGGTAAAAGGGAAAGAGCCATCATCATCCGTCCAATGCTGCTGATACTGCAGTTTCGAACACAGAAATTGAGAAACCACCGAGTATCGACTGTGTAGAAAGCGGAAATCTAATCCGAATTGAAACTAATTAGATTATAAATTGTCCCTCCTAAAAAAAAAATGTCTTAACATCTTTTCGAATAAATGGAACCGACAATTTTAACTTACAGAAAATCTTAATTTTTGTCGTAGATTTGAATTACATACCTATTCCTAATCCTGAAAAAATCCGGGCTCATTGTGTTAAACAAATGTTGGGTTTGCCCCTTTTAAACGCGATCCTGGCTACACTTCTCCCATGCTTGTTATAATTTTGCGTGTTAAAACATAGGTACAGTACACGGAAGCAGACAGTTCCAGGCCTACAACGCCAAAGACCTGCACAATTATTAACGAAGTGCTCGTGTATATGCACGAAGCAGCAACTATGGAACTATGGAAAGTACGACTGGGATCGCGTATTCGGTACCCGCGTTGTGCTGCTTTTGCCTTCCCTTCGCACGGCTCAGAGAAAAATTACTTCATTCTTACTGGGAACTATTTGTTGAAGCTTCCATTATGAAAGACCATCCCAATTTTGGGTCACCAGATTTTTATGTTTTTCAAATTGTTTATTCACGATTGATCTACTTTCGTCCAGATGACACAATTTATCTGCCCACACGCTTAATTTCGGCAGCATTCTAGGAATGAATAAATCAGAAACACTGTGGGAAGTTAAGGACCACCTGATGGACCCCATCCCCGGCTACGTACATGGAACCTTTTCCAAGGTTCACCACACATTTTCCAGAATAAAGGCTACTATTCTTTCTGTATTCTTTTTACGAAGATATCCCTTATGAAAGGAAGGAGAATATGTGGTCGTTTTATTTTATTTTTTTTTTATCATGGTGATAGCCTCGTGACATATACAGCCGACGCCGCTTAATATGATCACATCGGGAGCTTGCTGTTGATAACAATAATCGAAAGATAACTAATAATAAAATAGTACGGTTGAGGGTTTGCCTGAAAACCGAATTCCGTAATGTGTACAGCATTGGGCCTTTGGGAGTCTGGTCACCTTACTTTATATGGAATCCTATAATGGATAATCCACTGATAGTGCTGCTATCTTTATGAAGCTGCTGGGCATATGCGGACGATCTTCTCATCCTTGTAGGTAGAGGAGAGCTGAGGCAATTATGGGTAAGGTACATAAGTGGAGGTGAAAGTTTCAACCGAGTTTGAGGTTGTCACTATGCTGCTTTAAGTGATGCCCAGACCAACGCGTCACGAATTTTCCGTCGCGAATCCGCGCCGGAAAATTCGCGATACAATTTTTGGTGCCCACACCGGCGCGGCACGAATAATTCGCCGGGTACTGTCACTCACAGCTGATATCATGTTGTTGCCTTAGAAAATGTATTAGATTTATGTAAGGAAGGGACTTAGACATGATAGAGAATAACTGCAAGAACTGGCCAAATACAATTATTTTAACATTTATAATCATGCTGCAATTTTCGTGCACTAAATCAAAATGTCGCGGCATCTTTACTTATTATGTAAAAGCGTAAGCGGAAGAAATCAACGTGAAAGTCGACATTTTACATCCCTATGTCTATACTTATTCTAAGGATAAAATCATTGACATGCGCAAATTGATGGAAATATACAGTGCAGTACAACCTTGTTATACCGTACCTTAATAAAAGTTGCGGCAGTGTTTGAATTGACTATCGAGTACCCGAAAACTCTTACATCTTACCTTGTGCCCGTCGAATGGTTAGTCTTATCGTATAGAGAAGACACAAAGCTTGAACATTGTTTTGTGGCTGTTTTGAATTGAATATACATATGTAACTGTTTACTTAGGATGGTTACGCAAAATGCGTAGTTACATACAAGCTTAAATATTCTATTGAACTGAATGTTCACTTTGCATAGTTACGCCATATTTTGCTTGGTTACGCCATCGTATGAAATTGCATAATAACTTTTAGTAGAATCCTTACGATGGCGTAACCAACTAAAATATGGCGTAACTATGCAAAGTAAACATTCAATTCAATATAATATTCAAGCTTGTATGTGACTACTTACAAACACGAGCACCGAACCACCAGGATCCTCATTTCCTATCGTATACTATTCTTTCGGAAATCCGTCGATATCTCTGCAATCCTTTGGTGTGGCAGAACGACCGAGGTGGCGCTAGACTCACCATAAAATTGTCGAAAGGGTCATTGGATCCTCTTTTTTTCCGGTCAGTGCACAGGGTGGTCAGAGAAAACCGTCAACCTGGATGTTGGCCACAGCAATTTCACAATCAGCTTCGTATACTACTTCGATAATCCGTCGATATCTTTGGAATCCTTGAGTCCAGCGAAGCGATCAAGATTTCGCTGGACTCGCAACAAAATTCTCTAAAGTGGCGTCGGAGCATCTTTCCTGCGCAGCTCACAAGGGGATAACCACAATAATTCACAAAATGTATGCTTTTGTTAGTTGTCAACCTAGATGTCGGTCACAACGATTTCACGATCAACTTCGTACTATGCGCTTTAGAAAATCGTCGATATCTCTGGCAATTTATTTGTGTAACAACAACGAGTAAACCTTCCTTCCTTGGAATTCAGGTCTCCAGAAATGTTACTTCTTTTACTCATCCACTGATACCATAAAACATTCAAAACTTAAATGCTCGGTCAATACCTAAACAACTCATTTCAAATCTACATCTTTTTCGGGTACACCAACATCAAGTTGTACTACACTGCACCTGTCAAATAAATTATTTGAATAAAATGACATTCAGTAGAAAATATTCGAACCGAAAAAAATACTGCAAAACTGGCGAATATTCGCGTTGGTGTGGGCATCTCCATACAACTCACTGTGTTACAATTTTGACGCCGCGGAAAAATTCGCCGCGAATATTCGCTGACGCGCCGGTGTGGGCATGACTTTATGGCAGGTTTAGCCACAGTCGGCTGAACTAAAGTAATAAATTAGAGGCGTCTCTGAATCGTATCCGTCATATAAATTGACGACTCGGGAGGAGTGCAACCAGTGTATTCTATGAAACCTGTTTCTCGCCTATGCGACCTTTTAAGCAATAGTGTACATGGGCTGAATGCTTACTGAGCGTTATGATCGTCTGAAGAAGAAGAATGCTTGTCAGCGTGAGAGAATACAACGGGATCTTAGGATCCTTAATTTCATTTCATAAAGAGTGAAGTTAGATCTTAGATGAGTGAAACCTTGATGTAGCTAAGTGAACGTGCTGGGCTCCTTTTTTGCTTTCAGACGACGTAAGGCACTCATTGACAAAAGCTAGACATGTTGACTAGTTAAGTGCTTTTAATCCGGAGCATATACATACTTGCACCACCCAGCACAGGACATACGGTTTGGACAACTATTCACCATCAATGTTGCAAGATAGCCCGACGTCGGGCTTTGGCCACCTGAATCGTTGACCTTCAATTGTCGCGGTTACGCGACCTTGTCCTCCAGTTTTGGAAGCCCAGCAGCTGGTGGGCGTCTTAATCTACGGAGTTCTCCTAGCGAGCTCTCGGTCCTCCACGCAATCTCGCAATGTCAATTCATTGTGCGTTCATCACTTTCTTTTGGCATGCGATTATCGTCCATCCGCTGTACATGCCCCGCCCATTGTAAACGTTGAAGTTTCAAAATTTTCGTTACTTCCAGTTCATCGTACAATTGACAACTCGTGGTTGCACCGGATACGCCATTGATCTCGCTCGCCGAAGGACCTTTCGTTCGAATCTGTCTAGCAAAATTTCGGAGGCTTGGGTGAGCGTCCATGTTTCGCAGCCATAACATACCACGGGTCGGATGATCGTTTTGTACACGCGGAGCTTCGTGTTCCTATACGCAAGTTTCGAATTAATTATAGGGAAGACCGAGAAATAGGTCTTATTGGCTAGTTGTATCCGTCGCTTAATTTCGTCGGTTTCGTTGGCGTCCTTTGATAAGTTACAACCCAGATAATTGAAGTTGTCTACATACTCGATATTTAGATCCCCCACTGTGATGCTGGAATTTGCTGGCGTCCCTCTTTTCGATTGCATCATGACCTTTGTTTTGATTTCGTTGATATGCAGTCCAACTTCCTTTGTGGCGTTATTGAGGTTAAGCAGAAGGCTTTCTGCAACACCCAATCTTCGAGACATGATGCTGAAGTCGTCGGCGTACGCTACTAATTGATGAGTAGCGTTCTGCTGCTGTCCATATTCATGACTCGAATTACATACTCCAAAGCAAGGTTTAAGAGCATCGGCGCCAGCCCATCGCCCTGCTTGAGTCCAGTACGAGTTTCAAATAGGTCATTAAGTCGGTTCTGCACTCTGACCTGCGAGACGGTATTAGTCATCGTCATCCTTGTGAGTCGCACTAACTTTGCTGGTATACCAAAATGCAGCAAAGTGTTGTACAGTACACTTGGATCGATACTGTCGTCCGTGACTTCTGCAACTCCATCATTCCGAAGAACCCATAGAGATTAAGCTCCCGCACTACTGATCGTCGCTCAGCGATCCAATTCCGAGCCTTATTTGCATATTTTTAAAAGTGACTTCCTACCTTGTCTCGGCTATGAACTAAGGGAACATTTCGGTTTAGAAAATATAAGCATATAGTGCTCAGAACCAGTGGTTTAACTGCGATCGCTGAGCAATCATCATATGAGTTGTTTTTGCAAACAAAAACCTTTAGCCTTGAACAACACACAGTGGAACTGAACACTCAACCGCTCCGCTAAACTCATTTGAGCACCTGAATTACGTCACGCATTTGAAAGCAGCTTCGCCTATCCGGAAAATCGGGTGTGGACTCGGTAAGATCGAGGTTTACAGCATTATTGTTAACATTTTCATCAATATGAACTCTCCACTTACTCCCACCACACAGGGATGTGTGGTGGCCATAGAGACTTTTGAATTAGAGCCCCTTTGAAAAGGATGCTTAGCTTGTTTTTACAGTTTCGCTTTCCTAAAACTTTAACTTGAATTGACGAAGGCGACGGTGAACAAATAGGTAGACTATAGAATAATCGATATTTTTTTTAGGTTTTCTGAGGCTCCCCAGACTCATATTGACCATGTAAAGAGCTAACTGTAGTATTCGTAAATGCTTCCTTTTCTAAAAATACATTAAAAAAAAACTTCCCATTTGTCTTTTATCACGCGAAAAGTCCCGTTCAGCGACGCTGAAAAATCAATTCAATATGCTTTACATTATACGTACATATTCACGACACTGCCATGTCGATCCTTTTTCTCCTTACACTCTATACGTCGTAGATTTCACAACATTTCTATACATACAACAACCTCATACTGTTTACATTAAAGCTGATTTCCTACAGCCTAAAGTCATCATCTTACCAACATGTTCCCATGCACTCAGCTGGCGAACTGAATACAAAACTTTGCATACACCCGAAGGCAAATCAGACAAAATGAGCACGTACTATGCCCAAGCCCAAAGACTACCCACCCAGGACATCCCTTCGCGTCCTATTTTCACCGCAGCAGCTTTTTCTTACTTTTCCACGTGGCTGTGATGAGCTGCCCACACACATTGACGATTCCAGAGAGAGAAACCATCCGCGCGTACTCATCCCGCCAGGTCGGATCCTTATCGTAGTCTATCTGCCTGCCTGCAACACACATTCATAAATGAGAGTAGAATCGCGTCCTCAACGGTCATGCTCAGTGTCCCTATTTTTCAGTATTCCCGCACTATGTGTCTAGCACGTGTCGCCTAGGAATGGGGAAGAGGCGATGATGGATGGGTGGCGAATGTATGTGAGTGCTTTTGGCTAAGTTTGAATTTAGTAGGACTAGCAATAGCTGATGGCATATACGCGAGTACCTACACACAGTTTGGTGAGATTTGCGGATGGGAAATCTTCCGGCGCTATTCCGGTTCGCATTGGTTTTCAACCATACAAGATTCCACAAGGGATGTCAGGCGAAAAGCATTTACGAGTATACACACATAGTTTCAGTCTCGCAACTGTACAGGCATTTCAGTATAGAGGTCCTTTTGTATCCGTTTTCGCCCCCCGTGTGACAGTTGGTGTACTCTGGTGTGCTTTTATGTTAACTTCGACTTGATGTTGGCAACTTTAGCCGTTCAAACTCATATCCGCGGGGACGAAGGTGAGGATATTTCCACTCTTGCTGGAGGGATTCAACATAGAGAATGGAAGTGGCGCTAGTGAAGGATTCATAGAGTGAGGGCCGCAGTACGGCGACAAGGGCGAGATTGATATGGGGCGATGTAGTCGCAGTGGTGCGGCCAAGTTGTGCTAACAATTTACATTGCAAAGACATATTCAATGTGACACCGGATGGAGTCAGAGTTTTATATGTCTCGAGGTGGCAGTATGTGGCAAAGAGAAGCTTCTCGCACACAGTCTTTCTCATTTTCTTAACTTATCACTTTTGGATACTTTATTTAACGATGTGTAGGGGATAGTGGCGTTTAAGAGAACAGTGTTTTTCATGACATATTGCATGCATTGGGTTTTGTGGATTTTTATGATTTTGAAAAAATGCTGTTGCTGGAAGAGAAGTGATCGCTTGATCAGCATCAAATTGGTTATCTGCGAAAGGGTGTGGAACGTAATAAGTGCCTACGCTCCCCAAGTGGGACTGCCACCAGAAGAAAAAGAGGCATTTTGGAACGACGTTGATACCCTGATTCAGACCATTCCAGATACCGGATTGGTGATCCTGGGGAGGCGATCTATAAATGGCCATGTGGGTGAATCAAATTATGATTACGAGGATTGCCATGGTGGAAAGGGTAGCCCTTCAACGGTCAGAAAGGACGAAGGCTAAGCTATTCTGACTATGTGCAGATCGCACGGTTTGGTCATCCTAAACACATGGTTTGTGAAAAACGAGAGTCACCTAATCACCTACAGTAGTGGACACGGAGATAGGAAACACGAAACTCAGATCGATTACCACCTCTGCTTCGATTTTATGAGAAGGTGGGTAAAAGACTGCAAGGTGATCTTGGGTGCATCTGTCGTTAGCCAACATCGTTTGCTCCTGTCAGAATTTATTTTGAAAGTAGGAGGAGCAAGAAATAGAAGAACTCCCAAGCCAGTCGAAAAAATCAAGTGGCATAATCTCACAAACGACAACTTTGAACCTGTAGTAACTCCATTCATTGATAAAATGACGGAGTGGTTTCAAAACAACACCAACTGCACCGATCACAGTCCAGCACAAATGTGGAAAAACTTCGCTGAAATGACAGTAGGTGAGGCGGAAAAGGCACTTGGAGTTTCCAAAGGTCCACTCCACACGAAGAAAGAAACATGGTGGTGGAACTCCGAAACTAAGGAAGCAGTGCAAGCCAAATCGAACGCATTTAAGGCATGGACGAAATGTAAGTCAAGCAGTGAAGCCGAACGGGTTCAACTTCGCGAAAATTATATGCAATGCCGGAAGAACGTAAAGCTCTTGGTAGCTCAAGCAAAGGCGAAGGCAGCTGAGAAATTCTACCAAGAATTAGAAACTCAGACTACGACCGAAGGACCATCTTTGCGCGAGAGACCCAGCGCCCGCTCTAGCACTTATGCCGCCCCGGGCGAGTGGACAAATATCCGCTCCTTAGGTAAAGTACCAGGCAGATTGATAGTAGATAGCACTCATGTTATGTCGTTGTTGTTGTAGAAGCGATGTAACCCTTCTGTCGGGACGAAGGTCTGGCCAGACCTTTGGCACTATATTTTGGTGTAAAAAGCATAGAAGATGAAATCGCAGCGACTTCCTATTTCATGATATCCTAGAATAATATGTTTGGAAGCATTTTGCAAAAATTTGAAAAAATCGGTTGAGGTTTTGAGTATGTTTTTGATGATTTTCAATTTATAGTGCTTTATGATACCCAATAGGTCTGGCCAGAATAGAATAAAGTAAGAGATTGAAAATTATTGTGAGCATTTTTCCACAAAAACATTCAACACACTTTAGAAAACTCCGCTCTCAAAAATGGTATGCCAAAAATGATGGGGCCGATAAGCATAAATTAGCCGGATCTCTTCGAGGACGAGTCTTTTTAGTGGTTTCAATTTGGGTGGCTTATTTCCATACTGGCATCATTTCGCGAGTTGTTATAGAGAATAAGGTGAGAGCTAGTTAAATCGGGGGAACCTAGCCAAATCCCGATATTAGCATGTCCGGAAACATACCAGGGAGACTGCTATTGCGGCTCTGGCAATGTGTACAGTGTTTCCTCAACTTGAAATCTGAAACTATGTACCTTGTCCGAAATTGGCCCACTCCATGCTAGATGAATCAATGAATCCATTCGTAAGGAGACCGGGCTAATTGCTGCCAAATGTGGATATGTGGATGTGGATGCCTGAAAAAAATTTTTTGGTGGCAAGAAATTTCTCATAGAAGATTTTTTAACGCTTTTATGTCCTGAGAGTTTATGCACTAATTATTTATAATTTCTTATGGTTTCTCCGGAGGTTCAATATTTACTTAGTGGACGTGATCTCCTATGACTCAACAGACTGAATAAAAATATTAGGCCATAATCGGACCATGCAAAACCGCGCACAAAACATCAAAGTTGTGAACAACACACGCCTGGGATGGACAGAGACGATGGGGATTTAAATTTTGCCATTTGTTCGATTTGGTCAACTGCTAGCCGTGTGGTTGCAGGAATTCAATCCGACCTTGGACCGATCTTTGGAACATTACGCTATCAGCTCTCGAAAGACGAATTTTTCTTTCTTTTTATCGCCACTAGCGACACTTTCTGCATCATCCGTATAACGAACATGTAGCGGAAAATATTAGAAACACAAAAGGTCTCCTTATGAGAATGGATGGCAGATCAAGCCAAAAAGAGGAATTTTCAATTGGAGGACGAAATCAGTACACCATTTTCCAATAAGTTTCTTTTTAAGGAAGAACTTAATTAGCACATAACTTTGCAAGCATCACAGATGTAAAGTTTAGGCAAATTTCACTAACCATTTTCAGATTCTAAATGCAGTACTTCCTATCAATTGTGGGCTCTTCAAAGCCTAGAATAGACTTTGCATCCTTAAAACACAACTTTCGAAAGAGAACTGATAATGATATAAATGATAAATATAAAGACTAACGCGTTTTCTAAAGAAGCAATTGTTGTGCTTCTTCACTTAAACAAACCATTACTACTTCTTTTGTTTCACCCCTTTTTATTTCATCTGTAGTTTGCATGGTTTCCTTGACACTAAATCGAAGTTGATAACGAATTTTTCCTTTTGGTTTTTCGAGTTTTTTATTCGTGTTTTAGCCAAAACGCCGCCCCTAAAATTTGGCGCCCCGGGCGACCGCCCGGCTTGCCCCCCCCCCCCCTTAGAGCGGGCGCTGGAGAGACCTAAGCACGACGCCCGTCGGCATTAAGGAAAAATTATATTTACCTGATCCCTGTCGGCTTTCAATTTCGATAGAAATAAAAATTTCGAAAAAGAGACCCCCATCGTAAAATGGGTATCCTATGGATCGTAGGTTGTCTAGGGTCGCATCTACGAATGCCTGTAAATTTCGAACGGAGACAGCTAGGACTCTGAAATTTGCAGTAAAAACTCTCCTCAGCCATCCTCTACGTGTCGCCCCATTCAAACATTTTCAATTTCGATAGAAATAAAAATTTCGAAAAATAGACCCCCATCGTAAAGGGGGTAGGTAAGGTAGGTACCCTATGGATCGTACGTTGTCTTGGGTCGCTTCTATGAACGGCTGTAACTTGCGAACTGAGAAAGCGACAACTCTGAAAGTGGCAGTGAAAAGTAGCCCAGACGTGTTGTAGGTACATCGCCCCATTCAAATATTTTCATTTTCGCCTAAAATAAAAATTTCGAGAAATATGCAGACCCCTATCGGCAATACTCCCCCTTATGGATTCATAGCCGTCTTGGGCCGCGTCTTTGAACGGCTGAACGGAGGTAACTGCTTTTTTGTTCAGGTGTTGAGATCAATAGCACGCTCAGCAGTGTTATTTATCCCCATAAATATGGGTACTCGTTGAATATTTGAGTTACATCATAGTCCGTCACATGGGTCATGAGTTCGAAAAACACTATAAACTGAATTGGTTCACGATGAGAGTCGAACCCACGACCCTGTGCACAGCAGGTGTGTGCACTAACCACAGAACCAACCAGACTACAGGAAAAATCAGAGTCGGAGAGTGTGTCATAAATAATCTCTAAGAATGCCGTTAGGTATTTGGGGGTTATGATTGACTCGAGGCAAGTTTTGGAGAGCACTTATAGTATTTAGTCGATAAGGCGGCGACCAGCATGGCGGCTAAAACAAGAATGATGCCAAACATAGGTGGCCCGAGAACAAGCAGCAGGCTGCTATTGCCGGGGGTGGTAGCATCACTCATTATATGCCTCGCCAGTTTGGGACAGTGCACTACAGTTCGCCTGTAATGCAAAACCACTAAACGCGATCTATCGTAGGTGTGCTTTGAGAGTATGTATGAGGTGCTACATTTGAATAAAGGCCAGTTGGTCAATATGTAGTACTTAAGTGAGTATGATACGTTCCTGGCTTTTCCATACACACACCTCTGCACTAAGCGTGGCGCGCCCGATAATTTTACAAATTTCAAAATAATTGAAACGTAATAAGTCTATACGATGCGATGAAATATTGCTCTATCAATTATGCCCACAATATCCACCAACCATTAACGAACTGAGTCCGCAAGTACTCAAGTACCCGCGCGATACAATGTTACAAAAGGGCTAATAATCTCTCCCCTAATAAACTCTCGACACTATTATACGGTATACGCACGTACAACATCCCTCGGCAACAAATAAGCTCAGCCATAAATGAAAAGTAATTTCCAGTCACCGATTCAATGGACATCCACCACCAGCGCGTAGATACATTGTTTAACTTGAAATACTAATTTCCGCGCCCCCAAAGTCAAGCATACTCGTACTATGGTCGGGATAGACTCATCAAATTACCAGAGAG
This sequence comes from Microchrysa polita, assembly GCA_949715475.1. NCBI lineage: Eukaryota > Metazoa > Arthropoda > Insecta > Diptera > Stratiomyidae > Microchrysa > Microchrysa polita. The sequence goes on along the minus strand of OX454416.1, from coordinate 111,995,063 downwards.
ATACCAAAAACGCTTCTACATTTCATTTAATCATCCCGCGTATTAAGTCGAGTAAATAAATTAGGGATCGCCGCGAAAATTCACTCATTTATCCCTCCACTTCGTATAGCGACGATACGATATGATTTAGCACCAGAACGCAGAACCATAGAGAAGCCACCCACCATTATGCGCCCGTTCTGTGTGCCGAAACAATCCGTCGATTACCATATCGACACTCGTGCGTCCGTGTCCTTTCCCACTCAACATGTATACGCCATGCCATCCATGGCCGTGCCATTGCTACAGATTGCTTTATACGATTTTTTCACGGTTTGCTTGCGGATCTGCGACGCAGAACCCTGAACCTTACTCTCTCCTTCAGGGCGAACTGTGGGCCAAAACTCTACCAAAAATTATTGTCACGTGCGTCGCTCTGCGTTGTTGTAGCTGATTTTGTGCTGTATCGACAGGATATGATGGTACATGACGCTTTTTGCTTGCGGATGCCATCGGGTGCGTATACCGAACAATTCCACTTCATAAAGTCTCGACTGGCACCGAAACCAACAGACCAACAATATTCCTGCTAAGCGAATCTGACGTCGATTTTGTCGAGAATTCTCCCGGACGAAGGACTACGACGCCAACGAAACGACAATCGAATACACTTGGAGTGGCCAAAAATAGGAAGAGCCGAAAAACGAAAAAAAGGAAGACGAAAATCCTCGCTATATCGAGGACAAGGCGACGATGTTCGCGGCAAGAGGAAACGGCACAATCAAAAGAGAACTCCTTCTAGCAAAAAGGACAACAATCGGAATGTGTATTGGTTGAAATCACTTATAAATCTATAAGCCGAGTCCTTGTCGAATGTGCCAGGCTAAGCCCACAGAGATTAAGAAATCCATACCGTAGAGCGAACACATTGTCAACAGGGCGCCTCACATCCGCGTATCCTTCCCGCCTCAATTTCTGCCGTAAGAGGCTCTCGCTCAGCGATAAGTCATAATAACAATGTAATATCGGTTGGAGGGGGGTGAGGTCGAAAATTTTGCTCATACATTAGTATCACACTCACATAGGCTGCTCCGGCGGCTTCTCAAATTGTAAACTTTGATTACATTATACATATCGCCTGCAATCCGTAACCATCCCCCACCCCCACCCATACACACAAAATCTCCATGTCCTGCCACAGTCGCCCAACGTAATTCGCTGTCATTTAATCTGACTTGGAAGCTTCTACTTAACGGCAATGTTGGCATGTCAGTGCAGGGCGGTTTGAGCGTGTAAACATCATTGAATGCGTCGGCAACAGGACGAAAACAACACACAACAATGACAACAACAACAACCACTACGACAATGGCACATACTAGTGTGGTGGCAGCAACAAAGCAAAACATTCAACAATAGAGCATGGGGTGGGGGAGAGGAAGCGCGGCGAACTCTCATCAGGATGTATATACATACGTCTAAAGCCTTTCGCCAAGCGTCTCGGACGACACGAACGTGTAGAGGACAGGAATTTATGCACACAGCCACTTAGAGCCACCAGGATGGCTAACCCAACCATCAGCCAGACCCTCAAGCACAGGAACTGAAACTCAAATAGCAGTCACTCATCACTTATTCAGTTCTATGACCTCCCGTTCGACTCCGCCAGTCGTCCTGCCCGTCCATGAACTCGTCAATTTTCACTGCCATTCCTGGCGCCGCAAACGTCCTCGTGTATATCCTTTTTTCTCGTTTTCTTCTTCTTCGTGCTGTTGTGTCCAACACCCTTCGCCCAACGTGTGTAACCTATCATCCATACGATTCATACCTATGTATATCGGCATCTTGGCAAACTTTTCTTGGTGAGTTATGCTTACAAACTTATAAATTTGGAGCATTCACACGAAGACTGAGCTGCCTGGTCCGTTCGTTTGCCTGCCTGACGTTCGGGTCGATTCCGATCCCCACTTCATTCCACTGCACCCTCTTCTCTCCCACCCATCTATTCAATACTCAAGGGATGTCCTAGATTCTTCCCGCTTGTCAGTTCGCCGCTTCTTGTCATACATATGGCATACGCTATGGCGCTACGGCTACGGCACAAGAAGCACATTCAACAGAACGAGTAGCATATCGAGTACAAAACGAACAGATTATACGGAAAATTGTCAGCAACGACGACGACGAGGACCGATACGGCAGCCGGGTGACGCAATAGGTGGCAGTACAATAGGAGGGGGCAGAGGCATTTGAATTGTGGGTGGCCAGGATGAAGGCGGCGGTGGGTGACGAGGAATTGATAAGGTCAAAATTTCAACACAATGTCGTTGCTTCCATTGGGATTTGATTTGGTGTATTGCTTCTCGTATATACTCGGTATATTGCCTCAATGCAATGACGTCAGATTTGCGGATATTATGACATTATGGAGGGGAGTGGGCGGAAAGCGGGGCACGAAAGTGCTAATTATTACAGGTATACAGAAATCCTGGCGTATGTCAAATTCAAAGTTTGCATCGGGGCGTAAAGTTCAAGATGTCAAATCTATGTCAAACGCCTTCATAGAAATTTACGTGAATGTACGATTGTGTAGGAATCTCTGAAATCAAATTTTCGAGTTAGATGTATCATGGGGTATGGTTGAACTTGGTCCAAGATATAAGGTTGAATTAAAATCACTATTACAGTACTACTACTGGGTGGTCAGTTCGTGAGATGGTATGATGAGGGTGCCATAATCACGGTAAGGCGGCCGCAGTACCTCTCCGCGATGGCCGCTAGTAACTTCAATTTATTGAAGGCTAAACTGTGAGGGCCGGTTGCTCTGGATTTCTCCATTCAGACAAGGCTCAATCCAGAGCCGGCGAATCGGGAACCTCATAGTAACATCCGTGCCAAGGGCTAACCGCATATACTATGTATATTTTTTTAGGCTTAGTTCTAGGATTTTAGATTCGTCCTAAATCCCCAGGGTGTTAGCGACCCGTGCCTATCGGGGGAAGATGACCAGGGACGCAAATGGACATCTCTAACGGAGCAGCCGGATACCAAGCTATCTCCGGTGCAATCTAGCCTTACCACATCAAGCGGAGCTCTGGTGTGGTGGACTCTCCTTTACCTATCTACTCGAGGGAATCACATGAGCAAAAACAACAACAACAAACCCCAAAACAAAAACCCCAATATCGATCCGACTGAGGCAGCCTCAGACTCGTTGCCTCAGATTGCGGAACTTTACTTGTCGGATGTGGACGAGCCGCACCGACCAACACGAGAAACTTCCTGCACGGAACGTAGCGGGTTCTTAGTGAGCGCACCGCAAAAGAGGGGAAGCAGAAAGCCTCCACCCAAATATTCAGCGGGAGGCCTTCGGGATTCTCTTCGTAGAGAACTTGCTGGAGCCTATAAAAGGTACGTAAGTTTCCTCGCCCAAGGACATGCTCCCGAAAAGGCACTTGCGATTAATTCTAATCGCAATGCCCCACTCCTAAGCGTCAACGATCGGAGGTAGACGGTGCAACCAATTCTGGGAACCAAGCCGTTTCCACCAACAAAGAAAGATCGGCAGAAATCCATAAGCGGAATTCCGAGCCGAGACCAAGCACTTCCGCGGCCTGCGGATTCAGGGCACCCTGGTGGCTCCATCTGGATCAGTGTCCACCCCTAGGACTACGGCGAGCAGGAACAAGAGTGACCGCAAGGGATCTCCGTTAGCAGTACCTATTCACAAGCAGCTGTTCCAACACACGACCGAAACGCACACCCGCGGTGACATCGGCAGGTCCTTCAAGACCAGCTGTCACCCCTCAGGCAACAATCAGCAGGAAAAGGAGTACGTACTCACAGGTGACATCAACAGTGCGGATCGCAATTATGGCTACCCACTGCCTGCTGGTGCAAGACGTCATAATTGATTAGATTGTGAGCAACCGCCGTTTTTCTGGAGTTCAGTAGCATTCGCTTCCGGCCCGGATTTCTTCTTGTTGAATGCGACAACGAGGCCACTGCCGAATGGCTAACTAACACTGCCCCCACTCTCAACCCTTTGGAAGAATCCATGCTACGCGCTGCTACTGGGAACGACATTCCCCGCTCCCCTATAGTGACGCTCTACCTGCCTCGAAGCACCGATGCCACCAGTGCGATTACACTTCTTGGCAGGCAAAACGAGGAGCTGTGCACAAGCGAGTGGAAGCTGATCAACGCGACGACGCGATGGAGGGAGACGGTCTCACACTGATTGTTCCTGCAGACCCGATGTCGATGCAAATCATCGCCAGGCGCCACTTCCAAGTGTCCTATCGCTTCGGTAAGGCCAAGGTCCACCCAAAAAACTGGAAAGACGCCCCTAAAGAAGACACAGCGGAGAAGTCAAACGACAGAGCGAAGTAGAGCAAAAATGGCTCTACCGAGACCGGCGGCAATCCATCAAACAACGAGACCGATACAGCAAGCTCCAGTGAAGAGGCACCTCTGCACCACGCCCTCTCTAACTTACCAGAGCCAATGGAGCAAGTCCCACAGCAACACGCCCTCTCCGACTTACCCACTGGAACTTATGGAAGAGGCAGACGAATCACCCATTCCCAACCCTGGGAGTGGGGTGATAAAGGGAAGCTGTGATGCAGATGAATGGCCCGAGCATTGGTGTGGTGTAGTGTAATCTGCACCACGCTATTAGAGCCTCGGATATAGACTCAGCGCGGTTCACCAGTGAGGGTCTTAGTATAGCTCTGATACAGCAATCGTGGCAGCATGATGGGATCGTCAAAGACTTGAGCGTAAGTAATGTGAATGTGGTGTATGGCAAAAGCTCTACTCGCCCCAGAGCCTGTATCGTAGTCAGAAAACGCCGTTTACGTTTGTCTTTCAAAATTCACAAACAGTGACCTAGTGGCCATCGAAGTCTGTACCATCAGCGATGGCAACCACAATCTGGTCGTGGCATCTGCCTTCCTACCTGACGACACGGAGATACCGGCAGGGGAGCTACAAAAACGGACCTTCCACTGAAAATCACAGGGGAACGGCCTATACTACTGGGATGCGATGCCAATGCCCATCACGTGATTTGGGCATAGCACAGACGTAAATAGAAGAGGTGAGTACCTTTTAGAATTAATAATGTCTCTAGATCTCAACATCCTTAAACAGGGATGTCAACCCACTTTCATAACCAGAGTAAGGCAGGAAGTACTCGATTTAACTCTGTGTAGCAACTTAGTAGCGGGACGAATTCGCGGCTGGCACGTATCGGACGAGCCTTCTTTCTCCGATCACGTGCATATACGATTCGACCTGATCCTTGTAGATTCTGCAACAATCGAGCGTAGAGTTCCGGATATATAGAGCGTAGACGTCCGGATATATAGAGACACTGAAGGAACATCTACAGCAGATCGACAAGCAAGTCACCGTGTGGCTCAGTCTCGAAAGACTCATTGACGAGACTACTAGGGCAATTGTGTCCTTTTAGGAAGAAAACTGCCCCTTGAGGGTTATCAGAGAAAATAAGTGTATATTGTCCCGTGGTGGGACCAGGAGCCAGCTCGCCTCAGGAAAAAGGTGAGGCAGCGCAATGGAGACTGGGTTCTATATCGCTCCACCTCAAGGTCCCCATTTGTCTTTCCTGGTTGTACCTGTTGTTGGCCCAGTTATGTATAATTCTGTTTTAACATAATTTATAATTTTGCCAAATTTATACTTTATAGCCACATCACATTTTTTTGAAGGTATGGAAAATTACCCCGCAGCCGTGTAAAGTAGTGGCCTAGGCCAGTAACCTGAGTCACCGATAGTGATAGATGTGGTGGTTGAAAGAAAAGTTGTACGAAATTTAGATTTCCAGCAAAAAATTTTACATATCAATTTCATTTAGAAGATTTTAAATTTCCAAATACAAAAAAGCATAGCTTTAACACTTTTGCCAGCAAATAGCGACAAAATTTTGTTTAATCGAAAAAAAATACTTCTTCCTTATCTCAGAATAGGGCATTCAAGAAGCTAAGGGAGGGGCCCCAAGTGAGTTGTTCCGCCACTGGTTGACTTACTACTTTTATATTGGAAGTAAAGTATACTGAATAGTGTTTTGTATCGAATAGCATTTATGACACCTGGCCTCTACAGCTTCACTGGCTCGCACGATATTTTTAGTAAAAAATAGATGATAAATTTTTAATTAAATTTTAATATGATTTATTGATAAAACTCTTCTAAAACCCATGAAAAGAAATTGAATCGTGTCAAATCATTGTACACATTCCCATCATAATTATCATCTAATTAAGGGAAGTCGCGATATCGACAACAAAATTCAGCCGAATCCATGCAAAGTAGTTATGGAAAATTGTGACACAAAAGAGGCCATTTGTCCGAAGAGCTCTTACCATAAAAAGAAATCTTATTGGGTGTCTGTATGACTATATTTATATTGAAAATACTACCACTCGTTTTTAAGTTATTATTAAGTTTTTTTTTTTGAGGCCAGCGCGGAGCGTCCTCAAAGCACGGGGCCTGTGGCATTTGCAACCTTCTGCCACGAGGTTAATCCGGCACTGAATCCATGCATTGTTCTCCTCCATCAATGCTAGCTGTATGTAAAATTCGATTCAACCCATAGCCAAAAAAGAATCTTTTGCTGCTTCTACCATATCTGATTAATAACTTATAGCGTGTCGACCTGAATTCTCACAATGCATTACTACATAACCTCCAACCTCTTTCTCTCTCTCTCTCTCTCTCAATTCGACAATATACTCATATAATATCTCAATATCATTGTCATCCTCATCAGCGCACCATATCGTACCGACGACAACCGCACACACAACCGACATTGCATACGACTATCGCCTTTCCAAACAATGTAACTTTTTCACACAATACAAATGTGCTACGCCACTGGCTCAAGCTCTCGACTCTCGAGTTTCGTTCAAATCATTTTTCCACCCATTGATCCCCCGACGACACGACATACTCGTTCGTATCATGATTCGTATATACACAAACGCAACAAGGCAAAATCCCTGAAGCAACGAATGAGTAGGTCGAGTGGCGCCCTCTCTCCTTCTACTTGATACGTACTATATACGGATATTCACAGCCTCAATCGCATAACAATGAAGACCGAGCAAACAGCAATACACCATCACTGTATGATGCCCCTCATGCCCATGCTGCTGCCATACCAGTAAAATTTGTTGGCGCCCCGTAAAACGACCGATAGTAACGATGAGCGCCACCACTCTCTCTCTCTCTGTGATATGGACGTATGTACGCGAGTATGTTTCGCATAGAGCTGAAGAGAGAAATCCCACGTGTACGAAACATAGTACACAGCACAGTGTATATCCTTGTAACTGACTCGTTAAAGTCTACGACGAGAAAGGATACTCGACGAAAGTTAAGTTATATTCATTTGGGCTTGGGCAAATGTTGGGCGTCGTGTTGTAAAGTGTGAGGAAACCATTGAAGGGATATAACGTTTTGTATAGCAAGGACGATCCGTTCAACTGAATGATGTTCTTTGGGTGGTAGACAAAGTTAAGGATAAAAAAAATAAAAATAAAAAAATGCTTTTGAAAGTTTCAGTTTCAGTATTGCATTGAATACATAAATCGGAATGATAGCCGACGGTGGTGTTTTTTTATATACCTATAGGTATGTGCTAGGTGCTGCCAAATGGTTTTATTTTTCTGAATTTTAATAATATGTAACGGCGCGGCGGGAGTTGGAAGAATTTATTGACAAGGGTATGAGTTTTTGCTTTACTTTAGTAGTAGAATTTTTCAAAAATCGCCTTGGACGATCCGTCATATAAATCGCCTTGGACGATCCGTCATTTAAATTCTTCGTCTAAGGGAAGGGCCATTTTTTGTACATCTTATAGGCGGGTTAGTCTTATCGCATAGAGAAGACACACACATTATTCAGAAAGCTTTTCCATTGTATTGAATGGATTTTTTGTTTATTTTGCATAGTTCTGCCATATTTTGCCTGGTTACGCCTTTATCTTAGATTGAACAAAATATTGCGCACTTTCATCCAACAGCGTAAATAAGCAAAAGATAAAATAACTATGCAAAATAAACAAAAATTCCATTCAATACAATGGAAAAGCTTTCTGAATATTGTGTGTGTCTTCTCTATGCGATAAGACTAACCAGCCTATAAGATGACCCTAAGTCTTTTTCTTTCTCTTAGTATATACCCTTATCTCTTGTGGAGTCCTTGATAAATTGTCCCCCTTTATCATTTTTATAGGTATATTGATCATAGATAATTACGACTTCGAAAGTTTTCTCGTTCACAGTTTACAGCAGAAGATCTTGTAATGCTTGGCAATGGTTTAGTCATAAAGTAAGAAATTGGAATAGAGATGGAACTCCATATCTATTCCAATTTCTTACTTTATGGTTTAGTTTCAACTGCAATAAGGAGGATTGCTGGTTTCTTTCTTTCCGAAGGTTTTTCTTTTTGGGGTTGGACAGGGCGCGGACAATAGAACATAAATTCCTGGCACCGTCAAGTTTACCATCTACAGGTATACCGTCAGGGGAACACCTAGCCTTTCGGCCTTATCTCCCGGTCCTTCGGGCGGTTTGGACCTTCGGTGTTTAATGACAAAGTCTTATTGTCAGAAGGGGATTTCTCCATCCGGTGAATGCACTCACATTCAGGAACGCAACCCCGGGGTTGCATCGCCAGCTCGATGACTCGGGTAACAACCTACAGCCACCTCAAGGCCAACACCTTGATGGGCAAGGACCATGGTCCCCTGGGCACACCCATCCCCGAGGTACACTATTCGCTAAAGACTTCACACGATTAACCGTATGGTGAACCCCACCAGGGAACACCTTTATCTTGCTCGGCCTTTAGTGACTTCCCTCCCTTAAATCATGGGAGGAGGTCGGTCAAGCCAAGAGGTCGGGAACGTCATCGCCCGAATGGTCTTTGTATAGATCCACGCCATGGCGTATCGACCATACCTGGGGCCTCCCTGCGCTGCTAGGTACGTGGTGTCGCAACTCACCAAAGATCTCTGTCCCACTACACAGCCTTTTTGGCTGATGTCACAAGGACCTAGTGACCTAGACCTAGAAGCACTGTCAATGAGGTACTGGTTCAGGGACGTAGCCAGGATTTTGTTTCGGGAGGTGTCCAACGGAATTTTCAGACGCGCGACAAATTTATTGTTGAAAAAGTGGATACACTAAATATTAGACTGGTATGTTATGAAACGTTGAGAATAGCTGGAACCGCGTAACCTGACTTTTTAGTGTAATTATAACCATCATGAGTGAAAAGGATGTACCAGTGCCTCTCGCAGAACGCATCATTATTTGTTTTTTAGTCAAAGCAAATATAAAATCCGCGGAAACTTATCAAAAAGTACTAGAGAAGTTCCAGAATGAGTGCCTCTCTAAAACCCATGTGTATGAATGTTTTGAAAAGGCCGAAAAGTTGAGGGAAAGTTGCCACATGCGCGCCACCTAGTGTCACCGATGAAAACGTAAGCGCCGCCACCGTTGAAAAACTCATTGTGGAAGACCGACGAAGTAGTGTACGCTACATGACTGGGGAGTTGGGCATAAACGTAAGTAGTATTGGGAAAATATTCATGAGCGGCTATAGTCTACCGAAAATCTCAGGCAGATGAGTGCTAAAACCTCTGAATATTAAGTATTAATTCTGGCGCTCGGAAGTTTGTACACATCTTCTACAGCATTGAACGAATTGAGAAAGTTCCATTAAAAGTTTCAAAAGCTATGAAGAAGTAAAATTGTTTGTGCGAGAACGGGTCCGTGAAAAGCCGCGAAAAAGATATCCAAAACCTTGCCTGGAGGTGGCAAAAATGCATACAGTGGTATAGGGGAGACTAATTGGAAAAACTAATTTTTACCATTTGTATCTTTAAAATTGTTTTCCTTCGTTAAAACTTGAGCGTTTGGTCATAAAAAAAGGCTTAACTACATAACTATTACTTGCACAGACTATTAAAGCAGGCGTATATATTCCGTTTTTCAATAAAAGTAACAGATGCCTCACTTCATTCTTTGTCTACGGGCTTCATGTACCTTTATATCTCCGCGATTAGCTTAGGCGAGCGAGAGCTAAGTTTCCGTTTAGTCCAACAATCGCCATGCGCAAAATATTTGGGAGCTTATCTTTCACTCGACCCAAAGGGCCGATAATCGCACGTAATTATTTTTGTTTTTATAAAAAAAACACAAGTCATCACGTACCTTCACGATTGATATTAGTCAAAATTTTCAAAGAAATTGTTTCCTTGAAAAAAAGCTCTGTTTAAAGACTATTTTATCGCATTCTCTATTTTTGTAGCAATACTCAGAACCTGCGCAGCGTTCCAAGCTCGCATAAATACACGTCCATAAGTCCAATAAATAAAATCAGAGTGAATAATAATTTTTGACAACATACATTTTTTGCATAGATTCCACGCAATTTATTTTGAAGGGTTGTGTTCAGAGAAGTGTGTATTGATATTCGGATTTATCTAGTTTTGAAAAGAAAACCTCCCTTAAACCAATAAATTTTCCATGTCGGATATTTTTTATGATGTGCAGTCCCACAGAATTTAGAGAAAAATATGTTACCACCTGAATATTTTGATATTTTATACTGTAATGACTAAAAATTCCGTTATAATTGAAAACATTTCATGAGGGGTCCGGACCCCATGGACCCCTCCCCTGGCTACGTGCCTGTAACTGGTTCCACTTTTCCTTCCAATATTCTTTAAGTTGCCGTCTAATTTCACTGTTTATAGCGAAGGGTCTTAAATTCTAGGGTCGCGAGGGTGAGCACGTCTGATGTTGTCTCGTTCATCGGCTAACCTGAGCGCACTCTTGGGGAAATTTGGTAGAAACCTTGTGATACGTCTGGCTGGAATAAAACGTGCCGCTGCAGTGGCGGATTTACCAGTAGGCTGAGTAGGCTGGAGCCTACGGCGGCAGATTTTGCGGGGGCGGCAAATTTGAAGCAAATAACAAACTTCAACGTTATGCCATATACCACTTATTCTTCTCGTGAAGTGTGTTTGTACCTCAGGGAGACACATAAGTGAAGAACTATTTGTCGCCGTTATCTCAGAGATTCAAACAACGAAACGATTTATTAGCGAAAAGACCTCTTATAATTTGCTTGCAGGCTAAAATTCGCAACAAAGCTCTTTTGTAGGGTTTTTTAGAATTTTTTTTTCGAAAAACCCTTATGAAATGGTTTTGGTCTGTCCGTTTGTCCGCCAATTCACTTAGAATTTGGTAGGAATGAGTAGAATGGTAACAGTCTTCGGCACGACTACCTTAGAAGTTGGTAGGACAAAGATAACAGGGTGTTCCGAAGAGGTAACTTTTTAGTTCTTATCGGAGATGGACGTATGGAAACTCTAATCAAAGGACTCGCACTCATCGACTACTTTGATTTGATTTATATCTGTTACTTTTTTCAGTTTAAAGTAACGGTAACGAATTTATGGGCGTTTGAAGTTAAGCTTACGATATCACCTCGGTTTTTCTAAACAGTTATGGGGGTACCGATATGAAACTTTACACAAAATTAATATGAGCTGATACACGTTAAATACTAAGGCCCGTATTTATGAACATTCCTTAGCTCAAGGAGACCTTGAGTCAAGTATGCCGAAATTCAATAAATTAGATGTCATTTCCCATACTTTTTCATGGAAATCATTTATATTCACGAGTCAATGCATCCTTGATTTAAGGAGAAACTCAAGGAGACCTTGAAATTTTCTATGGTCAACCTCACTTGAAGTCAATGCAGCTTCCCACCTTCCTTGAAATATAATATTTCAAGCCTATTGAAAACTTAAGGTCTCCTTGAGTTTCGCCTTAAATCAACGATGCATTGACTCCTGAATATAAATAATTTCTATGAAAAAGTATGGGAAATGACATTTAATTTCATAAATACGGGCCTAAGTCTGTTTACATTTGGTAAGAAAACGTAAATAACAGTAAATTTTTGAAATTTCAATTCGTGCGTGTGTAGCCCCTCTTAGGTCTGTCAATTTGAAAATTTTGATGAGGGTTCTTAGGAAATGACATGAGGAATATGTCTGCAAATTTTCATTCGAATAACTTTATCCAAACTGTAAAATAGCGAATCTAATATTTGGTAAGGGCGTTTCACAATAGGGCATCGCTTTAAGCATTTGTTCCGTGCATTATCTTGTGACTCGATCAAACAATGAACATGAAATTTAGAACTGTATTTTAGAAGTGACGTTGATAGAAAAGTATTTGAAATTGTAGTTTCAAATCCGGATTTGAAGTTTTGTCATTGCAGTTGGATTGTTCTTGTCAATATGTTTGTAAAATTTGTATGGAAGTTGAGCTGCTCTGTCCTGTACTCGACTCAATAAAAAAATTCAAAATCATCAGCAAAAATGCGTCAAAATGTAAGAAATGGAATGTTGAACTCAAGTCTAAAAATTTACAAAAGCTTGTAAAATAGGTGGCTAATAATATGTTCAGAGTGCACGAAAACAAGTGATTTGGGCCAACATTCAAAAATAGATTTTTTCCAATGAAAATGTGTAAAAACCCAGGTCCCAAACTTTACTCTCTTTATTCAGCATATTTCGGCTCACTCCGATATTTTAACTGACACCCGAAAAAAAATTGTTCAGTTTGGTGTGTTGCCACTTTTCTTAATTTTCCCAAAATCTTATTTCGACGGTCAGTTTGAAGCTACCAGCGCCATATTTTAACAGAAATATTTGTGTAATCAAATTTGTAAAATACTCGTAAATTTTCGTATAGAGGTTTCCGTATTTTTGCTCCTGCGCCCCGCTCAAACTGAAAGACAGTGATATTTTTTGGCCCAGACCCGTCCATACCAGGTTTTGAACTCGACACCCCTCTCGTAGAGCTTGGTAGGGGCGGCAAAATGTCAACAGCCTACTAGCGGCAAATGTGTAAATCCGCCACTGTGCCGCTGCTTTAACAATGACGCTCCTCCGTTCGGCCTTGTGTAGGGAGAAGGTACCTCGATGAACTTCGCCGAAGTTTATGTTTTGAAATCTTCCCCACCGTTTTGTTTTGTGATTGACAAACGTTCGCATCTCTGAATTGGTCAGGTCAGCTGGTTTGGCAATTTGTCTCCTTTCCGAACCTGACTGCTATCACTGCCATCTTAATAGGCAGGCCGAACTACAGAAACCTAAGTTCCACCCGATTCCACAATTGCGTCCGTGGCCACTGACAGTCGACCTGTTGTTGTTGCTATTGTTGTAATACGTAATACTTAAGGTCTATAGCCATCTGCAATTGAAAATTGGTTCAATTTAATCAGCTGATAATCCGGCTTGTACAGGGTGTCCCGCAACAGGTGGTACATAGGATAATGGGAGATAGTACAGCTCATTTGAGGACAATAAATGTTCTACACGACCCCTCTATCTTTAACCGTTAGAAAGTTATAGCATTTTTTGATAAAAGTGTCAGAAACCCCGACTTGCCGAGCAAAATCACTATTTGCCACGCTCCCAAATATTGGATCCGAAATTTGACTTCACTTTCTGAAACTGCACAAAATTCTACATAAAATAACGGTTTTGCCAATTAAATTATTTGAAAACCTACCCAGATACAACCACTCAAACTTTAAAGAAATTTGGAAATTGATATTTTCTTGTAAATTCAAATTGCAAAATCGTAACGGTACTTTGAACTGACAAATGTGCAAAGTTTACAAAAGTTGCATCATTATGTCAGCTTTCGAACGACATATAAAAAATAGGGTCTTAAGGACTGAAAAATTGAAAATATTACGTGTAAAAGAAAAAAAACGCGAAACTAAAGCAGAACAAATCTAATTAAAATACATACATACTTCAATTATTATTAATGGTTTTCAAAAAATAGTGAAATTAAGGTGTCAACGAACTTTGCCTTGAAGATGTTTCATTCTGGAAAAATGTGAAAATGTACTTGTTGAGAAAACGGTAATATTAACGGTTAATCCTTGTTATTTTAAAGTCATTTGCTTCAGTTCGTTATTCCACCAGTTTAATTCAACTGATTAGCATTGATTATCACACAATTGATCTGTTGCTAGAACGTTAATATTAAAACAGGTATTATTATTAGTAGTATTTATTAAAATCGTTATTAGTGTGATGTTTTATTAGATGGCGACAAAATATTCGGATATCGAGTACGCTGATATGGTGTTGGTGTATGGTATAGCTGGATGTAACGGACGCGAAGCAGTTCGCGAGTATGGTCGTCGCTTCCCCCAAAGACAGGTTCCGGACAGCCGAACGTTTGTTAGGGCGTTTAACACACTGCGACAAACTGGTAGAACACCGAACCATTACACGTTAGAGCGAAGTCAACGTACTACGGCACGGCTGCAAGAAGAAATTCTTCGTCACTTCAGGACGAACTCGGATTCAAGCACGAGAAGGGCGGCTATTCAAATGGGTGTGCCTCGTATGACAATTCACCGAACACTACAAGAGGATAGTCAATATCCATATCATTTAACGGAAGTGCAAGATCTACTGCCTTCCGACTTTGAAAGAAGAAGGACTTTCTGTAGTTGGTTCATACAAAGATTGGCAGCGGATCGGCACTTCCAAAGAAAAATAATATGGACAGATGAGGCTACTTTTACTCGGAGTGGTGTATTCAATACCCGCAACACCCATTTCTGGTCTCATCAGAACCCCCGCGAAACTCGTACTTCGAGATACCAGCACGAGTTTAGTGCAAATATCTGGATCGGTGTTCTTGGAGATGAACTACTACCTGAAATTATTCTTCCTCAAAGACTCAATTCATCCGCGTTCCACCAGATTCTCGAAACAGAAGTCGTGCCGAAGGTCGTAGATGAAATTCCATTAGCTAGATTATCAGAAATATGGTGGCAAATGGACGGATGTCCGGCTCACAGCGGAAGAATTGTTACGGAATTTTTGAATAGTGAGTTCCATGAAAAATGGATTGGACGATACGGGCCTGTCGCTTGGCCTCCTAGAAGTCCCGACTTAACGCCGCTTGATTTCCATGTATGGGGTAGACTCAAAAATGAAGTTTACGATGAGCCAATAGTGTCCCGGGAACATTTTTTGCAAAAAATTAAAATGGCTTGCAATAATTTGCGCGAAAAAAGGGAAGAGATGCTTAAGGCGGTCTCTTCTGTTGGTAGAAGGTGCCGAATTTGTGTCCGATATGGAGGAGGACACTTTGAACAGCATTTATAATATAAAAGTTCCTATTCTCAATAATCTTTCTTTTTAGTTTTTATAAAAAAAATATTGTTTACTTAATAAAATGTATACTTTGAATTTCTCTTGAGACCATGTTTTTTTCTGTTAAACACGTAATATTTTCAATTTTTCAGTCCTTAAGACCCTATTTTTTATATGTCGTTCGAAAGCTGACATAATGATGCAACTTTTGTAAACTTTGCACATTTGTCAGTTCAAAGTACCGTTACGATTTTGCAATTTGAATTTACAAGAAAATATCAATTTCCAAATTTCTTTAAAGTTTGAGTGGTTGTATCTGGGTAGGTTTTTAAATAATTTAATTGGCAAAACCGTTATTTTATGTAGAATTTTGTGCAGTTTCAGAAAGTGAAGTCAAATTTCGGATCCAATATTTGGGAGCGTGGCAAATAGTGATTTTGCTCGGCAAGTCGGGGTTTCTGACACTTTTATCAAAAAATGCTATAACTTTCTAACGGTTAAAGATAGAGGGGTCGTGTAGAACATTTATTGTCCTCAAATGAGCTGTACTATCTCCCATTATCCTATGTACCACCGGTTGCGGGACACCCTGTATATCTAGATGGCGTTGCTGCGCTATGGTATCCGATGCTGAGATAGCGTATGTTAAGTGGCCTGTACCACACGAATTGCCCGTAAGGAAGAGATATAAGTCGAAAGGCCCCAGCCGATTCTTATATCTTTTATCTTTTCACTTGTGGCAAAACTGCGGACCCTTAGCTATGCAGGAGTAGTTTCATAGGTTGAACGGCTCCGGCCAATTCCTGTGTTCTCGACGGGGCGTTACTTCCCGCATTATTCGAGTAAAGCCCCTGTGGTGTGGGGACAGAATAAAACTCAGTGTTCCTGGCTTGTCGTATAATGCGATTAAAAGGATGGGATGTGTATGCCAGCAACTTATGCATCTGCAACCTAATTATGCTAATGAAACATCTACTAGGCCACGGATTAGGACTGACTTACCGGATACGACTATTGGCTCTGACACCATGATAAAGATTGGTTTCTGGAACATGTGTATTCTCTTGGACAATGGTTCAGGGGGCCCACAAAACGCTCTATTTCTGAGCGAAATTAGATGGTGGAATAGTGGGGAATATTTTTCTCCTACACGTAGCACGGAGTTATTGTATTCCGGAAAAACTTCTGGCGGTCTCCGGCAATCCTATTAACCAGAGCAGCTCAGTTTTTGATAGAATTACAACCGCCAGGTTCCGTACTAAAATGAGAAACGTTACACTAATTCAATGTTACTCTTCAACTGAACCTGATAGCGTCGAAGCAAAGGACTCTTCTTACGACAACTCAACACCATCCAGTGTAAAACACCTAAGGGCGACATTGTAGTGGTGATGGGAGATTTGAATGCTGAGGCACGCGATGGGGAGACACGGTCTGGGTATCCGTAAAGATAACGGTTAGAGGTCTGTAGAGTTCTGCAACTTACACCGCCTCGTAAACTCGGATAAACTATAGATGTGTTTTTTTGGTTATCCCGTGTAGGTTTGGGTAACGAAACTCCATATAAAAAAATGCCAGCTGATCCACCTGTCATTTTTTTATATGAAGTTTCGTTACCCAAACCTACACGGGATAACCAAAAAAACACACCTTATGTTTGAGCATAAGTATTGCCATAAGATCACCTGGAAGTCTGTTGATCGGTGCTGAACAGAGAGTCAAATCGACCATTTTTCCATTTCTAGCAGATTTCGAAGTTGCCTTCTGGATGTTCGTAATAAGATAGGTGCTGACGCAGGTATGGGAAGAGACCCCCATCTGATGATTGCAAATGCTCGTTTCCGAATTGCCTCCGTGCAATCTCGGCACGATGCTCCGTCCCGGCACCGTAAGTTCGATACCTCGAAATTCAAGTATCCAGCTGTAGCCCAACAATTTAACCATCACCTCGCGCAGATAACAGCTGTGATTATTAGTCGCCCGGTTAATTACTTAAATGCTCGCTGTGATGCCATAAAGAATGCGTACCTGGTGAGCACTGAGACCGTCCTTGGCCCGAATCCCTCCCGGCCAAAGCCTTGGATGTTGGACGCGACATGGCAGCGGGTTGTCGAACGGAAAGAGCTTAGGGTGGGTCTAGCGTCAGCAACAGACTCCTGTCACGTTCGAAAGCTCGGGAAGTCCCACGTAGTGTACGCCGTGACAAAAGGGTGTATGCCAACTCTCTTCTTGCTACGGCAGAGGAAGCTGCACGAAACTATGATTTAAATATCGTATACCGTGTCATCAAGGAGTGCAAAGGTGATCGTAGCTTTATAGCGGGGTCAGGCAGTGTTGCATCCTATCACCCGTTATGTTTCTTTTAGTAATTGGCAATGTGCTCCATGTAGCTTTGCCTGAAGAACGTAACAGTGGCATTCAATGGACTCTGAAATCGCACCTCCAACATTTGGACTATGCTGACGGCATTTGCTTACTCTATCATAAGATCATGGATCTGAGCGTAATGGCTCTGGATCTCGAGAGAGAGGCAAAGGTTGGGCTAAAGATTAATATCAATATCATCAAGACGAAAATCATTAGCCTGACTGGGAACCCCACACTCCCCGTAAGTATCAATGGACAACTTGTAGAACAGGTAGACGAATTTGTCTATTTAGGTAGCATTGTTGCTGTTGATGGTGGCACTGAAAAAACTAGCAAAGCAGTTATCTCAGTGCTAAGTGCTAAAACCAAACTGGTGCTGTTTCGCTCCCTAATACGGGAACAGCACTATGAAAGTTTCCGCTGCAGTTACCAAGAAGCTGCAAATTTTCGTCAACATTTGTTTTCGTTGAATCTTAAGAGTTTTTTGGCCCGAAAGAATTTCGAATGAAGATCTCCTTCGCACGGGTCAAATACCAATCGACGAATTAATACGCAGGCGAAATTAACAGCGGATTGGTCATACGTTGCGGATGGGTGATAACTGATTGCTATGGTCGCGCTATGCGATGGAACGCCTTATCCCAACGAGGTCGACAAAGGGGCCGCCCTTAAATCACCGTGGCGCAGATCTGTGGATGAGGAATGTGCGTCTTTGAGAAAGAACTGGGATCAAATACGATACATGGCCAGAAACCATACGCGAAGGCTCTTGCCTTCGACGGATGCAGGCGGGACCTCTAGGCTCCTGGAACTTTGTGGACATAGATGACCTGAAACAGTTTAGGGCTGGGCATGTTCGCCACTATATCGGCAGCTCTGAGTGGTTTACGAGCAAAGACTACACTTCTAATTAGGTATAACAACGGACCCAACGTGGACTATTTTCATTGTGCGGGCTGCCCAGCATTTTTGGAGTTGACTTTTCCCCGACCCCTGATTTTCCAGTATATTTGTAACTACGAGGTTTACTGTCTAAGGGTCACCTAGCCCATGGCTTTATACCCCGGTCCTTGCGAAAGCGGTTTGGACCTCCAGCATGTTTACTGACACGGATCTTGATGTCAGATGGGGATTTCTCCATCCGGTGAATGCATTCACCTTCAGGAACCCAACCCCGGGGCTGCATCACCAGTTCGATGTCTTGCTTAACAACCGACAGCCCCCTCGAGACCAACTCCAAGATGGGAAGGGACCATGGTCCCCTGGGCTCACCCATCCCCGAGGTACACTATTCGCTATGGACTTCTCCATAGCAGGTGTGATCCTCCTTCGGCACCCTATTGGTTAAGCCTTACGTCGAATTCGGGCATGCACAACCCAGGCTCGTTGGACCTGTGACTACGCGTCTGTGCAGACAACGTAGCGCTGCTTTTCACATCCAGGTGGCCCCTTCAGTTTACTAGTCAGCAATGCGACTCAGGCAGTGTGGTCATCAATCCACAAACTAGCTAGATATAGGCGCGTAGGCATTTTCCACCAAGGCCATTCTCCCTAGCTAGCCCCTTCTGGACTCGGGTCATACGGAGCCGTCACCTCCGAAGCTCACACGACTTCCATATGATGCACCCCCCCACCAGAGGACATCAAAATCGTGCTAGGCCTTTAGTGCTTCCCTCCCGCAAACTATGGGGGGAGGTAGGCACGCCAAGAGCCACCCGTGCATAACTCAGGAGTACGGGACCGTTAGCGCCCGAATGGTCTTTGTACAGATCCTCGCGTATCCATGGCGTATCAACTGTACCAGGGGCCCCATTGCACTGTTAGGTCCGTGGTGTCACAACTCACCAAAGATCTCTGTCCGACTACAAACAGCCTTCCGAGCTGAGTGTCACACGGACACAAACCCCCCTGCGGGGAGTATATTTGTAACTGTTGGAATAGATTATTCAATGTTAAAATAGAGTTCCGATTTACCATATATTGGCGTGAATTAGGACCGATGTCATTATGGGCGTAGCCAGGATTTCGGTCAGGAGCAGCAAGCAAGCCCGAATTTTTTTAACATCATTATTTTCTTAGCAGTTGAAATTGTCGGTCGCGTATCGGTATTGATAGACCGGAATTTGGTCCTGCCAACAATAGTGTCGTTAGAGTAGGAACGCTCGCCACGTATAATGGATATGTAAAATTAAAAATACCGCCGTACAGAGGGCTGCGCCCGCAATACGAGGGTTTTTTAGATTTTGGATACATACATAGTGAATAATTTTGCACATATATTTTATAGGTAAAAATAATTTTATATAAAAAATAAAATAAATAAGAATTATGCACAATGTTAATGAAATGCTTCTCGTAAATCTATTTTTGAATTGGTCTAACTAAAAAGTGTTACAGAATGAAAGGCGTTAGCCTTTCATTCTGGAACGCGACCAATCCAAAAATAGATTTACTATGTATCATGGCTCCACATATTAACTGGATTTATTAGCTGTAACGCCGTTACCATGACTCCAAACTGGAAAAAAGCGACTGATATGAAATGTACCCATCGAGTTCTTTGATTTGATAAAAACTAAAAAAGTCGACTTTTTCCAATCTCCGGGACACCCTGTTTGCTTTGTCCTGCCAACGTCTAAGTATTTCGTGCTAAAGACTGTTACGATTCTACACATTCCTACCAAATTTCATAACGATCGGTTAGTGAACAAATTTGTAAATGTCCGGGACACCCTTTTATCTTGGCCATACCAATTTTTAAGTATTTCATGTCAAAGACTGTTACCATTCTACACATTCCTACCAAATTTCATGACGATCCGTTAAGCCGTTCGCGAGTTATTTAGTGAATAAATTTTCAAATGTCCGGGACACCCTGTTATTTTTGTCCTAATAACTTTTAAGTATTTCGTGCCAAAGACTGTTACCATTCTACACATTCCTACCAAATTTCATGACGATCGGTTAAGCCGTTCGCGATTTCGATTTCATAAGGGTTTTTTGTAAAATCTATCCACGGCGATCCACGATCCAAAAAGAGCTGCCTCTAGAAATATGTTGAGATATTACCGCCAAAACGGGCGATGTGCCTACACCGCAGGTCGAGCAAGGGTACAAAGAACGAGGCAAGGAAGGAGAAGAAGAAGCGTAGGAACGCTCGCGCTTCAAACAGTTCGTCTACTACCAACCATAGGGATCAATGTTAATGGTATTACCACCCAGCAGGAAAATCTGAAGCTTAAATACACTAACCGCTTTGCGTTTTCAGGAGAAAGGATGTACACTGAACAACCTGCAGAATTTTTGGTACATTACGCTTTCAGGTCCCCAAGGGAAATTTTTGATGTTTCCGATATTTTCCGCCATAAAGCGGACACATAGATTTATGGCGGACGGTGTCGCTAGTGTCGATAAGAAGAACAAGAAAAAATTCCCTTGGGGACCTAAAAGCGTAATATACCGAATTTTTGTTAGTCTCTAGGTTTGTTACCTTGCTTCGGGGTGAGCAGCTTGCTGCATAAAGAGCATGCTACGATGGGGTAGCATGATCTGCAGTCATAGACACACAATCGAATCCCGTGGCTTTAAATTAGTCAAAAAAATGGATTACCCATTACCCAAAAATAACATCAGAGACTTTAATTGTTTAACTCCCGTGTAGCGAACCGGGCGGCAGGCGCAACGTACATATTTACAAACCCGTGCGTAGTACGAGGCAAAATTGTCTTTAACTCCGCACGGTTTTTTTGCGATATTGATGTCTCGTACTGGGAATTGATTTGTAAATACGCAACCGGTCTTCTGATCAGATTGACACGGACCGGCGCGCGTCTTGTAAGGAGAATTTGGACACTCTCCTTGAGACCTTCGATGAAGGAATTGTCTGCAGTTCTAGGCATAATAGTAATTACATTCGAATTAATTTAGAAGAGGTCGCTATAAAGTCGAGCTGCTTCAGGAAGCCCCCGAATATGGCCACGCTCTAATAGAATTTGACAGTAATTGGAAAACTCACTTTTTAATAAAATAACATAAGGCCACCATCTCATCTCAGCATTTCAGTATAGTCCTGGAGTAGCATCCTAATCGATAACCGATAACTGTAGCAAAAACCAAAACAATTTCAAGATACATATCTATACTTTCTTCGAACCTTCTTCGACCGCATAACCAAAGTGAATAAATATCTTGTATTTGCAAGTTTCTTGCAATTTCTCTGGTAATTTTGTAGGATGTGAGACTCTGGGGAGTAGTCTAGGAAATATATCTACATTCTAACAAAACTAAACACTTGCCCATCCTCCGCAGTATCCATATACCGTGCATATGTGTTGTGTACTATTCATATGATAGGTTCAACGAAAGAACTTTTCCAACCTGACGCAAAGACGCCATTATCCCTTGCAAAGGACACACAGCATCAGCAGTAGCAGTCCAAGCATCGCTACAACGAGAGAAAAAGGATATAATCTTAAATCTCCACTCGTATCCTTGTGTGTATAGATAGTTTCTTGCGAGCCCAAGAGAATGCGGAAAGTTTTGAGTTAGTGTGTCTGCGTATCGATTCCATTCGAGGCAAAATCGTATAGTCCAGGACTGGATGCTACAAATAATAATAATGGAGGAATGAGTCAGAACATTGTTTGGCTTCTATTGGAGTTTTGTACTTTGTTTGGATTTTTGTTGGGTTGATGTACTATTAATGTCCCGACCATAGGACATTTAATTGATATGGATAGGATGGCTTTTACAGGAGGCGGGAGCGTTCGAGGTAAGGAAAAGAGCAGGGAGGCGGGTTTATTATTCATTTAGTAGACCATGGTGAAGTTACTTTTGATAAAATGAAATTTTGTTTGCAACTAGATGTTTCACTCTGGAAAAAGTCTTCAATACTCGGATTTTAAAGGCATAGGTACCAGGGACGTAGCCAGGGGGGTCCGGACCCCTCCCGAAATTATTTTAATAGGCTTTTAATCTTAATTTTCCAAAGGGCTTCCAATTTATTCATTCCTAGAATGTTGTTGGAATTAGATTGTAGGTATGTAAGCTTGCAGTCAGAGAAATTGTGCCATCTGGATGACACAACCAATTTGAAAAGCGTAAAAAGGTGGCCCAAGATTGGGATAGTCAGGGCCGGATTTCCCATATGGGCAACCTGGGCAACTGCCCGGGCAGCAAATTTTTGAACCATTTCGTTGGTTTTAAATTCTGACATATAAAATTTAATTTCTTCCCTTCAATTTACTGTAGCTAAGAGTACTCGTCTCAATCTAGGGTGAATAATTGCACCCTCACATCAAATTGTGATGTGACTCAGCCTTCAACATTTAAAACGAGCGAGAACCATTCGCTGGGATTCTGGTGGCGGGTAGTTCGGTTAGGCTAGGAATAGAACACATCTTTGTAACGCATTGACTCCACTTTAAACAAGGGCATATACTAAGTGTCTATTTTTATATAGGAAGCCTAGAGGAGCTATCACTCAAGGAACTTCTGCATAAATAACAT
Source organism: Microchrysa polita (assembly GCA_949715475.1). Taxonomy (NCBI): domain Eukaryota; kingdom Metazoa; phylum Arthropoda; class Insecta; order Diptera; family Stratiomyidae; genus Microchrysa; species Microchrysa polita. The sequence continues at coordinate 111,971,965 of OX454416.1, read as the reverse complement.
AAAATGTTGGACATGTTTTTAATACACAAATACTTGGCCTCGAGCTCTTGATTTAAGGACTACTTGCATCTTAATACCCCCCGATTGGAAGAAAATGTTTGGTCATGTCGATACTTCGGAAAGTCAAGTCAAGTGCAATACACACATTGTATGAGCAAAAGTTGATTCGGCAGTACTAGTGTTCTTTTTTCTATTTTGAAATTAAATGCCAAAAGATTTTATCACTTACCCATAATAGCTCAAGAAGTCAAACATGCTTTTCTCACGTGGTAGACATATAAACGCCGATAAATTTTACTTCACAGTCCTAACACACAGCATATATGTTGGCAGTAAGGACATCGTCGACTTGAGTGAGTTGCAATTTTCCATCCATTCCTCCTCGATTTTGACATATTCAACATTGGTAATTAAGGTTGAGTTCTTCTTTTCAATGTTGCAGATATGCCAAGTTTCAATTGTTAAAAGGATGAAGAATACGAAAATTGAAACAATCTGGACAGGCCTAATAAAAGCTAAATAATGCATTTTCGAGTTTTTGTTTGAACATAATGTTTTTCACCAAAAAAGCGGGTTAATTGCATTATACAACGAAAACTGCAAAAAAAGTCAAAGTGTCGCGTCACCTTAACAAATTCGCGTAAGCTCTAGTAAAATTGAAGTTTCTTACGAAAAATAGAATGGAGGAAATAGTAAACTAGCAAATTTTATTTGTTGGGTAATTGGTAATTCATTCATCTTGTCAAAAAACTATCGAAAATGCATAAGCAACCTCAGAAATTAACGAGTTATTTAAAAAACATTTTGAACGCATTCACAATGTACAATCGAATGTATAATTAGAGTACATCGTTTCAGTTTTCATGTCGTCAATAAAATTTTAATGCTTTTTTAAACAATTTGGGTGGGTATCCAGGCCTGGACTGACTGGAATTTTCATTTGACAGAGGGTCGCCAGCATTTTGCTTTCTCTGTGCATACTACATACAACTACTTCCAAGATTAACCATTGTGGCGAAGGGCAGCTACAGCCCAGGAGCGCCATACAGGCTAAATACGGCCCTTAGTCCTTCATAATGGAAACTTTGGCAAATTTCGTAAGTCCCCAAAATTTGAAATAAAATATTTTCCCTGTAAGAATGAATTCGCTACGCGAGCCCAAGCATACTTTCCATAGTTCTTGACTGTTGTTTGTAATGCTTTAATTTTTAGGTAAGGTAAATTTATACATTTATGCGCAATAGAGTTTCGTTAAACCTTATAAAGTGAAAAATGTCGTATATCACGAATTCTTTAAGCAACCCTAGGGTTGTTGCTTCGTACTGATACCAGAGAGGCCTTTGGTTGTAAACGTGGCACTGTTTGCTTCTGATGATAACGGGGCAATTAAGTACCTACTCATGCTTGCTATCGTGCTCCTTCAAGCTCGTCAAGCAATAAAATTGGATTCGACACAGGAACAGCCGGACAGGAGGCATGTGCTGCAACGGGACAACGCCGAAACTAGTTTCCACAGTTAAACAAACATTTATTTCTAATATTGTCAGAATTTTTGAAACCGAGCATCGGACCCCTCCCGAAACAAAATCCTGGCTACGTCCCTGATAGGTACTGCGAGACTGAAATCCACCCGTGTGTTATCATGTAATTACACGTTTGAGTCTTCTAGTACTCAAATCGGTTCGGCTTTGGATCTTGGTGACTAAAGATTTGTGTTCGTAGAAACAACTCATTATTCAGCAACCGTAATCTGAGGCATATTTGCATATATTTTTTAAGGTGGCCATACATTCCTAGTATCGACTATCATTTATTTATACACGCATAAGGTTGTATTACACTATCAAATAAGGTTTGTCCAGTGGATCAAACTAAATTTGTTCCACTTTTCCAATGACCAAAAGTGTTTTTCAAGACCTATTACACTATGGGAGAAACAAATGAGCAATTTGTTTGGACAATGATGTAGTCAGTTGGGGTTTGGGGCATTTGTGTGACCAACGCGTGATATGTTAGTTTCAGAACAAATTTGACCAAAGCTAAATTTATTTGATTACGGAGAACTAAGTGATAAAATGTCACGCTCTGTGGCTCACTTGGTTGAGTCGCACTCTACGATGCTTGTAATCTAGAATTCCGGAGATCGAATCTCGTAATAATAACGTATTTGCGTCGAAGATATGTGTGTCACTGTTGTAATTGTCATTGTATTTGTTATTAGGGTTTTGTCAATTCAATTTTGAATTCTTACGGCCTTAGACCTAAGAAAGAGAGTAAAATCATTATGACTAAAATCCGTCAAGATGATGAATGTTCGAAATTGGGGTGACACATATGTTTTTGGCCATAGGAATTCGTTATCTACTTTTGACGTTTGTGTAAATAGTGAAAATGTCCCACACAATAGCGATATCTGATGAATATTTTATTCAATAATTTGAAGACATATTTGACTAGAGGGATTTGAATGGATATGGGTTCACAAAAAATTACAAATTGACAAAAAATTACAAAAATTCTTCTTCTTTAATTCTTCTTACAACAGATGGCTTATCCTGCCTTTTTTTTGTGCTAATAATGCAATCCAAATGCGTAATTTGAATTTCGTGCAAATGATATTATGCGTCACATGCCGGTGATCCTCGAAGGGGATCGGTCAGTACCGGCTCGTTGCGGAGCGAGGGTCGCGAGACGCCACGCGCTTGCAATTTTACATCGCCGATAATGGTCCGAGGGGTACCTCACCAAGCGCGAATGCGAGGACTATGGATACTACCCCGAGCACAAAGGATTAACAACTTTTTAACAATTCACTGGTTTTAGTGGAATTCATACTATTTATACTATGTACTACGTTATGATATGTGATCACGCGAAAGAAAGAGAATAAAAAAAAAATCGAAACTAAAGGAAATTTTCGATGTTAACCTAGGTTTCTTACGTTAAACTAAAATTCGGGGCGGCAAAAGTAATATAATATTAGAATAATGTCGTTAAATTTGAGTCTTTTAGGATACCCAAGATTTGGGGAACAGTAACAGGGAACAGGGTATCCTGTTATATTGTTCGGCATTTTATTACTTCACTCGAATGGTAAAAAACCTCTAATCCTCTACGGACATACATGTCGATACAGTTCATAAGCTTCTATCCCGGCCTTAATTTTAGGATCGGTATTGTGAACTGCACACATCATTCGTATAATTTTGGTATCATGTAAACGTACTCGATCTTGTCAGTATCATCTGACAACTGACAGTAAGGCTTCATGCACACGCCGCGAAAACGGCTCGCAAGCTCGACACATCGAAATGCATTGGCTCTTATGGGAAGCTCATGACGAGCGACAGCAAGCGAGAGCCATGCACAGTCAAAACACGGCTCGCGAGCCGTGAATTTGCGGATTGTGGTGCACGATATGTGAAAACACGTCTCGCTAGTTGTGATTTGACAGCGGCACGGCTCTCGCTGTCGTGAGCTTCCCATAAGAGCCAATGCATTTCGATGTGTCGAGCTTGCGAGCCGTTTTCGCGCCGTGTGCATGTAGCCTAAGGGCTCTCTTCCACTGCAAGCGTAAACTTGAGCGGCGCGGCGCTCCAGCGGCAAAGCTTTCACAAAATGTGCGAAAAAAAGCTTTTACTAGTAAAAGGTATAAGCACACACAATATTCAGAAAGCTTTTCCATTGTATTGAATGGAATTTTTGTTTATTTTGCATAGTTACGCCATATTTTGCTTGGCTACGCCATTGAAATTCGGCGTAAGGCGTAAGGCTTCATGCACACGACGCGAAAACGGCTCGCAAGCTCGACACATCGAAATGCATTGGCTCTTATGGGAAGCTCATGACGAGCGACAGCAAGCGAGAGCCGTGCACAGTCAAAACACGGCTCGCCATCAATATTTACAGAGTGGACCTCGGATTCTCGAGTTACATACTTTTGCAACGCTAAACTACATGGAACGTGCTCTTGAAGAACTTATTTATTTATTTATTTATAAATTCGGATGTTTTACACAGCTTATACGCTCCAATTACAAAACAAAACAATAATGCTAAGAATTAAAAAAAAAACAAAGTTGAGTAAGGTAAAATTAAAAATTAGGTACATTATAAAAAAAAAATATAAATAGGCAAAAATTATCAATTATTAAAGTTTTTAAAATGAAATGAAATTATAAACCAGAGACCCTTCCGATAATAACGCTCCTTAGGTCTGATTTGAAAATATCAAGAGACGTGGGAAAAGAACCGAGTTGTAGGATGTTGTGATATCGGGGTAAACGAAGCAGGGGCGAGTGATAGTATAGCTCTGTGCGGGCGAAAGGAATAATGAATAATGACGATAGCCTCGTTAATCTATTTGGAACGCGAATAGTAAATTCGTTGTGCAAAGGAAGCGACGGGAAGCTGTTGCAAATATTAAATAGGAAACACTCATCCAGATATAATCTTCGTCTCTCCAGGGGTTGCACACAAAGGAATTCAAGACGATTATCATAAGGGCAATAGGGAATATGGAATTTAAAAAACAGAATACGAGTGAACTTCCGCTGTACCGACTCAATAAGAGCAGTTAAGTAGGTGAAGTGCGGAGACCAAACGGGGGAGCAGTATTCAAGGATACTTCGAGACAGAGAATTGAAGAGAGTAATACAAGTTGAAATATTACTAAATGCTTGAGAGGAGCGAAGAACAAAACCTGCCGTTCTCGAAGCTCTATTACATATGTCAATTATATGAAGGTTAAATTTCAACTTACTATCAAATAAAACCCCCATATCCGTAAAGCGATCGACTTTCACTAGAGGAGTAGCATTTATGCAATATTCATACGATAAAGGTGATTGTTTAAGCGAGAAGGTCATAGAATGGCATTTTTGGACATTCAGACTTATTGAGTTTCTTCGACACCAATTTTCTAACGCCACAAGGTCACCTTGAAGGATATGGCAGTCATCGACCGACTTGATAATCCTGTAAAGCTTTAAGTCGTCAGCGTAAAGTAGACAGGAAGAAGAAACATTACTAGGGAGATCATTATCAAAAATGTTGAAAAGCAGTGGACCTAGTATTGAACCCTGGGGAACTCCGGACGAAGGGCAAAAGACAGAAGAATAAGAGCTATTGTATACAACCCGGCACTCTCGGTTAAACAGGTAGGACGAAAACCAAGTTAGAAGGGATCCACTAACACCAAAATCTTGAAGTTTGGCAAGTAATATACCATGGTCGACCGTGTCAAATGCCTTAGAAAAGTCGGTGTATACGACATCAACCTGACACTGATTGTCCAACGCTCTGGCCACAGACCACAGTGTTAGTGAAATGTATGAGATTAGTACAAGTCGAACGACCTTTAACGAAGCCATGTTGCTGCTCAGCGAAAAGTGCAGAAACAGCGGGATATAGTTTGTTATGGACAATACGCTCGAGAATTTTAGGAAAACAGGATAAAAGAGATATAAGACGATAGTTTTTTACAGAGAACGTGTAAGGGGATTTGGGAATGGGAAGGATATTTGCTGCTTTCCAAGAATTAGGGAAAGTTCCACTGTTCAAGCTTAAATTGAAAAGAAAGGCCAAGGGAGTACTCAAAGTGGAAGACAGAGATTTAATAAAGAAATTTGGAAGTTCGTCAGGGCCAGAGCCACCATCTGCCTTCAAAGTATCCAGAATAGCAGCTACTTCGAATAAGTTTTTCCAGTGGTCTGCAGACTCCATGTCATATATTTTTTTTAGTAATACTACATTAAAAAAATTCTTTAAAAAAATTTAAGAATTTTTTTTTAATTAAAATTAAAAATTTCGAATTGTGATGGGTTTTTGAAATTTTAAATGATTCAGAAATGTCTGCTATAGTGTTGACTAAAATCCAAAAATAAGTTTAAGCCCATTACCTTAGTAGTTTTTTTTAATTCTTACTTTAAATGGCAAAATTCTAGGTTATTTAAAAAAAAACCTAAAAATGCATATATCTCAGTGACCATTGATTCGATGCGATTCAAGAGATTTTGTTTGTTTTTCTCTTGAATCGAAGGGGTTTTTGGCAGCTCTTGGCCTTTTTAACAACGGGTAGCTCCGGGACGATTTACATCGATGAACCGGCTGCCGTAGGAACATTTTATGGACAACACAAACATCCATGGGTCACAGTGGCATTCGAACCCACGCACCGGCAACTCAGAGATAGAGTGACATCTCTGCCACTGATGACATCTCTGCCACTGAGCCACCGAATGCCCCTTGGCCTTGGGTCGCATCTTTCGATGGCTGTAACTTTCGAAAGGTATCGGCTAGGACTCTGAAGTGTTCGGCAAAATGTTCGCACCAAAATGCCTGCACTATAAAAAAAATTGAAAAATAGTCTCCTATTCCCTTGGTACCTCCTATGGAATTTTATTGATCTTGGGTCGCATATTTGAACAGCTGTAACTTTCGAAAACTTTGTGCTGGCAATCGAGATCCCCGTGCTGGATTCTAAAACTCCAGCTCGTCTTTCATGCTCCGTTTCGAATTCATCATTCAAGTACCACTAGTTAGGGATCTGTGAAGCATCATGGTAATTTTTCCTGCTATAAAGACCCGTATATTTGCAGCAGCACATTTATGTGATCTGACCCGCGAATACGTCTTGTAACAAAACAACAATTTATTATGCCCACCCATGCAGGTTAGGCGTTGTAATTTGTGATACTTGATGGAATTTGGGTCAGTAAATTATCATACTAGAACTTACCGTTATATTATAGTGAGTCATACATTTTTCATAGGGAAATTGTGTCCCCTATGCACTGTTGTATTTTGAAAAGCTCATCTTAAAGCTCTACAAAGTCCTAGACCAATGATCAAAATTTTGAATGTTGTGAACTGTGGAAACTATTTTCGGCGTTGCCCCATTACAGAACATCCCTCCTCTCCCACTTTTCATGTACAATTATTATCGAAGAACTCGAAGCAGCAAGCCTAGGGTTCATAAACAATCGCAATATACGACATTTTCTTCCTTTATAAAATTTAACACAACTCTATTGTCCGTAGGTATAAATTTACCTTGCCTAAAAAATTAAAGCATTACTGAATGTTGTTTGAGTGAAGAAGTATGCAAAGTATGCTTGGCTCGCGTATCCGGGTCCAGTGTCGTGCCGCTTTTGCCTTTCCCTCTGAGAAAAGCGACTTCATTGTTACAGGAAAATATTTTATTTCAAATTTTGGAGCCTGTATGAAGCCTTACGAAATTTACCAAAGTTTCGCTTTCTTCAAATCGTCGTGAAGAGGGGGGGGGGAAGCATTTTGCCTGAAAACTGGACTCCGCAAGTATGTGTACAGCCAGTGTTGCCAATTTAGCCGTTTTCCGGTCAAATTTAGCCGGAAACCGTGCTGTTTAGCCGGAGGAAATTTCTAATTCCGGCCGGCCGGATTTTTAGCCGGAATTGATTTACTTCGACCGTTTTTCCGGCAAAAATTATTTTATGATTTTTTTTTGAAACTAGAATCAATTTTTCAATATTCACAAACAAAATAATTGATCGCCGTGAAATTATTTCGACATACACTTATTGTTGTGTATTAGGGTAAGTACCTACCTACTATGTCCACCTAGAGGAAAACTTGCATTTATGTCTCCTGGGAAAAATTGCCGCGGAGACTTGCATTTTTTCAATAAATGCAGGGTAATGGGTTTCACGTAAACTGATGATATTAGTGGGGGGGTGTGATAACGTCAAGCGAATTAATGTCAATTGCCACTATTTCCCACCCAAATGCGAAATAATGTCAATTGAGATAAATTCGTTTTTGAAAACGAAACACTGTCAACCCCCAAAGCGAAATAAAGTCAATGTAAGTAGATGCGCTTCAGATGTTTTTCTTTCGCATTGTTTCCATTAGATTTCCGCTTTAGTTAATACGACCCTAAGTAGTCCAATACAGACAAGTATTGTCTTAGTGTTCCTGGGCTCATTATCAAATTAAAACAGGTTATTGGATGAAAATATCAACCATTGTTGTTGTTTTGACAGAATCGCAGCTTTTCTTCGAGCATTCGAGGCGAAACGACACTCACATCGAAGTAAAACAGAGATCTAATAGATTTCCGCTGATTTAAAGCGGAAATCCATAGGAACCTAAGAAGTCCAATGAAGACAAGTACATTGTTTCGGTTCGGTTCCTTCAAGCAGATTTCCACTTTAGTTTACATGAACCCAGGAATCATATCAACTAAAGCGAAAATTTGATTCGGGAAATTTCAGAGCTTATAAAATAAAAGCTTCATTTCGTGTTGGGCTAACAAAAAATATTTAATATATGCCTATCCACTGGGAGGGAATTTTTTTTTCAAAAGCGAATTAATATCAACTGATTTTATTTCCCTTTGGCAAAAGGAATTAATGCCAATTGCCTTTATTTCCTTTTTACGACGAAATAACGTCAATTGACATTAATTCGTTTGACATTATCACACCCCCCCGATATTAGTACCTAGTCTATAAGCATGTAATTTACTAACCACCAATATGCTGAATAATTTGCAAAATGGAAGACAGTTTCTTAGATAAAATTCCTTTACTGAGCAATTCTTGGATCATGGGGGTACCTGAACATAGGCCTGTTCGGTACCGAGATTTCAGTACCGGGTTCCGGTTTTTTTCAATACCCGGTACCACAAGCGGTTTCCCTGACTCAGGTTTTTTTTTCAGTACCGACGGTTTTTTTAACCATAAGCCGGTTTTTTGAGTACCGGGTTAAAAACCGACTCAGGTTTTTTTCAGTACCGACGGTTTTTTCAACCATGAGCCGGTTTTTTTGAGTACCGGGTAAAAAACCGGTACCAAAAAACCTGAAAAAACCGGCTCATGGTTGAAGTGAATCGTTCTTTTTAACTCGGTACCAAAAAACCGACTCGTTGGTCGGTTTTTTAACTCGGTACCAAAAAAACCGGGATATCGGTACTTTAGAATATCGGGTCCGGTACCAAGTGAACACCGGTTTTGTACCGGGATCCCGGTTTTTGGAACAGGCCTACGCTGAACATTTTTCCATTTTTGAAAGTGTCAATTCTTTACCACAGATAACGTAATCATGCCAGATTAAGTACAAGGGTGAAAACCTTTTAGCGCGATTCATAGATATTGATAATATCGCCGGAGCTTTGTAGTGTTCTACACTAACGTTGTGCAAGTAGTTTGCCCAGTAAACTACAAAAATTAGATTTAAGTGTGTATATATTTCGGGGGCAACTTACCCCCTTTTTTAGCACAAAAGCTAAGTGGTGAAGAAGGAGGTAAGTTGCCCCCAAATATATACTCACTTAAATCTAATTTTTGTAGTTTACTGGTCAAGCTTTTTGCACAACGTCTGACGATTGATAGAAACTACCATTTTCGTAGATGCATTACATTTTTTTGTGGGGTTTGTAGCAACAAATTTATCAAAAATCTATACCATTTTCCGGTCAAGCTCATAATTTCGGAACATCTTTGGAGCATCAAATTTGTAATTGCGGAATATCAACAATGGAACAATGGAACATCAATTTCGTAACTATGGAAAATAAAATAAAATTTGGAGGGTTCAAATTCGAAAATGAATAACAAGCTTGACACACATATTTTCGAATGACGCAAATTTATCATCATTAGCACGAGTTCCAAAGTACGCATTTGGACCATCATTTGGTCAATAATGACTTTACACATTTCTATTAAAATTCTTTAATAGAAGAGTGTATCCTCAAATTATTGAACTGAATATTCATTAAAATATTGCAATTGTGAGGGACATTTTCACCATTTACACAAACGTGAAAAGTAAATGACGAATTCTAATGACGAAAGTGTATCACCCCAATTTCGAGATTTCATCTTCATGATGGATTTATTCGTCATGATGATTTGGATATGTGTCTTGGGCCTAAAATGGTTAAATTTTAATCAAAATATGAAATTATTCAGGTGCGATGATGGTAATATATCCATACATAAATGCGGTTGCCCTTGTCCATAGTTACGCATTGGACGTTCCTTTTACGAATTTTATGTTCCTCAATTTCGAACCTAATTTGATTATGGACTATGGACACCGAGAAATTGGACCTGTATACAACAATTTTGACTAGTTGAGCTATCTAAATCCGAACAAAGTAAATTTTGACTGTAATGTCAGCGATTGGAGAATACATATATGTAATAAAACTAATAAATCTGCCTAAGGCATAGTTTACGGGTAGTATTCCATAAAAGAAATAAAATTATTAAAATCTTACTATATTTTTTCGCAATGTGTGTTTTGTATGATTTAGCCGGTTTTTTGGCCGTTTTTCTGGCTGAAAATTATTTAGCCGGATTTTTAGCCGTTTTTGAAAAAAATAAAGCCGGTTTTCCGGCTAAATTTAGCCGTTTTCTAAATTTCCAGTTGGCAACACTGTGTACAGCATTGGGCCCTCGGGAGTCTGGTCACCTTATGGTAGATAGAAACCGAAAACTGCTTTGGATAGCTGATCGATAAAGATTAAGCTACTGTGAGTTTCAGATCTCTCCATTTTCATATCGCTGAATGCCGCAACAAAAACTGGTCACTTAATCTGTCAGATGCATTGCGCCCGCCCGAAGGTTAAGGATTGTATGTATGACCAAAATGGCTTAACTTGGTTGGCAGCTAGAGACATTTCAATATTCGAAAAATAGCTCCTCATAGCGGATTGAGTGATGCGTTTAGCTTCTGCAGGAGATTGCTTGAAGGTAGAGAGAGTAAGGGAAGATGGAGAGCGCTTCCACTTGGTCCGGGCTTTATCCTTTTTACGTAGTGCGTTAGAAACTGCTTGCGTACTCGTAAACCAGGGGAAACTCTTACTTTTTTGGCGAATGAAGTGGTGTGAAGCGCGATATAATAATGTTCAGGTAGTTGTAGAACTTTTCCACAGCTTGATCACTATATCAGCAAAAAATGAGGACCAGTCATAGTCAGCTTTGCGATAGTTGTAGCGACTAACGGTTAAATCATGCTTAATAGTTCAGTAATATCGTGTCGATTTAGTACCATTCCGTGAAAAAAATACAGAAGTTTTTTTCTCATTGTTTCTTTATGTATTATGGGGCGCTGATTCCGAATATGAACTTTGCACCCTAAAAAAAGTGCCGCAACCTTTAAAAAAGGGGGGAAAGGGGGGCATTTTTTCGTTTTTTTGCGATTATTTCAAAAACGGTAAGAGATACAGAAAAATGGTCTGAGGACGAAAAAAACTACATAAAATTATCTTTGCAATGATATATAACACATTAGAGTTTAGTTGAATATTTCGGCGTTAGAATAGAACATAAATTAGAATATTTTCATTTTAGACCTTTTTTAAAAGCTCCATAACTTTTGAAAGAATGTTAGTTCAGCCGTTAAATTTTGTATAAGTACTCATAATAAGTTCAAGATCATTTTAAGGTAAACATTGAGTCGCTCCGGTCAAGGACCCCCATTATCCCCCCATTTAAATTTTTCAAAACGGCATATCCATAACTCCCCCCAAAATTGGAGCAGAGTGGTAAATTTTGGTTTGCTGCGATTGGAGGTCATAGTCACCCCACCCACCAAAAATCAGCTCATTCGGATGAAAACTAACGGTACCTCCCATACAAAGTGACCCAAGACAACTTTGTTCTACAGTTTATAAAATGAGTAGTACCTACTCGTACGTAGAACAAATTCCTGATGGGTCACTTTGTATGGGAGGTACCCTCAGTTTTTATCCGAATGAGCTGATTTTTGGTGGGTGGGGTCACTATGAGCTCCAATTTCAACAAACCAAAATTTAGCACTCTGCTCCAATTTTGGGGGGAGTTATGGATATGCCGTTTTGAAAAATTTAAATGGGGGGATACTGGGGGTCCTTGGCCGGAGCGACTCAATGTTTACGTTAAAATTAGCTTAAATTTGTTGTGAATACTTATACAAAACTTTACGGCTGAACTAACATTCTTTGAAAAGTTATGGAGCTTTTAAAAAAGGTCTAAAATGAAAATATTCTAATTTATGTGCTATTCTAACGCCGAAATATCCAATTAAACTCTAATGTGTTATACATCAGTGCAAAGATAATTTTATGTAGTTTTTTCCGTTCTCAGACCATTTTTCTGTATATTTTACCGTTTTGGAAATAATCGCAAAAAACCGAAAAAATGCCCCCCTTTCCCCCCTTTTTTAAAGGTTGCGGCACGTTTTTTAGGGTGCAAAGTTGATATTCGGAATCAGCGCCCCAAAATACATATAACAAAATTGAGAAATAAACTTCTGTATTTTTTTTCCTGACGAAAATACGATATTATTGGACTATAATTGGTGCCAGAGGAAAAGCAATTTCAATTAACAAAGGAGGATGATGAGGGTCAGGATTCACATAATAACAGGGCGAACCCAAGGGGGGGATTTAGGGGATGAAACACCCCCCGAAATTTTAAAATGAAAATTATAGGTATGAATAAAATTCACACAAAATATCTTTATTGATAAATGGATAAATCAAATACCTAAGTGATGATTTTCACTATGCCCGACGTCAGACTATCGTTTTAAAGTGCCCATAGACCTTCCAACCGATTGAAGCAATTTTTTGATTGCCCGATAAATTGGAAGGTGTATGTGACCATCTAATCCATTTTTTTTATTGGACGTGTGGAACATATTGCCATGCAATTTTTCATACAATCTGTCATGATAATCATGTGTTTTCAGTTGCTGATTTATTGACATAAACCAGTGGTCATTCTTCATGTTGTGGTTCTTGCGGTCATTGGCTATATCCACACATGCGCGCTTTTGTCTTCCCTATCGTCTTCAAGCTCCGTTTCCACTTTCAACATTGAACTGATTGCGTCAAGTAATCAGAAGAGATGAATGCTTCATTCTATCCACATCTGTTCATTATTTATCGTTAGATGTGTGTCGCGGCTTTGTTCAGGACAGATTAATGATCAATTCTTTCGTTAATAGTATGAACAGATGGTGAGTTGTTGACATATTCAACATTTGCAATCGCGTTCAAGAATTAATACCTTTCTTAAATAGCGCAGCGCAGTCCTCCCAATTTTCAATTGTCAAAATGACGAAGACGAACGAAAATTGAGTGTCTATACAGGCCCATTCTCCATCGAAAGTAGCAATGGATCTTCCATCGCCACAAAATATATGATTTTCGCTATGTGTTTGTGTGTTGTCTCGTGTGAACCGCGAGATTGTCATTTCAGATTGCGCGATAAATTGCATAGTGTATGTGCTGTATGGGCGTCAGATCGGTTTGTCAATCGATCGGACAGTATATGGGCAGTCTTAAGCCTAAGGTTTAAGAACATTTAATGCGTTGGATTTCATGAGCCACTTTGCAAATACAAATCACCCCCCGAAATAAATTCCTGGGTTCGCCCCTGCATAATAATATGGTGAAGGCAAAAGAGATACGCAGGGTTCTACAAAATTGTGTAAGAACAGGTCGAGAAGCCGATCATTTGAATTTCTGACAAAGTTAACTTGGCATAAATTATTTAGAGATATAAAGGATGAGAGTACAAGAGAGAAGAAATCGGTAGAGATAATATCTAAACTATGATCATTGAATGTCCACAAAACAGAGGGCAGATTAAAGTCACCACAAATAGTAATAAAATACCGGCGTACAGAGGGCTGCGCCCGCAATACGAGGGTTTTTTAGATTTTGGATACACACATAGTGAATAATTTTGCACATATATTTTATAGGTAATAAATAAGAATTATGCACAATATTAATGAAATGCTTCTCGTAAATCTATTTTTGGATTGGTCTAATTAAAAAGTGTTATAGAATGAAAGGCGTTATGTATCATGGCTACATATATTAACTGGATTTATTAGCTGTAACTATGTTACCATTACTCCAAACTGGAAAAAAGCGATTGATATGAAATGCACCCATCGAGTTCTTTGATTTGAGTACCCATACGTCCATGTCCAATAAAAACTAAAAAACTCGACTTTTTAAAATCTCCGGTACACCCTGTTAGCTTTTTCCTACCAACGTCTAAGTATTTCGTGCTAAAGACTCTTTCGATTCTACACATTCCTACCAAATTTCATAACGATCAGTTAGTGAACAAATTTTTAAATCTCCGGGACACCCTGTTATCTTTGCCCTACTAACTTCTAAGTATTTCGTGCCAAAGACTGTTACTATTCTACACATTCCTACTAAAATACATGACGCTTGGTTAAGCCGTTCGCGAGGTATTTAGTGAACAAATTTGTAAATGTCCGGGACACCCTGTTATCTTTGCCATACCAATTATTAAGTATTTCATGCCAAAGACTGTTACCATTCTACACATTCCTACCAAATTTCATGACGATCCGATAAGCCGTTCGCGAGTTATTTAGTGAACAAATTTTCAAATGTCCGGGACACCCTGTTTTTTGTGTCCTACCAACTTTTAAGTATTTCGTGCCAAAGACTGTTACCATTCTACACATTCCCACCAAATTTCATGATGATCGGTTAAGCCGTTCGCGAGTTATTTAGTGAACAGACGGACGGACAGACGGACAGACGGACGGACAAAATCGATTTCATAAGGGTTTTTTGAAAAATCTAAAAAACCCTAATAAGACTGAGGGAAGTACGACGTAACGAAAGAGGAGAATTCAAGGAAGAACACTCAGAGAAAAGTGCAGGTCAGATTAAATGAAAATCACTTTATTACAAACAGATGTTTGAAAATGCGCCCATCATAATTATGTTTGAGTTAACCACAGACAGATGTTTGATTTGAAAATCGTATCCAACAATTTTATGTTGTAAAACGAAACGATAATATGTTTGAACCTTCATTTAAATCAAACATTTGATTGTTAATTTGAACATACTTACTATACTTAATACAAAAATGTATATATTCCAAATGAACAGGATGGACATTTCAACTAAACAAAAGTAGTAGTAATTTCAAAAATTTTATTGTTTCAGGAGGTTAAATACAAAAAAAAGTGTAGTTGAAAGAAATATTGTTTGATATGAGCTATGTCAATGTTTAAAACCAATGAAATTAAATTTGATCTGAAATGATAATTTTGTTGGTGATGCCCACGATTCTATGCTGCGGCCAATGCATTAAAGTAGGTACAAATAAAAGAAAGTTGCACCAAATCCTGATCTTGCTTGCTTGCTATACCGCTCTATGGCGTCGCGTCGCTCGCGGTGTAGTCACATCGCCCATTTTGGCAGTAATGTCTCAGGCTATTTCTACTGGCAGCTCTATCTTGGATCGTGTCATCGCCGTTAACTTACTGCTATAGGGGCCCAAAATTGTAAAAACAAAAACACACAAAGAAACAAAAGATTATTAAACGGAAAAAAATAACTTATCTGACGATGTGATTTTGATGTCTCGGGAGTCTTTGAATTTTTCTGCAAGTACTATTGACCGACTTTGATTTCTAGTTCCTGTTAACATTTTCCGTGGCTTAGGCGGTTCAGGTTCAGATATCTTTCTACGATGCTTAAAATCTGGAGACCTGTGAAAAGGCAGTGGAGATAGAAAGTAATACAAGCTATATTTTCCGAAACTGTGGTACAAAACATCAACCTGATATAGACATACAATATCGCTGACGGGACACGAAAATCCTAAATGAACACTACTCATACTTACTTACCTCTATAACTTTATACAAACGCCACAATCACAACATTTTTTCTCAGTTACATGTTGACTTCCACACTCAACTTGTAAAATTGTAATGCAATTTGCCTAATCATGACTGCCACTTATTCAAACACAAAATTATTATTTCAAGCAATCGCGTTTTCGTATGAAACATTTATTCGATTAGTACAATTTTAGTATAATTGTTTTAAAAATAGATCTTCTTCGATTCAAAGTAATACTGTTTGACGTAAAAAACAAAACATTTACACTTAATCGCGTTGTTTCTTGTTTAATATAAACATACTCTATTTAGGTTTCAACAATCAACAAATTTAGAACAATTATCAATATGTTCAATTCAAATAGATATTATTTTTCTTTTAACAATATATGCAAAATTGGTTCAAACAATATTTTCAACAATAAGTATATTTTATGTTTGCAGAAAATTTGGTTAAATTAAATATTTTATGTTTAGTTCAACCAAAATCTATTCATATTGAACAAATTATCATTTGCATATTTTTTTATTTCAAAAATACGAATTTTTGATTTAGCCATTGGAATTCCTTTCAGTGAAAGTTTCATATACATTAATTGGAGAGTTGCAGGGAACATATACGCATGCAACTAAGAAATTTTGGGTATGGGAGACTTTAACTGCTGTAAGTACACATTCAACAGGATGTGAAGGCAAAAAATTAGCGCAGGCCGAACTGAAGAGAGAACTATTAATAGCCACAACGTGATTAACCTCATAGCTGATTTGTTCAAGCAAACTTAAGGTTTTGGATGTTGGTTCTTTAGGACATGAGCGAAAGAACATCGAAGAAAACATATTGTCGGTCGGTGGAAATCAGATAAGTAACGATTTATCCTTAGAATTGATTCTTTGTGTAAAATATTCTTAAATTAAGAAGGACTTAATTATGAATAAATGGATTTTTTATACTTTTTGCAAGTAGCTTTCACTCAACCGAAAAAAGACCTTGTTTTTTAGTGCTTCGGGTCGCGTAAACCATTTGTAATAATGATGGTAAATTTGTATAATTACGACGCATATTTTCGTCATTCGAAAAAGAGTGTGTCAAGCACATAACTGAAATCCTGTCAATAAAACAATGAACTTGAACACCATTGGCAAGAATTTGGAGAAAAGTATGTAAGTAGGTAATATCGTATATGTATTAATAAATGCATACAAATGAACATTTATACAATGTTTTCAAATACTATATACTAAATGCAATTAAAGCAATATCATTAAAATTTTCATCATTATCGAGTGGTAGGTATAGTCAAACCCAAGACCTCTAGTATAAAAAATGTACACGCAAAATAAACCAACTAAAGAAAATAACGACAATTCAGCAAAATAAATCTGCACAAATGCACACTTTTGCGTTTGTTGCAATTTCGCGCCTCCGGTTTGAAGCAATGAACTCTCGAATGAGGTCAAAAAGTCACAAACACTTTACCTGACAATATTCTCTATCGCACGTAATTATTGTAGAAAGGTGAAATATTATTGGTGAATGAAATGTTGCGCGGATAGCATTGAATTTTATTGATTCAATTTATCGTGATTTTGTCTTTGTCATAGAAGATCGTTACGGTTTCGTGTATGCGTGTACATTTTGATCTAATTCATTGGAATATAGTGTGAAATTGTGTTAGGTCATAATATTATTGAAAGTGGAATAGTGGATATGACATACAAAATAATTGTAGTGAATGTGAATTATGCTTAGTGGATTAAATCAGCTGACAAAACAAATATGGTAAATTGAAGATTTTTCTACACAATGTTTGGGACGTGTTTAATAGGAATTTGATCAAAGACAAAAAAAAATAAGGGCTGGAGTTGTAATATTGTATCGATCATATAGCCCTTAAATTGAGAACACTGTACATACACAGGGTGTCCCTCTAGGTACTCAACGTGAAGCCGGTAACGGGTGGTATCGCATTTAGTGTCCGATACGGGGAAAATATTTTAAAAAAATCAGTCGCGTTTTTACAGTTATCTGTAATTAAAGAAAACTTGAAAAAACGTACACCTTTCTTAAATCTTAAAATTTCTCAAATTTTATTTTTGGACTGTAACAGCAACAAAATGCTCTATTATCTGCACCCCAACGCGAATAAATAACTGTTATGCTTTAAGAAAAATGTGACCTTCTTTGTGGAACCATATAGAGATCAAATTCATTATTTTGGCCTAAGTTCAATTTACTGTATGTAATGTAAAAAAATGCACCGGTCCCTTGCGGCATGTAATTTTAAAAGTCTGCGCATGTTGTCTTGATTCCATAGGCACAGGGGGCAAGTGCTTCCCCCCCCCCCCCCGGTGAGCACATCAAACTTTTTTTCACACCATACTAAAAATTACAGTACCAAATGTTCCCTTTTTATTTTTAGCGTTTCTATTACTAAACTTTGTAATCTCAATCTCTATCGCCCATCTTCAAGCACGCTGCCCAAAATATTGTCAAAAGATCACATTCCAGGCATTACTTTGCAATTTGCAACTTTGCAAATACCAATATGTTCATCAAATACAATTTGTTCATCAAATGCTGATCCTGTTGCTCCATCAACTTAGTTTTTGATTCGAAATCAGCAAATTTTTTAAACATTTTTATGTTCTGTCAATCTATTTTGGATCCTATAGTCCATTATCATTAAGAAT
The DNA here is from genome assembly GCA_949715475.1 of Microchrysa polita. Taxonomy (NCBI): domain Eukaryota; kingdom Metazoa; phylum Arthropoda; class Insecta; order Diptera; family Stratiomyidae; genus Microchrysa; species Microchrysa polita. Next base: position 111,953,611 of record OX454416.1, on the reverse strand, counting down.
AATTATGTACGTCATAATTTATGTAAATTCGTTTTATGTCGAAGTTCGTTGTAAATTAAGATGAAAATTTGGGTGTTGGGAGTCCCAGAACTTTTCAATCAATACAGCAAAACATGCAGTGAGAAACAGTCAAAGTACATAAGTCACCCCTCAGCTCCAGAGCTCTTTTGACATATTTCCTTTAATAATTTTTGGAAATACTCATTTCTAGACTACACTCTAAAAATGACTATCGTTAGCACTTTTTTATGGAGCCAGTGGCGTAGATAAGGGGGGGATCAAGGGGATCAATCCCCCCCCCTCGGTCATACATTTTTTATTATCACTTTTGGTACGTAAAACAAAGCAAAAGTAAACTGTTTGCTGGAATTATTCAACGTGTGTAATGATTATAAAAAAACAGAAAGGGTTTTATCGTATACATATAGCCGGGTAAAGCAAGTCTTGCCTTCTCTAGTTATTCGCAATTTTATTGAATTTAATACGAAAAACTCTCAAAGCTATAACCCGAATTTTTTTTTTGTTAACTAAATCTTCTAAAACAAAAATTGTAGATATAGTCTTATGCAGGTAATTCGAAAACAAATTAATAAACAAACAAAGGGAGTTCCGCGGTAGCTTAGGGTTCCGTGAAGATCTCTCAGGGGTTTCATTAAGATATTCAAGAATAGGAAAAATGCAGATAAAGCTTCTAACAAAAAAAAAAAACAAACAATCCACAAGGAAAAATGTTTGTAAGTTTTAAAATTCTGAAGCTAAGTTTACTACACTATACCGGAAATCAACTTAACTGTAAAATATTTGACCAGCATCAGAAATTCGACCGATTTTCTTTTACAACTTTCTATTACATATATGAAATGGAAAAGGATGTAGTGTATACAAGAAAATAAAGCATGTTCACAGTGTTTGTGACGAGTTTTTTTTGGATTTAAATTAAGGTGTAAATAAAGTAAAGGAATAAATTTGTGTTAATCAAGACTTTTCTACGAGTTTTTCAAACGAACAGCCCAAATTTTAGGTTTTGCTCATATTTTTGGTATCCTTTTCAAACAATTGGTTAATAGCTAGGGCCTCCAAATTTATAGGCTGACGGTGTCCTACGAGTTTAAAAATTTTATAAATATCTAGTGGTTACGAATTTCTGAGCTATCGGAAAATTTCGATTTAAAAACACAAATAGTCCAGTACAATAGATTAAAAATAGCCCCAAACCCAAACATCGAAAAAAAAAAGAATTTTTTGATACCAAATTGTTGAATGCACTGCCCAATATACGCAGTAAAAAGTTACACCAATTTGCGCAATGAGTTAAGGGGGGAGAGGGAGGCAAAGGGGTAAAAATTCAGTTTTTTGAAAATATCTGGAAAACTATGAGTCTGACCTTAAAAAGTTCTGAGGACGAAACGAACTACACAAAATTACCTTTGTGATGATATATAACACTTTTGATATTTTTCAGAAATTTATACCCTAGACCCAAAAGTGAATTTTCATTTTTGAGTTTTACATTTCGCACTGTAACTCTTGATGAAATAGACTTAGGATCATAAGATTTTGTCCATATATTGCTAATAAGATTTATTTGATTTGAACTAAAAATTAAAGTGCTCCAACCATTGAAGCCCCCCTCACTCCTCCTAACATTTTTCAAAAAGGCATGCCTGTAGTTTCTTTTCAAATTGAGCCAGGCAGATAAAATTTGGTGGGGTGCCTAGTCCAAGGCCCATTATGCTTCTCACTAAAAGTTATTACCACCCGATCAAAACTAAGGGTACCCCCCATACAAAGTGAACCAACATTTTAACAAATTTCGCATTTTTTCACTTCTAAATTCTATCTAAAATGGAAAAATAAAATTTATATCTTAGAACGTCATTATAACAGTTAAATTTAGCCTTCTGAAAATATGTTCAAAATTGTGCACCAAAGCGTACACTACAAGTATCAACAAATTGGGTTTGAAGGTCATTGGTACTAGTTCTAAGGCTTTTTCGGAAATTTGTTCAAATGTTATGGTTCACTTTGTATGGGGGGTACCCTTTGTTTTGATCGAATGGTAATAATATTTGGTAAGGAGCATAATGGGACTTAGACTAGGAACCCCACCAAATTTGATTTATCTGGCTCAATTCAAAAAGAAGCTACAGGCATCCATTTTTGAAAAATGTTAGGAGGAGTGAGGGGGCGTCAATGATCGGAGCACTTAAATTTTTCGTACAAACCAAATAAATTTTGTTGGTAATATAATGAGTAAGATCTTGTCACCCTAGGACTATTCAATCAAGAGTTACAGTGCGGTATAATTTTCCGAAAAAAAAGTCTAAAGTGTTATATATTGATACAGAGGTAATTTTATGTAGTTTATTTCGTCCTCGGGACATTTTAAGGCCAGACTAATAGTTTTCCAGATATTTTTCTCCCCTTTGCCACCCCCTCCCTCCTTAACCCATGGCGCAAATTAGTGTAACTTTCTTGTGCATATATTGGGCAGCGTTTTCAACAATTTGGCATCAAACATTTCTTTTTTTTTTTTTTGATGTTTGGATGTTTGGGTTTTGAGCTATACTAGACTAAAAACACAGCTGTACTTTATCCACATATATTGGCAATTTATGTACAACGAGGTCTCGTCGTCACAATTTCCCTTTTCTCGACATATAACTAAATAATTTATTCTCTGTTGTGAGGTGTTCTGGCGAGAAAAGCGGCGATGCTAGGTGTTCCGTGACCCCGAAAAGCTATGGGGAGCCACTTATCTAACCCAATATAAAGCTCTTATCAATGTAGGGAATATTTTGACGAAAATTTGAATACTGTCGATTCACTCACGGTAGTAAAAAATACAAAATTATCGATGCAATATTTTCAGGATTCAGTTTTTTTTTGTATGTCAAAATTGCTATCTATTTTGCACCAAATTTGATAAAAAAAAAGCTAATTTGAATTGTGAACTGTAAAAGTACAGTAATCTTGCGAAATCATCCCCCTCCTCTCCGAAAAGCTATCTACGCCACTGTATGGAGCTATCTATTTAAAAGAAGAACTTTGACTGTGACTGTAAAATTAAACCGAAATGGACTATGGGGCTATGAGCCTTGTATTGAAACTCCACCTCAAAGGTAGATTATGTTTATAAAAATTTAGTTTTCTATGTAATCTTAAGCAAACCTCACATAAATGTCTCTACTGAAGTTACAACATATGTAAAACAACGGATAAGATCATAACACTACGCCTTAGGGCTTAGGGCAGGAAATTTGGGCCAAGCCCAACATTACAATTTTTTCCTCATTTGTCTTTCACAATTGGTACAAATCGAAAATGTCAAGTGTCAACACACATGCACATGGACGCCATAGAAACTAGGACCGCCGCTGATGGAATCGTATTTATATTGAAAGAATGCCATACAAATATAGGCTCAGAATTTTTATCAGTAAGTAAGTAGAATTGAGTGACCAGTAAGTAGGTAAGTAGCAATGCGAAAAAGTAAGTAGATCTACTTACTTTTAGCTAGAGTTGGCAAGCCTGGAAGTGACCCAATCTTATGTTGATATAAGTTGAGGAGATGTTGTTGCGGTATCGATGTCTTGGAAGCCGCTGAATTTATAAATATTTGAAACAATCGGTCTGATTTTTCGATTGGGCTTGTGTATTTTAATTTGACCGTAAATTCGTGTTGAGCTGCTGTGAAGGTCTTTAAACCAGATGCTTCTCTTTCTGTTAAAATGCTAAAAATTGAAGTGTTTTGGTGGGAAAGCATTTTTAGCATACATTTTCGAATTCCTACGGTTCGGTGTCTGTGGTGCCCTGCCTGGGGTACTTTCTTCAATGCTTCAATTTTCACGAAGTAAACATCATCGTAGCCATTCCTTCTCATTTCTATTTTGCAATTGATTTGTTAAAGCATGTTGCTTCAGCTTACCATCTAGGACTCGTTTTAAAAGGTATTGCAGATACTATAGATTTGAAGCTAGTGTAGTACATATGGAAATAACAAACAATCATACCTTCCTGCTTACTTTTGTTGCTTCATTTTAATTAATCGATTGATCACTTCCCGGCTCTATGCCACGGATAGTTCCTACACGGCTGAAAATTTTGGTGTAATTTTTATAAAAAATATATTCATACATTTCCATATAAAAACTTTATCAAAAGTATAATTGAACTATATTAAAAGTATAAGTATTCTTGATAAAAATTTTACTCTTCAATAGTATAAAAATGAAAAGCAAATTTATACAAACCGCTCGAAAAAATAAAAATTGTAATACGAGTGCAGTCGGCTTCGAATCCACAATTCTGTGATTTGTAGGCAAGCGCGCTGTTCTGTAGATTTCTAGGTTGAATGGGTTTCTTGCGTTGATAATATAGATTTGATAACATAGTAGGATTGATTCTATACCCTTTTATGTTACAACAACATTCAATGTAATTTATTCTATGCCGAACGGTATAAAATGTATAATATTAAAAGGGTATTTGCATAGTTTTATTCTGTAGCGGTTATAATTAATATAATTTTTGAATAAACTAAAATTATAAGTTGAAAAGGGTCAAATTTGATTCAAGTTTTGGAATAGATATGAGTTATACTATTTTATTTATAAAATTTACTCCCGGTTTACACCAAAATGTACAACCGTGTAGTATTCTGGATTGTACTTGTAAAATATTATTCAACACTTGTTACGATTTTACGGAATCTGTTACTAGATTTTTGACAAAACATACAAAGGCCTCTTTTTTAGTAAATCCTAATTTTGCATTCAAATTCGCTTAAACTTGCCATGGAATTCAAGACCACAATGTCAGCCTAAATTTGTTGTATCAGCTTTTCATCTGTGTTTCTTTCAAAAGTAAGCAGAACCACTTTTTGGCGGAATTTGGCCGAAATTTGGCAGAATTTCAGACGATGTATGAAATTTCTCTTCCAAAGAAAAGTGTTCCGTCTGGAATCCGGTTTGTCATATGGAAACAGTCTCTTTGGTCATTGCATTAATTCCATAGCCAATTAAGTACATATTCGTAAAATTCCTTTTCGGCTTCAGGCTTCTTCGAACTACACTACACACTACACTATTTAAGGCCCTCCGTATTTTGGTTCAGGAAAAGCCAAAAGCAGTTAATGAGTGTTATTCTAAGATCTGTCAGGAAAACTAAACTTTTGGTGTAATAAACCTGAAATGCAAAGGACTCTCAGGCCCGTATTTATAAACATACCTTAACTCGAGGAGACCTTTAGTCAAGGATGCCGAAATTAAAATAAATAAAATGTCGTTTTCTATACTTTTTCATAGAAATCACTTATATTCACGAGTCAATGCATCCTTGATTTAAGGGGAAACTCAAGGAGACCTTGTCTATAGTCAACCTCACTTGAAGTCAAGGTAGCTACCTACCTAGCTACTTAGCTTGAAATTTTATATTTCAAATCTATTTAAAACTTAAGGTCTTCTTGAGTTTCGCCTTAAATCAAGGATCAACGATCCCTCAGTCTTGCCAATGTTTTCCCTATGTAGCTGCCCTCGGGTATCCCCACACCAAAACTTTATGTAACAAATTAGCCCCGTACTCTGTGCCCCTCCCCCTTTGAGAATTTTCTAAATACGCCACTGTTTGGGACACCCTGTATATAGGACAGTTGGCATATCTGGGTTAAAACTGGGTTCTGTGACATTTACGATATTTTTATTTTTAAATATTGGCGCCCAGTCGAAAACAAAATTACATTGCACTGTAACTCAAAAATCGGTTCTGACCGAATGAGGTTGCGGTCCATCGAACGAATCGGCACGGATGTCGGGAGGTTGGTTTCTATCTGTCGCGGCGGCAGCACGCGTTTTTTTCTCGTTGTGAGTATCAAGTTAGTTCAAATCTTAAATTAAAAAAAAAAAAAAAACAAATAAAAATAGAAATTGTGCCGTAGCCCGAAGTCAAGAAAGGATCCGCAGGTGGGACGCAGCTGAAAAAAAAGATAGGTTTTTGTTTGTTTTTCCAGAGACGGTGCTCCACGATCTTAATTCGAAAGTTCGCAAGCATGAGCGTGCATCGTATATCCCTCTTGTTTTGTGAAAAACCGCACGTAATGCCTTTCTTAAGCGGATTCTTTTCCCCGACCCATTCCCCAGGGGGAATAATATAACCTCATTTCCACGTGGCAGATTTCTGTGATGGGCGGTCCCCAAATTAATTTATTCGGCCGATGAGGACAGCATGGTCGGGAATTTTGTTGTTGTTTCATAGTGGGCGTAGAAGGCCAGGGTCCTCCTCCTCTTTTAATGTTATTGGACTGGGGTTGCAGGCGGCATTTTCCCATTCCATTCTCTCCCGGCTCAGAGCTGCAGCGAGCACATGCTGACGCTTAGCCTGAAGAGGAGTCATTTCGACTTGTGTCCTCTTACCTTTACGGTACTCTGGCTTCGTCCCCTTGCGGCATCCTGGATGTCAGGTCCACACATAACAGTTCCGATGTAAGCTTTCTACCAAGCAGAACTTTAAAACCTTCACAATTGCATAAAAGTGTAACTGACAAACAAGCATGACGTTTAAATTATCCAAAAATTTTGGAGTAGGTGTTAATGATGGCGCTATTATCAAGTAAAAATATTAAGTAATTACACTTTACTCTCGCGCAGTGGTGTTTCGGGGAGAGGGAGTTCTGTATTAATTACACTCCAAATAAGCAGTTTTTTTTAGCAAATTTTGGTGCAAAATATAGAAAAAAAGCTGAGTCCTGAAAATATTGCATCGATAATGTTGGCTTTTGGCTGAGACTTTCGTTTGCCATTTACTAAAACTCATCAAGAAGTCGGTGGCTTATGCAAGCTTAAATTATGTATCTTAGAATTCTTCGTCTCAGGTACATTTGCTTAAGGCGCCCTTTTTGTCCAGAAAAATATTAAACCCCTTCGTCAAATTGTTTTGTCCAAAAATTCTGTTAAGAAGGAAGTTGTTGGCTTTGTCTGATAGTTTTCTTGCACGGTTGCATTCACGTTGGTATTTTTCAGGTTATGGGACGAGAACATCTTAGATTTAGATTTAGTTGAAAAGAAGACCAAGCTTTACAGACCCAAAAATTCTGTATTTGGTGAGGATATCACATAAATAACATATAAGCATACGAATTTCAGCATATTACCCGTTTTTTCGCCTTTCAGTGCATGCCTTTGTTTCAGACCACATCACAAATTTTTTTTTTGTTCAGCCACCTCTGTCCAAACTCAATTTATGTCAGCCTATAAATTTTGGCTCCCAAGGTTGATGTGGACTTCGACGTTTCTGGATTACCATTAGCTGTTCAAAATTTGGCGGAAATTAATTCACAAACAGTTGTTGATCGATCAATCAAATATTGGCGTTTTACCGTTTTGTCTAAAGTTTATAAATTTGTTTGAAAAACATTTTTACAAGAAAAAAACATTTCTAAAGGGTAAAATTCGCTCAATCCTGCAGACAGTGATATTTGGCCCAGGGTAGGTTTTGAGTTTAACACCCCTGGTCAAAAATTACAACAATTTCTTTTTTTAATCTTTGAAATGTCTGATAATTACCCGATTTCTTGCTACTACAACTGTGCCGAAAAAAATGGTTTATGCGTCAAATTTCATGTAGTTTCAAACTGAAGTCTAAATTTGGATTCGGTGAATAGGAGGTCAAACGTTGTTATTTTTATCCCAACAGGTCATGACTATCGCATCGCTTAATGATTAACAAAAAAAAACCCAAATGGCACAACATCGTTAAAAGTTCTACTAATTCGCTAATAATGGAGCTTTCTTTCTTGCTAGACAATATGTGTAGAAGCATCATGACCAAGATAAGGGAAATTAAAACGTTTGTCACTTAATTTTTAAATAGTTTGAATGACCGCTTCAAGAGAAGACACCTCTACAAACCGATGCTCCGACCAAGAAAATATTGCATCGCATTTAGCTCTGTGATAAAGATTGATGAACGGTCTGACCCATGAAGTGGAAAGCTCATCAAAGGTCACAGGAAATGATGTACGAAGGGTAAATTAAAAATGAGATAAATAAAGAAATTAGTGTTGCGCAGATGTGTACGCTCTGTGGCTCACTTGGTTGAGTCACACTCTACGATACTAGTAATCTAGAGGTCTGGAGATCGAATCTCGGCGTGGTCCAAAATTTCCGTACACGTGCGGAGAGGAAATATATAGTGCTTGCAACATTATATACACTCCGAAATGATATGCAATTTAACGTTGACTCGAAATTGCCTATAAACGGTTGAGTTAACGCACCATGGCCCTACATGGGACTATACGGTACTGAGAGAAAAAAATAGATGTGTGCGTCCCTTCAGCAATATTTGTAAAAGTTGGAGGCGGCAAAATGTTGATAGCCTACGTGCGGCAAATGTGTAAATCCGACACTGAGTTGCATTGCGTTTTCTGGGAGTTAATTACCGATTTAATGCGAGGCCCTAGTGTATTTCTTTTTAATTATGTTTTTTTTTTCAGAATGTGAAACACTACATACGACCACATGCAATGAACCCCTTATACTGCCGGCTGTTAGTTTTTCTTGTAATAGTCACAACTTTAATCTTAATAGTATGTGCGACTATCAACTTAATCTTAACAAAGGAAGGTAAGTGCGCTATCGCAATTAGTAACGGCACAACGTACTTAGATATTCATTGCAGTTGCAGAAATCATTAAACCCAGAAATCTGACAACTGTTGCACACCACCCTCCCAACGAAAGCCACACCCACCAGCCGAGCTTTATTCCACCGTACCAATTGCCAATAAATGACCTCCTCAACGAATTGGAAAAGGGAATTCTAAAAGCCTCCCAGTTGCGTCATCGCCTCAATGGCATACAAGACAATAAGTACATAATCAAGGCGTTCCAAAAACAAAAATATCATCGAACAATGAGTGCCAATAATTACAGCCATTTGTTGCGCATCTTAAAACGCAACAAACGTCAGGTTGATGAGCGTGAAAACGGGGATCCGTTAGGCGAATTTGAAAAGCGAGGTAAAAGTGCTCTAAGGAAATTACAGAGTGCGTATAATCGATGTAGAAAGTCTACTGATAACAATGCACCACCGTGTAGTGCTACATATAAGCAAATTAAAGAAGTCCTGGAAGAGTTCAATTTCAAATTGAATGAAGTTTTGAAGGTTTTAGATAAATCTGAGCATGAAATTGAGAAAAGCAATCCAGAGCCAAAAAATCAAATGCCCAATTTGGTTGGAAGTCCACAATCTGAAACTATCACCGAACATTTGAATCATGTAATTCCGTCATTAATAGAAGATCCTCTGCACGAAATTGAAACTCTTTCGCAGATTGTAAATGATGAAATTGTTTCGCCATTGGGTGATTTAAATTTGCCCGAAAACGAAGTTGAAACCGATGCTGATACTGATCTAGGTCAGGAACAAGTGCAAGGAAAACCAGTACAAAATGGACCGATTCAGCAACCTACGTCATTTGTTATGGACAGATCACAGGAAATTGTAGGACACAAATGGAGTTTTAAAGACTCTGATGAAACTGAGAATGTAATGTCTGTGGACGACTTGAATTTAAAAGAAAACGAAGTGGATCCTAATCTTCCAATTGGGACCGATTTTCAGAGAAGTCCAGTAGAAGACTGGCAAATGGTGAATGGTAGAGAAAATGTTGCATACCACTGGCCATATGAACAGACAAATGAGGGCATGCAGGATATGATGGATATAACTCAACTGAAGCACGGTGTACACCCCCCAATTGATGATCACCTTCACGGGGAAATTAATCACAAAAATAACGTTTTTAGTGATATGGTTGGTTATCCGCTACCATTTCAAGTGGTAAGACCTGACAATGCTGAGTTGGATGCTGAATACAATTATCAAGAAAATGTTGCCCAAGCCCATGAAGGTGCACAGGACTACGTGGTCGGACAAGAAGCTGATCTTCCGTCAATTGGTAAGTTTGAAAATAAATAATTTTTGTTGAAGAAAACTAATTTCAATTCCAGATGCCAGCGGACCGTTTATGGAGATCTGCGATAAACTCAAGAAAAAGTTGGCAGCTTCAGACACAAAACATACGGAGGCACCTCATTCGACGATCAGTGATGCAAGTTCACAAATCACTAGTCGAACTTCCACTAGTATACCAGTTACGGGCGAAACAATGAAAGCTTCGGCACAAGTTTGGTATAATCCAGGTTTCGGGATGATGCCAATACCGACATGTGTCAATCCAACGGCCAATATGGCGGGCGGATTAAGGTTGCCCAGCAACAATCAACTGGTTATGCCATCCGTAAACTATGGAATCGGCGGTATGCCTGGGTTTTATCCAGTGAATCAAGCAGGTAACTTGGTGTTTTTGAGTGGAAATTTTAAGGCTGATTTATGTTTTCCCTAGGCTTTGTCTATGTGCCTATGGCTATTCCAAACATTCAGCAATCTGTCTATCCTGGACAATATATGACTGGTGCCGGAGGGTTTGTATAATCCATCGTACTTCTGCGAAAATTCTCTCTCATTTTTCTTTCTTTTTTTTTATTTTCTAGCACTTTGGGACAATTGGCACGCAACCAAATGTCCCAAACGTCATCATGTCCATTTTCGTCTGTTGTCAATACACCTACGATGCAAGCCTCGTTCCGTGACTACGGTGATCCAATCGTCAACTCGCCACTGGCTGTACCCTCTCAATCTCAGCTGGCCGAAGACAACATCCCTTCGAGCACTGACATAATTTACTCGATCTACGAGCGCCAAACCCTTCCTGAGCGGAACGATACCGGCCGTAATGCCAACTGTCCGTCGGATCAGATCAAATGCCTCAGCACCAATGAATGCATTGCGCGTGAAAGCTGGTGCGACTCCAGAGTCGATTGTACCGATTCCAGTGACGAAATTTCCTGTACGTGTAAGTCCCGTTTGCCACGTGCGAAAATATGCGATGGATATGCCGATTGTCCAATGTCGGAGGACGAATTGGGCTGCTTCGGATGCGATAGGCTCCAGTTGACGTGCTATGACAACGCTGGAGACTATGCTCGAGCACATCGATCGGCCGTTTCAATGTGTTACAACGTTCATGAGAAGTGCGACGGAGTGGCGCATTGCTTGAACAGCAAGGACGAGCAGGATTGTAATATGATTGTGTCATTTTTGGGACATCATTTGGTAAGCAAGGATTCAAATTTTTTCGAAACTTTTTTGATTAGATTCTTCCGATCTCAGTCCTTTACAACATCATTCACCGAAGGCGTGCTGCACCGAAACTACAAAGGCAAATGGTATCCTGTTTGTAATCACCCGCTAGTCTGGGCTCGAGAAGCTTGTGCTGCTGAGGTGGGTCCTTTAAGTGGCGATCCGTTGGTCACGCATGTACCGAGCAATCTGCCAGGCCAATTTATTCAGCCGAAACTGTCAAAGCACGGACTGGTGGGAATGGAGCCACCGGTAATCATTGACTCATGTCCACCAGGCATTGGATCCGTGACAACTATGATGACGTATGTGAGATGTCCACCGATGCAGTGTGGTAAGGCGAAGAAGAAGGAATTGCATGAGCGACATCGTTCACGAAGAGCAACTAACGCAACCGACGAAGGTGAAGACGCTGATCCTTTGCTACGAGTTGTTGGCGGAATGCCATGCGCACCTATGCAGTATCCGTTTATAGTAGCGATATACCGAAACGGGAACTATCATTGCGGAGGAGTCATTTTCAATGAACATTGGGTACGACTTTGGAATCCTTCATGAGGACACTCAATAATTTTTCGTTTGTAGATCATATCCGCAGCACATTGCTTTACCAATGTCGAGAACACCTACTACGAAGCTCGTTTAGGAATGCTACGGCGTTTCAGCTATTCTCCGATGGTTCAAACAGTTCGCATCGTTTCGGTTGCTATCCACGGTCAATACGAGCGAAAAACCATGATCAACGATTTGGCACTCATCCAAACCGACGAACCGATGCGCTTTAATAGATGGATGCGCCCTATTTGTATGCCGGACGTTCTGCAATCGTCTGGTCAATCAGATTGGGTTTGGGGACCGCACGAGGGCACCATGTGCACCGCTATCGGATGGGGAGCTCTGCGGGAAGAAGGCATAAGTCGTAAGTAAATTTCACGGATTACTTTATGCTTGATCTTTAGCAAATCGCGAATTGCTTGCACGGAATGGAAAGCTTAGAAGAATTTCAAGCAAGTCGCAATGCTCAAAAGATCCTAACCGCACCCTTCCTCATGTTTTGAAAAAAAAAACATTTCCTTTCCAGCCGATGACCTACAGCAGGTCCACGTCCCTATAATGCGATGCAAACACAAAGCCGACCTTCAAGGAGCAACTATTTGTGCTGGCGAACCATCCGGTGGACGTGATGCCTGTCAGGGTGATTCTGGTGGACCGTTTATTTGTAAAAACCGTGCTGATCCGGATCAATGGTATTTGGCAGGAGTGGTGAGTCACGGAATGGGATGCGCCCGACCGGACGAGCCTGGTGTCTATACTCGAGTTTCCGTTTATTTGGATTGGATCGATGCCGTAGTGGGATCGCGAAATTTCGATTTGAAAAGGCCGAAACGGGAATGTCCTGGATTTAAGTGTATATTTGGCGGATCGTTTTGTATTCCCCAGAAAAATTTATGCGATAGAACGGTGAATTGTTTGGGCGGCGAAGATGAGGCTAATTGTGGTTTGGTTAGCTTAAATAGGAATGCCAGCGATTCAGTTGAAGTAACTACGCCAATGAGCATCCAGATAAAGGCCGATATGAAACCGGTTACGCAAGTACCAGAAATGAAAGTAGAACCCGCAATGCCTGCCGTTGAAATAAAAGTTGATCCAAAAAAATCTGCAATAGGGCCAAGTAATCTGACAGCAGAGGTAAAACATGATCTAAGTGAATCGGCGATTGACCCCAATACGCCTGCAGTACAACCGTCAACGAAGCTTACAACAGGGACAGATCAAGAACTGAATAAATTTTCGATTGACACCAGTGGCAGTCATCTCCCAGATAACCTTCCGATTCAACCGTCGAATATATACCTGGACCCTGTGCAATTTGTATCTAAACCTACTGATGAGCTTGCGATATCATCATCAAATTTAGAAGTGGAGTCGAACAAGTTTACTGCAGAGACAGAACATGTGACTGCAAACCAAACATCAAATATGGAGCCTGATTCTCCGAGATCAGCGACCGACATCGAACACGCTTCAAATAAGTCCTCGGGTGACACAAATAGTTTTGCAGAAAAGCCAGCCCTCAATAAACAACTGAAGCCGACCGATACAGGCCTTGTGGCTGAAACAAATGAAGATATCAAGGAAAATCTTTTGATGCCAACCTCAAATGTCAGACAAGAACCGAATAAGCTTGCAGATGCGCCAGAACATGATATCCAGAAACCTGCGATAGACCAAAATAGTGGTCTCCTAGATATCTCAGCCTCAAATAAAAAGCTAGAGCCAACCGAATCGATAGAACAAAAAAGCTCCGAAGCTTACGCGAAGGAGTTTGCTGATAAACCAGAAATGCAGACGTCGAACTTGAAGCTAGAGTCCGCTAAATCGGCGGCAGAAGAAAAACCCGAAATTGACGGAAAGGAACTTGGTGATAAATCAGAAATTCAGACCTCGAACATGAATCTAGAGCCAACCGAATCGGCAGCAGAACAAAACCCTGAAATTGACGCAAAGGAGCATACCGCTAAACCAGAAATGCCGGCTTCGAACATGACTTTAGAGCCGACCAAATCGGCGGCAGAGCAAAAGCCCGAAATTGACGCAAAGATCCTTGCTGACAAACCAGAAGTGGAGGTCTCAAATATGGAGCTAGATCCGTCAAAATCTGTATCCGAAAAACAACACCAGAATGACACAAAAGGCCTTGCTGATAAGAATACGTCGCTCTCCTCAAAAACCAAAGCGGAAACGAGCAATCTCGCAATAGAGACACAACCTGTTCAGGATCAATTTTTTATTGACTCAAATGTGGACCTTCCAGTAAAACCTACGATTAAATCATCCTCAAATACGGAGGTAGAGTTGGAAAAGATCTCAGATAAAATAGAAGACGATCATGGTAAAACTCCAAAGGACACAAATACGGAACAAGTGTCGAATATCGATCAGGAGCGAGAGAAATCTGTAGCCGAGATAGAACATGGTCTGAATAAATCCACAACTGCCACAAGTACGGACCTTGCAGATAATCCTCGGATGGAAGCCTCAAAAAGCAATTTGGAGCCAACAAAATCTGCAGCTGAAATAGAACATGATCTCTATAAATCAATGGCCTCAGGTGATAATTCTACGATAGAAGATACAAAAATCGAAGAGGAAGCTAGGATTTCTGAACCAGAAATATTGCATGATTTAGATAAGGGTTTGAATGTATCCGAAGCGAATATGGCGGTGAAGCAGCCGATACATCTTGACAATATGGAGAAAAAGCTACCAGTCGAAGTAACGAAGCATAAAACAGCGAATGCATCGGTCTTTAATTGTTTCATGTAAGTAACATTTCTGCATTAATCCTTATTTGCGCTGTAGTTGGTAAAGCATCATATTCCGTTCGACAATGTATTTAACTATTGATACCCATATTGTCGCATTCAGTTGGCGGTTGTGGTAAGAGGTTTTGTTCAGTCTCAGTGGCTTTGTGTTGTCCGTACTAGTGGTTCATGTCCCTAAGTCCCCTTAATACAGAAACAGCCCTGAAGGGGAAAGGTGTCGGCACATTCTTACACGAGGGAGATATACATACATTGGGGCAAACTATTTAAACGGCATATTGTACGAAATTTTTGTGTTAAACTGTTGCTGAGAACATCTAAATACTAAAAAATAAAGGTCGATCCACATTTTTTAGTCATCAGTCACAGTCACGGTAATTTTCCATACAAGTTCATAGATTGTCAGTTAATTGTTTGACAAGGGCAAAGGGGATCTATTTTGCGAATTTTTTTATGGAGTTGGGGCGCAGTTTTTGCAGAGCCTTAGCCGTCTCCGTTCGCTACTGAAAATTTCAGAGTTACAGCCCTTCAAAGTTGCGACCCCAGACCAATAAAATTCGATAGGGGTTTTTTTTCTGGGTAGAGATGGGGAATCTTGCATAGATACTGCATCCCGTTTAGCAGAGCCCTCCAGCATGCAAGTTATGTCAGATTGTAACCGACTAAACTTAACACCTCTTTTGTCACCGCTTGACCCTGCGGGAGCACCTTTCAATATTACTTCACAATGCCAATTTAGGCTAATCAGCCATCACCACGGGTAATAGACTTGCGTCTACGCTCCTCCCTCTGTAGCTCAATTGTGGACGGCACAAATTGCCCTGCTTACTGAATCCCCAGTTATTTGCTGATAGCAGCATCTGAACCACTAGGTTCTCGGGGCTTATCTTTTCTCTCAGTTCCGCTTCGAGTTCACTGGGGATACTTCCAAATCTGAGACAATAAAACAAGGCATGTTTCACATCCTCCGCCACTCCCTTGCATTTCGGGCTTTCTGGCGAGTCATCTAACTTAAATCAATGCAAATATTGTCGGTACCCTCCGTGGCCCGTTAAGAATTGGATCATATAAAAATTCGTATCCCCGTGTTTTCGGTTAACCCACATGGCTATGTTTGAGATAAGGGTATGTGTCGATCGGCCAGTAGAGGCCTCCTCCCATCGGACCTGCCACCTTTCATAGATTCAATCATAACCGCCAAATACCTAACGGCCCGCTTAAAGGTTATGACACACTTTTCGACTCTGATTTTGAGGCAACACTTTTTTCCGGGATTGCTTAACAAGACTGCTTCAGTTTTCTGATCGGCGAGCTCTATTCTAACGGTTTGATGATTGTAATCGCCTCGCTTGTGTACATTTCGACAAACTCCGGGTTTCTTGCGACAGCTTCGACAGCTAAGTCGTCTGCAAAACCTACCACTGTCACTCCTTTCGGCAAAGCGAGCTCCAAGATAGCATTATACATGATATTCCACAAGAGTGGGCCAAGAACAGATCCCTGCGGTACTCCTGCAGTAACCATGTATTTGTTGTGTCCCTCACACTCATCCCGAGCTCGTCTAAAACCGTATTGACGGTTTGATAAACGCCCCTGCTCCTCCACTACTTCTGACAACCTGTTATTTATAATTCTTTCGAACACTTTTCCCTTTGTATCGAGTAAACAAATTGGGCTATACGAGTTAGGCTCGCCAGCAGGCTTATTTGGTTTGGGAATAAGCACCAATCTTTGCCTTTTCCATGATTGCGGGAAAGCCCATTCTTCTAGGCAGGTTCCAAAAACGCCAATGAACTTTCCTGACATCGTCAGAATTGTTGCCTTCAACGCCCTAGTAGGGAGACCATCAGGGTTTGGTGCTTTACCATCCTCAAGCCTGGATGCTGCCTTTAGAAGTTCAGACTCTGTAATCGGGAGTGTGATGCCACTAATCGGTGTAAGGTCTTGTTTCGCAGGTTCCAATGCATACCGAGGAAACAAAATGGAGATAACATCTTTGAGCAGTGCCGGACACTTAAGTTGGGGAGCCCTCTGTCCAATTTTCTTCATGACCACCTTATACGCCGTTCCCCATGGATTTGTGTCCGCGTCCTCGCAGAGTTGTTTATAGTGCAGTCAAAATATCCCAAATCAGGCCTCCAAATAGAAAAAAATAGAGTAAGGCTAATTTTTGTTGTTTTTGAATCAGTGGGCTCCCAGGAATCTACAACTGATTTTGCTAAAAAAAATTTTGATCGGAAAGGTCCCAAAAAGGACAAAAAAGGATACTCTTTAATCCTTGACCGGAGGTCGGCATGCGGAGTATCATATCAAAGGGGACGTCGAGTACATTACATATCCGGCGTTTGTTCCCTGTTTCAAGGACCCTCAAAGGAATAAATCGAGCTTAAATGGAAAATTTTCGAGTTTTCTGTGTATCTTTCCAAAGTCATAACTACGAGAATAATTCAAATTGTCCCTACTTTTATCACTTTTCAATCTATAATAGCTGGAGATTCTACCATTAAATTTGCTAAGAAAAAAGTTGATCGGAAAGCTCTGAAAAAGGACTTAAAAGGACACTAATTTCACACCTTGTTCGAACCTGGGCATGTGGGGTCTCATATCAAAGAGGACGTCGAGTGCATTGCATATCCGGTGCTTGTTTCCTGTCTCAAGGACACTAAATGGAATAAGTCGGGCTTAAATGGAAAATAACGGCTTTAGAAAGATACAGATACGGGAAACACAAATTTTTTTAAGTTGAGCCCAATTTTCTCCTTTGAGGGTCGTTGGAACAAGTAATAAATGCCAGATATGGAATGTACTTGACATCCTCTTTGATATGACACATGCCCACGTTCGACTAAGGTGTGCAATTAGTGTACTTTTATGTCCTTTTTCAGAGCTTTCCGAACAACTTTTTTCTTAGCAAATTTGATGGTAGAATCTCTAGCTATTATAGATTCTGGAAAGTGATAAAAGTAGTGGCAATTTGAATTATTCTCATAGTTACAGCTTTGGAAAGATACACGGGAAACGCGAAAATTTTCCATTTAAGCTCGATTTATTCCGTTGAGGGTCCTTGAAACAGGAAACAAACACCGGATATGTAATGTACTCGACGTCCCCTTTGATATGATACCCCGCATGCCGACCTCCGGTTAATGATTAAAGAGTATCCTTTTTTGTCCTTTTTGGGACCTTTCCGATCAAATTTTTTTTTAGCAAAACCAGTTGTAGATTCCTGCGAGCGCACTGATTCAAAAACAACAAAAATTACCCTTACTCTATTTTTTTCTATTTGAAATGCTAATATGACTGCACTATTAAAGCAGTTTTGTTTGCTCCTTTTAGTTGCTAGTTTTAGAGATCTACGGGCTGCTTTATAAGCCTCGAGCAAATCCTTGGAAGCTGTTGTTTGTGTCGAACTTTGGCAAAGGCGTCGAGCTTTGAAGCACTCGCGTCGCTTACTCTCCTCGGTCCACCAGCAGTTTTCTCTCCGTTTAGAAATATAACTCTTTCTTGGCATTGAGGTGTCGCATGCTTCTGATAGTTAAGAAATCAATTGCAAGGCCTTTTGTTCCGCTGATCCGCTAACTGTACCTACATTAGACAAAGTTTCTATGATCGACGCCTCGTCGAAGCGTCTCGTAGACAATCCCACAATAGGAGCTGCTGTCGTTATACCCACATGCGATCTATCCGCTATCTAGAATAAAATTCCCTGATGATCGCTGTGCGTATAATATTCGCTAACTTGCCACTCCATATCTGTAACAAAAGAACTGCTCACGAATGTAAGGTCGATGATGGATCCCGGGTATTTCATCTTCTATAGGTGTTGACGTTTCCCGAGTTCATTAGAACGATCTCGAGCCGGGAGAAAGCATCTAGAAGCGTCCGCCCACGCCTATTTGTTTCGCGGCTGCTCCATTCCCGTGGCACCTCGTTGAAGTCTCCCGAAATTATCACGGGAGTGTGGTACCCTACGTCATTCACAAATGGTCCAGAAAACGCTCAAATATGTGTCTTTCCACCGTGGTGGAGCGTAGCAGCTATATAAACGTGTACGCCGTTGATCCTCGCTCTGGACCACTCCGTTTAACACTCCCGATGTACCTTGTTGGAACACAAAACGTCCGCAAGTCCAAATTGCTAACTCGTTGTCCTTATCTGCGATCCAAACCGAGCTACGGAGATTTTTATATTGGTCGCAGATAATTGCAACGTCGATCATCCTCTCTTTCACCGTTCGTGATAGCAGATCTTGTGCTGCCTGGCAGTGATTCAGGTTCAACTGCAGGAATCTTATTTGGGGATTAGTTTTATTGCCTGCTGATATACGGGGAACTTAACGCAACCAGTATGGTGCTTATAGTTATACAAAATGCGATTGGGCTCTTTGTCGCAGGATGCAAGTTTTATGGCCATGCTCTCCACACTTAAAGCACATATTTGATCTATCGTGCTGTCTAGTGCAGCCTTCTGCAAAGTGGTCAAATCCTAAACAATTAAAGCATCTCTTCGGAGACAATTGCCACTTTAACCGACAGATCGTCCACCCCACCTTGACTTTGCCTACTTCCATCACCTTGTTGGCTACGTCTGTAGGCAATGTTATGGTTGCTCTTTGGGTACTACCGTACGCCTTCCTCAACGACTTCACGGCGTCAAGGGGAAGCCTTGTATCCATCTGCCGAATCTCAACCGCGAGTTTCATTTGGAATAGTTTCCCATTTCTTGTTCGACGAATTCGGGAGACTTTATCACCCATCTCTTTCAGCCGTGGTTCGGACTTCGCTCTCTTCAGGATGTCGGCATAGGTCATCTCTTCTAACTGACGTCAGGTCTTGTCCTTAGCTTCGTAAATGTAGCGTTTTTATTTTTCTCCCGTTTAGTTTCCACCCTGGTCCAGGGTCCCGGGTTTACTTCCAGTGGGGGCCTTCCAGTTTGGGCCCCTCCCTCCTCAGTTCGCCCAGTCTTTCGACTACAACTGGCGTCTCTTTCGTTGCGAGCCTTTTTGTAACAACGGCTAGAGGTTATTGTTTTGGAGACCTCGAGAGTTTAGAGCTCTTCTTGAATGGGTTTGCTCCTGCTGGGGTACTCACCGCTTCATGTACATCTTCATTCGAGTCTGAGGCTGCTCCTTTCGGATAGGCCTTCGTATTTGTTTCTAATTGCTTGCTCATTGGATTCCCAAGAGTAGCTAGGGGAATAAAGGTCCACTACTCCAGAGCTCCTCATGGTGCAGCAAGGCTAGATTTAACCGGAGGTCGCCTGGTATATCCGGCAGCTCCGTTAGTGATGTCCATTTGTGTCCCTGGACATCCTGCCCCGATGGACACGGGTCGCATAACACCCCGGGTATTTAGGACGATTTTTGTGTAGCATCGTACCCATTCGATCATATATACGTGAAAGGGGTAAGGCTGAATAGAAGATTTTCACGCATATATGTCCCAATGTGTGTAACGCCGAGTTGTGTTTACGGAGGTCCCCCGTTGGGCGCGGCTACTAGAATATTTCCGCATAGGGAAAAACAATGAAACTATGAAGATCGACAGAGTAATTTTATTTTAATTAGCTTCGTACCGATTTGATCATGTATACGCGAACGGGGGAAGGATGGGAAAGGAATCCGTTTGCGAATACACGGTCCAATGTGTACGATGCCAGGAGAGTTTTTATCTATCCGCGTCTAAGTTTTTCTTTCTACGAAAACATTCAGGTCGCCTAACCGTAGGACGTGGAAGCTAGAATATCTCCGTATAAGGAAAAACTATGAAACTGGAAGTTGACACTTTTCGCTGTGATATTTTTTTTTTATTTCCAGCGTGTGAACATTTTTCAAGAGAGTTTTAGCATATCGTATGGAATAAAACGACATAATTTGACATTCCATATAAAAATTCGCTTGCTTACCGTATACGAAACAAAATATCTTAATTTTGCATGTCCTAAGTAGGCATTGGTGTAAAAAACGACAAATTATTTCGCCAATTTCGACTGTTTCCAGAGCATCAAATATACGGAAATACACTCATGCCTACTTGGGACATGCAAAGTTAAGATATTTTGTTTCGTATACGGTAAGAAAGCGAATTTTTATATGGAATGTCAAATTATGTCGTTTTATTCCATACGATATGCTAAAACTATCTATTTTGATCTCGCATTCATATGCTGTACTCACATATTTCGTACTGTATGAAAATGTTTAATTTTAATATTACTTCTTTAAAGCATTCCCCAAGAAATCACAATAGATCTAAGATGTGACAAGAAGCGAGATTGCGAAGATGGTACAGATGAAGAATCCTGCTCCTGTCGCGAATATATGAGGGTAATGAAATCAAATTGATAGAAATTGGGACTGTACCCCAATAACTAATTCTTATGTTATAGGGAAAGGACAAAGCCATGATATGTGATGGTCGCATCGATTGCTACGATTCCTCAGACGAAGATGGATGTGGTACGTGTACATTTTTTTTAAATTTTAGTCTTCATTTCAATTTTATTTGAGTCCCTTTTCTTCTTTTTTTAATAAAGGTTGTGGAGCGTCGTATTATCGGTGTCCGGTCTCCCGTTTGTGTGTGAATCAATCAATGCGTTGTGATGAGTCCATTGATTGTCCTTTCAAAGAAGACGAATTGGATTGCGGTGAGTAACATATGTATAGCCCACTTTAAATAATTATTATAGAAATTAACAAAAAACAAAATGTATTTACAAAACAATAATTATTTCATAATGGTCCCCTACAAAAATTTAAACTTTCAGTTGCTCTAACAAGTGGAAAATCTCTCCTTTTGGACGACAGCTTCCGTCCCAGTCTGCAATCGAAAGGATTCTTCACCCGAAACAAAAATGGAATGTGGGAAGTCATATGCGATGAAGACATTGCTTTTAGCTCCGAAGCCGGTGATACGGCCGGAAAAGTATGCATCCTGCTAGGCTTTAGAGGATACAAACACTTCAACGTGACCACTATCTCGAACGCAGCTATTCCCAAATGGACAGAACCAGCCATTTCGATTCGTAGTCGCAAATATCGATTTATTATCAATAAACACCTGATGGCTCGCGATCCACTCGCTTTTGAAAGTGACAAAGAATCAAAAGATTTTGTTGAAGACTCCGCGAAAATACGACCGTTACAAATGAATTTCGGAGAAGAAGTGATAGGCGGTGAAGAGAGAGTATCCGTGCCATTGAAAACATGCACAGCTCTTTATGTTGAATGTGAACCGTATACGGGGCCGGAATACGTTTTTCAAGAAGCGGAGATGCGTAAAAGTCGTATGGCAGCAGTGGAGAAAAATCACCATGAAAATGATGCAGAGAATGAAGTCAACGAAAGTCCATTAAATTTGAATGCCAACGTAACGGATTCCCAAGGAGAGGACGAATATCGCAACCAGCTATATTCCACCCTACTCAGTGTACCATGGTCGGTTCAGATATTTTCTAATGGTGAATTTCGTTGTGTTGGTTTTCTTGTGGATAATAGTTGGGTGGCAGTGGATTCTGAATGTTTTGGAAAACCAAGGTAAGTTTATGTTTTGTTTAAGAAACTTTAAAATCTCATCAATGATATTGTAGGTATTTTCCCCAAATATAAGAAAACATGATAGCAGTAGTTCTGGGGCACCCTCTGATTAATTTTCGTTAAATCTTAAGCCATCTATTGGTTAACACTGAAACTATTTGAAATTTCATTTAGCAAAGACTTTATACGGTAAAATAGGTGCGGGTATTTGCTAATTCAACGAAATGTGGACCTAACGAAATTGTGGATAGCCTCATGTTGCCAGTGGATAGTAAATGTTTCATTGCAACAAATGGTATTAACCCTGTAATGAATGATGTTTTCTAGAACGTAATTTGTATTTGAGTTAAGAAGCTAAATCTTCGTGGATTAGTAAATCTAGAATTTGATTGCACTCTCGTCTTAATTTGCTTCAAAACAGTTCAATTCATTCATCACTGAAACAAATAAAAAATAATCGAAAAAAATAATAAAGAAAGCCGATTATGTCGACAGGACCCGCTTGAGTTTAAAGAAAAATTTTTAAAGAATGAATACGATTAAAAATGCTAGTCGAATCGAAGATTAACTTAAAAAGCAGGATTTCTGCAAATCCCCTATTAATGTTCCATACTTACCTGGTCTTATTTCTATTCAATTTTTCCAATGATGCATAAAAAAAAAGTTACACGTTTAGAAGCGCGATAGAAGTTTTATTATCCTGGATCTGAAATAAAAAGAAAAAAATTAATAATATTTTGTAAAATTTTTTACTGGTTAAAACTGTTGACACTTAATACTCTTAAGCACAACTATGGAAATTATGACATTTGCGCCTTTTTAGTTTTATCCTTTTCATTTTATTACAGCCTGCACACTGACTATTTGATGGGATACTTTGCTGATTTCCAGTCGATGCTAACATTGAAACCCAATGATGATCGTCGTAGCCAAACCGATATAATTCCATTTGCACGGGCATATCCTAAAATAAGTCACATTGATTGTTTGCAATTCTCGGAAAAGGCTAATATTACGCTGTTGCATCTTACAAGTGCTATGCACTTCAATAGGCGAATTTTACCGACTAAGTATTTGTTTTAATCCTTTTTGTGACTTTGATTTATTTTTATGACACATTTAAATTATTTTTTTTATGGCAGACCTATCAAACCTAAAACTAATGACAAGCCGGAATGTATTGCTGTATCTTGGGGACATGATTTACCGACCCTTTTCAATATTGTTTCGGAAAGCCGGGAAAGTTCAATGTGTCAGAAGATGGATTCGACTTGTTACAAGATTGAAAGATTGATTGGATTTGGGCAAAGGAATGGCGGATTTACCAGTGGTGAGTATTTGCATGTTTTTTTACATTTTATTGCATGAAAGCTGTTAGAATGAAAAAGTCATGAGCTTGATCAGCTGCTTTTGTTTTGTACTTATATAATTATAATAATTATGTAAACGATTCCACTTTGTAATTTTTGTCACCTGGTCAGCTCGTAGATCGTAGTACACTTATGTATACGTTTTTTGTTAATTTTCCATTTTTATACCCTTCGCTCATAGAGTAAAAGGGTATATTAACTTTGTCATGAAGTTTGTAACGCATTGAAGGAGGCATCTCCGATCATATAAAAAGTATACATATATGATCAGCATGACTTGGGGAGTCGATTGGGCGGTGTCCGTCTGTCTCTCTGTCCGTCTGTCCGTCTGTCCGTCTGTTGCAGTGCGTTTTTCTCGGCCGCTATAAAAGCTAGAGAGCTGAAATTTTGTACACATGCTTATTATTGTTGCAGGCTGTTTGTATCTTTGGGGCTGCCATACAAACTTAACCCCCCGATTTAGGTTCTTCTGAGAAAAACTTTTTTATTTGTGTACCAATTTCAACCTTACTTCGCTCAAATGTATTTCTATTAATGACACACAACATATGTAAAACTGGATTAAATCCGACCATGGGGTCTTGGGGCTGCCATACAAAACTAACCCCCCAATTTGAGTTCTTCTAAGAAACACTTTTTTATTTGTGTACCAATTTCAACCAAATTTCACACAAATGTGTTTCTAAAGATGACACAAAACATATGTAAGATTGAATCAAATCGGACCATGGGGTCATGGGGCTGCCATACAAACCATATTGGTTCTTCTAAGAAACATTTTTTTACACCAATTTCACAAAACCTTGAATTAATGTGTCTTTATCAAACCAAATAAAAAGTTCAAAACGAATAGAATCGTACTGTGGGGTCATGCTCCGGCAACCCCAATAAAATTTTCCGAGTAAATATTTTTATTTGCCCACTTATTTCAACCAAGCCCAAAACTTTTGTCAAGACGGAAGAAAAAGAATGAGGAGGGGGATTAAATACAAGTCATAGGTACGCCTGAAAAAACTTTTAGCCCAAGCGAAGGGTATCGGAATTTCGGCCGCGCCCGAAATTAGCCTTGGCCCCGGGGGTTGGCGAGCGTAGCGAGCAGGGGGCGAAGCACCCTAGTTTTGATTATTATTGTAAAATCGTTCTCCCTTTGCACAAGCTGGTGTGCTAAATAAATCTTTAAATTATTACCGGATCCATAGTGAAAACAACACTTCATTGAAACTTTAAGAAAAGCCTTTGAATCCTTATTTAAAGCGGGTAACCAGCCGTTGACATTCATTACCTGATCAACGAATCTTCAAAGAATCTTCTATCAAAGAGAATTATTGTAAGGAACCCCTTCTCCAGAGACGCTAAGGCAACTTAATAGTACCTGTGAGAAAAAACACACAAGTAACAAAGCAAACATTTTTGAAAGGACCCTCATCTTGGGCAGCGTCTCTCAGGAAACGCCGAGATTTCGACTCCAAATTATAGTCCAAAAAATCGAGAAATTCGTTTTCAGTTTACATTCGTTAAAAATTTGCCGAAACCACCATAAAGAAATAAATTTGCTCCAGACCAGTTGGGGTTCTTTTTCACTTCTCCGTGGTGGTGTTATATGACCAAAAAGCTATGTAGGGAATAGACTCTGGACCAGGACTGTCCAACATACGGTCCGCGGGCCACATTCCGACCCGCGAAGAGATTTTATCCGGCCCGCGAGTACGTTCAGCAAAAGGAGTCATTTTTAACAAATTTTACGCAAAAAAGAAAACCGACAAATTTTTATACACAAAATCGCAAAGTGACAGCAGATTTTTTTCTCACAGAGAAAAATGTTTTTGAAATATTTAATGCTTGTTTGGTGTACGTGAAATTTCACGCAAACTATTCGTTTTTCGGCTTGAGAAGTAGGAAAATTATCTTAAAAAAAAATTTTTCAACTTTTGAAAATTTATGAAAAAAAACCTCAATTTTCATAGGGCTGATTTCTCGTATATCTTATCTAGAATCTAGTGGTTAGTCTTAGTGAATAGGCAAGACGCACACTACTTTCTGAAAGGTTTTACATTATATTGAATTGAATTTTTGTTTACTTTGCATAGTTATGAGATATTTGACTTGGTTACGCCATCTTCTGAAATTGAAAAAAATAATTACGCAATTTCATACAATGGCGTAACCAAGCAAAATATGTCACAATTATGTAAAATAAAAAACAATTCAATCTATATATGTATATTATTATAATATTATTATAAATATAAAAGATAGTCGTGTTAGTTACACCATTTATAACTCGAGAACGGCTGGACAGATTTTCACGATTTTGGGTTTGTTGGATTAGGCTCTGGCCAGAATAGCATAATAACTATTGAAACATGCAAAAAGTTCACAATAAGCTTAAATTCACAATGGGTTCTTTTTCACCTATTTCTGCGCGTATATGTTAAAGAATATGAGCGGATTTCAGAAAATTTCTTCCACAGGATTGGTCTCTACCCAAAGTAACAGCACAACCATCGAGACATATGAAAAATTCACAATGGACACAAATATGAAGACAAATGTTTTTCATATACTTCTTTATGTTTTTTCTTGAATTAATTACCAGATTTCAGTAAATTGACGGATTGGTCTACACAAGGCTGATTATTATAGCAGTATAATCATTTGAATATCCAGAAAATTCACAATGAGCAACAATTCACAAGGAATTTTTTTAACCATACTTTTGCCTATATCTTTTAAACGTCCAACGGATTATTGAAAGATTGTCCCGTCAAATTGATCTCCTCCACTTATAGCAGAGTAACTACTGAAATACGCAAACAAATTCACAATGAGCAAAATTAAAACATATCTTTCTTTCTGTATGTCGTGAACGATTTGCAGCGGATTTCAGCAAATTGATTCCACCGAATTGATCTTCACCCAGAATAAATATTGAAAGATACGAAAAATTCAAAATGATCAAAATTATGAATACGTTTGTCTATATCTCCTGGATGAATCCCGGATTTGAACAAAATTGCTTCACCGGAATGAAATCTTCCCCGATTGGCACAATAAGTATCAAAACAATTCACAATGAAAAAAAAAATTATGAAGAGCAGAGCATTAGCGGATTTTCCAAGATTTTCCCTTTCGAATTGGTCTCCACCCCGAATGGCCGAATAAGAATTGAAGACGTCGGAAAATTCACAATCAACAAAATTATGTAGACAGTTGTTTTCTTTTCTGAACATTTCTTAAACGAGTTACCGAGTTTCCTTGGTTTCTACCCAGTAGAGGATAGAATGCAACCCATACCAATCCATTGAACCATGTGAAAAATTTAAATTAGCAAAATTGGTAAAATAGTTTTTCTTCGCATAGTTTTGTCTTTATTTTGGAAACAGATAAGTGTATTTCACCGGATGATCTGGAACCCGAACAGCAGATAAGCGGATTTTAGTGACTTCCATCTCTCGCCTGATTTGTTGCCTTAATTGGCATGACTTTCACGCTCAACAGCATTAATACCTTTTGAAACATATGTAACATTGACTACTAGAAAAATTGTGAGGGCAGTTTGTTTTCTTAATTTATGTACATATATCTGTTGATCGAATGAACGTACTTCAGTAAATTATTTTCACCTACCCTCCTCACTCCTTCAATGACCACCGCCGAAATTGACCCTGACTGGCTGTAATGTCCACCACCAATAGCTTATGAAACATCTGGAAAATCGTCCATGAGAAACATTACCATGGTAATTCAGTTGCGCCTCCTTTTGTTAATATCTCTTGATCAGATTGACGTAGTTCAGTGAATTGAACCCCCTAATCGATTGGTTTTTACCTGAATAGCTGGAAATCGACTGAAATTTGCAAACACTCCTAAATGAATAACCAAATGAGAATTTTTTTGGAAAAACTCGTTTTCTTATTGTCTGGGCTTATCCTTTCTTTTCAGCAAATGTGTACGCCCCTTTGAAGGCAACTTCTTTCTCACAAATCTTTGTCTACATCTCCTGACCGAATAAGCGGATTCCAATAAATATGCCCTTCCAGATGCGTCTATAGTATAACAACTATTGAAACATGAGGAAAATTTATAAAGTACCTCTTTTCCTAATCCTCCGGATACCACTGAAAATGATTAGCGGATTAACGAAGAGCAGAAGAAGCATACGGAAAATTTAGTGAGCAAAATTTTGAAGGCAGCTACCATCTTTTGGTGACTTCTCTTGAACGCAAAAGCAGATTGTTAAATGTTCACTACATAATTGGAACCTGCCCTAAATATCGAAATTCAAACATGGAAAATTCACAATGAGTGCAGTTAACTGAATTTCCCAAACCCAGATTGTATCTCCTACATCACCTGAAGGAATTAAGTGAATTCGCTAGACCTTATTGCTCTCTTCCCTAAATACCGGAATAAGTAGTTTTGAAATAGGCTGAAAATTCACAATGAACAAAATTATGGGGACAATAATTGCTCCTCATATTCTTTTGCCTATTTCGGCTAAACATTTTACCGGATTTCGGTAAATTCCACCCTATAGCTATATTTCTTGGTCGGATTACCGTATTTCTGTAAATTACACTGAATCCACGGTCAGTTCCCCATATTCCCGGAACGGATTGCTGAGAGCTCACTAAGTTGTTTACACCCCCAATAACAAAGAAGCTTTTGACACATCTGGAAAATGACTAGGGTACCTCATTTTCTCCAATTTGTCTATATCTCTTGAGCGGATTAGCGGTTTCATGTAATTCTCTCCCCCACTACACTCTAAAAAAATTTACTCCAATAATAGGAGGAATCTTTTTTTCCTTCTATTATAGTAGTAAATTTACACCATGATATGAGCGAGAGTAATTTTACACTTTACGGTGTAAATATTTACTACAAAATTACTTACATAAATAAGTAAACTTACTCTTAGAATTATGTAAATTTAAATCAGAAATAAGCAAATTTGCACTGGAACAAATGTAAATTTACACCGGCAAAAATGTAAATTTACATCTGGGTTTATGTAATTAATTAATAATATTTACGACAGCCGGTTCTTCGATTTTAATCGTCCTGGAGCTAGTCGTTATTCCAACGGCCAAGGGCTGGCACACCCCCTTCGGTTCAACATCAAAAAAACGCTATAACAACAACAATAATATGATGCTCACACGAACGCACTTCGGACGGAACAGACTAACTAACTAACTAACTAAGCCACTTGACAGATACAGGAAAATGCAATAATTCACAAAAGTATTGCAGCACACTCAGTTTTACACAAATGTAGGTGTAATTTTCACACCAAAATCGCAATATTACATGAAAATTACACAAAAATAAAGTAATGGCACATCTTCACACCAAATGTAGTGTAAAATTACACCAAAATAGAGAAATATTAAAAAATCTGTGTAATATTACACTATTTTGTGGGTTTACTAGAAATTTGGTTGAAAAATAAACGTTTACTGTAATATTGCGAGAAAAAAGCTGTAAAATTCAACGAATTATCGATGTAAAATTCAACCTTGTTTTTACAGTGTAGCATAAGGACCTGCCGAATAGCTATTGAAATATCTGCAAGATTGTTGGACGATCTTATCTTACCAATGCTGTTCGTTTTCTAATCCTTTTGTCTATGATTAACGAATTTCTATAAATTCTACAACCACCAATCTGAACGAGTTCTACACCCAATAAAAGGGACTCATCGAGAAATTCGGGTAGGAGTCAAATTATGAGGGCATCTTATTTTCTCAAGTTTTTGTCTATTCTTCCTGAATTTCCATTTACCGGATTTCTCAAAATTCTCATTATATCCTGTTTTTGCCTATATCCCTTGAATGGCACCCTCAATAGTAGAGAAAATCTTCACAAACCTAGAAAATTTATCAGCAGACTGCAATTGAAGGCATCCCTTGAACGGAATAGCGTATTTCAGTAAAGTTCCACCCGGAACTAAAAGACTTCATCCTGCAATAACTGAATTGCTATTTCCAGATATGAGAAATAGACGAGAGGAAACAGCTCATTTTATCAGGAGTTTTTGCCTATTTTGTTTGATCGGTTTAGTGCATTTCAGCAAATTACATCAATTCTCTCCACTGTCCACTAAATGGTTTCCAACCATAGCAATGAGAATAACTCTTGACGCCAGCCACCAAATTATGAAGTCACTTGTTAAAAGGATTTGCGCAGCTCAGTAAACTTCTCCACCTGAAAATCGACCAAGAAAAAATCATCAAGCAGCTCATTTTCTCATGGGTCTCCTGATAACAATTGCGGATTTCAATAGTTTTGCCCCACTCGCAAACAATCATATCTAAAAGGTGGGACGATACGAAGTTTATCGGATCAGCAACTATAATTCCAGCCATTTCGTCAGTAATATTTTTTTTTGTATTTAAAATATTTACTAGGAATAAAGTATATTTCTTAACGTAAGGCGCCCTCCTACGTTTTTTTCAATCGAATTTATTATTCAATTTTATTGGCTTTGAACGAGAATGTTAGTGCTAGCGCAACGAGCATAAGATGGTGGAGCGAGCGAAGCGAGCTCTCACATCTTGTATAATATAAAAACTTTCAAAAATAGTGTCTGTCTTTTCAATAGGATAAGACTAACCACCAGAAATAGGCCGTTAAATTTTTTAAATTATGAGTAAATGACAGATTGAAGTCTATAACTAAAAAAAAGTATTTTCCTCGGGCATCCAGTTGAACTATTTTCATTTTCAACTGTCTTAAACATTTATTTCCAGCGTTTGAAGCTCTGAAATAATGACATTTCTTCAGGTTTATGTGTCACAGAAACAGTGGCGTAGATAGCTTTTCGGAGAGGGGGGATCATTTTGCAAGATTGCTTATACTTTTAAGATTATCAAATGTTGCATTTCAGAATAACAATTTCTGTATTTATTACACTTCGAATTAGCCGTTTTTTCAGCAATAAATTTTGGTGCAAAATAGATAACAATTTTGCCATACCTACGAAAAAACTCAGTCTTGAAATAATTTTGGCTTTTTTACTTCGGTGAGTGAATCCACAGTATTCCAATTTTCATACAAATTATCGACACTGTGCTTGGAATATTAGAGCTTTATATTGGCTTAGATCAGTGGTTCCCGAACTTTTCGGAGTCAGCATCGCCGCTGTTCTGGCCGGAACACCTCAACACAGTTATATGTCCAGAAAAGGGAAATTGGGAAGACGAGAGCTCGTTGGGAATTCCCAGTATATGTGGATAAAAAAAAAATCGAAATTTTCCGATAATTCAGAAATTCATGAGTATATATTTCTAAAATTTCCAAACTTTTAGGACACTGCACTGTAGCAGCTAGCTATATTTCCTATAAATTTGGAGGCTATGCGTAAATTTTACGTATGTGATGTTAGCACTCGCCCTACTTTCGTAAAGCAAATGTCCTAAATAGGTAATTCGTTAAAAAAGATACTAATTGGAGAATTACTCCTCTCCGCCTCTCCTTTTCACCAGAAGGACATTGCATGATTCATAATTTTTGCCAAAGGGAGATACCTAATTTTCAAATAGAGGTCAAAGTATGCAATTTTTTGTTTCATCTATATGCGATATGCCGTGCTTTGATTTCCGGAAGATGAGATCTTAAGTTTTTGTTTAGGTCTGATGAGTGCCAGGAATAAATATTGAGCTCCCGAAGAAATTCATATTAAATGAGAAATAGGGAGTCGCATAAACACTGACCGCATAGCGGCGTTTTGTGAGAAATGTTATGCGCAAAGGCATTATTTTTTTTTGAGTCGTTTTCCATAATTTCCATGGAACTTCAATTCGCCAAATCTTTGCATGGATGGATTTCTTCAGTTGGTTTCCATTGCATTGATTCAACTAGTATTGGAGGGCGAACTACCAACAAGGTGGTTTGGATTTCAGCAAGATGAGGGATCGAACGACATAACACATTACCAGAGCTCCCTCCCTCCGAAAGGCTAATATTGGAATTTGGCTAGGTTCCGCCGATTTAACTAGCTCTGACCTTATTCTCTATAAAAACTGTTGAGATGGTGCATTTATAAAAATAAGCCATTTACGTTGAAAACCCTGCAGAAATCCGGCCATTTTAAGTTTTGCGGCTGCCCAGTTTTTTAAGAAAACAACTGCAGGAGGTTAGTAATGAAAGTCAACACAATTTGTTGACTTGACATTTTTGAGGGCAGTTTTCTAAAATGTGTTAAGTGTTTTAGGGAATTTTACGCATTAATTTACGATTTCTTAGATCAAGCTTTAAATTCGAAATTGCAAACAAACTCCATAAGATCTTGCTGAATTGTGGTGAATTGCGCTTAAGACTGTGAATGATAGCTGAACGTTAGTTTGAATCCCATTGTGAGCATGAATTTTTGTGTTGTCTCTACATCAGCTGGTTCCACTATATAAATCGTTTCGGAGCAACGACAATGAGGGACCATTCACTCGATTTATGAGGAAACAATTCTTTAAATCGATTCTACAATAAAGACGTCCATCGATAGTATCATATCATCAATCTGCCTGGTACAGTACCTAAGGGGCGGCAATTTGTTATCTTGCCCGGGGCGACGTAAATGCTAGAGCGGCCGCTATATAGATTACTTCAGTAGGGCTCACTTGTGCAAAACTCCAATGCGAAAAGGTAAATGAACGTAAAGCCCTGTGCTGTAATATTACTATTCTGTCGATACGATTCTATAATACAATTTAAATTTGAGGAAAGGCTAAATTTTATATTACTGTTCTGAAAATGGTTTCACGTTTTTATGAAGCACTACACACGTTTCCTTTGTTTTACGTACCTAAAGTAATAATAAAAAATGTGTGACCGAAGAGGGGGGTGGATCCCCTTGATCCCCCCCCCCTTATCTACGCCACTGCACAGAAATAGTATGTATGTATTAGTACTCTCTTGGTGGCAATTACCTTAGAAATGGTCTTCAAACTTCAGAACTCTCCCCGACAACAATCGTTTACCGTGTGGTTGCAAAGAGATCTGCAACGGAAGAGAAGCCACCAAATCAAAAAAGACGCTGAGAAATGTACGTCGGGATTTTCAATTTAAGCAGATGGGCGATCTTGCATTCGCTAAGCGAGGAATAGGAAGATAGACTTGTACACACATTTCCACATTTGTGAATACGTATTAACTAATTACCTTCAAAATACAATTTTTTCTTAGAAACAATTAATGGCAGTTACCTTAGATTCTAAAAAGTTGAGAAAGTAGTGGCAGCTTGATGTATTAGCGTAGTTATGGTTTTGGTAAAGCGTTAGAGATAAATTACGGGGAGCACCAAAACTGTTCATTAAATCGCGAGTTACTACTCCATTGTGGGTCATTTAAAAAGGAAACAACACCGGGCATGTAATGTACTCGACGTCCCCTCTGATATGATGATCAAGGATGAAATCGTGTCCTTCTTGGGACCTTTCTGATCAACATTTTTTTTCTCTATTTTTCGATTTGGAGCCCTGAATTGGGATATTTTCCTTGTAATATGCCTGTGGAGCATGTAGGGTAATGAGTTTGCAAATTAGTTTCCCTAAAGGGGACCACTCTGGACAAGAATACCATCTACGAGGTTTACTGTCTAAGGGTCACCTAGCCTATGGCTTTATACCCCGGTCCTTGCGAAAGCGGTTTGGACCTCCAGCATGTTTACTGACACGGATCTTGATGTCAGATGGGGATTTCTCCATCCGGTGAATGCATTCACCTTCAGGAACCCAACCCCGGGGCTGCATCACCAGCTCGATGTCTTGCTTAACAACCGACAGCCCCCTCGAGACCAACTCCAAGATGGGAAGGGACCATGGTCCCCTGGGCTCACCCATCCCCGAGGTACACTATTCGCTATGGACTTCTCCATAGCAGGTGTGATCCTCCTTCGGCCCCCTATTGGTTAAGCCTTACGTCGAATTCGGGCATGCACACCCCAGGCTCGTTGGACCTGTGACTATGCGTCTGTGCAGACAACGTAGCGCTGCTTTTCACATCCAGGCGGCCCCTTCAGTTTACTAGTCAGCAATGCGACTCAGGCAGTGTGGTCATCAATCCACAAACTAGCTAGATATAGGCGCGTAGGCATTTTCCACCAAGGCCGTTCTCCCTAGCTAGCCCCTTCTGGACTCGGGTCATGCGGAGCCGTCACCTCCGAAGCTCACACGACTTCCGTATGATGCACCCCCCCCCCCCCACCGGAGGACATCAAAATCGTGCTAGGCCTTTAGTGCTTCCCTCCCGCAAACTATGGGGGGAGGTAGGCACGCCAAGAGCCACCCGTGCATAACTCATAACGCCCGAATGGTCTTTGTACAGATCCTCGCCATGGCGTATCAACTGTACCAGGGGCCCCCTTGCACTGTTAGGTCCGTGGTGTCACAACTCACCAAAGATCTCTGTCCGACTACAAACAGCCTTCCGAGCTGAGTGTCACACGGACACAAACCCCCCTGCGGGGACCACTCTGGACAGTCTGAGATTCGAACCCGACCGCGTAAAGATATCGACAGACTTTCATCGGTTACTACTGGGCATTGGTCAATAGGGGACCATGCAGCCAATCAGGCTATTCCTCAAGAACTACCACTGTCGCAATTGTTAACAGAAATTCTTTAAATCCATTTCTCTTCGAATGCCCAGGTCTTGCCAGATCAGAGGCAAAAATCGTGAAGCTGCTGGACTTCCTAAATTGTTCTAGATAGCTCTAGATACCCCTCTACACTCGAAAGTGTATTTAAGGTCCGATGAGGCATTTAATGTCAAATTGGCACACACTTATGCCGGAAACACGAGAAGGTAAACCTTTATCTAATAGGCCCAGGTCCCAACGGACGATGGAGGATACCGACAATATTTGCATCGCTTAAGTTGGACGACACGCCATAGTGCTCAGGTACATTGACCAGGTACAGGTACACAATTGGGGAAAATATGAACACATGTCCTTTTCGAGCGTCTCAGATGTAGACGACATTAGCCGGGATAATATAATGCCTTTTATGTTGGAATGCAGTTAGCAGGGCAATTTGTGCAGTTCATTCATAAGCTATAGAGGGCGGAACGTAGTCGCCAACCGCATTGTCCCTGTGAAGTATGTAATATGGAAAGGTGTGTCAGAGCACAAATATGGCAAAAATTGTATTTAGGTTTAGTTTGTGAAAATTTAAAATAACTGCAAGCGAGCTGTCCTTAATTCACAACATGCATAATATCTTTAGAATTCAATAGTTAAGCATATGGCCAAAAAGGTGAGACAAGCTCCTTTTAGTTTTATTGTGACTATAACCTACGGGATTTCGGAAGCGTTTTAAGAGTCTCCTATGGTGCATAGGCTATTCAACGGTATTATGCTGATTGTGAGGGTTCTCTACAATTCATTAGGAGAATCTGAAATTCATCATCATCATCATAAAACGTATGACCGAATAAATGAGTAGGTAACCTCCCTCTGGCATCTTTCTTAATAAACCAACTATCAAATCTCTAGGGGTTGAAACCTTATTTTCATAATAAGATGACAAACAACAGGTTTGCCTCACCCAATATGCAATTGGTCGGGCTGAAGAAATTAGGTTCTTATTAGACTATGAACTGGAAGATAACCTTGATCAATACAATTCAAATGATAAATAATCTAAACCCCTAAGCTTCCTCTACATGGATTAATATAATAATGCTTTCTTCTCTCCCCTATAGCACTGAATAGTACAATTCGAGGACTAATTGCATGCCATCTTAACGAAGTGGGCTGGTACCCACGAGGATTCTTCACTACAATCGTTGACAACTACAATGCAAACAACTTGATTCCAATCCAAACACTTGAAGACTCATTTCCGCAAATTCAAAAGATAATCGGTGAGTTAATATCCCTCCCGTCGCATTTACTGTGCCAGGCTATTTGAATTAATCGTATGACTTCATTCCTCTCTCGATCTTCGTCCTTACATGCAGAAGAATCCACCCAGTGTCTAGACTTTCATCCGCCACCACCATGTAACACTCATCGCTGTACGCTCGGCAAATGCCTGGGGGAGCAACAAATTTGTGACGGTCGTCAAGATTGTGAATTGGACGCAGGCGACGAGAACCTGGAAAGATGTGAGAGCCTAAAGACAAGTAAGTATCGCACAGAGTGTGGGTGGAGCCCTTTGTTGATGATGGGCGGGTGTGAGGACTCCCTGCATCATCGTTGCGATTGAATATTATACAATAATCAAGTGGATGTCAAAACATTTCCGGTTTATGCTCCTCTATATAGGTTGCCACTACGCCCAGATGAAATGCGCCAATGGGAAATGTGTTCCAAAGGCAAAATTCTGTGACCGTGTGGACGATTGTGGCGACATGACCGACGAGCCCAGTGAATGTTCGTGCTTGACGTATCTACGGTAAGGCGAGTCATCAATCAATGAACGAGCAAAAGTTACAGACAGGAAATTGAATAATCGCCTAAAGTCTTGCTTTCTCTATGCTTTCTTGACAGGGCAACGGATCCACGACGTATATGTGATGGAGTGCGTAATTGCTGGGACAAGAGCGACGAGAAACAGGACATATGCAATCGGACAGACACGTATGTTCCATTTAGGGATTAAGAACATTCGAGGCTTTTCATAATGACTAGATGATGATACTCTTATCGTAACTTTCGGCCGTGATACTTTCAATGCTGAAAGAATATTCAAATAAGTCCTTGAGAAGTTCAATAGCATCACATCATCTATTTTTGTAACGTCTCATATCAAGCTACTTCTAATTTCGTGACAATCTCTTCAGGGCCCATCAATAATTGTCTTTCACCCCCTAAACTTGGTCAATATTTCAAGATATAAAAGCAAATCTGCAAATCATAGCCTTTATCTGACAGAACGCTTAATTCCCTACTTAGCCAGTTCTGATTGTTTCGAGCACGAACATCATTTATCCCACTAAAAAGAAAACCCATCTAACACCCTCTTTCACTCTCTTTCTCTTTTCCTATGTATACCCACAGATCGGCAAGTTGTGTTTCGGGAGAGCTTGTGTGCGATGGTGAGGCAGATTGTCCGGACGGAGCTGACGAACAATATTGTTTGGATGGGAAAATTCCCCAGGCGTCAAACAGCAGGTATAGTGCGTTGAGTTGCTTCCTCAACTTGTCGACCATAATTCCTAATGTCAGTGATTGATAACTTTCTTTTTATCTTGTTTTTCTTCCTCCTTCACATATAGCCATCCCGGCCAACGACTGGTTATGCAACGAACTTATGGCGTATGGCATACGAAATGTTTCAAACGAATGGAACCAATCCATCTAGACAGCAAGGATATTGCAAAGATTTGTCCGAAAGTGAAAAAACTCGGAACTATGACGCGACGGAAAAAGGTGATTCTCCGACAGATCGACTATGCTCGTGATGTTGATGCCACATTTGTCGCGTGGTACGGGCAACCGACCAAATTGGTTGGTCTTACTAATTTTTCGGAATTGAAAGTAAACAATAATCTAACGCTTCGTATCAAGTCAAGCAGAGAATTCGCCGGAGTGGCCGAATGGGAGCAAGAGGACAAGGAAGTGTGCTTGATGGTCGAAGTGAAATGTTTTTAAAAACTTATCGTCTGCGACTGTTGGAGGCGAGTCAATAAAATTGATCAAAGTTTAAAAGTTTTGGGGACTATTATTGTTTATTGGGGATGAACTGAATAGAAGAGTCGTAGGCATAGGGGGACAGCGTTAAACCTTTTAAATGAAGAGGGGTTGATTTATTTATTTTGTTTGTTTAATTTAGCAGAAAATTCCCAAAGGAAACTTTACACATGAAGGACAATGACGATGTACAGAGTGCGGGAATAGTTTAGAAAGAATTTAAGGTAACTGCTTAAATGAGTGCAACGTGAGTGATCCGATTAAAAAGGGTTGGTATTTCCATAAATACAAAAGAGGCGTTCAAAAAAGCTCCAACCAAAGAAAAACTAATTTCTACAATTAAAATGACTTGGCGCTACGTGGAAATAAAGACTTTGCAATTAAAATAAAGTTTTACATTTTAATCAGAGACACGTAAATATTTTATAGTTCCGCTCCTCCAAATTTCGAAATTTAAGTGAAAATTACTATTATTTTAAACTTGGAGCGCAATTAATAGTCCTCACTTAAGAAATAAAGATCCCCCCCTTAAGGGATAAGTATAAAGGTCACAATTTTCAGTCACAGTTATTTTCCATACATCCCCACTTATACTCTGTTTAGAATTTAATTTTAAAAGAAGGAAAACGCATTGATTGATACACTTTTTACTATTAGTAAACTCTTTCTAATTTGGGCATATTGAATAATTGCATCTGATTTCCTCATGTGTATCTGTTCAGAAAAATAAAAAAAAAATAAAAAAATGAGCAAACATATTTGATTCTCAGGCGGGAATTCATAGTCCTTACTTGTGTTTAAGGGAACCCTTATTAGTTTTGCAACGAAGAAATTTGAACAAATTGAACAAAATGTTTATACGACGGAACAAGTACGGGTTTTCGGACCTCTGTAGCTCGGACCCTGGTTGACCCTGAGTGTTCAAATTCGGTAGAAGTTGTTGCTCGCGTCGTCTTACAAAGTGTAGAAAAATTCAGGAAGATACGATGAAAAACACTGGAGATATAAAAAGTTTGATAATCGCATTTTTTAGAAAATCTTGTTCTCGTTGTTCTTAGTGTTTATTGACAGGGCTACAGCCTTGTACAGAGCATCTCGGGATTCGCTCGCTTTTCCCATTGAAAGAATGTGTCCTGAAGTCGTGCATAGGCTATCATTTGCTCCGATCCGTGCAGTACATGTACATGTTGAAGGCTTTTGGAAAATCGATTATTCACGGAATTCTGATGAAAAAATTTTACCAAAATTTGGCATGTAGGTTTATTCTTGTAATTCCACTCGGTTTGATCCTGTTGTGGTAGGCAAAAAAAAAACACTCTTAGTTCTATAGTGACAGAAACAGAGACTGGTCCTGATACCTATAGCTATCTCTGATTTCTGATCATGAAACATTTATCATTGTAAAATCAATGCTTGGTAAACTCGTTTAGTCAGAACTGAACAGGTTTTTGGGACCTTTGATAAAGGATAAAAGAATTTGTGACATGTATATGTCTTTTCTCAGTCTGGTATACATATCGCAACGTTACTAACGAGCGTAACGTAACGACGATGAAGTTCAAAAAGCCCAAAGTAGTAGACAGGGGTATTTTAAAAGGGAGAATGATGGAGCCTGGATATAAGGACAGTTTTGGGTCTGCAGTAACGGGAATCATGTCTTCACCGTTTGGTGTTGATAAGCCCAATTTGAAAATTAGGAAATATGGATGTAATTTGAATTCCATATTGAGTACACAGTGTGGCTTAATGGTTACATTGAAAATTAGATTTAAGGTTAGGATGAATGTTAGGGTTCGGGATAGAGATGGACTAAAGCAACGGTTCTTAACCGGTGGTCCGCGGACCACTGGTGGTCCCTGAGGCGACCCTAGGTGGTCCGCGAAGCCTTTGCTGTGCTTTCCTTCATAATCCGATACGACAATTCTCGAATTTCACGCAGCTCAATCTTAAAGGTCTGGATAGACATCGGGCGGAATGAAAATGAAATTTTTGTCCGCTGCGATTTTCTCAATGAAAATGCATGCTTACTGTCGTGGAACATGTCGGAAATGATGGGAAATTCCATAAGCTACAATCCGAATATGGTTCCAAAATTTTTCTCGGCCATTTTATGTATTATTTTTCGATTCCCCGGTCATTTCACCGTGGAAAATATCTAATGACCGGGGAATCGAAAAATAATACATAAAATGGCCGAGAAAAATTTTGGAACCATATTCGGATTGTAGCTTATGGAATTTCCCATCATTTCCGACATGTTCCACGACAGTAAGCATGCATTTTCATTGAGAAAATCGCAGTGGACAAAAATTTCATTTTCATTCCGCCCGAGGTCTATTCAGGCCTTAACTTTCTAATAGAAACTTGAATGTTGGAAGCGGATGGGAGTCCGTTTTGACTGAGCAGGGAAGACTGTTTTCATTGAGAAGTTGACCGTTGTGCACTGTGTAAGATATTAAGTGCGTAATGTATTGTATAGGTTACGAACGCAAGATGATTGCGATGTGCAAGAAAACGAGGACGGCCGAGAGCTTGATAGGAATGTTCACTTTGTGTGCAGTAGCTACGTGTCTTTATAGACTTGAGGGTTGTCATAATTGTAGGTAAACAGTTCAGGTGTTTAAGGCGATGAATATTTTGAAAACATCTTATTTTCCGGCCAGACCATAATGGTAATTTACATTGCTGAATTACGATAATTAAGCTATGATTGATCTTCGGTGGCACTTCTAAATACATAGGTTTCTGTAGGTACAACATGAACCAGCAATGCCATATTTATAGGAGTTTATGTAAAAATTGTTGTTCTTCCAGCAAGAACTGTAAGGAAGGGCTTTATAATTTGATAAACAAAACTGGATTTAAAAATTATGAGCCATCTCTGAATGAAACAAACAAACTGAAATATTGGGCAACACCCTTTACGAAAATTAATAAGGGTTTTGAAATTCGTAATCACACCCAGAGTCCTTTACAAGATGATCTCCGTCAGTCCACTTTTTCTGGATGATGGTCTTAAGAGCAGCAATATCCGTTTGGCGTTATTTCCACATTTTTCTAATCGAAAATGTCAACTGACAAGACAATAATAAGTTATGTTTCAAATGTAAATTGAATGAATTCTATTAGCTTCCCTATTGATATTACGAAGGGGCAGTACGGTCACCGCAAGAAGTAGTCTTCGGTACAAGATTTCATAATTTGAATCGTTCTTATCACAATTGCAATTTGGTGGTCCGCACCAACTAACGAGTTTGATCAAGTGGTCCCTCATGTGCAAAAGGTTAAGAACCACTGGACTAAAGGTTTAGACTCAAGTTAGGGCTAAGGTTAAAGTCAAAATGATGTTTATGGTAACGGTTAGGGTTAAAGTTATTGTTAGGTCGCAGTTAATGTTATTATTAGGTTTAAATGTAAGGATAGGGTTTGTGTTAAGGTTTAATTTGCGGTTTAGGCTTAGGCCAAGGTTAAAGTCAAAGTTAGGATCAACATTAAGTTTAATGGGATGTATAAAGATACGAAGGTTAGCGAGGTTACAGGGGCAAGGACATCAGGGTTACCAAAGTTACTAAGGGCTTCCAAGATCACCAAAGTTACCAAGTGCACTATGGTTAATAAGGTTAGCAAGGCAACCAAGGCTACCAAGGGGACCAAGGTCACTGAGGCTACCAAAAACACAAAGGTTAGCAAGGGGTTTATTTTTATTATAATTTATTGTTCTCAAATAAATTGATATGTTAAGTCGATTTTGTAAATCGAAAACTGCAAAAAAATATGATATCTCACAAAAACAACTGTGTTGTAAAAGGTTTTCGCCAAAGAAAAAGTCGTCAGCCGCAAAAAGGATTAATGTACAATCCCGCCAACATACTCACATCTTAATAATAGTTAATAGCTTCCATCAAACCAGCGCGGTGCGGTAGCGGTACGCCGTATACCACGCCGAATTTGCCAATTCGTGGTGTATGTTGTGTGAACCGGGTACCGCTCTTGCTCTGGTTTGGTGGAGCAAATTCTTGCAACGCTATTTGGCGGGAGCTTGAATAAGGTTAATAACAGAATAAAGACAATCTTATGAAAATTACGAAAGAACTTTATTGTATAGAAGAAAAACGTGCTCTATAGGAAGGAAAGCAAAATAAGGTTCTAAAACGCATTTTTATTTTCTACAAGACTGGAGCTTCAAAATGAAATCTGATCAAGAAAAGAACATAGCAGCAAATAGTACCCTCGTTCAGTTCCCCGCCAACAATCGTTGAAAGAAATTTGCTCAACCAAACCAGCGCAGGAGCGGTACACGGTTCACACAACATACACCATGCATTGGCAAATTCGGCGTGGTCTACCGCGGCGAAAATTATTTCTGACGCGTACCGCTACCGCACCGCACTGGTTTGATGGAAGCTATTAACTAATTCAATCACTTTTAAATATGCGTATCTTTGAGACAAGATGTGAGTATGTTGGCGGGATTGTATTTATAACAATCCTTTTTGCGGCTGACGACTTTTTCTTTGGCGGAAACCTTTTACAACACAGTTGTTTTTGTGAGATTTTAATTAGGCTCCTGAATTTAATTATTTTTATTTTGTGCTAATAAGCTTTTCCTTATACTTATTCCTCAAGGGAATTCTTACCCCTTAAGAAAGGACTATCAATTCCGCACTCATATGTGTAGGATTACCACCTGCTCGGGCCTCGCCCGGCAGTGACGGGCCTAGAAGGTGCTGCCGGGACGCCCGGGTTCAGGAAAATTCTGCCGGGCCGCGCTTTTTTTATGTAAAAATGTAGTCCTCCTGAAAAA
The DNA here is from genome assembly GCA_949715475.1 of Microchrysa polita. Lineage (NCBI taxonomy): Eukaryota > Metazoa > Arthropoda > Insecta > Diptera > Stratiomyidae > Microchrysa > Microchrysa polita. The sequence goes on along the minus strand of OX454416.1, from coordinate 111,911,737 downwards.
TCAGTACTATACTTTAAAATTTAATTGACAGTTCACTTTTACTACATTTCTTTTCATCGGGGACGTAGCTGCAGCTGTTTCTCTAAGGGTTGCGCTTAATTTTTTCAGGAGATTTTTGAAATATTTAGCCAAAGCTTTTCTTAAAAATATTCACCCTTATGACGATCTCGAGTTTGGTGTTCCAATGGCAGCTTTTAAAGAGATCCTATAGTCCATTTAGCGATAGCTGGCGGCTATGTTTATTGAAAACTAGGCTAATTTCGGGCGCGGCCGAAATTTGGATACCCTTCGCTCCCCTCGGTCTAAAAGTTTTTTCGGGCTTACCTATGACTAGTGTTCAGTCCTCCCCGCTTCCATGCTTTTGAATTTTCTCATAAGTGCCGTGGCGAAGATTTATTGGGCGAAGCGGGACGTGGGTTTCTCATAAGAACCAAAAAGAGGTGGAAGGAGGTTGTAGGGCAGCCCTATTGCCTTCCCATCAATTTTTACGCATGTTTGTGGCATAAATTAAAACATATTTGGTTCAGATTGGTGGACAAATCAAAAAGGTTTTCTTCGAAGAACCTAATTTGGGGGTTAGGTTTATATGCCAGCCCCATGACCTCATGGTCCGATATAATTCATTTTTGCATATGTCTTGTACTATCACTAAAAATACATTTTCATGAGGTTTAGTTGAAATTTGTGTCCAAATAAAAAAGTATTTTTTAGAAGAATCTAATTTTGGGGGTCAAGTTTGTATGGCAGCCCCACGACCCCATAGTCCGATTTCACGTTTGTTATGTGGCATCAATAGAAATATAAGTTTCTGAGGTTTCATTGAATTTGGTGTGGAAAAAAAAAGTTTTTTTTAAAAAAATTTGATTTAGGGGGCTAGGTTTGTATGGTAGCCCCATGACCACATGGTTCGACTCCATCTATTTATACATATGTTTTGTGTCATCAATAGAAACACATTTGTGTGAAGTTTGGTTGAAATCGGTGTATAAATAAAAAAAAATTCTTAGAAGAACTTAATTTGGGGAGCTAGGTTTCTATGACAGCCCCATGACTCCATGATCCGCTTTGGTCCATTTTTACATATATTTTGTGGTATTACTAGAAACACATTTGTGCGAAATTTGATTGAAATCAATGAGAAAATAAAAAAGTTTTTCTAAGAAGAACATAATTTGGGGGACTAGGTGTGTATGGCAGCCCCACGACCCCATTGTCCGATTTGGTCGATTGTTACATATATTGCGTCTTCCCAATTAAAACACATTTGTGTAAAATTTGATCGAAATTGGTGCATAAATAAAAAAGTTTTTCTCAGAAGAACCTAAATTTGGGGGGTAGGTTTGTATGGCAGCCCCACGACCCCCTTGTCGGATTGTAGCGATTCAAACATACAAACTGCCTGCAACAAAAAGAAGCATGTGTGCAAAATTTCAGCTCCATAGCTCTTAAACTGGCCGAGTAAAACGCGTCGCAACAGACAGACAGACGGACAGACGGACAGACGGATATCGTCCAATCGACTCAGCTCGTCACGCTGATCATATATATACATATTTTATATGGTCGGAGATGCTTCCTTCAATGCGTTACAAACTTCATGACAAAGTTAATATACCCTTTACGCTTAATAAGCGAAGGGTATAAAAAATTACTTCTGCGGATGTCTATCCTTAGGTATGGCGGTCTTACCATATTCAATGGACACTAATAATATCGTCACACGTCTCGTGTCACTCTGCATCGCTGCAAGCTTAATTTATCATAGGCCACAGAAATTTCTTTGGACGTAATCTAGTGTAGTCATTACATGATTTGAGATTGCAAAATCTGATGGAGATTTATTTTTATTTTTATGTTTTTGGAGTGCTGAGCTTGAATCCGAAAACTCAAAATTTTCGGAGTATAACGTTTTTCGGCTTATAACTCCGAAACTGCACATTTTTGAGAAAACTTGTCGGTGAATATGTTAGAGGAAACATGATTGCGTGTCCAAGGCGACATTAATCTTCAAAATGCAGATGTATCGCTACAATTGATGGTATTTTTTTTGAGGTTTTTGGCCATGTTAACCCTGTTTCGGAACGAAATTTTAGTGGAAAGCTACGGTTTCGGGCTCAGCACCCCAACAAACATTAGGAAAAAAATCTCCACTACAATTTGAAATTTCATGTACTAGGTTTATCACGTACTTACTACACTAATTGGTGCTTAAGGCAAAAAAAAATTATTTAAATTTGAAATTAGAGCTTGATTGGAATGGCAATGCACAACTCCTGCTTTTTACGTGATCGAATCTTTATCGAAAACACTGCCGCTCTAATTTCTCTTCTTAGACGTGTACGTCACTTATCAGGGTTCGCCGAACCATGCTCTAAAAAAGATCAAAATTGTGAACAACACACGCCTGGGACGGATAGACGCAATAGGGCAATTCAACGGACGTTATTTTTCGTTGAATTCCCTCATCGCCTTCTTGCAGGCGGGTATTGTCCACAACTTTGATCATAACGTCAGATTACCGTGAAGTTATATTTAGGCAATAAATTCCAGCCAGCTCAGAGTGAAAAATAGGCAGTCCTTTTTCAGCCAAATAATGTTTATAATTTGGTAATTTTTGCTGAAGGTATTAAGTTCATTACCAGGATACGAGTATCAATTTCAATGGATACTTGTTGACAGCCGGGATATAAAGGAATGGAAGGAAGTGGCGCGGCGAATGGAATGTGCAGGAATGGCTCAACCGATTCAGAATAATGCGGATGCGCTATCAACATCAACGCTATCAAAACAAAATCAAAATTCAAAAAAATTGTGGATTGTCCTTACCCTTCCTTCGCATGACTATTAACACTGCTAATATCGCTCTATACAGGGTGTCCCATTCATGGTGGAGAATATTTTAATGGTAGGTAATGTGGCTCATTTGGAGAAAATTAATGTACAATGGGACCCCTCTATTTTTAACCGTTACAATGTTATAGCATTTTTTGTCGAAATGCACGACTTGCTGAACTAAATCAAAATTTGCCACACCACCAATCATTTCATCCGAGATATGACTTCACTTTCTGAAACTACATAAAATTTCCAATAAAACGACACCTCGCCCGTTACGAAGTTGCTCGTATCTTCCGAGATACACCCGTTCAAACTTTAAAGAAATTTTAAAATTGCAAACGATTTTATTATTTGAATTTTTTATGAAAAAACCAATTTTACAATTTCTTTAAAGTTTGAACGGGTGTATCTCGGAAGATACGAGCAACTTCGTAACGGGCGAGGTGTCGTTTTATTGGAAATTTTATGTAGTTTCAGAAAGTGTAGTCATATCTCGGATGAAATGATTGATGGTGGGGCAAATTTGATTTAGTTCAGCAAGTCGTGCATTTTGACAAAAAATGCTATAACATTGTAACGGTTAAAAATAGAGGGGTCCCGTTGTACATTAATTTTCTCCAAATGAGCCACACTACCTACCATTAAAATATTCTCCACCATGAATGGAACACCCTGAATAGCCGGCATCGTTGAGACTCGTTTTTGAATCGATTGTGTGTGAGAAAGTGCTCTACCAAACTTTCCGTAGCCATTATAGAAAGTTCCTTCATAGAATTCATTAATTTATTAATGGAAAAGTGGATCTTTATTAATCTTTTATTTCATAGGGCTGCCTTAGCAACTGCGCCTCAAAAATAGAATACTCTCAAATAATTTTTTGAACACACCCCCTCCCTCCTTTTCCTTCTTGCAGATACCGGGCGAGGGTCGTGGTCGAGGTGGTAACCCTACATACGTGAGTTTGACAAATTTCCTTCAAACATATAAATTCGCAGATACTATCACAGGGTTGTCCAACTTATAAACGGCGAGCTATAATCAAGCTCGTGAAGACCTTTCATACGACTCGCGATAGAAAACAATGAGAAACGTCAACTTTCTAATAAAATTCCTCATATAGTGATACCTTCTTGCTCATATTTCATATACGAGTAGTATTGTGTTCGTAAAATTGACGCAGAACTTCTTATTCATGCCGCTTGGTGCGCCGAACTTTGGGGGCCAGGACTCGAATAAAAAAAGATGTGAAAAGGCGAAAGAAAAAATTCAAAATGTATGAAACTTTTATTGAAAAGTAGGCATCATGTGGCTATGTAGGGGAGAGTCGGTGAAATCGTACCACCGTTTAAATCGTACCACCTACAAATTTCCGACTAAATGATAAATTATTTGTACACTGGTAACACCAAACCATGTCACAACGCCATCTTTGAAGAATTGGCTAGTTGCGAGTGGTATCTGTCAAAATATATGTATGTATGTGAACCAAAAAATATGTTTTGTGACTTTTTCTTGTTATTTTGCGTGTCAGTTGCTAAGGGAATAACTCATGAGGAAGGTAAGCTAAAAGCGCACAGTTTGCTTTATTTGATTACAAATTTAAGCTAAATTATTGTTGATTTGGGTGTCCGTGTTCAAGTTTTGCAGTTATGACGAGATAGTTCATCTTTCGAAAAATTGCAGGGTAGGTTAAATCGTACCGCTATGAGTTTGGTAGGTGGTACTGGTACGACTTAGTTGCTTGGTCTAAACACGATTAGGCGAAATGTTACAAATCATCTATTTTTGCTAAGGATATATTAATAATTTTTTTTTACTCCTAAGTGCCACAAATAAAATTTCATTAAAAAATTTAATAGTTTTTATTCAGTGGTACGATTTAAATACTGGTGGTACGATTAAAACGACTCGTTCGCTAAATCGTGCTGATGGCAGTCCTCCACGAAAAGCAATTTTTAAAAACGTTAAACTACAGCTATAGAACTGATTTCCATACATCTGGTAGTCAAAGCCCTAACGTGTATTTTACATATTTATTCATTATTGCAAGTGCCGTCATAAACTATCTAGGTAAAAGTAAAAAGTGGTACGATATAACCGACTCTCCCCTATAGAATAACACATCGGGTAAATGGCCACCTACCGGGGCTTTGCTGGCATATACGCGCTCTTTTCGTGAAATTTTCCATAACCGTTTTGTATAAATGTTGTAGTATTTCAATGATACAGCGCGTAATTTCGTCTTTCAATGCTCCGAAAATTTTGGTTTTTTTTTGCGGTGTTGACCCTGTTCCTCAACGAAATTTTGGTAGGAAGCTCCGGATTCGAGCTCAGCACCTCAAAAAACATAAGAAACAAAAAAAAAACAATTTCTCCACCACATTTTGCAATCTGAAATCACGTAACGACTACACCACTATCAGCACAAAAATGCGTTTTAATAAAATCTCTCCTATGAGAAATTTTATGCCAAAAAGCAGGATTTTCATCATCACATTTTTTTTAGGTTTTTTTACATGCTAATCTAAGGGTTTGGCTTAATTCTCCCGATTTGACTAGCTCTGACTTTATTCCTTGAGGCCGCACACACACGCAGCAAAGCATTTCGTTGTGAAATTTTTTAAAAAGGACATTTAAGTTTAGATTTGCCACTCTAGAGAGCAGGATTACCCTGCAGAATTACCTAAGATTATTGACACTGGAAGTGATGCGTATCTCTAAGCAGGTGTTTTCACAGTTAAAGCCATCATGTAGATGAAAAGGGCAGCAGCTTCAAAGAAATATCAGAAAAAGTGGCATATATCAAACCTTAAAAACGACCCACAGAAGCGTTAATACATTATTTAGTATCAAGCACCATCAATCGACTTGTGAATTCAACCAGTAATATATAGATATAGGGGCCTCCCGGACAAGATCGTGGTTCTCGCTTTGAACTAACTCCTAGAAGAGCGGTAGTCTTCATCGTTTCGACGACAACTGAATTCGGAGTGTGATACGTTTGTCAGCCATACCATTTCCTAGTCGCATTTGAGTTTATTCCCATAAGAAAATTTCTCATCTTCTTCTATATAATAAACGAGCGACGGGCCATGCTGAGTTTCGAAAACTTGTTTCTCTATTAATCTTTATATTACAGAGTACCGACAGAGCGACCACGGTATGAAGATCGTGGTTGAGCTACTAAAAATTTCGACCACTGTCAGAGATAGGGGATCTGCATTAAAATTACTCTCTTATTTCTTTTTCCTCCATTGCCAGGTCCATCAGGGCTCCAGACAAGGCTTTATCAATCAAAACTCTTTTTGGCCCGCCATCATGATGTAGGAAGCAGTAATGTAACCCTCTCAAAATTGCACACTAGTCTAGTACAGATAGCTCAAAACCCAAACATCCAAAAGAAAAAGAAATGTTTGTTGCCAAATTGTTGAATACACTGCCCAATATACGCAATAAAAAGTTACACCAATTTTCGCCATGGGTTAAGGGGGGAGGGGGTCCAAAGGAGTGAAAATTTACGTTTTTACAAATAATTGGAAAACTATGAATCTGAGCTTAAAATCTTCTGAGGACGAAACAAACTACACAAAATTGCCTTTGAAATCTATATATATAAAAATGGACGTGTATTTGTGTCTGTTGCCAGTAAACTTCTAAACCACTGGACCGATTTGGATGATTCTTTTTTTGTTATATCCGTCTTACATTGGAGAAGGTTTATGGACCAACAATTTTTTGAAAATAACAAAGGAAGTGGTTGTAAATATCGAAATTCCATTTTGTGTGAGAGTAAGTGATTAAACCTACTCGATTCATACGCTTTAAATTTTTATACGTTTACTAAATGAAATCGAACCGGCTTAAGGATATGATCTTTTCGAAACGGCTGGACTGATTTATGTGAAATTTTGTATATATCCTTGCTAGGTATGGTAATCGGTCGTAAACTATATTTCATGCCCCGAAGTGCCCTCCTCTTCTTTTTATCGTTATTTTACTATTTTGTACAGTAAGGGATTAAACCTACTCGATTCATACACCCAGAAAAAAAATTACTTTTATTAAAGAAAAATTACATAGAACCTATGAAATTTCGGCTATGATTTGGAGCCGATGAAATAGCCTTTTTGGGACAATGATAGAAATATCATTGAAAATATAAAGTGAAAACTCGATTATAACAATGAGATTGTTCATCGATTCTATGTAAAAATTTCATTAAATTTTATTTAAAAAAAAAAATAGAAAAGAATATTTTTTAATTTTTTTTATTTTTGTTTAATTCTTTTTTTTATTTTATTTTTATTTTTATTTTTTTTCTATTTATTTTTATTTCAAATTTTTATATTTTTTTATTCATAAAAAACCTTTTGCCGAAACTTGGATTCGAACCCGGTCCGCCTGCGTGCCAGTCCGTTCACATTGCCATGAGACTAGATGTGGAATGTTGTCAACGTTTCTAAAATCGTAACTACTTGATACGCGGTGCAATACAAAACTAAAATGTTTATACATAGAGGCTATGCAAAAAAATCATAGTTCCCATGAAGTTGATTTACTAGATTCTAAGTAATTTGTTGCATTAGTTGTATGTCGGCATGCTTTAATTCTATTACTACTGAAATTTTAAATTCTATGAAAGTGTATTTGATCCAATGGCATTTTTAATTAATTATATTCAAACTTCATACGTTTAAAGAAATTTTCTGTTTACTAGAAGTAAAGTAAAAACTTCATTGGTTTTAATACACGTTTTTTGCTGGGTGTACGCTTTAAATTTTTATACGTGTACTAAATGAAATCATGGGCGTAGCCAGGGAGGGGGGCAGGGGGGGGGCGACCGCCCCTCCCTGGCCGGTGAAACTTTTTTTATTGAATTGAATATTAATAATACTGAAAGAAAAAAAATATTTCAGGGATAATTTTTTTCAGATTCACTTTTTCGGATTTTCGTTTGCAGTTTCCATGTTCCGAAAACCACACAAACATTTCCATATCAATTTATTACAAGCCGTTCTTCTTCCTTACATAGTCATCTACATAGATACATATGGACATACCTAATTCTATTCTATTTCGTCCAGATTTACAGCAATCCTGAGCGCTATGGATAGCTCTTTTCATGTCTATACAGTAGACTCGGGTAAACGTGTACTTCGCCAAACGTGAAGGTGAACAATTTTATGTGAGCTACTACTCTGAAAAGTGAACAAGTCTTGAAAGCCCTAAAACATGAACATTAAGGGAGGAATTCATAGTCCTCACTTAAGGAATACGGATTCCCTTAAGGAATAATTATAAAGGAATGCTTATTGGGACAAAACGTCACTTTTAAATGCATTACCTCATTTAATAAAATAATTTAATTCGGAAGCCTAATTAAAGTAACTGACAAATAAAATATAAAGAAGTATCTAGTAGCTGCAAAATTTAAATTTATTTTTCAAATACGAGCGACTATGAACTGTAAAATTTATAAGGATTCCCTTATAGGTCAGTCAATTTATGATTTTAGGTCGCAAAAAATAGCTCGACTCTGTTTTTTTTGGGATACTGTTAGGGTAGATGCCAGAAGTGTACCACCAAGTTTGCAACTTCGAAAACCTATCCTAACCCCGTGACCCTCAAAAAACCTAAAAATTTTCGAAGGTTTTTTATATTTTGGTTTGTGATTTCCAAAAGTCGTCTGCTTGATTCTCAAAGCTAATAAAACCTTCTTTAATTTGAGTCCAGCTTTGTAGGTGTAAAGGATCTCAAAATACTCGTACAGCACTTTAAACATTGTTTTTTTTTTTTGTAAAAAAGTTCGAAATGCTGTATCTTGGGATCCTTTGTACCTACAAAGCTGGCGTTGCACTCAAACTAAAGAAAATTTTGTTAGCTTTAAAAGTGCAGTGGACGACTTTCTTGTGCCTTACAGGCCTTCTACATCTGCAACTTCGTTGCCAACCTAGGTTGCAGGTACCTAACTACACACTTGCAACATTTCGGCAACCACACCATTCACGTTCTTGCAACCTGGTACTGCAACCTGCACCATGCCTACAAATCACTTATTTTCCGATTTTTTTTTTGCGTGTTACCAACTTAGGTTGGCAACCAAGTTGCAGGTGTATAAGGGCTGTAAACCACTTGTGGAATTCAGAGAACTAGCGTGAAATTTTGTCGGCCTGTTTGCATCGACCAGTAATTTAGGTACGCTCTCCAAGTACTGTTCCCTTTCAACAGCTTTGGTTTTTACAATTTGGTTTGCAAAATTTTGGACAAGAACTTGACTGTGGAATGCTCTTGATACCGCCATCCGCGGCAACGATATTGTCTAAATAGATGAATTAATATTTATGGGGGAGTTAAATTCCCTTTCAGACTAAAGGTACGTTGTCCTCGACGCGGCCGCACGATTCGCTCATTCCATATGAAAACTCGTTTTTAAAATGAGAGAGAAACGAGTTTTTATGGAATGAGCGAGTCGCTGTCGTGCGGCCGCGTCGAGGACAACGTACGTAAGCTGGACTCAAATTTAGCACTTTGGTCTTGTTAAATTTTTTCTTTAAGTCGACTGTATTTGACTCCTTCTCGAGATCCAGAGCTATAACGATCAGATCGTTGATTTTGTGCGAGAGTACTTAATTGTCAAAACTTCATCATGCAAGCTCCACGGCGTCCCAGCAACTTAAGTCGAATGAGCAAAAAACTACCATCAGAATGGAATCCTGCCCAACTTCGGTTTAAACTTTACTGTGGGATTCCGTTCTGGGGAGGGTGAGCTAGGACTCCCGATGTTATTGTAGAAGTGTAGAGGAGCAGCTGAGTTCAGCAGCTAAAGAGGGCTCTCAGTGGAATAACTGAGCGCTTGGGCTCCTATTTGGAAAAGGAAAAACAGCTTAAGAGCTCCATTGGGCTCCTATTTCAAGGAAGTGGAAAAGCATGTACCCCTAAATGTCTCCAGCCGACTATCGGATAATGTTTTTTTTCTATGGATGCTGTGGATGTGAGATAAGAGGCTTCTCGGTATGTTTCAGCAGGAGATGCGATCCTGTAGAACCAAGCAAAGCCAGGTTTCAAAACGGACATTGATGTCGCAAGTGGAATATGCTGCCCAAAAGCCAAAAATAGCACTGAATATAAACGAGTTACGTTTTAAAAAGCAGAAACGGAGGCCAGTTGAATGTAATCAGAATAACCAGTAAAAGTCTAAACACTTTCAGGGGCAATTTTTCTTTAAATGGTCTTGAAAATCATTCTCGACTGTCCTTTCCTAAAATTAAAAAAAAAACAATCATGAATGGGTACTCGTTTAACATCTTGAGTGAGTTCATAGTTCGTCACAAGGGGCGTGAGTTCGAAAAACAAATTAACTGAATTCGTTCACGGTTAGTCTCGAACCCGTGTGCAAAGAAGGTGCGGCCACTAACCATTACACCAGCTAAAATACTCTAAATTTTGCCTAACAATATTTTCGCGACCAACGATTTCAAATCCTAAGAAAATCTTGATATTGAAAAAATTTCGGGCTTGCCCCCCCCCCCTGACCGAAATCCTGGCTACGCCCATGAATGAAATCGAACCGGCTTAAGGATATGATTTTTTCGAAACGGCTGGACCGATTTTTATGAAATTTTGTATGTATCCTTAGTGTAGTAGTGTAATGGAGCCATAATTATCCAGAGAAGTTTTAACTGTATTAGAGGTGGTTACATCAACTGTTAAATACATAAACAACACTGCTTAACACTATTGAGCAACTCTGTCGAAAATTTGTAGTAGGGTAGGCTACCATGGAACACTTGATAACGTATAACGATATTCCAGTATAGGAAAAACTCTTAGGATTATCCTGACGATAAACTGCTTCGTTTTATACAGAAGATAGGACAAATAACGGATTTTTGTTTGTTTGGTTAATCCATCTTACGCTAAGGAAGGTTTACAGACCGAGATAATTTTCAAAGTCTCAAAGGAAGTGGCGGTAAATTCCATTTTGTATGTATGGAATATTTAGTTGTCATTGGGTCAAATACAGTGTAACTTAGATAAATGTGACTACGTTTTTGCGAACATTTATCCTGGATGTTAGTCACAGCAATTTCATAATCAGCTACTACTTCGGATATTGATACGAGTATATCATTTTTTTAGCGGAGCGACACGGTTGAGGTGTTGCCGAACTCACGACAAAATTACCTAAAAGGTCATCGGACCCTCTTCCCGATTCCCCTCTTACGTCAATCCCAATAAATTCAAAATCGCTCATAAAGTTAAATTAGTGTAAAGTTGTGAGTCAAACCAACAACGCGAGCGCAGCGAGCACTAGATGAGAGAGCGAGCGAAGCGAGCTCTCTCAGCTAGTCTATATATATAAAAATGGACGTGTATTTGTGTCTGTTGCCAGTAAACTTCTAAACCACTGGACCGATTTGGATGATTCTTTTTTTGTTTTATCCGTCTTACATTGGAGAAGGTTTATGGACCAAATTTTTTGAAAATATCAAAGGAAGTGGTGGTAAATATCGAAATTCCATTTTGTGTGAGAGTAAGTGATTAAACCTACTCGATTCATACGCTTTAAATTTTTATACGTGTACTAAATGAAATCGAACCGGCTTAAGGATATGATCTTTTCGAAACGGCTGGACCGATTTTTATGAAATTTTGTATACATATATCCTTGCTAGGTATGGTAATCGGTCGTAAACTATATTTCATGCCCCGAAGTGCTCCCCTCTTCTTTTTATCGTTATTTTACTATTTTGTACAGTAAGTGATTAAACCTACTCGATTCATACGCTTTAAATTTTTAAACGTGTACTAAATGAAATCGAACCGGCTTAAGGATATGATCTTCTAATAAAATTCTCCTCAAAAAGTTTGTTTCCAAACTCCTTCGAAACGGCTGGACCGATTTGTATGAAATTTTGTATATATCCTTGCTAGGTATGGGAATCGGTCGTAAACTATATTTCATGTCCCGAAGTGCCCCCCTCTTCTTTTTATCTTTAATTTAGTATTTTTTACAGTAAATGATTAAGCCTATTCGATTCATTCACTTTAATTTTTTATACGTGAACTAAATGAAATTGAACCGGGCGTAAGGATATGATAGAAATATGATGATATGACGTAGTGTAGTGGAGCCATAATAAATCCGTGGATATCTCCGCAAACCTTTGGCTGCGTGACACGGTTGAGGTGTCGCCGGACTCGCCACAAAATTGCCTAAAGGGTCATTGGAACCTCTTCCCCAATTAGAGCTCAGGGTGGTCGGAAATCCGTCGATATCTCCGATAAATTGCATTTAAGGTGAAAATGTTTTAATGTACATACATCCTGGATGTTGTCACAGCAATTTCACAATCAACTTCGTACTACTTCGGAAATCCGTCGATATCTCCGCAATCCTTTGGCGAAGTGACACGATTGAGGTGTCGCCGGACTCGCCAAAAAATTGCCTATAGAGTCTTTGGAGCCTCTTCTCCGATCAGTGCACAGGGTGGTCAGAGATAGCCGTCAACCTGGATGTTAGCCATCTCCGCAATCCTTTGGCGGAACGACGCTATTATCGGACTGAACACTGCACAGGATGGTCAGCGATAACCGTCAACTTCGATGTATGACAGTTTCTGGGTTAGAGTAGGTACTAACATCTTCAGTTCACGCGAAATCCATGCAAATACTGTCAAAATTTTGATGATCGTGAAATCGAATTCGCTTGGTGGTACTCACTTCAAATGAAAGTCTCCACACCGGTTTTTGACATTTCGCCAGCGAAAATAATGCAGTTGCACTTTATTTCACAGTGAAAAGCTGTTATCGACAATCAATCAGAACGCGAGTGAACATTTATCTTAAATTGAGTGAATAAAAAGCAAATCTTCACGGCACCGTTTTTACGGGAGACATATATGCAATTTTTTCGCTAGGTTAACTCAGTACATACCTTTAGTATGAACAGTTTTCAATATTTGACGCGCTTACATTAAACTCAAATATATAATTGAAATTTAGTTTTTGATTATGCCTCCCAAACTAGAATCTATCGGTCGATCAGCATTGAGTATTTTTTTCATTTACCATCTTGGAATCGGTAATATTAATTAATGATTTTCGAGATAACTCACGCTAATAATAACACTCCCAATATTTTTGAAGGGCAAGTGCAGTCTCATCAATCAGTCAGGGGGTTGAGTATGTTGTTGTTGCCTTGACCCCTTAAGTAGTGCTGCGACGCAAATTTATTTTGTTTCCATATCCACTTTAGTTTCACCATCGATACGTCGATCCCAATAAATTATAATTAGCAGGTGTATTGGCATTCAAAATCGCTCATAAGGTTAAATTAGTGTTAAGTTGTGAGTGAAGCGAACAACGCGAGCGTAGCGAGCACTAGATAAGAGAGCGAGCGAAACGAGCTCTCTCAGCTAGTGATATATAACACTCTAGACGTTTTTTCGGAAAATTATACCCTAGACCCAAAAGTATTATAGAGAATTTACATTTTTTGAGTTTTACATTTGGGACTGTAACTCTTGATAGAAAGAACCTAGGGTGACGAAAACTTGTTCATTCTATTACAAACAAAATTTATTTGCTTTGTACCAAAAATTTAGGTGCTCCGACCAGTGACGCCTCCCTCACTCCGCCTAACATTTTTCAAAAAGGCATGCCTGTAGCTTCTTTTCAAATTGAGCCAGGCAGATAAAATTTGGTGAGGTGCCTAGTCTAAGCCCCATTATGCTCCTCACCAAAAATTGTTACCATCCGATCAAAACTAAGGGTACTCCCCATACAAAGTAAACCAAAATTCTAAAAAAAATCACATTTTCTCACTTCTAAATTCTATCTAAAATGAAAAAAATAAAATTAATTTCTTAGAACGTCATTATAACAGTTAATTGTAGTCTTGTAAATGTATATTCAAAAGTTTGTACCAGAGCGTGCCTTACAAGTATGAAAAATGTGGTTTGAAGGTTGCTAGTACACGTTACTCGATTTATTCGGAAGTAGCCTTTGAACTAGTACCAATGACTTTCAAACACAATTTGTTGATACTTGTAGTGTACGCTTTGATGCAAAATTTTCAACATACATTCAAAGGACTACAATTAACTGTTATAATGTCGTTCTAAGAGATAAATTTTATTTTTCCGTTTTAGATAGAATTTAGAAATGAAAAAATGTGAAATTTGTTAGAATTTTCGTTCACTCTGTATGGGGGGTACCCTTAGTTTTCATCGGATGGTAATAATTTTTGGTGGGGAGCATAATGGAGCTTAGACTAGGCACCCCACCAAATTTGATCTGCCTGGCTCAGTTTAAAAAGAAGCTACAGGCATGCCTTTTTGAAAAATGTTAAGAGGAGTGAGGGGGGCGTCAATGGTCGGAGCACTCCAATTTTTGGTACGTATCAAATAAATTTTGTTATCAATATATGGACAAGATCTTATGACAGTAGGTCTATTCTATCAAGAGTTACAGTGCGAAATGTAAAACTCGAAAAAGCCAAATTCACTATAATACTTTTGGGTCAAGGGTATAATTTTCGGAGAAAATGTCTAGAGTGTTACATATCATTACAAAGGTAATTTTATAACATTTTTTTTTTTTTTTAGAAGATAACATTTATTTCGAAAATACTGAACAGATAAAATATCCAATTACAACAGTAAGTTATAGAGATTAACATAAGACTACAAGCAAAAATTCAAGTTTCTGTTATTTTTCAAAACTAAAAACACTACGTTACAAATTCCAATTAAGCAGCAAAATCAAAGTTTTTGCAAAAGAATATTTTTAAAGATTGAAATAGAAGAGGGTAGAGGTCCAATCTCCATAGAGTCATACGTTCTCATCATTCTAATTAAAGGCGAATTCGCAAAGAGGGCAAGATCGGTAAATGGAGGATTGAAAATGGCATTTGATCGTGTGTGATATGATGGAATTCTGTAATTAATTCTATCTGCCAAACTAGAATGCAGATATCCACGGCAAATCTTGTATAAAAAACATTGTTCAAGAAAAGTTCTTCGCTTCTCTAGGGAAAGAATCTTAAGGTAATTAAGTCTTTCTGGGTAAGGAAGGTAAGGAAGATTAAACTTAAAAAATAATGATTTTGTAAATCTTCGTTGAACCCGCTCTAAGGTGTCAGTGGACCCACCAGCAGTCGGGGACCAAACAATTGAAGCGTATTCTAAAACGCTACGAACAAGGGAAACAAATAATCTTACAGCACTGTTTACAGAACGAAACTCACTAGTACAACGAAGAACAAAGCCTGAGAGCTTCTAGCCCCTTTTTATTATATTTTCATAGTGATCGTAGAAATGAAGCTTAGAATTAAAGGCAACTCCTAAGTCTGTGATCGAGTCAACATTTTTTAAAGCCAGATTGTTGACTGAATATGAATATGATGTTGGAGAAATCTTCAATGAGTACACCATTACCGAACACTTTGATGCATTAAGAAAAATATCATTGGAGGTGCACCAGGAAGATAATAAATCCAGATCGGCCTGCAACGAAAGGCAGTCTTCTAGGCGTGAAACAGTGGTGAAAATTTTGCAGTCATCTGCGTACAAAAGACATCGGTTTCTAAGAACAGCCGGTACGTCATTCACAAAAAATGAAAAAAGGAGAGGTCCCAGGATAGACCCTTGAGGTACTCCCGATGTTGCTGAAAATTCAGAAGAAGTAACGTTATTAAAAATTACTTTAGAGGTTCTGTTGACGAGGTATGATGACATCCAGGAAATAAGCCAAGGAGGAAAGCTAAGTCCACGAAGTTTGTTTAGTAGCAGAACATGGTTAACCGTATCGAAGGCCTTAGAAAAATCCGTATGTATTGTATGGACCTCTAGACGCTTGTGAAAAGTGTTTGCGACGAAATCGACAAATTCAGTCAGATTTGTGGCCGTGGATTTTTTCTTACGGAAACCATGTTGACAAGAGCATATTAGTTGACCAAAATTGTCATCAATATAATTGTACACAATACGTTCTAACAATTTTGAGCAAGACGATAACAGCGCAACCGGTCTATAGTTTGAAGCAAGATTAAGGTCCCCAGTTTTTGGAATTGGTACTATAAAGGAAGTCTTCCATTGACTTGGGAAGATACACTCTCGAATGCTTTTATTGAATATCATTGAAAGCGGACTAGAAATCCCAATCCTAACCTTCTTCAAAAAAGTGTTCGAACGACCATCAGGTCCACAGGACGATTTATTGCCCAAGGACATAATTAATTGACTGACCGAATAAGGAGTAATTAGTGGTAGGGAAGGAAGTGTTATGAATTGGTTTGCTCGATTGGAAAAGTTTGCTAATGTACTAGAAGATCGGTGGAAAGTACTAGCAAAATACGTTGAAAACAGTTCACAAATCTCCTCAGTGGAGCTGGCAGACCGATTATCTAAAGATATAGTGGAGGGTATCGAAGAAGATGATCGCATATTTTTAACATACGACCAGAAAAGTGTGCAATTATTGTTCTCGATACTATTTTCAACGCTGTAAATGTATGCAGTCCTGGAAGTTTCAATAGCTTTTTTTGTTTCAGACCGAAGTCTCCTAAAAAGGAGAAGATCGGATGAGCGTTTGAATCGTTTATAACGAATACGCACTCGGTTCTTCCTCTGTATCAATCTTTGGATTGATCTTGTTATCCAAACAGGACCCTTGCGAGGTTTTTTAGTGTACATTGGAACACATTCCGATAATACATTGAAAAGAATATCATAAAATACAGACAGTGCAGAGTCACAGCTCAAACTCCCCAGTACTAGCGACCAATCCACGTCAGACAACCTGGCAATAATTCCTTCATAGTCGGCTTTATGAAAATTGAACCTTGTAGTAGGATTAAATTTGGGAGCGCAAGGAAAATGAATTCTTATATCCTGTAAGAGTGCTGGATGGTAAGGGTCACATGAAACAATCACTTCAGAAGCCTTGGACGAGGTCAAGCATGATGGCGGAAGATTGCAAAAAACAAGGTCAAGATTACGATCCATGAAATTCTTAGTAGTACTGAATTGGAGTAAACTACAAAACTCCATGAATGAAGAAACTGACAAAAACATAGGAGAAGATGAAGACAAAGGTAGCCCTGGAAAATCAGGCCAACTTAAATTAGGCAAGTTAAAGTCCCCGCAAATGATTACACTGCAGTTAGGGTGGAACACATTAACAATGTCTGAAAGATGAGAAAATAGGTTTTCATAATCAGTCAGAACAGAAGTAGGAGGTACGTAAACACAGGATAGTAGAAGCGAAGAACTCTTCGATTGAACTTTAACAGTTACACAATCAAAAGAAAAAGCGTTAGTGGTAGCTACAAGTTGGCAGTTAAAGATGCAACGAACAGCAATTAGTGAACCGCCACCGCGAGATTTACCCATCAATATAAAATCAAAATTGGAAGCTAAAGATAATATTCTTGTGTTATGGAGTTTAGACCTTAACCCTCGTACATTTTGATAGTACAGAGAAAGATTAATTATTTTAGGATCTTGTTTGGTTGTTGACGACGAAAATTTCGCTTAGTAAATTCCTTTATTAGGATACCCTCGGGCCAAAATGTTCGATTTGAAATCTCATCGATGTCTTCCGTAAATGTCAACTTAAATGATGACACAATTCTATTTGGAATGTTGTCCTTCGTGAGTTTTCTGCAAGTCAACAACGCAGGTTCGAAGCCCAATTTATCAACAACATAATGTTTGATATCGGCTTCCGAAGTATCATAGGCTAGCCTCGAAACGAACAATTCTTTTGGAGGCCTGCACACACGCAACAGACCGAGCTGTCCGACTGAAGCATTATCGGTCCTAGGCGGCGGAATTGGTGAGAACGGATTTGGTAACAAAAGGTTTGGAGACGGAATCCGTTGTTGCTGTTGGATACCTGATGTTGAGGCATTTGTATATATTACAGATGATTGTTGCGTGGATATGCCAGATGTGGTTGAGGCAGAATTTGACACACCAGATAGTTGATGGATTTGTTCAAAGCCACTTATTAAACTGGTTTGCGGCTGCTGCAGTGGAAATTGTAGCGACGATTGAATGATATGAAAATCATTCGCGGAAGTCACCGGCAACTGGTGGGCCAGTGTTATTTGCGGCGACTGTTGTTGAGACTGCTGATGATAATTCGGAATCAGCAGTTGTAGTTGTTTGTTTTGTCCTCAGCTCATTTTAAGGTCAGACTCATAGTTTTCCAGATATTTGCAAGAAACTGAATTTTCGACCCATTGCCACCCCCTCCCCCCTTAACCCATGGCGCAAATTAGTGTAACTTTTTACTGCGTATATTAGGCAGTGTATTCAACAATTTGGCATCAAAAATTTCTTTTCTTTTTGGATGTTTAGGTTTGGGGCTATTTTGAACCAATTGTACTGGACTACACCCTTGCTTTATCACATTGGCAACCGACGTCTTCTTCTTTCAAATACACTCCATTTATCAAAACCAACAATTTTTATTGAAAATTCGTTTTAGGTCTTTGTTTTTGTTAAAAAATTAAATACAGCCCCTGACAGATGAACATTTTCGAACACCTAACTTAAGCCACAGTATATTAACATTGACTCAGTAATCTTATTCGAATCAATAGGAAATCTTATCTAATTTACCTTGGCACCTCTAAAACCAAGGGGTAAAGGGTCATTACTCAGTTTTTCTGGATTATTTTTAAAATCTTAAAAGCTACAGCAAAATGGTCTGAGGACGAATTAAACTACATAAAAATACCTTTGCAATGATATTATATACAATACACTAGACTGACATTTTTTGATAGATGACAGCTGAAATTTTGCGCATATGGTTATTTCTGTCGCAGGTTGTTTGTATGTTTGAATCACCAAAATCGGACGATGGGGTCATGGCGCTGCCATGCCAACAAAATAAAAACCTTTTTTATTTATGAACCAGTCTCCAAACCCTAGACCAAAATGTTCCTATCAAATCCGCAAAACATCTGTAAAAACAAATGGAATTGACGTCCCAATGTGCACAATGACCAAGAATTCGGCGACAGCGGGGCTATGATATAACTTCCCGGGGATTTTCGTCAAACACTTCCCTTCACCCCGAGTTCTAGTGCTGCCAATGAACTTAATACATGCCTGAAATCATCGTCATTTTGGCGACATGTCAAGAAGTTGGCCCACCACATTTTGCAATCTCGACTGCTATTTTTGCCACGTGGTTATTGAACTTAATTCCGTTTCGACTAAATCATCTATACTCATACACGTAAACAAAGTATCAAGTATCAGGTTAATAGCCTCTACCCTATTATCCGGAGTAACAAGTTCAAACACCACCCTTAAGTTGTCTAGAATAACAAAATCCATGTTTGCTTAAAAATCACCAAGTCTCTTTTCTTAAATGACTCAAATTGATTTCCTCATTTTAATGAACAAATCTTTTCACCCTAAATAAATCCAAAGCCATTTGAAAATATCCTCAAAAAATCCTCTCCAATTACTGCGCCTTTGTAATTACTGTCTTTCAATGGAATTACTTAAATTAACATTCCCATTAATCTCAGAACTCACTCTCAGACCAAATTAAAAAAGGCATCAAATTGGAAAATCCATTAACGTGCAAAAAAGAAACGTAAACAGGATGCAGCTCATTTAATCCTTTTGCTTCAGATCCTTCCAATTCGGCTATACGCTCTTTACCCTCCCCAAAGCTCTGCGGATCTCAGACAAAAACTTGCCAAGTTGCTGTCGTGTATTCTCGAAAATCAAACACGTTGCGATTTATTTGCTGTCTTGTCATGAAACTCCACAACGTGTCATAGGTCGTCCTTTGAACCCATCTATACGCTGTGACACGGAAGAAATTGACGGTAGGCAGACAGGCATGGTCGTCGTCCCTTCGTATATGGTATCCCAAAAAAAAAGAAGACGAAAGGGAGAATCAAATCAAACGAAAATCATTTTAATTGGATAACACATCAACCACCAACCACCATGATGACTATGTCACACGAGATGACAGTTTCATACCATACACAACACTTTGGACGATAATCCAAGGATGCAGACTATACGAGTATATGGGCGGCCAAAAGCAAACTCGGAATTGACTATGACTATGACTGCCGGCTAACAACGCTCTTTGGTGCTCCAATTCTTGTGTTTGATATTTGCTGTAAACAAATGGTCTGCCAGCTACTGGAGCCCACTCTTGGTATGCTAACACATAGGACTCTGGCAGCAAAAGTCAAACGTTTCAAGATCAAGGCCGCAATTTCGTGTCCCTCATTAAAAAGACCAACTTCGTCGGTTAATAGTGGCCGAGTCAATGGGACCCACTTTCCACTTTCAAGCTTCGGAGATGCCGCCACACCAACCGTCAGGCCACGCGCCTTCATAACACAACACAAGGTGCGATGTCAACCTAGCGAAACAGGACACACATAGGATACGAGTGTGTTTCGACTTTCGAGCACCAAAGCCAAGGAGAACATTTTCGTTGTCCTCGCGTTGTCATCGTACTCTCATTTCTATATTGTATCCTCCCGAATGAACATGACACAAGTGGATGCTCCAGATTTCCTCATAGCTCGGAGTATTATGGGGGCGCGCACGGACAACAACAATTTAACAGACTTTCTGCACAAAACTTTTCCGGCCGAAGGGCGCGAGAAATGAACTGATACACGAAATCTGCAAGGATGCTGGGGGAGAGCTTACTTTCAAGTCAGTCCATCCGGAATTGTTGCAAGCGCAAAATGTGTGTCGATTCGGGTTCGTGTTTTTCGCAAACAAATTTGACACAGACACTACCCATTAATGGGAGCGTGTAATATGGAGTTGTGGATTGCAGTTTAGGGCTCGAATTTATAGTAAAAGTGTTGCGTGTACGTGCAATTTACATATTAACATCTGCGCCATGTCGTAAAGGGAGGCATATATCGGGCAACCTATAGCATCCTGTATGTGAGTCGCTTCTGGGAAAAGCCACCCTCCCGTTTGCTATGCCATTAATTAGTGAATTTGATTAATGTACATTCTTTCGGTTGTGTGATCCTCTTCGGGCAGCGCCGTAGTTCTGAAAAGGGCCGTGCCGTATCGTAAAACGCACTTTATTCAAACCACAAACGCTGGCTTGTGCTGAATGATATGATGGTGAACTTGTTGGTGTTCTCGTTTGCATGTAACTAGGAAGTGTCAGGACGATGTAGGGCCAACTTTATCGATTTTTGCATCTGTCTCCCCGAGTGCCTGTCCTTTAGCTGAGAATGATTTGTGAGTCCAGATGCCAATGAACAAGAGTAGCGGACGTGACTCGCGGTGGTCCGGTACCGACTCAGAAACATATATTCGGCTCGTGCCTCCCGTCTTACACACCCCCGTTCTGTTACACCCTCTACAGTGAACGTTTGCCATTGCCATCATTGTCGCCCATGTAATAGCTTTCGTGAGAATATCCATTTAGTGGTCCAGATCGATGCTTTCTCGCACCGAAATACCATGAAAAATTGATGGAACTCGAATAGAAGAGCCACAGAAAAGTACAAAATCCTTTTTATGGTCTTTACATGAATCAAACGTAAACGATGAAAACTCTGGAGAATAAGAGCGCGCAGTTGTCGTGCACAGTGTGTAACTGTTTTTAAGTGAGCGATACAAGGACTTTTTGTACAAGAGTCCTTTAAATTGTGGGTGTATTCGGCGAAGAGAGAAATCACAAAACGAATGTTCCTTTTAAATTCCGAAATGTTGAAGTTGTATTCCCTTGCTCTCGAGTGATCTCGACACAAACATCGGTTCGCGAATCATCATCGTCGTGTCGGATAAAGTGAATTTCTCAATCGCCAGGAAGGAAGTCCATCCATCAAGGACCAACACACTCGACTGTGAGAAAGTTTTGTGGCTGCGCCTTTGATGGAAATCGCGAAACTCCGAGAGTTTTGGTATACCAAGTGAATCACAGTGAGTGAGTGAGTGCGTAGGTATTTCAGCACGTGTATGCGAGCCGGCACCGCACGAATACGGATACCAAAAACGAAGGCCATTGATTTGGCAGGTGTTTGGAAAAGTTCTCGGAAGTCAATTTCGAAGACTTTTAGTGTTTAGGCTATCCTCGTTCTGTCAGGATTAGAGGTAATTGAAATTTGTATTCGTGCATAAGTCATTATGTCGAAGTTGATTCAGAAGAAAGACAGAATGCTTCTTAATGTGATGACAAATGGGTTTGGTTCCCAAGCTGAATATTTCAGTACTATCGAGAAGGGGACATAAGGGCAGTTAAAATTAAATATTTAGAAAGTTACTTATAGCTTTTCATTACAATGGATTTATTAATGCAGGATTACGGAAATACTGGTATTAGACCTCGATGTTGAATTGAGGTATTTGCTATCAACTCATACTAAAACAGAGAGTTTGGTTATTTGGTACATTCTTCTTACTTCCAACCATACCTTCTTAGCCCAATTCGCGGCGCCCGGGTGTGTCTACTAACAGGTGGCTTAAGTGCTGCCTAAGGTCAGGTGGAAGCGGTGTCTCCTTAAAAATTAAAATTAAAAAAAAAAAATTAAAACACATACGCTCTTTGCTCTTTGAAGCTAGACTTCCGAAAGTATACTTCCCAGCTACTCGATGGGTTCTAATGAATTCAGAAGATAAAAAAAACTTTAGGATGATGCTCCCAGAACATCTTACCCGAAAGATATATAAGAGCATTCCTCTTTCGTCTGTCGTGGAATCCAGTGGCGTGCATTGAACGACCCGGCCACTCTCGCGAACAGTCAGATATAATAGCTGTTAGTTCCGCGGATGTGGTCATGCTGTTACAGAGGTATATTAAGTTACCAGTGTGTAAACTTACTTCAGACCCAACCCTCGCATAACTTTGTATCCATATATTGGCTACCTATGGTCATGGCAGGCGCGTAACAAGAGGACATCCAAGGGAGGGTTTTTTGGTCAATTGGTATACATGTTGGGAGGAATGCCTAAGAGGGCAGTGGTATGATAAGGCGGTGTGATAAGGAACTTTCTTATACGGGAAGGAGAGTTGGGCGAATTAGCATACGTATTTAGCTTTGCTTAATTGTTTTTAAAAAACTATCTAATTCCTGCGAAATTTGTCGTTATTTTCCTAGATGAGTAGAGTTAAGTTTCAAGAAACCTGCAGATTTGTAGGTTTCAAACAGAACTTCACCCTCTTTGAGGCACTGCTCCGATAATAATTGTTTGTCATCTGTAACAAGCCCTTCTCCCTGGAGAATTGAAGAAAAGCATGACAATACAGTCGATGGGCAGTGAGCCGTTCTTGAATTTCAACTATTGCTAAAGACAGAAATGGCAAATACACTGATCGTCTGTAAAAATCTTCAGCGTTATCAGCTGGGACGTTGTTTCTGTGCGTCTGACAACTGGTCATTCGTGGCATGTAATTTCTAACCAATGTGTGGCGCAGAGAGATTGAGCTTCATTGAAAATTTGGCTGAAGCTTGTGATCGGATTGGCTCGCATTCTCTGCAAGGTTTTTACGGCACCTTCTACAATCAGCAGGGACTTGCTGAGATCAATAGTTTTCGATTGCAGCTCCGAGTTATAGGTTGACATACAGCGAAAATAGAAACGGTACACCGGAACGCAACGAGAAAAGGGGGAGAAGAATTATATTTGGAGTTAGCATCGACAGCAGTTTCCGAATTATACCATTCCCTTATCACCGACAGAGAGGTCAAGGTGGGGGACGAACTGATCCCAGAAACGCGTATTTGACGTGTGCCTTTCAATAAATTTTATAGGATTATATGGGATAAGTCGTCGAACTCGAGATTCGCCATCAGTAGCCTCGTCAGTAGCTTTTCGAAGGGTTTTTTTTTCGTTTCGGGGTCTTCAAGAAGACTTGAACTTAACAATTGCTAAGCAATGGCTGATTTCCCTGATGTCACATGCACTGGATTCTGCTAAATTAACACTATGAGATTCACAATGTAAGTAAGTATAGAGCTAGAGGGGCTTCTGCAAGTTGCTTGACAAGTGACTGTGCACCCCTGAATTTTCCTTTCATATTACTCTCACCATCATAGCCTTGCCCGCACATATTTCGAGTTTCTATACCTTCATCCCTGAGACTCTTAACAATTGCAGCACCAAGGCCTTTCCCAGACATATCCCTAACGGGTTCTATACAAAATCCACAAAGTCAAAATCCAAAAGTCATAATCCATAAAGACAAAATCCATAAAGACAAAATCCATAAAGTCAAAATCCACAAAGTCAAAATCCACAAAGTCAAAATCCATGAAGACAAAATCCATGATGGAAAATTTGAACTGATATGAGATGTACTCGTTTAGATCTTTGATTTAATTACCCATACGTTAAGGTGACCAGACTTCCGAAAACCCAATGCTGTACACACTTGCGGAATGTAGGTTTCACGCCGAATTGGAGAAATACGAGGCCACCACCATGATGCATGCCATTGTATAAAAATGTAATAGGACAAATGTCCGTTAAACCATTAAATAAATAAATAAATAAATAAAATTATCTCATTCGTCTTCCCTTCGTAAATGATATCTTCGTAAACAGAATTGAGAAGGAAAAGCAGCCGATATTCTCGGAAATATGTGATGAACCTTGGGAAGGAAGGTTCTGCTGATACTAAACAGGGAGCCCTAAAGTTCTCAATGCTCTCTTCAGTGGCGTAGATAAACGGGGATTGACCCCCTGGTCACATATTTTTTATACTAATTATAATATATAAATTTAGTTCTTTGCTATTAATTGGGTAATTGGGGTTTTGTAACAATATCTACCGAAATGCCAACCACAGGGGAATTTTGGAATTAACCCGTTTTACAGTATTATCAATTGCATAATTGTTACTGCCTTGACAATTCCTAGCGTATACTGGCGTACATGAGATTTAGATTACTTCAAGCCAGATAGTGCGATAGCCACAAGAACAGATCACTGAGGCCTATTTTTACCACATTAATCTCCAGCGCAGGAACGTTTCCTATCATTTGCGGTCGGTATTGCATCCAAAACTTCAATTTAAAGTTCACCCCACAACTTTCCAGTATCGAACTTTCAAGGTGTAGAGCGTATTCTGCGTACTTGAAAATCTTTAGCCGATTCTATAAATTTCACGATTCTTGCTAAGATGCCTTGTCGTCTGACGGGATTAAGCTCCCGCGTATCATTCTATCACTGTATTCCAACTTCGATTAAGTAGGTTTACCTATATTAAGGTGGGGATTATTATTATCTACATCTGATCTCTAGTGCCATGTTATTCGACGTAGAATATTTGCCTCGCTGTGCCAAACCTATTCCTCCGTAATCTCAGCTAAACAACCAGAATTCAAACAATTTCAAAACCTTGAAGCGACAGCCCCTATGGCGGATGGCAAGGGAGTTTCGCTAGTGTCAATAAGAAGAACAAGAAACTTCTTCTTCCAACAAATTATCTAAAAAAAAACTCCTGTAGAGTCCTTTCTTTAGTATCCATTTTCCTATAGAGGTTGATAGGGGTATCGGATGGAGTACGGTGGCTGATTTTTCCATCGTTTTGTTATAAAAAAAAAGAAATTAAAATCGCACCTATCAATAGCTGTATCTTATGAACTTTGGAAGTTAGAGCCTTAAAATGTTAAAAAAAAAATATGTACAGTGCGGTGCTCTACAAGTCTGCCATATTTTAAGAATTTAAGTTATGGGCAATTTTACATTAGAAAACACAAAAGTGTGATTTGGGCAGCTGTAACTTCCGAACACGGATAGACCTAGAAACTTGGATTCAAGTCTATAGTAGCTCTACAAGGGTGCCAATTATCACCAAATACGAACACTATGGTGCTCTGCAGTTTCCCAAATTTTAAAATTGTTCGCTCACGAATTTCAGAGTTAAGGACAATTTTCAATTAAAAAACTAAAAATTGCGATTTGGGCAGCCGTAACTACCGAATGCGGTTAGGTATAGGACCGTGTAATTTGGAGTGCCAAATTCCCGAAAGATCGAGAAGGGTTCCCAAGTTATCGAAAATGAACGACTGCCAAACATAATGATGATATCGCTTAATATTGATCATACAGGGTCAGGGGTCAAACTTTACACCTTAAAAGCAGACAAGACTGATGGCAGGCTTCACCGAGGAGCTTATCATGTCGCCTTCCGGCAAGAATAGTGACACAACTCAAAATTTTTCACTTTTGAGATTTTGGTACCAACAGATAGTAAAATTCATGAATTTTATCCTGTAAAACTCACGAATAAATATTTGGTATAGTTTTCGCTAGAAACCGACATGTGACACTATTGATGCCGAATTAATGAATATTATTGAGCGTGAATAGTGTCACATCTTTTTGTACTTAACGTGCGGTCGATACAAAGTTGTCGTTTTACCGGAAAAAAAAAATATTTTTTGGGCCGAATCTGGAAATCTATCTCAAAATGTACAGTACACTTATATTTAATATTATGTCTTTTGCATTTTTTACTATTATTCTGTCACTTTGTCAAAAATATATCCCTCAAAAGACTTTGCAACGAAAAACTTCTCCGAAATTTTTTCTCGTCTTTTGATAGTCTACTTAAATTTTTTTATCGATTTTTTTTAATTCTCCATTATCTAAATAAATTTGTAAATTGCTGACATAAAATGCATAAATCCTTTTTTTGGGGAGAAAAAGGAAATGTTAAATAAATTTCGAAAAGTTCGGCTATAGCTACATCGTGAAATCTGCAACTGGTTATTTTCTCTCTTCTTGCATTTTTTGTAGTCCCTGAACAGATCAGAGAAGCATTTTTCGCCTAAAATTGTTGGCGCAAGTGTAATGACTTTCGATTCTAGGAATGGACTTAGTATGCTCACGATTTTCTTATTTTCGTCTACTTTTTTGTGGTGCTCATGTTTTCCTCTTTTATCTTCTGGAGTAAAACCATTCGTTTCCTTTTCAATAACAGTGCGAATATGCATATCGTTATTTCCAAAAGTGTTCTTAAAAACAATTTACAAACTCTTATCATTTCATTTCGCTACAGTTTGAAGTAATCTTTTCCTACCACTACCAGGATTGATAATGATACAGTCACTTTCATAACTATCCTCCAGGTTACCTACTTGAAGAAGAGTTGTCTCCCTGATCCGACCAAAGCTCGTCAAAAAAAAAAACGTCATCGTCACTTTAACTAGAAGGATTTTCTTAGTATTCAGGGTCAGCTTCTGTACCGTCGAATGGTGAAGTTGGCCGATTTGATAAAAACTCAAAAAGGGTCTTCCAAACCTGATTGTGAAGACGATGCGGAAGACCGTTTCAGGAATGGAAGAGCTGGACTGACCTCCAAACATCCGCAATTGATTATTATCATTATAATATCACCGAAGACCAAAATACCTTATAAATGCGCAATATCATAAAGAGCTGCGTGGTTTTTAATAAATTTTAACCCATTATCACCGCATTTACTTGCATGAACTTTAAAACCATCAAAAAAATACATTTGGACGTCCAGAATCGTCTTCATTATATACATGGTCACACAACTCAATTATTACGATTTTTCATACTATGTATTAAAATAATAATAAAAGAATACTCATTTTTGGCAGAATCATTGAAAAAAAATCTGAAATTCGGCACATAAGCCAATTAAATTTCTAGATTTGCTGTGAAATATTTACTGTTTCGCAAGTAAAACAACGATTCTTTAACGATCGCAGATTAAGGATAACAAAGATGTGACACTATTCTCGCTCAATGATATTCATTCATAGCTTCACTTCAAAATTCATGAATTTTAATCCCTAAAACTCACGAACAAATGGTTTATATAGTTTTTACTAGAAAACAACAGGTGACACTATTAACACTGAATATCATTAAGCGGGAATAGTGTCACATCTTTGTTGTCCTCAACGTGCGATCGTTAAAGAATTGTCGTTTTACTTGAAAAACAGTACCTAAATATTTCACGCCGAATCCGAAAATCTATTTAGTTTATCTGTAGTATTTCAGGTCTTTTTCAATCATTTTGCCAAAGGTGAGGGATTTTTTATTATTAATAGTACGAAATATAAAAATGAATTGTGTGGCCATTACATTGTATAATAAAAACGATTCTGGGCATCAAAATGTTACAGTTATATTTAATATCATTTTCTTTGTATTTTTTGGGTATTTATCTGATACAATCTCACGCTAAGCGCTTTTCTTTTATTTTTGATTGTTTTAAAGTTCAGAAAAGTAAATGCGGTAAGAATGGGTTCAAATTTATTATAAACCACGCAGCTCTTTATGAAATTGCTTTTGTAATGTAGTTTGTTCTTCGGTGATATTATAAGGATAATAAATCAATTGCAGATGTCTCGAGGTCAGCCCGGTTCTTCCATTCATTAAATTAATGGTATTCCGCAACGTTTTCACAACCAGTTTAAAGACCCTTTTGATTCTTTATCAAATCGGTCCACTTCACCATTCGACGTTTCGGAAGCTGACCCTGAATACGGAGAAAATTCATCTAGTGAAAGTCACGAAGTGCCAAGAAACGTGGATCAGCCTATAATGTAAATGAAATGCCACATCAAGACTTTTATGATTTAAAGGACTTGAGTGACAAACTCGGATATTTTACTTAGGACAGCGAGGGTGACAAAATCCAACTCAGCAAAACAAATAATCAAATACGAAAAAGAAAAACCCTTCACATAGTCTAAGAAAAATTGCATATTTGGTCGGCAAAAATCCTACATCGGAAATTTTTTTGAATTATGCTTGGGGATGGTCCCCAGATGATGGCATTAAAACTCCCAACCGATTGGTGGTCCACAACCTTAAAAAAAGGGGGAAAGGGGGCATTTTTTCGTTTTTTTTGCGATTATTTCAAAAACGGTGAAAGATACAGAAAAATGGTCAGAGGGCGAAAAAAACTACATAAAATTATCTTTGCAGTGAAATATAACACATTATAGTCTAATTGAATATTTCAGCGTTAGACTAGAAAAGAAATAAGAATATTTACATTTTAGACCTTTTTTAAAAGCTCCATAACTTTTAAAAGAAAACTAGTTCAGCCGTAAAATTTTGTATAAGTATTTACAATAAGTTCAAGATCATTTTAAAGTAAAGATTGAGTCGCTCCGGTCAATGGGGACCATTATCCCTCCATTTAAATTAGTCAAAACGGCATGTCCATAACTCCCCCCCCCCCAAATTAGAGCAGAGTGCTAAATTTTGGTTTGTTGCGATTGGAGGTCATAGTCACCCCACCCACAAAAAATCAGCTCATTCTGATAAAAACTAAGGGTATCTCCCATACAAAGTTACCCAAGAAAACTTTATTCTACAGTTCATAAAATGAGTAGTACGTACGTAGAACAAACTCCTGATGGGTCACTTTGTATGGGAGATACCCTTAGTTTTTATCCAAATGAGCTGATTTTTGGTGGGTGGGGTGACTATGACCGCCAATCGCAACAAACCAAAAT
This sequence comes from Microchrysa polita, assembly GCA_949715475.1. Lineage (NCBI taxonomy): Eukaryota > Metazoa > Arthropoda > Insecta > Diptera > Stratiomyidae > Microchrysa > Microchrysa polita. The sequence goes on along the minus strand of OX454416.1, from coordinate 111,882,420 downwards.
TTGGCACTCTACTCCAATTTTGGGGGAGTTATGGACATGCCGTTTTGACAAATTTAAATGGGGGGATATTGAGGGTCCTTGACCGGAGCGACTCAATGTTTACCTTAAAAGGTTGCGGACCCCCAATCGGTTGGGACTATCCCCAACCATAATCAAAAAAAAACTCCGATGTAGGATTTTTGCCGTTCGATGGCCATATTTTGGCTCAATTTTCTTAGATTAACATTTCATTATAAATATTCATACAATGAAGAAAACTTCATGAAAGTTATTGTCCGACAATGTACTCGTAATCAGGGAAGAAATTTCAATTTAACGAAAGCGTACAACAGTAAATTACTTATTAATGAAAGGAAAAAAGACGACTGTTTGTCTTTAGTTAACTCGGGAATAATCCCTCATCATTATAAATATTTTTTTATTCCCTTTAAATTCTGAATAAATTTTTACTCGTCGTAGTTCCTATGCAAGAACGACACAATATCAAAAACTGATTCATTTTAAGCAAAAAAAAACGACACATGTAAAACTAACTATAATTTACCGACATTTTTTTTTTCTCTCAAGTAATTAGTAGTTAAGGTTATTTGTAAGAACTTTGTAAAAACAATAAATAAATTCAATCACACACTTAACCCGTTTTTCGCACTTTAAAATCATGCGAAATTTGTTTTTGCTCTACTGTAAAAATTGATGATTTTGAGTTGTGTCACTATTCATGCCGACAGGCGATGTAGTGAATTAGGTTTCATTGTTTGGCTTGGGGAATGCTGTACATTTTGCTGTACATTTCTCAATGCTGTACGACAGGTCAAAATGCTGTACTGTACAGCAAAATGCTGTACGTCTGGTCAGCTTACCATACGTCAATCTACGATAAAAACGAAAAAAGTCGACTTTTCAAACGTTCGGGACACCCTGTTATTTTCTTGCTACCAACTTCTAAGGTATATGTGCCAAAGACTGTAACCATTCTACACATTCCTACCAAATTTCATGACAATCGGTTGAGCCGTTTGCGAGTTACAGTAAAAACCGCCTATAACGATTCCGGGTATAACGATATTCCGGATATAACAATGTAAAATTCGTATCTAGTTTGGTTTTCAATGAAATACTGAAGAAATAAATCCGTATATTACGATTCCGGATATAACGATATTTCGCATATAACGATCTAAAACGTAATCATTCCGATTATAACGATATAATGAACAAATATACATAATTTCAATTGTACTATGTCTTGGATTACTAGGTTCCGAGAGAGACATAACATCGTATTCGGAAAGATAAGTCGGGAGTCATCAAGTGTTCCAACCGGCGTTTCCGAAAACTGGCTTCAGAACATCTGGCCAAAAGTTCGAGAAGACTTCACTGATGAAAATGTCTATAATGCTGATGAGATCGGACTATTTTATCGGTTAACCCCGGATAAAACATTTAGATTTAAGGATGAATCATGCCATGGAGGCAAACATTCTAAAGAGTGCATAACCGTTTTAGTTGCCAGCAACATGATTGGAACAGGTAAAAAAACTGCTAATAATCGGAAAATCAAAATCTCCTCGTTGTTTCAAAAATGGTAAAAAACTTCCTGTCGATTACACAAACAACAAGAAAGCTTGGATGACTAGCGATATTTTTTCCAGCTGGCTCAGTAAATGGGATAAGGAACTTGAAAATAAGAAAAGGAAAATTCTACTCACTATTGATAATTGCCCTTTCCATCCATCGGTAGAGAATCTCAGAAATATCAAACTCCATTTCTTACCACCGAATACAACCTCTGTGCTCCAGCAGGATCAGGGGATTATCCAATCCCTCAAGGTGAAATTCCGATTTTGAAAATGTTGGATCAATCAGACAATTTTCAAGTGTCATTCCTCGATGCCATCCTAATGATTTCCGATTTCTGGGACGTCACTCAAAAAACTATCCAAAACTGTTTCAAGCATGCCTTTGGAAATGCAGATGAAGCTGGTACCGATCATGAAGGCGACTCTACAAATTTTAATGACTGGGCCCAAATACTGGATTTTAATTTTCATGGTGATGTACAGTCATGCGCAGAGATCGATGCTAACATCTATACATCAGAGGATCCGACCGATGAAGCAATTGTTGCTTCAGTTTTGAATGATTGCAAGGAGGAGGACGACGAAGATATCGACGGCGCTGAAGAAGACCTATTTCAAACTCTAACTTTGTCCCAAGTCTAAGGCGCTTTAGGAGTCATTCGGACGTACGTGGCCTTAAACGATGAAATAAATAAATAATAATTTTAATATTTAAATATTTAAAAAAAGAAAGCAAACTAAAATCACGGACTTTTTCGCAGAAAATTAATGTACTTATGTGTTTAATTTATCTATACCGTTTTATATGCATTTAATTGAATTCTATGTAAGTCTTAAGAAATGAAACCTCGTTTTTCAATAATTGTAAACTAGGACCCGAGCTTGTTTGTAGGTATAAAAATTTGGTTCCGGATATTACGATTTCCGGATATAACGATGTAGTTCCTTCGGTCCGCTGAATATCGTTATAACCAGATTTCACTGTATTTAGTGAACAGACGGACGGACAAAATCGATTTCATAAGGGTTTTTGGAAAAAAAAATTTTTTACCCTCATCCAGCGGCAGATTTTTACAACGCTTGCCGGCGGCAAAGGTACACCTGTACCTTAGTACATTTTGTATGAAAATCTTCACTATTTGTAGGAATTTTGACCGTAAAACCGTTATATTATGTTGACTAGTCACAAATTAGTAACTGTTTTTGCCGAAGTGAATGTTTTAAGAAGTTGGGTTAATGTGGATTTAATTTTTGGAGTGGGTAAATTTAGAAAATAGGCAAAATTTTAAATAGAAAATTGAAAAAATGGGTTGCTTGGAATTTTAATTTGACGAAATCTAAAATTGATTTACAAATGAAAAGTAGAAAACGGTTCAAATTAAGTCATTAATGATTTTAGAAGAATTTGGTATGTTTGATTTGCGAATTGTGGAGTCTTTGGTTAAAATTTACCCCCCTGCCCCAATATATTATTCTGTTACTAGAACCCGTTATCGCTAACGAAAAAAGACGTCAATAATTATCACATTCTCGTTTTTTTCCATAAAACAACAATATTTGAAGCAATAAATATATTGGAGAAATGAGTAATTGTGTTATTATACGAAAGAAAGGTCCTGTCAAGCAACAAGCAAGTAGAATCGGCTAGTAGATATAATTTTCAGTCTCTAATCTAAACTCAGGCCAATTCCTGTAGTAGAAAAATAACTAAAATTTTAATTGTGATTGTTGTTGGTTAATTGTAATATATTTTCTCGTATATGTAATTAAATCCAAGGATCGATTGAAAAATTAAAACAAGAAACCAAAGACATGTGGCATATTCTATAGCAGTTATCGGTATCTATATATGGTACCGACGTAGAATTCAACCAAGTTTATGTACCACACAAACATCCATTTAGAAATTTGGTTGGAGGCTTCTGCTGGTTTTCAGCTGAAACTTCAAAAGGAACTCGGGTGGACGTCCGGAATTACACAAATCATAAATATTAGGTGATGGAATACAAATTATGGGAATTTGTGGTATATCAACCGCTAAAAAATTTTGGCATCCAAAATTTTAGCATTTGTTACAAACCTAATTTTCACTAGATGTTATGGAGGGAAAGAAGGCGTATGAAGTATTGAAGCCATTACATACTTCAAAAAGTTTGGTATGCCAGTAAAAGTCTTCAGATTGATGTCAAAAACCGCTGTATGAGTTAGCCTAGTCCTTATAGATCGATATCTCCAAGGACCTTGATCATTACAAATAAAAATCGTAAATCAAATACTTCTGTACATCACTCGATTCTCAACTTATTGATGCTATAATAAGTCTCTCTAAGCATGAGCATTCACCAAAAATATTTTATTTTCGTCTTTTGTAAATTTTCTTTCATACAAAATACATATATGAAGGTACAAATGTACCTTTGCCGCCGTTAAAGGGTGTAAGATTAATTTTGCTCCCTAACATGGGGATGGGTGGTCACACATTTCTGAAATTTGGAATACATATTTTAAACTAAAATCGTAGAGATGTCAGAAAATTTCAGACCGATCGGACCCATAGCAAAAAAGTTATGGTGTTTTAAGAACGAAAAAGGTACACCTGTACCTATCCCGCTGGATGAGGGTTAAAAACCCTAAAAAGGGAAAAAAACATAAGAAATAAAAAAAAATCGCCACCAGATTTTGCAATCTGAAGTCACGTAATGGCTACACTAATTAGATTTATTACGAATTGGAAATTGCGCCTGTATTTTTCTATATATGTATCACATTTCTATATATCACATTTTTCTATAATATCACATTTCATAGTATCGTCAAACAAGTAAACATAAGACGATCGTCCATATTTCGTGCAAACTGATTGCATGGAAATTTCATCGAAAAAAATTGTATCATTTATTAACGACAAAATCAAAATCTTCGAACGTCTAGACACTTCTGTGGAATTCAATACATTAATAAGATATACTTTCTCTATTTATCCACCTAAAGGTTACTCCAAACCGAAATATCCACATGAAAAAATCCAAGTCCACTGACCTATCACATTGCCATAAATCCTTCGGGCATACTCGTGGGTACATTCTCAAAAAAAAAATACACAACGCACGTCTTGATATATTGACTTCTTCAAAACGTCAGATAAATGAATTCCACAAATAAGCCTATTAATCTTCCTCGCATCCCGCGCCTACAATAATAAAGCAAACAAAGCATAAAAGGATAATAAGAGCATGTATATAATACGTACATCTAGAAATCTAGAATCTGTGCACAGGATTCCCATTGCGATGACGACAGTATATGTACATAAAGTAGTATTATTGAATGGAAATTGTGGCGAAACGAAGACTGACATCAAAAGCGCGTTATCCATTACCTGGAATCGAAACCATGGATGGAATAAGGAAATATGTACATATAATAAAACCAGAAAAAAGTCATCATCGTCAGCTTCTTCTTATCCGACTACATACTTCTTTCAAGCTGGCTCTGATCCTTGTTATAATGCTGACGGGACGGGCTTTTTGGAAATAACTCAATTTGTCGAAGAAATAGGTCGAATACCTGGCATATTTCACAGGATTTTTATTATAAAGATAATAATCTCTCGACACAGGTTGACAAACAAAAGAGATAGAGAGACAAAAGGAGAAAAACGTTCAGACATACAGACATTTAATCCAAAAGAAAATTACTTTATGATAAATACATTTTTTCGCTTCGTTCAAAAGTGCGGATGATAATTTAATAAAACCCAAAAACGAAAATTAAAGGACGCATGAAAAAAAAACATCAAAAGATAAAAATATTTATTTAACATAGACAGAGAAGTTAAACTGTGTCGGTCCTTGAAGATTCAATAGAGAATTTTTCATTCAAAAATGTTCAAAGAAAAACTGAAACCAAAAATAAGCTCCGAACAAGAAGAAGAAGTGGTGGACATGATGGCAACAAAAGGTGCACCGAAAACTTGACATACTCGTAAGCACGTATGGCGCATTGATGAAATTCCTGCCGATCGAAGGAGTTTAACATGAAAAGAAGCTGTGAAGCGTGTGTTAGTTATTGATTTTAAACGTATTCATGTATGCAAGCAGGCGCGCACAGAGGATGGGGCAAAAGGGGCAATTTGCCCCGGGCCCCGCGTTGGAGAGGGCCCCGCAGGGACAGTGGTCTCGTAGTGTGCATACGTCTCAAAAATTATTACACGAATTGATGTCAGATAAATTTTATTTAAATCTCTATTTATCTTGTTTTGCGTTATTCAAAGCATTTCTAGGACCTTATAGGATTTCCCTTCACCTACTTTTTTCAATTAAAACTGCTAAATCTAAAATTGGCACTGATCTTGATATATTTTAGGTGTTGAGGTTGAGATCAACAGCACACTCTGCCGAATTTTATCTAATTAATCGGTATTCTCTTAAAATCTGAGTGTCCTCGAACTATGTGTGTTTTATAGAGAAAGTGTTAACCAAGAAACTGAAAACGATGGATCCCCTTTAAATGACTATTTCTTATTTAATTTTCATAAACTTATATTTATTCAAGTCTCTCTCTGATTGTTGTTAACTCATTGTAGTCTTATCTGTAACTATGCTCTCGAACTAGCAAAATTTCTCAACGTTTCCTACTGGTTTGGTTTTAGACTTTTGTTCTCTTATGAATCAGTGCACACTCGGTCTTAGTAACGTAACGTTTATGAAGAGACAAGAATTTCGATTTTTGCAATGCCATCAGCAGTGACGGAACAACTTTACAGTGGGCCCTCCCGCTAACTTCTTGAGTGGGCCCCCTACACTGAGAAAAAAAGTAGAGTGAAATCAATCGAAAACACTCTTGAAGGTCGATCCACCCTTTTCAGTCATCAGTCACAGTCACTTTCCATACAAGTTAATTGATTGAATGACAATCTGTCAATTTGTATGAGAAATCGATCTTAAACCAAGTATTTTGAAACATGATTTTGACGTTACAGGTTTTCTACTAAAATTAAGAACATCGTACTTAAATAACTTTGCTAAGAGCTACTTTGACTCTTTGCATTCTTACATTGAGAATAGCGTTCTTGTTGTAACGTTTATTAAATTAATGATTTCATCAATTGTTTTTTTTTTTTTATAAAAATGCTCACGCAGCGCAGCATTGACCTCTATAGGTGTTAGTGATGTTTAAGCATAGAAAATTACCTGCGCCTACAATGAGATTCGATCCCGCGAACCTATGATTCGAAGACGAGCGCCCTATCTATCTACCCTAATGCCGCTCTCTCAGGTAGCAGCATCCTGGCATCCTGTAGTAGGAACAACATTTATAGAGTTTCCAAGGACAAATGTTCTTTTTCTCAAAGGGGCCACTTTTATTAATATGCCCCGGGCCCCGTAAATCCTCTGTGCGCGCCTGTATGCAAGTATGGAAAATTGTTAAGATACACTGCGTTTCACTTGAATAGCACACTCTATACATTAAATTTATTTTCTTAATATCTTTAAAAAAATGAAGACAACAGGTATATTGTATTTTTTATTTGTCATTTGATTAATTAGCTTTAATTTGAAATAAAAAGAATTCGAATTTTTCCAGCATGTAATCTTAGAAAAAAAAATTTAAAACACCAATGAAAAAACACATAAATTCTGTTTCACTTGAATAGCACACTTTTTTTAAAACTTATTTTAATTAACTTTTTATGCAGGGAGGATAACTTATTATTGTTCAGAATACAAGTTGAGATCAATTTGAATTAAAATCAGCAATTTTAGTAATGGGTTGAGCCTCCCCCGTTTGAAATAACCTCCTAGATCCTATTAGGCAAAGAATCGTACAAAATTTTGATGTAAGCAAGGGATATTGTAGCCCATGATTGCTGAATGGCTTCAATTAGGCCAGTCTTTGTTAAAAACTGTTTGCCAGACTCATAAACTTTTCTGACCAGCCATCCCCAAACATTTTCTATTATGCTTAGCTTAGATCCGGCGAGTATGGTGGCCAGTTCAAAAGAGTAACATTTTTGGACTCGATAAACTACTTTACGGCACGGGCAGTGTGTATTGGTGCATTATCGTGTTGGAAAGTTTACGGCAATGGTCCAAAGAGACTTTCGAATGTCGCAAAAGCCTTTTCTAAAACACCTTGATACGATTTAGCATTCATAGTGGTGTCTAAGAATTGGAGTTCACAAGTGCCGAAGTAGGATATGGCTCCCCAAACCATAACGCCGCCAACTCGACTGTGCAAACGGTCCAACTGGTGAGTCTCCTTCATTAAATCATAAAAATAACAGTTATATCCGTCGGGCCCTTCCAAATTAAATTTCTTCTCATCAGAAAAAACAACGCGTTACCACTCTTTGGTCCATGACACGTTGGTACGACAAAAAGTCAACCGAGCTTGTTTACGAGCGGGGTTAAGTGGTGTTTTTATTTTTTGAATTTTAGACGCTTAAGGTGTTTAGCTTTTGAATTAGCACGCCATACAGTTGTTTTACTCGCGCTGAGACCAACTTTTAACCGAGTTTTGACCACAGAATCATGTGAATTCGATGCTTCACGCCAAATAGATTGCTTATCTGCTTACTCGACCTTTCATATTTTTTCATAATTTTCACCATTTTTAATAAAATTGTAAATCACATTTCTGCTTTTTCCATTTTTTTTTTTGTTATATTTTAGTCACTGAAAGGTCACAATCCCTGTAAGTTTTTATTTTAACTTGTTCTTCGCTTGTTAAGGCTTTACCACGACCCAAATTTTTTTTAAATCAACGAATTGTATTTAAAATACTCAAAACGACTATAAATTGTGACATTGTGACCACGTGCACCCCGTATGTGAAGCTTAAACCCAACTGTGCTATTCTAGTGAAACAAAAAATCTGCTCTCTTTTGAAGCAAATTGGTGAAAAAATGTAACGGTTAATTTCGAAAGCACAATTTTTCTTTCGGGGAGCCCACACAAAGAAGACAAAAAAAACTACTAGCAAAGTCATAAGAATATTGGCATATATGCAAATTACAATGAAAAAACGGAATGTGCTACTCAAGTGAAACGCAGTGTAATATTCGTATTTCCAGAAATACATACTCGTACCCTACAGGATATAGGAATTTAGAAAAGTTTATTATGTAGCAGCTCGGTTGAATTCTCGCCTATATTTGAATTATTTGGTAGTAGAGAATTCTCCGCATGTAGACTCTCTAGACCAGTGATTCTTAACCGGTGGTCCGCGGACTACTGGTGGTCCGCGAAGAGCCAAGTGCACTTTCCAAAAAATTGGATTTGCATTACTTCAATCGTTAACTTTTTTGATTTTCTAGTCTCCAATTGTTCATTAATCTTCTAAACGGTTAAACATTTTGGTGTAGATTTGAAACTAATGTTATAGACTTATTATTTTTTGCACCGGCTGGCAGTATCTCGGTCCACTGGCCGGAGTAAGCCCGCAGCGAGTCGAGGACCAAGTTGCAGGGCTTGGATGCATACGGTTTTGATTTTATTATATTTTCATCATTTTTCTTTTGGTGTATAAATGGATAATTAAAAATAAAAGCAAAAGTGAAACAATTTAGCACAATTTTTCTACATTTTGTATTTATGTCTCTTTTGTGTAATGTCAATCATCATTATCAGTTTCCATTTCTATCACGAGGAAAACTTGAACCCGGGACTCTGTAATGAAACATTTTAAAGTTGTGAACGAGACTGCATGGCGAGCAAGCGCGAGTACGCTTACTTTTCCGAATAACAACTGAATGTACGCGTCCAGCAGGGCCGGCCCTAGGGGTGGGCGAACTGGGCGGTCGCCCAGGGCCACCACTTTCGAGGGGCCACCACTCTCAAAGAACCTTCACTTTCCAGGGGCCACCACTCGGAAACAGTGTCAATAACAAGGGGCCTCCACGCAACACCCTTTTGAAATATGGACAATTTCTATTGCCTCCACCAAAACGAGTTGGACTAAATCACGAATCGGGTGCTTTAAAAAGGTAAAAAAAAGGCGACAGCGGAAGCATTTATCGGCAGACTAAAAAGGAATTTCGTAGTTACAGAGAAAAAAAGTATTTCGCCGTTTAATAATCTTCAGCCTGGTTGCATTACCGCAGATGTAACATCAACATCCCAGTCTAAAGTTGTTGATGATGCTGAGGTAAAAAAATACCAATGACCAATAAAATGGAAGACCCTTCGTTATGGCCATCAACAATAACTGAACGTTTACGGTTATTTTTAGTGGAGAATGGAATGGTCCCTTTGAAATCCGGAGCTTCGATTATCAAAAAGCAAAACGCGTCATTTTTCTGAAGATTTTTATAGACGTAAAATGACGAATGGTAAGAGGGCAAATCGCCGATGGTTAGTGTACTCAAAATCAAATGACGTGGTTTTTTGCTTTTGTTGTAAATTATTTTCTGATTCGAAATCAAACTAACGATTGGGGGCAATGATGATTGGGAACACATGGCAACGTTATTGCAAGATCACGAAGTGTCTTCCAAACACACGGCTGGCTGGATTGAACTGGAGTTAAGATTAAGGAAGAAAATAACAATTGATAGGCAAAGCCAGCAATTAATCATGAATGAACGCACTAGAGGAATGTACTTAAACGAATTATTTCCGTTGAAGAGAAATAAGGTTCGTTCCTAGTATCATTAGTTTTTTGGTATGACATTTTATTGCAAATAAACATTATCAGTAAGGTAGTGCTAATCAAGGATATGCCATTGATATTGACATGAAATGTTTAGAGAAAACTAAAGGGTTCTTTAAATCATACAAAGAGACTGGATTCGAATTGGCCGAAAATGCTGCCAAACAATTAGCCGAGGAGCTTGAAATGATGGCCGAAGAAATGGTTTTTCCTGCAGCAAGCTCCATGAAAAGATGTAAAGCTAAAAAACTATTTTCGTAAGAAGCCCACGATGACCCTATTACGGACCCAAAAAGGAAATTTTAAGTGGATTTTTTAACGTTTTATTAAATCAAAAAATAATGTCTCTCACTGAACGTTTTAATCAGTTAAAACTCCACACTAATAATTTTGGATACCTTAATGATTATGGGAAAATGAAAACAGCTAATGAAAATGAGCTTATGCGAGCATGTTTTAATTTGAGCAATGTTTTAAAAGACGCAGCGGAATCGGACATTGATCCCCAAGATATGTGTGCTGAATTGAAAATGCTCGTATGCTTAATTCCTGAGAAGAGCACTCGCTGGTATTTTGTAAAACAAACTGCGACATCTGCTCCCTATTTTCACCATTGCTCTTCGAGTCTTATTAACAATGCCAGCGACGGCATCGGGTGAAAGAAGTTTTTCGAAATTGAAGCTAATCAAAACGTATCTGCGATCAACCGTGACGCAAGATCAATTAGATTGCTAGTCAATGTTGTTTATTGAAAATGAGTTTGCAAACACCCTTGCTTTTTCGGAACTTATAGGAAAATTTACCGATGTTCCAGCTCGAAAAATTAATGCTTTTTTACAAGTACATTATTCACCTCCAGGTCCCAAGGAGTTTCAAGTAATATTTATCGTGAGTAATCACCACCGCACGTTGTCGACGTCAAGCATAAAACATTGGAACTCTATTCGTCATGTCGATCAAGCGACGTACGATTACGAAATCAACATTATGAGCACAATTATTGGATAATAGTAATTGAGGCCATCTACGTCAACGTCAAGGTAAAAAATTGGTGTCTCTAAAATCAATTTTTATTTGGATGTTGACAGGGGCCACCATCGTCGATTTGGCCAAGGGCCACCAAAATGCTAAGGCCGGCCCTGGCGTCCAGACAAAATTGTCATAAATTTTATAAGACTTTCTGATGAATTTTATCTCATAATACTCCTCTCTTATACCCCCAAGCATTTTAACCGTGTACTTAATATAAAAAATAGTGGCCACAAAATCGCACAGACAAGAAATAGTCCGAGCCGTGATGGTAAAAAACCGGGATTTTCGAACTGTCGGAAATTAACCATCTTAAAAGTTGCGTTTAGTTACGGTGATATCGAAACGGTTGGTCAGCCGAAGCAAAACTTGACCAGTATAGCGTAATTAGACGCAAAAATTAGAGGTGTTCGGGGGTATGGGTAACTGTCGGATCGAACCTATTTTATTCGATAGAGGACCTCTCCGTGAGTCTAAAAACATTGGTCAGCCGAGCCGCAACCTGACCGAAGGGTTCAGCCAACCAGTTTAAAGGTGCAAATTTTTTAGGTGCGATGGGGGTTTCGGAACTGTCGGATCAAACCTATTCTATTCGATAAAGGACCGCCTCCTGATGCAAAAAATACTGGTCAGCCGAGCGGCAACCTGACCGAAGGGTTCGGCCAACCAGTTCGAAATTACCAATTTTGACGGGTCGATGGGGTTTCAGAACTGTCGGATCAAACCTATTCTATTCGATAAAGGGGCACTCCCTGATGCTAAAAACATTGGTCAGCCGAACCGCAACCTGACCGAAGGGTTCGGCGAACCAGTTCGAAATTACCAATTTTGACGGGTCGATGGGGTTTCAGAACTGTCGGATCAAACCTATTCTATTCGATAGAGAGTCACTCCCTGATGATAAAAACACTGGTCAGCCGAGCCGCAACCTGACCAGGGTTCGGCCAACCAGTTTAAAGGTGCACATTTTTTAGGTGCGAGGGGGGTTTCAGAACTGTCGGTTCAAACCTATTCTATTCGATAAAGGACCGCCCCCTGATGAAAAAAACGCTGGTCAGCCGAACGGCAACCTGACCGAAGGGTTCGGCCAACCAGTTTAAAGGTGCTAATTAATTAGGTGCGTTCGGGGTTTCAGAACTGTCGGATCAAACCTATTCTATTCGATAGAGGGCCACCCCCTGGTGCTAAAAACACTGGTCAGCCGAACCACAACCTGACCGAAGGGTTCGGCCAACCAGTTCGAAATTACCAATTTTGACGGGTCGATGGGGTATCCGAACTGTCGGATCGAACCTATTCTATTCGATAAAAGATCGCCCCCTGATGCTAAAAACACTGGTCAGCTTAATGTACGCTGGGTTGAAGGCATTATGAGCGTGAAAATTTGAAAAAAAAAACTTTGTTTTTTTGCTTGTGTTTTGATTGTGTGTGCGCAGGCTTGTAGGGATTGGACTATGATCTGTGTGTGATTTATGAATGATCTCTGAAATTATGAATGAAGGCTACGTTTACTCATACACTCCTAGTGGGAGGGAAATCCGGTCTCGGACAAGTACCTAATAGACTTTTCTCATATGGCCGCAAGATCTAGGTAGATTATGTAATGCTGTATGCTGTTCACACTATGGTCGTAATCTTGTTCCACGACTTGACAGTACAGTAAAATCCGTGAAAATTGAAAATTCCCACAATGCACGAAACTGTATTTATATTACTTTGTTAAAACAAGGAGCAGAATCTATCTTATAGGAATCAATGGTTTATGTTCGTCTAACTTTTGTGCACAAAACCATGTGCGAAGCGGAAAATGGATTAGATGACCTCTACTGTAGTACTATCAAATGCGAAGCTCACCACACTTCACCATGATTTTGTAAAGATTTTCTCCGAGATTTTGGTTATAATCTCCGTACAAAATCTATGAAAATGTATGGAAAATGTAGAAGATTTTTGCCTAGATTTTGTAAAATCTCAAGATTATTGCAAAATCTTCTATAGTCTGTAAAGAGCTTAATGCTTGAAAGAGATTAGACGCGTTGAATCTGGCGAGGACAGCAGATTTCTAGGTAAAAAGATATAAAAGCGATATAAACATATATGTAATACACCTAGAAGATGAGCACCTTCAAACTGGTTGGCCGAACCCTTCGGTCAGGTTGCGGTTCGGCTGACCAGTGTTCTTAGCACCAGGGGGTGGCCCTCTATCGAATAGAATAGGTTCGATCCGACAGTTCGGATACCCCATCGACCCGTCAAAATTGGTACTTTCGAACTGGTTGGCCGAACCCTTCGGTCAAGTTGCGGTGCGGCTGACCAGTATTCTTAGCACCAGGGGTGGCCCTCTATCGAATAGAATAGGTTCGATCCGACAGTTCTGAAACCCCGAACGCACCTAATTAATTAGCACCTTTAAACTGGTTGGCCGAACCCTTCGGTCAGGTTGCGGCTCGGCTGACCAGTGTTTTTATCATCAGGGAGTGACTCTCTATCGAATAGAATAGGTTTGATCCGACAGTTCTGAAACCCCATCGACCCGTCAAAATTGGTAATTTCGAACTGGTTCGCCGAACCCTTCGGTCAGGTTGCCGCTCGGCTGACCAGTATTTTTTGCATCAGGAGGCGGTCCTTTATCGAATAGAATAGGTTTGATCCGACAGTTCCGAAACCCCCATCGCACCTAAAAAATTTGCACCTTTAAACTGGTTGGCTGAACCCTTCGGTCAGGTTGCGGCTCGGCTGACCAATGTTTTTAGACTCACGGAGAGGTCCTCTATCGAATAAAATAGGTTCGATCCGACAGTTACCCATACCCCCGAACACCTCTAATTTTTGCGTCTAATTACGTCTAATTACGCTTGTGCTATATGTACAAAGTTTATTAGCCAAAAGAGAAGGATTTTAACAATTCATGGGTACTTATACTAACTAATACAAATGCATCTTAACCTATATAACTAATTCTTATGTATATGCAACTACATATATACGACATCCTCTTTCTCCACGAAATGCAAACAATTCAATTAACGATCAATTTTGCTTACTGTCGGAACCTCTTGTTTGAACGTTTTATGACAAATTTATTTAAATTTAATATTTTAAATTCGTACAATAGTTATACATTTTTTGTTTTTATCTTTTTTAATTTGTGAGTAATTGATTTCTGTGGCGGTAAGACTTTTGGATGCAAATGCGATAGGTTTATTCTCCTGTAGCATAGTGCAACCCAATCCATTCTTAGAGGCATCAGTCTGAATCGTTATCTCTTTATTAGGATCATAGGAATGCAGTACAGTCGCATTAGAAAGTTGTAATTTAATAGAATTTAAAATATTTCTATGGCTTTCTGTCCATCTAAAAATACTATTCTTTTTTAAAAGTTCTCTTAAAGGGGCATTCTGCTCTGAAAATCCTGGTATAAAATCTCTTAAATAGTTAAGCATTCCTAAAATTCTTTCTAAATCCTTTCTATTTTCCGGATCTTTCAAATTCATAATAGCTTTAATACGATCTGGGCTAGGCCTCAAACCATTTTCATCAAAGATATGTCCTAAATAGTTTACTTCTTTTACGCAATACTGTAATTTATTTGAATTAAATTTAACGTTGATTTGTCGAGCCCTTTCTATAACCCGCTGCAAGTTATTATCATGTTCCTGTATCGTTCCTCCACCAACAGTTATGTCGTCAATATACACAAAACATCCCGGTAAATCGCCGAAATATTTCGTGTTCAGTTGCTGGAACTTTTCAGGGGCTGAACTGATACCAAACGGTAGAACATTAAATTGATACATGCCGAAAGGCGTGCTAAACACGGTTAGCTCTTTAGAAGCTTCAGTAAGAGGCACCTGCCAAAATCCTTCCTTTAAATCTACAACTGTGAAGATTTTTTTCCCTGCCATTGCTAACCTAAAATCGTCTAAAGTGGGAATTAAGAAATGTTCGTAGGCGATATTCTCATTCAACTCTTTTGGGTCGAGACAAAGCCTTAATGTACTATCTTTTTTCTCTACGATCACTAAATTATGCGCCCACGCGGCTGGGCCTTCTTTCTTTCTAATTATGCCCCGTTTTTCCATATCCATCAAAGTACTTTTAAGTTTGTCTCGTACGCCATATGGTACCCTTCGCGGAGGCTTATGAATTGGCTCAGCATCATTTTTTAGTTTAAGTTCACAGTGTTCTGGATAACTCCCGAATCCGCTAAAAACGTCTATATTTTCCCGAACAAAAGATTCTCTGTCACGATTCCCAGCACTAACTTCTACACTATTTGCTTGTATATTATCCTCACACCGCCTAACTAAATTTAATTCCACACTTGTTTGCAACCCAAGAATTGGAGTCGCTTTTACATCCACTATCAAGAATTCCACTATTTTGGAAACACCATTGCGGAGCACAGAAATAGGAACTTCAATTTTTCCCAAAACAACTAAATTTTGACCACCATAGGCTTCTAATTTAGCAATAACTGACGACATTTTGTGATTCGATTTAAACTTGCCGAGATTATGCCATATTGATTTTGGTATGATGTTCACCGCAGCTCCACTATCAACTTTGAAATTTATAACTGTGTCACCAATCAAGACTTTCTCGAACCAAAATGTATTAAATTTACCTCCACCGTTCAAATTATCAATATATAATGGCTGATCGATATCACCTGGAGAAACTACCGAACAAGATATGTCACTCACGTTCTTTTTAGATTTTTTGCAAACAGTAGCAAAATGATTTTTCTTTGAACAAATAAAACAAGTTTTGCCGAATGCAGGGCATTTACCTAAGACATGACTTCTGTTGCAAAATTTACAATCAATATCTCGTTTAGAATTTTGAGGTCTTTTGTTCACTTGTTGGTGTTGCTGCACAGAATTAGAATTAGACATTTTTTTCGAAAATTTTACCTGATGTATCACTGTTCCCTGCATCTGCTTCACTTGCGCGTCAGTCACTTCGGCTATACGACAATACTCCTTTGCCTTCTCCAATGTCAACTGGTCTAGTTTGATTAATTTCGCTTGAATATTGCTGTCCGAAATGCCAATAACAATACGATCTCGCAGCATCTTCTCCTTCTCGTTGCCGAAATTGCAGTTTTCCACCATGTTGGAAATATCGGCCATGAAGTGATCGAATGGTTCGCCTTCACGTTGAAACCGAGAATAAAATTTAAAACGCTCATACACCTCATTCGAGCGTGGATCGCAATAATCCTTGAAAGCGTTTTTAACATCAACTATGCTGCCTTTTTGCGTCTCCGTCAGGTTGAAATTTTGAAACACTTCTATCGCCGATTCCCCAGCACAACTTAGAAATCGTGCCACCTGAATCGATTCCGACTCCTTGGTGGTCTTTGTAGCCGTTGCGTAAATTTCGTACAATGAAAGAAACTTTTTATAATTTTCTTTCAAATTACCTTCCAATAGAAGTGGTGACGGCTTCTTAAAATCCATTTTATACGATTCCGCTCTTTTTCAAAAACTCTGGGACTAATGGATCGGCTCCGGCTGCGCCATGTGCTATATGTACAAAGTTTATTAGCCAAAAGAGGAGGATTTTAACAATTCATGGGTACTTATACTAACTAATACAAATGCATCCTAACCTATATAACTAATTCTTATGTATATGCAACTACATATATACGACAACGCTATACTGGTCAATTTTTGCTTCGGCTGACCAACCGTTTCGATATCACCGTAACTAAACGCAACTTTTAAGATGGTTAATTTCCGACAGTTCGAAAACCCCGGTTTTTTACCATCACGGCTCGGACTAAAAGTAACGGCACATATTCATTTTGTCTGAACCAACTTACCAGACTGTGCAGTAAGCGAATTGGGGTGCAAATATTATTTTCTGTAGTTGCGATCAAGCCCCGTGCGTCTGAACTCTTGTTCTGAAAGTAATTCTAGTGAATTCTGTTGAGAATTATAACTTGATCTGATCTACGACTATCACGTTATAAACGTAAGAGAATTTTATTTTTATTCTATTTTAATGCTTATATCTCAGATAAAAAAATGAAAATCGATGCTGTACGTACCGTATGTTTAAATGTGACTTTCTGGTGCATTGCAAGATGCGAAATTCAACGTGTCCAGTTCTTATCAAAACTTGGCAAATGCTGCAAATCTGATACTTGCGATTAATACAATATGCTTTTTTCTTGTGCGGTTGTACAGAAAGTGAACACATTTTGTCCGATCGCAGTCACCATTTGCAAAATTGGCAGAGCTAACCTTTAACTTTACATAAGAACGTAGGTATAGCGCTAATCTTACTAATCTGAGAATCGGTCATTGATTTGGAATGAAGCGATCTTATCAATTTTAAGTACGTGGCTCGTTTTTTTCCTTTTTTTCTGGGTCTGATTGTGGTCAGGTTTATCTAAGCACCACTCTCTTAGTTCCAGAAAATGGTACCAAAGAGAAAGTACAATGAGGACTATATTAAATTCGGATTTACTTCAATAGAAATAAATAACGTGCTCGGCACACGTATCCCGAAGTTTTCGAACGCCAGTTCTGCTCTTTAATATATTAATTGTTTCTAACAACCAATATCCCAGTTAGAACAGAATCGACAATTCATCGATAAAGAATCGAACGCCTTCTATTAAGGAATCGATGACTTTCTCGATCAAACTATGGAGACATTTGTATGGGCTTGGCCGTTTTTTCGATACCGAAAGTGGGAACTGGAATCGATCTTATTCCGAAGACTGTCGTTGATGTAGAATCGACCACTACGGACTATGAAGAATTTATGGAGAAACAATGACCGTGGTGAAAAATTATTGTTTTTTATTTTTTTCCTTTTTTTTAATTTTTTTATCTATTTTATACTTATTTTTTTACCTTATTTAAACTTTAACCTTTTCACATGATGCTTCTACTGGGAATTGAACCGGGCACCTATAGTTTCGTAGTCCTAAGTCCTAGCTTATAAGCTATCTAGGATTACTAATTACGAGAATAAATTAGTTGTTTTATTTTTTGACAATTTCAATTTAATTCAGAGACATTTAGATGAAAGTCATCGATATGTGATCCAAGACATTTCGATTAGATAGTATCTATGACAAATGGATAAAAAGTCATCGTTTTCGGATAGATTACTCTTTGATGACAATGATATCGAAGACAACTGAATGTAGGTCTTCGATTTGGGATCGAAGACATTTCGATTCTGTTGTGTATCGGAAACAATTGGACGTAAATAATCGAAATTGGATCGATTCAGTAGGTTATTGGAGACATATCGATGGCAGCTATCGATATATAATCGAGGACTTATCGATTCCGTTGGGTATCGGAGACAATTGTCTAGCTGGGATTTTCATCGTTTGTCGAGTTATATTCACAACGATAAGTGCAAAGTTTATTCGAAATACTAGTTTTTTACCGCGATTACTTCTAATAAACGGGCAAGGCCCATTTCGCCGTCCGACGACGATGCGGAATACATACACGGCATAACAATGGCGAAAGTCAAAAAAGCGCATATCATTCCCGGAGCTAGCAGTAGCAACCGATTTGCTCCTTTGAGCCAACTGTCATCTGGAGATGACTCGGCAGGGATTCCACCAACAGTGCGGCGTAATATGCCACCAGTTACCATCATCGACATTCCTAGGGAAAAAATCGAGGCTGAACTTACATCACTTAAGATCGAAAACTATCTTATCCGATTCACGAGCATTGGTACGAAAATACAGTCACTCACCGAAGAAGAATACAAAAAATTCACGGATCGTTTAATTTCATGCGGCACCAAATTTTTTACTCACGACCCGGCGGCAGGTAAACTGTTCAAAGTTATTCTTACAGGCTTAGATTCTGTGTCAACTGCTGAATTAGACGAGGAGCTAAAGTCATAGAATGTTAATTGTTTATCTATTAAACAAATGCTCGTAAAAAATCAGCGCTATGCGAAACAGGCTTCTTATATTCTGTCATTTCCCCGGTGGTCAAACTAAACTGAGCGATCTTCAGAATCGAGTGAAAAGTTTGTTTCACACTATCGTGAGATTTGATCACTATAGGATCATAATTATTATATCATATTAATGATATAATTGTCAAACTCTAGGACACGCGATTAGTGGATGCTATTTGAAGACAGTTTGCAATTTATGTGCTGGACCGCATAAAACGACTGAATGCACTCTGAAAGAAGTACCCAACGCGAAGAGAAAGTGTGCGAACTGTATGGGAGATCATGCTGCTAGCTATACGAGTTGCCTAGCGAGATAGCAGTACATTGAATTGACTAGGCGGTTGAGGGAAAAACGTTCAAACAACAACATTTCGCATCGTATGCCAAAGATGCCAAATTCAAAGAGCTTCCCTACGCTTACTTTACGAACGTATCGCCCCCAAATAACGTATCTAACTTTAATTTCAATCGAAGTTTTGCATCTGTAGCGAGAGACTTGCCCTTATAGTTCAGTAATATCGTGTCGATTTAGTACCATTCCGTGAAGAAAATACAGAAGTTTTTTTCTCACTGTTTCTTTATGTATTATGGGGCGCTGATTCCGAATATGAACCTTGCACCCTAAAAAAAGTGCCGCAACCTTTAAAAAAGGGGGGGAAAGGGGGGCATTTTTTCGTTTTTTTGCGATTATTTCAAAAACGGTAAGAGATACAGAAAAATGGTATGAGGACGAAAAAAACTACATAAAATTATCTTTGCAATGATATATAAGACATTAGAGTTTGATTGAATATTTCGGCGTTAGAATAGAACATAAATTAGAATATTTTCATTTTAGACCTTTTTTAAAAGCTCCATAACTTTTGAAAGATTGTTAGCTCAGCCGTTAAATTTTGTACAAGTACTCATAATAAGTTCAAGATCATTTTAAGGTAAACATTGAGTCGCTGCGGTCAAGGACCCTCATTATCCCCCCATTTAAATTTTTCAAAACGGCATGTCCATAACTCCCCCCAAATTTAAAGCAGAGTGCTAAATTTTGGTTTTCTGCGATTGGAGGTCATAGTCACCCCACCCACCAAAAATCAGCTCATTCGGATGAAAACTAACGGTACCTCCCATACAAAGTGACCCAAGACAACTTTGTTCTACAGTTTATAAAATGAGTAGTACCTACTCGTACGTAGAACAAATTCCTGATGGGTCACTTTGTATGGGAGGTACCCTTAGTTTTTATCCGAATGAGCTGAGTTTTGGTGGGTGGGGTCACTATGAGCTCCAATTTCAACAAACCAAAATATAGCACTCTGCTCCAATTTTGGGGGGAGTTATGGATATGCCGTTTTGAAAAATTTAAATGGGGGGATACTGGGGGTCCTTGACCGGAGCGACTCAATGTTTACGTTAAAATTATCTTAAACTTGTTGTGAATACTTATACAAAACTTTACGGCTGAACTAACATTCTTTGAAAAGTTATGGAGCTTTTAAAAAAGGTCTAAAATGAAAATATTCTCATTTATGTGCTATTCTAATGCCGAAATATGCAATTAAACTCTAATGTGTTATATATCATTGCAAAGATAATTTTATGTAGTTTTTTCCGTTCTCAGACCATTTTCCTGTATCTTTTACCGTTTTGGAAATAATCGCAAAAAAACGAAAAAATGCCCCCCTTTCCCCCCTTTTTTAAAGGTTGCGGCACGTTTTTTAGGGTGCAAAGTTGATATTCGGAATCAGCGCCCCAAAATACATATAACAAAATTGAGAAATAAACTTCTGTATTTTTTTCCTGACGAAAATACGATATTATTGGACTATTAACTTCTGCTGAGTTATTCAATCCGACTGAATTAATGAATTTAATTAACGATATGCTTTATAACTTGAAATCATGTAAATGTAAAGAGGATCAATTTAAAGTAATAGCAGATTTAGCAACAAAATATTTACACAATAATGTTAAATAATAATATTGTTAATATTGTACTTTGGAATGCTCAAAGTTTAGGGCCTATTGCCAAAAAAATAGAATTTTTCTCTTTTTTAAAAAATAATCGAATAGATATAGCTTTCGTAACTGAAACATGATTGAAAGAGGGTAGCATACTTTATGATTCTGAATATACAATTTATAGAACTGATAGAAATAATAGCAGAGGCGGTGGAGTGGCAATCGCTATCTTAAAAAGTATATTTCATCAAGTCAAACCAACATTGAATACAAGTATTTTTGAGTCAATTTGTGTGGATGTTCATCTTTGTAATAACACTTTTACTGTTGTTGGAACGTACTTCCCTGGAGGAAACTCAAACTCGTATAAAGAAAGATTGTACTTTCAAGATCTAAATACTTTTAACAGACTCCCGGGTAACGTCATAATCGCTGGTGATTTCAACTCAAGGCATACGGACTGGAATTGCGCAAAAACAAACCATTGGGGTAAGCTCTTACAGCAAAAATTGGCAATAAGTCATCTCGATATAACTTTTACACCTACTCCAACCTATTTCCCAAAATCAGGCAGAGGTCATCCGTCAACTTTAGACATTATTCTTTCTAATTGTGGCCAATATTTATCCGCTCCTCTCACGCGCACCGATCTGTCTTCGGATCATTTGCCGGTCCTTTTTTCAATAAAAGATGAGTTTATTTTTAACGAATCTCCTAAGAGATTTTTGCTGCATAAGGCAAATTGGAAGCTGTTTTCAAGGAAAATTTGTATTCTGACAAACCTCAATGTAGATTTAGACATCACTTCCGTGGATGAAATTGACCAACATCTAATAAAAATAAATGACATTCTTTGGCAAGCAGCTGAGGCATCTATTCCGAAAAAAAAATCCATCGAAGTCTCACAATCAATTGAAACTTACGCCACAAATTGAAATGTTGATATCCGAAAGAAACCTTTATCGTAGACGCTGGCAACGCACAAGATTTGTAGTCTACAAGCAAATAGTAAATCGTCTCAAAACAAAAATTTACGCTGAAATTTCATTATTAAGAAACTTCCACTGGGACAAAAAACTAAAAGCGTTAGATAAAGGCAGCAAAGCCTTTTGGAATATAACAAAAGCTCTTAAAAAACAGCGTTCAAATATCCCACCTATTAGGGATTCAGGAAAAATTTTGGTATCTGATGTTGAAAAATGTCAAGTGTTCTTAGAACATTTTCAGAAGCAACACCTTCTCACCCTTAATTATTCTGATCTTATAACAGAAAACTTAGTAGGTGAAACGATCAATGAAATTGAGTGCATTAAGCGAACGAAAAATGCAGCAAAAAAGTGCACTTCCAATTAGATTCTCATTCCGCGTGAAGGCTTTTCAGCGGAGGAAGAGGTCGGTGGCGGGTAATTCTTGCAGCATTTCCAGTGTTTTTCCAGTAAATTTCGTTCGCTGAATGCACTCATTGATAATGCCAATATTACCGATTTCCACTATTTTTCACAAACTGCTGTTAAAAAAGCAATAAAAGCTGCTAAATCCAAAAAATGGCCAGGACCGGATGGTATCCCTATGGCATTCATCAAAAACATGCATAAGAAAGCTACTATTTTGCTTTGCAAAGTTTTTAACGCTTGTGTCAAGCTTTCTTATTTCCCTAAAGTTTGGAAAAATGCATTTCTTATATGTGTTCCTAAGCCAGACAAGCAAAAATCATTGACCGATAGCTACCGACCCATAAGTTTAATAAATAATATTGGAAAAATTTTTGAACGTCTTCTAAAAACGCAAATCCAGCAAACTCTTAATGACAAAAATATTTTATTAAACGAACAATTTGGCTTTCGTAGCAAACACAGCACGTCTCATCAAATTGCACGCATAAAAAAGATAGTTCAATCAAATTTTGAAACAAAGAGGTCGACTGGAATGCTGGCATTGGACATTGAGAAGGCTTTTGATAGCGTCTGGCATAATGGTCTTATTGCTAAAATGCATATCCAAGGTTTTCCATTATAACAAAGATCGTTAAAAATTTTCTGACAGATCGTTCCTTTCGTGTCAACTTGAATGGTACTAAGTATTCGCCTTGCATTCTGCCAGCTGGAGTTCCTCAAGGATTAAGAACTGATCCGCTGTTGTACAATATTTTTACTAGCGATATACCAGTTCCAGCCAATTGCGAGTTGTGTTTGTTTGCTGATGACACCGCCTTACTCTGCAGTGCTGATTCACCTGCTGAAATTGTTTCATTCATGACTAATGGTTTTTCTGTTCTTGATCGTTACTTTCATAAATGGAAAATTAAAATTAATACGAGTAAAACAAATTCAATCTTTTTCACACGGAAACGAAAGCCCAGCGAAATACCTAATCAGCCCTTGACATTGGGTACAAACACTATTAGATGGAACCCGGAGTTTATTAAATATTTAGGTGTCCTTCTTGATAAAAAATTAACATTTAAAGCTAACACCGATTGTTTATTGAAAAAATCCGACACGAGGATCAAATCGCTTTATCCACTAATAAACAGAAAATCCTCTTTATCTAGAGCAAATAAACTTTTGATTTTTAAATGTATATTCCAACCAACATTATTATATGCAGCAGCTGCATGGGGATCATGTGCCCCTTCCCACATTAAAAATATCCAAACTAAACCAAATAAGATTTTGAAACTTTTGTTGAATTTACCGCGTTACTATAGGACCACTCTACTCCATTCAGAGTCTAAAACACATTTTATCCATAATAAAATAATCAATATGGTTATCAATTTTAATATTTGCTGTCGTAACTCCACCAACCCTCTATTGAGAAGTATTTCAAATTGTTGAATTTTGTTTGTGTAACTTAAATATATTTTGTCCTATATGCAATCTAGTCTAAGCTCTATAGTTAGTAAGTAGTTTTTAAATTTAGTTTTGTAAGTCATCGATTAAGGTTCTGATAAGAGGTTTTTTGCCCATTTTCCTCTTGCATCATTTTTATTGTACATTCAAAACTTCAAATTCCGTTTTCTCTTATTAGTCCAGTACAATTGGTTCAAAATAGCCCCAAACCTAAACATCCAAAAAGAAAAGAAATTTTTGATGCCAAATTGTTGAATACACTGCCAAATATACGCAGTAAAAAGTTACACTAATTTGCGCCATGGGTTAAGGGGGGAGGGGGTGGCAAAGGGGTGAAAATTCAGTTTCTTGCAAATATCTGGAAAACTATGAGTCTGACCTTAAAATGTCCTGAGGACGAAACAAACTACATAAAATTACCTTTGCAATGATATATAACAGTCTAGAGATTTTCTCAAAAAATTATACTCTAGACCCAAAAGTATTATAGTGAATTTACATTTTTTTAGTCTTACATTTTGCATTGTAACTCTTGATAAAATAGATTTAGGATCATAAGATCTTGTCCATATATTGTTAACAAAACTTGTTTGATTTGTACCAAAAATGGAAGTGCTCCGCCCATTGACGCCCCCCTCACTCCTCCTAGCATTTTTCAAAAAGGCTTGCCTGTAGCTCCATTTCGAATTCAGCTAGGCAGATCAAATTTGGTGGGGTGCATATTCTAAGCCCCATTATGCTCCTTACTAAAAATTATTAGCATCCGATCAAAACTAAGGGTACCCCCCATACAAAGTGACCCAAATTTCTAACAAATTTTACATTTTTTCACTTCTAAATTCTACCTAAAATAGAAAAAAAATTATCTCTTAGAACGTCCTTATAACAGTTAATTGTAGTCTTCTGAATGTATATCCGAAAGTTTGTAAAAGAGCGTGCCTTAGAAGTACGAAAAATCGAGTTTGAAGGTTGCTATTACACGTTACTCGAAAAATTCGCAAATAGTCTTAGAACTGGTATCACTGACCTTCAAACCCAATTTTTTGATACTTGTAGCGTACGCCTTGGTACAACCTTTTGAATATACATTCACAAGACTACAATTAACTGTTATAATGACGTTCTAAGAGATAAATTTTTTTCTTGTATTTTACATAGAATTTAGAAGTGAAAAAACGTGAAATTTCTTAGAATTTTCGTTGACTTTGTATGGGGGGTACTCTTAGTTTTGATCCGATTGTGTTAATTTTTGGTGGAGAGGATAATGGAGCTTAGAATAGGCATCCCACCAAATTTGATCAGCCTGGCTCAATTTACAAAGAAGCTACAGGCATGCCTTTTTGAAAAATGTTAGGAGGAGTGAGGGGGGCGTTAATGATCGGAGCACTCCACTTTTTGGTACAAATCAAATACATTTTGTTATCAATATATGGACAAGATCTGATGACGGTAGGTATATTCTATCAAGAGTTACAGTGCGAAATGTAAAACTAAAAAAATGTAAATTCACTATAATACTTTTGGGTCTAAGGTATAATTTTCTGAGAAAATCTCTAGACTGTTATATATCATTACAAAGGTAATTTTATGTAGTTTGTTTCGTCCTTAGGACATTTTAAGATCAGACTCATAGTTTTCCAGATATTTTCAAGAAACGGAATTTTCACCCCTTTGCTACCCCCTCCCCCCTTAACCCATGGCGCAAATTATTGTAACTTTTTACTGCGTATATTAGGCAGTGTATTCAACAATTTGGCATCAAAAATTCCTTTTTCTTTTGGATGTTTGGGTTTTGAGCTATCTGTACTAGACTATATTAATATTTACATAAAGTTGCAAGGGCTTTGCCCAATCTCTTAATAACACAACTGACTTGTAATGTATACTAAATTGTTATTATGGTTGAATAAACATTGAATTGAATTGAATTGAAAAATAACGAAACTAGACCACAATGTGTTTTATGTGCGGCCACTCTCGCAAATGAGGCGCTAAAACCAACAAAGTTGGAACGACATTTGAAAAGCGTTCATCCAAATTTCAGTGATCGTCCGCGTGATTTTTTTAAGGGCAAACTTGAAAATCTGAAAAAAAATGAAACTTGGACCTAGCAGCGAACATTTTGCAGTCTCAGAAAGATCATTAGTGGCTTCCTTTGAAATTTCAAAACTTATCGCAAAAACAAAAAACCCCATACAATTTGGCGAATCTTTAATAAAGCCTTGTACACTTAAAGCCTGCGAAGTGGTTTTATGCAATAATGCCCAAAAGAGATCCGCGATATTCCACTATCAAACGATACCGTGAAATTGCGAATAAAAAAAAGTCGTTAGATATCGAAGAACAAATTCTCAGTAAAATTAAATCAAGCCCTTGGTTCGCGCTGCAGTGTGACGAATCGACCGACGTTGCCCAATGTTCGCAATTACTAGTCTTTGTAAGATTTTTAGATGGTAAAACATTTAAAGAAGAAATGCGGTTATCGAATTAGAAACAACCTGCCAAGGCTCGGATGTAATGAAAATACTTAACGAGTACTTCCAAAAACACGGACTTATGTGGGAAAAACTTGCAGGAATTTGCACTGACGGAGCGCTTGCTATGCTCGGGTCTCACTCTGGTCTCGTTGCTTTAATAAAAAATAAAAATCAATTGGTAATAACGACGCACTGCTTCATACATCGACAACCATTAGCTGCCAAAACGCTTCCAGAGTGCATGGCCACTACAATGAAAGTTGCCATTAAAATTGTTAATTTTGTTAAAAGCAGTGCACTTAACACACGTCTATTCAAAAAATTATTTTCTGACATGGACGCCCACCACGAAACGTTACTATTCCACACTGAGGCTCGTTGATTATCGAAAGGCTCTCGAGGCTGCATGAGGAAGTTGATTTGTTTCTGAGTATTAAACAAAAGAAGGAGTTATTAGAGAAGTTACGTGATCCCGAATTTCAAATTTATTTGGCATATTTGGTGGACTTTTTTGGCCATCATCTGGTATTTCGCGGATGGAATAGAAAAAGAAATTTCCCAGATGATCCGTAACCCATTCATCATGAAAATAGGTGATGTACCGGATCAATTTCAGGAGGAAGTTATCAAAATGCAGCATCACGTCGACTGTAGAAATATATACGAAACAGAAATAAAACTGGAAGACTCCTGGGTGCAAAATGCGATGGCATTTCCCAAACTTCGTGAAACGGCTTTACGCTACTTAACCATATTTTCTACAACTTATTTATGCGTTCTTATCGTTAAAAATAAAAATAGAAATCGCCTCAATGCTAGTGATGACATGCGTCTAGCTTTGAGTAAAACGGAGCCCAGGATCGAGCAGTTGGCAAAGGAAATGCAGTCGCAAAAATCACATTAAAATAATATCATGTAAATATTTAATCACAAAATAAATATAAGTAATATTACTCCTTCAAAATTACTAAATATGAGTTTTATTTGTAGGCCATTATTTTTTTATTTTCATCTTTTCTGAAAATTTATATTGGTCCGGGGCGAGTAAAAAATGTGGTCAAGTGGTCCCTCATTCAAAAAAGGTTAGGTAAGAACCCCTGCTCTAGACGGTACTTGAAATATGTTGCCCTATCTCCTTCTGAATTAATTTGTTATTATTTTTGAGCGACAGTTTTTCAAAATTTATGACAGTTTCCTATTTTTCTTTACATTTTCAGATGCAATCGGCATAAACAATGACTTCCGAAACATTTAAGGACGCATTTGATCGAAAAAGTTCAAAACAAAATCGACCAAAATTGTTAAAACTTACCGAGGTTTCGATGCCGAATCGGAGTAGAAAAAAAAGCAAATTGAAAGTGAGTACAAAATTAATACGGATGAAAGCGGAACGGTGGAACTAACATCTGACAACTCAAGAATAATTTAATGCAATCTAAATTAATCAAATTAACGTGAAATCCATACAAATGCCGTCAAAATTTGTTGATCGTGAAATCTAATTTTATGCTTGTACTCACGTTGTACAAGTCTCCCCACCGATTTTTTTTATGAAAAATTTGAAACTTTGTCTTCCACGAAAATTGTGCAATGCCTCTTCAAACAAATTTCTTGTCGACAACAATTTTTCCATATTCACATTTTACCCCGCAACTGCATTGTTTTCGCGCGGAAAATGTTAAAAACTGCCGTGAAAACTATTTCGCAAAGTGGGTACATGCAGGCCGGAAATTTTACATTTCCATTTTAAAAAAATTTATGAAATCGATATGCGCTAACATAGGTAAACGTCATAAATTAGGTATATCAAAATTATTGTTATATTTTTCTTGTCTTTTCTAGACGTTCCAGTGGGTTCGACTGATTTTCGCGTACACGATAATGAATAACACTCGTTTTACATACACGCATACACGGTTTACAATTTTACTAATTACATACTTCACTAGTTATTGAGACGACATAATCCACGGGTAAAACTATAATGACTGCCTGACTCTAGTCGACGTCCTTATATACCCATTTCCACTGTTCCAGACACTTCGGTGATGCACTTTCCAGCAACGGCCAGTAAGTCGTCTCGCTAGTGACACTAGCGCCATCTGGTGCCAAGTACGGGAATACAAGTTGGGTTGACGTATAGACAAGGCGCATTACATTACCCCCTCCTTAACCTTCCGGCGGGCGCAATACTAACCCTAACACGATCAGGCGCAATGCATCTGAGAGATTAGGTGCAGAGAATAGGATGAAACTAAGTTTCTGTATATTTTTGACTCTTATTTATTGTTGCATTGTCTTTTATAAGCAGTTCTACGAAATTTTAGAAAAAAATACTGGCTCACAAAGTTTGATACCCTTCACATTTTCAATTTTCTAAGAATTTTCCCATTTCAATCGCTTAAATATTTGAAAAACCTCCAACAACTCGACCGCTTAAAAAATGTAAGCTTATTTTACTAAAAACACACTATTGAACGATTTGGTGAACCTAAAAGTCAACACAACGTTATTACGCAATGTGAAGAGTATAACATGTGGAAATTTTCATAGAAAAGGAGAAAATAACACAATCGGGCGCAATACATCTGAGAGATTATTTCATCCCCTCCCGCCCCTCAGACATATGGTAGATAAAAACTGAAAACTGCTTTGGGTAGTTGATCGATAAAGATTAAGCTGCTGTGAGTTTCAGATTTCTCCGTTTTCATATTGCTGATTGGCGCAACAAAAACTGGCCACTTAATCTGTCAGATGCATTGCGCCCGCCCGAAGGTTAAGAAATGTACCCGCAATTAATAGCAAAGAACTAAATTTACATAATTTAGTATAAAGAAATTATGTGTGACCACTGCAATAAATTAACTTGCCCCCCCCCCCCCTCCTTCCTTATCTTCGCAACTGAATCGACCATTGAGCAGTTTTTAGCTCCGTATTTAGTATGTAGTAGTATCAGATAATTTGCCTGAAAACCGAATTCCGTAAGGAGAAAATAACAATACATCTGAGAGATTATTTCATCCCCTTCCGCCCCTCAGACATATGGTAGATAGAAACTGAAAACTGCTTTGGGTAGTTGATCGATAAAGATTAAGCTACTGTGAGTTTCAGGTCTCTCCCTTTTCATATCGCTGAATGGCGCAACAAAAACTGGTCACTTAATCTGTCAGATGCATTGCGCCCGCCCGAAGGTTAAAGCTGTTCGTCCCGAACAGAACCTGCTTCAATCTCCTCGATAGGGTGCCAGTCGATCCACATGTATGATTTTCATTCCCCGCAGGGGGGTCGGTGTCCTTGTGACATCAGCCAGAAATGGCTGTATGTAGTGGGACAAAGATCTTTGGTGAGCTGCGCCACCACGGACCTAGCAGCGCAAGGGGGCCCCTGGTACAGTTGATACGCCATGGCGAGGATCTGTACAAAGACCATTCGGGCGGTAACGTTCCCGAGCTCCTGAGTTATGTACGGGTGGGTCATGGCGTGACCTACCTCCTCCCATGACTTACGGGAGGGAAGTCACTAAAGGCCAAGCACGATTATGGGGTCCTCTGGTGGGGGAGTGCATCGTATGGTTTCGGAGTTGACGGCTTCGCATGACCCGAGTCCTGAAGGGCCTAGTTAGGGAGAACGGCCTTGGTGGTAAATGCCTACGCGCTAGATATAGTTTGTGGATTGATGACCACACTGCCCGAGTCGCATTGCTGACTAGTAAACTGAAGGGGCCACCTGGATGTGAAAAGCAGCGCTACGAATCTGCACAGGCTCGTAGTCACAGGTCCAACGAGCCTGGGATGTGCACATCTGAATTCTCACGTGAGGCTTAACCAATAGGCGGCCGAAGGAGGATCACACCTGCTATAGAGAAGTCTATAGCGAATAGTGAAGTACGGGGATGGGTGTGCCCAGGGGACCATGGTCCTTTCCCATCAAGGAGTTGGCTTCGTAGTGGCTGGAGGTTGTTACCCAAGTCATCCAGCTAGTGATGCAACTCCGGGGTTGGGTTCCTGAAGGTGTGTGTATTCGCCGGATGGAGAAATCCCCGTCTGGCAACAACATCGTGTCAGTAAAAAGCCGAAGGTCCAAACATTTAGCGGGACCGGGAGATAAGGCCGAAAGGCTAGATGCTCCCCTGACGGTATACCTCATAGATGGATTGCTTGTATGATTTTAATTTTCGCTCTCGGGTTCCGGTGCTCTTGGACACGATACACGACATCGTTCAGTCGGATGATAACGTCGTACGGTCCTTCCCTGTTCTGTTGAAGCTTCGGACATACTCCTTTTCTCCGACGAGGGTTGTATAACCAAACGAGATATCCTTCGTTGAATCCGGCAGTGTTAGCTCTTAAGTCGTATCTTGTTTTCATACGATCCGCATTCAATCGTAATCGTTTTCGTACCAACTTATGCACATTTTCCAAACGTTGCTTTAAGTCGGACACATACTGAGGAACTGATGTCGACTGTTACGCTGGCGTAATTCCGAATTTTACATCCGCAGGTAGCCGTATTGTCCTTCCAAACAGAACTTTTGATGAGGTTTCTCCTGTTGATGTATGCTCGGCCGCACGGTATGCCATCATAGGAATAGGTGTTGATCTCATGTTCGCGGATTGTTCGACACCACTTTGGCTAAGTGTTCGTTCAATGTTTTGTTGAAACGTTCGACCATTCCATCAGACTGAGGATGTAGATGCGTAGTCCTAGTTTTCCGTATTCTCAATAGCCGGCACATCTCGCTGAACACTCCAGATTCGAAGTTTCGCCCTTGATCAGAAAATAGCTCACAAGGTACACCATATCGACAGACCCAATTTTCGACGAGGTGATCTGCCACCGTTATCGCTTCCTGATTGGATAATGCGTATACTTCCGTCCACTTACTAAAATAATCAGCCACTACCAATGTGTACCGGTTTCCACGATCGGTTTCTGGAAATGGTCCCGCAATATCCACAGCGACTCTTTCAAAGGGTGCACCGACAACATATGTCCTCATAGCTCCTTTCAGCTTCCTCACTGGTCCTTTGATCGCTGCACAACTCGTACACCTGCGGCACTACTCTTCAACGTCACCTCGAGCATGCACCCAGTAGAATCGTTCACGCACTTTCGACAAGGTTTTGTAGACGCCAAGATGTCCTCCCGATGTTCCTTCGTGCATTTCTCGCAGCACTTTGTCGATCTTGCTCCGCGGAAGTATCAGCTGCATTATACTCGACGTTCCGTCCGCTGATTCCCATTTCTGTTTCAGCATGCCATCCTCAACGTGAAGAGAATTCCACTGAGCCCAATAGCTTTTCGTGGTTGACCCAAAAGTTGACACCTCGTTCCAGCTCGGCCTTTCTCCGGGCACCTTCCACACAAGAATCAAACCTCGTCATTCAGCTGGGCTTTGCGTATTTCCTCCGGATTCCAACCTTCCCTAGGCAACAATGTCAGCCTTCGTATATTTTCGGCTTCCTTCTCTTCCACTCGACCGCAGTATTTGCATCCAATGGGACATGGACGACGCGAGAGCGCATCAGCATTACTGTGAACTTTTCCACTTCTATTAACCTATCGAATTCGTATGTCTGCAACCGTTCGATCCATCTAGCAACTTGACCTTCCGAATTTTTGAAGTTCAAGAGCCACCTCAACGCAGCATTATCCGTTCGCAGTATACATTTTTGGCCAAGAAGGTATTTGTGAAAGTGTTTCGTCGTCTCGATAACTGCTAGTAGTTCTCTTCTTGTCACGCAATAGTTTCGCTCACTCTTCGACAACACGCGACGTTTTTCAATAGTATCGCACCGATTCCGGTGTTGTTCACGTCCGTGTCAAGAATAAATGTGACTCCAGCTTTCGGATACGCCAATACGGGTGCTTGACAAAATTCTGCCTTCAATGCCTCAAATGCTTTTTAGCATTCTTGACTTCATATAAACGGACGATTCTTTTCAACCCAAAAATGTAGGCACTTTGCAATTTACGCGAAATCCTTAACTAATCGCCGATAATAGGTGGCCAAACCCAGAAAACTGCCAAGCTGATGTTTATCTTGCGGAACTGGCCATTTTCTCACTGCTTCCGTTTTGTCCGGATCAGTTCGTATTCCTTCCGCAGAAACGATGTGTCCCAAATAACCGACTTCGTAACTGAAGAACGTACACTTCTTTGGACTTAGCTTCAAGTTGGATGCACGTGGCCTCGCTAGCACTTCTTTCAGATTGCGCAGGTGTTCTTCGAAGCTCTTTACGATCACAATTATATCATCCAGATATACGAGACAGGTCTTCCAGCTTAATCCACGAATCCACATCAGACGCTCGAATGTAGCCGGCGCGTTGCATAGTCCACATGGCATTTCTACAAACTGCCACAAGCCGGATCCAATAGAAAACGCCGTTTTCTCTCGATCGCTCTTTTCGATTTCCACTTGCCAATAACCACTTTTTAAATCCAATGTCGAAAACCATTTCGCTTCTGCCAATGTGTCCATGATGTTCTCGATCCGGGGTAGTGGATAGCTGTCCTTTTTCGTGACGCTGTTGAGCTGCCTGTAGTCAACACAAAATCGTGTACTGCCGTCCTTCTTCTTAACAAGGACTACAGGGGATGTCCACGGACTATTTGACGGTTCGATGACACCTTGCTTTTCCATCTCTTGGATCATTTTATGTGCTAAATCGCGTTTGGCCAGCGGTAGTCGCCTGGGAGCCTGTCTGATGGGTTGAGCGCCTTGGGTATCAATACGGTGTGTAACCTTATTAGTTCGGCCTTGATCTTCGTCGATCGACGAGAAAGTGTCTTCGTATTCGTTGATCAATTGCATAGCGAGCGATCGTTGTTCGAGTGACAACATGTTGTTCTTTATAGTTGTATCGGCGCGGTATCGGCATTTTCCGATTTCAGGGGTTTAAGACTCGTCCGGGGCATCCAGCGCTGTTACTGACAAAACTGGTTGACAGTTGCCCAATATCACCCCTTCTTTCACCTTTATATCTCGTTCCGATACATTCATAATCCTTATCGGCACATGCTGGTCTTCATCAATTCTCACCAAACTTCGCGCTGACATCAAGTTCTTGAGCGCTGGTAACTTCTTTGGCTCCACAACATAGAAATGATGGCCTCGAGGGCTCCCATCCAGTCTTACTCGCATTACGCACCCCGAAGTCTTCGGTATATACATATCCTCCGCTACCAATACTCGGAGGGTCGGCGTTTCCATTCGTGGAACTTCTGACACAATCTTAATGTTGCGCTATTTTAATCCAAGTCCAACATAAATCCGTTTGACTTCAGGAAGTCCATTCCCAGGATGCATTCGTCGGTGATATCGGCAACTAAAAACTTGTGGCTGAACGTCACATCTCCAAGTCGTATTCGTTTGGTAACCTCGCCATATATACCCATCTCTCCTCCGGTCGCTGTTAGAAGCACGAATTTTCTATCGTTCACAAGCTTCATTCCTTTCACGATGTCCGGTCTTAAAATTGATCTTGTTGCGCCAGTATCGATGGTGATGATAAACTGCTTGTCTGCAATCCAGCCAACTATAGACATAGATCGTTTTCGCCTCGGTGAACGCGTGAAACGGTGACGGTAGTTCTGGGGGCACCATTTCCACAAGCCAACCTCTGCCCCTTGAGGTTGGCTTTTACATGTTCCCCGCCTCCCTGGCCAACCATTTACCACTGCAGCAGCCTCAAATTGTGTTTTGTAGATGTTAAAAGACATTAGTCCATCAAGAGTCGGGGCGCTTTCAGACTTTTAATATTCGACTCAGTTTTAAATATTTCACTTTTTCTCGATGTTTCGCAGTCACTATTCGACTTCTGGATTGTTTCGACTATTACTGCACTCTGCGGGTGTTGGTTGATGTTGGCTGTTTTCAGATCCTTTAAGTTATGGACTTCTTCGGACAGGTCACTCTTGAACTTACACACCTCTTCGGTAACGTCGCTTTTCAATTTCAAAACCTCTTCGGCCACTGTCTTGATTTTCTCAGAATTTTCTTGCAACTTCTCGTCGATTATTTTAAATTATTGTTCGAGACGGTTCTTTAAATGGCTGAACGCTTCTTCCTGCTTCGTCGTTATCGATTTCTCCATCTTGCTCATTGCCTCCTCGGACTTCGCTGACCGTTCAATCAGTTCGGACTTTATTGATTGCTCCATGTTGCTCATTGCCCTTAGTAACTGCATCATTGGGTCTCTTCTGCACTTGCCTCACAGGAATCTTGCTCTTTCCGAAACTCTACCGTATCGGGATCCTGTCCTTCATCTCTCAATGTATCCATCAACCGGGCGAGCAACGCGCTTTTGTCTCCCGAAGTTGACAAATTCCGTTTTGCTAGCTCACGCTTTAATTCGGCCGTTGGGAACATTACGCTATCAGCTCAGTAAGGAGAATTTTCTAGTTCTTCTTATCAACACTAGCGACACTTATCTTACATTCCGCCATATAGCGGACTGTTACGTTTAAATCCCCGTTCAAGAAATTTGCGGACGGGGAGGTTGCGACCGGTTGCCGGCTTGCCGCGAAGACGGGCCGTGGGCGCCACGCGTTTTAAATAGACGGTCAGCAACCGCGAACCGAAATTAATAAGAACAACGGTAAACGCGAATCCGTTGGCGGTTCGCTACGTAAATCAGAGGAATTGCACAAATTTTACATCTGCCGGAGCGCACTTTCACACAATTTAACAAAACCGTTCATTTAAATTTTCAATAATGTCTATATTCATTTCCGATTTAAAACGACTTATAACTATATATAAAAATAAACTGTTAAATCTAACTTACTGCGAGGGGGGTGGCTTTCTATTACAATTATTCGTTGCGGCCGTTCGTTGATCGAAATATATACGTACGTGTAAATGCGGTGTCGTCGCTAAGTTAGATCGTGGGGTTCCCCTGCATATGGTTTTACGTCGATCGTCGTGTCCTCCGTCGTCTTCTCAGACTTGCTCTCCGCTTCGTCTTCTTACTGCGATGATATCCAAATCCGACGCCGTCTTCTCTCGTCTCTTTGCGTGCGTTCTTATCTTTAGGTGCGTTGTCCTGCGTTGCGCTATTTGGTTTACGAATTTCGGACAAAAGAGAGGCATTAGATTCCTGTATTACCAGGTTAAAATGTTGTTGAGCGTATACGGAATACCCACCTATTTGGTTTACGAATTTCGGACAAAAGAGGGTATTCCGTTACGCAGCCCGGGTTTTTATTCCCTCGGCCAACGGTTGTCCTGCACATACCGCGCATTACCGTACACCAATTCGCCGGGATTGATGTAACTCCAGCAATGCTCAAACTGTTGAGAGTTTCACTTGCGGCGATTAATCGTTGTGACAGTTCGTTGACGTCTGTCTTGTGTTGTTCGTGTTGACATTTTGCGTACATACGCCTGTTTTTCGTCACGCCAAGCTATTCCACCATTTCTTGTTTATTTAATCATCCAGTAGCGAGTTATTGGACGAATGGGTGCCACAGGACCGGCTCACGAATGTGGCCGTGGGTAATAATGGAGTTGAGACGGACATCACGTCCAAATCGAGCACCAAAAACGTCGAAACAGATCAGCAAGGACCCATTGGCATCGCTGGAAAATCCATCGCCTGTGGAGAATTCCGACTGGAAATTGACCCGCAACCAGGCACTTATCGGAAAATTGACTGTTGGTCGTTTGGTCCGATAGTTATTGTGGACGCGGAACAAGCTCAGATAAGTATCTTGATTTCGGTAGCTGAACGCGATTCTTTGTGCCTCTCTTTCTCTTGTAGTTTCTGCAGGCAGACGCTTGGAGCGATGATTTCGAAGATGGACAAGCGGTCGATGACATAATGATGCGCGGTAAGCATTAATATTAAGAAGCCACCCCCTTCCTACTCTAGTGATGCCATCCCCTTTTCCCTAGCTTCTATTTGTATCTTATATTTAACCTATTTTATATTATATTAACTAAACTCTAACTCAACTAATCGTGCTCTCCGGTTTCTTTTTAGGCTGCCCGACGGAATCTACGCGAAGAAACGGAAGCGAGCGTAATATTCCTCCCCATCCACAAGTGGTTTTTCTAACATTAGAAAAGCCACTCAAATCGACACCGGGGAAACAAAGCGTCGAAGGCGTCCAAAGAAACCAACAAATCGTAGATCCGATCAACAATCCGATAAGAAATGCGACAAGATAATTACGAGGTTAGCCGAAAATCCGGTCCGAAATCAAATTCGTGAGTTCGTAAATTCGTAAGTTCATTTCTACATTTAAGACTACATACTTATCATTCTACCTATTCATGCCTTACACACTAGTTCTTATGGTACATAACGTGCAATCTAATCCTACACCCTATAACTAACTTATGATTAACCTAATTACCAACACCTCACTTAGCTTCAATCTAGCACTAATTAATTCCTCATGTTTTTATCCTAAATGCTACCTTCACCATCTACTAAATATTACTAACCATCACCGTTTTTTTTTTTTTTTTTTTTTTTTTTTTTAATACTTTTTAATACTACCTTCACCATGACTATGACTACCGACTATAACTAGCTACCGACTATAGAGAGAAGGAAAAAAAAAAAAAAAAAAAAAAAAATAACACTGACTCATACGGAAGACAAAGACGGGGATTCCACATGCTGAGACAAGTTGGGTGGAACATCACGAGACATATGTCTTTAAATCTTTCACGCTCCACACTCCGGCATCCTTTCCATCCAGATCTTGTAGGAGGTAGGTGCAATGCGAGACCTTCCTTTTGACTTTATACGGGCCGACATACTCAGGTGCTAGCTTAGCGGTGAAATATTTCGCGGCATCCGATAGGACGAAATTACGCCTCCACACTAGGTCATTTGGAAGGAACTCTACAACCCGTCGCCTTAGATTGTAGCGACCCTTACTAGCTTCCGTCGCCTTCTTCATCCGTTGCAGAATTTCCCTATGGAACGCCTTCAGTTTCTCACCCCTTACTATGGGGTCCACCACTGCCCTTCCATCCGTTGGACGCTCAGTTTCTTCCCTAAATATGCTCATTTCGCGCCCAAAATTTATAAAATACGGGCTGACGCCGGCCACCTCGTGTTTGTATGTGCGCAAGGCACATCCAATTTGGGACAGGTTGACGTCCCACTTCCGATGATTTTCGGAAACGTACGAGCGGAGCATGCGTTTGATTTCCTGGTTCGTACGCTCTGCGGGGTTTGCCTGTGGGTGGTAGAACGCCGTGAACTTTGGTTTGCAGCCGTATTTATCCAATAATTCCTTGAATTTGGAACTACGGAACTGCACCCCATTGTCACAAACCACCCACTTCGGAACGCCGAATATCAGGAACACCTGTTCCTCCAACAGCCGGGTTATTTCAGCCGCGGTGGCTGACCGTACGGGAAGTATGACGGGAAATTTAGAAAAGTAGTCCAAGACGGTCAAGATATGCGTGTAGCCTTTATTCGAACGTGGCAACGGTCCCACCAGGTCGACGCACACCATTTCCCATGGTTCTGTGGCTTGACCTGTTCTAGTTGACAACGTCGCCCCGGATGTGACACGTTCTACCTTGACCGACTGACAAACCTTGCACTTCCGAACATACTCCCGTATGTCAGCTGCCATCTTTGGCCAGTAGCAATCTTTCGCCACCCGATCCAGGGTGCGGCTCACTCCCATATGTCCAGCAGTCGGATCATCGTGATTGTGTTCTAGTATCGTCTTCCGCTCCTGTTTGGGGATTACCCGCTTCCACGCGAACGACGAATCTAAGTCCGGATGTTTTGGTGTGATATGCTTCCAGAGCGCATTTCCTTCAATTCGCCAATTCGGAAAATCATTTGGTTTCCCTTGCACTTTATGCATCATTGTGGTATACCACTTATCAGCGACTTGTATCGCCTTGATCGAGTCTACGGCAGCTACCGACCTAGATAGGGCATCTGGAACCAAATGGTCTTTGCCTTTCCGGTGCACGATATCAAAATCGTACTGCTGCAACTTCACTGCCCATCTTGCAAGACGTCCGGCGGGATCCTTCAAATTACTGAGCCAAACCAGGGAGTGGTGATCTGTTATCACAACAAATCTAACCCCCTCGACATAAGGCCGTAATTTCTCCACCGCCCACAAAACCGCTAGGCATTCCTTTTCTGTTGTGGAATACTTCCTTTCTGCCTTGGTGAGAGATCTGCTGAGATAACAGATCACCTTCTCACCCTCACCATGCAGCTGGCTCAACACAGCTCCCAGCCCAACATCTGAGGCATCTGTCTGGATCTGAAAAGGCAGATCGTAGTCCGGACAAGTTAGGATGGGTGCAGACGATAATTTGGCTTTTGCAATGATAAACGCGTTTTCGCAGTCCTCCGACCACACGAATTTTCTATTCTTTTTAAGCAAGTTTGTCAAGGGCTCGACTAGGGACGCAAAATCCGGAATGAACCGTCGGTACCAAGATACCATCCCTAGGAACTGTCGCACACCCTTGACATTGGTCGGTGCCTTTATCGCCTGCACACTAGCTACCTTATCCGGATCCACGTTCAGCCCGTGTTGATCCACCACATACCCGAGATATTTTAGCTGAGATCTGCAAAACTCGCACTTGCTGCGTGAAACCTTCAGTCCAGCTTGTCTCAGCCGTTTGAAGACCTCCTGGAGTATCTGCAAGTGTTTAGAGAAGTCTTGCGTGACGATTATGATATCGTCCAGATAGACAAATACATGCGGCTCCAAATCCGGCCCTAAGACCCTATCAATCAGCCGCTGCCAGGTAGCCGGAGCGTTTTGGAGGCCGAATGGCATCCTGACAAATTCAAACAGGCCTCTTCCCGGTACGGTGAAGGCCGTGTATTGACGTGAGTCCTTTGCCATTGGCACCTGCCAATACGCGGATTTAATATCCACCGAGCTTAAATATCTCGCTTTCTCCAATTTATCGAGTTGCGCCGTGACATAGGGTAGCGGATAAGCATCTCTTTCTGACACCTTGTTTAATTTGCGATAGTCCACGCAAAACCTATATGATCCGTCCTTCTTCTTAACACGAACGATAGGTGAGGACCACGCACTCGTTGACGGTGTAATCACTCCCGCCTCCAACATCTCATTCAACTCCTTGTCGATTTGTTTCTGAACCACCGGGGAAACTGGATAATACCGTTGCTTTATAGGAGGGGAGGAAGTCTTGATTACGTGTTCCGCTACGTTGGTACAGCCAATGCCCTCCCCGTTGGAATCAAGTTCCGTTTGCAACAGTTGCTCTAATTCTTTTTCCTCCATAGGTGATAGCACACTCCGTGTTTTCAAGTGATCACCCTCCACCTCTTCAATTGTGGCTACAAACGCCCAGTGATCCTTCCTTAAATTGAGCACCAGTCCCAGTTTCCGGATTATGTCCACACCCAAAATAACGTCAAGTGGTAGCGATTCTACCACTAAGGCCTCGACCCACTGAGTTCGTCCTCTTAATTCGACCGGAACGACTACTACTCCATCTACTTTACAAGTTCCGTCGTCAGCTAGTTTAACGGTTACCCCTCGATCATGTTTGGATTCTAAACCTAGACTCCTCAGCTTTTCCCAACCACTTCTCCCAAATATCGTTCGCGATGCTCCTGAATCAACTAGACCCGTCATCAAAATACCAAAAATCTTCACTTCTATATATGGCCGACAGTCGTCACCCTTACTTTCGAGGACATAATCCAGAGTTACCTGACTGTTTCCATCTTTATCCTCTTTACAACACGGTCGAACACTTAAACTATTTGCGGCGACTTTTGGTAACGCTTTGCCACCCCCCTCACCGCCTAAGGAGCTGGCCTGTCGTTTCCCGACGTCGAAGCTCCTGATTCCGGCTGCCTTGTCGTTGTGCAATTCGGGCATTTTGCACGCATGTAGCCCAGTCGACCGCAACCAAAACACTTCATGGCCTCGCTGCAATCACGCCATAGGTGCCCCCGTTTGTTGCAATTTCTGCACAACATGTCGGCTGACAAAACACTGGCAGTTACGGTTCGTGAATTTGTTCCGCTATAGGCTAAATCGGGTTCCAGGATCCCCCGAGTTGATTTGGGTAGCGGTGGAACGAAGGCTTCTATCAGCCCTCTTTTAACATCCAATTTCCTTCCTAATTCTACCAGATGCTCTATGGATACAACCTCCACTAAACTCAACTGGTTTTGATAGCAAGGAGCAAGGTTGTCCATGATGATTTCCAATTTTTCCTCTTCCGACGGTATCTTTGATAACCTTCGGAAAAGCCCTTGCATCATGGAAACGAATATACCGACAGATTCGCCCTGCCCCTGTGTCCGTCTTTTGATCTCTTCCAAAAGCTTTTTGTCGTAATTTAGTGGGAGGAACTCAGCCCGTAATTTTATAACAAGCTCATCCCAATCTGTCACCAAGTCTCGATTCCCCCGAAACCATATGAGAGCTCTGCCCTCAAACAGCTCAACTGCAGCTCTAAAAATTTGTCGTTTCGACAGTCCTCTTGATTGGCGAAGCTCTTCAAGTCGCTCCAAGAAGGCGTTGAGAGACTGAGGTGTTTCTCCTGAAAACTTCAGGCCCCATTTATGAATGTCATATTTTGGGGTAGATGGATGTACTACCACTGGCGCAGTTGGCACCGGTGAGGCACTATCTTCCCGATTCGTGCGAATGATATCATTTACGTTCGCCGGAGCTGAGACTGGAGTTGACGCGATTCCACCACTTGGCCCTGCAATTGGTGACGCGACGTTGGTTGGACGCGTCCCAACTACCTTCTCACCATCGGAGTCCTCTCCCTCCTCCGGACCCTCTGCCTTTTCTATAAGTTCCCCATATAACCGGATTAAACGATTTCTTAGCTTTTTATGGTCAGCGTTTTGGGTGTCCTCAAACGACGCGTCAATCTGCGTGTTGTTCAAACGCCTTATTCCCCATTCTATCTTTGCCTTTAATTTTTGAAACTCGCCACACTGGCTATTACCCACAAATGGTTTTAGTAATGATTCAATTTCTGCTATTTTTGCACCAACAGCCTCTCTATCCTCTACCCAAGTAAATGGGTACTCCTTCACGAATAGAGACTCTTGTCGGTGAAGTTCCGACCGTAACGCAGTTCTTAACGCTCTCCGCATGGACTCAACCGTGTCTTCATGCTCTAGGTCGCGAATCGCTATCTCATACGCCAATTCTTCCTTGTTAAGTCGATTAACCAGGACATTTGTTGTGTGCGACATTTTTTCAGATTTTAAATTAATTGGTAGATATTACTAACTACTTACTACGCTAACTAACTACTTATCACTGCTATATATGAACTTCGAATTTTGGAATGTTAATTGTCACTTTTTACTTCTTTTCCAGATTGCAATTTAGCAGAATACCGGGAGTGCGGACATACTTCTACGCACAATATGTATTTATAACTTCGCTTTTTTTTTTTCAATAAATTATTCCTTGTTTGAATTCACTGTTTTCGTTTTACTAAACTTGCAATCTTCAAATGAACAGAAAAGTAGGAAAAGAAGAAAAAAAACAAAAAAAACTAAAAAAAAAAAAAAAAAAATTCAATTTTTCGACCGGGAATTGAACTCGGGATCTCCGTGTGACAGGCGGACGTAATTGCACTGTAACCAGCCGCGATACGCACTTAGCTTCTCTAGTGTTCAAGAGCAAGTTCGCCTTTTATCTGTAATGTACTTCAACGACACGACACATCACAGAGCGACACGTAATTGTGTAACGATAAATTCGAAATTTGCCGGTCAAATTTTCACATTATTGCCAAAAGCACGTTGGGCGCCAAATGTTACGTTTAAATCCCCGTTCAAGAAATTTGCGGACGGGGAGGTTGCGACCGGTTGCCGGCTTGCCGCGAAGACGGGCCGTGGGCGCCACGCGTTTTAAATAGACGGTCAGCAACCGCGAACCGAAATTAATAAGAACAACGGTAAACGCGAATCCGTTGGCGGTTCGCTACGTAAATCAGAGGAATTGCACAAATTTTACATCTGCCGGAGCGCACTTTCACACAATTTAACAAAACCGTTCATTTAAATTTTCAATAATGTCTATATTCATTTCCGATTTAAAACGACTTATAACTATATATAAAAATAAACTGTTAAATCTAACTTACTGCGAGGGGGGTGGCTTTCTATTACAATTATTCGTTGCGGCCGTTCGTTGATCGAAATATATACGTACGTGTAAATGCGGTGTCGTCGCTAAGTTAGATCGTGGGGTTCCCCTGCATATGGTTTTACGTCGATCGTCGTGTCCTCCGTCGTCTTCTCAGACTTGCTCTCCGCTTCGTCTTCTTACTGCGATGATATCCAAATCCGACGCCGTCTTCTCTCGTCTCTTTGCGTGCGTTCTTATCTTTAGGTGCGTTGTCCTGCGTTGCGCTATTTGGTTTACGAATTTCGGACAAAAGAGAGGCATTAGATTCCTGTATTACCAGGTTAAAATGTTGTTGAGCGTATACGGAATACCCACCTATTTGGTTTACGAATTTCGGACAAAAGAGGGTATTCCGTTACGCAGCCCGGGTTTTTATTCCCTCGGCCAACGGTTGTCCTGCACATACCGCGCATTACCGTACACCAATTCGCCGGGATTGATGTAACTCCAGCAATGCTCAAACTGTTGAGAGTTTCACTTGCGGCGATTAATCGTTGTGACAGTTCGTTGACGTCTGTCTTGTGTTGTTCGTGTTGACATTTTGCGTACATACGCCTGTTTTTCGTCACGCCAAGCTATTCCACCATTTCTTGTTTATTTAATCATCCAGTAGCGAGTTATTGGACGAATGGGTGCCACAGGACCGGCTCACGAATGTGGCCGTGGGTAATAATGGAGTTGAGACGGACATCACGTCCAAATCGAGCACCAAAAACGTCGAAACAGATCAGCAAGGACCCATTGGCATCGCTGGAAAATCCATCGCCTGTGGAGAATTCCGACTGGAAATTGACCCGCAACCAGGCACTTATCGGAAAATTGACTGTTGGTCGTTTGGTCCGATAGTTATTGTGGACGCGGAACAAGCTCAGATAAGTATCTTGATTTCGGTAGCTGAACGCGATTCTTTGTGCCTCTCTTTCTCTTGTAGTTTCTGCAGGCAGACGCTTGGAGCGATGATTTCGAAGATGGACAAGCGGTCGATGACATAATGATGCGCGGTAAGCATTAATATTAAGAAGCCACCCCCTTCCTACTCTAGTGATGCCATCCCCTTTTCCCTAGCTTCTATTTGTATCTTATATTTAACCTATTTTATATTATATTAACTAAACTCTAACTCAACTAATCGTGCTCTCCGGTTTCTTTTTAGGCTGCCCGACGGAATCTACGCGAAGAAACGGAAGCGAGCGTAATAGGACACATAGTGGAAAATATCGGAAACACAAAAGTTCTCCCTATGAGAACGGATAGCAGAACAAGCCCGCGAATCGAACTTTTTAGAATGTTTTCGAATTCTACACATTATGGCACTAATTCACTTTCGAGATGTTTTTCTGTCCTCAATAGTCCGACCCGAAGTTCGTAAGTTCACTTTCCAGAACTTTCCCGAAAATGCTCATCCTGTTCTCGAATGTTCACTAACACACGCAATTTCACGTTTACCGGATCTCTTCGCGCTAGTCCGACACGATTGCGTTCACTTTCCAGAATTTTCGTCACGATCTATCCCGAAAATTCTCGTAGAATTCTCGAATATTCCCGAATGCACTCGTAACAGAGTTTCACGCACTGAATTTGTCCACACTAGTTCAACACGACCGCGTAAGTTCACTTTCCAGAACTTTCCAAAGCGACTTTCCCGAAAATTCTCGTAGAATTCTCGAATATTCCCGAATGCACTCGACACACAGTTTCACTCAGTAATTCTGTCCACACTAGTTCAATACGACCGGGTAAGTTCACAATCCAGAACTTTCCAACGCGAACTTTCTCGAAATTTCACGTTGTATATTCGCACGAGTAACACTACCAAGTACTTAAAAAGCCCACTTCTGACACTAATTGTTATATTTTCCTCGTCTTTTCTAGACGTTCTAGTGGGTTCGACCGATTTTCGCGTACAC
The DNA here is from genome assembly GCA_949715475.1 of Microchrysa polita. NCBI lineage: Eukaryota > Metazoa > Arthropoda > Insecta > Diptera > Stratiomyidae > Microchrysa > Microchrysa polita. The sequence goes on along the minus strand of OX454416.1, from coordinate 111,837,850 downwards.
AATAATGAATAACACTCGCGTTACTGTAACACTGTTTATTAGAACCACGGTTTACCATTTTACTAATTACTTCACTAGTTATTGACTCGACATTATTCACTGCTAAAACTAGACTGACTGCCTGACTCTATTCGACGCCCTTATATACCCATTTTCCCTGTTCTGGAAACTTGGGTGATGCACTTTCCAGCAACGGCCAGCAAGTTGTCTCGTTAGTGACACCAGCGCCATCTGGTGACAGGTACCGAAAATCCTTTTGGGTTGACGTATAGACTAGGCGTCCCTGTCCCTCTGGAAAGATAAGATGGAAAAAGAGAGCCGCCGTGCGTGGACATCGCTATTTATAACTTCGTGGCTACGCCACAACACAATATGATGGCCATTCTCCAAAATAAACAGCCAATAATTGTTGTCGTAACCATTGGCGCTGCTGTTGTTGGGTGCTTGGTTTTCGTCATCGCTTTTGATATATATCAGGGACTTGTCCATAAAGGTGTCGATCAATTGTAGGCAGCAACAGTAGCGTTGGGGTGGATGCCCGTTTTATCATATTACGTGTTTTCAATAACAATTTTATAATATAACTTACAATAAATTAATTCCAATTGATTCAAGTGTTTAAATTTACTAGCGTCGTGGGTTGAGGTAACAACCTCACAGCTCCGTTCGGATTGCAAACAGTAACTTTATGTGACCAACTCTATGGCGACAGTAGCCTCAAGTTTGTCACATGCTACTTGGCCACAAATTGTACGGTTATAGCTATATTCGTGAAAACCTGTTGACTTTTGGGAAACACGCATCAACGGGGATTTGTAGAATTTTGTTTGGTGTTCTTAAAGCTTATAATTTGTTAGTTTGACGAAACGCAGTTCCCTTTAGAGAAAACGATTAATTATTTGGCATTTGTTCAGAATTTTAAATAATAAAATGCTGTCTGGGACATTTCCTATCACACATTGTCTCTCAGTGCCCGATTTGGATGAATGGCAAGCTTCATTGCATAATCTACATATAGCTTTAACAGAAACATTTTAAAGTTCACTTAGTACATATAATTTACAATTTTCTTTCATTTACAGGTTAAACCCCGATCCCAGTCAAATGTTCGGGATCGAATATACGACGATCCGGCCTACACCGATGACATCAGCCACCTAGCCATACCACTCCGACGCAACAGTGGTCCAGACAAATTGGATCATGATTCCGGCTCACACAAAAAGAAATCCAGTCACAAGGACATTCACCATTTAAAACGTGGCGGCGATGATTCCAGCAGTTCAGACAATATGCCTCCGGATCCGGGAAGAAGCTCTCTGGGCCGAAGCCTCGAACGTTCGGTAATTCATGAAAAAAGCCCGAACAAACACGAACGACGGGCGGCAAAACAAAAACGTAACCTCAGCTTGGACAATACCCTGTCGAATAGCCTACGACGTTCACTTGAAAAGGCCAACAATGACAATTACATTAACTTTAACAGTGTCGATCGTGCCAAGCAACGTCCCAAAAATATTCCGCGTCAAAACATGTCGGAGGGTTGGAGTTCCTGTCTCACGGTCACGTCCGATTCGTCTAAGAACACCGAGAATGATGATATATACTCGGCGAGCCGTAAAGAGCAGAGCACCGTGCAGCTGGGCAAGAGACTTCTTAAGGGCGAGATTGGTATCAAAAGCTTTAACTACTACTTGTTGAAAGAGGGCCTGAAAACCTCGCGAAAATTTATTGACAAACAAAGAGGCACGCTGTCGAAGAATGATGGCAAAAGGAATTTTTCAAAGAGCGAGGAGAATATCTATGAAGAAATATTTTTCACTGATAAAAACTCCGAGTCGGAGGATCATAGTAAGTATCCTGACTGTGAGATATGCATTCGTCAGTGCACGAAAGAGAATTGTGAGTATTGTTACGCCAACATGCAGTCGCAGAGTTATCAGGGTGGACATGAGCCTGAGCATTATCCTCATCCTGGCGAACCAGTCGGACCGAATGCCCACATTTTGCAGTACCATTCGTACAATCCGAATAACCCGGGGGTGTATAAAATCGAGACCACTCCAGTTGCATTTACCAGTGACTATAATCCAATTTATCATATTCAAACTGAAATTAAGCCGATGTCGCAAATGCAGGGTCAAGCTGACCAGCAGCAGCAACCCCGATACGCTCAGCGACGTAATTCCAGGACAGGAATTTCGGCCAACAATACGTTTCGCATGAACGCCAAGTCTTCGTCGTCCAGCGACTCGTTGCAGCATAAATATGCACGAGACCGTTCCTCGCAGGATTCGCAAGACGTATCGGAATATATGCAGCCTTCGTTAGTTGGATTTCCACAAAATGCACACAATGGGCAGAACATCTATAAAAGCGACTCTAAGGTGTCGATAATCAGCGAATATTCCCTTCGCAGTGAGAGTTCAACGAATCGAAATTTTCGGTGTGGCGAGGTGAGTGACTCAAGTCTGGGTGACTCGCTATTCTCCTACTCCACCCAAAGGCGCTTCTTCGGCAGCTCGGAAAGTTGCCGTTTCGGCTTTGAATGTCGCCGTTGCAGTCTGGACGGCGAGAAGTGTAGTTTTTCCGACACATGTCGTTATGAATGTCGCAATTGTGACTGCTCCTCCAGCTATTTCTCATCAGATTTTGACGATGGCAATTATAGTCGTAGGACACCCACCCGACTGCGTTCGCAAACTCAAACGCCGTCGGCTCCGCGTCAACGGACTTATGAGTATTACGATGATATGTTTGATGCCAAGCAGAATAAATACGCTCAGGATTTCATCAAACATGTTAATGACGTCAAGCGAAGCTTGTATCAGTCGGAAATTCAACGAACGACCATACCATCCACGATGGATTCCTACGGGACAATTCCGCCTCCAAAGCAATCTGAAATGAGGAAAATAATTGCTCAACATCAGACACCGCCACCACTACCACAAACGCTCCCACCGCAGGCCAACATTCGTCTTACGCCCCACGAACAAACGTCACGAATAAAAGCCGGTATCGGCAGTCCTTTGAAAATGTCGAAACACAACTTGAGGAAGTCCAAAGACCAACAATCCGTTGCAATTATGAAAGAACACATCGCCAAGCTGGATGAAAGCAAAGGATCGACGAGCAACAAGAGGAGTAGTGGCAACGTCGATATGACGACGACGACAACGGGCTACAAATCGTCAGAAAATACTGAGCCCGCGTCATCTGTCCCTACAGTCGAATCGGTTGACAGCAGGAAATCGAATAGTGAAACGACAACTGTGAAGTATGCTACGGTGGTGAAGGAAAAACGGAAACCTAACGACGATGTTAAAAATTCAATGGATCGAGAGCAACGACGTAGTACAGGGGCGATTCCTAAATCATCGCCTGTAGCAACATTGTCGAAGGCTCATTCGGCCGCCACAAATCCCGTCGAGGGTACGGGAAATCAACTCTTGCCAATGTCACCGGTATCGGCCACGAAACCGTCAAGTTCACGGATAGACAACGCAAAGACATCACAGGGAAATGTGACCACATCTACCGCCTCCCCGGTGACCGAAAGCCGACCAACAACAACAGCGACTGCTGACGAGGCCGATAGCAGAAGGAAAAAATCGGCACGACCCAATGAAAAGGAAATTTCGAAAAATTCCGACAAGAATGGGACGAAAATCAATTTGACCGTTAGCGGCGCCAACAACCATGAAGCCATCATCATCCAGACAAAGGATGAAAATCAACAGATGGCTAAGGCAGAATCGAAGGTCGCGACAACGCACAGCCCGCCGCAGCAGCACAGGGAGAAGGTGGCGACGACGATAGCTAGAAGCAAACAGCCTAAGCCTGAACCTGTCCAAGTGTCGGATTTCGTCGTCGATGACGCGGCCGATGATGGCGACGAAGACGACGACGGAGACGACCAAGATGATGATGATGAAGTATTCATTGACGAATCTAAGAAGCGCGCTGACAAGCTGAAGGTCTCGTCAAAAAAGAAGGATCCAACACGAAAACGGGTAAGTTATGATAAAATATTTACACCCCATCATCATTTTTACCCGTGTCCTGATAAATTTAACGGCATTATCAAAGAGATGAAAGTTGTATACGAAGATTTCCCACATACATATACATAATATACACACGAGCGCACAAATCACATTATATATACGCACAGCGAACCGAAGGACCCTATAAGATTCATGGAAAACCCATAGACGTTACACGCCCGATTGTTTGTGTATCCATCGAAAATGGACACCTTCGGTACCATAAAACTTCATTTTCGTCGGAAGCACTTTAGCAAGATTGATAAAGGACAAGACAGCCATTATTCTTCTTCTTCCTCGTAGTAGTCGTCTTGTTTTTCACATATAAGGACGACTACGAGTACATCATAATGTGAGTTTGTGTATAGACGCGCGTATGTGGCGTCTAGGGGCGTGCATATATGAATGGTTGAATGATGAAAAGCCGAGTGATAGGCACCATTTGCGGCTTCTCTTCAGACAATGAAACTTTAAGGCCGTGAACGAGCGGCTGATGAAAAATACACAGAAAGGATTCACTTCTCAAAGTATGAGAAGCGATTGTCTTTAATTAGAGCTTTTAGTCCAGGGTATCTTATCCGTCTTCGATATAAGTGTGCTACTTGAGGCTTGTGAAGTTTTAAGTGGTGAGATACCGAGTATAGATATCCTGTTTAAAGGGGCACTTTTCAATAACACCTCAAAGCGTATTAAATTTAAATTTAATGCAAGAATCGTCAGAGGAAACTGACCTTCCACAAGTAAGCTACAAGAATGGCTCTAGGCTAGATTAGGTATAGGGGCCAACCACGAATTAAACAGTTAACTTCCATCCATTGTAATACCACGTTTCTCCGCCAGGGTTGGACAATCACGGATTTTATTGTAACTTCGACAGTCGCTGTTATGAGGAATGCGGAGTCCCCTGATGTGCTCCCCGATAGGACAGCCTGCCTCCCGTTATAGCTTCAAGCATCTTGCCAATATGTTTCATGTCCATTGCCAGTAAAGTTTTGGCTAAAGTAACCTTATTGTTACGTATGAGCTACCGTTAGTTCATCTCGTACTAGCCCTATACATCACAGCTTTGCCAGTTGCATTGCCAATTTGCAAGAGGCAATTGGAGTCTTTAGGTTTTCGCGGTCTCCCTCTATAGCCGCATCTTGTAGGTGTTCAACAGGGTGCGATATTAAAAAGAGCTGAGCTCTCAAAAGTGTTTGATGTAGTTCGTACTGAGTCGAGAGATCGAACTGCAGCCTGGCTGTCAGTGGATATGGTAGCACCTCTCACCGTGACGACATTTGGTTGCAGTTGCTTGGGAAACTGACCCTGTGACCCTGTGTATTATTATCCAAGTGATCTCGCGACGAAATGGAGCTATCGTAGTTTTCACCAAAAACGTACTTAGGAAGTCAGCTTAATCATGAGGCATGTATAGCGTTTCGACCAAATACACCTTACCTTGTAGTTTTAAATATACTAAAGCGAAATTACTATCACTTAAGTTAGAGAGACACCGTTAACGGTCTTCAAGAATGTACGACAATGGTCTGCCTCGTCGCGTAACAAAAAAGATTTTTTTTTTTTTGCATAATTTTGGTCATTGCGAATTTTATCTGTCTTCCAATAGTCATTCTGTTGTTCGGGGAACAGACCTATCATCATCTATTATTTGTTCAACGCAATTTTGCTAATTGTAATATTTCGCATGTTTCAATGAACCTACCCTCTACTTGGAAGAGACCAATGATGATTCGTTTAAGAAATATTCAGAAAAGCTAGTGAAAAACGACACCGACGCTAATTTCGGGCGCGGCCGAAATTTGGATACCCTTCGCTCTCCTCGGTCTAAAAGTTTTTTGGAGCGTACTTATGACTTGTGTTTAATTCTCCCCCTTCCATTGTTGTTCCTCCGTTTTCACATAAGTTCCGTGGCGCCGATAAAACAGTATTCGAGTGAGGTTTGCTTGGAATAATTGGGCAAATAAGCAACATTATCTTAGGAAACTTTATTGGAGAGAAGCGGGGGACGTGGTCCCATAGTACAATTCCATTTGTTTTTATATTTTTTGTTGTACCGATAAAAAAACATTAAACATTAATAAAGGTTTGGTGAAATCAGTGATGCAAAAAATGTTGCTTAGAAAAACCAAAATGGGGGGAGGCACCCCCATTGTCCCACGGGTCCTTTACATCGATTTTTACGTATGTTTTTTGGCAGCAATACAAACACATTTGCATGAGCTTTGGTTGAAACTGGTAGACAAATAAAAACGTTTTTCTTTGAAAAACCTAATTTGGGGGGTTAGGTTTCTATGTTTTTTACATATTTTTTGTGACATCCATAGGGATCCATTTATATGAAGTTTGGTTAAGAGTGGTTAATGAACAAAAAACTTTTTCTTATAAGAACTTCAATTGGGGGGCTAGGTTTGTATGGCAGCCCCATGACCCAGTGATCCAATTTCGGTAATTCAAACATACAATCAGCCTGCAACAATAAGAAGCACATGTGCAAAATTTCAGCTTACTAGCTTTAATACCAGGTGAGGAAAACGCGTCGCAACAGACAGACAGACAGACGGACATCGCCCAATCGACTCCCCAAGTCATGCTGATCATAATACTCCAATCAATAGAGACGAAATAATAGGGGTTAGCGTGCAAAAATTGGGGACTTCTCAAATTTTTGATATGTTATAAATACAGATGGGGTAAGTTAAAATCCAAGTTTGCGTCACTTTCCCCCCTGTGCTACCGCCGCTATCTTCAAAAACCCATCTAAAATCGGCCCTTCCATCAGTTTTTGGCCTGTAACTTCTTTACAGTCCATTTGAGCACAAAATCTGCCGAGACAATTTTGTAGATGACAAAATTTTCTACAAGCTTAATCTGAGATGTTGTACTCTACAATCAAAATTAACAGAGTTATAGCGCCAAGAAAATGGAGAAAATATTAAAAATCATGCCAATTTCAAATTCACAAAAACGCATTGTATACAATAACTCATAGCCTCCTCTGCATTTTAGTATAGAGTTCTCGAAGTATGTTTTGAAATTTGTTAGTAATGATTTTTGGAATTTCCAGCTTATTCTTTGCGCTATAACTCTGCCAATTTTGATTGTAGAGTAAAACTTGTGCTCTACAAGATTGTCTCGGCACATTTTGTGCTCAAATGGACTGGGAAGGAGTTATAGACGGCAAACTGATAAAAGAGCCGATTTTAGATGTTTTTTTCAAGATAATGGCGGGAGCACAGGGGGGGAAAGTGACGCAAACTTGGATTTTAACTTACCCCACCTGTCTTGAGAAGACCCAATTTTTGCAAGGTAAAATCTCCCGTTGATTGGAGTATAAATGTATACTTTTTTATATGGTCCGAGATGCTTCCTTCAATGCGTTACAAACTTCATGACAATGCTAATATACCCTTTCACTCTATGAGCGAAGAGTATAAAAATAATAATTTTGCTTATTGTGGATGTTTTGCATATTTCAATAGTTATTCTGGTTGTAGACGAATCTGGTGGAATGAAATCATGCTATTCGTTCAATAAATACAGAACAAAAACATGTGGAAAATGACTGTCTTCATAATTTTGCTCATTGTGAATTGTTTTCGATGTTTTCAGTGGGGAAAATCTTCGAAAATCCGCTAACATGGTCAAGCAATTCAAACAGAAGTCTGTAAAAAAGAAAAAAAAAGTCATTGTGAATGTTGCTCATTGTGAATTGCGAGGCAGGGCTATTCAAACAAAATTCATAAAATTATTAACCCCTTAACGACCACGGTTCCTACAGTATCATGGCTTAGTTTTTTTTAAGAAGTGGGCAAAAACACTTTTATCAAAATGCTCTTCTCAATTTTTCCGAAGTTTTTATACTTCTAATCGTATTCGGCAGAGAGACAAATACGGTGCAGCAAACTTACTAAAATCCCCTTATCCGTTCAAAGTGGCCAAGGGATAGGAAAAGAGCTCCCTTCAAAAGAAGAATGGTCACGATCCATACAAAATTTACCCAGTCCCGGCACAAACGAACCCTATCTCAGGAATTTCGTTATTTTATGTACATCAATTATCAGATATTTTTTTTTTAAATATCAGTGGCTAAGTTTGTTTTTTGCCTAACAAAAGTTCTACAATATCCCTTCTAATTTCCAATAGACGTAGAGAAAGCACATATCGCCGACGACTACATAGTGCATGTTCACACACAACACAATTATTGTCCCCAATTTTATTTTAGCGAATCGAGAGTCCGGTAGATGAATACGCAAAAAATCGTCGTAAAACTAAAAAGAAATACACATAAAATGGACATATTTCAACTAATGCAATCGAGCTACTGCAACGCAAATACGCTAGGTCCGCTAGCGCAGGTGGAAACCCTAACTGTAGATACATATCTCGCTTTTTAAGGGAGAGTGCGAATTAGATATACATACATAGTAGGTATCGAGCTAGCATACGCGAATGCTTTTGTTAAACCTTCAATAGACCAGGTCTTTGGTATTCGTACTATTTTTAGCTTTGATTGCTCGATATAATTGATGTAATATGCATTATACAGTAGGGCGTCGATTATCCGAACGTCGATTATCCGAACATTCGATTAACCGAACCGGGCACTCAGCTTCTTTTCTTTGGAAAGACATCGAAAAAAATGATAAAGCAAGTTCCGAAGGAACTTCTCATCTGCATCGCTCAATTACCTAGATTTTTTAATTTTTGTTCAGTTCTAGTCGTTTTACACGATCTCGGTTTTTGCTTGATTTCACATTTTGGGCTATTTTCCAATTTTTGTATGAAAGTTCGATTAGCCAAACTTTCGTTTATCCGAACCACCCTTGTCGACATTAGTTCGGATATAATCTCCTCCGCAGAACAAAATGAGTCGCCTTACGCTTGAACAACGTTGGGAAATATTGAAAACTTATTTTCACATTACAGAGCCATGTTATCCGACTTTTTTTTTTACTGAAGTTGAAGACATGGATTTGGACGACCTCTGGTTCATGCAGGATGGCGCGTCATGCCACATAGCCCATGCCACAATCGATCTTTTACGCACCAAATTCCCAAATCGTGTTATCAGCCGTCTTGGTGATGCCAATTGGCCGCCTCGGAGCTGCGATTTGACTCCTTTGGACTTTTTTTTTGTGGGGAACCGTGAAGGACTGATGTTATGCCAACAATCCAGAAACGATTCAAGCACTTAAGGCCAATAGCATCCACGCAATCCGTGAGCTACAGCTCGAAACCATCAACAGGGTCTTGGAAAATTGGTGTGACATAATGCACTACTACGACGCCAGCCGGGCCAACCACTTGAATGAAGTTGTGTTCCATCATTAATGGGAGCTTACTTACTTTCTGATAAAGCCATAAGACATTAAAAAAAATAATTTTGTTAATTTTATTGCATTTTTAAAAACAAACTTGTAATTGGCCCACCCGTTATATACTCATTTTATAATGAGTTAGCCACAGAAATCTGAAAAAAGGAAACCCATGTATATAAAATAACAAAATAACTGGCATATATTTCGTTTGCGCTGGAGCTGGGTCACAAATGACTATTCTTCTTTGTCAGTTGATTCTGCATGTTTGATGTGTTATTCTAGTCCATACGAAAAGTGATCAAATGATCATTTTGAATTTTATGCATATTTCAATAATTATTCTGGTGTTTTGAGGTAGAGAACAATAAGGTCGTGCAAATTTATTGAAATAAATTTATTTGCTAAGGAAATATAGGCAAATTAGTCTAGTACAGATAGCTCAAAACCCAAACATCCAAAAGAAAAAGAAATTTTTGATGCCAAATTGTTGAATACACTGCCGCACTGCCCAATATACGCAATAAAAAGTTACACCAATTTGCGCCATGGGTTAAGGGGGGAGGGGGTCCCAAAGGGGTGAAAATTTACTTTTTTACAAATAACTGGAAAACTATGAATCTGACCTTAAAATCTTCTGAGGACGAAACAAACTACACACAAAATTGCCTTTGTAATGATATATAACACTCTAGACGTTTTTTCGGAAAATTATACCCTAGACCCAAAAGTATTATAGAGAATTTACATTTTTTGAGTTTTACGTTTCGGACTGTAACTCTTGATAGAAAGAACCTAGGGTGACGAAATCTTGTTCATTCTATTACAAACAAAATTTATTTGGTTTGTACTAAAAATTGAGGTGCTCCGACCATTGACGCCTCCCTCACTCCTCCTAACATTTTTCAAAAAGGCATGCCTGTAGCTTCTTTTCAAATTGAGCCAGGCAGATAAAATTTGGTGAGGTGCCTAGTCTAAGCCCCATTATGCTCCTCACCAAAAATTGTTACCATCCGATCAAAACTAAGGGTACTCCCCATACAAAGTAAACCAAAATTCTAAAAAAATCACATTTTTTCACTTCTAAATTCTATCTAAAATGAAAAAATAAAATTTATTTCTTAGAACGTCATTATAACAGTTAATTGTAGTCTTGTTAATGTATATTCAAAAGTTTGTACCAGAGCGTGCCTTACAAGTACGAAAACTGTGGTTTGAAGGTTGCTAGTACACGTTACTCGATTTATTCGGAACTAGCCTTTGAACTAGTACCAATGACTTTCAAACACAATTTGTTGATAGTGTACGCTTTGATGCAAAATTTTGAACATACATTCAGAGGACTACAATTAACTGTTATAATGTCGTTCTAAGAGATACATTTTATTTTTCAGTTTTAGATAGAATTTAGAAATGAAAAAAATTAGAAATTTGTTAGAATTTTCGTTCACTTTGTATGGGGGGTACCCTTAGTTTTGATCGGATGGTAATAATTTTTAGTGGGGAGCATAATGGAGCTTAGACTAGGCACCCCACCAAATTTGATCTACCTGGATCAGTTTAAAAAGAAGCTACAGACATGCCTTTTTGAAAAATGTTAAGAGGAGTGAGGGGGGCGTCAATGGTCGGAGCACTCCAATTTTTGGTACGAATCAAATAAATTTTGTTATCAATATATGCACAAGATCTTATGACAGTAGGTATATTCTATCAAGAGTTACAGTGCGAAATGTAAAACTCGAAAAAGCCAAATTCACTATAATATTTTTAGGTCTAGGGTATAATTTTCTGAGAAAATGTCTAGAGTGTTACATATCATTACAAAGGTAATTTTATGTTGTTTGTTTTGTCCTCAGCTCATTTTAAGGTCAGACTCATAGTTTTCCAGATATTTGCAGGAAACTGAATTTTCACCCCTTTGCCACCCCCTCCCCCCTTAACCCATGGCGCAAATTAGTGTAACTTTTTACTGCGTATATAAGGCAGTGTATTCAACAATTTGGCATCAAAAATTTCTTTTCTTTTTGGATGTTTAGGTTTGGGGCTATTTTGAACCAATTGTACTGGACTAAATGTTTGTCCGGGTGCATATCAATCCCCTGGAATCAGTGGACTGAAAGCTGGCAATTCGTTCAAGGAATACAGAAAGAAATATACGAAAAGCAAATCTTCATAATTTTGCTCATAGTGAATTTTTTCGCGTGTTTCAATGTTATTCCGATATTCAGGGAGAAGACCAATTCGGCAGGAAAATTTTCCAAAAATCCGCAAGCAATATAAACAAAATTTTGCGGGAAAAGGTCATTGTGAATTGTTACTCATTGTAAATTTTCTGCTTATATGTCTCAATAGCTGTCCTGTTATTTTGGGTAGAGCCCAATTATGTGGAGTAAGGCGACCAACCGTCCCGGATCCTGTGGGACTGTCCCGCATTTTACAAGTCTGCCCCGCATTGAAAATTGTCCAGAATTTGTCCCGTAAAACATCCAAAGTGTCCCGCATTTCTATGAAGCCACTGTTCAATGGCTTCACTGATGAATGAATTTTTCCCAGGAAGCACTAATTACCATTGACAATATTGAGCGCACTTTTACCTATTTATAAGTATTATTTTATTTTTGAATTTACATTTAGTCCACGTATTACGTGATTTGAGATTGCCAAAAATGGTAAGAGAAAATGTAGCGCAGTAGCAGATATGCGCGCAGCTTTTGCCTTATAAGTCATAAAGGGCAAAAATAACACTCGTACTGTAAAAACACTTTCTAATATCAGGACACATACTCGTAGTTTTCCTGCAGAAAGCCTACGGTGCATTGCACCTCATCTAGAAGCTTTTACTTGTATAATCAAATGATAACTCTCACACGTGGTGAATTCTCAGATATATGTACCTATTAAGGACTTCCATACAGCGTGATTGGGCCATGACAGATGATACGAAAACGACCGTACGGCAAACAATCGTACGGCGCGGGCACCAGACAAGCATTGTGCATTTCACATTGTGAGAACGCGTCGTACGACCGAAAAACAATCGTACGTACGATTATTATCCATGCTGTTTTTGGTTGTAAAGTTTGATCGTACGTTCGTTTTTGTATAGCCTGTAATGGGTCATGCCATTGTATGTACCGAGGAACCCAAATCTCTGAAACAAATATACGGTGGATTCATTTTCATACTTTTTCCCAACGTTTTGACGTCCATTTTCCAGTGGAACGTTCTGGCTTGTAGTAGATATTTTAATCAAAGCCTTTTCGATAGAGCTGACTGTGTCTAGGGTAGGGGAGGTGTTTTTATGACTGGCTGACTTTCGAAAGCTTAAAGGGCGATATTTCGTCAGTTTTTGTAACCTGTCTCGGGGCTCGTGTATCTTTCGTGGGAACTCATGAAACCAAAACTATTATTTTTCATAAAAAAAATGGAAGATATGACTATAAAAAAGGCCATAATTTACCCTTAATAGGATATATAAAAAATATAGCCTCTCATAATTACCGATATTACCTATGTGTAGGTATTGTACAATATCTCAAAAATAACGACCACGTTTTTTTTCAGGATTTATCAGAACTTAATTTTCTTAAAAAAAGATGCGAAAAAAGTGCTCCCAGCACTTCAGTTCAGAACTATGGATTTTATCGGGCTCCCATTGAAATATTATCTCTGGGACTTATCATAATGAATATTAAATGTTCGTTTTTGGAGGATTTTAGCTGTATGTCCCGCATTGGCTTCTAAGAAAATTGGTCGCCGTACTGTGGAGCAAATTTACTGAAATCCGCTGATATGTTAAAGAAATACACGCATGTGTAACTAACACGACTTTCTTTTATTTATGTATAGATAGGGCTGAATATAGTTTTGTAGGGGTGGTAGAGGTAGGACGAGTCAGATCTACACCAATTACTATCAACTTCATGGATATGTTACAATTAGTCATTAATCAAATTTTCAGGACGCTAGTGATATACAGTTATAGGCGAATAAAAACATCAAGGAGGGGTAATTTGTATTGGAGGTAGGAGAACCCTTGGTCCAATTTTGCCTATTTTCAAGATTTTATCAAAACAAACATCTGTCCAAAATTTCAATCCGCTGGCTTGATTAAATCGGGAGTTATCTTGCGAACAGACAGACACACGGACAGACAAACACACATGGCTTATTCGAGTCAGGAGCCGTGCCATACCTCCGGTAGCTGCTTTGAGGTGTTACATAATATCGATCGGCGTAACAAAAACAATATACCCTATACCCATAATATGTTATAGGGTATAACGAGACCTAGGCTAACTTCGGGCGCGGCCAAAATTTGAATACCCGCCACATTTGAATGAAACCTAATTTCTGAGGCAAGTGTTGACGCGAACAAAACAGTTTTTCTTCCTTTTCTTCACCTGGCAATCATGGCAAATCTTAAATCATGCTTCCAAACAAGATGGTGTTAGTATAAAAATTCAGCCGAATGACAATCGGTTGCGTCCTAAGCGCTCTCCATTATCCATTCAAAGCCATTCATACACTTTTACAGCAAATCTTGGGCTTGAGAAGACCAAAAATTTAAATTGCGTTAAAGGGAAAACGGATAGTGTCGCGACAAACTTTACACGAAAAATATTGGTTCCCGGTCGATTTACGTTATATGTAGGCACTAAAAAAGTTGTGAAAAACGCGAAAAATGTCCGAAGATGTTCGCATGTTTGAAACCCGGACGGAAAAACTATCTCGAACCCGAACATTTTGCCCCCATTTGGATGTGTTTGCCAAGGCAAACATGGGCCTATTTCCCCAGTTTCTCTCGGTGGTTCCCGGCTTGTAAAGTTTTGATTGCGTCGGTAATTTGTGGCGAACCTAATTTTCAATAAATCATCTTCCTCAGAGTAAAGCACCAAGATAACGTTTGTATGTGTTATGCGAAGGATTTTTATATGATCAGTGGTTTTCCACTTTAATTTTTAAGCAGGAAATAACAAAAAAAATTATAAGAGCAATTTGTGATGGGAGACAGAGCGTGAGCTTCTGAATACAATACCTCGGAGATCCTTTTTGAGGCCAAGTGGCCCGCTAACGTTTCTGAGTTGGGAACCACTGTTCTAGATGGTAGGTATTAAATCTTCCTGCCATAACAATAATGCTGGGGTCCCTCAGGAAACTTTGCTATCTCCAACGTTATTCCTTTTGTTTATTAACGATCTTTTGCATAGATTACACGAAACCCAATCCAGAGTGTTGCTGATGACACTTATGTGAAGTTTGCGCCGGCTTCTCAAATTACGATCGTAACAGTTTGTTCGCCGCCGGCTACGATTGTTCGTCAATTATTTTCGTTTGTTCGTCTCTAATTGTTTAATAATAGCCACTTTAAAATTCGGTGTGTGAACTTAGCCCGCCATCGTTAAATCAATTGATTTGGGACGGCCCCTAATAGGCGATAGGCGGTCCGCAACTTAGTAAAGAGGAAGGAAATCCAGACGGTTGATCCTGCGGATTTGACCCTTTTTCTTGTTCTGAGACTGCAGTCTTGAAAATTACAATATTCGTAATTTTCAGGACTTATCCGGGACGAGAAACTCAGGATTGTCATTAATCAATAACATAATCAGATCCTGCTATCTTTCGTTTCTTTTAGTCTTTCGAATATTTTAAACCCACTGCAAGCGTATTAATTAGTCAAATAAAATTGAATGAAAACTTTTTCATGATGACTTTGAACCAAGTTTTCCTGGGCTACATTTTTCCCCTTGACCCTTGACCCCCTCTAGCAATTAGTACAGGGCCAGCGGTAAAAAAATCGTAGGCGAATTGGATGTAACCAGACGTAAAAGTTAAAACACGTGCAGGTGCCACTTATCAATAAAAGGCGAACAAGGTTATTCTCAATGGTATTTTCTTAAAATTTGAATCTAAAATTGCAATGCTGGAAGATTGACTCAAAATTGGCTTTTCATGAAAACAACAGATAGAACGTGCCAATTACGAGTATGACATTTGACTCGCGTTTTCAAGACGATATAAATTACGGAAAAAATGTATACCGAAAGTAAGGTTGAAAAAGCATCATTACTGATTTAGAAGCACCATCAGCTTGTGTAGGTATTCTCTAATGTCCAGTAATGTGGATTAACTTAGCCCCTTCCAGGACAAGATACTGGTTGCGCCACTGTGTCCATGACACATGATTGCGTGTCCAATGCGACATTTATCTTCAAAATGGGTTAAGCGATATCGCAACAATTGATAGTAATTTTTGACGGTTTTTCGCAACGAAATTTTGGTGGGAAGCTACAGATACGGCCTTAGTACCCCAAAATCCATAAAGTACAAGAAAAATGCAACTTTTGCGACCAAAAATGACCGTCCAATCTTAAAATTTATTGAATAATTGTGGAACTATGTTTAAAATGGGAAACTTACATTATTATCAATTGTAGTAATCCGCTCAATGGATTTATAATATTTAGGTCTCCTTGCACGGTAACAAATTTTGGGATAAAAGATAAAATTATTTATACCATTTTTAATATAAAGTTATATATGCCAATTTTAGAATAAATTTTTATAACGTTGAAAGTATAAAGTCAGTGTATTCCAAAAATGGTATAAATTTTATCAAAGTTCTTATGAACTTTTCTTTTCGTTGCGTTTTATACCAAAACTCAGATAAATTTTATACAAAATGGTTTAGAAAGGCTCATCTATACTAAGTTCATATTTATTTTATTCTTTTCTACGATAAAATTTTGTGCGTGCTTTCGTTCAATGTATGGTATAAATTACAAACTTCATCACTCATAGAGTCTGGTTGGTCTAGTAGGTAGGGCGTTGGTCTCCAAATCATAGGATCTCGGGATCGAATCCCACTGTAGGTAGGTAATTTATTATGCAATTTAGATCGTAATGAGGTTAATAAAATATAGAAGAGGTCAATGAGATATAAGATTTATGAGTTACTAGGGGGCTTCGCCCCCTGCTCGTTACGCTCACCAACCCGGCGTTCGCGCTCTGCGCGCTCGCGAATTTTTTTTTTTATTTTGCAATCAAGTGAAAAATCAACTAGGTTTCATACTTGTACTGACTATGACATGATAGGCTGAGAATCATGGGGTAAAATAGTTAGTATTCTTCGATTTATACCTGCTCTCTTGCAATTTGTATAATCTGTCCTATAACCAGGATCTATCGATTCTTTATAATTTTTATACCAAATTCATATAAAACACTTCTAAATGATTTCCTATAAAAAATAAACCATTGGTATTGTTGGATTTACACTATAACTCCTATTAATTTTATCGTTTATAGAATAAATATAATTTATAAGATTGAAACTTATAAATTTAATACAAATTTTCCTATGGACCTATATAGATAAGAAAATTTATAAAATTTATACCAAATTTTTTTAGTGTGTGGATGCGCAATCATGTGCTCGATAACATATTCCTGGAGAGTTTTTCGCAAAAGTAAATAGTTTTAGAGTTAGAGGCCAAAAAACGGCAAAATAGCGAAAGTTTAGTTTTTGCCATTTTGACCCTGTTCCGCAAACGAAGATTTAGGGGTCCAAAAGCCACATGAAAGATTTTTCGAACTACAAAAACAGCACAACTGCGAAAAACAACACTCCGACGTAGATGTTTTTTGTAGGCTAGAATAGATATACACTTTTCGAAGTCAAAACAAATCTATTGTTCTTCTTTTCCCAGGTCCCTTAGATAAACAAATTTAATATTGTCCTAAAATCTTTGAAATTTTACGAGACAATCCAAATTTTCACAAAACAAAAATTTGCTCCTGTCATGGCTGCGCTATTTGCTGTAACTGTTGCCGTGGTTTGTAATCCGACCCACCCTTTTACTTGTCAAATAAAAAAGATTCTTTAGGTCCCTCTCCAAATAAACTATCTAAAAACATTTTTTGTGATAGTTAGTACGGCCTGTATATGTCGTTGAAGACTAAAATATTTTATCTTGCTTGCGGTGTATACACGGTCATTAGGGCTGTGGTGGACTTAAATTTAAAGCTCAAACAAGGGATAGAGTTGAAATAATAACGTGTCGTTTTTTTTTCAATTGTCTAGAAGTAACAAACTTAGGCAGTCCGAATCCATTTTTTTGGATTCTTAGTCATACATTTTCATCTATTTTTACTGAACGAAAATTAAAAGGAGACCGAGGCTAATTTCGGTTGCGGCCGAATTTTGGATACCTTTCGCTCCCCTCGGGTTAAAAGTTTTTTTTTCGGTTCTACCTATGACTTATATTTAATTCCCCCCATTCTTTTCCTTCTATATTCAAAAAAGTTCCGTTGCGTCGACAAAACAATATTTGTGGGGTTTGATTGGAATAAGTGGATAAATAAAAATATTTACTCAGAAATGTTTTTTTGGGGGATGCGGGAGCATGGCCCTATAGTAAGATTCCATTTTTCAATTTTTATACCCTATACCCATAAGATGGTATAGGGTATATTATTTTTGTTACGCCGATATTATGTAACACCTCAAAGGAGCCACCGGAGGTATGGCAAAGTATATATATAAATGATCAGGGTCGGTCCCTGAATCGAATAAGCCATGTCTGTCTGTCTGTCTGTCTGTCCGTGTGTCTGTCTGTTAGCACGATAACTCCCGAAATAATGAAGCTAGCGGTTTGAAATTTTGGTCAAATGTTTGTTTTGCTAAAATCTTGGACGGTATTGAAAATGGGCCAAATCGGACCACGGGTTTCCCTACCTCCCATACAAACTACCCCTCCTTGATATTTTAATTCGGCCATAACTTTCGGTAGAATATCGCTATCGACTTGAAATTTTCATCAATGTCTCATTCTGACATATACTTTGAGTTGATGGAAAGTGGAGTAGGTCCGACTACCCCTACCCTTACTTCCCCTACAAAGTTATATTCAGCCATATCTTTTGATAGAATGTCACGAAAAACTTCAAATTAGTATCAAATGGTAGCCGTTGGATGTCTTGATAAGGTAATAAAGATGTGTCAGGTCCGACCCATCTACCCCTCCCTCCCCCACAAAAATTATGAAATTGAATATTTTGGGTTTTGCGTGCCTTCTAGGTCTGTACATGGGTATAGGGTATACACTCATCGTGCTATTCGCACGATTAGAACTCGGTCTCGTTTTTGTTGCTTTGATAGCCACATTAATTCAAGGTTTTGTAAAATGGGTGTATAAAATGTTTCTTAGAAGAACCAAAATGGGGGGTTGGGTTTGCATGACAGTCCCATAACCCTATCGTCCGATTTGATCCATTCTGGGATATGTTTTTTGTCATCAATAGAAACACATTTGTGTGAAATTTGGTTGCATTTGGTGCACAAAATAAAAACAATTTTCTTAGAAGAACCTAATTTGGGGGGTTAGGTTTGTATGGCAGCCCCATGACCCCATTCTCCGATTTTACCTATTCAAACATACAAACTGCCTGCAGCAAAAAAAAGCATTTGTGCGAAATTTCAGCTTCATAGCTTTTAAATTGGCCGATTAAAACGTCGCAACAGACGGACAGACAGACAGACGGACATCGCCCAATCGACTCCCCAAGTCATACTCAGCATATATGTATACTTTTTATATGGTCGATGATGCTTCCTTCAATGCGTTACAAACTTCATGACAAAGTTAACATACCCTTTCACTCTATGAGCGAAGGGTATAAAAATGGATTCGGATTGATTGTGTGTGTGTGCGGCATTAGGGTAGATAGGACGCTCGTCTTCAAATCATAAGTTCGCTGGATCGAATCCCATTGTCTTCTTCTTCCTTGCCTCGTTCTTTATACCGCTCCATGGCGTCGCGCGACCTGCGGTGAAGGCACCAGAATGTCTCAGAATATTTCTACAGGCAGCTCTATCTTGGATCGTGCTATCGCCGAGACCAATGCGTTGTTGTTGCTTTTTCATTTGACACATCCAGGTGATCTTCGGTCTGCCTCTGGCCTTGGGTCCATCAAGTGGAAGTTCTAATGATATCGCTTTCTTTGTGGGGTTCCCAGGCGGACGACTTTCAACATGGCAATACCAATCCATTCGTCGGTATTCGAGCTTTGCGGTGATTGGTTGGTCTATGGACAAGCTGCCTCGGATGTAGCGATGATCCAGTCCCATTGTAGACGCAGGTAATTTACTATGCTTAAATATCACCAACACCTATAGAGGTCAATGCTGCGCTGTGTGAGCGTTTTTTTTAAACAAAAAAAAAATATCGATTGATCAAATTATTAATTGAATCAACAACAAGAACGCTATTCTCAATATAAGAATGCAAAGATTCAAAGTAGATCTTAGCAAAGTTATTTTAAGTACGACGTTCTTAATTTTAGTAGAAACACTGTAACGTCAAAACCATGTTTCAAAAGAACTGGTTTATGGTCGATCCACACTTTTTAGTCTTAGTTCATAGTCATTTCCCATACAAATTGACAGGTTGTCAATCAGTTAACTGACAATCTGTCAACTTGTATGGGAAATGACTGAAAAGTGTGGATCGACCTTCAAGAGTGTTTTTGATTGATTTCACTCTTCTTTTTGTCAGTGTAGAGGGGCCCACTTAAGAAGTTGGCGGGTGAAGTTGTTCCGCCACTGTACATACTTACTAAACTAATTGTGCTTTCTTAAAATTTAACTTTAAATGTTTAACACCTTTTCTATCAATAATTTAAGGGTCGACAATAAACAAAACTGACGGGAAACCTTAATAAATTGTTGTAGGCGATTTCAAATGTTTATCCTCTACCTAAATACGTTCACGAAGTTGAAAAAAATTAGGGCTTGCCCACCCTCAACGAAATCCTGGCTACACTTATGAATTCCACAAGTCTGCTCTAATGAATTGTGGCAATCATATGTGCATATTATCAAAATGTTTATGCTGTCAAAAAACTGAGTTTTAGGACTAGGTTTGTCTCCGAATATTTCAACTAAAATCCCAACATTACGTACTTTTTAAGTAAAATACATATCTTCGTTTATTGTACTATTATTTGAACAGATGTAACTTCTAAGGTCTGATAGAGCTATAGGATTCTCAAATGTTGATGATGTGTGGGCGAGCATTTAGTTATTAAAATTATCCAAACCTCTTAACGCCAACACACCCCTGCCTTTGGTCATAGCTTCTCCCAACCTCATCAACGACTGCTGTCCACCTAAATTATTTTTAATAAACGTATTTCTCTTTTAAAACTTTTGCAACATTTCTTCCGACTAATTACTCAGTCTGTGCCAACTGTTCCGCATCCGTGATTCATTTTCATCGACATCCTTGGAAAACATCATATTTTATCCTCGGTCCTTTTTTTCGGATCAGCACATTTCATTCCTTTGACTTTTCGGTCTTATTATCATTAACTTCTAATCCAACTTTACTATGCTATAAACATTCCGAACTGAGGTTTTATCTCCTCTTAAAGGATCTAAATATGATGGCTTAATGTCATTAGCTCTATAGCGCGTCCTGCAGAGCGTTTGTCGTTCGGTCTCGGATTAAGAAGATTTCCGGAAACGTATTTTCAAATTAAAACCACCACGCTCCGCAACTCGTACCCTTTTTTTTGTTGTTATTCCTAGTACTTGAAGAATCTTATAATAATGAAAGGATGAATTGGAAAATCTGTGAAAACCAATTCGCGTATACATCTCCTTGTCCTATTGTCTCCTTGTTCAGCTCTACACACATCCTCGGGCAACATTCTCATCTCTCGCGTGCCATATTGAATGTATGTGCAATCTGGCTAATGCATTTGTTATGTAATTTCAGTGCTTCGCGTTACCTGCTACTCCCAACACCCCCCACAAAGGGCAGCAGCCTCGCAATGGCATCGATGCACCATCATCGTCGTCAACAACTATCGAAGGAGGCGAACGGAAAGAGAAGCTACCACCGCACCCGGAAAAGGAAGAAACAACAACTCCCGATGCTGAGCGATGTGAATCCGATACACAGAAAGCTCCAGTTGGGGAGCAGCAGCCGCCTGTTAAAGCTCAAGCCCCACCCACAACAACGACAGCAGGCCAGCAAATTGTGGACTCTGCAAAGACCATCGAAGCTCCATCGGGCTCCAGCGGAACAGCAGTGGATTGCTCTTCGAGTTCGATTGTTGTGGACTCCGGCATCGTGCAAGAAGAAGTACCACAACACTCGAGCGATGGTGGAGAGAGCAAAAACGGCGCCAAGCTACTACAGCAGTTACAGGCGGTGGAGCAAGTTTGCAGACAAGAACTGATAAGCCCCGATACCGTGGTCCAAGACACTGTTGCAGACGACTCCAACTTCAGTCACAAATCGGATGCTGCAGGTGTAGCTACGGACAGGTACGCGTGTTGTATCTTTAATTTTTTGGTAGATTTCTTAGTTTAGTTGGTTGAGGTGCGTACTGTATACGGTGGTGAACGGGAAGCTCGCTTGCTTGATGCGCGGTTTGACCGTAAACACACAATGCAGCAATGTGCATTATGTTGGTGCTCCATCGACTCCTCTTACCAAGGTCGTGTGCGGTGTAATTTATGGTAAAATCATGCATGACTCGCGAGTTGTATAAATGTTTTGTGCTGGTGAAAGTGCACCTGGATGGTCAGAATCCTTGTCCCGATGGTGATAGTGTGAGTTCAAGGATTAGTTGAAGCTGTACAAAGTCCTTGCAGGCGCTGGAATAAGTGTTAAGTCGATAAGTACTCAACGGTTCGCACCGACAGCAAAAGTTTATCCTATCACTTGAGTGTTTACGTTGGCCAGCCGTTATTCAATTTGTTTCCTGATTAAAGAACACACAGCACACCCCGGAGTGAGACCTATACACAAAGAGGTAATGTCCATAATATCTGTAATACTGTTCCTAGGCCACAGATGTGGAAAAGTAGAGGTATCGATTACCGAGCCCAGGAATACACCCTCTTCAATTCCTGTTCAATGTGTAACCCATCGTGCCCACACTAGTCCTAGCTGCCTCCGTACAGCACGTAGCCATATCGAACGACACCAAGCGTGAACATGCAACAGTGAAAGACGAATCACCCAACCATCATACCGTTCGTATACCCAACACGATGTACGGACATTGAAGGATCCCTGGAAGAACTCATTCAATGAATCGTTCACGCCAGGATAATGCGCTCCTCTTCTGGTTCGCAATTTTTATTCGATTATGATTTACAATGTTTCGCAATGTCTTTTGTGCACGAGTGTTGGACGATTGCTTTTGAAGGCAATCGATGGATGACTGTGTCGGCTCCAATAGCCATATTACGTACATTTACCGCAAACACATCAATCGGCATACCGGGAAGGATGAAATGGGCTTTGCTCGGTTGGAACAAAAAAATAATAACCGAACAGAACACAAAAACCTTTGTAAATGTTAACGTCGCACTCCATGATGAATTTGTTCGTTTTTTTTTGCCTTTTCCATTAAAATATTGAAAGATGCCTGTTTTCGAATTCCATGGGCAAACATGTAAATTTATTTATGTATTTTCGAACATTTATACTCTTGGTGGATCCTTTTACAAATCAATTTAGGTCGCATCGAGACGACGGAGACGATGACTCTTTTGGGCAAAAATTACTAAATTCCCTCAATAGCCCATAGAGAAAGAATGGAAAGGATTTTTCGGTTGGCATCGTCTGCGGCCTCTTTAAGCCGAGGCTCCTCTCCCTCTTTAAGCCGAGGCTCCTCTCAATATTGTTGGCATTGTGAAAGGCGTCATCAAAGTTCCAAACAAAATTGCCCATCCAAAGTGGACGCAACAATCTTCAAGGACTATACGGGTGAACGCAAAAAGGCTAACGAAAAGATGTCTTGTGCAAAATTATTGTATAGACGGAGGACTGTGAACATCAGATTGCCGTGGAAACGAGATGAGTACGACACTGATGGACCTAAAATTTGTTGTTCTCGAGGACACCACCATGACGCGGCTAACAATGCCATTTTCAATTAAAGACCATTTATATAGCCACAAATGAATGGAATGGGAATGTTGGAAACAAATATGTACACATAGTTCAAGTTTCAAAGAGTGAAGATGATAAGATGGAAGCCGAAGGAATACAATGTAAATATATAGAGAGAGAGGCAAGCAAGAATAGTCTTCATCTGTAGCTCGGTTTATGAAGTGTGTGTCGACATATTTGGTATATAAATTTGTTGTAGGTGGAAATGTTAAGGGAGTGCATTTAGTTCAGTTTATAAAAAGTTGTTTCCATGCCGACATATATGGTTTACTCAGCTAGACAGTCGGCGTAGCTCTTCAGTATGTATTGACAATACAAAAATTTGGATTCGCAATGATGCACCTGAGCATGAAGTATAAACAATTTTAGTCTCCCTGCTCGTAATGTTATCTTTAATAAATTCTTAAGGGATATTTGACGGATATGATTGTCTGTCAGACTCAGAAACGTGGCATTAAGACTATTATGGCCCTGGGCGAAATTAATGATGAAACTCCTAAAAAAACTCCTAAAAAAGCGACAACAATTTTTAAAGTTTTTGATTTTCAATTACATATTCTTTTTTATTATCATCGCCTGGATGAATCTGATCTTTCTGGCCTGAATCACTGCGTTCCAACTGCTTTAACACAATTATTGGGGGGTTGTCCACTGTAGTAACAGTATTAGGATTATGGAGAAAACTTCCTTCTGTACCTTTCCATTTTCATATCGCAATCGTCCGTTACGTTGATAATTCTTCAGACTTGAAGAAAAGTTGTATGCGGGGAACTTAAACCCTCATTTAAGGGTTTAACGTCGCCAACGTTCAGGATGATTGTTGGCAATCAATAGGTACTGATTTAAATTACTTGTGACCTGAAAGTCTAACTATGTATGTTTTGTAAAATCACGATATTTACAATCTCTAATGTTAAGGAATTTGGATTTTGCATGGCGACTATGTTCAGCTCTCGAATTGGTATGCTAAAGTAAGCTGACCAGACGTACAGCATTTTGCTGTACAGTACAGCATTTTGAACTGTCGTATAGCATTGGGAAATGTACAGCAAAATGTACAACATTTCCCATGCCACACAATGAAACCTCCTCGATAAGGCCTATGATCAGTCTTGTAAGCTTTTAAGGTCTTAATTTGGACTACTGTTCCCTGTGCAATCGATATTTACCGAGATAATCGCACTTTTATGTTTGGCAATCGTTCATTTTCGATAACTCGAGAACCCTTCTCTCTCTTTCTGAAATTGTAGAGCTAGTTGGTTCTCACATTTTATCCAAATTACAGGGTCCTACCTATCCTCGTTTTAAAGTTATGGCTGCCCATAGCGTAATTTTGAGTTTTCTAATTCAAAATTGTCCATAGCTCGGAAATTCGTAAGCGAAAAACTTTGAAATTTAGATAACTAGTAGAGTACAGTACTGTTCATATTTCAAGGTTCCAGCTGTCAACCGAGATAATCGAGGTTTTATGTTTGCCAATCATTCATTTTCCATTCTTCCTTGTTATAGCTTTTCGTGTTAAAACATACGTTTTGCTTCACATGCTGATGATTTTTTTGTTAAGGAGAACCAGTGGCGTAGATAGCTTCTCGGAGGGGGAGGGGATCAGTGATCAGGATTATTTTTTCAGCACAGGGCTTGAAGGTTTCAGCACAGGGCTTGAAGGTTTTGAAATTGTTTAAATTCTGCCTGTTTAGCTGAGATTGCGGAGGAATAAGTTTGACACAGCGAAGCAAATATTTCAAGTCGAACAACGTGGCACAAGAGATCAGATGTAGAGTTTTCATAATTTCCGCCTTAATGTTGGTATGCCTACTTAATCGAAGTTGGACTAGAGACTCCTGAATGATAGGCGGGAGTATAATCCCGTTAGGCGGCAAGGAATCATAGGAAGAGCTGAGAATATTATAGAATCGCCTAAAGATTATGATTACGCAGAATACGCTCTACGACTAGAAAATTCGATTTTGGAAGGTTGGGGGCGAATTTAAAATTGAAATATCGTGAGCGACAGGTTCCGGCAAAACAACAGATTGAGCTTCGTTTATTCGTATAAAATAAAAATTGAAATCTCGTCTGCATAACCAAGCGCAAGTGCTAAGAAACGTTCCAGCACTGGATATGGATGCGGTAAAAATAGGCCTCGGTGAGTGGTTTGTTTGTAGCATACAATAATGGTCTGCAGAGCGAGGAAAGAGGACGTAAATACGTTGAGACCACCTCCGTGAAGTAATACCGAAAGATCGTCCGGCGTATGAGCGAACGAGATGGTTGTGATTTTATTCGAGAAAAATCGGGTAGCATGATGCACTATTGTTCAAGCAAGTTAGTTCTGCATGTGCCGTAATGCCGCTCAATTAGAACCCTATTGTATCATTAGATATCTTACAATGCTGATGTTTGGTAAAACGCCAAATTTTCTGAGAAAATTCCACCTGATGTGTTCCTGTGGCACTCATCACCCAATCTGAAAAACAACACCTGAAGATATCCAATTATTAAGAAATGTACCCGCAATTAATAGCAAAGAACTAAATTTACATAATTTAGTATAAAGAAATATGTGTGTCCACTGCAATAAATTAACTTGCCCCCCCCCTCCTTCCTTATCTTCGCAACTGAATCGATCATTGAGCATTTTTTAGCTCCCTATTTAGTATGTAGTAGTATCAGTAGTCTGGCTGGTCTAGCGGTTAGTGCACGCACCTTCGGTGCACAGGCTCATGAGTTCGAATCTCACCGTGTTCCATGGTGTTTTTCGAACTCACGAGCTTGTGACGGACTATGATCTCACTCAGATGTTAAACGAGTACCCATTTATGGGGATAAATAACACTGCTGAGCGTGATGCTGATGTCATTACCTCAACAAAAAGCAGATAAGATCTTGGAAATAGGATGTCACTAACACATCCTGCGGCCTTAGTCCAATGCTGGATTGTCGCGCCTGTTATTTTTTAGTATCAGATAATTTGCCTGAAAACCGCATTCCGTAAGTATGTACAGCATTGTGTCTTCGGGGATCTGGTCACCTTATGCTAAAGGAGCAAACATTCAATGCCGAAATTCGAATCTTTTAATTCAGGTTTTTTTTTTCCTTATATCAATCAGCGGTTTTGTGATGATAACTTTGTTTCTCCATTTATTATATAATTTCAGGTTCAGCACGTATTCTTGTATATCAGCACGTATTCTTGTATTGTTTCCCAACAGGTGGTCCGCGGACCAGGGGTGGTCCGTGAGAAACCAGTAGGTGGTCCGCGGGGAGACTCTGGACACTTCTTATAAAAAAGTTAAATTTTCTTGTGACTAATTAAAGTCGCATTCCAAACACGCGCTATAATTGTCATGTAACAGATTATACAGTAAATACTTTGCTACTAGGTCTGCGATTATAGGAAGGCGACGGGGTGCTTAGGTTCGTTGCCTAGTTCACTTCCGAAATTTTTCAAACCAAAAAACCAAAATTCGAGCTCGTTTGCAAAAATTAAAAAGTTTTTTTTGCGATAAACATTATCACAAATCCGAGTGTAAAGACCGAGATATACCGTTTACTGGATAACTTTTAATTGAAGTTGGCGCTTCGAGACCAGAAGACACCTATTCCTGTGCGAAAAAATCTCAGCTGGTGAGCCAATTGTTGTTCTCTCAACTTGACAAACATGCTAAATCTTAAATCATGCTTCCTACAAGATAGTGTTAGCATAAAAATTTAAGCCCAACGACAATAGGTTTATGCGAAGGAAATAGAGAGTAAGCTTTTGAAAAGTCAATAAAAAAATTGAGACCTTAATTTGTTTCATTATTATTGAATGGTGGTCCGTCGAGATCCATTTTCAGGTGAAATGGTCCGCCGATCTTTCTGAGTTGGGAACCGATGTGTATATGTTATATCAATATCTTATAGCTAAACAAAATGAAAAAAATAATTTTTCGAAATTGTCCAAAAGTTTCGAGAAATCAAGCTTAATTTTCAATTGACCGCTTCGCTTAGCTATTCAATTAATCAGTGGCGTAACATGTGTTCAGCGGAACACGCCCCCCCCCCCCCAGAGGAGCCCTCGTATCCGACAACATAAAGTGACGATTCTTCAATAGACACATACCTAGCTGCTGTTTTGAAGATATTCATTTTTATTATTTTCCGAGAAAAACCTGCAAGCTGCAGAATCTAAGATAGTAAACAAGCATTGAGAAGCTTGGACTTCGTAGTATATTGAAATTCGTTTATACCAGATAGCCGCAACTTTACAATTGGCTTGCTGCAATGAGACTAATCATCAGAACCATCTATAAGTTACAAAGAAAGCGACTCCCAAGCTTATTATGTATGGATCTGTCTCATTCTCAATTTCTTAGGTCGTTGCTCTTAAGAATATTGAGGAGAATTAAAGTTTCAACTTGCTAAAGGGGACTGCTTCTCTTGAAGGCTATTGCGTAAAATTGTGCCAATATGATCCAGTTGTTGGAAACACGGCTGTCACGAGGACGGCATGCGGTAGTGGAGGATATTTGAAAAAAAGAACAATAACGATAACTGCTATCGAACGGAGAAAAACACGCGTTTTGGTCCCGGGAGAAGTTTTTGTACAGCTAAGTTTCTCTGTTTTCGATGCCGCTGCTCAGTGGCGTAGATAAGGGGGGGGGGGGGGTAAATCCCCCCCTTCGGTCACACATTTCTATTATTACTTTAGGCACGTAAAACAAAGCAAAAGTAAACTTTTTCTGGAATTATTCAAGGTATGTAGTGTTTAATAAAAACCTTAAAACATTTTCAGAACTGCAATAAAAAATTTAGCACTTCCTCAAATTTTAATTGTATAATAGAAGCATACCGATATATGTATATATTCTATAGAATAGAAACACTACAGCACAGTGCTTTACGTTCACCTACTTTTTCACATTTGATCGGGAGTTTCGCACAGGCAAGCCCTACTGTAGTAATCTAGAAGTGCTACTAGAAAAATTAAATGTAAGCACTGATTGAAAATTTTTTACCGGAAAATCTTAATGTTTGGTTAAAAAATTTAAAAATAATGTGGAACACTGAGTGCTCTTCCACAGAAGCGAAACTTCCAATTGGGAAATATACAATGCAAACATTATACAGATTTATTCAGGAGAGTGGAGCTAATGCAAATAAAGAGAAAACGATGCAAAACTGCTTCCAATTTTTGAGCATCCTTTATTGTTTGTGTTTATCAACATTCTATTTTCTGTTTTTCTTAAGTTAAAGTTTTACGAAAGGTTTTATCGTATATAGCAGGGCAACGCAAGCCTTGATTTCTCTAGTTGTTCGCAATTTTATTGAATTTAATAGGAAGAACTCTCAAAGCTATAACTAGAATTATTTTTTAAACTAAATTTTCTATAAAAAAATAATTCATGAAATTTCCAAAATTGAAAGATATGTAGTCTTATTCGAAAACAAATTAACAAACAAACAAACGGAGTTCCGCGGTACTCTAGAGTTCCCTGAAGATCTCGCAGGGATTTCGCGGAAATATCCAAAAAAAAACAGGAAAAAAGTAGAAATAGTATAGTGACTTTAGCTCTAGACCCAAACATCCAAAAAAAGAGCTGACTTTTGATGCCAAATTGTTCTATGGCCTGACCGCATTACGCAGTAAAAAGTTAGACTTTTTTGCGCGTCACATTTGGGGGGGAGGGGGTGGCAAAGGGGTGAAATTATGATTTTTCGCCAATATTTTGTTAACTGTAACATTTACAACAAAATGTTCTGAGGACGATTTAAACTACACAAAATTTCCTTTCTAATGATATATTATATCATATACCTTCTCATGGCATATTATATACTAGACCTTAAAACATTTAGTGTAATTTTGATTTTTTGATAGTTACATTGGCGCTCTAGCTCCTGAAGTAATTAAATTGGAGCCATGGTAATTGGGATAACTATTCCTAACAATATA
Organism: Microchrysa polita; assembly: GCA_949715475.1. Classification (NCBI taxonomy): domain Eukaryota; kingdom Metazoa; phylum Arthropoda; class Insecta; order Diptera; family Stratiomyidae; genus Microchrysa; species Microchrysa polita. Next base: position 111,808,569 of record OX454416.1, on the reverse strand, counting down.
TAGCTGTCCCACACGGAGACTCAGGCTGCCCCGACAAAGCATTCCCGTATACTCCCTATTAACATTTAAAAAAAAAGACATGCCTGTAACTTTTCGCCGAATCACAGCAGGCGGGAAAAATTTTGGTAAACGTTAAGGCTAAGTCCCATTAGACCCTCCACCAAATATTACTTCGATCGGATTAAAACAAAGGGTACCTCCCATACAAATTATTCAAATTCAATGCCACTAGTTTATTAGGAAATAAGGGAACAAGTCAACCAAAATTAAAGTTTTGCTCGTAGGCAATTTTCCGGTCATTCTCGGAGAGGGCCGAGTTTTTGCAAAAATAAAAGTCAACCCACTGCGCTACGGCGAGCAAAAAAACGCTCCTTACTCCGGGAGTTTGTTTCGACCTTCTCCGCTCCAGATCCCTGTAACAATCAAGGAATTCGTAAACCTACATTAAATAGTGAACATGTAATCAAGATATGATTTCCCCACTACACGGCTCGTCAAATGAAAGGGTATTTGCCGTTATATCTTGATCATTGCCACTTTATACTTGTATAAAAAAATATTTTTTCTTTGAAAAGGTGCATTGCCAAAAACTCGCTTTTGTACTAAACGACTCTCTGGGAGACTGATCTGAAACTTTGCAACTTTAGGTGGGCTGCCCACACATGGATTCTCCTTCCACACTCGGGATATTAGAAATGATGCTTTAGCTACAATTTTCAGCTACATGTTTCTGGCGTGTGAACAGGTTTAAAAAAAAATTTACAATTTATAAGTTGAAATTTTCCAAATGTAATTTTTCTTTCAGAAACAAAAAATACCGGCGTACAGAGGGCTGCGCCCGCAATACGAGGGTTTTTTAGATTTTGGATACATACATAGTGAATAATTTTGCACATATATTTTGTAGGTAATAATAAGAATTATGCACAATGTTAATGAAATGCTTCTCGTAAATCTATTTTTGGATTGGTCTAAATAAACGCGTTCCAGAATGAAAGGCCTTTCATTCTGTAACACTTTTTAATTAGACCAATCCAAAAATAGATTTACTATGTATCATGGCTCCACATATTAACAGGATTTATTAGCTGTAACGCCGTTACCATTACTCCAAACTGGAAAAAAGCTACTGATATGAAATGTACCCATCGAGTTCTTTGATTTGATAAAAACTAAAAAAGTCGACTTTTTCAAATTTCCGGGACACCCTGTTTGCGTTATCCTACCAACGTCTAAGTATTTCGTGCTTAAGACTGTTACGATTCTACACATTCCTACCAAATTTCATAACGATCGGTAAGTGAAAAAATTTGTAAATGTCCGGGACACCCTGTTATCTTGGCCATACTAATTTTTAAGTATTTCATGCCAAAGACTGTTACCATTCTACACATTCCTACCAAATTTCATGACGATCCGTTAAGCCGTTCGCAAGTTATTTAATGAAATTTTTTTTCAAATGTCCGGGACACCCTGTTATTTTTGTCCTATCAACTTTTAAGTATTTCGTGCCAAAGACTGTTACCATTCTACACATTCCTACCAAATTTCATGACGATCGGTTAAGCCGTTCGCGAGTTATTTAGTGAACAGACGGACGGACAAAATCGATTTCATAAGGGTTTTTTGTAAAATCTAAAAAACCCTAAAAACGGAAAACTCCACTGCCAAAAAATCATTTCACATAAAAAATTATAGTTTTCGAGGTGAGGTTATTCGTTTATGACTGCTAAAACGACAAGAAATGAAAAAAAAAATTCCGAAAGTGGAAAGATATTTAGAAAATATTCTGAACACATTCCGAAGAAAATGTACAGTCGATGTAATTTCGGGAAAGATCCGAACCCCATGGACCTTCACCTGGCCCCATTCCTCGCAAGCACCATATTGTCAAGCAAACAAAATAACATCCGTTACTTGCGTAAAAATATGAAATTTTCTTCTCACATATAGGCCAATCAAACAAGACATTATAGAGAACATCGAAGGGGGTGACGATTTTTTTCTTCGGTATTTTGTCAGGAGTAGTTAGGAGGTAAAGGTACTAATTTTACTCGGAGCTGAGAGGTGCGCTAACGCGGGGAGAGGGGGTTAAAGGTGCAATTTTGTGCAATTTTTGGTGTTTTGGGCTATATCTCGAAAACGGTGAGTCGCACAGAAAAAAGTTGTGAGTAAGCATTAAAGCTTTCTAAATATCCTATTTATTTGCCCATACTTCCATATGCAAAACTCCTAACGGTTCTTCCGATATTGTTCAATAAACGTAAAAAAAAAATTTTTTTGCATTCTATTGACTCTGGTGTCTATCCGATTTGTTTTTCAAAAAACTTTTGAAGGGTACAGTTAGTAAGTGGTAAATTTTCCTTAATTTGATATACTTTTTCTTGGCTTGTCTCCTATCATTCGAGAGTTAAGAGAGTCTCAACGAAGTAATATTCTATACTCATCAGAATGAAGACAACCATTGTGAAAAAACGGCAGTGGGGGACGGTTTTTTATTTCATGGATCCATAATGGGCGGTTCGGAGTAAGACATACTATAAGCTCGCGGTCATGAGGTGTGCGCTAACGTGGGGAGGGGGGGGGGGGCTAAAGGATTCATTTTTGCAGGTTGTCGACTTAATCTTGGAAATATCTCGGAAGCGGTGAGTCGTCCTGAGAGTATTTGTATGGCAGTACTAAAGCCCATTAAATTTCCAAAAACTTACTTGAACACTCGAATGCCGAATTCCTAACGGTTCCCCCGATACAGGTGATTGAAACCCGAAAATTGTTAAAAAATCGTTATTTTGTTTATTTTTTTGGCTCTGGTGTCTCTCGCGATTGTTTTTCGGAAAACTGTTTCACGACCGATTTGTACGATGTTTAATTGGCTTTCATTTGATGTGCTCCCCGTTGTCCTGTCTTCAATCAGTCAAAAGCTTAGGAGTTAAAACCGAGCTTCCGAATTCAATTTTCTCTATTTTCAAGGATAAAGACAAACATTGTGAAAAACCGGCAAGGGGGGACGGTTTTTTATTTCATGGATCGATAATGGGCGGTTCGGAGTAAGATATACTACAAGCTCGCGGTCATGAGGTGTGCGCTAACGTGGGGAGGGGGGGCTAAAGGATTCATTTTTGCAGGTTGTCGACTTAATCTTGGAAATATCTCGGAAGTGGTGAGTCGTCCTGAGAGTATTTGTATGGCAGTACTAAAGCCCATTAAATTTCCAAAAACTTATTTGAACACACAAATGCCGAATTCCTAACGGTTCCCCCGATACAGGTGATTGAAACCCGAAAATTGTTAAAAAAATCTTTATTTTGTTTATTTTTTTGGCTCTGGTGTCTCTCGCGATTGTTTTTCGGAAAACTGTTTCACGACCGATTTGTACGATGTTTAATTGGCTTTGATTTGATGTGCTCCCCGTTGTCCTGTCTTCAATCAGTCAAAAGCTTAGGAGTTAAAACCGAGCTTCCGAATTCAATTTTCTCTATTTTCAAGGATAAAGACAAACATTGTGAAAAACGGCAAGGGGGGACGGTTTTTTATTTCATGGATCCATAATGGGCGGTTCGGAGGAAAACATACTAAAAGCACGCGGTCATGGGGAGTGCGCTAACGTTGGGAGAGCGGGTTCAAATGTCTCATTCTTGTGCTTATTAGCTCTATTCCCGCTATATCTCCGAAACCGCGAACTCTACGAAAAAAATGTCTGAACAAGAATGAAAGCTTACACAATTTCCTATAAAGTTCATCTTACATGCATAGGTCGAATTCCTAACATTTATCCAGATATAGCTAATTTAAAAATCAGAAATTTCACATAGAAAACATCAACACAGCCTACATGCATATAGCCAATCTATTGATACATGTATACCAATTATGTTGTGTGGATGTTTTCTATGTGAAATTTCTGATTTTTAAATTAGCTATATCTGGATAAATGTTAGGAATTCGACCTATGCATGTAAGATGAACTTTAAATAAAAAACCGTCCCCCCCTTGCCGTTTTTTCACAATGTTTGTCTTTATCCTTGAAAATAGAGAAAATTGAATTCGGAAGCTCGGTTTTAACTCCTAAGCTTTTGACTGATTGAAGACAGGACAACGGGGAGCATATCAAATGAAAGCCAATTAAACATCGTACAAATCGGTCGTGAAACAGTTTTCCGAAAAACAATCGCGAGAGACACCAGAGCCAAAAAAAATAAACAAAATAAAGATTTTTTAACAATTTTCGGGTTTCAATCACCTGTATCGGGGGAACCGTTAGGAATTCGGCATTCGAGTGTTCAAATAAGTTTTTGGAAATTTAATGGGCTTTAGTACTGCCATACAAATACTCTCAGGACGACTCACCGCTTCCGAGATATTTCCAAGATTAAGTCGACAACCTGCAAAAATGAATCCTTTAGCCCCCCCTCCCCACGTTAGCGCACACCTCATGACCGCGAGCTTATAGTATGTCTTAATCCGAACCATGAAATAAAAAACCGTCCCCCCCCCCCCCCCCCTGCCGTTTTTTCACAATGGTTGTCTTCATTCTGATGAGTATAGAATATTACTTCGTTGAGACTCTCTTAACTCTCGAATGATAGGAGACAAGCCAAGAAGAAGTATATCAAATTAAGGAAAATTTAAATTTAATTAATTTATTTTATATTAGATACTCGCCGATGTTCATTGTATCTTTTTCTTAGTTGAAATATGTAGATTGGATGCGTCAGCATCGGCAGAGGCATCGGCATCAGCAGAAAAATTTCAATTTAGAACACACGCATTTGCCTTTGATGACGATGCTGATGCTGACGCGGGATATCTAATTCAACCATCTTTCTCTAATTTTAACCTACCCACCCCTAATAACAAATCTTATTGTTTAAAAATTTTACCAAAAAATGTAAAGTAGTTGCAGCTCAATGACAACATCATTTTAGTTACACTTTAACTGTTTGCCAATTACAACAAGAGACCCTCAGGGTAGTCGAATTCGGATATAAAGTATCCGAATTAACAAAAACATAATTTACACAGTATAATAGCTAAACGACACCTGTCCAACATACGACTCGCGGACCATTATCCGGCCCGCCGGCGACTTCAAAATAGGTGTCCAGACTTTTTGACTTAAGGAACATTTTATACAAATTTTTGTACGCAAACTTTCAAGTCAGAAGCAAGCCGGGCGGTCGCCCGGGGCGCCAAATTTTAGGGGCGGCTTTTTGTCTAGCATTCGAATACAAAAAATTTAAAAAAAAGAATGAATAAAATTAATATCAACATTATCAATATCACAATTTAGTAGAATGAAAAACGTAGAAACTGCAGACAAAATGAGTTGAACCAAAATGCAGCAAGGTAGGAAACAAATTGGCACCGAAGCATTTTCCAACCGTAATACCCAATTTTTTAGAGACGGCAGAATAAGGTTCCTTAGATAATTAAAAAATTACATCAATATGCAAAAATGCAAAGTCCTTGTGATGCTTTGAAAAGTCCACAATTGATACGAGGTGTTTAGAAAAAGTTTCCTAAATGTTCCGCTTATGATGCTAGCATATCTATTCCGCTTTCGAAAAGCAAAACGGCACAAGTTATATAAAAATTAAGTTCTTTCTAAAAAAAAAAATTTTTTTTTCATTGCAGAATGATGTGTCAATTTGGTCCTCCAATTAAAAAGTTTGTTCCTTTTCTTCAAAGGATTCTAATTAGAACTGTCCACACCTGTGCGCCTGTCGTATTCCCACTTGTCTTCAAGTTCCGTTTCCACTTTCAAAATTGAACTTGTCATTGATAGCATCATGTGAACAGAAGAGATGAATGCCTCAATTTGTTCTCATTTTTTATCATTCGTCGTTTGATATTTGTTGCGACTTGTGCCAAAACGCGTAAATTTATAGCTCCTTCAGAAGAAAATTAGGCATTACTAGTGTTTTTTCTTCTCCTTTGGTCAAGGCTGTGCTTTGTCCCTGATGTGATGTCACCGCTGCTTATGCAGAAGTCCACAGGGTGGGCTACAGAAGACGACGGTTAATCTTCTTTTATGAGGATTGTACTTCCAGCATATACTAGTGTTGATTTTTTTAATTTCAAAATTAGATGCCAAAATAAGTTTTACAATTTATTCAGTCGATCAGAAATTAAACCACGTAGTCGTAGAAACATAAACACCGATAAATTTTAATTCACAATCCCCCACAAAGCAAATAAGAAAAACTCAATTTTAATGGGTTGCAATTTTCCTTCCTTTCTCGTCGATTCTGACATATTCAACATTGGGATTGGGTTTTAATAAGATAAGATGGTATAATGGAGACACACACTGCCAAGCCGCAATAGTACTCCTCCCTAGGGATGAGCATCGAACATCGATGTTTCGAAAACATCGATGTTTTTGGTCCGATGGTCGATGTTTTTACAATCGATGGTTTTGTGTCTATGTTTTTCACCATCGATGGTTTGCGTTTCGATGGTCGATGGTTTTCACCATCGATGGTTTTCAATAGGGATGTCAAAAACCGGACGGTTAGTCCGAAAACCGGTACTTTCAAAACGGTTAACCGGTTTTTTTCGGTTTTTTCGTCCTCCCGGTTTTAACCCGGACGGTTGTTTCCCCATCCGGTTAAAACCGGAAAAAAAACTTTCCAAATTCATAAAATTTTTATATTTTCTTGATTTGTCAGTCTGTAATTCTATTGCTTGTCTTCTATGAAAAATTTCGTATTTCCGAACACTCTCCTTAGTGCTATTATTCCAAGAACCATCGCTTCGTCAAACTACCGATCCTTGCATTTTTCCTTTCCAAGGAGTCGTGGAGTCGTGCGTCGTGAATGTATATGCGTATCAGATCAGTGCATTTAGAGTTCATTGTTATAGGAAGACGAATCGGCAGTTGCTACGACGTCCGCGTCCACATCGATATCCGGGTCCACTGCAACATCCGTCGTGTCCACAAAGACTTCAACATCTACATCATAGTGCAGTCATATTAGCATTTCAAATAGAAAAACATAGAGTAAGGTTAATTCTTGTGGTTTTTGAATCAGTGGGCTCCCAGGAATCTAAAACTCATTTTGCTAAAAAAAATTTTGATCGGAAAGGTCCCAAAAAGGACAAAAAAGGATACTCTTTAATCCTTGACCGAAGGTCGGCATGTGGGGTATCAAATCAATGTTTGTTCCATGTTTCAAAGACCCTCAACGGAATAAATCGAGATTAAATGGAGAATTATTGTGTTTCCCGTGTATCTTTCCGAAGCCCTAATTACGAGAGTAATTCAAATTGTCACTACGTTTCTTACTTTTCCGAATCTATAATATAAAGATTCTACCATTAAATTTGCTAAGAAAAAAAATGATCGGAAAGCTCTCAAAAAGGACACTAATTACGAACGTGGGCATGCGGGGTGTCATATCAAAGAGGACGTCGAGTACATTCCATATCTGGCGTTTATTACTTGTTTCAAGGACCCTCACAGGAGAAAATTGGGATCCAATGGAAAATTTTCATGTTTCTCGTAGGTATATGTATCCAAATCCGTAATTTTTCGTTTTAGCCCGAATTTTTCCATTTAGTGTCCTTGAAACAGGAAAAAAACACCGGATATGCAATGCACTCGACGTCCTCTTTGACATGACACCCCGCATGCTCACTTTTAATCAAGGTTTGCAATTAGCGTCCCTTAATGTCCTTTTTCAGAGCTTTCCGATAATTTTTTTCTTAGCAAATTTAACCTTCCGGCGGGCGCAATACTAATCCTGACACGATCGGGCGCAATGCATCTGACAGATTAAGTGCAGAAAATAGGATGAAACTAAGTTTCTGTATATTTTAGACTATTATTTATTATTGCATTGTCTTTTTGAAACAGTTCTACGAAATTTTAGAAACAAATACTGGCTTACAAAGTTTGATACCCTTCACATTTTCAATTTTCTAAGAATATTCCGCTTTCAATCGCTTCATAATTTAGAAAACCTCCAACAACTCGACTGCTTAAAAAATGTGTGTTTATTTTACTAAAAACACACTATTGAACGATTTGGTGAGCCTAAAAGTCAACACAACGTTATTACGCAATGTGAAGAGTATAACAAGTGGAAATTTTCATAGAATAGAAGAAAATAGCACAATCGGGCGCAATACATCTGATAGATTATTTCATCCCCTCCCACCCCTCAGACATATGGTAGATAGAAATTGAAAACTCCTTTGGTAGTTGATCGATAAAGATTAAGCTACTGTGAGTTTCAGATCTCTCCCTTTTCATGTCGCTGATTGGTGTAGCAAATACAATACGCCCGAAGGTTAATGGTAGAATCTTAACCTATCATAGATTGGGAAAAGTGAGAAACGTAGTGACAACTTGGATTATTCTCGTAGTTATGGCTTTAGAAAGATACACGGAAAACACAATAATTTTCGATTTATTCCGTTGAAGGTCCTTGAAACAGGAAACAAACACCGGATATATAATGTACTCGACGTCCCCTTTGATTTGATACCCCACATGCTGACCTCCGACCAAGGATTAAAGAGTATCCTTTTTTTGTCCTTTTTGGTACCTTTCCGATTTTTTTTAGCAAAGTGAGTGAGTGGGAGCTCGCTGATTCAAAAACCACGAAAAATAGCCTTACTCTATTTTTTTCTATTTGGAGGCCTGAAATGGGATATTTTGACTGCACTATATACATTGTCTAGCAATAAAACTCAGTTAACTAATTTTGAAACATTATGAATACTTCTGACAATTCTATTAGATTACCTATCTTTTTTCTTCAACATGTTTCTCTTTTAGGGCTCCATTACACAGTCATATTTCTATACGAACATCAGCTTAACGAGTGTGTATGCATTATTTAGCTAAAATTCTAAGCAATTCAATGAAAAACCGGTTAACCGAAAACCGGTACTTTGAGCCCGGTTAAAACCGGACGGTCTAACCGGCTTTGCGAAAAAACCGAAAAACCGAAAACCGGGTTATGGGCCGGTTTTTGACATCCCTAGTTTTCAACCATCGATGTTTCTTTCCTCAACATAATTTTTTTCTACAACTAAACTTTGTCTTTATAAGTGAATGCGAATACCGTAAACAGCCCAATCGACGGACGGCCGAAGTATGTTCAATTATTGTCTAAGAAGAATACGATATTCGGTCAGCAAAATTCAAACATCTTTGGATTTTTGCAAGATGGTTGAGGATGGCTCTTGAATATGGGAAAAAAGTCCTTCCCGATTTGAGGTACGCAAACTTAAAAAAAGGGGAAAGAAAGGGGGCATTTTTGAGTTTTTAGCGATTATTTCAAATACCTACGGCAAAAGATACAGACAAATGGTTTTAGAACGAAAAATGCAACATAATATTTGGAGCAGAAATAGTCTAGCGCCGAATTTTACAATAAATTTCGAATGTATTATATATGGTTGCAAAAGAAGTTTTATGTAGTTTTTTTTGTTCTGAACCATTTGTCTGTATCTTTTTCCCGCATGGGGCTGGGTCCCTCTGACACAGCGCGGCGGTGTAGTGGGACACAGGTCTTTGGTGAGTTGCGTCACCACGTACCTGAGCAGCGCTACGAGTCTGCTTTAAGCAGACGAGACGAGTAGTCACATCACAACAGGTTCAACGAGCCTGGGACATGCACGTCTGAGTGTTTATGTGAGGCCGAAGGAAGATCACACCTGCTATAGAGAAGTCGTCAACGAATAGTGTACCTCGGGGATGGGTGTGCCCAGGGGACCATGGTCCTTGCCCATCAAGGTGGCTGTAGGTTGTTACCCGAGTAACCAGCTAGTGCTGCAACCCCGGGGTTTGGTTTTCTGAAGATAAGTGCATTCGCTGGATGAAGAAATCTCAATTTGACAAAATGAAGTCAATAAAATGCCGAAGACCCAAAACTCTCGAGGCACCGGGAGATAAGGCCGAAAAGCCTAGGTACTCCCCTGACGGTATACCTGTAGGTGGTAAACTTGTCTGCTTTTTGCCGTTTTTGAAATAATCGCTAAAAACACTTAACAACTTTTTCAAGGTTGCGGACCTCCAATCAGTGAGGACTTTTTTCCCTAATCAGGGGCCATCCCCAACTATCCTATACAAAATCCAAAGATGTTTGCCCATTGTCATCCCGTCGCGTACTTTTCCAAGTCGTCGTCACACGGATTCACAGATTCCGCGGGGTACCACTGGTTGCTCTATGCGGTGGGTTGTGGGTCCAATAACAATGCATATTGTACAAAAAACGCTTACATTCTGGTATGTGGAGGAGGCAATGAAGGAAAACCATAAACTAATCCATATTTCTACTCAATCAGGTTATTTTTTGCTATTAAAGTGACTACGTTTTATGAGTACTCAAAAAACCCAAAACATCGATGTTTTTGGTTCGATGTTTGCTCACCATCGATGGTTTCCTCTCGATGTTTTTTCGATGGTAACCATCGATGTTTTTCTTTCGATGCTCATCTCTACTCCTCCCTAATATGTTTCCTGACATGCTATCGCGATTAGAATAGGTTCCCCGATTTACCAAGCTGTGAATTTATTCTCTAATAATAATGCTCGAGATGAGGCATTTCTGACGTCAATTAAAACCGCTAAAGAAATCCTTTCGAGAAAAGATCCGGCTAATTGAAGTTTATCTGTTCTGTTTATCTGCGCAGAGTGTAAAGAAGTTATCGAAAACTATTCCAAAAGAATTAAAATACAAACGACTTTTCCATTTAAGTCAATGAATAGTTTTTTATTTCCCATACACGTGCGGGTCAGACCCACTGAAGAAGGCAGTAAGTGACTGTCGAAACACGTGTATGGGAAATAAAAAACTATTCATTGACTTAAATCGAAAAGTCGTTTGTATTTTAATTCTTCTAATTAATACAGTCAATGCAAACTACGCGGATCATACTTGTAATTGTATTCCAAAAGGTTAGTATAATGCAAGTGAGCATCAATCTTTGGAACAAAATTTCTCAGAGTGGAGTTTTCTAAAATGTTTTGAGTGTTTTAGTGGAATAATTGGTGAGCCTTTATATTGAACTTCCTAGCAAACTCCCCACAAGGCCACCTGAACTGTGGTGAATTTTGGTTTATACTTTATACTTACTCGGCTACTGAACTCAGTGTGAGTAGAGATTCTATTATCTGAACTATTGCAGCGTTCGAATCCCACTGTGACCATGAATTTTGTGTTGTCTTTATAAAAATGTGCCTACCTACGGGAGCCGGTTCCAAAATGTAAATCGGTTCAGAGCTACTCGTTGTTATAGCTGCCAAAATCACTGATCAGCCGAGAACTAAATCTGGATTTCTCTCGATTAACGCAACTCCTCGTGGAGTATGGTGCGTTGATGACTACCGTGTGTAGTGAGATTCGAACTCATGACCCTGTGCACCGAAGGTGCGCGCACTAACCGCTAGACCAGCCAGACTACATAAAACACATTTGCTTGTCGTATTATATGGAAAACATGTCAGAACTAATACATTAGAAAAATGAAGTCAATCGGTTAATCGATAGAAACAACGAATTTGGTGGTACCTGTGCACCCAAATAATCATGCGAGTGTTTAACTGATAAATCTGCTCTTTTCCGCAAGACCCTTCCCGCACAGAAAACAGACATAACCTACTTTTCCTACGTCCTCGGCGATAACAGTCCCGCCAAAGACGCCAGTCAGCAACAATGAGCGTGATTCACAATGTCTTGCAATCATGGCAGCGTTCGCCAAGCCACTTGCTGCAATCTTTTCGTTACATGAATTTAAGTTTTAAGTCCGCCACTGCTCTTCAAACCTGGGCTAAACTGTGTGATATCGTCACCAATATGCTAAACCCGCCAATTTCTATTTTTACAGTTTTGAGAAAAAAAACAATCTTAGGTTTTAGTTTGTTCGAAATAATCAAAATTATCATCCAGCTTATCACTTTTCTTCTGACATTTGAGTGAAAAATACAACTCATTTCTCTTGACGACGAAGCGCGTCTATATAACTTATAACCGATTCAATAAACTTCAATCGTAGAAATTGTTCATAACTTCACAAGGAAATGAATGTGGTCGCAAAACGTGTAGGTAAAATGAATAAAAAAACGTATTTTCCGTCAAACAAATAATATGTACTTGGATGTCAGAAAAGAGCTTCTATTAAATTTTCATTCCACTGCTTACGAAAATTATCATAAATCATCCTGGGAGAAAAAAATGTCATCAGAAGACTTATTTTTGTTTGTTTAATCAAGAATTGATACACATGAACACATACACGCGATGCATAACATATTTAAAACCCCCAAAAAAAGTTCCTTATCTTCTTCACAAACAGAAGAGTGTTCATTCTTCCTTCATGACCTTATATCGTACTTCAATCAGTGGCGGCTCGTCATAGTGGGCAAGGTGGGCACGGCCCACCCTATAAATAAATACACTTATTGTATATTACCATCTTTTAACATCAGTAGAAATGTACAACAAAATTTTATCTTTGACTATTAGGTGAACATCATTAATATTAATAGCTTTTTTCCCAGTACTACCATTACTGTTTGGGAGCCACTGCACAAAAACATTTCCGGTGTTTGTATTAATCAACAAATTAGGCTGCTTTTAGGCTTTTAGACGTAGACAATTTAAAAGTACAATTTTTAGGGTTACCATGAGCTGGTCAAAATGAATAAAAAACCAACGATGGCTCAATGCTATGTAGGAAAACATGTTTCACGGGAGGATTTGGGATTTCTTGTGTAATGATGATTATTAGATTAATGAATTTGAAGTGTTTATTTTAATATGTGTTAGAATGTAAAATAAACTTTCGGGAACATAAACCTTATTGTTTTGCACTTTTAGCATTTTTGATTTGTTTCAGACTATATGTAAATTTACATTGAAAATGCTAAAGGCGCACAACATTAATTCGCATGTTCCCGCAAATCTATTTGATAGTCTAATAATTATATACTAGGACACTGCATTTAAAAACAAAATGATCCTAAATTAAAAAATAATATCTTGATCTAAAAAATGGTTGCAAAACTGTGAAATTGAAGCGGAAATGTATGGTTCCATTTAATACAATGCGAACTTTACGTGGAAAGTCGTTAATTTTATGTGTTTCCAAAATATTTTTATTCGGTGTAGGTGCCCATCCTGTGCAAGGAGGCACGGGCCGCCACTGCCTTCAATTTATCATATTATAATAAAATTTAAATTGAAAACCGAATAAAGTTTTCCCAAAACCACCGAAAACAATTTGTCAGGCCTAATATACCGCAAAAGCAAGTCCTGACGCAAAGACCGTGTTTCTTGCTGCGAAACCTTCCAAAAAGGGAACATTCAAGAGCAACACAATTCTCGTGTACCTATCCATCTGTACAAGTATTTCTCGTTAACAAATATGTACATGCAGAATATAAAACCAGAACGTCACGAAATTGGAGCAAGTTCTGTGTTTAAACAACAATTAATCAAAACAACCCTGCGCCCACTCCCTTAAATGCTCCGTCATCATCATCAACAGCTCAGCATCAGTACCATTTGGTTATTGTGTTATGTTCTGGTCATATCTAGATGAATTCTAGAAGTCTAACTTGTGCACAAAATATTTTTCTCATTGTAATACGAGTAGTACACTTAACGTGGTAGGTAAAGATGCAAGCACAGAAACAGAACAATGTCAATGTATAATTCCATGGGAATATGATATATCTGCCGACTGCCGTAGCCTAATCAGATTGCTGAGTGTCAAGCCCATGGCCGCATGATTGATTCAATTTCACTTAGTGTAACGCCGAACCGTGTCGGTCGGTTATTCGTTGGCGTATGTATGCAAAAGAAATAATATTTAATTTGCGATTCTTGTCGTAGGTATGCATACGAGCAGACACTTTTTTTCTTTGCGTGGAAGTTACGAAAATGTTAAATGAAAATAGATTAGATGTACCCAAAAACAAAAACAACATAAGAACTCGAAAGAAAACAAAAAGTGGCAAAAGAATAAGATCAAGGTTCACAACACCTTGCACCTTGTAGCAGTGTTTATCGGATTTTCAGCAAAAATGCTTGATAAAGATATGGATGTGTTTTTTTTTTTTTTTTGAAGCGGGATAACTTCTATCCTCGTAGGCTACTAAAAAAGTTTTTAGAATAGGTATGTTCTATGCCTCAATATGTCAAATATGTTATTTCCATCTGAAAGTTTGACCTTTTTTAGCATATGCCTGCTCAGAACACTTTGATGACAAGTGATACTAGTGTAAGTTACAGTTAGTTAAAAAAAAGTCAATTTAGCAAAAAAAAAATTGGAATTAACACGTGAAAATGTTCGACCAATGATTTTCTACGATTATAAAGTTGAATTATCACAGCAAAAATGTTTTGATCGGTCTTATTTTGTATTTGGGGATGAAGCACCAACTCGTCCGACAATTTATTACTGGTTTAACGAGTTCAAACGTGGGTGTAACTCACTCAAGGACGAGTTTCATGAAGGTCGTCCAAAAACAGCCATTGTTCCGGAAAACATGGATGCCGTGCGTGAAATGATTACGCAAGACCGGCATGTGACATACCTTGAGATAGAGGCATCCTTGGGCATTTCTCCCCCGGCCATACATGCGATGCTGCACGGACGCTTGGCCGTAAAAAGGTTTGTTCCCGTTGGATCCCGCGTAATTTGACAATAGCTAAAAAAAAGGCTCGTGTCGATTGGTGCAGAAAAATGCTAAAAAAATACCATAACGATGCATCAAATGACGTGAATAAAATCATCACCGGTGACAAATCATGGATCTATGCCTATAAGCCGCAAACTAAATAGCAGTCGACCGTGTGGGTGTTCCAAGACGAGCCCAATCCAAGTTGTTCGCGCAAGAAACACTGCGAGGCAAATGGTATCCTGTTTCTTCGGAAGAATGGGTCATGTGGCCATTGTTCTACTTGAGGAACGTAGTACGGTCAATTCCGAATGCCACACGACCATTTGCTTGTTCGAAGTCTTCGTGCAAATTCGCAAAACTAACAAGAGAAGACGAATCGTTTTTCATCATGACCGTGCGAGCTCTAGCACATCAGTTCAAACTAACGCCTATTTATCCGGTCAAAAGATTGAATTGACGGGTCATCCGCCTTACAACCCTTACTTGGCACCGGATGATTTTTTTTTGTCCGCATTTATTAAAAGTAAATTACGTGATTAACGTTTTTCTTTGCCCGAAGCAGCTGTTGAAGCGTTCAGAAGCCATGTTTTGGAGGTGTCTCCATCGGAGTGGAAAAAATGCTTCTAAAATTGGTTTGAGCGCATGCAAAATTGTATAGATGCTCATAGCGAATATTTTGAAGAATAATGAAACCATTTTTGAAGGAAAAGAAATTGTTTTCATTTATTTTCTAGAAACTTTTTTAGTAACCCTCGTATTACGTTATTGTTATGAAATGCGGTTAAGTGTGTAGGTGGTGGTACATTTTATTTTATGTACATTCTAATAGCTTGTGGCCTTTTCATTTAATAAAAAGGCTGATGCAAAATCGCCACGAACAGTATCGATGAATATCTTGTCCTGATTTCATAATGTTATGAGTTGTAGGAATTCATCGACAAGGACAAGAAAGAGCACCTTTTTAGAGGCGTATTTAAAAAATGCTTCGCTAAGATTGATATGTACATATTACTTCAGGCGTTTGGTAAAATCAGAGTGCATGCCAGGCACTGTCTGAGATTATTTTAGAAATCGGTAGGGGCTTAGTCCTAAAGCTTAAATTTAAGTTTGCGCCACTTGGAAAATTTTATAAGGGTACTTATCAGGGTTTTTGTCTTGTTTGGTTTTTTTTTGCGTATATCTGCGCTCCTGATGGTTTCACTTTCAAAAGAAAGACACCAAATTGTTCGGTACGAAATTGTCTTCATCTTTTGTATACTGACTGTGCATCTCAAATCAATAGATAAAATCATACAGCGTATCAAAAAGGAAAAACCCGTTTTGTTAATCAGCTTTTTTTGCAAATAAGTCGATAACGGTGAATTTTCACGCAATAATTAATCTAAATTGATTTATAGCTTATTGAATTGCCTACAATCCAGAAAAAAAATTAAATCGATACGATCATTCACAACCGAGATATGCCCAAGAGAAAGTCGACGATCTGAGATAGAAATACATTCTAAAATTGAAAAATGTGTTCGATACCAACTTGCACCCTTTTCGACGAAAGTGCGTAAGGGGACGAAGTCCTCATTCTATAAAGAAATTTCACCTGTGGAGGATCACATCAATTTTGGATCAAATTTGGCAGCAGTCGTCGATGAAGGCTTCCTCATGCATTGAGTTGTTTGGCCAAAGGATGATTCTTTCGCAGAAATATGTGATTGCTACGTCAAGTTTTTGCGGCAACATTTCTGTTTTCACGTTTGTATAGTGTTCGATGGCTAGCTCGACAATCCTCTTTACTAAGGGACAAAATTTGTAGAAAGGCGCCGGCGGTCAACAATTCACTTCACAATCTGAGGTATGAAGCAGGAGGCATTGTTGGCCAATGAAAGAAATAAAAATAAATTTGTTGATATACTGCAAAAGTATTTAACGAATAATGGTTTCTTAGTATCCCAGGCTGTAGAGGCGGATGCACAAATTGTTCAAACGGCTTTAGGCCTGTCGTCCAAGTTTGACTCAATTTTCATCGTTGGAGCAGACGTTGATCTCCTGGTTATATTTTCAGGAATTGGATATTATGTCAAGAACGTCTATTTAAAAAAAATGGGGCGAGGTTTCGAAAATACAATTTTGTATTCATCAACAGGTTTCAAACACCAAACTCCTTCAGAGTATATACATACTTTTTCTTCACGCCTTCACAGGGTGTGATAACGACTTCGGCCATTTTTAGATATGAAAAAAGTAGGCTTCTCTCCATTTTAAAGAAGAAGGAACATACTCGCGTTTTACAATCGCTCGAGGTTTTTAAAGCAGAGAGCTCAGATGCAAACACTATATGCACTATTGGAAAGAATATTTTAATTGCCTTGTACGGAGGTACACGTAACGACACATTTTTAAGCGATTTCCGCTTCAAACTTTTTGCTCGCGCAGGAACAAAAATTAAAGCGGGGTTCTTGCTGCCTTGCCTCCCACCGAATCAGCAGCTGATCATCATTCCTGACGAACATACTACCAAATACAGACAGGCAACGTTTAAAAACCAGAAAACCTGGGCTGGAAGCGAACCCAGGTGAGATTGGAGCCTGTGATGGTTTCGGGAGAAATCATGCCTTCAAACCTCTTAAATATTATTTCGTGCTCTTGTAATAAAAACTGTGGGACAACATGTGGTTGTAGGAAGGCAGAAAAAAGGAAATGTCGCAACCATAACCAAAGACATAAATGATGAAGATTGCTACGATGACATTTACGATCTTCCAACTAGGGCGGTTAATTTTCTGGGCGGCATTTTAACAGAAACGCCTCGTATTCGGAGGTTTTAATTAAAACTTTGGTGCTCAGATATTTAGACGTGTTATCCTAGTTTGATCATCTTTCACCCAGCCATATTTGCCAAATGTTCGGTCTGTAATGGGAGAGAATATTAGCAGCAAGGGTACAAAATTCGGGACAGCTCACAAAAAACGGTTATACCTCTAGCGGCAAACACCGTGACTCAGTGTTTGCAGTAGGGAGCGTAACGTCCTCAACTTAGCGCAACTTTTATACCATTCTCAACTATGTAGCACTGAAGCAAAGTAAATGGCGGGAAAATACATTTGAAAAATTATGATGAATTGTATTGTTACAATTAAAATAGGACACTTTCATAGTTATTGTGATGATTTCCAACCATTTTAGTCGCTCATTTGCGTCTGCCTTCTGGTGAAAAATAATAAAAGCAAACATCGCTCTACAACTCAGGACCACTCATTTGTCAGTGAATGTGCCCACTCAATAGCTATGGGTATAGCTTGAACTTGTAGAGGGCGAAACATTTAGGAAAACCTACTAGCAATATTTTACAAAATCAAAGAAAATGTATAAATTTGACAGAACCAAGAATCCAACAAATAGATTCGGATGCTTCGCGTGTGGGCGGCCTAAGTTTTACTTGCTACACAATTGAAAAAAGCAACACGTTATTAACCCTCGGATGGTTCAGGTAAATTTTACATACGTAAATGGTTCAGTGGGGTCTGACAGACCCCAATGCAAAAATCGCTCTAAAACTTAAATTTTTGCTTTTTTGGCATATTTGTTCGAACTAGAAGAAACTATGAAGCCTTTTGATTAGGTGGTATATAAAAACAGTGGAATTCGGACAGTACGTTTTAGTATGTGGAAGAAAAAATTAGGTGGTGTCAAATTTGAGGGTAATTTGAACTTATCATAAATAAATCAATATACAAACTAAAATTTTCACAAAATTTTATTTTTATTAGTCAAAACGTATTTAATACTAATGAACAAAGATAAATACATCAACAGTTTTTAGCTAAGGCTAATATTTTTTCTTTAATCGGGATCCAAAGTTAGTCAAAATTTAGAACATTCTTCTTCACAGCTTTTCCCTCGATTGTCTTCGCAGATTGGCTTTTTGAATTCATTGCCATTCTATTTTAACTTCCGATCATTTGCTCGCGGGCATAGAAAACGTATTTGCCTCTTTGGGGGCCCTCTGACCCCATTGGGGGGCCTGGGGCATCAGTCCCCAAGGGGGGGGGGTCAAGTTGAACAATGTACAGAATGTCTTCAATATTTTGTACTGTGCTTCGGCGAATATTGCCCGTTGATTTCCTCCTTCTTAGAAGAGGTTGGACAAGTGTATAGCCAAGTTCGCTGAAGAAGCTTTATGTATTATGTAAAATACCCACCTAATTCTTACGCTCATAAAAGTCATTAATTTATGTCTTGCCTTAAAAACTATAAGGTAATGACACAATAGTGAAAGGATATCCTCATAAATAAAAACCAGGTAAAAAACGGCACAAGTTTGAATGAATTGAGTAAAAAACTTAAAAACCCCTAATTCAAAACACCCTAAATTTTCCATTTCTTTCAAAATTAACATATATAATTTCTCAAATGTACTCTAATTACAAAGTTTCAACACTTCCCGACTATTATTATTACATTTTATTGTTTTCCAAATAACATACTTTGAAAATTTCCCACAAAACGAAAAATGTACTTTTTGTAAAAAAGACCTACGTAAATGGTTCGTGGGGTCTGACAGACCCCAGAGCACTTTCAAAGTGCTATAACTTATTAACAAAATCACCAATTCAAACAAATTCATGCTTAAATAAACGTATGTGACACATACTTAAATTACATATGCATCAAAATACCATTCAACAAGTTTTTCTATGAAAATTTTAAGATTTAAATTTCTCTGGGGTCTGTCAGACCCCACTGAACCATCCGAGGGTTAATTCAACTCTATTGCTTGTTTCAGCTTTAAAATTAATTTAAATCCTTCAAATTTAAGAATAATATTAATTTTAATATGAATATTAAATTCGATACAACAATCTTGGCAAGACTCCATTCAAACCAAATGTGGCCTCTGCAACACAGCCCTAATGACCGTGTATATACCGCAGGATAGATAAAATATTTAAGTCTTCAACGACATGCGCCGGCCGTACTAACTAGTTTAAACTAAGTTTAGTACCACTCTCAAACTATTTTGTTCGTGTTTGATAGTTCATGAAAAAGTGGATTAGAATTTAGTCCGAAAGTTTAGAAAAGGTATCACCAAAAACGTTTTAAGATAATTTATTTGCAGAGAGACCTACCAAATCTTTTACCCATATGATACATGGGAAGGAAAAGGGTGGGTTGGATTACAAACCGCGGCTACAGATACAGCAAATAGCGCAGCCATGTCAGGAGCATTTTTTTTTTGTAAAAATTTGAGGATCCGGGTTGTCTCATGAACTTTAGTCTCTACCCTTACACCAACTTTTGTTTTGACATCGAAAAGTGTATTTCTCTTCTTGTTTACAAAAAATATCTACATCAGAATTTTTCGCAGTTGTGCTGTTTTTATGGCTCGACAAATCTGTCATGTGGCTTTTGGGCCCCTAAATCCCGTGGGCCCCCCCCCCCCGCCACCGGGGCCCTGCGGGCCCTTATGCGCCGCCCCTGCCATTGGTGAACTGCCAGATTTTCGGGACACCATACTTTATGGGGGTCAACCTATTTCAATTTCCGCTACTGTATTATAAATATATACCAATATAAATAGATACCAATTTCGAAGCCTACAGAGGTAGCGCAAATAAAGAGCGCAACTCACCATACTGCGTGGACGACCGAGAGCCCAATGGGAGCATTCTGAATGTGAGGACGCCCACCAGATGCTAGGCTTTCGGAACTAGAGGACAAGGTCGCGTGACCGCGATAATTAGAGGTTTTCAATCCAGGCGGCCAAGGCCCGACGTCGGGCTACCGTGCCATAAAGAAGAAGAAGAAGAAGAAGAACTCACCATACTAACTGCATCTGCAACAAATTACGTATATAAGTATGTATAACGCATAGTTACTTCGGAATGCTCACCTTATTTCGGGTATATGTCGACTGCGGCAGATCGTATCGATTTAATTTTTTTTCTGGGTTGTAGAGAATCCAATAAGGTCCAAGTCCATTCTTATCGATTTTTGCGCGAAAATTCACCGTTATTGACTTATTTGCAAAAAACTGATTTGTAAAACTGTTTTTTACCCTTGACACGCTGTAACATTTTACCTATAGATGAAGAAAATTTCGTACCAAACAATTCGGTGGTCTTTTTTTTGGAAATGCTACCATTAGGAGCGGAGATATTCGCAGGAAACCCTAACAAGACAAAAACCTTCATAAGTACCGTTAGAAAAAAGTTCAAGTGGTGCAAACTTAAATTTAAGCTTTCTGACTAATACCCTATCGATTTCTAAAATAATCTCTGACATGCACTCTGTAGCCGGATTTTACGACCGATCGCCGATGTTTTTGCGCCCGTTCATTGAACATAATTACTCAAATTCTACTCAAGAAATCAATTTTTTAAACAATTTATACTTTTGTGATGAGCTGTGAACTCACTTCGAAGTATATGACTACATACATAACTCGGTAGAGCGTGCTTTGCTTACACAGTACATAACGATGTAATCAGTTTCTACAATTTGTCTAGTTTCATATGGATAGTTGCCCTGTCTCTGCTATTAAAAATTTAATTTTTGACAATATAAGATGAAATTCAAAATATTGTGATGGATAAAAGAAAAATTAATGCTTATTTTCGGGATAGGAAAATCCAATTAACTTCTAATGTCTTTGAAAACTTGACCCTCCATATCTATTTCATCGAAGGCTAGACTACGCACATCCTAGGAGCGAGTGTAAAATAAGACGTAACACCATTGATTTTCTATCAAATTACATTAATTCTCTTCCCCATGAAAACGATATTCCAATTTGGCTATTTTAAACAGGATTTTCGATATTTCTAAGAAATTGGAAAGGTATAAGCTCAACAATCTCTATGCAAGATGTCCTGTAGTTAGAGATTGTAAATACGACGTTAGTAAAAGATTTGACCTTCTATTGTTCGCATTTTAAAGTTGGTCTTATTTTTATAACGCATTTGTCTTTTTCGGAGATTTTACTGAAAATTTAACATACCTATCACTACAGAGTATGTATCTCGTAACCAGATCGTCATACACCTGCATCGTAGATTCTACAGTTTATAATTTATTGGAAAAATGTGGACCGAATTTTCTTTCTGGCTTTTATCAATATAAAAGTATTATTATTATGTAATTGATTTTTTTGCAGTTCTTACGGCAAAAAGTGAAATAGCTGAAGAAGAGCTCGGGATCAATTTGGTTATGACACAAGTTTTTAGGCAGCATTTGGTTTTCTATTTTTACACTTTTTTCGTGCAAGAACTGGTGCAAAAGACTTCATCTTTTTAAGTAAAATATATAGGCATTTTTGGTATCATATCAATAAGGACATCAAGTACATTCCATTTTCGAAGTTTTCGAGTCACCAGGGATGGAGAAAACTGGATTAGAAAGAACATGTTTTAGACCTCGCACTTCTTGTTCATTCCTTTTGGCACCCCTAAAATCAGTTGATAAAGGTTAATTTTTCCATCTTTCTGGATTTATTTATTAAATCTTAAAAGCTATAACAAAATATTCTGAGAACGAATTAAACAACATAAAATATCTTAGTATGTCGTGTCATTTAATAGACTAGACCCTTTTTTACCTTTAAATTTTTTATAATAATTCTGGAGAAATGCAATTTCAGGCAAGATATTTTCGGAAAATATATTTTTAAGGGTCGGATGTTCAATCTTGGTTTAACATAGTTTTCAGTTAAACCGTCGACGGTTAAAAAATGTGTGCAAAAAGTTGAACTGCCGTTTAAACTACGAATTCTCCTTATACCTGGCTTCCAAAATGGGACTCATCCGAAAGGAGGATGGGACTATGACGGAAACAATGGAGGAGACATTGCAGTCGCTTATGGAAGTCCATTTTCCAGGAAGCTTCAAATCAAATAATCCGTGGACTCAAACCTGTAAATTGGTAGGGGCGACCGGACGACAAGAAGCTGAGAGGATGATAACTTCAAATGGTGTCAGGAGTGCTATAAATACTTTTGAGCCATATAAGACGGCTGGAATGGACGGAATATTTCCGGCACTGCTACAATGGGGCATAGCAGCTCTGCTGGAGAAGATCCGGAACATATTCGTTGCCTGTTTATCGACAGGATATATCCCAATGTCTTGGAGAGAGACTAAAGTTGTCTTTCTACCAAAACCGGGAAAAAAGGATTATACGGAAGCGAAGTCATTCAGGCCGGTTAGCCTAACCTATTTTCTATTGAAGACAATGGAGCGAGTATTGGTGGACCATCTAGAGAATACCTCGCTGATGTATAGACCTTTGAGTAGATGTCAACATGCTTACAGAGCAGGTAGATCTACTGAGTCCGCTCTGCATGAAGTAGTGCGGGTAGCAGAAAGAGAGATTAACAACAGCGGTATCGCTATGTCAACATTTATGGATATAGAGGGGGCTTTTGATAAGATCTCATACAACAAACTAAGAAATGCCCTAGCGGAGCGGGATATCGAGCCCTTGATAATAACATGGATCGATTCGATGCTTAGTGGAAGGGCAGTAAATCTTAGTAATGGATGTGCCAGAATAAGGGGAAGGGTAGTCAGGGGCTGTCCACAAGGAGGGGTACTTTCGCCTCTACTGTGGAACATCACCGTAGACTCTCTTCTATGTAAACTGGACTCGATGGGCGTACATTCAATAGGATACGCTGATGACTTAGCAATTATGGTCAGTGGCAAATTCATGGACACTATCCAAGGTTGCATGAGGCAAGCTCTCAAAGCAACTGAAGAATGGTGTAATGAACAAGAGCTAACTATAAACGCAAGCAAGTCAAGCACTATAGTCTTTACTCTGAAAAGGAAAGATGTAGAAACCACTCCCATGCTGCTTTTTGGTTCGGAGATAAAAGAGTCCAAGGAGGTGAAGTACCTAGGGGTAACCTTAGATCCCAAACTTACTTGGAACTCTCATGTTAACGAAAAGACACAAAAAGCAGCGAGGATTTTGCATCAGTGTAAGAGAGTGTGTGCACGTAGGTGGGGTATATCACCAAAAGTGGCACATTGGATCTATACAATGATGGTTAGGCCCGTTCTATCCTATGCAGCAGTGGTCTGGTGGCCCAAGGGTAGCCAGAAAACTACTAGGCAACGGCTGGATGGGATTCAACGCATAGCATGTATAAGCATATGTGGTGCAATGAGAACTACGCCAACACATGCTATGGAGGTTATACTGGGATTACCGCCACTGGATCTGTTTATAAAACAAAGTGCGGCGCTTGCAGCAATAAGAATGGTAAGAGATGGCACTTGGCATCGCTTTGGTAGCAACGGAGGTCATAAGAGGATCCTTGATATTGTTCGTGATAATGTCAGGGAGACTCATATGCCTTTGGATGGTATGAGAAGATGTAGGGTAGTCGAAAGACATCACATCACTCTCATAGAGGATGGTAGGATACACGAGGGGTATCCACGTGATGTTGCTATTTTTACTGATGGGTCTCTCATGGACGGAAGAGCGGGGGCTGGAATATACTCCGAGGAGCTAAACCTTGCATGCTCACTTCGTCTAGGAGAGTATGTATCGGTTTATCAGGCGGAGATGCTTGGACTGCTGCACGCGCTGGATCATATTCTGGAAGGCGGGATACTAGGGAAGAAAGTTCTGATAGCACTCGACAACCAATCGGTGATCAAGCGCATGCAGCAGTCCAACATCAATTCAAAATTGGTACTGGAATGTGTCCAGAAGCTCAATGAGTGTGCTTCAATCAACGATGTTACGCTAATGTGGGTTAAAGGACACGTAGGTACATTGGGGAATGAACTTGCCGATACCTTAGCAAAAGAGGGATCAGCAGAAAAGTTCCAAGGACCGGAACCCAAAATTGCTTTGGGAAACGGCATGATTGAAGCCAGGATACATGGCTGGATTGATTCCATCCATCGGCAACGATGGCGAAGCCTATCCACTTGTAGACAGGCTCGTAACGCAATTACCAGTCCACTAGGGAGGAAAGCCAAACAAGTACTCAGTTACACACGGAGCAGCTTAAGTTGGATAACTGCCTTAGTAACTGGGCATGGTAATTTTAAAGCTCATCTATCTAAGATGAAAATCGTGGAAGATGATGTATGCAGACTATGTCTGGAAGAGGCTGAGACGGCAGCACACATTGTATGTGAATGCCCAGCACTAGGTAGTAGGAGGCTAAGGATACTAGGTAAATCCACAATAGGTGTGGAATCCATGAGGGAACTTAGTTTCAAAGATATGCTACTCATCACACGGGACTCAGTGATGAAGGAAGAAGTCGATAATTATCAGTCGACTTCTGGAAATCACTGATGACTGTAAGGGGACGAAAATGGACCCAAATAGTAGTGGTCCGCTTCGGATAATCCCCAAATCACATATATATATACCTGGCTCACACTACAATAAAATCAGATTTGGTCTAAATTAAATCAGTCAAAACGGTATTAGATGGGTTTGGATCGTATGTCACTAAATTCAATATGTCTTGTATTATCGACTTTTACAAATATTAATAATTTAAAAATAATCAAATCAATGATATTTGTGTAACTAGATTGAGCCAATTGGCAACAAGGCCATGTGTTTGAACCAGTTTTATTTCCTTTGTAATAGTAACGACTAAGTAAGAGTGACTTGCAAGACGTCTTTCTAAACAGATTTGAGAAATTTCCGAAAAATTTAAAAATTAAATTATTCTTGCGCTTGAATTTCTTTCCACCTATTTCCCTAAATCTGCGAAAAAATATCAGCATATAATCTACTAACAAAGCGCCAATAACTCCCCAAGGATGCTGGAATTGAAAAATGCGATCAAACTTTCTGCTAAATATACGCCATAAATCGAAAAGCAAAAAACGACGAAAATAATAGAATAACATGATTGTACCAACACAGCCTAAACATTTATGTCTACTTAAAAACGTTCCAGTATATCTACGAAAATAATATAGTTTAGAATTAACAGAATGAACAGATAAAAATTACACTTTTTCTAAAAAATAAAAAGTTTTTCTCAGTAGGTCCAGCCAAACCTATTGGGTATAGAATATGCATATTGTAGTATAGGAGCCGACAGAAGGGTTAAACGATAGTTTAATTATTTGTCAATTTCCTTAAATAGACTTTAGTTAAAACGACAACCATCATTTAAACCATGAATTTTTGTCCGGATCGTTTTATTTTAAAATTAAAAATTAATAGCTACCCAGGCCTGTAGAGAGGGTAGGGGGAACGGGGTGATTCCCCCGGGCCCGGGATTTCATAGGGGGCCCGGATTTAGACACAAAAGTTGTGCTTCAGTGTTTATTTTAACGGGATTTAACGAGATTTCAGTACCGGGTTTCGGTTTTTTTTACCCGGTACCATAAGCGGTTTCCCTGACTCAGGTTTTTTTCAGTACCGACGGTTTTTTAACCATAAGCCGGTTTTTTTGAGTAGCGGGTTAAAAACCGACTCAGGTTTTTTTTCAGTACCGACGGTTTTTTTTTAACCAAAAGCCGTTTTTTTAATAACCGGGTTAAAAACCGGTACCAAAAAACCCGAAAAAACCGGCTCATGGTTGAAATGAATCGTTCTTTTTAACTCGGTACCAAAAAACCGACTCGTCGGTCTTTTTTTTTAACTCGGTACAAAAAAACACGGGATATCGGTACTTTAGAATATCGGGTCCGGTACCAAGTGAACACAGGTTTTGTACCGGAATCCCGTATTTTGGAACAGGCCTAGTTTAAGCCTTTTACGAAAATGGGAAATCATGGGTTAGGCGACAGAAACCAGAATGGCGAGATGTTTATAGAGTTTTGTAACTCTCGTCAGCTCGTCATTGGTGGAACTCTGTTTAAACACAAAGATTATCAACCGGAACCTCTCCGAATGGCAGAACTGAGAACAAGATTGACCATATTGCTGTTTCCAAGACGTGGAAAAACTGTGTCCTGGACGTTAGGGCGAAACGTGCTGCTGATATTGGCAGTGATCACCATATCTTGTCATCGCAAAAATGCGCTTACGAATGGCAGCAATCTAGCGTCCTAACCGTGCAAATATTTGCCCTAGATATAATGTGCAGAAGCTCAAACTGCCACCAACCAAGCGTGCGTTCTCCACCGCTTTGCGCGAAAAAGCTAATGCACCACCACTAAATGAGAATCCGACAATTGACGATAGATGGAAAGTCGCTAAGGACTCATTTATTTCGTGTGGCGACGAAATTTTAGGACGATTGGATCGCGGTAGGAGACAATTTATTAGCGACTCCACTTGGTCTCTTATCTCAGCACGCAAGAGAGTTAAAGAGCAGATTAACTCAGCTGCTGACGATTCAGCTAAGGAACGATACAGAGCTGAATATCGTTCGCTCCAAAAAGGCGTTCAAAGGAGTATAAGGCGTGATAAGCGCAATAATATCAACGCACTTGCGAAGGAGGTAGAAGATGCGGCTCTCCGCGGTGACAGTGGAACACTCTTCAAGCTTATCAAGCAATTAACTGGCAGATCTTTACTAACGGAACATCCTGTGAAAGATAAGGAAGGTGTTCTGCTCGTTACCGAAGAACGACAGCTGCAAAGATGGAGAGAACACTTTTTAGAGGTTCTGAATAACAATTTCGGGCCTGCAAGTGTATATTCGTTGCCAGCAAAAGACGTCCCTCAAATAGACGGCATAAGTTCCGGTCCACCATCCAAAAAGGAACTAACAGATGCTATGAAATCAATGGACGCTGGTAAAGCCCCTGGGATTGATGGAATTCCGAAGGTGTTTTGCTCGTTACCGAAGAACAACAGCTGCAAAGATGGAGAGAACACTTTTTAGAGGTTCTGAATAACAATTTCGGGCCTGCAAGTGTATATTCGTTGCCAGCAAAAGACGTCCCTCAAATAGACGGCATAAGTTCCGGTCCACCATCCAAAAAGGAACTAACAGATGCTATGAAATCAATGGACGCTGGTAAAGCCCCTGGGATTGATGGAATTCCGTCTGAATTCTTGAAAGCGGATATTGTCGCTTCAGCGGATATTATCCTTCCCTTAATCCAAGAGTGTTGGGAAACCGAAACTCTTCCCAGTGAGTGGAAAAAGGGCGTAATTATTAAGATTCCGAAGAAAGGTGACCTGAAGAATTGCAATAATTGGCGTGGGATCTGCCTACTTCCTGCTGTTTCCAAGCTAATGGCTAAGATTGTTTTAGGACGAATCAAGGACAAAGTCGATGACACATTGAATGATGAACAAGCTGGCTTTCGCGAAGGGTTTTCCTGTAGCGACCACATTAACACCCTCCGTATTATCATCGAGCAATCCGCGGAGTGGAGGTCCCCATTACATCTCATGTTCATCGACTTTGAAAAGGCCTTCGATAGTGTTGATCGTCAGTACATCTGGGATGCCTTACGCAGACGAAATATCCTATATAAGATAATCTCCATCATTAATCCTACAATGGAGCCCAATGTCACGTCCTGCATAAGGGCAAGCTTTCAGATCCTTTGGGGTGCACAGTGGAGTGAGACAAGGCTGCATTTTGTCACATATTCTCTTCCTTATTGTCATTAGTGATGTACTCGGCTCCGCACTTCAATTACATCGTAACAAAGGTATCAGATGGAAATTGTTTGATCACCTTCAACATCTTGACTACACTGACGACATTTGCCTTCTATCAATTAATACGGATGATGTCGCTCAAATGACAGAAGCTCTAAATTGCGCAAGTCGAAATGCGGGGCTGAAAATCAATGCTGCCAAGACTAAGTTCTTGAGTACATATCCAGGGAGCAAAGCGGAATTTGTATTTCACTTCAATTACATCGTAACAAAGGTATCAGATGGAAATTGTTTGATCACCTTCAACATCTTGACTACGCTGACGACATTTGCCTTCTATCAATTAATACGGATGATGTCGCTCAAATGACAGAAGCTCTAAATTGCGCAAGTCGTAATGCGGGGCTGAAAATCAATGCTGCCAAGACTAAGTTCTTGAGTACATATCCAGGGGGCAAATCGGAATTTGTATTTCGGGACAGGCAGTGGAAAAGGTTGATGATGATGATGATTTTGCTATCTCGGGAGCGTAGTTACAGCAGATGGTGGAGCGGATGTTGATGTAAAATCACGGATAAACAAGGCTAGGGCGGCTTTCTTCAATTTGACTCCTTTCTGGCTAAACAACAATATTTCCAGACGCACCAAACTTCGAGTGTTCAATTCCAATGTGAAATCCGTGCTGCTATATGGCTGTTCAACCTGGAAGGTGACTAAAGAGATTACTGGTAAGTTGCAAACTTTTGTAAATCTGTGTCTATGGCGCATCCTACATATTCGTAGGCCGGAGACCATTTCGAACGAGGATCTCCTCACTATAACTGGTCAAGAAAGGATAGACACTTCGATCATAAGACTTAAGTGGCAATGGAGGTCACACATTCTGAAGAGGGCCCAATAACGTCGCAAAAATGGCCCTGAACTGGAATCCGCAGGATTCCGGAGCAAGACGCCGTGTTGGACGGCCAAGGAACACATGGAGAAAATCGGTAACAAGCGAGGCGAAAACGCTAAATCTTACATGGTCGCAGCTGGCGCCGTTGGCGTAAATCAGAACGAGGTGGAGAGTAGGCGTAGTTAATGCCCTATGCCCCACAAGGGGTTGACAGGATCTAGAGAGAGAATAATCAATAATCAAATCACGACCATTCAATAATGACGTTTTTTTCATCACGGGCAGATTTTAGTAACGAAACTTTATACAAAAAAGTTGACCCTTTAAGCCAGTGGTTCCCAACTCAGAAACGTCTGCGGACCACTTAGCCTGAAGATGGATCTCGACGGACCACCATTCAATAATAATGAAACGAATTAAGGTTTCGATTTTTTCGTCGAGGTATTGCATTCAAAAACTCACGCTCCCATCACAAATTGCTCTTATTATTTTTTGTGTGTCATTTCCTATACTTAAAAATAAAGTGGAAAACCACTGATCATGTCTTCGCATAACACATACATACGTTATCTTGGTGCTTTATTATTATTATTTATTTACTTCACTCATAAAATTTCTTACAATTGCATACATTTCAAATTCATATTGTATTGTTTCTATTGCATTTTGCATCATATCAAAAAATTCAAAAATTTGTATTAGATATGATAAAGTTTAGTTAGTTTAACTATATTTCTTCTATTTAAAATTCACTATAATAATTCAATCTAATTGATTCAATGATTAAAAAAAAAAAGGAAAAAATAAGTTAAAAAAAGGATAACAAATAAAGATAAGAAAATAAAATAAAATAAGAGAAAAAAATTAAAAACATTTTTTTTTTGATTAACTAAATATTTGGACATCGTTTGTTATAATAATATTTCTTCAGGCGTCTCGTGAAAATTGTCATATTGATGGCAGTGGTTATCTCTTCAGGAAGCCGATTATATAGTTGTAGTCCACTAATCGTTGTTGCATTCATCCTTCTTGTCGTTCTAGGAGTGTCAAATGTGTACTTATTTCTATTCCTCGTATTATAGTTATGCTTGTCACGATTTTTTAATAAAACGTAGTCAGTATTCAAGTCTTTAATCTTAATTTTATGTATAATTTTTACTTTTTCCATTTCCATGATTTCGCATATGTTAAATTTGTTCGTCAATTTATATACTTCCGTTGTAGGCGTCATTCGATGGAATCCAAATAGTATCTTCACACTTCGAGTCATTAATTTTCCTATGTCATCTAGCATACCTTTGGTACATTGTCCCCAAGTTGTAATATTATACTTAATTCTTGGCATTATATATGCATTGTAAATGAGATTCGCAATGTGAGTATTTATGCGGCCATGTTGCTTGATTGCCAATAATAGACCATATGTTTTTTGCTTTATCGTCTGTATGTGTTTATCCCATTTCAAATTTTCGTCAATTATTAAGCCTAAGTACTTTGTTGACTG
This sequence comes from Microchrysa polita, assembly GCA_949715475.1. Taxonomy (NCBI): domain Eukaryota; kingdom Metazoa; phylum Arthropoda; class Insecta; order Diptera; family Stratiomyidae; genus Microchrysa; species Microchrysa polita. Next base: position 111,777,984 of record OX454416.1, on the reverse strand, counting down.
CGTCCGATTGATTCGAGTGTTTTCAATAGTTAAGTTTATATCATAGTCATTTTGTTGTGAAGTACTGAAGATCATATACACGGTCTTATCCAAGTTCATAACTAATCCTCTCTCTTTCGTCCATTCATAATATTCGTTAATGTCTCTATTCATAATTTGTTGTAACTCGTCTTTGGTTCTTGCATAGTATATCAAGCTTGTGTCGTCTGCATAGATTGTATATTTTCCGTGTAGATTACTTCGTCCTAAGTTTTGTATAAAAAGGATGTATAGTTTTGGGCCTAATATTGACCCTTGCGGTACACCTATATTAATAATTTTTTCTTCACTTATATGTTCATTGCATCTCGTCTGAATTTTTGTATTATCTAGATAGGTTTGAATCAATTTTCCAGCCACTCCTCTTATTCCCAGTTCGTCAAGTGATTTCAACAATATTGCGTGGTTAACCGTGTCAAATGCCTTCTTCAAGTCAATGAATATCGCAGCTACCGTCAGTCCTTGGTCCATGAGAGCAGTCATTTCCTCCATTATTTTAAAAATCGCTGAGTCAGTGCATCCTTTGTCAATAAAACCATGCTGGTGTTTGTCAAAGCCTATTGTAGTCGTTATGAATTCTGTTAATCTTTTGTCAATCATTTTCTCATAAATCTTGCTGATCGCGTTAAGAATTGAAATTGGTCGGTAGTTATTCACGTCATGACGGTCTCCATGCTTGAAAAGTGGTATAACAATGGCCTTTTTTAAACAATCAGGAAAAATTCCGGTCGTTAGCATTTGATTGATATCTCTAGCAAGAATATCCTTTATTTCATTGGCAATGCATTGCAGGTCTTTAACAGTTATTGCATCATATCCAGCAGCGGCGTCCTTGTTAAGTGAGTTTATTATTGTCAATACCTCATTGGGATCTGTAGGCTTAAGAAATATTGTCTTAGAGTTGTAGTTACTTGCTGATTCTGCTGTCGATCTAGTTACGTTTTTTGTTAGATTAAGTCCAATATTAGCGAAGTGGTCATTAAAATAGTTTTCTGTGTCTAGTATGTTCATTCCATTTTTTTTCAAGATAATTGTCGAATCTAGTTTGTCACACGCTTTTTCTGTAATTGATGACTTTAAATGTTTCCATAACTTTCGGGAGTCATTTCTAGCGTTTTCTATACCTGAGTTGAAGTGTCTTTCTTTTGCTTCTGTTACAAGCGTCATGACTTCTCGTTTTTTATTCAAAAATTGCATTTTGTTATATGGGTCATTAGGGTCTTCTTTCATTTTTTTAAATAGAGTCTGTCGTTTTTTTATTTGGGTAATTATATTTTTGGTAATCCAAGTATTATTTCGAGTTCTTATTGTTTTTAGTGTTGTATTATTTATTTTACTAGTTTGAATTATGTCTATAAGCTTATCAAGGTCAGTATTAGGTTGAAGGGCTAATTTTATGTCGTTTTTAAATTTTTCATAATTTATTACTTTAATCGTTATCTTAGTCATTTTAGGTTTTGGTTTAATTGTCATTTTAGCGTTTAAATGTATTATTTTATGGTCTGATATATCGGTATGCTCGGTTTTGAATTGAAACTTATAATTAGTGCAGTTGCTTGTAATAACGTGGTCAATGCAGGTTTTTGTGGTTTCTGTATCTCGTGTCGATTCATCTTTGTTTAAAATAACGTATCCGTTAGATGTCACCATTTCAAGATATTTGTCAGTAATGTAGTTTCTAGCGCTAAATAAATTAATGTTTGCATCTCCAATTAACACAATATCTCTATATTTGTCCATCTGTTCGTCCATGTATTCTATAAACTGTCTGCTACATTCATTATGCGCTTTGTAAAAGATACCAATTGTCATTTTGGGGCGAGAGTTATCCAAACGGATAACCAAAAAGTTATACTTGATTTCGGTCTCTATGATTTTAAACTGCAGTCCAGTTTTGACAAATATGCATGTTCCACCTCCAGTTTTTTCTGCTCGACAGTTGTATGCAGCTGCATAGTTTCTCAAACTGGCAGCATTTGTCTCATATGCCGAAAGCCAGGTTTCTGTTAAGCAAATGATGTCGATTGAATTACTTTTCGTCATTATTTCCAGTTCGTCAAGTTTGTATCTCATACTACGAATATTTAAATACATGATTTTTAAGTCGTTTGCAGTTTTACTATTGATTTTATTCATATTTCTTCGTAGTTAGTTCGACTCTTAATTTCATCTAATTTTTTCCGGTGAATAGGACATTCCATTGATCCTGCTCTATGATCGATTTTAACATCAATACCATGAACTTTCATACATATACAATTTATACATTTATAGTGTTCCGATTCCTTGCATATCATAGACGCGTGATCACCAGCGCACTTAGAGCATTTCTCTTCTTGCGGGTTGGGACATTTTTCAGCCTTATGATGATAACGTTGAGTCTGAGGAAGATGATTTTTTCAAAAACTTGGTTCGACTTCCATCTCTTCGAAGGTGCAACCGATTGTCATTGGGCTCGAATTTTTATACTAACACCATCTTGTAGGAAGCATGATTTTAGATTAACATGTTTACCGGGGGAGAAAAACTGTTTTGTTCTCGCCAACATTTGCCTCACTAGCTGAGGTTTTTCTCGCACAGGAATAGGTGTCTTCTGGTCTGGAAGAGCTAACTTCGATTAAAAATTGTTCAGTAAACGGTATAGCTCGTTCTTCAGACTCGGATTGGTGACAATGTGTAGCGCGAAAACCTTTTGAATTTTTGCAATCGAGTTCGAATTTTCATAAATAGTTTAAATAATTTCGGAATTTAGCACGTAAGCAACCCATCGCCTTCCCACAGACCTAGTAGCAAAGAATTTACTGAATAATCTGTTACATGGTAATGAGAGCGCCTATTTGGCATGTCAATTTAATTAGTCACAAGAAAATATAATTTTTTATAAGAAGTGTCCCGAGTCTCCCCGCGGACCACCTACGGGTCTCTCACGGACCACCCCCGGTCCGCGGACCACCTGTTGGGAAACAGTGCTTTAAGCAGTCGTTTTTTTATGGAGTTTCGTTACCCAAAAATGCACGTAAAACGAAAGAACCTTACTACGTAGAAAGATTTTGGCTTAGCGAATTTTAAGGAACTACTCCTTAAAATTCGCTAATCAACTCTTGAATCGTCTTCAAAATATACTTAAAAAACACACACACACAAGTGTTGAACTATCCCGTCAACCAGTTTTTTTGGAAGTTTAGTATGTAAAAATGCTTCACGATTGAATTCAGAATTCCGTCAGTTTATTGGCAAGTGGCTTATTCGGTATAATAATTTTAGTTCAGAACTTGAATCTTAAAATGCACCTGAATGCGCAGAAGACCGCTTTAAAACACTCTTCAAATATCTATCGTACTGATGCCGGACTATAGAGGCTCCCAATTAGAAAACTACCGGATTACTAAGGCTGAGCCGATTCAGTGAGGACACCGGATTATGATGTCTTCCGGATTAGATGGAGGCCGGATTATAGAGATTCCGCTGTACAATTTGCTAAAAGGCCGATATGTCAAGTAAAAATGTTCTTCGATTCATAATTTTTCATCGTATGGAAGAGGTGGGCCCGGCGTCATTGTTCCCTCGGACCCAGATTTCTCTCCACGGCCCTGTAGTTACCGTCCGGAAATATCCAGCTGCTAATGAGAACTATTGATTTTTTTTAATTTTAAATTGCTGCTAAGCCAGAAATTTTAATTATCGTGTATATTCCCCCAGTTAGTTGAACGGAGTTTAAAATTAAACTAAACTTAACTAAACGGCGAGTTAAACCATGATTGATCCGGCCCTAAGTAAATTAAGTTGACTTTTGCCAAATATTGAGTCGCTCTGACTAAGGACACGCCTGTTGTAACACATTGTGAATATTATTTTACTTTCATTTTTTGTAACCCACTGTGGAAAATGTTTTACTTTGAATTTTGTAACTCACTATGATGATCTTGATTTTTTGAATTTTGTGTCAGTTGAGAGTTCAGTGGAAGAAAAGGAAAAGTCGAGACGGAATAAAGAATAAAGAGTCTAGACACGCAGTTTTCGGTCTTTCATTAAAACTCGCAAAAGTGGAAGAAAGCGTAACAACAACGCCAGTCTCCCCTATGAGAACTTTTCAAAATTAAACATTCGTAAATCCGTGTTGTTTTCACAAGTTGTCACATGTGAGACAGGCGTGCCCTTAGTCGAAGCGACTTCATTTTCGGTAAAATTCAACTTCGTAGGTATACTTAAGAATAATACATTTAACAGTTATGGGAAAAATATAAATGGCATGCCCATAACTTCCCTCAAATTATAGTAGTAGGCTAGGTTTTAGTTGATGGCCACAGGAGCTATTATATTTTTTTTTTCCACCAAAAATCAACTCGTTGGGATTAAAACTAAGGGTACCTCCCATACAGAGGGATAGACAGACAGACATCTGTGAATGTCGTTGTATAGTATGCCGCTGACAGGTAGGAAGTGTATACAGGTGCAGAGTTGGGATCAACCTCTGAGATTTTGGGACCAAAGAAAAGCAGCTAACGAATTGTATGAAATTTAAACTAATAACTAAAATTGTAACTTTCTTTGACTTATGCTATCGGTTCTTAACCAGTTATCTAATCGATACCTTATTAGGTAATTGAATTGAAATTGAATCTGAAAAAATCTAGATCGTTAAAAAGTGAAAACTTGACAAAAAATGTATTTGATACACGCGATTATAAATTTGGTAATGTCATTTACATCTGGTTCTGATAATTTAAACAAACCAATCTAGAGGTTAGTTGTGTTCTAATCAGATAAGTAGGAAAATACCTACAAATCAACTTGACTTGATTTATCTAGAACTAGAAGTTCAAGAATTCGCATTAGGTAATAAACAGAAACCCAACTATGAAATTCTAATTACATCATATTTTAAAGTCGTCGTCAACCACTGGCGACAATAACTAACGTCTTTTCTCTTCGAAAGGCGTTTTCTGCAAACTCATTATCTGTCGACTTACCATCAAACTCTCGTTGAGTTTGTGCATTATAAACAAAGTTGCGTTAACTTCTTCTTATTTTTTTCTTCGTCTCTTGTTCCACGGTCTAATCCTTGACTATAGAATGTCCATGTCCCAAAGCTTACAAATTGAGATAACTATCCAACAAGTTGGATTTTTTTCTTCCTTTTTTCGCTCTACGATGAATAACTATAATACTTGAACTAAAAACTATTCATCTAGTCCATGGGCGTAGCCAGGATTTCGGTCAGGGGGGGGCAAGCCCAAAATTTTTTAACATCATGATTTTCTTAGAAGCTGAAATTTCCGGTCGCAGAAATATTGTTAGCAAATTTTAGAGTAGCCTGGCTTGTGGTTGGATTGATGCAGAGGATCATGGATTCCAGACTCACCGTGAACGAATTCATTTTATGGTGTTTTTCGAACTCGCGACCTACGTGACGAACTATGATGTCGCTCAGATTGTAAACAAGTATCCATTTATGGGGATAAATAACAATGCTGGGCGTGCTGTTGATCTCAACACCTCAACAAAATAGCAGTTCTTGGAAATTGGATGTCACTCACACATCTGCGGCCTTAGTTTACTGGTGGACTGCCACGCATGTTATTTCTTTTTGTTCGCTAATTTTAAAGTAAAATTTTTAAAATGGAGATGAGAATGATATTCTTCTGCATTCTGATTACATTCAACTGGCCTCCAATATCTGCCTTTTAGAGCGAAGTTTGTCTATTTTCAGTGCATTTTTGTATCTCGGACTGCATATTCCACTTGCGAAATCAGTTTGTTTCGTCTGTCACTTTCATCTTAGCAAAGTAGCATCGTCAGAATATTTATAAATCCTTTATTGATTGAAATATGGTTAGCGGTTTTAATAAGATTTCCTCTAAATTTATCAAAGTATTAAAAATTAAATAACAGGCGCGACAATCCAGCATTGGACTAAGGCCGCAGGATGTGTTAGTGACATCCTATTTCCAAGATCTTATCTGCTTTTTTTGTTTAGGTAATGAGATCAGCATCACGCTCAGCAGTGTTATTTATCCCCATAAATGGGTACTCGTTTAACATCTGAGTGAGATCATAGTCCGTCACAAGCTCGTGAGTTCGAAAAACACCATGGAACACGGTGAGATTCGAACTCATGAGCCTGTGCACCGAAGGTGCGCGCACTAACCGCTAGACCAGCCAGACTACAAAAAAAAAAAGTATTAACAGTGGCTAAATTTTATTGCTGGTATGATTTTGATTTAATAACTTGAAAGACCCGCTCTGTGGCTCACTTGGTTGAGTCGCACTTTACGATGCTAGTAATCTAGAGGTCCGGAGATCGAATCTCGGCGTAGTCCAAAATTTCCGTACATGTGAATGAAAATATATAGTGCTTACAACATTATATTTATACGCTCCGAAATGATATGCAACGTAATGTTGATTCGAAATTGCCTATAAACAGCTGAGTTAACGCACCATGGCCCCACAAGGGGCTATACGGTACTGAGAAGAAAAATAAGAACTTGAAAGACACTGAAATATGAGGTCCTTAACCCTGGAAGGTCATGCTTATTTTTAGTACGTAAAGGTCATGCTTCGTCGATTTGACGACCCTCAACTTTGACGCTTCATACAAATCACTCTTTCTCAAAATATTTATCAAATTTGACAAATTTTCAATCGTCAATTTATTTAGAATGGAAAGACATCGATTTTGAGTAATTTTGTACGGAAATTGATTTACGAATTAAATTTTCTTAATTCAATGTTATTTCGCCCGAAATATAAATCACTAAATTTAAAAATGAGATAAATAAAAACTTAACGTTGATATAATTCAAAAAATGTGCTCGAATCATAAAATACACATTCTAAACATACTAGGAAATTGGGTTTAATGAAAGAAAAGCTCATGTATATACAAAAGGCACAGCGATCCATTTTGGAGTCCCAACACGGGTTTTCTTTCACTTCACCTATTGCGGTTTTTACAGTGGATTGTAGAATTATTTACAGTAAATTTTGGAATATCTTCTCCCCGAGTTCCCTTGATTAATTCTAATTCTATGTACGATGTCTATTTTTGACATTGAGTGCCATGGAGGGAGCCGATTTTTATGAGTTCGAAATGCAATCTTCCTAAAATGAGGAAGAATTTTGAGCCATTTTCCTGATTTGTCCTATTTTTGTCCTAGTAAATATTTTTTCCATATTTTTTGAAAAAATAGGTCCCTCATTTCAAAAATAAACATATTTGCTATGAGCTAGTTGTATGGACACAGACTTATCGTCGAATCGACAACCATACGTAAGAAATACTGGAGTTCTAAAAGTTACACAAAGTTCATGCTTCGTCGTTTCGACGACACCAATTTCCAAAAATCCAACTTACCCTGCTTACTTCGTCTAGCAGCAATGTACCCGGCAAGTACATCGGCACGGTAAGTGCTGTACGAAAACTCAGCTCCAAATAATGAGAATTGTCACGAAAAATGGGATAAATTTGATGATGCGTAGTCGATTCGACGAAGCATGACCTTCCGGGGCTAGCAAAGCTGTATACCATTTATCACCCTTTCAGATGGAAATAAGTTGAATTCCACTAACTTCCCGAAGGGACCTAACGGTTGAAATTGTGTACTCCAGCTCAGAAGGCATGAAATGAAACAGAAAATATGGGATCCACGCAGCCACAGCAGCACATTCACAAGTGAAATGTGTGTGCTGGTACGCAGCCTCCGTCAGTTACGAGAGGCCACTCGCTGTCATCTATTTGTATGCGCCTCCTGACTGCAAACTGTCCCGATCATGACTTCTCCGGCAGCACTTGGAGTGCTGAAAAAGGCAAATTTTTGAAAATGTTGTATAGTGCAGCGATTTTTTTTACTACATCGATAAGGATTTTTTTACCATCTTCATCGACCAGGGGGGGGCGACCGCCCCTCCCTGCCCCCCCCTGGCTACGCCCATGATCTAGTCCGACGTAATGATTATAATAAAACTATTTCGAAGAGTTTCTGTATAGTATATTCCGGTTCAAGGCGTTCTTCTTGCTTTGCCGATTGCCTTCAACTTCCGCATCTGCACTTGTATGTTGTATACCTACCATACTCGGAGTATACTTACTTACTTTAGACTTTAGCTTTAGATACATTACAGTCTTTTCTGCTGTTTTTCTAGGCTTTGGTTGGTTGTCGTATACCTACCCGATGTACTGTGTTCATTGGAACGAGTTTTTAATCATGTTTCTGGAATGGTATATTGAAAGTGAGTGGTGGTTTAAGCCGTGGAATGCATTTTAGATTAACTCAATAAGACGAAGTTAATCCGTGCTGCGGCTTTATTATAAAGTGACGTCCGTGTCGACTTCGTCGTCGTCATATATGCAAAGTTTATACCATTTACCAATAAACATCCATCTTAAGACTCTGTGCAATGCATTATGTTTGATTAGAGCGAACCCATCCGGCTAATGTTGGCAATTTTAAGCAGAGAGTTTTAGTGTTTCTTGCAGTAATGAGAAGAATGTTGATGCATGCGGCTTGTGTGTGAAACTTTGACGGATTTGTGGTAACTGCAGTGAAATTATGCTGTACGAAATGAACCCCAAGAGATTTATTGATGAGAATGAAAAGAGTCGATCATGCATGTAAATGCATATAAATATGTTTCTAATGAGCTTTTACTAAATTGGTTTGTTTTTATGATGTTTTTTTTTCGATGCGTTTCCGTGTTTCTTGTTTATGATTCTGCAATTACTACTACAATTTACGTTTCATTGATCGAAGCATAAAAAACTAACTGGCGCGAAAGTCAGACATAGAACCAAGGCCAAGGAATTCGAAAATCGAAAATCGTCACGAAAATTGCAATGAAAAAGCGTTACGTTTTTGGCATTACAGGCATTACCCTGTGAGTGTTGGGTGCATTACCCTGTGAGTGTTGGGTGCATTACCCTGTGAGTGTTGAGTGCCAAGGTTCAACAGAGGTTGGGCTTGGGTTCAATTTACGTTCAACTTGGGTTCAACTTGAATTCAACTCGAATTCAAATCGAATTCAACTTAGGTTCAACTCACGTTCAACTTTTGTTGAACGACCCAAAAAGTGTAACTTTCAACTTAGGTTGTATAAATCATTTCGAGGTTGCATCAGTACTGTAGGTACATTAGCATTTGTTGAAAACATGAAAATGTCCCACTGAGTTGCGGACTTGTATGCAAGCTTTTTTTCGGTTTTTTCCTCTTCTCGGTTTTAACCCGGACGGTTGTTTGTCCACCCGGTTAAAACCGACAAAAAAAATCTTTCAAAATTCCTAAATTTTTTTATATTTCCAAAAAAAATTTAAAAAAAAAATTCAAAAAAAAAATTTAAAAGAAAAAAATAGAAAAAAAATTTTCTTGATCACTAGTATATCCATTTTGACATTTTTATGTCTTGGCTCTGCCACATAAATCGAAAAGCGTCACGAAAATTGCAACGAAAAAGCGTTACGTTTTTGGCATTACAGTTGTGAGTTTTCATTCAAGGTTCAACGGAAGTTGGGCTACGTGGTACCCTGTGAGTGTTGGGTGCCATTCAAGGTTCAACAGAGGTTGGGCTTGGGTTCAATTTACGTTCAACTTGAGTTCAACTTGGGTTCAACTTGGGTTCAACTTGGGTTCAACTTGAATTCAACTCGAATTCAACTCGAATTCAACTTCAATTCAACTTTCAACTTAGGTTCAACTCACGTTCAACTTTTGTTGAACGACCCAAAAAGTGTAAATTTCAACTTAGGTTGTATAAATCATTTCGAGGTTGCATCAGTACTGTATATTAGCATTTGTTGAAAACATGAAAATGTCCCACTGAGTTACGGACTTGTACGCAAGCTTTTTTTTCGGTTTTTTCCTCCTCTCGGTTTTAAACCGGACGGTTGTTTGTCCACCCGGTTAAAACCGACAAAAAAAATCTTTCAAAATTCCTAAAATTTTTTATATTTCCATGAATTTCAGTCAGCAACTATTACTTGTTCCCTATGAAAAATTTCGTTTTCGAATTTCAGCCCTTAACCCTCGGATTAGCGAGAAGGTCCTGGAGGACCTTTTCGATTTTTGATCGATCAGAATTTTTTTTTAAGTAATTTCCAATACCGGCACTACCATGTATTCCAAGAGTTATATTTGCTCTTACATATAAAAGTAATTTGAAAACATTTGGACCATCCAGCAAGTATTTATTTAAGTTTGAACATGTTTAGTGCGCCGTTTAGCGACATGGTCCAGGGGGACCTTGCACATAATTGGACGAAAATACGACCCAATCATATCGAAATATTGTTTCCTTATGCACAACGCTCGTCTCAGACAACCGTTAGAATTGTAGCGGAAGTGATAAGTATATATTTTAGTTGTGAGATGCGCTTTTAGGCTTTTAGTTTTAGTTTTAGGTGGCTTTACTTTGTTGATATCGGTATGTATACTATAATTGTTGTATTTACATAGCTGTAAATCAAGCTGTACGTAATAATATTTCTACAGAACTATGGAGGACTCAGGTTGGGATGCAGCGGAGATGGTGTTAGATAATAAAATACGTTACCAAAATATGTCAGCGGCTGAAAAAAGTTGAAGTTGATGAACGTTTTGCTCGTTTCCTAGACGAAAGCGATGATGATGGCGAACCTTTTGACCTTGAGGGTGGTGATAACTGTGACATAACATATCAATCAGAAGACGATGTAGCCTCTGACGTCGAAAGTGGAGTATCTATTGAACTCAACGAAGAATTTGATAATGATGATGAGAAGGACAATAAGATTGCATTTCCCAGCGACCAAGAGAATGAATATTTCGTATCAACAAATGGGACGAAATGGAACAAAGAAGGTCCAGCAGGAGCGGACCAGGGCCAAACAAAAAGATAAGAGATCCCTTGACGATTTTCCGTTCACTTATCACTGAAGAAATCGCACATATAATAATTCGTGAGACCAACCGAAAACTTATAGATGCATTGAATGATAAAAATCTGTCTAAAAAAGAAATGGAAAGCACTAATACTAAAGGAGTTAGATGCATTTATGGGCATTCTTCTATATGCTGGCCGCACAAATTCAAATAAAGAGCCATGCAAGGAGCTGTGTGGCCCAACAAATGCACCAATATACAAAGATGCCCTCTCATACAACTTATTTTTGACAATAAAAAAATTGATTCGCTTCGATAATGGAAACTCAAGGCCTGAGAGGTTGTTTCCATTTAGGGGGCGGAAATAATTCACGCAATGTATTCCTTCGAAACCAGAAAAGTGGGATAAAAGTCTGGTAGTTGTGCGTCTCTAAGACTTCCTATACTTTGAAAGGTATAATATATGCTGAAAAGTTGCGCGAAGTAAATCAAGGAAAGAACGTTGTTTATTTTACAGCAAAAAAACAATCGACAAAGCAAACTTAAACAGTGGATATACCGTAAATTTTATTGTAGGTCCTAGAGGACCTTGTCGCTAAACGACGTAGGTCGGAGCACTCGCTAATCGGAGGGTTAAACATACATATTTTGAAAAACACTCTCCTTATTGCTGTGTAAGCTATGGTTCGCGTTCGATCGAAAAAAAAAAACAGGAATTTCAAATAACCCCAAATTCGCCAAATCTGGAGAGCGCGCCGTCCATGGGAGATAGCCTCTGTCGCAACAAATTCATTGAGCAACGTACTGTGTGTGCTGTGGCGCCATCTTGCTGAAGCCACACATCCCTATTATTCATTTCTTCGAGGCTTGGTAGAAGAAAATCCTCGATCATGTTCCAAGTGAGCGACCGTTAGAAAAGTAACTCGCGAGGCCCGCTGCTCTCTAGACATTCATCCTGCGTCTACCTCGCAATTCGTCATTAGGAGTACCTGAGCCTAATGGCCATAACCTCCCTCCCTTGCGGGACGACGAGATTTATCCGACTAATAGCCGGAGGGGTTTTCTCCGCCGGGACGCCTCCCTTTAGAACCCCACCTTGGGATGCGACTCTAGCTGGCCGACTTGTCTAACAACCACAAGCCCCCTTGAGACCAACGCCTAGATGGGTGAGGACCATTGGCCGCTGGGTACGCCCATCCCCGAGGTACACTATTCGCTAAAGATTTCTCAATAGCAGGTGTGATTCTCCTTTGGCCCCCTTTCGGTTAGACCTAACGAATTCGGCTCGCCAGCCGCAGGATCGTTATGCCTGTTTACTACTCGTCGGCTTAAAGCAGACTCGTAGCGCTACCGTTCACATAGTTCTGGCCCGCGTCCGTTTACTAAGCAGCAATTTGACTCAGGCCGTGTGGTCATCAATCCACAAACCAGCTAGGTATAGGCGCATAGGCCATTCTCCCTAACTACTCCCTTCGTGGCTTGGGTTATGCAAAGCCGCCAACTTCGAGACTGAACACGTACGCTTATAATGTGTTTCTCCCCTACGAGGAAGCACTGCGCCGTGTAATCTGGTATGACTGACTTTTCGAAGGAATAGGGAAAAATCAGCCATGCTGTGTCACCCATGCATGACTAGGGAGCTCGGGATCGTCACCTCCCGAAGGTCTTTGTACAGATCCACGCCATGGCGCATCAACCATACCAGGGGCCTCCCTTCGCTGCTCGGGTACGTGGTGTCGCAACCCACCAAAGATCTGTGCCACAAGGACACAGACCCCCCTGCGGGAGCTGCTCTCTAGACGTGAGCATGATGGGAACTGACTAGAATGGGAAACAAACTTGGGGACTTTCTTCTCCAGATGCGCCCCCTTCAACCTTTCTATCCGCCCAACTCACCGCTCGGGAGTTTTTTTTTTTTTTAAATAAGTAAGTCGCTCAGGCGCACCCTGTACGTGCATTTTGATTTGATTTCGCATATAGGTACGATACGAACAGTAGCTATACGAGTTTGTATGCTTTTTTTACTAAGATTCTAGGCAAATTAACCCATTAATGCCTGATGTTACATATATGTAACAGTAAGACATCCTTCGTTTCAAACGGCTGCTAAAGGAATAGGATATCAATTCGGCACTAAAAAGTGTTTTATCCTGTACTAGACAATATTACACGTAGAAATCAAATTAGCTCAATTTGATTTACTATTGTGGAAGTTATAGAGGTTTCTTTCTGATGGTTTTTTCGATGTTGACGAAAATCGTCACAATGGCAAAAGTAGTAGAGGAATTTTATTTTTATATTTAATTGTATGAAAAAAATTGGGAAAAAATTAATCGTATGTTATTACATGGTCTTTTTGAAACAATACAAAAAATAAGTGAAATGAATATTGTCCGTAGTTTACGTTTTATAAGTACTTTTATAGCACTGTTACATATATGATATGTAACGTCCGTCCTGATATGGGGAAAGTGCACTTCTCGTATACGAGGTATATATGAGTATGTACTTTTTTAGTGTTTTTTTTTATTTTATGGATTTTTTACACTATTGACGCGATAGTTCGGATAAATTATAAAAAAATAAGTCCGGATTCTCAAAAAATACGGATTAACGAAAATTCCGGATTTTAACAAGACATTTTTATATAGGAAACTAGCATTATTAGTCTTCATAAATGTTAAAATTGAAAAGAAAAAAATGCTATTATTTAGGTTTTTCCTTAAAATTAGTCATGTCACATGATTTTCTAGACCCTTGTGTTTTCTTGACTGGCAAATTGAGCGGCCATATTTGGCATAACATACCAAAAATATTAAGAGTCGGAATTAGAATTGCTCTAGAAATCCGGAATATGGATACAATAGTTGTCCTATGTGGATTAAAATGATAGCCGGATTCAAGGGTATCCGGAGAAAGGAGTCAGCTTTATTTTCATGAGGCCAAGGATTAGTTATTCTATTTGATTCTGCTAATATAATATTTAAAAGGATATATTTTGAGCTACGAAAGAAGATATGGTATAGACAAATATAGACAAGGACGAATTATAGGCTCTATATTTAGTCCTTTTTAGACAAATTGGGCGGATGGACAAATTGACAAAAAATTGAAACAATAATTTTATAATCTACTGGCAAATCTTTCATAATCGTCAAAATCTGTATTGGTAACTACTGTAGTTCTATAAACTTTTTTCCCATTCACAAACTGTAAAATCTATTAGTTTTGTGGGTGTTCAAGAAACTTCTCAATGAAACAACAACAACTCCACATGCAAAAACACATACACTGCGCGACAAATGCTTAGGTTCACTCATATTTCCTTCCATGAAGCGGTAAAATAAAACCTTACCAGTTCAAGAAATGTTTTTTTTTGGAAGTATTAAATATCACAAACAAAATGAATGGACTGAATCCCCACAGGACATTTTCCTTAAATTACAGTAATTGATTTAATTCAAAGAGTCAATTTCCAGTGCGACAATCGCTTAGGTTCAGGGACGATTTTACCGTTTTACATAATGTTTTCGCTGAAAAATATTTCAGAAAAGTATGAAAGAGGATAAATACGAAAAAACAGGAGCATTTTTTTGTAATTTAATAGTGTGTATTTTCGCCATTTTTATTTATAATTTCATAAAGCCTTCGAGGCAGGTAATCGTATAAAGAATGCAGCACAGATATCGGTATTTTAGACCAAGCTGTCTTAATTCCATGAATTACCACTTCTTTAGAGTCGTATTGTTTACCACTACTGTAAACCTCCCGAACAAGCCACCCCCAAATGTTTAATGCCAGGGGAGATAGGCACCCAGTCTAACAAAGCCACATTTTTCTCCTCAATAAGCGATTTAACCACCCTCGCTGTATGAATTGGGGCAAGATCATGTTGCAATATCCAAGGATCGCCTCCGTACATGACATTTATCATAGGGATTTCCTCTTTTAAGAGCTGTTTATAAGATGAACTGGTTTAGTAACCTCGTAGAATGACCAAGTCGATAGTTCCATGATATGATGTGGCTCCCCATACAATAACGGAACCTATTCGGAAGTGATGGCGTGACAGGTACATAGGGTCCTTCCTATATAATCATGATAGTAGGAGAACCCATCTGGACCGTCCACACAAAGCCGTTTTCCATCCGTAAATATTACCTGCGTCCATTGTGATGTCCAGTTCATGAATCTTGAGGCGAATTCCAGGCGCTGTAGGCGATGTTGCGGGGTTAAGGCTATTTTTTTCTTTAATCGTAAACGTTTTAAGCAAGATGAAGATCTAAGAACTCGTTGGATGGTCCTTACACTTGCTGATAACACTAAAATCTCCCCAAGCTTACGCGCAGTAAAGGGCGAGTTCGAGGCTTCTCTTAAGAGACTTCGCCTTGATGCACCGGAAATCGCTTTTTTTCTGCCTCCTGCGTATCGTCGGCCATAATTTCCACTATCTCGTATAAAATTATTAACAAGGTTCAAGCTCCGCTGAATCCGTATTGCAATTTGTCGGTTTGAATATCCTTCTTGCTTTAGTATGGAAATTGTCGCCTTTTCCTCGGCAGAAAATTGATTTCCTTTTGACATTATCCACTATACGACTCACAGAGTATAACGCGAAAAAAAATGTTTCCACAAACACTTCTCACCAGGACGAGATAACTCTTTAAAGTAAGTGAACCTATACAATTGTCGCAGTGGAAATTGCGATTTTCATTCTAAAAAATTGCGTTAGCTATGCGAGTTGCTTAATAGAAATGTAATATTTATTAAAATAACCGTTAGTTGAGAGAGCATCATTTAAAAATTATTTCCGATCAGAATACATAGAAATTATATAATTTTAAAGGAAAATATCCATGAACCTAAGCATTTGTCGCGCAGTGTATATAATGAAATAAAATAATACAATATTTGACATAATATTTTTGTAAGGCTGCTCAATTTTCCACACATTTCGTATTATTTCTACGTTATTGTTGCATTATCTACATTCCAAACTTCATGTAAAATATCGGCTTTCATATATTTTTCGCTTTATTAAAAAATATTTACTAAAATATTATAAATATTTACAACTTTTTGAAAAAAAAATCAAAAATATACTTTGAATACACTTTCCCCGTATCATGCCTGATGTTACATATATGTAACACCCTCGAGTATTCGAGTGCCTGATGTTACATATACGTATATGTAACAGTGCCGGGAGCCTGAACCCGGCATCCGGGGAAAAACATTTTTTCTACAAAATGTGTTTTTAGCCATTTTAAGTCGACGTGGAAAATTTCAGCTCAATCGGTAAGATTTTAGGGTCTCGTCGTTAATGGGTTAATGAAAAGACTCGGTTATCGGGAAAACCGGTACTTTGAGCCCGGTTAAAACCGGACGGTCTAACTGGCTTTGCATCCCTAGTATTCGCCCGAAATGAGCAAAGCACTTTAATACCCAACCAATATTATCGAACACTCGAGCAACGGACATATCATTTTTCCATATTGGCAAGAGCTATTTCTCCGAAGTATTTCCTCTCATGTACATTCTGTTCATTGTTCCTTTTGGCTACGCTGTTATTGACCATACCAACAGAAATATGTATGTAAAATTATTGCAATTCCCCGAAGAAGACAATTCTCTCTATACTATAAGAGCTAAGAGGCTAGCTTTAAAGTGGACAATCGAAGGTCAAACAATATTTTCATCGTAAATTTTGCGTTCTTCAACAAACTGGATTATTCAAAGAAAATTACTGTAGAGCGCTCGTATAACTTTTCAGTTTCTTGGAAATATCGAGAAGTATGCAAAATAACAAATCAGAAAGGCTTTCATGTGTTTGTTTTAGAGGAAAATTAACTTATTTGACAGGAAATAAATCGATGGTTTTACGTCTTATTTTTTACGCAACATATACAGGATAATTTCCAAAGATATACTGAGTTGGATCTATACAGGGTGTCCCGTTCATGGTGGAGAATCTTTTAATGGTAGATAGTGTGGCTCATTTGGGGAAAATTAATGTTCTACGAGACACCTCTATTTTGAACCGTTACAATGTAAAAGCACTTTTTGTAAATTGTGTAAAAATACCAGACTTGCCGAACTAAATCAAAATTTGCCAAACCACCAAACATGTCATCCGAGATATGACTTCACTTTCCGAAACTACATAAAATTTCCTATAAAACGACACCTCGTCCGTTACGAAGTTGCTCGTATCTTCCGAGATACACCAGTTCAAACTTTGAAGAAATTTTAAAATCGGTTTTTCATGCAAAATTCAAATGATAAAATCGTAACGGTACTTTGAACTGACAAATCTGCAAAGTTGAAAAAAGTTGCCTCATTATGTTAGCTCTCGAACGACATATAAAAATTTGCGAATTTAACGTTTCAAAAGTAAAAAAATGTGGTTTTCGTGTAATGCAAATCATCTGATATGATGAAGATAAATTTGTACGATCAACACAGTTCATTTTGTTGGGCGAAAAAACTTTACATTGAAATCACATTTTTTTACCTTTGAAACGTTAAATTCGCAAATTTTTAAATCGTGAGCCCTTAAAGGGGATGTTTAGGACAAAGGATTTGATCAACGGCGGAACTCCACTTCTGGCCTAACTCGCGGAGACGGGCGTGGGCGCCACGCGTTTCAATAAGAAATCCCGGTCACCATCGATTCAAAACGCGAAGAAATCGGCGGTTTGTAAATTTAACCGCCCCAATCCGAAACACCCACCAACACTATTCCAATTCCACCCGTTTCACCAGCACCGTATCGCCGGTCACTGCACCTAGAACAATCGTAAATTTCCCACTGTGCTTCACAAGAATAACTAACAATGAACTGCTGGATTTGCATTTCTTATATTCATATTCTTCACGTTATAAAATTTACAGTTTGTTGTGTGTTTCTCACCAAATAATTGTCGCGGCACGGTAATCGCTGCGGCTTCGGCAAGTCCAATCGCCTGCTTCGAGCATCGGTAAGTCGCAGCCCTCCTCTGGGTTGTTGGTTTCGCTCCCTGGTCGAGTTGTAAAGCGACAACGTATCCCACACTGACTCAATTTCCCCACAACTGGGTCTAGGCCTGTTCGGTACCGAGATTTCAGTACCGGGTTTCGGTTTTTTTCAATACCCGGTACCACAAGCGGTTTCCCTGACTCAGGTTTTTTTTCAGTACCGACGATTTTTTTAACCATAAGCCGGTTTTTTTGAGTACCGGGTTAAAAACCGACTCAGTTTTTTTTTCAGTACCGACGGTTTTTTTTAACCATAAGCCGGTTTTTTTGAGTACCGGGTTAAAAACCGGTACCAAAAAACCTGAAAAAACCGGCTCATGGTTGAAATGAATCGTTCTTTTTAACTCGGTACCGAAAAACCGACTCGTCGGTCGGTTTTTTTAACTCGGTACCAAAAAAACCGGGATATCGGTACTTTAGAATATCGGGTCCGGTACCAAGTGAACACCGGTTTTGTACCGGGATCCCGGTTTTTGGAACAGGCCTAACTGGGTCTGCTTCGCAGGGCGTACAAAGACGAAAGAGAGCTTTTCACTTTGACTTCCCCCTTTTGTCACCTCGGGTGCCGCCGTCATGGCCGCCGTCATACCCGCCATAAATACGAATGGGGCGAGAACTAATTGGCTGAATTCAAATTGTAAGAAAACGACCGGACGGGTAAACTTGGACGACAAGAACCATCGTATGATCATTTCACACTATCCCATCAAAACACGGACCGGCGAACAATAATCACACAGCAAGTATGTATAAATGTTGCCATGCACGCTCCAAAGTTAGTGTACAATGAAGTGACGAGTCGACAAGATTAAAATGCAAGTAAAACACGCGCTAATTGTCTTTGCAGAACGCCTGAACTATTGGTAGGTGCAATCGTCTTATCGATCATGCGAAAGATCTTACGAAAGAAAAACAATCGTGTCACGATTTTTTTCTTTCGTAAGACGCGTTCTTACAATGTGAAATGGACAATGCTTGTCTGCTGGCCACTACAAAAGCTCTCTTGTCTTGCAAGTTTACCCGTCCGGTTTCGTCTTACAATCTGAAATCAGCCATTTAGTGCTCCGCTTTGCCGCATACCGGATGTCGCCTCGATCTTCGCTATTATGGTTGCTGTATCGATTATTGAGCAGCTTAAT
This sequence comes from Microchrysa polita, assembly GCA_949715475.1. Classification (NCBI taxonomy): domain Eukaryota; kingdom Metazoa; phylum Arthropoda; class Insecta; order Diptera; family Stratiomyidae; genus Microchrysa; species Microchrysa polita. The sequence continues at coordinate 111,758,936 of OX454416.1, read as the reverse complement.
ACTCTGGTTGAATTCGCTTATGGTTGGGGTATCGAATGATACGCTTGGTGAGTCACATTGGTGAAATGTTATTGTTTCAATTGATCTTCTTCTTCTCAGTACCGTATAGCCCCATGTGGAGCCATGGTGCGTTAATTCAGCCGTTTATAGGCAATTTCGACTCAACGTTACATTGCATATAATTTCGGAGTGTTATAATGTTGCAAGCACTATATATTTCATATCCGCACATGTACGGAAATTTTGGACCACGAGATTCGATCTCCGGACCTCTAGATAACTACCATCGTAGAGTGGGACTCAACCAAGTGAGCCACAGTGCGTGGTTTCAATTGATAGTAGGTGAAATATCAACACCCCAGTGGTATCGGGTGACAATATCCCGACCAACATATTCCCGTTTTTCATACAGGGTATACTTAAGTCTTGACTACCGAAAGACCCGACCAACTATTTTTTTAATTTTAACGGTAAATATGGTGGCGCTTAGAAGGTAACTATTCTTTCAAAAATCGCATCCGCGATTTATGAAAGACTACACAGAGAAAAAACCCATCACTTAAATTTGAAGTCAAACATATTAAAAACAAAATTGGATCACATCAATAAATCATTCTAAAATCAAATAGTTTTCTATTAAATTTATTATGATTCACTTTAATGATCTGTTCAAAATTAACTGAAACATCAATTTAAATGTATTCAACTTTGTTTTAAAGTTGTTTCATTTTGAAGGCTGTGTCCGTCACATGTACATAAGCCCGCCAGCCGCCACTATTTTGTGCAGACTAGTAATCTCTGATAGCTTAGGTGTAGGAAGTAGGACTACGAAACCGAAACGAGGTACCCGGTTCGATTCCCAGTAGAAGCAAAGTGAGAAAATAAAGATTTTAGAATATTGTAAAAATACAAAAAAAAAACAAAAAAAAATTAAAAAAAAAATAAAAAAAAATTAAAAATAAAACTAAAAAAAAAATAATAAAAAAATAGAATAAAAGGGAAAAAATATTCTTTCACTTTTCTAATTTTACAATCAAAACATTTTAAATTTAAAGTGAAACACTTTTAAAATAAAGTGAAATCACTTTGATAATAAAGTGATATTCAATTTTGATTTGACATGCAGCAATTTTTAAAGTACAAGAATCACTTTAATATTTCCACTATTGATTCAAAATGAAACATTTTTGAATTAAACGTAAACGTATATGGAGCCAAATCATATTTGAAAATGTTTGAATCATAGATATTATTTTTGATTTTATAACGATTTTTTTCTCTGTGTAGGTACTTACCTTCTATGACGGGATATTAAAAAGCGAGATATTGAAAAGCGGTATTTTGAATTATTGGGTTATTGAAATGGCGGGATTTTTATTAGACGGGTTTTCAATTAAGCGGGATTTTAAACTGGCGGCATAATGAATGAATTTAAAAAAGTGGTTCTATGAGAAAGTGGGCGGTCCCCCCTGGCCGATGATTATGGTAAAAAAAATCCTTATCAATGTAGTAAAAAAATCACTGCACTTTACAATGCTTGAAGGTGTAAAAATGCGAGTTTGAATCCAGGCATTTCGTAAAATTTTCTCCTGGAGAGACTGTAGTCGGAAAAACTAACCAATAGGTCTGGCTGCAACTACTATGAAAAAAATTTTATTTTTTAGAAGAAGTAAAAATTTTATACGTAGAGTCATTCTGCCAATTCTAAACTAGCATTTTTAAAAAGTAACAGCTTTTACATCATTTTCGTAGATTTACTGGGAACGTTTTAAAGTAGACATATTTTGAAGTGGTATTAGTACAAACATGTTTTTCCCATATTTTCTTCTTTTTTTACTTATCTATTCTCATGGCCTATATCTAGTAGAAAGTTTGATGGCATTTTCAAATTCCAATATCTTTGAGAAAATATTTGTTACTTTTTTGGTAGATTTTACCCGGATATTAGTCTGCAGACTTAGGAAAATAGGTGAAAAAATAGGGAATTTTCAAGCGCAAATATCATTTCATTCTAAATGTTTCGTAAATTTCTTGGTAAAATCTATTTAGAAAGACGTTCGCAGGTCACTCATACTTAGTTTTAACTATTACAAACTTTTTTCAAATTTTTGCAAAATGCTTCTAAACATATAATTTTAGGATATCATGAAGTATGAAGTCGCTGCGATTTCATCTTCTATACTTTCTTAACCGAAATATAGTGCCAAAGGTCTGGCCAGACCTTTGTGCCGACAGAAGGGTTAAACTGCTTATCCGATTTTTTTGGGTTTATTTATTCTTAGGAAAAATTGTTGGCGACGATCGAAAGAAAATATGTAGGTACTATGAGTATTCAATTTTTGAAAAATCTTTAAATGTCCGTAGCTGAAGAGTTAATAATTCAGGCTCATTTATACTCCTTTTTGCTGGAAATATCACGAGGAATCATATTTGGGTGCCTTTATGCGATAGTTTCCGTACATACCGTATAGAACGAGATTTGTGAAATTGTTATGGACGCTGCGCTGTCCTGTAATCCATTCAATAAAACGCACCTAATAACTAATTTAAATTAAAAACGGCGTTTCATTCATCGAGTACAGGAGAGGACTTGACAAGGCGAGACAGTCCATCTTTGGACCAAGGTCACATATGTGTAAGTGACATCTAATTTCCAAGATCTTAACTACTTTTTTGTTGACGTGTTGAGATGAACAGCACGCTCAGCAATGTTATTTGTCCCCATCATAGATATCATAGTCTTTCACATGGGTCATGACCCTGTGTACCGACTACTCTAAAATTTGCATAACAATATTTTCGTGACCGAAAATTTCAACTTCTAAGAAAATAATGATGTTGATAAAAAGGGGCTTTACCCTCGTTATTCGCGGTCCCAACATTCGCGAATTCCCTTCTTCGCGATTCATATTTTGCGACACTTCTTCAACATTCACTATTAGTCTAGTACAGATAGCTCAAAACCCAAACATAAAAAAAAAAGAAATTTTTGATGCCAAATTGTTGAATACACTGCTCAATATACGCAGTTAAAAGTTACACTAATTTGCGCCATGGGTTAAGGGGGGAAGGGGTGGCAACGGGGTGAAAATTCCGTTTTTTGCAAATATCTGGAAAACTATGGGTCTGACCTTGAAATGTCCTGAGGATGAAACAAACTACATAAAATTACCTTTGTAATGATATGTAACACTCTGGAAATTTCTGCAGAAAGTTATACCTTAGACCCAAAAATATTATAGTGAATATACATTTTTTGAGTTTTACATTTCGCACTGTAACTCTTGATAGAATAGACCTACCGTCCTAAGATCTTGTCCATATATTGATAACGAAATTCGTTTGATTTGTACCAAAAATTGGAGTCCTCCGACCATTGACGCCCCCCGCACTCCTCCTAACATTTTTCAAAAAGGCATGCCTGTAGCTTCTTTTTAAATTGAGCCAGGCAGATCAAATTTGGTGGGGTGCCTAGTCTAAGCCCCATTATGCTCCTTACCAAAAATTATAACCGTCCAATCAAAACTAAGGGTACCCCCCATGCAACGTGAACCAAAATTCTAACAAATTTCACATTTTTTCACTTCTAAATTCTATCTAAAATGGAAAAATAAAATTTATCTCTTAGAACGTCATTATAACAGTTAATTGTAGTATTCTGAAAGTATGTGCAAAAGTTTGCACCAAAGCGTACGCTACAAGTATCAACAAATTGGGGTTGAAGGTCATTGGTACCAGTTCTAAGGCTATTTCCGAATATATCGAGTAACGTGTACTAGCAAACTTCAAACCCGATTTTTCGTACTTGTAAGAGACGCTCTGGTACAAACTTTTGAATATACATTCAGAAGACTACAAATAAATGTTATAATGACGTTCTACGAGATACATTTTATTTTTCCATTATATAGATAGAATTAAGAAGTGAAAAAATGGGAATTTTTTTTGAATTTTGGTTCACTTTGTATGGGAGGTACACTTAGTTTTGATGGTAATAATTTTTGGTAAGGAGCATAATGGGGCTTAGGCTAGGCACCTTACCAAATTTTATTTGCCTGGCTCAATTTGAAAAGAAGCTACAGGCATGCGCTTTTGAAAAATGTTAGGAGGAGTGAGGAGGGCCTCAATGGAGGGATCACTTTAATTTTTGGTAAAAATCAAACTAATTTTGTTGGTAATATAATGAACAAGATCCTGTGACCCTAGGTCTATTCTATCAAAAGGTACAGAGCGAAATGTAAAATGGAAATTCTCTATAATACTTTTACGTATAGGGTATAATTTTCTGAGAGAATGTCTAGAGTGTTACATATCATTACAAAGGTAATTTCATGTAGTTTGTTTTATCCACAGCACATTTTAAGGTCAGACTCATAGTTTTTCAGATATTTGCAAGAACTGAATTTTCACCCCTTTGCCACCGCCTCCCCCATTAACCCATGGCGCAAATTAGTGTAACTTTTTTACTGCGTATATTAGGCAGTGTATTTAACAATTCGGCATCAAAAATTTATTTTTTATTTTTTTTTTTTATGTTTAGGTTTGGGGCTATTTTGAACAAATTGTACTGGACTATGTGCTTATCCGCGATTTCGTTCTAGTTCGAATGCAAACATTTGAAAAAAATTGAACTCAATTTTAGTGTTCGTTTTAACCATTGCGATTTGTTTGAAAGCAATAAAATTAATTCACCGCTACAGCACACATATTTTTCCACCCTAATCAATTTAGATTAGAATAACACTAAAACCATCATAATATTTTAATTTTTCGGGGAGTAGCAAGCGTGGATTTGTCAACAATATTCCATGAAATGATTGAAACCGCCCTTTACCGGGACAAAAAACTGCACTGGGGCTCAATGCCGCAACATATCAATTGACACTATTGCTTCGCGCGAATGCAGAGGAAGACTTGTAATAGAATTTTCTCGTTTATCAGTGATAAGACTGGTCGTCCGAAAATTTGAAATTATCTCAAAATCACTGCAAAACAAGAGACGTAAACCGCTTTTCTTGATCTAAAACGTCATGTTTGGGAGCCAAAAAAGCGACGCGCCACTGGTTTATTAGAGTACGAGTATGCGATACCATCTCTAACAAGTAGAACGAGGTAAATCTGTATGAATGAGCCGATGCGTTGTCGTTATGGGAGAGCTGCTTTTTCGCTCTAAACGAGACGTGTCGACATAGAATTTGGCCAATGAAAGGCTGCTGCATTTCTCTGTAAATGTTCTTCTATTCTAGATAAAAATTTGTGTGGATCACCTCCTCCGAGTCCCCAAAATGAAAGAAAGGCTTTTCGGCCCATAAGATCGTCCTTAGCAGTACCCCATGTTTCCCACATGTTCATTATAATCACATGATATGCCCTTTTCATATCTCCTATTGGCATCGATTCCATTCATTGATCGGCTACCATGCTGCTGCAACAAGTGCAAGGAATCAAAAACCACTCCAAAAGTTTCGCGACGATTTCGTGGAACGCATCCCTCGCGAATTCATGCATGGTAATCGCTGTTACAAAAGAAGCTCGCGAACAGAAGAATGAAAGAAAGAGTTTAATCAGTTCCATTTAAAAGCTACATAATTGAATAAAAAAAAATAGTCATAAAATCAACCTTTACAGATACAGAAAACCGTCGACTATCCAAACTACTGTCGACAGGGGTGGTTCGATGGATAACCGAAAGTTCGGTTAACCGAGTTTCCATAGAAAAATTAGAAAATTGACGAAAAGTTAATTTAAGCACCAAACTCAAAATATGTAAATCGTCTAGAATTGAGCAAAAATAAGAAATTCTTTAATTCAGTGATGCTCACTTCAGACACTTGATTTTTTATTGGATTCGATGCATTCTACAGAAATAAAACTATGAGTCCCCGGTCCGGTTAATCGAATGTTCCGATATTAGTCGGCGTTCGGATAATCGACGCTATGTAATTACTTAATATATCTCTTCTTATTTCCAATTACATACTCCACATGAAGGCCTGCGTTACGCAAAATTCAAGTCTAAATGGAGTTGACATTTACACTCGTACGCAGTCCAGTTGATCGCCAAACGCGACCCACATGCGTACCACCAGTATCTAAACCTTACACTTATCCGTACAATCATCTGGGTCCCGCGTAATAATGTATCAAAACTACTGAATCTCACAAAAGAAAAACCTGGTTCCTTCGAGAAAATTGATTTACTAAAATTGTATAACCGTCCGAGAATCTGAGCCATTCCGGGCAAGTTTCCTTAACGGGCAGTGAACGTAACCATATTTAGTCGATGCTATTTGTGTGAACATGGTCTAGGTAGAGCTAGAGATACACTCTCGTAGGTATAGTACATTGGAGGTAACATTGATGCATGCGTAATTGGCCATATAGAAAATATCTAAGCATCTAGTACGTGGGCTAAACTTGGTATTTGCTCGTCGTCGTCGTGGTAGCGTTCGCCTCTATAGTTATAGTACAATTTTATTTTATTTTTACTTTTTTGGTAAAGACAGGAAAGTGACCACCATCTAGCTCCAGCAATTTTCAAGAGTTTGTAGAGAGCTTCAGCGATAAGTTGGCGACAATAATTGTTGCTAACGTGCCAGAATCGCGTATGTGTCGCACTCGAACTTGTTTCAAACGAGGGGACGAGGTGGACATTGGCTTTTATAGCTGGAACTAATATGGATATGTGGTCATTGGCTTCATTCGCCATCTGTATCGTTTGTTCATTACAATGAATCAGATTCAGGTGTAATGTTAAATTTCATCATGAAAACTGAAAAGTTTTAAACGAATTAATGTCTTATTGCTTAATGCGAAGACCATTATGACTGTGCGAGGCGCTCATTTTTCATGGAGAGTAATTGATGATGGTTAGCCGTAATTTCTAATTGAAAATAAATTATGTCTCTTAATTTATGCATGCTACATGATGAATGAGAAAATTTGTTACGTTTTATCGAATTGAAGTTAATGAAAAATTCAAGTAAATTTCTAATGGTTCTTGTGCGTTACAAGAAATGTTCCATTGGAAGATGGAAGACCGTGTCGCGTCGTCGCCTACGCACGTTTCTGTTCGACAAGCAAAAATAAAATGATTTTCATGAAATTGGTTTGTCGCTCGTTCCATTACCCGAGTTGTATGAATTTCGGGATTCTATGGACTACCTTAAAAAAGAGCTGGTATCCGGAAGACAAATGCAGAGGAGGCAATATAAGCTTGGTACTATGTCAAATATGACCTGAAAAAATTGTGTATGCGAATTCTGTTACAGTACAGTGAAAACTCGCTGTATGAAAATTAAATTATTGTTATTGGTTGTACTAAATAATCAAATTAAGTGGGTGGGATATTTACAGTTGAAATGTATGTACATACTTCAATTTTCACTTTACTTGTGATGTAGGTATTTAGTCAGTGGCGAATCAACTTGACTCGGGCCCTTCCGCTAACTTCTTGAGTGGAACGTAGTCAAGTCTCAGGATCGAAAGTACCAAACAACTATCGCCGATTTATGCTTTTAATATACACTAGGGGGCTTCGAACTTCCATTACAAATTGATTAATTCCAATATGAATGCTAATTTCCATTTCAAATTAACGAGATTCCATGTCAAAATTATTAATTTTAAAATTATTTTGTCGAATTTCTAAATCTTGTTGACGAATTTCCATTACAAATTGACGAATTTCAAAACCATGGTGATGAATTTTCATGTCAAATTTGCGAATTTCGAAATCATGTTGACGAAATTCCCGATCAAATTTACCGAAAATGATTGTGGATTTCCGTGTCCAATTGACGAATTTCCACATCCACATTTCCAAGATCAAATTAACCAATATGCAAATCACGTTGACAAAATTTTATGTCAAATTGACGAATTTTCAGGTAAAATTTACTACTTTAAAAATCATGTTGACGAATTTCTTTTACGAAACGAATATACACGTCAAATTTATGAATTTCCACATCATATTGACGACTTTCCATTTCTAATTAATTTGACTCGTCTCGTTTACGAATTTCCATGTCAAATTATCGAATTTGACGGATTTTCATTTTCAAACAATTGGGTTTCATTGGCCGTGTGTATGCGGCCTTATAGTGAGGCGACCAGTATAGAAATTATTTAGCACAAGCTTCAATACCCTAAATATCTGCTTGGAATACGTGAGTACTCAAAAATGATTTATGATTGAGGAAACTTATGCTTTTGTCGTCACATCGGAAGTTCTGAAAAATCGTACAAGCACGAAATATTCATTCTACAGAAGCATCGATTTCATTTGTTCCAATCTGGGAAAATTTCAGGAGGCTTGTAGCTGGGATATTAGTGGCTCACGGCCAAATAATCACGTATTCTAAGAAAACATGTCCAATATTTAATGTAGATTCAGAAGTTCTTGGTACACCCAAATGCTCCTCTAGGCTTCCTATAAAAATAGACTAAGAAGCATATGACATATGTATCTGTGCCCTTGTTTAAAGTGAAGGTGAAGCCAATGCGTTTCGAAGATGCTTTATAATCCTCTAATTTGGCTTTAAGAATAAACTTTTGAAGGCGGAGTCACATTACAATTTGAGATGAGGAAGCTGTTGGGCGCATTAAAATACAACTTACAAGAATGAATTTACAGTTTTTATGATTATGTCGGCAGTTCCTATTTTAAAGTTTCAAAAATTTGCCGCTCTTTGAAACCTGCCGCCTCAAGCAGTTGCCCAGGATGCCCTGGGAAATCAGGCCCTGGCTGGTCTCTTGTGTCTTTTTTCGGCAATAGCGTCTTCGCTGCTTTTTCGTTTCCTTTCGGTTCGTTTAGTACTAATCTTTCAAAGGGTTTCAGCAACTCAATGGTGTAGCATCTGATTTAGGACTCACTTGTACAAGAGCCTAGCATTCGCCACAGTTAGGTCCACCAAATGCTAAAACATGCGAACTTGCCAACGCTTATTACTTAGCGAAATTTTATATCGTCCCAAAATACTGTCGATTAAGTCCACCCCTCCCATATGGCGGTTTTATTCTGCGACCACAAACAGCCGATCGAAATATACTTTTTATTCGTTTTGTCGAATCTTCGAACTTCCGTTTAAGGCCATGTGTCCAACAGAGACATCAACTCCGACGATATTTGCAACGTATTCGACCGACGACGTCGCACGAATTTCTTTATAATATTGTCGTTCGTCGGAGAGCTTACAACTTGGTATTCGATTCTTTCGGACGAAGTAGTTATCGAAATATAGGCGGGAGTTTTCATACATTGGTATGATCCGTGCCAACCAAACAACAACATTAGAGGAAGCTCCTAAACTAGGCTCTCAAAGTATATTCTGTTACACTGTCTCTGGCTCATTTCTATAAACGAATCCAGATACGCCACTAAGGACTTGAATTTCGCAGCCCCTATAAGGTATTTTCGGGTTATATATTTGCAAGCTGTTTCTTGATTTAGTCTACACACAGATATTGTTCCAACGGAATCTTTCCAAATAAATCATTGAGTGCTTCATAACAGGTCGAATTAAAAAGACGATCGTGATCAGGATATGATCGTAGGACATCCTTACTGTTATTGTTGAAATGAATTAGTTGTGCTGATTTTCTCGAATGTCAGCACTCGTATGGTTTCCTGAATAACTGAAACTCCGATAGTCTTGCCTCTCAATAGTTCCTTACTTGAGGAAGATGTATTATTGACATATTTAAGACAACACCAATGAATTGCTGTAGATCTAATGTTGGGCTTCTTTTGAACCGAATACAAGTTGGTTTCTTGGGGCTTGGGCAATCATCAAATTTGCTGGCAACTTCGAATTTCACAGAAGGAAAGTTGTAGGTCGTTAAGACACAGATTTTTTCTTTTCCAGATAAGGTCTTCCCTCCGCTTGTATTGATTTGATGAAGTTGTTGTGGTGGTTAAAATAGAGCAACTCCTTGGTCCTCAAAATGTGATTCTCAACATTTGTGTCATCCATTTCCACGTCTGTTTTAAAATCTGGTGGGTGGTTAGGGTCCACCAAACTATCATCTTCTGAGAAGTCTAGTCCATCTTCGCTGTTGCACAAATCTTCTAATATTTTACAGATATGCTCTGGTGCCAAGCCTCTTGATGCCAATCTAAAACCAACCGTAAAATAAGAAAAAAAAACGTAGACTATAGCATAATGTTGCAAAATGCAGCAAACAAAAACTCGCTTTTTTGTACATTTTCAGTTAAACGCTTGCAAGTACATCAAACCGAACAATTATTCAAAAGAAGATGTGCTACACAGAACTGATGCATTGATACAATGCAATGCAAAAATCTGGAAAAATTTTGCTGATTTGAAGCTATATGTGTGTTGCAGAATTGCAACGCGGTGCTACAAAGGGTTAATGTAACTTCCTAAGAGGCGCTGCCGGTGGATGAAATTGCAAATTTTAGTTCGTTTTTTCATTTCGGTGTCTGGAATTTTACATAGGGCCTGGACTGTGAAGTAGATATGCCCCATTTGGTCGACATACCTGTGCTTAAACAGTTTTTTTTTTTGGGTAACTCGAAGTCCAACTGTCTCCCATTTTCAATACCTTCAATATATAGAGACAAGATTTGCAGTTTATTTTTAAAATGAAATTTAAGGTTTCTTAAATTGCATTTAAAGTCCTTGAGGGAATGGGTCGATGAATAACATCAAACTGTGAATTACTATGCGTTCTCTAAATTAATTTTAAAATCCTTGCCAGCAATTTTTTACAAAACATTCTACATTTTCTCAATCCGCTATTAATTGATCGATATAAATCAGCAACCACCCAGCAAAAAATCTGATCAGGTTTGTCAGGTTTAAGGAATAGGTAAGGGAAACGATTTCAGCTTTGGCCTTATAATAATTCTTACGAAAGCTTTATTGCTTCTTTCTGTCATGGATAATTCGCATTCGCTTTGTTTATTATTAAACTAAGGCACAATTCAGACTTACTTTAGTTTATTGCCAGCTTTACTTCCAGACAGGTATAAATAGTTATTATAATAATGGTTACGTAAGGCTCTTTATAATTTAGTTCAAACTTTAATTCATACCAGAAATAAGACAAAATTACATTTCAGTAATTTAAAGTTTTTGTAAGCCTTTGTATAAGGTATCTAAAATGTTTTTTTCTGAAAAGCTTTCCATTTCCTTATTAAAAATATATTTAGTTCTTAAGTAAGTCTTATTTTAAGTTTCTTTCCAAATTGAAATTAAGTATCATTTTGCGAGGAGATTGCTATGACAGGCTCTGTGGCTCAGTTGGTTGAGTCACGATGCTAGTAATCTAGAGGTGCAGAGATCGAATCTCGGCGTGGTCAAACATTTCCGGGCATGTGCGGATATGCACTATGTCCCACAAGAGGGGGGGGGGCGGGAACACAGAAGAAGAATAATGCCATAATAGTTCAGAAAAATCACAATTTTTTATAATTCTCTAAACATTATCAAACCATTTACATAAGGATATGAAAAGGTATTATAATCTTTTTTTTTCAGGCATCCGTATAACTTATTAAAAGCTACTGCTAAATCTTTTTTAAAGGCTTAAATAGTTTTATTATAAGGTAAAAGTTACGTATCTGAGCTTAAACCTTATCGCCAATGACATGGCCTGTGCTTCGGTAAGGTATCTGACAGGTTAATGCCTTTGCAACGCGTAATTCCTTACCGAAGGTTTCCCTTACTTCAAAGGTATACAGCGTATGGATACAAACCTTAAATAAGCCTTCAATTTTTTGCTGGGCAACTGTCCATATATACAAAATACTGCCAATTAAAAGCTCATTTCAAACACACATAATGTCCACACAAAACAATTTCGTAATTTTTCCATCAATCGGCTCGTCAAAACAACGTCTCAACATGCAATCGAACGCAGCGCAGCGCGATATGTTCCACATTTAAATTCGAATCATATCAGCATATGTAATATACATACAAAATAGCAATATTCAGACAGGTAACCAAATCTGACACTGAGAGTTCAGGAAAGGTGAATAAAATCTGAAACGACCACATTTCGACTTCATGTGGTCTTTTAAATCTTACGCAGACTTAAAATCATAATACTCTGGTCTCTGTGAATATTGCAAATGGCTATGGTATGCAATAAAGTGTGCGATCTATGAGTTGGTACTTCGCTGATGGCGGCGACGACCGGCTTTTTAGTTGTGACAACTCAAAAAAAATCTCAGGGTCAAACACGAATGTCCAAAACTGTCGCGCGACCCACTCACTTCTTGTATACGTGAACGATTTAGCGACAGCTTAATAAGTACAAGACGAAAAAAATGTTTCTCTTAGATTTTTACTAGACACATTGTGTATGTTTTGTTGTTTTTTTGTATGGTGTAATAGTGTGTTTGAAGAGCAGATGTTAAATTGATTTGTTTTGTCGACTCTAATTGCTTCAAATAGTGCTAAAACAATTTGTTGACAATGTTGACCTCAAGCTAATCGGCAAGTTTGAGTGATTTTTTTATACAATTTGAACTGCTTTGATGTCACAATGCAATTGGCCATAGTAATTATCATAATTGAAGCTTTTTTGAAGTAAGCCCAATTTTCGCCGAAAGATAATCTACCAACGCATACAGTATTGACTACTACTATTTACAATAAAAAAAAAATCAATCAGGAAATCACGAGTATGCATAATACCTGTTCTGAATGTCCTTATTGCTTCTTTCTCAAAAATATAGTTAGCGCGAGTTATAGTTGGTAACGAAACGCTCTATTCCAGGTGTAAAATGCAACTGAATTTATTTCTGAACATGATTCTTCTTATCTCTATCTACAGTTATAATTCTTGATGATAAAATTATGTATTTGTTGCTAACTAGTACATATTGAAAATAATATTAACTAAACTAAATTCAAGAGTGCTGAGTGTAAAGTCGTCGTCATGCTAGGCTAAATCCAGCTGAGTCAAATGTTTAAGAGAGCTTGGCAGTAGATCTCGCAACTCGCGTTTTAATAAACTTTTCCCTTGTTATTGTTGTGCAACACAGTAAAAAGTAGCCGCAGCCTTTCCATTTTTTGCTTTGCTTTCGCGCTCACATCTGGTAAATTTATATCCACACCAGATACAGCTACAACCCTACGATATCTTTTCCGCTACTCCTTACTCCTAGTTGAGGGGAACAGAGTCGCGAAAACATTTAAGAAAACGAAAGACTTACCCGAGTAACCTTTATAAACTTTTTATAGTTTAGGTGAACAATTTCACCAAAGTCCAAATTTTTTTGTCAAAATTTAGATAAACGAAAGCTGCAGTGTCGTAGCTAGCTTCCGAGAGGGAAGGAGAGGGGATATGCAGTTTGGACTTATTTTTTTCTGCACAACGGAGAAAGGAAAAACTCTGCGATAGGGTTTTCCCACAGTGATATCAGGTCAGTGGGCACAGCTGGGCATAGAAATAAATGAGCTGCATCATGAGGCGCACCAACACAATTCGGACAGATGTTTTGAATGTCCGGGTTTATTGGATATAGGTATGAATTTGGACGCGAACAAAAGCCCGCCCGAAGTTGAGCTAAAGTTGTGCTGGTGGCTCGCGGTGGCATTGAGGGGACTCTATTGACACCCAGACCCAAGATAGACCGATTCACTTCCACAGTGCGAATCGCGGCGATGGCGGCTCTGTATGCTTCCTCATCGAAGAGGTCCCTTTTGTATCCCTGAACCTCTCTCTCTCAAGGTTTTGGAGTCCACGTCTGACATTACGTGGGGGTCGAATTCGGTCCATGAGATGATTGTTGGGACCATTTCACTAGCAACCGACAAATATACTGTTTAGATAGTAGAAGGTTGTGATCGCGTATCTCCTGATGTAAATGGTCCTGGTCCTGGTGGACATCAGAAGACATTCTCTAGCGATGCGTAGAGCAGAATTCGGATATATGTACTTGAATTTTGTTCCAGTTGGTATCGCAAACTGACTGGAGCAGCATAATCAGGCACTGCTCCAACCACCGTTCGGTACGTTTGCCATAATGGTTTCTTTATCTTTGCCACAGGAGCTGCCAGCTAGAGATCTGCGCATTTTGTCACGAAACGCCGCGGCATGATGGGCTGAAGAATGGTACCGAGATGTACGCCTAGTATTTCGGGTTGTGCACATTAGAAACTTTGTTTTCGCTAATACTAGGCGACCTAGATATTTGTTTAGTCTGTGTCGCATCTCATCTCGGAGCTTCTGAAATTCTAGCTAAGTAGATGTTAAACAAGGTGGAAGAGAGTACCCCGCCCTGTGGAACTAATATTTTGATCTTGCTAAGCTTTTATCGTTTGCCTCGAAACTCGACGAAGGATTGCCGACCAGCTAGGTAGTTAGCAATCCAATTCTTAATCAGGAATGTGCATATTCAGCATATCAGCCAGCAACATTGAGTAATTGACTTGTCTGACAAATGCACTAGACATATACTGGTTGGTTCAGTCCTTCTCTGAACGTAATTACATCAGGGGCTGTGCATCTTACTGAAGCCATGCTGGTGAGATGATTACCTTTATCCTTACTGGGGTTGGATAAGGCACGGACAGTGGACCATAATTTACTGACACTTTCATTAAGGTTGCAGTAATTGAAGTGCTCTTTCTATTTGGACCTTCTGTAGTCTCCAAATTGTCTGTCAATCTGGTTGGTAAGCCCCAAAAACCTTGGATCACTCGGATTGCTGCTTCATAGGTCGTCCCATTCATCAGCTAACCTAGCTTCACTAGTCCGTAAATTTGGTGGAACTTTCGGGATACGTTCTGCAGGAATGAAACATGCCGCTGCTTTAGTAATGACGTTCCTAATATTCCGTTCAGCGTTATGAACATTTTTGTAGGTGTATGTAGCTCGATGAATTTCGCCGAGGTGTACGCAGTCAAACCGTCCCAATTTGCTTTTTTATGATTGACAAACGTTCGCCATTCTGACTTAGTCAGTTCAGCTGGTCAATTCTTAATATAATGGGGTGGGGACATTGTCTCAGTTGAGAGACCTACGTGTCTACCAGCGGGTTTCACTAATCAAACTAGCACTTACGACTGTTATGTCAGGAGAACTGCTGCAAGTGCCAGTAACGCGTGTCGACGAATCTTCATTGAGTACACAGAAGTCTGTGATGTCAAGTGATTCTGCATTGGTTATACCTTTCACATGATGTTGAATGAGTAGAGTTCATGGTGGGCATTGAAATCTCCCAGAAGGATCCTATTCTCTCCGGTCAGTAGAGGGCCAATATCGAAATGATCGCCTGAAGGAAGTTATTACCGTAACTCCTAGTGGAGCATGGTGCGTTGATGACTACCGTGTGTAGTCACCAACGTTACAAAGACAACTGAATTCGGAGTGTGATACGGTTGTCAGCCATACCACTTCCTAGTCGCATTGTTAGTTTATTGTTCTACGATAAGAATATTTCTTATCATCTTCTTCTGAATAATAAACTTGCGACGAGTCGTGCCGAGTTTGGAAACTCGTTTCTCTATGAGTGTCTGTTTCACAGAGTGGCGACCGAACGATCACGGCCACAGAGCACGATCTTGATGTTGGTGGCTCATAAATATTATAAATTTCGATATTAGTAAATGGGGGGATTGCTTGTGGGTTGGATCCGGGCAAAGCCTCCGACTGCCCTGAACTTCGACATCCCGGAGCAATCAGCGCCCGCTCTAAGGGGATAGCAAGCCGGGCGGTCGCCCGGGGCGCCAAATTTTAAGAGCGGCTAAAGAAAAAATTCTAAATCAACTTTGATTTAGGAAACCATAGAAAATGCAGATATAAAATGGAGCGAAAGTCGGCGGAATGAGTTTTTTTTTTTAGGTAAATTACTTGATAATAGCGATGAAATTGTGGTGGCCATCATCGAAATTTGGCTCCACAGATACTGAAATCGTGCCAAGTTCCATGTAGGTACTACACGCAAATTCATTCACTGTCTCCCAATTCAGTTGGCACTCCAGCATATGGTTTACCAAATTCTGGGGGCACATTCCACATTCAGTTGTGCGCATCGCACGCTACACCTTTCCTTGCGTCTTCTACAACTCCCTTGCAGCTAGGACACTCTGGCTAGTCATCCAGCTTAACTCGGTAGAAGTACTGTCGATATCCAACATGACGTTACGAATTGAGATAAAAAGGCGTTCACTTCACCGTGATGGCGTTTAACCCATTTAGCAATATCAGGGATGAGAGAGTAAGTCCGTCTACCGGTTACAGTACAAGTAGTGGCCTTAATTTTACGTTTGTGATGCTAGCAAAAACTGTACCCTATAGTAAATTAATATCAAATGAAAAATAAGGGATCGTTTAAACACAGAGAACAGGAGTGGAATTACGTATCTCGAATCGAGTCACTCGTTTCGACTTAATTTGTCGATTCCTGTAAAACGTTACCGTCAGTGGCGATCCAACGTAGGGGTTTTGGGGGTTCAAACCCCTTTGAAATTTTCACATGAATTAATGTTATTTTTTAGACAGTAGGTTGGTTGGAATAGTGGCTAGGGTAATCGCCTTCGAAGCACAGGGCAGTGGTTTCGAAACCCACTGTAGACAGATTCAGTTTATGATAGTTTTAGAATTCATTATGACGGACTATGATTTCACTGAGATGCTAAATGATTACTTCTTTATATGAAGCCGGAAAATGAAGATATTCCAAACCCGTCATCGAAGTAATTTATGAAGAAATTTTATCGACAATGACTCAGTAATCGGAAAGTTGCGGGTAGTATGTTGCTGTTCTTCTGAAGGTTGAGAAGGCTTAGTGCCAGGAGGGCACTACAAAAAAAATCTACAGTGGAAAACTATGACCCAACTTTGACTAGCGAAGAAAGATTACGTGTTTCACTCAGAGGTAGGGAGGCTGAAACTGCAAAAGGTCAAAATTGTTTTAAGTTTCATAATTTTGCAACTAACTTCAGATTAAGACTAACAGCGTCATTCAATTTATCCCTGCCAATGTGAACCTCGTTCCTAAAACCCCTCCCGAAATATTTTTCTGCGTACGCCCCTGGTCACCGTACAAAAATTTGGGTTTGAAAATTTGTTAATATAACGTGAAAATGTTATATATGGATAGAAGTAGCGAAGAGGAAGAGTTGTGCGAAACGAAGATTGTCCGTCGGTTGCTGGGGGATAAAAGTAATCCTCTATCTTTGCGGGAAAAAGAGTATGTTGGAACTACATTGAATCCAATTGTCGATATATTATTTAGGTAATGTGCATTGTTTATTTCTAGATTCCAAAGCATTTTCGCTTGAGCTGGGAAGCATTTAAGTATGTTTTGAATAAAATAAACATAACCTGCGGATCAAAAGGAACTGAAATTTTATCTGGTTTAAAATTAGCCACCCTTAACTTATGGCATGGCGCAATCAACAGTCTCCAAAATCGCAAACGAAGAGATAAATATATTAAAGAATCAATTGTGCGAGGAGTGGATACGACTCAACCCGGAGCACTTCCTGCAAACGAAACGAAAGCACAAGATACCGAGAGTAGTGGGTTGTATCGATGGCACCCATGTGTTCATTCTCAAACCTAATGAAAATGAAGACATGTATTTCAATAGGAAAAGAAGTGTTAACGTCATGATTGTAACATTGATTTTTCCAATCTTGTATAAAATCAAATTTATTTTTCAAAGATATGCGGATTTTGGCAATCAACCCATGCCCCAACGGATGAGCAGCTCACGACTCGTTCATCTGGGGATTAAGCGAGGGAAAAAATGTTTGAAAGGAATTTCGAACATGGAGACAGAACTTCGTGGCTTTTAGGTAATAATTAAAGTTTTGCAAAAAATCTTCAAATCTAGACATTGGGTGCTGACTGAATCTGAATCCCGACTTGAAAGAAACTTCGGGAGCACAATTAAACATATGCGCAAAAATTCGCAATCGAAAAAGTTTCGTGATTCGAGATTCATAATTCCACCCCAGAAGAGCCTTTTTAAAAAACTGCTCTATGAAAGTTTCATGCCCAAGGGCACAATTTTCATTACATTTTCGTTTTCGATAACAACCATATCTTTCGCCAGATCTCTGCGCGTAAGGATTCCTTCAGTTGGTGCCAATTGCATTGATTCATCAAGCATTAAGAGGACAAATTTAGAACAAGGGGGCTTAGGTTTTAACGAGATAAGTATGATGAAGCCACTGCCACTGCCAGAGCAATAGCAGCCCTCCTTAATTTGGTTCCGGACATGCTAATACGCAATTAACTAGCTCTGATCATATTCTCTGCTAATTTTAGAGATGACGCATTTATGGAAATAAGCCACGCACGTTAAAACCGCTGAATAAATCCTTCCGCGAAGATATTCGGTTAATGGAAATGGGAAATCTAAATGTTGCACAGCGTGTAAGGAAGTTATCGGAAACAACTCCAAAAGGTTAGGAATGAAAACGAGCACCAATCTTTGGCTGCAGTGCGGACTTTTCTAAAATGGGTTGTGTTTTAGTGAAAAATTTGGTTTAAAAGCCGGCAGTTTCATGTATGCCATATGAATATTTTTTTAACGACGGTAAACAATATTTTTTCCCTGGAATTCAATACTAAGCCTTAATTTTGGAATTTCAAACAAACTCTACATAGCCTAACAGAACTCGGATGAGAGTAAATAGGCTACTCGCTGTTATAGCGACCAAGACCTGCCTGCTGTAGTGCCTATAAGGGGCGGAAAATTGTCCTCTTGCCCGGGGCGGCGTAAGTGCTACAGCGGGCGCTGGGAGCAATGTATGATGCATCATACTGTCCCATTCTGTTTAAACCTGAGCCCACTGATTCAAAAACAACAAAAATTAGCCTTACTCTATTTTTTTCTATTTGGAGGCCTGAATTGGGATATTTTGACTGCACTATTGAGCTGTTTCCAGGTAGATGGGGACAGCTCTTGTTATTGTCCAATATGGGTAGGTTTCGTCGCGTAGAAGCAGGCTGTCATGGAGCCCATATAATTTTACTCAAATCCGTTGATCGACGACTATGGTAATTTTTATTTAGTCACAAAAAAAAATATTTTCGTAAGTAGTCAACCACGACGAATCACTTTCAAAGTTCTCAGGCACAGCTTTCAGTCAGGGGACTACCGGTTTGGAAACATTGATAAAAATAGATCATTATTAGATCCTTTAGTCATGATACTAACATGCGCTTCCGGCATTGCATAAAAATCATCTAGTGTCTATAAATCCCGTAACTTCATATTACCGTAACACACGTTATTCATACCACTAACCCATATATCGTGCGCCACGAATTTTTAAAAATACTCAAAATATTTGATGTAAACAAATGATCATCAAACAAAAAAAATGAATTGTAATTACATCGCCAGCTCAAAACTCACGTAATCAGAAAAATGTTAAATAACCAAATTCACCTATAAGGGTCATCCATGACTAAGTTAATTAACGGCTACACGATGGCTACTTGAGTACTGCGATACAGTTTCAAATTACGATACTTACTTCAAAAAGTGTTAATCCAACTCTCATATTTCACGTGCGCTAAGTGTATTTAAATTTTAAAACTATGCATCATCGTTAGTTAGTACTACGACTACGATGATGATGGGAATGGCCTGTATTTTTCGTTACAGGCATACCATTATATACTAAACGCTTCATTAACGGCGAAAAATCTCAAAAATATCGTATATTCATTTAACTTGGTGAATTTTTCTCTTTCATGTTTTTAATTAGACGAACAACACACAATTTTGTACGTTCCATACGATATGATTATGATGAACATCATTGAAGAGCTGCGGCGCGCGAGTTGAACGAATTGAATGATGAATCCCAGCGACTAAAGTGGAGTATCCATATAGACTCCACTTATCATGTAACCATTTATAATAGCGTACATACGGTTAGCGAAATTTTATATGCAAAAATTTGTTAATGATAGGAAAGTTAAATGAAAGAGAAAGAATTTACAAATTAAAAACAGAATTTATTGGATTTTTGACTAATAGTTGTGTTTTGGTTCATTAGAAAACATACTTTACGGCACACACTTACGACTATAAGCTGCGGTTGATGTGGTATTTAGTTAGTAAAATTGAGTTCCGGAAATAAAAAAATATATAATTGATCGAAATTTCGATAAAAAAAAGAAAAAATCAAAGTTAATTATATAATTGTCTAGAAATGTTATAATGGCCATGTTTGTTCAACAGCTAACCTACACTATCCGGGGTAATTTTCATAAAAATGCAGGTTAGAATTTCAAACTCGAATTGCAATCCATTCAGTTTAAATGAGCTTTTTAAATTTTTATAAATTTCGCCTAAATGTATGCAATTTCAATTACTACTTACTTACTTACATACTTGGTTTTACAATGACTAGTTAAAATGAAATTTTTCTTTTGGGCATGCTACATGCAAGTGTACACAAAAAAGTTATTTTTTGTTTGTAAATTCATATTGAACATGTCGCTTCCCAAATTCTTGTTAACGTTAACGTGTAAAGTAAAAATATCCATCATCATCATCAATGTGGCACGATAGCCCGACGTCGGGCCTTGGCCGCCTGAATCGTTGACCTCCAATTGTCGCGGTTACGTGACCTTGTCCTCCAGTTTCAGAAGCCCAGCAGCTGGTGGGCGTCTTCACCTACGGAGTTCTCCCAGCGAGCTCTCGGTCGTCCACGCAACCTCGCTCCGTCAATTCGTTGTGCGTTCATAACTTTCTTTGGCATGCGATTGTCGTCCATCCGTTGTACATGCCCCGCCCATTGCAGACGTTGAAGCTTCACGATTTTCGATACTTCCAGCTCATCGTACAATTGATACAACTCATGGTTGTATCGGATACGCCATTGGTCTCGCTCGCGAACGGCCCCGAAAATTCGCCGAAGGACCTTTTGTTCGAATCGGTCTAGCAAAATTTCGGAGGCTTGGGTAAGGGTCCATGTTTCGCAGCCATAACATAGCACGGGTCGGATGATCGTTTTGTACACGCGGAGCTTCGTGTTCCTGTGCGTAAGTTTCGAATTAATTATAGGGAGGACCGAGAAATATGTTTTATTGGCTAGTTGTATCCGTCGCTTAATTTCGTCGGTTTCATTGGCGTCCTTTGATAAGTTACAACCCAGATAGTTGAAGTTGTCTACATACTCGATATTAAGGTCCCCCACTGTGATGCTTGAATTTGCTGGCGTCCTTGTTTTCGATTGCATCATGGCCTTTGTTTTGCTTTCGTTGATATGTAGTCCAACTTCCTTTGCGGCGTTATTGAGGATATGCAGGAGGCTTTCTGCATCACCCAACCTTCGAGACATGATGTTGATATCGTCGGCGTACGCTACTAATTGAGTCGACTTGATGAGTAGCGTTCCGCTGCTGTCCATATTCATGGCTCGAATTACATACTCCAAAGCCATGTTGAAGAGCGTCGGCGCCAGACCGTCGCCCTGCTTGAGTCTAGTACGAGTTTCAAATAGGTCAGTGAGTCGGTTCTGCACTTTGACCTGCGAGACGGTATTAGTCATCGTCATCCTTGTGAGTCGCATTGAGTATTTCCATGTTCAAAGGCGTCCGCCTGAGAACCCCGCAAAGAGAGCGATATCAATGGAAGTTCCACTTGATGGACCCAAGGCCAGAGGCAGACCGAAGAACACCTGGATTTGTCAAATGAAAAAGTAACAACAACGCATTGGTCTCGGCGATGACACGATCCAAGATCGAGCTGCCTGTAAAAATATGCTGAGAAATTATCGCCAAAACGGGCGATATGCCTACACCGCAGGTCGAGCAACGCGGAACCATGGAGCGGTATAAAGAACGAGGCAAGGAAGAAGAAGATCCTTGTGAGTCGCACTAACTTTGCCGGTATACCAAAATTCAGCATAATGTTGTACAGTACACTTCGGTCGATACTGTCGTATGCCTGCTTGAAGTCGACAAAGATTTGGTATACGTCGATGTTGTATTCCCATCACTTTTGGAGTAGTAGCTTCACTGTGTAAAGCTGATCGGTCGTTGAACGACCAGGTCTGAAGCCGCCTTGATACTCGCCAATGATTTGTTCTGCGTACGGATTGATTCTCTTTTCAAGAATTTTTGATAAAATCTTATAGGCCGTACAAACTAATGATATGCCCCTGTAATTCTCACACTTCAGCTTGTCACCCTTTTTGTGGATTGGGCAGATTATGCTTTTGCGCCAATCTTCGGGGATTACCCCATCGTTCCATATTTTCAGCAGTAGCACATGCACAGCGTTGGTCAGGCACGTTCCACCATGCTTCAGCAGTTCTGCTGGGATCTCGTCAGCGCCGGGCGCTTTATTATTTTGGAGCGACTGTATGGCAAGACTCACCTCCTCTACTGTTGGGGGTAGAACGGGAGGGCCTGGTTCGGCTAACTGCTCAAGAGCTAGCTCCGCGGGGGATGTTGATGATGATGAATATCCAAATAAACAAATAAAATTAATATCCTGACCACAAGAAAATGAATCGATCACGAAAGCTCTCTTTAGATTATTTTCATTTATAAACCAAAAGTTGTTAGCGCGTTAGCCGGAGTTACCCGTCTGAATCTTTCGTTTTATAATAGCGACGTTTTTTTCGCATCGCGGGTAAATTTGACTCGAAAAAACTGATCGCGGGTAACCTCCCGGTTAAGACCAAACAGCTGACATTTGACAGTTTTTGCGCATCTTTGACTCACTTTCTTCGGCTTATTTTTTAGATGAGGTGGATTTTTTTTTTTTTTTTGATGTTTGGGTTTGGGGCTATTTTGAACCTATTGTACTGGACTATTTACCTTACCACTGTGTTCTGAGAGAAACTAGTTCGACTACCAAGCTGCGAGTAGTTTGAAATGATTCAGCTAATGGAGTCCTGTGGCTTTCGTTGAGAAAATGGAATTCAAATCACTTGGAATTGCTGGAGAATCCATTCTGAACAATCGAATTCTACGAAATCCATAGACGAAGCAAACGAACATTAGTTGTTGTTTGGAAACCTTAATCCGGACACATTTACGTTCAGCTTTAAGGCTGAAAGCATCTCGCTTGTTTGGTCAAAACGGACATTTCTCTCCAAACCAGCGAACGTTTTTGATCCATTAGGCTGGTTATCGCCGTTTACAAATAATTGACAAAATACTAATTCAAAAGCTGTGGCTATGTGGTATGACTTCGGACCAGGAAATCACGTTTTAGCAGCATTTCAAACACTCAGTCAACGTCGCACAGAGATATTTATACAAAAATCGGCCATGAAACCATCGGGTTTGAAACCTATCTACGGGTTTAGCTTTCTTTACAAATTTGTTATAGACTACTTGTTGGAGAACGTCACAAAAATCCCCGAAAACACATTTATTGTACTGTTTGAACTCCCTCGTTGCTCTCTGAAAATGCGGCAAAAAAATTTATATAAAATTTGAATATTTGGTTTTAGAACCGAACGGTCTACAAACTTGTCATATACAATTTTTATTAAACTACCGTTGTAAAGATATCCCCGAAATTCTTCTATCTTTCTATCTAAACGTTTAGCCGCTGCGGGAGAACGCCAAAGGAAACGTTTGATCATTTACATATTTGGCATACCTACGAATTTTCCATATTCCTCCTATATACCGTCCGTTATACCGTTATTCACAAAAACTCAATTTTTACGTACGGTTTGAACCCATGAGACTACCTTGGGAAAGGGGCTGTATCCTTACGAGATTTGGCCACGAATTTGGCTCCAAGCTCGTCATATCCGTTTATCAGCTAGCGAAAGTCAGCTCTCGTCTGAGTGTTTCAGCTCAGGAAAGAACAGAGAGAAGCGCCTCATTTGTTGGTTAAGTCATTCACCGACATGCATCCAAGCTAGCGGACAAAAATCACAATACAGTAGAGCCTCGATATGCGTCGTTTTCGAATTGCGCTGTCTTAGAAGTAACACCATTCTTCCGATTTGCGTTGTGAAAATTCGTGTTGCGTCGTTATTTTAATGCCTTTTCTTTACAAAATTCCAAAATTTGCTATCGAAAATTCACAATTCGTTTTGCGTTGTTTCGTACCTATGTTGCGTCGCGATTTCTAGGAACCAATTACCGACGCAAACCGAGGCCCTACTGTACTCCTCAAAATTCTACAATTGAATTTAGACGTTAAGATAAGCTGACCAGACGTACAGCATTTTGCTGTACAGTACAGCATTTTGCTGTACAGTACAGCATTTTGCTGTACAGTACAGCATTTTGACCTGCCGTACAGCATTGGGAAATGTACAGCAAAATGTACAGCATTCCGAATGCGACACAATGAAACCTAATTCACTACATCAGCGGTCGACAAAGGGCGTCTCGGGAGCCACATGCGACTCTTTGAGTCATTTAGTGTGCTGTAATGACTCAAAGCATTTTTAAACTCTCAAAACATGTCCTCCCGCCCCAACGTCCTCTATATACATATATAATTTTATTGGTCGTAGGTGGCATCATTGAACGGCTGTAACTTTCGAACCGAGACGGCTGAAATTTTCAGCAAAATGTGCACCCCAACGTCCTCCAAATCAACCGCTTCATGCCCTCCCTATAAAAGAAATTTGGAAAAAACGACCCCCGTTGCACTTGGTACCCCCTATGGAATTTTATTGGTCTTGGGTCGCGTCTTTGAACGGCGGCTGTAACTTCAAAAAGCTTTGAGCTGGCGATCGAGATCCCGGTGCTGGGTTCTAAAACTCCGTTTTGACTTCATCATTTAAGCATCACTAGGAATAAGTTGTCATTTTCCGTACGCTCAGGGTTGAGGACCTGTGAAGCACCATGTATTTTTTCCCGCTAAGACCGGTATGCTAGGTATATTTGCAGCAGCATATTTATTCGATCTAACCCGCGAAACGTCTTGTAACAAAAAGTTATTATGTCCAAGCCCACCCATGCAGGTTAGGCGTTGTAAATTGTGATACTTGGTGGAATTTTCGTCAGTAAGGGTAGTGGTTCCAGATACAATATAAACTAAAAAATCCTTATCACTCCTCTAACCAATTTCAAATTATCCAGCGCGCAAAATGTCCTAATTGCCTTATCTTTTGGGCTCCAGGAAATGACCATTACATCGAATGCTGGTAAAAGATCAATGGTGCTTTAGAATTTCGACACTTAAAACTATCATACTGTAGCTTACCGTTATATTTTATTGAGTCATACATTTTTCATAAGGAAATTGTGTGTCCTATTCACTGTTGTATTTCGAAGTGTATGATTGAGCCATTCATATAATCAATTAATCGCATTGTATAAACGTAGAATAAGCAAAAAAGAAAGAATAAAAACGATCGGATGACTGTCCACTGGGCAGTCAGCCAGGTATAGAACAAAAGAAAGGTTGTTTTACTTTCATATGGTCCGTCGAGCAAAAGGGGTGAATTGAGAAATTGATAATTGGTGATGTTTTAAGAAAGAAAAGATAGTTGATAAAAAAGTTAGTGAAGTTTAAAAAGAGAAGTAAAAGATTTGGAAACAGTTTTAGAAAGAAAGTTTGAAAAGTGAAAGAGAAAAAAGTTTGTTAAGATCAGTGGACGATTGAGATAAAGATTTGATAGACAGTGAATATACTTGTGTAATAACAGTTGGTGAAAAGGTAAATAAAAAGACAGTGAAGTTGTAAAGATAGCAAATAAACGTGACTGTGTGGCAGCGAATAAAAGGCATAGTGAATCCATAAGAAGGAAATAATTGAGAAAGCAACGAAGGAGTAATTTGACGAAAAAAGTGAAGATAAGACGTGAAAGAAACAGACACGAAGCGGTAATTAAAGATATTTTGACGAGAAAGCGAAGAAAGAACATAAAAGAAGAAGGTAATTAGAAGTAATAGTCAAGAAGAGGCAATTCAAAAGGTATTTTTAACGAGAAGCGAAGAGAAATAAACACGAAGAGGGTACAATGTCGGAGTTAAAGATCCTTCTTTTGGTTCAGAAAGATCTAGGAGAAGAAATAGATAGGCGGTTGAAAGCATGGAAAAGACAGGCTATTAAGCGACGTACAGTTGAAAAGATAAAGGCGGCTAGTAGGGGTTTAGAAAACTTGTGGATAGAGTTTAGGAATAATCATACGAAAATTGAAGAGTTAGATACAGAAAAGGAAAGTAATTATTTGAAAAAGAAATATTATGATTTAACATCAGCCAATTATTCAGTTTTTGCGGGAATTTTAAAATTCGATTTAGAAAATATCAATACGGATGAAGTAACTAACGATGAATCGGAAAATGAGAATAGTGAAAAAACAAATACTGAAACTTTAGAAAACGAGAAAGCTAAATATCTTTTAGGCGAAAGGCAAGCGTATTTAGAGTTGCTTAAATCAAATATTCAGAAATATGAGGGACGCATGCGGGATAGAAGTGATGATCTAGAAGAACTAGAAAATGGTTTAAAGTTAATAGAAAAGTACTTTGAAAAATTTTCCAAAAATCATTTTCTACTTCTTCAATACGATAAATCGATGAAAAGTGAATTTAGTACTGAGTATGAGGAAACCACGGATAAATTTCATGTGTGTGCCATTCTTTTAGAAACGCGTATTTCCGAAATGAAATCATTGCAAAGCGAGGAGCAAATTAACCAGTTAGAACGCCGTGGACGGGATCAGGAGAATTTAGGGGTTGCGTCAAGGTCTGAGGTGGTAACAGGAAAAGTAGACGATCTCGGGTTACGTCTTCCCCGAATTGAACTGCCAAAATTTAATGGGGATCCCAATTCGTGGGCCGAATTTCGGGACCTTTACGTTACAATGATCCACGAACGTGCAAGTATGAGTAGAGTTCAAAAAATGCAGTATTTGAAAATGCATTTGGAGGGTCCAGCTGCAGACGTGATAAAACATTTGCAAGTTAGCAATATAAATTATGAAACTGCATGGGATCTTGTAAATAAAAGATACAACAACAAAAAATTGCTAATAACGAACAATTTAAAAAGGCTTTTTACATTACGGTATATAAAAGAAGAGAGAGCAAGTGACTTAAAAAATTTACTAGATTCATTAAAAGAAATAATTTATGCTCTGAAAAACTATGGTGAGGCAACGGAACACTGGAATTCGATTATCGTGTTTCTGGTAACACAAAGGTTACCATCCGAAACTTTTTCGATATGGGAACAAAAATGTGCTAACCATGACAATTTTCCGAAATTCCAGGTTTTGGAAGAGTTTTTAGAGCAACGGTTTAAAACGCTGGAAACTATCGAGAGAAAAAGTAGTAATTTTCGGGGCTGGGAAGGTATTCGAAATGCAAGAGTGTGTTACACACAAAGCAAGGGAAAAACGGTATGTCCAGTTTGTCAGGCGTCTCATTCAATATTCCTATGTTCGGTTTATAATGGAATGAGCGCGAAAAATCGTGGAAGCAAAATATCTAATCTGAGACTCTGTAGAATTTGTTTAAAACCCCATCCGACAAGAGAATGTCAAAGTAAAATAAAATGCTATAAATGCAATGGGCGCCATAATACGTCTTTGCATGTGGATACAAAGTTCGTTAACACAACAGCAAAAAACGAAGGTACTGATGTTTTATTAGCAACAGCAAAGATAGTAGTCAGAGGTAAAGGAACCTTTAGGCTACCATACAGAGCACTTATTGACCAGGGATCAATGACTTCAATCATTACCGAAAGAGTGGCGCAAGAATTGAAATTGCATAGGGAAAAAGATAATACCATAGTAAGCGGAATTGGGGGAAAGAGTCAACGATCGCACGGAAAAGTTGAACTCACATTTTCGTCTTGTAGACAAAATTCTAAAGCATTTTCCACATCCGCTATAATATTACCACATCTTTTTTCACTATCTGCGGAAGTCAGCAATAATGTTAAACACGAATATCAAGACTTAGAGCTAGCTGACCCAGAGTTTTTTATGAATGGAAAAATAGACATTATATTAGGTGCGGACGTTTATAAAAATATTTTATTAAGCGAAATGAGGAAAGGGTCATTGCTTGCACAAAAAACGCATATCGGGTGGATATTGTCAGGTTCATTAATCGGAACAAAAGCAAAACAATATAACACATTCACGATAAAAAATAATGCTGGAATTGGGGAAATATTAACCAAATTTTGGGAAACAGAAGAAAAAATAGAAAATGTACCAAGGTGGACATCAGAAGAGAAAAAATGCGAAGAATTTTATAAAAATACAACATATAAAGGGGTTGGAGGGAGATATGTATGTCGGTTACCAGTGAAACAAGATTCAAAGCTTGGACAGTCCAAGCATATAGCAGTCTCTAGTTTCAAAAGACTGGAAACCAGATTTAGAAAAGATGAAAGACTGAAGGAAAGTTATGTAAACGCAGTAAGGGAATATATGGAATTGGGACATGCAGTACCCGCAAAAGGTACGGAAAATTTATTTAGAAGAGAGGATGGAAGCTATAATTGTTTCTACTTGCCACATTTAGCTGTAATTCGAGACTGTAGTGCGACCACTAAAACTCGCATAGTTTTTAACGCATCGGCAAAGTCAAGTAATGGTAATTCATTAAACGACACTTTGATGATTGGACCAGTACTGCAGCCAGATGTGATAAATAAAATATTAAGGTTCAGATTGCGTCGTTTCGTATTTACATGCGATGTAAGAAAAATGTACTTACAAATACAGAGAAATGAGTCAGATTGGAACTTCCAAAGATTCGTTTTCAGGGAAAATGAAAATGAAAACCTTATGGAATATTATCTGACGACAGTTTTTTTTGGTGATGCATCGGCACCGTTCACAGCAGTGCGAACGTTGCAACAGATTGGCGAAGATAATAAAGTAAAATACCCTTTAGCCAATGATATTCTTAAGAAGGAAAGCTATATGGATGATATTCACTACGGGGCAGACACCATTAGTGGGATAGTAGACGGAAAGAGACAATTAGTTGAAGCACTGAACGGTGCAGGTTTCGAATTAGGGAAATGGTGTAGTAACACAAACGAATTATTTGCCGATATTCCGATAGAATTTAATACCTTATCGAAATTCGTAGGATTAAATTGGAATAACAGCCAAGACTATTTTAGGTATATTTCACCGAAATGGAAAGCTGAGAAAATTTATACGAAACGGACAATTTTGATTGAAATTGCATCAATATTCGATCCGCTTGGGTGGGTTCAACCGTTGATTATTGGAGCTAAAATGTTGATACAAGACTTATGGAAATTGTTGGTAGATTGGGATGATGAGATACCCCGGGATGTAAGAGAAGCGTGGAAGAGTTTAAGGAAAGAACTAGTACAGATTGATTGTTTTAAAATTACGAGATGGATTGGGTTTACAGACGAAGCTTTGGCCGTGCAATTTCATGGATTTTCCGACGCTAGTCAGCGAGCATACGGAGCAGTTGTATATATGAAAACGATATATAAAGATCATATTTCAGTAATTCAGGTGATTGCCAAGTCGAGAGTAACTCCTATTCAAGCGACTACCATTCCCAGATTGGAGTTAAAGGGAGCTCTACTCTTGGCAGAGTTGATCAAAAAGGTTAGTAGCGTTATGGCAATTGAAGCTTCTGAGCTTTTCTGTTGGGTGGACTCTCAGGTGGCTCTGCATTGGATTAGGTCAGATCCAGCACGTTGGAAGCAATATGTTCGGTTTCGGGTAACAGCAATACAAAATGCGGTACCTAAAGAGAATTGGAATTATGTTCCATCGGAAGAAAATCCGGCGGATTTGATATCGAGGGGGTGTAGTGCTGAGAGTTTGAGGAAGTCTAACCTGTGGTGGCAGGGGCCAACCTGGCTAAAGAATTGGGATGGTAATTTGAAATCAGAAATGAAAGAAACAGAAACAGAGGATCAAGACGTAAAAAGAGAATATTCTAAAGAAGCACGTAAGAATAAAATTTTAGTAAATTGTCAGATAACAGAAGAGAATCGAGTAAGATCAATTATTGAAAACTCGTCGAGTTGGTTTAGAAGTTGCAGAATATTATGTTGGGTGCGAAGGTTCATACGTGGGTGTAGAAGACAAAAAATGGTAGAGTCAAAAAACATAACGTTAGAAGAATTAAGAGAAAGCGAAATATTACTAGTAAAAAGTGTTCAAGAAATTTTTTTCGAAAATGAAATTTTAGCATTGAAGAATGGGAAGGCTGTAGGAAAAAATAGTAAATTGCGAAGTTTAAATCCATTTTTGGATTCGAGAAAAGTAGTGAGAGTAGGAGGGCGACTAAGATATGCATCAATTCCATTTGAAATGAAATACCCGATAATATTACCAGCTGATATGTTAATAATCACCGGTCTAGTAAATGATGCACACAGAAACGCATTGCATAATAGACAAGTCACGATAAACTTATTGAGGAAGAAACATTGGATTATGGGCGGAGCACGAAATTTGCGGAGGATAATGGGCCGTTGTGTACGTTGCCAGCGATACTCGGCAAATCTTTCTACGCAACTTATGGGAAACCTCCCGGAACCAAGGGTTAATTATACAAAAGCATTTTTATATTCGGGAGTAGATTTTGCAGGTCCGGTGCGAATTAAATGGGTAAACTCACGAGGTGTACGATCGTTTAAAGCTTATCTAGCTATATTTGTATGCCTTGGGATAAAAGCCATTCATATTGAATTAGTGGGCTCTCTTACAGCTGATGCATTCATTGGTGCATTGAAGCGATTCATAGCACGGAGGGGGACGGTTAAAGAACTCCACAGTGATAATGGCACAAATTTTGTAGGAGCATTTAGGAAATTGGTTAACGAAAATAACTCACTGCTACCGCTTCAATTGGAATGGAAATTTATACCCCCCTCAGCTCCTCATTTCGGAGGTCTTTGGGAGGCCGGGGTAAAATCAGTTAAGAAAACGTTAATGAAATTTATGGGTAACGAAGTTCTTACGTGGGAAGAGATGACCACAGTCCTGGCTCAAGTAGAAAGTTGTATGAATTCTAGACCTTTGTGTCCAATCAGCGACAACATCGAAGATCTAGATGTTTTAACACCGAATCATTTTCTCACTGGGCAACAGTTTATTCCTTTGGGAGAAGAGGACCTATCTAAGATTTCTGGAAACTTACTAAAAAGATGGAAATTGTGTGAGAAGTTAGGTCAGGAAGTAGGGAGAAGATATAAAGAAGAGTATTTGCACCGGCTACAGAGTCGGTCAAAATATAGAAATAGGACAGATCGCGGTAATAAAAGACGACAATTCGCATGTTAACCAATGGCCTCTGGGGCGTATAATTGAAATTCATCCAGGCGGTGATGGTCTTGTAAGAGTAGTTACACTTAAAACACAGAATGGGATATTAAAAAGACCAATAAGTAAGATAGCTATACTACCGGTACAACACCAGCAGAAAGATGATGAAAGGGAGACGCATCATAATGTGCAAGTGAATAAATCCAAGAAGGAGAGATCTGAGAAAACTGCTAAAACTAGGAGGTCGCCTAGAATAAATTCGAACCTTATATTAGGAGTTTTAGTTTATTTATTCCTTTTGATAGGAGCCTTGGGAGAGGAGATTCAGGTATCGAGATTTAAAACACAACCTGGTATATATTTTGAAAATATAGGTGAAGGATATTTAGTGTCGTCACTTTGGAACCTAGTAGTAGTACAAAACAAATCGGAAATGGATATAGCAACGAAAATTGTTGAAGAAAATTTAGAGAGTGTAGAGAAGTTATGTAAAAATGCAAGTTACGAATGTGGGGACTCTATTGCATTGTATAAGAATAGATATATGAAGTTAGTTGGAAAGACAAGGCAGGTCAATATAAAAAAGACAAAAAGAGTAGCACCATTAATCGCAATTGGGGCAGGTATATTTATAGCTGCAACTGCAGGGTCGACTGCATACTATTTTGTTACCTCGGCAGAATTGCGTAGTAATATAAATGATCTTCAGAAACGGCAAACTGAAATGGTTAACTTGATATCTCGTCAAACAGATATTATTAACACAACACATTACGTATTAGACCGACAAGGCAACAACACAGAGTCAAATGTAAATATAACAAATAATTTCTTTGAGTTCGTAGAAAAGAGACTTTTTGGGTTGGAAGCCAAGCAAAAAGTATTAGAGACACTTTATTACGCAGAAAAATTATTACACAAATTAGAGTCGAACCAAGAAATTATTAATTTAATTCGAAATAACGAAAATCCAAGATTCTCAATGAACAGTATATTTGATACCAGTAAAATAGCTGATTTGATTTATAGTATTTCTAAAACGTTATCGCCAGGTGTACAATTTCCCGAGTTCTATTCAGTAGAAGAAGTATTACTTCATCCGTCGGTGAAGTTAGAGTTTAATGAGATTAAATTTCGGTTCAAAATTCCTATAATTTTCAAGGAAAGGTTTTCAATAATGAAACCCTTTTCTGTACCGGTAATACATGACAAATCGATGTTTTGGATAGAACCATCTTTGAAATTATTAGCTACAAGTTTTCCAAGTTCCTAAGGAAGGTCGTAGCGCTGGAAAGCGAAAGGGTGTGCCATATGATTGGTGGTCACTACGTGTGCGAAGCGACACCCGGTCAACTTAATGTTAGCAAATACAATTGCGAGATGGCGATTCTCCTGAACGACACGATAGGCGAGAGTTGCATCATTCATACAACCAATCTGGCAGAGGTATGGATATCATTGAGGTCAAGAAGTTGGATCTTCGTACTGCCAACGCCGAAAGAAATTGATGTTGGCGACAAATCTCTTCGGCTGGAGGGAAGTGGCCTACTTACCTTTTATTATTTCGACAACAGAACAAGTAACGCGTCAACCGTATTGAATAATGACCCACTGGAAAAATTGAAAGTGGCAGAGTTCAATTTGACAACCATAATGGGCACAAGGAAAACGATTCCGAGACTCGAGTTCCAACAATCATTTCATCGAGATATGGAGCTATTGCACAGCAAAATAAGTGAAGCGCCGATATTTGAATCCGAGCAGTTACATCTAACTGTACTTCAGTATTGTGGACCTTACATCATTACCATTATATTGTTTTTGATAGCCTATTGTAAAATTTATTGTATTTCCAAAAAAATAAGCCACTCCCGTAAAGTAAAAATAAATCATGATATGTATTTCGATGACGTAAATTAGAAAAAACGATTTGTTAAAAAGTAAAGCAAAAGTTATTGATTTTGACCAAACTAAAGTTACAATGATGTTTAGATTAAAGTAAAGTTGAAATTGTTGTTTATTCTTGTTGATTAAAGAAAACCTATGTTTGATTATCTCATTTACCTAATTCATTGAATTAATACAAAAGTTTGTTATTTCTTTTGGGCTGGGAGAATGTATGATTGAGCCATTCATATAATCAATTAATCGCATTGTATAAACGTAGAATAAGCAAAAAAGAAAGAATAAAAACGATCGGATGACTGTCCACTGGGCAGTCAGCCAGGTATAGAACAAAAGAAAGGTTGTTTTACTTTCACGAAGAGTTCATCTTGAAGCTTTACAAGTCCTGTAGCTTTCCCCAGATGTTACGTGCCGTTATGAAAAAAAAAAAACAATTTACTTCTTTAACCCTTCTGTCGGCACGAAGGTCTGGCCAGACCTTTGGCACTATATTTTGGTGTAAAAAGCATAGAAGATGAAATCGCAGCGACTTCATATTTCATGATATCCTAGAATAATATGTTTGGAAGCATTTTGCAAAAATTTGAAAAAATCGGTTCAGTTTTGAGTATGTTTTTAATGATTTTCAATTTATAGTGCTTTTTGATACCCAATAGGTCTGGCCAGACCTATAGTTATTCCCCCCATTTTTCTCTTGAAGTAAGAAGTGCAAATATTAAATTCTGTTATTTATTATGTAATAATGTCATTTAAACTCAATTTGAACTATAAACGATAAAAATTTCTGTGATTTTTCTATAAAAAGCGGTGAAGTTCGGAAAATGGGTATGCCTAATTTCGTCACATTTTATAACACCACCTAATCAACTGAGATTTGATCCTAGGAAATTCAACCCAGTTTTATTTTCTTTGTAATAGTAAGGACTAAGTATGAGTGACTTGCAAACGTCTTTCTAAATAGATTTGATCAAAAAAATTACGAAAAATTTAGAATTAAATGATTTTTGCCTTGAAAATTCCCTATTTCTTCCCACTTATTTCCCTAAATCTGCAGACTAATATCGAGGTAAAATCTGCCAACAAAGTGGTTAATATTTCCCCAAAGATATTGGAATTAGAAAATTCGATCGAAATATCTCCTAGATATTTACAATGCAAATAGCGAAGCAAAAAAAGAAGAAAATAAGGGAGAAACACGTTTGTACTAATACCACCTAAATATATATCTACTTAAAAACGTTTCCAGTATATCTACAAAAATTATTTTGATGCTTTTATTGTTGAAAAATTGCAGTAAAGAATGGATAGAATGATTTTGCCGATAAAAATTTTACTTTTTCTAAAAAATAAATTTTTTTTTCTCAGTAGGTCCAGCCAGACCTATTGGGTATAGAATATGCATGTTGTAGTAGGTGCCGACAGAAGGGTTAAATTAATACTAAAGGGTAAATTCTCAAATTTGACTCTTGTGGCTAAAAAGTTTGTCAACCACAGCAGAACATAATAAGCTGGTGAAGATTGTGGTCGGTCTTGTTTGCTCTTAGCCTGTAAAGTTTGACCCCCGTACGATCGATACTTAGCAATACGTTTGACAATCGCTCATTTTCGATAATTCGGGAATCCTTTGACCGTTCTTTCTGAAATTTGGCGCTAACATTTTCTTATAATTGCAAGTTCGTACGTATCAGCGTTGATAAATTACAGCGGCCCAAATCGCGGTTTTGTGTTTTCTAATTGAAAATTGTCCATTACTCGGAAATTCCTGAGCGCATGACTTGCAGAGCACCGTACTGCCCATATTTGGTGAAAATTTCAAGGAAAACATTGAGGAATTTAGGGCTCCCTTACGGGTCCAGTTTAGTACAACAGAAACTTGCTTTCTCAAGGTTCACCACATATTTCCCAGAATATCGGCTACGGCTCAATTCTGTTTACAGAAATGAAGGAAGGATGATATGAGGCAGGAACGTAGCCAGGATTGTGTTTCGGGAGGGGTCCGACGCTTAGCTTCAGAAATTTTGACATTATTAGAAATCAGAATTAAGAATATTGTTAACTGTGGAAACTATTTTCGGCGTTGCCTCATTGCAGCACATGCCTCCTTTCCCACTGTTCATGTGCAGTTATTATCGAAGGGCTCGAAGGGTGGAAGTGTGGTTGAGAATTTGTTTTGAAAACTCAATTCCCGCAAGTATGTGTACAGCATTTGGCCTTAATGTGTCTGGTCACCTTACGTTAAGACTCAAACATCGGATAGGAGCCCACATACACGATTATAGATCGCAAACGGCTCTCGGAGGATGGACTTTTTTTGACTGCAACTTCAAGCTCTGCAATAACCCTATATCATTTGTGAAGAACGAATTGACGGAGGTAGCTTGCGTGGACGACCGAAAGCTCGCTGGCAGAACTGTGTAGGTCAAGATGCCAACCACGTAACCGCGGCAATTGGAGGTCAACGATTCAGCCGGCCAAAACCCGACGTCGGGCTATCGTACCACATTGATGATTATGATGATTTGCGAAGAAAGTTCAACCGATATATCAGCAATGCCGTTTTTCTATAGTGCGACCATTTTCATGTATACAGAGCATACCGTTGGCTGGATCAAGTACCCGACAAAAAAGCCTTCTCGCATAGAATAGGAATTCAGAGGCCAAATAAAGCTTCTACGACGGCTTGGTACCGTCTAGAACCGCATATCCGCATCCGAGGTTTTTTGATACGGCCGGCCGGCGGTTCACCACCCCACCTCCTCGATTTTTTATTTGACACAATCATGAGACGTTCCGCTTTGAAGAGCACTCTAATTACAATATCAAGGATTTTCAATGTTTCAATTTAGAATTTTATGAATCCTTACTCCAAGCATCCTCAATTTGATTCAAAAATGTGGACACCACGTATCCAGAGATTTCTCTCTCTCTCTCTCATTTACCATTAGGCCTTAACATTTCCTCACAATCGTAGGACATACCGAAAGTGGAAACTTCAATTTCAACACATAAATTCAATGCAATGCAAAATTAAAGTTCCCAAGCTCATTGTCTGTTAATAGACTCCATTCGGGCCATTTAATTAAGTCTAGCCGGAATTCTATAAATTTACCAATAAGTCTGTTACATGACTAGACTAAAGACTACTCTCATTGTGCAATAGTCCCCAACAGTTTTACGATTAGACATCATTTCATTTTATTCGTAACGTCCTAATGCTCAATTTCAATTTTATAGAGATATTTCGAAATATAATATTAAAAATTCATATTTGATGCTTTTCCGAAACCATTTTCCCGACATTTCATCTCATTCAATGACGACTTACGTTTACATTAAAAGCCGAACCGAAAGCAAAATAATAATAAAAAAAAGTTTGTAATAAATTCTCATTCATTACATTTACGAGTAAAACCGCCGGCCGCCATCTTCAATAGTATAATTGCTGAGAACTTGGCTCGTGCTGAATATTTAAATTTTGCTGATTCAAAAGTATTATATGAAAATCATCTGCACCCTACTATATTCCGAAAATGGTATAAAATATCTCGCCTAACGAAAATTTGTTTTTTTTTCACGAGGATGAGAATGGCACAAAAAGTTGGTCGACAATAGTCCTTTCGCTAGCGACTTGCATCAAAATCCAAAATGTAGAATACTTACTTCTTACAACGTAGCTAACGATAAGTAAAAGAGCGTTTCGAGAGAGTTGAGCGGACAGTCTGCTTTGCGAGCTCTCTTTCACAATGGCATGGCGGCTCTCAATGCCGTCATGCCAAGTACAGAAAAGCGTCGAGTGGTACCACTTTACGTAATATTTTTCTTTTTCGTATTTTTCTTCTTTAGAAACGTCAAGTAAAATTGGTTGAAAGTTAAGTAATAAAACCGGGAGGAAAACTAATGAAAACTTCTCAACAGTGCTTATTGAATGAATGCTCGCTCTCGCTCTCGCTCTCTGTCTGTATGTGCCATTGAAAGAAGTTTAATTTGAATTTTACAAACGAATGAAAGTAACCGTTCGTTTTGAACAAAAGGCGTTCCGACTCTCTTCGTCACCCTAAATACTAAGGGATAGGGTAGACAAAGTTGACGGACAGGCGACCATTGAGAATTGAGCAAACTAAAAAGTTTTGTGAGTACGTGTACATATGCTGGCTATTGTCTTCCCATGAATGAGATTTGCTTATTCTAATAAGGAATTAACGAGCGTACAAGTATTCAATTTTCATTTGAGCAAAACGTTCCAATATTTTTCTAGCAGTTCTGAAAATAGTTTGTTTTTATTTGATAAGGTGAGGTCCTTATGAAGTCTCACTGCTTTTGATAGCGGCTGAACTGAATCACAGTGCCCCCTCAAACAGTTTTTCTTGGATGGTCTCATCAGTGTTTTATAGTCAGTGAATGAGCGTATATACGCCTCCCATTGTCCAAGGTGCTTCCCGCAGGGGAGTCTGTGTACACAGAGTGAGTTGCGTCGCCACGGACCCGAGCAGCACAGGGGGCCACTAGTATCGTTCACACGCCATGGCGTGGATCTGCACGTAGACCTACCTTCGACGGTACTGACGACTCATGTAGGGTGGCTTACGACAACACTAACTTTCTCCCTCTCCTTTCGGAAAGGCAGCCAAACCGAACACTACGCAGTGTTTCCTTGCCTGGGGGAGATTCCACCATAAGCGGCTTTGCATAACGTGAGCCTCGAAGGGGCTAGCTAGAGAGAATTGTCCTGGCAAAATGCCTACGCGCTTATACCTAGCAAGTGTGTGCATTGATGACCACTCGGCCCGAGTCAAATTAGTGTCTAGTATGCTGAAGGACCTCCATCTGGATGTGATCTATTGGGTCAAACGAACTTGGGATATGCACGTTTGAATTCAGCTTGAGGCTAGATTGAGGCTAGCCCTTTAATGGGGCCGAAGGAAGATCACACCTGCTCTTAAGAAGTCTTTAGCAAAAAGTTTAGCTCGGGGATGGGTATGCCCAGGGGACCTACCCATCATGGTTTTGGACTCGAGGTGGCTGGAGATTGTTACCCAAGTCAACCAGCTGGAGTTGCGGCCCCGGAGTCGAGTTTCCGAAGATGAGTGCATGCGCCGGACGAAGAAATCCCCATTTGACAATTAGGTCCTGTCAATAAAATGCCGAAGGTAAGGTAAGAGTGTAAAGCTTAGGCACTTCCTTGACGGTATAATCCCGTAGATGACTCTATGTCCAAGGTGCTTGGCTGAGTTGAACAACCTTCTGACCTTTTAAATCCACCAAGATGTTGGAGCAGTGCAGCTTTCTGAGTTGGCCGATATGAGTACACTCTCTAGTTGGTCCGCCATAATTTCAATATCGCAAGGGGATTCAAATGAGAGTGAAAGACACTCAACTCTGGTAAAGATTTTCTGATGACGAATGAATTCAGCGAGACTAGTCTGCTGGCAAGAGTGAAGTCAAGAACCTCCAACGTTGGATCGGAATGGGAGTTTCAACCGAAAGGACTGTGACAATGCCGCTTAACTTCCAAGTGTTGTACACTGAATGGCGAAATTGGTGAAGTTAGCCTCGAAAAAAAATCAGACATTTGGGGATAACAGACGTCAGGACAGTTGAATTTGTACTACCTATCCACCTTTCGACCGATTTCCACCGACATTACCCCACGATTGGCATCCGTATATCCATGAGTCACATGTGACTCACAGACGTGCACGTGGTGGAACGCTTTGTACACATGTAACCCATAGACAGTGAACGTGTTCGCTGTGACAAGAAAAGACGTAAGCTTCCCGGGGTCCAATTTAATTCCATCATAGGCTTTCTCCAAACGGGTGACTTTAGACTCCGGCAACATACCCGGAGAATAAAAAAAAATATATTTTGCAATTCGATGAGAATTGGGGGCAGTAAGCAGCCTGATTTTAAATATCTACACAAAGCTGCGTAAGGAGAAAACCAGAAACCGTCAATCTGCTCTGGTTGGCCCGAGCCAGAGAACTATTATAGCGAAATGACCAAAATGTTCCACAAATTTTCGACTCAAATAAACCCTACAATCTGCCTAACTGTACCTTTTTCTTCCATTACAGAAACACCGAAAGAAAAGCCAAGAACAAAGAGACTGCACCATCCGATCCTGTCTCCAAAACCCCCGAAACACAGCCAGCCGCGGCATCCGATCCGATTGTCGCCGAACCATTTTACATATCGGCTCTCGATAAAATCGATTTCTCCGATCTCCCGCTGCCTGCAATCCCGCCGAAAAAGAAACGCAACAAAACCAACAGCCATTTGACATCGCGATTCGCCAGCACCGAAAATGTCGAACATCAACACCTAAACCAGCGCACGTCATCCCTCCAGGACGGTCAAAGGTCATTGCCTCGAACCAAAGGTGACCTGGAACGATTACAGGAACGAGACGAATTTAAAAGGATGCATTATTACAATTCGGGCAGAATGCCGACATCTATAACTGCCGCTAACGTGTCTATGCCCACTTATCTTTTTGGCGAAAGTCGCCTCACTAGTAATAAGAAATCTCGCGATACTGACGAAATATTTTTGAATAAATCCGGTTGGGTTCAGGTGAATAGCAAGCGGACCAGTATCGACCCAACATCGGTTGGTCGTAATCATCGGTTGAATATACTGCGTGCCGGCAGTGAAGAGAAAGCATCGGATAAATCAATTCGGGTAATTCATATTGATCCGAATGATGATAAGCCTGTATATGCCGTGCCTAGGATGTATCCTAGCAGCAAAGTTGAAGAGTTTATCGCTCGAAACGATGCTCGACGAATCAATGCCACGCCCCGTAGCTATCTACGTGCAGGCTACAAAGTTGATCCACACGTGGCGTCCATACTCAACGAGCGTCCCGGATTTCTGCCAGTCAAAAATTATAATGATATCGAATCACCACCACCGGTGACGCCAATCCTCTCGCCGCCACCTGCATTTCAGGATTCTAAAATCCGAAGAAAACCGGTAGACATGAATAAGTCCGTAAGACAGCAACCCAATCCGGTTCGAAAAGCTCCGGAGCCCAATCCGGCAAATCCCAAGGGAATGGTCTTTTCGCGTAGTTTCGAGTATGACAATCGAAAACCGACCGATTATTCGGAAACGTTTTCGAAAAGCTTCGATAGCAATCTTTCCAATTTTCCGCCAGACGAAAAGGAATACGATACAACTTCGGTGTTCGCCACGCTGACAGGACGTTCACCGAACTACTTAACAAAGAAGGAATCAAGTCGTGACAGTTCGCCGAAATACCAAGATCCGGCCGATCTGTTTAGGCCGCCGAAACCGAAAAAGGAGACGCCCATTTATAGTGTGCCACATAAGGGAGAGAAATCAATTGTCAGACAAGTGACCGATCGTAATACGCGATCAAGACGTTCACAATTCAGTCGAACGTTAACCGCCAATGATGCTGTGCCTATGTCAAGATTTCGGCGTTTCGATGCAAGCGTTGCTAGTCAACGACTGAATTCATGCGACAGCGGTGCTAGATCTGGTAAGCTACTTAGCCTGAACCGAGAATTTTCCAATTAACTCATGTTCTTCAATTCACAGATTTATCAAACGACGAAGTTGATAACGATGATACATCACCGAGTCAATATCTGTCAGCAACATACCAGTCGCCTTCCACTTTTCTGAAAAACACGCGCCAAAGATCAATTACGCCCGAGCGATATCAAAGCAATAACTATCAAAATAATTTGCGCAAACAGCGATCGCTTACGCCCGAAAGTCGATCACTGACGCCGGAAGATCGTCGCAAGAAAGGATCGCAAGGGTCGCTCAACTCGCGACGTGATTCCGGATCACGGAACAGCACTCTAGAACGTATGCAAAAGTATGATGAAAAATCACGAAGCCCTTCGCGAAGTTCCAGTTCCAGCTACAGTGGCGGGGAACAACATGACGCGGCGCCGAATCACAGACGACCAGGTATACGAAATAGTAGAGACGATCATCGAATTCGTAGATCAAGGTAAGGCACATCGTCTGAAGTCGTTTTATGAATTTTGTGTTTGAGCTGTGGCTGCTTTATTCCAGATCGCTCCAGCTCAGTGAACGATCGCCGAGCCGAATGACTCAACTGCACAAGACCATTGTTTGTCTGGGACAGAGCAATGCCACGCCCAACTATCATCAGCCTTTGCGTAGCTTTCCGCCATCAATGCGACCGACCCAATACACCGAACAAATGCCGCCCGGTCGAATGACACGATCGACCGAAGTCGATAAGAGTCGATCGTTCGATTTGGACTATGGCAATTTTGCCCCACCCAACATATCATCCAAAGCGGATTTCGATAAAACTCGATCTTTCGACGAAACATACAGGGAATCAAACAGTAAATTAAGATACAAAAGTGACAGGAATTTCGGTAGCACTAAACAACAACAGCAAAAGGTAGCGTCGACCATTCCGCGGCAGACAAGTCCGCAAAATTACGGTACACGCTTGTGCGATCACGAGCTTACCTACGACATGCTGCGTCGCACATTGGATCGATCGCCGATTATGGACTTTAGTCGCGACTATGATGTTCCAGTGCCGCTGGGCAGCGTATCAAATCGTAGCTACGATATGCATTCGGTTCGCGGAGACGAATTGAATTTTCTCAACGAACGAATTTACGATCAATCACCCGGCGAGACATCGTACTCCAGGGATATTGTAACGCCTACCAGCTATACGCCCGAGTCGGAATATAAATCAATGCGAGATGCATTCCAGCATAGTGGTGGCAGCGGCGATCGTTTGCAACCGACTGCTGATTATATTTACCGACAGCCGACCAAGGGTCAAATGGCATCCTTGCAACCGACAAATCAACAACAACAACAACGATCGCTTATAGATCGTAATCATCCACCACATTCGGGCGGCACGACATCAATCAGAGGAAGGTATTGAAAAACAAGTGAATTGCATTCTAGACGAAGACTAACAAAATCAATCAAAGGGAAAGAGAGAGAGATAGAGATGAAGAGAGAAATGCGAGAGTAGAAAGCCTAACTAACTCCACAGTCATACAGACTAGACTGGATTTACGTTCTAACCTAGTCTCTTCCTGAACACGCCTAACAAATGCCTACGACTCAATCTGCCGTATCGCGTACCGCGAAAGCTTTGTATACTAACATAGATCTTAGCTTAACATCCTAACCGTATACTAAATCCCCGCTAGAACTAACCCAAAACATTTTAGCTCCCTATGACTATGTCCAAACTTAGTATGAAACAAAGAGTGCCTACATTTCGAGTCCTTGTCTTTTTATGTTTTTCTACTTTCAGTTGTTCAGCTAGTTCCTGTGATTTCTGGCCACATTGTGGCTTAAGTGTCCTGAAAACAACAATCCCCATTAAATCCCAAAGTGTTGAACCCATTCTTAGGTCGAAACCGAATTCCGCTAGTTCGTGTTCCGCGACCGTTTCGAATTCCGATGCAGCAATTAGTGACGAAGACAATGATGACGATGATAGCTGTGAGCTTACAAGAATTTATAGTGATAGCGGTGGCGGTGACGTGTCGGGAAATGTGATCGAACTCGATTTGAAATTGAATGACGTCGGAGCGGGTCGCGAAAATTCGGCGGTACCGGTGAAAACGCGAAATTTCGATAAGAAACGAGTGAACGAATCGCAAAAGTATCCTCCGTTTTATGTCAATTTGCCGTCAAGGAATTCCACGCCCATTCCAGAAGTGCTTTTGGAAAAGCATGAAATGCCTGTTACACGAGATCAACAAAATGAACGTCATGTGATGCCAACGGTCGCAGGACGACATATTGAGCAGCAGCGAATTGAAAATCACAGTGAAGGTCAAGGTCCGAGCAATTCCATGATCACTAAACAAGTTTCAAGGTAAGTTCCTCTCAGTTTCCCAAATGTTAAATAGCGCCCTAGACAAGTACCGATCCAGTGTTGATGGGAAGAACTTCGTTGGTGAAGGGCAACCCGTGCACAACACAATGAGATTCACTGATGGTTCCAAAACAAAACAGGTTAAGTCCGACAGACCTTATAACAGGGTTTCGATTGCAATGTCCATCTTGCCGGGCATATTCCAAGCTGAGATCACCCAAGTCAAGGAGACCTGTCCTAGGGAAACCTTGGGAAGATATAGATTGCCAAACTCCAGGGACTGTCTTCACATAGAACTTCATGGAAAAATTGAACGCCAGAACTGCCTTCGCATAAACTTTGATTCCATATCGAATTCGGCCACACGCTTACTTTATTGTGGACGTAGAAAATATATCACATAAAATCAGATTTGACGCAGCCCAATGCTTTTTCCAGATTGGGCAACAAAATCAGTTTATCCCCTATCACGCTGTTGGCATAAACAAAATGTGAACCATCGTCGAAACCTGGCGACACTGACCTCGTCTTCTTGGAGGCCCAGCAGCTGGCGGTTGTCATCACCTACTGAATTCTCCTACCCGCTACCCTGTATACTATTGCTAACTCCTTCAGTCTCGGCCTTGCTCTGGCCCATTGAGTCCATTGACACAACGCAACGCCATGTTCCGAAACATAAACAGCAGGTAGGCAATTCGCTCATTCCGCCAATAGTTTGGATATCGCTGAAATGTAAAACAAGTCAGCCGATGAGATACATGTCTCCGCGATTTAGCTGAAACGCTGATGCTTTTATTTCCTATTTTCCTTGCACAATTCGACTCTATTTCGTACTTATTTACAAAATGGTCCATTCTGTTCTGCAAGCTCACGAATTAGTATCCGTAGTATTCTAGAAGGCATTTACGGCGTTTGATTTCTGTAGGAAGAACTTCAAAGAAATGAGGTCCTGTTAACAGAGAAGTTTCTCGTCACTTGTTTGTTTTGATTCTTCAGAATTAGCTGCTTCTATAGCATTATGCATTACAACGAACTGGGATCGAGGAATATCGATGAAATGGTGGATAGCCCACCCACAGACTCTGACAGCCCTACACCGACAAGATTTTATTAGCATTTCATTCCTAATTATATTTTCGGTTCAGTTAGATTCTAATGCATTTTGACGCATAACAGTTCGCAAGCTAGTGATT
Source organism: Microchrysa polita (assembly GCA_949715475.1). Lineage (NCBI taxonomy): Eukaryota > Metazoa > Arthropoda > Insecta > Diptera > Stratiomyidae > Microchrysa > Microchrysa polita. The sequence goes on along the minus strand of OX454416.1, from coordinate 111,714,789 downwards.
TTAAAACTAGAATAATGTTCGTTCAAAGCTCAGATGATTACACTCTCCCAGGTTTGCTTTTCTCGTGTCTATTTCGTCGCTTTTCACGACACGCGATATTATCGCATCAGACAGCATCTGGGGTAGATGCGATAAAAGTAAAGAAATTCGTAGCAAATTTACCTTGTACCTTCTACCATCTTCTTTAGCAGCTGTCGATATCATACTTCGGCGGCTTGGACTAATTTGCTCATTATGACGGGCGCGTGGGTTCCAATCCCATTGCGACCATAGATGTTTTTGTATTGTTGTAAAATGCTCCTATGACAGCCGGTTCTACGGTAAAATCGTCCCGGAGTTACCGATATTGTTACCATAACCACAACGATTCAAGAGAAAAAAAAACACTCGAATCGCTGCTAAAACAACAACGTATTAGGTATTGGGTTCAAATAGCGGTTCCTCTCGGAATGTTTGCGTTTGATTCATTTTGAATCCGTCAAAGCATTGGTGTAGCCAAAGACGGCAAGGACAGCGTCGGATTAAAACGAACCTAAGGCCGCGTACACATACAATGCAACGCCGCACAGTGGGGCCGCAGAGAAAAAAAATTAAAAAAATTGGTACTATTTGAGAACTTTTGTGAATGATTTATCGCATAGTAAACATTTTGAAGTTTCGTTCAACAAAAAATTTCGGACCGATATCTTTCACAGTAAGAAATCAGCTGCTCTCAAAGTGTAGAGAATTGATTTTGCAGTTTAAGCACATTTTTCCATAATCAAGTTTCAATGAAAACGCTGACTATAAATTCGCATAAAAGTTTGTTTTAAGATTTTATTTTCAATATTTAGGTTATAATAAATATGTAAACATAAAACAATTAAAAAACCAGGGGGCTTCGCCCCCTGCTCGCTTCGCTCGCCAACCCCCGGGGCCGAGGCTAATTTCGGGCGCGGCTGAAATTTGGATACCCTTCGCTTGGGCTAAAAGTTTTTTCGGGCGTACCTATGACTTGTATTTAATCCCCCTCCTCATTCTTTTTCTTCCGTCTTGACAAAAGTTTTGGGCTTGGTTGAAATAAGTGGGCAAATAAAAATATTTACTCGGAAAATTTTATTGGGGTTGCCGGAGCATGACCCACAGTACGATTCCATTCGTTTTGAACTTTTTAGTTGCTTTGATAAAGACACATTAATTCAAGGTTTTGTGAAATTAGTGTAAAAAAATGTTTCTTAGAAGAGCCAATATGGGGGGTTTGGTTTGTATGGCAGCCCCATGACCCCATGGTCCGATTTAATTCAATCTTACATATGTTTTGTATCATCAATAGAAATACATTTGTGTGAAATTTGTTCGAAATTGGTGCACAAATAAAAATGTTTTTCTTAGAAGAACCTAATTTGGGGGGTTGGATTTGTATGATAGCCCCATGACCCCATGGTCCGATTTCATCCGTTCTTACATATGTTTTGTGTCAACAATAGAAATACATTTGTGTGAAATTTGGTTGAAATTGGTGCACAAATAAAAGTTTTTCTTAGAAGAACCTAATTTGGGGGGTTAAGTTTGTATGGCAGCCCCATGACCCCATGGTCCGATTTGATCAATTCTTGCGTATATTATGTGTTATGTATAGAAACACTTTTTTGTGGAATTTGGTTGAAATTGGTGAACAAATAAAAAAGTTTTTGTTAGAAGAACTCAAATTGGGGAGCTAGGTTTGTATGGCAGCCCCATGACCCAGTGATCCAATTTGGGTGAATCAAACATACAAACAGCCTGCAACAATAAGAAGCACGTGTGCAAAATTTCAGCTTGCTAGCGCCGAGTAAAACGCGTCGCAACAGACAGACAGACGGACATGCTCCAATCGACTCTCCAAATCATATATGTATACTGTTTGTATGGTCGGAGATGCTTCCTTTAATGCGTTACAAACTTAATGACAAAGTTACGAGACCGAGTTCTAATCGTGCGAATAGCACGATGAGTGTATACCTTATACCCATGTACAGACCTAGAAGGCACGCAAAACCCAAAATATTCAATTTCATATTTTTTGTTGGGGAGGGAGGGGTAGATGAGGCGGACCTGACACATCTTTATTACCTTGTCAAGACATCCAACGGCTACCATTTGATATTAATTTGAAGTTTTTCGTGACATTCTATCAAAAGATATGACTGAATATAACTTTGTAGGGGAAGTAGGGGTAGGGGTAGTCGGACCTAATCCACTTTCCATCAACTCAAAGTATATGTCAGAATGAGACATTGATCAAAATTTAAAGTCGATAGCGATATTCTACCGATAGTTATGGCCGAATTAAAATATCAAGGAGGGGTAGTTTGTATGGGAGGTAGGGGAACCCGTGGTCCGATTTGGCCCATTTTCAATACCGTCCAAGATTTTAGCAAAACAAACATTTGACCAAAATTTCAAACCGCTAGCTTCATTATTTCGGGAGTTATCGTGCTAACAGACAGACACACGGACAGACAGACAGACAGACAGACATGGCTTATTCGATTCAGGGACCGACCCTGATCATTTATATATATACTTTGCCATACCTCCGGTGGCTCCTTTGAGGTGTTACATAATATCGGCGTAACAAAAACAATATACCCTTTCACTCTATGAGCGAAGGGTATAATAAAAATTGAAAAAAAAAAATTAATTTAATTTTAATCATTGAAGGTCAAATTGACCCTAACTGGATTTTTCACATTGAGTTTTAACAACTACCTCCACGTGCCTCCAAGGGTCTGTTTATGCTACATTATTGCAGAAAGTCTCAAGATTACTAATATGTAAGAATCATAACCCCATATAATCCCAGGCTACTTTTATGACCGATTTTGTTATGTCATGTTGGCTGTTTTAGAAACGATTTTTGAATATCTACTGTAAAATACGTTGGGTCCCTTTGAACCGGAGATAGCCGTAGTTTTCATCCTATTGAACTAGTTTTTGGTGGAGAGTATAAAGGGACTCTGTCTTGACGTTCAGCCAAAATTTACCACCTCCCTTCTCCCTGGGGAGGAGTTATGGACGTGTTGACTTGAACAAGTTCTAGTAGGCGATCCAGGCGTGTCCTTGGTCGGAGCAACTCAATTTTAGGCAAACATCAACTTCATTTTGCTAAAAATATTTCCCTAAATTATGCCTACTCAACTAGCATTTCTTGCAGAGTTAAAGTAAAAAATGTAAATGTCAAAAAAATGATAATATCCCATTTTATTTTTTGGTCTAGGGTATAATTTATCAAAATAAGTCAATTGTAGTACAGTAGAGCGTCGATTATCCGAACTAATGTCGACAAGGGTGGTTCGGATAAACGAAAGTTCGGTTAATCGAGCTTCCATAGAAAACTTAGAAAATAGCCCAAATGTGAAATTAAGCGACAAACTGAAAACGTGTATAATGACTAGAACTGAAGAAAAATACAAAATTCGAGGTAATTGAGCGATGGAGATGAGAAGTTGATTCCTTCAGACACTTTATTGTTCATTTTATTCGATGCCTTTCACAAGAAAAGAAACTGAGTGCTAGTTCGGTTAATCGAATGTTCGGATAATCGACGTTCGGATAATCGACGCTCTACTGTATATGCTATTGCCATGGTAATTTTGAGTAGTTTCATGTGTCCTCGAACCATTTTGCTGTAACTTTTACAGTTTTTCAAAAAATTAAGAAAAACTGAAAAATGATCCGCTCTCCCCCCTTAAAATCGAAATAACTTCAAAACGGCTGATCCTATCTGCGTGAAACCAATTCCATTCGATTTAGAATGGCCAAATACATTAAGATTGATTGTTTTTATAATTGTTTCCAAAACTCGGGTTTTTCGCCCCACTATGCGCCGAGCTTTTCCGGGCCGGGCGATGCGATGTGATGTGTGCACACTTGCGATGCAATGCGATGAGATTTGTGGCGAGACAATGCGATTTGTTTTCATGGCAAAAAAACCTGATCATTATTCGGAGTCAACTATGAATGGTCACCGAAGTGAGACTCATTTTCATAGCGAGATGATTGGATTAATTAATCAATATAAAGAATCATACAGGAAAAAAACGAATAATTTTGAAAATAAATCATTCCGTGGACTTTGGTTGTGGAAAACAAACTTTTTTCCTAGCCTTAAATCACTGTTTCCCAACTGGTGGTCCGCGGACCGAAAATGGTCAGTGAGAGCCTTAGAAGTGGTCCGCGGAAGAAAATAGTTACAATTCTTCTAAAAATTGAATATTCTTATGTGACTAAATCAAATTTTTGAGTTTCATTAAGCAATGCCTCTAACGGTGTTAATCGATCTTTAGATAACCAAAGTAGAAAAAATCGATCGCGAACCTAAAGATATGTACAAACGAATCGCATCGACGACTTTTCAAGCAAGCATATGCCCTTCTTACTGTGGAGCTTTTTTCATGTTGACCGAACCTGGCTTCAAATAGTAGTCGAAACAGTAAAATTTTCAATCGAATCAGCTTCCAAGAAGAAGAATCATTTATATTAAAGCCCCGTTTCCACATTACAAACGCAAAAGTTTAAATGCTATTTTTTCAATGAAAACATATTTTTATGCATGAACCATATTTTTTTCAGAATAAGAATTTAGCAAACCACACTTTTAACATGAATTTACAAACCAAAACTATTTTTTTGCACAATTTTGTGTGCAAACATGTAAAGTATACCTTAAAAGCTTTTCATTTTAAAATTTATTTTTAGCTAGTCATTGGAAAACGTACTAGAAGGGATTGGGATTGTATACATTTAGGCGAATTTTGAAAAGCTCATTAAAACTGAATAGCATTCTATTCGGGTTTAAACTGCTAACCTGAATAAGGCTATGGGTTAGCATTTGTATGAAAATTACCCCGTATAGTGTAGGTTAGCGGTTAAAAAAAACACGGCCCTTGAAATACACTCGAAAATATTGTGCCAACGTAGTTTCAAATTTTAGGAATAGAATAAAATGTTACCCAAGTCAGAGACTTGGAAACTGGAGAGAATTCCTATGGACTTCAATGCTGGTTCCATGGAACCCAATTCTGTGTCGAGTGGTAAATCCTTAATTGATACCGTATCATCGTCACAGCAGAAGATTGTTATCTGTTAGGATAATACGTTCGGATTGATGCGACCAGAAAAACCGTCATAACATAATCCAGGAAGAGGCACACCAGCCCTTTTTTTTTTGCCCCACAATGTACATATTTATTTTTGCTAATTATTATCATTTTTAACATTCGAAACTAATTATTATAATTAAAGAATGTGTTTTTGGAGAAAAAATAATAAAATAACTTAAATAAAAATAAATAAATTTCTTTTGTGTTGGCCAACCTATTTCTAATAACCCTTTAAACTTGTAAATTGTCTTCAGACCCAAAGAGAGGGCCCTGGCGTTTGCGTTTGGGAGTCGCCGTCTTGGCCTCGCTAGGCGTAATCATCCACAAGCTTCCGGGACTCAGGCCCGTATTTATAAACGTACTCAGTCAAAGCGACCTTACCAATACAAGGAAATACTTAACGAATCCTTAAGTTGAGGAATGAAATGTCAGTTTCAGTAACTTTTTTATCCAAATAATTTATTTTTACAAGTATTTTAGTGCAAACATGAATTTTTTTGAGAGTTGACAAAAAATGTGTCAAATTGGTGAAAAATTAAAAAAAATTCAATTCAAAATTACAATCCTTGACTTAAGGTATCCTTGAGCTATGGTCGTCTTGAGTTAAGGGCGCCTTAACTCAAGGGTTCATTGAGATACATTTTTGGGTATACGGTTAAACATTTTCAGTTTATTTATCTTCTGTTGGATGATCACCAATATTTATTCCCAAATTTTCCTAATTTGAACAAATATGCTTGTAAAAAAAAAATTTCTAATCAACTACTGGGTTGGTTGGTTGGTAAAAGTGGTGACTTAGGCAGAAGCTAGCCAAAAGCTCAATTAGCGCGTAAAGCGCTGTTTTGAAATCACAAACTCCATGAAGTTGAACTAGTATATCAAGAATCCAGAGACACGAGAGCGTATCGCCCGCCAAAGGAAAAAAACGAAAGCGAACAAGTCTATGATTACCGGGCACAACTTGTTTTTTTCATTGACAGGGCTACAGCCTTCCAGGCAACATCCCCCAAAAAAATTTTTTTACCAAAATATTCCACATATCCTGTTCTAGTGCCTTTCCAAAAAAATCTTCGATCGGCACAATAACGGGTAAGATATATGCAATAAACTGTGAAATTTTCACCCTGACAGACTTAAGCGAGTAACCCGATTTCAGGCTGGAGTCTACAGTTGTAGAAAGACTTGCTTCTACTGTCTCTCTCCGTGATGCGATTTTTATGAAATTTGGAATGAATGATCCTCTGGTAGTCCTTCTAAAGAATCAATGTCTTCCATTTAGATAGGTGGATGGAATAACGGTAAATTAATAAGCAAAGTTAACAGAAGATTTCCAACAATTGCGTCTTTCGGTTCATCGCATTGGCAATTTTTTAAAACACACTGCGATATTGGGACACTGGGACATTAGGATATTGGGACACTGGGAGCCTAAGATCTTGGGGCAGTGGGATATTAGGAAATTGGGGTCTTGGGACATTAGGACATTAAGACATTGGGGCATTAGGCACACTGGGGAAACAGGGACGTGGGGACATCGGGATATTGGGGCATTGGGACAACGGGATATTGGGGCATTGGGACAACGGGATATTGGGCATTGGGATATTGGGACAATGGGACATTGGAACATTGGGATATTGGGACATTGGGATATTGGGACATTAGGACACTGGGAAACTGGGACATTGGGGCACTGGGATATTAGGATATTGGGACATTATTATCTGACCAAAAACAACAGAAATTTTTGCGGTAGATTCATTTTTCTTTGGCGGGGTAACTTTTACAACTTTGTTGTTTTTGGTCAGATATGATAAAGGTTAGGTGATGAATTTAGGAGGGAAGAGGTGCCTTGAAGCAGCCAGTGTTATTTAGGAAGTACAGCAGCTTTCCTAATTTCACATTTGGTGCATTCTCTAGGACTTCCCAGAAAAGCTCTATCGAGCATCCTATACCGGGTTCTGGCAAGACCCGGGCATTCACACAGAAAGTGAATCAGAGTTTCTCTCTCATCTACATTTCCGCAGCTGCGCGTTGTAGGGGATGACCAGCCTGACAGCATGGAGCTCCATTGGCCAGTGCCCCGTGATAACTGCAGTAAGCTTGGCGATATCTTTATGCGGTTGAGTAAGAATTTCTGACGTTCTTTTCCAGTCGTAGGAGGGCCACATCTTCCTGGAATCCATTTGGAATTAGCAGCCCTTATATAGTGGGTGGATATCTTACTCCTAACAGCTGCCACGTTTCTGTGGACTTTCCCTTCACGTATGCATGCTGTGACTTCGAAAGTGCTGAGTTCTCAAGACTTTGTCGGATGTGTAAGTCTATTAAGCGGTCTAAAGTTTTGAGTACGAATAAGAACAAACTAATCAGCCTGAAATTCTTCGCGTCTCATGCCCTCGTTTTCCTACCTTTGTTATGAAACCGACTCGAACGTGTCGCCATGACTGGGGGACGTGGTTGAGTAGCAGAGGCTTCTGAAAAGTATCAGCAGCTGTGAAACTACCGGATCCTGCGTTTTCTGAAGCATAATCGGTAGTATACCATCTGGTCCTGTGAATTTTCATTAATAATCTTCTCCTCAGTTAATAGAGAAAACGAAATCACTCTGCCGTTCACCTCCATTATGCAATCGTGGGCTCTGCGTGCAAGTGCTTTTACACCTAGGGAAATGCGTATTCATCAGAAGCTCAAGAGATTCGCCAGTTGATGCTCACCGAGTGCCATCCTCTTTTTTTATTAAGAACGGACACGACCCTGCTTTGGACAAAATCTTACTGATTCTAGCTGAGCCATTGACGTTGTCCAATGATTGGCGGAGATGGTTCCAAGCTTAGACCTTTGCGGATCTAATAGCTTTTTTCTAAATTTTCAGGCAGTCCTTGTATGGCTGCCAGAACTTATGCTTCCTGCAAATGTTGAATATATCCCGATTTAGCTTACGTAACTTAGAAAGGTCCATGTTCCACCATGGAGGGATAACTTTCTTACTGCTTTTCACTGGATACGAACCCTTGAACGCTTCTTCCAAGGATTTTTCCAATGACTTTACCTCATTGTCCAATTCCTTCACGGAGCTGACCGAGGGATTTGGCGCAGTTGAGAGTTTTGCTCTACAAATCTGCGTGAACTTCTTTCAGTTTGTCGCCTTAGGATTTCTGTAAGGTTGCGGCATCTCGTTGGAGACATTACTGTTGAAGAGTATCCAATTATGGTCCGAGAATGATCTCAGCTCTGATACTCTCCCCTGTTTGATCTTAAGTTTATCGTTGTCCGTTGTGCAGCGTTAGATCCAGGACCTCTTTCCATCTCGCGTAATTATCCGAACTCGGAAAAACAAAGGTTGGGTGGTCTTCCGTATTGCACATTGTAAGATTAGTATTTAGGATAAAATCAAAAAGCGACTTACCTCTTTCATTTATTTCGATACTACCCTCCAATGTGTGTTGTCGTGCGTAAGCGTCGCATCCTATCATTAGGGTTGAATTGCTTGAAGTTTTGGAAGATACCAGCAGCTCTTTCTTTATATGACATTTCATTCATTGACTTAAGGTTTCCTTGACTTAAGGTCGCCTTCGCCTTGAGTAAAGACTTTCTTCATCATCAATGTGGCACGATAGCCCGACGTCGGGCCTTGGCCGCCTGAATCGTTGACCTCCAATTGTCGCGGTTACGTGACCTTGTCCTCCAGTTTCGGAAGCCCAGCAGCTGGTGGGCGTCTTCACCTACGGAGTTCTCCCAGCGAGCTCTCGGTCGTCCACGCAACCTCTCTCCGTCAATTCGTTGTGCGTTCATAACTTTCTTTGGCATGCGATTGTCGTCCATCCGTTGTACATGCCCCGCCCATTGCAGACGTTGAAGCTTCACGATTTTCGATACTTCCAGCTCATCGTACAATTGATACAACTCATGGTTGTATCGGATACGCCATTGGTCTCGCTCACGAACGGCCCCGAAAATTCGCTGAAGTACCTTTCGTTCGAATCGGTCTAGCAAAATTTCGGAGGCTTGGGTAAGGGTCCATGTTTCGCAGCCATAACATAGCACGGGTCGGATGATCGTTTTGTACACGCGGAGCTTCGTGTTCCTGTGCGCAAGTTTCGAATTAATTATAGGGAGGACCGAGAAATATGTCTTATTGGCTAGTTGTATCCGTCGCTTAATTTCGTCGGTTTCGTTGGAGTCCTTTGATAAGTTACAACCCAGATAGTTGAAGTTGTCTACATACTCGATATTAAGGTCCCCCACTGTGATGCTTGAATTTTCTGGCGTCCTTGTTTTCGATTGCATCATGGCCTTTGTTTTGCTTTCGTTGATATGTAGTCCAACTTCCTTTGCGGCGTTATTGAGGTTATGCAGGAGGCTTTCTGCATCACCCAACCTTCGAGACATGATGTTGATATCGTCGGCGTACGCTACTAATTGAGTCGACTTGATGAGTAGCGTTCCGCTGCTGTCCATATTCATGGCTCGAATTACATACTCCAAAGCCAGGTTGAAGAGCGTCGGCGCCAGCCCGTCGCCCTGCTTGAGTCCAGTTGGAGTTTCAAATAGGTCAGTGAGTCGGTTCTGCACTTTGACCTGCGAGACGGTATTAGTCATCGTCATCCTTGTGAGTCGCACTAACTTTGCCGGTATACCAAAATTCAGCATAATGTTGTACAGTACACTTCGGTCGATACTGTCGTATGCCTGCTTGAAGTCGACAAAGATTTGGTATACGTCGATGTTGTATTCCCAGCACTTTTGGAGTAGTAGCTTCACTGTGTAAAGTTGATCGGTCGTTGAACGACCAGGTCTGAAGCCGCCTTGATACTCGCCAATGATTTGTTCTGCGTACGGATTGATTCTCTTTTCAAGAATTTTTGATAAAATCTTATAGGCCGTACAAACTAATGATATGCCCCTGTAATTCTCACACTTCAGCTTGTCACCCTTTTTGTGGATTGGGCAGATTATGCTTTTGCGCCAATCTTCGGGGATTACCTCGTCGTTCCATATTTTCAGCAGTAGCACATGTACAGCGTTGGTCAGGCACGTTCCACCATGCTTCAGCAGTTCTGCTGGGATCTCGTCAGCGCCGGGCGCTTTATTATTTTGGAGCGACTGTATGGCAAGACTCACCTCCTCTACTGTTGGGGGTAGAACGGGAGGGCCTGGTTCGGCTAACTGCTGAAGAGCTAACTCCGCGGGGGATGTTGATGATGCATTGAGGAGCTCTTCAAAATGCGAGGCCCATCGTTTGTTGACGCTTTCGATGTCGCTGATGATGTTACCATCCTTGTCCTTACATAGGCTTGTCCTGGGTTGATATCCGTTCTTGATAATACTTATAAGTTTGTACGCCTGTCTAGTGTTCTTACTGGCTAATCTTTGGTTTATTTGCTGTAACTGCTCGTCAAAATGTTTGCGTTTCTTACGTCTAATTAGCTTATTAGATACTCGCCGAAGCTCGTTATATCTTTCTTTCTTGGCTCGGGATGCGCGTTGTGTGTATTGGCGATAGGCTTCATTTTTCGCCTCAATCGAGGCCCTGCATTCGTCGTCGAACCAGTCTGCTCGTCTGCGCCGGCCTTTATAGCCCACGACCTCTTCTGCGACCTCCTTGATGCTGTCTTTGAGCTCCTCCCAGAACTCATGGATGCCTAGATTATTGATGTTATCAAGCATGGGCGACAGTTTTTCCTCAAGGGCTGTAGTATTCGCAGCCGCCGTGGCATCATCAATCAAATTGTCAACCTCGAAGATCTTGGCAGGGTTGATTCTCGTTAGGTGCACCGAAGAGATTCTGCACCTGTAGGTCGTCTTCACCAAATAGTGATCGGTGTCGCAGTTGGCTCCTCGATAGGATCGAACATCTAGGACATTAGAAGCCCATCTCTTGCTGATCAGTACGTGGTCGATTTGGTTCACGGTGTATTCATCTGGAGACTTCCAGGTCTGCTTATGGATTCGTCGATGAGGGAAGCATGTAGAGCTTATGACCAAGTTTCTGCCGCTCGCGAAATCGATAAGTCGCTGACCGTTGTTGTTGTTTTCGTCGTGGAGGCTATGACCACCAGTAGCTCCCCTATGCCAGCTTTCGTTTCCGACTTTAGCGTTAAAGTCTCCTAGCAGCAGCTTGACGTCGTTTGATGGAAGTGAGTCGAAGAGTGTTTCTAGGTCGTTGTAGAACTCGTCCTTAATCGCGTCTTCTTTTACTTCTGTAGGGGCATGCGCATTAATGAGCCAGAGATTAGCGAAACGGGTCTTAATGCGGATCGCACATAGCCGCTCGTTAATGGGTTTGAAGCCGATAACGTGGTCCTTGTGCTGCTTATTCACGATGAAAGCTACTCCAAACTCCTTGTTGCCCTCCTCTTTACCACTCGTAAAAATAGTGTGCGAATTGAGGTCGTTAATCTCGCTTTTGAGCCATTTAGTTTCCTGGATTGCAACTATGCTCAGCTTGTATTGTTCTACCTGATCCAGGAGGGCCCTTAAGGCCCCCGGTCTATTCAGGGAGCGTACATTCCAGGATCCGAAAGAGTAATCAGTTGTTCGTTTGCGGGGTCGTCGTTGTTTTGTATCCGTCCAATCCGAGGCTTTAGTTTCAGGTTTCTTGACTTGAAGTTTTTCTTAGGATGAGTTGTCGGCACATCGCTAAACCATGATAGGGTTTAATCGTTTAGTAAAGGCCATCATGGGCATGCCTCGAAGATGCTGCTTTAGTGGTTGAGTTAGACGTTTTCTGTCACCTATCACGTTAAGTAACCTGAGACGCTGCAGATGTAAATACAGCACTCAGGCGCAGCGGTGCTTCTTCCAAATGTCGCATCAGATGATTTGACTTAGCCGTTCACGTTACCAGGGGGCGCCCGCGCGGAGGACACATGGAGAAGTCTTTTGCCCCCCAAGGCTTTCTTGGTACGTTCATAAATACGGGCCTCAGTTCTTTACTAACTCTTTTTAGTTATTAAATTGAAATTTGATGAATAAAATTCTAACGCAACTTTGTCTTTTTCAGGGAGGCTAAACAATCAATTTACCAGAGTATATCTCCAAAACACAACAAAATCCATGTTAAACGCCGGCAACGTTCCGCATCATTGCCAAATTTATCTCCACAATCAGAGTAAGTAGTCACTTTTTAATGCAAATAATCTTCAAATTATTAAATTTTAAGCATTTGAACAAAAGTATTCACTTGTTTTTGCGAGATTTCGAAATTACAGTTAGGTGAAGCAATAATTTACTTTGTTCATATAAATCCATGGTTTACCAATGAAATAACAAAATATGAGTCAATGAATAAAATTAACAAAATTTTACCAAAACAAAACAAAAACCACAGGATCCCAAAGTTCTTTGTCGATTTAACGAAATACCCTCATTTTAGGATTATACGAGAATACAGATTCCCACGCAGCTACTACCATACTTAATTACGATCCAAAAATCGAGGACACATATTTTCGAGGAACCGTGAGGTTATCATCGTAATTGAGATTGGTTGGCTAGGCCTAATCTACAGGCTGCCTGCCTGACTGACTGACTGACTACCGACCATATTCTACCTAAAATCAGAATTTCATTTATTCAAGCCTATAAGTTAGCGTCTAATTGGCATCCTTGTGACGCATAGCAAAATAATTAGTCCTCCGGGAGTATGTCATCTGAAAATCGTTGGAATGATGGTGATGGCGCGTGGTATTGCGTCGCTGCCGCCAATTTAATCCGCTCGATACGGATGGAAAACTTTTAAGTATGTATACGTATCCGAAAATTTTTGGAAATTTTATCCATACCCGATTCGGTTATGTGTGTGTGCTGGAATCGTTTATTCCGTAAAGGGTGATGGTGGCCCGCGTAATGATTAGGGTTCAACGATGAATAATAGAATATCGCATTTATATTATACCATAGACGCCGCCGTGAATAGGATACACAATTACCGAGAAAGACTTTTTGGTAAATTCATATAGACGGGAGTGTATCCCGTAAATGAAGTGGAATTGGAGTAAGCAACATTTTTGGATTATGATGTAACAAGTTGTGTGCACGATTGCCTTCGTTATGAGTTCGAAAGTGATATTTGGGAGAAAGTTTTCAATGAATTTCCTGGAAAATTTTTAAGGTCAAATCATTTTACAAAATCAGCCCTAAACGTCAAGTAAGTATATGATGGGGTTGAAATCCAATGAAAGCAATTTTGGAACTGGAACATGAAAGTAGATTTTAATGTCCTTCGGTGGCTCTCCTTATGTTACTTTAAACCAGTGGTTCCCAACTCGCAAATGACTGCGGACCACTTTGCTTGAACATGAGTCACTACGGACCACCATATTTATTAATAAAGGGAATTTCGCAATTTTTGCACAAGGTTTTAGATTTTTTTATTGGTTTTTTACGACACCTTATGACAAAAATGGCTCGAAACATCAGAAGAAAACACCACATTCCTCCTCTGTAACCGCCTCGTATTGAAATAATTTGAAGCAGACTCTACATAGGCTTTCTCGAAACATACACAAAAAAGTTCGTCCGAACCACGCGCAACAGTTCAGTCGAACCACATTCAAAAGATCAACGAACCGTCGGCGCCGGCGGGTTGAATTCACTGAACCACCCATATTGTTTAATAAAGTGAATTTCGCAATTTTTTCACAAGGTTTTAGACTTTTTTATTGGTTTTTTACGACACCTTATGACAAAAACGGCCTTAGTCCAATGTTGGATTGTCGCGCCTGTTATTTATTTATTTTATTTATGACAAAAATGGCTCGAAACAGCAGAAGAAACACCACATTCCTCCTCTGTAACCGCCTCGTATTGAAATAATTTGAAGCAGACTCTACATAGGCATTGTCGAAACATACAGAAAAAAGTTCGTGCGAACCACGCGCAACAGTTCAGTCGAACCACATTCGAAGGATCAACGAACCGTCAGCGAGGTTGAACTCACTCAACCACCCAAATGACGATAAAATTCGATTCCTCTGTTTTTCTTTTGTTTGGTACGGCGAACATTGCGCTAAGTTAGGCCGGCTTTAGAAAAACTGAAAACCTGCAATGAAACATTTCATCGAGTAACTTAGTACCGACTTTTGTCCATCTTTTATGAGCACTCTTATACCTTCGACAAAATGAATATGGGTGAAGAGTTTATCGTAGTAACTACCAAAATTAAAGTATAGGCACAGGCAGTGACATCGGCAGTTCTTTAGGTTCTTCAGAACAGGACAGAGACAGAGTTAAAGGTGTCTAACTTTATTCGATAGTAATTCATTGGATGCGGTTTTACCGGATTAAGGAGGATTGAAGTGGAGATTACTCTAACATGGTTTGTCTTCAAATGATAATGTGGCAAAATTTGGACACTGTGCTGCCACTGTGCCAATTAACTTAAGAAGTAAAAACAATTAGGTACAGACAATAGTGTCACACAAACCAAAAGAGTTCGGATGGTTATTTTAGGACTACGCTCGTTAAAAATGAAGAAACTAATAATGGAAAATAAAATAAGATTGAAAGATCATAGCGAAGCTATATATTTTAGCAACGACCTGCCGCAAGAAATCCTTACAGAGAAACAAACTCTATGGAAAGCTATAAAGGCAATAAAACAGAAAGACCCAGAAGCTCGGATTGTCAAAGGAAATATAATTAGTAACGGAGAAGTATTATCGAAAGAAACGATCAGTAATATTGTTGTGAATGAAGGAAAGAAGAGAGCACGAGTTGATGAAGAAGGATATAACCATGCAAATGACAATAACAAAAAAACGAAACGTTTGAACGAAGGAAAAGGCAATGCCACCACACTGATAAGTCGTTTTTTTGGTACCACGTTAAACAGCAGCAGATCCCAGAAGTCATAACAACCACTGCAAAACCAGGAAAGGAACCCGCGACTCGACCCGGCAAATGATACGAACGAAACTGAATTGAACATGCGAGCGACTCCCTCTAGCAGGCTGACCACCAAGAGGGAAAGAGGTCAAAACCCCCCGTTGGTAAATACAATTTCCAGCAAAGAAGGTAGACATTTATATCAGTGGCGTGGCGTCTTTGGAAGCAAGGGAAGCATTGCTTCCCTTCTTCTTTCAAAATAAAAAACGTTTAGAAGCAAAACGTATTATCAACATTGTTTATAATTTTTCTTGTACACTATCCACGGTTTTTTATGTATATTACATAAAATCATACGCAACCCTGTCGCAACGTATAAAATTACTTTAGCATGCGCACTCTCCAACCAATACACCAACCCACCTGTCTCACGAAAAAAATCCACAGCGAGAGAGTTTACAGTCGCCGGTCACGGCGAGACAGAAGCAGAGCGAAATAATGCCTGTATGAAAGATGAAAGCTTGTGGAGCAGATTTACCGGGGGATTGGGCGGCGGAGTAGAGTTAGTACGAGAATGAATTCGCCGTTGGAGGTGGATTTCTAATTGCTTCTTGTAAAATTTACCAACCGATGTGTACAGTTCGTAACAAAAGTCTGTTCATTCTGATTGAAATTGGATTCTGATTGGAATAAGAATTGGCATAGCACATGCATAGCACAGCAATGCGATAGTTTGCTTTTGATTTGAAGCTGCTCTATGCTTGGCGGAATGTATAAGTTCGTAATTTATTGTACGTGCAAAGTTATTAGAGATTTTTAAAATGTCGTTGCAAATATAACGACATAGTTCTACATTTCAATAGAAAAATTCGCTGCCGACAATACGCAAAACAGTATATACCACCATATTGCATGTCCCAAGTAGGCATATGGGGTTATAATCACGACAAATAATTTCGTTAATTTCGGCTGTTTACAGAATATCCAATATATGGAAAGACACCTATGCCTACTTGGAACAGGAGGAAAATATAAGTAGAATTTGTGTCAAAATTTTAGTCCGCTCACTTGTGCGTGAATACACTCATGTCATTTTTATGCAAGCATAATAAAAAATGTTTGGGAGAATAATAAATTATCAAAATGTATAGTAATAGAGAATAGAGAGTTTAGGCAAATCGTAAAAACAGTTGTGGTGTACGAATCGACATTATACGTATTGAAATAGGTGATGATAAAAGTATGAATTGTCATTGCATCGAGTTACGACACGAGTTTCTTCTTCTTCTCTGTACCGCGTAAAACCCTTGTGTGGGGCATGGGTGCGTTCAACCAAGTGAGCCATAGCGTGATACATTTACGACAACTTTTCGATAACGTCTTCAACATACGGAGTTCATAGTATGTACATTCGTATGCATGTTGATATCTGAATACAGTTTTGACTCGGTAATCCGGATCTCCTTTAATCCGGATATCACGCTAATCCGGACCACTAAATGTTTCCACTATGTATTCTTTAGTCCGGATTTCAGCAGCAATTTTGACTCTATAATCCGGATATTTGATATTTGCGGGGTGAAATGGTAGATTTGGTCTCGTACTTTTTTACGGGACGGCTTGGCAAATTATATGATGCTGACTAATTTCAAAGAAATAATACATTTATCGGTTTTTTTTCCTATTTGTTATTTATTTGGACTTTTTTTTCCACAAAAAAAAGTTATTGCGCTAATCCGGATGTTCCGATAGTCCGGATCACCCCTTGCAATAATTGATCCGGACTGTAATACAAAGCATTCTGCACAAATGCTTACATGCGTCTTCTTAAGTCTAGAGATAAAGAATATTTTTTTAGTTTCCAGATATCTTTATTTTATAAGGATTTCATTCTCATTTCTAGACAGGTGTACGCGGGTTACCAATTTCATTTACATGAATGTAACTGCTTCCCTTTACTTCAAACTCACGCCACGCCACTGATTTATATATTGCAACAATGAACGTACGATCCTTAATTGGCGACAGCCGTCAAATTGAACTCGACCGAGCTATAAGCAAAATAAAGTATGATGTTATGACTGGCAGAAACCCGTATATATGGAGAAAAAATAATCCAAAAGCAAAATGGAGATATATTCGCCTACAAAGGAGAAACAAAAGGTTTATACGGAGTTGGTTTCCTAATCAAAGCAAAATGGAAGAGCAATATAAAGGAGATACGATTAATGAGCGAAAGGATAGCCGCACTTACTATGCAAGTAAAAGGGAACAAAAGACTAAGCATCATTCAAGTCTACGCCCCGACAGAAAGCGCATCCGATAGCATTATCGATCAATTTTACGACGACTTACAAACAGTATATGATGAGCTGAAATCAAATGTAATATACGTTATTGGAGACTTCAACGCCAAGCTCGGCCAACGAAAAGATGGTGAGGAAAGTATATTCGGAAAATATGGCTTTGGACGGAGAAATAAAAGAGGGGAACGGCTGATTACATGGATATGGCAAAATAATTTGAAATTTGGAAATAGTTTCTTCAAAAAAAGACACAATCGTAAATGGACATGGCGCTCCCCAGATGGTAATATAAAAAACGAAATAGATTTTATATTAACAGATAAAGACTCAACCTTATGTGATATTTCAGTGCTCAATAATGTCGAATACGAAAGCGACCACCGACTTGTCAGAGCAAAAGTCCAAATAAACCATCAAACTTTGAGATACCGACCATTGAAAAAAGATATTCCACATATAGTTACAGAAAGTGCAAAAATTGAATACCTACACCGTCTGGAGACGTTTTTCGAAAATCTTCCGATTTTAACAAATCGAAATATACAATCATATTACAACGAAATGGAATGCGCCATAAAGCTGTCTGCCAATGAAACACTTCTGCAACCCAAATCTAAAAAGATTGATAAACTGACTGCATCGACCAAGTCCCTTATTCAATGCAGAGAGGCATTACGAAAAAAAGAAAACAGATCTGAGCAAGAACAAAATAAGTTAAGACGCCTACGGAAGTTATGCAGAAAATCTATTAAGAACGACAATGAAAATTTCAACAGAGAAATCATACAAAAGATAATGGAAGAAAGTAGATCAATCAAGAAAGTAAAACAAAGTATGAATAACGAAAAGGAATGGATTCCGAAACTGAAAAAAAGAGGGAAACAGTTTGAATCGAGGAAAGCTATAAGCGAAATCGCAACTGGTTTCTTTGAAGACCTGTATAAATCCAGTAAACCGACAAGCCATAGAAACCCACATGAACTTAGCGAAGATTTTCCGGAGTTCCTACTATCCGAAATTGCCAAATCTATTGACGAACTACAAGCCGGGAAAAACGCTGATGCAGAGGGACTGAAGACAGAAATGTTAAAGCTGGGGAAAACCTTACTAACAGAGCCTGTGACAAAACTTTTTAATGCAATAGTTCAAACTGAAGAAATTCCGGTCCAATGGGCAAAGTCTACGATTACTCTTTTATATAAAAAAGGCGATAAGGAAGAAATTAGTAATTATCGACCAATCAGCATTATATCAAACGTATACAAAATATTCTCAAAATGCATACAACGGAGACTACAATCATCTGTAGTCTGCAGTCAACCAAGAGAACAGGCCGGTTTTAGATCAAGCTACTCCACTATCGACCATCTACAAGCGGTGAACCAAATCATTGAAAAAGCAATCGAATATCAAGAAACTATATACCTGGCTTTTGTCGATTTTAGCAAAGCATTCGATACAGTGGAACACGATGAATTATGGTTAGCCCTCGAAAACCAAATGGCCCCACGAAAAATAGTTAACATTATGAGCAAGCTATATAAGCAAAGTACTGGCGCAGTCAAATTAGAGTCTATAGGCAAGCCGTTCAAATTGGAACGAGGAGTACGTCAAGGTGACCCACTATCGCCGACACTCTTTTCTGCGACACTGGAGCTGGTTTTTCAACGATTGAACTGGGATGAGTACGGCATTAACATCGATGGCGAAAATCTAACTAATCTAAGATTCGCGGATGATATAGTCCTTTTTTCACATAATGCGCGCGACTTACAGACTATGTTGATGGACCTGGACGCTAAAGGAAAAACGGTTGGCTTAAATATTAGCTTCGACAAAACGAAATTGATGACCAACGGTATCAAAGATCCAGTGGCTCTAAACGGCATGTCCATAGAATTTGTAGAAGATTTTCTATATCTAGGCCAACTGATATCATTCGAACGGCGCACTGACAAGGAAGTAGAGCGCAGGATAAGTAATGGCTGGAAACAATTCTGGGGCATCAAAAGTATCTTCGACGCAAACAGAAGCCAACAGATGAAAAAGTACCTGTTTGATGGAGCTGTGCTGCCGGTGCTTACTTATGGAGCGCAAACTTGGGCTCTTACGGACAGGAACATACAACAGCTAAGAGTAACACAAAGATCAATGGAGAGAGCAACTTACCGAATATCCAGGAGGCAAAGGCTTAGAAATGCCCTACTCCGGTCACGAACTAACTTCACCGACGTTATTGAAAGGGCGAGAATATTGAAATGGAATTGGGCAGGACATCAAGCAAGACTCAATGACAACAGGTGGACAACTAGATGCACAGATTGGATTCCATATGGCAGCAGTCGAAGAGTTGGGAGACAACGGAAAAGATGGCGTGACGATATCGAAAGTTTCTGTCTGAATTGGAGAAGGATGGCCAGAAATAAGGAAACTTGGAAATCAATGGGGGAGGCTTACGCCCAACGAATTTAATAGTAATACACATTTTTAATTTTTAATTTGTCTTATTTCATTTTGAGAGTTAATTACACATAACTTGTTTGAAATATCCAATTGAATTTATTAACTTTGTCATGAAGTTTGTAACGCATTAAAGGAAGCATCTCCGACCATATAAAAAGTATACATATATGATCAGCATGACTTGGGGAGTCGATTGGAGCATGTCCGTCTGTCTGTCTGTCTGTCTGTCTGTTGCGACGCGTTTTACTCGGCGGGTATTAAAGCTAGCAAGCTGAAATTTTGCACACGTGCTTCTTATTGTTGCAGGCTGTTTGTATGTTTGATTCACCCAAATTGGATCACTGGGTCATGGGGTTGCCATACAAACCTAGCTCCCCAATTTGAGTTCTTCTAAGAAAAACTTTTTTATTTGTGTACCAATTTCAACCGAATTTCACACAAATGTGTTTCTATAGATAACACATAATATATGCAAGAATGGATCAAATCGGAACATGGGGTCATGGGGCTGCCATAGAAACTTAACTCCCCAAATTAGGTTCTTCTAAGAAAAACTTTTTTATTTGTACACCAATTTCAACCAAATTTCACACAAATGTGTTTCTCTAGATAACACAAAATATATACAAGAATGGATAAAATCGGAACATTGGGTCATGGGGCTACCATACAAACTTAACCCCCCAAATTAGGTTCTTCTAAGAAAAACTTTTTTATTTGTGCACCAAATTCAACCAAATTTCACACAAATGTATTTCTATTGTTGACACAAAGCATATGTAAGAATGGATAAAATCGAACCATGGGGTCATGGGGCTGCCATACAAATCCTACCCCCCAAACTAGGTTCTTCTAAGAAAAACTTTTTTGTTTGTGCACCAATTTCAACCAAATTTCACACAAATGTATTGCTATTGATGACACAAAACATATGTAAGATTGAATCAAATCGGACCATGGGGCTGCCATACAAACCAAACCCCCCATATTGGTTCTTCTAAGAAACATTTTTTTACACCAAGTTCACAAAACCTTGAATTAATGTGTCTTTATCAAAGCAACTAAAAAGTTCAAAACGAATGGAATCGTATTGTGGGGTCATGCTCCGGCAGGGGCGAACCCAGGAATTTATTTCGGGGGGTGATTTGTATTTGCAAAGTGGCTCATGAAATCCAACGCTTTAAAAGTTCTTAGACCTTAGGCGTAAGAGTTCCCATATACTGTCCGATCGACACACGGGACAACACAACATAGCGAAAATTATATAGTTTGTGGCGATGGAAGATCCATTGCTACTTTCGATGGAGAATAGGCCTGTCTAGACACTCAATTTTCGTTCGTCTTCGTCATTATGACAATTGAAACTTGGGATGTCTGCGCTATTTAAGAAAGGTATTAATTCTTGAACGCGACTGCAAATGTTGAATATGTCAACAACGCATCTATTCATACTTTTAGCGAAAAAATTGATCATTAATCTGTCCTGAACGAAGCCGCGACACACATCTAACAATAAATAATGAACATATGTGGATAGAATGAAGCATTCATCTCTTCTGATTACTTGACGCAATCAGTTCAATGTTGAAAGTGGAAACGGAGCTTGAAGACGATAGGGAAGACAAAAGCACGCATGTGTGGACATAGCCAATGACCGCCACACCCACAACATGAAGAATGACCACTGGTTTATATCAATAAATCAGCAACTGAAAACACATGATTATCATGACAGATTGTATGAAAAATTGCATGGCAAAATGTTCCACACGTCCAATCAAAAAAATGGATCAGATGGTCACATACACCATCCAACTTATCGGGCAATCAAAAAATTGCTTCAATTGATTGGAAGGTCTATGGGCACTCTAAAACGATAGTCTGACGTCGGGCATAGTGAAAATCATCACTTAGGTCAGTACTTCCCAACCGGTGGGGCGCACCCCCCTAGTGGGGCGTGACGGCCGGCAAAGGGGGCGTGGGCCCAACTTGAGTGTTGATGTGATCGATTATATTACAAAAGCCATAAGCTTGCAAAATTCTTCGATTCATGGACAAAATTCATAAATTGCGGCAACCATAATAAAAAATATAAGCGAGGATATCTGTGCAAAGTCTGTTTGATGATGATTGCTAAAATTGTTTTAGGAATAGAGACCGAGGGAAAAAACTCGAAATTAAACTCCAATGACTTCAATTTGGCGTGTTGACGCACCGCTGAGCCAAAAAATGAACCTTGCCAGTAAAAATGAGTTTTTGGTCGAAAATCGGATCTTAGGCAACATTTTCAGCGCGTAATTACCGTTTTATGATTATGCGGCCTCAATTCTTGACGTAATGTAGTAGGGATGTAGAGCCAAATGTAGCTCTCCGCAATGCCCAATTCCGTTGTATACTGGCCGCTACGGCTTCTACGTTTTTCACTTGGTACAAGTCAAATTCAAACATTGCCATTCTGCATTCTAATTTTGAATTGAGAAAATGTAATCCAAGCTGATCTAATTAGTTCAAAATCTCTGTGAAATTGTTCCAAATTATGGCAAATTTTCTGTAATTATTTGCCAACGTGGCAAATTCTTAACAAAATAAACAGAATAAGCTGAAAAATGATTTCTTCTGGGGCGCCAGATTCTGCTTATCTTGCAAGGGGGGCATTCACTGAAAATGGTTGGGAACCCCTGCTTAGGTATTTGATTTATCAATAAAGATATGTTGTGTGAATTTCATTCATACCTATAATTTTCATTTTAAAATTTCGGGGGGTGTTTCATCCCCAAAATCCCCCCCTTGGGTTCGCCCCTGCTCCGGCAACCCCAATAAAATTTTCCGAGTAAATATTTTTATTTGCCCACTTATTTCAACTAAGCCCAAACCTTTTGTCAAGACGGAAGAAAGAGAATGAGGAGGGGGATTAAATACAAGTCATAGGTACGCCCGAAAAAACTTTTAGCCCAAGCGAAGGGTATCCAAATTTCGGCCGCGCCCGAAATTACCCTCAGCCCCGGGGGTTGGCGAGCGAAGCGAGCAGGGGGCGAAGCCCCCTTGTTTTTATTTTTATCTATTTTTTTCGAGAGTAAATTTTACACATTGTTTGAAATCTTTTAAAATTATACTATGTCAAATGATTTTTGTTTTGAATTGGGTAAATAAAAGCTTATAATAATAATAATAGTGTCACATTATGCGAGGAAAAATCCACTGCTCCCCGAAAATCACCGGTACAATGTAGACTGAGACCACCGAGCTCGCAACTTATCTTAAGGTCTGCACATCGCATTTTCAGATCAACCACATACCTAGTAGCGAAAGTATTCACTTCTTTATTTATACTATAAAAATGTTCAAAATTCATGCCTGTTATTTCAATTAATCACGATTAAAACTCCTTTTTCAGAAGTAGTCCCCAAGTACATCGCGGACCACCTTCGGGTCTCTCACGGACCACCTATGGTCCCGGACCACCTGTTGGGAAACAGTGCTATAAACTGATTACCGCAGTTTTGAAGGAACTCGAACCCAGACTTGTCAAACCACATTCCATATTTCAGTTCTCTGAATCCTATTTGCCAATTCTGTGCAATTACTGCACCTTATTAAATATTTTTTCCACACGAATAAAAATTATTTTTCTTCTGTTATAAATAAGAGATATTGAATTTACTGCGAATTTTGAATACGTACAGGTCCATTCCCTATCACATCAACACCCGCTGTCTGTCAATCTACGAGTAGTATTGTGCAAACATTTTCACTTTTTCTTAGAAACCGTCTGTCAATAAGCTCGAAAATTCATTGAAATTCATGGAACCTATAATAGAAGACGGGAAATGTATAGACGACAAGGTCGTCGGTCTATTCCGGCACTCAGCAACAGAATTATTCTCGGCTAACATGAGCGCAGGATATTATTATTGAATACGCATCATATAGCACACGATATTCATGTAATCCTTGTCATTGTCAGTTTTTCCGAACTATGTCATGGACAGACAGCACGGAATGAATAGTGTGTGTAGGAAACGAAACGCATTAACATTTACATACACAATCACATCCAGTTGTAACATTTGTGACAGGTTTCGTGCTAAATGCTTTCAGAAATCATATACAAAATACATAACGTACGAATTTCATGGAAATCTGAACACACGAGGACCATTGCACTGATTTGTTCATACGAGAATGGATAGGTTCCAATTCTCTAGTAGTTTGGTAGATATCTGACATTAACATGGTAAAGGCGTGCCGGATGTAAAACCAAACCACATGAATCCAGAAATTCAAAGGATAATATGAATGCAGGAGGGAAGGGGACAAAGTGTAACGACTGAATACGAAATCAAACAAAAAATCTATTGTTCACATTTTTGGATGATAGCAAAAAGTTATTGACATGAAAAAATTTAGAAAATAGAATTAAAATATGGAAAAGGATGTTGCTGATATGATCAGGTTCACTGTATATTTTGAAACATGATTTATGTTTCATATTTTATATGATACGTTCATGTCTAGCTCGTTAGCTGTGGATATCCTGGGAGAAACATGACAGAACTAACTTACAGCTACTAAATACATACACCTTATTTGATTTATTCGCGCAATAAAAACTTACTTTTCACCTGTTTGCAGAATCTTTACCTTTTTTCGCTAATAGTATTCACTATTTGTTTTTTTTATCACTTTACAACTATCATAACCTGTCTACATGAATCCTGACTCCTAACATTTAAGCGGAAAGGGAAATTTCAGCTCAGTTTCCTTTTCCCCCGAAAAGTTGAATTTAAGCGTGTTTGAAATCTTAAAGTTGTTGTCTTGTTTTAAACTTTTAATGTTGCGCTTTTTCTGATTGCAGAATTGATTTCCTGCAGCGCCCGCTCTAAGAGGGGGTAGCGCAAGCCGGGCAGTCGCCCAGGCGCCAAATTTTAGGGGCGGTTTTTTTACTAGCACTCGAATAAAAACGCTTGTAAAAAAAATCAATATCAAATTCGATTTAGTGGGAAGGACTACGGTTCCCTTTCTACAGATCAAATAAAAAGGAGGCGAAATAAAATAAAGAATAAGGGTGAAAACGGGTTAATTAGGGTTTAAGTTGAGTTTTGAAGATTCTTATTCCTTATGAGGCTATGAAGGGCCCAAAATTTATAAAAAGTGCTGCATTTAGAATCAGTACCGGATTAACCACGTGGCAGAAGGTAGCAAATGCCACGGGCCCGCGCTTTAAGGGGCTCCGTGTTTTCTCAAACAAAAATTATAGCAACCCAAGACACCAACGAAATTCGAAAAGCCTTCCTTCCAAATTGTTATCGTTGAAAAATTTACGCTTTCGTGTTCCGAAATTATAAGCAAGGTTTAAATTACATAAAAATACAGAAATGATGACATTCCGGTAAACCTACGTCCACAGTGTTTCAGATTCATATTCTAGCGGGACATACGACTTTTGGAGTTCACGTTGGGAAATGTATTTGCACATATCCATAGAATTTAGAAATTACAATTATACCTCTCATTCACAGTGGCGTACCGCTTTGAACGTAATGAAGGGGGGGAAATTACCTGACTCACAATTGTTTCACAACAATGTTGTTTATCGTTTGGGTGTGTAAGTTTTCCAAGAAAAAAAGTAGAAGGTGTTAACGTAAATTTGGCCTTCTGAGTATCGAGTATCGTTTATATGGGCGTGTTTAGCTAGATGTTTGCTTGTAACCTTTTATTAACCTGATTAAACCTGAAAAGGGACAATTCAATTAAAACTATATTAATAAGCAACACTTATAAAGTAAAATATTTTCCCATATTTTATTACTTTTCAGAAAATGTCAAATTTTCAGATGACGTCCAAAAAGGGTCTCCTAAAGTAAATTCTTCTTTGTCGAATAAATATGCTTTGTCTAGAGAAATTCGTTTTTACTTCTTATAAAAAAAAATCTTAGCAAACTTACGTCAATGAAAAACATTTTTGTGAAACAATTTTGAATCATTTACAAAACAGATAGTTTTGCCCAATTTTTCATAATGCTTTGAGGGGTACGCCACTGTGCATGAAGGATATATTTTTTTTCTATATTCTATTGATATGAGAAAATGTATTTCCTATCAAAACCTTCAGTAATGGCATACTTACTCCTTTGATTTTTATTCCGCTAGAATTTGAACCTGAACCACTCTGCGTCGTGTATATGCTTCAGTGTGTCTTGACAATATGTAATCTGACATCATACACCGTTCAATTCATCTGCTGGCCATAGTATCGTTACATAATTTGACGATCGATTGAATACCGGTCTAAAAATTACTATTTTATCACAAAATCTAGTGATCGGTCGCAGTGACAGCCATCTTCCATACAAATTCAAAGTGTCAGTCATACAGCCACAAAATTCGTATGGAAAATGACTATGGGAGATCACTACACATTCCATTCCTGATTAATACATAGAAGGACGACTTTTTAGTATATGAACAGGCACCATAATACCTAGGACCGGCGCCGTGTACAGCATTGACCATTCAGGCATCTGGTCACCTCACACTAGTTCACTTTAAATGGGCCACCCTGTATATAGATTCTCGCGAACTCTGACGAATTTAGCTCAACAATAGATTGTAAATTAACTACGCCCTAAAAATATCCCTCAACTAATCTCCTTTAAAGTTTCCTCTCCTCATTAAATCCTTTCTATACAGCCATTAAAGTATGATTCAGCACTTTTCGCGCTCGCATGAATACAACAATGACAATTCGTAAATGTTTAATTTTAACGTTGAAAATTTCACCAATTTCATTACATTATGTAGCGTCAGTCGAGAATGAAACGCACAATGGCAAAAAATCCAAACAATGACGACGATGTTACGTAAAATCCCCAAAGGTAATGCTATCGTCAGGTAATTTTATTACAAAACCGGCAGGCAGGCGCACGTTGATGCGAAAAAGTCGGAAGTTGAGAGTCTCTACATTGTGATAGAGAAGAAAGGATCAAGCTCAATGGAGAATACAATGTACGAGTGTAGTAGGTTGCTATGGCATTTAAATATTCCCTGAGTCTGGGAGTCTGGTATAGTTACATTCATACACACTTGAGAAGCCTTAGAGGTGGGCTCTGTGCTCATTATATCGCTCATTCATCATTGATTGTTACGCGTCTCGATAATGTTAAATTGAGTGGGCAACTGAGCGCTACCAACGAGCTTAATGATAATAATGCATAAATTACATATCAAACAATTTCCCGAAAGACAACATGACAGAAGAGCTTCTTGCCCTTACCAACGAACTTAGAAATGTTAAACTAGCGCAAAATTTCATACATGTCGCATTCAAATGGATTGGAATTAAGTTTAATTATGCCGTCGTGCTCGTACATAAGTATAATTTAAAGGATGATGAAGTGTGAGAGTGTTTCCATAGGTTAGGGGTTAGACATAAATATTAGGCCTGACGTGCACAAGCACATATGCTGTTCTTTTTTGGTGGTAGAAATGTTTCATGGGGATGAAAAAGGTAGTAGTCAGTTGCACGATATTGCCGAAAGTTGAAAAGACATACTTTAAAACAAACAGCAGTTTGTTGTGACTTCGCAAAATGTAAAACACTTGTACGGTAGATGTCTTTCATTTTGAAAATGTTATGTAAGGAGTTAAATGAAGCGTGAAGGTTGTTTCCGAATGGGAAAAATTACATTATAGTGAGAGAAACCACAATACGCACCTACTGGTGGTCCTACTGGCGACCATTTCCGATGGCAGCCCCGCTGCCATACGGGAGTTTCAGGCCTCTTCGGGGCGGACCACACCCGTTTTTCAACGAGAAACGGCCAAGAGTCGCCACAAAACCCCTCCATGGCAAGAGCTGTGAAGGTTCGATGCAGGAGGGTTGTGTATGCCTGTGTATGTGTGTGGAAGTGTTCTATGTGTTTTTTCGTCAAAATGAGAGCATTTCATCTCAGCGCGGCATCGAAACTAACCCAGGTCCTGAAATTTACATCTGTTGTGTATGCAACCGACGTATCTTCGGCAATGCCAGGTCCTTGAGATGTACCTGTTGTAGAGAAAGGTGTCATTTTTATTGCTCTGGCTTAAAAAAAATGAGTCAGTATAACAAGTTGTCTTTTGTTGCTCCAGGGTGTCTGAATGCGGGTCGGCCTCCAGCCACCCCAGGCCCTAGCTCACAAGCTAATGGTTTACCACCATCTCCGGCCATTCCTGGCCCTAGCTCCCGAGCCAATTCTCCACCACCGCCACCCGCAGTCAACAATACAACAAGACATAATCGCTCAAGTTTAACACCATATTGCAGTTCAACTGCAATGGCATCCGTCCGAAGATCGACGAGATAGTCCGTTTCATGAGTACGCGCAGAATTTTGATAGCGGCATTTCAGGAGACAAAGCTCCAACCTTCAACTCCCGAATTTAACATCCGCGGCGATTACATACTTTTAAGGCGCGATAGAGTCGGCAGGCAGGGTCGTAATCCAAAAAGGAGGGCTCGCATTTCTAATACACAGAACCGTGCAATACAGTGTATTAGATCTTCGTTTCAACGACGGCACGGCGGAAATGCAAGCTATTGCCGTTAAATCCGGCAATACCAATATCGTACTTAAACATCTATGTTCCACCAGTATCCAGCTGTGGCTCTGGCTATAAGTTCAATATTGGTCCACTCCTCACAGGACATCATAGGATCGTACTTGGCGACTTTAACGCCCATCACGAACTCTGGCACTCTCTTCGCGCAAATGATGCCAGAAGTATAGATATCGCGATCAAATTAGACCCATCAGACTTCTGCGGACTCAATGGAATTTCGTCTACACGCGTCGCTGGCGCCTGCCATAGTTCTCCTGACATAACTATAGTGAGCGCCAGTTTGATAAGTGAAACCCGATGGGAGACAACAACGTCTCTCCAATCCGATCACCTCCCCATATTAATAAACATAGATAAACCAGCCGAACTAACGACATCAGAACGGCGTACGTTTATCAACCACAAAAAGGCAAATTGAGAGGGTTTCACTGCCTTCACTTCGACAAAGTTCGCCGCGCTACCTACTCCAACGAACGCTAGGGAAGCCGAAAAGAATATAAGAAACGCCATTGTCAAAGCGGCAGCTCGCCACATTCCGGCAGGGCGTATCCCCAAAGTTCGGCCATATTTTCCAACTGCTGCCGCAAGGTTAGCCGACGAACGGGACGATTTAAGACGCGCAAATCCGGCAGACCCCAGAATTCAGGAGCTAAACTTCGAAATAAATCGACTAGTTAACACCTATAAAAAAGAGAAATGGAACGAGCATCTGGATAGCTGTAACCTCTCACAAGGTGTCAGCAAACTATGGGCTACGGTCCGCACGCTGTCTCACCCGACGAAACACAAGGGCAGTGTAGCCATCAGATTCAGTAAGAAAACCACCGCAAATCCAAAACACTGCGCGTGCTTGTTCAATAAGCAATTTATTGAACACCCCAAGACCAAGATGCTCAACTACAAGATAAAAAGAAGGATTCGCAACCGAACGGTTGACATCATCCCTACCTATACAGCGGGCCAATTTTCAGCAGCAATCAAGAATGCGAAAAAATTGAAGGCCATTGGACCAGATGGCATTTCAATGGTCATGTTGAAACACCTAGATCTTCCGGCCATCGAATATCTTACGCTTTCAACTTGTCGATAGCTACACTCAGAAAAATTTCAATGTGAAATCCCATTAAACTAATCATTTTGTCCCATTATTTTTAGTCAATAGGAAAAATCAGATTACTTTAAAAATATAGGAACCATTATTTTAACTCGATAAATATCCGTTTGTTTTAATAATTGACTCATTTTAAAATAATCACATGATCTAGTTATTTTTCAATAGGATATATCTTATTGAATTAATAGGATCAACCCTATGCAATAAAAAAAATTTGTTTCACTCGTAATCTTATCGAACTATATTTTTATAAGTCCCGTATTATTATACCTTCCACGCTACGTCATTGTGGATTTTTTTAAGAATCACGATATTTGGCCAGGCCGAGTATTGAACATCCGATTTGCTAGTACTCTTTAAAACTTACCAAGTCACGGGTAGGCAACCGAACGACCTCGGCTACGGAGCATGATGTTGGTTATCTTGCAAAATACATATGCTTGCAATTCGACTAAAAGACCTATCCCATTAAGATAATAGGACGTCATATAAAACAAATGGGATCCATCCTATTATTAGTTAATCATATCAGATCTTGTAAATTTAATGAGGCAAACTGATTGAAATATAATCTGATGTCCCATTGGATTTACGGGACACATTTCATTCCATACAAAATATCTCAATAGGATTCTTCCAGTTACATTAATTATTGCATCTGTTTACTTTTGTGAAGAAATCTGATAAATTGCCGTCCAATTAAAATAATGGTACAAAAACTTTTAAATTTATGGGGCCCAATTTTCTGAGTGTACGCTTGTCATCCCTGAATTCTGGAAAAAGGGACGAATCATTCCCCTTCTCAAACCCGGTAAAAGCGCGAAACTCGCCGAATCCTACCGTCCAATAACCTGTTGCAAAGACGCTCGAAGCACTCATCCACCCTACCCTTGTATCGCATGCTGAGCTAGCTTCTCACCAGCATGGCTTCAGGAAGATGCATAGCACCACAACAGCCCTGAATATGATCAGGATCACCCATCACATCTAAAATGGCCTCAACCAGAAACAGCCCTGTGACAGAACCGTCCTAGTGGTCCTTGACCTGTCGAAAGCCTTCGACACGGCCATTCACTCTGCGTTGTTGGCCGATCTGCTAAATATGCCTATTCCTGCATAAGAGGTTAGGTGGATTGCCAACTATCTAGCTGGGAGGCAATCCTTCACAGAGTTTCGGGGCAGTTGTTCAAAGCATAGGAATTAAGCAGGGAGTTCCACAGGGTAGCGTACTCTCCCCTGCATTGTTTAACATCTACCTGTCGAGCCTTCCAACACCACCGCAAGGTATCGAACTAATTTCCTATGCAGACGATTGCACCGTACTCACCTCGGGGAATGATTTAAATGGCGTGTGTGCTCGACTAAATGACTATATTAGGGGGATTCATGCTCGCGTTCGTATGTTGAAATACGATGTTATATCGTATTTCAGTTGTCATTAAATTCAAAAGTCTGTTATTTCTCTCCGAATACGATACCTGAAATAACATTTTGTGCTGGGGTGTTATTTGAATATCGTATTTGGCATAGTATGATATGAGTAAAAACTATAATTGCCTATTTGTGTTTTTGTGGAAACAAAATTTATCCTTTTCGACCTGTTTTATTTATGGTGTAGGTGTTTTATAAATTATTGAGTTGTTTAGTATTGACGGATTGGGAATTTAAGTTTCAAATGAACTACCGTATGGTATCGGTGGAGGAGTGAAAGAAGTAACATTTGTGGAAACATGCATTCCATTCAACTCGTTTGTGAGACATGGAAAAAATGAGTTGTGGCATTTGAAAGAATATATCGATGGATGGAGGAAACAGGTAGAGCTTGTGGAATATGCATGCATGAAGCGGTGTACCGCTGTAGGACGAGCAAAACAGACAAATTTTTTTACTTAAAATTTGGAATCAGCTGCCCAAAATTGCGTTAGTGATTCCGCGGTTGACGGTTATTTCCGGAGAAAACTGGGTTACTTTTGGGCCAGCAATCCAAATTACTTTTTTGTCATACTCTTCGCTCATTGAGTGGAAGGGTATATTAACTTTGTCATGAAGTTTGAAACGCATTGAAGGAAGCATCTCCGACCATATAAAAAGTATACATATATGATCAGCATGACTTGGGGAGTCGATTGGCCGATGTCAGTCTGTCCGTCTGTCTGTCCGTCTGTCTGTCTGTTGCCACGCGCTTTACTCGGCCAATTTAAAAGCTATGATGGTGAAATTTTGAACAAATGCTTCTTTTTGCTGCAGGTAGTTTGTATGTTTGAATCGGCAAAAGCGGACAATGAGGTCATGGGGCTGCCATACAAACCTAAACCCCCAAATTAGGTTCTTCTAAGAAACATTTTTAGCATCACAAATTTCCCAAACCTTTGATTAAATTATTCCAAGTAAACCTCACTCAAATACTGTTTTATCGGAGCCATGGAACTTATGGAGAAAACGGAGAAAACTAGGTTACCACTCTTGGGCTAGCAATTCAAATTTCTTTCTTGTTTTTGACCCCAAATTTGGAACCTGTGACCAAATAATACCTTAAAGTTTTTGCCGTACCGATTCGACGTGTATTTCTCGAGAAAAGGAGATAATTATGGGGCAGGCACAAAATGTTTTCAGCATTGGTCTCACGATTCAGTGACCAAAAATTATTTTAGTGCTTCTATTACGCCAATTGGAGTACTTTCACTTGGGCGGGCTACTTTCAAGCTTTACTTCTCTCTAGTACTAACCTTTTTGCGAAGTTCGAGTATGAGTATTATGCTGGAAACAGACTGGGTGCAGCAACAGCAGCAGAAACGTCTAATGCATTTTAAATGGGAGACGTCATGTTGGCAGCAAAATCTTTTTATAGCTGTTGCAACATGACGTCACTCATTTAAATTGCATTGGACTGCATTATCATTGCTGCTGCTGTTACTGTTTCTGCATCCATCTTATTTCCGGCATTAGTATTCATACGGCCTATGCAGAATGTAGGCAAACATATACTTTGCCTGCTCTCGTGTGCAGTCGTCACGAGAGCAGAAGTATATTTTTGCCTTTTTTGTATACTTTCACTCATTAATTTATACTCACAACGAATGTCAAATACACGGCAATTATACGTTGTATTGAATGTTTGTTTACTTTCCATAGTTACGCCATATTTTGCTTGGTTACGCCATCATATGAAAATGCGTAATGATTTTTTCTAGTTTGCATATACAGTAGAATCATTACGTAATTTCACACGATGGCATAACCAAGCAAAATATGGCGTAACAATGGAAAGTAAACAAACATTAAATTTGATACAATACACATTGGCCGGGTTTCTAATGGCTGAATTCAAATTGTAAGACAAAACCGGACGGGTAAACTTGCAAGACAAGAACCATCGTTCTTACAATCTGAATTGCACAATGCTTGTCTGCTGGCCACTACAAAAGCTCTCGCCGGGTGTTTGTTTGTGCTAATAAACGGACGGCGAGAGCTTTTGTAGTGGCCAGCAGACAAGCATTGTGCAATTCAGATTGTAAGAACGATGGTTCTTGTCTTGCAAGTTTACCCGTCCGGTTTTGTCTTACAATGTGAATTCTCCCAATAGCTCTTATTCAGTACCTGTCGGCTGGTTAGTCTTATCGCGTAGAGAAGACACACAATATTCAGAAAGCTTTTCCATTATATTGAATGGCATTCTATAAGAGTTTTGAGAGAATGGCTGAATTCAAATTGTAAGACGAAACCGGACGGGTAAACTTGCAAGACAAGAACCATCGTCCTTACAATCTGAAATGCATAATGCTTGTCTGCTGGCCACTACAAACGCTCTCGCCGTCCGTTTATTAGCACAAACAAACGGACGGCAAGAGCTTTTGTAGTGGCCAGCAGACAAGCATTGTGCATTACACATTGTAAGAACGATGGTTCTTGTCTTGCAAGTTTACCCGTCCGGCTTCGTCTTACAATTTGAATTCAGCCATTCTCTCAAAACTCTTATAGAATGCCATTCAATATAATGGAAAAGCTTTCTGAATATTGTTCTATGGCCTGACCGCATGTCCCTATTCTAGTATAGTGATTTAAGCTGAAAAAATGATGAAACCCAAACATCCAAAAAAAGAGCTGACTTTTGATGCCAAATTGTTCTATGGCCTGACCGCATTACGCAGTAAAAAGTTAGACTTTTTTGCGCGTCACATTTGGGGGGGAGGGGGTGGCAAAGGGGTGAAATTATGATTTTTCGCCAATATCTTGTTAACTGTAATATTTACAGCAAAATGTTCTGAGGACGATTTAAACTACACAAAATTTCCTTTCTAATGATGTATTATATCATATACCTTCTCTTGGCAGATTATATACTAGACCTAAAAACATTCGGTGTAATTTAGATTTTTTGATAGTTACATTTGGCGCTCTAGCTCCTGAAGTAATTTAATTGGAGCCATGGTAATTGGGATAACTATTCCTAACAATATATAGCTGTCCCACACGGAGACTCAGGCTGCTCCAACAAAGCATTCCCCTATACTCCCTATTAACATTTGAAAAAAAGACATGCCTGTAACTTTTCGCCGAATCACAGCAGGCGGGAAAAATTTTGGTAAACGTTTAGGCTAAGTCCCATTAGACCCTCCACCAAATATTACTTCGATCTGATTAAAACAAAGGGTACCTTCCATACAAAATGACCGGAAAATTGCCTACGAGCAAAACTCTAATTTTGGTTGACTTGTTCCCTTATTTCTTAATAAACTAGTGGCATTGAATTTGAATAATTTGTATGGGAGGTACCCTTTGTTTTAATCCGATCGAAGTAATATTTGGTGGAGGGTCTAATGGGACTTAGCCTTAACGTTTACCAAAATTTTTCCCGCCTGCTGTGATTCGGCGAAAAGTTACAGGCATGTCTTTTTTTTAAATGTTAATAGGGAGTATAGGGGAATGCTTTGTCGGAGCAGCCTGAGTCTCCGTGTGGGACAGCTATATATTGTTAGGAATAGTTATCCCAATTACCATGGCTCCAATTTAATTACTTCAGGAGCTAGAGCGCCAAATGTAACTATCAAAAAATCTAAATTACACTAAATGTTTTAAGGTCTAGTATACAATCGGCCAAGAGAAGGTATATGATATAATATATCATTAGAAAGGAAATTTTGTGTAGTTTAAATCGTCCTCAGAACATTTTGCTGTAAATATTACAGTTAACAAGATATTGGCGAAAAATCATAATTTCACCCCTTTGCCACCCCCTCCCCCCCCAAATGTGACGCGCAAAAAAGTCTAACTTTTTACTGCGTAATGCGGTCAGGCCATAGAACAATTTGGCATCAAAAGTCAGCTCTTTTTTTGGATGTTTGGGTTTCATCATTTTTTCAGCTTAAATCACTATACTAGAATAGGGACAGAAAATACGAAAATCGTATAAAATTTACTTTTTTCCTAGTAACCAGGTTGTTTTTAATTGAGCGAAAAGAGAGACTTTCTCGCAATTCTCATTTAAAATTATAATTATGACACATAAAACGAAAATTTGTGATTTTTTTTGTCAAAAAATCAGCTGTTCATTGTTGTTGTTGCATAGTATAACATAGTATTTCATATACGACTAGGATTTTTGGGGCGTTCATTCAAATTTTGTTGTGTTATAATACTCAAATACGCAATAACAAGGATTTCTGATATACGAATCGAGCATGAATCCCCCTATTGAGAAACTGGTGGAGTTCTTCAATATCCGCAACCAAGTCATTTCGCCGTCTAAATGTACTGCAACTCTTCTCACCACCTGGACGCAGGAATTTTCTGGTAAGCATGCTGAAGACGTTGTTCCTACTGTTACCAACCCAAAGATCATTAGTATGTCTATCTGGATACCATTATGAAGTCGAAAGATCACGTCGAAGACATAGTCGACAGAATGCACAGTAGAAACATCGTCCTAAAGGCACTAGCCGGGAGTTCCTGGGGCAAGGACAAAGAAACTATGCTGGTTACCTACAAAGCGATAGGTAGGGCAATTCCTATAGCTATGCAGCACCGGTGTGATCACAAACCGTTTGTGACACAAACTTGAATAAGATCCAGGCATGCCAGAACGCTGCTCTACGTATCGCTACAGGCTGCCATCTCATGTTGTCCCAGGATCATCTTCATCAAGAAACCAGCATGTTATCAGTGCGTGATCACAATCTCATCCTGTCTTTACAATATCTGGTCGGTTACTATCGAGAGGATCAGCCAAACCATAATCTCATGGACAATACTCCCCCTCCACGACATGTCAGGAGTGGACTCAGAGATCTCGAAAGAGACGTCCAGAGATACAAACGGGTACCTCCCGATATATTCGATAACACAGCATACCATGCGGCCATCGCAGATATTCACACAACCGCGGTTGACCGATTCACAACGGTTAACCGTTGTGAATCGGTCAATAGGGAGATTAGGTCCGAATAGAGTCCTCTCAGTGGCCCCACCACCCATCGCCTGAGGAGACTAGGCTCCCGAGACTCACAAGAGTGACACTAGCCCAGCTTAGGTCGGGTTTTTGTTCACGCCTCAATTCGTACCTATCTCGAATAGAACATTTGTCCGAGCTGCGGTGGTGCGCCACACGATGTGGACCACCTGTTTCGATGCCCCGCTGCACCCACTAACCTCACTCCGAGGGCATTATGGGACAACCCTATTGCAACTGCCAGGTTCTTGTCCCTTGAGACAATAGGCGAGAACGACGACGAAACTTGAGCACATCCACAGACATGCACAGCGAATCACACCCTTCTGCACCGCTACAACAACAACAACGTCATGGAGTGGTATAGTCGTGCAAGAAAAAAAAAATAACAGGCGCGAAAATCCAACATTGGACTAAGGCCGCAGGATGTGTTAGTGACATCCTATTTCCAAGATCTTATCTGCTTTTTGATGAGGTAATGAGATCAGCATCACGCTCAGCAGTGTTATTTATCCCCATAAATGGGTACTCGTTTAACATCTGAGTGAGATCATAGTCTGTCACAAGCTCGTGAGTTCGAAAAACACAATGGAACACGGTGAGATTCGAACTCATGAGCCTGTGCACCGAAGGTACGCGCACTAACCGCTCGACCAGCCAGACTACAAGAAAGGAAACGAAATATTTCTTTTAATGAAACGCCTCTTTTAGAAAATAGCCACAACATTAAGTATTATCATTTTATTGACATGGACCGATTCTAATATTTTTTACATCTTTTCTTAAAAACTATGACGATTTAACATTTAAAAATTTAACATTGCTCAAAGATAAATAGTAATAAGTATAACAAACTGTTAACTAGTCAGACCTTTAGAAGCTTATGTTTATGGAATTCTATTACATTATGTAGACAGAATTAATTAGAGATTATAAGGTGTACCCGTAAGGTTCATTTGGCAGTATACCGGACAATATTATGCTTAAGGAAATGTGCCACCTCTGGCATCTATCTTCGGATACTTTGGCGGAAAGTGTCCAGTGCACGCTTTTCATCACCTCGCAAAATCTTATCATCAAACTGAGATAACTGATGCCACCTAAGAGAAGAATTTCAAAATGTGTAGAATACAAAACTAACTGAATGCTTATAAGGACTATCTGGAAATAACTTTCAGCCTTCAGCCATCTACTCTAATATCTAAATCTAACTATTTTTAAATGAAATATGTTGTAAATGAAAATAACACTTACAGCCTTTACAAAATGTAGGCAGATTCCTGAAACCTAACTCGTGTAAAGAAAACAATCTTAAACCTACCTCGAAAAAAATGATATTTTCCGTGGGACTATTACTAGTATACGATTAACAAGCAAAAGTATTAACAAATCAATAAAATGAAAACCTACTTACGTTGCTGCATAGAACTCCGTATTCGACGTGAAAAATGCCTTCAGCAATGCAAGTGACAACAGACGATTCCTGTTTGCTGGAATAGCAAATGTTCGTCGGACTAACGATGCAATTGTTGTGACTGTAATAGCATGAAAAAGTTGTTGCCAATCAGCTATATTTCTTTTGAATAAATTCACAAGTCTTGCAATCAATAGCTGCAAATGATAAAAAGGAGCAAGAGGTTAGGGTTACTATTTTTAAAACAATATTTTAAATAAGACTAATGCATGTAACTTACCTTTGTATTTATCTTTTCATCACCCCATCTTACAAGAATTGTCGATATGATTGCAGCAATTCTACGAAATAACAAATCGAATGGCGATTTTGATTTGGCTACGGCTAGAAATAGTTCATCAACTTCTTTCACCAATTTACATTCCTTTGAAAAAAGGGTGGACGATATAAATCAGGGCGTAGTTAAATTACTTGCTACTTACCATTAGTAGTTGATAAAAATATTTCCATTCACGAGATACCTGCTCTAAGCCATCATAGTCAGTATAGAATCGTGTTAAATGTTGCAGAATATTTCGTTGAAATCCAATGCTTGTGGAATCTGTTGGGGTGTAGGCATAATTAGCGGATCAATACATAAAAACAAAAATTATTTTTAATTAGTTAATATATTCATAAAATTGGTTTTAGCTTTTCGTTGTTGCTCAAGGTCAGCGCACTTACCACTGCACCAACGAGACTACATGATAGTTTTATGTGGATAGTGCGCTCGCATTTGAAGAACAAGGTCGTGTGTTCAAATCCTACTGTGAGCGAATTCAGTTTATTATGGTTTTCAAATTCACGACCCATGTGACGGACCATAATCTCACTCAAAATACGAATTACATATATTGATGGGGCATAGTAGAGGTACGGAAATTTCGTTTTTACGAAATAGATGCGAATTTCGGCGAAATCTGCTCATTTTTGCGAATTGATGCAAAATGTTCTAATTTGTACTTTTTCCACGAAAAGGTAACTTTTCTCCAAAAAATAAATAAATATGAAAAATTATTTTTCATTTCAAATTATTATTTTTTTTTTTTTGTTAAAAGATTGCCATTAATAAGAATAGATAAATTTCTAAACGTAAGGACTTCGTAGAATGACGAACACGATGGCTTGCTATGCCAGCTTTCGTTTCCGACTTTGGCGTTAAAGTCTCCAAGCAGCAGCTTGACGTCGTTTGATGGAAGTGAGTCGAAGAGTGTTTCTAGGTCGTTGTAGAACTCGTCCTTAATCGCGTCTTCTTTTACTTCGGTAGGGGCATGCGCATTAATGAGCTAGAGATTAGCGAAACGGGTATTAATGCGGATCGCACATAGCCGCTCGTTGATGGGTTTGAAGCCGATAACGTGGTTCTTGATCTGCTTATTCACGATGAAAGCTACTCCAAACTCCTTGTTGCCCTCCTCTTTACCACTCGTAAAAATAGTGTGCGAATTGAGGTCGTTAATCTCGCTTTTGAGCCATTTAGTTTCCTTAATTGCAACTATGCTCAGCTTGTATTGTTCTACCTGATCCAGGAGGGCCCTTAAGGTTCCGGTCTATTCAGGGAGCGTACATTCCAGGATCCGAAAGAGTAATCAGTTGTTCGTTTGCGAGGTCGTCGTTGTTTTGTATCCGTCCAATCCGAGGCTTTTGTTTCAGGTTTCTTGACTTGAAGTTTTTCTTAGGATGAGTTGTCGGCACATCGCTAAACCATGATAGGGTTTAATCGTTTAGTAAAGGCCATCATCAGGGCCGGCCCTAGGGGTGGGCGAACTGGGCGGTCGCCCAGGGCCACCACTTTCGAGGGGCCACCACTCTCAAAGAACCTTTACTTTCCAGGGGCCACCACTCTCAAAGAACCTTTACTTTCCAGGGGCCACCACTCTCAAAGAACCTTTACTTTCCAGGGGCCACCACTCGGAAACAGTTTCAATAACAAGGGGCCTCCACGCAACACCCTTTTGAAATATGAACAATTTCTATTGCCTCCACCAAAACGAGTTGGACTAAATCAAGATTCGGGTGCTTTAAAAAGGAAAAGGAAGGCGACAGCGGAAGCATTTATCGGCACACTAAAAAGACATTTCGTAGTTACAGAGAAAAAAAGTATTTCGCCGTTTAATAATCTTCAGCCTGGTTGCATTACCGCAGATGTAACATCATCAACATCCCAGTCTAAAGTTGTTGATGATGCTGAGGTAAAAAAATACCAATGACCAATAAAATGGAAGACCCTTCGTTATGGCCATCCACAATAACTGAACGTTTACGGTTATTTCTTAGTGGAGAATGGAATGGTCCCTTTGAAATCAGCTTCGATTATCAAAAAGCAAAACGCTTCATTTTTCTGAAGATTTTTATAGCCGTAAAATGACGAATGGTGAGAGGGCAAATCGCCGATGGTTAGTGTACTCAGAATCAAATGACGTGGTTTTTTGCTTTTGTTGTAAATTATTTTCTGATTCGAAATCAAACTAACGACTGGGGGCAATGATGATTGGAAACACATGGCAACGTTATTGCAAGATCACGAAGTGTCTTCCAAACACACGGCTGGCTGGATTGAACTGAAGTTAAGATTAAGGAGGACGCGCCCGAAATTAGCCTCGGCCCCGGGGGTTGGTGAGCGAAGCGAGGAGGGGGTGAAGCTCCCTAGTTTTTTTCTTCTTTTTGTGGTTTTATGAATAAACTCACGCCCGAAATATTAGTCGGATAAGACAAGGACTTGGATCATGTTCAATATCTCTGCCCTTTAGCTAGAATTACCAAATTTTGAATTAATCATAGTTCAATCAGCCAGTGGCAACTTTAGTTTAACTGATGAGTTGCCTTATAGATAATTAATAGCTTTTGAAATATTACGTTCCATTTAAAAGTCACTCAAAAAAGGCTAATGTCTTTCTCTGAATCAACGCACATTTTCTCAATTCGGGTCTCATTAGCACCTGCGTTCTGACCTAATTTAAATTATTTCCGTTGAAGAGAAATAAGGTTCGTTCCTAGTATCATTAGTTTTTTGGTATGACATTTTATTGCAAATAAACATTATCAGTAAGGTAGTGCTAATCAAGGATATGCCATTGATAATGCCATGAAATGTTTCGAGAAAACTAAAGGGTTCTTTAAACTGGATGAGAAACTGAGACTGGATTCGAATTGGCCGAAAATGCTGCCAAACAATTAGCCGAGGAGCTTAAAATGATGGCCGAAGAAATGGTTTTTCCTGCAGCAATCTCCATGAGAAGATGTAAAGCTAAAAAACTATTTTCGTAAGAAGCCGACGATGACCCTATTACGGACCCAAAAAGGAAATTTTAAGTAGATTTTTTTAACGTTTTATTAAATCAAAAACTAATGTCTCTCACTGAACGTTTTAATCAGTTAAAACTCCACACTAATAATTTTGGATACCTTACTGATTATGGGAAAATGAAAACAGCTCGAAAAATTATTGCTTTCTTACAAGTACATTATTCACCTCCAGGTCCCAAGGAGTTTCAAGTAATATTTATCGTGAATAATCCCCACCGCACGTTGTCGACGTCAAGCATAAAACATTGGACCTCTATTCGTGAGTGGCTCTGTCATATATTCGGCCTAATATTACTGAAATATGTAAAAATCACCAGGTACATGTTTCTCATTAAATCGCTCCATTTTTTTTTAATAACGGTAAACTTCAACTAAATATTGATACTTTTTTCTAATAACACATTTTTTTTCCTTGTATGGGTACGATGAACGTTTGGGTCTTGTCTTAACGACCAATTTTTGGGGATCCGCGAACAAATTCGACGATCTCAGGGGTTCCGCGTCTTCAAAAAGTTTGGGAACCACTGCTCTAGTACGACCTATGTATAATCACTTATGCTTCTCTAGTGTGGTGGCCTAAAACACTACAACGCAACACAATTAAGAGCTGTAATAATCTCCAACGACCTGGCATCGCTGGTGCTTTTAGCACTACATCTACCCTAGCCATGGAAGCTATATGGGGAATGACGCCACTGCATATCTTCATACAGGAAACTGCAGCATTGAGTATGGATCCTACATAGAAGCATCACTTGGTTTACTCTGTCTCCGTGGCGCACATATCGCCCTTTGCACTGATAGCGCTAACTTGTGTGAAGTTTACCTCGAAGATGGTCAGCTAGTGCTTTGACCGCCTTCAGAGCCTCTCCAGCCGGAACTCTCTTTCAATCTATTGGGTTTCGGGTTACAGAGGCGATGAAGGAAATGAATATGCGGACGAATTAGCAAGAGGGGGCTCATCTTCTACACTCATCGGTCCTGAGCCCTTATGTGGAATTAGCTGGAAAGCGGCTAGATGCGTAATTGATAACTGGTCCTCGGACCTGAGGCATAACTACTGGACATCGCACCCTGGCTTAAGAGTTACTAAAGAGTTAGTACGCCCCTTCAGCTTTTCCGATATTAAATGTCTGCGCAGGACCACGCTCAGACTACTAATAGGCTTACGGGGCATTTTGGGCTCCGTTACCATCTTCATAAAATTGGTCTATCAAGGGAGACCGAATGGAGGAAGACGAAACCTCCGCTCATTTATTACTAGAATGCCCGGCGATCGCCAGGTCCAGGAGAACACTACTTGGACGTGATTTACTAAGCTCTCTGAAGAATCTTCTAGCCTTCGTTTAATAGGGTTGATGACCTTCTAAATTAAATGACTATGGCACAATATACCTTTTAGGTAGCAATGCCCGCCTCTATGGTTAAGTCCATTATGTTTATTACTTTTAACATTACTGACGACCAAATGTAATATAAATGGTCTCAGCTCCCTCCAGGACAAGAACCTGATTGCGCTACTCCAAACGAGTAACCATTTTTACTTTGCAAAGCGTGCTGTCGATTGTAACATTTCTACAAAAAGCAGTTAGGATCTTGGAAATGCGGACGTCACTAACACACGTGCGGCCTAGGTCCAATGTTAGAAGTCGCACCAGTTAATTTATTTTTTTTTTTTTTAATCGATGACATTGCAATATATTAAAATGTTCATTATCCAAAATAAAAAAAAAACATCCGTTTCAAATTAAAATAAAGAAACACCTTACCTGATAACTCATCATCGCACACGTCCTTGGTACATTTTTCGAAAATTAATTCAAACGTTTCATTATCCAGTGTATCGGCTAAGCACCTCAACTCTTCGTGCTTGCAATACTGTAGCGATGGCGGCAAACTTACAATTAAATGTATTAAATTTTTCACGACCTATACAAAAGCACATTTTAATTTATTAATACAAACAAGAAAAAGACATTTCACCTTTTCTTTTTTGAACAGCGACATTTCCGATTCAATTCTAAGTGTGGTCAAAAGTCGGTCACCGACTTGACAAATGTTCATTTTCAAATTTCGTAAATATTCAACATCCGTTTCCTTGGAAGTGAAAACTTC
The DNA here is from genome assembly GCA_949715475.1 of Microchrysa polita. Lineage (NCBI taxonomy): Eukaryota > Metazoa > Arthropoda > Insecta > Diptera > Stratiomyidae > Microchrysa > Microchrysa polita. Next base: position 111,672,036 of record OX454416.1, on the reverse strand, counting down.
AATTAATTTCATCATCAATAACTTACATAAGGATTCTATGTAATATATTTCTGCGGAAGAGATGAAGGGGGAAATAGAATTAGAATAGGTGTATTTGATTTATTGATTAAATGAAGCTGTAGAAAATGTTAAGAAATTCAAAACTAGAAAAAGTATTTTAATTACTGGACGTTTAGAACTTTTTTGAACGTGTTCTAGAGAAGAGGAGTATGTTGGCGCATCACGAAACACGTTCACTATGAGTTACATGTGGACACAGTGGTCCTCCCTGTTCACATCTATAAGTCACATGCGACTCATAAATGTATGGATTTTCGGATGGCAGATATGGTGGTAGTGTCGGTGAAAGCCGGCGTGAACGTCAAAGGGACACTACCAAAAAAACATTTATACCCCATAAAATTTGAACATTTTGGCCAAACTTCAGAAAAATTAGGGGAAAGCTGGATTTATGAATGAACCTTCCTTTCGAGGTTCTAAACAAAACACCAAAGTCCCCAAATGTACGGGTGTCGCTAGCGGGGCAAAAATAGGTTTTTGGGCATATCCAAAAATATTCCGATTTTAATGAAAGTGTAAAAAGATCGGCAAAGATTCACACTCTCCTAGCAGTGTTTGGGAATGTTTCAAGCAGGCTTTATCAAAATATCTCCACTAAAACTCACCAATTATCGTCACATCAATAAAATAAGCCAGGGATATAGACAGGATTCTATTCCGACCGAATCATCACAGCCCGATTCAAATTCAGAGTACGCAACATCATGATTATTCAGTGCTACGCACCGACTGAACCTGCAAATTAATCTGCGAAGAACGCATTTTATCAGCGACTTGGCGACACCTTTGATAGGGCTCCCAGGGGTGACATCAAAATTATTATGGGGGATGTCAATGCCAAAGTCGGTGGTGATAACTTTATAGGGCTTGGAACGGCAATCAGAATCAATCAATCAATCAGAAGTGCTAGGTGTGATCAGCGTACTTATATCAACGCTTTATCGAATGAGGCAAATGATGCGTCTTCCGTGGTGATATCGGCACCCTATTCAAGTTAATGAAGCCCCTAATTGGCAAATCTTTTACATCAGACCATTCTGTGGAAGATAAAGAAGGGTTGCTGCTTGTTACCGATGAACAGCAGCTGCATATATGAAAATAACACTTTTTTGAAGTTCTAAACAAATGCTTCGAACCTTCAAGTGCATCTTAATCGGCGAAGGAAGACGTCCCTCCAGTAGCCGGTATTAATTCCACACGACCATCTAAGACGGAATTAAAAAGGGTTATCGGATCTATGGACGCTGGTAAGGCCGCGGGGATTTCGGTTGAATTATTTAAAGCAGATTCAAGTGCTACAGCCGATATTCTGCTTCCCCTCGTCGGAGAGTGTTACGTTCAGCTGTCTCCAAGCTGATCGATAAAATTATGGTTAGCTTTCGTGACGGTTTTTTCATGTACCGACCATATAAACACTCTCCGAATTATTATTGAGCAATCAGCCGAGTTGAGATCCCCATTACACCTCATGTTCATTGATTTCGAGAAGGCGTTCGATAGTGTTGAACGGGATAGTATATCTGGAGAGCTCTTCGTAAGAGGGGCATCCCAGATAAAATAATTTCCATCATCAAGAAATCTTACCAGGGAGCCCAATGTCACGTTTTGCACAAGGGTAAGCTTTCAAATCCTTTTGAGGTGCACAGTGAAGTGAGACAAGGCTGCATTTTGTCACCTATTCTTTTCCTTATAGCGATTATATTAACGATGGACTAGTGAGCGCGCCTCAATACCAATGAAAGGTATCAGATGGAAAATGTTTTATCACCTGAAACACCTGGAATATGCTGGCGATATTTCTCTGCTATCAAATGAAAAGGAGGATGTAGCTCAAATGACCGACGCTCTGCATTGCGAAAGTCGTAATGCTGGGCTCAAGATAAACGCTGCCAAGACCAAGTACTTGAGCTCTGCTCCAGGAGGAAAAGTTTACCATCTACGGGTTTACCGTCAGGAGAGCACCTAGGCTTTATGCCCTTATCTCTCAGTCCTTCCAGAGTTTTGGACCTTCGGCGTTTTATCGACAAGGTATTATTGTCAAATGGGGATTTCTTCATCAAGTGAATGCACTCATCTTCAGAAACCCAACCCCGGAGCTGCAATAGCTCATTTCCTTGCTGAACAACTCCTTGTTGGGCAGGGACCATGGTCCCATGGGCATACCCATTCCGGAGGTACGCTATTCGCTAAAGACCCTTCTATAGCAGGTCCGATCTTCCTTCGGCCCCTATTGGTTAAGTCTCACATAGAACATTCAGACGTGCATTCATGTCCCAGGTTCATTGGACCTGTGACTATGTACTCGTCTGCTTAAAGCAGACTCGTAGCGCTAATTTTTAACATCCAGGCGGTCCCTTCAGTTTACTAGTCAGCAATGCGATTCGGACCGTCTGGTCATCAATCATCAAACTATGGGAATTCTCCCTAACTAGCCCCTCCGAGGCTCGGATTATGCCAAATCGCCAGCTCCGAAGCTTACACGATTTACTTATGGTGACCCCTCCCCACCAAGGAACCACCGTTAAGGTACATTTTCCTCGAAACGACTGCACGACAGCGACTCGCTCATTCCATATAAAAACTCGTTTTTAAAATGAGAGAAAAACGAGTTTTTATGTGGAATGAGCGAGTCGCTGTCGTGCGGCCGCGTCTAGGACAACGTACCTTAATCGTGCTCGGCCTGTATATGACTGAGCTTCCGTAAGCTATGGGAGAAGGTGAGTCATGCCAAGAGCTACCCGTAAGACTCGGGAGGACGGGAGCGTCATCGCCCGAATGGTCTTTGTACAGATCCGCGCCATGGCGTATCAACCATACAAGGTACGTGATGTCGCAACTCACCAAAAATCTGTGTCCCACTACACAGCCGTCGCTGCGTCACAATTTGTGCTTCGGGCCAGGCAGTCGAAAAAATTGACGAATTCTGCTACGTCGGAAGCATAGTCAAACCAGATGGTGGCGCGGACGCTGATGTGCAACTTCCAATCCGTTGCAGTTTACTTCATATTTCATCCATTTTCGTTGCACTTAAGCGAAATTTACGCTTATGCGTTTTGCACTTATCGAGACAATTTTATATGATAGTTTTCAGTGGGGAAAACATGGGGCTTTTAAAAATATTGCAGAAATGCGTTTTTTGCACAACCGTTTTGCAGTTATGCATTCTCGACTGTAAGTCGAACCAATGAGAACGAACATAAATATTCATACAAGCAATTTTTCTTAACAAAAAAAAATGCAAGAGCGTGACAACAATATTATAAGTAGGCAATCACGTACGGAAAAGAGCATAAGAAAATCTCTGATTTCTAAAGGATATGTTTGTATTTGTACCTCTTTCTGAAAAAAATGTTTGTATGAGTAGATATATGTATGCGTGAATTTTATTAACTCTGAAAATTGAAAAAATATGTCAAAATGACTGGTCACGAAGTGGACAAGCTAACCATCTACAGGTATACCGTCAGGGGAGCACCTAGCCTTTCGGCCTTTATCTCCCGGTCCCGCTAAAAGTTTGGACCTTCGGCTTTTTACTGACAAGGTGTTGTTGTCAGAGGGAGATTTCTCCATCAGGCGCATGCACACACCATCCGGAATCCAACCCCGGGATTGCATCACTAGCTGGATGACTTGGGTAACAACCTCCAGCCACTACGAGTCCAACACCTTGATGGGCAAGGACCATGGTCCCCTGGGCACACCCATCCCCGTAGTACACTATTCGCTATGGACTTCTCCATAGCAGGTGTGATCCTCCTTCGGCCCCCTATTGGTTAAGCCTTACGTCGAATTCGGGCATGCACACCCCAGGCTCGTTGGACCTGTGACTACGCGTCTGTGCAGACAACGTAGCGCTGCTTTTCACATCCAGGCGGCCCCTTCAGTTTACTAGTCAGCAATGCGACTCAGGCAGTGTGGTCATCAATCCACTAGATATAGGCGCGTAGGCATTTTCCACCAAGGCCGTTCTCCCTAGCTAGCCCCTTCTTGACTCGGGTCATGCGGAGCCGTCACCTCCGAAGCTCACACGACTTCCGTATGATGCACCCCCCCACCAGAGGACATCAAAATCGTGCTAGGCCTTTAGTGCTTCCCTCCCGCAAACTATGGGGGAGGTAGGCACGCCAAGAGCCACCCGTGCATAACTCAGGAGTACGGGACCGTTATCGCCCGAATGGTCTTTGTACAGATCCTCGCCATGGCGTATCAACTGTACCAGGGACCCCCTTGCACTGTTAGGTCCGTGGTGTCACAACTCACCAAAGATCTCTGTTCGACTACAAACAGCCTTCCGAGCTGAGTGTCACACGGACACAAACCCCCCTGCGGGGTCACGAAGTGGACACTGGATTTAACACACTAATTTATAACATAGAATGTGTAAATATACACTTGCCCGATATTACAAATACATACATTGTGTGACACCCGCGAACAAACAAGTGTGAAATAAACTGCGCTTTTCACTATACATATTTTGTTCAATTCACATTCGCGAAATTTGTAAACAATTTGTCGGCCCTGCTCGTGTCGGTTGAATGAAAATTCTTCAAAAATTACAGCCGAACGTTCACGAAGTGTATTCTAAACTACAACAAGCACATTAAATGACAAAAAACGCATTCGCACACCATTTGAAATGCATTTGCCTACATCTGGGAAAAAATACATTCGAAGTAAATAGTGTTTACCACTTTACATCCTGTAGTTTTTACTTGAAAAAATTGACAGGAAATGATTCGGGTATCATCGTGCACTAAAAATTCTAAAGAGAGAAACGCGTTTCGTTAAGTTCTCAGAATTTATTCATCCAGTCAAAAAATGTATCCCAATTCAGGCATCCAAATAGAGTAAGGCTTATTTTTGTTGTTTTTGAATCAGTGGGCTAAAACTCATTTTGCTAATGCTCGGAAAGGTCCCGAAAATACAAAAAAGGATACTCCTTAATCCTTGACTTTCACGGACCCTTAACGGAATAAATCGAGCTTAAATTGAAAGTTATCGAATGATCGTGTTTCCCGTGTATCTTTCCAAAGCCATAACTAAGAGTATAATTCAAGTTGTCACTACTAAGATACAGATACGGGAAACACGAAAAATTTCATTTGAGCCCAATTTCTCCTTTTTGGTCCCTAAAATAAGTAACAAACGACATTATATGGAATGTACTCGACGTGCTCTTTGATATGACACCCCGCATTCCCACGTTCGATCAAGGTGTGTAATTAGTGTCCTTTTATGTCCTTTTTCAGAGCTTTCCGATCAATTTTTTTGTCTTACCAAATTTAATGGTAGAATCAGCTATTATAGATTCTGAAAAGTCAGAAAAGTAGTGACAACTTGAACTATTCTTGTGGTTGTGGCTTTGGAAAGATATAGGAAGGAAAGGAAGGAAACATGATAATTCAATAATTATACCCTTCGCTCATAGAGTGAAAGGGTATATTAACTTTGTCATGAAGTTTGTAACGCATTGAAGGAAGCATCTCCGACCATATAAAAAGTATACATATATGATCAGCAGGACTTGGGGAGTCGATTGGGCGATGTCCGTCTGTCCGTCTGTTGCGACGCGCTTTACTCGGCCAATTTAAAAGCTATGAAGCTGAAATTTTGCACAAATGCTTCTTATTGCTGCAGGCAGTTTGTATGTTTGAATCGGTAAAATCGGACAATGGGGTCATGGGGCTGCCATACAAACTCAAACCCCCAAATTAGGTTCTTCTAAGAAAAACTTTTTTATTTGTACACCAATTTCAACCAAATTTCACACAAATGTATTTCTATTGATGACACAAAACATATGTAAGAATCGATCACATCGGACCATGGGGTCATGGGGTTGCCATACATACCCAACCCCCCATTTTGGTTGTTCTAAGAAACATTTTTTACACAAATTTCACAAAACCCTGAATTAATGTGTCTATATCTCAGCAACGAAAAAGTTCAAAACAAATGGAATCGCATCCCCCAATAAAACTTTCTGAGTAAATATTTTTATTTGCCCCCTCATTTCAACCAAACCCCACACAATTTGAACTTTTGTGAAATAAATACAAGTCGTATGTACCCCCGAAAAAAATAACTTTCAGCCCGAGGAGAGTGAAGGGTATCCAAATTTCGGCCGCGCCCGAAATTAGCCTCGGTCTCGTTTTCCTTTTAAATTCGATTTATTCCGTTAAGGGTCCTTGAAACAGGAAACAGACCGGACATGTAATGTACTCGACGTACCCTTTGATATGATACCCCACATGCTGACCTAAGGTCAAGGATTAAGGAGTATCCTTTTTTGTCCTTTTTCGGACCCCCCGACCCAATTTTTTTTTAGCTAAATGTGTTTTAGACTCATGAAAGCCCACTGAATTAAAAAAAAAAAATTACCCTGACCATTTTTTTCTATTTGGATGCCTGAATTGGGATACATATTTGGAACATTACGCTATCAGCTCTCGTAAGAAGAATTTTCTTGTTCTTCTTATCGACACTAGCGACACTCATCTTACCGTCCGCCATAAATAGCGGACACATAGCGGAAAATATCGGTAACACAAAAGTTCCCCCTATGAGAACGGATAGCAGAGCAAGCCCCTGGTTGGGCTGTTACGTCGTCACTGGTTAAGACGTCGTTGTATTTACCGATAGTCAGCCTGCTATTCGATCACTTGATTCACTGCTAACCACATCAAAAACTATTGAGAATTGCCGCGCACTACTTACAGAGATAGTCGCTTCTTCAACATTACTCTATGCTGGATACCGGGCAATAGTGGCTTTGTATTTGTAGGCAATCGCTACGCAGATGGCTTGGCACGATATGCGTCAGCAGGTAACGCTGAAGACAGCCGCGCCAACTTGAAAATACCTATTATCAACTGTGCAGTGATAATCGAAGATGCTGCAGAGCACAGGACCAACGCAAGGTGGATTAATGGCTGGACTTGCGCAACGACAAGAATGATCTGGCCAAAACAGGACAATGTCCGTTCTAGATGCTACTGTCCCTGGACAGAAAGCATATTCGCAACGTGGTATAGGTAATAACGGGGCATTGCCCTATTGGAGAGCACGCGAAAAGACTTCGAATTCCTCCCAACGACTTTGGCAGAAGTTGTGATGACGAAGAAGAGGAAGAGAGTGTGCACCACCTACTTTGTCACTGTCCCGCACTGTTCGAGAAACAGAAGCGTTTTCTGGGCGCACGGTATTTTTATTATACCGATGACCTTTGTAATGTGAGCCCAATACTGCTCAATAGATATATTGTTAGTACGGGCTGGTTCCCTGTCATAAGCGGAAGCGGTTAGAAGAGGCACGATTTTCTCGCTGGTATCACAATGGACCAAATTCTGGCCCCTGAACCTAACCTAACCTATGTACTCTCTGTATGTGACGTATTTTGTATGGAGTGGCCGTTCTATTAGTTATTGTTCAATGGTCGAACCAAACCTGCCAGGTTCGATTGCGTCAATATAATCACAATCAATCATAACGACGTTTGAGTTTCGAGCTCAAGTCGCTACTTTAATGATCGAAAAAACAGGAGAAAATAAAAAAAATACTACTCACCAATAGTCGAAAGATTCGGTGTCATATTTTTAAACTTTTCCTCAGTAAAAATGGCGTTTATCAAAGTTTTACACAGATCACTATTTTCCGCAGCGCATAATTTGTATTTGGTATTCAAAAATATCGAAAGTTTCATTGATACAACTTCCAGATTGTTCAGTAAATCTTCGCCCTCCTGTAGGTAGATTTAGAAAGCAGAATATAAAGAAATATATATTTAAAAAAAAAGACGATAGAACTGATAAGTTTTTTTAAGTTGCCTTCTGAGTATACTTCTTCGTAGCTACAAAAGATATTAAGAAGTTTAGAAGAGAAAAAAAAATCTATCATTTCTAGTCATCAACTGCATCTCAAGTAAAATATTATCTCCATGATACAATAGCATTTATTGTTCCCATGTGTAAATCCTTTTACAACACATCACTCTTATTTTAAAGCTAGATACGATTTCATTCAGAATACAAAAATCTTCTGGCTCTTAAGCCTTATTTTCACTGTTTCATTGTTATATGCGATCCACCTACATCAAAGAACTACATAAGGAAAGGATTTTCCATAATGCATGAATGATTTTTTCTACAGTAGAAAAGAAGACAACACATAAAAGTTGGTCAATGATAAATATGAAATGAAATGGTACCATTTCATCATGAAACTAGTGAAATATATTTTGTGAAATTGCTGGTGAAAATTGTTCATGCGAAACACATTCTGTTTTGTTCGGTAGTAATCGTTCATTCTCTTTCAAAACGCATAAATGTGTAAAAGGATAACTACTTTTAGGGAAAGAGACAATGCTGCTTTTCTTTGACAACTTTAAGTTCGTGGTACTTTAATTCTACAATTTAACATATGTGGAGGTCACAGAAGGACAAACATGCATGAAATTAAGGACAGAGAATTGCTCTTATATGTACATTGATTTGTATATATGTATCTTGTTTTTGTCCTTAATCAACAGTCTTCGGCATGGAGACAAGGTTTTCCTTTTTTTGTGAATTTGTATTCTAGTCTAGTGCGTAGCATGCCAATCATTTTTAATAAACATACTCGTGCAGACAAGTTTGATCTGGTCGGTTAGGGATTATTATGCGAACAATTGTATCGCTTTGAGACGAAAAAGTAATCACATACTCGTATGCTATAAAGGAATTACCATGTCGATGTCTTTGTAGAGCAAAATGCGGAGAACGAAGTGACTTAAAATATACATATAAAAAATGGCTTACCTCATCCATTGTCCATCTTAAATTGAAATTTAAAAAATCATCAAAAATTATCAACCTAATATCTTCTACAGCGGTATCTGCTTCGACACAACCAATGGTTTTGTATTCCATAAGAATGCTCATGACCATCAGTGTACAGTTGTAATCCGTTGAATGTAATACAATGTGATTGTATTGTTGCAACAATTGTGAAAAGCACTGCAAATAAAACAACTCAAAAACATTCATTTTCAAATACGCAACGAAGAAATGTCCATACGCGTCTATCTTCCAAAGTGTCATACATTGCCGGAATGCTGCGTTTTGAAAGTGCCTGAAGAAGAATCAACAGCTCCGTGGGCGAATCACGAAAGACTTTGATCAATCGCGGCATGATCCTTAAAAAGTTGATTTCCACAGCTAAAACAGTAATATGTAATCCAAAATCATTTGCCGACTCTAAAACACAATTTTCATACTTACATTCACTTGACAGCCGTTCGACCATATTGACGAAAAAATGTCCAACAAGAGCATTTCTTAATTTACCAGTTTCTCCATATTCCCGACCACCAGTCGGTTTGACGAAGCAATTTTTAATGTTGTTTATATCTTTCATATAGTCAAATTGCCATAGCGCATCGATCAACACTGGCATTTCGTCTGGATTTGCCTAATTTGAAAAATGCAGAAATAATTTAATTTTAAATTTATTATTTTTGGAATGATCTAGGATGTGACATGCAAACCTTGTAGCGTAAGTAAAATTCAAAAATGTCCAACATTTTTTCGTGATCGTTCTGCTTTTTCAGCATTTCAAGTAAAAGTTGTCCGGATAAAACACGCACTTGATTCGATTTTTTGAAAATATTCAAAAATATGTTTGCCGTATGGTTAGAGGTCCACGCGTTCATTGCTAGATCACATCTAAAGAAAATTAAATGGAAAATGATAAGAGACATTGCATTGTAAAATTTAGGCTAATATCCGAGCTCTATACCGAAACAGATCTTCTACACAAATTCTAAAAAAAAAAACATTCGTAAGCTTCGGCTTACAGATAGAGCCTAAACCTTTAGAAATAAGCCGGGAAAAAGAGAAACGTCGTAACGTGATGCCATGGAATGGTATAGTGCATGAATGCTCCCAATTGGAAAAGTTGGAAGCAAGCTTTAAGGTTTTCCAATATAACTTTCCAACAAAAGCATGTCGAAGTGCTCCGTACATCCCTAGAAATGCTTCTAGACTTCTTCCGGAGAGGTGAAAATGAAGCGGAATGGGAGATGGAAGCACTCTATTGGCTCAATTGGAGCGCCCACGAAGGGGTTCTAGAGTGCTTCTTCACCTATTGGGTCCCTACAGCGGAAAGATGTATGCAGCTTTTTGCACCGTGGAGCAATAATGCGATTGGAGCAGCCGGGCCGTTCCATATTTTACATATATGTGCCGGCAGCGAAACGAGTCCTGGTGCTACATTTGCGGCAAAAGGATATTCAGGGCGGAATAAAACCGATTGAAAGGTTTTTATTCACAGACAGACCTGGAGATCTCCAGATCAACATACCGTCATCCAAATTGACCACGTCCTTGTCTGCAAGAGATGGGCATCGAGCATGATGGATGTTCGGTCCTCTCGTGGAGCAAATATTGACTCTGACCATTATATGGTGAAGGCGACTTATAGGTGCAGAATTTCTTCGGTGCTTCATTCGAGATTCAACCCGGCAAAAATTTTTGCGGTTGACAAATTGTTGGATGATGCCACGATGGTTACTTATAAAATGCGGTAGATGCGAAAAACGAGGCATATCGCCAATGGACCGAACGCGCAACTAGAGCCAAAAAAAAACAAATTATGACGAGCTTCGACGATTTCCGAATAGGTTAATTAGACGTAAGAAACGTAAGCATCTTGACGAGCAGTTGATGCAAATAAACCAAAGACTAGCTAGTAGGAACAGTAGACAAGCGTACAAGCTAATTAATTCAATTAAAAGTGGATACCAACCCAGGACCAGCCTCTGTAAGGATAAGGATGGCAATATAATTAGCGACACCGATAGCGTTGATAAACGCTGGGCCTCACATTTTAAAGAGCTCCTTAATGTTCAACCGAACAACCCCACACAAGAAGCGCTGGAGCTGACGGCTGAAACAGGCCCTCCCATTCAACCCCCAACAATAGAAGAAGTTGATCTCGTCATGCAATCACTAAAACATAATAAAGCCCCGGGCGCTGACGAGATTCCAGCTGAACTGCTGAAGCATGGTGGGGAGAGGCTTGTTAAGGCTATACACACACTTATCGTTAAAATATGGAACGACGAAATAATCCCGGAAGATTGGCGCAAAAGTATAATTTGCCCAACCACAAAAAAGGGGATAAGTTAAAATGTGAGAACTACAGAGGCATCTCATTAGTTTGTACGACTTATAAGATTTTATCTAAAATTCTAGAAAATAGAATTAATCCGTACGCAGAAGAAATCATTGGCGAGTACCAAGGCGGCTTTAGACCTGGTCGTTCGACGACAGATCAGCTTTTTACAGCGAAGCTTTTACTCCAGAAGTGCTGGGAATATAACATCGACGTATACCAAATATTTGTCGACTTCAAGCAGGCATACGACAGTATCGATCGAAGTGTACTGTACAACATTCTGCTGCATTTTGGTATACCGGCTAAGCTAGTGCGCGACTCATAAGGAGTTCAGAACAGACACACTGACCTTTTTGAAACTCGTACTGGACTCAAGCAAGGCGACGGGCTGGCGCCGACGCTCTTCAACCTGGCTCTGGAGTATGTAATCCGAGCCATGAATTTGGACAGCAGCGGAACGCTACTCATTAAGTCGACTCAACTAGTAGCTTACACCGACGACATCAACATCATGTCTCTAAGATTGGGTGATGCAGAAATCCTCCTGCATAATCTCAATAACGCCGCCAAAGAAGTTGGACTACATATCAACGAATCTAAATCCAAGGTCATGATGCAATCAAAAACTATAACGCCAGTAAATTCAAGCATCACAATGGGGGACCTCAATATAGGGTATGTAGACAACTTCACTTACCTGGGTTGCAATTTGTCAAAGGACGCCAACGAAACAGATGAGATAAAGCGACGGATACAACTAGCTAATAAGTGTTATTTTGCGGTCCTCCAAATTATGAATTCGAAGCTGGTGCACAGGAAGACGAAGCTCCACGTGTATAAAACCATAATCCGACCTGTGCTATGCTATGGCTGCGAGGCATGGACCCTAACCCAAAACTCTGAACACCTGTTGGACACATTCGAGCGAAAGGTTCTCCGAAGAATCTTCGGGGCCGTTCGTGAACGAGATGAGTAGCGCATCCGGTACAACCTTGAGTTGTATCAGCTGTATGATGAGCTACAGGTGTCGAAGATCTTGAAATTGCAGCGACTGCAATGGGCGGGGCATGTACAAAGGATGAACGACGATCGCATGCCCAAAAAGGTGATGAACGCGCAACGAGTGGACGGAGCCAGATTGCGTGGACGACCGAGAGCCCGATGGGAGCATTCTGTATGTGAGGACGCCCACCAGATGCTAGGCTTTCGGAACTGGAGGACAAGGGCGCGTGACCGCGACAATTGGAGGTCTTCAATCCAGGCGGCCAAGGCCCGACGTCGGGCTTTCGTGCCATAAAGAAGAAGAAGAAGAAAGGTTTTTATTACTTTCTTTTAACAATGTTCCATTTCTGTGAAACTTTTTGTTTAACAGTAATAGTTGACATTCGAGAAACGTGAAGATCAGCATGACTCCTTTTTTTCAGAGAGAGGAAATAAAAAAAAATGAGTGGTAATGATGAGACTTCCTAAATGAAATAGCCGGACTACCCGCATTTGAGACCTCATGCTTACTGCCAGTAACTGGCTATATAGAGGGTCAACCAACTTGGTCCTCCCGTGCCTGATGATGCGAGGTGAAGTATATATACGTATGTGATTTGGGGATTGATCGAAGCACTACTTTTTGGGTCCATTTTCGTCCCCTTACAGTCCTCAGTAATCTCCAGAAGTCGACTAATAATTATCGACTTTTTCCTTCATCACTGATGGTTGAATTAGATATCTCGCGTCAGCATCAGCATCGGCAGAGGCATCGGCATCAGCAGAAAAATTTCAATTTAGAACACACGCATTTGCCTTTGATGACCCACAATGACAGCAGCTTCTGCCGATGCTTCTGCCGCTGCTGCCAATGTGGGTCATCAAAGGCAAATGCGTGTGTTCTAAATTGAAATTTTTCTGCTGATGCCGATGCCTCTGCCGATGCTGATGCTGACGCATCCAATCTATTTCAACTATAAGTCCCGTGTGATGTGCAGCATGTCTTTGAAGCTAAGTTTACTCATGGCTTCCACACTTATTGTGGATTTGTCTAGGATCCTCCCACTACCTAGTGCTGGGCACTCGCACAAAATGTGTGCTGCCGTCTCAGCCTATTCCAGAGATAGTCTGCATATACGATCCTCCACGATTTACATCTTAGATAGATGCGCTTTAGAATGACCATATCCGTCACTAAGGCAGTTATCCAATTTAGGCTACTCCGTGTATAACTGAGTAACTGTTTAGCTTTCCTCCCTAGTGGGTTGGTAATTGCATTTCGAGTCTATCTACAAGTGGATAGCCTTCGCCATCGTTGCCGATGTATGGAATCCAGCCATGTATTCTGGCTTCAATCATGCCGTTTACAAAAGCAATTTTGGGTTCCGGTTCTTGAAACTTTTCTGCTGATCCCTCTTTTGCTAAGTATCTACGTGTACTTTAACCCACATTAGCCTAACTTCGCTGATTGAAGCACATGCACTGAGCTTCTGGACACATTCAAGTAACAATTTTGAATTGATGTTAGATTGCTGCATGCACTTGATCACCGATTGGTTGTCGAGTGATATCAGAATTTTCTTTCCCAGTACCCGGCCTTTCAGAAGATGATCCAGCGCGTGCAGCAATCCAAGGATCTCCGCCTGATATACTGATACATACCCTCCTAGACGAAGTGAGCAAGCTGGGTTTAGCTCCTCGGAGTATATTCCAGTCCCCGCCCTTACCCATCAGTAAAGATAGCGATATCTCATGGATGCTCCTCGTGTATACCATCCTCTATAAGAGTACATGCTGTGATGTCTTTTGAATACCCTACATCTACTCATACCATCCAAAGGCATATGAGTCTCCCTCCCTGGCATTATTTGGAACAATAGCCAGGATAGAAAGATCTAGTGGCGGTAATCCTCCATATATGCGTTGGAGTGGTTCTAATTGCACCACATATACATACACATGCTATGCGTTGAATCCCATCCAGTCGTTGTCTCGTAGTTTTCTGGGCCACCAGACCACTGCTGCATAGGATAGAATGGGCTTCTTTTGGTGATATACCCCAGCTGTAAGCATGTTGACGTCTACTCAGAGCTCTATACGTTAGCGTTGTATTGTCTTGGTGGTCCACTAATGCCCGCTCTATTGTTTTCAATAGAAATGAGGTTAAGCTTACCGGTCTGAATGACGTCGCTTCCGTATAGTCCTTTTCCCCCGGTTTTGGTAAAAAAAAACAACTTCAGTCTCCAAGACATTGGGATATATCCTGTCGATAAACAAGCAACGAATATCTTCCGGATCTTCTACAACAAAGCTGCCGTGCCCCACTGTAGCAGTACCGGAAATATTCTTTACAGTATTTTACTAGGTTTTCTACATTCATTGAAGGAGGTTGTTCTGGTGAGTCGTAAGGGAGGTATGCCCCACTTCCAATCATTATCACCGGAAGATCGGGTGAGCTGAGATGCGTCATTTGTACCACATGTACACCATGCCGCACCAGGATACAAGCCGTCCGTCTGTACACACTACAGCTTTGCGATCTGTTGTGACAAACCCCTAATTTTGTTTTCCTTCGAAATCCAGGAGTCATGTATGAATGCAATGTCGAGTTTTTCTTCCTCAAAGCATCTCATCATCATCGCTGATGCTGATATATGATGATGTTGAATATTCAACTGACTTACATTTAGTGGTTTTTTGAGCGGGCCCACCTCCATCCCTGATAGTTTCGCCCTTACAGGCTCCTCTACTCCCGCATTATCACCGATAATGCGCTCATTGTCCATTCCTCTGGAATTACACGACAACTTGTTCAAGACCGAAGCTGACTTTCCCCCTGCTTTCCTGATAACCACCGCGTTCTCCTTTGAACATCACACAGTAAGTGTCGTACCGCACTCTTCCGCAGTTCGAAAAGGCCTAAAAGTGTCTTTTACACATGCGTTTTGCTTCTGTAGCCGTCTGAGGATAATATCCTTGCTCTCGATACAACCGTAAGCAAGGTACAATCAATCTCGCCTCATTTCGCAGAGCTCGCAGACTATCTACACGCTGTCTGGCACCTTCCCATAAGTTGGTCAGGTTCTCGTGCGTGCCGATAAGCCAGCTTTTGGTCGATTGATTCCTACACGTAAGTGTCATGAACCCATCAACCAACTGAGTCTTGCCTATAAAGCCTATGTCTCCGGCATCATCACTTAGGTCGTCCAGAGCACACAAGAGAGATGCTTTGAAAGCATTCGGATGTGTGACATCTAGGGGACCCTCACGAGACGCGTCGGTAAAACCCAGGAAGATATCTCCTCCGGCAACCTGTGCGGAGGATTTCTTACCCTGGTCCCTGGTTAGACTTTTGTTTCCTGTCTGCCTGGTTAATCTCTTTTACAAAATGCTCCTCACTTCGAGGTCCCTCCTTTAATGATTGGACCGGCTCAGATGTTCCTGGATTGACACCCTTAAACCTCTACACTGGCCTTTCCATTTCCGGAGTTGTCACCTCATGTATCTACTCACCAAGTTTATTTGACATCTTCCCGGCGGCCTGCCTTTCTTTCCTTCGCATCCTCATCAGTTTCTGTTTTCCTCGCTTGTCAGCTTCTAGCGTCGCCTTAGAGTCAGCGTTCGGACCCATCTCAGGAGACACTGCTTGAGCTTACCTCTCCCCACCTTGCGGCGTCTCATTGTCCGTTCGAACAGTACCATCCTCAACCGAAGTAAATGTATGAACTAACCTCTCCACGCCTTTCGGCGTTTCATTGTCCGTTCCTTCTGCATTGAGAGATTAACCTCTCCGACCCTTGCGAGTCGTTGATGTCCATCCCCTCCAACATTGCCAAGTAAAATTCGTGAATGTCTTTGAAATTTTCCATTCTTGACACTTGTCATACTTCAGGTTTGGGTTTCCGCTACTTTCGCTACTCCGTCGACCGCGGTTCACTGGTTGCAACAAATGGAGCAAAGTGAAGTGTTGGATCCTGAACCTCGCAGGTGTACTCTCTCCTCAGTCACCAGCTCTAACCTCGCACCCAGTCCTCGTGGCACCTATTGTGTTTCAGCACCCGCCCCATGGCTCAGCCTGCGTGCAAAAGTCATTCGCAGTTTCCAGCGCTCACCAAGCTTCGAGGTGCCATGTTGACTTGTGAGAGGGTATCATGTAGTCTACTGATATTTTGCAGACGCAGACGTTTCAAGCTTAGCAAAATCGAATTGGGTGTTTCACATGGCGGGGTACTATTCCCACCCTGTTTATGTTTAGCATCTATATGGCAGGTCTTCGAAAACCACCAGAAGGCATTGAAGTGATTTCCTGTGCAAACTATAGTACCGTACTCGCCACGGGAGCGTATAGGAATGATATACGACTCCTCATTTATCGTTATCTAGCGCGATTACCAGCTTTTTTCCAGAGCAGAAATCTCACCATCTCAACGTCAAAATCTTCTGCGACGTTTCTCACCACCTGGCCAGGAGACTGTCAGTGACCGGTTGAGGTATGTATTGGCAACAAACCTGTTCCTACTGTAGCTAATCCTAAAATTGTCGGGCTTCACCTAGATAAAATGATGACTTCAGCTCATCACGTTCCAGCGCCGTTCGCCCGAGGAAATTAGGCTCTCGAGTGACACCAGAGTAAATTTAGGGCAACTTCGGGCAGGCTACTGTTCACGCCTTAATTCGTATCTATCTCGTATAGACCCGAGCATACAAAACATATGCACTAATTACGCTGGCGCACCTCATGATGTAGGTCATTTGTTTTAATGCCCAGGTGCGCCCACTGATCATTCGCCTTTATCACTGTGGGTAAAACCCTATAGCAGCAGCCACGTTCCTGTCCCTGTAGATCACGGACAAGAACGATGACGAACCATGCGAAATCCAATCCATATAGAAGCATAGCGGCTCACACCTCTTTGTACCGCCAAGAGAAGAAGAAGCAAATCGAATTTTAACATATTCAATGCTTATACTTTTTTTCTTTATTTTTTTTTCAGGTAAGTAATATTACGAAATTCAATTTTGTCGACTAGATCATTAGCGTAAGTACAATTTTTGCAACCATTTTCATTCCAAACTGTTGAGCTATAACACAGAAATAACAAGAAGAACCTTACACTTCGGAGGTCAGAAACAGAAGAAAATTGATTTCAGTGAAAATGGCATTACTACAATCAGCAAAGTAATAGCGTGAAGCTAGAAAAATAGTAAGCAATACATTACAGGCCAAAATTATGTTTGAGTGATACATACTTTTATTATTTTAAACACAAAGACTACCCGAAAAGGTTTGAAAAATAATTAAATTTGCGTGTAAAAGGAAACCTCAATAGTTCTAAATCTATAGAAGACTTCCTGTGGATTCAAATTTTGCTTATTATATTACACTTTAAGGCAAAACATTACAATTGTCCTGTATAACTTAAATCAACAACCTATAACAAATACAGTAAAACTTCGTTATAACGCTCCCGGATATAACGCTTTCCCGGCTATAACGGTCTTTTTTCTCGGTCCCGGTCCCATTAGCATTTATTACAGGGAATTTCGATTCGTTATAACGTTACTATTTCCCGGTTATAACGCTCTTTTCCCAGTCTCATTTTCTTAAAATATTTTTTTATATTGACAAATTCATTGAGCACGTAGTCTATCTTTACATTGTAATAATCACAAATAAAACCATAATGCACAAGTTGTTCCGTTAATTCACATCAAGGTCGAATTTCCTGGAAAAGGGAAAGTCATAACAACAATTGAAAGTATGTATAATTGAAGATCTCGTCATTGCATCAGCATCCGTCGACACCGAAGAGAACAAGAAAGAGGCGTCAAGTATGCCAAAAACATTTGCAGTCTTAGTTGCAATAAAGAAGATTTGAGCCATTTTTGCCTATAGCATGGACATAGAGGAAGGATCTTTCAATAAATTGAAAACCTCGGTATTACTGAATTCTGTTGCCAGTCTAAAACAAAAAAAAATATCTGTTTTTTCTTAAACCAGTAATCAATTGACTGCCATTTCCTTACTATTTCATTCCATGTATCAATCGAATAATAAATTTTGTCACCTAAAAGGTGTATGCGCCTATGACGTATATTTCTTGGACTTCCCGGCTATAGCGTTTTACCGGTTATAGCGCTCTTTTGGGTTAGAACCCAGAAGAGCGTTATAACGAAGTTTTACTATCTATTTACTCTCCGCAACTAAGAAAACGAATCGATTTTTCACAGTAGCAATATTTAAGAAATTCGGTATGTATTTTTGCTACAAAAAAAAAACGGTTAAACTGTAAATTTCACACACATGAGGTAATGTATTCCTGGTATATCGTCACATTAAATATTACTCCCATTACATGTTTACCAACCTGGTAAAAGTTACATCTTCAAACAAACAAGCAGCAACAAGTCATTAACGAAAATCCCTAAGAGGCTAAATTCCCCAAATAACTTCAATTTTGCTGAATAGCTTTATACTACCAAGTTGGAACATGTATTTCAAAGAAAACTCACTTACCTGTAGACGTACAACAAAATATGCGTAGTCTTCTCGATAATGATCAACGATTTGTGTGTCGCTAGCCAATAGAGAATATTCGGTGCGTCGCCACGTATCATGTACGACAAGAAGAAGGCTTTGCCCTCCTCCGATACAGTCTCATCCTCTAGTAGCGCCCGCATGTTATCCAGGACTGTCGAGGTTATTGCGTAATTCTGGCAAGAAAAAAAAACAGAAAAAAAAACGACGACGAAACAAGCAATACAAAAATACAAAATGAGCGCATGCAAATATTCATAAGAAGGAAAAGTAATATAATGAGTTTATATGATGTTACCTCTGTTTGCAAGCATTTAAAGTAAAATTCAAAGAAAAATTCATCTTTAAGAACGAGATCGCATGTATTGAACATTTTAAACAATTTTCGAAGTTCGCCGACTATGAGGTTATCGGATATTTTATAGCTGAAAATATAAGAAAAGTGGGTATATTACGCTTTTAGGTCCCCAAGGGAAATTTTTCTTGTTCTTCTTATCGACACTAGCGACACCGTCCGCCATAAAGCTATGTGTCCGCTTTATGGCGGAAAATATCGGAAACATTAAAAATTTCCCTTGGGGACCTGAAAGCGTAATGTACCGAAAAGTGTTTTGTATTTTTAGACGTTTCTCGGATAATACCGTATTTAGGCTGCGAAAACCATCATGGTGGAATAGCAAGATCTCCGAGCTAAGAGTCGTGAGCAGAAGAAGCTTTAACAAAGCTTCGAGGATGGAGTCAGATTGGACCTCCTATAAAAAACATCTCAATTCTTTCAAAAAAGAGGTAAGATCAGCTAAACGCAATGCATGGAAAAACTTCTGTCAAAGTATCGAAGGGGCCTCCGAGACCTCTAGATTTAGGAAAATGATGGCATCAAATCCATCTATGCCCAGCTTCCTTCAAAAGGAAGACGGATCGTGGACGTCCTGGAGCCTTGAAACTATTGAGTGTCTGCTAGACGCTCATTTCCCGGGAAGTTCGATAACATCCCAACCTGATGAACCCTCGAGTATCACAATGCCGTGTGACAGTGAATCTATTCTATCTCGCGAGAAGATATTATGGGCTATTTCTAGTTTTGAGCCCTTTAAATCGGCTGGACCTGATGGAATCATTCCTGCGGACTTGCAGCAATGCTTAGAGATAACCTATCCATGGTTAGAAAACATACTTACAGCCTGCCTTGGTTTAGTATATATTCCCCGCATATGGAGAGAGGTGCGAGTCACGTTTATTCCGAAGACAGGCAGAAGCTCGCACGCACGACCTAACGATCTTAGGCCAATTAGTCTCACTTCAACTAAGCTTAAGCTATTGGAGCGACTCGTTGATATTCATGTACGAACTATCGTCCCACCACATCTCCTTTCAATGGCTCAACATGCTTACTGGAAGGGGAAATCAGTGGATACAGCTCTGCACTCGTTAGTCAGCTACATTGAAAAATCTCTTTATCGAAAGGAATACACAATGGCTGTATTCTTAGACATTGAAGGCGCCTTTAATAATATCAGACCCAGGGCGATTACCGAAGTAGTTCGGCGTGTCCATGTCGATGGGTCCATTTGCACTCGTAAATACGCTATTAACGTCTGGACGCGTGCATACCACACTGGGCTCGTCGTCTGCAAGTAGGTATGTGTGTAGGGGTACTCCACAAGGAGGTATTCTATCTCCCCTACTCTGGAATATAGCAATTAATCAGTTGCTTGTGGATCTTGAGAAGACTGGTTGCAAAGTCATTGCATACGCTGACGATGTCGTAATTGCTGTTACAAGTAAGTTCCCGGAATTGCTCAGTGGGCTTCTGGAGAACGGCCTGTCTATTTTAACAAACTGGGCAAATCTCAATGGGGTTAGAATTAATCCATCTAAAACGGAGTTAGTGCTCTTTACTAGGAAACGCACTATTCCTTCTATTGACCCTCCCATGCTACGGGATAGGCAACTTACTTTTGCTGAAAAGGCTAAATTCCTTGGACTGTTGCTATCGTACGACCCATTCTACTGTACGGTGTATGCGTATGGTGGTCGGCACTCAGTAAAACAACTTATTATAACTTGCTGACGAAAGTACAAAGAATGGCTTCTATTGTCATAACTGGAGCGCTTCGAACTACTCCTTCCGCTGGCCTTGACGCTGTGCTCAATCTGCTACCGCTAGATCTATTCGGCCAACAAATGGCTGCTAACACGGCACTACGCTTACGTGAAGCAAGTCAGTGGCAAACCCTGGAGTACGGTCACTCAACGATTCTACAAAACTTTAACCTCCCGTCTGAGACGGACTACATTAGTCCCAAGTATGTTTTTGACAAAAACTATGTTTGTCTGATTCCGTCGAGGGATCACTGGAATAACAATACACCCCTGGCTACGGGGTCGTTGGTTTTTTACACTGATGGTTCTAAGACGGATGAAAGAGTCGGTATTGGAGTCCACTCGGACGGACTGGACATTAACCTGACACACTGTCTACCTGGACACTGTAGTGTCCTTCAAGCGGAAATTTCTGCAATTATGGAAGTCCTAACCTGGTTGGAAAATCATATAATCACGATGATGGATGTTATCATATACACTGACAGTCAGGCGGCAATCCGATCACTCGAATCTGTCCTGACTACATCCAAAACTGTTGATAGTTGCCGCTCAGCTCTAAGAGTGATGGGTCAATTTTTCAACATCGTTCTCTGCTGGATACCCAGTCACAGTGGATTTGAAGGGAACTTTAATGCGGACCGTCTCGCTCGTAATGCGACTTCTATAACCTTAGACGCCGACCGAAACAAGCTGAAAGCCCCAATCGCTTTTTCTAAACTGGCAATACAAAAAACCGCGATGCGCAGAGCTAATGCAAGATGGTCTAGCGGTACTACATGTACTACAACAAGATTGATTTGGCCACGACTTGACGCAGCCAGGTCTATTATTATATATCTTCTGTCAATAGACAGGAAACATATCGGCAAGGTTGTCGGGACCATAACGGGACACTGGCCTATCGGGGAGCACGCCAGGAGGCTCAAAATTCCTCATAAGGACTTCTGTCGCAGTTGCGATGACGAAGAAGAGGAAGAAAGTGTACATCATTTTCTCTGTCATTGCCCGGCCCTGGCCGAGAAACGTAGACGTTTTCTTGGCCCAATGTATTTTTATGATACAGATGATCTGCGTGATGTGAGCCCACTATTGCTCAACAAATATATTGCCAGCACGGGCTGGTTCTCGGCGTAGGTGTCAACTGTTACGGTCGTTTCAATCGGTGGTATCACAATGGACCTATTTTTGGTGCTGAGTGTTTGATCACTTAGCGACCCCTTTACCTAACCTAACCTAGGCTGCGGTTAGGATGTTGCGAATTACGGATCGCCTGCCTAAATTGTGTTTAAGCTTTTAAGAAGCTGTAAAGCTTGAACGCAATTGCAAGCAGTTGAAGCTATTCGCCATTCGCAAAAGATATAAGTCGCAGCTTTAACATTTTACATCCCCGTTCCTTCTTTTTCTCGACCAAAACGGTGACGGGGATAATGTGCCAACATCCGCGATTCAAAATATTCGGAAATCTAATTCTATGAATGGATGAATGAATGAAGTTAGCTTCCGATCATCTGTATAAATACAAGTGCGGAAGCAAGGGTAGCTCTGGCTGCTAAGACCATTGAGCTTTACCTGACATCGGGGTCTGGATAACTAAATCTTAATATTGTTATGGAGGTTAATTTTTTTTAAGAGTTGTAGCTTGGTATATATTTTGAATTTTGTGTGGTGAAAAGTTCAAAGTGTATGAAGTAAGTTGGCAGCTTTTAGATCTGAGAGAATTTCCTTACAATTGTCCAGTGTACAAACTGCGATCATTGAATGTCCCCTTGTTGAGTGGGCGTTTACCAGGTGGTCAATTGTAAGTCTAGTTTGGCATGTTGTGCACAATGGTGGTGAGGATTTCGTGATAATATGGAGATGTGTAGCTTTTGTGTGTCCAATTCGCAGTCGTGTGATTGTTGTTTCTTCTCGCCTTGTAAGTTTTTCTGGGAGCAATCGTTTAGTATTGTCGGTGTTTATGCACGTTGAGTACCACTCATTTGATGAGTGACCAATTATGCTTGTATTGTGTTCTATGGGCTCGGCCTATCTCCTTAACCGCATCGTGTTTTGTCATGACCTTCCTTAAAATAAGTGGTGCATTTGCAGCGTAGTTAGCAGCTCTGTCGGCAAGCTTATTGCCTCTTATACCGACATGACCTGGTATCCACACAATTTTAATTTTTTGGGAGTGTGAGTTCAGTTTGACTTGGATTTCTTTAATAATGGTGTTGTCATTGTCAATATTCGTGCAGACTGATATCGTTGAGAGGGAGTCTGTGGCGATACAATACTTTCCCCGGTGATTAATTGCGTAGTTTATCGCTTCTAAAATACCATGGGCCTATGCGGTGAAGACTGATGCCAGGTTAAACAATTTGCCGAATTCAAAAACTTTTCCGTCCTCTTGTACGACGGCGTAACCAATGCCTTGCGCGGTTTTAGAGCCTGTGTATAACACGTTCCAGCCATGTCCAAGTCGGTCGCGATATTCTGTAAATAGGGATCGAAAAAAATTAGGAGTTGTGTTGTTTTTCCTAAACTTTGTGAGCTCATTGTTTATATTTTCAGGCCTTCGCAACTAAGGAGGCTGCTTTTCTAGTCTCGTTTTTGAAGTCGTCACCGGAATGTTAAGCTTCTCATTTAAAACTAAACAGGCTACCAAAGTGGACTGGATTCTTGGATTTTTTTTCTTTTTGTGATTTTCTTGAGCTCTTCTTGCAGGAGTCGGTTGCCGTCAAATAAAATTTTTGCAAAGGTCTTTGCTGTTAGCAAATCTCTTCTAGATTCGATGGAAGGGACACCTGCTATTATGTTTATAATGGGTGATGTGCGAAAGGCTCCTAATGCTGCTCGTATGGAAGAGTGGTATGCTGATGTTATATTATGTAGCGTGGTTTCGGCACATTTACCATAAATAAGCAGGGCGACATTGATTAGTGTTTCGGTTTTGACTGGCAACCTTGTACTACTTAGGAATTTGATAATATTTTGCCTTGGAAGGAGTTCAGCTTTGGTTTTACGGACGTGGTCATTCCAATTGAATCGCTGATTGAAGGTCAAGCCTAGTATTTTCAGGGAAGTAACATTTTCAATTATTTCATTGCCTAACGCTACGCTAAATGAGTTGCAGCTGGTTTTTCTGTAGGCGTGCAGATGTTTACATTTATTTATTGATATCTTGGCTCCGGATTGTTCACACCAGTTGAGGATAATATTTATAATATTGGCTATATTTGATTGCATAGCAACGTTGTCGGTATTTTTCACTAGAATGTAGAGGTAATCTACAAATAGGCAATATTCGAGGCAACTTGTCACCTGAATAGACCGAGACAATGAAATGAATGCGATGAGGCATAAAACAGACGATAGAGGGGATCCTTGCGCAATGCCGTTTTGGATAGCCGCTGTTTTGGATGTTACGTTATTTGTGCGTACCCTGATTTTACGATTACTGAGGAAGCTTTGAACAACTTTAAACATGTTGGGCCCTAGTTTTATATTAAGCATCTCATCCAATACCGTATGTAGCCCTATCCTGTCAAAACATTTCTCGGAATCAACAGCCAGAAGGGATGCGTGGTTTTGACTAGATAGCACTAGATGTACAGCAATATGTCTGAGAAGATTTTCTTTGGTCGAAATCCTATGATCTCGTTTTCTAGCACCCCAGCTTTTTCAAGAAAGCACATGAGTCTGCGGGCAAAATTTTTTCCAGCACTTTGCTTAGGCAAGGAATAAGCGAGATCGGGCGGTAGCTGTTGACCGAGTCCTTTGGTTTATTTGGTTTTAGTATTGGCGAGATAGTGGCTGATTTCCAGGCTTTTGGGTAGGATCCCGAATTTAGTATGTTGTTATAAAGTTCGCGGATGCGATCTTTTCCATATCCTGTAATTTGTTTAATCATGGGATAGTTAATTTTATCGTGTCCCGGAGTAAGACCAGACAGTGAAGCCAGCGCTGACTCCAGTTCTACGCTAGTGATAGGACCTTCAATAATTTTGCCTTTGGGACATGTAGAAAAATTATGTGAGCTGGACAAAAAGTCTTGCTTTCTGAGCTCGAAATTGGCGGGCAAATTGTCTATGGAATATGTGGAAAAGGTGTCGGCAAAGAGATTGCCTATTTCACGAGGCTCGGTTATATGCGTGTCGTTGTGACGTAAACAGCTAATAAAAATAAATAACAGGCGCGACAATCCAACATTGAATTAAGGCCGCAGGATGTGTTAGTGACATCCTATTTCCAAGATCTTATCTGCTTTTTGTTGAGGTAATGAGATCAGCATCACGCTCAGCAGTGTTATTTATCCCCATAAATGGGTACTCGTTTAACATCTGAGTGAGATCATAGTCCGTCACAAGCTCGTGAGTTCGAAAAACACCATGGAACACGTTGAGATTCGAACTCATGGCCCTGTGCACCGAAGGTGCGCGCACTAACCGCTAGACCAGCCAGACTACTAAAACAGCTAATAGTGCTCTATTTAGTTTTACCAGCTATGGCTTTAATTTTTCTCCAAGAATCGGCGGGTGAAGTACGGGTGTTGATTGATTCGCTAAAGCTTTGGAAGGCTTTTGCCTTTTATTCTCGTATTGCCCTTTTTAAGTAGGTACTCGCTTTCCGGTATAGGATTAGGTTCTGGGAAGTGGGAGCAATTTTTAAGTTGCTGTGTAGGAGGGTTAACTTTGTGCTTATTTGGTAAATCATTCGAGTTTTACAAAACGGTGAAAAGGTGATATGTTATAATTCTGAAGTATTTCCTTCATATTTGGTGAGATGAAGAAAAACTAACTTCTTTATGGCACAATAGCCCGAACGTTGCGCCTTGGACGCCTGTGTGGTAGTCGCGGTCACACAACCTTACTCTCCAGTTTCGGAAGCCCAGCATCTGGTGGGCGCCCTCACTAATTGCTCCGATAAAGCTCTCAGTCATGCACGCTATCTGGCTCTGTCCATGCGACCATCGTCCATCCTTTGAACATGTCTGCAATTTCACGTTTTTCGACACATGTAGCTCATTTTACAATTAATACAACCTATGGTTGTACCCAACGCGCCAACGGCCCCGAAGAATCTCCGGAGAACATTTGGTTCGAATGTTCCAACAGATCTTCAGAGTATTGGGTTAGGGTCCTTGCTTCGCAGACGGATTATCGGGTTATACACTTGGCACTTCGTGTACCTGTGCACTAGCTGCGATTTCATTATTGGGAAGACCGAAACTTAACACTTTGGAGGAGGAAAATGAACTGCTGCCGAATTTTCAACAAATAAGTGAATCGATCTACTGAACCACCCCAATAAGGTTTACCCAAACCGATAGCAGCAATATTTTGTGTTTCATCGGTTTGCCTCTGGCCTTAGGTCCATCAAGTGGAAGTTCCGTTGATATCGCCTTCTTTGCGGGGTTCGCAGGTGGTGAACATAGCAACAGCAATCCATTTGACGGTCTTCCAGCTTTTCAGTATTTTCTTTGGTCCATGGTCCGGCTGCCTCAGATTGTGTTCTTTTTTGGTTACATCAACTGACATACATGTATGTTACAGTTATATTTCGACCATCGTCATTTTTCTCGCGTAACCTTCAGACATGGTTCAGTATTAAGATCCATACATGAGTGCGTAACGTACACCACAACACAACGAAGATGTACCTCATCCCATTTTCAACCGCAGAAATGACCTTGTTTCATGAACATACCCTTGAACTGGAAAACTATCCGTGCTCGAGACTAAATAAATACATAAACGAAACACCAAGTTCTTCTACTTCTACTCTCCATTCAACTCCAATAACAAATTCAGTCTCAAACATGCACCCAAAAACCACTCACATTCACTAAATATTCAATATGTATGCAAACTAAACATCCATAAATATATCACCCAACCGCCCCGAAGACTTTGGGTCGACTATACGAAAAAAAAAACTTTTTTCTTTGCATTCTGTTAATATAATCCTAAACGCCATAACTTACGACCAACCAAATAATTCTCGACGTAGCAAAAGTTAAAAGATTATAAAATACTCGCTGCTGCGTGCCGATTCGTTCAAGAGATCAAATAAATTTCGAAAAGGTAGTAGTTGTTGGGAATTTAGCCAAAAAGTAGTATAACGACGAAGCAAACATAGGAAAAGACAAAAAAAAGACAAAACAGAGAACTTTTTCCCCATCACACAACCCAAAAAAAAGAAGAAACTAGGATAAAAAAAGGGATAAGAGCTTAGCAAAATAAGACACGGTAGTAGGATAGGATCCAAGTGTGAGATAAATGGGAATACAAAAGGGTGACATTTGCACAGGACCATAATATTTTGTCGTTGAGCCGACGACGACCGGGATGGTACATACAGTGCACACATGTGACTTTGGGGATGGGAAATCCCGCGATTGAGCGATTTCACTTGGCCAAATGGAATATGTTTATATTAGATTGGGGGAAAGCGTAGTTTTCTTCTTTTTTTTTTTTGCTATTCAACATTGTCAGATTTGTTTGCATATAAAAATATTGTGATGGGACCCATCTTTCATGCTTGGCACGCTAGTTTGATACAGGTGGATTTATGAAGGGAGAATTGAAAATTCAACAAAAACCTTTCGGGGGAAAAAATATTTTAAAAAAAATTGTGTGATCTAAGTTCGAATAACTTATAGCAAAGGATTCAGGAGAATGTGGGTGAACAACGCTTTAAATTTTCGGCCCGCAATAGTGTTGTTGTAGCGGTGCAGAAAGGCGCAGAACGCTATACATGTCTGTGGCGGTGTTCTAAGTTTTGTCGTCGTTCTCGCCCATTATATCAACCGACAAAAGTCCGGGTTTATTCAAGATAGGTACTAATTGAGGCAGGATGCTAGTTGTTTTCCCTAAAATCCACTGTTTGGGAAACAGTCCGCGGACAAAAGGTTGTGCGTGAGGACCTCGGAGGTGATTCGCAGAGGAATCTAACCACAACATATAAAAATCCGCGACTGAATAAAAATTCACGATTTCCGTTGAACAATGGTTTTGTATAATAGTTGACGTTAATGTTCTGATCGGAGCATGATACCCACTAGGTAAGCCTAATTGGAGCTTACGCATCATCCAAGTTCCCTTTCGATTGACTGCGGATATGTATATTCAAATTTGGGACACTTAAATAGGGCATGTCTCGAATCCTCTGCAACTCCCTTGCACCTGGGACATTCTGGCAAGTAGTTCAGCTTAAATCGATGCAAATATTGCCGGTACCCTCTGTGGCCTACCCACATACCTATGTCTGGCATGAGACCTCAACGAACATTTCACCTTCTCAGTGTGGTTCCGCCTTTCTATGTTTCTTCGCCTCGATTGCATCTTCAGTGTTACACCAACGGAGCAGCCGGATATATGGCGCACTCCGGTAAAATCTAGCCTTACTGCACCAGCCTCAGACTTAGACTAACCAGGGAGGAGATGGAGGCACTCTGAGAAAATCCCTTCAAAAGAAGTTCAAAGCTTCAGAGCTCAACAACAGCCGCTGATTGTCTTAACGAAGGACTTGGCATCAGAAGAGACACCAGTTGAAAGGGACATGTTTGCCAAATTAGGATAGCTCACCAGGGAGGTGATAGAGTTCACGGAATCGAAGTCAAACACACATTCGGCCATAAAGGAGAAGTTCAGCTCAGGTATGTACAATGGAGCTAGAGAGCAGATCTAAGGTAAAAAGGGGCAAAAATTACTGCACGTACACAAGGAAGTGTGGACTTCTCCGGGGTGTCCAACAGTGCCTGACCGGTTGAAATGCAGGCGGGGCGTGGAGGAGACTGTCTCTCCTCAAATTTCCAAGAGGAAGAAGGCGCAGTCGCCCAAAAAGAGAACGTTGGATAAGCAAGACATAACAAAAAAAACCCAAGTCGTGGCGAACCCAAGCTCCTGGACGAAGGTCGAGCCACAACGAGTCCTGAAAAAGAAGAAGAACGTAAGTTTTAAGAAGCCGACGCGATGGTAATTGCTCAGTCTGAAGGGATGACCTACGGGGAAAATCTGATAAAAGTGAAGTCTGAACTAAAGCTGAAAGATATGGGCGATAATGTTTCTCGCATTCGCCAAACGCGTAATGGAGAGCTTCTGTTCCAGATGAAGACTCGTGGTGCTAACTCGGTTGACATATTTAAGTCGACAGTAACCAACTTGAGACTTGATCCAGCCAACGTGAGAACCTTGCGGCAGGAAACGAGAATAGAGGTACTCGATCTCGACCAGGGGAATAGGCTTGCCTACAGACGTAGCAAACAAAGTGATTGAGATCGGCAAAATTAAGGTGGGATGGACGATTTATCATATAAAGTTACAATTGTCCCCGAAGGGGGGCTTCAAATGTCTCGCATTCGGCCACTTTGCCCGGGAGTGCAGCAGTAAGCACGATAGATCGAATATCTGCCTTAAACAACACAACTGCGTACTTTGCAAGGAGGCAGATAGGGCCAACTGCAAACATCAAGCTGAAGGCGCCAAATGTCCAATGTATCAGGAGGCCATAAAGTCAATCCTCAAATGAGATTCTTGCATTTGAATCTCAACCACTACCAAGCGGCACAAGATCTGCTATCACAAACGGTGAAAGAAAAGAATATCGACGTTGCAATTATCTGCGATCAATAAAAAAACCGGAATAGCTCCTTTTGGGTTACAGATAAGAACAACGAAGTGGCGATTTGGACATGCAGACGGTATGCTCTTCAGCAAGGTGTATCGGGGGGTCCAAAAGGAGTAGCTACATAGATACCATCTACGGGGTATACCGTCAAGGGAGCACCTAGCCGTTACGGCCTTATCTCCCGGTCCTTCGGGCGGTTTGGACCTTCGGTGTTTTACTGACAAAGGACCATTCTCTCGTAGTTCTTATATAATGGTTAGTCTTATCGCCCAGAGAAGACACACACAATATTCAAAAAGCTTCTCCATTATATTGAATTGATTTTTTGTTAATTTTGCATAGTTATGTTATCTTTTGCTTATTTACGCTGTTGGATGAAAGTGCGCAATGATTTTCTCAATCTAAGATGATGGCTTAAACAAGCAAAATATGGCGTAGCTAAGCAAAATAAACAAAAATTCCATTCAACACAATGGAAAAGCTTTCTAAATATGGTGTGTGTCTTCTCTACGCGATAAGACCAATCAGCCGACAGGTACTGTATAAGAGCTATCAGAAACCCGGCCAAGGTGTTATTGTCAGATGGGGATTTCTTCATCCGGTGAATGCACTCACCTTCAGAAACCCAACCTCGGGGCTGCATCACCAGCTCGATGTCTTGCTTAACAACCGACAGCCACCTCGAGACAAACGCCTTGATGGGTAGGGACCATAGTCCCCTGGGCACGCCCAATCCCCGAGGTACACTATTCGCTAAACACTTCTTTTTAGCAGGTGCGATCCTCCTTCGGCCTCACAATGGTTAGACCTAACGTTAAATTCAGATGTGCACATCTCAGGTTCGTTGGACCTGTGACTACTCGTCTGCTTAAAGCAGACTCATAGCGCTGCTTTTCACATCCGGGCGGCCCCATCAGTCTACTAGTCAGCAATGCGATTCGGGCCGTGTGGTCATCAATCCACAAACTAGTTAGATATAGGCGCGTAGGCATCTTCCACCAAGGCCGTTCTCCCTAACTAGCCCCTTCGAGGCTCAGGTTATGCGAAGTGGCCAGCTCCGAAGCTCACACGATTAACCGTATGGTGAATGGAGTGCACATATATAGCTGCTATGCTCCACCACGATGGAACGACTCCCAGTTCGAGGGGTTTCTTGACGCGCTGGTGTATGACGCGAGTGTACACACCCCTGTTATAATTGCAGGGGACTTTAACGCGTGGGCTAGTGAGTGGGGCAGTCGTGCAACAAATATGCGCGGACGGACGCTGCTGGATACGTTCTCTCGGCTCGATATCGTTCTGATGAACTCAGGGGGTGTTATTACCTTTAAGAGAGATAGTGCGACGTATATTATAGACCTTACATTTGTAAGCAGCTCGCTGGTCCCGACTATGGAGTGGTGTGTCAACGAACACTATACTCATAGCGACCAAGCGATCATATTCTCGATGTTAGAGAGACCGTCGCGAGTGTTAGCAAGGGCTGTGGGGTGGTCTACGGGAAGTTTCGATGAGGCATCGCTCATCGAGACCCTGTCGCATCTAGGCCCACTTAACGGACCAGCGGAATAGAGGGCTTTTCAGCTTGCTGATCAGCTAAAAATAGCCTGCGATGCCTTCATGCCAAAAAAAAACTCACTTAACAAAAGGAGAGAGATCGCGATTAGGCAACGTTCGGCACAATCGACGGCGTATGCTGCTCTTCTCCAGGCCTACAAAGCAGCTCGTAGATCCTTGGAGCTTTCGATCAAAAGGAGCAAACACAACAGCTTCAAAGAGCTTTGCGAGGACGCGAATATAAACCCATAAGGAGGAGCGTACAGAATCGTCATGAAGAAGATTGGACAGCTCAAATGTCGTGTGCTGCTTAAAAACATCGTTTGTTGTTTCCGCAACACGATTTAAGGGCCCGCGAGATAAAGCCCAGATACCGATTGGAGGCAGTGTACCCACGATTACGGAGACTGAACTTCTGACGGCAGCATCTAGATTAGAGTATGGCAAAGCCCCCGGCGCAGATGGTGTTCCTAATAGGGCGCTGAAGGCCGTAGCTCTAGCGATTCCCGGAAAGCTGATCGATGTTTGCAAGAACGGTCCTTTCCGCAATCATGGAAGAAGCACAAACTAGTGCTCATTCCAAGGCCAAGTAAGCCGTTCATAAGAGTTACCTCTGACATCGCGTCCTCAACTATGATACTCGCGATGGACACCAGGAGTATATGGCAACGGCTGACATTCCGCAGGGTTTCGTTCTCGGCCCGCTTCTGTGGAATACTATGTATAACGCCATTCTAGAGCTCGCTATGTCAAAGGAAATGACAGTGGTCGGTTTTGCGGATGACATAGCTGTCGTAGTTGTCGCACGGGACTCGCATTTGGTCGCCTACTCGTTTTTGGACCACCTATGTTTGGCATAATTCTAGCAAGAGCCGCGGATGTAGTTCTAGATTGGAACTAACTGACGAGATAACCGAAGTGGTCGAAATCAGTATGCGCAGAAAAAAGTGTTCTGTCAAAATCAGAGTTGGAGAGTGTTTTATTTCCTCTAAGCATGCCGTTAGGTACTTGGGGGTTATGATCGACTCTAGACTAAGTTTTGGAGAGCACTTGAAGTACGTATGCGATAAGGCGGCAACCGCCCCGCGGCTCTTGCTAGAATGATGCCAAACATAGGTGGTTCAAAAACGAGTAGGAGACTATGGCTGTCGAGTGTGGTAACATCCATTATCTTAAATGCCTTGCCAGTTTGGGCTGGAGCACTAAAATTTGCCTGTAACTCAAAACCCTTAAACGCTGTGTATCGTAGGTGTTTTTTGAGGGTGTCTTATGCGTACCGAACTACATAACATGAAGCCGCCTATGTCGTAACTGGGATGATACCTTTGGAAATCCTGGTAGATGAAATAGACAGACTTTATAGCGATTGGAAAGGCAACTGAGGCAGAGAGAGAAATAGAACGAACTGAGTCGATGAGGAGGCGGCAGATCCAATGGGATGAGGCCCTAACTGGCCGATGGACACACAGTCTCATCCGAGACATTAATACGTGAATAAGCCGAAAGCACGGCGGAGAAACGCCCTTAATGCACACGAAACTACAACCTTTGGAAGAGGATTTATGTTTGATAGTAGTCTTTGAGAAGTGGCCGCCACGGGTTTCGCGAATATGCCGTTATTTAGAAGCCACAATCTCTGAATTTTTTTTTACAAATTAGGCTGTCTATTCACGAAAAAGTATCAATTTTAGGTTTTAATCCTGAGTCCTGAGGTTGATTCTGTATTCACTGTCTTAACATTTTATCACACCTTTATCCCCAAAAAATACTTAAATCAGGTGAAATCAAATGAACTATTAATAAAAAGGATGGGTCATGTACTATGTCGGAATTTAAACCCGGCCCCAAGCCGTGGCACCTGTTTAAAAATCATTAAAATAAATGGCAAGTCCTCAACTTTTTAACGTATTTAATTTCGTGTGCATTAAGGGCGTTTTTCCGTGTCTTACTTCAATTTGAAGTTCTATCACGGCATAAAAAGTACACTCTGTATGTTACGACCCCCGACAGCATGAAATAATTACGTCAACGAGCAAGAAAAAACTCGCCTGTCGCAACTGGAACTAATCCGAAAATAGTAGTGAACGAT
This sequence comes from Microchrysa polita, assembly GCA_949715475.1. NCBI lineage: Eukaryota > Metazoa > Arthropoda > Insecta > Diptera > Stratiomyidae > Microchrysa > Microchrysa polita. The sequence continues at coordinate 111,638,941 of OX454416.1, read as the reverse complement.
GCTCCTCGGACTGCTACTGACAAACGTGTGCCTAGTCCAACTACGCTTGGGCCCAACCGATCATCAACGTTAGTTCAACACAACGTTGCGACGCTATTTCGCAGTAGCCTACGGGTGCTGTATCGTTTCTATCTCTGTGAGTGTGCGCTCCTCCAAAGCAGATATTTCTTTCGAGGCTTGCGCATCACACGTGAAATTTTCTCATACGTATCCACCGTATTGGTTTTCAACCTGCTATGTTGATCTGCAAAAAGCTAACAACGGATAATCTGCCGTTGTGGTCCTGCTGGCAACCATTGCTTCACGGCAATTTCAAGCCTCTACGGGGCGGACCACACCCGTTTGTTATGCAAGCGGCCAGGAGATGCCAAAACGCCTCCCTGGCAAAAGCCTCGAAGGTATCGATGCAGGAAGGTTGTGTATGACTGTGCATATGTCAGCATGGGACAATCGTTTAAAAGCGGCACTTGAAGATATATCTTCTTCGCTAGCCAAACAAGGCATCGCCACCCGCCAGCGTACGAAGAAGATCTCTCTTGCCGCCACCGGAATCAAGCCTACAATAATTGTCGAGGATACTCCCCAAACGAATTCTGATGTGGCGGAGACTGGCTACAAGCTCGTTAACTTCTGAGTCCAACAAATTGCTAGGTCCTCCTCAATCCGAAGACTTCGATCCATCACCGTCAACAAGTGCAAGTTGTGCTCATAATGGTAATTCTAATTTATTGAGAGTTTGTCTTCCTCCGAAACAACTGTTTTTATCACGACTGGCCTACGACACCACTGAGGATGATGTGAAACTTTATATTAAGAATAAACTTAATAAACTTGAAGATATATCTTCTGCGCTAGCCAAACAAGGCATCGCCACCTGCCAGCGAGCGTACGAGGAAGATCTCTCCTGCCGTCACCGGAATCAAGCCTACAATAATTGTCGAGGATACTCCCCAAACGAATTCTGATGTAGCGGAGACTGGCGTCCTTACAAGCTCGTTAACTTCTGAGTCCAACAAATTGCTAGGTCCTCCTCAATCCGAAGACTTCGATCCATCATCCTCAACAAGTGCAAGTTGTGCTCATAATGGTAATTCTAATTTATTGAGAGTTTGTCTTCCTCCGAAACAACTGTTTTTTCTCACGACTGGCCTACGGCACCACTGAGGATGATGTGAAACTTTATATTAAGAATAAACTTGTGTTTGTTCCACCTTTATTCTCTTGCAAAAAACTCACCAAGGAGAACATTCCGGATCGAGACGTTTCCTCATTCAAACTTACCATATCAAATGAATTGAACGATCTACTCAACGAATCTTTTTGGCCTAAAGGTATCTTTCTAAAAGAATTTGTGAATCGGAATTTTTCTCGAAAGCAAATAAGAAAACCTCAAAAATAAACTTTAAAATGTATTACCAAAATGTGCGTGGCTTAAGGACCAAACTGGAGGTCTTTAAAATTTCTGCGCTATCTTGTAATCATGACTTTCTATGTCTGACTGAAACTTGTTTGTGCCCGTCTGTTTACAGTGGTGAATTGTTGGAGGGTTATGTCATTTTTCGGTGTGTACGAAATAATATCGAATCTGCCACAAATACTTTTATTTTTGATTGCGTTACAGTTTTGATTCCCACTTACTCTTCTTCTTCCCTCATTCTCTCTATATTTCTGTATTTCTATATATGCCTTGTAATTCTCCTTTATCTGTTTACGAAGATATGTTTTCTTATTTTTCCAACATAATAAACGTTGCCCACCCCAACTCCTTTATTATCATAAGTGGTGACTTTAATATACCCAGCTTCGAGTGGCCTGAGGTACCTGGCTTTCCTTCAGATTCCTCAATGCCTACACTTTTCCTGTCACTAACATTTTCCATGAATTTCTGCGATCTGTTACAATTTAATATCACTAATAACTTTATGAACCGTAGACTTGACTTGATTTTTAGTAATTTATCTCAATCTTGTCTAACTACCTGCAGAGCCCTGACAGATCTCGTACCTTGCGATCCTTATCATCCTGCCTTGATTCATGACATCAGGATCCATTCTTCCCGCACCCATAATAGTTTGTGTGGTACTAGATATAATTTTGCTAAAGCTGATTATGATGCTATTAACAATAAATTGTTAAATGTTGATTGGGCACAAATTCTTCAAAATGTTAACTGTGAGTCAGCTATTAACAGTTTCTACTCGATTTTGAATGATATTTTAAATAAATTCGTTCCTCTTTACACACGGAAGCCTCGTGTAGGTCCTGTCTGGATAACACGGGCTATACAAAGATATAAACGATCTAAGCGACAATCCGACTTTCTATTATTTAAACGTCTTCGCTCCAGAATAAAGGCTGTAATTAAATCCTCTCGTGCTGCTTACCTAGATAGTGTCGAGAGTGCTATCTCAAACAATGAAAGTAAGCTTTTCTGGTCATACGTGAAAAATATGAGATCGTCTTCCACGCATCCATCCATCGTTCGATTTGATAACAAGACAGCAAACACTACGAAAGAAATCTCGGAATTATTTGCCACTTACTTTGCTACTACTTTTCGGCAAGCTAATACACCTTCTTATTCTTCTTCCTTGCCTAATGCATCAAACTCTCAGACCCACATTACAACTGAATTTGTCCAACTTATTATTTCCTCCCTTAAGTCAAGCTCATCTTCTGGGACTGATGGTTTTTTATCGAACAGTTTCTTAAAAACAACCTGTGGTTCAATTTCTCTTCCGCTTTCTATTTATTTAGTGAAGGGATTTTCCCGGAACAATGGAAGCTGTCATACATTGTTCCCATCCCTAAAAAGGGTGATGTTAATATGGCTGAAAACTATCGTCCTATTTCTCTTTTGCCTTCTTGTTCAAAGATTCTGGAACGAATTGTTTAGAATTATGTTACAGATAATTTTGGACATCTTATTTGCTCAAATCAACATAGATTTTGTAAAAATAAGTCTACTGCAACAAATTTGGCTGAGTTCACTAATTTCGTAGCTAAATCCTTCGACAATCATCTTGACGTTCCCGTAATATACACCGACTTCAGTAAGGCATTTGACACGGTGAATCATAGTTTTTTTATCAATAAGTTATCTTTACTTAATTTTTCCCCCATTTTAATTTCTTGGATATCCTCTTATCTAGGAAATAGATCATCCAAAGTCATTTTTAATAATGAAACTTCCTCAGCTTTTCATCCTTCGTCAGGTTTACCTCAGGGCTCTATACTGGGGACCAAGTATAATCTCCTTTTTGATTATTGATTTACCCTCAAAAATTATGAAGTCATCTTTAATCTACGCAGATGATTGCACAATTTTCTCTTCGATATCATGCATCAATGATTGTATTGCATTACAGAAAGATTTGGATGAATTCTCACTATGGTGTTCCTCCAACGATTTACTGTTAAATGTTCCAAAATGTTCTGTTATGACTTATTCCTTAAAACCTTATCCTTTTTCCTTTCCTTATTTAATTAATTCACATCCCCTCAAAAACATTGATATCATGAAGGATCTTGGGGTAACATTCGATTCAAAACTTAAATTTTCTGAACATTACTACGATATTGTCAGCAAAGGCTCTAAGCTTTCGGGTTTCGTTTTAAGATGTTGTCGCGATTTCAATTCCATAACTACTGCGATCAATTTATTTATTTCAATTGTTCGCAGTGTCTTAGATGTGCCTACACCGCGGGTCGAGCAACGCGAAGCCATGGAGCGGTATAAAGAACGAGGCAAGGAAGAAGAAGAAGTTCGCAGTGTCCTGCCTTGGTTGTCTGGTCTCCCACAACAATTACTTCTACTGACGCTTTAGAAGGTGTACAACGAACGTTTACCAGGTTCTTATTGTATAAATTCAATATTCCGTATAAACCGTATACCGAACGACTGAAATATCTTAAGTTATTATCGCTACAGAAGCGGAGAACTATGCTTGATGAATGCTTTCTTTTTAAGATTTGTCGTGGACTCTTACATTCGTCATTAACTTCTGATATACACTTCCGCGTCCCATCATATAGCACAAGGTCCAATGCTATATTTAATCCTCCAACTGCAGAGCCCTCTGTATACATGAATTCTCTTTTACCTAGAATTATGCGCAAATACGATGAACTTCAGATTGGTCCTTTTCCCCACTTCAATGTCAGTCTTTAAGCGTAAATTGTTGCTGACTTCAGTATATTTACTTTTTGCTTTCATATTATTATTATTTAAATTGCAAATCTTTAAATGAATTTTTAAATTTCTGTAGATTATTGTATTATTGGGATTTTAATCCTGTTCAATATTGTAATAAATAAATAAATATGTATGGATTCGATTTATGTGATTTTTCGTCTTATTGGGAGCATTTCATCTCGGCGGGACAGCTCTCAATTCTTGTTATACGGGCCGCGCCGATGTTAAAACAAATTTTGGCCCAGTAAGGGTATGGATTTTTAGTGTCTGCAGCCATAACGTATTGGTTCGAATGCCAGATCTTCTCTTCTGAGTACCGTATAGCCCCATGTGGGGCCATGGTGCGTTAACTCAGCCGTTTATAGGCAATTTCGAGTCAACGTTACGTAGTAGAATCCAAAATTGTTGAAAAAAACACACTTCCAGTTATCCGATTGAATTCATTTAAGTTTTATTTTTCAATGTAACTCCCCTTTACTTCAATACAACGATGAGATCGTTTAATAAGATCCTGCATCCCTTTCAAAAATTAGTCCGCGGGTTTGTCTTGAAAATGGTCCAAAACAGCATCTTTCAGTTCCTTCTCAGTCTCAAATTTTCGTCCTCGGAGGTCCTTTTTTAATTTTGGGAACAGGAAGTAGTCACTTGGGGCCAGGTCTGGGCTGTACGGGGGTGTTCAATTTCTTCAAAGCCGCATTTGACCACAGCAGCCTTGGCCACCGCGGCGGTGTGAACTGGTGCATTGTCGTGAAGAAGCAGCACCCCTTTCGCCAGTTTTCCATACCGTTTCTCCACGATGTTGGCCCTCAATTGGGTCAAAAGATCTGCAGAATATTTCCCTGTTACTGATGTGCCCTTTTCCTTGAAGTAAATCATTATAATTCCCTTGGAATCCCAGAAGATGGTGGTCATAATCTTTTTCCGGCTCTGCTGCACCTTCGCCTTCTTGGGGCGCTCCTCATAAGGCCTCCTCCATTCCATGGACTCCCTTTTGGTCGTGGGATCATAGTAAAGGACCATGGTTTCGTCTCCTGTCAAAATTCTGTTGATAATTGCATCCGAGTCGGCGCGACACAGCTCCAAAAAGTCTTTCGAACATTTCATCCGCTGCTTCATTTGATCTGCTGAGAGGAGTTTCGGGATCCATCTTGCCGAGATCTTCCTCATCCCCAAATGGTCGGTAATAATTCTTTCGACGGTGGTTTTTGATAGACTTGTCCTTTCTGCAATCTCGGATAACTTCAGCCGCCGATCACTCAATACAACTTCCTCGACTAATTGGACGTTTTCTTCGGTGGTCTCAGTTATTGGGCGTCCGGTGCGGGGTTCATCAAAAACATTCGTCCTTCCTCGCTTGAATTCCAAAATCCACCGGTAAATAGTCGCCTGGGATGGTGAAGAGTTGCCGTACACGGATATGAGTTCATCTCGAATCTGGGACGCCGTGTATCCTTTCAAAAAAAAAAGGAATTCAATGACCGCGCGGTACTTGATCTGCTCCATTTCAAATACGAAATCAGAATGCGACACAAATAATTACCTAGCCGGGCCCTTGATTGCACAATTGAACTCATGTTTAGTCCTGTTATGACCGAAGAGTTGTTCTATCGAATAGCGGTAAAATGAATTCAATCGGATAACTGTAAGTGTATTTTTCTCAACAATTTTGGATTCTACTACGTACATTGCATATCATTTCGGATTGTATATAACGTTGGCCCTCTTCTTACCGGAGAGCATAGGATCATTCTTGGCGACTTCAAATCTCACCATGAACTCTGGCATTCTGCGCTTCACAACGATGCAAGGGGTATGGCCATCGCCGAATCTCTTTACACTTCAGAGTTCTTGGAAGACACGTACTGGTCTCCCCTCCCATCACCTCCGAATCATTGGCAGAATTGACGGTACGATTTCAGTATCTGCGGCGCCAAATTTTGATGATGCCATTTCATTAATATTGGCCTGAAACGACCGAATCTGCAATCCTTTTTCGCGAAATCGTAACTGTTCTCCAGATATTAAATGTAACAAAATTTTACTGCGTATTGATGCGAATCAATAGCATTGGACCAAAAATAACTTTTTCAATCTAATTTGCTTCCCTGTCTAGCAAATTTTACAATTCTTGCTCGCAAATATGTTTTGACTTTTCATATTATTAACATTTTACCAAATAGGTAAAACTTACTATTTTAGTGGGACTGATTAAAATTAAAACGTCAATTTGATGGCATCGAACACTTTCCCCAATGTGTAAAGCGGATATACCCCCTTTTCTTATCAAATTACTTAACTGGCTTCGATGAAAAGTCAAACTTTGACATTGAATATTTGCAGAACCGTTACGATTTCGCGAAAAAGGATTGCAGATTCGGTCGTTTTAGGCCAATATTGATGAAATGGCATCATCAAAATTTGGCGCCACAGATACTGAAATCTCCCCGAATTTACAAACCAGCTGACCTGACCAAGTCAGAGAAGGGAATATTTATCAATTACAAAAAAAAACGATTGAGAAGATTTCCAAACATTTACCTCGACGAAGTTCATCGAGCTACCTCCTCCCACCAACGCGCATTAGCCCAAAATGGAATATCAGTAACGTTATTGCCAAAGGAGCGGCCCGTTTCATTCCTTCAGGACGTATCCCAAAGGTTCGACCAAACCCTACCCTACAAATGCCGCAAAGACTGTAAGCTTAATGAAGATGCCAGCAAGTTGTGGTCTACCGTCCGTGCCCTTTCCAACCCCACAAAAGATTAGGGCAATATAGCCATAACGTTCGGCAAGAAAGAAACCAGCAATCCTCTACTGCGTGAGCCAGTTCAATAAGCATTTTATTGAACATCCTAAGTCCGATTGGCTCAAGTGCAAAATTAGAAGACGAATTCGCAGCCGAACTGTTGACACTGTACCATTGTACACTGGGGAACAGGTTAAGAAAATCATTGAGGATGCTAAAAACTCCAAGGCCCTCGGACCTGATGACATTTCGATGGCCATGCCTAAACATCTCAACCTTCCAGCTATTGATTACCTCACAGCCGTCTTTATCTTGTTGATCTCCACGCTTGCCATTCTTCAAGATCTGGAAAATGGGATGTTTTGTTCCTCGCCTTACTATCACCTGTCACAAAGACGCGGGAGGCAATTATCCACTCCACTCTTGTAATACATGCTAAAATGTCGATTAATGAGGAGGCGCATATCATCCTTATTCGCCCCCGTAGCGAGTACGGTACAGTCGTCAGTGTAGGAAATCACTTCAATGCCTTTCGATGGTGTTGGAAGACCAGCCATATAGAACAGAGTGGGAGAGAGTACCCCGCCCTGTGGAACTCCTCATTTTATTTTCCTAAGCTTAGAACGTCTGCCCCGAAACTCAGTACCAGCAGTTCACAAGACCTTTTTGTTTTTCGGTCGGCCTGAAATTAGCCACCGTTCGGTTTTTTTTTTATCTCGGTTGCGATAATTTCAATGCTGAACAGCCAGTCTCCAATTCTGAAACATAAAATAAAACAGCTTACCTCAGCATTATCGCGACAATTTCTAACGTAGCAATCACTATGGCACGAACACTGGCGCGTTCTTCTTCAAAAGAATTGACGTCCTGATCAGATCTGGAGTCCGCTCCATTTTCCAGGCCATAATAAACTGTGTATAACGGTTTCACCAATAAAATTGCTGAAAGATAGGATAAATGAGGAATGTTTAAATTCAATTCAAAGTTTGTATCCACGACCACTGATCAGCTACGGATGGCAAATGCATTGCTGAATTTGAATTGCTGAATTCCTAACAATTCAGCAATTCAAATATATTTGAGCACTCGGTAGTCCGAAAGCAACGACTGGCATCCAAACCGTATTTCCTACCTATAAAGGACGCAACAAATATTAACTGCGGATGCGCCTGCATATCGATAAGCACCTGAAAAGTCTTCTCCAACCAGACGCCATTGCGCAATAGAATCCCCGAATTGTGTGCATGCAAACAAAAACGTTTGATGAAATTTTTCAGTTGTGTTACGTTTTTTGGATTGGCCGCAAAGTCCTGTGGACGACAATGGGACGAATAAGTGTATTCCCAATATTCACAAGAATAATGCTTACCGCATTTTCAGCCATGTAACTCAAAATGTGTTGATATCGTTCACCCTGCATGTCGTCCTCCTCGATCGGAACACCTAGCCAAATGGAATTGATCGCGCGACAGACGAAGGAAAATTTTGCGGCATCCTCCGGATTGCTGCACAGTTTCGCGACAATGGAGTTAATCTGCGGGTGAAAAAGTTTATTTAGTGGGGGGAATCGAATGTTGCACTTCATGGTTTGGAATGCTTACCTCGTTACTGATCATGGCGTTGAAATGATGAAATTCAGACGCGAAAAAGGAAACACGTATTTGAGGTCGACAAGCTTTCTCACGCCTCAAGCAAGCGTTGATGCAGAGATGCACATTTCAACTTTCAACTTGTATTCAATTTATTGACAAGAGTCAAGAGTACCAATTGGAAATCACCCTTAACTATGGTATCGCGTGCAATCGTGTGCCATGGAGATAGGGATATGTGGTAGGGCAAGGGCACTATCGGTGCTGCCGAGCTCGTAAATTTTTGTCTTTGAATTTTTTTTTTTTTCTCACTTTTGGGAAAAAATTTTTTTTGCGATTTAGATCAAGGATAGGATGTAAAAACTTTTTTGTTCAGGTATTTGCGGTATTCAATTTCTACATAAATTCAGGTTAAAGGTTGATCCTCACTACTTATCAGTCACAGTCATTTTCCATACAAAGTATAATAATAATTGTTTGTTTAATTTGTCAGTTAATTACTGACAATATGCCAACTTGTATGTAATGTAATATTCCTTTTTTAGAAATTACTCATTGCGTACGAAGGCGAAAGGTGAGAAACTTTCGTTTTTTTTTTTTTTTTGAACCTCCTGCGATCAGAATAGAATTTTTGTGAATCGTTTAACTCATTGCCGGACACAACGCCAAAATTTGACACGATTTGTATGTCAAATGCTCAAAATTGGACGTCAATATACGTTCTGTCCGGGAAAGGGTTAATGAGCACTGTTACTGCAGCATTTTACGAACAGCTAACAGTAAGCAAGCACTGTACACAGTATGGTCTATTGTGCGATACTGCAGCTGTAGGGCCTATCTAGGTGATACAAGCACAACCGTGTAAATAATAAGATTGACACACATATCTTCGAATGACGCAAATACGTTATTATGACGAAAATTTACCATCATTAGCACGAATTCCAAATTACACATTTGGACCATCGTTTGCTCAATATTGACAGGGGACGCCATCTGTTGCAAAAATGAAGAATACTCTTAATTTTTGCAAAAATATTAAATTTGTTATCAATCTTTACACGTTTCTATTCAAATTCTTCAAGAAAAGTGTACCTTTAAATTATTGAACAGAATATTCATCAAAATATCGCTGTTGTTAGGGACATTTTCATCATTTACACAAACGTCAGAAGTAAATGACGAATTCTAATGACGAAAACATATGTGTCACCTCAATTTCGAACTTTCATCATTATGACGGATTATCGTCATAATGATTTGGATATGTGTCATGTGCTTGTTATGCTTGAAATAGGTATGATGCACCCAAACATCGACGAAAGCAGAACAAATGCATTTGAAATGGGCCTGTCTACATGCGCCAAGAACAACGACAAAAAACCGGTTTTTATATGAAAAATAATTTTTTTCTTTGCGTTGCTCCTCACGGATCTCTTCTAAAAAACGGTTTTTGTTTTTGTTCTTGTTCTCGTGTAAACAACCCCAGTGGGTGAAGTCATGTTGGCAGCATGTTGCTGTGACGTCACCCATTTAAAATACTTTGGTGCTGCTTCAGGTTAAGGTGATGCCTGCAGTGCCAATGCCGTACAAGACATGGAATTCGGTTTAGAGAGAAATCCAAATCAACTGGGGAGTGATTTTCTAAAAATCGTGTCGGTCCCTTTACTAGCACTATCCAAAAGAGGTTCAATGACTCCAATTCTCATGAATAGGTACGTTCTAATCGACAAAATCAATACCGTCGATTTACTATCGAGAGCTGTTTCCCATCCTTCCCACTTTTCAAACTTTAAACTTTACCTTTTCCTGATTTGTGTCCAAGAGAACAATTTACTTACAGAAATCTTGGCTCTTCTCTCGTCGTCTAGTTCAATATTCTTATTAGACTGAAAAGGTTGTCTCTTCTTCTTCCTTGCATTATTCCGCTGCATGGCGTCGCGTTGCTCGGTCTGCGGTGTAAGCACGTCGCCCATTCTGGCGGTAATGTTCCAGCTAACTGACAACGCTGTCAAAAAAATATCGCACAGATGGGTTGGGTACAGATTCGTGGAACCTAGCAAAATGTGTAGGGTTTGCATTTGAATTGTTCTGGACTACTCACACTAGCAAATTAGTCTACCAAAAATTTCAAGTTTTTTTTACAAGGCAATGCAGATGAATGGATTCGCAAAATTTTTGAAGAAAAGTTTTTATACAAAATTTTGAGGGGCATTTTACCATCATAAAAATTTGACGCCATAAGTGAAATTTTCACCATAAGAGGGGTTAGTAGAAAAGCTGGCGGAGCATTAGGCTCTCCAATGGCGAACTGGCAGCCAAAACCAATTGTTTTGTTTCTGTGTTCGTGTAGTTGCATTCCGATTACATATTTAGCACACACTTCGATTGAGTTGATATGTTGAGGCTTTTGTAACTACAACATTAGGTGCGTTTTTTTGGTTATCCCGTGTAGGTTTGGGTAACGAAACTTCATATAAAAAAAATGACAGGTGGGTCAGCTGGCATTTTTTTTATATGGAGTTTCGTTACCCAAACCTACACCGGATAACCAAAAAACACACCTTGTGTTGTGTTAATGGAGTGGCAGAAGTTCTAGCATCCACGCAAAGGCTTAGGGCGCTATTACACAGTCATATATTGGTAATATATATTATAATAGATATTATCATATCCTTAAGCCTACTCGATTTTGTTTAGTGCACGCATAAAAAATTAACCGAATGAATCGAGTAGGCTTAATTATATGACTAGAAATATGACTATAAATATGACTGTGTCATGGAGCCCTTAGTTTACCTATACTTCTGGAGGAGAGCATGTTTGATTTTTAATTCCGATCTAAACTTGAGGGGCGTAATGAGAAAATCATGTTTAATGTCTATGAAAAAAACACCGAACCTGCAGCTACAAAAACCTACCGGGGAACCGAAAAATAATACATAAAATGGCCGAGAAAAATGTTGGAACTGCGTTTGCGACATATTCCACGATCGTTTTCATTGAGAAAATCGCGGCGGAATAAATTTCACTCTCGAGGTCTATCCATCTCATGTTGTGGAAAACAATTCAAAGTAGCGTTGCTCATGAGGTTTCACTGTGTGTGTAATATCATTTTGCTCTACGCTTGCGGAAGCTGTATTCCATTCCATGTACTGTACAGAAAAATGCTGTACGTCTGGTCACCTTGCCTAACCGACTGCTTCCTTATGACGCACACAGACGGTGAATCCATAGATTCTCCATGTGTGGACAACCTTAGGCCACATGCAGACAGTCAATCCATGGATTCGAATTTGTATAGGAGTTGTGCTGTTCTGTCCTGTAGTTAAAAGCTCGAATATTTTGTTTCATTTGAAAAGACACACGTTAGTGTGATTTGGTGGAAGGATATAAATATAAATGGGCGGAGGTGTTGTAGGCTAAGAGCCGACGGGTAAATTATTTGCAGGACGGCACCCTCACCCGCTTTTTATCGGCTCACCGCTTCCTTCTTCTTCTTTTAGCGGTACAGAAAGGTGTGAACCGCTGTGTATCTATATGGACTCGTTTTATAGTTCGTCATCGTTTTCGTCCGCAATCTCCAGGGACAAAAACGTGGCAGCTGCAATGGGGTTTTCCCATAGTGAGAGGGGGGTGAGATTAGTGGGTGCAGCTGGGCATTGAAACAAATGGGCTACATCGTGTGGCGTGCCAGCGCAGTTTGGGCATACGTTTAGTATATTTGGGTCTATGCGAGATAGATACGAATTTAGGCGTGAGCAGAAGCCTGACCGAAGTTGGGCTAAAGTCACTCTGGTGGCTCTCGGGAGCCTAATCTCCTCAGGCGAAATAGGTGGTGGAATCGCTGAGAGGACTCTGTTCGTACCTAAACTCGCAATAGACCTACTCACTTCCTCAGTGTGAATCATTGCGATGGCAGCCCGGTATGAATCTTCATCGAAAGGATCCCTTTTGTAACCCTGGACTTCTCTCTCAATGTCACGAGGGCCACGTTTGATGTTACGTGGGGGGGGGAATTTTGTCCATGAGGTTACGATTAGGATGATCCTCTCGATAACAACCTACTAAATATTGTTTTGTAAGTAGTCGATTGTGGTCACGTATTGGCATCAAATGTGTCTCCTGATGTAGGTGGTCCTGGGCAGACATCAGAAGGCATCCTGTAGCTGTGCGTAGAGCAGCATTTTGGCAGACTTGGATTTTGTTCCAGCTTGTTTTACAGAGACCTTGCGACCAAACTGGCGCCGCAAAATCAGCCGCTGCTCGACCCACCGCTTTGTAAGTGGCTAGCATTGTCTCTTTATCTTTGCCCCAGGTGCTACCAGCCAGTGCTTTAAGAATTTTGTTCCTGCTGCGCATCTTTTCGCATACCGCTTCCGCGTGATGAGCTGAAGTCATCATTTTCTCAAAGTGAAGCCCGAGAATTTTTGGATTTGCAACAGCAGGAACTGGTTTGTTGCCAATACGTACCCCAACCGGCCACTTACAATCACCTGACCAGGTGGTAAGGAAGGTCGCAGACGATTTGGACGCTGAGATGGTTAGGCCTCTGCTATGGAAAAAGGATTCTAGTCGCGCTAAATATCTATTGATATCTTCACGCATGACATCCCTATCCGCACCCGTGGCGAGTACAGTGCAGTCATCGGCATAAGAAATAACTTCAATGCCGTCCGGAGGTGTTGGGAGACCGGCCATATAGATGTTAAACAAGGTGGGAGAAAGAACCCCACCTTGTGGAACACCTAATTTGATCTTTCTGAGTTTAGAACGACTGCCTCGAAACTCGGTGAAGGATTGCCTACCAGCTAGATAGTTGGCAATCCATCTTACCTCTTGAGTCGGAACATGCATATTAAGGAGATTTGCCAGAAGCATGGAGTGATTAACCTTATCAAACGCATTTGATAGGTCAATCGCCACCATGATAGTTCTATGGCAGGGTGTACTGTGGTTTAGTCCGTCTCTTACACGTGTAGTGATCGCGTCCAGAGCGGTGGTTGTACTATGCATGCGTCGGAATCCGTGCTGATGGGGATCTAGCTTTGCATGTGAAACGAGTGTGGGGTGGATGAGGGCTTCCAGCGTCTTTGCTACAGGTGACAGGATCGTAATCGGTCTGTAGGAAGTTCCTATTTTGGCACTTTTCCCTGGTTTAAGGCATGGGACTATGCGACCTTGTTTCCATATGTCGGGGATGACGAGCGTAGACATTGACAAGTTAAAGACTGCCGTGAGGTACTCAATGGCAGGAAGACCGAGATGTTTGAGCATGGCCATTGAAATGCCATCAGGTCCAAGGGCCTTAGAATTTTTTGCATTCTCAATGACTGTTTTAACCTGGTCCGGAGTATAAATTGGTACGGAGTCAACAGTTCGGCTGCGAATCCGTCTTCTAATTTTGCGCTTGAGGCCATCTGACTTGGGATGTTCAATAAATTGTTTATTGAACTGGCTCGCACACTGAAGAGGATTGCTAGTTTCTTTTTTGCCGAAGGTTATGGCTATATTGCCCTTATCTTTTGTGGGGTTCGAAAGGGCACGGACAGTGGACCATAACTTACTTGCACCTTCTTTAAGGTTACAGTCATTGAGGTGCTCGTTCCATTTGGCCTTCTTGTAGTCTTTAACTTGTCGCTGAATTTGGATGTTGAGCTCCCGAATTCTGGGGTCACCAGGGTTAGCGCGCCTAATGTTGTCACGTTCATCAGCTAACCTTGCGGCACTTGTTGGGAAGTTTGGACGAACCTTTGGAATGCGCCCTGCAGGGATGAACCGTGCCGCAGCTTTGGCAATGACGCTCCTAATGTTACGTTCGGCCTTGTGTATATTGGTGGGAGAGGGAAGCGCGAAGAACTTCGATGACGTGAATGTTTTGAAACCTTCCCAATCAGCTTTTTTGTGATTGACGAAAGTTCGCTTCTCTGACTTGGTCAGGTCAGCTGGTTTGTCAATTCTGACTATGATTGGGAGGTGATCAGAGGGAAGACCAGTAAGTGTTTCCCAGGAGGTCTCACTAATTAGGCTAGCGCTGACAATTGTAATGTCTGGTGAGCTAATACAATTGTTTGCATCACGGGTTGGGGAGTTTTCGTTGAGGGTACAGAAACCTGATGCGTCCAGAGATTCGGCGATAGCTTGACCCCTGGCATCGTTGTGAAGCGCGGAATGCCAGAGTTCATGATGGGCATTGAAGTCACCAAGAATGATCCTGTGCTCTCCATTAAGAAGAGGACCAATATCGAAATGGTAGTTTGTACAACTAGAGTGTGGTGGTATGTAGATGTTAAAAATTTCGATATTGGTGCTCCCTGATGAAACTGAGATGGCTTGCAATTCCGCCGTACCGTCTGAAACTACATCTAATACACGGTAATGTACGGACCTGTGTATTAGGAAGGCAAGTCCACCTCCAGGGTGAGAATCATTCGTGGCGCCTTCTCTGTCCTTGCGTAAGATGATATAATCACCATCAGCGTTGAATGGTGAATTCGCGTGGAGTTTCGTCTCTTGGATGGCTGCAATCAGGATTCTGTACTTTCTCAAGAAGCTTGTGATTTCAGGGAATTTCCCTAGGATGCCATTACAGTTGAACTGCAATATGGACACCGGTGTAAAAATTGCTGGCGGAGGGGCGGGAGTCAAGCTGTGTCTTACGTTCAAGGCAACATTATTGGGGGGAGTAGGGGGCGTTGGTGGAGGGGAGGGGCCTGGTATTACCCGAGGCTGCCCAGTATTCCTACAGCCTGGAGCAACAAATGTCCCTTCTATGTAATGACCCATCCTTCTCAAACCGGAGCATCTAAAATGCACCCACTCCGAACAGCAACTACACTGAAGTGACCTGGCATTAGAACCGATACGTCGGTTGCAGACACTACACATCCATACCAAAACGGGGCCTGGATTTGTTTCAATGCCGGCGCGTAAAAGGAGAATTGAGAGCAGCCGCGCCGAGATGTGATGCTCCCAATAAGACGAAAAAACATATATAACGAGTCCATACATATACACAGACATACACAACCTTCCTGCATCGAGACCTTCGAGGCTCTTGCCAGGGAGGCGTTTTGGCAACTCTTGGCCGTTTGTTGTTGCAAACGGGTGTGGTCCGCCCCGAAGAGGCGTATTGCAACTGCAAAATAATAATGCAATAGCAATGGTTGCCAGTAGGACCACTTCACCGCTTCCTACATTCGCTCCTCGCCTTTAGTCTGCCCCTTTTAATTATTTTGCGGGTTCTGCTAATGCTAGAAATATATTGGAAGAAGATCGCCGAAGAAAGCAGTATTGAATGCGTCTAATCTATGTTTCCGGCATAATACATCAAAGGCGAACCATCGCATATTTAAAACCGCCTTACAAAGCGTTTCATTTTTGTATATCATTTGCTAGCGCCTGTACCACATCACATACATTTCCACACAAAATCCTATCTGGAAAACCTATCAATCCACAGAGCCAATACCACTCTGAGTTTGTGGATGACGCCTGAATGCAAAAGTAGCTGACCGTGTAGAGGCGGCTTAAAAGGGTGATTTTTTGTTTAACCGATACAACATCTTGCATCGTGTATTGGTAGCTGCAGCTGGGTAACTTGGGACTTTCTTAAAGTCGATAAACGATAATTTTTGACGATAAATTTTTTACAAGTTTAATATAGTAGACAATTTACAATCGGAAATATTGCCAATTTTTTTTTAAAGAAAATCAAGACTGAATATAAGGAGATTAATGCTGGAAACAGATTAGACGTGTTGAATGCTGGTTCTGAAGAAAGCAGCACAATGCATTTTAAATGGCTGACATGTTTCTTACTGTTGCCGTTGAACAGCGTCCAATCTGTTTCCAGCAAAATATTTAAAAAAACTCAAATCCAAACATTACTCGCGCTTAGCTTTCTGTCGTCACAAACTGTACACACATAAAAATTTCCCTCTGCCAATTTCCCACTTTCAACAAACCACAATATTTTCAAATCTCTGGCAACACATCTTCTCTTCTCTGTACACATACCGTCCTCTCGCTCTATCGCACGCCATGTATTCAAGAAATGCGAGAAGACGCGACTGTTGACGGACAGGCCACTCGTCGCTCGCAACATCTCTGCTCTTCCTGCAAGTTGAAGTTGTCATTTTTCAGTTTACCGCGGCGCTGAATCGTCGTCGTTTCTTCGCGTGGTCGCGTTCTTGTGCAATTCGTGCCGGGTGATTATTGTTGTCCGCGGCCAAGTTGAATCGTTTTGTGCTCACCTGTTTGCTCTCATGCGAATTTGAATATTTTTTGAATTTGCCGTCCGTTTACCGGAAGCCAACAAAATTCCTCTCGGGGGGTTTCGCGCGTATTCTTTGACCTTTAGGTTGTGCAAATTTCGTGCGAAACTCTTTTTCGGTGTCCTGTGAGACGTATGTGTATGAAGAATGCAAGAAAATTGACCGGAACGTGTGAACAGAGTGTGTCTGTCGGGTGTAATGTTGTCGTCTTACAGCCCCCGCATTAAGTGCTCGAGTTGTCACCATTGAGGTGGGTGTCCTTTGTCGTCGTCTTCGTCGCGAAATGGAGCGAGCACCTGCATCCGTTTGAAGAGTTTCGTGTCTCTTCCTTCGTCTTCATTCACCCGTTCGTTCCGCGATTCTGTGTACCCGCGACGTGACGACAATGGCCGAAAGTAATTTTGTGCAAGTGATGAGTCCTCCGTCGTTGGTGTCTTCTTCATTGAACGATTGTCCCGGATTAGTCGGGGAGCAACAGCCTGTCCCCACAATCCCATCTCCCCCTCGCGAGTGTTTACGTGTGCGCGAAAAGAAAGCGGCCGATACAAAAATGGCCCGCGATTATGGATCCTCCGCTGAATATTTTAAAACAACCAAAATTCGCTCGTTTTTGGGAATGACAAGGGTCATGACGGCTGCTATTGCGGCCCGTCAAGAAGAGATGCTCCTTGTTGCGCAACAAGCAAAAGCAACCGCGACCATGGAGAAGGAGGTCGGTGGAGCGGTAACCACTTTGCCAACAACAGGATGTTGCAGATGGTCTGCGAGATACCACGAGTCTAAAGTTACACGTCGCCCCCCGACCCGAGTGCCTAAATCCGATCCGGAGCAGGACACGTCTTCTCATCAGCCACGACGACACAGCTGGACCACGACCCGGGATAAGCCCAAGTGCTCGTAAGTACCAGAACAATTTCTAAAAGAGGATAAAGAAAGAATAATAAAAAAATTGCGACGTGTGGTCGGGTGTACAGAGAGTACACTCGAGGCGTACTCCAGGTGTATGTGCTCCACCGTGGCCAAGTCCCCATTTGACATCGTTTTGTACACGGTGTGGATGTGGAAGAATGTTCCATTCATGGTTTCTTGTTTCGCGCCCCCGGAACAGAGAACTTGCGCTCTGTTCGCTGTACGTGATGAAGAAGACACTCGAAAACGTGTTGTGTAATTGGCGGAGACAGTTCATGGTGTAAGGATAGCACAGTTGAAGACGTTGCTTTCAATTCATAAAGGACACAATGTCCGTCGTGTACGTATCGGCACGTAGTACTAGAGGGAATCGTTTCACTTCATTTTCTTTGACCTGCCGCGGTTTGTCCTAGCAGGTAGCCTCGGAATGGCGCGGGCTGTCCATCATGCATCTGTTAAGATCTTGCTCTGGAACAGGTCATTTGGTTTTTCCATTTCTATGTCCAATTGGACTGAGGAACAAAGGACTGTCTGGTGGCTTGACATGGATCTAAGAAATTATTAAAACGATCAAATGGAATTTGATCCTTTCCAGGGAATCGGATGAGATGGGAGATCAGTTTCTGGGATAATTTTCTATAATAGATTATGACAATCATTGGTTCTGGTTATGTAAAAAATTCCAGAACGATGCATCCTTTTGGGCTACATTCCTAAGGATTTCGTTTCTGATTTATGTCTTTTCTCGAGTCTACTTGTTGGTCAGCAGAACACGTGTGGAGGATTAACATGGTAAATGAGAAGAGTTTTCGAAGGATTAACGATTCCATACAACGCCGGCCTACGCATTTTAAGTGCAACTGAATAACACCAGACGCAAAAATCATTCATTTGGGAATGATCATATATTTTTGGAAATTTGTCAGGATATACACTGTAAAAAAAAAGAACTTCCTCGTAGTACACTATTCTGCGTAGTATAACCTTTTCAACCTCCCATGTGTCTATGTGATCCAGGAGCGGCTATATTGAGGATTGTGTACATTTGCTTGGGGAAAAATATTTTTGGATTCATGGCCTTATCTTCCAGTTTCGGAAGTCAAGCAGCCCATAGGCATTCTTACCCACTGAGTACTCCCGCCGAGCTCTCAGTCGTCCACGCAATCTCGCTCTGTTAACTCGTGCGTTCAACACTTTCTTCGGAATGCAATTATCGTCCATTCGTTGTACATGCCTGGCACATTGCAATCGTTGCTGCTTCATGTTTTTCGATACGTCCAGCTGATCCTACAATTGATACAACTCGTGGTTGTATCCTTGTTTTTTGTGTGTTTTGGAATTTGTAAAATAGCTAGTGAATTTCAGATGAACTTCACGGATGACTACCCTTGTTAGCTGTTACGAAATCCCTCGGGCCAAAGTCCACCCAATAAAAGCCCATTTAAAAATTAATTTGTTCACAATTAAAGCGAAAATGGATTTTGTAGATAGGAGGGGTTGTTTCAGGCGTTTAGTGGTTATGAAAATGAATTCTTCATCTTATTTGACAGTGCAGATTCACCATAAACTTCCAAAAGCATTCGATTTGTACTTTTCTTACAATTGAAACAGAAAATCAAAACTTGCCGCAAATGGTCTTTTTTTGAAACGAAACTCGACATTTTCAACGCAGTAAAAACTTTAATCGTTGTGCAAAACTCAAAGGCACATCTACACTGACCGCCATTTGGTTGGCCGTCCAGTTTTGATATTCAATATGGCAACTGAATCATCTGTTACTTGACGCTTGTCGAATTCAAAGTGAAATTTTGGCTTATACCTCTGTAATATCAAGAAGGATTTAAAACATAGAGCGGTCACTTCATACAAGCTATTTTCCTTAACAAATATTACAAGTAGGCAACCGCGTATAGAAAAGTGCAAAAGAAAATCTCTGATTTCCAAAGAATATGTTTGTATTTGTACCTCTTTCCTTATTTGAGTATACGAGGGTAGTCTGATAAGTACCTAACCTCCCCGCCTGATGGTGTCAGTGTCGCTAGAGCAATTTACTATCGTGTAGTACATTCTTCTAGACGGCAAGTGTCCAAATTTCAGCCGTATCAGACTCGTAGTTTTGCTTTAGCCGCATGTGAAAGCTGGAGTGTCCGACGATTTTAGAAAAATGGAGAAAGAGCAATACTTATCGGTCGGTGATTCGATTCTTGTCTTTGGAAGGGAAATCGCACAGCGAAATCAAAGAGCTTTTTGATGCTGTGTGGGGTGACTCTTCTTCTTCGATGGCGACCGTCAAAAATTGGTTTAACGAGCTTCAACGTGGTCGCACGTCGGTTTTTGATGAGCCACGTCCAGGTGCCCCGCAAACGGTTAGTAAGTACGCAGGATAACGTAACAAAAATCCACGATCTCGTATTGGCAGACCGCCGATTGAAGGTGCGAGAGATAGCTGAGACAGTAGGCATTTCAAAAGATCGCGTGGGTCATATCCTGCATGAAATTTTGGGCATTAGAAAGCTATCGGCGCTATATGCCGCGTTTGCTCCTCTTGGACAACAAGCGCAACCGTGAGACCACTTCAAAGCAGTGTTTGACGCTGTTTAAGCGCAATCCGAAGGAGTTTCTGTGTCTTTTCGTGACAGTGGACGAAACACTGGTTCACACCAGAGACCAAGGAACAGTCGAAACAGTGGATTTCACCCGGCGAACGTGCTCCGAAGAAGGCGAAGACTGTCCCATCGGCCGGAAAGGTGATGGTCAGCGTTTTCTGGAATTCACAAGGTGTGATCCACATCGGCTACCTGCAGAAGGGCAACACGGTCACAGGGCTGTACTATGCCGAATTATTGAGCCGATTCGACGCCGAATTGAAGAAAAAACGGCCCCACTTGGCAAAGAAAAAAATGTTCTTGCACCATGATAACGCACCGGCTCACACCTCCGCCCGCCATCGCCAAACTGGTCCAATTGGGCTACGAACTGCTGCCCCATCCACCGTATTCTCCAGATTTGGCTCCGTGCGATTTCTTTTTGTTTCCAAACTTGAAAAAGTCACTCGCCGGGCAGAAATTTCGGTCGAATGAGGAGGTTATCGCCGCCATCGGAGGCCCACTTTGCAGGCCTAAAAAAACGTATTATTCAGACGGGTTAAAGAAGTTGGAGCATCTCTGGATCAAGTGTATCGAGCTAAAAGGAGACTATATTGAAAAAAGAATCGCCACTTTTCCAAAATTTGTGTTTTTCTTTTGTAGGCTAGGTATTTTATCAGACCAGCCTCGTAGATATTATCTCTCCGTTGAATATGTGTGCGAGAATTTTATTCTCTCGTTGCAGGTTGAGAGCATTGCAAAGCAATGGGCCTGTCTACACGCGGCCAAGAACAAGAAGAAGAGATTCGCGAGGAGCAAGCTATAAAAGCCTGTTTTTTAAAGCTAAAACGCATTTTGGTAAAAAAAAAATTGATCGGAAAGGTCCCAAAAAGGGCAAAAAAGGATACTCCCTAATCCTTGACCGGAGGTCAACATGCAGGGTATTAAATCAAAGGGGACGTCGAGTACATTACATATCCGGTGTCTGTTTCCTGTTTCAAGGACTTTTAACGGAATAAATCGAGCTGAAATGGAAAATTAGCGAATTATCGTGTTTCCCGTGTATCTTTCCAAGGTAACTACGCTACGGGAATAATTCAAGTTTTCACTACTTTTCTCACATTTCAAAATCGATAATACCGTAATAATTCTAAGAAAAAATTTATCGCAAACCTTTGAAAAAGGACATAAAAGGACACTAATTATACACCTTGACCAACATGGGCAAGCGGGGTGTCATATCAAAGAAGACGTCGAGTACATACCATATCCGGTGTTTGTTCCCTGTTTCAAGGACACTCAATGGAATAATTCAGGCTTAAATGGAAAATTACAGCTTTGGAAAGATACAGATACGGGAAACTCGAAAATTTATCATTTGAACCCAATTTTCTTCATTGGGAGTCCCTGAAATAAGTAACAAATGCCGGATATGGAATGTGCTCGACGTCCTCTTCCCCGCATTCCTAAGTTCGATCAAGGTGTGTAATTAGTGTCCTTTTATGTTCTTTTTTAGAACTTTCCGATCAATTTTTTTCTTAGCAAATTTAATGGTAGAATCTTCAGATTCTGAAAATTCAGAAAAGTATAGTGACAATTTGAACTATTCTCGTGTTTGTGGCTTTGGAAAGATACACGGGAAACACGATAAATCAATAATTTTCCATTTAAGCTGGTTTTATTCCGTTAAGGGTCCTTGAACCAAGAAACGGACACCAAATATGTAATGTACCCTTTGATATGATACCCCGCATGCTGACCTCCGGTCAAGGATTAAAGAGTATCCATTTTCATCCTTTTTGAGACGTTTCCGACCAATTTTTTTTTACCAAATGTGTTTTAGACTCCTGATGGCAGCCCACTGAATAAAAAACAACAAAAATTAGCCTTATTTGTTTTTTTTTCTATTTGGATGCCTGAATTGGGATACATATTTTGACTGGACTAAAATGAATGAAATTTGAGAACAAATCTGATAATTTCGTGTACCCTATAGTATGCCTATAGTATACGTGTGAACAAATTTCACACATAGGTACTTTCTGGATGGGGCCTTTTTTATATTTAGTGACAGTTCTATTAGTTATTTTTCTGTAATATATTAGAGAGCTCGCGTCCAACGAGACATAAATACTATAAATCTTATTTTTTGTCCAATCTACGTGTTTAAATATGTAGATAAAGTAAATACAGTCGCCTTAACCTTTCCTATGACATTTGGCTAACGGTGTCTGATTGGAATTTAGTGTGATGATTCACTTTGAAATGCCGAGACAAACAAATAAGCGGTCATAAATTGGTGACTTGATCAAAAGGGAAGATTCTTCTAAATGAACATAATTGTGCTTTAACAAGGACATATACAATGTGATGCAGATGAGTCTTTTCAATGCCGGGTCTGTGACAGTCAAGTCGGCGGGATGCAAGGTTTTAAAATTTTAATTAGCTAGTGCAGGGTGTCTGCAAACTATTGCATTAACGCACCGTGTAATTATTGCTAATATGAATTCCAAAATCAAAAGAGGCGAAAGAGGTGTACTGGACATACCCCGGACTATTGAAAGCCTTTAGCTGCCGCAGGCATTTGAAGATTTTCATACAACGCATTTCTTTAGGCTTCGATTTTATTGCAATATACTCTAGCTCACTGTTTCCCAACCGGTGGCTCGCGGCCCGAAGAAGGTCTTTCAAAAATGTTATATTTCTCCACAATGAAATTAAGGTTTACGATTTTGTTTGTTGAACAATGGATTTGTGTAATTTTTTTATCCTGTAACACGGCCTCTTTTTCGAAAAAATTACCCCGTTTGCGCTTGATTCTTCCCTTGCGATTTTTTATTTTCGTATGAGAAATATGTACCCAGTTAATTAAGTTAACACACTTTCATTGATATGTAAAAAATTGTGATTTTTTGGATTCTCTAAGGCCTATATTTATAATCCAACCCTAAGAAATCCTTAAATAAATACGACCTTAGTCAAAGAAAATGTTAAGGAGACCTTAAGTCATGGATTCAAATCATATGTCCAAATATAAAACAAATAGCAGTCCAAGATTGGACTAAGGCCGTAGATGTGTTAGTGACATCCAATTTCAAGATCTTAACTGCTTTTTTGTTGAGGTGTTGAGTTCATCAGCACGCTCAGCAGTGTTATTTATCCCCATAAATGGGTACTCGTTCAACATCTGAATGAGATCATAGTCCGCCACATGGGTCGTGAGTTCGAAAAACACCATAAACTGAATCCGTTCACGGTGAGTCTCGAACCCATGACCCTGTGCACCGAAGGTGCGCGCCCTATACACTATACCAGCTAAACTACTGTGAAATTAACTGTTCAATATATACTTACGTATGTACATATATGTAGACTATGGTAGCTCCTCACTTTTTTTTGTACAGTGTTGATTTGGTGACGAAATACTTGGTTGTTTGTGAAAGACCCAACTTTTATGCAGAATAATCTAGGGAAATTTTTTGTCCACGTATTTGTGAACAAGATTAAAACCTCGCAAAGGATGGAAAGAAATGTTCTATAACGAAATATTGTTTTTACTTACTTTTATGGAAGTTCAAATTTGAACAATTTGGAAAAAATGAATCTAATTTAGGAAAAATCACATTCTGGTAGATTAAGTTGAATTTCAAGTTTGTTGTCGTATACATACTTTCAAATACTTTGAAAAAAAAAGTTGTACCACAACCACTGCTAGCACAAAAGTGTGACAAAGTCGAAACACTTACACTTCTCATGTCGCCTTATTTGTTCAGTTCTTTAATTTTCTAATTGATTTCCAATCATACCTACAGGGGTCCTCTTCACTGCACTTGGAATCATCAATGGATGCACGGCTAGTTGACCACCTTAGATCGATATACAAAGCTTACTTCTATAGACACCCTTGACCATTGCGTTTAGTGTAGAATTCATTAAAGTTCTCAGAGTATTTTGCGGTTAAATTTTAAATTTTCTAATCATTAGCAAAAAAAGATTTTCACTTTTATATTTCCTCCCTTAATCCGACGCACAAATTTAGTGAAACTCTTTACTTACCTACTAAATAATTTGGCATCAAAACTTACCCCTTTTTATGTTCGGGTTCATCATTGTTTTTTTTTTAATAATTGCACTACTCGTTTTCTAAGACGTAAAATAATTTTGACGAATAGCTTAGAAGTTTCCTTGGAAACGGTAAAAATATTAATGGTGTAGCTTAATTTTGAGAGTGATTTTTCGTCTTGGTCCAGACCAAACCATGAAGCATAGCAAAATATTTTTTTTTAGTAGTAAATTTGTAATAAATTTGATTGGGAAAAACGACACCTATCGAAATACAATCTTCGGTCGTTTGGTTGGCAAATATGTTTTACGCTGCGTCAAAGGGGGAACACATGATTATACGTCTTTTTTCCATAGTATGATGTCGTTCAAATACCTATTGAACAATAAGATCCATTCACTCCTCGCACACAAGGACAACGACCCACTTTATTTCAAATGAAGGAAGCGGAAACTTGTCGCTTCCTCCTTCCTTTTGTATACATGTATTAAATACCAGCCCGCAGTTCATCAATTTAATGAGAGAGAAAAAAAAAACCTTCATTATCCGGCCGTAATTTGTCTTGGATTTCAAAAGCCACCCAAGCGATGGGAATCTGAAGAATGTGCTACAAAGAACGCGCCCGGTATTTTTCTATTAAACAACCGAAAAAAATGTATCGAACCCGTATTTGGTGGTAAATTAACCATAGCGTCCAATAAATTGAATGCCACGCGGAGAGGACGAATATATATATATGCACACAGCACGGAAAATATTCATTCAAGTTCAAAGAGAAATTGTTTACAACAAACACAGTGTTTCCCCCGGTCAGTGATATAACGAATGATTCAGAGATGGAATGTGAAATGTAACGAGAGATGCTGGGTCGGACGGAAGCATTTATGAATAATTTTCGTACTTTTACATAATTTTGTAAATACTTTTTTCAAGGACTATATTTTCGGGTCTAATTACCTTTCTAATATCAGAATGACTAATCTGCTCTTTATACGCCATCCATCATCCCGTCACCACAGGTCACTCGCGGCTTTGAGCTTTAAATTTTAATAGCATGTCCAAGGTCCGATTCCCATAGGAATTTTCATCGTTCCATGTAGCATGGTTACATCCGAACTCTTGTTCATTTTAATCTTTTCTGTACGTGATCTTCCAATCACATTTCCTTCGAATTCGGGGCCCTTTCAAGAAGCTAATGTCGAAATGATTACGCAACATGCTGGTGCATTTTGATCGCGCCATAGCAATGTATTAGGTGTACCACAAAATGATATTGTGGGATCATTGATCATAGTTTTCAACATATTTTTTGTTCATCTACCTGTTCTATACATACACCCGAAAATTCTTTGGAAGTTGGGATATGAAACGAATACATTGATCTTTATAGCAACATGCCGGCATGGTCAATTCTTAAGACCAACCTATTTGTAAAATACACACCAGTGCGGTCTTTTCGATCGATTCAACATTTATGATCTCTTGCGTTTTTTACCATGCTTGCTTCGGGACTCATCATTAAATATTTATGTAGCTGTATGGTATAGAATCGATATAGAAAAATATGAAATTACTAATTTATAGGAGGCCAACACACAAACATCGTGAAGAAGCACTTGAATCTATGTGCCGTGTACTCAATTCCGGGGCGGTCGATGTGAAATTGGAAAAGAAGGTTATCAAACTGTTGAATTTATCTTTTTTTTTTCTTAAATATTGATTTAAACACAAAAGCATAACATATCATTACGCTTGGGGCTATGGATAAATCGGGAATTGATAGACTTGTGTGCGATTCTTAACATCATAAGCTGAGTACCCTAGAATTTACGAACCAAATAAATCTCGCTCGTGGTTTTAATCTGCTCGAAACTCGTATATTTATGCAGGAATTTTGGTTCTAGTGTACGCCTCTTTTTTAGCATCGTTGCTAGTCGTGTTACGATTTAGTATGGGTACATGCATGTCATCCTACTATAGTTTGTGTAGTACTTAGACCACTCGCCTGCAAAGCACTGAGTCAAGTCGCAATCCACTGTAGATGAGTACAATTTCTATGAGGGTTTTAGAAAATCGGGATCTGATGGTCCCATTTAGACTTTAAATGAGTACTCATTTATGGCGCTAAAAAGTCTCGGCAGAGCGTGCTGCTGATCATAACAGTCACTTTAACTTTTGGCACCTTCTAACGCTAACGCTGACAATATAAACGTAAAATGACTACGAATCGCCTATGATCAACTACCTTTGATAATAGTGCTACCCAAAAAATTACTAAAGTTACTGTCGCTTCACATAATACTCTGAACATAGTTTGAACTAAGGTTACCACGTAGTAAGCGGGACTTTTCAAAAGAGAAATACTTAGGGCCTCTTGAATAGTAGTTCTCAAACCTATACCTTGTCCATGGACACCTTTATCTTCATACATCCGAAAACTGAGTGTGCATTCTGTGAGGCGGCAGGTGACAGGCGACAGTCACTTTAATTTTTTGGTACTTTCTAACTCGGATGCTGGCAATATAATGAGCGTAGAATTCCTACAAATCGTCTACTATAACTAGCTTTGATGATACGCATAGCCATTCTAGATCTATTATATTGTATATGAACAAAAAAATCTGTTCTGTCTACGGGGTGGTACGTGGACAGAACCCTCCTTGGCCAACTAACTTCACGCAAAGTAAAATTAATTTTCACCAAATATTTTTGGCTTTTTGAGCATCACAAATCTTCTACACACGACGTCAAAAGTATCGGGCCACCCGCAACTTTCGAACTCTAACCTAATTTTCTCAAAAAGTATAAAAGTTACAATTGTGAAAGTTATATCTACAGGAAGTGCATTCTATGACAATTAAAATGAATGGAAACACATTTGGATTTATTAATTTTAATAAGTGTTTATTAAAGATTTTACAAATAAGAGTCGTTTCCAGTCGTTTTCGGGTCTTGTAATCACCAAGTGAAAAGCTCAAATTTAAGCTGAAAACAGGTATTAATTTTAATAAGTGTTTATTAAAGATTTTACAAATAAGAGTCGTTTCCAGTCGTTTTCGGGTCTTGTAATCACCAAGTGAAAAGCTCAAATTTAAGCTGAAAACAGGTAAAAATTTAAAATAAAGTGTTTGGTCAGTATTCAGTGTATTCTCCCCTTGCTCGAATAACTGCTAGCATCCTTGTATTCATAGACCTCAACCTTACGAGGCTGATGATGAAGTCTTGGGAAATTGCATTCCCCTCCCCTTGAATTCGACTTTTCAGCTTATCTCATAAGTGTTCTATTGGATTCGAGTCCGAGCTTTAAGCTGGCCAGTCCATCGGACGAATGCCAACGTTCTGTAGATACTGGGTGACCAAATGAGCAACATGAGGCCGTGCATTATCCTGCATCAACTGGATATTATACCCGATATAATCTGCATAAGATATCACATGGACTGCAAGGATTTTATTGATGTAGCGATGTGTCAATCCAGGTTTACGGCCCGTCGGTTCGATGAAAACTAATGATGTATGTCCGATTAGCGAGATGCATGCCGCCCAGACCATTACAAAACCTCCTCCAAAAACAACATTCCGCGGTGCCATACTGAGAATTACGTTATCCAGGGCGACGATATACTCTCTCACTTTGATATAGACTCACCCTGGTCTCATCAGTGATCTAACGTCCAATCCCTATGCTCTCGAGCGAATACAAGTCGTGCTCGACCGGTGGGCTGCCGTTAATTTTGGACCTGCTGCAGATCTCTTTTGAGGCAGGTTCCGTTCAGCAAGTCTCCTTCTAACGGTAGAACAACTTATAACCACTTGGGGTTCGTCACGCAGCTTTTGTTGGACTTGAACTGCGTTAAGGCGGCGATTTCGCAGAACATTGAGTTAGATATATCGATCATCTGCTGCTGATGTAGCCCTAGTCTACCCGTAACTGGACGCCCATCGAATGCTCCAGTCTCTAAGTCTATAAGCTCTTTGCACCGATGATCTGCTGAAGTCTCTGAGCGACCTCACGTTGTGCAAAGCCAGCTTGAAGTAGTGCCACAACTTAAGCTGCTTTTTCCGGTGTCGTATTCATTATTGGTTGGCAAAAGAAGCGTCTAAAAAAGCAATGAATAATAACTAAAGAAATTCTAAAAAATATCCTGTACCCTCACTGTAGAAGACTTTCATATAGTTGTAAGTTTCATACTTTTTGGGAAAATTGGGTTAGAGTTCGAAAGTTGCGGGTGGCCCGATAAAATCGAACTACGGAGTCATGGGGCTGCCACAAAAAGCCCGCTCAAAAACCAGGTTTTTCTTCTGGAGAAACTTTATGGACCAATCGCTATCAAACTTCTCCTATATGCATACCTATCGATGTCACAAAATCCATGTAGGATATTCGAAATCGGACCATGGCATGGGGTCATGGGGCGGCTATAGAAGACCTATCTCCAAAGCATTTTACAAGGCTTATGTAAGAACGGACGGAATCAGGAAACAAGTCATCCAAATTTCGGCAGCGCTTGAAATTAACCTCGGTCTAGTTTTCTCGTGCTTTTGTCTATACCCCCTGAACAAATTTGCGGATTTCAGTAGTTTTACCCCATCTAAAAGTCAAAGAGACGATAAGAAGTTTGCGGACCACCTGGTCTAAAATAAGGAAATGTTCTGCCGACTCCGCAAGAACGGGTTTCACCGAACCACGCGTATAAATTCGTCTGAACCACGGGCAAAAACTCAATCACGGAAATCACGGTAAGACTTCACATATTGCTCCTGCGAAAATGGATCGAAAGTGTTGTTGGAACCAGCATTCAGAAGGTTTAAAAGATTGCGAATCGTTTCGAAACAAACGAGACTGAGTTCTAATCGTGCGAATACACGGAAAAAAATCATTTGCTAAAAACAAGAAAAAATACAATAAAAAACAGCGAAGGAATATTTTTTCCTGATTTAAGATGTATTTCCTTGTTCCAAGAAAAGTTTTAGCTTAAAATA
The DNA here is from genome assembly GCA_949715475.1 of Microchrysa polita. Classification (NCBI taxonomy): domain Eukaryota; kingdom Metazoa; phylum Arthropoda; class Insecta; order Diptera; family Stratiomyidae; genus Microchrysa; species Microchrysa polita. Next base: position 111,609,595 of record OX454416.1, on the reverse strand, counting down.
ATGCTTATTTATTTATTTTAAGCAAAGACTTTTCTCGGAACAAGAAAATACATCTTAAATCAGGAAAAATTCTTCCTTGCCTGTTTTTATTGTATTTTTTTCTTGTTTTGAACAAATGATTTTTTCAGTGTAGCACGATGAATGTATACCCTATCCCCATGTGCAGACCTTGAAGGCACACAAAACCCAAAATATTTAATTTTAAGTTTTTTTGTGGGGGAGGAAGAGGTAAATGGGTCGGACCTGGCACACCTTTCATATTATACATCAGCTATCATTTGACACAAATTTGAAGTTTTTCGCAACATTTTATCAAAAGATATGGCTGAAGATAGTTTTGTGGGGGAGGTAGGGGTAGGGGTAGTCAGACCTGTTTGATTTGGCTCATTTCAATACCTTTCAGGGTCTTATCAAAACAAATATCTGACCAAAATTTCAAGAGAATTTGTTGCCTCAATTGTTTGTCTATGGAATTATTGATACATTATAATGCTTGACATCTCGCAGCCAAAGCACATCCAATGAACAAGAAGTCCATCGGTGAATGGCGATCGGAATTTAAATTTTATCACTAGATCACAAACTGTACAATTGATGGGATTGCGTACCGATAATTTCTATACTTCGTGCTCGGTCGATCAGAATTCACTCGGATAATTTCGGAACCCAGCCTTTATCAGAGTACTGCGCACTTTCCCATATCAAACTGCATTCAAACAAGATGATTGCGTGTGGTTCGTGCCATTAGAACGAACTTTTGCGCGTTGTTTTTTTCAAATTTAATTGTCAGACCGTAATAAGAATATTTTCTGGAAATATTTAGAAGATACAACTATTTAATAATGTTGATATATTTTTAATTAAAAGAGGAAACAATTCATATGTATATAATCAAAGTAAAAAGTTCGCCGAGCAATTGCTCGGGTATCTACATATGAGTGTGTTTTACAAATAGGACATCAGTTGTCATTAATTTATGCACCATGTTTCGCGTTGACAGGTACAACTGCTCGGCTTAAAATGGCAAAGAGTGTGAGAGACGAGCCAAATATTCGCCAAACCACGTGCAATTTTTCTTCCGCACAATATACTCAACGCACATTTGTATTTATATCTGGCCGACGAAAATGGTTCAAAGATAGGGACAACTCGGCTGAGAGAAACTATGGGTGAACTTACAACTCGCCTGGGAAAGAGGATGGGTTAATTTAATGGCAAATTCATTGTGTTGATGTTTCAGCCAATTTTTTGGCAAAACACGGAATCCTGTGCTATGTGAAGTTGGTTTTACGCAGGAACTACAACATTTCAATTCAATATAATTTTATTTTACTCCCCCCTATATGAGCTTATCGCTTGTGTGGAGGAGGGAGGATATATACGTTTACAAAATTCTTAACAACAAATCCAAAATAAAATACAGTCAAACCTGTTAATCGGACCACTCTATAATCGGACCACCTTCTAATTGGACCACCCTTGGTCAATTTTATTTGGTTTTTCATACAAAATAACCTTTATAAACGGACCACCTCTTAATCGGACCATGGACCACGATCGGTGACTCCAATTAGATGGATCAGTACTAGACGTACCTCCACAATCGGACCAGCCACTGGATAAATCTCCAAAATCGGACCAAAACTTCAAATTGATTCTTACTTGAGCAGTACGAGGAAATTTTTGAGCAACAGACAGGCAACGTGGCAAGACATTTTGTTGACTAAAAAAAATCTTAGAAATTTCGTTACTACATTCACTTTAGTTTCGATTCCAATGAGCTATATTATTTCCCATGACCACGGGAAATTTCGTAGACAGCATCAACCATTGAATCAGTGTTGGGTGGATGCAGTGGTGAGACAATTCTGTTGAGTTTCTGAGACAAGAAGATGCAAGTGAAGTTAAAGGGAGGATTGCTTGAACCATTAACCATGACTTTGATTATAGAAACGCTTGATAAAATATTGAAGAATATTCAAAATTTTGGTGGAACTGCGTGTGGGGAGAATTTATAATAAAAAAAACTCACAAAGGAGTTACGCTGTTGAGCGGTTTCAAAACATTAATTGCATAGGGCATAGGTAACCTTTGTACAAGTTCAATGTTCATGAATAACGTTTAAAAATTATTTCATTAATTTTTTGTACTTTTCTGGCATCCCTTAGTAATCGGACCACCTGCTAATCGGACCAAATTTGATCGGTCCCGTCAGTGGTCCGATTAGACAGGTTTGACTGTAGAAAGAAAAATTAAAAATTAATAATACAGTCACAAAATCAATGAAAATAAGCAAGTATACTAAATTTAAGTAGTTTAGTTTTATATGTACATATGTCTTTTTTATTGGAATTAGTGCACATTACCTAGGTTGAAAATGGTTGCATTTTTCTTCAAATTCAAGAAATTGCTTTTCGTGTAAATATGATTTTAAATTCATTTGGAAGTGTAATTCATTTTCTGACATGTTTTTTAAGTAGCTTGGTAACTCGTTGTAATATTTACGGCCAGTGTATGTGTGATGTCTTTTTAATATTTCTGTATTGGCTCTAGGTATCGTCATGTCTGTCATTCGTCTTTTTGTATTTACGACCTGATTTAGGGGAATGAGCATTTTAGTTTTGGTCATGTATGTCAACACTTTGAATCTAGACAGGTTTTGTAGCTTAAACTTTTTTGTTAAAACAAATAAAGGGTGATTTTTTAGGAACTTTCTTTTTGACAACACTGTTTTGAGCAGCTCACGCGTGGTTTCGCTTTGTGTTACTGTCAAACATGTTCAGTGTGGTCTATAATTTAATCATGAATCGACTTACAAACGAACAAAGCTTGCAGATTATTGAATTTAATCAAAATTGATGCTTGGTTAAGAAAGTGCATCAGTGTTCAGCGACGAAGCTCATTTCTGGTTGAAAGGATACGCCAACAAGCACAATTGCCATTTTTGGAGTGAAAATCAGCCAGAAGCATTGCAAGAACTGCCAATGCTTTCCGAAAAAGTCAGTTTGGTGTGGATTATGTGCCGGTGGCATCATTGTCACGTACTTTTTCAGAGACGATGAAGGCCGGAACGTTACTACCGTGCGATGATTACGAACCTTTTTTTTTTGTCCAAAACGGAAGAGGTAGACTTGACTGACATGTGGTTTCAACAAGACGGTGCCACACGCCACACATCACCCGAAACCAGGGCCAAATTGAGAGGCGAGTTCGCTGAACAGTTTATTTAACGTTTGGGGCCGGTCAATTGACCGTATAGATCGTGCGATTTAACGCCTTTAGACTATTTTTTGTGGGGCTATGTTAAGGCTTATGTCTATCGCAAAACCTCTTTTATCACAATGAATTTCATAATAATCCGAAATGTTGCAAGTCTCTCAACGAATTCTTCGACTTTAAATCGTCCAAATTCATCAAATCGTGCCATAAAATGAAAAATTTCGTCGAACAAATTCATTTTTTCTCGGATTTTTTTTTTAGTTTTTACTTTGGAGCGTAGCGGAGTGGAGCGACTTTCAAAGCAAAAACCGCTCCGCTCCAGCCTGCCAAAAACCGCTCCACGCTCCGCTCTTTCGCTCCGAAATTTAAGGGCGCTCCGCTCCACTCCGCTCCAAATCCCTGGTTTTATGTATTTTTTTATCAGTTTGATGATTTTGACGACTAAGCCATCTTCTCCCGGTGCCGATTAGTTTGATTTTGTCTACAATGTCGTCGGTTGGTGTTTGTATAAAATTGTCTTCGTCGTTACATTGATCGTATTTTGAGTTCCAGTCGCTTCAAAAAGTTTTATTAGTTTGATATAATCAACTTTTGTGCGTTTTATGTTTTTATTATTGTTTTCCTCATTATGGTGCTCTACTAGTTGGGCGTAGTGATCAGTTATATATAGCATTTCCAGGTCAAGTAAATAACTCTCCGAAACAAATAGATAAATTTCCGAAGCAACAAAATACATTTCCGGATCAAATAAATAAATTTCCGAATCAACAAATCACGATTCCGGATCAAATAAATGAATTTCCGGACGAAATGAATGAACTTCTAAATGAAAAAAATAAATAACCAAAACAAAAAAATTAATTTCTAAATCAAAAAAATAAATGTCCAAATCAGGAAAATTAATTTACAAATCAAATAAATAAATTTCCAAATCGAGTAAATATATTTACATGCCAAAAAAGTAAATCAAATAAATACATTTTCAAATCAAATAAATAAATTTTCAAAGGTTAATATAATATTCTTCTAATAAGAAAAATTAAATTATATTAAATGTATGCCACCCCAAGATATATATTAACGGTTGGAAGTGGAAGTCTATGAGATTTTAAAGGAAAAATTCGCTTGTGTAGCGCGCAAAAAAAACAGTATACCACAATTTTGCTTGTTCCAAGTAGGCGTAAGTTTTTTTTGTCGTACGTTAAACAGCGAGAGGCTTCATTCAAATTGTAAGAAAACGACCGGACGGGTAAACTTGGACGATAAGAACCATCGTATGATCATTTCACACTATCCGATCAAAACACGGACCGGCGAACAATAATCACACAGCAATTATGTATAAATGTTGCCATGCACGCTCCAAAGTTAGTGTACAATGAAATGACGAGTCGACAAGATTAAAATGCAAGTAAAACACGCGCTAATTGTCTTTGCAGAACGCCTGAACTATTGGTAGATGCAATCGTCTTATCGATCGTACGAAAGATCTTACGAAAGAAAAACAATCGTGTCACGATTTTTTTCTTTCGTAAGACGCGTTCTTACAATGTGAAATGCACAATGCTTGTCTACTGGCCACTATAAAAGCTCTCTTGTCTTGCAAGTTTACCCGTCCGGTTTCGTCTTACAATCTGAATTCAGCCAGACTGTCGATTAAAGTTGAAATGTGTACGATAGTACGACATGCTACTCTCTACGAGTATTAGTAAAGGTACACAACAGCTGAACACAACAATTCGTATAATTCAACACCGTTACTAAAAGCTGTGTCAATGTGTCTGCTTAAGGTGCAGACTCTCCCGCATTTTCCCCTGATTATTTGCTTGGGTTTATTCCCCTGGAATACCACCCTCCCTCCTCCTTGGTACTCTATTGCGATAGAAATATTTTTTAAGAAACGGAATCTAATTGATCATGCCAATAAAAAGCTAAACGTTCTCTTGTAAAAAAATAAAAACAATAAAAACTAATTTAGAGCTTTTATTCAAATTTAATCGAGACCTAATAATTTTAACTTTTAAGTACCGACACTGGGTCTTACAGACTCGAAGACACTGTCAACCTCCATCATTCTGAGGTCACCTCTATCTTCGATTCTAATGTAAAATAAAATTTTTAGAAAGCTCAGCTGGTGTGACTTGAGTTTTGAGGAAGTTATGGTAGTTTAGAGATGGCAAATAACGTCTAAGAAAACAATTTATATCGTCCTATTCTAAGCGTGTGTAGTACAATTGACAATTATATATGTAATTTTGAATAAACAAAAATCTCATTCAGATTTAAATAATTAATTAATTATTTTTTTCAATGCTCAATGAAATTCATACAAAAGCACATTTACTATATTAAAGTACTATCTTTTCAAATTGTTTATTTGATTTGTGAAAAATGTTTTTTGATGGAAAAAATCATTTTTTTGATTTGTGAATTTATTTTTCTGTTTTGGACAATTTTTTATTTGAATTGTACATTTACACCACGGCCTCGTTTTGCGAAAACGAAACAAAAAGAGTATGAAAATCTTGGAGATAGGTTCCCAAAACAAAAAAAAAATATTTTTTCGTCAACAAAAATACATCTTTTATTCCATGTAAAGAAGCAAAAAGAATATACATATATGTGATAGTAGTTAAGTTTAAAGGACGTAAATATATTCAAAACCCACACAATTACAAAAAAAAACACCAATTAAGTCTTTTTGAAAAATGCATGTCTTTTGGACTGCCACGCCCTTCTTTTATATGTAGAGATCATTAAAAAACTTGAACAGCCTCTTGCAGGGCTTGGTTACGAATGAACTTCGCTCGGCGTTTTTGTCGTCATTTACCAAAATTTCAGTAGCTTGCTCATTTCTCTGGGTAGAAATCGTCGGTGGAGGTTCTGGGGTTTGTTGACATTCGGGATGTGATCTTCAGATTCCATGAGCAAAAGTTCGTCATTTGCTATATCTGGATCATGGTCCAGATTTACTAAATTTACCACGTCTTCCTCTTCGATTCCATCAAGATTTATTGTAGAAGTCATGTTAACCATTTCATGGCTTACTGGGACGTCATTTATTATCTCCTGAGACTTCAGACATTCTGGCAGAGACTTCCTTCCAGGACTCATTAATATTATCAATAGCCGGATGGATGTCGAAATTCTTCAAAAATTCCTTGATAATGCAGACATCCAACCTCTCTGTTCTGCCAAAAGGTTTTTTGAAAGTCCTACGAAGGAATATGCCTTAAAATTCGAAATAATTATTCTCTGATCCATAGGTCTCCAAGGAGACCTTAAATTTTCAATATTTCAAGGAAGGTGGGTAGCTACCTTGACTTCAAGTGTGGTTGACTATAGAAAATGTCAAGGTCTCCTTGAGTTTCCCCTTAAATCAAGGATGCATTGACTCGTGAATATAAGTGATTTCTATGAAAAAGTATGGAAAATGAGATTTAATTTATTGAATTTCGGAATCCTTGACTCAAGGTCTCCTTGAGTTAAGGAATGTTCATAAATACGGGCCTTAGCCTTGGACTCAATAAGATTTTCTCCTCCGATTTCGCTCTTGTATCCATAGATTTAAAAGGGAATCCATTTTTACCATGACTCGACGTCTGCATCTTGATATATTCTTTGTGCCGCAAGCGGCATCTCTGCTAACAATAGTACAAAAAACAACAATAAATCTCAATTTATGCTTTAGTGCCTAAATTTAACCTTCCGTTAGTCGCAATAAAAAATGTAACACGAGTAGACGCAATGCATCTATTAGATGCCAACTTTGTCATTCTGCTGTAAGGTAATGAATATCTTGATAAGCTTTTTTTCTTCATTATCTGAATATTTGAAGCCTTGTCATACCAATAGTCAATAGCCAAAGATGAAAATCGGGTCTGTTAATAATATTTTTTTTGTTAAGAAAAAGTCTTAAAAAAATGAGATTTTTTGGAATTGTCTTACATATTTGCAGTTTTACAGCTTTCTGAGCATAACTAAATTTTAAAATAGGCATCAATGGTAAAACAAAGGTGTAATAGTGTAACTCTAAAAGTATTGCACTTGTAGTAAATATTTTTTTTATCGTATACTGATGCGCCTTTATCAATTACACGTTCAAAACAGTTACACGAGTGCTCGCAATGCATCTAATAGATGCTCGAGCCTCCTACGTAAAGCCAAAGGACCCCACAATTTTCACTTTTAGACTAAAATGCTTCCGTACTCGGTATACGAAGCTACTATGAGTTAGAAAGTGGAATTCGCAATAGAAAAGAAGTTAAAGTAAAAAAAACAATACGTGGCATCTGTCAGATGCATTGCGTCTAACGGAAGGTTAAAACCAACCTAAGGCTTTTCCCACTTCAACGGCTTTTTGACCAAAATCGATTCATGTCACAATCAATGGAAATTGTTTCCGTAGATCGTTTAACGATTTTTCCACTCATTTCGTTTAATATTTGAAACACTAAACAGAAACTGAATATCCGGAAATATGTGTAATTTGCGCGCATTAATAACAACTTCAGCTAAACACGAAACGCGTACTAAATATCATTTATATGCCCTCAGCATACACAATCCACATCTCATCTCATCTAAGCATGTCCCGTTATCCAGAAGTTTTGAAACAAAAATTATCCTGAAAAAAAAAATTCCAGCTAAGAATTGACGACGCAATGCGGGGTTTTTCCGACGCAATAGAACTTTAAGGAAGATATTGATAGACGACGCAAAACGAAAAAAACGCAAATCGGGACGACGCATAGCGAGGCTGTAGTGTATTTTTCTGATTTGGACATTTATTTTTTTGAATTAGAAATTTATTTTTATGATTTGTTTATTAATTTTTTTCATTTAGGAATTCATTTTTTTGTTTCGGACATTTATATATTTGATCTGCAAACGTGTTTTGTTGATTCGGAAATTTACCTATTTGTTTCGGACATTTATCTATTTGACTCGGAAAGTTATTTACTTGACCTGAAAATGCTATATGTTTCGTGAATCAATGCATTAGATTCAATCTTTTCCGTGCAATTTTTTTAATTCAGAAAAACATGATCAATGCACGATTTCTTGTTAGGCTGTATTCTAGTGGGCGCACTTACCAGTTGTTGAAATCCTTTTGATAATAGAGATAGTGTATACATATTGGTTTGTATTTTCGTTTGAGTTATCTAACAGGTCTATATTTATATAATCTAATATAATTTCTACATCGTTCTTTTCGATTACACTAAGAGCTAGATCAATTTCCTCAATAAAGTTTTTCGGTTGGGTGACCTGTAAATTCCCAAAATACGTATTTCTTTTCCCTCTATATTTAAATCAACACACATTGCATTACATTCTTTCAAATAAGTTATTTAATTTACTTTATGGCTGATAATATTGTTGATATACACGAAAACTCCCTCACATTTATTATGTTTTTGCTGAGTGGAATACATACTATATATCCTTTTATTTGAAATGCAATTTTAGTCCAGTACAATTGGTTCAAAATAGGCCCAAACCTAAACATAAAAAAAAGAAATTTTTGATGCGAAATTGTTGAATAATTATATCAAGAGTTACAGTGCGAAATGTAAAACTCAAAAAATGTAAATTCACTTTAATACTTTTGGGTCTAAGGTATAATTTTCTGCGCAAAATTTCTAGACTGTTATATATCATTACAAAGGTAATTTTATGTAGTTTGTTTCGTCCTCGGGACATTTCAAGGTCAGACTCATAGTTTTCCAGATATTTGCAAAAAACTGCATTTTCACCCCTTTGCCACCCCCTCCCCCCTTAACCCATGGCGCAAATTAGTGAAACTTTTTACTGCGTATTAGGCAGTGTATTCAACAAATTGGCATCAAAAATTTCTTTTTTTTAATGTTTTGGTTTTGAGCTATCTGTACTAGACTATATAGGCGGATTTTTAAGATATAATGTACTTTCAAAAAAATCAAACACGGTCCGTTCTCGTCGATGGCTTTTATTAGAAGAACGAATAGATTCGTTACATAGAATATTGAACATTCTTACTGTACATAAACTAGTATTAGTATTAGCTATACTGACCGGTTTTACAAGAACGACAGTGTAGCGAAATAATTATTTGTACACTCTAATGTGTGTATTCTATATGAATATTTTCAGCTGCTACAACTCAGCCGTTCCTTAAAACAAATCGTCCTCGATTTAACAAACAAATAGCAATTGCAAATTTTAAAGTTATCCTTAAAATTACTTTAGAGAGCGATAGTATAATTTCGTAGACACGATTTTAATCTTTTACTTAAAAAAATACCATCACAATACATGTTAAGTCCTTTACTATTCCAAACAGCGATGGTAATATCACAGAGACAGGATTATTTATCTTTTATTTAAAAATACATCGCGTTTGCAAAAAAAAATCATTACAATTTCATCATTCACTTAATTAAGATAGCTAATAAATTACAAATAGCATAAACAAGCATAAATTTATTATCAGTTTGTCGTTGCAGTAAAACTGCACCGAATCCCAGGGTACTCGCGTCGCAGTGAAGTTCTGTTTCAGCAGTGGGAGAATAAATACTAAGTACTGGAGCTTCAAGTAGTTTTTGTTTTAAAGTTTCAAAAACGTTTATCTCATCTACCCCAAATTTGAATTCTACGCCTTGTTTTAGCTGGTCATATAATGGTTGGGCAATTAACGAGAAATTCCTAACAAATTTTCGAAAATAAGAGCAAAGACCGAGAAAAGAGTGTAACTCTTTTGTGTTCTTGGGGATTGGGTAATCCTTAACAGCACGTAAACCATCCAAGTTTGGGCCTATTCCATCAGCGTTCACTTCATAGCCTAAATAAGTAATTTTCTCCTGCATAAATAGGCATTTGTCGAACCTCAATTTCAAATGATGTTTACGTATACTATCTGCAACTTCTTCTAACACTACAAAATGCTCTTCTTTAGTCTCAGTGGCAACCAAAAGATCATCAATGTAGTCTAACAGTTTACCAGAATTTATAAGCTCGCGAAAGATATGATTGATATAACGCTGAAATACCGAAGGCGCATTTTTTAAGCCGAAAGGCATACGAAGGTATTCGAACTGTCCTAAAGGGGTCACGAAAGATGTGTATTTGACCGAATCGTCCGATACCCTGACGTGATGAAAACCACTCTTCAGGTCTAACAATGAAAAATATTTTTTACCTCGCAGCCGATCTAAATGGTCTTCTATAATTGGTAATGGGTAGTTATCCTTTTGCGTTATTTTATTTAGTTCCCGAAAGTCAACACAAAGCCTTAGCTCTCCATTCTTCTTCTTAGTGAGCACAATAGGGGAAGCATAAGGAGAATTACTTTCTCGAATTATATTATGCTGCAGTAAATCATCCAAAATTTTCTGAAGTTCTAATTTATGAGCGTATGGTAAGCGTCTGGGAGTGCAATTGAAAATATTGTTCGGCTTTGACAAAGTAATTTTCATTTCGCATGAATCGTCACTATTAAGATAATCATCACCGGTGTCTGTATTTTCAATAATTTTATACACGCGATCCTTTTCACTCTGCCGTAAATTATCGTTTATATTTACTTTAAATTTATCACGGTCATCAATATCTATATTAAAAATAACCTCATCAAATTTGTCACTAACATATTCGGGATTTATTGAAACGGTTTCATTATGACTCTGATCAAAAACTAATTTCGCGTTCGTTTTCTGCAAGAAGTCTCTACCTAACACTACGGGGCTTGTCATTGAGCTATTGTGAACAACATACAAACTTAAATCTATCTTATTTCCATTAAAAGTAATAACACATTTTACCTTGCCTAGTATGTTAAGTCTACTATTATTGATTCCGGCATACTTCAGGTTATCGGATTTCGTTGACGTTGCATACGGAGGCACGAAACATTCCTTGATAAAGCTTATAGGACTTCCACTGTCCAACATAGTGTTCGCTTCAATCACGGCTGATACTTCTGGCGATGAGCTGTCAAATTCATAACTAAAACGATGGAAAAAATCATTAAAAACATCCTTTGACACTAAATGATTGTCGCTTAATGATTCGCTAAAGTCTCGATGATCGCTATCTGATGTCTCGGTCATAACCATAACAGCTGATGAAGATGATGACGTTGCTGTTGCCGCTCGAGATTGATGGCAATTTGCCGCAAAATGTCCATGGTTTCCACACTTGAAACAAGCTCCTTTCTTCTCGCGTCTGGCTTTCGGACAATTTGAATGCAAGTGACCAACCTCGTTGCAATTATAGCAGTTGACACTTTTTGAAACTTGTTTGGGTGGCTTCACTGGATGTTGTGCTCGAACATTCGTCGCAAAGTCGCCAGAATACGATTTATGTTTCTCGTACTTTTTCAACACGCACTTCATCTCACTCATGTTATTCGCAGTCATTAATAGTTGCTTATTCGTCATTGAATCTGGAATCCCCTTTATAATGTAGTACATCAGGTCTTCCTCGTCTATATCTGCGAGTGAGGCAATTTCTTGCATCGCTAGGACATACTGGTGAACATTCTCCTCTTTGCGTTTTCTTCGATTTCGGAGTGTCTCGTGTACATCCGCAGATGACACGCCATCATTAAACTCCTCCAACAACGATGTTTTCAGCCCAATCCATGTTGTACACCGCGAAGATCGCAGAAAAAGTTTCGCCGTCCCTTGCAAAAGCCGTTTCGAATAAACGAATGCACGCTGATCGTCCCATCCGTGAAATTGGACTGCTTCTTCGAACGTTTTCACCCACTGCTTCACGGAATAATTGTCATCTCCACTGAATGTAGGCAACGAATCTTCAAAATCTTTGAAAGTAAATGCCGAACTACCGTTACCGGACATTCTACTCAAATTGGCTAGTTGCTCCTTAAGCCTCAAAATTTCTTCCTGCTTCCTGACCATCTCACGCAATTCATCAAGTTCCCGTTGCAGATCACTAGACTCCGGCTGGCGCCTTTCCGTTGCTACCGCATTGTCCTCCACAACGCTAATTTCATCCGGATCACTAATAGATTCGAGCAAATTTGTCGGAAAATACTGTTCCAGCTCCACCTCCGATAAAGTGCTTAAATGCTCTTGAAGACGTAATTTCAAAATGCACTTAATTCCGACCGTATCCAAATGAAATGCTTCTAATTTCTCCTTTAATAACGGCACCGTCGCCCTTTCGAGGAATCTTTCGGCACGTGCTTTTGCCATATTCCGATCCGAACAAAAATTACGTTTCCAATTATTCACCACAATTTTCAAATAATCTCAGGAACACGTACGAATATTATTCAAAACCACCGAAATACTTTCAAAATTAACTATCGGGCCATAATCCCACTTCTGAAATCTATAGGCGGATTTTTAAGATATAATGTACTTTCAAAAAAATCAAACACGGTCCGTTCTCGTCGATGGCTTTTATTAGAAGAACGAATAGATTCGTTACATAGAATATTGAACATTCTTACTGTACATAAACTAGTATTAGTATTAGCTATACTGACCGGTTTTACAAGAACGACAGTGTAGCGAAATAATTATTTGTACACTCTAATGTGTGTATTCTATATGAATATTTTCAGCTGCTACAACTATTTGGTAATTACTTTGCTGTAACAAGTAGCTATTGTGTTGAGTCTCCGTTAAAACTATTACTTGTACTAGAATGCCATTTTTGGCAAAATCATCTACTAGTAATCTAAGTTCATCTATAATGTTTTTTTATGCTCCATCATTGAGCTTATAAGGTTTCATCGATTTATTTGGTAACTCTCTATTGCGAACTAAATTTAATTATTGCAGCTTTAATATTAATTAGTAAATACGAGAACGGCGGTTAGCAAATATCTTGGCCTCACGGACCCCAGGGGGTTCCTACATACCACTTTGAGAAACCATATGCACTAGCTGATAATCCCCATCCACATATTTCTACCACATCATTACAAAATTTATTTCAATAAAAATGTCTAAACCAAAATTGCTTATCACTTCAGTGCACCTAAATTAAGTGTCCCAATAAAACTCGGGGAAACTTTTCTCTAAAACAAAAGCAAATTTCCGGATAATATCTTATCACTTCAATTTATTATTATGATATCATCCAAATAATGTTATGCAAATACATTTGATATTCTTATCCAATCGCAACTTTTCCGTCATACTTCCGTCCACACATAACTTAAATGGGACCGTCGTCGAAGACAGCATCGACTATCAAGATTCACATTCACTCCAGTTCATATTGGAATGAAACTAGTTGTGATTAAATTCTTCAGAATTCCATAATGAATTTAAATTGCCTAATGGAATTCAACGCGGCTAGTCGTCATCATCACATCACGAACATTTGGGAAAACAAAAATGGGAAACAAATCTCTTCCCACGCATACTGCTGGAAAGTTTTCAACAATACCCTAAACGCACATTCCTCCGCCTTTTCATGGTACGTATTTTCGACCATCATGAACTACGCCAACCCTCCTCCCTCACTTAATCGAAGTCGAACGTCAGGAACGAAAACGTCTCTATCCTTTTGCCAATATGCATGTCTTGTTGTGTAAACGAAACGATTTTTCGATTCAATATCCCGGATTTTCACTCTTGAAACATACGAACCGAATTTTGCCTGCTTCCCGTCGTCCTCTGTGTAAAAGTGTAAACTGAAACCGAAATATGTCTAGTTGAAAAGAACCTCTTTGTTCTAAAAATAAGGATGTGACACGTACACATGAAGTTTATTTGAGGGTTGAAGTGATGACAGATAAAATGCAGAATAGAAGTCTCATGAAGTTTGTGTTGTCCCCGTTCTGGTTGCATAACATCGTGTAGATTGAGGCCATACAGTATATGTAGAATGGAAGTGGTGCACCTGTAGGCTGATGATGTTTACATAAATCTAGATCCGAAACAGGCAGCAGGATATATCTTATAGGAGAGCACTGACACTATTTAAATTGGGAAAAAAAGGGAAATGTTGTTTTAGTATCATGTCTGAAAACTGGCAGAAGGGGGATGCACTTGAGATTCCATTCAAGTTCATATGTACGTCCTCGCTTACATAAGAAGTATTGAACGTTTAAAAAAAATCAATACTGCACATGTGTTGAGAGTTGTTTAAGTTGACGATGTAAGATGAAAGTCTTAAGCGAGTATTATAGGATTAAGATAAGAAGCATACGGTTAGTAATTGTGAATTAAAGAAAACTGCGTCGTATTGATTGAGGAGGGAGAGGGGGAGGATTAATGTAATGCCTTAAACAGGATTGCTACTAAATTACATAAAAAAAAACAGTACATACATCCAATGTTTTTGTCTTATGAGCATTCTTATAACTATTCGGAATATTGTGCGAAATTAAAGAGTATCAAGACATAAGATTATGTTCTGGCATGGGCATTGTTGACCGCTAAGGGTCGGAAAATTGGGAGAGGGACGCAGGTCGTTAAAAACAATCAAACACTTTGGATGCTACGTGCTTGGTAACCAATAACCTGTTCGCCTCTCTGCAGGAAAAAAAATATTTATTACGGAGAATATACCGAATAATGTCCGCACTGTGAAAAATCTGTCATTTTTGCCAATGGCAAATATGTACACATACTACTCACAGATGAAGGAAAGCGATTTCAGCTCTGCTGGATAACTTCTTTCCTGCAGCTGAGCCTTCCGATATAGCTCCGGACTTGGGAGATCGACAGTAGTATAGCCCGACTGAGAAGCAGGGAAGCACCAGGACTGGATGGTATTACCGGTCAAATGCGTAAGCACATCTGGAAAACGGCTGGAACGCTCATATTGCTGAAATGTTCTGATAAGATCCGGACCCCCTCTCCTATTGTGGCATTAGTCTTCTTCCAGTTCTTGGAAAAGTAATGGAGATAATTCTTGTCCGAAGCTTAGAGGAACGAAATGGAAGTCACCTGTCAAAGAGATCTGACCAAAAACAACAAAGTTGTAAAAGTTACCCCGTCAAAGAAAAATTCATCTGCCGCAAAAAGAAAACATATCACTACAATCCGCCGCTCATATGTAATTTTGTTGTAGGTGTAAATGCTGGATGTAATTTTGTTTTAGGTGTAAATGCTGGAGAAGTTTAACTGTACAGGACTACTTCTTAAAGTAATTGAGCTTTAACATTTCATTCAGTGCCACTTTGACGGCTCCCACCAAATTAATTTAAAAAGTAGTCCTGTACATTTAAACTTCTCCCGCATTTACACCTTAAACAAAATTACATCCAGGATTGCCCAATGTCCCAATATCATGATGTCCCAATGTAACAATATCCCGATGTCTCAGTGGCCCAATGTTCCTTTGTACCAGTTTTTCAATGTCCCAATGTCCTATTGTCCTATTGTCCCAAGGTCATAATAATGTCCTAATATCCTAATAACCCAGTGCCCCAATGTCCCAGTCTCCCAGTGTCCTAATATCACAATGCCCCAATATCCCAATGTTCCAATGTCCTAATATCCCGATGCCCCAATTCCCCAATATGCCGATGTCCCAATATCATTCATTCCAAATTTCATAAAAATCCCATCACGGAGAGAGACAGTAGAAGCAAGTCTTTCTGCAGCTGTAGACTCCAGTCTGAAATTGGGTTACTCGCTAAGTCTGTCAGGGTGGAAATTTCACCGTTTATTGCATATACCTTACCCGTTATTGTGCCGATCGAAGATTTTTTTTTGGAAAGGCACTAGAACAGGATATGTGGAATATTTTGGTAAAAGAAATTTTTTGGGGGATGTTGCCTGGAAGGCTTTCGTTGTTTTTCCTTTGGCGGGCGATACGCTCTTGCGTCTCTTGATATAACTAAGGGATCTACTGAGGATGTGTGGCTTTTTGTCTAAAGGGCTGTATCCGACAGCAGCGTCAAAGTTGTTCTTGGCATCTTTATAGAATTCAAATGTGTACTTGACGCCCTGCTGTGGAATGCAATCCTGCATATCAAGGATGTTGGCTGTCCGGAAATTGCATTATGGCTGAGTAAGTTCTTGGATATTGTATTTATCTCTTGTTCCTGGTGAACATGAGGTAGTTTAATCGAGTACATGTCGTGATTTTTCTCAGAGTTCCACCGCACGTCCGTTTCTATGGAACTTATGATAAACCACCAGAAGTCGTTCATACTATGGTCGTTTAACCACACCAGAAGTCGTGCATACTGGTGATGGTGCTAGAATCTTATGTAAGTGTTCTGTGTATGTGAACGATCTTTTCATTCTTGTTGAGGGGAACTCTGATCGTAAGATGAAACAAAAAACAAGCTGCAATTATGTTCGATAGTTGGGTTCCCATTTATGGATGGAAATTCCTACCATGGAGTGGTCATAATTAGAAACCCTTCCTGATCTATCTGAAATTTAGCACACTTGTAGAGCTATTTGGCGCTCACATTTCGTCCAAATTACACGCGGTCAGATGCTCAAATTTTTGAGTTTTCTAATTGAAAATTGTCCATTACTCGGAAATCTTCTCAGTACCGTATAGCCCCATGTGTCGCCATGCCATGGTAAGTCAACTCAGCCGTTTATAGGCCGTTTCGAGTCAACGTTACATTGCATATCATTTCGGAGTGTATATTATGTTGCAAGCACTATATATGTACATATTTCCTATCCGTTCATGTACAGACATTTTGGACCACGCCGAGATTCGATCTCTGGACCTCTAGATTACTAGCATCGTAGAGTTCGACTCCACCAAGAGAGCCACTCGGAAATGCGTGAGCGAAAACTTTGGAAATTAAGAAACTTGTAGAGCACCGTACTGTTCACATTTGGAGAACATGCAATGTAAGTTGTATGATCTATATTCAACGAGATAACACTCCAATCGTTCAATTTCGATAACTCCCAAACCGACCCAAATTTCTGAAATTTGACACACTTCTAGAGCTATACTTGGCGCACATTTCCTCCAAGTTTCAAGGTCCTACCTATCAGCGTTCCGTTCGGAAATTACAGCTCCCCAAGTCACATTTATGTTTTTACTAATCAAAAATTGTCCATAACTTGGAAATTCTTGAGCTGACTTTTGAAATTAGGCAGACTTGTAGAGCATCGCACTGTCCATAGTTTGGTGACCATTTCAAGACTCTAGCTAACAAGGTTCTAAAGTTACAGTCGTCGAAAGATGCGATTTTAATTTATTTTTCGTATCACAAAACGATGGATACTCCATCCGATTTTCCTATAAACCTCTATAGGAAAATCCATATTAAAGAAAGTATTCTACAAGTTTTTCACACAATATGTCCTTTCAATCCGTTGAAATTTCGAGCACGGGGGACCGGCATGGCATCACTAATATAACATAGAGAACGGTATATTCTCCTCCAGAAATAGTATGGCAGATGATTTGCCTCAAAACGGAATTCCGCAAGTACAACATTGGTTGTTCGGGAGTCTGGTCACTTTGACCTATAAAAACCTCTTTAGGCGACTTACATAGCTATGCATGGACTGTGTAAGAACATTAAACATGGGCTACAAATATATACCATTTCTCAGTCAAGTTCATAACTTTAGAATTTCAAATTCGTAACTATGGACAATCAAATTTTTATCTTCCCATTATAGAAGATAGATCATTTTATATTTTTATTAAAATTCAAAAAGTTCAGTGCTCAAATATGCATTTACAGTTACGATTTAAGCTCCCGAAATTGATGTTCCCAACTTACGAACTTGATGCTCCAAAATTATGAACTTGACTGAGAAATGGTATATTTAGCTTTGCATTTTCGTATAGCCTGGTTATGTATAGTGGTTAGTGCGCTTACCTTGGAAGCACAGGGTCGTTGGGTGTTCGAACCCCTCCGTAAGCTGATTAAAATTTACGATGGTTTTCGAATGCACGATCTATGCCTATTACATTTTGCTGGATTGCATAGCTTTTCATTTATTTTTCTAAAACGTAAACCGAAATGGGGCTCGCGGGATGTATGTTTGACATCCTTGAATATGAAACATTTTCCTCCATTCGTATAGAGAACATTAGATAATACAGCAAACTGTTCTTAACCGGTAGACCGCAAACCAATAGTGGTCCCTGAATCCATTTCAAGTAGTTCGCGAAGCATTTGCTTCGGTTTTCACATTTCAGTGAAGGATGCGAAGCTGTATTACACTGGGACATTTTTTTATACCACGATTTTCCCATTTCCTTCAGTTTATCGTAGCCTTGTGAGTTTATTATAAATTATCTACATCTGATCTTTAGCGAAATTAGCTTTCCACTAATTTTTTAATAAGTTGTCCTTTTTAGTGCCCAGAGCTGCAGTGTTGTGAATGGGGATCTAATTGCGTAAAATTAAACTGAGGGAGGTAATTGTATGATGGCTTGACAGATGCGTCCTCAGGATTTGCCACAGAGAGCTTCAAAATGAAAAACCTAATGGATTTTGTTGTTATAGCATAGTCATCTAGCCTAGACTAGTCATCTATAGACTATTGCAATACCATGGAGTCGGCTAATCCACAGTGACTCGAGTATCCAGTATAGTGTAGTGTTATGTTAAAAAAGTGACCCATCTCTTTAAGAACAAGGCGGCACTTTTCAACAGTTCTTGATGTGATCAGTATCGGCTCGAGTGATCGAATTGCAGCCTGATTGTCAGTATACAGAGGGACGTCACACTTTCAGTTAGGACGTGACTATCCAACCAAATTAGCGATTCCATAATAGCAGAAACCTCCGCTTGGAGGACACTACAGAAATCAGGAAGACCAAGAGACACACGTATGTCCAGTTGAGTAAATTCCAATACGAACTCCTGCGTCGGTCTTTGAACCATCAGTGTAAATAGAGATAGCTGCACTTGACGGGGGCGTATTTTTACCCCATTGATCTCTCGACGGAATCAAGGTATTGTGGCTCTTGCCAAAAGAATACTTGGGGACAGTGTAATTAGTCTCCAAGGGTAACGTAAAGTTACCCAGTATTGTTGAGTCGTTGAGTGTCTTACAATCTAGTGCTCTCCATAGGCCAGTTTCCCGTAAGCGAATGGCCGTGCTTGCAGCAAGTCGTTGTCCAAAGAGGTCCAGTGGGAGCAGACCCAGCACCATATCACAAACAACAAAAGAAGCCAACCTTTGTACTTTGACAAGCAAATTACGTAGTAGAATCCAAAATTGTTGAGAAAAACACACTTCCAGTTATCCGATTGAATTCATTTAAGTTTTATTTTTCAATGTAACTCCCCTTTACTTCAATACAACGAAGAGATCGTTTAATAAGATCCTGCATCCCTTTCAAAAAGTAGTCCGCGGGTTTGTCTTGAAAATGGTCCAAAACAGCATCTTTCAGTTCCTTCTCAGTCTCAAATTTTCGTCCTCGGAGGTCCTTTTTTAATTTGGGAACAGGAAGTAGTCACTTGGGGCCAGGCTGTACGGGGGGTGTTCAATTTCTTCAAAGCCGCATTTGACCACAGCAGCCTTGGCCACCGCGGCGGTGTGAACTGGTGCATTGTCGTGAAGAAGCAGCACCCCTTTCGCCAGTTTTCCATACCGTTTCTCCACGATGTTGGCCCTCAATTGGGTCAAAAGATCTGCATAATATTTCCCTGTTACTGATGTGCTCTCTTCCTTGAAGTCAATCATTATAATTCCCTTGGAATCCCAGAAGATGGTGGCCATACTCTTTTTCCGGCTCTGCTGCACCTTCGCCTTCTTGGGGCGCTCCTCATAAGGCCTCCTCCATTCCATGGACTCCCTTTTGGTCGTGGGAACATAGTAAAGGACCATGGTTTCGTCTTCTGTCACAATTCTGTTGATAATTCCGAGTCGGCGCGACACAGCTCCAAAAAGTCTTTCGAATATTTCATCCGCTGCTTCATTTGATCTGCTGAGAGGAGTTTCGGGATCCGATTACTCAATACAACTTCCTCGACTAATTGGACGTTTTCTTCGGTGGTCTCAGTTATTGGGCGTCCGGTGCGGGGTTCATCAAAAGCATTCGTCCTTCCTCGCTTGAATTCCAAAATCCACCGGTAAACAGTCGCCTGGGATGGTGAAGAGTTGCCGTACACGGATATGAGTTCATCTCGAATCTGGGACGCCGTGTATCCTTTCAAAAAAGGAATTCAATGACCGGGCGGTACTTGATCTGCTCCATTTCAAATACGAAATCAGAATGCGACACAAATAATTACCTAGCCGGGCCCTTGATTGCACAATTGAACTCATGTTTAGTCCTGTTATGACCAAAGAGTTATTCTATCGAATAGCGGTAAAATGAATTCAATCGGATAACTGTAAGTGTATTTTTCTCAACAATTTTGGATTCTACTACGTATAATAGGTGGTTTTGCTAAGTGCTGTCCACCATACCCTAACTCCATATAGTAAGACTGGCCTGACAATAGTTGTACGAGTATACAACCAAAATACAACTTTTGGTTGTAAGCCCCAGGTTTTTCCGATAGCCTTCCTGCAAGAGTATAGTGCAACGGTGGTCTTGTTCGTTCTTTCTTCAATGTTGGGCTTCCATTTTAGATTCTTGCCCAAGATAATAACAAGAAATTTTGCCTTGTCAGCAATCACAAGTTGGGAATCCCCTAGCAAAGAGGAGTTAATAATAGGAATCGTTCGCTTTCTTTTAGAGAGGACAACCTCCGTTTGGCTGGATTGATTCCAACCCCACTGAAACTTGCCCACTCCGCTAAAATAGATAGCGCTTTCTCCAATAACCCATACTAACTCAGGAAATTTACCTCTAACGGCGATAGCAACATCATCAGCATAGACAGTGACTTTGCATCCAATCCTTGCTAGATTCAAAAGCAATTGATTAATCCCGTCCACTATTAGTAGTTGAATCTAGAAAACTGTGCTGGTCTCTTCTCACTTAAAGGACATTTATGGCAAAACGGTATATTTTACCAATGTACATCTAAAAAATCATTAAGTATTTGAAGCTTAATATTTATTGTTATTTTAGTTGTCTGCCAATTATATGCCTGGGGTGTTAGATTCATCTTTGAGTAGTGGCATAAACACTCTCATATGTAACCCTACATAACCAGTAAGGAGAAAAACTCGAGTCAGATGTGTGAAACACTCTTGATCACATGTATACGTAGTAAAAACGAATATCCGGATCCAAATCTTTTTATTTGGAAAATAGTGACATTGATTCAACTAAAATGCCGAAAAGAATTTTCATATAAATAAAAAAAGAAAAACTTGCAGTCTGCCAACATTGAACCCACATCCCCTTGCTTCCCACACAGCGACATGGCCATTCTGAAGCTCCCTATCAACTAATGTACAAATCGCGAGGAGCAATACTTTTGGAACTGTTTTCTACCAAAAACTAATAGAAATAGTCTATTAGTAAAATGCACTGATTTTCTAGGAACTCTCACCTACATATTTGCTGGAAAACTAGTGAAACTGAGGTGGATATTTAGGGCTTCTTCGAGACTTGATTGATTTTACAGGCAAGCTAGTTAAAATTAATGGATACTAGTTTCGCAACTTCTAGGGCCCTTCCTTTCTTATTAATTAGAAATCCAAGGTTTTTTTTGTGTTTTTTTTTTGCAATCCCAGAACCAGAATGCGCTTTCATCCACAAAGAGGCAGAACGATGGACAGCCATTTCGGCATCATCATTCTAACTCAGCAATTCTAAAAGATATTTTATATTGTAGCTTTAACTGAGCTTATAAGACTGCTTGTGAACGAGATGGATGGGTTTACGTTCTCAGAACTTGGAGAATGTCACCTGTGAACATAAAGGGTGTCTCAAAAGAAAATACCACTTCAAACCTGAAACAGTGAATTATGGTGACGAGTACAATAAAAAATATTTCAACATGTACATTATGTATGTATTTTTTCAGTCTTCTTTCATGTTTCCGTTAAACAGTATGATGCACATAATGTAATTATTTTCTACAAAACCCTTAATTCTCAAACTCTATTATATAGTTCATTTGCTTGTTGAAATATGCAACAATACCACAGAGATAGCCTTAGATCTAAATATACGTTGCAGTGTTTAAACAGTACATTAACAACTAAGAAATGATTTATGTCAACAAAGAAAAAGGGTCCATATCATAACCACATTGCACAGCCCATAATAAAACTCTCCAGGTACACTAATTTGTGTGTACCTTTCAAGAAACCTAAACAAACCTATCTCTTTTCTGTGGAATTTCCACACATAAGGTTCATTCGAGTTCGGCATGTTTCATGGAATTTCAGAGGACAATGACTGATTAGACGACGTGTCACCGAACACGAGTATGGTTTTGGCTGGACTTGAACATCATCTAGGTTCGTCTTTTTATTCAATTCAACTAATTTTTGCCTTCTCGGTATAACTGAATGAAAAAGCGCCGTCGGCGTCTATACATATACAAAGTCCCTGACAATGTATTGTCCTATGTCAAGGATAGAAATATGAAAAATAATCGACATTATCGATTCCAAACTCTGTGTGTGTGTGTGGGCTCTTATTTTCGTCGAAAACGTTATCCTTTTTCTCATGTTCCAATCCGAGAGGAAAAATACAAATCTATAGTGGCGCCCAATTTAATTGAAATTCAACCCAGGAGGGACAACACGTCTGATATCATTTCTCGGTGATTTCTTTCGATTTTATTGAACAAGACCGTGACCTTTCGGACATACAAAATCCCTTGTGGCGGGTTTGGGTCATTTTTTCTTTGACTTTTTTTTTGTATAGAACCCATATCAATAGTTAACGAACTACAAATGCTAAACATTCTTATCGTTTTTATTGACAGAAACACACTTTATTTGATAATTTTAAAGATATATGCTTGAATATGGGTGCAGATATTTTCTATTCACATTATTAAGCAGCATAAAAAAGTTAGTCCCTGTTTTACATTTACGTCAGCCATGTGTGCATCATTACATATTTAGAACTTGTGCAATATATATATATATATTTGACCGCACTTGAAACAGCCCTAACGGCAGCTGGTTTTAACGGAAATAAGTAATCATCTTAGCTACTTCCGAATGCTCATCGGACATTTTAATTAACCAGAGTCGGTCACAAACCTAATATCTACAAACAACGGAAACCGAATGTGTATACAAATACGACGGAGGACAGATCCTGCCTCTTAAGTGCTTTCTATAAGAACACAAACAGAATATTTGACCACTCCTAGCTTTGACCCATCATATAGGAAGAAATAAAAAGAAATACAATAAATCAATACCGTTATTGCACAAGGATAAAGTAAATAAACATTTTCAAAATGTCTATACTATACAAATTCAAAAATAAACATGAACGCCTTTAAATACGACTTAACAAGTAACATGCCTACATACTCACGGTTGTGAATTATAAATGCACATCGGAAGTGAAGAAATGGAAATATCCGGTCGTTAACATTGAAAATCCAATAAACCTTATTACAGCACGGCTCACATTTCATCCAAAATTCATATGTTTCAATCAAAGCAGTCAGCCGACTTTCGTGCTCAACATATACAATGAAAGAAATGTGAAGGTGCAATATCACAAGAGACCCTAGCTCAAATTTCTATTAAATTCGGGCGCCATCCGATTTTTCTTACGTCAAAGAGCCGTAAAAGGATATCGACTTCAAAGTGACATTTTGTGTATGTCTATAGATAAAAAAAATGCCACACACATCAATTTGAATCGTTAATTCGAGGAATTATTTTTATCCTTGACATATGGGACTATACCCGTTTATTTGTCTCTGTCGACATACAGAAAAGGTTCTGAATATTAGGTCCTGGTGTAAAACCACCGAGTTCGGTGACATGTCGTCTAATCAGTCATTGTCCTGTATCTATACTCTTGTTCGAAATGAATGTTATTGTTCTATCAAAAAACATAGCTCAGTCGCTGAGACCTAGTAAAAATTTAAAAAATGCTGTTCGGTTTTATTTTTGAAAGGCACATTAAATCGTATTAAATAGGTACCTGGAGTGCATGTGCATTCAATTGATGGAATAAGACATCCAGAAGGTTTTTGCTAACATACACAATTCGATAGTTGTATCGATACATGAAAGCACAAAAGTGCTAAGTCCATTTTTGTCGATTTTGAGATTTTTGCATCGTATTATTCCTTGTCAAGTTCTCCATCGAGTAACTAATCTTGAAACAAAATTTACTCAGCTAAATTCAAGGAAATTCACATTTACAAGAAGCGCTATGTCCTAGGTTGATCCAAAAAAAATTGCACAAAAGTGCTAAGTCCAGTTATAGTGCTATTTTGTACGAAGTCCATACTTTCAACAATTAGGAAGTAAATTTGTGGTAATAACTGCCATAAAACGAATGTATATCATTATGAGACATAAATAGGAATAGCCAGGGTTGCTTCCCGATTCGTATAAGGCGGATTTGTCTGCGGGATTGCAGGATAACTCTAGATGGGATGAATTGTCTGTAAAATGTTTACATTGGCGTATTCTTTCTTTGAATTGTATTGAAATGGGTAAAAGCCGATTGATCGTCTACCTCCGATGCAAAGGTTCAAATGAGCACTGGTGTTCAAGTAAGCCCTTACATTTAATGGCTTAATTTGACTTCTCTATTATCTCTTCAAAATGAAACCTTCATAACATACATTGGGGCTTGTGTTAAATGCCAGCTTACATTGAATTTTGTGTAAGGCCATCCCTCTCCAAAATCTACAGTTCAGCTTGACACCTGGCATTCGCATATGTCCAACGCGTTGTAACGACATATTTTTATCAGCTATACTCACCCACTGTGCTCCAAAAGATATACTTTCCGTTGAAAACAGTTTGATCATACTACGAAAAAGTAAAAATTGTTTTAGGCCAAAGAATTACTTACTATGTCCACATAAAATGTTTGGAAGCTCTTTATCGTGCAGTCTGAAACACGGGTAATTCGGGTATTACCAAAACCAAACAATAAACTTGCATTTAAAACAACCAGAAAGGTACGATTGTACTAAATATACGCAAATTGGATTTTAACAGAGTTTAACAGTGGTTGGTGCAGTGAATAGTGTACTCGCCTTCGAAGCGCAGGGTCATAGTTTATGATAGTTTCCAATTCATGATCCTAGTGCCGGAATATGGTCTCATTCAGATGTTAAACAAGTGCCTAATTATGGGGATAAAAACCTCTGCAGAGCGAGCTGTTGATCTAAGCAGTTTAAATCTTAGGGATTAGATGCGAAGGGCAGCTATTTATTTATTTATGATTTGATCGACATATTTCGAGAGTGAAGCTGACTCAAATAAAAGACTACTTTGAAAAAGATCTGCCAGATTAGAAAAAGTAAATGTATAACTATTGATATACGTCCTTAATCCTGATGAGTGTCTGGTGTTTGTATTTCACCAGCTTATGCATGCAGATACTAGATTATATTCGAGTCGAAACTACACCCAAAACTTCATTCAAAGGAAAGGGGATGTCGTTTGGGACCGAGTTATGGGATGTATGTATGCATTTTGGTTGAATTAGATATCCCGCGTCAGCATCAGCATCGGCATCAGCAGAAAAATTTCAATTTAGAACACACGCATTTGCCTTTGATGACCCACATTGACAGCAGCGGCAGAAGCATCGGCAGAAGCATTTTTCTGCTTCTGCCGCTGCTGTCATTGTGGGTCATCAAAGGCAAATGCGTGTGTTCTAAATTGAAATTTTTCTGCTGATGCCGATGCCTCTGCCGATGCTGATGCTGACGCGGGATATCTAATTCAACCATTTAGTTCCAAAAGTCCGGCGAGGTTACCCCTAGCCCAAATAGACCAGAGATAGGTCCGAATAATACATTTATTAATCAGTTGTTTGAAAAGATGTCATTCTGGCAATCTTATTTAACTTACATCTCTAAATTCGCAGTTCCACTGCAGGAGTTTTGGGGCAACATCTTTGACCATAACATGATGGTCACATAGCCATCGCACTGGGAAAACGCGATTCGACAATTAGGAGGTCGTCCTATGCCTTGTTCGTCAATATGTTGCACTGGGCGACTTGCGTTTAACTAAAAGAAAAATGATATCTTATATTGAAGAAGGAGTTTAAAATTTTGTCGCCGTTGACAAAGAGGTAACGTATCTTATGGCATTGGCTTCACCAAATGGAATGACGACTTAAGATCATCCGTGTCATAAAAGTATGGCTGGTCCCGAGCAATGACAGAGCAGGTACATCACCCTCTCTTCATCCTCACAACTTCTGCAGTAGTAATTTTGTGATGAAGTTGAGTCTAATGCTAGAAATAGAATGGACGCAGCAACAGCATCAGCATTGCATTGCTGACAAATATGCTGAATAGCATTTTTATCTGCAATTTAAAATGCATTGTGCTTGACATTTCGCGCTGCTGCTGTTGCTGTTGTTAGTTATACTCTATTTCTACCATAAGTCTCCTGGCGAGCTTCATAATAGGACCATGTGCCTGCCTTTTTTTGGCAGGAAAACATAAATATTTTACCCATCATCGAAAACTTACCAGACGAAAAACCCCACTCTAAAATTTGAGCCCTAACTTACCAAGCAATCATCAGGTTCAAATAAATATCATATTCGAACGCCTAAATTTAAAAAAAGTGCGCACACAGCTCAAAATTTACAAAAGGATTTGTTAGCCAAATTTAAAAATTTTGACAAGGCTTATGTCAATACATGTTTTGATACTTTGGGTTAGCAGGAGTGTACAATTTAATATTTAAGAGGGCCATATTGTCGGTTTGAAAATAGATGGCGGACCAGTGGGGTGTAATTTGAGGAGACTTTTGATTCCTTTTCAACCATAGAGTTTGCAATGCAAAGAATTAAGAGAGTAGCCTGACTACAGAAAACCCGCTTTGTGCGGCTCTGCCAGCGGCGTTTTTTAGGGTTTTTTAGATTTTACAAAAAACTCTTATGCAATCGATTTTGTCCGTCCGTCTGTCCGTCCGTCTGTCCGTCCGTCTGTTCACTAAATAACTCGCGAACGACTTAACCGATCGTCATGAAATTTGGTAGGAATGTGTAGAATGGTAACAGTCTTTGGCATGAAATACTTAAAAATTGGTATGGCCAAGATAAAAGGGTGTCCCGGACATTTACAAATTTGTTCACTAACCGATCGTTATGAAATTTGATAGGAATGTGTAGAATCGTAACAGTCTTTAGCAAGAAATACTTAGACGTTGGTAGGACAAAGCAAACAGGGTGTCCCGGAGATTTGAAAAAGTCGACTTTTTTAGTTTTTATCAAATCAAAGAACTCGATGGGTACATTTCATATCAGTCGCTTTTTTCCAGTTTGGAGTCATGGCGTTAACGGCGTTACAGCTAATAAATCCAGTTAATATGTGGAGCCATGATACATAGTAAATATATTTTTGGATTGATCTAACTAAAAAGTGCTACTGAATGAACGCGTTTATTTAGACCAATCCAAAAATAGATTTACGAAAAGCATTTCATTAACATTTTGCATAATTCTTATTTATTATCTATAAAATATATGTGCAAAATTATTCACTATGTATGTATCCAAAATCTAAAAAAACCCTCGTATTGCGGGCGCAGCCCTCTGTACGCCGGTATTTTTAAATAAGCGGTAGGAGCAAAACAATTTCCATTTAATTCTTTATCCTGTCAATTTGTCCGAAATACTTTTACGCTTCCAGTACTGCGGTGAAGTAGGCTAAATGCAATTTCGCTTATGGAGCAAAAAAACTCTTTATTTTTCTATGGCTAAAATCGGCCCCAGGGCTCTATTACACAGTCATATGATAATAGATATGATCATATCCTTAAGCCTACTCGATTTAGTTTAGTGCACGTGTAAAAATTTAAACCGAATGAATCGAGTAGGCTTAATGATATGACTAGAAATATGACGTGTGTCATGGAGCCCTCAGTTTTGAACCTGTATATGTCAGATCGTATGGAATGGGGCCATGGCGTCATGAGGCTGCCATAGAAGTCCACTCAAAATCCAAATTTAGGTTTTTTTTCTAAGAAAAACTGTTTTTTATGAACTAAACTTCACCCAAGTGAATTTTTAATTAAGCCCCAAAACATATTAACCAAATTTTATTAATGCGTGTGCCTATGGGACTATTTGGTTGAGTAAGAATGCCATCAATATTGGTATTATGGTATTAATTGGTAAATGTTTTACCGTTATTGTGCTATGTAAGTAGTCTGGCTGGTGTAGTGATTAGTGCGCGCACCTTCGGTGGACAAGGTCATGGGTTCGAGACTCAGATGTTAAACGAGTACCCATTTATGGGAATAAATAACACTGCTGAGCGTGCTGTTGATCTCAACACCTCCACAAAAAAGCAGTTAAGATTAAGATAACACTACTGAGCGTGCTGTTGATCTCAACACCTCGACAAAAAAAACAGTTAAGTTAATCTTGGAAATTGGATGTCACTAACACATCTGCGGCCTTAGTCCAATGATGGGCTGTCACGCCTGTTATTTATGTTATTGGAAGGAAATATGGGTGAACCTAAGCATTTGTCGCGCAGTGTAAAACAGTGCAGGCGAATTTCTAACGGGCTTGGATTTATTATGAAACAACATTAGGGCGTGACATATGGATGATACGGATGAACCGATATGAGTATGTATATGTGCTCGCATCTCAAAATTTGAAATCGCTTGACAGCCTTACACATCAGTACCAACTAAAGAGTTGTCGTGTATGTTATCCAAAGGTATCATTAAACAAATGACTGTGAGGACAAACTGTAATAAATTATTTCGATTGCTCTTCATTTACCAAAAATGAACCATCCCAAAAACCCAAAACATATGTTCTTACTCAATGACAAACAATTATATGGACTTACTGAGATACATAGTAAATTTCCTTTATCTGTAGGGAAACAAAACCCCCGAAAGTTTATTTCCATTCATGACGTTACACCCACTTTTTATGCTTTTGTGCAAGAGAGCCGCCAGTGTACAATATAATAATCTGAATGATTACAATCATAAATAGAATCTCGGTGGTTTTTCGTATTATATATTTTTTTTTGTTGTTAAATAGTACCTGTAGATAACGTTGGACTACATATCGATAAAAACTTGAATTCGTGCATCCCGCCGATTTGAATGTCATAGATTAAGGAATTGAAAAATAATGACATTCACTTACTAACAAATTAAGAATCACATAATGTACAAAAGTTCTGCCTCGAATTGACCGATTATTGTTGAGTCCGAAACAAAACCTTTTTGTCGCTTGTATACATTACTTTTGTGCATACGACAACGATCGAGGCCAATGATCCTCAGCCTATAAAGCTCACTACAGACTTTGAAGATTCCCAGCAAAATCGGAAAGTTTTATATAAGTCTTAAATTCGAACAGAATAAGACTTACTCAATAAGAGATTATTCAAAAAAGTCTTAGTCTTTTACAAGAGGAAATCCTTACTAAAAGGCTTACCTTAACATGGGGCATGTCATTGGCGGTAAGGCTTAAAGCTTTGAAGCTTCCAAATCTTGTATATACACCTGATTATAAGACTTATTTCAGAATTACAATAATTCTTATTTAAGGATTACAATAATTCTTATTTAAGGATTACAATAATTCTTATTTAAGGATTACAATAATTCTTATTTAAGAATTAAAATAATTCTTATTTAAGGACTACAATAATTCTTATATAAGTATTATCTCAAGCATTATCTAAGGCAACTAAAATATATCCATTAATAAAAGGTTGAAATAAGTTTTTTTTCTTTCTGTAACTCCTTACTGGGCGATGGTGCATTCACTCAGTCATTTGTTTAATTTATATTTGTTTATATTTCCTATCCGCACATGTACTTTGACCAAGCCGAGATTCGATCTCCGGACCCCAAGATTACTGTCATCGTAGTGAGCGTAGCGACTCAACCAAGTGAGCCACACAGCCATGTTATAAATAAATATTTGCAAACTGCCTTATGCCACCTGCCCGAAATGGCATTTATATACTTACTAATAAGGCTTTTATAAGAATATAATAAATGCCTTAAGTAAAGGATATTATAAACCTTATAAATAACTTTTCTTTCATTGATATATAAGCTATAGGGCAACTGGGAGCTTTCAAATAGTGTGTGCAAATTGAGTTTGAAATTTTGTCTTACATTTTGCTAAGAAGTAAGTCTTATATAATGATATGAATAAGATCTAATCACGCAAAGCTATTTCAGCTTACTGAATGCTTACAGTTCATTACTAAGTAAGCCTTTTCTAAGTCTTACTTCTTCATAGACCTTACGGAAATTTTGCTGGGTTTTGTAAAATCTTGTTAAATTTGCCCGCCCTGATTAAATTCGGAATATTTTGAGAGGAACTTTTGTTCTGTTCTGTTGAAATTGTCGGAGAGTTAAACACTCAACGTAAAAAATGCACTCGGTTAGACCCCATCATTTTAGTAGTTGAAAAGGTGGATTCTTCTAGAAATATTAAAACGCGGTTCACATTATTATTAGAATTAGCAAAACTTTCAATTTTCAAATAAGATCGACAAAACTCACATTGGCATGCCGGTCGGTAAATGAGCCGAGGACCAAAGCTTTGAAAATACATACAGCTGCTGGGGGTTAGGACTTACTTAGTTCTTTTAAAAACTGTTACTGAGTAGTTTTACAGCTACTTACTCTGCTATCCATTGGGGTAGACAAGAGGAGGATTAACAGAATCGCCTTAGGCATTAATTTAATTTCAGCACAATCAAGTAAAATAAAAAAAATATTCCTGAAATTTTAGATGATGATACCATCTAACTCTTGTATGATGCGAAAGCAATGCGAGTAGCAAAATTTCTACTGCGTAATTTACATGATGATGAAATTTACAAAAACTGGTCATTGTTATAATTCAGTTTATTCACGATCCCCTATACCCCTATACCGCCAATGAGACGGACTCTACTGTACCGTCAAGTCGTGGAACAAAATTTTGACCATAGTGTGAACAGCATGCGAGATTTCATAATCTACCTAGATTTTGCGGCCAAGTGTGAATTGCTTTTAAGTTGCATTACGATTCCGCAGCCGGAACAAACTGACCAATTCAAATGTTAACTAAGGGCAAGTGCTTTACTATGTATTAGAAGACTGTAGTCTAAACAAAGATGTGTGACATTAAATTTTGGATATACAGTAGAACCTCGAAAATTAGAAGACAAAAGTTTCTGCCAATTCAAATTTTCCAATTTCCAAGTACTTAATTTTTTATTCCAAATTAATTGAAAATTAACAAAATTAAAAAAAATCACATCACAAAGTTCAAAAATAGATCACGTTTCAAATTTATATAAAATAATCTGTAATATGGGCTTGTGAAAACCGAGTGTTAGCTAGATACGAGTTACTGCTTTGTCGCGTACACTTTGAAGATTCAAAATTTCCCCAATTCCTGTATTTTTTCATTAAAAGCGCGTTAGAAATTGAAAGTTGCTGTGGTGTCGCTAGATAGTTTTTCGCCGCATACTTTAAGATTCCGCAATCCGAAACGGCGCTTAAAGTTTCGCAACCATCCATTGCCAGCATTAAACGATTTATTTGCCAAATAAGACGAAGCTCTAATAATTGCAAGTGCCTTTTCTTGATGTTGCCAACTAATACGCAATTTCTTCCGCGTTGTTTTAATATCCAGTCATAAAGTTGATCTTCCATTTCTGAAAATTCAGTTGAGTGCAGCGTTTTCTTTTTGACGAGTAAATAAGCATTAGTTACCTTATTGATGATTTGCATCTCCTTATTTTTGAGATAGGTGATGAAGGAGGGTGCCACACAATATTGCGTGGCCAGCACTTTGTTGGAAAACCCTTGCCTAATTTTTTCGATAATTTTTGCCTTTTTAGACAGAGTTATTGTATTCATCTTTCTTTTAACTACACGGCCGAACATCCTGTATTATTGGCTGGCACAACCAGGGCCGGCCTTAGCAATGTAGTGGCCCTGGGCCAAATCGATGATGGTGGCCTCTACAGTACCAAAAAATTTGTTTAGCGAACAACAATTGGAAATTCTGGTTCTTTCGTTCAAATATGTCCGTTGCGCCCTAAGCGAAGTTTGCATATTGCGCCCCTTGGTTGTACTGGAAGGTATGGTCGTTTAGTTGTAGTTTTTAGGTTTCTTTTTTAAAGAAATTTTGTTATATCTTCGATTTTGATTTTTTTTTTAAATTTTTGAATGTGAAAAATGTGACTAATAGTCTTATTTGAATATTTTGCAAATATTAATAATGGGGGTTTCCCAAAATCTATATGCTAAGATTGTGACTTTTCTGACTCTAAGTAGTACCCATT
This sequence comes from Microchrysa polita, assembly GCA_949715475.1. Lineage (NCBI taxonomy): Eukaryota > Metazoa > Arthropoda > Insecta > Diptera > Stratiomyidae > Microchrysa > Microchrysa polita. The sequence goes on along the minus strand of OX454416.1, from coordinate 111,577,098 downwards.
CCACTCAGATCGTAGCGAATCGCAAGCATATTAAATCAGCGTCTCTGACTCCTAATTGAACTTTTTACATCGAAACTTTGACGAACTAAAGACGATTCATCTTGATGATTATTTTTAACAAAAAAATAAGTACTAGGGATATTCAGAATGTTAAGCTGTATCGACACTCGAACCAATTGGCAGTTCGCCAAAAAACTGGCATTGCGAGGTTCCAAACAGGCTCTCGAATCGCAAGCAGGAAACTGACATAATCAAATTTTAATTTAGGAGGTTTCCTTAAATTTTATTCTCAAAATAGAAATATGCACATTTTAATTATTATTAGGTTATTGACACAACTGCCAGTTGCCATCGCTAGCTGCGAAAGCGGGAATATACATAAAATCCACGAGGATTTCAAAATTCAACTGGAAATATCGTTAGTTTTAATTTAGGACATGGCCACCGCCAAGTTGCTTCAAAAGGACAGTGCTGTAAGTCGGAAAATCAACGAATTAATTCACACGAAAGTTTTGTGAATAAATGTGAATAATGTGAATTTGTCGTGCTCTGTGGCCTTGATCGTTCGGTCGCCACTCTGTGAAATAGACACTCATAGAGAAACGAGTTTCCAAACTCGGCACGACTCGTCGCAAGTTTATTATTCAGAAGAAGATGATAAGAAATATTCTTATCGTAGAATAATTAACTAAAAATGCGACTAGGAAGTGGTATGGCTGACAACCGTATCACACTCCGAATTCAGTTGTCTTTGTAACGTTGATGACTACACACGGTAGTCATCAACGCACCATGCTCCACTGGGAGTTACGGTAATCAAGAGAGATGTGAATAAAGCGCCTTGTCTGGAAGAACTATGCCCTCGTGAATTTTTCTCTATGCAAAAAATAATCCTTATTTCAGAAGGAAAGGGAGGGGTTTCCAAAAGGTTTCTATGTCTCTGATTCCGTGTTTGTCTGCACCACGATTTTTTCGTGCACGCTCTTGACCTGCCAAATTGGCGCCCTGGAGCGTTGCGCCCTAGGCGGCTGTCTACTTTCGCCTATTGACGCGCGCCGGCCCTAGTCTGACGTAATTTCGTAGCTTAGGTTAGGGCCGAGATTAATGCACTATTGGTCAATTAAATTCTCATAATTATTATTATTTTGCTGCTAAACCATTTTTTTTTTAAATAAGAACCGACAAATTAGTTGTTGCAACCTTATTTCTAATTGATATATTGACAGCTAAGCCAAGCTGCTTGATCTTGATGTTGCAGTTTGTTTTCAAAAATGAAAGCGAGGCAAGTATTTACGTAGCTGTTGCCATGAACTAAGCTTAGAACGCTAGATATTAACTTTAATCTAATTTCAATAAATATTTTAAAAGGCTGGTGGCCCTTGGAATTGAATGGTTGCTTGAGAATGGTGGCCCCTTGAAAGTGGTGGCCCTGGGCGACCGCCCAGATCGCCCACCCCTAGGGCCGGCCCTGGACACAACACTGTTTTTACTTTTGAACCGTATCTACTGAAATATTCGAGCGAGTCATGTACTTCTCCGCACTACAGTCAGTGCGGAGTAATGTATTATGTATACATATAAGCAGAACTTTTTGTTCAAACCAGTGTACTGCAACGGAAAATTTTACAAAGGTTTCTGAGAAGCTATTCTTCATTCTTTTTTCAGTAGAAAATAGAAATAACAATTCCAATTTCAGAGGAACCTGGTGAATTAGAAATATAAATTCCAATTTCAGAGTTACCTCTTAAATTAGAAAATGGAATTCCGATTTCGGAGGTACCTCGTAAATTAGAAATATGAATTCCAATTTCAGAGTTACCTCGTAAATTAGAAATTTCCAAATTCAATTCCAGAGTTAAGCTAATAGAAAAAAATGTGTACTAATTTCCAAGCAATTCTAATTTTAGCGCATTTTAATTTTTGAGTTTCTACTGTATTTGTGTCCTGTAACGAAGAAAATCGGGCGAGTGATGGATTCTTTTTCTGCGATGTCTGCAAGGCGCCTCAACATACTTCGTGCGCGGGTCTAACCAGATCTCAAGTGTCCGCATTAAAATCTTCGACCAAAAAGACTTTATTCATTTGCTTGTTATGTGATCAGAACAAAGAACGCTTAAAATCACTGTCAAACCAAGTCTCTTCGCTGATGGCCGAAATTAACGAATTGAAGGGCGAACTAAAACTCCTAAAAGCTGATAAACCATCCGTTTCGGCTATGGAGGAGATGGCTTTTGAACTTGAAGATCGCAGAAAGAGGGCAAATAACATTATCGTTCATGGTCTCACTGAAAATAATTCCGATATGGATCTAGCCAATGTTGTTGACATCATGAACAAGATTGTTAGCCCTAGGAACATAATGCCAGCCGATGTCAAAATCAATCGAATTGGACGACCGAATGTAAGTAAACCCAGACCAATCAAAGTTCTGATGAGAGATTCGTCGTTGCCGCTCGATATTGTCAAATCCAAGAAATTATCGGACATACGAGACTATCTTAAACGTAACAACATTAACATCACTTTAGACTTAACTTCACGTCAACGAGAACACCTTAATTCACTTCGCTTGCAACTGATTGAAGTTAAAAAGACGGACCCGAATGCCACTATCAAATTTATGAACAACGTTCCACGCATTGTGCAATCTAGAGCAGCAAAAACTAACATTATCACTGTATTATCAAAACACTCGAGGGATCTGCTCTAAATTGAACGAACTTCATCTCGCCACAAATCTAACGTCTTACGATGTTATTGTATTCACCGAAACTTGGTTACGGCTCGACATTCAATCTTCCGAACTTGGTTTGCGCAATTATCAAATTTTTAGACACGATCGCGACGAACTTTCTTCTTATAAACAGAAAGGTGGTGGTGTGTTGATTGCTGTCAAAAATTCTCTCGGAGCTACAGAGTTCAAATGTCTAAATAAGAATATCGAGCAGCTGATTGTGTGTATAAACACCAAACCCAAGAAGACGATAGTCTCAACTGTTTACCTCCCGCCTGATGCTGTTCCTGACACCTATAGCAAACATTCTGCGGACATCACTAAGTGCGTCCGTAAATATCCGACAGCGGACTTTGTTGTAACCGGCGACTACAATTTACCTGGAATCAGCTGGAATCTTGAATCTATGTTGTCGAATTGCTCTAATATCAAGAGCTCCATTATCATTGAATCATTTTCGTATTTGAATTTTAAACAGTTTAATAATATTAGCAATATTTGTAATAACGTGCTAGACTTAATTTTTTCTAATAATGATACTATTGATATTCGTTGTAATGATTTTCCTTTATTGGCAATCGACAAATTTCATCCTGCTTTAATTATTAATTTACCTCTTGATTTAAATTTGAATCTTAAGAACAAATCTGAATCGAAACTCAATCAATTTTTAAATTTTAAACAAGCTGACTATGTTAGTATTCAGGCGGAACTTTTATCCATAGATTGGACATTTTTATCATATTTAACGATAAATAAGGCCGTTGACAGTTTTTATGATTTGTTGAACAACGTCATTAGAAATTATGTTCCCATTGTTAAAATACATAATGATGAGTTCCCAGTTTGGTTTTCGGTTGAACTAAAAAGTTTAATTCTTGTGAAAAAAGCCGCACATGCTAAGTTCAAAGCTTCGGGTGAAATTAATGATTATGAAGCCTTTTCTAGATATAGAGCGGAATGCAAAAATAAGTCGCGAATCGATTTAAAAAAACATGTAAGTAAAATCGAATCTCAAATTTCTAACAACGTCAAATACTTTTGGAGATATGTAAATTATTTTAGGAATGAGTCTGGGTTACCGAATTCAATGCATTGTGGTAATACTTCATGTTCTAATGTAGTAGAAATTTCAAATATGTTTGCTGAACACTTCTCGTCCGTATACAGTTCTGACATTAACTCATACGATCCTCCGTTGCCCAATTATTCACTAAATATTTCAACTTTTTCTATTGATAGTGAATCTTTATTGAACAAACAATTACAGTTAGATGAGTCTAAGAGCGCTGGGCCGGATGGAATTCCGTCAATATTTTTGAAAAAATGTGCTCATCATTTATTGTATCCTTTATTACTTATTTTTAATAAATCATTATCAGAGGGTATTTTCCCGGATAAATGGAAATGGAGCTACGTAATTCCAATTTTTAAAAAAGGAGATAAAAGCGACATAAGAAACTATCGTCCTATATGTATCCTTTCTAGTTTTCCTAAAATCTTCGAAAGTCTAGTCACTGATTTTCTTACACCTCTTATTCGCCCAAGTATAATTAGTAATCAACATGGCTTTTGCAGTGGCAAGTCCACAGCAACTAATCTGTTATCTTACCATAATTATATAAATCAATCATTTGATAAATTCTTGCAGGTACATTCCGTATATACGGATTTCTCGAAAGCAATTGATGTGGTCAATTTTGATTTACTATCTAAGAAACTTGCTAATATTGGATTTCATGGTATGCTGCTGAAATGGATAAATGGATATATAAGAGATAGACATCTTGTTGTTAATGTGCATAATGAATATTCTAGAGCTTTCAGTCCGACTTCAGGGGTTCCACAAGGTTCTCATTTAGGCCCTTTACTGTTTTTGATTTTCATTAATGACATAAATCTCGTTTTTCAGAATGTTGAATTTCTCCTTTTAGCAGATGATTGCAAAATTTTCAAAACAATCTCCACTCGGGCTGACTTAAGAATCATGCAATCAAATTTAAATAGCTTACATACATATTGTGTCAACAATAGCTTGAAATTGAATATTGATAAATGTCAATATATCATATTCAATAGAACTAATATGCAATATCAGTACACGTACAATATTAACAACCATCCTCTACGGCAAATATTTTGTTGATGATCTTGGTGTAACTTTTGACACTACTCTTAGTTTTTTAACCCATATTTGTAATATTTGTGATAAATCGCGCCGGTCTCTTGGATTTATAATGAGGATAACATCTCACTTCAACAACATTAATTCTCTTAAAACTTTATATTTTTCTTTAGTAAGAAGCAGGCTTGAGTATGTTTCTGTGTTATGGAATCCTTACTATATCTCGCACTCTGTGATGATTGAAAAGGTGCAGCAAAAATTTTTGAGGTTCCTTGCGTATAAACTACATATGAATCATGAGATTATTTCGTATCCTGATTTACTAAGAGTTATCAATGCAAATACTCTTGATATACGAAGATCTGCATTCGACGCAGTTTTCCTGTTTAATCTATTAAATAGTAAGCTTGATGCTCCGGATCTTTTAAGCGAAATCACTTTTAGAATTCCCTCTAGACTAACAAGGAATAATGAATTATTTTATCTACCAACATATAGAACTAATTATTTGCAGTTTTCGCCGCTTGAAAGACTAAAAAAAATTGGTAACAAAATTTCTAATGACATCGATATATTTAACACAAACCTTTCTCTTTTTAAAAAAACTTACTAAATACATTTAGATCATTTTCAGCTCTGTTTTATGTTGAATTTTAGAATTATGTAATTATTGCTTTTGAATTTTTTTATTTTTAATTATCTTTTTACTATATTTATATTTTATTTAATGCTTATTCTATGAAGAATCGTTTACCATTTTGTGAATTTTTGTAATAAGGACTTCAAGTCCGTTTAAATATTTAAATAAATAAATAAATAAATTTCATTAGAGTCAAATGTTTCATGAAAATATAGCCGAAAACATCACAATCTGTCGCAAACGAGATCGTATCGCATTTCATCTTCTGTGCCCATTTTACATCTGCACTCTTAATCAGAACGACTCAAATTTCGCATATCCACCCATTTCTAAATACATATGCAATCAGCTCAAAGTCTTTGACGAATCTACACGAGATGATGGCCAATTACAAATCAGAAATCACATACGTTATACAGTCCACTGTCCTCTTCATCTCTGGGCATACAATGTCTCTGCATTTCGCTCGTTACCATCGCAATTAATTTGATTTTAGCACTTGTTGATTTAATTGACTCTTAACACCCACTTTGTCTGTGCAATATTAGTCCCATCCATACAACATATCGTTACTTCGAAATGCGGAACAGCTGAGTCATGATATGAGATGATATTGACATGTCGCGAGAATCATAATACTCGCATATGTGAAATTCATAAAATGCATACTATACCAACAAAAAAAAAATAAAAGAAAAAAGTAAAACAAACAAATGAAATACTCGTACGACAATATCTATGAATGTGTAATTGTAATATGATACGTGATAACTTGCATTTTTCGGTGAAAACATAAATATACAATATTTGTTTTAATATGCAATATGCATTTCCGTTTTTCCAATATGTTTTCAGACAATTTCGAAATGTTTTCATCACATTGAAACTAAAAAACCAACGACTCGTTTTCATTTTAATTAGTATTGCATTGCATCACGATTGAAGTGATGGGAAAATATTCAAATAGTTGTATGTGTAAAATGAAATCAGCATATTTTATTTAATTTACACAATTTGTTGACAATTTTAATTTTGAAAAGTGCGTGTTATACAAGTAATTAGGATTGAATTGAAGCAGATTACATTATAATGTTATCGTGTACTTATTTTAATAATTTCGAGTCCAAATACATAATTCGTAATTTGAAGCATGAGGGGATTCTAAATCCATTCATATGATGATAATAATAATTAAATCGTAATGTGACATTCACGTTTTCACACCATAATTGTTAGTTATGTAAATCAATGTTGAATCAATTTGAATTAACATTTATATTCAATTTGTCTAATTTTTTCTATTTTCAGAATTTCGTCCTTGTCGGTGAGCTGTGATGCGCTCTTTCATCCCACATCATTTACGAATTTGGTAAGTACATATGAACATAATACATACACGTAGAGTATGCAAAAGTCTCTATGAAATGCCGTTGACTTATTTTAAAAGTCATCTTATTGTTTTGGCGTTGACATTTAATTCTACTTTCATTTTTGGATTTTATCATGCGAGAACAAGTGATGGGAATCGTCTACGAACGCTACCTGTAATCAAATCCATGCATTTTTTTGTGTACTGATTGAGAATGACAAATACGGGCAATCCCATTTTTGGAAGTGAATCTGTAAAAGAAAAATGTTAATGGTATCTAAAATCATTCTAAATTGACATGAAGAATTTCTTTTATGACGTCAAAGTAAAGTAAATACATACATGGGTTGATTTTTTTTTTTTGTATAAAAACAAGACTATTTGAAGAAGCATTTAGAATACAACCAACATGGACGTCATATGTCAAACAATCTGAGTGTTTTTATAGAAAATTCTATTGAATCCTGGCACTAAATTATTGATAGAGCACTCTCCTCTATGCCTCGAAAGGTATTTTGGGAATTTAAACTAATAAGTTTTTTCCGTAGGGGGAAATTTATAGGTTGAAAGACTTTGTTCGATTCCTATATCTTTTTCAGTTTTGGCGAAACTGCGGACCCTTAGCTATGCAGAAGGTGAGTTATAGGCTGAACGTGCAAACCAATTCCTATGAGTCTCCACGGGACTTTACTCTCCCGCATTATCCGAGTAGGCTTTGTGGCATGGGCCTAGAATAGTGCTTCCGCTTTTCCCGGCGGATCGTAAAAGGCGACTTAAGGGACAGGAGAGAATAAAACTCCCCTGGGCTTCCTACCTATCTCTACAATTGTGCCCGCGACGATTGTCTGCGTGTAGTTGTTCAGATATGCAGGAAGCAGGGGCGGCGCATAAGGGCCCGCGTGGCGGAGGGCCCACGAGATTTAGGGGCCCAACAGCCACATGAAAGATTCCTCGAACCATGAAAAAACCACAAAAAACAATATTCCGAGTAGATATTTTTTGTAGACAAGAAGAATATACACTTTTCGAAGTGAAAACAAATGCTAAATTTATTGTTCCTCTTCCACTATAGGTCCCTTAGTTAAGCCTCTAGGCTTAAAACATTTCATGTTGTCCTAACATTTTTGAAAGTTCATCAGACAATCCTCAGATTTTCAGCAAAAAAAATCTTCTAGAGTTGAAAAAGTTTCTTTATATTTTTATAATCATCTATAGTGCAGGAAAGCTTTGGCCTTTTTTCATAATTCACTTGAAAATAGCTCGAAATCAGCACATTTTCCATAAGTAAATGTATACGATGAAAACACATCATTTTGTGTTGTTGTTTTTGTGAAAAGATAAGTTAAGCTTTCAAAATTGTTCTGCTTAATTTACTCGAAATTTATCTAAAATAAGAAGTCGGGTTTCGGCTCTATGAACACCTTATAAGCCTCCATCATGGAATAAATTTTATCCTGGTATGGCTGTGGCATTTGCTGTAACTGCGGTTTGCAATCCAACCCACCCTCTTCCTTGCAAGTACCATATGGCCAAAATGACTCTTTAGGCTCCTCTGCAAAAAATATAGATACTATCTTAAAACTTTTGTGAAGATAGAACCTTCTCTATAGGGTGTTTATACCGGACTAAATTCCAGTCCTCTCTGTCATGAACTGTCAATCAGGAACAAAATACATAGTTCGCGTTTGAACTTGTTAAAACTAATTAGTACGGCGTGTATATGTCGTTGAAGACTAAAATATTTTATAAAATATATGGCTTGGCATACGAACGTGATGTGGTAGTTCAGTTAGCAATCTTATGTCAGTGAATAGTAACATACACTTTTCTAAAATCGCAGAAAAACTACGTTTTATACACTGAGACAAAATACACGTTCTGTAAACAGAATAGATTGCAGTATTGAACTTAATGATAAGGAACAAACGTTCTAAAATTTTAAGTACATATTTCGTCTTCAAATCATAGAGCCCCCGGGTCGAGTCCCACCGTATGCAGGTAATTTACTATGCTTTTTGGAGCGTAATGGGTTAAATTAAATGTCGGCAACACCTATAGAGCTAATGCTGGGCTGTATGAGCTTTTTCATTTTAAAATAAAAAAATACGATTGAAGAAATCAAAAATTTAATGAAACTTACAACAAACACGCCATTCTCAATATAAAAATGTAAAACTCTTAGCAAAGTTATTTTAAGTACGACGTTCTTAATTTTAATAGAAACACTGTAACGTCAAACATGTTTAAAAAGAGTTGATTAAGCGTATTTTCGATTTAATGCACTCTGGTTTTCTTTCAGTGTAGGGGGCCCACTCAAGAAATTGGCGGGAGGGCCCCGAGTGAAGTTGTTCCGCCACTGGCAGGAAGGCTAACAAAAAATTGATACCTGTGGTTTTTGGGGTTAGAATTATGCTACAGCGTTCCCGGCTTGTCGTAAAAGGCGACTTGTTGGATAGGGTACGTAGGCTTATAACCCGCGTACTTAAAATTTTGTTTACACTCGAAACATTAAACGAGCCTCGGATACCTCGAACTGATTCACCGGCAACGACTTTTGGATATAAACAACGGACCACGATTGGGTTTTGGAACGTTCGAATGATGTGGGGCGAGTGCAACAACATGAGACTCACTGAAGTCATATTAGGACTGAGCGAAACAAGATGGCTTGGATCAGGAGCGACTTTATCACCAAGCTCTCATACTGTCTTATTGTACTCTGGAAATGAAGACCAAAATGCTCCTCGGCAGGCAGGCGTCGGAATCCTCTTGACAAGGAATGCACGTCGATCCCTTATCGATTGGAAACCAGTTTTCGACCGTATTATCACCGCCCGATTCAAATCCAGAGTACGAAATATCACCATAATTCAGTGTTACGCACCAACCGAACCAGCTGATCAAGCTGATAAAGACGTCTTCTACCAACGAATTGGCGACACCTTTGATAGGGCTCCCAGAGGTGACATTAAAATCATAATGGGGGATCTCAACGCTAAAGTCGGGTCGGATAACCAAGGGTTACAAAATCTTATGGGAAATCATGGGTTAGGCGAGAGAAATCAGAATGGCGAGATGTTTATAGAGTTTTGTAACTCTTGGTGGAACTTTGTTTAAACACAAAGATTGCCACTTATCAACCTGGACTTCTCCAAATGGCAGAACTGAGAAGCAGATAGACCATATTGCTGTTTCCAAAACGTGGAGAAACTGTGTCCTGGACGTTAGGGCGAAATGTGCTGCTGATATTGGCAGTGATCACCATCTTGTCATCGCAAAAATGCGCTTACGAACGGCAGCAATCCAGCGTCCTGACTGTGCAAATATTTGCCCTAGAAATAATGTGAAGAAGCTCAAACTGACATCAACCAAGCGTGCGTTCTCCACCGCTTTGCGCGAAAAAGCTAATGCACCACCACCAAATGAGAATCCGACAATTGAAGATAGATGGAAAGTCGCTAAGGATTCATTTATTTCATGTGGCGAAGAAATTTTAGGACGATTGGATCGGGGTAGGAGACCATTTATTATCGACTCCACGTGGTCTCTTATCTCAGCACGCAAGAGAGTTAAGGAGCAGATTAACTCAGCTGCTGACGATTCAGCTGCTGACGATTCAGCTAAGGAACGATACAGAGCTGAATACCGTTCGCTCCAAAAAGGCGTTCAGAGGAGTGTAAGACGTGATAAGCGTAACAATATCAACGCACTTGCGAAGGAGGCAGAGGATGCGGCTCTCCGTGGTGACAGCGGAACACTCTTCAAACTTATAAAGCCATTAACCGGCAAATCTTTATTAACGGAACATCCTGTGAAAGATAAGGAAGGTGTTCTGCTCGTTACCGAAGAACAATGGAGAGAAAACTTTTTAGAGTTCCTGAATAACACTTTCGGGCATGCAAGTGTATCTTCGTTGCCAGCAAAAGACGTCCCTCAAATAGACGGCATTAGTTCCGGTCCACCATCCAAAAAGGAACTATGTAACAGACGCTATCAAATCAATGGACGCCGGTAAAGCCCCGGGGATTGATGGAATTCTTAAAGCGGATATTAACGCTACAGCGGATATTCTTCTTCCCTTAATCCGAGAGTGTTAGGAAACTGAAACTCTTTCCAGTGATTGGAAAAAGGGCCTAATTATTAAAATTCCGATCTGAAGAATTGTAATAATTGGCGTGGGATCTGTCTACTTCCTGATATTTCCAAGTTGATGGCTAAGATTGTTTTAGGACGAATCAAGGAAAAAATCGATAGCACATTCAACGATCAACAGGCTGGCTTTCGCGATGGGTTTTCCTGTAGCGACCACATTAACACTCTCCGTATTATCATCGAGCAATCCGCGGAGTGGAGATACCCATTACATCTCATGTTAATCGACTTTGAAAAAGCCTTCGATAGTGTTGATCGTCAGTACATCTGGGATGCCTTACGAAGACGAAATAGTCGAGATAAGATAATCTCCGTCATTAAGGAATCCTACAATGGAGCCCAATATCATGTCCTGCATAAGGGCAAGCTTTCAGATCCTTTTGAGGTGCACAGTGGAGTGAGAGAAGGATGCATTTTGTCACCTATTCTCTTCCTTGTTGTCATTAGTGATGTACTCGGCTCCGCACTTCAATTACATCGTAACAAAGGTATCAGATGGAAATTGTTCACCTTCAACATCTTGACTACGCTCACGACATTTGCCTTGAAATGTTAAGAGGAGTGAGGGGGGCGTCAATGGTCGGAGCACTCTAATTTTTGGTTCGAATCAAATAAATTTTGTTATCAATATATGGACAAGATCTTATGACAGTAGGTCTATTCTATCAAGAGTTACGGTGCGAAATGTAAAACTCGAATTCACTATAATACTTTTGGGTCTAGGGTATAATTTTCTGAGAAAATGTCTAGAGTGTTACATATCATTACAAAGGTAATTTTATGTTGTTTGTTGTCCTTGTCCTCAGCTCATTTTAAGGTCAGACTCATAGTTTTCCAGTTATTTGCAAGAAACTGAATTTGCACCCCTTTGCCACCCCTCCCCCTTAACCCATGGCGCAAATTAGTGTAACTTTTTACTGCGTATATTAGGCAGTGTATTCAACAATTTGGCATCAAAAACTTATTTTTTTTTGTTTTTTGAATGTTTAGGTTTGGGGCTATTTTGAACCAATTGTACTGGACTAAACTGCTTCATACTCCAAATTAAGTCGTCGAAGTAACGTGTTTCTCAATACATTCTTAGATACTAGTCTTTAACACTACTCAAAGAGTTACGGTAAAATGAAAGACTACTGAGACATATAGACATGCTGATATTGTTTTGTTTTCTTCTTTTTTACTATACAGGGTGTACCGCATTAGGTGGTCAATACTGTGAGGGTTGATAGCACAACTTGTTTCAGCAAGATCCAATATGTGTAATTCCAAAATCCCGCAATGTAAATATGAAAAATGATATACCGTTGGAAAGCCAACATGTTGAAGCAACTTTTATCAACTTTGCAGAGTTGTACGTATAAAGCACCGTTATGAAATTACTGTTTGAATTTTCGATGAAAAATCTATTTTAAAATTTCTATTAAGTTTGAGTAACGGTATCATGAAAGTAGCAATAATGTTGGCAACAGGAAAAACTTCAGCTTTTGTGAAATTTTATGTAGTTTCTGAAACTGATTATGATGAAATCTTGGATTAAGTCATCAGGAGGGCTGCAAATTATGATTTTGCATAACAAGTCACGATTTTTGATGACTTTCACAAAAAGAGCGATAACAAGGTAACGGTAAAAAAAAATCAGATTGTATTGGTAATTTTCTTGCTGAAACAAGTTGTGCTATCAACGCTTACAGTATTGACCACCTAATGCGGGACACCCTGTATATATTCCCCTAAAATTTTGGGGCTCGCTGAACAACAAGAAAAACTCTTCCTAGGATAATCGTATTACAAAACAAAGTTCATCCATCAAATCTCCGATAAAGCAGCTGGCTCGGTGTTTGACAAGCCATCGTGCTCGTTATTCTGCGAACTCCCTGCATTTACAAATGTCTCAATTCTCGTTAACCAGAAATAATAAATCTTATTTTCCATAATTTATTATTTTGGAGAAAACTTTTTCGTGAAAAAACGGACAAATTATAACAATTCGCATCTATTCGTCTATTCGCAAAAATGAGCGATTGTTGCCGAAATTCGCATCTATTTCGTAAAACCGAAATTTGCGTTCTTCTAGTCAGGGGCGGCGCATAAGGGCCCGCAGGGCCCGCGTGGCGGGGGGGCCCACGAGATTTAGGGGCCCAAAGCCACATGAAGAGTTTGTCGAACCATAAAACATCTGCGAAAAAAAGCAATAATTCAACGTAGATATTTTTGGTAGACAAGAATGGATATTCACTTTTCGAAGTCAAAACAAATGCTAAATTTATTGTTCCTCTCTCATCAGGTTCCTTAGAGAAACAAATTTAATATTGTCCTAAAATCTTTGAAAGTTCATGAGACATTCCGGATCCCCAAATTTGCTTGTGAAATTTGCTTTGCATGGCTGCGCTATTTGCTGTATTGTAGTCGCGGCTTGTAATCCGACCCACCCTTTTCCTTGCGAAGCACGATATTCGGAAAATAATTCTATAGGTTGTTCTGCAAATAAACTATCTTAAAACATTTTTGGTGAAAGTTTAGAAAAGGTACTATCCTTTTCTAAACTTACTAAATTCCAATCCACTTTGTCATGAATTGTTAAACACGAGCAAAATAGTTTGAGAGTGGTACTAAACTTAATTCAAACTAGTTAGTACGGCCTGTATATGTCGTTGAAAACTAAAATATTTTAGCTTTGCTGGCGGTATATACACGGCCAATAGGGCTGTGGTGCGGAGGCCACATTTGGTTTGAAAGGACTCTTGCCAAGATTCTGTATTGAATTTAATATTATCTACAAACGTTCTTAAAATTGTAAGATTTAAACTATAGCACACTTAAATTTAAGGCTGAAACAACGAATAGAGTAAATCTATTTTTATGATTCTTCGTTGTGTCAACTTCATACATTTCCTTCGATTTTGACAGAATGAAAAAAAAAATGGATTCGGATTGACCGTCTGTGTGCAGCATTAGGGTAGATTGGGCGTTCGTCTTCAAATCATAGGTTCGCGGGATCGAATCCCATTGTAGGCGTAGGTAATTTAGAAGAATTAAAATAAAAACGATTTTTCCATTTAAGTCAATGAATACTTTTTTATTTCCCAGACACGTGTTTCGACAGTCACTTACTGCCTTCTTCAGTGAAGAAGGCAGTAAGTGACTGTCGAAACACGTGTCTGGGAAATAAAAAAGTATTCATTGACTTAAATGGAAAAATCGTTTTTATTTTAATTCTTCTAATTAATACAGTCAATGCAAACTACGCGGATCCTACTTGTAATTGTAGGTAATTTATTATGCCTACCACCCAGGCCCGTGCGCAGGGGGGGGTTTTGGGGGTTGAAACCCCCCCCCATTGGCAAATGTTGCCAGAATTTTTTATTAAATACTATTGTTCTCATAAGGCAAAAATTTAACTTCATAAAAATGTAAACTGGCGTTGTTAATTTATACCTTGCCAAAAGAATTTTCTCTCGCCGCTAGACACCATCCAGTTCCGGACAGTTCAAGCACATTTGTGGTAGAAACTCATAAGTGTTGGTATGCAATCAAAGATAAATGTAACCGCGCGGCATGTGTAGATTGTAGTGGGTGAACTATTGTAGGGCATTGCAGGGGATTTGTGGTTGATTGCAACATTTCAAGGCTCTAGCTGCCAAGGTTTAGAGGTTACATCCGTCAAAAAATGAGATTTTAAGATGAAAAAATCAGCCATTGTACTCTATTCCGATTCCTTTATCAACCTCTATAGGAAAATGCATACTAAAGAAATGACTTAGCATGGGGTTTAGGTAGTTTTTTTCCCAAAATTCATTAAAATCTATTTAAAACGGCGTTACAAGCCGTGCTCTGTGGCCATGATTGTTCGGTCACTACTCTGTGATATAGAGATTCATAGAGAGAGAGAGAGAGAGTTTCTAAACTCGTCATGACCCGCCGCTAATTTATTATTCAGAAGAAGATGATAAGAAACATTCTTATTGTAGAATAATAACCTAAAAATGCGACTAATAAGTGGTATGGCTGACAACCGTATCACACTCACACTCCGAATTTAGTTGTCTTTGTAACGTTGACGATTACACATGCCACACGGTAGTCGTGAACGCACCATGCTCCACTAGGAGTTAGGGTAAATCAAGGTAGGTAAAAGCCTAGGGGAACGACTATCGTAACTATGAAGAAATCCTTATTCTCCTCGTGAAATATTGCCACCAGGATTAGATAAGATTTATACCTCAGGCTCGTCCCTTGGTATTTAGTTTACTATAATTCGGTGACTCAACCCTCGCTCCGCTCAGATCTCACACTGTCAGTCTCGCATTAAGGTACGTGTTCCTAGAGACGACTCTTGGGATGATCGCTCTGCGATCGTAATTTTGCATCCAATTCCGAGCCATATTTGCATATTTTTGTAATGGCGTTACTTTCCATGTGTCGACCATAACATGTCTGTATAGAAAATATGCGCGTATAGTGCTCATAACCGATGGTTTAACTGCGATCGCTGAGCGATCATCACATGAGTCGTCTCTACGAACACGTACCTTTAGAGAATTCGCGAATATTTTTGCGAAGCAGTGCTGTTGCGAAATAGGATAAGACGAAGTGCAAGCGCAGCGAGCAGTGAGCTAATGGAAAGCAATTTGTTGGATTTAGATCTCTGGCTCGTCCATACATTTACTCAAATCCTATAGCTCGTCTGTTAACTAAGATCTCGCTGTCTGTCACAATTCGCCAAAAAGTTTATACGTAGCGCTGCTTGGAAATAGGATGAAGCGAGCGCAACAAGCGGTGAGTTAATGTCAGGCAACTCGTAAGCTTTATATTTCTGACTCGTCCATACATATACTCAGACCCTGCACCTCGCCCTTTACTCCGCTCAGACCTCGCTCTATCTGTCTCGCTATTCAGTATTCGCGACGTAGTGCTGTTGCGGAACAAGGTAAGACCAGCGAGCGGTAAGCCAATGGATGACAATTCGTAAAATTTAGACATCTGGCTCGTCCTTAAGTTTACTTAAATCCTGTGCCTTGCCCTTCGCTTCATACAGACCTCACCATGCCTTTTGCGCTTTTCAGAATTCGCCTAAATGTGCGACGCAGTGATGGTGCTTAGAATGATAAGGCGAGGTGCAAGCGCGGCGATCGGTAAGCCAATGGACGCCATTTCGTGAAATTTAAACCTATGACTCGTCCGTATAACCTGTAGCTGTAGCTCAGAATACTCTGCGCGCTCAGACTCTGTCTGTCGTGCATTAGAAAAACAGCCAACATGTTTGCGATATAGACCTCGGACCTGGAACCTGGATATATGACTCTGGATTTGCTTGACAACCGAATTCCGCTAGTTTGTGTACAGCACTGGGCTTTTGGGAGTCTATGGTCGCCTTATTATAGCCTGTATATTTTAAACTTTAAATATACCTTTCAATGAAAAATTTGAATATAAGTTAAACCCTCCCCTTGGATGATTCCTGCGCACGGGCCTTACCACCATCTATAGAGGTCGATACTGCGCCGTATGAGTGCTTTTATTTTAAAATAATAATAAAAAAAACCATTGATGAAATCATTAATTTAATAGACGTTAAAACTAGAACGCTATTCTCAATATAAGAATGCAAAGAGTGATAGTAGTTCTTAGCAAAACTATTTTAAGTACGACGTTCTTAATTTTAGTAGAAACACTGTAACGGCAAAATCATGTTTCAAAAGAGTTAGTTTAAGGTCAATTGACACTTTTTAGTCATCAGTCGCAGTCATATCATACTGAGAAATTACTGCCGAAACGGGCGATGTGCCTACACCGCAGGCCGAGTAACGCGAAGCCATGGATCGGTATAAAGAACGAGGCAAGGAAAAAGAAGAAAGTGTCAGTCATTTCTCATACAAATTGACCAGATAGTAAGTCAGTCAATTAACTGACAATTATGTTATGGAAAATAACTGCGCCTGATGACTGAAAAGTGTGGATCGATCTTCAAGAGTGCTTTGGATTGATTTTACTCTGCTTTTTTTCTCAGTGTAGGGGGGCCCACTCAAAAAGTTGGCGGGAGGGCCCGAGTGAAGTTGTTCCGCCACTGCTTCTAGTCTAAACCATATCAACAAAAATTAGAGCAGGGAAGCCATCAAACTTGCAATAAATACCGCAAAGTCACTGGTTGGTGACGTATTTAGGGTAAATGCCGCTCAGACTGTACAGCTCGTATCTATGAATGATGAAGTCCAAGATATAACTTTCCAATTCATTGGCGATAGTATGTACAATATCTATAAAATGCCTTAAATTAAACGTCTCGAACACAGGAGACATTTTGGTTGTCTTTCTTAACTCTATCGATACTATTACATGCGTTGCTCGCAACCTCATTTCAGCATTTTCATATCCTTCTCGCCGTACTCGACATGTTAGTTGAGTCCTTTTTACCACAGACAATTACTTCCTATTAAATACAACGTATGACCCTCAAAAGTTCTTATCACTCACACTGAATTAACTTAAAGTTGTGCTTTGAAGTTTACAGGCTTAAACCTGAAGGTTCGTCGAACTTACATAACTTTGCATGTGTTTAGTAAAGAATTTTCTTCACCTATTGACATTACATCTTACCCGTACATTGCTGGATGCATTCTCCATATGATGAATTCATGACTGTTTGCAACCTAATCGTGTCGATTGAATTCAATGATTTCATAAACTAGTGATTGATTTAATTGCATTGATGTCATTCGGTAGAATGATCAAAGCACAAGCTATTAGACAGTAGAAACAAAAAGACCGCTTAATTGCAAGAAGCAATGTTCAGTTTATTGTAAGATGTTCAGAACAAAACAAATAACAAAAGACCCTACGAAACAACCCCTAAAAATCTTAAAAACGGTTTTAGTCTAAGAAAAATGGCATATTTGGTCGGCCAAAATCCTACATCGGAAATTTTTTTGGATTATGGTTGGGAATGGTCCCCAGATTATGGCGTTAAAAGTCCCAACCGATTGGGGGTCCGCAACCTTAAAAAAAGGGGGGAGGGGGGCATTTTTTTTTATTTAAGATTTTTTTTAAAAGCTCCATAATTTTTGAAAGAATGCTAGTTTTGCCGTAAAATTTTATATAAGTATTCGCAATAAGTTGAAGATCATTTTAAGGTAAACACTGAGTCGCTCCGGTCAAGGATCCCCATTATCCCCAATTTCAATTTGTCAAAATGGCATGTCCATAACTCCCCCAAAATTGGAGCAGAGTGCTAAATTTTGTTACCCCCTTTGTTTAAGGTTGCGGACCCCCAATCGGTTGGGACTTTTAATGCCATAATCTGGGGACAATCCCCAACCATAATCCAAAAAAATTTCCGATATAGGATTTTTGCCGTTCGATGGCCATATTTTGGTCCAATTTTCTTAAACTATTTGTTCGTCTCTCGTTTATCTTGTTGTGAAATATTTGTGAAGCCAGTGCTAAGGTTTTTGATTACAATTCCTAACGGATGTCGTCGATTCTATTATATTCTAAACTATAATAATCGGCACTACATCTATAGCCCTTTCTAACCCTATTTTCATTTAGACTAGAACAATGATCACGTCACTCTAGTCTAATAAAATCAATTGTTCTGTTCCGTTGCGAAAAACTGCCGTGGGTTGCATGAAACATAAAATCATAAGTAAGTCACGTTTAAGTTCCAATTGCATATATCAAATCAAAAAACCTATCCATATTCTCAACCGCCCTACATTTCTCGACGGCAGATAAAACACATTGCATAAATGTGTATAAAATTGCCCTGTATATCTGTTGAACGTAACAAATTTCAAATAAAACAAATGTGTTTTAACGTATGTTACAACACTGCAGTCAGTCCCTCCCAACTATATGTACAACAATATAAGAAATAGGCGGAAGCCTTAATTGGCGCCAACGGACGCAATGTCTTATAAGACACTCATGCACTTGCAAATGAATCACATACAATTTCACCCATTTATTGAAAGGTATTTTATCTTATCTTTACTTTTTTTTTCGACTACATATTTGAATATAATATTCTGAACTTATCGGGCGTATACATAGGCGAAAGATATTCAATGATTGCTAAAATTGTAAAAAAAATTCTGATAACACCTACGCCTACACACGTACATAAACTGATCTATTGGCTGATATAATAAATTTTATTAGTCGGGAGATCGTTTAAGAAATGTACGAGTACTACATAATATTTTATTTCGATAAGTTTTTTACCTGCCATTAATTATTATTTTTTTATTGCAGAGAAGTCAACTGAAATCCGTCTCGAGTCCTTCAATATCCGATCAATGTAACGATTTTACACCATCATCGCTCATCGAATCTAACGATCGAATCAGACCGAGTCCGCCAACAACAAAACCGCCAGGAAAACACCCGTATCCAACTAATGTCCAGCATAATAAGGAGCCGTCGAAAAAGATCGATACTACAGATTCAACCAGCTCAGAATCGACCCGATATCGTTTTGGCAATCTCATATGGCGATCGAGTAAGGAGCGACGAAAAGTGAAGTACAATCGTAAGGATAAGTGCAATTCGGGTGATTCGGGCATTCAAATTGAATTGGAAAATGATGAGTTGTGCGATCGAACCGGAATCGAAAATTTGGTAAGTTTTATTGGTGGAATCGCCTGTTTTTGATAGTTTAGTACATATGTATGATATAATTGCTGTAATCTATGTTTGGTGGTCTATTGAATGAATGTAAACACAACGCGTCTGAAGTGGTGGTTCGATAAGATAACGTCTGGGAGAGGCATCACACTTTAAGAGTAACTTGTATTGACATTTGAGTGAAGGACAGGTTAATATTTTGAAGGTTTTATTTTTTCAAAACGATTCAATTTGCCAAATTGGGATGGGTAAGAAGTTTAATTAGGGTGACCAGACGTCCCCCTTTAGAGGCACATGCCCAGCTTTTTCTCTCGGCCTTCCCTGGCCGCGTTTGGTGCAAATGCCCCTTTTGTACCTTTTAAATAAGAAGCAATTTCAAGGTTTACTGATTTATCTAAATCATGGGTGTCCAACATTTTAGCTTTTCGGGACCACATTGATCGAAGACGCATAAATAAAATAAATAATGAATAAATGGGTTACAAGAGTTCTCTATTATTATACTTCCGTAACAATAATACTTTTGAATTTTGTATATAAATTAAAGCAATTAATTTATTAATGAATAACAAAAAAGCAAGGCGAAACGAATTCTATTTTGTGAGGACCTTCTTAAAGTGAATTAAATAATAATCTCTGATATGTTAAAGTCGAAGGCTTAATAACATTCAGAGAACTCTACCGTGTTAATAATTTAGCCATATTTTACATGCCAGGAAACATTCGCTGACAACAGAAATGTTTTGACATCGCTAATATTTTATTTTAATAATTTCATGAAATATAAGCGGTGGTAAGTGGCGGCATATTTAGGATAGAAAGGGCTGTCACAAAAGACCGGTAAAGTAAAACTGAAGGACTCCATATCCGTCCGTTATGGGATCTCCCAAAAATATAAGAGGCAAATGCAAAAACCTTTTCCCTATTTTATCGTTAGAGTATAATCTATAATATTGGGTGTCTTTCAATTAATTTATTTAATTTAAACGAAGCATAGCATTGACATCGGCGGCACGTGAATAATTGTATGAACATACGAACCCGTTATGAGATATGCTGCGAAGACGTTTTTCCCGATTCGGACGCCACGGTTTGCACTGCTTATGTCAATAGATATTAAAACACCTCTCTTGCTCATATTGCCTGAGAAATGAAAATATGTACTTGAAACTGGTCGATTATTTCCGCAAATGCACTCCGTGGCTCAGTGGTTGAGATGTCACTCTATATCTGAGTTGCCGGAGCGTGGGTTAAAATCCCACTGTGACCATGGATGTTTGTGTTGTCCCCCTCTCGATCCCTTACCCTAATTTTCGTTCCCCCATGGTCATGCTTGCACTAAAGGGTTGTCCCTAAAGCCTTGACATTAACATAAAAAAAATACCGGCGTAAAGAGGGCTGCGCTCGCAATACGAGGATTTTTTTAGATACATAGTGAATAATTTTGCATATATGTATATATTTTATAGGCAAGAAATAAGAATTATGGACAATATTAATGAAATGCTTCTTGTAAATCTATATTTGGATTGGTCTAAATAAACGCTTTTAATTAGACCAATCCAAAAGTAGATTTACTATGTATCATGGCTACACATATTAACTGAATTTATTAGCTGTAAATCCGTTACCGTTTTTCCGAATCAAGAAACAAGATCTTATATGAAATGGCTCCGCTGAGCCCATTCCACCCAAAGCTTTCTTATGAGTTTTGGGAAAGTAGACTTTTCAAGATATTCAGAGACACCCTGTTAATTTGGTACTACAAACTTCATAAGTGTTTGTGACAAACACTATTACCATTCTATGTATTCCATGTTCATTATTTGGTCCAGTCACAAGATGTGCTTCAGACGCTGCCCTTTTCTTCTTCTTCCTTGACTCGTTCTTTATACCGCTCCATGGCTTCGCGTTGCTCGACCTGCGGTGTAGGCACATCGCCCGTTCTGGTGATAATATCTCAGCATATTTCTACAGGCAGCTCTATCTTGGATCGTGTCATCGCCGAGACCAATGCGTTGTTGTTGCTTTTTCATTTGACACATCCAGGTGTTCTTCGGTCTGCCTCTGGCCTTGGGTCCATCAAGGGGAACTTCCATTGATATCGCTTTCTTTGCGGGGTTCTCAGGCGGACGCCGTTGAACATGGCAATACCAATCCATTTGTCGGTCTTCGAGCTTTTCGGTGATTGGTTGGTCTATGGACAAGCTGCCTCGGATGTAGCTACTCTTGATGTGGTCCCTTTTCGTAACACCAGCTGACATGCGTAACATTTTCATTTCAGTCGCTGTCATTTGTTGTCATTTTCATTTCAGACGCTGCCCTGGTATTGTGAAACGCCTTTGCTAAATATTTGATTCCCTAAATTTCTGGTTAGGATAAAGTTATTCGAATGAAAATTTTCAGGCATATTCCTTATGCAATTTTCTTAAAACCGCCATCGTAATTTTCAAATTTGCAGACATATATACATATTAAGGAGCTGCACACGCACTAATTTAAATTTTGCAAATTTACTGCTATTTTCTTTTTCTTAGCAAAAGTCAAGAGGCTTAGTAATTAACGTATATTAGCTCATGCTAAACAATATTTGTGGAAAGTTCCATATCGGTACTTATAGCAGTTTAGAAAAACATAGGTGAAAAAGAACGCTTAGCTTCAAACGCCCATAGCTCCGTTACCGTTACTCCAAACTGGAGAAAAGTAACTGATAGGAAATGTACCCATCGAGTTCTTTGATTTGAGTACCCATACGTCCATGTCCGATAAAAACGGAAACAAGTCAACTTTTTCAAATCACTGGGACACCCTGTTATCTTCGCCCTACCAACTTCTAAGTATTTCGTGCTTAAGCCTATTATCATTCTACACATTCCTACCAAATTTCATGACAATCGGTAAGCCGTTCGCGAGTTATTTAGTGAACAAATTTTCAAATGTCCGGGACACCCTGTTATCTTTGTCCTACCAACTTCTAAGTATTTCGTACCAAAAGCTGTTATCATTCTACACATTCCTACCAAATTTCATGACAATTGGTTAAGCCGTTCGCGAGTTATTTCTTCTTCTTCTTCATTACCGTAACTCCTAGTGGAGCATGGTGCGTTGATGACTACCGTGTCCCGTGTGTAGTCATCAACGTTACAGAGACAGCTGAATTCGGAGTGTGATACGGTTGTCAGCCATACCACTTCCTAGTCGCATTGTTAGTTTATTATTCTACGATAAGAATATTTCTTATCAACTTCTTCTGAATAATAAGCTTGCGACGAGTCGTGCCGAGTTTGGAAACTCGTTTCTCTATGAGTGTCTATTTCACAGAGTGCCGACCGAACGATCACGGCCACAGAGCACGACGCGAGTTATTTAGTGAACAAATTTTCAAATGTCCGGGACACCCTGTTATCTTTGCCCTAACAACTTCTAAGTATTTCGTGCCAAAGACTATTAGTAGAAAGACTACACATTCCTACCAAATTTCATGACGATCGGTTGAGCTGTTCGCGAGTTATTTAGTGAACAGACGGACGGACAAAATGTGTTTAAGAATTAATTGAGTTTGTATGTATATTGAAAATTCCCTTTTCTGTTGCTTTGGATCATAATAATCGTCTCTCTCTCTCTCTCTGGTTCCTTTTAATCCCTAGTGGAGCATAGGGCGTTGACTACGGTGCATCTCTGTAGTATTTTGACATGGCAACTTACCAGTTCTATTGGAAATGCGCGGCGTGAAGGCGTTTACCATCATGAAGCTCGACCTTGCAGGTCTGGACCGCTGTTGAATGCTCACATTGCTTTGGGAGTTGTGATGGTAGTTTAGATATTTGTTCCCTCTCGAATTTACAATTATGTATAGTTAATACTCGCACCCACCATCCGCTGTCACTACGCTTCCAATGTAAGTAAAGCTCTCGACTTTTTCTATCGGTTGTCCGGAGATAGAAATTGTGCTTTGCTCTTCTGATGTCAAGCTCAGGTATTTAGTTTTAGCGGCATTAATTTTTAAAGCAGCACTTCGATCTTCACGATGCAAAGCATCCGTCATTTGAGCCAGATGATCTGGTGTGTTTGAGAGAAGGCAAATATCGTCGGCGTAGTCCAGGTGCTGAAGGAAATCAACTAATTTCCACCTGATACCCTTACTTTTATTTTCGCCTAGAGAATCGCAGATTACGTCGTTGATGGTAATACTAATAAGAAACAGCACTGGTGATAAAATACAGCCTTTTCTGACTCCATTGTTCACCTCAAAAAAGGACTAGACAATTCACCCTTTTGCAGGACATAACATTGGGCTCCGTTATGGAACTCCTTTATGGTGGAAACAAGTTTCTCTGGTAGGCCTCTCCTACGTAAGGCCGTCCAGATATAAGCCCGGTCAATGCTGTCAAACGCCTTCTCGAAGTCAATGAACATAAGATGTAACGGGGAACTCCATT
Organism: Microchrysa polita; assembly: GCA_949715475.1. Classification (NCBI taxonomy): domain Eukaryota; kingdom Metazoa; phylum Arthropoda; class Insecta; order Diptera; family Stratiomyidae; genus Microchrysa; species Microchrysa polita. Next base: position 111,553,017 of record OX454416.1, on the reverse strand, counting down.
CAGCGGATTGTTCAATTATAATTTGGATGGTATTGATGTAATCGCTATATATGAAAAACCCTCACGAAAACCAGCTTGTTCATTGATTTGTATACGAGGGTCATTTCAAAAGTCTCCGGCCTTACCGGGAAAGATTAATGCTACATTCAAGTTCTCTTGCCAACCATAAGATGGCCTTTATTTATGTATGCCATAAAAATTTCAAGTCATTCCGATTAGTACAAAACACATAGTACCCTTCCAAAGTTGGCAGATGAGATTCCTTGACAACAGTGGATAAAATCGAGTATCGCGCGGTGATAAAATTCCTCTATTTGAAAGGGAAAAAAATTCGGAAAGTGAAAGAAAGAGTTAGACTCCGTGAATCGTCTCCCTCATTTACAACCAGTGGCCGAGTTCAAACGCGGTCGTACAAGCATTTGTGACGATGAACTTTCTGGACGTCCAAAAACTGTTTCCACGGAAGATATCGTCAGTTTAGGTCACACAAGCGAGATGGAAGATCGCCGATTAACCATTAAGGAAATTTACACATGTATGGTTGCAATGGCGAAATTGAATGAATTGAGGTTCGAGTTGCTTCACGCCCACCCTATTCAGGTATTCACCAGACCTAGCTCCGAGTGACTTTTTTTGTTTCCCAACTTGAAAAAATTTCTGGGTGAGAAAAAATATGGGTCAAATACCGAGGTTGAAGAGGCACTAATCCTGTATTTTTTAGGTTTACCTAAAGAATTTTTTAATGATGATCTGAAGGGTTGGGAAAAGTGTTTGACAAAATGTATTGACTTGCGTGGAGACTATGTCGAGAAATAAATTTTTTTTTGGCCTGAATTATGTGTTTTTCTTTAAAAGGCCGGAAACTTTTCAAACGACCCTCGTAATATTCACTAAATAGCTAAAAATCTGTTTGAAAATGAAAGTGGGGTATTGTCAATACCAACCAGTCAACTATGGCTACAGTATGACCCCCTCTAAAATATTCACCGCAATGGGCTACACAATTGCTAGATGGTTTCGTCCACTGGTATGACGACTCATCAGGAGCTACCTTGTTCATACCAGTGAGTAGCTCGACCATTTTTTGCAATGTGTTTTGCACTCCGACTAGTGTCAGAATGCAACGAGTTTGCATGTCGCTTGTACTTTAATATGAACAATTCGACAATGAGGTCACGGGGCTGTCATAGGAACAAGTTCTACTAAGAAAAATTTCTTTATTTATGGACTAATTTTTCTTCAAACCTTTTATAAATACGTTTCTATCGACGTTACAAAATATTGTGTAATGATGGACGAAATCGAACATTGGGGTCATTGGGCTGCCATAGAAGCCTGTTTTTCAGAGCAAAACTTTATTTTATGGACCAATCTTCACTAAACTTTATGAAGTTTCTGTTGAAAATACAGTGCAAAAATTGAAACGGATAAATTCGGACATTAGGGCAATGGTGTTGCCATAGAAGCCCCACTCGCAAAATCAAGTTTTTTTTAAAGATATTTTAGTTTTTTGTTTATCAGCTGATATTTTCCGACTTTCACATAAATCCGTTTTTTTTTTTGGAATCACAAAACATAAGTTGAGAAATGGATAAAACTCGACTATGGGATTATGGGGCTGCCATAGAAACCCGCCCTCATAAGCAGATTTTTCTAAGGAAATCGTCGAAATCAGATCATGGGCTATGGAGCTGCCATAAAAGCCTTAAACACAACCTGTTTACACGACGGAGCAGACAAAATCGGAACACAAGCCAATAGAAGCTATTAGACCGAAAAAAAGTGAAGGGACTGTGCCCGTAATCAGCCTCGGTCTCGTTAATGCTTGTCTTTTTCATAATTGTTGTACAATTGTTAACAGAATAAAATTAATTATTCGTAATGCATATATCTAATTTATGCTGCCAGCTGGGTGGAGTCTATTTAAAAAAAAGGACAAAATCGTGTTGGGTAAGACTTGTCTTTGACGAATGGAGGCGTTTCGAATGTTTGAAAATGAACAAAGAGAAAGAAGTTATCGAGCAGATTAACATAGCAAGAAGTGTAAAAATTTATAGGATCTGATCCTGGTTAAGTGGGCGACTTCTGCTTCAACATTTGCCGTAAATTGACTGTTAAATGTCTTAAAACTTAAAACTACTACCCCTTGTAGCTTAAATTCTTTTGAAAATCAATTCAAACAGCGAAATGTCAAAATCTGAAATTATGGCGAAAACGAGCGCATCAAGATGTGATGGGTCGTAACTTCTGAACTATGTGCTTTTGTTAAGTTAACAAATAAATCTGCTGCGTTCCGACAGTTTTTACACTTTGTGATATATATTTGTAAGAGTCTGCATGGTCACTTCTGAACGCATCGCAGCTAATGAGCCGAAAATAATTGAAAATTATTAGTTAGTGGAAATAGTCCTCATCGATATAATTCGGCGAAACTCATCTAGCACCTAAAAATCCCTACGGTTTGATAAACTGCCTTTGTGAGCGCAAAATAAAATACATTTTGTTACTATTGAGTTTGAGTTGCATTATCCAGTTGCGAAAAGGCAAAAACATATTTTATATTTTTACGAGACCTCACAACAATGCATTATCAAGGAGTATTCTATTCCGCTTCCTTTTTTTAGTATGACCCTAAGCACAGATAAGAAACTATTGATAGTTATGTGCCCTACGTTTAATAAAAAAATTAAAGTTTAAATAAATTGTTGTATTTTCTGAAATTTTAGAGACTGACATTGCAATGTGAAACCAATTTTGATATTTTAATTATTTATCTACAACTTTGTTCATTTTACAACTCACTAAACATGTTAGAATACATGGAAGCAATTTCATTAATGAATTCTTCAATATTTAATGGCTTTATGCCATCCAATAAAGACCCACATAATTTACGAAATATAACTTCGTCCTATGGAACATTACATCCAACACGATTAAAAAAAACCCTCTACCAATATTACGCGCCTAAAATTCACTACATTGATTACACGTCCTTATCGTCCATGATGTGTTATCATCATAATGGACAGATAAGACTTCGAAAAATTGCTCAATGATTATATAGTAATACCTCGTAATACCTGATAGTTTTATGCTATATCATAATTTATATCCTACATTACACATATCGGTAGGCCAAACAAAATTTATTTATTGACATTTTGATATATTTTTATATACTTACTTGCGTTATAGGAAATACCTCCATTCGCACTTAATACTCGTGTACGACGAGTGAATTCAGCAAAGACGGCACGCAACATGACATCGTTTCCGTCATCGGCCAAAGCGAAAGCATTGCGCAAGGTGGAAAGCAACGAACATAAATTGGGCGAGCCCTTGACGGGTCCGAAACGATCACTAAGTCAACCGTTGGGTTTGGATCGAATATCGACAACAGGTAAGGATTGTGTGATTGGTATGCATAATGATAGGATTGAATGATTTATTTTTATTTGTATTTTCGCAGGATATGATGAAAGCGATGCTGACAGTGCACCGTCACAGTTGGGAATTCAAGGTAGGCGAATTTATCAGCTAATTTCTGAATATGACTAATTTTAATACAAAAGTATTAGTGTTTTGGATCTTCTTCACTTTATGTTTGTTTATTCAACCGTTTTAGAATACATCCCGAGTCCACACTGTAAACTTTTTGCGCAACTGTATAACTATTTAAAGGTCGATCCACACTGTTCAGTCATCAGTCACAGTCATTTTCCATACAAGTTGATAGATTGTCAGTTAATTGTATGGAAAATGACTGTAACTGGTGACTGAGTAGTGTGGATCGACCTTAAACATAATGTTTCAGTAATTTACTTGTTCTCGAGTCGTGTTATAGTAGTTGCGGAACAATAATGTCACGTCCAAACTGTAAACAATTGTTTCGGTTCGGTGCCTTTGTTCCACTTGTTTATGCTTACATAGCCATCTATCATGCATTTTGTTTCGCGACTGTTCATAAACAGTGTAGCAACATGTATATTATAGAAACTGTTTGTAAATATTTGTTTATAACAAATTATAACAACTGTTCGTGTAGACAATATTTTGATTTTTTTCCCAATAGTTCATTAACAAATTGATTCAAGATGAACAAGGCGAGAAGTTGTGCTTGTTGATGTACGCATTAATTATATTCGTTTAGTGTTATTTTATCTTAGACACTTATTAACACCATTGTTATTGAAAAGAAAGTATTACTTTATCGTATAAGGCGCTCCATAGAAAATGAGCTTGATTCGCTTAATATAATCAATTGCACAGTCTATGGCGACTCTTTCAAAAATTGCTTGGCTACTACTACTATGGAATCTATACAAGCCAGAAGCATTAGGTACACAAGTATATACACTGAGAAAAAAAATCCCATTAAACCAATAGGAATTAGCCATTTTATCCCATTGGATTTAGTCAATGGGAAAATCCCATTATTGGGTTAATAGGATACCATTAATTCAATGTGATGGAACATCATTAAAATAATTAGATCGAACTATTAAATCAATGTGATATTATACTATTAATGTTAAACGATAACCTATTAATGCAATCATGTTATCCTATTGCCCCAATAAAAGGACATCCCATTAAATTAATATGATTTTCCCATTGAAATTATAGTTTATCCTATAATATGGATAATGGGGCACCCTATTAAAACAATATTTTTTTCTTATTAGGACAATAGTTATTTCATATAAATTTTATAGTATGTCCCTTTGAAAATACCGTTACCTCAATAACACGACAGGAGAGATGTTGATTATTCATTTCAGTGAAGAAATGGGTTTGAATAGGAAAAGGTTGAACGTTAGTAAAAACAAGTTGGAATCCAGTGTTCAAAAATGGACCATTATTAAATAAATAAAATGAAAAAAATCACTACATGTGTGAATTGAACTAATAAACCAGTTAAACAAAATCTTACGCCATTTTAAAATAGTATACGCGGTCTTTTGAAATAAAATTTAGGTGAACAATATTTTTTTCCATCACTGTACATATAAAATTGTATATAAATACACGGGAGTATGAAAATGAAAATCATGATTAAGTCCCGAATTCGCATCTATTTCAAATTTACAAAATATCGAATTCAGCGAAAATTGCTGTTTTAAAAAATAAATGCGAAATCCACCCATTTGTACTTTTTCCACGAAAAGGTTAATTTTCTTTCAAAAAATCAGCTAAGAGAAAATATTTTTCCATCTCAGATTGATTTTTGCATTTGAATTGAATTTTTGCAAAATTTCCAATATTCAGAAATTTTTAATGCGAAATTTCATTTTTTGCAAAATATCCGTACCTTTAATCATAAATGCATAAGCATACGTTTTAAAATATTGGCAACTAACTGTAAATCTGAATCAATGTTATTAGATAATCCCATTAGTCTAAAATGTAGGTCCTATTAGAAATTCAATGGTTTATAATCTCATTAAACTAATAGGATAAAACTATTAACTTGTTTAAAATAGCCGAGGCGAAAAGTTAATAGGAGTCCCATTAACAGGTTATGGGGTGTTTTTCTCTGGGTGTAGAATTGCTAGCAAGTGATTCAGAGTAAAAATTATGTCACACTACTTCTCTTCGAAATATGATGAATCTTGTCTTCAGAACAATACACAATATTCTATTAATCCGTGAGAAAGCATAAAATTGTGTACATTATGGCTGCGCTTTTATGATTTACGATAATAAATTTACAATGTACAACACACTTCACCTCTCATCTGAACTCTTTTGGGTTGTTAATATTTTATGACATCGTTATGATTTTATTTTTATTGTTGCGCCGGTATTGTCTTTGACAGATTTGGTTTTTGGTTTTAATTAGATTACGTTGTTGGTGTTGTAGTAGCGACGATTACGCAATTATGTGGTACTACACACCTACTTTATTTTGGGAAAATGAAATTTGAAGGGCACTGATCATATTGTGTCATTCGTACCAATGCTTACAAGCATTAATTGTTATGCTTTGTCTTTAACAATGTAGATAGCTCAACGATCTATTAACATTAGACGTAACTGGCATCAGCGAATTGAAATCCAGTCCCCTCAACTTGAGAAATATAATTTTATTCGCCTGGAAATTCGACGATTAGTTATTTTATATTCGTAAAAACATAAACATAATTTCGGACACAAATTGTATCCTTCTTCAGAGCAATTCTATCAATTTCCATATAAGATTATCTGGAATAATATAACTAGACATTATATAGAGTTTCTACTAACTTATTACATACCTAGGCATTTTTTCTTAACCGGAGAGAGGTCGCGAGTCGGTGTTCTTGCCTTGCCCTATAACTTAAATATGGAATTTCATAATGCTTCATGAATAAATAGCTTGGGCGATTGAATACTTAATCCACACAAGGAATTTTGATCGAATCTCATCCTTGAGGGCAGTCCGTAGTACTATTATCGCGGAGTGTAGTTTTCATAATACTGGTAGAAATGCTTAAGAGCAGGGGTTTCTAATCCGTGGTCCGTTAGGCCGCGCGACTTGCATTAAATTAGGGTAAATGAGTATAACGGCAAATCTAGGAGAGTTATCAATGCGAAATTCGATTGGGGGTCGTAACGTGTATTTTAATAAAATTTGCCTATCCTCCCTCGTGTTCGACGTTTGCCGATGTGGTTTTCCGTGTTTTCTCTCGTTTTCATACCGCAAAGCAGGAAAAATGTAACAACAAAGCAGATTGCAAAATGGGAGTATGATGGGAACATAAGAGACTTCTGTAGCTGTTGCGTAAAAAAATTAAATGCCAAATGTTGAAGACAGAATTTAAGAAAACACCATCGGCCAGCAATCGTTTGTTTTAGTTTGGAGGGTAGGAACTATTCGTGAAAACCTCACCAGTCAATCCACCACATTAGCGGACACAGACACAGTTGGAATTGAGGTCGTTAAATTGAAGAAATGCCAAAATACTGGTGATTAGATTAATTAATAAGCTATGTCCTTGCAAAAGTATAGCAAACTATGCGTCGCACGATTCCTATTTTCCTGATGATAATTCTTACATTGCACATATCCGGTGGCTTGTTTCCATCTCGATTGGCACATACCTTTAAGTAGGTACTCTTAAAAGCTCAGTTTCAATCATAGCCATTTTTTAGATATCCGGCTAAGGCATCAAGAAAACAATTTTTTTTCGCTCTTACGGATATAGCTTCCATTTTTCAACGAACTCCCAAAGCTTAAAATCTTAATAGCGAAGCAGCACCCAATTTCAACCAACCAACCAGCAGATAGACACATTTTTATCCCAAATAAAGCGAAGTTGGTCGAAGAAAATGATGAATCAATACACCTAGTGGATATCATAAATATTTTAAGGTGGTTATCTCGCCAAAAGTTTGTTCATGGACTGGCCGCTGCGAAGAAGTGTGAAAAAGGCGGTGGAACTAGCCATCCCTGTGAGGTAATAATAATAATATAATGGGGTACGACATGCAAGACTGCACAGACACATAATTTACATATCCGCATCATCACACCAACAACAAAAATTATTTGGATGCATAGAGTTTAATTTTTATCAGTATTTGTCTAATTTTACAAAACTAACGGTAAAATTAAAAGAGAGCTAGAGAAAGAGAGGGTGGTTCACCATTACGGTTAATCGTGTGAGCCTCGGAGCTGGCGGCTTCGCATAACCCGAGCCTCGAAGGGGCTAGTCAGGGAGAATGGCCTTGGTGGAAGATGCCTTCGCGCCTATATCTGACTAGTTTGTGAATTGATGACCACACGGCCCGAATCGCATTGCTGACTAGTAAACTGGAGGGGCCGCCCAGATGTGAAAAGCAGCGCTACGAGTCTGCACAGGCTCGTAGTCACAGGTTCAACGAGCCTGGGATATGTACATCTGAATATTGTACGTGAGGCTTAACCAATAGGGGCCGAAGGAAGATCACACCTGCTATAGAGAAGTCTTTAGCGAATAGTGTACCACGGGGATGGGTGTGCCCAGGGGACCATGGTCCTTGCCCATCAAGGTGTTGGCCTCGTGGTGGCTGTAGGTTGTTACCCGAGTCATCGAGCTGGTGATGCAACCCCGGGGATGGGTTCCTGAAGGTGAGTGCATTCGCCGGATGGAGAAATCCCCCTCTGACAAAACGACCATGTCAGTAAACACCGAAGGTCCAAACAGACCGAAGGACCGGGAGATAAGGCCGAAAGGCTAGGTGCTCCCCTGACGGTATACCCGTAGATGGTAAACTTGTCCTTTTCGCCCTCCCCGCAGGGGAAGCTGGGTCCTTGTGCCACAGAGCATCTGTGTAGAAGGGCACCGATTTTTGGTGAGTGGCGTCACCTCGGACACGAGCTGCACGGCGGGGGGACCTTGTATGGTTTATACGTCATGGCGTCGATCTATATGAAGACCTACGGGCGATGACACTTCTGTGCTCCCAAGTCATGGCGGGTAGCTCTTGGCATGGCTGACTTTCTCCCATTCTCTTGCGGAAAGTTAGTCATACAGGCCGAGCACGATGTGGTGATTCGGTGATACCTTGGTGAGGCGGTGTCACTATAAGTAATAGTGTCAGCTTTGGAGCTGGCGGCTTCGCATAATCCGAGCCTCGAAGAGGCTAGTTAGGGAGAATCGTTTGGTGGAAAATGCCTACGCGCCTACATCTAAGGTCCAAAACATTCGAAGGACCGGGAGGTAAGAGCGCAAGCTCAGGCACTCCACTGACGGTATAGTCCCGTAGTTGACTGACTAGTGCCCTGTCCGCCATATCTTCAATTTTCGAGTCCCAAAGCCCTTTTTGCAATACTCGCTTTCCTTGCATGTTTGCTCCACTCAAGGACCACTAGTCGCTTTGTCTGTCCTACATACATGCAACGAATCTTGTTGATGTCGTTTTTAGTGTGTTTTTAATTCTCGGCCTTTGTTGAGACTAGTTTCTTGCGTGGTTGTTGTTTGTCCATTGAAACAATGTTCATATCGACGTCGATACTTCCACCATGCTTTTCTTCTAGACTAGGCCCGATATTACCTGTTGCTGGTAACCTTTTGCTTTGATGTCAGCCAGTATGAATAACACGTATTTTTCTGTCGTTCAGTGGTTCAAACAACTATATTTTTTCAGATATAAGACGCCACAGTAATACCGTTATAACCTCAAAACAACTGAGCCCTTAGCAACACACACACAAGACACACTTTGCAACAATTCTTTAAAATGCTTCGAGTCGATAATGTAAAGGTAGTTTGATTAAAGCATTTTACCCATTTCCCTAGAAATTAGTAACTGCTGCCTTTGGTATTATATATGGACCAGTGTTTCGTCTTATTTTTTGAGGGCCGTTGTAGATTTGCCTTGAAAATTGTGGTAGAAAGATAAGATAAAAAACATCTACCACAAAAGCTAATTTACTGCTATTTTTTACTTAAATTCATTATCGACTCACACGACTTGAAGCATAAGTCTGTTATGTTCACTTTTAGTAGTCATCGGAGTCTGTCTGTTATGTTCACTTTTAGTAGTCATCGGAGTCTTTAGTTTAAGCAGCCTAATCTTGAGAATTTTATGGCATACAACAAATTTAAAAAATATTCTGTTTCGTACGCATTGCTTACAGTCAAAAACACTTTATAAATATTTTCTATTTTTGGATATTATCGCGATGCTTAGATATACGTATTTCGCTGGTCACCGTTGGGGAGGCACTGCTCTCATTACTCTTCCCTTGTGAGTGGCCAGGAAGGTTCCATATGATGGCACGACCTGGCATTCGACAAGTTCCAGTCAGTCAGGCATGAATCGAATCGGACCATGAGGTCATGGTGATCGTAGTTTTCTGGCCTTTAACGGTAAAATGTTCTTTCGAAATGTACACTTGTTCTACGACATATCGTAGTTGATTAAGCGAAGAAAAATCCTTCCCCATTATGAAAATTCTTCATTGGCGACACACAACTGGCCGGATTGCGTCTTTCCTATAAGATAGTCTTGAGTGAAAACGAATTCTGTATTTCTATACCCATATTGGTTCGGCAAACATACAGCAATTACAAACCACGAAAGGATTCCAAATGGATCTCAGGGCCCATAAATTTATCTGACTGTTTAAGCAAATATGCATACTCGTACTAATCATTGGATCTACTGTTTCTAAAACTATTTTTAAAATAAATATTCTCACAGCAAATTATTATTTGTGATTCACAAATACGGACCACTCACTGCCAAGATCCGGATTTCACGATAAAATACATATTTACATAAAGATCTGTGCAGTAGCCGTGATAGTAGTTAATTGACTCATTCGAATAATGTATAACGTATTGATTGTCAATTTTAGGAGGCGGCAATACAAGATTGCACTGCACGCCTATGGTATTTCATGTCAATAGATTGTTGACAATCCCACGAATATTTGATATTTACTCTCTTTACGTGTACATATTTGAAAATTTATTAAATATTCGTAAAACTTCGTTTCACTGTATCTGTGCTCATATCCGCAACATGCAGAAAGTATGAGAAAGAGGCAGATTTGTAAATAATTGCGGATAGACAAGTGGATGGGTTTCAATTTCACTAAAAAAAGTAAAGATTGGGTTTCCCCGACAAATGGCACTGTTTCAATATTGATTTTAATAAATTTTACGAACACTACTAACTAATAATTCAAAATTGATTTTTGTATTAATATTCATTCCATTACAGATCAACCTCCCATCTATGCCGAAGTATTGTTCGCTTTCACGCCCGAGGAGCCCCAAGAATTGGCCCTCGAACGTGGCGAACTTATTCAAGTGGTTCGAAAAGACACGGGCGTTTGGTGGTATGGTCGCATAAAATGTGATGCCGTCGTCGAGAAAGTCGTACGCACACGCGAAGGTTGGTTTCCCAAAGACTACGTACGCATCATACCCAATGGATTTGAATTGAAGACTGACACGAGCCAACATTCCATAACCACCGCCAAAGGAACAACAACCACAAATAGTATTAGTCGGGATTTATCGTTACCGCTATGTACAAATGTGCATCATCATCTGCAACATGGCGTGATGAAATCATCTAGTCAAATGCAACAGAGTAATCATGATCGAAGCGAATCTCTGCGAAATAGTGTTGTAAAGGAGTTGCTGGAAACGGAAATAAATTATGTAAAATTGTTGACGTCATTGTGTGTGGGGTAGGTTTTTTTCAAGATTAAATTTAGAAACTATTTTAACACATATTTCAATGCAGGTATCTCAGAGAAATGCGCAAACGTATTGACATTTTCACGCCTGAAAGTTTGCAGCTGATCTTTTCAAATATTGAAAGTATATTGCAGTTTCAACAACAGTTTTTGGATGCACTTAGAAGAGGAATTGAATGTGGTCAAATAGCTCAAGTATTTATAAATAATGTAAGTAACGAAAAATTTTGTACGTTTCAGATTTTCTCTCTATTTGTTTAAGCAATCGCAGCAGTTAATGAGGCAAAAGCATAAAATATAGCAGGCTCGACCGCCTCTACCTCTACCGCAAAATGTTCTCAATTATGCTGCGAATTGCGTTTGAATTTCTAACGAACAAAACTTAGAATTGAATTTTTGATTAATAAACTAAAATTTTCTTCAATTCTTTATAGTGTGCCAATTTTATGGTATACTCCTCATATTGCAACTCATATCCACGAGCACTGATGGAATTGGAAACGTATTCAACGAATAAAGATGCCAAACGAATTCTCGAAATGTAAGTTCATCTCCTAATTTTCGATTGCTTGCATCTTCTAATGAATCTTTCATTGCAGTTGTCGAATAGCCGAAAATTTACCCGAGTTACCATTAGCAGCCCATTTACTTGCACCGATTCAACGAATATGCCGGTATCCCCTACACTTGGCCGAGTTGGCGAAACATTCTTCCGCGTCATCGGTGTGCGGAAGTCACGAGGATGATGCCAATCATTGTGGCGTTTGTGATAGCAAAGAGACGCTTGAGAATGCATTGGCGGCTATGAAAAAAGTTGCAGAGACAGTGAATGAAGGTGAGTAATATGACTGTAGTTAATCTAAAAACCCGAGGGCGTGTTGCGTTTTCGATGGTGTCGTTAGTGTAGGTTTGTCTGGCTTTCGGTAGCTTAGTGGTCGGGAACGAAGCTTCTTCTTCTTCTTGTAGCGGTGCAGAAAGGTGTGTAACCTCTGTGCATCTATGTGGGTACGATTTATGGTTCGTCAATGTTTGTGTCCGTGAGGTCTAAGGACAAAAACATAGCTGCTGCGATAGGGTTTTCCCACAGTGATATAGGGGTAAGATCAGTGGGCGTAGCGGGGCATTGAAACAAATGGCCCACATCATGAGGAGTGCCATTGCAGTTTGGACAGATGTTTTGGATGTCCGGGTTTATGCGAGAAAGGTACGAATTAAGGCGTGAACAAAAGCCCGACCGAAGTTGAGCTAGTGTTACTCTGGTGGCTCTCGGGAGCCTAATCTCCTCAGGCGAAATTGGTGGTGGGCGCTCTGAGAGGACTCTATTCGCACCTAAACTCGCGATAGACCGATTCACTTCTTCAGTGTGGATCGCTGCAATGGCGGCTCGGTATGTAACTTCATCGTAAGGGTCCCGTTTGTATCCCTGAACCTCTCTCTCAAGGTCTCGTAAACCACGCCTGACATGTCGTGGTGGAGGAATTCGGTCCATGAGATGATTATTGGGATGATCCTCACGGTAGCAACCAACAAGATACTGTTTAGAGAGTAGGAGATTGTGATCACGTATTGGCATCAATTTTGTCTCCTGATGTAAGTGATCCTGGGCAGACATCAGAAGGCAACCTGTCGCGATGCGTAGAGCGGCATTTTGGCAGACCTGAACTTTGGACCAGTTTGTGTCACATAGACTATGTGTCCAAACTGGGGCTGCATAATCAGCGGCCGCTCGACCCACCGCTTTATAAGTAGCTAGCATGGTTTCTTTATCTTTGCCCCAGGTGCTACCAGCTAGAGCTTTTAGGATGTTGTTCCTACTGCGCATTTTTTCACATACTGAAGCTGCATGATTCGCAGACGTCATCATGTTCTCTAGGTGAAGCCCGAGAATTTTGGGGTTTTTAACAGTAGGAACAGAATTGTTGCCAATACGTATATCCATCTCCCATCTGATGTCCTCCCACCAAGTGGTTAGAAAAGTCGCAGAAGATTTGGACGCAGAGATGGTGAGGTTTCGGCTTTGGAAAAATGCCTGTAATCGTCCTAGATAGCGATTAATTCGGAGGCGCATTTCATCCTTATCATTCCCTGTGGCGAGTACGGTGCAATCGTCAGCATAGGAAATCACCTCGATTCCTTCAGGTGGTGTGGGAAGGCCGGACATGTAGATGTTGAACAGAGTGGGGGAGAGTACCCCTCCCTGTGGAACACCTAATTTGATTTTCCTAAGCTTAGAACGTTTGCCTCGAAACTCGGTGAAGGAGTGCCGACCAGCTAGATAATTGGCAATCCAACGGATCTCTTGTGCAGGAAGATGCATATTCAACAGGTTTGCTAGGAGCATTGAATGATTGACCTTATCGAATGCACTTGATAGGTCTATTGCCACCAGAATAGTTCTGTGACAACGACTGCGTTGATTTAGCCCATCACGAATGCGTGTAGTGATCGCATCGAGGGCAGTGGTGGTACTATGCATCTTCCGGGAACGAAGCTCTATCTTTAAATCGCCGGAGTTGGGTTGGGATCCCATTGTAGATATTTGTGCCGGTTCGTCCCGTAGCAAACCCGTTGTTACAACTGTCAATAGGTTGCAAGTGCCAAGCCCACTGAATTCACATGTCGAGAATGGTTGTTCTTGTAGTATCGATTCAAGAGTAAAACAACGCTTTTCAGCAACTGAATTCAGTGTTGTGCGGACGCGGATACTAGCTACTGCACAATCTCTCTCTCTCTCTTTACTTTCTAATCCTAGTGGGTCATAAGATATTAACTGGGCTAATTTTCCACCTCTCCCTGTTAGCAGCCATCACCGTTAGCTGGTCCCACGATTTGGGTATAGATTTTTCCCTCTGCCTCAAAATATCTTCTCCGTGTGTTTCTGTGTCGTCCCACTCGGTGATTTGCCTCAGCCCCTGCGGATTTCAATCGAGAGCCTGTGATACTTATCCCGCTTATCCCATTTTGACCAGTAATTTTGAAAGTTCGCCTTTAGATTTTACCTCGGGCATTCAGTGGCTCAGTGATAGAGATGTCACTCTGTCTCGTTAGTTGCCGGAGCGTGGGTTCGACTCCCACTGTGACCATGGATGTTTGTGTTGTCTATAAAAATGCTCCTCCGGCAGCCAGTTCTTCGTGGTAACTCGTCCCGGAGCTCCCCGTTGTTAAAACGACCAAGAGCTGCCAAAACCCCTCGATTCAAGAGAAAAAAATCTCTTGAGTCGCTACAACAACACCTCGGGCCAATGAATTCGTAGGATGTGCGCCATAGATTCACGAAAGTTTGCAGTTTAGTTGCTCAGCAATGGTGTAGTCGGGAAACGAAGAAGCGTGGGCGGACGCTTCTAGAGGCACTTTTTAGGAAAATCAAATTAGAAGCTCCACGGAGCGGGGTACCCTCTCACTCTCTATTTAACATCTACATGACCGCTCTTCACACACCATCGGCAGGCAATGAGAGATGTCACTGCACCGTACCGCACCGGGGTTGGATAAGGATAACATGCGCCTTTTTATTAGTCGTTATTTAGAGCGATTTGAAACTTTTCTTCTAAAGCAGAAATCACGTTTACAGCGTCTTAATCTTCTGCGACATTTCTTACCACCTGGGGGATGTCGCTGGACGGTTGATATTGGCAACACACCTGATCCTTCAGTAGCTAATCCAGATGGTGGACGAGGTTGGCACGTCTGATGGTGAACTACGGACTTTAGCGTCAAGAAGCCTTCGAAAACGCTTACAGTGAGGCGGAGCGCGTCATCATATCGATCCACCCGACGTATCGCGATATGATGGCAATGGATGGATGGATGGATGTAAAACTGATAAATGGCAACTTATCGTCGGTGCGTCTTCCGATGATCCTTGGGTCTGTCGGGGCAACAAGTCGGCCTTGGAAATTTCTGCCCTTAATATTGACGGTAGAAGTATGCGTTCTTGGAAGGAAAGCGTGAGTCAGTATCCCGCAGCTTGCCCTTATGCGTCCTTGCAATATTTATTGATTTCAAGAGCGAATTTCGTAACTTGCTATGGCATGCCATCCTACGCAAGTTCGAGACAGTTGGCTATTTAGAATTTCCTCTTTGCAAGAGCTACTTCTCCGGCAGAGAGTCCTTCGCGTTTTCGGGGCCTATGAATGGTGCGTAAACGTGCATCTCGTGGCTGTCCACAGCGCTCCATCCTGGGTCCATTTGTTTGGAACCTTGTTATTAATGACCTGCTTAAGTCACTGTGGCTCTGTAAGTGCTGTGCCTATTTCGACGTCGTAATTATTCTAGGTAACTCACGTGCTGCGCTAGAGCTTCTAGGTTCGTCATTCATAGAATTTGTCCATCAATGGGGGTTGAAGCGTCGTTTTCTGAGTCTATGATCATGCTACGACCTTGCCAGTGATTGACAGGGTCACGACACGTGTCAACGCGTCCCATTAGCTAAATATCTTCGAGGGTGTAGAACGGTTCCCGGAAAGGAACGCCGAGAAATCTCGCTCTCCTGGAACGGAACATGGAACGTGTTTTAGCTAGATGGAAACAGCGTCTCACGGGAGAACTATGTTCGAGACCCTTAGGCAGGTTCGTGATATGGGAGTAAATTCAGCAGACTTTGACTTCAATCTAGGTCTGGGCTTCCTCATTAAGGGTCATGGATCGTTCATTGGATGGCTACATACGAGAGGTCTTGCTGATGACACTGTGTGTCCTTGTGTGGGCATCCCGGCGAATACTAGTCGCATGTACTTTGCCATTGCCCAGCGTTCCCTGACATCCATGATCTTAACGCTTTTGGCGTCACTATCGATGATGGTTCTCTGAATGTCTTTCACGTAAATATTTCCTGGCTCTAAATGCCTTTGAAAAGGAGTAATTTAGTCGTCACCGCAGACACGTGTATGGTGTGTATAACGATTCAGTCCTGGTCTGTCTGGCGTTGCCTTTGGAATGTATAGCGTCGGAATTACTGCCCGGCTTTGTTCCTGTCTTCACGCTGATACGAGCAGGAAGGACCCCTCGCTGGCTCAAATACATCTATGTGGGTGTACAAGGCGCCTAAACGTGGGAACAGTAACTTACAGGTCTTACTGCGAGTCGGAGCAGAGGGCCTTTATATGTTTGCGCAGGTAAAGCTGATTGACGCCACAAAATCAATCCGATTGGCCCTAGGGCAGTCTGGCTAAAGGTTTACAGGAGGCATAGACGTGCTCTTTATGGCATTGTTGGAGACCTCCACCGCAGGGTAGCCTGCGCCGTTCGGGGTATGGGTTTTTGGTGAGCAGTGTAACCACGTGCCCAAGTTGTACAAAGAGGCAATCATACAAGGTTGATAGGCCATGGCGTATCTGTACAAAGACTTTCGGGCGCTGACGTTCCCGCTGAAGCTGAGTTATGCCGAAATTCAGTTGTTATCAAATCGAGCACGTTTCGCTGTTATTTCCCTAGTGGGAATTGGGAATGAATCCGCCATAAGCGTGCCAGCTTGACGCTGGCGGCTTTGTATAACCAAAGCCTCCTGGCTTTGGAAGAATGGCCTTTGTCCCTATACCTATCTAGTTTATGGATTGATATCCATTCGAAACAAGTAAAATTGTTGACTAGTAAACGTCTGTTGGCTTGCCGGTGGGTATTTACAGGTCAGGTCATTAGGCTAAACCTTTAAGGGGGTTAAAAGAGGATAACACATGCCGTTTTTAGCGAATACTGCACCTCGAGGATAGGTTTGCCCAGGGGATCATGGTACCTACCCAGAAAGGTTTTGGACTCGAGGAGGCTGTAATTTGTTACTTAAGTTAATCAGCTGGAGTTGCAGCCCCGAGGCTGGGTTTCTGAAGGAAACGAAGATATCCCCATTTGACATTAATATCAATAAATAAATAAATAAAACGCTGAAGGTCCGAACAGTTCGATAGACCGGAAAGTACAAGGTATGGAACCGGTAGATGACTCCACTTGTCCCTGGAGACCACGGATGAGAGCCATGACGAACCATCAATCGAACCCACATAGATGCACAGCGATTTCATACGTTTCTGCACCGCTTAAAGAAGAAGAAGAAAATACTCTCTGCCTAGTTCTTACTATCCGATCAATTCCAGTTGCTTCCAAAATTCACATAATCACCATTTCCTCATTTTTATTTTCAGGAAAACGACACAGCGAAAATTTGAATCGATTCCAGTCGACTTTTGAAAATTTCGAGGGACCTCCTATCGCTTTCCATAGCACCCGATTCTTCATGCAAACCGACGTCACCCGAATATCGCCCAACCTTTGGAACAATACGTACACTCTATTTCTATTCGACGCTCAAATTGTCTACTGCAAAAAGGACATTCTAAAACGCAATCACTACATCTACAAAGGACGAATATTCCTGGACGATTGTCGCATCCTTAATTTACCCGACGGTAAAATATTAGGAGCCAACCTGAAGAATGCTTTACGCATGTATTGCCAATCGCGACGAAAATGGTTTGATTTCTGCTTTCGCAGCTCCAGTCGTAAGATCCGATTCTTGAGCACCCTCAGCGCCGAGCGACAATTCTCCGGCAAAAGCCTGTTCATCTCCGAACTAGCCGGCGGCGAAGAGGACAATATGTCCGATGTCGACTATCACAGCGATCAGGATACAACGAATCACGCATCCAGTTTCGAAGATGTCAATTGGAAAAATGTCAACACAAAACGATACGGTGGCAATTTTACGTCTAAACAGAAATTCAGTAGTGACACGTTGCCGAAAAAGTCACGCAAAACCAAGGATAATAATAATTATGAGTACAATTCCGGTTCGTTGGGACGCAAGAAAATTGGCGGTTGGTTTAGAAAGGCGAAAAGTACGAGCACGACCCCCACGCAGAGTCCAACTCATCAACACACGCCGCTAGTTTTCAATTCGGAGAGCTCATCGCAAAGCAGTCCGGCTCTGGGTTATGCCTTTCCTAAGGCCAAAACAAAGGAGCCAATCACGACGGCATCTTCACCCTGAGTATTGGAGAGCACTCTATTGTGAAGTGAAATGGAAATGCACTTGGAATTCGAATATCAGACATTCCCGCGCTGATTATTATCAACGAATGTTGTCATGAAGTCACGCGACATACATGTTTCCCTTTTAGTATATTTATGCCAAACGAATTTTTAAAACAGGTTTAGATTGTAGTGGTTAATTTATAAACATTATATCCATTGAAATCTTCTAGAATTTATGTAATGTTATAGAATTGTATTCATTCTTCTTAGAAAGTTATTGTCTTGATTATTTTTTTACCATGTACATAATAAATAGGTATTTAATGCTTTTTTTACATTCTCATAGATTTAATATTGAATTGTTACTACTATGTATCTGCTATGTTCTTGAAAAGTTCATTGTTTTGGGAAAACAAAAATCTGTCGAACAATATTAAAAGAAGTATCGTGTTCAGAAAAACAAAAACAAAGAGAGAAAAAATACACAAAAAAATATGTTTACACAATACAGGACAACGCACAACTATTTACTCTGCAGGATCTCATAACTAGAGAAGAAAAATAAAAAGTTAAATTAAAAAAATAAACAAAATTGTTTTACATTACTTGCATATGTATTATGCGTTTCTACACAGATACTACACTGTGGGTTTCTATCAACTCTCAAACAGATAATAAAACAAATAAAAATTTATGGAAGGAATGGAAAGAAAGGAAAGAAGTGTTATTAGGCCAACGTCTAGAAAGTGATATGTAAACTATAATAAATTAATAATGTATTCATATAGATACTAACAATAAAATCAGTATAACATTAAGAGCAATAATAAAACAAAACAGAAACTAAAAACTATTTATAAGACAAGTGTATATGGTTAATTTTGTCAATATATTGTTATGTACCAAAAAATGTCGAATGTGTTTTCGTTTAAAGCGGACTTGCCCATGAGAAACTTTTTAACTCAATGAAGTAGTGTAGCTTTGAA
This sequence comes from Microchrysa polita, assembly GCA_949715475.1. Classification (NCBI taxonomy): domain Eukaryota; kingdom Metazoa; phylum Arthropoda; class Insecta; order Diptera; family Stratiomyidae; genus Microchrysa; species Microchrysa polita. The sequence continues at coordinate 111,533,886 of OX454416.1, read as the reverse complement.
AAGCATTTTGGTTTTAGTATAGTAAAGAAAAGATTTTGAAAAAATACCAGCGATTAGACACGTCGCACAATTTTCAGCACGCGAGACGTACGTCGTGGGGTATGACCCGACCGTACATCTTCTTGTCAGTAAATCACAGGAAGACGGTGTGGTAGTGGTCCCTGATGTATACTCAACTCAGTCAACGTTAAAGTTCAGGGATTTCCACACAGACAGAGACAGCCTAACAAAAAAAAACGGAAATACCAACAAAAGTACTCTATTTGCTGCTCAAGATTGAGGGCTCCATTACGGGGGGGGGGGGGTGTGATAGCGTCAAGCGAATTAATGTCAATTGCCACTATTTCCCACCCAAATGCGAAATAATGTCAATTGACATAAATTCGTTTTTGAAAACGAAACACTGTCAACCCCCAAAGCGAAATAAAGTCAATTTTTAATATTGGCTGATAAATAAGTTGGGATTGAAACACGGTTATATTTTTTTTTTAAACAGCTAATTTGGTACTTTATATTCAGTTTTTTTTTGGGTTATTGGTAGTAATTGTGGCAAATAAAAGAAAGTTTACTCTGAACAACAATTGCTCACCTTAATCATGTAAGTAGATGCGCTTCAGATGTTTATACCCTATACCCATAAGATGGTATAGGGTATATTGTTTTTGTTACGCCGATATTATGTAACACCTCAAAGGAGCCACCGGAGGTATGGCAAAGTATATATATAAATGATCAGGGTCAGTCCCTGAATCGAATAAGCCATGTCTGTCTGTCTGTCCGTGTGTCTGTCTGTTAGCACGATAACTCCCGAAATAATGAAGCTAGCGGTTTGAAACTTTGGTCAAATGTTTGTTTTGCTAAAATCTTGAACGGTATTGAAAATGGGCCAAATCGGACCACGGGTTCCCCTACCTCCCATACAAACTACCCCTCCTTGATATTTTAATTCGGCCATAACTTCCGGTAGAATGTCGCTATCGACTTGAAATTTTGATCAATGTCTCATTCTGACATAAACTTTGAGTTGGTGGAATGTGGAGTAGGTTCAACTACCCCTACCCCTACTTCCCCTACAAAGTTATATTTAGCCATATCTTTTGATAGAATGTAACGAAAAACTTCAAATTAGTATCAAATGGTAGCCGTTGGATGCCTTGACAAGGTAATAAAGATGTGTCAAGTCCGACTCATCTACCCCTCCCTCCCCCCCAAAAAATATGAAATTGAATATTTTGCGTGCCTTCTAGGTCTGTACATGGGTATAGGGTATACACTCATCGTGCTATTCGCGCGATTAGAACTCGGTCTCGTTTTCTTTCGTATTGTTTCCATTAGATTTCCGCTTTAGTTAATACGACCCTAAGAAGTCCAATACAGACAAGTATTGTCTTAGTGTTCCTGGGCTCATTATCAAATTAAAACAGGTTATTGGATGAAAATATCAACCATTGTTGTTGGTTTGCCAGAATCGCAGCTTTTCTTCGAGCATTCGAGGCGAAACGACACTCACATCGAAGTAAAACAGATCTAATAGATTTCCGCTGATTTAAAGCGGAAATCCATAGGAACCTAGGAAGTCCAATGAAGACAAGTACATTGTTTCGGTTCGGTTCCTTCAAGCAGATTTCCTCTTTAGTTTACATGAACCCAGAAATCATATCAACTAAAGCAAAAATTTGATTCGGGAAATTTCAGAGCTTATAAAATAAAAGCTTCATTTCGTGTTGGGCTAACAAAAAATATTTAATATATGCCTATCCACTGGGAGGGAATTTTTTTTTCAAAAGCGAATTAATATCAACTGATTCTATTTCCCTTTGGCAAAAGGAATTAATGCCAATTGCCTTTATTTCCTTTTTACGACGAAATAACGTTAATTGACATTAATTCGTTTGACATTATCACACCCCCCCCTCCATTACACAGTCATATTTATATTATAATACATATGTATGTTATATGCCTAAGCCTACTCGAATCATAATAAATAAATTTGTTGACGTGCAGCAAGCGAAATCAAGTAGGCTTAAGCATACTATAATAGAAATATTACCAACTATGACTGTGTACTGGAGCCCTTAAACAGTCGTACATATTGGGTGACCGATCCATCAGGTTTTTTAGGGTTTTTTAGAAATTTTTTTTCAAAAAACCCTTATGAAATCGATTTTGTCCGTCCGTCCGTCTGTCCGTCTGTCCGTCTGTTCACTAAATAACTCGCGAACGGCTCAACCGATTGTCATGAAATTTGGTAGGAATATGTAGAATGGTTACAGTCTTTGGCACATATACCTTAGAAGTTGGTAGGAAGAAGACAACAGGGTGTCCCGAACGTTTGAAAAAAGTCGACTTTTTTAGTTTTTATCGGAGATCGACGTATGGGTATTTAAATCAAAGATCTAAATGAGTACACCTCATATCAGTTAAAATTTTCCAGTTTCGAGTAACGGTAAAAAAGTTATTGGCGTTTAAAGTCAAACTTCCTTTTCGAGCTCCGTTTTTCTTAACCGTTATAGGAATCGATATGAAACTTTGCACAAAGATTGGTCGGTAGGGCCTTATATACGTTAAATATTAAGACTGTTGACTTTTGCAAAGGAAAAGTAAATAACAGTAAATTTGTACAATTTCAATTTGTTCGTGTGTAGCCCCTCTTAGGTTTCCATATATGAAAATTCTGCTAAGGGTTTTTAGAAAATTACATAGGGAATATGTCTACGAATTTTCATTCGAATAACTGTATCTAAACCGGAAATATAGCCAAATAAATATTTAGTAAGGGCCTTTCACAATGCAAGCCTCTTAAGCATTTCTTCAATGTATATCTTTTAACTTGATGAAACAATGAACATGAAATTTGGTGGAAATGCATAGAATGGTAATAGTGTTTGCCACAAAAATTTTTGAAGTTAGTAGAACCAAGTTAACAGGGTGTCCCTGAATAGCTGCAAAAGTATACTTGTTCAATACTCATAGGAAAGCTTGCGTGAGCTCTTATGTCAGGGGACACAATGGAATCATTTCATATAAGTTGCTTTTTTCCTGATTAAAAACACAGTAACAGTAGATTTACAGCTAATAATTCAGTTCATATATAAAGCCAAGCCATCCTTACGTTTGCCTGATTTTCTATTTGCTTAAAGGCCATCGGAAATCTTAAATCGAAAAATGCCTGTAGATTTGCCTTGGAGTACTTTTATACAAACTGGGTAAATAGTAAATCTATTTTTGGATTGGCCTAATTAAAGGTGGAACAGAATGAATGGCGCTAGCCTTTCATTCTGGAACGCGTTTATTTAGACCAATCCAAAAATAGATTTACAGGAAGCATTTCATTAATGTTGTGCACAATTCTTATCTAAAATATATGTACAAAAAATATTCACTATGCATTAAAATTCTATAAAACCCTCGTATTGCGGGCGCAGCCCTCTGTTCGCCGGTATTTTTAAAACTTCAAATAAAACGCATAAAAAGGATATGGATGGTGAAATTTGTATTATTGTATAAGGCCTCTATTACACAGTCATATATTGGTAATATATATTATAATAGATATTATCATATCCTTAAGCCTACTCGATTTCGTTTAGTGCACGTGTAAAAAATTAACTGAATGAATCGAGTAGGCTTAATTATATGACTATAAATATGGCTGTGTGAAGTTAGCCAGTCATTTTTTTGAAATTAGGTCCTTTTTTGCTCGGTGAACCGTTTGTGTAGTGTAGATGGCGTCACAACTAATCCCTTTTTCCTTAATAATTCCTGTATTCTTCCGTTTCCAGGACGAAAAAACGCCCTACAAAATGAACAAACGTCTAGCTTTCGATTGATACCAAACCTATACCTTTCCGACCCATATTTAAAAATGACTGGCTAAGTTCACACTCACAATTTTAAAGTTGCTATAATTAAATAATCAGAGAAGAACAAACGATATTAATTGGCGAACAATCAAGAACAAACGTAGCCGCTGTAGAACAAACGGTTCACCGAGCAAAAGGACCTAATTTCAAAAAAATGACTGGCTAACTTCACACAGCCTGTGTCTTGGAGCCCTGACATCTCTCTCTCTCGATTACCGTAACTCCTAGTGGAGCATAGTGCGTTGATGACTACCGTGTGTAGTCATCAACGTTACAATACAAAGACAACTGAGTTCGGAGTGTGATACGGTTGTCAGCCATACCACTTCCTAGTCGCATTGTTAGTTTTATTATTCTACGATAAGAATATTTCTTATCATCTTCTTCTGAATAATAAACTTGCGACGAGTCGTGCCGAGTTTGGAAACTCGTTTCTCTATGGGTGTCTATTTCACAGAGTGGCGACCGAACGATGACGGTCACAGAGCACGACATCTACTTATTCAGTAATTTTTTTTTCAAATGTAGGCAGCCATTAACTCATAGCTGGCCTATTCCAAGAGTCAAATTTTCACATTTCCAATTTTATTTTAATTGCCTAGGGTTTCGGAGTGTCATCCATCCAAAATCAGGCCGGACAAGACAAAACTGTTACTCGCTAGTCGCTACTCCATCATGGTATCGGACATTCCGCAAAATGAGGTTACGACACACATAAGGTGCAAAACAATGTCTTTATTGAGTTATTTTTGTGGATATCTAATTTCGAATTCTATCAAAATCATATATTTTCTTGGATTTTGACAGAATGAAAATACATAAATAAAAAGGAATCGGTTTCTCCGTGTGTGTATGTGGCATAATTCACCAGATAGGGACTAAAGTAGCAAAAATCTTTTAAGTAAAATTTTATTCAATAAGTAAATGCCAGACATTAGGTTCGTTTTTTACTACATCCCGTGCAGGTTTGGGTAACGAAACTTTATATAAAAAAAATGACAGGTGGATCAGCTGGCATTTTTTTATATGGAGTTTCGTTACCCAAACCTACACGGGACAACCAAAAAAACGTACTTATTGTTCTTCAGAATTGTGTACTGAGTTCACCGAGCGAATAACTTGCATATATGTCTCCCGTGAAAACAGTGCCGTGGAGACTTGCTTTTTATTCACTAAATGTAAGATAAATGTTCACTCGAGTTCTGATTGTTTGTCGATGACATCTTTTCATTGTGAAATAAAGTGCAACTAACTGCATTATTTTCGCTGACGAAATGTCAAAAACCGGTGTGGAGACTTTCATGTGAAGTGAGTACCACCAAGCGAATTCGATTTCACGATCATCAAAATTTTGACAGTATTTGCATGGATTTCACGTGAACTGACGATGTTAGTACCTACTTTAATGCTGGAATCAGATTAGGGGCATTGAATGCTGCCGAAGAAAGCACAATGCATTTTAAATATCTAAAATGTTTTTTTACTGTTTATATTGAACAACAACAGCTAATTCGGCGGATCATGAGAAAATATAAATGAAAATTCATATACGTAAAGTCCGTCCAAATTTCTTCTTGTTCTTTATGGCACGATAGCCCGACGTCGGGCCTTGGCCGCCTGGATTGGAAACCTCCAATTGTCGCGGTCACGCGACCTTGTGCTCCAGTTCCGAAAGCCTAGCATCTGGTGGGCGTCCTCACATACAGAATGCTCCCATCGGGTTCTCGGTCGTCCACGCAATCTGGCTCCGTCCACTCTTTGCGCGTTCATCACCTTTTTGGGCATGCGATCGTCGTTCATCCTTTGTACATGTCCCGCCCATTGCAATCGCTGCAATTTCACGATCTTCGACACCTGTAGCTCATCATACAGCTGATACAACTCAAGGTTGTACCGGATGCGCCATTCACCTCGTTCACAAACGGCCCCGAAGATTCTTCGGAGAACCTTTCGCTCGAATGTGTCCAACAGGTGTTCAGAGTTTTGGGTTAGGGTCCATTATGCCTCGCAGCCATAGCATAGCACAGGTCGCATGATGGTTTTATACACGTGGAGCTTCGTGTTCCTGTGCACCAACTTCGAATTCATAATTTGGAGGACCGCAAAGTAACACTTATTAGCTAGTTGTATCCGTCGCTTTATCTCATCTGTTTCGTTTGCGTCCAAATTTCAGCATGCTTTCATTAGGGGCATTATTGTTCAACACATAATTTAGTTATAATCGACGATCCAGACCATCCAGAGTGTCACCGAGACTTAGTTGACCATGGAATATTGTCGGATAATAGAAAATAACAGGAACTTTGGGTCTTAATGCCGTTTTTCAGAAGAAGACCATAGTTAAAAGCCAATAGGCATGGTAATTATAATTCTCGCAACCATTCCAAATAATTGTTAAAAATTCATCGCGAAATATCAAACCCAATGCATTATACATTGCTCACAAAAATGCTGGGCAGAAAGCTCGGCATTCAGCATATTTACCAGCTATGAAATTCTGCCGATGCTGCTGCTTCGGCGCGATATATATTTCAAGCATAATGCTGCTAAGACAATTATCTTCTTCCCTGAGCTTCTCGGTTGTAGAATCATTTTGACTGAGTGCGCCCAATTGGAATTTTTCAAAATATCATTCATATTACAGATTTTGTAGTCAAATACGTACTCGACTCACCGTTGTTATCCACTCGCCGACAAGCCATGTGTGGCTAAATACACTCGAAATAACATGACATTTTTAGTAAATATTTAAGAAAGTTTTTTTTTGTGGTAAAGAAAAGAATCAATCTTTTTTAAAGAGCCAACATTTTGTTGTTTCGGAAGAAAACTATGTGATGCTAGCTAGCACCGACACTGCCAAAAATTGAAATTATCGACCTAAGACCTAATCGCATATAGGCTGACTAGCTACACTACTGTGGCTAGTAGTTATTAACAAAATCCTAGACAGACTTGACAGGGAGATGATTAAGGTGGTCGCATATGCGGATGATGTAGCGATTATAGTATCAGGAATGTGTCTTTCCGTGATTAGTCAGATCATGGAAAGAGCCCTTGGTTTGGTCAGTAAATGGGCTACAAGCTGTGGCCTGGGCGTAAACCCGGGGAAAACAAAACTGATGCTGTTTACTACAAAAACAAAAATACCTCCTTTCTCACTCCCAAAACTAAACGGACACCAACTGCAACTATCGCCCAGCTCGAAGTATTTGGGCGTTATTCTGGACTCAAAGCTCAACTGGAAGTTGAACATTGAGGAGCGCGTTAAAAAAGCCTGTATCGCTTTTTACGCCTGCAAGACAGTATTTAGCAAGAAATGGGGTCTCAAGCCAAGCATGGTACTCTGGGTGTACACGGCGGTGGTACGACCCATCCTAACATATGGGTCACTCGTCTGGTGGCCAGCGCTCAGTAAAGGCTACAATGTAACAAAACTCGGTAGAGTGCAGAGATCGGCTTGCCTTAGCATCACAGGGGGCATGCGAACATGCCCGAGGGATGCACTGAACGTCATCCTGCATCTCCTACCCATCGATCTGTTTATCAACCAACTGGCAGCATGTAGTGCAGTCAGACTCAAAGCGTTAAGCTGCTGGAGTGCTAGGCCATACGGCCACAGCAATATTCTAAACCAACTACCACAAGACGTACGCAACGCTGTAACGGATCTCAAAGTGCCCAAACTAAGCTTTGGGAAGAACTTTGAAGTCAGATTCCCAACTAGAGGTGAATGGAAAGAGAGTGAGGCGGTCAAGGATTTTGACATCACACTCTTCACCGATGGGTCTAAAATGGAGTGTGGCGTGGGTGCTGAAATCTTCTGCAGATCACTAAGTATCTCTGAATATTACCGTCTTCCTGATCATGCCAGCATCTTTCAAGCAGAAATGCTTGCAATCATGAAGGCCTGTCATGCTCTCAGGGACATACAAAACAACCAGAATATCGCTATCTGCTCAGATAGTCAGGCGGCTATCATGGCTTTACAATCGGTGAAGACGACCTCCAGGGTTGTTGAAGTATGTGAGGAAGCATTAACCAGCCTTGGCACGCGACAAAGAATCACCCTACTCTGGGTACCCGGACACAGGGACATAGAGGGTAACGAGATGGCTGACGAACTAGCCAAATTGGGTGCCACTCTTGATAGCTCTCATGCGGAGCGTGTTTGCGTCCCTATGGCGGCTGTTAAGAGTAAGATATCCACCCACTATATAAGGGCCGCTAAGTCCAACTGGCGAAATCTGAGGACTTGCGTTATATCAAGGAAGATGCTGGCCCTCCTACGACTGGAAAAGAACGTCTGAGATTCTGACTAAACCACGTAGAGATATTGCCAAGCTTACTGCCGTTATCACGGGGCACTGGCCAATAGGACTACACGCTGCCAGGCTGGGCATCCCCAACAACGCGCATTGCCGCAGCTGCGGTAATGTGAATGAGAGGGAAACCCTGATTCACTTTCTGTGTGAATGCCCGGGACTTGCCAGAACCCGGTATAGGACGCTCGGTATGGCTTTTCTGGGAGGCTTGGAGGATGCAGCTAATGTGAAATTAGGGGAGCTGCTGTACTTCCTAAACAACACTGGCTGGTTCAAGACACCTCCCCACTCATAAATTCATTACCTAACCTTCATCATATACACTAGTTAAACTTCATGGAGTTGTGGTTTCAAAACGGCGTTTTATGCGCTAATTGGGCTTTGGCTATCCTCTGCCTAGGCCGCCACTTTTACCAACCAACCAGCTATCGTGTTTTAGGTCCGTTTTATTGGGTCGAGTACAGGACAGATCAGCGCAACTTCCAATTCCGCAACCGGTTTGCCACAGACCCATGAGAGACTCCTACACTTTGTTGTAGGTAAATTTCCGTTAAAATTATGCCCTTAGCTATTACCGTTCCGTAGTAATTTTTTGTGAATTGTGTTTGTAAAAATAAATGACTTTCTGTGGAAAACTGAGATTTTCTCGCTTCCGGTAAATAAAATAGTGACTTTAGCTCTAGACCCAAACATCCAAAAAAAGAGCTGACTTTTGATGCCAAATTGTTCTATGGCCTGACCGCATTACGCAGTAAAAAGTTAAACTTTTTCGCGCGTCACATTTGGGGGGAGGGGGCGGCAAAGGGGTGAAATTATGATTTTTCGCAAATATCTTGTTAACTGTAATATTTACAGCAAAATGTACTGAGAACAATTTATACTACACAAAATTCCCTTTCTAATGATATATAATACCCTTTACCTTCTTTTGGCAGATTATATACTAGACCTAAAAACATCCGATGTAATTCCGATTCCGATTTTTGATTGTTACATTTGTCTCTCTAGCTCCTGAAGTAATTTAATTTGAGCCATGGTCATTGGGATAACTATACATAAAAGCAACGTATTTAGTGAGAGCTGTCATTGCATACGATTTGTTGTTGATTTTTCATAGTAAACGGTATGTACTGAGTTCACCTAGCGAAAAACTTGCATATATGTCTCCCGTGAAAACGGTGCCGTGGAGACTTGGTTTTTATTCACTCAATTTAAGATAAATGTTCACTCGCGTTCTGGTTGATTGTCGAGGACATCTTTTCACTGTGAAATAAAGTGCAACTGCATTATTTTCGCTGGCGAAATGTCAAAAGCCGGTGTGGAGACTTTCATGTGAAGTGAGTACCACCAAGCGAATTCGATTTCACGATCATCATAATTTTGACAGTATTTGCATGGATTTCACGTGAACTGACGATGTTAGTACCTACTTATAGGGCTGAATTAAGATCGAGAGTGAAATTTTTCCCGCTGCGATTTTATCAATAAAAATACACACTTACTGTCGTGGAATATGTCACAAACGGTGGGGAATTCCATAAGCGACAATCCGAGACCGGTTCCATAACTCTCCTCGGCCATTTTATATATTATTTTTCGATTCCCCGGTCATTTGACATTTCACGATGAAATATCCTGGGAATCGGAAAAAAACACATAAAATGGCCGAGAAAAATTATTGAACTGTTTCCGGGTTGTAGCTTATGGAATTCCCCAGCATTCCCCACATATTCCACGACAGTAAGAATGCATTTTCATTGAAAAATCGCAGCGGCGAAAAATTTCACTCTCGAGGTCAGTACTAGACTTAATATAGAAATCATAAGGTTCGTTTTTTACTACATCCCGTGTATAGGTTTGGGTAACGAAACTTCATATAAAAAAAATGACAGGTGGATCAGCTGGCATTTTTTTATATGGAGTTTCGTTACCCAAACCTGCACGGGATAACCAAAAAAACACACCTAATGTAATCGTTTTCATTCAAGTAGTATACGTTCTCTTTCGATTGATGACGTCGCAGGAAAGTGCTTATGACCATACCTGAAAATATCGGAAACACAAAAGTTCTCCCTATGAGAACGGATAGCAGAATAAGCCAATAAAACTATAGTTTCGGAAATTATAAATATTTGCTATTCAAATTCTTTGAATTCAACGTTCATATATTTTTGTATTAGAAAGCAGCATTAATATGCGGGGCTTGTATGATTTCAGTTCAGTGGCGCAGCTGTCGCGCTCAAAAAGCTGATGCCTGTCAATTCAATTTGTGTGTCAACGGTTGATTTGTTTATAGCGTTGCGTTTAGAATATTTTTTCTTATTTTATTGGATTTTGTGATAATATCCAGTACTTAATATGTATATTAAGTCGATTATTCTGGACGGCTTCAAGTCGTACGGTCGACGAACGGAAATTCATGGATTCGATCCGCAATTCACAGCCATCACAGGTTTGAATGGAACCGGCAAATCAAACATTTTGGATTCGATATGTTTCGTATTGGGAATTTCAAATTTAGTGCATGTAAGTAAATATGTAAATTGTTTTGGATGTATGCATAAAGAATAAAGTAAGTAAACTATAAGACCGTAGTAATCTACTAGAAAAACAAGGAAAAGCAGTCGTGTTTGCAAGTCTTTCGGATAGTCAGCCAGGCTTGTGCTGTAGGCATACATCGCTATGCATTACCTGCATTCCGAGTATTGTAAGGTGCGATGATAAGACAATACAATTTATTAGAATGTGTGTAAATAAAAAAGATATCGATACCTTAAATCACAAAAGTGCTACGTAAATTTTTTTGATTTTGTGATTTTTGCATCGTATTATTCCTTGTCGAGTTCTCCAAGTTCTAGTTAATCTTGAAACAAAATTTGCACATCTAATACAAGGTTATTAACAATAACAAGAAGCACTATGCCCTAGGCACTTAAGTGCTAAGTCTAATAAGTCCATACTTGAAACAAGTAGCAAGTTAAATTTGTGGTAATAACTGCCATAAAACAAATTTATTTATTTATTTAAATTATAAACGGACTATTGTCCTTATTACAAGTATAAAAAATGTTTATGCTGTCTTAAAGTAACAACTTACATAACTAATAGGAGTTACAATTTTCATCAAAATGTATACAGGGTGTCCGGAAACTGCCGCATAAACGCACCAGATTGTGATTCCTCATGTGATTTCCAGCAAAAAAGTTGTACTGAACATACCCCCTCAGCTTAACCCTTTAGCTGTCACAGGCATTTAAAGATTTTTGAAAAAATCATTTTCTTGCACGACTTAAGGGCTAATATCTCCAAAGCTAGACCAGCTAGAATAGTGAAATAAAATGATTATTAAAAAATAAATAACAGGCGCGACAATCCAGCATTGGACTAAGGCCGCAGGATGTGTTAGTGACATCCTATTTCCAAGATCTTATCTGATTTTTGTTGAGGTAATGAGATCAGCATCACGCTCAGCAGTGTTATTTATCCCCATAAATGGGTACTCGTTTAACATCTGAGTGAGATCATAGTCCGTCACAAGCTCGTGAGTTCGAAAAACACCATGGAACACGGTGAGATTCAAACTCATGACCCTGTGCACCGAAGGTGCGCGCACTAACCGCTAGACCAGCCAGACTACTGAAAATGATTATTACAGCCAACAAATTTACCTATTGACTAAAACTAACCACAATAAAATCAGATAAGAGGTTTGGTTTTTACAGAGCTTCAAAGTCAAATTTGCGTGATTTGACCCAAAAACAATATTTTTTCCATCTCAATTTTCTCCAACTTCTGCCAAGGTGAGGTGCTTGTACGATTCTTTTAAAAATTGGCGCATAGTCTAACAATCATATTTTTCTTACATGATTTTGATCTAGCTTCATTACTTCTAACAGTTTTTATACGTTAAGTGTAGAAAACTAGGGTTAATTTTAGCTCGAATTCAATACAATTCAATTCACACTGCCCCTAAAGATCTGCAATTGGTAAAATCTTACTCAAAGTATGTCTACAGATTATAAAATGAGTAGTACGTAGAACAAACTGCTAATGGGTCACTTTGTATGGGAGATACCCTCAGTTTTTATCCGAATGAGCTGATTTTTGGTGGGTGGGGTGACTATGACCACCAATCGCAACAAACCAAAATTTAGCACTCTGCTCCAATTTTGGGGGGAGTTATGGACATGCCGTTTTGACAAATACAAATGGGGGGGGGGGGGAATAAAGGGTGTCCTTGACCGGAGCGACTCAATGTTTACCTTAAAATGATCTTGAACTCATTGTGAATACGTATTCAAAATTTTACGGCTGATATGGCATTCTTTATGATGAACAAAATTTATGGAAAAGAAAGGCTTTCGACTATGACTCTGCATTTTAATGAAGCTAATGACTTTGTCCAGCACTTAAAAGGATTGCACATTTTGCTAAGCTGGCCCTTCCTTGTACTTTTACTTCTAACATGTCGAATATTCCTGAAAACTGAATAGTATCTGATTTTCGGTATTAGTAAAATTCATTTCATATATTTTTTTATCTAATCCGCATCCGCATTTGCAAATTTTATGACATCCGCATCCGCAAATTTACATTTTCATTGATCCGCATCCGCTAAACCACATCCGTTACATCCCTAGTTTTAAAGTGACGACATGGGAGATTTACATTTATTTCTAATGCTGGATGATAAGAATCAATTGGTATTAATGGAAAGTTAGATTGAATTACATTAACATTATCTAAATTTGAGAATACTAGATCCAAAATATGTTCACAAAAGTTTTTGATTTTATTATATGGAATAAAGTTTAAGAAAGCAAAAATATCAATAAGTTCTAGGCTTTTAATGTTACGATTGCTTACAGACCATGAGTCAGATGCCAAAATTGTAATCTCCAGTAACAAATAAAGTGTTCAAGTGTTCAAAATATCCTCTGCATGCATTTGATACGCTTCAGGTGCTGCATCTGGTGGTAAATAGGCCGTCGTAACGATCGTAATTACTGGTTTTGTTAAAATACGAACAAAAAGCTGTTCAATATTATTAAAGTTGCAATTTATTAATGTGGATTTGAATGATTTATTTATGGCAATAAAAACGCCTCCACCGTCTTTTTTTTTAGAAGATGTATTAGCATTCCGATCACACCTATAAACTGTGGAATTATTAAACCCGATTTCCGAAGTAAGAATATGATTATTTAGCCACGTTTCAGTCAAAATCACATCGTCATAGATTATTGTTGAGAGTGCAAGATTTAGTTGAGATAATTTAGATCGGATACCACGGACATTTTGATAATAAATACATAGATAAGTTCAGTTTTTTTGTGGATTTACCATTAATTATTCGCGGCACATTATTAATATATTTTATTGTCGCACCGGGTAATTTTTTTCGATTACCTCAAGTTGGGATCTTAACGATTCAAGATGCTGGCGTTCACGAAGAGTAAGATCACCAAATATCTTAATCTTATTGGTTTTTAAATAGCGTTGTGAACTCTGATCCCTTTTAGCTTTTAGAACATTTAGTGAAATTGAAGGACTTGATGTAATGACTTTTAGTAGCCTGGATTTGCTCGGAGCTGGTTTTCCAATACGGTGAGTTTTAATACACGTAGGATCGACTTTGATATCCGGTGCAATCTTGGATATGATCTCCAAGACTTTTAGCTTGTCATCAGTGGATTCCTCTTCAGGCACCCCATGTACTCTGATATTCGATGCACGCTTCCTACGGTCTTCCAGTTCTGACACAACATCTTCGAGATTGAATGATGCTTGGGATGTGGCTTTCAGCGTATTCATTTTTCAGTACAGCTAGTTCCGATTTCAATTCGATAAAGTTATTATTCAGGTTCATGATCAAACGATCTTTCTCCGTACATAAGGTGCATACAAACAGTGGTGGTTCTACTGTTGATTTCAATAATTTCACTTGCGACCGCGTTAAACCGGCACAAGAAGAATGTTCATTCCTCTTACAATAGGAACAGGTGAAATAGTCATCGCTATCTATCAATTACACCATTATAAGACATAAGGAAACCGAGGCTAATATCGGTCGTGGTCCGACTTGATCCATTCTTACATATGTTTTGTGTAATCAATAGAAAAACATTTGTGTGTAATTTGCTTGAAATTGGTGCACAAATAAAAAAGTTTTTCTTAGAAGAACCTAATTTGGGGAGTTGGGTTTGTATGGCAGCCCCATGACCCCATTGTCCGATTTTACCGATTCAAACCACCAAACTGCCTGCAGCAAAAAGAAGCATTTGAGAGATGCTTCCTTCAATGCGTTACAAACTTCATGACAAAGTTAATATACCCTTTCACTCTATGAGCGAAGGGTGTAAAAAGAGCCAGGGCTGCTTCCCGATTCGAGTAAGGCTGGATCGCAGGATAAGATAGATGATTTTTTTGTAGTGTTTGCATTGGCATATTCTTTCTTTGAATGGTATTGAATTGAAATGACTGAAAGATCGTTTACCTCCGATACAAAGGATCAAATGGCCACTGGTGTTCAATGTAAGCTCTTTGATCACATGGTTTAGTTTGGTTTGTCTGTTTAGTCAACAAAAGGAAACCTCCTTAACATATATTGAGATTTGTATTAAATGCCCGCTTACATAGAATTGTGTATAAGGCCATCCCTATAACCTACACTTCAGCTTGGGGGAGATTTCAATATCTGTGGCGCCAAATTTTGATGATGGCATTTCATTATTGTTGGTCTGAAACGAACGAATATGTTATCTTTTTTCGCGAAATCCTTCTCCAGAATGTCAAAGTTTGACTTTTCTATGAGGCAAGTTCAGTACTTATAGGAAAAGTGTGATATTTTCGCTTTGCCGATCGGGGAAAGTTCCATGCAATCAAACTTACGTTTTAATTTTAATCAGTGCTACTAGACTACTAAGTTTTACCAATTGGGTAAGATGTTGATAATATGAATTGTCAAAATATGTTTGCGAACAAAAATTTTAAAATTTGATAGACAGCGAGGCCAATTAAAAATAAAATGTTATTTTTGGCGTACTGTTATTGATTCACAGCAAACTGAGTCAGAAATACCACCAAATTCCATTTAACTACCCCATAGAAATGCCAAAATTTTACATTGAATATCTGAAGAACCGTTATGTTTTCGCGAAACGATTGTTTCAGGCTAATATTAATGCAATGCCATCATCAAAATGTGGGCCACAGATACTGAAATCTTGCCAAATTATTCTCACTACATTCATATTCTATAATATTGTAACGACAATAAGAACAAACTTTCTTCCGTCAAGTAGAGATGTCAAGAAAGTAATTACCCGTTACTTAAGTAGTCGTTACTAATATAATAAGTATCGGAAGTAACGACTACCGAGTACAAAACGTAGTCGTTACATACATATGCACCGACAAACAAACAAACAAAGCAATCTCGTATGTATGTACTCAGGCAAAACACAAGAATCGAACATACCAAGTAGTATACAGTCTGATATCTAATCATGACGGATATCGCTAACATCCCTGTGAGCTACGCGGGGGAAATGTTCCCTTAGAAAATTTTGTTGCGACAGCGACACCTTGATTGTGTCGATCGGCTCAAGGATTCCAAAGATATCGACGGATTTCAGAAGTAGTACGAAGCTCATTGTGAAATTATTGTATGCCAATATGCAGTTTGGCAGTTAGTTCTGACCCCCCTGTGCACTGACCGAAAAACGGGATCCGTCAAACCGTTAGACAATTTTGTAGCGAGTCCAGCGACACCTCGATCGCGTCGCCACGCCAAAGGATTGCAGAGATATGGACGGATTTCCGAAAGATTACGCGTTTTCGTTCATAGTATGCGATAGGAAATCTTGCGGGCTCGATACTTGCGCACTGCGCTTCTACCCATTACTCGGTTTGCTGGATACTTGCGCTTCTACCTGAGAGTAGATATCATACCGTGTCCTGCTCGCCGAATAGTATAAGCTACAAGCGCAAGAATCGAGTAGATCGAGTAGTCCACTGTGAGCTGTGACTGTCTTATATCTCATTCTCTCAATAGTCAAGAATCGAGCAGACCAAGTAATCGATCAGAGCAAGTAATCGCGCAGTCCGAGTAGTAGGAAGAAGCGCAGTGCGCAAGTATCAAGCCAGCACGATTTCCTATCGCATACTATTAATGAACGAACGATTGACCTCGTATTCTTTCGGAAATCCGTCGATATCTCTGCAATCCTTTGACGTGGCAACACGATAGAGGTGTCTTTGGACTCAGCACAAAATGGTCTAATGGGTCGACGGATCCTCTTTTTCGGTCAGTGCACAGGGGGGTCATAAATAACTGTCAAACTGGATATTGGCACACATCAATTTCACAATCAGCTTCGTACTACTTCCGAAATCCGACGATATCTTTGGAATCCTTGAGCCGATCGGCACGATCAAGGTGTCGCTGGACTCGCAACAAAATTCTCTAAAGGAGCATTTTTCCCGTCCAGCTCACAGGGGTGTCAGGGATAACCGTCAAAGTACAATAATTCACAAAACGTATGCTCTTGTCAACCAAGATGTTGCCCACAGCAATTTT
Source organism: Microchrysa polita (assembly GCA_949715475.1). Lineage (NCBI taxonomy): Eukaryota > Metazoa > Arthropoda > Insecta > Diptera > Stratiomyidae > Microchrysa > Microchrysa polita. The sequence goes on along the minus strand of OX454416.1, from coordinate 111,517,117 downwards.
AAGATTGACTTCGTATTCGTCCGGAAATACCTCGATGTCTCTGCAATTCTTTGGGGGAGCGACACGATCGAGGTGTTGCTTGACTCGGCACAAAATTGCCTAAAAGGTGTCGAAGCCTGTTTCCCGATTAGTGCACAGGGTAGAAATAGCCGTCAACCCGAATATTGGCAGCAGCAATTCTACAGTCAACTTCGTACTATTTCGGAGATCCGTCGATATCTCTGCAATGCTTTGGTGGAAGGACACGAGCGATATGTCAGCGGATTCCCCACACAAGTGCCTAGAATTGTCGAAGCCTTTTACCCGTAAGTGCAGTCAGAATAAACGTCAGCCAAGATGGTGACCACTGCAATTGACGATTAACTTCGTACCATGCACATTTCCGCTTGTCTCGCAATTTAATTGTGTAAAACAGTGCAAAAGATGAGTACAACCATCTCTGCTATGTCGGCGACGAACCGTGAATAAGAGGACTATCGCATCCGAGTAGGTTGTCGTTGTAGTTTTTTATGCGTTTCTTTAAAAGCAACGATTACTAAGTAACGATTACTCGAAACAAATGTAACGAATATAACCGATTACTGAAATGTAACTAAAGTTGACATCACTGCCGTGAAGTCCATGGTTGGTATAAAATTAAGTGCTTAATAGTGCTAAGTCCGTACTTTCCTCTCTTTTTCTCGATTTTTCTTCGAAATTTTAACGATTGTTTGCCAAATTTTAATGTTATTAGCCGTTTGACAGTGTAACCTGCATGAAAAGCTAAAAATATTGGCAAAAATCAAGTTATCTGAAATGGGAACAAGGTTTGAACCTTTATTTTCGCGTTTTCCCTAAATGTTGAAAAATTGACTTAGCACTGTCATGCTCTAAGTCCCGCAGGGGAGTCTGTGTCCTTGTGACACAGAGCATTCTGGGCCCACCCGAGCAGCGCAGGGTGGGCCCTTGTATGGTTGATACGCCATGGCGTGGACCTGTACAAAGACCATTCGTGCGATGCCATTCCCGTGCTCCCGAGACATGTTGGGAGGCTCACGGCATGGCTCACTTTTCCCTATTCTTTCGGAAAGGCAGTCATATAAGTCGAACACGACGCAGTGTTTCTTCGTAGGTGAGGAATCCATCATTAGCGATCGTGTATATCCTCGGAGCTGGTGGTTTCGCATAACCCGAGCCACGAAGGGGCCAGTTAGGGAGAATGGCCTCGGTGGAAAATGCCTACGCGCATATATCTAAGGTCCAAAACACACACACACAGCCACAGGTTGCCTCTTGATGTCTGCCCAGGATCACTTACATCAAGAGACAAAATTATTGCCAATACGTGAACACAATCTCCTACTCTCAAAACAGTATCTTGTTGGTTGCTACCGTGAGGATCATCCCAACCACAATCTCATGGACCGAATTCCTCCACCACGACATGTCAGGCGTGGTTTACGAGACCTAGATAGAGAAGTCCAGGGATACAAGCGGGACCCTTACGATGAACATGCATACCCGAGCTGCCATCGCAGCGATTCACACTGCAGAAGTGAGTCGGTCTATTGCGAGTTTAGGTGCGAATAGAGTCCTCTCGCTCTCAGTGCGCCCACCACCTATCTCACTTGAGGAGATTAGGCTCCAGATAGCCAACAGAGCGACATTAGCTCAACTTCTGTTGGGCTTTTGTTCGCGTACCTTTCTCGCATAAACCCGGACATCCAAAACATTTGTCCTAACTTCGCTGGCGCTCATGATGTGGGTCATTTGTTTCAATGACCAGCTGCGCCCACTGACCTTATCCCTTTTTCACTGTGGGAAAACCCTATCGCAGCAGCTATGTTTTTGTCCCATGACACCACGGACGAAAACATCGACGAACCATAACTTGAGTCCACATAGATACACAGCGGTGCCACACCTTTCTGCACCGCTAAAAGATGAACATGAATTTTTATTTGTTATTATTCCATCAAGCTAACGAACTTAAAGCTATTGCCACTGCAACCATTAAGATCTATTGTGCCAGAGCCTTGACTAATCCAAAAGATTTTCTACCAACCTAATGAAGGCTTAAATATCCTTTGTAGGAGTGTACTTTATGGCAGCGAAGATAACGGTAGTTTCTACACGAAGCAGGCGCCTCGAACGAGTTACTGCCGTACATTCGCAAAGTAGATGTTTGATGGACTGTACATCTCCCAGGCATAGCCGGCAGTTATAATCAGCACGCAATGGTGTCCCGTGTGGTAACCAACGAATAGTCTCAAGTCTCGTCTATTAAGACGCCAGGCATCTTTTATGTCCTTTGGGCAAATCAGATCTTTAGATTGAAATATTGTATGACGACCTGTACAAAAATAGAACCATAGATTGTAATTACTGTAAAGATGATACTAATTTAGGAAACCAGTCGACGGGAAAGAGTTAAGTAAAAAAAACCAAGATGTTTAAGTTGCGATGTCATTTTATTTAAAAATTAAAATTTACAATGAAAGTTAAGAACAAGAATATTAAGCGGCATAGACTTAGATCCTAAAAGTTTTCCTGGCAGTCGGCCGAGTACCTTTAAATGTCGGCACCACGTTTGTCATATACTCACGAATCTCTCGAGCTTGTTTACGATTAAATCCGTAAACTTCCAATCGCTCCTTTGGCCCGTCATCTTCCTGCTGATTGCTCCTAGGCGGAACACTGTCTTCAACAGTCGGCAATTCAATTTGATCGCACGATGATTCTTCCAGTCGGCGCCTGGAAGAGTTTTGTTGAATTTCGATTTCTTCTAGCTTACGCTTAAACGGCATTTGCGGCTTTTTGAAAACCCGAACATCGCTTCGCCGTGGGGTCGAGGCAATTAGAGGTGGCGGAATGGCAAAACTGATGCTCTTTGATTGAGTACCCGCGTCGGTGTATTGCTTCGATGGTTTTCCTTCCTTACTGGTCAACGGTGTTTCAACTGTTGATTTGGATGTATTTGCATCCACTTCGCCTTCCTTCTTGTTTGATTCTGTCGACTTTCGTGCTGCTGGTACTTCGGGAACGGCAAACTGGCCATCGTCACTAATGCACGGCGTTGATGATATCGCTTCTTCTGGCTGAAATTCTTCCGATTTCATTCGCTCGAGAATGGCACTGAATCCATCTGTTTCGCCTTCGGGAACTGAGATATCCAAACATGTTTCGAAAATATCTTGACTACTCTCGTTGCAAGCCATAGTTTGGGATTTTGTGTTAATCTCTCAAGATGCTGACTATTGGTGAAAAACTCAAAGTTGATTTGAATCTTGCTGACGCGAAACGTATCCTATATACGTTAATTGTTAATGTTGTTTGGGAAAATCATACTTTTGTCGCGGTTAGGAAAATATCTACCTGAGTGTGTTGTGATAAACAACGCAGATTATTAGGGGTCGTAAATGTGTGCTTTGACAATTGGTGTTTAGGGATTTGTTTTATGATAATTACCTGGAAATCCACCCGTGTCTTCGACGTCATCTCGAATTACCCGAGTGGGTGTTTTTTTTTTTGTATTTTCCTTTTATGTTTTCCAACCAAATAATGTATGTTTGGAATATCAAAAAATATTCCACGAATTAGTTTTCATATAATTGTGTAAATGTTTTTTTTTACAGGTTCGAGCCACCAACATGCAAGACCTTATCTTCAAAAGTGGCCAGGCTGGTATCACCAAGGCGACCGTAACTTTGGTCTTCGACAACACAGATCCGAATCAATGTCCTTTGGGGTACGAAAAATGCCGTGAAATTTCCGTCACGCGTCAAATTGATGTATCGAAAAAAGGAAAATATCTGATCAATGGAAAGAATGTGCAAAATAAAAAAGTCACCGATCTCTTCTGTTCCGTTCAACTGAACGTGAACAATCCAAACTTTTTAATTATGCAAGGTCGCATCACGAAAGTTTTAAATATGAAACCTCAGGAGGTATTTTATTCATACGATATGCCAAAATCGAAATTTATCTAACGCAAAACTCCACTCTAGGTTCTCTCCATGATTGAAGAAGCCGCCGGCACAAGTTTGTACGAATCTAAACGTGAAATCACCACAAAAGTCATTGAAAAGAAAGACGCCAAATTGCGTGAGGCCAACGCTCTACTCACCGAAGAAGTTGAACCGAAATTGGAAAAATTGCGTACTGAACGAGCGGCTTTTGTTGAATTTCAGAAAATTTGTCGTGATATCGAATATCTGACACGTATTCATGTCTCTTTCAAATATCTGAAACAGAAGGAGGCGCTTGAAGCCACCGAAAAGAATATTGCCAACTTGACGGGAATTATTGAGGGGAATAAGTCTAAAATCACGTCGAATAAAGAAAATATCGTCAAAGCCGAAGAGGCAATAGAACAAATTCAACATCATATCGACAACGATAGTGGCGGTAGATTACGTGAATTGGAAAAGAATTTGGAAGAAAAGACGAAAGGCGATGCAACGGCTGCGGGTAAAATTAAGGCAGCCCAAGGGACGTTGGATCAGGACAAGCGAAAATTGAAGAGTCTCACACAATCCATCGCGGACGATGAGAAAACATTGCGAACGAAAGAGAATCAAATGCAAAAGGTGAAATAGACAGTAGCTTTTCGATCAGGGTTTTGATTTGTTTTGTCGTTTAGTTTACGGATACTTTCCAAAAATTGAAAGATGCCGACGAGGCTGATGCTAAAGCCTATGCGGATGCTCAGAAGAAATTTGAAGCCGTCACCCAGGGCTTATCGACAAATGAAGATGGCGAGGCAGCTTCCCTACAGGATCAGTTGATGAGTAAGTTGTTCGAATACTAAACACATATATTTCTAATTCTTTATATTCACAGCTGCAAAGCAGCATTTAATTGAGGCGCAAACTACCATCAAACAAAACGACATGGAGTTGAAACATAGCCGCAAAACATTAACTCAAAGGAAGAGTGAGGGTCAAACAAAAGATGCAGATTACCTTAAAGATAAAAAATTGCACGATCAAATGACAGCGGAAATTAATGGATTGCAAGTAAGAAACGAAATTCTGCCAATTTTCATCATATCTTTAACTTTTTTCTCTTCATCTTTCTCATAGAACGAAATGTCCAAAATACGCTATCAAGACGGACAACTTGAAGAGCTTCAAGAGCGCCATGGCCGACTCACACAAGAAATTCGTCGCCTGAAATCACAGCTCGATCAGAAGAATGCCTATCGATTTGATTTGCACTACAAAGATCCCGAGCCCAACTTTGATCGTAGCAAAGTGCACGGAATGGTTGGAAAATTGTTCAGAGTGAAACGATCAAATGATTCGATGGCACTAATGATGTGCGCTGGCGGAGATGTTAGTATTTTGTGCAATTTTCATCTCAACATAAATGTTTTACTTACTTGACTTTGTTTAACGCAGCTTTACAGTTATGTGACAACCGACGATGTTACAAGCAAAAAGATCTTGCAAAAAGGTGAGCTGGCTCGACGTGTCACGTTGATTCCAATGAACAAACTGACGGCACATGCTATTAGTGCGAATACTGTGAAATTTGCCCAGAAGCTGGTAACTGTCGCTTTTACTAAAACAATAATATAAAGATTCCGGAGCTTGAACATGTAAAATTTATTTCAACAGGTTGGAGAAGAAAATGTGGCAAGCGCATTGTCATTGATTGAGTACAATCCTCACTTCGAGCCAGTGATGAAATATGTCTTCGGACGGGCATTTATTTGCAAAGATTTGAACATTGCGAAGCAGGTAAGATTCTACATGCGTATGTTACCTTTAAAAAAAAAAGCAATTAGAAAAGAATATAATTTCCGACTACCCTCTTCAGTCAAGCACGCAGTTATTTTCCTAAAATAATTGAAGATTCCGCCCAATAATTATAACAGTTTGAAATGTTCGAGGCAAACTTTTCGATGTACATACTTTGATGTTGTTGTAGCTATTCAAGAGATTTTTTTCTCTTGAATCGAAGGGGGTCTTGGCAGCTCTTGGTTGCTTTAACAGCGGGTAGCTCCGGGACGATTTACATCGAAGAACCGGCTGCCGTAGGACAACACAAACATCCATGGGCCACAGTGGGATTCGAACCCACGCACCGGCAACTCAGAGATAGAGTGACATCTCTACCACTGAGCCACCGAATGCCCCATACTTTGATGATTATTTGCGACGAAAACTACCACAATACCATCGGCAAATTCAACCAATGTTACACTCCTTAGCCATTAAGCAGTAATGTGGCATTGTATAACATGATTGCACAATAGGTCCAAGAACTGATCCCTGTGGAACACCCGCTGTCACCGTGTTCTCTTTAGGCGCATTGCATTACCGGCAGTTTCTAGCTTTAAGGTTTCAGAAAGGTCCAATCGTCTAGGGAGGAGAGCAGTCGGAACAATTTCTTTTCAATTTTATCTGTTACCATTGTGGTTCCTCTGGACCTTGCTCGCGTTGGGGGAACAGCAATATTCTGGAGCGCTACATCACTCTTTCGCCTGATAATAAGATTCACTATTCTACGGTCAGATATGAGCTCAATAAGGAATGCTGTAACTCCAGCTGGGACTATTTTAACAAACTATAACCACCCTGAGTCTGACGCATAGATCGGCCTGGACAACATAGCCTATAACTCTGCACGGATTTGTTTCAATATCTTTGCTTACTAACTCGTACTCGATTGGAGGCATACGTACTGTAATTCAATACGGGTTTATTGTGCGTACGGTGTCACTCGCATTCTATTCGAGAAAAGACAATATTTCTTCCTGTTGAACACGAAAATGTTATAACATCGTTCACGCAAAAAACTCGTGTCGAATTGAAAGACGAGTGCCTCCAATGGAATACGGGTTTGCAAGCAAAGATATTGCAACAAGCTTGAGCGGAGTTGGAGACACTGTTGCCTCCAGTTGAATACGGAAATTTGAAGACGCCGCGCGGAAGATGGGGCTCTTGTTTTCTTAATAGCAGGACTCTCTGGATTAAGTTTCAAACTAAATGCATTTTCATTAGATGAAGCACTGCCGAACGAACGAGCTCAGATTGATGACGTCTTTGCTTGAAGATATTTGTATAGATCCACATTACGGCATGGCGTATCAACCACACCAGAGGCCTCTATGGAGCCCAGGTCAGTGGCATCGCTACTCACCAAAGCTCAATGTATCATTGTTGTTTTTGAACGCGGCGCCTCGCGAGTGAGTGTGTTGATGACATTTTTGGCTTTGCTCGTGGAATTGCTCTGTTTTGGGAGTGTTTTGATTCTGCCACACGGTATTGCGCTGTGAGAGTGGCAGTGTACTTCGGATAAAAGCTTCTTGTACTGTTCGCGAGAAAGATTTTGTCTGATTTCGAACACCGGGCGGATAGTTTGCTGAGTCTTAAGATCCTGTCGTGCCCCGTGCTGTGATGTGCGTACTTCAAGAGAAGTGCCGGCAGGGCTCACTAATCGATACCGCATTAACCACAGCTTGTTACCGTTAAAATTGGGCTGACAGCAAGACGTGATCTCCGTAGCGGACCGTGACGTAAGGTAAGCAGTAGCAGTAGTGTCGCACATATGTGCTCAGTCTCACTAGATTTGTTTTTCTTTTGATCGTTTACGTATTTTTTTTCTTTTCGTCTCTAATGTCACAAGTAGCTACCAGTTCCCAGAAGGTCTCGTCAAGAGTCTTGGCATCTGGTAGCAAGGAAGACCCGTCAAGGGCTTTCTCTTCGTTAGCAGAAGCCTTGCGCCATGCACAGGAAAACTCGTCAAGAGCTTTCTCGAGTAGGGCTTTGTCAATGCCTGGATCGCTGGTTAAGCCAGGTATCAGCAAACAGGATGGGTCGAAATACGCTGCCCCTTCAAGGGCTGAGTCAAGAGCCCGTAGTAGTGATTTTGAGTACACGATTTCATCTTTCAGGTAGATGAATCGCAAAGTTCTGAGAAGCAGAAAGGGTCATTCGCATGGGAGCTAGGTGTTATCGCCGATACTCCTGACACTGACAAACTTGTCGTTAAGCGGCAGCGGTCAACGGAGGATCAGGCAGACAATCGTAAGCGGCAAAAAGTCGTAAGGCTTAACGATCCAGCGATCTCATACGCTGGCGCGGCTAAAAGGTGGATCCAGCTGGCTATTGTCGATGTTCAAATTCGCTATTGGCAGGACAGGCGAACTTTGGCCTGGTGCCAGGTTGGAAGTTGTGGCCAAAGAGGATGTCCCCACACGCCCGCGTGCTCGTGTGTGGCTGCCACCAAATTCTGAGCATTATTCGAATGTGCAATCCAGGGATCCCTACGGAAGATTGACGAATCGTTAAGTTGCAGGACGATGTCAACAATTGCAAGTGTGCGATTCTGTTCATCAATACGCCATCACTGGCTTCACTCATCAAGTCGAGGGAGTTGTGAGTCTAGGCTCACACGCCCGCGTGCTCGTGTGTGGCTGCCACCAAATCCAGCATTATTCGAATGTGCAATCCAGGGATCCCTACGGAAGATTGACGAATCGTTAAGTTGTAGGACGATGTCAACAATTGCAGGTGTGCGATTCTGCTCATCAATAAGCCATCACTGGCTTCACTCATCAAGTCGGGGGAGTTGTGAGTCTAGGCTTCATTAAGCTAAAGCTAAGGTTTTACAAGAGCGACATGAAAAAGGCCTGCAATCTAGTGCCCGCCCACGATAAACATGCTGCTGATGCCGTTCCTGAAGGTCCCCCTGTGGCAGATTCTGAGTCTGTGGAAGACGTTGTGAATGACGATTGCGTCAGATCTGCTTGCCCTCGACACTGCGTCTCAACGATTCCCAACAATTGATTCTATCGGATCTGATACGGATGGAGATGGAAATATTACGATGATTGAAAAAGCGTAATGGTAAGGTTCCTACAGATTAACCTTCAACGCGCAAAGGCAGCATCAGCTGCTCTTATCTGTCGTCTATCGCAGGGTTTAAGACGATATCGTGCTTATTCAAGAACCTTGGGTTGCGGATGATCGCAATAAGGGTCTGAAGTGTTCTGATTTTGCTATTTTTAACGTTACAGGACAGAGTATACCGCGATCCTGTATTCGTATCAGGAAAACCATCAAAGCGTTACTGGTGCCTAAATTTAGCGACAAAAATGTTGTCTTAGTCTGTCTAGGTCGTGCTCTGTGGCCGTGATCGTTCGGTCGCCACTCTGTGAAATAGACACTCATAGAGAAACGAGTTTCCAAACTCGGCACGACTCGTCGCAAGTTTATTCTTCAGGAGAAGATGATAAGAAATATTCTTATCGTAGAATAATAAACTAACAATGCGACTAGGAAGTGCTATGGCTGACAACCATATCACACTCCGAATTCAGTTGTCTTTGTAACGTTGATGACTACACACGGTAGTCATCAACACACCATGCTCCACTAGGAGTTACGGTATTCAAGAGAGAGTCTGCCTAGAATTGCAAGATAAGGTGCTTTGGGTTGTTTCGGTATATATGCCATATGACGGCACTCTACCTTCCCCAAACTTGAAGAAAGCCGTTGTTTGCAGGGGCACTCCACAGGGAGGTATTCTGTCTCCTCAACTTTGGAATATAGCAATTAATCAATTGTTCTTAAATTTGAAAAGAATCGAATGCAAAGTCTTCGCTTATGCTAATGATATTGCTATCAATACAACCATTAAAATCCAAGATATTGCTATCGCCGCTAGAGGCAAGTTTCCTGACACACCTAGCGGACTTTTGGAGAACGCCCTAACAGAAGGGGGAAAGCCTGAGTGGTGTACGGATTAATCCCGTCCTGTTCACAAGAAGGCGTGTAATTCCCACTTTTAACTTCCCTTGGCTCACTTGGTTGAGTCGCATTCTACGATGCTAGTATTCTAGAGGTCCTGAGTTCGAATCTCGGCGTAGTCCAAAATTTCCGTACATGTGCGGATAGGAAATATATAGTGCTTGCAACATTATATACACTCCGAAATGATATGCAATGTAACGTTGACTCGAAAACGGCGGAGTTAACGCACCATGGCCCCACATGGGGCTATACGGTACTGAGAAGAAGAAGCTAGGAGGTATTCAACTTGGATTCTCTGACAAGGCCAAATTTCTTGGTCTTATCTTGGATAAGATGGAAACCTAACATCGAAGAAAGGGTGAAAAGCTATCTGGAAAACCTGGGACCTTCAACCAAAGGTTGTATATTGGATGTACATATACAGTTATTGTGCGGCCTACTCTGCTTTATGGCGCTAGTGTGTGGTGGACCGTACTTAGCACAACTGCCTATCATAATTCACTTGTCAAAGTGCAAAGGTTCGCTTACCTTTATATCAATCAAAAACACTTTTTCCTTACTACAATTTATTTTTCGTTTTGCAAATATATATTTCGAATGCAACTTGCATTCTTCTTCAGTGCGAGTGTTTCCAAAGGAAACACAATATATATTTGCAAAACGAAAAATAAATTGTAGTAAGGAAAAAGTGTTTTTGATTGATATAAATTAAAAATAAGCTACAAACAGCGGTGAAACCGATCAATAAGTTCGCTTATCGTTTGATTACAGGAGCCTTTTGAACAACACCTTCATTCGGACTAGATATGGTTTTGGGACTGCTGCCACTGGACATATACGGCCAACAGTCAGCAGCTTACACGGCCTTACTCCTTCGTGAAACTGGTCGTTGGCGAGCGCTGGATTATGGTCACTGAACGGTACTTCGTAACTTCAGCCTGCCCCTGGCCACTGACTACACTGTTCCCAAATACTTTTTTTGGTAGGAACTATTCTACCTTAATTCCGCCTAGAGAAAGCTGGAGCAATGAAATGACTCAGGCCATCGGGTCCTTTTCCATCTACACTGATGGTTTCAAGACGGTAGCAGGAGCCGGCATTGGTATTTACTCGGAGGAACTGGACATCAGTTTGTCTTTTCGCCTCCCTAATTTCTTTAACGTCCTCCAAGCAGAGATCACTGCAATTTCGGAAGCGCTTCTATGGTTAGGTAGGCAAGTTGTCACTGGTAAGGATGACACTATATACAGTGATAGTAAAGCTGCATTTCGATCACTTGAATCATCAGTTCGCCTTCTTGTAGCTCGAACAACCTAGCGGCACTTGTGAGAAAGATATAAAATTTGGCGTACGTCGTACGAGAATATTTCGTCTCACTGCTTTGGCAATAACTCCACCACACAGGCAAAAGAACGGCTCAAACCAGTAAGGTTCTGTTTCTCTGCAGTCGTATCTGACGTATTAGACTGAGACATTACCAGAACGGGCGATGTACCTACGTATCCTAAAGGCATTAGCCGGGAGTTCCGGGGGCAAGGACAAGGAAACTATGTTGGTCACCTACAAAGCGATAGGTAGAGCAATTCCTAGCTACGCAGCACCGGTATGGTCACAAACCGTTTGTGAAACAAACTGGAACAAGATCCAGACATGCCAAAACGCTGCTCTACGTATCGCTACAGATTGTCACCTAATGTCGTCCCAGGATCATCTTCATCAAGAAACCAGCATGTTGCCAATACGTGATCATAATCTTCTCCTGTCTTTACAATATCTGGTCGGTTGCTATCGAGAGAAACACCCAAACCATCATCTCATGGACAATACTCTCCCTCCACAACATGTCAGGAGTGGAATCAGAGATCTCGAGAGAGACGTCCAGGGATACAAACGGGTGCCTCCCGATATATGCGGCCATCGCAGATATTCACACAACCGTTGTGAATCGGTCAATAGGGAGATTAAGTATGAATAGAGTCCTCTCAGCGCCCCCACCACCTACATCACCTGAGGAGACTAGGCTCCCGAGAGCCACAAGAGCGACACTAGCCCAGCTTAGGTCGGGTTTTTGCTCGCGCCTCAATTCATACTTATCTCGAATAGACCCGGACATTCAGAACATTTGTCCAAGCTGCGGTGGTGCGCCCCATGATGTGGACCACTTGTTCCGATGCCCCCTGCACCCACTAACCTCACTCCGAGGGCGTTATTTATTTATTTATTTATTTATTTCAATTTCAACGGACTTGCGTCCTGTATACATACAATAATGATAGTTACAATTCAGTGTAGTTTTAACAAAAAATAAAACTTTATATATATTCTCTAAATCATTATAAATTCAGTATAATTTTAATTCAATAACTATAATTATTTTCGAACAAAGATTATTTTGAAATGACGTTTTTATTTATTACTAAATGTTCATAACCTTTTTCAATGAACTAGTATTAGTGTTGAATAAATCAATTTGACTACAAGTAGTATTGCCAATTGCTTTAAAACGTTCAATTGGCGAAAATTGAATATAATTTGTTCTACAGGTATGCAATTGGAAAAGAACATTACTTCTAGTGCGCTTTTGGGGAACTCTGAAAGATATTTCCGCCACGATGTTCGGAGCGTCAATCGAACCATTTAGAAGATTATATAAGAATAATAAATCATAGTATGATCTTCTTTCTTCAAGAGTGCCAGTATTTATAAAACTTAATATATTTGCAAAGTCAATTTCATCACGCCTAATATGCAGTTTATACGCTAAATATTTTAAGAATTTCCGCTGAACTTTCTCAATCAAATCTTTATAAGTTTGATAATGAGGATTCCACAACACAGCTATGTATTCCAATTTGCTCCTAACTAATGAGAAATATAACGTTTTTAGAGCATTAATATTATAGAAATGTGTTGTGTTCCTCATTATAAAACCTAGCATTCGCATTGCTTTTTCAGTAATATTGCAAATGTGTGCAGAAAATTGAAGCGATGAATCTAATGTGATCCCCAAATCTTGAACTGATGCAACTTGTTTCAAGGGAACATTATTCAGTGTGTAGGTGAAATCATAAATTAGATTTGTTCTATTGAAAACTATATATTCACACTTCTCTACATTGATCGACAACAGATTATCTTCACAGTATGATTGAAAATTTCGCAAATTCGATTGTAAGACCAATAAGTCATCTGGATTGGAAATAGCTTTGTACATCTTACAATCATCTGCGAACAATAAGAATTCAACTCCCTTAAAAACTAAGTTAATATCATTAATAAAAATGAGAAATAAGAGCGGCCCAAGATGCGAGCCTTGAGGTACACCGGAAGTAGGGGAAAAGGGTTGAGAGTAATTATTTTGAAGATTAACAATTAACGAGCGGTCACATTATGGGACAACCCTATTGCAGCTGCTACGTTCTTGTCGCTTGAGACAATAGGCGAGAACGACGACGAAACATAGAGTACTTCCACAGACATGCACAGCGGTTCACGCCTTTCTGCACCGCTACTACAACAACAACATGTACCTACGTACGACGCGACGCCGCGCCGTGGAGCAGTATAAATAACGAGACAAGAAAGAAGAAGTACTTGACGTGTTAAAGTCCCCAAACGAAAGTACATATGTACATGTTGAGATGCAACCTCTTAGCAGGTTTACTGATTATTCTAATTTATTATGCCATGATGCAATGGCAAACGCCGTACGCCAATAAGCGACTCGCGGCAAATGAGTTTGAAGTGTGGTTCAGTTACCAACTACATACACCACTGCCTGGGTACATATGATTTCTTCATATTACTTGTCCATATTTGTAAACGGCGAGCTGAATTGAGGGTTTAGTTGATAACATGTTTCCTACTGTAATGACCTTCGTTGTACTCGTACAAAACATTTAAACTTTACTTACTATATCATCGGTTTCTTCCTCCTCTAGGTTACTTACCATCCCAACATTATGTGCCGATCCGTCACCCTCGAAGGCGATGTTGTCGATCCCGAGGGTACACTGTCCGGTGGTGCTGCACCTGTTGGAGCAAACATTCTAATTGAATTGGAAGAAATTCGTCAAATCGACGAAGCTAAAAGAGCTAAGGAAAATGAGTTGCATCAAGTCGAACGGGAGATTAGGTAATTCTTTAAATAAACTTATCAAAAACGTTCATAAATGATTGTTCATCTTTAGCGCTATTCGAGGCATCGCTGAAAAATACAATACCATCAAAAGTAAACTCGAATTGAAACAATTCGAACTAAACGCCTGCAGTCAACGTTTGGCACTCACTGTGTTCGAACAAAATCAACAAGAGCTCCAAGAATTGGAAGCGAAAATCGGTGAGTTATTACATTTCCCCCGTTAATGAAGTCTGTCCTAACTTCTATCCATTTACAGAAAATCTCCAACAAACTCTTATCGCCGCGCGCGAGAAAGAAGTCGCGTCGCGCAACAAAATCAAAGACATCGAGGCGAAATTGGCCGACGCTAAAGGTTATCGTGAACGTGAGCTGAAAAGCGCTCAAGACGCCATGAAAGCGGCCAAGAAGAAGAGCGAAGAGAGCAAAGCCAATTGGAAGAAACGCGAACAAGAGTATGAAACACTAAAACTTGAAATTGAGGAAATTCTAAAGGGCATTGAAAGCGCCAAACAACAATTGAATGAAAAAACCGACAGTCTGGCCAAAATGGAAGAGAACATGAACGAATTGAAAGAAAATGCTAAAGAAATGTCCGCTCAAATGGCTAGTTTGAAGCAGGAAATCAAAGCGCAAAAGGATAAAATTAACGCTCAGAATAAGGAACTACGGTCACATGCCTCGCAAAAAGACAAGATGGAGAAACAAATCCAAGAGCTCGAATTGGAGATTAAGAAGAAAGAAAATGAAATTACCAAAGTTAAAAATGACAACAAAGATGCTTTCGGTCGAATTGAAAATATGGAAGAGAAATACACGTGGATCAAGGAAGACAAAGAGTTTTTCGGTATAAAGAACACTCGTTACGATTACACCAAAGAGGATCCAATTGAGGCGGGACGAAAACTGCACAAAATGCAAGAACAAAAAGAGAAAATGGAACGTAATATAAACACTCGAGCCCTCATGCTGCTGGATCGCGAGGAAGAACAGTACACGGAAGCCATGCGTCGCAAGAAAATCGTTGAAGAAGACAAGGAGAAATTGAAATTCATTATCAAAAAAATGGACGAGAAAAAGGTGGAAAAAGTGGAGAAGGCGTGGCGATGTGTCAACGATAATTTCGGTAGTATTTTCAGTACACTATTGCCGGGTGCGCAGGCACAACTCGCACCGGTCTATCAAAATAATGTTCTACATGGTCTACAAATTCGTGTTGGGTTCAATAATGTGTGGAAGGAGTCTTTGGGTGAATTGAGCGGTGGACAAAGATCATTGGTGGCGCTGTCATTGGTTCTGGCTATGTTGAAATTCTCTCCTGCCCCAATCTATATTCTTGATGAAGTTGATGCGGCGTTGGATATGTCACATACACAGAATATTGGTAATATGTTGAAGGCGCATTTCCGTAATTCTCAGTTTATTATTGTATCGCTGAAGGATGGTATGTTCAATAATGCCAATGTGTTGTTCCGTACAAAATTCGAAGAAGGCGTTTCGGGTGTTGTTCGAACGGTTAATGCTAAAGCGACAAGATAAGTTTTGTATTTAAGTTGAATTTAATGTTTTTTTGGTATGTAATAAATAGGTTTAAATTTTAAAATGTGTCTTGGTTTAAAAAGGATTTTTTTTTGCTAGTTCCATTTGTTGAGAAGAATCAATTAATGGTCATACTATTTAGTTTGCTTTGTGCCGTAGTTGTACATTCTATTTCAGTCACAATAGAGACAATCGATATACCTGTGACGGCCGAGTTCGATTGACGTTTTATTACTTCGTCGCTTTTTATGTAGGATCAATACAAAATTGAATGGGGACCCATCCTTTTTTATGAAGAGACTAGCTCCTGTAATTTTAAATCGTAGCTGAGTTACTTTATATAGAGCTGTGCATGCAACAAAATTGTAACGGCGATTGTCTGTCAATTGATTTTGTAAAAAGGCCGCCTCTAATAGTGTCATTAGTGGTACGCTATTTGTCTTCCAAACACGTTTTCTTTCTCGTCACCGTGTCAACAACCAGTACTGGCCAGTTTAAAATAAATATACGACGATCTTCTCTTATAAATGGCAGCACAATAAAGTAGGCGGGCCAATCAATAAGAGCGAGAACTTCGGGAGTTGGTGTAACGATGGTGAATTTCAATTACAGCCTCGGATGCTACAGTGGCTTTCTGTATTCTCCAGAACTAAGGTAACCATTAGTCGATTTTGCATTGTAATAAAAGTGTCACATCAAATTATTTGCGTTTCAGAATTGAATCGCTCGAGAGAAGAGGTTTATTGAAATCCGGCGCTGCAGTGTAATAGTCCTTACAACTGTAAAACCCAAAGCAGCTCCACTTTCCAAAGTTATTTTGATACTAACGGCAAAAGTGAGTAACTTTTATTTTTTTATTTGTTTATGTTTATTTTAGTTAGCTCTGAACAGTAGTGTGCTGCGCTGACCTAATAATTGTGTCTAGTGAAGAGATCTGAGGGTTTCATTCATGTGCAACTCAATGCGGCCCGCTGATCTTTCCTTCTGTGATGTATATTACTTGAAATATTTTTGGGAATACTCTTAGATAAGGATAGGTTAGGTAGGTGCAGGGGCCGCCGGGTCTACACCCAGCGCACTTAGGGCAGAATTTGGTCCATAGTGATAACACCGAGAAAACTATGCCTGTACTAACCGCTTATGCTAGGAAACCAGCCCGTGCTAACAATATATCTATTGAGCAGTTTTCGGCTCACATCTCGAAGGTCATCGGTATAGTCAAAACACCTTGAGCCCAGAAAACGCCTCCGCTTCTCGGCCAAGGCGGGACAGTGACAAAGTAAGTGGTGCACACTCTGTTCCTCTCCTTGTCGTTGTGATGAATTCGGAGTCTTCTTGCGTGCTCCCCAATAAGATAATGCCCCGTTGTTACCCCCCCCTCACATTGCGAATATGCTTTATGTCCAAGGGGAGTAGCATGTTAGAAAGAACATTGTCTAGTTTTGGCCAGATCAAGGATGAGGTCATTGCGCAAGTCCAGCCCTTAGTCCATCTTGCGTTGGTCCTGTGCTCTGCAGTATCTTCTATTATCACTGCACAGGTGACAATAGGTATTTTCAAGTTGGCACGGCTGTCCTTGGCATTACCTGCTGACGCATATCGGGCCAAGTCATCTGCGTAGCGATTGCCTACAAAGCCACTATGGCCCGGTATCCAGCATAAGCATCGAAGTAATGTAACGGCAATTCTCAATAGTTCTTGATGTGAATCAAGTAATCGAATTGCAGCCTGACTATCAGTAAATATAAATATTATAAATCTAAAATTCTACCAATCGAATTTTTAACAAAATTTATTTGCATCAAATCCATTGCAAATAAACAGTCTGTTAGAACAGATTCACACTCGACATGTAAATCACGCGGCAGAATTTTTTTCTCGCCGTCGTTCCAGTACCAACTTACACTCGACGTCAAAAGTATCGGGCAACTTTCGAACTCTAACCCAATTTTCGCAAAAAGTATAAAAGTTACAACTGTGAAAGTTTATATCTATACATGAAGTGCATTCTATGATAGTAAAAATGAATGGAAACACAGGGAGTTATTAATTTATTAAGCGTTTATTAAAGATTTTACAAATAAGAGTCGTTTCCAGTTGTTTTCCGGTCAAGTGAAAAGCTCAAATTTAAGCTGAAAACAAAGTAAAAATTGAAAGTAAAGTGTTTGGTTGGTATTCAGTGTTCCCTCCCCTTGCTATAGTAACTGCTAGCATCCTTGTATTCATAGACCTTACGAGGCTGATGATGAAGTCTTGGGAAATTGCATTTGACTCCTCTTCAATTGCGATTCGCAGCACTGGAAGCGTTGTTGGAGCAGGAACGCGGACTCGAATCCGCCGTTTCAGCTTATCCCATAAATGTTCTATTGGATTCGAGTCCGAGCTTTGAGCTGGCGAGTCCGTCGGACGAATGTCGACGTCCTGTAGATACTGGGTCACTACATGAGCAACATGAGGCCGTGCATTATCCTGTATCAACTGGATAGTATGCCAGATATTATCTACGTAAGATATAACATGGACTGCAACGATTTCATTAATGTAGCGATGTGAAGTCAATCCACGTTTACGGCCCATCGCACAGTGCGTCGTTTCATAGGCAAAAAAAAAATAGGTTGTACTTTAACTTCGATTTCCGATCTTTTCGCAAGTTTTTGGCAATCATAATGATATTTTTTAGAATAAGTATGTTCCACTAAAACTCTTCCGATGATTTTTTTCTAAAAATCTTTTAATTGAAAAAAAATGTAAAAAAAATCATTAAAATATGAAAAACAAACTTTAAATTGAGATTAAAAAAACGTCACAAAACGTTTTGGGTGGTTAATATTTTCTGAAAGATACAAGTGTCTACTTTAATTTAAACTAGTATTGGTTTGCCTTTTTTGCGTTTTTTTACGCAATTGACATTTTTACTGAACTAGTTCCTTCGAAAATGGCAACTGGGCTATTTATAAAGTCATTAAAAGTGATAATTTTAACATAATATTAAGCTTTTATACACTTTTCCGATAAAGATGATAATTAATTTCAAGTACGAACAAAAAAAAATTATAAATAGTTTTAATTAATTTTTATCATTAAAAATTCGATTAATTCAAAAATACATAAAAAATATAAATACATAATGTATATGGTTTTTTAGGGAATTTGATTTCTGAAGTCAGTGTAAACCATATCATATTGTTTAAGAATTTACATGGATTAAATTGTAAAATTGCATATATAAAAAAACCGCCATCTATATTGGAGTATTAATTATTAAAATTAACCGGAAATGCATTTATTGAACTGAAATTATGTATTATTGAACTTAAATTATGTATTATTTACTTGTACGCGCTCTTATGTATGTATGTATATGTGAAGAGAAAATAAATCACTTGAAGTCAAACCATCAAGCCGAACACATCGGCTCATCATTTTCAGTCTTGTTGTACAGAGCAATTTCAGACCATCAGTCGGAGTTAGAGATTCTTCGATCCTCATAAATCAACGCTGGAACAGGCAACACAAAAGGTCCCGAAACAGACCACTCGGTGGATTGGAAATATGGAAGGTTATTTCATACATAAAAACTGGTCCGTCGAGCCGGATCGGCTCGTCGCCGGCAAGCAACGTGCAAACGGGTGAGATCCAACCTTTTATCATTTTCCACTATAATCCACCTTTATCCATTTCATCCTATAAATCCCGTGTTGATATAATAGTGCTTTTATTCGGTGAACGTGTTACAAAATTAAAAAGTTCGTAATAATGGATGTTAAGGCGCTAATTCGCAAACGCGGCTCAGTAAAGGGTCGATTAACCTCTTTTGCAAATTACGTGGAATCCGTGAAAAATCGTGTCCTAAGTAAAGTTGAATCTATCGAACTAGAGGAGCGCTCTAAACGAATAGAGCTTCTCTTGTCCGAATATAGTGCAATTCACGAAAAAATACTAGAGGTTGCAAAAGACGATGAAATTGCTGATCACGAAAATCAAAGAGAATCCTTTGACAATGAGCTTTTCAAAATTAGCGCCATAGCTCGCTCTTTGATTCTCGCTTCCCAGCATAATCAGAGTGTTCTTAGTCAATCAGTGGCATATTCAAGTGCTAATAGTGATTATTTCCTCGGTACCCCATCTAGCAATAGTACCATCAAATTGCCTACATTGAAGCTTCCAGAGTTCGATGGAAGCTTCGATAAATGGCTGGGATACTATGACACTTTCAAGTCAGTCATCCACCTCAATCCGTCCATTAGCAAAATCCAAAAATTTAACTATCTAAGCTCCTCTTTAGTGAAAGATGCAGAGCAAGTCATAAAGGGTCTTGAAATATCTGAAAATATTTATTTATTTTATTAAAAGAATATTATAACATAACTAGTGTTATAAACTCCTTAAAGTTAAAGCACTGGCAACAGAGGCCTTAGGCTTAAAATTTATTGACTAAAGTAAACTATCATAAGAAATTCAATATTTTTTTTTTAAAGTAACATATGTACGTATTGGCAATGTTATTATATATAATAATATTATAATTTTGACATAGCATGGGAACTCTTGCAGCGTCGTTATCAAAACAAGGGCCTCATGATTCACAATCACGTAAAGTCGATCGTAGAGTATCCAAGTTTACAAAAAACAAATGCTGATTTACTCCGAACAATAACAAATGCAATGCAAACCCATATTAGAGCATTACAGGCACTTCAACAACCTGTTGATAGTTGGGGCAGCCTGCTTATCTACTTAGTAGTAGATAAGCTGGACTCAGGTACAAAGAAAGAATGGGAGAAGTTAGTAGTTAACCTAGACGAATTGCCGACGGTAGATGATCTTTTCGAGTTCTTGGAGTGTCAGTGCCAATTTTTAGAAAAAATCGCCAAAACTACCATTTCAAGTGATTCTAGTCGTCATAATTTAAATAAAGGTGTTTCTCGGAAATCTGTGCTTGCATCTACCGTGATACAACCGTGTTCTATGTGCCAAAAGGAACATGCTATATTTGCCTGCGACAGATTCCATAAATTATCCATTATTAATCGGATCGCGGAAATAAAGCGTCAAAATCGATGTTTAAATTGTCTAAAGACGGGTCATATGGCCAATAGTTGTCAATCTAAAGGTTGTCGCAAGTGCGGAAAAATGCACAATACTTTGTTGCATTTAGAAAAGACCACGGACGAGTCGAAAAATGAAAAAGTCACGGACGAGTCGAAAAATGTGTCATTAGTTTCCTCAAATCAAGATACATTCAATTTACTCCCAACCGCCGTCATAGATGTTATTGATAATGAAGGTAATACACATGAGTGCACCGCTCTATTAGATTCAGGTTCTCAGTCTAACTTTTTGACAAACAATTTGTCCAAAAGGCTTAATCTTCCCATATCTAAAGTGAATCTTAATATTTTAGGTATCAGTTTGCATGATTCAAACATATCAGAGAGTGTTCAAACTATCATCAAATCGAAACATTCGGATTTGGAGACTTCGTTACAGTTTTTAGTGATACCACAAATAACTTCTCGGCTTCCAAGTGAGTATATCGATATTCATAAGTTGAAACTTCCACAAGGTATAAGGCTGGCGGCATTTTATAAACCTAAAGACATTGATATGCTGATTGGTGTTGATTTGTTCTGGGATATACTTACTTACGAACGTTCATGCAGTCCATATCTGCATAATACCAAGCTGGGCGTTATTGTGTCCGGTTGTATACCTATTCGGCATCCGTTTCAACGTAACCGCCACTGTAATACGTCGATCCTCTCCGAACAACTAAGGAAGTTTTGGGAAATAGAAGAGATTCCAAGGCAAGAGTATCTCTCCGCTGAACAAAAGGCTTGTGAGAAAAGTTTCATTACCAGCACCAAGCGAAACGAAAATGGGCGCTTTGTTGTAACGATTCCCTTTAAGGAATCCTTAGATACTTTAGGAGATTCTAAGGAGCAAGCTAAAAGGCGGTTCGAAACAATGGAGAAGAAACTGCAGCGAAATGAAACTCTTAAAGAGAAGTATACGCACTTTATGGATGAATATCAAAATTTGCAACATATGTCTTTAGTTGATGGAAACCAATCGCATCAACGCGCCTATTATTTACCGCATCATGGTGTCCTTAAGGAAACCAGTCTTACAACTAAGCTTAAAGTTGTATTTGATGGTTCAGCAGCAACAACATCAGGGGTGTCCTTAAATGACGTACAAATGGTAGGACCTGTCATGCAGCAAGATCTTTTTTCCATATTACTTCGTTTTCGTCAGCATCCTTACGCAGTCGGGGCGGACATCGCCATGATGTATCGCCAGATTCAAATAAATCCAAATCAGCGGTCACTCCAACGCATATTCTGGAGATCTGAACCAAATGAGCCACTACGTACATATGAACTGAACACAGTGACATATGGCTTAGCATCAAGCTCATATCTAGCAATTAGGTGTTTATTTCAAATTGCGGATGAAAATGAACACGAATTTCCCGCCGTGGCGAAAGTCATTCGAAATAACATGTATGTAGATGATTTGTTGTATGGTGCAAGTACCATTGAAGAAGCCATCAACATCCGTAAACAAATATCTGCAATGTTCAATTCAGCTGGATTTCAATTGCGCAAATGGATTTCCAACGAGCCATCTATTCTTGATGAGTTGTTAGATTCTGAACAGAAATCAGAATGTCAGGTTATCCTTTTAGGGGAAAATGAAGTCACTAAGACCTTAGTTTGAGAATGAAAGTGGGGTTATTGTCAATACCAACCAGTCAACTATGGACTATGGATATGGTATGACCCCCTCAAAAATTATTCACCGCTATGGGTTACACATTTGCTATATGGTTTCGTCCACTGGTATGACGACTCATCAGGAGCTACCTTTTTCATACCAGTGTGTAGCTCGACCATTTTTGCATTCTGTGCTGCACTCCGACTAATGTCAGAGTGCAACGAATTTGCATGCCGCTTGCACTTAAATAGTGGCAAGGTGTCGACGCAAGTGTGAATTTTATTTTATCATAATTGATTTGTACATTATTCACTAAATAGCTAAAAATCTGTTTGAGAATGAAAGTGGGGTTATTGTCAATACCAACCAGTCAACTATGGACTATGGATATGGTATGACCCCCTCAAAAATTATTCACCGCTATGGGTTACACATTTGCTATATGGTTTCGTCCACTGGTATGACGACTCATCAGGAGCTACCTTTTTCATACCAGTGTGTAGCTCGACCATTTTTGGTATGAAAAAGGTAGCTCCTGATGAGTCGTCATACCAGTGGACGAAACCATATAGCAAATGTGTAACCCATAGCGGTGAATAATTTTTGAGGGGGTCATACCATATCCATAGTCCATAGTTGACTGGTTGGTATTGACAATAACCCCACTTTCATTCTCAAACAGATTTTTAGCTATTTAGTGAATAATGTACAAATCAATTATGATAAAATAAAATTCACACTTGCGTCGACACCTTGCCACTATTTAAGTGCAAGCGGCATGCAAATTCGTTGCACTCTGACATTAGTCGGAGTGCAGCACAGAATGCAAAAATGGTCGAGCTACACACTGGTATGAAAAAGGTAGCTCCTGATGAGTCGTCATACCAGTGGACGAAACCATATAGCAAATGTGTAACCCATAGCGGTGAATAATTTTTGAGGGGGTCATACCATATCCATAGTCCATAGTTGACTGGTTGGTATTGACAATAACCCCACTTTCATTCTCAAACAGATTTTTAGCTATTTAGTGAATAATGTACAAATCAATTATGATAAAATAAAATTCACACTTGCGTCGACACCTTGCCACTATTTAAGTGCAAGCGGCATGCAAATTCGTTGCACTCTGACATTAGTCGGAGTGCAGCACAGAATGCAAAAATGGTCGAGCTACACACTGGTATGAAAAAGGTAGCTCCTGATGAGTCGTCATACCAGTGGACGAAACCATATAGCAAATGTGTAACCCATAGCGGTGAATAATTTTTGAGGGGGTCATACCATATCCATAGTCCATAGTTGACTGGTTGGTATTGACAATAACCCCACTTTCATTCTCAAACAGATTTTTAGCTATTTAGTGAATAATGTACAAATCAATTATGATACTAAGACCTTAGGACTTTCATGGTCATGTGCTACCGATGAATTTATTTACGTATTCCCAAGCAACGATAGTACAAGGTGTCATACTAAGCGTACAATTGCATCGGCCATTGCACGAATTTACGACCCGTTAGGAATATTGGGGCCATTTGTGTTGAAGGCCAAACTTATACTTCAACAACTCTGGCTCTGTAAAATATCATGGGATGATTCACTACCCTCTGAGATTAAAGAAGATTGGGAAAAATTCCTGGCAAGCGTCTTAGCTCTGGAGAAGGTCAACGTTCCAAGGCAAACCATTTGTACTTCTCCCGAAATAGTTGAAATCATTGCATTTTCTGATGCAAGCGAAAGCGCATATGGTGCATGCGTTTACATCAGATCAATTAATGCTGATGGAAAGGTATTCGTAAATCTATTAACCGCCAAGTCTAAGGTGTCGCCATTAAAGTGCTTGAAAAATCCTAAACGGACTCCAAAAGAGCCAATCACGATACCTAAATTAGGGTTGTGTGCAGCATTGCTCTCAGCTAAACTAGTTGAAAGAGTTAAATGCAGCTTTGATATTAAAATTGATAACATCCTTTATTGGTCGGATTCGACCATAGTACTAGGTTGGTTAAGAAAGGAACCATACGCACTTAAAACATTTGTAAGCAATCGTGTGTATGAGATACAATCTCTTACAAGTGTTGATCAATGGTACCACGTTTCATCGGAAGAAAATCCAGCGGATTTGTTATCGAGAGGAGCGTTTCCGCAATCTTTGGGAGATTTCTGGTGGAAAGGGCCTACTTGGCTGTCTCTTCCAAAGTATAATTTACCGCCTCCTATGGTCGAAGAAAATCTTCCAGAGCTTAAAAGCTTAAATAAAGTCACATCTATTTGTAGCTCTATTAAAAGAATCATTGATTTTGAAAATTATTCAAATTTAGATAAACTAGAACGTATTTTAGCTTATTGCTTACGTTTCATTCAAAATACGAGGAAATCTAAGGCCTCGCGTCAATATCATAGCATCACGTTCAGCGAAATTCAGAACAGTCATGTTCAATTGGTTAAAAATATGAGTCGTTCGCAGAAGAGATTAAACGCATTACTAAACAGAAGCTGATCAAGAAGAGCAGCAAACTATTTAAATTGAACCCTTTCTTACACACAGACGGAACGCTAAGAATGTGTGGGCGATTGGAAAATTCGAATTTTTCCTTTTCGAAATGTAACCCACTAATCCTTCCCTCTAAACATCACCTTACAAAATTGATATTTCGGAGGGAACATCAAAGACTTTTACATGTCGGTCCACAAACTTTACTCTCACATATACGTGACATGTATTGGCCTATCCGGGGCCGAGATTTGGCCAAAAGGACAGTCAGCGAATGTACAATTTGCTTTAAATTTCGACCAAAGAGTTTAAACCCACTAATGGGTAATCTACCTCGGGATCGAGTTACTCCTTCTCATCCATTTCATATCACTGGTGTAGACTACGCGGGCCCATTTATTATTAAGGATAGGAAAGGGCGTGGGTGCAAAACTTCTAAGTGTTATATTGCCGTATTCATTTGCTTCGTAACGAGAGCTATTCACCTTGAACTTGTCACTGATTTGACGACGGATTGTTTTATAATGTCGTTAAGGCGATTTGCTTCCCGTTGGGGAATGCCATGCACGATATATTCTGACAACGGAACTACATTCGTTGGCGCAAAAAATGAACTGAAGGAACTAGGAAAGTATTTGCAAATGAATGAGTCGGTCCTCACTGAGCAACTTGCGAAAGAGCGTTTTAATTGGCAATTCATTCCGGCTTACTCGCCCTATTTCGGTGGTATTTGGGAAGCTGGAGTAAAGTCGACTAAGCACCATTTACGTCGAGTAGTAAAAAACGTGATTTTAACATTTGAAGAAATGTACAGTCTATTATGTCAAATATCCGCTATCCTTAACTCCCGTCCGTTAACCCCTTTATCCAATAGCCCCATGGATCTTAACCCATTAACGCCTGCACACTTCCTGATCGGCCGACCAATGACTGCAGTTCCTGATCCAGATGTCTGCCACATAGCACCTTCGTACGCATCTCGTTACCAGCTTATTCAGCAGCTTCAACAACATTTTTGGATACGTTGGTCCAAGGAGTTCATATCGGAACTACAAACAA
Source organism: Microchrysa polita (assembly GCA_949715475.1). Classification (NCBI taxonomy): domain Eukaryota; kingdom Metazoa; phylum Arthropoda; class Insecta; order Diptera; family Stratiomyidae; genus Microchrysa; species Microchrysa polita. The sequence goes on along the minus strand of OX454416.1, from coordinate 111,491,421 downwards.
GGTCGAAGTGGAACGAATCACATGCATCTTTAAAAGAGGATATGCTAACACTTATAAAGGACGACAATTTGCCATCTATGAAATGGGCTTTAGGCCGAATCGTCAAACTGCATCCTGGTGTAGACCACGTCGTTCGAGTGGTAACCTTGCGAACATCGAAAGGGCTTATACGCAGGCCCGTACATAAGCTATGTCCTTTACCGATCGATCCTATCAATACGAACAGCGAAAACCAATTGCCCAGTAAATCCAATAAGGAAACATAAACTAATCATCAACCTGAACTACGAACAAAGTATCATGCCAATCCAGGGCATGGTCATAAGCTCTTTCCGTCTTTCCTGTGACGTCATCAATCGAAAAGAGAACGTATACTACTGAATGAGAACGATTACTATGATTTCTTTATTGCTATGAAAAATCAACAACAAATCGTATGCAATGACAGCTCACTAAATACGTCGATTTTATATACAGTAAACCTTTTCTAAACAGACACCTTTAATAGTAAAGTGTCTTATTGAGTATCTTAATTACAATATGGCAAGAAAAAAACCATCCCGATCGCATTGAATTTAAATACAGGCTTCGAAATTATATATTGGGTTTTAATGAAGGTTGTATATCTGACAACGCCAACACTAATGCAGATGATACTCCCGACTTAAAGAGTCTTGAGGTTGGCCTAACAGGTAATTTGTAATTACGCCATTCAACTGCCATTCAACCATGTATTACCTACGCCATATTCATATTTCAGGAAAAATGTTATCTGCAATTAATATTCCCAGAGATCTTTCCCAGGAGGAAGATGAGTCCGATGATCTTCCACTGGCATATAATGGACTCGAACATTTAGCGGGTTACATCTGCCACCGGGTGAGATTTTCAAATCCCGAAACTAGCGTTAATCCAAATGAGGATAATCGTTCTTATACTTGGACCAATCATTTGGACGAAGGTGGACTCTGCAAACCAACAGAGTATATGATGGTTCATGTAGAGGAATTGAATATATTCAACGAACGGGGAAAAATTGAAATTATGTGAAAATTATTTTTAAAAAATGATTTTAATTGCTACTGAAAGGGAAATTGCCTGTGAAGAAAAGGTGAAAAAATTGTTTTTTAGAACCCGGATGTATTTTCGTATAAGACAACTAAATTCTGAAATTATTTATAACAAATTTTCAAAAAAAAAGAAAAATACACAAAACTGTAATATAAATATATATGTTTTATGTGAATGGTCTTTTTTATCATGTTCGTTTATACTTGCACAATACATACATAAGATATGTATTTCCTTCCGCCATATTGGGTGGCCAATTATGGGGATTCTACTGTACATGTATTTTTTTAAAATAAAACGAATACATTGATTCGCCTTTAATACGATGGCGTTGCTATGCAAAATATGGCGTAACTACGGAAAATAAACAAACATTTTGTATTACACTAAATTCAATCCGGTGACACGCCAACTACGTTGTCGTTGTGCACAGTGTTGTGCCTAATAAGAGCGTTAAGAGAAATGACGTCACAGGAAAGAATACGTCATTCGTTTCTCTGACTCTCCCACTTGTCGCTATCTTATATTCTTTATATCGTGATGCCAATCATTCAATGAAGTATTAGTGAATTTATAAGTTCAGATTTTTTATTTTTATTTTGAAAAACTCAGCTTTTTCAAGGCGGCGTGTATGTTTAAGAATTTACATGGATTAAATTGTAAAATTGCATATATAAAATACCGCCATCTATATTGGAGTAATAATTATTAAAATTAACCGGAAATGCATTTATTGAACTGAAATTATGTATTATTGAACTTAAATTATGTATTATTTACTTGTACGCGCTCTTATGTATGTATGTATATGTGAAGAGAAAATAAATCACTTGAAGTCAAACCATCAAGCCGAACACATCGGCTCATCATTTTCAGTCTTGTTGTACAGAGCAATTTCTTCTTCGATCCTCATAAATCAACGCTGGAACAGGCAACGCAAAAGGTCCCGAAACAGACCACTCGGTGGATTGGAAATATCGAAGGTTATTTCATACACATATCTTTATGAGCCATTTTGAAACAAAACTGCGAAAGGACGGTATAATTCCATTATATTTATGGTTTCGGTATGTGGATGATATCATAGCAGTAATAGATAAGAATCAATCGCAAAATATCCTGGCAAAATTAAACGATCAATTTCCAACGATCAACTTTACAATGGAAACAGAAGAGAATTCGTCACTACCCTTTCTAGATGTACGCATACACCGAAAAAATGACGGAAGAATCGAATTTTCAGTCTATAGAAAACCGTCAAGTACACCAAATTTCATACCATATGATTCACATTGCCCAATAACACACAAACAGCCGCGTTCCACAGCATGGTGTTTTCGTTTATGCAGATTACCATTGAACATCCAGCACTATATGGAAGAACTGCAACACATCAAATACGTCGCGGAAGTCAATGGCTATTTGGAAAACATAATTGAAAATCTCGTTAATTTACACTCTAAAAAATTGCAAGAAATAACAAGACAAAACTGATACCGGATAAAGTGAACAGAAAACGAGTGTCTTTACCGTATATTCCATATATTACCAACAAAATCAAAACTGTCTTGAAAAAACAAAACATGGATATTGTCTACTCCGGTAATGACAAAATACAATCCCATTTATCAAATATCAAAGATAAAACAGACAGACTACAAAAGTCAGTAATATTATGAAATATCAGCAGCGATTGCGAACAAAAATACATTGGCCAAACAAAACGTAGCATCAACACTCGCTTCAAGGAACACATTGCACGTATCAATAAAAACCAAGCCACAAAATCAGCCGTTGCCCTACATGCACTAGAATGCGAACATCTAAACTGGAACCACGAGAATGTCGTCATCAAAAAATCAGTCACCAATCCATCCAAATTAGATGCATATGAAAGCATTTACATGCATTTGAACAAGGACACATCGATGAATACATTCGAAGCACCCATCAAGTCACCACTTTTTAAATTACTTAAAAACTAATAATTTTCAATTTTCATTTCAAACATGTTAACTAATTAATTAGCGTATGATTAACGTAATATTTTTACAGTATATTTCCATTTTATTATATTTTTCAATTTATTTTTCCACAAAGGATACATTTGAACCTTTTCGTACTGTAAATTTTAATTTGCAACTTGCTACTTTCATGATTTTCGATTTTCATTTTATTTTTAGTTTAGTATAAATTTTGTACTCGCTGAGGATGTCATAAAAGTCGAAATACATCCAAATAAAAATTTGTAAGCAAAGTCACTTAAAAAATAAATAAATAACAGGCGCGACAATCCAGCATTGGACTAAGGCCGCAGGATGTGTTAAAGACATCCTATTTCCAAGATCTTATCTGCTTTTCGTTGAGGTAATGAGATCAACATCACGCTCAGCAGTGTTATTTATCCCCATAAATGGGTACTCGTTTAACATCTAAGTGAGATCATAGTCCGTCACAAGCTCGTGAGTTCGAAAAACACCATGATCCACGGTGAGATTTGAACTCATGACCCTGTGCACCGAAGGTGCGCGCTCTAACCGCTAGACCAGCCAGACTACTTAAAGTGCTTTAAATTCATTTTAAAATGTATAACAAAAAACAGAAAATTATTATTAATTGAAAAAATACCGGCGTACAGAGGGCTGCGCCCGCAATACGAGGGTTTTTTAGATTTTGGATACACACATAGTGAATAATTTTGCACATATATTTTATAGGTAATAAATAAGAATTATGCACAATGTTAATGAAATGCTTCTCGTAAATCTATTTTTGGATTGGTCTAACTAAACGCGTTCCAGAATGAAAGGCTAACGCCTTTACTATGTATCATGGCTCCACATATTAACTGGATTTATTAGCTGTAACGCCGTTACCATGACTCCAAACTGGAAAAAAGCGACTGATATGAAATGTACCCATCGAGTTCTTTGATTTGATAAAAACTAAAAAAGTCGGAGTTCAAATCTCCGGAACACCCTGTTTGCTTTGTCCTACCAACGTCTAAGTATTTCGTGCTAAAGACTGTTACGATTCTATACATTCCTTGCAAATTTCATAACGATCGGTTACTGAACAAATTTGTAAATGTCCGGGACACCCTTTTATCTTGGCCATACCAATTTTTAAGTATTTCATGTCAAAGACTGTTACCATTCTACACATTCCTACCAAATTTCATGACGATCCGCTAAGCCGTTCGCGAGTTATTTAGTGAACAAATTTTCAAATGTCCGGGACACCCTGTTATTTTTGTCCTACCAACTTTTAAGTATTTCGTGCCAAAGACTGTTACCATTCTACACATTCCTACCAAATTTCATGACGATCGGTTTAGCCGTTCGCGAGTTATTTAGTGAACAGACGGACGGACAGACGGACGGACAGACGGACGGACAAAATCGATTTCATAAGGGTTTTTTGTAAAATCTAAAAAAACCTAAAAATCGGTAAAAGTCTATAAAATACGAAAAAACTTTGAAAGTGAGATTTAAAAAATACGCATCGAAAGACTTAGAGTAGCTACAATTATTTTTGCTTTTTTAGTGTAATTTGTATTTTTATTCAACCAAATTTATTCAAATTTTTCGATAATTTTAAGGGTGCTTGCGAGTGGTCAAAGCATCAATAAAGAAAAAATTGGGGACCTTCTAAATCACACCAAACGGTTATATTTAGAATTATACCCGTGGTACTACATGCTCAATACTTTGTACAAGGTTCTGGTGCACGGAGTTAAAGAAATTGATTCCTTCCATTTGTCAATTGGAAGTTTATCTGAGGATGCCTTGGAGACACTGCATAAGGAAGATAGAAGGAATCGATTGTCTCACACTTGTAAGTTTTCCAGAACCAGTTCCAATAAGGATTTAATGCAAATGCTCCTCTTAAACTCAGACCCTTTCTTAGCGTCCCTGTGGACTCCAAAAATTAGGAAACAGCATCATATTAGACGCAGAAGTCAATTCTTATAGGTATACAAAACCAATTAGATTCTACTTCCCATTGCTAATTTTGATGAAAGTTTGCTGGATTTGGAAAGCGACGATGAGTCAGAATAAATTATAAGCATGTATTTTGTTAATATTATTGTTATTCTATAAAATAAAAAAATTAAAAACAAAAAAATGTTTTATCGAAACATGACTTCGGAGGATGTATATAGCATTTCCAGGTCAAGAAAATAATTCTCCGAGACAAATAGATAAATTTCCGAATCAACAAAATACATTTCCGGATCAAAAAAATAAATTTCCGAATCAACAAAACACGATTCCAGGTCAAATAAATAAATTTCCAGGCGAAATAAATGAACTTCTAAATGAAAAAAATAAATAACCAAAACAAAAAAATAAATTTCCAAATCAAAAAAATAAATGTCCCAATCAGGAAAATAAATTTACAAATCAAATAAATAAATTTCCAAATCGAATAAATATATTTACATGCCAAAAAAGTAAATCAAATAAACACATTTCCAAATCAAATAAATATTTCTTCAAATGTTAATCATGTTCTTCTAATATGAAAAATTAAATTATATTAAATTTATGAGACCCTAGCGGGCGGTTGGAAGTGGATGTCTATGAGATTTTAAAGTAAAAATTCGATTGTGTAGCGCGCAAAAAAAAAAAACAGGATACCACAATTTTGCTTGTCCCAAGTAGGCGCCCCGCAGGGGGGTTTGTGTCCGTGTGACACTCAGCTCGGAAGGCTGTTTGTAGTCGGACAGAGATCTTTGGTGAGTTGTGACACCACGGACCTAACAGTGCAAGGGGGCCCCTGGTACAGTTGATACGCCATGGCGAGGATCTGTACAAAGACCATTCGGGCGCTAACGGTCCCGTACTCCTGAGTTATGCACGGGTGGCTCTTGGCGTGCCTACCTCCCCCCATAGTTTGCGGGAGGGAAGCACTAAAGGCCTAGCACGATTTTGATGTCCTCTGGTGGGGGGGGGGGGTGCATCATACGGAAGTCGTTTGAGCTTGGGAGGTGACGGCTCCGCATGACCCGAGTCCTGAAGGGGCTAGCTAGGGAGAACGGCCTTGGTGGAAAATGCCTACGGCCTATATCTAGCTAGTTTGTGGATTGATGACCACACTGCCTGAGTCGCCTGGATGTGAAAAGCAGCGCTACGTTGTCTGCACAGACGCGTAGTCACAGGTCCAACGAGCCTGGGGTGTGCATGCCCGAATTCGACGTAAGGCTTAACCAATAGGGGGCCGAAGGAGGATCACACCTGCTATGGAGAAGTCCATAGCGAATAGTGTACTACGGGGATGGGTGTGCCCAGGGGACCATGGTCCTTGCCCATCAAGGTGTTGGACTCATAGTGGCTGGAGGTTGTTACCCAAGTCATCCAGCTAGTCATGCAATCCCGGGGTTGGATTCCGGATGGTGTGTGCATGCGCCTGATGGAGAAATCTCCGTCTGACAACAACACCTTGTCAGTAAAAAGCCGAAGGTCCAAACTTTTTAGCGGGACCGGGAGATAAAGGCCGAAAGGCTAGGTGCTCCCCTGACGGTATACCTGTAGATGGTTAGCTTGTCCCAAGTAGGCGTAAGTTTTTTTTTCGTACATTAAACAGCGGAGACTGTCGATTAAAGTTGAAATGTGTACGATAGTACGACATGCTAAAACTCTCTATTAGTAAAGGTACACGACATCAGCTGAACACTATAATTCGTATAATTCAACTGATTCCTGTCTGAATCGGATCACCGTTACGAAAAGCTGTGTCAATGTGTCTTTTTAGGGTGCAGACTCCCTTGCATTATCCCCAGATTATTTGCTCGGTTTTATTCCCCTGAAATACCACCCTCCCTTGGTATTCTTCACCTATTGTGATAGAAATATTTTTTAAGAAAAGGAATCTAATTGATCATGGCAATAAAAAGCTAAACGTTTTCTTGTAAAAAAAGAATAAAAACACTTCTAATTTGGAGCTTTTATTCAAATTTTATTTTATTCAAATTCAAATAATTTTAACTTTTAAGTACCGACACTGGGTCTTACAGACTCGAAGACACTGTCAATGTATAGATTTCGTTATGTTCCCGAACCTCCATCATTCTGAGGTCACCTTTATATTCGATTCTAATATAAAATAAAATTTTTAAAAAGCTCAGCTGGTGTGACTTGAGTTATGAGGAAGTTATGGTAGTTTAGAGATGGCAAATAACGTCTAAGAAAACAATTTATGTCGTCATATTCCAAGCGTGTGTAGTACAATTCACAATTATATACGTCATTTTGAATAAACAAAATCTCATTCAGATTAAAATAATTAATTAATTATTTTTTCAATGCTCAACGAAATTCATATAAAAGCGCATTATTTACTATATTAAAATACTATCTTTTTAAATCGTTTCCTTCATACGAAGCATTGTTTATTTGATTTGTGAAATATGTTTTTTGATGGAAAAAATCATTTTTTTGATTTGTGAATTTATTTTTATGTTTTGGACAATTTTTTATTTGAATTGTACATTTTTTTTTCTGATTTGGACATTTATATTTTGATTTGGAAATTTATTTTTATGATTTGTTTATTCATTTTTTTCATTTAGGGATTCATGTTTTTGTTTCGGAGATTTATCTATTTGATCTGCAAACGTGTTTTGTTGATTCGGAAATTTACCTATTTGTTTCGGACATTTATCTATTTAACTCGGAAAGTTATTTACTTGACCTGAAAATGCTATATCACTGAATTATTTAATTTTTTGAACCACTATATCTCCAAATCGCAAAACTCCTTTTTTTTTGAAACTTATATATTTTAAATAGTGACACTTGAGCAATGTCAGAGTGAACAAATATTAAGTTTAAATTTGGGTTCTTGAAAGATATTAAGCATTTGATAAAGCCCCCAAAAATGGGTAAAATTCATAGATTTTTCTCTTAAATATCTCAGAACTCAGTTGTTCCCGGATAATATTTTTTTCGCCAACTAATGTTTATTCTTTGGTATAGATAATAGCCAAGTTTCAAGAAAATTGGTTATCCGGTTACCAAGTTACGATTTTTTAAATTATATGCCTATCTTTATACTATTTAACTTTCTCACATTTTTATCAATATCTCGAAAATCCATCATTTATTCATCTTGAATTTTATACAGAATTGAGAACCTAACTAGCTAAATACATCCAAAATTTCTTAAAAATCGGTAAACGCGTTCTTAAGATATTGATTTTTGACCACCCTCTCCATACATTCGACGCACTGTGCGTCGGTTCGATGAAAACTAATGCTGTATGTCTGGTTAGCGAGATGCCGCCCAGACCATTACAAATCCTCGTCCAAAAGCAACAGATTCCGCGATGAACATTGAGTTGGATATAACGATAATCTGCTGCTGATGTAGCCCTAGGTCTACCCGTAACAGCCCTTATACACCTGCAACTTGGTTGCCAACCTAAGTTGGCAACACGCAAAAAAACCGGAAATTAAGTGATTTGTAGGCATGTTGCAGGTTGCAGTACCAGGTTGCAAGAACGTGAATGGCGTGGTTACCGGAATGTTGCAAGTGTGTAGTAACGTACCTGCAACCTAGGTTGGCAACCAAGTTGCAGGTGTATTTGGCCTGTAACTGGATGCCGATCGAATGCTTCAGTCTCTAAGTATCGTCTATAAGCTCTTTGCACCGATGAACTGCTGATTCGAAGTCTCTGAGCGACCTCACGTTTTGCAAAGCCGGCTTGAAGTAGTGCTACAACTTGAGCTGCTTTCTCCGGTGTCGTATTCATTATTGGTTGACAAAAGTAGCAAAAATACACGCGTCTAAAAGAGCAATGAATAACAACTAAAGAAATTATAAAAAATATCCTATATACCCTCACTGTACGAGGAAAAAAGGTAAGGGCGAACTCTAGTGAAATCCCCAACGACGATCAATTTGTCTTTTTCCTAAAAAGATGCAAATAATTTGGAGATATTATCAACATGTTTTTTATAAACATCAACTGAACTCAAAGGTGGTACATAAATAGCTATTAAAAATATATATTTGTTCGCTACGAGAAACATTAATAGAAACACATATCTGTTCCACATCCTTATGAAAAAGCTCAACTTCATAAGATGGGAATGTTGTTTTTTTATAGCTACCAAAACACCACCATATTACACATACTACGGATTGATCAAAGTTATTAGAATGATTACTAGTCGTAAAGAATAAATTCCTAGTTTCAGATACTACATTGTATACATATTTAGATATCTTCATGTAATATTACCGGCCAATAATCAGAACCGACATTCTGTAAGGCGACAGTTGACTGGCGATAGTCATTTTCGTCATTTTGGAATCATCTAAGGCGACAGTCGCCCAATGTATCTTATATGGCCGTCATTTTCAAGGCGACAGTCACTTTCATGAAAAATTCACCATAAGTTCAATATGAACTCTTGTTGAAACATCAATTGTGTACCAATAACACAATGTGACACGGCATAACAAATAATTAACGCTGAAACCTTTCTTCAAAAAGTAAATTCCATCTAAATTAACAAAGCGACAGTGCTATCAAAATGATAGGTGTCGTCCTTTGGAATCATGTAAGGTCATCACTTTGTATACGGCGACAGATGGTTTTTGTGCTCGCTGTGCTTCGTGTGACAGAGACAGATATATGTTTCTGCTTTTGCATTATAAGGTGTGTTTTTTTGGTTATCCCGTGCAGGTTTGGGTAACGAAACTCCATATAAAAAAAATGACAGCTGACGCACCTGTCATTTTTTTTATATGAAGTTTCGTTACCCAAACCTACACGGGATAACCAAAAAAACACACCTATAGATACTTTAGGGTTATCCGACACCATGCATTGCAAACGTACATATGGTACTTATGGACGAGTTCCCAAAATGGACTTATATTGTCATCCATCGTACGATCGATTCCATGGTATATGAAAAGCGTAAGGAATTTCTTTATGTTTTTGAATGTGTGTATGCAATGTATCTAGATGTGTGTGTGTGTGTGTGTGACTGGCTCATGTTTGGTTCGTTGGTGTGTGCTTTATTTGATGACAGATTGTCGAAGTAAAGCTATCTTTAGGAGCGAAAATAATTCAGCGAACGAAATTTACTGGAAAAACACTGGAAATGCTACAAGAATTACCCGCTACCGACCTCTTCCCCCACTGAAAAGCCTTCACGCGTAATGAGAATCTAATTGGAAGAGCACTTTTCTGCTACATTTTTCGTTCGCTGAATGCACTCAATATATTTTTTGGAGATGAACATTCATCGCTAAATGAAGAATAGCCACCGATTTATATGAAAAACACACACAACACCAAAAAGATTGTTCAAACGATGTATGGCGTGGCGAACCTAACAGATCATATGGCACCAGAAGACGTCAGGGATGTAGTGGATTGGTAGCGTGTGAAGAGCTTTGAACTTTGAGCGAAACATTGTAAGTTCATTATTGGTTATTATTGTAATAATTTTGGTCTTCTCGAGCGGCAACGAGGTAGACGGAGCGTGGTTTCCGCTCTTGTTCCTACGAAGGAGCAGCTCAACGAGCGTTAACTCCTTAGGTTGAAGCGGAGCAGCTATGTAGAGCTTTAACTCCGGAGGGAACGCAGGAGCAGCAGTAAAGCTTTAACTCCTAATTCGGGGAGCAGCTGTGAAGCTTTAACTCCTGGGGTTGAAGCGGAGCAGCTGTGAAGCTTTAACTCCTGGGGTTGAAGCGGAGCAGCTGATAAGCTTTAACTCCTGAGGTTGAAGCGGAGCAGCTGATAAGCTTTAACTCCTAAGGGATGACCGAGTAAAAAGACGATTCAAATTATACTATATTTATTGTTCACTTAACTTCCTTATTTATATAATTCAACTATCTTAAAATTAGCTTACCTAAGCATGGGAATTTCATATTTTGCACTTGACCTTTAATTATGAAATTCCCATAGGTTCTTATGCTTATGGAGATGTGTAGGTATCCTATTTCATTCGTCGTCGCAGGGGGATGAATGTGCATTTAACTTTTGCGTCATCTGAAACTCGGATAACGTTACTCGTAGGTGAGTGTTGGAATTCACCGGGAATATTTGGATGAGATATGTTACCTACGACAATATGTCGACAAGTCAGCGAAACAACTTTTGAAAATTGACTCGGCGCGCGCCTTTGGAGTAATTTCGGGGATCGGGGGATCTGTCGAAATGAAAATATCTTGGTTGAAATACATTTCCCGCGTCAGCATCAGCATTGGCAGAGGCATCGGCATCAGCAGAAAAATTTCAATTTAGAACACACGCATTTGCCTTTGATGACTCACATTGACAGCAGCGGCAGAAGCATTTTTTCTGCTTCTGCTGTCAATGTGGGTCATCAAAGGCAAATGCGTGTGTTCTAAATTGAAATTTTGCTGCTGATGCCGATGCCTCGCTGCCGATGCTGATGCTGACGCGGGAAATGTATTTCAACCATATGTCTCTAGGAAGAGCGTGTATGGAATGAAGATATTTGTTCGATGCGTTAGCGGTATTTCCACAATATTTTTCATATATTAGGCACGTTTTATTGTGTTTATCCCGTGCAGGTTTGGGTAGAACTTCATAAAAAAAAAATTACACTTACCCATGTAAAGTTCACGCGTGCAACTACCCTACACGGGATAGAACTCAAATGTAGATGGCGGCATAGGGTAAATTTGAGGGAATTTGTTTTTTCAATCCAAATGTGAGAGTTTTCCTCATCACGAGAAAAGATTTTGCAAACAAATAATCATCTTTTGTGATAAAATCCACCACATCTAAAAAATAAGCCGATGAAGGTGAGTCAAAGATGCGCAAAAACTGTCAAATGTCAGCTGTTTGGTCTTAACCGGGATGTTACCCGCGATCGTTTTTTTCGAGTCAGATTTACCCGCGATGCGAAAAAAACGTCGCTAAAATGTAGAACTACACATAAAAACAGTTGCATGTAACCACTTTTTTATTGGTATTGATTGGCTAAGAAAGTGGATTTAAATCAAATCAGTCCAGAGAAATCGGCAAAGATTATAAATGAACTATTACCCCGCAGTTATCCTTTTCCTGCCATGCAGCTTATTTTTTTCAATATGATTGTTAGTTAATTTGAAATATTTTTTTTCAAACAGCGATTGTCTGGAGTTTATAAATTAGTAATTCTAAAATGAAAAAAAAAATTAAAAAAATAAATGAAACGGGAAAAAAACTAAATGTCGACATCAAAAAAGCAAGTGACAATTGCCCACAAGAAAATATTATCTTCCTTCGACAGGGTTGTCGAACCATAGTGTCAAATCTATACAATGCCCATGCCCTGTCTAGAAAAATCGTAATTTACTAACATTTACTCTAATTTTTCGACGATGTGGTTGTTGTTTCGCCTCGAAAGCTAATTCCGTAATTCTACGGAATTAGCTTTCGAGGCGAAACAACAACCACATCGAAGACAAGCAGCGATTCCGGCAAAACAACAACATTGGTTGAAAATGTTCATCCAATAACACTTAAATTTACTCTAATGTAAATACAATTAACCCTCACTAAATATTTCAGTATTCTAGACCCACAATCGCATCTACGTCCTTTAAAGAAATGTACATCCTCACGCCAACGCCAATTTCACGCACCAAAAGATACATATAGCAATCATTATGTATAAATGACTAGCATCCACCAAGTATATATAACCGCAACTAGGCATAAAATGTATGCATGTATATTACATAATCATAGATTGTACCCGCAAAACTGAGTAATTTATCCGATGAAGTGCAGCGCTCCTGTCCTCTTTAACTAGTCCATTCCCTCAATTTGGTAGTAAAATATTAAGTTATTACATCATACATAATTCCACAAATCCTCCAAAAGCGCCCTTTTGTTTATTTCTTCACACCAACAACTTAAAAAATGTCGAAATTATATGAACTCTCAACCCATTTCCGTTATTTTTCGAATTTCGTATGAAAGCGACAGTAACAATGCTGTCGCTAGAAAGTTATCGCTATTGGCGACAATTATGGGCGATTATCGCCTTAGATGATCCCAAAAAAAAGCTCTGTCGCTTTTCGACCTCTGGGTAGTAGTAGCTATCTCTTTCATACACACGTAAAAACCCATTAATAAATTGTCGCCCGACGAGGCCATCACTTTCGATTATCGCCATTGGCGATGGCGATTATCCCCTTACAGAATGTACCCTCAGATTTTTGCATCTTAATTGCCCAAAAACTGCTTATTTTAGAAACGTTTTGAGCTTTTCCAGGCCTTTTCTTGTACTATAATAAGTTGACACAAATCTGCGGCGTTACATCAGACAGCGAGTTTTAAATTGTCTAAAAACCATTCGCTGATATACATTCGCAAAACGTTTTGATTTTTAGTTGTAATTTCTACAGAAACGCAAAAAAAACTAAATCAGAAATAGATCCATCCCCATGGCATAATTTATTGCGGCTAGGGGATTTTATCTCAACTTTCTGTTAACCTACTTAAAAATTGGCCCCTTGTTCTAGTCGATGTACCTACCATTATATCGAATTGCAATGAATTCTAAAATATACAGGTTACTGTCCTAATGGCTTCATCGAAGTCTTTCGTTTTTTCAACGAAAATATAACTGAACAATTGAATTAATTATTTTTTTTTTACAGAATTATACTCACCACTTGACGATTGTACGTTTAACAACTCCATCATAATGATTACTACAATATTAGTGCTGAAATTTTATTTTTTTTGTTGAATAGAAACGTTGACATAGCCCTAGTGTTAACTTCGGTAAGCTAGCTTTATGATGTTTATTATACTCATACAGCTAGATAACCAAAGATAATTTAGAGCGTTTATAGGTTGATCTAAAGCGCGAAAAGGTGTGATGAAGATTGAAAAACTTTTTTTTAGTAGAAAACGTACTTACCGTGGTTTAGGTTGATGTAAATTTATATATTTTTACTAGGTGACCCTATGGTATTTTTCACTGCAATCCAAGCTTGATTTTAAAATAAACTTAATTAGGTGAAACATAAAAAGACTTTCATGATTTATCCTGAGTTTACAAATATGAGTATGAGTAGGAATATTGCATATGAAATGAAGAACCGCAAAACCTCCTTTGTTAAGATAGTCCGATCATATTTCTTATACGAATATAGGTCTCTCGGTCCGTTGGTTTGATTTAGATGCTTAGTTACCTGCGTGCCGAACAATGACCCTATCATAGACCTTCCAAATGCCGGCTGAACTTAACAATAAAATTTGTATACCACTTTCGGCTATTAGTTAGGGTCGAAATGCTGATGATGATACTTCGCAAACCTAAATCAAGCAACAAACACGTTATAGTACATAATTTCATGCGTGTGTGTGTAGAATGAATTGAATTTCAGATTTTTCTAAGAAAAACCTAAGCAAGGTTGTTGTCTGCAATACCGTTAAATTACACCTATGGCTATTAGTCAAACAATTTGCAATAAAAACCGAAAGATAATCGAGAAAAATAACTCGTAAAGTAAAGAATGGTGATTTCGATGTAATTATCACATTAAAAATTTAAGCAAAAGTACATACAATTTATCGCGTGGTCAATCCACCATACAAATTACATTCTTATAGCGAGTACTCGGCTATCTTCAACCTGTAAAGATATTTAAGCAATCAGGTATGGAATACCCAAATAAAAGAGCGAAGGTACGTGAAAATGTTAATAACACCACTAAAAAGACAAATGGTCGTCGGTTAACTGCATACAAAAACATATCGGTATAGAAATGTGCTTAAAGTGTATAGAGTTCGTGTGGTTCATTTCTATGGCGATTTTTGTATTCCAAATGCGTTTCGCATGACGAATTTGAAAAGCCGGTAAACTTTTTTCTTCAAGAGATCAGGCGCAGATCGCCCACACCGTCATCGCGGTCAACTCCAACTTATATTTCTGTGTAAAGTCGCTCTCTGTTTTCTTTGAATATTGCTTGTGTGTACATATACTTACGTCGCATAGCGAGCTATGATTTGACAGGCATACATCAGCAGGGTACTTAGTTTGGTATAGCCGTGGATTGGATGGCGATTTAACTATGCGGCAGTTAAACTTAACGTATATTTACGTACATACTCATAGTTTTAAGAGAAGTTATTGACTTACCATACGTTCACTTGCGTCGACTTCCAACCTTTATTATTATTATTATTGTGGGAATGTGAAGTTGTTCTCATTTGACTTAGAGGCGACTACAAGTGGATTTTTGTTGGATGCCGTATTATTTTGTCTGTTTTGTCTATATGGAGAGATGGATCATGCATGGTCGAAATAATTCGTCAGAAAAATAAGGCGGATGTTAGAACGTGGTCAAGTATCACTTTTGGTAATACGGGTTGTATAGGTATATGTTGTGTGTGGACTCATACTCTCGTACACACATATATGGAAGATGGGATGACGAAGCTAATTGAAAAGTCTAAAATTGGATTATGTCACTCAACGGGAGCCGTGAAGTGACGTGTTGTACAATGAGCGAAGGGGAATGCAACTTGGAGTGTTGTTTTCTTGAAGGTGGTTTTTGGTGGTCAAGTTAAGACCTAAGGTTCAGTGGAACGAACCTATGTGTATGTTGGTTTTAGAGCGTCTAGAATATTTAAATGCATTTGGTTTTTTTTTTTTGAGTACCTTGCGGGATAGTCCGACCCGCGGTATTGAAATTTGAAACTATGTACTTTTGTACATACATATCACACACATTCTAAATGTATATAGAATACCTAATAAGCATATGATGATTAATAGGTGGTCCACTATCTTAGCAGAAGATCTTTATGGTCAAGTGATTAATTTTATTGATGTTTTTACACCGTAATTGGAGTACACGTAGTGTCTAAGAAACCCTTCAATTCCACTGATATTTTTTGGGATAAATGACTGCTTTGTAAAGCAATAAATATTAGGCTTTTAGGCTACTAACGTTTAGCATACTGCTGTCCTTTTTCCAAGGCTATACTTATGATATTTACGAAAATCGATAAATCGTTTGAAAGTCGTATTAAAATTGGTGTTTCAAACACTTCAAGCAGTGGAGAAAAGTCTTGTGTCTAGCCCACGAAATTATTGAACGAATTATGAAATTTCGAAATTGAAACTATATCGACTAAAAATTATTTGTTACTACATATTCGGTTTTTTTTGGCTTTATATAAACTGGGTGAAACTCCAGAAAACGGATAGTATAACCTAGTTTCCCCACAAACCTTGTCCCGGCTATTTCTACAGCACAACAAATTTGTATATGGCAGATTATCATGGGCTTGGGCTATGTTCTACGTGACAAAGAAAGCTACATTTAATGTATTATTATCGGTTGGTTACCTTGTACTTATTGTAATTTTATGACTCCATGTAAGCCCTCCTATAAAAATAAAACCCAATAAAACCATAACGAATAATCCGAATGAAAAATATAAATCAAAACCAAATGTATGTAGTACGTGCTAAACGGAACATTAAATAAATCTGACACGTATGCTTCCAATAACCAAACTAAGAACTGAAATTAAAATTTAAGGCAGACAAATGATCATTAAATTTCAATACACGTACAATGATTATGTGACATGATAAATATTATACACTTCTTAGACTTGCAAGATTTTTGGTTTTACGATTGTACTCGTAATGCACATACAGTTTGATTTTTTGATTTACCTGTACTGTGTGACGCCTACATTTGCAATTCCGTTTTGTGGAATATTTGCTATGTGGTGTTATAGGTATATACTACTCTACTCTACTATGTTGAGTTAGAATTCGGAGTGCTTAGATCAAGTCTCTTCTACAAGCAAAAGGTTTAATAAATATCCGTAATTATAGTTCAAGTCTCTATAACGGTTGAAAAAAAAACTTACCTTATAGCATTTAAAACAATATCAAACTCGCATCGTTAAGGACGTTTCCTGTAACAAATGTCCAGGCATGGAAATATGGGAGCAGAGTCTAACAAAAAAATTTAACAATTTGAACTAGACGTGCGATGGGTGAATTAGAGGTATCAACGTGCGAACATTAACACGACTTGAATATTCAGTGCAATCTAATTCCTTATTCTGTTTTTATCCTTACCTCAAGTACGAAAAAAATTTTAACATTCTAGTGTAGTGATTCTCAAACTGTGAGGCCCCCCCCTAGGGAGGCGTGACGGTTTGACAAGGGAACGGGGATGGGTGAGCGAAACTCAAGTATTGATGCCGTTTATGAAAATAATATATCTTACGAAATATTACTAAATTTGCTAAACAGTTATTATACAGTACAACACCCACAAAAAATACTTTTACAATCATTTGATTTAAGAAACCATATCTGTAAAAATAATAATTATACTAGCTTAGGGTGTTAGGAAATTTAGGCTCCTGCTGGAGACGGGAACTTTTTATTTATTTTTTATTTGTTAAGACACTTTCGGATTAGGGTAGCTCTCGTAATTCACTTCACATCTCGACGTATCGCTTAGATAAAAGTAGGCCTTTTGGGTGAAAATTAGTTCTTTTGTAAAATGGCGGATTTTCGACAAACATTTGCGTCTTGTCTAAGTCCAAACGAAAAATAATTCTTTTCGCTGCTTGTCATGGCGATCACAACAAAATTCACGTTGCACACATCACGGAATTGTGATATTACTTCTTTTAAAAGTTTAAAACGTAGCCTCCACTAACAAAAAAAAAATTTTATTTCTCTATGCCGGGAGAGATATGAACTCTGCAGGCAATTTTTTGGGTTGCGCGTAACGAGGTAAATCTGAGCATCGGCCATAATTTAAATGGTAAAAAAAGCAGTCCGCAGATTTTGTCCAAAATCAGTTTGTAAATGATCATTTTTAACATTAGCCAAAGAAAAAGTGTCAAGATCTACTTTCGGTTTTTAGCCAACATTTTCTTGGGGGACGCCAGATTTTGAAAACCACGTAAGGGTTTTACTTACTTAAATAGATTGGGAGCCGCTGTTCCAGTGGAAAACAAAAGATTCAAACGGGTAACCTGATAGCGATTTGTGATTTAAGTCAAGGAAATTGAATACAATTTAATTTTTGTATTCCTTGAGAATTAGGAAGAATGGTATTATTTTGTGAAGTTTGCGGGTGTAATAGATAATCATTTTTGGTGCAAAATTAATCACAAAAAAAGGTAACAGAAAACACTTCTGGGCGCGAATTCCATTTTTTTCAAATAAGGCTGTCCCCACGATTTGGATCTTAGATCACTATTCTCAAATGAAACCATTATGACGGCTTCGACGAACAAAGAAATGCGTGGCTAATCCGAAAAATGTGTTTGCATCATAAATATCAATGGATGGTGTTATGGAACAAAACAAACAAACAAACCGAACAAACCCTAAAGATTGTACCTTTGCAAAGCCACTACAAAACTTTTAAAACCAAAATGGTTCGGAATTGATTTTTAAAAAAATAAATATAAAAAACACTATTTAAAACGAAGACTACTATTATTTTAATTTAGCCGTATTTAATAGAGCCAATCCACGAAGCGTCAACTAATGGAAAATATGGGCATACAGTATGTATTGCAGCCGTTACAGTATTTGTCGGCATATAAAAAACACTTTTTGTTTTCCAAAGCTTCGATTCCATATTCAGCTAGCCAATGTGACGTTTACGCTTTAGGAGCCGTCTCTGCCAATCAAAAAGGCTCGTTAACATTATCTGAGTTCCGTGAGAACCTCTCTTAGGGGTTCCTCGAAAATATTCAAAAATGGGAAATACACTGCCTGTCATAACTATAGCCGCACCATAAAACAAACTGATCCTTGGAAATTGAAAGACAATATAGTTATTCCACATACTATAAAGTCAAGGGATATTGAAAAGACAAATAATTTCACAAAAATTTCCCTTTTCTTTCAAACCGTTATTCTTCTAGACAGGAAGTTAATAACCGTAACAATTTGTTTTTAAATAAAATTGACTCTCAGGGATTAGTTTATTTATTTCTCAATAAATAATTACAACGGTTTTTCGAGTTTTTTGCTTATTCACCTCTCCGTAGCGATAACCGTTTCTTTTACATAGAAAACTCTTCCAAATTGAGTTTTTGTTTATTAATTTTACGTAATAATGTTTCCTAAAGATTTTCTGTCTACTTTTGATAAAGGAGAGGCCACCTCCGTAACATTTCTTACATTTGAACCTCCTTGAAGTGTAATGATTCGTGGGAGATGATGTAACCTCTTGCTACAAAATCCGTTATGTGCCATGTCTTCTGTATTAAAACGAAAAAACTTTATGATCAGGATATTCCAGAGAAGTGTTTACTGTATTAGAAGTGGTTACATCAACTTTTAAATGTATAAACAACCCAGCTTAACACTATTAAATAACTCTGTCCAAAATTTGTATTGAGATCTATGGAAATCTAGCAAGTGCTCATTAAAATTATTGGCCAGGATAGTATACCAATAGAACACTTGAGTTCGTTAATTCCGGCATAGGAAAAATTTCATAGGATTTTCCTGATAATAAACTGCTTCCATTTTATACAGAAGATAGGACACATAACGGATTTTGAGGCAAGCGATTGCATCATCTCTCACCAGTTGTAGTCGTTAAAGTTGGTTCCAATGTTACAAATGTTAGGGAGGGGCCTCCCATACCGATCGAAATTAGACAGGGAACATTGGAGAAACATTATTACGTAAAATTTATTAAAAAAAAAACACGATTTCAGAGAGTTTTCTATGCAAAAGCAGCGGTTATCGATGCTAAGAAGTTAATAAGCAAAAAAACTCGAAAAACTTTTAAAATTATTTCGTGAAAAATAAACAAAACAATCTCTCAGAATCTATTTTATTCGAAAAGAATCTCTTCCGTTTATAATTGCCTCAATCTCTGCTTTTGAATCAGTTTTTGCCATAATAATTGCAAGTGCGGCTATTGTTATGATGACGGACCGAAAGTTTAATTTTTCCTTTTTAGAGAAATAACGGTTTTGAATAAAAGAAACATTTTTGTGAAATTATGTGTCTTTTAAATATCCCTTTTGTTTATAGTACATATATGGAATAGCTGTGCTCTCTTTAAATTTTTAAGGATCAGACTGTCTTATGGTGCGGCTATTATTATGACAGGCAGTGTATATATTACAAAATGATTTTGACTGATAAAGCAAGCAATCCTTAACGTCCATCTAGATTAGTCGCCAAATGGCGTCACGTGCAGCCAAATGGCTGTTGTAATTCCATCCAAACTGATCGCCATTTGGGTGTGCGTCTAGTTTTGAATATCAAAACACATGGCAACTCAAGCAACCGCTTTGACAACCGCTTGTCAAATTCAAAGTGACAATTTTGCAACTTTTCTTCGTTCTTTTCTGTGAAATTGAATAATTCTTAAATGGCCGTTTAATAATTTAAACGCTCAGAGTCCGATTTTGATAATTAAATTTAAAAGAAATCACCAAAATGAAATTTTGGTTATGTTATTTTCTGTCTCCATTTGGCTGCTAGTGCAGATGCTAAGTAGCAGCCAAATGGCTGTTCGTGATGCCAGTTTTTGGACGCGCGGCCATTTGGCGACTAATCTAGATGGACCTTAAGAAGAACAAAGTCAATATACCCTCACTCTATGAGCGAAGGGTATAAAAAGTGTTGTAAGTTTGAAAATTCTGAAGCTTTGGCTGCCTACTGTATAGACTCCCGTGACTTCCGAAAATTAACATCAGACTAATGTTTGAAACCCAAAGTCAGTTGCATGATTTTTAGAATGGGTCGATTGAATTGTAGTGAAACAGCCAACAAAAAAAATGGATCTTGAATATGAACAATATGGGTGTTACATTTGCTGTTGGTCAAAGTGCTCAAGAAAATATGTTAACAGCATCAGGGACTCACCGACTTTTTTTATAATAATGTCTCTGGAAAGTGTTAAAATGTGTTAATAACACAAACCCAAATATTATCTCGAGTGCGCTTTCACATTTTGCAAAATTAAATCGGAATATTTAAATAAGGATCAAAGCAAGGACAAACTGATATGTTGGAACTTGAAGTGTGGGCGCCAAATTGTTCTAAAAGTGTGCCAGATTTCAAGAATAAAATCAAAAAGGTTTCCGAGTTATCGAAAATTTCCGATTACAAACCTGACACATTTTTTCGTGTTTTGGTCAGTTCTAACTCCTGTCCTAACTATGGCATTGAAATTTGAAAATTTTGGCAAATATGGCTGGTACGATACCCTACAAGTTTACAAAATCTTATAAAATATTTGCTCACGAATTTCCGAGGTTTCGTAAACTTCCATTTAAAAACACAAAAGTTGTACGTCCTCTACATATACTGAGCATCCCATCCTTCTCTTCCTCGCAATTTCTTTTTTTTTACATACATATAACAGTGATTAATTCACTTTCCTGTTTTGGTGTATTCCGCGAAGAAATGTGGCAATGTTGGGTGTTCCGCGACTTCAAAAAGATTTGCCCAGAGAGAAAATGAAAGCTTGTTTGTAGCAAAAGAAGACGATTTTTGAGCGCTTTTCTCTCCAGTTCCCCTCAATTAGACATCGTCCCTCGTTACAATTGAATCAAATAAATAAAAATAAATAAATTTCAAAAACCACTTTAGTCCAAATTTTGCAAAATTGAGTTATTACCATGCGAATACTTAGGTTACTAATCTACACCTTATGGTGTAAAAATTAAATGAAAATTGTTGACCGGAAGCTATACACTATCCATATACGTTTCGTGCTCATATAATCTTAATGGTGGCTTATCTTGTAAAATGTTGAAACTAGTCAGAAGCGGACCTATTAGTATATCGTTTCTAGCCAGTCAACCAAATGGATATCACAGCGCTCATTATGCATAAGTGAAATAATTGCTTATCTAATGAAACCGTTGTAGTCCTTTCCTGAAAAATTCCCTCTTTGGACTTAGGTGGTTTTTCGATGAGGGATTCAATTAAATATCTAGCGAAGTGTATGTATGTATAACAAAAAAGTACCTCGCTCTATAGTGGATTGCGGATTGGCTATAGCCTGAGCTTCTAGGGGGCTACGATGCTAGTGAAGCGTGAAATACTACGGGTCGTGCCATAACTCGGTACACTTACGGCTATGAATTGAAATGCATCTTGAATGAAAAGAAATGTTATTGGAAACCCCTTTTGATAAATGTGCATCTTCTCCAGCTGTGATTTTCGTATGTGCACAGCTAAAAAACATGAAATTCAATGGCTTCAGAAATTGTCCCCATTTTTTGTTTTTCACATTTTGGCATTTAGCGCATGGAGATCCGGGTGCTACTTATAAAAAAAAAGAATCGCCGGCAAATATAGGATCATAAAGCGGGATATTTTCAAAGAAAGTCGAAATTGGAAGTTTAAAATTATAGAACGTGCTTGGATCCCAATATTTTGTGATTTGGAAAAATGCAGTTTAGTAGCGGAAACTACAGAAATATAGCTACTGTACGGTCATGTATAGTACAATTGTGGGACAACCTCAAGGGATTATCAAAAACTCTGTCTTTATAATGTTAGCAGACTCAGTGGAATATATACAGAATTCTTACAACAGGACGACAGGATTTTACGAAAATGTTTTTTTTATATTGAAGTTAACTCGAATCAGAATATGTTTCATTTCTATGGGATAAGCAGCTGGAGTTCAATTGGACCGATAAATGGGTTATTATTCTCTTAACTCTGTAAGTTCATCACTCCAGTTACTATACCACGAGACCGAATCGGCCGTTGGTATTCAAGGACCAATTTAAATCAAAAGCTTGCGACTTTTTCTAAATCTTTCAGAGACAAGAACAACGGCCTATCCAACACACAAAATAATAAAAACAAAAATATTATTGATATTGCTATTCCTCGTACCAGCAATATCGAAAGAAAATACGCAGAGGAGAGGGATAACTACTGGGCACAGGCTGTAGAAATCAAAATACTTTGGCATCTTCAGCAAGACCAGGTAGTTCCCGCTCTTAGGTTAGATCGGAGATCGAGGTAACTCCAACATCACATAATAAAATAATTTAACAGTGTTTTCCCTACGTATTATCTAGTCCCCAGGGTAGCTAGACCCTGAAGTTCCACTTTTCACCTTTGGAGATTTTCTTAATATGTCAATGGTTACACTCTATAACAATCCGAGCTGAAAAGTCATATACGTTTTTAAGATTAACAGTGGAATTAAAGGGGCACTTCAAGAGATGCGCAGAATTTTTAATATCAATTAATGGATACGTTATGCCGTTCATACCCTTCTTTCGCGTATACTGATAGTCACAGCGAATTTTTAATAAAAACCTAAATTAAGTGGAGTTATGTGGGTTTATTGAAATGTACGAACTTCAAGTTGAAAATCCTCAATTGATTTGAATTAGAATTTACTCGAAAGTGCTTATTCCGGGTACATAATTCGTTTTTGTATGACTGGATGGTGAATCTTTAGGCTGAATTTGAGTTCGCTGGTTGCTGTTGATCTTAAGCTGCTTTGAGATAAACTAGTAATTGACAAATTTTTTGTCAGATTTCTTTTCAAAATACAAATCGTGTAATTGGGAGAATAAGTTATTATATACACTAGAAAATTGTATACCAAACAAATTATCATACATATTAACACAGTCAACTTGAACAACTTGAAATCGGAAAAAATGCCCCGGGATGCGAGCTAGAAGGGGCCCCAGCAGATCTCGAAACCGTGCAATTGACTAACTAACGCGGACAATATTTTTCACAAATTTACGCGAACTGATGTCAGATAATTGTGGCATAGACTTTTCGGCTTGTTTCTAATGTCCACATCCCATACTTGCTGCCGAGATTATCCCAACAGTTAAATTCCATTCAGCGCTGGTCGTAAAAGAATGCACGAGCCCAACATCTCTATCGAGTTACCCGTCTTCATCCAAATAAGCAGAAATATAAGTTCAGATTCTTCTTAATGCAGCGCTTGCACATAGCAATAAATTATAAAATTTCTTTTGCGTTTTTACTAGTACAGAACAGACAGAATCTGCGGATAGATTTCAATGAGTTGCGGAATTTACTTAACTTGCTTAACTTGAAGGTTAAAAAGCTTATCGGAATGCAAAAGTTGGATATTTGCGTGTAAACGCTGTTTATTTAAAAGCGTTAATAATGAAAGGCTCCGGATATGCATTCTGAAATGAAAATTTGGAGAGAATATTCAACTATACGAGGAAATCATGCATGAGCAATAAAAAAATTATTTAGGTTGAAATCTCGCTGAACATGTACCCTGTTGAAAATATAATTTACAAGCTTGACACACATATTTTCGA
This sequence comes from Microchrysa polita, assembly GCA_949715475.1. Classification (NCBI taxonomy): domain Eukaryota; kingdom Metazoa; phylum Arthropoda; class Insecta; order Diptera; family Stratiomyidae; genus Microchrysa; species Microchrysa polita. Next base: position 111,467,042 of record OX454416.1, on the reverse strand, counting down.
ATGACGCAAATGCGTCATTATCGCGCAAGTTTATCATAATTATCACGAATTCCAAATTACGCTTATGGACCATCATTTGCTCAATAATTACCGAAACCGCCATCTGTTGTAAAATTGAAGAACAAGAACTTTTACGAAATTAATAAATTTGATATCAATCTTTACACATTTCTATTTAAATTCTTTAAGAAAAGTGTGTCTTCAAATTATTGAACAGAATTTTCATCAAAATATCGCAATTGTGAGCGACATTTTCACCATTTACACAAACGTCAAAAGATAAGGACGAATTCCAATTTCGAACTTTCATCATCACGACGGATTATCGTCATGTGTTTTCTCTAGAAATAATAGAGCCATAATTTACCATTTTCAAGACAAACCCACCTTTTTCCCAACACAAATTAAATATATATCAAATGAAATAAACCATTTCGCAAATTAAATTAATGCTTTAACAAGTCAAATTAACGATTTCGCAAATGAAATAAACTGTTTCACAATTGAAAGCAACCATTCAGAAAATCACTTTTCGTTGTCAAATCGTTAATTTGACTTGTTAAAATGTTAAATTCATTTGCAAAATCGTTGATTTGATTTTTTAAAGAGGAAATTTCATTTTCGAAACCATTCATTTTATTCGATGCATATATGCATTGTTATTTTGTGTCAAGAAAAAGGTGAATTTGTCTTGAAAATGGTATAGAATGAGGTATGCGCCAACTTTGAAAAGAATCGTACAAGCACCGAACCTTATGATGGAAATAGAATGGACGTAGCAACAGCAACGATATTGCAGTCCAATGCAATTTAAATGGGTGACGTCATGGAGAAGAGTCAGATGAAAAAAAAAGTTATTTCAGGTGAAATCACAAAAAAAAAAGAATTGAAGCTGTGTAAAAACTAAACTGATTATTCGATTTTAAGGCCTGGATAGACCTCGGGCGGAATGAGAATGAAATTTTAGTCCGCTGCGATTTTCTCAATGAAAATGCATTATGTACATACTGTCGTGGAATATGTGGTAAATGCTGGGGAATTCCATAAACTAAAATCCGAGAATGGTTTCACAATTTGTCTCTGCCATTTTATGTGTTATTTTTCGATTCCCCGGTCATTAGATAATTTCCACGATGAACTCGTCGTGGACAGTGAATCGGTTTGACGTTTGCAAAACTCACCACGCCCGACGGAGAATATCAAAGCCATCTATATTTCAAAGCCCGGAACCAGAACCCGCTCATATACTTTTGCGGCAGATCATAGGCTCGCAGTGTTGCCAATTTAGCCGTTTTCCGGCCAAATTTAGCCGGAAACCGTGCTGTTTAGCCGGAAGAAATTTCTAGTTCCGGCCGGCCGGATTTTTAGCCGGAATTGATTTTCTTCGACCGTTTTTCCGGGTAAAATTATTTTATATTTTTTTTTTGAAACTAGGTTCAATTTTTCAATATTCACAAACAAAACAATTAATCGCCGTGAAATTTTTTCTACATACACTTATTGTCGTGTATTAGGGTAAGTACTTGCTATGTCCACCTAGAGGAAAACTTTCATTTTTTTCTCCTGCGAAAAATTTGCCGCGGAGACTAGCCCTTTTTCATATATTTAGGGTAATGGGTTTCACGTAAACTGACGATATTACCTAGTCTAAGCATGCAATTTACTAACCACCAATATGCTGAATAATTTGCAAAATAGAAGACAGTTTCTTAGATAAAATTCTTTACTGAGCAATTCTTGGAGTATGGGGGTACCTGAACATTTTTCCATTTTTCAAAGTGTCAATTCTTTACCACAGATAAGGTAATCAGGCCAGAATAAGTACAAGGGTGAACACTTTTTAGAGCGATTCATAGCTATTGATAATATCGCCGGAACTTTGTAGTGTTCAACACTAACGTTGTGCAAGTAGCTTGCCCAGTAAACTACAAAAATTAAATTTTAGTGTGCATATATTTCGGCGGCAACCTACCCCCTTCTTCAGCAGAAAAGCTAAGTGCTGAAGAAGGAGGTAAGCTGCCCCCGAAATATATACTCACTTAAATCTAATTTTTGTAGTTTACTGGTCAAGCTACTTTGACAACGTCTGACGATTCATAGAAACTACACATTTTCCTAGATGCATTATATTTTGTCCTGGGGTTTGTAGCAACAAATTTACCAAAAATCTATACCATTTTCCGGCCAACATAATTTTGGAGCATAAAATTCGTAATTGCGGAATATCAACAAATGGAACAATGGAACATCCCTTTCGTAACTATGGAAAATAAAATAAAATTTGGAGGGCTCAAATTAGAAAATGAATAACAAGTTTGACACACATATTTTTGAAAAACGCAAATTTATCATCATCAGCACGAGTTCTAAATTACGCATTTGGACCATCATTTGGTCAATAATGACTTTACATTTTTCTATTCAAATTCTTTAAGAAAAGTGTGTCCTGAAATTATTGAACTGAATATTCATCAAAATATCGCAATTGTGAGGGACATTTTCACCATTTACACAAACGTCAAAAGTAAATGACGAATTTTAATGACGAAAGCGTATGTATCACCCCAATTTCGAGCTTTCATCATCATGATGTAATATCGTCATGATTATTTGGATATGTGTCTTGGGCCTAAAATGGTTAAAATTCAAAATCGGGCAAATCGGGTTGGGTCGCGGCAAACTTTACACCAAAAGTATTGGTTCCCGGTCGATTTTCGTCGCAAAAAGTGCAACGTGACGTGAATTGTGTGTCTATAAAGCAGTGAAAGAAAAAAATCCCGATAAAAAGTGAGTTTTCCACGTGTTTTCGCGGTTTTTATCAGAGCAGACACGGTTTTTTTACATGCGCTGTGCTTGTGTTAGTGCATCGTGCAACGTATATACGACATATTTATAGGCTCGCTTTGTGTGCATGTATTGCTGCTTCCCGGCTTTCTGATATAGGTGGCTTTGGAGAATATGCTACAGAGTCGACTCATTTTCACGTTGAAAATGCATTCGGACAAGGTGGGAATTATTTTTTTTTAGTTATTTTTAAGATGATTTAGGACGTAAAACGCCTTTGTAGCAATTTTCGAAGCTAAAATTTTAAATTCACCACGGTTTTTATGCCGGTTCATTACCGTTTCATTTTCATTCCGCTCGAACTCTATCCGGGGCTTTAGTGTGATTAGCTTTTTCTAGTAAAATTGGTTGGTTGGTTATATTTCAGTATGTATTCTGGCTATAGAAGAAGCTATGTACAAGGTATTTAGTTTGTATGTAATAGTCTATGGAAATATATTTTATTTTTTATTTTTAAATGCCTGTGCCAACTAAAGGGTTAATAATCCGGGGTATGCCTTGAACATCTTTTTGTTATTGAAGGGCTGTATCTCGGTACCTGTCAATCCTACAGAAATGGACTTGAGTTCAACTTTTGACAAATTTTCTCTTCTTAATTAGCATTTAGGCCCAATTACCGTAAAATTAAATATTAGTTTTTTTAGGAAAAGAAACTCAGAAAATTGCGATATTTTTAGGTCTTTCCTAGTTAGTATAAGATTATCGAGGTTGCAAACTTGCTCTTGAACTACTCTTATCTATCCCAACGATGAATCAAAAACCGACCAATAATGGATTAAAGTTTTTTTTTTAAATAACAATGAAAAAACTGTGCGAGAAAACTGTAATTTCGACAATAATTATCTTATTGCAAAAGAAGGAAAAAAGATTTTTGTTTTAAATATTTTAACAAACGACTGGAACAAAACTTTTCCAGGTAATTTTCTCAGGGACAGTTCTGGGTACAACGAAAAATGTCTAATGATATGTAATAAATAATTACAAGTCAAAGACAGAACATTTTCTATTTCACAAAATCTCACATCCTAAATCTCAGTTTATCCGCCTTTTTTGGATTATCTGGTGGGGTGATAGTGCAGTCATATTAGCATTTCAAATAGAAAAAAAATAGAGTAAGGCTAATTTTTGTTGTTTTTGAATCAGTGGGCTCCCAGGAATCTAAAACTGATTTTGCTAAAAAAAATTTTGATCGGAAAGCTCCCAAAAAGGACAAAAAAGGATACTCTTCAATCCTTGACCGGAGGTCGGCATGCGGGGTATCGTTTCAAAGGGGACGTCGAGTACATTACATATCCGGTGTTTGTTTCCTGTTTTAAGGACCCTCAACGGATAAGCTTAGCTGGAAAATTTTCGCGTTTCCCCCGTGCCCCCCCCCCCCCTTTGAGCACATCTAACTTTTTTTCACACCATACTAAAAATTGCAGTATCAAATGTTCCCTTTTTATTTTGAGCGTTTCTATTACTAAACTTTGTAAATCTTTTTCGAAACATTATCATCATATCATTTTCTCAATTGGCCAGATCTCCTCGTTGATGAACTCTTTCCGTTTTTCGAACGGGTTGAGTTTACTTGCATAGACGCGTGGTTTGAAGAACAAGAACTCTCAGAGACTAAGTACAAGCTATGATTATGTCGAGGCAACGAGGTGGTCATGAAACGTTGCCCAATCTCGACATGAATCTGTTCGGAAACAAGGACTGCTATTGAAAGTCTCGTCATGTGTGAAGTGACCCCATCTTATGTTGATATAAGTTGAGGAGATGTTGTTTCAGTATCGATGTCTTGGAAGCCGCTGAATTGATAAATATTTGAAACAATCGGTCTGATTTTTCGATCGGGCTTGTGTATTTTAATTTGGCCGTAAATTCGTGTTGAGCTGCTGTAAAGGTCTTTAAACCAGATGCTTCTCGTTCTGTTAAAATGCTAAAAATTGAAGTGTTTTGGTGGGGAAGCATTTTTAGCATACATTTTCGAATTCCTACGGTTCGGTGTCAGTGGTGCCCTGCCGGGGGGTACTTTCTTCAAGGCTTCAATTTTCACGAAGTAAACATCATCGTAGCCATTCCTTCTCATTTTTATTTTGCAATTGATTTGTTAAAGCATGTTGCTTCAGGTTACCATAGGATTCGTTTTAAAAGGTATTGCAGATACTATAGATTTGAAGCTAGTGTAGCACATATGGAAATAACAAACAATCATACCTTCCTGCTTACTTTTGTTGCTTCATTTTAATTAATCGATTGATCACTTCCCGGCTCTATGCCACGGATAGTTCCTACACGGCTGAAAATTTTGGTGTAATTTTTATATAAAAAGATATTCATACATTTCCATATAGAAACTTTATCAAAAGTATAATTGAACTATATTAAAAGTATAAGTATTCTTGATAAAAATTTTACTCTTCAATAGTATAAAATTGATAAGCAAATTTATACAAACCGCTCGAAAAAATAAAAATTGGAATACGAGTGCAGTCGGCTTCGAATCCACAATTCTGTGATTTGTAGGCAAGCGCGCTGTTCACTCAACCAGACAGACTACAAATCTATAGATCTCTAGGTTGAATGGGTTTCTTGCGTTGATAGTGTAGATTTGATAACATAGTAGGATTGATTCTACCCTTTTATGCTATAACAACATTCAATGCAATTTATTCTATCCCGAACGGTGTAAAATGTATGATATTAAAAGGGTATTTGGATAGTTTTATTCTGTAGCGGTTATAATTAATATAATTTTTGAATAAACTAAAATTATAAGTTGAAAAGGGTCCAATTTGATTCAAGGTTTGGAATAGGAGTTGTAATATTTTATTTATAAAATTTACTCCCGGTTTACACCAAAATTTACAACCGTGTAGTATTCTGGATTGTACTTGTAAAATATTATTCGGCACTTGTTACGATTTTACGGAATCTGTTACTAGATTTTTGACCAAACATACAAAGGCCTCTTTTTCAGTAAATCCTAATTTTGCATTCAAATTCGCTTAAACTTGCCATGGAATTCAAGACAACAATGTCAGCCCAAATTTGTTGTATCAGCTTTTCATCTGTGTTTCTTTCAAAAGTAAGCAGAACCACTTTTTGGCGGAATTTGGCCGAAATTTGGCAGAATTTCGGACGATGTATGAAATTTCTCTTCAAAGAAAAGTGTTCCGTCTGGAATCCGTTTTGTCATATGGAAACAGTCTCTTTGGTCATTGCATTAATTCTATAGCCAATTAAGTACATATTCGTAAAATTCCTTTTCGGCTTCAGGCTGCTTCGAACTACACTACGCAAACTTTTTTAAGGCCCTCCGTATTTTGGTTCGGGAAAAGCCAAAAGCAGTTAATGAGTGTCATTCTAAGATCTGTCAGGAAAACTAAACTGTTGGTGTAATAAACCTGAAATGCAAAGGACTCTCAGGCCCGTATTTATGAACATACCTTAACTCAAGGAGGGCTTGAGTCAAGGATGTCGAAATTAAAATAAATGTAATTTTCCATAGAAATCACTTATATTCACGAGTCGATGCATCCTTGATTTAAGGAGAAACTCAAGGAGACCTTGAAATTTTCTATAGTCAACCTCACTTGAAGTCAAGGTAGTTACCCGCCTACCCTGAAATATTATATTTCAAGTCTATTAAAAACTTAAGGTCTCCTTGAGTTTCGCCTTAAATCAAGGATCAACGATCCCTCAGTCTTGCCAATGTTTTTCCTACGTAGCTATGCTCTCGGGTATCTCCACACCAAAATTTTATGTAACAAATTAGCCCCGTACTCTGTGCCCCCCCTTTGAGAATTTTCTAAATACGCCACTGACTGCACTATGACTCAAAAGTCGATATTCATAAATCGCATGTTCAATGATCTCGGGCACTTTGGAATGAAACCTGTTATTATGCATATAAAGTACGAAATCCAATTTGGAATTTTTCCGCCATATTAGAGACAACGCGTGGCTACATTATGCCATGTTGTTCAAATTAATGCAAAAAAAATTGAACTTTACCGATTTTTTTTAGTTAAATTTCCCAATTTTTAAAAGTAACGTTTTTTTAATGTATAGATAATCTTAGCAAACTTTAAACTTTTTCGAATTGACTTGAAAATATTTTTTTAAATTTTGTGAAATGAATTTTTATAATTTAAAGGCCGAAATATTATGCACTTTTGCGATAGTTAAATAAAAGTTAATCAATTTGAAAACTTTCTTATTCTAAATTTTCGTACACGACTAACCGGCCTAGAACTTTCACTTAATTACTATCGAATCGAAACAAATACCTTGAAAACAGACGCTACTTACCGCTGTTCTGCACTCTTGAGCTCACTCACTTTTTTGACGCAAATTCGTTACAATTTCTCGATTCCGGCGACAGAACAAATGTTGGGTGCAAATTGGCACCCAAAACGTGTAAATTGAACGCGAATTGAATAAAACCAGTTAACAAAATAATACTAACAAATAATAATAACTGCTCAACGTTTATCTCGACTTTGTCGAATCACACCAAAAATTAAATTTAAAAATTGTGTACGTACGTACGTAGGAAACGTGCGTTAGTAGCAGCAGCAACACTCGAAACGGACTTCACGTGTAGGAATTTTAATTGGCCCGGGTAAATTTTGCTTGTGCAGATATCACAGGTACCACCGTACCACGCAGGTTGCCGGTTAGCGCAAAAGAAAAACGGACAACGAGAAGGAGGCATCAGGTAGATGCGACCGAAAAGATGGAACTGCTGCAAGAAGGTATATAGGGAAATGAATGATGACGATGGTACCGGACTGGATATGAATAGGTGTTGTCCGATCCGGGACAATGTCGCCTATGCTTGTCCGTTCCCTTAGTCCAGTATTTCATCCGACGCCATGTATCACTAAACTAAAATTTGATTCAAACCGAACTTGGGATCTGGCTACGATCTAAAGTCTTTTTTCGAGAGACCTGTTGTATACTACTTGTTCGACCAGGTAGGTAGGTAGGTAGATAAAAGTCGTATTCGTACAGTTCGTAGCAGCCACAAAGAAAGGTTACTTCACGTTCACGAAATGCGGGAGTTAAGAGCAAAACCAGTTTTCTCTTTTTTATTGAAATCCACCCATATATACAATATATTCAGTTCGTTTCGTGGTCTTATGTCTTATTCGTTATATATATGTATAAATTTATATATATATATATATAATTAAATCTGACTGTGTACAGCCGAAACTCGAGCTCGAGTGCCATTCACATGCCGGGGCGGCCGGGCCGGGGCTCTGGAAAGTTGTAAGGAATGATGTAAGAAAATCAGAAATGGGTTCTGATTTTAGCATCGAAAGGTGGCCTGGTATACTTTGGGTTTCGTATGGTGAATGTCTTTTGCCGGTTGACTCTTTTGAGCCGAATTGACATTTTTTGTGCAATTTCATGGGTTCGAATCGAAACCGCGGCTAAAAAGCAAAGCAACACCAAACCAACCAGTGCTACCTACATGTCTCGGCTCGGCTTGGAGGATTAAACAGCGAACAGGATTCTACTAGGGTGGATTTTGAGTAGGAACAAAATTTAATGCTGACTGCAATGGAATCTGCGGTTGTTGAAAAAAAAATCGCGACCTCTTCACAGCGCAAGCAGCACGATTCAGTGGGCAGAATATGTTATTGGCTTAACGGCCTTTGGCACCAAAAAACCAGTTCGTCTCTCAATCTCAAGACCAACGATTTAGCTCGCTCGCTTCTTCCATGTGTTTCTTTTTTTAAGGTTCTTATTCTTTTTTTAACAGAAAGTCACTTTAAACCATTTGATATCGTTTAGATTCATTAGAATTCTCCAATCTTCTTTGACTCACGACGAGGCTGCTGGAGACGCGGAGTATGGTGGTTCTGTGATGGAGCTGATCTCGTGGCTCTGCTCTGAAGAAACAAAAATGCTTCCGTGGAACTTGCTTTTAGGATAGAGCGCGTGAGCATGTTTTGCGCGGCTAAAGCAACCCGCAGTCAAGAAGATGAATAGTGTGCAGCGACTTGACTTCATTTATTTTTTGGACTCTTTGGAGTTTTGTGTACAATTCCTTTTTTTTCTGCGCGCACGCTTCGTTTTTCTTATTTTCTTTATTTTTTTGAGTCGTTATACGTTGATTTCAAATGCTGGGTGCTGGCTGATGCTGGGCGCTTTTGATATGGAAAATCTTCCAAGTTGCAAGCTAACCAGTTTTCTCTCGATATTTATATGTATTCAAGAAATATTATACTCCTCTAGGTCATTATCGTCTAGAAAATCAGGTCCTCGATTTTGGTGAGTTCAAGCCCCTTTTTAGCAAGCAAGAATGTATCGGATTCGATCGAACTTATGACTTTGACTCACGAATCCGCGGCGGCGGCGGCGAGGGGAATCGTTTTAATTGCACGAATAGAGCCAAATGTATACATTCTTAAGCCTCTATGTATACAACAATTGGATACTAATACTATATACTGGAGAAAGCATCGATCGTGTACTTTGTACTAGTCTACACTCGGGGGATTTGCATTGAAGTTTTTTTTTCGATTGTAAAGCGGATTAAGTATGTAATGCTTAATTTATGAGTGTGTACTCGCGTACGTACCGCGAGTTTGTCTTCTTTGACACATATGAGAAAATTTTATAATTAATAGCCACAAGAGATTCACTATTCGCATTTGAATGCTTTTTTTTCTTTTATATTTTTAGAGCCGGACGGGAAGGGAATGGCAAAAACGTGATTTTGTTTAGCCACGGATGATCGGTCAAATTGGTGGAGATAAGTATATGTGTGTATTCGTGAATAGACAAGAAAAGAAAAATCATGGCATGGACCAAGTCATTTGTTCGGACTACCTATTACATACTTATAAGACGAGCAGATTCTGATTCTAGAATCTAGAAAAAAATCTGTTGATGATATTCACAAATTATGTATGTATGTAAATAGGACCGGTTATTGAAATTTTGTGGTCCATTGACGCAAATTCTACAAGATTTCCTGATTATATAGATTCCTTAATTATATCATTTCTAAAAAAGGAAATCTTCTTTCAACAAACTTTATGTTGAATTAGTTGGATACGATTATGATAAGATAAAGAAGGATCTGAATTTTTTGATGTAACTTTTGGCTGTTAAGTTTTAAATCTCAACTTCATGTAATGCACAAAAATCATTTGAAAAAGTGAGTACTTCATATTATATTTACTTCTTTATTTAATAAGTTCAGTACTGGACGTCTCCCGATAAGGAAAGCATTAGATACTTGCATTCCTTATCGGGAGACGTCCAGTACTTTTTTTCCCATAATCAGCCAACGTCGTCTATGATCCTGCCAAATTTCCAAATTTCAAAGATAGGTACACGATTTTTGCTGATAAAATATTGTATTTTTCCTGGGCTACTATGGGAGTGCAAACCAGCCGGGTTTCATTCGTGACCACATCTCGACATTATGAAATGTTAAAGACCTTTAGTTGGGAGTCAAGGTTAAAATACTTGGAGGTTCATTACCACATCATAAAATTCGTTTCTTTGACTCCAGAACAGAACCTAACTTCCATACACATTTTAGATTATTATTAGAGGTACGGAAATTTCGCAAATAAAAAACAGGAATTTCGCATAAACTAATTTTGAAAATTAGAAATTTCGCTGAAATTCGCATAAAAACATAATTTTGTACATTTTGTCGCTGTTAAAATTTATTAAACTAGAAATTCTAGAGAATCACAATGAAACGCATATTCAAAAATCACGATCACGTTTCATTCAAAAGTTTTTAATAATAATAAGTAAAAAAGATCGACTAAGAAGTAGTTTGGCTGACAACTGAATCATAGTACGAGTTCAGTTGTCGAGAAATATTTTTGACGACAAAGTCGACAACCCCTTCAAGAAGTTACGGTAAAAATAGAAACTTCTGAAGCAGAACTCGCTAGTACTATTTCTCTTTTTTGTGTAGAGTTCATTTAATTTTGGGGCTCGTCGAACCACGAGAAAAGCTGTACCTTCAAAAATCCCGATGCAGAAAATAAAGCTCATTCATCCAACCTTACCGATAATGGAAACTGCCCATCGAAATTAATACATTTATGAATAAAACACCCACTAACTATAGGTAGCCGAGTACACGGAAAAAAAGGAAATGTACATGTGGCCAACGACGGGGGTATCTATAACTATTTGTAGGGTGAAATTTCAGCTAACCATCATTTTATGTTCTCAAAACCATCAACAAATGTTAAAACGAAAATGTGAATAAAACAACGTAAATGCTCTAAATACTATTGTTTTGTATACCAAATTACTAGATTGTAATAGTAACAAATTGATTAGTTGTTGGTACCAGTTAAAAAGTAAATAATTATTGAAATGTCTTTACTACATTGCGAAATGTGCACTGAACCATTGACTATTTTCCGTATTAACCTAACTATTTTACCCCATGATTCTCAGCCTATCATGTCATAGTCAGTACAAATATGAAACCTGGTTGATTTTTCACTTGATTGCAAAAAAAAAATATAAAAAAAAATTTTTTCGCGAGTGCACAGAGCGCGAACGCTGGGTTGGTGAGTGTGGCGAGCAGGGGGCGAAGCCCCCTAGTAACTCATAAATCATATAACTCATTGACCTCTTCTATATTTCATTAAACTCTTTACGCTATAATGCATAATAAATTACCGCCTACCTACAGTGGGACTCGATCCCGAGACCTTATGATTTGGAGACCAACGAACCTACTCGACCAACCAGACTCTATGAGTGATGAAGTTTGTAATTTATACCATACATTGTGAGACATCGCATAAAAGAAATAGCAAAAATAGCGAATAGCGTCGAGGCAACAAATTTTCGGGTAGAGGAAACTAATGTCTAGGTAGCAAAGTTAACAAAATGTTTATTCTACATTTTTGTAGGTAGTATTCACTGTAGAAATACTTAATAACTAGCAAAATATATTTAGTACACTAAAAAAGTATTTATTACATTTTTGCATGTAAACTACGATTTTGATGTTAACTAGGACAATTTATATGTTTGTGATACATTAGAAAATTAAGGTGTTATTACATGTCTTAATGTTGGAGAGAACATTTCATTTCAAAACAAATATGTAATAGAAACATATTTAAATATACACACTACAAATGTTTTGTTCGTAAAACATATTTTTAATAACATCTGCAAAATGTTGAATATACATTTCCTTTTTTCCGTGTAACCGTCGCTTTTTAATCTACTTTTTACGTGTTTTTTTTTTAAACCTGAAATTAAATATGTATAAATTAAAACCATGCACCATTACCACTTTATAAAAAAAAAACCCTTGCAAAGTCCTTTCTTTAGTATGTATTTTCCTATAGTCCAGTCAAAATATCCCAATTCGGGCCTCAAAATAGAAAAAAATAGAGTAAGGCTAATTTTTGTTGTTTCTGATTCAGCCGGATATATAGGTAGAATGTACTTGACATCCTCTTTGATATGACACCCCGCATGCCCACGTTCGATTAGGGTGTGCAATTAGTATCCTTTTATGTCCTTTTTAGAGCTTTACGAACAAGTTTTTCATGGCAAATTCAATGGTAAAATCGTCCGCTATCATAGATTATGAAAAGTGATAAAAGTAGTGACAACTTGAATTATTCTCGTAGTTATCGCTTTGAAAAGATACATGGGAAACACGAAAATTTTTCATTTAAGCTCGATTTACTCCGTTGAGGGTGCTTGAAACAGGAAACAAAGGTATGATATGTAATGTACATGCATGCATGCCGACCTCCGGTCAAGGATTAAAGAGTATCCTTTTTTGTCCTTTTTGGGAGCTTTCTGTTCAAAATTTTTTTTTAGCAAAATCAGTTTTAGATTCCTGCGTTTTCCTGGTCCTGATTCAAAAACAACAAAAATTAGTGTTAAGTGATGCCCAGACCAACGCGTCACGAATTTCGCGGCACATTTTTTGGTGCCCACACCGGCGCGGCGCAAATAATTCGCTGGGTACTGTCACACACAGCGGATATCATATTGTTGCCTTAGAAAAGGTATTAGATTTATGTAAGGAAGGGACTTAGACATGATAGAGAATAACTGCAAGAACTGGCCAAATACAATTATTTTAACATTCATAATTATGCTGCAATTTTCGTGCACTATATCAATATGTCGCGGCATCTTTACTTATTATGTAAAAGCGTAAGCGGAAGAAATCAACGTGAAATTCGACATTTTACTTCTCCACGTCTATACTTATTCTAAGGATAAAATCATTGACATGCGCAAATTGATGGAAATATGCAGTGCAGTACAAAGTACCTTGTTATACCGTACCCTAAAAAAAGTTGCATCAGTGTTCGATTTGATTGTTTGAATTGACTATCGCGTACCCGAAAACTCTTACATCTTATCTTGTGCCCGTCGAATGGTTAGTCTTATCCAGTGGCGTAACGTACGGTGTTCCATGTGTTCGGTCGCACACGGCCCCCAACCCACAGGGGCCTCTAACGAAGTGAAGAGGAGTGGACAATTTTGGTCTGTGATTAAAAAAATACTAGATTTCTTATTCATAGACACACTGAAGCTAGATTTAAAACAGATGAACAAGTTGCTCTTAAATGAAATATTTTTTTTTGACTTCAAATCAGTTTGGGAACATTACGCTATCAGCTCTCGAAAGGGGAATTTCTTCTTCTTTTTGGTGACACTAGCGACAAATCAGCAGCAGCCGCCATATAGCGGAAAATATTTGAAACATAGAAGTTCTTCTTATGAGAACGGATAGCAGAAGCCATTTTTGTCATCTGTGGCGTGGTGCCTTGCCCTGTCTGCTCCTATTCTCCCTCAATATTGATACAATACATATCTAAGTAATTATTAAAAATAAATCAAAATTAAGATAATTTCAGAAAATGTGTTTGTAATCTGAATAAAGTGAACAGAAGAAATGATTTCACCCATTAATAGCTCTGATACTAAAGGTAAAATCCAATTAACAGAAAAAATTCACCGGGTTCATAACGCGATTTAAAACAAAATCCATGACTAAATCTATAAGAAAGCAAGATAGAGCTGCCTGTAGAAATATGCTGAGACGTTACCGCCAGAACGGGCGATGTGCCTACATAGCAGGTCGACCGACGCGACGCCATGGAGCGGTATAAAGAACGAAGCAAGGAAGAAGAAGAAGTATAAGTCCCTTTAAATATAGTCCTGGAGTTACTTGTACCTTCAATATTTTTCCAAATTTACATTACGTGTACTAATCAGCAAAAATAGTGGTTTCAACCATTTTGTTTAATTGTAAATTACACTTTGTGGGGGCCCCATTGCGATCTCGCACACAAGATATTTTAGAAACGTTACGCCACTGGTCTTATCGTATAGAGAAGACACAACGCTTGAACATTTTGTGGCTGTTTTGAATCGAATATATGTAGGTATATGTTTACCTAGCATGGTTACGTCAAATTTTGCTTGGCTACGCCATCGTATGAAGTTACGTAATAATTTCTAGTAGAATCCTTACGTGATTCAATACGATGGCGTAACCAACCAAAATATGGCGTAACTATGCAAAGTAAACATTCAATTCAATATAATATTCAAGCTTAACTACTTAGGGACAAACGCAAGCATCGAACCACCAGGATCGTCATTTCCTTTATCGTATACTATTCATGAACGAAACGATTGACCTTGTATTCTTTCGGAAATCCGTCGATATCTCTGCAATCCTTTGGTGTGGCAGAACGACCGAGGTGGCGCTAGACTCACCATAAAATTGCCGAAAGGGATCGGATCCTCTTTTTTTTCCGGTCAGTGCACAGGGTGGTCAGATATTTCAATTTCACAATCAGCTTCGTCTTCTTCTTCCTTGCCTCGTTCTTTATACCGCTCCATGGTTCCGCGTTGCTCGACCTGCGGTGTAGGCACATCGCCCGTTTTGGCGATAATTTCTCAGCATCGTCGCACACAATCAGCTTCGTACTACTTCGATAATCCGACGATATCTTTGGAATCCTTGAGTCCAGCGGAACAATCAAGGCTTCGCTGGACTCGCAACAAAATTCTCTAAGGTGGCGTCGGAGCATTTTTCCTGCGCAACTCAAAGGGGATAACCGAGATAAGTACAATAATTCACAAAATGTATGCCTTTGTTAGTTGTCAACCTAGATGTCGGTCACGGCAATTTCACGATCAACTTCGTACTATGCACTTTGGAAAATCATCGATATCTATGCAATTCTTCGGCCGAGCGATACGATCGGGGTGTCACCGGACATTCCACTATAGGCCAATTTATTTGTGTAAGTCCAAACAACGAGTAAAAACCTTCCTTCCTTGGAATCCATGTTTCCAAAAATATTACTTCTTTTACTCATTCACTGGTACCATAAAACATTCAAAACTTAAATGCTCGGTCAATACCTAAACAACTCATTCCAAATCTACATCTTTTTCGAGTACACCAACATCAAGTTGTACTACACTGCACCTGTCAAATAAATTTTTTTAATAAAATTACATTAGGTAGCAAATATTCGAACCGGAAAAAATACTGCAAAACATTCGCGTTAATGTGGGCATCTCCATACAATGCAGTGTGTTACAATTTTGACGCCGCGGAAAAAATCGCCGCGAATATTCGCTGACGAGCCGGTGTGATCATCACTTTACTAATTTTTTCTATTTGAAATGCTAATTAGGCCAGTCATTTTATGATTTTAGGTCGCAAAAAATAGCTCGACTCTGGTTATTTGGGATATTGTTAGGGTATATAGCAGAAGTGTACCACCAAGTTTGCAACTTCGAAAAACCTGTGCTAACCCCGTGACCCTCAAAAAACCTCAAAATTTTCGGACTTTTTTCATTTTTGGTTAGCAATATCAAAAAAAAAACAGAGCCGAGCTATTTTTGCGACCTGACCTGACGCCTTATATTTCGGTTTATTGACTGGCCTAAATATGACTTGACTAATAGAGGTCGATATGCAATCGGATGGAGTACAATATGGCTGATTTTTCCATCGTTTTGTGATAGAAAAAAATTAAATTTGCGTTTTTCAACGGTTGTTACTTCTGAACCTTGACAGCAAGAGACTTGAAATTTTCACCCACTGTACAGAACGGTGCTTTACAAGTTTTCTGAATTTGTGTGTTTCTGTAGAAGTGTGCCAAATTTTCAGAAAGATTGTGTTCTCGAAAATAAACGATTACCAAACATAAAAGTGTGATTATCTCGCTAAATATCGATGGTACAGGGTTCAGAAGTCAAACTTCACACGCCTAAAAGTAGACAACACTGATAACAGGCCTCAATGGAGAAGCGTATTATGTAATTAGTTAGGTTTCACTGCATGGGGAATGCTGGACATTTCTCAATACTGTACGACAGGTCAAAATGCTGTACTGTACAGCAAAATGCTGCACATATGGTCAGCTTTCATTATTATTCTTATCCTTATTCCATATTCTGGGTACTATAGTGAAAATCCAGCGTTGTTGGGAATTTTACCTAGTTTTGAATCGTCCACAGAACATTTTGCTGTAAATAATAAAGACAAGATATTGGCGTAAAATCATCGCTTATCCGTTTGCTAACTCTAACTAGTATAACTTTTTAGGTAATAGCAATTTTAGCATTCCGAGTCTGTTCTTAACCTCTTAGCTTCTCTACCAGCGGTACAACGACAACCTGTATATAGGGGACACCATTAGTTCGTTGACATAAATGAAGAAACTCCATAATACCAGCGGCGCCGTCATTACACAGCATTTAGTCCATTTAGTATCATCTAATATCTATAGTTTGATAGTCACATGGTGCGTAATTTGTCCTTAACTTAAGCTGACCAGACGTACAGCATTTTGCTGTACAGTACAGCATTTTGACCTGTCGTACAGCATTAGTAAATGTACAGCAAAATGTACAGCATTCCAAATGCCACACAAAAGAAACCTAAATCACTACATAATAAGCTACTCGGTGAGGCCTCTGGTCATTTTTATATCTTTTAAAAGTGGTTTTAGCAAGATAATCGCACTTTCATTTTCGACAACTCGGGAACTCTTTGATCGATCATTCTGAAACTTCACACTTATAGTTATTTAGAGCTCATAATTCCTTTATATTCTAAGATTCTACACCTATCCGCGTTCGACAGTAACATCTGCCTAAATCGCACTTTTGTCTAATCTAATCAAAAATTGTCCATAAAATTTCTCCAATAAATTTGAAATTTGGCAGATTTGTGAAGCACCGCATGTCCATATTTGGTGAAAATTTAGCTGTCAAGGTTCTGAAGTTATAACCGTCAAAAGATGCGATGTGTATGTAAAGTTTGACTTCTGTACGATTGATATTTAGCGAGATAATCGTACTTTTATATTTGGCAATCGTTTATTTTCGCTAATTCGGGAACACTTTGACCGACCTTTCTGAATTGGAACACTTATAGTTTTTAGAGCTACTTGGCGCTGACATTTTCTATCCGCAAATTTTTGAGTGGAAAATTTTGAAATTTGCCAGACTTTTATGGTGCTCTATACAAGTCTGACAAGGTAGGTGCCTAAGGTAGAACGTTCAAGCATGTAGAGCTGCTAAGATCCAGAAGTTACAACGGGGGAAAGATGCGATTTTAATTTTTCACAAAACAATGGAGAAATCACTGTACTCCTTCCGATTACCCTGTCAACCATTAGGAAAATGCATACTACAGGACTCTGTCAAGGCTTCCAGACAAGGTTTTTTTCTACAATCGGCATGGCATCGCTAATGTATCCATGATGGGGGAATGCATACTCTCCCGTTGAAACATCGTAACCGGGCTAAGTCATCCTTCCACCGCACTGGAGGTTCTCCACGAACTCCACTCCGTAGATGTGCCAGGAAAGCCGCCAACCGCTTAAGGATTCTCTGCCCAATAAGGTATCAGTTTATCTACTGCAATAAACGAAACGAAGTTTTTAAATAATCAGGTACAAAGGAATGGGTGCTTGAACACCTACACGCCCCCCTCCCCTAGCCGTTTATCACGGGATTTTTTTACTTCTGTATCATATATAACAAAATCCCTGTACTACGATATTAAAGAGTGTGAAAATGCCGGCAAACAAAATTTCGTACTTCAAATAAACAACTGCATGATTTCTGTATCGGTGTCTCGGATAGTCAGAGACAGGGAAATAATTATCATCCGCTCAAGGCTGCTGAGACTGCAGTCTCGAACACTGAAACTCGAACTTGAAAAAGCACTGAGTATCGACTGTCTAAAAATCGAAAGCGAATTGCATATAATCAAGAGGTAAAGGCTAATCATGTCAAAGATGTCATTTATCGTTAAAAAGTAACAAATGTCATTTTCAATTGTCCTTTCTTGAAATATTGTTTTAAAATGTGTAACATCCTTTCTAACCAAACGGGACCGCCATTTTTTTCGTAGATTTGACTTACATACCTACCCAAACTCCCCAACAAAATTTCGGGCCCATGATCCTAAATTTACAAAAATTTTGGGCTTGCCCCTTCTGAACGAGATCCTGGCTACGCCGCCCTTACTTGTTACAGCCTTGCGATGATGTTTTGTAAATGAGAACATTGATAACTTCTGGGCTTAGTACCAACAGAACTTTGCTTTCTCAAGTTTCACCGTCAGAAATAGTATCATTGAGGGTTTGTCTGAAAACCGAATTCCGCAAGGTGTACAGCATTGGGCCTTCGGAAGCCTGGTCACCTTATACCTAACTGTCCAACAGTCCCAGATTAGAATATTTCGCTTTTCAATGGTACACCCTGTAGATACACATCACTACACAGCAAAAAAATGCCGGGTATTCGAGCAAGAAAATCCGATAGGATAAAAAAGAAAAATTATTTCGGAGTAAACATGCTCAAAATAACACCGCCATAAGGGGTTTTATTAGAAAAGAATCCGAAACGGACGAAACTTCTAAATTAAAACCTTTTTCGGACACATTGCAAAGAATATCCCATTTGGTATTGAGTATTACACCTATCGGATCAATTCCGTAACATGTTCAATCAAGTTATTGTGCTGAGGCTAATTTCATCCGATTTTGGTATTTTGTGTATCCACCGATCGGAGTTAATTTGGTGGTAGAGCGAAGCCACATGTTGTAAAAATTACAAACTCCATCAGTTAGTCTGGTTGGCTTAGTAGGTAGGGCGTTCGTCTACAAATCATAAGGTCCCGGGATCGAATCCCACTGTAGGTAGGTAAATTTATTGTGCATTTTAGAGCGTAAAGAGGTAAATGATTACCTATAGAAGGGTTGTACAAATCTCATTTATGCGTTACATGTTCCTTCCCTGTGAAAATTGTTTTTGTTTTATTCCAAAAATATCGAGAATCACTCCTTTTCGTGTTAATGAAAGTATTCTTTTTAGTTCAAATTATTACATCAAAAAGATAAAATCATTACATTCGTTCGGAGTCTTTAGGAATACCTTGCTTCGAGTTTTATGCCAATATTATCCGATTCGGATGGACACTATTCGACACCGTTTCGGAGTGAAAATCACTCAGATTTTTTTGCTGTGTACGATTACCCGAAAAAAATGTACTGTGGCGCCGTGTCCGTCGTTGTCTGGATTTTCTTTCATAAACAGCTACTGAAAAATATATTTAAATATCAACACGAAATAAAAACAAGTACAAAATACAATCCATCTAAAATAACTCTATTTTAGTTTTTATACAAACCGTATACTTTATAATGTGGGAAAAATCCGAAAAATGGTGATCTCAAAATGTTAAAATCAAGATAATTAATTATTTATGTTCTCAATTTCATTAGATTTGCATGAATTTACTGGATTGGGTACTAGTATGGATAATTAACATAATTTAGATACATAAATTTAATTCTAACGCATGGCGCTACACTTTCGCTGTTTTAAGATTTCGAGAAAAAAACCAAGTTGCTCTGGTAGGTTTTGTTTGAAGCTGAGATTGTGTTAGCATATATTTCAACTTAAGTAAGTAAGACTTAAGAACATGGACAAAAAGCAAAAACCATGCCGGATACAGCTAAGAAAAAAAAATACAACAAATTTAAAAGTTGATTCGAATGGTTGTTGAAGATGAAAAAATCTCTTGAACTTCATATAGTAAGCAGTCTGTATTAAAAAGTGATTTATATTTGATAGCATCATATTTGTCAATGTCTAACCCTTAGAGAAGCATGCGTTAGTCCAGAGTGGGCATCAGAAAATAAAAATGGCACCGTTTTCACACTATTGCAATTCATAGTATGTGTGAAAATTTTATTCAAATGTCAATTTTTTGTTTACAATTGAGAATATAAAATCCGCGTAATATTTATTACTCTCTCAAAATGCCAACGTGATAATTAACATAGACCTAGACAGACCATTGGTTCAATATCTTGATGAAAAATATCGTTCAACCATACCATACCATATATTTCAATAGAACTGACGGCTACAAATGCGATCAAACGTTCGGCGAAATATAAACTATCTCTAAAGAAACGAAAAAACGGCGTATTATCGTAAGACATAGTATGTAAACTGTTTCTAGAACCAAAATTAGACCTCCTCAAAAAATAAGATTGATTTCACAGAAGATTCAGCTACACCTAAGGCATAATAGCTCGTAGGCGGCGGCAGAAGGGTTAATAATTGCATCGACAATATTTTGACGTTTGAATTACTTCGTGGAGTGTAGTGTAATAAATTTGGAGTCAAACACATATGGGTTGTGTGATCACATAGCCAGTCTGGACATGGAATCGGTTGCTATGCTTTCTCTAAGGTCTAACCATTCAACAAATACAGTAACTTGTGACTAAAAAAAAAAATAAAAGCGTCAAATAGCCGCAATTAATTTAATTCATCAAATAAAAAATATTCATAATTCTGAAATGTCTCAGAACAGTAATTACAATACCATGTTTAAAGTGCAGTTCCTTTTCCAAATCGTATCACATAATGTCAATTTTGTTTATCGAACGTTTTCTATCTAAAACTCCCATTAATCTCGATGCTGTGGCTCACTGTGAGAAAGGAATTGATTACAATTTTTTTCGTCTTTTATTGACCTTAACAAAAGTCGACACATTCATTATCCCAAGTTAAGGGTCGTAGTCAAGTTAAAATGGTTTACCTGTTCACTATACGTTGCAATCCGATTGTTCGTTGTGACGGTTGCACATAAGATTATGGCTGTGTTTACAATGCAATTTGAAGTAGAAAATGGTTCCGATGTGGATCCGTTCCAAAAATAACCTCCTTACTGTGTATATAAACTAAAGCATAGCACTCTCGGATGCGATGGGATCATGATCCACAAAGGAGTTTATAAAATATCCGGCTCCGTTCTAAATAAATGAATTTAATTCTGTATTGAAAGCGGATTCGAAATACATTCTTTGGACCAAAAAACTGTTCCTCCACCATACTGAACAATGAACGCAACCAATTTGATGAGCATTTGAATCACAACCGTTTTACGAACCGACCGACGAAGACGACGATGGCCGCCATTACATTCGAATTGGTAATACATATTTGAAACCTTTTGAAACAAGGTATCGTACCGAAGATAAAAAGTCAACAGGAGATTTGGGAAGTCTCGCCGTCATCCCTGTGTGATACCTGGTATGTACTTTGCCCTCTGTCTCCCTACCTGTTCCACCTCTGTGTCATCGTCATCATCGTAACAAGTGAATCACTTGAATGGGATGTTCACATAACGATTGGGATTGTTGTTTTTTTTGTCGGGCTTCGTATCCTCAAAATATCCATTGATAGGGCTCGACTTGAAAAAATGCGGTAATTTATCAGACGCTGTGGAAGGGCTGAAAGGGTCAATATTTTTTTTTTCATGAAATAGGTGCCACAGTTTTGTGGTTAGAAAGTCAAGAAGGAATGATTTGTGCATGTCGTTTATTAACATTTTAGTTCAATTAAATACGTTTGAAATAATATTCGTCGACAAAATACAATTAAATAAATCATATAGCAACAACAATTATGCCTAAAGGAAGGAAAATGTCATTTCATACTTTATATGTACTTAGTAAAATCATTGATAGCAATTTGTCAAGTTTCACGCTTAAATCTTTCGTTTTGCAAAATAATTACTTCAGAAAAAGTACAACTGAACATGAGTTTAGGCTAGGGATAAATAAATTTATCAAATTATCGCAATATTGAAGAGCGTGTTAAGAAAGCCTGCGTAGTTTTCTACGCCTGTAAGACAGCCCTTAATAAAAGGTGGGGCGTTAAACCAAATGTAGTACTCTGGCTTTATACAGCAGTGGTACGTCCCATGCTGACGTATGGAGCACTTGTGTGGTGGCCAGCGCTTAGCAGAGAGTACAATATAACGAAACTGGGTAGGGTGCAAAGAACGGCATGTCTTGGCATCACAGGGGGTATGCGAACATGCCCGAGGGATGCGTTGAATGTAATCCTGCATCTTCTACCAATCAACCTATTTATCAATAAACTGGCGGCATGTAGCGCGGTAAGGTTTAAAGAGTCCGGTGGCTGGACCTCCAAGCCATATGGTCGCGCTGATATCCTCAACCAGCTGCCACTAGATGAGATCAAGGCTACAACAGACTTTGCAGTGACTACACTGAGTCTTGGGAAAAACTTTGCTGTCAAAATTCCGACTAGGTGCGAATGGAGTACGGGTGAGGCAGTAGGGGATTACGAAATCTCTATTTTCACAGATGGATCTAAAATGAGCTGCGGTTTAGGTTCAGGAGTCTTCTGCGATACACTTAACATCTCTGAATCCTACCGTCTTCCTGATCATGCTAGCATTTTCCAGGCGCAATTTTTTGCAATCATGAAGGCCTGGCTCGCACTCGGAAATATTCAAGACAGCCAAAACATAGCCATCTGCTCAGATAGTCAGGCGGCTATTTAGGCACTTAACTCTGCGAAGATATCCTCTAAGCTTGTCAAATGCTGTGAGGAGACGCTAAACAATCTTGGTAGAAAGCACTCAATCACACTAATTTGGGTGCCTGGACATACGAATATAGATGGCAATGAGCTGGCAGATGAGTTGGCCAGAAAAGGGGCCTCTATGGACACCTCCTATGAGGAGCGCGTACATGTTCCGATGTTAACTGTCAAGGGACAGATTTCCTTGCAATTATCTTACGATTGCAGGCGGTTACTGGCGAAACATAAGAACCTGTGCCATATCACGGAAGTTATGGCCATCATATGACTGGAAAAGGACGTCCGAGATTCTAACAAGACTGCGGAAGGATATCGCCAGACTTACAGCAGTTATTACGGGCCATTGGCCAATAGGGGGCCATGCGGCCAGGTTGGGTATACCTCACAACTCGCATTGTCGTAGTTGCGATAACGCAAATGAGAGAGAAACTCTAACTCACTTTCTCTGCAAATGCCCAGGTCTCGCTAGATCCCGCTATCGAACGCTCGGTCGTGCGTTTTTTGATAGTCTAGAGGATGCGTCGGAGGCGAGCTGCTTCAGTTCCTCAATTGTACTGCGTGGCTCTAGACGCCTCTCCACTCATGACATTTAACCTTCTGTAACCTCCTTCTTTATTAGTTTAACGGAATATGTGGTTTCAAAACGGTGCCTTCTGCGCTAATTGGGCTTCTGGTCTGCTTAACCTAAGCCACCACTTTTACCTACTTACCTACCTATCCCAATTCGGTGAAGGTAGTCAAAGTTACTCGCTTCAGTCTTTCGTTTTACACTTGAATTAATACCTAAAATTGATAAATATGTGGGGCGGATGGTTCGAGGTATGTGTAGGTTTTGTTCATGTTCATAATTATATCAGCAGATAATTTTCAGGAGATGTAGAATTACTCCGATTGGTGTACATAATAATCAGTTTTTGCATCGAAGTTGCATCGAAATTTCATATTTATTTAAAACTAAAAAAAAAATTGTTATTATGTAAAAAAACCTACATATGAGTTAAGACAAGTAAGATAAAATTGACTCTAGTTCCCCAGCAGAATAATTTCTATTTAGTATAACACGGTTATAACGCTCACACATATAACGATTTCACGGTTCACGCCATTTTTCCTAGTCCCCATAATTTAGCCATGCATTAAGTGCAAATATTTCACGGTTATAGCGCAAGTTTTATTAACGCTATCACGGTTATATCGCTCCAAATTCCAAGTCCCCAGACATTCATTTACACTTTTATAACGCCTTACGAACAAATGAAAAAAAAAATCGCCCGGCTAAATACGAAGAGCTGGAAAAGGTCCTAATAGAATAGTTTCGCCAAATTCGGGCATCTAATTTGCCGGTGAATGGACCAATGTTGATGGAAAACGCTAGCAAAATTGCGAAAAGAATTTAGAGCTAAACAATTTTACAGCGAATACAGGATGGATCGAGAGATTTAAAAAAAGTCACAGGATCGTATACAAACAAATCAGTTTCAGTGGTGACACTGTCAACGAAGATGTTGTGACTACTTGGACAGGAAGTGTAATTCCAACCATTGTGAAAGATTATCATTCTCAAGAAGTCTACAATGCGGATGAGTTCGGACTTTTTTCAACTTCTTGCCAGACAAGTGCTTGGTTTATAAAAAGGATAATTGTCATGGTGGTAAGCGTAGGAAGAAGAGGTTGACTGTTTTTCCTATGCACAACTGCAGATGGAAGTGACAAGTTGGAACCCCTTGTGATCGAGAAGTCGCAAAAGCCTCGCTGTTTTAAGGGGACACAGTATTTTCCCTGTGAATACAAAAATAAAAACCGAGCGTGGATGACAAAGTGGCTTATTCGTAGAATGGCTGGGTAAGTTAGACCGGAAAATGGCAAGACAAAATCGACACATAACTCTTTTCATTGATCACTGCCCTGCTCATCCTCCTAACGTTGATTATTTGAGCAACGTCAAGGTTATATTTCTACCACCGAATTGCACTAGTCGCCTAGAACCCCTTGACCAAGGGATTATTAAAATGTTTAAGCAAAACTATCGGCGAAGCTTGGTTTGTTATTTAATCTTCAGGATCAAAGAAATCAAGGCTGATTTCAAAGTGACTAAAATAAATGTGCTACAAGCCATGCATTATGTATCATTGGGAAGCCAATCACACCGTCCACTATATCAAATTCCTTTTCAAAAGCTGGTTTCAAATTTTTAGATATAAGTGGCACAGTTCAATCCACGGCGGAAACTGTGGAACAATCCATTGAAGTCACGGCTTAAAGTAGATACTAACATCATCAGTTCACGTGAAATCCGTGCAAATACTGTCAAAATTTTGATAATCGTGAAATCGGATTCGCTTGGTGGTACTCACTTCACATGAAAGTCTTCACACCGGTTTTTGACATTTCGCAAGCGAAAATAATGCAGTTGCACTTTATTTCACAATGAAAAGATGTCATCGACAGCAATCAATCAGAACGCGACTGAACATTTATCTTACATTGAGTGAATAAAAAGCCAGTCTCCACGGCACCGTTTTCACGGGAGACATACACTCCCAATCAATAGAATAGTTCCACTTGAAAAATGGTTGCATTTCAGAAAGTCATAACGGTATTTTCTTCAAACTTGGTGACAATGTTTTCAGTTGCCTACTTGTTCTTTGGATAACACGCGGCTCAGATCCAGAGTCCCGTTAGGATTTTATTACGAGAATTCTTAAAAACAGCACAAAAGTGAAAGTCATTAGGATAGTTCCACAGGAAATAATACACAAAATAACGGTAACAAAAGATAATTTTACTTTGAAAAATGTTTCTAATAATAATTTGAACTTCCGTTAAGTGATATTAGCTAAAAATATTTATCCAGGATTGAAGTTTAATAGGTTTTAAAGGCAATTTAAGTTGATTCGCCCCTAAGTTCCCCTAATGGCTTACAGAAGCTCTTCGGTGTTGTTAAAATGTCGTCTACTAGTATAGATCTTACTTGTCATCCATCCCCAAAGATTTTTGATGATATTTAGATCTAGTATGGCGGTTTTCCATAACCTTGATGGACTGGTCTCGAAACCAATCTTCAATCAACCTTGTTATACGAATAAGGGCATTATCTTCTTAAAATTTAAAAGGGGTTGCATGTAAAATTTCGTTAATTTTAGGCATTATATTAGTAAGAATATTTTTGTAAGCCTGGACATTCGGAATACCCATAATTTCCACAGCTTAAGAGTTTCACGCCGAGATAGTCAACCCCATACCTCGACACGTCTTACTAGTGAATGGTGTGTCTGCAAAATTAATTCGTTCTTGCTCAAATCATGAAAATAATAGCTAAATCCATCTGAATCGACGAGATTGATTTTAATTTTTGATTGAAATTAACGCGCTGCCACTCATTTGTCCAATCCAGACAATTTCTACACTGGGGTTGAATATTTTGGCATGGAACTATTGAGCTTATGGAAATCTGGGGTAATTACAAAGCACCCAGACTTACACAAATATTCTAACTAGTGTAATGCCTAAGATAACCGACATTTTCCATGCAACTCGTTTAAGATTTTAGCAAGATAATAGCCCCATTCAAGAAGCAAGGCTGAAAAAAGATTGGTTTCAAGTCCAATTCATCAACGTTACGGAATAACCACTATTTTCACTAGATCTAAATATCATCAAAAAGGTTTGAGAATACCTGACAAGGAAGATCTGTACCGGTACACGACAATTTAACAACACTGATGAGCTTCTGTGAGCGATTAGGGGAACTTGAGAAGAAATTAATTTAAATTACCTTTAAAACCTACACAATTATATCCCGGATAAAATTTCTTAGCTAATAGCACTTAACGGAAGTTCAACTTATTATTAGCCACATTTTTCAAAGTAAAATTATCTTTTTTTACCGTTATTTTGTGTTTTATTTCCTGTGGAACTATCCTAATGACTGTCGCTTTTGTGCTGTTTTTAAGAATTCTCGTAATAAAATCCTAACCGGACTCCGGATCTGAGACCGTCTGTTATTAAAAGATTAAGTAGGCTTCTGTAAACATTGTCACCAAGTTTGAAGAAAATACCGTTATCACTTTCCGACATCCATTGATTTTTCAAGTGGAACTATCCTATTGATTGGGAGTGTATATGCACATTTTTCGCTCGGTGAACTCAGTACATACTTTTATCCAGAATTGGCAGAAATCTTTAACTCTTAGGCAACATTCACTGATTTTGTTGATGCCGATGATAGACTCCTCGTCTGTCATTTACAAAACTGTAATAAAATTATTCATGACATTTCCGGTACTATTGACCAGGATAACGATGCTCCTGATGATGATGAAGGAGGCGAAGATAGCGAGCGAATACGAGTAATTTCCACTCGAATACAAGTAGTATACAGTAGCTAGAAGTATCCGCAAATGTTTCATTCTAAATATTTTTATAGCGGTTTCACGTATATAACGCGCATTCCGGCCGGTCCCTTCAATAGCGTTATACCCGTGTTTTACTGTATATTTAAGATCAAGAAAATATAAGGATAGGGCCATAGACAAAAAAATGGGTATCCATTTGCTATCTCATGCATAATGGTAGTGGCGTGGACATTTCTATATTAGGGGTCAGTGTAATTTAGTATTAATTAGTATTTATATTTTAAATAGTGGTGCTCTGTGGCCGTGGTCGTTCGGTCGCCACTCTGTGAAATAGACACTCATAGAGAAACGAGTTTCCAAACTCGGCACGACTCGTCGCATGTTTATTATTCAGAAGAAGATGATAAGAGAAATATTCTTATCGTAGAATATTAAACTAACAATGCGACTAGGAAGTGGTATGACTGACAACCGTATCACACTCTGAATCCAGTTGTCTTTGTAACGTTGATGACTACACACGGTAGTCATCAACGCTCCATGCTTCACTAGGAGTTACGGTAATGAAGAGAGAGATATTTTAAATCGCTTTAATAGCACGTGAGAGTCATGTTACTGATATATTCTTCAAAACAAAACTGCTTTTACGCAATCTTTGTACTGAACTAACGATTTCATGTTTATTATTATTCATACAAATTAGCCCCTTCAATTATACACTTCCCCTACTCCTTTGTGCGACACTAAAATTAAACACAACCAATGTACTGGGTAGGCCTGTTCGGTACCGAGATTTCAGTACCGGGTTCCGGTTTTTTTCAATACCCGGTACCACAAGCGGTTTCCCTGACTCAGGTTTTTTTTTTCAGTACCGACGGTTTTTTTTAACCATAAGCCGGTTTTTTTGAGTACCGGGTTAAAAACCGACTCAGTTTTTTTCAGTACCGACGGTTTTTTCAACCATGAGCCAGTTTTTTTGAGTACCGGGTAAAAAACCGGTACCAAAAAACCTGAAAAAAAACCGGCTCATGGTTGAAGTGAATCGTTCTTTTTAACTCGGTACCAAAAAACCGACTCGTTGGTCGGTTTTTTAACTCGGTACCAAAAAACCGGGATATCGGTACTTTAGAATATCGGGTCCGGTACCAAGTGAACACCGGTTTTGTACCGGGATCCCGGTTTTTGGAACAGGCCTAGTACTGGGGTACTGGGATGAAAACCAGACTAGAAAACATATGTTCGGACAGAAAGAGAAGGAGAAACGATAGTCCATTTGTACGGTAGTATCACCACATGCTCTATCCTGGTATTTTCTTGATCCAAGATTTATATTTATCATCTTTCCGGCAAAAGAAATTCAAACTGCATGGAAACGCAAACATTTTAATTTTTATACCCTTTGCTCGTAGAGTGAAAGGGTATATTAACTTTGACATGAAGTTTGTAACGCATTGAAGGAAGCATCTTTGACCATATAAAAAGTATACATATGATCAGTCATATTAATCACATTCTTTCTCTTGGTCCTTTATGGCTCGGGGAGTCGATTGGGCGATATTTGTCTGTCTGTTGCGACGCGTTTTATTCAGCCGGTATTAAAGCTACCAAGCTGAAATTTTGCACATGTACTTATTATTGTTGCAGCCTGTTGTTATGTTTAAATCGCCGAAATTGGATTACTGGCTCATGGGGCTGCCATACAAACCTAGCCCCCTAAATCTTTAAAGTTCTTCTAAGAAAAACTTTTTTATTTGTGCATTAATTTCAATCAAACTTCACTCCAATGTCTTTTCATTCATACGTCATACCACAAAACATATATATGTAAAAGTAGATAGAATCGCAAAGTGGGGTCATGAGGCTGCCGTACAAAGCCAACACCTCATCTTATTATGTTGTTTGTGCACTTATTCCAACCAAAACTCATTTAAATAATATTGCTTCGTCGACGTCACTGAGCTTGCGTAAAATGGAAGGAAAATAATGGGGGAGGGAGGGGTGTTAAATACAAGTCATAGCCCGCGAAACTATTAGTCCGAGAAGAGTGAAGGGTAATCAAATGTCGGTCGCGCCCGAAATTAGCCATGGCCTCGTTTAATTTTATTGAACTGCACAGGGGTGCGATCGATTAGATTGTCTTTTTTTTTTAATTTAGGGGATCCCGGTGCCGCATAGTGGGGTAAAAAACAAGAATTATGGAGAAAATTATGAATAAATAAAAGTTTATTTTTTTTTCCTAAATCAAATGGAATAGGTTTTACGCAGATAGATTTTAAGGGGTAGGTCATTTTTCGGCAGCAAAATGCTTCAAGGACGCAATAAACTACATAAAATATCCTTTCCAATGACATACGTATAATACCATAGAGTTATTATGAAAAATTATACCCTAGACCAAAAAATATAACGGAATTGTGATTTTTTTACATTTACTTTTTTACTATAACTCTGGAAGAAATGCTATTTGAACCTGAAATGCTATTCGTGGTAAAATGAAGTTTAGTTTCGCTAAAAATTTCATTGATCCGACTAAGGACACGTCTGACTCGCTTTTCAGAACTTTTAAAAACAACACGTCCATAGCTTGTCATTTTATTGTCCACCAAAAACTGGTTTAATAGGATGAAAATCAAGGATATTTTCTTTAAAAAAGGTCCTAACATAATTTCAGGAGATATTAAAAAATCTTGTCTATGGAACTGTTAACATGACATAACATCGTCTATAAAACTATCAGGCGGTTCTGGACGGATATGATTCTTATATGTATGTATATTATAGTAATTTTGAGACTTTCTGGAATAAAGTAGTATAAAAAAGACCCTTGGAGGGAAGTGGAGCTAGTTGTTGAAACTCAATGTGAAAAATTCAGTTTGCTTCAGTTTTGCATTCAATAAATTCAACATCAAATTAATTTTTCAATATTTTTACGCCCATCTATTGTTAATAACATGGCAATTAAAAGAAATCATAAAACAATT
The DNA here is from genome assembly GCA_949715475.1 of Microchrysa polita. Classification (NCBI taxonomy): domain Eukaryota; kingdom Metazoa; phylum Arthropoda; class Insecta; order Diptera; family Stratiomyidae; genus Microchrysa; species Microchrysa polita. Next base: position 111,436,918 of record OX454416.1, on the reverse strand, counting down.
AATTGTGGGAATCTTGACTTATCGTTCCATTCTATACACCAACTGCGTTGCATGTCTGTAGTATTTATGACATGGTATCTTACCAGCTCTATGGGAACTACGCGGAACTTTGTCTGTTTGGATGAGAAGAGCCCCAGCGGGAGAAATATCGAGTTATAGCTCAGTAGGTAGAGTTGCTGACCTTGTGACTGAAGGTCGGAGGTTCGAATCCCGATTGGGACGAAACTTTTTCCCTCAATTTCCTTAATTTTTGGTATTTCTAGTCAGGATTTTCATGAAAAATTTATTATGGATTATTGCATGAAATCATGTATCTGCACTTTAAAAGCCGCTGTTTTCTTTCTGTTAAAGATATCAGCCTCTGATCTCCTGAGTATCACAGGCCTGGATTGGATAGGCACTTCTGTCAAAAGGCGAAAGTGGCAATGGATAGGTCATACTTTCCGAAAAGGGCCAACAAATATTGCAAAGCAGGCCCTAGATTGGAACCCTCAGGGAGCCAATGCTAGACGCCGTGTTGGACGACCAAGAAACACGTGGAGAAGACCGGTATGTATGTGAACTGGCATGATTGAACATTTTATTTTTTTGGTGGTCGCTAGATCACAGTATATTCGAACCGAAATGCAGCAGTGCAGTACTCGGAGGTAAGCAAATTCCGTAAGCTGTGTTTGCAGTGAAGTAAGAACCCTGTTAACAAGCACTACACGAATCAATCCATAATTGGAGCCATTGCTGCTTCACCCTTTAATTAATTAAAAAATGGATAAAGATAATTTGTGAAACGCTTGGTATCGTCTCCGCAACCGGCCGTCCTATCCATAGATGGAAATCCAACAAATAAATATTGAGTCCAGGAATATGCAGCATCAATGGAGACATTCACTCTGTCACAAATAATTTCTTAACAGCCTCAACATGAAATGCATACATACCGAGAAACATCTGTCTGATCCAGAATTTCACAGAACCGATAATATCGTTGGGCAAATAAAACTGTCAGAGCCGCAAAACACCGAGTTTGAATGGATTGTAATAGGAGAAATTGACTATGAGATGTAAGATGAAGCATTTTGTGGCATATCTGAAGAGGACTTGATGAAAAACCATTTTGTCCGCTTCTGGGTAGAAGTTGAATCACCGTCTGAAACCCATTTCGTTCAAAATACCTGAGGACCGATTTGTACTAAAACTTCCATTGATGCAGGACAATTTTAGCTCTATAATAATTCATAGGATATTCTCTTCTAATAGTTAAAGGATCGCGTTTCAGGGTATAAAAGCGAAGTAATAGTCCAATAATGGCATTTGCCGCCGTTACTAATCCGATAGAACCTTGTTGCAGCACTAAATAGGCTTAAAGGATGACACCAGAATCCTATGAAAAAGCAGCTCGCATAGCTAGCATCGAACCCATGACCATCGTATTATCCGTCCTACACGTTAACCACTCGAACAATCAGCGATATAGTCGGCATTGCTCGAAAGCACTACAGACTGTCAGTTGATTCCAAAGAAATGTCTAACAATTCTGTATAGAATCTTTTCTGCAATATGCCTTCTATTGGATATCAATCAGTTGGTTTCACCAATAATGACTATTATTATTTATTAGATCAAAATACTCCTTTAAGTGTTGTCACACGTTAAGTTGAGTGAAGTTGTAATATACGATTGATACGGGGATTTTGTCATTCATTTTGTCAAGCCATTCAGATTACTGGACATTTGAGGCTGATGTCGCAAATTGGATGAAGGTTGATACTGGTTTATTTTTTAGTAATGATACTTGCAATCATTTATATTACAATTGGTGAGTTTATAAAGCAGACGCAGATCGTGAACTGAAACATATGGACATTGTATGTGATCAAATACAAATGCTAAAATATAAGACAGTGGGTCTGTTAAAAGATTGTTGTAGCTATCACCCCTGGGGTTCAGGAGTTATGAGTTCATATAAAAAGCTGAACTTAGCAGTTACCGTCCCATAAGTTTGTTGAGCAACGTTGGCAAAATTTTTGAACGATTATTAAAAAATCAAATTACAAAGGTGTTAAACGAAAAGAATATTTTATTAAATGAACAATTTGGATTTAAAAGCAAACACATTACATCACACCAAATTGCTCGTATTAAAAAAATTGTCCAAGCCAGTTTTGATCTTAAAATGTCGACTGATGTTAACACGATATAGAAAAGGCATTTGATAGTGTCTGGCACGATGGGCTGATTAGTAAAATGCATAATTATGGGTTTCCCATTTATCTTACTAAGCTTATTCAAGACTTCGTATCAAATCGCACTTTCCAAGTGAATATCAATGAGTACATTCAGCGAGCACATATTGGGATATGCTACATATCCCCACCACAAGAAATTGGAAAACTGCTAAGTTTGTGCTCGCTGAATGGACTTGCTACACGAAATGTCAGTTCTCTCTAATCAGCTGATACATCCGCAGACATTGCGGCAATTAAAAATTCAAAAAACCTAAAACTGCAACTTTCTTCATCAAAATACGTACTCTCATCGCACAATATTATAACGTTCACTAAAACCTGGCTCAGAAATGACATTTTTCAGCTGAACTGTGAATAAACAATTTCCAGTATTGATGGTCGAGCAGCTGTGCGTGACAGTTGATCGAGCAGTCCAAGTAGCAGCTACACATCTAAATGTAGCATTCCAATTCAACGCTAAATAGGGGAAATTTTCGATACATCGCATGTGGACCGATTAGCGGGTGAGTGGGACGCGGAGGGAGAACACTTTCCAGTTGGTTTTTCCAATATGTGCTCGCTGAATGCACTCATTGATTCTAAATCAAAGCCATTCTCATAACAGGCCAAATACACCTGCAACTTGGTTGCCAACCTAGGTTGCAGGTACGTTACTACACACTTGCAACATTCCGGCAACCACGCCATTCACGTTCTTGCAACCTGGTACTGCAACCTGCAACATGCCTACAAAGCACTTAATTTCCGGTTTTTTTGCGTGTTGCCAACTTAGGTTTGCAACCAAGTTGCAGGTGTATAAGGGCTGTTACCAGCTGGCGTTCCGCAGGGGTCGGCACTGAGTCCAACGCTATACAATATATTTACAAGTGATATGCCAGTGCCAACCAACTGCCAACTATGTTTATTCGCCGACGACACTGCGTTACTTTGCAGCGACGAGTCTCCAGACTATATAACGACCTTTCTAACAAACGGGTTTGAAACTTTAGAGAAATATTTTTCAAAGTGGAAAATAAAAATAAACTCTAACAAAACAGAGGTAATTTTCCTCTCTAGAAAACGGAAAGAAACCCTTTTACCCAGTCAGCCATTATAATTAGGCAGTACTTCAATAAATTGGAAACCCTTATATGTTAAATATTTAGGAGTTTTACTTGATAAAAAATTAACCTGTGCTAAGGCACTAATCCTCTATTAAAGAATTTATAATAGTACATTCAACCATGCCTTGGTAATATAGATTTTAAGACACTTTATAGCTGTTTAAGTATGTAGTTTAAGTTAAATTTAAGTTATAGTTAAGGTTTTAATTCACTACTAGAATGAGAGGTTTTTTTCACGCCGTTTCTCTCTTACTTAACCCTCCTTTAGATATCTATCATAACTACTATTACTGTTTGTCATTACCCTAACTATTTTGAAAGTTGTAAGAGTTTGAACTCAATCACTTACTGTTAATAAAAATTTTGCTAATATGTATACACTTATGATAATTTTGGCGAAATAAAATGAAATGAAAATAAATTTCAACGATTGTATCCGGTCTATTTTTTACTAGAAAATATCTATACAAGAATTTGGTTGAAAAGATTTTTACGAAATGTTGTACAGAAATGACTTCTTCACGGACACCGTACAATTACAAGTAAAATAGAATTAATTCAATCAGCAATCACACACTTTTGCTAATCTGAGGCTTTCTTAAAATTATATTATGGAACATTGCTATCAGCTCTCGAAAGAAGAATTTTCTTTGTATTTTTATCGACATATCATATAGCGGAAAATGTCGGAAACACAAAAGTTCTCCTTATGAGAACGTTCTCACACTCCGAATTCAGTGGTCGTTGAAACGTTGTCAACGTACCATGCTCCACTAGGAGTCAGCGCCCGCTCTAGCATTTACGGCGCCCCGGGAAAGAGCTAAATTTGGCGCCCCTTAGGTACTATATCGGGCAAATTGATAGTAGAGATAGTATGAACCTACTTGTATAGTTGTTGTTGTAGACCTGAATCCAGATTTATTTCTCGACTGATCTGTGATTTTTGCAGCTTTTGGTCGCCTATGACAGCGAGTAGCTCCGAAACGATTTACATTTTGGAACCGGCTCCCGTAGGCACATTTTTATAAAAACAACACAAAATTCATGGTCACAATGGGATTCAAACCAACGCTGCAGTACTTCAGATAATAGAATCTCTACCCACACTGAGTTCAGTAGCCGAGTAAGCATATGTATAGTAGAAACAAAAATTCACCACAGTTCAGGTGGCTTTGTGAAGAGTTTGTTCGGAGTTCCAATATAAAAGCTTACCAATATTCCACTAAAACACTCAAAACATTTTAGAAAAATCGGCTCTGGAAAATTTTGTGCCAAAGATTGATGTTCATTCGCATTACACTAACCTTTTGGAGTAGTATTCGATAACTTCTTTACACCCTGCGCAAATAAACAGAACAGATAAACTTAAATTAGCCGGATCTCTTCTCGAAAGGATTTCTTTAGCGGTTTTAACCGACGTCAGGAATGCCTCATCTTCAAAATTATTATTAGAGAATAAAATCACAGCTTTTTAAATCGGGGAACCTATCCCAATCGCGATATTAGCATGTCAGGAAACATATTAGAGAGGAATACTTTCGGTGGCTCCATCGTACATGTCGAACATGTCAAATTCGATAAGCAAGGATGGGAAATTGCAACCCATTAAAATCGAGTTTTTTGAGTCTTCCCTTTCAACATTTTTCTAATTTGCTTTGTGGGAGGAATTTATCGGTGTTTATCTTCCAACGACTTGAGAAAAGCATGTTTTAATTTCTGAGCGACTGAATAAGTTGTAAAATGTTTTTTGGCATTTAAGTTTGAAAATTGAATAATTAACACTAGTATTGCCTAATCTTCTTCTCCAAGAAGCTATAATTTATGCGTTTTGACACAAGTCGCAAAAAATACCTAACGACGAATGATGAAAAAATGTGGGCAAATTGAGGAATTCATGTCTTATGTTCACTTGATGCTATCAATCACAAGTTCAATGTTGAAAGAGGAAACGGAACTTGAAGACAATAGGGAATAGCCAAATCAATGCTATTGAAACTGAAGGAAATCATCCACGCAAAGATCAGGTGAAATGAAGTTGAATTATTGTAATCGAAAATGCTTTTATGTCTCGAGTGAGAATGTCTTTTATTTAAAAATTTGGTTGCCCTTCCCTTTAATAGGAATTATGGATAAGTAGGTCTAATTAGAATCCTTTGAAGAAAAGGAACTAACTTTTCAATAGGAACACCAATTTATCACATCATTCTGCAATGAAAAAATATTTTTTTTTGGGAGGAACTTTATTATTATATAACTTAGCGAATTGGGCCATTTTGCTTTCGAAAGCGGAATAGGTGCTAGCATCATAAGCGGAACATTTAGGAAACTTTCTCTAAGCACCTCGTATCGATTGTTGACTTTTTTGATAAATTCAAAAAATGTTCAACAGGTTTTTATAGTTACCTAAAAAAAACCTTATTCTGCCGTCTCGAAAAAATGGGTATATCGGTTGTAAAATGCTTCGGTGCCAGTTTCTTTCCTACCTTGCGGCATTTTGTTTTAACTCATTTTATTTTTATGTAGTTTCTACGTTTTGCTTTCTACTAAATTGATGTTGATGTTAAATTTTTTTCACTCGTTTATTTTTTATTCGAGTGATTGCCAAAAAGCCGCCCCTACAAAAAAAAAATCGCAAAAAAGCGCAATCGGTGTCATAAAAAAAATAAATTCAGATTCTTAGTTGTTTCCGTTGCAAGGACAAAAAAAGCGATCCACGGCCTAGAAAATCGCGACAAAACGCATTCGTAGCGGTGTGATTCTCGAAACCCAATTCCATAGAGTAGCGATCAATAATCTGAGATACTGCTAGTGCGCTGCAGATTTGAACTCTCTAAGCATTTGTAAGAAGTGCGAAATGTATCTGTCATGTTTTCCAAAAACTTTTCTAAGAGTTGAGGTAGTTATTAAAGTACAGTGGATTCCTTCGAAAAGTCTCAAGCCAGAGAAAATAAAAAAAGGTAAGCATGTACCTACTCCATGGATTTGGGGGCCCCGACTTGAAGAGCCCGTGTTCCATTGAACACATGGAACACTGTGCGTTACGTCACTGGTAACATACGATGCGGTGCCTATAATCGGCGCCTTACCCCGCGACTAAATATCTCCAGCATTTGGCCGAAGAAGAAAATCCAGATATCCATTAGAAGCAGCCGGACTGGAAATTACGGAATTAATGGATCCGGCAACTTCAATGTTTCTAATTGGAATTTCAAAATCAAGAAGCAATTACTCTTCGAAAGGCTGAATACAAACTACGAAAATGGAGTACAAAAGACTGGTTGTCCATGCTTTTTAACATCCGAAATTAACTATAAATAAATTTGAAAGAAATTGGCATCAATAGCTCATTCAATGACTGAATAACTTGCATGAAACTGGCATGTCCTCTATTTTGTTGGAGATCTCATTGTCTCGTACAATTTTCGAGTCAACCACCACATCATGCTCAGTGGTTCAGCCAGGTCGGTCACCTCTTCGTTATATTAATGTGGAGGTATGATATAAATAAACGGTAATTTTTTTTAACATGAAATGTTTTTAGGATGCATAAATTAAGTAGCTTTCTGTCATTATGCTAGAGCATAATGATACAAAGCTGGGTTAACGCAACAGGCACAACCATAGGAACAGCAAATAAGGAGGCCAACTACCCCTCGATTATTCGAACTACAGACAAATTGGTCGCTTAGTAGCTAAAATTCAAAGTCTTCAGCACATCGACAGACAATATTGCTCCTTCGCGTCACAGCTATACTACCACTATCACTGCAAATGTACTATAGCCACACCGCTCGGAAAACGATGGTTTTATAGGTTTGGTTAGTATGATTTTCGTAATTTTTATACCCTTCGCTCGTAGAGTCAACGAAGGGTATATTAACTTTGTCACGAAGTTTGTAACGCATTGAAGGAAGCATCTCCGACCATATAGTAAGCATACATATATGATCAGCATAACATGGGGAGTCGATTGGGCGATGTCCGTCTGTCTGTCTGTTCGTCTGTTACTACGCGTTTTACTCGGCCAATTTAAAAGCTATGAAGTTGAAATTTTGCACAAATGCTTCTTTTTGTTGCAGGCAGTTTATGTATTTGAATCGGTAAAATCGGACAATGGGGTAATGGTGTACAAACCCAACTCCCCAAATTAGGTTCTTCTAAGAAAAACTTTTTTTATTTGTGCATCATTTTCAACCAAATGTCACACAAATGTGTTTCTGTTGAGAACAAAAAACATATCTAAGAACGGATAAAATCGGACCATGGGGTCATTGGGCTGCCAAGCAAACCTAACCCCCAAATTAGGTTCTTCTAAGAAAAACTTTTTTATTTGTGCATCAATTTCAACCAAATTTCACACAAATGTATTTCTATTGATGACGCACAACATATGTGAGAATGGATCAAATCGGACCATGGGGCTGCCATACAAGTTCTTCAAAGAAACATTTTTTACACCAATTTCACAAAACCTTGAATTAATGTCTGTTAATCAAAGCAACAAAGGTCAAAACAAATGGGATCGAACTATGGGGCCATACTCCCGCATCCCCCAATAAATTTTTCTGAGTAAATATTTTCATTTGCCCACTTATTCCAACCAAACCCCACACAAATATTGTTTTTGTCGACGCAACGGAACTTCTGTGAAGACGGAAGGAAAATTAGCCTCGGTCTCGTTTTTTTACATTTTTCTAAAACAAAAGGTTTATGTGAAATCCTCCAGCTTTATAGGAACAATTTAAGGCTATTTTTCACAACGCATCTGCTAGGTGAAATTTTGAATTTTTGATCAAATTTAAGAATTTTTAGGACAAAATACATTTTTTTTAACATACAGGCTTAGGTAGGTCAGCGAGGGACATTTAGCTAACCAGTTGTTTGTTTTGACTTCGGAAAGTGTATATTTTTCTGTCTAAAAAATTTCTAAAGCTGGAAAATTGTTTTTATTTTAGTATTCTTGATTTTTTGTATGGGTCAAGAAATCTTTCTTGTGGCCTTTAAGTAAATCTCATAATTGTACTAAGTTTTGCATAAAAATATGCTTTGAATTTGTAACTCTTCTATGCACGGCACAGAGCCTATTTTGCTGTAGTCCAGATTTTTATGGGGGCGACGAATTTGTAACACCATTGTCGGATCGATGTAATTCAGAAACCTTGTCTTCACATTTTAATATTAGCACCATTCAAGTTATTAACATTAGATTCTGACATCCTTTGCACTATACTGAGTGCAAAATTCAATTAATTTATATTAAAAATTCGAAGCTTATAGGGAAAAATTTTGATTCTGGTCATAGGTATGGAAAAATTGTCACGTATGAAATTTAAACCCAATAGCTGTAAACACACAGATAGACAGAAAAACTGACATAGCTTAATCAATTCCACTGATCATTTCCACAGATTTTGGACAACCTTGGCACTTTCATGCAGGATTTTTGGAAATTTCACCCGCAGATAACGCATGTACGCGCGCAAGAGGTAGCGGAACTTGGTCCAAAATTATGATCTAACATAAATGGCAGACGTGTATCTTTCTATGATATACATTAAGGCATATGCATTTCTCCATGCTTTATTCCAATTTTGTAATTGTATCACTCAGCAGATCGATGTGTTCTTTTTTCGGCAAGCAACGTTTCTCTCTACTACCCATCCGCCCCACCCCCACTTGCTTATTAAACCCATTATAATTGAAGAAAAAATACCCCGCTCGAGTCTGGCTTATTAAAACAAATTATTCTTTCACAGGCAAAATACTCTATCAACTTGTTGAAATCCTTATCTCATTGAACCGTCGAAAAATAATAAAATGTAAAATATAATGTATACCAATTTTGATTTTTGATCTGAGTGGAAATTTACACCACAAACAAAAAGGAAAAAATGTCGCCGAAATTTAACGAGTTTCGCGCTTAACTCTTTTGTTTTGGTGACCAAAGAAAGGGCTCTATTGGAGAGTTTTCAAATTTAAATTCAAATTTATTGCAAAAATAATATAAATAGTCAATTACATCATTCGTTATAGTTATTGCAGCCCTCCACCAAAGTAATAACTTGTGCGGGGAGGAGTAGAGTAAATTATAAATAAGTTTTATAGGTCAAGGTTTCCTGAGAAAGGACACCTTTTGGTATATTTTATTGCTTCATTGTATTAGACAGAATAAAGCTAGAGACTTGAAATTTTTGGACATATGACTTTTGTTAAAAGTTCTTTCTTTATGTTATATGAATATGAAATGATAAAAAAAAACCCGTACCTTGAATTAATGTCTGTTAATCAAAGCAACAAAGGTCAAAACAAATGGGATCGAACTATGGGGCCATACTCCCGCATCCCCCAATAAAATTTTCTGAGTAAATATTTTCATTTGCCCACTTATTCCAACCAAACCCCACACAAATATTGTTTTGTCGACGCAACGGAACTTCTGTGAAGACGGAAGGAAAATTAGCCTCGGTCTCGTTTTTTTACATTTTTCTAAAACAAAAGGTTTATGTGAAATCCTCCAGCTTTCTAGGAACAATTTAAGGCTATTTTTCACAACGCATCTGCTAGGTGAAATTTTGAATTTTTGATCAAATTTAAGAATTTTTAGGGCAAAATACATTTTTTTTAACATACAAGCTTAGATAGCTCAGCGAGGGACATTTAGTTAACCAGTTGTTTGTTTTGACTTCGGTATATTTTTCTGTCAAAAAAAAATTACTAAAGCTGGAAAATTGTTTTTATTTTAGTATTCTCGATTTTTTGTATGGGTCAAGAAATCTTTCTTGTGGCCTTTAAGTAAATCTCATAATTGCACTAAGTTTTGCATAAGAATATGCTTTGAATTTGTAACTCTTCTATGCACGGCACAGAGCTTATTTTGCTGTAGTCCAGATTTTTATGTGGGCGACGAATTTGCAACACCATTGTCGGATCGATGTAATTCAGAAACCTTGTCTTCACATTTTAATATTAGCACCATTCAAGTTATTAACATTAGATTCTGACATCCTTTGCACTATACTGAGTGCAAAATTCAATTAATTTATATTAAAAATTCGAAGCTTATAGGGAAAAATTTTGATTCTGGTCATAGGTATGGAAAAATTGTCACGTATGAAATTTAAACCCAATAGCTGTAAAGACACAGATAGACAGAAAAACTGACATAGCTTAATCAATTCCACTGATCATTTCCACAGATTTTGGACAACCTTGGCACTTTCATGCAGGATTTTTGGAAATTTCACCCGCAGATAACGCATGTACGCGCAAGAGGTAGCGGAACTTGGTCCAAAATGGCAGACATGTCTCTTTCTATGATATACATTAAGGCATTTCTCCAGTGGCGTAACGTATGGTGTTCCATGTGTGCCCCCTAATGTAGTTACGAAGAGTAGCAAATTTTGGACTGATTTGTAGATTTCTGGGTCATTGGAACATATAGAAGCTGTTGAACAAGTAAAAAGTGCTCTGCTTTGCTACGAAGCAGCTTTAAGCCAGAGTTTTAAGGAACATTTAAGTCCTATGGTGAGGCAAGTGTGAGGTCCTATGGGTGATTGCCCAGCTCGACACCCCCTAAAGCTGCTATTGGTTATTAAATTTGGCCGCCATGATTAAATTCCGAATATTTTAAGCGGAACTTCTGCCTCGAGGAACATACTGAAAACAAAGCAAAAATTGTTGAAATTTTTCGAAAGTTAAACACTCAGCGAAAAAAAAATACACTCGGTGTAAATTTTCTAAATTCATCAATTTTAGTAGTTGAAAAGGTGGATTTTGATAAGGTGGACCTCTAGGAATTTTGAAACGCGATTCACAATAATGGAATCTTGGTATCCAAGCAAAAACTCGAACTATCAAAAAAGTTACAAAAAATCGCACTGGCATGCCGATCTTTAAATGAGGAGGACCAAAACCTTGAAAAATTGATACAGCTGCGAAAAATAAAATACGCTACGTTAAACTCATTTCTCTTAAGAACTGTTATTTAATAGTTTTACAGCTACTGGTGGTACCCATGAAAAGTGTATAATTGTGCATAACGTAAACATTATTTACTTTCTGGAAAGCATATATTTGTCGTTGGAAGGTTAACGGTACTCTTCTATCCAGTGGCGTATATAAGGAGTGGATCAATCCCCCCCGTCTTATGTCGCACAACTAGCCCTTGCGGTCGTGATATCCTGTACATGTTTGACAAAAAGGGTAGTAATTTAATTTCTGAATTAAATAAAACAAAAAAACAGCTTCTTTAAATTTTAGATGCTAAAATGGTTGGTAACTGTTGTGAGAGGCGACAGCAATGCGAGTGAATTTAGCGTCATTAATGAGGTGTGTAATAGCGATCTTTAAAGATAAAGACGAAATATTTTACGGGAATAATATATGCGTCAGGAACCCCACACAAATTTGAATGCACTCGCATGTTGTTTTGTACAACGATTCAGTTTCAAATCTGTGCAAAAAATGTTGTACGAAAATTCAGTACTATCGAATAATTCATAAAAACAAAAACTTGTTAGTGTGAGAATTCAGGTTAAACACGATCCCTAGTCCTTTAAATTGAATTTCCCTTGTAAGGACAAAATCTGGTCACTGATCCCCTCCCTCTCCGATAAGCTATCTACGCCACTGCTCCTATCAAAGAAGAGGATACGAAACACTGCAATAAAAATAATACATACCTAATTTGATAAGTTTCGCTTCAAAAGTTGTCTAGACATTTGTTTTTTTTCAAAAATATTGGCTAATAGTAGATTATAATGAGTCGGGGCCCCCATTTTGTTTTCGACCACAATATATTTTTGAAATTGAAATCACTCAGCAGATCGATGTGTTCTTTTTTCGGCAAGCAACGTTTCTCTCTACTACCCATCCGCCCCCACCCCCACTTGCTTATTAAACCCATTATAATTGAAGAAAAAATACCCCGCTCGAGTCTGGCTTATTTAAACAAATTTATTCTTTCACAAGCAAAATACTTTATCAACTTGTTGAAATCCTTATCTCATTAAACCGTCGAAAAATAATAAAATGTAAAATATAATATATACCAATTTTGATTTTTGATCTGAGTGGAAATTTACACCACAAAAAAAAAGGAAAAAATGTCGCCGAAATTTAACGAGTTTCGCGCTTAACTCTTTTGTTTTGGTGACCAAAGAAAGGGCTCTATTGGAGAGTAAATTATAAACAAGTTTTAGGGGTCAAGGTTTCCTGAGAAAGGACACCTTTTGGTATATTTTATTGCTTCATAAGCATTAGACAGAATAATAAAGCTAGAGACTTGAAATTTTTGGACATATGACTTTTGTTAAAAGTTCTTTCTTTATGTTATATGAATATGAAATGATAAAAAAAATCACGTACCTCCCCTTGAAATTAAGTATTTTTTTGCGCAAACTCCATTCTAGATGATTGTGGAATACTCTAATTGAATCATATTGATTCCTATTGTGATTTCAATCGAGGATTATTATTAATTTTTTGCCAAAACCAGAAGCACTTATATATATAACCGATAAATCAAAAAAGATGGTACCATTATATACCAATAAAACAAATAACATTCTGTTTGTGACAAACAGCCATTTCCCCCTTCCTTTTTTAATATCAATTTATTATTATTACTGCTGAATTAATTAGATTTCCATTTGAAAACCTTTTACCTAATTTAGGATGTGAAATTAAAAACCTAAGTGTGAAACCTCATGAATTTTCAGTGATATTTTTCACTGAAAAAGAAGAATTCTGATTTTTTTTTCCTTTTTGGGATTAACTCAAACCTTAAAGTACCCAAACCATTAACATCATCTTCTTTCACAGATAAGCTGCTGATAAATTCAATACAAAATTTATAAGATGCATTACAACAGCATATCTGGCTTATCCAATCGCGCGCGTCTTTTATTTTGCATTATGACCTAAGATTTTCCTTAACATTCCAGAAATATGCATAAAAGATGCATTGTGTGGTATAAATTTCTACCATACCGCCCGCGTGCCGATCCTATTGAACTCATAGTACCTATCGATCGATACATTCGGTTCTCGCGGTTCAATTCGATTTCACCGCACAGAGTTGGAAAGAACAGCAAGCAGCAAAAAAGTCGACGATTTGCGAGTGAGTATGTATCGTTTTATCACTGCAAAATTCAAATTAAAACGAGTTTCGCGGGCACTGAAGGACCCACACGAAAAAATGGACAAGAGATTTATATACATATGCGCGAGTATAGATCGAGGCAGCGGGTATCCGCACTGGCGAAAAGAATGCCATGAGCCAATGTGCTCCACAACGGCATGGCAGGTCCAGGCCAGGCCAACTCTTTTTTTCGCGGTGTACATCAACTCTTCGCGCGGTCATATAATGAAGCTTTATGGCCAAAAACCAGTTTCGCAGATTCATGGCGGGTAACATTTTTCGGCTCTATGCTGGACGCTTACTGCTTTTTCTCGTGCTAAAAGATCCATACATATCTACATATACCGGACCCCTAAGTGTACATAGAGAAAGATTGAAGATTATATGTATGTATATTTAAATGTATCTTGAATATACACATCTGTATATAATATTTAAGCGATTTCGTGTCGTGTGATCAATATATACACACACCATCAGCGACGACGTTGTTAAAAATTCGATCCGCTCAAATGAAGAAAAAAGATGATTTGATCGTTTTAAAATAGCCAAACCGCCATCACAGAACAACAGCTCACACACTCAGTGCAGAGCGGAGCAACAACCCAGAATCAATTCGAAACATGCATGTATCGAAATCTATTCCTTTCTGCGCTGGCAAACGAAAAACGATCGACCATCCATGCAGCCATCGTTGACAAAAACGCGTGCCCGAGCGGCTTGGCCACGAAATTTCTTAATAGGCTCCAAATCAAAACGTGTATGGCGGGTAGTGTGAACTGGTCATTGGATACTTTGTATATTGACCAGTCAATAGTTAAACGGACAAGGGAAAAAATGGTGATAGATAATAATCATCTATAAGAAGAATTAAAACAAGTTTTAACGCGATTCCGTTTCTTATGCCAAAGTAATTAGAGTGGGCGTTACTTTTTCGTCCAGTTGCTAGGGGGATTCGTTCTATGACTACGTGGCATTTAATTTTGTATTTGCAAAAGGTCAGAATTTGAACTTGATCTATGACGATCTGTTTAGTATGGAATCGTTTCCTATTTATATTTACCAAAAATCGTTTTACTTTTGAAAATGCGAACCGTTAATTGAAACAACTAAAGGAATTTATTTTAAAATACTAATCATTCAAGTTCCATAGATTGTTCTTCATCAAAACTGAAAAATCGTTTTTTTTTCGTGCTGTTTTTCTTATTTTCGACTTCTTAAACGAAAGACTTAAGCGCGAAACTTATTCCAGAAAATATCAATTTGTAGTAAATGGGAAATTCATAAATGAAAATTTGATCTTTTCACCATTCAAATATTATTTGTGGAAAACTCCAGAGAACTCGGCCTGCAAGACACAGTGGCGTATTTAGCAAACCCTTACAAACTTATGTTTGAAAGGCTTGAAATAGATCAGATGCAGTAAGAGCAGCAGCGGCACAATGATATCATATTGGCAGTAAAAGCCATTTGCATGACGTCACCCATTAAAAATGCATTGCTTGCGGCGTCCGTTATTGCTGCATCATATCTATTTCAAACATTTTGGTGGATGAAGTTTTTTGTAGCAGCTACCCAATCGACTATATGCAAATATGCTGCAAAAGAAAGGAGCTGAAATGATAGAAAGCCATGGCGCGGGTTCTATATTGAGATTCATTCGGATATTTTTAGGGTTTTGTAGAAAACTGAATTTTTAAAAACCATTATCACATCCATTTTGTCTGTCCGTTTTTTTTTTGCTAAATATCTCATGAACCACTCAACCGATCGACACAGAATTTCGTAGGAATTTGTTGGATGGTAACAGTCATTGGTACAAACACTTTTGAAGATTGTAGGACCAAGTTAAAACCGGGTGTGTCCGCGAATTTTTAAGCACTAAAGTTAACAAATTAGAGCATGATGTCATACGAGTATGTCATCATTGGGAATGAAGACGCACCTAGCAAGCGCCGTATTTATATAAATGTTGGAAATTTTGTACTGCTATTAAAAACACCTAGTTGGAAATTTTAACTAAATTTAGGAATGGGAATTGCATAACAATTATTGGAGGGAAATAATTAGTTTTTCGTAGATAGAATACAAGAAAAAAGGGCACTCTGGATAAAAAAAAAATGTTTTTTTTTATCTGTCAAAAAACTAGTCTAGTTTAATGATTTTGGTAATTTTTACAAAAATTACAGGAAATACTATTTAAAACCTAAGGACGAAATAATAGAAGATCAGTTTGTTGGGTAAGAACGATTTTCAAATTTGGGGAAGGAGATAGTATTTCCTAGCCGCCGTACGAGGTTACTAACAAGGCACCCTCTATCCTAAAACCTGGAAGCGCAAAAAAAAAACGGGGAGCAACACTGCTAAGAAACCTCCAGCCATTGCTGAGAGCTCAGCCACAATGAGCACGACATTATCGTAGCACTAACAGATGTAGGGATCGACTGCTCAGAGGATGAGGACGTCCAATCCACTCTCTTGGATACACATGGAAATCTTCGAAGGGAATTCAGCAACACTTCAGAGACACAGTGAGCCCGAGGACGACTCTGATGCAGGCATCGTGTCATCATAACCCCGGATACGTTAGTGCCCAGGTTCGCCAGGGAGAACCTGAACTTAGCACTTATTCAGAAACCCTGGCAAGTACGATGACACTAACGAAAAGCTTATAGTGGCGTCAGCCACTTCCCCGGAGACCAAGAGGTACCAGCAACACAGCTCAAAGGATTGGCGGACTACTGTGGAACAATGCGCTCCTTCTGGTCGGATGTGATGCCACTGTACATCACACGGTCTGGGGACTGGGGAAGCATGAATATTAACACGATAGGTGGTCAGTTCGTGAGGTGGTAGGATGAAGGTGCCACCATCACGGGAAGTGCTCACAGCCCCTCTCCGCGGTGGCTGCTAGTAACTTCATTTTTGTGAAGACCAAACTGTGGGCGCCGGTGGTCGTAGGATCCATTTTCGGACAAGATTCAATATGCAACTGAGTATATCTTTGAGTGCATTAGCCGGCGAATCGAAATCTCAAAATCACTGCAAACACTATATGTTCTCAGGCTCTGTAATCATACTGTTTCTGATGATGTCCACGGTGTTAGATATGACTAAATCCACATGGCCATCGGGGGAAGGTGATCAGGGCGCAAATGATCATCACTAACGGAGCTCCTTGGATACCGGGTTATCTCTAAGGATAGCTATATAACCTTACCAAAGTAAAGCGGTGCAATGCTTCGGCGGACTTTATTTTCCCAAGCTACTCGTGACATCAAAAATGAAAACAAAAACAACAACAACCAAAACAAACAGCACTCTCGAATCAAAGGGTGCATCCACTGCTATGAGTAGTTCTACCATGGGAAAATGGAACAGCCACGGGATGGCAACGATCAAGCCACCCAACGTAGCGTCCCACCTCTACCTCTCCGCATTGACGAGCCTGGTGAAGGGCACAAAAAATTTCTGAACGCCGAGGTATACAAAATCACTAAATTTATGTTTTCTGACACAATGTATGACATAACCCAAAAGCTCGTTTGTAATATTTTGACTTTCGTAACCCGCAAATGTGTAGTCAGGGTATCGTGGTTTGAAAAGCTCAGAGCTTTTAGCGGTTTACGGAACGAGTTTATGTCCTAGTGTGTCAGGACTATTAGTGTGCGAATTCAGGTTAAACACGATCCCTAGTCCTTTAAATTGAATTTCCCTTGTAAGGACAAAATCTGGTCATTGCGCCCCTCCCTCTCCGAAAAGCTATCTACGCCACTGCTCCTATCAAAGAAGAGGATACGAAACGCTGCAATAAAAATAATACATATTTAATTTGATAAGTTTCGCTTCAAAAGTTGTAGGGCAAAGCGACAACGCTCCACGGACGCAGTCTCACCTGCCTTTATGTTAAGACACTAATAGGCAACGGGTGGGCCAAGACCAAGGTAGTGCTATTCCGATTGAAGGCGGCACCGGAGGAGGCGAGAGGAAAGACGCGACTCTACAAGTAAGGTGACGTCAGGTATGGCCGAATGGAGCCGCTTTTTTGCCCCCACTGAAGGCAAAGTGGCCTCAAACACCAACGTAAATGATTTGCTCACGTCAGAACAAAAGACGGCGAAACAGATCGTGCTGTTGGCGGAGATTCTCTCTGAGAGCGCTAAGCAAGTGAAGCCGAAATTCACCGCATAAGATTCAGGCCAGGCCACATCTCATTTGAATGCCAGAATGGAGCCACAGTGGTGAGGTTCATTAAGCCAGCGGGTGGTATGGAACCATGGTCATGCTCAAGGCAGTATTGGGCATCGAAATTCCGAGCACCACGGAGTGCAATGCGGAGAAAATGTTTAAATACAAGGACAACCAGAACAATGGTCTTCACATCGATGACTGGAGGGTGCTTCGCGAAGCATGTGACGGCGAATGCATCTCAGTCACGCTCTCAATAGATCCGGTCTCCTTTGCAGCAACAATCAAAGCTGAATTTGGCTTCAATTATAAGTTCAGCACGATCAACCTCCACCCTAAGACCTGGAAGCGTGACAAACCAGGAAGCGACACTGCTGAGAAGCTTCCAGCCGCTGCTGAGAGCTCAGCCGCATCGCAGAGCCCACCGACGACCCCCAGTGAGCACCAGCAGACGAGGAGCTCGATTGCATAGAGAATGATGACGTCCAATGCCCTCTCTGAAACCGTGATACATACGGTGACTGAGGAAGGGGATTCAAGCAAACAACAGGGACGCATCGAGCTCGTGGACGACTCCGAGGAACCCGACGACTAACAGATCCCTGAGCGTGCTGCGGGATAACCTGCATCAGACTCCATCGAGTTATGGCTAAAAAGGACACTGAGCACCTAAGCACCATAAAGCACCCTGATGGGCGCCACACGACTTGACGACGGGCGAGGTACTCCTTAGCACCCACTTTCCGGGATGCCACATACTGAGGAGTGATAGGCCTTCAAATGAAGATAGTCTGCATAGGGGTAATTCTTCAGATTGGAGAACAGCAAGGAAAATCTTTACTCAAGATAAAATAAGAAGGGCTAAATCCACCAGCACTGACCGGATTTTTTAAGCTCTCCTTCAAAATGGTCTGAAGCTTCCAATTCTATACCTCCTGAGTATCTTCAGAAGCCGCTTTGCGCAGGGCTAGATCCCGAACTCATGGAGACTCACGAGAGTAATCTGCCCATAAGAGGGCGGAGAGTCTTTCCTCCTTCCTATGGCGCCTGGCTGCTGACAGCCTTTGACTCACGTCAAATGGTTTCTCCATACAGGAATATGCCGACGATGTGGTTATAGTGGTCAAGGGTTATAATACAAGGATGGTGCCCATCCAAAGCGATAATCATACCCCTCTCCAGGAACAGAAATCCGGCTGAACTCAAACGCCCGGTAAAAAACAACTTTCCTCTCAATAGGGAATCAAGAAAATGCCTTGGTGTCATGTTTGACAGTAAACTTCACTGGAAAAACATGTCGAAACGGCGGCAGATAAGACCACCACCACCAGAGCTATTGGGAAAAACTGGGTATGAAACGAAACCCTACATCATGCTCTAGATAAACAAAACAATAGTTAGACCCACTCTTAACTACGGTGCTGTCATCTGGTGGAAGAGAGCCAACGAAGAGCAAATCTGTTCTAGGATATTAGCGTGTCTCTGTCTGGGAGTCAACTAAATATATGCAAACAAACGAATAGCGATCTTCTCAGCCTACCAAGCGGCTATTAAGTCACTCACTAAGTACACCGTCACGTCAAGACTTGTTCAGTACTGCCTGAAGACGCTGAATCAACTGGGCTTCAATAACAGAATAACACTGTTCTAGGTTACAGATCAAATGGGCATCGCAGGGAACGAAAACGCAGACGAGCTGGTGCGCATAGCCACCCATTTCTGTGGACCAGAACCCTTTCGCAGCATCTCTACCTGTAAAGAGGCAATTCAAAGACCAGGAACTACCCAAGCCACTGGGATAACTTACCTGGACTCAGGCAATCAAAACTGTTCATGGCAGGGTACTCCTGTAAAAGATCGGCTGGGCTCCTTCAACTAAGAGGAAGTGGTGCGAACCATTTGTGGGATTCCGCTTTTGCCTGAGATCACATATGCGCTCAATACGACTTAAGCTCTTTACACACTATAGAAGATTTTGCATAATCTTGAGATTTTACAAAATCTAGGCGAAAATCTTGTAGATTTTCCATACATTTTCATAGATTTCGTACGGAGATTATAACCAAAATCTCGGAGAAAATCTTTACAAAATCATGGTGAAGTGTGGGAGCTTCGCATTTGACAATTCTACAGTAGAGGTCATCTAATGTGTGATGTTTTCACCTATTGACGAACATAAATCATTGACATAATTCCTATAAGATAGATTCTGCTTCTTGTTTTAGCAAATTAATATAAATAACAGTTGCAGTCGTGCATGAAATTGTCGGAGTTTGCAATTTAGACGGATTGTACTGTACTGTCAAGTCGTGGAACAAGATTACGACCATAGTGTGAACAGCATACCAGATTACATAATCTACGTAGATTTTGCGGCTATGTGTGTAAAGCGCTTTAGACAAGACGCAAGTTGTTGATTCTACCAAGAAACGACGAGACTTCAACCCACATCCTATGCGAGTGCGATGGTTTAGCCCAACGTCGCTGGGCACAACTCGGAGTGACCTATCCAGACACTGACGACATTGCTTCGGCCTTAATTAGCAAACTCAACTCCTTCTTTAGCACGATCGACCTTGGCATAATCCTGTCCCCTTCAACTAGGGATAACATACCACGGGCATGACTTCAGTGCTGCGATCCCTCAAGGGCCGCACAACATTATTGTGCGGCCCAGCATAATTTTTGTGGGCCCGACAGGCAGTTCTAGGCCTGTCACCACCGGGCTAGGCTCGACCAGGTGGTAACCCTAAGACCGCACATACACGCAGAATCCATGGATTCCGAATTCAACGAAACTCCATATAAAAAAAAATACAGCTGGACAATTTGTTAATTATGTATTTTATGTGGAGTTTTGTTGGACTAGGAATCGTGTGTGTGCGATCTAAAGGTAACAAATGTACAAATAATACGAGTAAATAGAATTCAGCAAAAAAAAAATACCGGCGTACAGAGGGCTGCGCCCGCAATGCGAGGGTTTTTTAGATTTTGGATACATACATAGTGAATAATTTTGCACATACATATATTTTATAGGTAATAAATAAGATTTATGCAAAATATTAATGAAATGCTTCTTGTAAATCTATTTTTGGATTGGTCTAAGTAAACGCGTTCCAGAATGAAAGGCGTTACAGAAGGAGCCTTTCCTTCTGTAACACTTTTAATTAGACCAATCCAAAAATAGATTTACTATGTATCATGGCTACACATATTAACTGAATTTATTCGCTGTAACTCCGTTACCATTACTCCAAACTGTAAAAAGGCAACTGATATGAAATGTACCCATCGAGTTCTTTGATTTGAGTATCCATAAGTCCATGTCCGATAAAAACTAAAAAAGTCGACTTTTTCCAATCTCCGGGACACCCTGTTAGCTTTGTCCTAGCAACGTCTAAGTATTTCGTGCTAAAGACTGTTACGATTCTACACATTCCTACCAAATTTCATTATCGGTTAAGCCGTTCGCGAGTTATTTAGTGAACAAATTTTTAAATCTCCGGGACACCCTGTTATATTTGCCGTACCAACTTCTAAGTATTTCGTGCCAAACACTCGATTAACCGAACCGGACACTCAGCTTCTTTTCTTGTGAAAGACAACGAATAAAATAAAAAATCAAGGGTCTAACGGAAGCAACCTCTCTTCTGCATCGCTCAATTACCTCGATTTTCTAATTATTGTTCAGTTTTTAGTCGTTTTACACGTTTTCAGTTTGTCGCGTAATTTCACATTTAGGCTATTTTCTATTTTTTTATGGAAGCTTGATTAACCGAACTTTCGTTTATCCGAACCACCCTTGTCAACATTAGTTCGGATAATCGACGCTCTACTGTATGTATTTCCTCTTTCGAGTACTACCCGTAAAATATAGCCTATATGCTTTATGCAGACCTGATCTGTTAGTTTTGTTACTACAAGAGTTAATTCTGATGGCAAACTCAAAAAGTTTTTTATTGGATTCGGATTCGCGGTGTGTGCGGCCTAGCAATTACGACTATAGGTGTGTTTTTTTGGTTATCCCGTGCAGGTTTGGGTAACGAAACTCCATATAAAAAAAATGACAGGTGCGTCAGCTGTCATTTTTTTTATATGGAGTTTCGTTACCCAAACCTGCACGGGATAACCAAAAAAACACACCTTATATTTATACTACATTAGGTTCGTTTTATTGCTACATCCCGTGTAGTTTTGGGTAGCGAACTCCGAACTCCATAAAAAAAATCTTTTACCCAGGTATGTTTGAAGCCTGAAATAGATTAGACGCGCCGGCATCGGCATCAGCAGAAAAATTTCAATTTAGAACACACGCATTTGCCTTTGATGACCCACAATGACAGCAGCGGCAGAAGCAGAAAAATGCTTCTGCCGATGCTTCTGCCGCTGCTGTCAATGTGGGTCATCAAAGGCAAATGCGTGTGTTCTAAATTGAAATTTTTCTGCTGATGCCGATGCCTCTGCCGATGCTGATGCTGACGCGGGATATCTAATTCAACCAGACGATGCAATTTTTTTTTGTTGGCTCTGAATATGAAAGATTTGGGTTCGTATTGTATTCTTTAGCTTAACACACTTAACTTCGAATGACGCAAATACGTCATTATGACGAAAATTTACCATCATTATGACGAATTCCAAATTACACATTTGGACCATCATTTGCTCAATAATGACAGGTGAGGCCATCTGTTGCAAAATTGAAGAACAAGAATTTGTGCAAAAATATTAAATTTGTTATCAATCTTTACACATTTCTATTCAAAATCTTCAAGAAAAGTGTGTCTTTAAATTATTGAACAGAATATTCATAAAAATATCGCTGTTGTAAGGGACATTTTCATCATTTACACAAACGTCAAAAGTAAATGACGAATCTTAATGATGAAAACATATGTGTCACCTCAATTTCGAACTATCATCATTATGACGGATTATCGTCATAATGATTTGGATATCTGTCATAGGCAATAGGCATTAAATGAAGCAATTATGCCATAATGTACTGCAGTTTGAGTATATACATACTCACGTTCTACGATCGATGCGATAATTTGAATTTAATGACAATGGATATTCAAGGGATTAAATTTCGTAGTTGAATAAATCCTGTTGATAGTGTGAATCGCCCATAAAAATCGAGAAGTCACTCACAACACTCTGAATCCGAGAATATAGAATCTTATCAACGCCATCTAGATATATCATAGCCGCAACTCAGCTGTACAATGACGTCATGGATCCGTATTAGATTGTTGGTCGGACACGGGCAAACAACAACAATGTCATGAGAAGCAACAACAATGCAATGCAATTTAATCTGCGGATTTGACGTTTACGAGTCTACATTGCGGCCTTAATATATAGACGGCGGTGATCTTATTTGTGCATCCCAATTTAAGGCCTGGATAGACCTCGGGCGGAATGAGAATGAAATTTTAGTCCGCTGCGATTTTCTCAATGAAAATGCATACATACTGTCGTGGAATATGTGGTAAATGCTGGGGAATTTCATAAACTAAAATCCGAGAATGGTTTCACAATTTGTCTCTGGCATTTTATGTGTTATTTTTCGATTCGCCGGTTATTAGATAATTTCCACGATGAACTCGTCGTGGACAGTGAATCGGTTTGACGTTTGCAAAACTCACCACGCCCGACGGAGAATATGCTACAGAGTCGACTCATCTTCACGTTGAAAATGCATTCGGACAAGGGGGAAATTATTTTTTTTAGTTATTTTTAAGATGATTTAGGACGTAAAACGCCTTTGTAGCAATTTTCGAAGCTAAAATTTTAAATTCACCACATTTTTTATGCCGGTTTATTACCGTTTCATTTTCATTCCGCTCGAAAGCCCCGGATAGAGTTCGAGCGGAATGAAAATGAAACGGTAATGAACATAACACATAAAATGCCAGAGACAAATTGTGAAACCATTCTCGGATTTTAGTTTATGGAATTCCCCAGCATTTACCACATATTCCACGACAGTATGTATGCATTTTCATTGAGAAAATCGCAGCGGACTAAAATTTCATTCTCATTCCGCCCGAGGTCTATCCAGGCCTGAACTCTATCCGGGGCTTTAAATTAAAACAGTCGTCGAAAATCGTTTCACATTCATTTAACACGCATCTTTCCATTAAATTTTTATTCTATCTGGCAATGATGATATCTGTCAATGTATTCGCACAACACATTTCGGTCCGGCTTACACAGCATGCGAGTCGGCGCCAATTAGAATTTTTGTTTGGCGCCCGTTCTCATCCCTATAGACAGTTCTTGTGCGTCCGTTTCTCATTCAAATTGTCAGTGTTGTGCAAATTGATACAATTTTCTAGTAAAACATGTCGAAACGTCGCAGTGATAATACTCTGTTTAGTTACTTTACGAAAGTCCCGTCGACTCCGAAAAGTAATAAATTGGATAATGGCGATACGCCTAAAAGTGAACCACCTCAAAAGAAAGATGCCGAGCAGGCAACCATAAGTATGAAAGTGTCCTTTAGAATTTTGTTATCCTCCGACTATGTTATGCAAATTTAATTTGCAGGTAAACGCAGTCTGTCGGACGGAAATTCAAGTGATGAAGAGGTGGCGCACAAAAGTAATCTGAAGAAACGTCGTAGGATTTTAAGCCATTCCGACTCGGACGATGAGACCCAAAATGAGAAGGAAAACGTGAAACAAAAAGTGCTCAAAGTGGAGAAGGTAAACGGAGAACTATGGTGGGTGATTAGTTTTCATATGTATGGGGATAATTCAATTTTAGATTCCGCCGGCCGAAAAGAAGGCTCCAAAGCAAATTGAGGTATCCAGGGCGGAAAAGGAAGCTATTGCTGATGATGACATGAACTACGTTCATACAAGGTTGGAATTCTTGAAACCGGAAAATATAAGGGATGCAAAGAAGAGGAGACCAAATGATCCGGACTATGATCCCCGAACGTTGTATGTTCCAGATAATTTTTTGTCGGGACTGTCGCCGGTAAGTTAAGTTCTTTGTTTTATTAAAATCTATAACATCATTGTTAGCAGTTCCACTGTACTTTAAAAGACTCATTCATGCTTTATAACTCTATTGCGAATCAATATGTTAACTAAGTGAAACACGAACGGAAACGGAAACACGTCGGTTCTACAATAGTTATATGGATATTGCATTGCGACTGAAATCATAAATTCTGGGATTGACATCGCATGATATAGACCCAGCCAGCATCGGCCTCATGTACCGTGAACATAGCGACAAATAAGCTTTACTTCATGAATCACGAATCGGCATTATGTATCGATAGGACGCATTGAAAATTAGATACATGATGGTCAGCTGAAGGAATGTCGACGGATCATGCATATGGGAAATATAATGGTTTTCTCCTCAAGTGTGATTTTTGTTGCTGGGGTGAATAGAATCGCGAATAAAAGATGATCATTCGTATAGTCTGGCTGGAGTAGTGGTTAGGGCGCGCACCTTCGGTGCATAGGATTATGAGTTCGAGGCTCACCGTCGCACGTGTTTTTTTTTTAATTATTTATTGATGTATTGAATATATATGATACTTAACTATTACATAATGTTTACGAATAACGATTTTATAATGATTATCCGTAATAAGGCGCAAATGCGTATATACATGAAATAGGGGGACATCGTGATATACTGCTTGTATGAAAACGTGATGAATGAATAAGCAATATGTGCTCACGCGTGTTGCATGAAATAATGATTACAAATGTGTTAAATGCTGGCTGGGGACCCAGCCAGCATTGGCATCATATATCGTAAACATAGACCAAAATAATCTTTACTTCATGCATCACAAATCGACGTTCTGTATCGATAGACCACGCTGTTGAAGTGCAACACATGATGGCCAGCTGAAGGAATGCCCACGCATCAGCTATTCACTACAATGTATAGCTATTTTTTTTTCTTTTCATTTGAAACCCACTATTTGGATATTGGATGGGCTTAGTTTTCGTGATTTCTTCCGTTCGTTGAGACTGCGTACCTAAGTTCGCAACAATCGGATGAAAAACAAACTTTTTTTAAAACGAAAGTGTTTAAAAAGTGTGTACGTCGCGATTGCAGTGAAGAAATTATTTATTTTTGATGTACTTTTGCTCAGTGTTATTGTGTTTAAAATGTTTCTTTTTTGTGCGTCTGAAATCATAACGTTGCAAGTAAGTGATACTTTATTTACCTAGTTCCAAAAGGAACATGGTCTCGGTTTGTTCAAAACTCAACAGATTAGTTAATACACATTACGCTTGTACATAATCTAATGACTAAAAAAAAAACTTTAGATAAAACATTTACTTACAATCCTTCTAGATTCGGAAATCGTAAGCCAGGTGATTTATAGATAACGTTGAAATAACTAGTGATTCACAGCGTAGTATGGTATTGGGCGCAGCGCATAGTGTCCCATTGGTCTTCATTTTGATACCTCGCAAAAACTAATTTTTATACTCTACGCTTATTAAGCGAAAAGGGTATATTAACTTTGTCATAAAGTTTGTAACGCATTGAAGGAAGCATCTCCGACCATATAAAATATGTATATATATGATCAGCGTGACGAGCTGAGTTGATTGGACGATGTCCGTCTGTTGCGACGCGTTTTACTAAGCTAGTTTCTTGTTAATTTACATATATGTATACAGGGTGTCCGGAAACTGCCGTAAAAACGCACCGGATTGTGATTCCTCATGTTGTATTTTCCAGCAAAAAGTTGTATGGAACATACCCTCTTAGCTTAACCCTTTAGCTGCCACAGGCATTTAAAGATTTTTGAAAAAATAATTTTCTTGTACGACTAAAACTTCAATATCTCAAAAGCTACACTAGCCAGAATAGCAAAATAAGATGATTACTACAGCCAACAAATTTACCTAAAAAATAAAACTAACGGCACTAAAATCCGATAAGAGGTTCGGTTTTTACAGAACTTCAAAGTCAAATTTTTGTGATTTGACCCAAAAACAATATATTTTCCACCTTAATTTTCTCCAACTTCTACCAAGGTGCACCTCACCTCGTACGATTCTTTTAAAAATTGGCGCATAGTCTAACGATAATTTCTTTCTTACATCATTTTATCCTTCTTCTTCTCTTCTTCTTTATTTCTAACAGTTTGAATGCCTTAATGCAAAAAACTACGGGTTAATTTTAACTCGATTTCGACATACTTTGAATAGATTTTATCAATTGCAGATCTTTAGGAGCAGTGTGAATTGAATTGTATTGAATTCGAGCTAAAATTGACCCTAGTTTTTAACACTTAACGTATAAAAACTGTTAGAAATAATGGAGCTACAATAAAATTATGTAAGAAAGAAATGATCGTAAGAGTACGAGCCAATTTTTAAAAGAATCGTACAGGCACCTCTCCTTGGCAGAAGTTGGAGAAAATTGAGATGAAAAATTGACTGTTTTTGGGTCAAATCACACAAATTTGACTTTGAAACTCTGTGAAAACCAAACCTCTTAGGTTAGGTATAGTAGCAAAAACTATGCGAATAAATACTAAAATTTCCTTCAAGAAGCTTTGTTTATATAAAAAAAAACTTAGAGTTACACTGTTTTCATACAAATACCTATAATCCTATTTTCGGTCGGTTTTTTGTCTCCGGTCGATTCTCTCCATAAATCATCAGTAAGCTCTGATAAAATTGGTACAAAATAAAGATGAGACATCAAGCTTTAATATGATATGCGACTTCAAGGTAACCAAGGCCAACTTGTAAAATATACTTGAACACATTTAATTTGATTCAAGTGTTCATATATTTTCAATTCCATTGAAGAATATCGTCTTAAAAACTCATCTCTCAAAAAATATATCATTCATTCCATAATATTCAGTAATCATATAAACCATTATAAATACATGTAGCATAATTCATTTTTAATCTCCACGAATCATGCATTATTGATCCATTTCGTATAAGTCATTAACATTCTTTACGAGCAATGCATTAAAAATATATGTTACATAAGTATTGCGTAATCTTTATGACTAACGATTATGTAGTCTTTACGATTGATGCATTAAAAATGTATGCAACGTAACTATTACATAATGCTTACGAATAACGATTTTATAATGATTATCCGTAATAAGGCGCAAATGCGTATATACATGAAATAGGGGGACATCGTCATATACTGCTTGTATGAAAACGTGATGAATGAATAAGCGATATGTGCTTACGCGTGTTGCATGAAATAATGATTACAAATGTGTTAAATGCTGGCTGGGGACCCAGCCAGCATCGGCGTAATGTACCGTGAAAATAGCCACAATAGCTTTACTTCATGAATCACGAATCGGCATTATGTATCGATAGGACGCATTGAAAATTAGATACATGATGGTCAGCTGAAGGAATGTCGACGGATCATGCATATAGGAAATATTGAGGGGTATAGTATCAAAACCGGCTATCTCCACTCTACCCAATTTTTCAGTACGAGCGATTTTCTACTACGTTTAAAATAGACAGTATTTCCTCAAAGTTTTAATTGTAATGAAAAGTCTATGTCTCCACTATTCGGAAAATATAAAAAAATTGCCTAATAGTAAAACATAAAAGAAGTATTAATATAAGTAAAATTGGAGATTGCCGGTTTTGATTCTAACATATGGAGATTGCCGGTTTTGCTACTAATATAACAGGAGATAGCCGCTTTTGATACCAAATAGCACAAAATCAAATAATCTAGTATAAGGTGTTTTGTGATAGGAATACTTCCGATTGTGCGAATTTGTTATTATGTTTAATAGGAGGGCTCCCTAGGCTAAAAGTTTTCAGTCATTAAAAAAAAAAAACGTCGAATAGGACCAATTTTTCTCGATGATGCGAAATGTAGACATTGAGTGCATTCACGTCGAAATAAGCATTGCCGAATTTTAGAGCGATTTCTACTTACATTCTCTCCCAAAAAATGAAAAAAGTTTTATGTTACAAAAGTGTTAGGGCAGATTGGTTATGATAAAAAATTAAGGTTTTTAGGTTCATTGTACTGAGCTATCTTGCGAATGGAGAGACACACAGTCAACCGAAAAAAATCAGGGAGTTACAGATCAATACTTTTATTACCGCACATCTTCGGATGATTCGGAGGGGTCGCAGAGACAGACTTTTCCTTTCCCAGCGAGGATGATGACAGAAACTCGTATACAGGATCTGTTATGATTGCGCGATTTTTTTGGTGACATTTTAACCTGCGGTGAATATCCAGTCTTGACACAAGCTTATCCACATTTTCGGTTTACGGATTGGTAACCAAGAATCTCCTGACTACAGTCACACGACCTTTGTCGTGATTAATTCCGTGCCCGAAGCATAACGTTGGAGTTTACACAGTTCCTTATTATAGTCCCGATTCGGCACCATGCGATTTTTTTGGTTTTCCAATTAAAGGGCTGAATTAGGATCGAGAGTGAAATTCTTCCAGCTGCGACTTTATCAATAAAAATGCATACTTACTGTCGTGGAATATGCCACAAACGGTGGGGAATTCCATAAGCTACAATCCGATACCGGTATTATGTATTATTTTTCGATTCCCCGGTCATTTGACATTTCACGACGAAATTTATTTATTTATTTATTTAACCGGGGAATCGGAAAAAATACATAAAATGGCCGAGAAAAATGATGGAACTGTTTTCGGATTGGAATATGGAATTGACAGTCGCAAGAAAATATATACAAAGCAGTTTATTACTTTTTTAGGGGCATTCTCTTCGAGGAACTTCAGAGTGCAGTTTTAAGCATTTGTGCCGATAGGACTAATCACCCTATTTTTCGCAGAATATGCTCAATAGTTTCATGACAGACTCTGTATATGAAACTTTTGATTGGCGTCATTTAATTTTATTTAAACTCATGCTTAGAATTTAATCATAACCTGAAACAAAATTTGTATTCCTTCGATTGACTTAAGTTCATTTAGGTCAACCTCATTGGTCTATTTTTCAAATTTGTAAAACTAAAATTTAAATTTTTTTTAACAATTCAACGGAACCGGTTTTTCTCATTTGTGTTGTGTTATCCAAAATATTAAAAATGTGGAGCAAATAGTCTTTCGTCACTTGATCTGGGTTTGAATCCCTTTCATTTATTGAAACTTTGATTTGATATTAATTTTCAGTTCTATTTAAATCTAAACCAACGCTGACAACAAAATTCGGCTAAATCGATACTCTTATTAATTTAGATATTGAAGCATAATACAAGCAATCTATGTGAAAACTGTGATACAATATATGAATAATTTATGGGAAATTGTAAATTGCTGTCATCATGCACTAAAACAGTATCCTTTTGCGAATCTATGGGTACAGTAGCTGCAATAAAGTCAAAATACAAAATAATTTGAATACTTAATCTCACCATTTTTCAAGGTAGGAGGTAAAGAATACAACTCGAAAAGCAAACCACAGTATAGAACTGATTGCGAATACCTGTTCTATAAGTTTTTTTTTGCCAATTCTATTTCCAACAAAAAAAAATCGTACCCAATTTACGTGTTCCTGTATAATTTACCTATGATTTGGAGATAGCCGTTTTTGATTCTAACATGCAAGTGGAGATAGCCGCTTTTGAAACTGAACATATTTTTCAATAGTAAAATTAACATGGATTTACGCTTATTTCCAATAAACTGATAACATTTCTGTATAGCAATAATATTAATTAATTAAACTACATCATTAGGTCATTTTATCAAAAAAGTGGAGATTGCCGGTTTTGATTCTATACCCCTCATATAATGGTTTTCTCCTCAAGTGTGATTTTTGTTGCTGGGGTGATTAGAATCGCGAATAAAAAATGATCATTCTGGCTGGAGTAGTGGTTAGGGCGCGCACCTTCGGTGCATAGGGTTATGAGTTCGAGGCTCACCGTCGCACGTGTTTAACTTATAACTATTACATAATGTTTACGAATAACGATTTTATAATGATTAACCGTAATAAGGCGCAAATGCGTATATACATGAAATAGGGGGACATCGTGATATACTGCTTGTATGAAAACGTGATGAATGAATAAGCAATATGTGCTCACGCGTGTTGCATGAAATAATGATTACAAATGTGTTAAATGCTGGCTGGGGATAAGATTTAAATATCCGGCTGCATTCATATTTATTACACATATTGCACTATGGAAATAGATCTCACAACAATCTGTTAAGTTTCATCCCTGAAGGAACAAACCGCAGAACTTTACGCCACATCTTACGAAATATGACTAGAGTATCCTGATCTGGGCAAAGTAACAACTAGAGATATGTACCGTGGAACGATTTCAGGTTGATTCCACCTGATACAGTGAAATCACTAGCTTACGGGGGCACCCAAATCGCAACTATTAACTTGGCTACGGACATGGCCAAAAAACTGTTTAGAGGTGGGCAAAGTTAAATTCGGTTAACATAAATGTCATTTAAAATGATAGCTGCGTTCGAAGAAATGGTACATTTAGGCATTGCGAAGGATAGGCAACCATATGATGTAAAAATGAGCTTCAACCCTAAAATAGGTTAATTAGACGTAAGAAACGCAAACATTTTGACGAGCAGTTGCAGTAAATAAACCAAAGATTAGCCAGTAAGAACATTAGACAGGCGTACAAACTTATAAATAATATCAAGAACGGATATCAACCCAGGACAAGCCTATGTAAGGACAAGGATGGTAACATCATCAGCGACATCGAAAGCGTCAACAAACGATGGGCCTCGCATTTTGAAGAGCTCCTCAATGCATCATCAACATCCCCCGCGGAGCTAGCTCTTGAGCAGTTAGCCGAACCAGGCCCCCCCGTTCTACCCCCAACAGTAGAGGAGGTGAGTCTTGCCATACAGTCGCTCCAAAATAATAAAGCGCCCGGCGCTGACGAGATCCCAGCAGAACTGCTGAAGCATGGTGGAACGTGCCTGACCAACGCTGTACATGTGCTACTGCTGAAAATATGGAACGACGAGGTAATCCCCGAAGATTGGCGCAAAAGCATAATCTGCCCAATCCACAAAAAGGGTGACAAGCTGAAGTGTGAGAATTACAGAGGCATATCATTAGTTTGTACGGCCTATACGATTTTCTCAAAAATTCTTGAAAAGAGAATCAATCCGTACGCAGAACAAATCATTGATGAGTATCAAGGCGGCTTCAGACCTGGTCGTTCAACGACCGATCAGCTTTACACAGTGAAGCTACTACTCCAAAAGTGCTGGGAATACAACATCGACGTATACCAAATCTTTGTCGACTTCAAGCAGGCATACGACAGTATCGACCGAAGTGTATTGTACAACATTATGCTGAATTTTGGTATACCGGCAAAGTTAGTGCGACTCACAAGGATGACTAATACCGTCTCGCAGGTCAAAGTGCAGAACCGACTCACTGACCTATTTGAAACTCGTACTGGACTCAAGCAGGGCGACGGGCTGTCGCCGACGCTCTTCAATCTGGCTTTGGAGTATGTAATTCGAGCCATGAATATGGACAGCATCGGAACGCTACTCATCAAGTCGACTCAATTAGTAGCGTACGCCGACGATATCAATATCATGTCTCGAAGGTTGGGTGATGCAGAAAGCCTCCTGCATAACCTCAATAACGCCGCAAAGGAAGTTGGACTACATATCAACGAAAGCAAAACAAAGGCCATGATGCAATCGAAAACAAGGACGCCAGCAAATTCAAGCATCACAGTGGGGGACCTTAATATCAAGTATGTAGACAACTTCAACTATCTGGGCTGTAACTTATCGAAGGACGCCAACGAGACCGACGAAATTAAGCGACGGATACAACTATCCAATAAGACATATTTCTCGGTCCTCCCTATAATTAATTCGAAACTTGCGCACAGGAACACGAAGCTCCGCGTGTACAAAACGATCATCCGACCCGTGCTATGTTATGGCTGCGAAACATGGACCCTTACCCAAGCCTCCGAAATTTTGCTAGACCGATTCGAACGAAAGGTCCTTCGGCGAATTTTCGGGGCCGTTCGCGAGCGAGACCAATGGCGTATCCGATACAACCATGAGTTGGATCAATTGTACGATGAGCTGGAAGTATCGAAAATCGTGAAGCTTCAACGTCTGCAATGGGCGAGGCATGTACAACGGATGGACGACAATCGCATGCCAAAGAAAGTTATGAACGCACAACAAATTGACGAAGCGAGGTTGCGTGGACGACCGAGAGCTCGCTGGGAGAACTCCGTAGGTGAAGACGCTGCTGCTGGGCTTCCGAAACTGGAGGACAAGATCACGTAACCGCGACAATTGGAGGTCAACGATTCAGGCGGCCAAGGCCCGACGTCGGGTTATCGTGCCACATTGATGATGAACCCCAAAATAGTGTGCTGTGTGTGTGTGTGGAAAACTCGGTCTTTATGTCACAGGCCTGCTATTACAGACCATGAGTTTCTCCAGACCGCGTGCGAACTGTGGTGTCGATGGAATTCCCAATATGGCATTTCCGAAATATGTACTTGGTGAAACAAAAACGGCCTTGTCGCCGATCTGTATTCCGCAAATCATGGTTCATCGTGTGGCAATTTCTTTTTTTTATAGCATGTGTTCGATATGACTTATAGTCGCAACCAGTTTTCTTTCTAGTTTTTTTTTTTTTTATCGGCAATTGGACAGCCAGACCGTCCGGAAACACGTACTTTGCGTTTTCTACAATGGTCTTGCGCCTCGGTAATCGCCAATGTGTAACTTTCTGCCAGACTCGAGAAAAATCGAAAAACATATATTAACAGGATATATCCCAGTGTCTGGAAAAGTGTAATAAAATAATAAAAATAATAAAGTAAAATATTTCTACCAAAACCGAGAAAAAAGACCTTACATCATTTTTATTGAATACAATGGAGAGGGATGCCAACGTGCTTACACAGCGGGTAGATCTCCAGAAACTGGCTCTGCATGAATTAGCAGAAATTAACAAATCGCTTTGTCTACGTTTATGAACAAAGAGGGTGCCTTATCTGAGTAGGAGGTCGAGCCAGTAATAATAACATGACTCGATATTTAGTGGGAACGCGATAAATCTTAGTAATGAGTGTGCTAGAATAAGGAGAAGGGTAGTCAGGGGCTGTCCACAAGAAGGTGTACTCTCGATTGTGATGTTCAACAGTAGAGACAATACTTCGACCAAACGGCGTCGGGACTTTAGTATCCCTATGTTATTTGTGACTTTATATTTTTCCCACATCCGCCTACAGTAGGTTGCGCCCGCTGCACTCAAAAAACACATGCCCATCTTTACCTACCTCGTAATTCGGACATCCTGGGTAGTTGTTCAGCTGAGGGGACAAATATTTAGTCGCCTAAGTATGTTTCGGAATGACCCACCTTTCCATATCTGGCTGTGTACATCCATTGTCGAGTTTAAGGCCGTTCTACCGTAGTTGCCATTCTCGTCTGTCTTTTAATGCTTTTCGATTTATGAGTTTTCGTCGCAATCTCGTAATGGGCTCATTTGACTCGGTACTCACTACTTTAAATTATAATGACGTGTCATGCTGTGAATCTTGAAATGGAATTTACTTTCACAACTTTCAACCGGTTCCGATCGGCAGTATACGGAGCGTTTTATACAGATGCCTTCTCTGCCTCTCCT
Source organism: Microchrysa polita (assembly GCA_949715475.1). Taxonomy (NCBI): domain Eukaryota; kingdom Metazoa; phylum Arthropoda; class Insecta; order Diptera; family Stratiomyidae; genus Microchrysa; species Microchrysa polita. The sequence goes on along the minus strand of OX454416.1, from coordinate 111,402,574 downwards.
TGTACTGCTGCGGAAGGGATGACCGGAAATTTGTGCTTATGTAACATGACTCGATATTTAGTGGGAACGCGATAAATCTTAGTAATGAGTGTGCTAGAATAAGGAGAAGGGTAGTCAGGGGCTGTCCACAAGAAGGTGTACTCTCGAATGTGATGTTCAACAATAGAGACAAGACTTCGACCAAACAGCGTCGGGACTTTAGTATCCCTATGTTATTTGTGACTTTATTTTTTTCCCACATCCGCCTACAGTAGGTTGCGCTCGCTGCACTCAAAAAACACATGCCCATCTTTACCTACCTCGCAATTCGGACATCCTGGGTTCAGCTGAGGGGACAAATATTGAGTCGCCTAAGTATGTTTCGGAATGACCCACCTTTCCATATCTGCCTGTGTACATCCAACGTCGAGTTAAAGGCCGTTCTACTGTAGTTGCCATTCTCGTCTGCCTTTTAATGCTTTTCGATTTATGGGTTTTCGTCGCAATCTCGTAATGGGCTCATTTGAGTCGGTACTCACTACTTTCAGTTATACTGACGTGTCATGCTGCGGATCTTGAAATGGAATTTACTTTCACAACTTTCAACCGGTTCCGATCGGCAGTACACGGAGCGTTTTATACAGATGCCTTCTCTGCCTCTCCTTGTACTGCTGCGGAAGGGATGACCGGAAATTTGTGCTTATATGTATAGTGTCGACGGACACAGCCTAACAATCATCCTTAACGCGACTGATCAATTGTCAATCGCATGAACCGCCACTCAACAGCTCGTATTTCTAACGTAGCGCTAGTAGTAAATGGGATTGTGTTAATTCTCAGTAATTTGTCAGATACTGGCATTTTGTAACAAGATATTGAACTGGTATGGATGTGTAGTGTCTGCAACCGATGTATCGGCTCAAATGCCAGGTCACTACATTGTAATTGCTGTTCGGGTTGGGTGCATTTCAGATGCTCCGGTTTGGGAAGGATGGGTCATTACATTGAAGGTACATTTGTTGCACCAGGCTTTAGGTTTACTGGGTAGCCTCGGGTAATACCAGCCCCTCCCCACCACCAATGCCCCCTACTCCCCCCAATAATATTGCCTTGAATGTAAGACACAGTTTAACTCCTGCCCTCCGCCACCAACTTTTACACCGGTGTCTATACTGCAGTTCAACTCCAATGGCATCCTAGGGAAAATTTCCGAAATTACAAGATTCTTGAGAAAGTACAGAATTCTGATTGCTGCCATCCAAGAGACGAAGCGCCACGCGAATTCACCATTTAACGCTGAAGGTGAATATATCATCTTACGCAAGGACAGAGAAGGCGCCACGAATAATTCTCACCCTGGAGGTGGACTTGCCTTCCTAATACACAAGTCCGTACATTACAGTGTATTAGATGTAGTTTCAGGCGGTACGGCGGAGTTGCAAGCCATCTCAGTTTCATCAGGGAGCACCAATATTGAAATTTTTAATATCTACATACCACCACATTCTAGCCGTACAGACTACCATTTCAATATTGGTCCTCTTCTTAATGGAGAGCACAGGATCAGTCTTGGCGACTTCAATGCCCATCATGAACTCTGGCATTCCGCGCTTCACAACGATACCAGAGGTCCAGCTATCGCCGAATCTCTGGACGCATCAGATTTCTGTACCCTCAATGAAGACTCACCAACCCGTGATGCAATCAATTGTATTAGCTCCTCAGACATTACAATTGTCAGCGCTAGTCTAATTAGTGAGACCTCCTGGGAAACACGTACTGGTCTTCCTTCTGATCACCTCCCAATCATAGTCAAAATTGACAAACCAGCTGACCTGACCAAGTCAGAGAAGCGAACGTTTGTCAATTACAAAAAAAAAAACCGATTGGGAAGGTTTCAAAACATTCACTTCGACGAAGTTCTTCGCGCTTCCCTCTCCCACCATTATACATAAGGCCGAACGGAACATTAGGCACGTCATTACCAAAGCTGCGGCACGTTTCATTCCTGCTGGGCACATTCCAAAGGTCCGTTCAAATTTTCTAAAAGTGCCGCAAGGTTATCCGATGACAACATTAGGCGCGCTAACCCTGATGACCCCAGAATTCGGGAGCTCAATATCGAAATACGACGACAAGTTAAAAACCTCAGGAAGGCAAAATGGAATGAGCACCTCAATGACTGTAACCTTAATGAAGCTGGTAGTAAGTTATGGTCTACTTACTGTCCGTGCCCTTTCGAACCCCACAAAAGATAAGGGCAATATAGTCATAACCTTCGGCAAGAAAGAAACAAGCAATCCTCTTCACTGTGCGAGCCAGTTCAATAAGCAATTTATTGAACATCCCAAGTCCGATGGCCTCAAGCGCAAAATTAGAAGACGGATTCGCAGCCGAATTGTTGACTCCGTACCAATGTACACCCCGGACCAGGTTAAAAAAGGCATTGAGAATGCAAAAAACTCTAAGGCCCATGGACCCGATGGCATTAACGCGATCACTACACGTGTAAGAGACGGATTAAATCAGCGTACATCGTGCCATAGAACCATTTTGGTGGCGATTGACATATCAAACGCGTTTGATAAGGTCAATCACACCATGCTTCTGGCGAACCTCCTTAACATACGCATTCCGAACAAGAGATACGATGGATTGCCAACTATCTAGCTGGTAGGAAATCCTTGACCGAGTTTCGGGGCAGTCGTCCCAAGCTTAGAAATATCAAATTAGATGTTCCACAGGGCCGGATTCTCTCTCCCACCCTGTTTAACATCTACATGGCAGGTCTCCCAACACCTCCGGAAGGCATTGCCCATGACTGCACCGTACTCGCCACGGGAGCGGATAGGGATGTTATGCGCCTCCTTATCAACAGATATTTAGCGCGACTAGAAGCTTTTTTTCCCAGCAGAAATTTAACCTTCTCAGCGTCTAAATCGTCTGCGAACTTCCTTGCCACCTGGTCAGGTGATTGTCGGTGGCCGGTTGAGGTACGTATTGGCAACAAACCAGTTCCTACTGTAGCAAATCCAAAAATTCTCGGACTTCACCTTGAGAAAATGATGACTTCAGCTCATCACGCAGAAGCGGTATGTGAAAAGATGCGCAGTAGGAACAAAATTCTTAAAGCACTGGCTGGCAGCACCTGGGGCAAAGATAAAGAGACTATGCTAGCCACTTATAAAGCTGTGGGTCGAGCAGCGGCTGATTTTGCGGCGCCAGTTTGGTCGCAAAGTCTTTGTAACACAAACTGGAATAAAATCCAAGTCTGCCAAAACGCACAGCCAAAGGGTGCCTACTGATGTCTGCCCAGGATCACCTACATCAGGAGACACATTTGATATGAATACGTGACCACAATCGACTACTTGCAAAACAATATCTTGTAGGTTGCTATCGAGAGGATCATCCTAATCGTGACCTTATGGACAGAATTCCCCCTCCACGCCACATCAAACGTGGCCTTCGTGACCTTGAGAGAGAGGTCCAGGGCTACAAACGGGATCCTTTCGACGAAGAATCATACCGGGCCGCCATTGCAATGATGACACTGAGGAAGTGAGTCGGTCTATTGCGAGTTTACGTACGAACAGAGTCCTCTCAGCGCTCCCACCACCTATTTCGCCTGAGGAGATTAGGCTCCCGAGAGCGACCAGAGTGGATTTAGCCCAGCTTCGTTCAGGCTTCTGCTCACGCCTCAATTCGCATCTATTTCGCATAGACCCGAGCATACAAAACATATGCCCAAATTGCGCTGGCACGCCTCACGATGTGGCCCATCTTTTTCAATGCCCAGCTACACCCACTAATTTCACCCCCTGTCACTATGGGAAAACCCCATTGCCGCTGCCACGTTTTTGTCCCTGGAGATCTCGGACGACGACGAACTATAAATCGAATCCATATAGATACACAGCAGTTCAAACCTTCATGTACCGCTAAAACAAGAAGATTTGTAGGTGGAACACCGAATTTTATATTGTAGCGCCAGACAATGGTTCTGTGCAGCTAGCTCGCAAGGTGACTAATTATAGTATAGTGTCATATGGGTGCAATGAATTCAGTAATAGCGACCGCATTCAACTCTTGACGGAGGACTGGAATTTTCGACTATCCCTATTCCCTATTTTATTTTGGTATGACGAGATGGCTTGTACCTTTTTTCGATACTCCTGAAATCGATTTTTGATTGGTTTCCTCCTTCCAATCGCATTTTTTGGTCAGTTCCATTATTAACTGGCTTTCGATACGTTTGTCTTCAAATACGACACTGACTTGATATATCCGTCGAGGCTTTTTCGCGTTCCTTCATAGTCGCATTTCGTTCAACTGCCAACGCATCAGCCAATGCTCCAGTTCAGGTATTCGATTTTCTGCTCCCGATTGCTAGGTTTGACTGTGTAAATAATTACTTCGAACTGAATGAAATGTGTTGCGAAGAATATTTGAACCAATTCAACGAAAATCGTGAAGCTCTAACGATTGCAATTGACAGGGCATGTAGAGCGAATGGACGATATTTGCATTCCAAAGAAGATGATGCATGCACAACGACTGGACGCAGATGCTTTGCGTGGACGACGGAAAGAGCTGGCTGGAAGTGCTCAGTAGGTGAGGACACCCACTAGCTACTGGACTACTGAAACTGGTGGACAAGGCCGAGGATCGACGCACTTCATTGATGCCACTTTGGGTTTCTCAATACGGTATCTGAAAGAGCAACATTTTGCATAACTTTGTTGGGAGTGTTTCCGACACAATTGTCATCCCCTACATTATGAGTGAATTTGTTTGGAACGATCGAGATTAGAAGGAAATTTATGTAGGCTGGCTGATTCAGCTAGAGGAATCTCATCAAGTTATGTGATTAAGCACGTCACTTCCAATTTAGATATGGTCGAGTATGTGTTAGTCAGATATGATCAAGTGTAGATGAAGGCCCAAGCAGTCTTATTTTACCCTTTCCGATCATTTGCCATTAAGCTGCATAAAACTAGTTAATACTACGTACCTTTCGACCGCTGAAAATCATTTCCATTTCAGGGCGTTCGACAATGGTGGGACCTGAAATCACGCAGTTTCGATTGCGTTCTTTTCTTCAAAGTTGGCAAATTCTACGAACTGTATCACATGGACGCGGATATTGCCGTAAAAGAACTCGATTGCACCTACATGAAAGGTGATTTTGCCCATTCTGGCTTTCCAGAAATCTCCTATGAAAAAATGGCAACAAAACTCGTTGAGCGAGGATACAAGGTAATTTGGTCGTTGTTACCTGCGTTCTGACTAAACATTCAACACTTGATAGGTTGCTCGAGTCGAACAGACTGAAACGCCCGATATGATGACTCAACGCTGTAAGGGTCAACGTACTGTTACGAAATTCGATAAAGTCGTTCGACGTGAAATTTGTCAGATAACAAATCGTGGAACCCAAGTTCCCGGTGTTCAAACCGTATTTGAAGGAGATCATAAGCCAAATTACATGATGGCTATTAGAGAAGAGGTAAAATAGGGTTTTCAGTATTTTACGACTTGGTTGCACATGCATGCTTTGTTTTTCGGCAGATCGAAGAAAAAGGACGCTCCTACGGAATTTGTTTTATTGATACAGCGATTGGCGAGTTTACATTGGGTCAATTTGTCGACGATCGAAATTCATCACGTTTTCGCACACTTTTATCCCATAATCCGCCGGCGTTGGTAAGTATTGGGATGCACTCCAAACGTCCTCCAATAACTAAAGAACATTCATTCCCTTTGAATAGGTTATTTACGCAAAAGACCAATTGTCCAGTGAAACCCAGCAAATCATCAAAACCGTGCTTCATAGTGCCATAAAAGAGATTACGCCAAATGACTCGAAAATTTGGGGCTCGGAGAGCATCCTACGACAACTGGAAAAGAAATATTCATTGGATAGAAAGGAAAAGGATTATCCAAAAGTTCTAAATTTAATGCAAGCTGAAGGTGAATACGACAATTTCATTGTCCTCACTTCATTCAAACATTTCTCCGAATTTTAGACGAATCTACTGCAAAAGTTGATTATGAACTCTGCATCGGCGCATTGGGTGCATGCATTTGGTACATGCAACAATGCCTGATTGATCATCGTGTTCTAACCATGGCCAGCTTTAAATTGTACACACCGCCTGATGTCTCACTGTCTTCGTCAGCGGCGGACAATAATAACGAAATCATCGAGCACAAACGTCACATGGTCTTGGACTCAATCACATTGTCGAATCTCCGTTTGATTGGCGGCGAACAGTCGCTACTCAATACATTGGATCAATGTTGTACGAAATTTGGAAAACGATTGCTACACTATTGGGTATGCTGTCCCAGCTACAGTGTCAATGAAATCAAGTCAAGACAGCAGGCAATCGCCGAATTGATCGATAAATCCGATAGGGCCGATGAGATTCGTTCGTTTTTCAGCACATTGCCGGATTTGGAAAAGCAGCTATCGCAAATTCATGGATTCGGTAGTCGACCGACTAATTCCGATCATCCCGATAGTCGAGCGATTTTGTTTGAAGAGAAACAGTATAATACACGGAAAATTCAAGTAGGAATTTAATTTAAAATTTTAATTCAAGTTGAGTGCTTATTTCGATTCATTTTAGAACTTTATCGCATTACTTCGTGGTTTCGAGAGTTTGGTTGACATCCCCGACAAGTTTGCCGATTTTGGCTCCAGCAAACTTTTGAAGAGGCTAACAGCGTTGTCGCCAGATGGTGAATTTCCGGACTTGAAGAAAATATTGGAATTCTTCAACGTAAGTCAAAAGAGTTGACTTAATTTCAAAAACATATTCAAACAAAAAATTGGAAAATTATTTCCAGAATGCTTTCGACCATAAAGAGGCATTGGAACAAGGAGTCATTGCTCCTGAAAAGGGTGTGGATGCTGAATACGATGCGATTGAAGAGAAAATCGATGAACTCAAAGCCGAAATGAAAGAATATCTCAATGAACAGAAAACATATTTTGGATGTGACGTTAAGTATTTCGGAAATGATAAGAAACGTTTTCAACTTGAAATTCCCGAAAATCGTTGCAAAAAAGCAACATCGGAGTATTTTTTGGAAGGGCAAAAGAAAGGCTCGCAACCCGTCAAGCGTTATAATACAGCACGAACCAAGGTAAGATTTATTTGATATCGTCTTTCTAGATAAATTATTTTTTGGTTACAAACACTAAACAAATGTTTTACATTTCAGGAATTCCTCAAACAAATGATGCAATTAGAGGACGAACGCAACAAAGTACTACAGGATATTGCGCGTCGTATTTTCAAACAATTCTCGGCACACTATCAAGTTTGGAAAAAGTGCATTGATTGCATCGCTCAACTTGATGTCCTATTGTCTTTGGCGGCGTATACAAAAACGCAGCACGTTGTTTGTGTGCCAGAAATTAGTGAGAGTAGTGGTGCACCATTCATTGAAATCGAGGAGGGCTGTCATCCGTGTATGGCAGCGTCTGATGATTTCATTCCTAATGACATCACAATTGGTGAAGGTACTGGCTCGCTGTTCCTGTTGACGGGTCCTAATATGGGCGGTAAGAGTACGCTGATGCGACAAGTTGGCCTGATCTCAGTATTGGCACATATGGTAAGTACGTTTACGTTTATGATGTCGGTGAGAATAGTGTGTGTATAGGTCCACTCTGCGGTTGCTTGCATTCCGAAAGCTGTATCCGCACTGGCTGCCAATTGGAGCCCGATTTTGATAGTTAAAAACCTCCAAAATCCAAACAGCCAGGTATTTGGTAGCCAGTGTGGATGTTAAGTAGATGCCAAATAGCAGCTCGCGAGCCTCTAATTAGCAACCAGTTTGGATACAGCCTAACGCACACATGTGTCTCTTTGCAATCGGAATAGTGACTAAATTACACATTTTGTATACATGTGCTATTTGAAGTGTTTTGGGTTCGGTATCTCTTGTTTTACCCTAACTCCTAGTGGAGCATGGTGCGTTGACGACTACCGTGTGTAATCGACAGCGATTCAAAGACAACTTAATATACGATAAGCATATTTCTTATTATCTTCTGAATAATTCTCTCGTTTCTCTATGAAAATCTATATCACAGAGTGGCAACCGAACGATCACGGCCACAGAGCACGACATGGGTTCAGTATGGCGTCTTGATTTTCGTGTCGGACATAAGCGGCATGCTTCAACCGCGGTATTCATTGCACCATCATTTTCTGGATTTTTGTACACCAGTTGCCAGCGGTCCGCAGCTGTGATAGTACTTATTAATTTTTGTTTAAAATATAGTGTTCAGTCATTGGATTGTCCAGTTCCCGCCAGGAGACAGCTAACACAGGACATGAAAGGCTGTGGTTAGAGCCATTAGCAAGAATGCTCAGCTCATTTCGCCAGTTGCCAATTTCTTAGTGAACAATGCTTCAATAAATAAACCGAGCATAAGCTCAGACAGCCGGGAAATTCTGCAGTGGGACGGCCAGGTCCTACAAGTTGCGTTCATACTCCATCAAATAAATAAAAATGTCGGCAGAAGATTCAGATCGAAGCCAATTGGTGGTTTCAGGGATATACGTGGAGCTTGTGAAAAATAAAAGCCCGATAGAAGACTGGGTGGTGCTTAAAATTGAATTGAGTATGTGATCTCAGGAAGATGGATCCCTGGAGCAGGTCTAACTGACTGGATTTTTTAAAGGACCACTTTGTTGATTTGAAAGGAGTGATGGACTTACAAAATGATTTCTGAGAGAGAGAGTTTTGACAACATTTTAGTTCGTTTACTATTGTCAGCTGCGTGCAGTTGTAAACGATATCCCGATAGAAGTGAGTAACCTCTGTTGAGGATGACGAGACCTCAACCCACGTCCTGTGCGAGTGTGATGCTCTGGCCCAACGCCGCTGGACACAATCTGGAGTGGCCTATCCAGATACGGACGACATAGCGTCAACGTCAATCAGCAAACTCAGCTCATTTCTTAGCAGGATCAACCTCGATCGTCAGGCATAGTTCTGCCCACAGATGACCAGGGCGATAGTACAATAGGCCCATCGGCTTCAGTGCTACGAACCCCCATCGGGTTCGCCCTCCCACAATCTAATCTAACCTCTGTTTCCCCTTTGTTTCTCTGTGCATCAGTATAGAAATGAGTCAGGAATGGGCAGGGTCGGTAACCATTTCAACGTGGTATCGGAATGATCAAGGAAGTGTCCGAAAATTTTCTTGTCAAAATTCTGAGTTCTTTTGTGAAATGTTTAATTTTTTTTTTAAATGTTAAACGAAGCGCAGATCGTTTATGCGTTTTATGAGACAGATTAAAGACTACAAGGTGATCCTGGTGGATTGCGATGGAAAAATATAGAGCCGCATGGAAAAACCTGCACTTTGTGTTAATCGATTTGGAAAATACATTCGTGAGTGCCTCGTGGTTTGATAAGGTTAACCTTGAGAGCACTTTATGTCAGGATGATACGGGACATGTATGATGGAGATGCGATTAGTTTAGATGGTGTACATCATGTAAATCTGAAGATTTTCCAGTGAATATGGGGAGTATCACAGGGCAGTGTATTGAGTCCGTTGATCTTTAACATCATCATGTGCTACTTATTAACACGTGTCTCTGTCTGTAGAAATATGCTGAGATGGCCAATGTGCCTACCGCATGCCGAGCAACGCGACAATCAGTCCTGAAAGGTTTTAGTCGCTGCACTTCCGTTATGGAAATTATACTTTTGGTATTGAGACCGACCATATGTGTATGGTCTTCTCTATGAGCAGACAAAATTCATTTATTAGCGTCCTGCTTTTAAAAATATTCTGTCAACCCCTTATTGATGATGCGATTGGTGCGCTGACGACTACTGGATTCGGAGTGTGATGCAGTTGTGTCAGTCATTGCACTCCCTAATCGCATTTTTTGTTTATTATTGTCATGTCAGAAAATTGCATATTTTTGTTTGAAATTGTTTCAATAATATACAGTGTCCTGTTTCGAAATATCGTTCCTCGATGGACGTGGATTGAGGTCTCGTCATCTTCGCAGAATCGACAACTCGCGTCTTGTAAAAGCCTCATTATTCGCAGATGTGATCTCAGGCAAGAGCCGTCTGTAAGAATACCACAGATAGTACGTACTTTATTTCTGCTTAGCTGAACCAGCTCAGCCTCTCTTTTATGGGAATACCCTGCTATGAACAGGAAGTTTATCCGAGTACTCAGATGCCTTAAGTCGTTCCTGGTCTTTGATTAGTCTCTTTACTATTACAGGTAGAGATGTTACAAAAGGGTTCTGGTCCGCAGAAGTGGCTGCAGCTGTGCCAACTCATCAGCCTGTTCGTTCCCTGTGATACCCATATGGCTTGGAACCCAGAAGAGTGTTAATCTATTATTTACGCCTAGTTTCTTCAGCGCTTGCAGGCAGCATTGAACAAGTCTTGACGTGACGGTGTCCTTAGTGAGTGAGTTAATAGCCGCTTGGCTGTCTGAGAATATCGCTATTCGTTTGTTTACGTAGTTGGCTCGTAAGCAGATATCGGTGCAGTTCGCTATTGCGTGCATTCTTCCTGAAATACAGTGATGTGATGCCCCGTAGGTATAGATATCCTATGTACTGGGCCAACCACACCCGCTCCTGAACCTTCAGTTGTTTAGAACCGCCAGTAAACCATTTTATGGTCTGTGGGTGCAGCCTAGCAAAATTAGAGTGCCACTCCTCTCTGCTCCATGTTACAGCCTGAAAACGGCGGCCGCATCAGATCTGTACCTTGCCTAAATCGGATTTACCCTCCGTAGTCAGGGCTCTCTTCCACCAGACCACAGCACCATAGTTTAGGGTTGATCGGGTTGGTCTAACTATTGCTTTGTAAATTCAGAACATAATTGAGGGTTCCATACCCCAGGTTTTCCCTACGAATTGTTTACATATCTAAAGGGCTCTGGTGGCTTTTTCAGCCGCCACTTCGACATGCCTTTGCCAGTTTTGTTTACTGTCGAGGATTACCCCGAGGTATTTGACTTGACACCCAATTGATAGAGGGGTGTTGTACATTATCAGGCGTCTGAGTTCAGCCGGAGCTCTGTTCCTGGAGAATGGTATGATGATCGATTTGGGTGGGTTGACTCGGAGCTTGTTCCCATCACACCATTCTTGTACTATTTGTAGTGCTGGTTCGAATAAATCTGGTATTATTTCCTCAAACGAACCCTTGACCACTATAACCATATTGTCTACATAATCCTGTACGTAGAAGCCATTAGATGTGAGCTTCCACAAAAGGTCGTCAGCAACCAGGCACCACAGGAGGTGCGAAAGTACACCCCCTTGTGGGCAGCCTCTTGTAGCATCAGCAAGGAGAGTTTGTTCGTTGATTTGGCAGACGACTTTTCTGGAGGAAAGCATACTGCTTATCCATCTGATAGTCGTATTTTCTACCATCTTATTTCTTAGTGCTCTTTCAATTGCATCGAAGGCAGTATTGTCGAATGCCCCTTCAATGTCCAGGAAAGCAGCAAGCGCGGTGTTTTTGGCCTCAAAGGTCTTTTTGATTTCCCCTGCAAGGCTGTGGAGCGTGAATGAGGTAAGACTGATTGGTCTATTTGATTTGGGATCCTCCTTGGGCCATTTCACATTTTAGGAATGAAGACTACTCTCGCAAGTCTCATTAAGTGCGGGATGTAGCCCTGCGCAAAGCTGCTTCTGAAGATACTTAGGAGGTATGTAGTTAGTGGCTCCAGACCCTTTTGAAGGAGAGCTGGAAAAATCCCGTCGGTGCTGGCGGATTTAAATGGTTCAAACGAGCCTATGGGCCTTATTTATCTTGAGTAAAGATTTTCCTTGCTGTTCTCCCATCTGAAGGATTAGCTCTGTACAAACTGTCTTCATTTGAAGGGCGCGGGAAGAAAACGTTCGTTATCTGGTTGCGTGGAATTTCGCTGCCCAATACTGCCTTGAGTGATGCTCCTGGCCATAGTTCCATACTACCTGCTAGCTTAATGAGCCACTCCACTGTGGCCCCATTCTCGCATTCGAAAAGGATGTGACCTGGCCTGAATCTTATGCCTGCGAATTTCGGCTTCACTAGCTTCGCGCCCTCAGAGAGAATCTCCTTTAACATCACATTCTGGATCGTCGTCTTTTGCTCAGACGTGAGCAATTCAGTTGGGTTGGTGGAGATTATGACCACACTGGTTTTGGAGGCCACTTTGGCGTAGGAAGTCTTCACTTTTCCTGTGCCTCCAGTGGGGCAGAAAAGCGACTTCTTTCGGCCGTACCTGACGTCGCTTTGCTCGTAAAGGGTTTCGCGTATGTTCTCTCGCCTCCTCCGGTGCCGCCTTCAATCGGGATAGCGCTACCTACCCACCCGTTGCCTCTTACCGTCTAGCATAAGGGCAGGTGAGACCTCGTCCGTGGAGTTTGTCGCTATCCTAGAGGGACGCTACGTTGGGTGGCTTGATCCTGCCCTGTGGCTGTTCGGAAGTACTAGCCTTCCCTTTTTCTGTAGTGGAACTACTCAAAGCAGTGGATGCCACCTTTACTTCGAGAGTGCTGTTTATTTTTGTTGTTGTGTTGTTTTTGTTCTCCGGTTTCATGTTTTGATTCCGCGAGTGGCTAGGGAAAAAATGGTCGGCCGAAGCATTGCCCCGCTTTACTTCGGTAAGGTTATAGCTATCCTTGGAGATAACCCGGTATCCAAGGAGCATATATTTAGGCAACACCGTGGACATAATCAGAAACAGTATAATTACAAAGCCTGAAAACATCTGGTATATACAGTAATTTTGAGATCTCGATTCGCCGGCTCACTATGCACCTAAATAACGGGTGGGCCAATTACAAGTTCGTTTTTAAATCATTGGTTAGTTTGACACTCACAACTATTTTTCGCTCGAAATCTGGATAGAAATCAGTATCATACCTCCGCGGAACGAAATGATTCGTTTTACGCTTGAACAACGTTGGGAAATATCGAAAACTTATTTTCAAAGTGAGGGGTGTCTAGCCCAAACAGTGCGTTTTTTTAAAAGAAGTTTTGGCCGAAATGAAGCACCCCCCAGCGTCACGTACGCAAGTTTGTGCAAAAAGCTCGTGAGACTGGCATAGTGGACAACACTCACGGTCCCCGTCGTTGTTGTTGTTGTAGCGATTCAAGAGATTTTTTTTTTTTCTCTTGAATCGAAGGGGGTCTTGGCAGCTCTTGGCCGTTTTAACAACGGGTAGCTCCGGGACGATTTACACCGAAGAACCGGCTGCCGTAGGAGCATTTTTTATGGACAACACAAACATCCATGGGCCACAGTGGGATTCGAACCCACGCACCGGCAAATCAGAGATAGAGAGAGTGACATCTCTGCCACTGAGCCACCGAATGCCCCAAATGCCCCGTCGTCGTACGGTGCGCACAGATGAAAATGTGGCTGCTGTAGCCCAGAGTGTGAGACTCTTATCCACGAACATCAACACGCCATCGATCTCAACAGTTAAACATTTCACGCACTAGCCTGAGAAGAATTCTGCACAAATATCTCGGATTATTCCGTTACAAGGTCCAACTGACTCAGCAATTAAAGTCGCACGACCATCAATTCAATTGTTCATTAGCATTAAAATCGATAACATGATTAGGTTATGGGCCCAGACGAATTGAAATTCTGCAACTTTTAAATAAAAATCTATTTGCTTGAGCTTTGGGCTGTCGTTGGGAATATGGCGGACGAGGATAGGTTTCCATTAAAACCATTTTCTGGTACGGATTTCGACTGGTTCTTCAGGCTGAAAATAGCGTTGGAGGAAAAGTATGTCGACAAATGGTTAGAAACGGATGCTGCAGAAGCAGTTTTGGACAGTTCCGTCAGCGACAAGCCGTTGGAAATAGAAGCTATTTGGAAAGCTGACCGTAAGTGCAAAGTTCAAATTACGCGTTGCACCGAAGAAATACGACATGGTCGTAACAGCTTTGGAGACAATAGAACCTTCGAAATTGTCCATGCAATTAGTTCGGTGCCGACTTCTAGATGAAGAAAATAAGCTTAATGGCGTGTTAGATGCGGACAGTGTCGCTATGTATAGCAGTATGAACAAAATTAAGTGCTATTACTGCAAACGATTTGGCTATAAAAAGAACAGTTGTCCCAAGTTAGAAAAACAATAGGCTGTGGGATGCGAATTCAGACACTATTGACGTCGTTTTTGATGAAACGCAGCCGAATGTTCAGTCAGTCATCTATGAAATGCAGTCAATCGCAGATGGTGTTGACGAGGCGGAGGATTTAAGTGATGTGGATGACATCAATGAGAATGTGTCTGTCAAAGAGAAAGTAATCGATTCAGGCGGAGTGGTGGATGTTAGGCAAGATGATGCCCGATCGATTGAATCTCAGCAACATGAGTGTCGATCTACGAGTAACAACATTCAGCAGCCAGTCGCAGACAATTCATCATCACGACCGAAAAGGCAACGTCAACCACCCAAGCGATATGGTGAGTGGACAGATCAATACTCTACGGAGGACGAGGAAGCTGAATTTTCGTTAATTGCTTTGAATGCCATTGCATTTGTTGACAATGTTCCAAAGACATTTGCTGAAATAGAGAAGCGGGATGATGCTTCCCATTGGATGGATGCGATTCAAACTGAGATGGAAATCATCTGGATGCGAGGGTTGTTAAGTGGAATCGGCGAAGAGGTGCACGAACCAAAAAAATGACAGGTGGATCAGCTGGCATTTTTTTAAATGGAGTTTCGTTACCCAAACCTACACGGGATAACCAAAAAAACACACCTATAATCTAAATTGAGGCGGAGTGTTGGCAATGCTATAATCACTGTATAATTTAAATCATAGATACCTATGTAGCTGTTGTATCTAAAAATTCTAATAAAATTCAATTGTTCATTAGCAATAAAATCGATAACATCATTATTTTCATCTCGGCGGCTACGTTAATAAACAAAATTGCCGCATCTGGGGCTCGGAAAACCCACACGTTGTTGTCGACAAGCCAATGTATCCACAGAGAGTGACAGTTTGGTGCGGATTGAGGAGTGGACATCATTGGACCATTTTTTTTTTTTCAAAAATGAGGCTGGTAACAACTTTTCGGTCAACGGTGCGCGTTACCGAGCCATGTTATCCGACTTTTTTTTACTGAAATTGAAGACATGGGTTTGGACGACCTCTGGTCCATGCAGGATGGCGCGCCATGCCACAATCGATCTTTTACGCGCCAAATTCGCAAATCGTGTTATCAGCCGTCTTGGCGATGTCAATTGGCCGCCTCGGAGCTGCGATTTGACCCCTTTGAACTTTTTTTGTGGGGAACCGTGAAGGACCGATGTTATGCCAACAATCCAGAAACGATTCAAGCACTTAAGGCCAATATCATCCAAGCAATACTGAGCTCAACCAAATACACTGTTGTTTTTTGGTAAAAGGTAGAATGTACTATGATAATAATTACCGTTTGTTTAATTTCAGGGCGCTCATGTTCCTGCCAAAAACTGTCGGATGTCATTAATGGATCGGATTTTCACTCGACTCGGTGCTCAGGATGATATTCTTGCTGGTCATAGTACATTCTTGGTGGAATTGAATGAAACATCATCGATTATCAAGGATGCCACAAAACGCAGTCTGGTACTGCTGGATGAATTAGGTAAGAAATTTTCATGTGAAAATGAACTTTGTATAAACGATTTTTCTTTCAATAGGAAGAGGCACAGCTACATACGATGGAACAGCCATTGCTGTTGCAGTTGCAAAGTTTCTTGCTGATCTAGGCTCTCGATCGATATTCTCCACGCATTATCATAACTTGATACATTATTTCCAAGATGATAAGATAGTGGCACTGGGTCACATGGTAAGTACCAATCTGGCAATATATGAACCAATTCGTAATTTGACTTTTTTTCAGTCATGCATGGTAGAAAATGAGGATGACGAGGATCCAACTCAAGAATCTGTTACATTCCTCTATAAATTAGCGCCAGGTGCATGCCCAAAATCCTATGGATTCAATGCTGCTAAATTGGCTGGAATGCCAAATGAAATTACGAAAAGAGCAGCGAATGTAAGTATATTGCACAATTTTAAAGAATTTTTATCCACTTTATAAGAACCCAATTGTCATTCAATTATTTATAATAATACTTTCCTAGATTTCCAAAACGTTCATGGAGCATTCAATGAAAAAGAAATTATTTGCAAAAATACTGTGCAAAACAAGTGTTCCGATGATACGACAACTTATTGCAACGCAAAATTGAATTCCTGAATTAAATTTTTTTTTAAATTGTTTTTTGTTTATCTACCGAATTGTTTACCATAAATGTTCTGTTATACTACTACACATGTTACAATAAATACAACCGTATACGATTTTTGCAAATTATATTTTTTTTTAATAGGTAACTTTTTTAAATAAAGGACTTCAAACGAATTAATAAAAATAACGGTAAAAATGTAGAAGAATACGTGATTCTTGTCAATAACGATGCATTGATCTCGACGATGATACCATTCACGACTTCTATCGTAAGTTATCGCATGCAGTTATCTATATATAATGAATGACAATGAAGAAAACGTTTTCAACGAAGTCTCATACTTCTGCCCAGCTCGGATAAATTCACAGGAGCTGCTTTACGTCGTGGGCGTTTATAATCGGCTATTTTTTGCGATAAAGTAAGCGATTTACGTTTTTCTCTTCTCTTTTTATTGTTGTTTGATTTTTCGTCCTTGTCGTCTCTTTGTGGTAAGTCATTAAGTCTCTTTAATTTTACGTAACAATTTTGTAGAACTATTGACTTTTTCGTATGTGATAGAGGTCGATAAGTTTTTACTTCTGGCGATATTTTGTGTTCGATTTGCGTGGATGATATTAGGGGAGCCCAATCTCGCGAATTCGAATGTATGTCGCTTCTAATTGATTCGCTATCGTCCGTTTCGGTAGACTCTTCTCTACGTCTACTGTTTGCATATATAAATTTGTCAAATGGTTTTTGATTTTTATTTGTTTCTGATGTATTTACATTTTGCTTGGAACCTACAACCCTCTCCTTTAAAAGAACGCTTCGCACTGTATCGGATTGTTTAGATTGGTTGTCATTGCTTTTAGCTTTTGAGAGGTGTTCCGCTGCATACGAAAAACTTTGTGGGTTGATGTTTTCCTTGTTAGAATCGTTCATCCGGTTGTCGCGTACTGCCGTTTGTGCCGTTTGGATTTTCACGTGATGATCCATTGTTGGGTTTCTTTTTTCAGTTACGTTTTCACCTAAACAACGCAATACTTCGATGCAACGCAAATCCAAATCATCGGCAAAACGAACAAATCGCTTTCGGTACACTCGAGTTCGTTGCATATTGGCCAAAAGTTGATGATTTATTATGACGATTTGATTTCTTTGACGTGCCATTTCTTCGCGCAGTTGTTGATGTTGAAGCGTTAGAAATTGGTTTAAATCTTTTTCGTTGTTCATGTTGACATGAATCTGTTGGAAATTAGTATCGACATGTAAGCAGAGAAATATTATTTCTAATAGACTGAAAAACTGTTTTCACGTTTTTAGATTGGCATTGCATAGCCTGCTGTCTTTTGTGGAGTGAATTGGATTTGATCACATGTAGCCCAACGTGCGCTTAACCCGGATAAATCCCAAGTTTTCCTACTGCGTCGATCATGCGAAATGTGCGTTCGTGTTCGCTGAATATGGTCTTAAGAACGACATTGCACTGCATTCACGGTAGTGGCTGTGTGAAGTTAGCCAGTCATTTTTTTGAAATTAGGTCCTTTTGCTCGGTGAACCGTTTGTTCTACAGCGGCTACGTTTGTTCTTGATTGTTCGCCAATTAATATCGTTTGTTCTTCTCTAATTATTTAATTATAGCAACTTTAAAATTGTGAGTGTGAACTTAGCCAGTCATTTTTAAATATGGGTCGGAAAGGTATAGGTTTGGTATCAATCGAAAGCCAGACGTTTGTTCATTTTGTAGGGCGTTTGTTCATCCTGGAAACGGAAGGATACAGGAATTATTAAGGAAAAAGAGATTAGTTGTGACGTCATCTTCACTCAACCAACGCCATCTACTCAACTCAGCTGTACGATGATGGTGTGGATCTTGCATAAATTGTTCGCGGGACACGGGTTGCCCGTACAGCTGAGCTGAGTAGGATGAACAAACGCCCTACAAAATGAGCAAACGTCTGGCTTTCGATTGATACCAAACCTATACCTTTCCGACCCATATTTAAAAATGACTGGCTAAGTTCACACTCACAATTTTAAAGTTGCTATAATTAAATAATCAGAGAAGAACAAACGATATTAATTGGCGAACAATCAAGAACAAACGTAGCCGCTGTAGAACAAACGGTTCACCGAGCAAAAGGACCTAATTTCAAAAAAATGACTGGCTAACTTCACACAGCCCACGGTAGTGTTACTTCATACGCACAGCATGAAGTATGTCAATGTAAATCGCACAGAAAACCCGCCTCCAAATTCTAGAGCATTTAAAAACCGTAGTACTCTTGGTGTTTTCCTTTACACAAGAGCGATCGGAGGATCATTCAGCTCAAATTGATCAGTATCCAATTAAGATTCTTGGTTGCCCATTGATGTCGCTATACATGGAATAAGAGAATACGTGTCCATCGGCCTGTTAAGATCTCCTCCAATAATGTTTACCACATTCTCAGAAGTTCAAGTATTTAAACGATTTTATAGTCCACGCTTATATGCTTTCTTGCAATTTTGGCGGTACAACCTGCTAGTTTAATAATAATAATAAATTCACCACTATCCCCAATTTGTCCAGTGTTAACGTAACGCAGCACAGGGCAGAGGGCATCATTGGACTTCACTAGTTTCTTGATGCTTCCCGACATTTCCGACAAGTTAGGGGAAAGCTGGATTCTGGCATGAACCTTCCTTGCGAGGTTCGAAACAAGAACTCAATGGACCTGTACAGATGGGACAGGTGCCGGTGTTACAGAGAGTCAAAAACCTGTAAAATATTTTATTGTGAATATCTATATAATAACGGTATCAACGATGAAAAATGGTGTATGACAAACTTGTAGCTTGTGCGATCTAATGGTGTTTTCAACAAGGTTTTATGATTTTATTAAATCTCTATAACGGTAAAGTTCATACTAAAAAGTTGTTTATGGTAAATTTGTAGCCCGTAAACTTCTGAGGAAACTGGCCAAATTTCTTGGGAATATGTACACATCTGAGGACGCTGCGTGAATTCAAAACCTCAAAAAACGGTATTTTCGCAATATTCCAGTTCTTCGTGAATTTCGTTAGAACGGTAACTATTGTGAATACATTCAGAAATGCCAAGCTAATGTCTACTGATTTTTTTCAAAATGAGTGAAAATAATACTGGCCGTTTTTTTTTACATCGGGGGCAGGTTTGCTAACCCAGACGCGAAAAAAAAACTATCGAGGGTAGCATCCAGGTTAAATTTCAAATTGTCACGTAGGCATTGCCATTAATTTCAAAACATTGCTCAAAAATATTAAAGCCCCGCTTTCACTTTACAAACGCAAAAGTTAACATGCAATTTTTTTTAATGAAAACATATTTTTTTGGAGGAATCATAATTTTGTTAGAATAAGAATTCGACGAACAACATTTTTAACATTAATTTACAAACAAAAACTATAGTTTTTGCACACACTTGTGTGTTGCATGTAAACTATACCTTAGAGCTTTTCAGTTCAAAATTTAATTTTTGCTAGTCATTGGAAAACGTACTAGAAAATAATTGGGAATGCATACATTTAGGCGAGTTTTGGAAAGCTCGATAAATCTGGATAGCAATATAATTTCTAACCTGAATAAAGTCACAGGTTAGCGTTTGTATGAAAATTACCCCGGATAGTGTAGGTTAGCTAATTAAAAAAACACGGCCATTATTTGCGTAGAAAAATTAAAAGGCAGAGAAAATTGGGACACGTCTGAAAGGTTACCGCGAAATCGTACCTAGTTATTAAAGGACTATATGGACGACGAAGCGCCATCAGAAATAATTTTAATCTCTCTCTAGTTCCTGTCAACCCCTTGTGGGGCATAGGGCATTAACTACGTCTACTCTCCACTTCGTTCTGTTTTGCGCCAACGGCGCTAGCTGTGACCATGTAAGATTTAGCGTTTTCGCCTCGCTTGTTACCGATCTTCTCCATGTGTTCCTTGGCCGTCCAACACGGCGTCTTGCTCCGGAATCCTGTGGATTCCAGTTCAGGGCCTTTTTTGCGATGTTATTGGGCCCTCTTCGGAAGGTGTGACCTATCCATTGCCATTTAAATCTTTTGATCGAAGTGCCTACCTTTCTTGGTCAGTTATAGTGAGGAGATCCTCGTTCGAAATGATCTCCGGCCAACGAATATGTAGGATGCGCCGTAGACACTGATTTACAAAAGTTTGCAACTTATCAGTAATCTCTTTAGTCACCTTCCGGGTTGAACAGCCATATAGCAGCACGGATTTCACATTGGAATTGAAGACTCGAAGTTTGGTGCGTCTGGAAATATTGTTGTTTAGCCAGAAAGGAGTCAAATTGAAGAAAGCCGCCCTAGCCTTGTTTATCCGTGATTTTACATCAGCATCCGCTCCACCATCTGCTGTAACTACGCTCCCGAGATAGCAAAATTCATCAACTTTTTCGACTGCCTGTCTCGAAATACAAATTCCGCTTTGCCCCCCTGGATATGTGCTCAAGAACTTAGTCTTGGCAGCATTGATTTTCAGCCCCGCATTACGACTTGCGCAATTTAGAGCTTCTGTCATTTGAGCGACATCATCCGTATTAGTTGATAGAAGACAAATGTCGTCAGCGTAGTCAAGATGTTGAAGGTGATCAAACAATTTCCATCTGATACCTTTGTTACGATGTAATTGAAGTGCGGAGCCGAGTACATCATTAATGACAATAAGGAAGAGAATAGGTGACAAAATGCAGCCTTGTCTCACTCCACTGTGCACCTCAAAAGGATCTGAAAGCTTGCCCTTATGCAAGACGTGACATTGGGCTCCATTGTAGGATTCCTTAATGATGGAGATTTATCTTATCTGGAATATTTCGTCTTCGTAAGGCATCCCAGATGTACTGACGATCAACACTATCGAAGGCTTTTTCGCGCGGATTGCTCGATGATAATACGGAGGGTGTTAATGTGGTCGCTACAGGAGAACCCTTCGCGAAAGCCAGCCTGTTCATCGTTCAATGTGCTATCGACTTAAAGAAATAATTTTAATGGTGGAATCGAATAATTTCTCGTACATCACTAATGCAGAAACGGCAAAACATAGCATGGTCGACCTTGGAGTCTGCGTTCAAAGACAGTAACATCACACGTGAAGTTGATGTGCTCCAGTGACTAGTGTCTTGAAAATTGGGTGATTGTGAAGACATTGGAGATTATGAGAACTAAATGACCATACTATGGTCGAAACTAAAAAAAAGTCGCGTTTTCAATCGACGATGGAATAGTCGGTTCGCTAATGATCGGAGGTCTTCTTGAAGAATACAGGTTACAGGCCCGTTAGTTATGGCGATGGAAAATTCGGGTGAAAAGCTGACCGTCGACAAGGTCAAAAACACAGTGCTGCAGGAACGCTCGTTTCAGGCACCATCATCCAGTCAGCCGCCAACCTTAATGTATAGTAAAAGCAACAAACCAAAATCAAAAGCAAAGTTTCAAAAAGTATCCGAAGAAGGTACAGTGCTACGAGTGCAGGGAGTTTGGTCATTATGCAAAGCACTGCAAAAAAAAGAAATGTGTATGAGAAAGACAACAAGCCCAACATTAGAAAACAAAATCTACTTTACACCTCTCTAATCGCTAAGGGCAATAGTGACGATTGGTTCATCGACTCTGGGGCGCCGACACACGTGACGATGAAAAGGAGCATCATGGAAGGTGAATAGCCTATTCATAGTGGACAAGTTGCGGTTGCAAATAATTCGAAAATGCCGATCGCGAGTGTTGGTGACGTTCGGATGAGAAACCGCAATAAGCACGACATCTTAATGAAAAACGTTCTGTTTGTACCCGATCTATGCACAAATCTTGTTTCGGTGTCACAGATGGTGAAAAACGGGAACAAAGTCTCATTTGAAAGAAACAAGTGCAAAATCACAAATAGAGATGGTGAGCTAGTAGCGACGGCTACAATGGTGGACATGTTTAAGTTGGATAGCACTCTAGCTGCAAGTATGATTTCGAAAAACACTGAACGAAAAATCATTATCTACCAGAGCTGACGGACAATATCGCCCCAAAGGCAAGCTGAGTTGGGCGAGGTCACCACATACATCGACCAAACTGTCATCCAAATTGGCATTAGTGCATTCATGTTTGCCATTCTGATTCCCTAACTGCCATTTCGCGGATCAGAAATAGTCTCCGGCTCTTTTCCTTTGTCTACTTTTGTGAAATATCTTAAAAACCGGATATCTTTTCTGATCGACAAAATGCGATAAAGAACAACTCAAAGGCTCTGACAAAGTTTATCGAATTTCGCACGACTTGCAATCAATTCGGGACTTGCAATCAAAGCAGTCCAAACAGACCTAAAACTGGGTTCCAGGTTATATGAGCAACGCAAACATGTAACGATCAATCTGGTGCGTTTACCCGTGAAATTTCTCCGGATCAAAGCCCCAACTGCAAAGCAACAAATCAGAGACCGAAAACGATTCCTATAGCTTCCGAGTATTATGCTGGAAACGCACTAGGCGCGTTGAAGGCTGCCGAAGAAAGCAGCACAATGCATTTTAAATGGCTGACATGTTTGTCGCTGATGTTGTTGAACAGCAACCCTAGTGATCCACGCATTGGTGGCCTAAACAATATCATCGTCAAACAAGTAAATGACCACAGGAGAGGTATTTGGCACTAACACCTACGAAATCTTAATACCACCACAGGTGTGAGCAAACTATCTAGCACCGTTAGATACCTATCAAACCCCACTAAAACTCAAGGGAGGGTCGCTATCAAGTTTGGCAATTCTACTGTGAGCAGTGGCGGATTTACACATTTGCCGCTAGTAGGCTGTTGACATTTTGCCGCCCCTACCAAGCTCTACGAGAGGGGTGTCAAGTTCAAAACCGGGTCTGGGTAAATATCACTCTCTTTCAGTTTGAGCGGGGCGCAGGATTAAAAATACGGAAACGTCTACCTACAAAAATTTATGAGTATTTTACAAATTTGATTACACTAACATTTCTTTTAAAATATGGCTATAAATCTGAGGCAATGACGACCTCGGGATCCTTGAAAAATGACATTTTTGGACAAAGTAGTTCAATCGAATTAAAAAAATTTAAACAAGAAATTAACTCATTGCCGGACACAACGCCAAAATTTGACACGATTTGTATGTCAAATGCTCAAAATTGGACGTCTATAGGCGTTCTGTCCGGGAAAGGGTTAAAAGGCCAAAATTTGTTTGTAACAACTTTTTTCGAATTAATGCGTCCGTCAAATTTTAAACAGCTGATTAGAATATCCATCCGGCTATCCAAGTCGCCCCAAACAACCTTGGCAGAAAATATAAGTAAACTTCGGACAGAAAGGTTTTAAATAAGCAAAAATTAGTTGGGGATGTGGTGTGAAACAAACGCATGCACCAGTAAAAGTTGGCAAAAAGTCGGGTACTTGGAATAAAATTACAATGTATAAGAAATTTACTATTTTCTCGCCAAAGGATCGGGGTATTTTTTTTAAATAAATATTTGTCCAAGATACTCTTGTCTTATAATCTGAAAGGTTGCGAACGAATTATATTGCAAGCCTAATATTTTCACAGTGGTTGAAAACCGATTGATTTCGCCGTTCGTTTTCAAAAATCACCGAAAATTGTTCACAGTGCACTATGATTTCATATGACAACCAACATTATTATTTTGCCTATAAATCGTTCTAAGTTCAAAAAATACCGGCGTACAGAGGGCTGCGCCCGCAATACGAGGGTTTTTTAGAATTTTAATGCATAGTGAATATTTTTTGTACATATTTTATAAAGCAATAAATAAGTATTGTGCACAACATTAATGAAATGCTTTCTGTAAATCTATTTTTGGATTGGTCTAAATAAACGCGTTCCACCTTTAATTAGACCAATCCAAAAATAGATTTACTATTTATCCAGTTTGTATAAAAGTACTCCAAGGCAAATCTACAGGCATTTTTCGATTTAAGATTTCTGATGGCGTTTGACCAAAAAGAAACTCAGGCAAACGTAAGGATGGCTTGGCATTATATATGAACTGAATTATTAGCTGTAAATCTACTGTTACTGTTTTTTTCATCAAGGAAAAGCAACCTTATATAAAATGATTCCATTGTGTTCCCTGTCATAAAAGCCAACGCAAGCTTTCCTATGAGTATTGAACAAGTGTACTTTTGCAGCTATTCAGGGACACCCTGTTAACTTGGTCCTACTAACTTAAAAATATTTGTGGCAAACACTATTACCATTCTATGCATTTCCACCAAATTTCATGTTCATTGTTTCATCAAGTTAAAAGATATGCATTGAAGAAATGCTTAAAAGGCTTGCATTGTGAAAGGCCCTTACTAAATACTTATTTGGCTATATTTCCGGTTTGGATACAGTTATTCGAATGAAAATTCGTAGACATATTCTATATGTAATTTTCTAAAAACCATTAGCAGAATTTTCATATTTGGAACCTAAGAGGGGCTACACACGAACAAATTCAAATTTTACAAATTTACTGTTATTTAGTTTTCCTTTGCGAAAGTCAACAGTCTTAATATTTAATAGGCCCCACTGACCAATCTTTGTGCAAAGTTTCAAATCGATCCCTATAACGGTTTAGAAAAACGGAGCTCGAAAAGGAAGTTTAAGTTTAAACGCCAATAGCTTTTTTACCGTTACTCGAAACTGTAAAATTTTAACTGCTATAAGGTGTACTCGTTTAGATCTTTGATTTAAATACCCATACGTCAATCTCCGATAAAAACTGAAAAAGTCGGCTTTTTTCAAACGTTCGGGACACCCTGTTGTTTTCTTCCTACCAACTTCTAAGGTATATGTGCCAAAGACTGTAACCATTCTACACATTCCTACCAAATTTCATGACAATCGGTTGAGCCGTTCGCGAGTTATTTAGTGAACAGACGGACAGACGGACAGACGGACAGACGGACGGACGGACGGACGGACAAAATCGATTTCATAAGGGTTTTTTGAAAAAAATTTTCTAAAAAACCCTAAAAATGCGCTGGTAACTTCAAACTGACCGTCCAAATAAGATTTTGGGAAAATTAAGAAAAGTGGCAACACACCAAACTGAACAATTTTTTTCGGGTGTCAGTTAAAATATCGGAGTGAGCCAAAATGTGCTGAATAGGGGAATCAAGCTTGGGACCTGGGTTTTTACACATTTTCATTCGAAAATCATCTTTTTTTGAATGTTGGCCCAAATCACATGTTTGCGTGCACTCTGAACATATTATTAGCCACCTATTTTACAAGCTTTTGTAAATTTTTAGACTTGAGTTCAACATTCCATTTCATTCATTTTGACGCAGTTTTGCTGATGATTTTAAAATTTTTATTGGGTCGTACAGGACAGAACAGCTTACCTTCCATACAAATTTTACATATTGACAAGACCAACTCCAACTGCAATGACAAAACTTGAAATCCGGATTTGAAACTACAATTTCAAATACTTTTCTATCAACATCGCTAATATTCTGTCCACAGTGGACGAAAACGGATTGATTTCGCCGTACGTTTCCAGAAATCACCGAAATGTGTTCACTGTTTGTAATTTCATATGACAACTTGCAGACATATTCCCCATGTCATTTCCTAAGAACCCTCATCAAATTTGCAGACCTAAGAGGGGCTACACACGCACAAATTGAAATTTCAAAAATTTAATGTTATTTGCGTTTTCTTACCAAATGTAAACAGACTTAGTATTTAACGTGTATCAGCTCATATTAACTTTGTGTAAAGTTTCATATCGGTACCCCCATAGCTGTTTAGAAAAACGAGGTGATATCGTAAGCTTAACTTCAAACCCCCATAACTTCGTTACCGTTACTTTAAACTGGAAAAAAGTAAAAGATATAAACAAAGCAACAAAAACATTGTTGTTGGGCGTGTGCCGCAACTCGCTGGAGTATGTATAACAGATATAAATTAAATCAAAGGACTCGATGAGTGCGAGTCCTTTGATTTGATTATCCATACGTCCATCACCAATAAGAAATAAAAAATCACCTCTTCGGAACACCCTGTTATCTTTGTTCTACACATTCCTACCGAATTCTAAGTGAACTGGCGGACGGATAGACGGACGGGCCAAATCGGTTTCATAAGGGTTTTTCGATAAAAAAATTCTAAAAAATTCTACAAAAGAGCTTTGTTGCGAATTTTAGCTTGCAAGCAAATTATAAGAGGCCTTTTCGCTTTTCGTCTTTAATAATAAATCGTTTCGTTGTTTGAAGCTCTGAGATAACGGTGACAAATAGTTCTTCACTTATGTGTCTCACTGAGGTACAAACACACTTCACGAGAAGAAGAAGTGATATATGGCATGGCACTGAAATTTGTTATTTGCTCCAAATTTGCCGCCCCTGCAAAATCTGCCGCCCTAGGCTCCAGCCTACTCAGCCTAGTAGTAAATCCGCCACTGACTGTGAGCGACCACAAGAAATGCGCCAATCAGTTTAACAAACAGTTCGTCGAGCACCCACTCAAGGATAGACTCAAGCGCAAATTCACACGAGCCATCCGTAACAACAAGATAGATGAATATCCTCAAACCACCACCACTGAAGTAGCCAATGTCATAAAGAACGCCAAAAAATACAAAAGGGTTTGGTCCGGACGGTATAGCAATGATAATGCTCAAACACCTCGACGCACCGGCCTTAGAGTATATCACTGCTACGATGAACCTTTCACTCCGAACATTCATCATACTAGAGATTTGGAAGAGAGGCCGCATCACACACCTGGCAAACAACACTCTACCGCCCGATCACTTTATCTCCCGTGGCAAAGATACTAGAATCGCTGATACACAAAACCCTTGCGACGCAAATACCAACACGGCTTCAGGAAAATGCAAAGCACCACCACTGCATTAGACCGAATCATGTCTAAGGTCTTTAATGGAATCAACCAGCCCAAGCTGTTTAAGCGTACCCTCCTAATGGCTTTGGATCTGTCGAAAGCGTTTGAAACGGTGAATCACTCGCTCCTACTGACGGAACTTCGTAACTCATCCAAACTGCCGCATATAGCTAAATGGATCGCAAACTACCTTGCCGGACGTCAATCCAGCATGGAATTTAGAAATGGGAAATCTAAGCTAAGAGGGATCAAACAGGGAGTACCACAAGGTGGAGTCCTATCCCCCACCTTGTTTAAACTCTACATGTCAGGTCTTCACACCCCATCCGTGCACATGACACGCAAGATCACCTCCACCAAGAGACAAAGCTGCTAAATCTGAAAACTCAAAACTTAGCTCCTCGCTAAGCAATATCTTGTTGGTTGTTATCGTAGTCAACACCCGAATCTCGATCTTATGGACAAAACCCCACCACCACGTCATGTTACAGGCCAAATACACCTGCAACTTGGTTGCCAACCTAGGTTGCAGTTACGTTACTACACACTTGCAACATTCCGGCAACCACGCCATTCACGTTCTTGCAACCTGGTACTGCAACCTGCAACATGCCTACAAATCACTTAATTTCCGGTTTTTTTGCGTGTTGCCAACTTAGGTTGGCAACCAAGTTGCAGGTGTATAAGGGCTGTGAGACGTACGTTAAGGGACAAGGAAAAGGAAGTCCAAAGATTCAAAAGAGTTCCCCTCGATAACACCAACACCTACAAGGCGGTTCTAAAGCAGTTGCATACCAGCGAAGTAATCAAAGCCACGAATTATCTATCTGAAAACCGTGTCCTTCGCGCTCGACCACCGAATATCTGCAATTCATTTTGGTCGCGCATCGATAACGCCATTGCAGACATTTGTCCAGCGCGTGGAGCCAGCCCGCACAACGTGGACCATCTTTTCAATAGCACTGCCGCACCAACGCACCTAACACCCATTGCGCTTTGGGAAAATCCCATTGAGGTGGCAATCTTCTTAGGTCCTGAACTTGAGGGTTTAGGTACTCTAAAACTATTTTGTAAAAAAAAACTTATGAGCTTATTTAACTAAACAGGATAATGCTGTGAAGCGGACGACTATACATCCATCCACGCCCTAGCACAACGTCGGCTTAGTCACTTTTTGAGTATGACCGACCCGATCGCTAGCTGTAATTCTGGTCCCTTTGAGAGAGGCTGAGATTTCAGTATTGCGCACCCCATCCATGGATTCATTTCATACTCCTAAACAGGATTTATATCGGCTTTGACGCAAAGCTGTCTGTAGCAACTTCTTATGCTCTTCCTAATCGTCGTTTCTTCTTGTTGCTCTTGTCCAGGTACAGTGATACTGGTGTAAGATCAGTGGTCGCAGCAGGGCGTTGAAACAACATGAGACGCGTCACAGCATTTGCGACTAGTGTTTTGAATGTCCCATTCTATGCGAAGAAAATCGAGGAACATTACGGGTTCCGTTCTCATAGGGTGAATTTTCTTTGTCTTCTTATCGGCACGAGCGACACACTATGAGAGCGTATCCCGTAATAAGCCTCTTTATCTTTGCTGTAGCCTCGGTTTTTAGGATTTGGTTCCCACTGGACAGCGTATTTTGCGCATTGAAGTGAAGTACCTATATGTAGAATTGACACGCTTGGAATTGTAGTTGATACTCTTCTTCCACATTCAATGATCGCTAAGTATGTGCCAATAATCCCGGTGTTCATCACTACTTCTCCCACCGTATATTTGTCGAACTTCTCCTTGGCATAGTCGTATTTTGTTCATGTTCTAATCAATTGTTTTTCAATCTGCATGGTTCTTTGATCTATCAATCCGTTTGCCCACTTAGTTCAAAACTGATAGTTTGCTACAAAGATTCATATCCTTCGATAATTATTTTTTGAATCCTGTTCATTCCACTTGCAGCAATTATTACGGGGATATTGCTACCCTCGTCGTGTCGTGATGTGCACTTACCCGAAAACTGTCGAATTGACCGTTCACACCACTGTGTCGGAGCGCAAGAACTGTAGATCTCGTCACCCAGAGGTTCCTTTTTGGATGCCATAAATGGATACCAACTATAATGCTTTCAACTTATTGTATTGGTCTTATCACAACATATAAGTTATTTGAGCGGTCTCTCGCCACAAGCTTGTGAATTTCTTTCGAACAACGAAGGGAGGCGTTCAACCTGTCGTGTTTTCTAGTAAATTTCTTCACAAAGTACCAATTAAAATGAAGCCCTTCACTAGGGGAAGTAGTATTTTTAGAGGCAACCCTAACTTTTGCCATTACTACTACCATGTTGGTCATGTTGGTAGGCAAACCTCCTTTCAGAAAATTCGCACAGATGAAAGTATATAAGCGACACAAACGCTAAGAGACGCTGTGTCCGATTTTTCATCAAGAGCTTTAACGTGTATGTTCTGCTTACGTTGAGGTAAGATTTTTTGATGCCCTTACAATGGCGTGCTATGCCTGTAGCTCATATCGGTAGATACGGGTTATGTTGTACCATACATACTCACTGAAACCCTGCTAATAAGCCCCTTATCCTATTTTCGTTACATCAGTTCGGCGAACATGAAAATCAACAACGGCTCTCACTTCTGTTTAGCAGTAATCAAGTAGCGGAAAGACATTGAAGATGCAAATGTACAAAATTAATTTCTCAATTAATTCTTTATTTTTCTAGAGTTAAACACGGTGAGATTATACATAATACTTGACACATTCAGTAAACATCAATTAAATTTTAAAATCTTCCTCGGTTTCCGGACATCCATCCGCCGCGTCTGCCACCTCCAAAGCCCCCTCTTCGGTTTCCACCACCGAATCCGCCTCCATTACCGAAATTATTACCACCACCACCGAAGCCACCGCCGCCTCCACCTCCGTTGCGTGCACCTCCAAAGCCACCACCGAAACCACCCGATCCGCCACCGCCTCCAAATCCACCATCGTTATTTGGTCTGGAGAATTTACCGCCCCCTCTACCCGGTCCACCAAATGATCTCTGCTGAACAGGAAGAATGCCTGCCTCGCGAGTTATCTCATAATCACCACTAGTCATTCGGCACAACTCCTTCACCAGACCCACTAGTACCATTAGTGGCGGATCCATGTTCAGGATTTCATCGGGACTCTCACTGGCTCGTGTTACCAAATTCTCAATGGCCGGTCGCAAAGCAGCCAATTTGGCCGCCACGACTGGATCCATTTCGAAGTTCAGCCAATTATCCAAACGAACAATTTTGTTATCGACTAAATCGATTTTTCGGCAACCGAAAAGCAATATTGGAATGGGTGGTACCATGGTCATTTGTTTGCACGATACAGCTCGAGTGCGTACCTTTTCGCCGAACACGAAGAATGGATACGGGAATGTCACGGCCAAATTGCTGCAATTGACCGATGTCTTGTGCAGTAAAGCGGCTTTGGATTCAGTCGTCAGGACTTTGCGTTTCTCCTTGTGCATACAAACGTTCGGGTACAGTCCGGAACATAGCAAAGCAGCCGACATATCTAACTCGGGATTATCATCACTGTTTGCATCGATGTTAATGTCGAGCATTGTTTCCTCGGGAAAGCCGGTTTGATTCAACAGCTCCATGAGTTGCCGCTTGGCTTCCGAAATCATTCGCATGGTGGTCAACTGTAATCCTTTCCATTCACAGAATCGAATCTCCTCGTCCTCGCCCTTGTTGCAGGCACGTTCCCACATTTGATATGCAACCAACATGGCAATATGATCGGAACAACGTCGACCACCTAATGCTTTTTGATGATTCGATAAACGTCTCTGGCCGATTTCCAAAGTGAAAATCTCGGCGAATGTACTCGAATACGATGACATAGCCGCAAGTGGATTACCAACTCCAAAAATGCAACCGAAAATCATCATTTTGCCAAGACGCGGTTCAATTGGCAGTCGTGCCAAAATTCGACCCAATGGCGTCAGCTCATCGCTGGCGTCCAAACACTTCATATCACGCAAAAGCACTTCGGCCTCAATGACCGCATCCAATGGTGGCGGTTCGACGGCTTTCGACAAGAACTGATGAATCGAGCCCAATCGAAGAAGTTTGATGCTTAACGCAAGTTCGTGCAGTGGAGTTCTGAACATTTCCGGTGTCAAGTTTTCTTCCAGCTTTTCGAAGCGTGCCTTGGAGCAAAGTGTGAAACAATAGCCGGGACGGACGCGACCAGCTCGACCCTTTCCTGTAAGAATGCAAAAATTGTAATTGAAAAAGAATATTCAGGAGAAATCGTGCCATCCATGTACTCACGTTGTTCCAAGTTAGTTTTACTGGCCCACACGGTTGCATAGCTGATCAAGTTGTTGTGCGATGTGAACATTTTCATACGAGCCTTGCATAAGTCAATCACGTAGACGATATCGTCGATTGTGATAGACGTCTCAGCAATATTTGTCGAAAGAATAATCTGAAAAAATTATTGATGTAAGAACTTATTTCAATTCGAGGATTTTTTTTCTCAATACATACCTTGGTCACGCCTTGCGGCACGGGTGCAAACACCTTTCGTTGATCCTCTCGCGGAATTTGCGAGTGACATGGCAAAATACGAAACTTTGGCGATCCATACACCGGACTGTTTTGCAAATGCTTCATCAGTGAGAAAATCAAATTCCAACCCGGTAAAAAGATCAGAATTGCACCGGGAATATTTTTCTGTCCAATTGTATTCAAAATGGCTTCTATCAATTCGAAACTACATTCGGACTCAGACAACTGAGCCATCACGTTTCGAGTTTGTTGCGAATATTTCGAATCGATCACCTTGTTCAGATTTTGATCGTTTTCATCCGGCAAACCGTTATCTTTGTCTTCCTTCTCATCGTCCTTGCGACGTTTACGACTCTCGGGCGACGGAACGAATTTCGTCAGCTCGATGATATCTTCCAAGAACATTTGTTGCACGGGATGTGCACGACCGGGAACTTCAAGAACCGGACAGCCACCGAAATAGTCGGAGAATAGTGTCGTGTCGATTGTAGCCGACATGAGAATTACTCTCAAGTCCGGATAGGTATGAACCATGTCTCGCAAAACGACCAACAAGAAATCACTGTTGACATCACGTTCGTGAATTTCGTCCACAATGATATGCGAAACGCCACGCAATCCCGATTCTAATTTTCGCAACAACACTCCAACCGTACAGAACAGAATTCCGCCATACGGTCGTGGGAGCATTGAATCAAATCGCACCGAGTATCCAACGGATTCGCCAATGTTTTCATTGCGCTCGTTTGCGATACGTTCCGCAACGGAAATTGCACTGATTCGTCGCGGTTGGGTAATGTAAATGTTGCAATGCGCACCCTGGCCGGAGCTGATGTAATCCTCCAGGATGTATTGAGCGATTTGTGTGGTTTTACCGCAACCGGTGTTACCACGAATAATGACAACAGGATTTTCGTTTACGGCCGTCATTATGTCATTGCGCATTGCTGCGATAGGAAGTGTGTTGCGGAACTCCAGAAATTGTTGATATTCTTTGTCGTGCATTCGCTTGTCACGATTTTGTTTGTCTAGCTCGTCGCTAAGTTGATCGAGAGTAGCATTGGCCAAGTAGCCTTCGTCGATGTTGCACGCATTCCAGACGTGCCAATTTGGTGTTGGCGGTGCCCACGGGATTACCGAGCCCATTTGTTGATTGGTGTTGATAGGTCGTCGTGGTTCTGCTTTTTCGGTCTGTAAAAATTAAGTTAGAATTTCATGAGAAAATTTTAGTAGGATTAACCACCGATTATAATATAATGTAATTTTATGTGCATTTGCCAACTGCGTTGGCCGGCAATGAGTAAAGCTCTAATGCCTACAAGGATTGCTGATGCTGGCCGATTTTGAGTAGCGGTGAAGCGATATGAACCATGCTAAGAGTGCTTAAATGCATCATAGGCATCTCTCGGATCTTAGGTAGGTCGTCATAGATCCCCGATCGACTATCGATGGAGACTATCCTATCTAGGCATTACTAACGAAGCAGCCAGATACTCGTCACCAGACGCAGAGTTTTCAAGTTCAGATAGAGTAATAGAAAAAAGATAGTTAAAGCACCAACCGACCTTCAGGCATAAGCCGCGAGAAATCAGAAGGCAGAGCCCAGAACTAAACGAGTATGAAAAAATAGTCATCCGTTAGACGAGGGAAGGAGATGGACTCTCAGTTGTGGTCTCTATCGCTCTCTCTCTCTCTCTCGGGCAGTATTCGATGGAGATTTTTTCGGCAGACCTTTTAAAGAAAGGACTTGGAGATGCCCAGAGGACGGAGCCAAAATACATCTACAACCGTACAGGTTAGGCAACGAAGATAGGGCTCCTCAACGAACGAGCAGCGGCATGCGCTTGCTGTAGGTCAGTAGCGGGAGAATTGGGCGGGGTCTTTGCCGCTCGTTACCCCTGTCGTTTTACAAATAAGACGGGATATCGCATGCCTGCGGGATCATGATACAACACGTGGATTAAAATTGGGGAAATTAGGCGAAACGAAGAGCACAGATGCAATCTTTTGATGCTCCGTAGCTTATTTCGCGGGACTAATCATTCTTAGTTCGCAAATGGAGAGCGAAGTTTCGTTATGGCACAAATTAAAAAGATAACATCACGGACCATAACCAGTCACAAGAACCACATACCACACAAAGTCACAAAAACAAACTTAGCTCATCCTTGTCTGATTTCTTTTCCTGCAAAAAAAGGTATTTTTCCTCGGTCTCCCATCGCTACTCAAAACTCTCGTTTTTTCAATAGTTTGCCAACTACCCATCCCGCGTGTCACCTTCGTGACATCTCGCACCCAACTCCCCGAAGTTGGTCGCTTGATGAGTCGACCCCGCTGCTCCAAACGATTCCGAGACATAGATGTCTGCTTTTGAATTTGGCTAATTATCCAAAAAGGCGCCCAAGTTACCGAAGAAGACAGATTAAGCATCGCCTGACACTGTTTTAGATGGATGGGCTAGCTTCGTGGGTAGATACGACCTGAATTGCCGGAAGCGTGGACTTGAATCCTAGCGGAACCATTGCTTAGAATTTCCTTATACCAGCCAACCGCCAAGAGCTGCCAAACGCCCCCTTCAAACCCGCTTGTTCGACACACCATGGTACTAAGTTTTGGATTTACATTTAGAAGAGAAAAATATTTTCTGAAGAGAAGTGTGCTATTTAGCAGATTTCGGGTTCTTTTGTATAAAGAGGATTGCCCTAGGTAATAAACCAAATTTTATTTGCGTAATTGAGAAATATTAACAGGAGTGTGGGAGGTGTCCTTGATCGGAGAAAGCCCAGTTTTGGTATAAATTAAACAGATTTGGCAGCATCAGCACCAATTCTTATCACTCCACCTTTACTCTATCAAAAATTACAATGCGAAACGGTCATCTAAAAAAATGTAAATTCTAGGTGTAGGGTATAATTTTCCAATGAAAGGTCTAGGATATTATATATCATTGTAAAAGGATGAAATTAGTAGTATGTAGTTTATTTCGTCCTCAAGACATTTTGCGATTTGACTAATGGCTTTCCAGATATTTTTGAAAAACAAACATTTTGCCTTTCCGTCATCCCTTTCCTCCTTTAACATGACGCTCAAATTAGTGTAACTTACTAGTGCGTATAGAGGGGAGGGTGCATAACAATTTGGCATCAAAACTTTCCTCTTTTTTGATGTTTGAGTCTTTAGCCCATTGCACTATACTAAGTGCCTTCATTGCAGCCTGGCTATATGGGCCCCACGAAGACCACACCGCAGATTCGAATATTGAATCTCGGCTTTGAAGACACAAGGTTAAATATCCCTTGCAGTAGTGATATGTCAGAGAGCCAAATGATGTTTCTAGTATCAATGCATGGGATACACAAAGCACCAATGCTGCTAGTCTTTGGAGTCCGTTGCAGCTCTGTGTTTCACCACACTAACAAAATGTGATGCGGCCATAATTACTGGCCTTTATAGCATATCGTCGTGCTCTGTGGCCGTGATCGTTCGGTCGTCACTCTGTGAAATAGACACTCATAGAGAAACGAGTTTCCAAACTCGGAGCAAGTTTATTATTCAGGAGAAGATGATAAGAAATATTCTTATCGTAGAATAATAAACTAACAATGCGACTAGGAAGTGGTATGGCTGACAACCGTATCACACTCCGAATTCAGTTGTCTTTGTAACGTTGATGACTACACACGGTAGTCATCAACGCACCATGCTCCACAAGGAGTTACGGTAATGAAGAGAGATAGCATATCGTGGTATAATCATTCGTTATTCTGGGCGGGGGACGCCAATGCCATACATTTTGCGAGAAGTCAACCCACTTGAATGACAAATTAGTTAAAGTGTAGGGTTGAGTTTCCTTTTGAATATCACCAAAACAGTAGTATGGGTTGATCCCAAAGCCCCCTCTATTCAAAGCCAGGAACTAGAAAACTCTCATACACTTTGACAGGCAATTATTAGGCCAGTCAATAAACCGAAAAATAAGGCGTTAGGTCGCAAAAAATTACTCGGCTCTGGTTTTTTGAGATATTGTTAGGATAGATACCAGAAGTGTACCACCAAGTTTGCAACTTCGAAAAACCTGTGCTAACCCCATGACCCTCAAAAAACCTCAAAATTTTCGGACTTTTTTCATATTTTTGTTTGTAATTTCTAAAAGGTGCTTCCTACAAGTAAGTTGTCCACTGCACTGTTAAAGCTAAGAAAATCTTCTTTAATTTGAGTGTAACCCCGGCTTTGTAGGCGCAAAGGATCCCAAGATACAGCACTTTAAACATTGTTTTTTGAAAAAAAGTTCGAGATTGTAATTTCAGTCATGATCCGAGCTGAATATCGGCTTAAATGCGCATTTTACAGAGAAAGTCATGTGACATGAAGTTATAAACCAGTTCCTTAGCTGTATATATGTCGGAACGAATGGAATCAGACCATGGGGTCATAGGGCTGCTCCTAATAATTAGGTTCTTCTAAGAAAAACTTTTTTCTTTATGTACCAATATTAACCAAAATTCACCCAAGTATGTTGCTGGTTAAGCCTAAAAAAATATCTAGGAACGGATGAAATCGGAACACTACGTTATAGGGCTGTCATACAAACCAACCTCTGGAAATTAGGTTCTTCTAAGAAAAACTTTTATCTTTATGGACCAATCTTAACCACCTTTCCCCCAAATGTGTTTTTTAGTAAAGCTTCAAAACATATCTAGAAACGGATGAAATCGGAACACTAGGTCATAGGGCTGTCATACAAACCAACCCCTGATAATCAGGTTCTTCTAAGAAAAACTTTTTTCTTTATGAACCAATCTTAACGAAACCTCACCCAAATGTGTTCCTAGTAAAGCCTCAAAACATATCTAGGAATGGATGGAATCGGAATATTACGTCATAGGGCTGTCATACAAACCTCCTAAAATACAATTTCGGACTTTTTTTTTACAAAAAAAGCACATTTTTTTAAGTGCTGTATCTTGGGATCCTTTGCACCTACAAAGCTGGAGTTACACTCAAATTAAAGATTATCTTAGCTTTAAAAGTGCAGTGGACGACTTACTTGTAGGAAGCACGTTTTAGAAATTACAAACAAAAATATGAAAAAAGTCCGAAAATTTTGAGGTTTTTTGAGGGTAACGGGGTTAGCACAGGTTTTTCGAAGTTGCAAACTTAGTGGTACACTTCTGGTATCTATCCTAACAATATCCCAAAAAACCAGACCCGAGCAATTTTTTGCGACCTAAAATCGGTAATTGACTGGCCTATATGGACTTGAAAATATTCCAAATTTACATTGCGTTAAAGGGAAATTGAACAGTGTCGCGACAAACTTTACACGATCAATATTGGTTCCCGGTCGATTTGCGTCGCCAAAAGTTATTATGTTAGGCACCAAAGAAAGAAAAGTGAAATCAAAAAGGTTCCGAGAAATTTTTAGTTTTAGTGGATTTTTGCGTGTTTGAAACCTGGACGGCACAATTTTCCCGTACAATTGTATACATGTTACATGGGCTGATTTCCTCAGTTTCTCTCGGTGCTTCCCGGCTTGATACTAAGCCCAGTTTCGGTGCAGCATGTTTAGACCAAAGATGCGAGCTTTGAGTAAGCACTATCGGCGTGTTAGCGGCGAAGGTCCTGCACAGGATGGCCGTTGCCCTTTTGCATTGTGGCGGTACTCATTTGTTCGAAAGATAGGGATTTACAAGGTTGTTGCGCTTGCTCTGCTGAAGACCACTATTCGTACGTATTGCTTTAGCGCCACGGTGCTTTTGGTTCTGGGCGGAGAAGAAGATAAGATCCCAACGCTTTTAAGTTGTTGTTTTTTAATAGCAAGGGCAACCACATGTCCGCATAGGTGGTGGCTCCAATATTCTCCTTTACCGTGGCGTTTCGGATGGCTCCCATTTCCGGAAAAATATTAACACAATGCGTTGTATGTATGTATATTAAAATAACAGTCGTTACAGTCCAACATTGGGCTAAGGTCGCAGTTGTGTTAGTGACATCCAATTTACAAGATCTTGACTGCTTTTTTGTTGAGGTGTTGAGATCAGCAGCACGGTTTAACTTCTGAGTGCAGAGAATCCAAGTTGAATGCATCCTAGCTTAGGGAGGTTAAAAGTGGGAATCACAGGCCTTCTTGTGAACAGGACTAACTCCGTTTTGACTGGAGGCTTTCCCATTCTGTTAGGATAGCCAGGGAGTTCTCCAAAAGTCCGCTAAGTGTGTCAGGAAACTTGCTTCTAGCGGCGGTAGCAATATCATCAGCATAAGCGATGACTTTGCATCCGATTTTTTCCAAATTTAAGAGCAATTGTTTAATCGTCTGGCTGGTGTTGTGGTTAATGTGCACAACTTCGGTGTACAGGGTCGTGTGTTCGAGTCTCAACGTGAACCAATTCAGTTTATGGTGTTTTTCGAACTCACGACCTATGTGACGGACTATGATTTCACTCAGATGTTAAACGAGTATCTATTTATGGGCATAAATAACAATGCTGAGCAGTTGATCTCAACAACTCAACAAAAAAGCAATTAAGATCTTAGAAATCGGATGTCATTAGCACATCTGTGGCCTTAGTCCAATGTTGGACTGTTGCGCCTGTCATTTATTTTATTAATCGCTATATTCCAAAGTAAAGGAGTCAAAATATCTCCCTGTGGAGTGCCCCTGCAAACATATCTACTAGCAGAAGACGAACCTAGCCTACTATGAATGCGCCTAGAAGTGAGTAGCTTATTGACAAGGGGGTACAAATCGAATCTTCAACCTGTAGGCTCATGAGAGCATCTGTTATTGCTCTGAGTGTAATATTGTTAAAGGCTCCCTCAATGTCACGGAACGCCACCATAGTATATTCCTTATGATGAAGAGATGTTTCAATATAACTGACCAGCGAGTGTAGAGCTGTATCAATCGATCTCCCTTTCCAATATGCATGTTGTGAAATGGATAGTTGATTAGCTGGGACGACCGTTCGTATGTCAACATCAATTAGTCGTTCTAGTAATTTTAGCATAGTCGATGAAATGCTAATGGGCCGGAGATCTTTTGGACTCGCATGCGAATTTCTACCCGTTTTAGGAATAAAGGTAACTCTCACCTCTCTCCAGATGTGAGGAATCTGTACCAACTTTAGGCACGCTGTAAGGATGCGCTCTATTCAAGGATAGGTGATGTCTGCACATTGTTGCAGGTCTGCAGGTATAATGCCTTCAGGCCCAGGCGATTTAGAGGGCTGAAAGCTGTTTATGGCTCACATCGCCTTCTCATGGCTGAGTATGGAGGCCGTGCCGCATGGCTCTATGCGAATTTTCTGTAGATCAGGTAAAGCAGCGGTTCATTCACATTCGTTGGTTTCAATACTCGACGACGTCCAATA
Source organism: Microchrysa polita (assembly GCA_949715475.1). Lineage (NCBI taxonomy): Eukaryota > Metazoa > Arthropoda > Insecta > Diptera > Stratiomyidae > Microchrysa > Microchrysa polita. The sequence goes on along the minus strand of OX454416.1, from coordinate 111,363,518 downwards.
GCCGTCTTCTTGAAGAAAGCTTGGAGTAGATAGGTTAAACGTCAAAACTTTCCTGAATCCAGATGTTTCGGAAGACCCTTCAATGCTTTCGCAAAAAGTTCTCCAGGCTCTGCGCTTAGCTCCTCTTAAATATTTTTTGAAAGAGCTGAGTTGCTTTTTATATGAGTTTCAATCCGATTCAAGGCTTGAGGCCTTAGCTTCTTCTTCTTCTTTTAGCGGTACAGAAAGGTGTGAACCGCTGTGTATCTATATGGACTCGTTTTATAGTTCGTCGTCGTTTTCGTCCGTAATCTCCAGGGACAAAAACGTTGCAGCTGCAATGGGGTTTTCCCATTGTGAGAGGGGGGTGAGATTAGTGGGTGCAGCTGGGCATTGAAACAAATGGGCTACATCGTGTGGCGTGCCAGCGCAATTTGGGCATACGTTTTGTATATTTGGGTCTAAGCGAGATAGATACGAATTGAGGCGTGAGCAGAAGCCTGACCGAAGTTGGTCTAAAGTCACTCTGGTGGCTCTCGGGAGCCTAATCTCCTCAGGCGAAATAGGTGGTGGGAGCGCTGAGAGGACTCTGTTCGTACCTAAACTCGCAATAGACCTACTCACTTCCTCAGTGTGAATCATTGCAATGGCAGCCCGGTATGAATATTCATCGAAAGGATCCCTTTTGTAACCCTGGACCTCTCTCTCAAGGTCACGAAGGCCACGTTTGATGTTGCGTGGAGGGGGAATTTTGTCCATAAGGTTACGATTAGGATGATCCTCTCGATAACAACCTACTAAATATTGTTTTGTAAGTAGTCGACTGTGGTCACGTATTGGCATCAAATGTGTCTCCTGATGTAGGTGGTCCTGGGCAGACATCAGAAGGCATCCTGTAGCTGTGCGTAGAGCAGCATTTTGGCAGACTTGGATTTTGTTCCAGCTTGTGTTACAGAGACCTTGCGACCAAACTGGCGCCGCAAAATCAGCCGCTGCTCGACCCACCGCTTTGTAAGTGGCTCGCATAGTCTGTTTATCTTTGCCCTAGGTGCTACCAACCAGCCAGTGCTTTAAAAATTTTGTTCCTACTGCGCATCTTTTCACATACCGCTTCCGCGTGATGAGCTGAAGTCATCATTTTCTCAAAGTGAAGCCCGAGAATTTTTGGATTTGCAACAGCAGGAACTGGTTTGTTGCCAATACGTACCCCAACCGGCCACCTACAATCACCTGACCAGGTGGTAAGGAAGGTCGCAGACGATTTGGACGCTGAGATGGTTAGGTTTCTGCTATGGAAAAAGGCTTCTAGTCGCGCTAAATATCTATTGATATCTTCGCGCATGACATCCCTATCCGCTCCCGTGGCGAGTACAGTGCAGTCATCGGCATAAGAAATAACTTCAATGCCTCCCGGAGGTGTTGGGAGACCGGCCATGTAGATGTTAAACAAGGTAGGAGAGAGAACCCCACCTTGAGGAACACCTAATTTGATCTTTCTAAGTTTGGAACGACTGCTTCGAAACTCGGTGAAGGATTGCCTACCAGCTAGATAGTTGGCAATCCATCTTATCTCTTGAGTCGGAACATGCATATTGAGGAGGTTTGCCAGAAGCATGGAGTGATTAACCATGATGCCTTGCCATAGGGTGTACTGTGGTTTAGTCCGTCTATTACACGTGTAGTGATCGCGTCCAGAGCGGTGGTTGTACTATGCATGCGTCTGAATCCGTGCAATGGGGATCTAGCTTTGCATGTGAAACGAGAGTGGGGTGGATGAGGGCTTCCAGCGTCTTTGCTACAGGTGACAGGATCGTAATCGGTCTGTAAGAAGTTCCTAGTTTGGCACTTTTCCCTGGTTTAAGGCATGGGACTATGCGACCTTGTTTCCAGATGCCGGGGATGGCGAGCGTAGACATTGACAAGTGAAAGACTGCCGTGAGATACTCAATGGCAGGCATATCAAGATGTTTGAGCATGGCCATTGAAATGCCATCTGGTCCAAGGGCCTTAGAATTTTTTGCATTCTCAATGACTGTTTTAACCTGGTCCGGAGTATAAATTGGTACGGAGTCAACAATTCGGCTGCGAATCCGTCTTCTGATTTTGCGCTTGAGGCCATCGGACTTGGGATGTTCAATAAATTGTTTATTGAACTGGCTCGCACACTGAAGAGGTCTTAGCTCTATTGAAACTTCTTCTACGCGCAGCTCATAGCTCGGATCTTAGAGCTCACCCAAGCAAGTTTTTTCTTGCCTGCATGTGAAACGTCTGGGCACGAAGCAGTAAACGCAGTTTTTATAACATCAGTGAAGAGGTTTACCATATTGTCCATTGTTTGGAATATTTGGAAGGGAAGCTAAGCTGCAAGCATAGAGGTGGTGGTATAATGTCAATAAACCACAGAGATCCAGAGATGTTTAATTTTTGCCAACCAAATATGGTATTCTTCTTTGACTATAGTATTGGTTCCAATACTTAGTTACTGACCCTTTAAGAAGTGAATCTGTATTTTGATATTGGCTATTTTTGCCAGAGTTCGAAAGGAGGTGGTCGTGGGATATTAATTCAAATCAGGATATTTGTGAAATGCGTCGCGCCGTAGAAACTGATTCACGAAAATTTGCAGTTTGGTCGTTCTGTTACTGGTTACCGTGCACTTTACACAAGAGTATTGTGAAGCTTTAGAAGAAGCCGATTATGGGTTTTGGAGCGATTTTGTCCTAAATTTATTTATCCAAGAGAACCCCTTTATCTTCAACTGTGACTACCCTTCCAAATAGCAAGAATTTTGACTTGTTCATGAAAATCCCTCACAAAATGATTTTGAACCGAATTATTTCTCAGACGATAATAAGAAAACAAAACAAATTTTCCTGGGCGACTTCGAAAAGGTTGGCAACCATTGTTATATTATCTTATCAACGGAAATTATATCAACTGTGATCAGCACATTCACCAGCAAAGTATTCGCGTGAACACAAAAAAAAAATAGCTGAGGACCGCTTTATACATAGAGAAAAGTGAGAAAATTATAATAGCATCATGTAAAATCCGTACTTACCAACAAACTAATCGTATTCGAATCTGGATCCGGCTTAACACTCCCTGGCATGACGACTTGCAAATTCAACTCTTGAATGCATTGATCCAACTGATCAATCAGCTCTGGACTGACATTCACCGGATACGGTTTCATTTGATCATCCTCGGAACGGGTCTTGAGCGTACCAGAAAACGCTTCGATTACACCCAAATGGTAGAGTTGTCGTACGAGCGACAAAGCGCATGATTTACTCGCCGTTTGTTTGGTAGATCCTGTTTCACGGCCGGTAACGGTACGATTCAATTGACGTACGTAGATTTTCATTTCAGCTACAAAGCTCCTGTTGGATGGTAAAGAAGATTTATTCGCGAACAACGACGATAAAGTTGGGACTGAATTTTTGGGCAAAATCAAATAGGTTTGAAAATTTTGCACAAAATTCGGCGCCAACCAGGGTAGAGACTACGATATCTGAGAGATCAAAAATCAAGGCGACTTTTATTTATAATATTCTTTAAAGTAATTAAATAAGAAATGGAACATTTGCATTGAAGATTTTTGAAATGCTAATTCGCCTTTAGGGGAATTCGTCTTCGCTGCCCTTTTATACCATTTCATAACGTCGCGTGGCTCGACACTTCGCCCGTTCAGAAAGAAATATCTAACAAAAGTGTCCAGCGAGTATTGGCTAGTTATTTTGACACATCCATGGATTTATCGATCTGCTTCTGGTCTTGGGACTATCAAGTGAAACTTCCATCGATATCGCCTTCTTCGCGGGGTCTCAAACGGCTTTGAACATGGCAATACCAATCCATTTGTCAGTCTTCGAGCTTTTCGGCGATTAGTTGGTCGATAGATTGATTTGATCCATTATGATTAGACAAATTGACATTCTTTTAGGTCATTCGAAAACTAAAGAAATTTATTAATAGTCAAAAAAACGTTGTTGGACGGTGGATGTATCAAGCTCAAACAACTTATTTCAGAAATCCCATATGCCCATAGTGGGACTACAACTGCATGCAAAATCCACATTCAATGCAGGACACAGAGTTCATCTCCAGCCGGTACGACTAATAGTACATGGCGCCCAGCATCTCTCATCCCCTCTACTTATGCAGCGCGTCATGTATTATTAGGAGGGACATGACAATCCCCTTATATCCTCTTATATAGGACACGAAAAACACCCTGGCATCGATTTTTTTTGAGTGGGGCTATGTGCCGCATTTAATGTGGAGATTGTTAATTGTCTTCGGATGTTTGATCTCTCAGATATTAAAGTCGTTTCTTTAAAACGGAAATAAAATCATACCGTGCAGTAAAAAGGGTCTCATCTCTCTGCAATTACTTTGTCCCCGAATGTCAGGAGTCTGAGAAAGACAAGTGAAAATGAATGTGAATGAATTGATTTCCACTAGGCTTCACGATGCTTTTTGTTTTCGTGAGAATTTTTGAGTGCCGTATTCATTCAAATATTCACACAAAGTTCTAAGAAGTCTTCGAAGATTGTTGCAATCTCGTAATCATGCAGAGAAACCAGACCCCCCTCCTGCTGTAATGTAAAATAATAAAAAGTGTGTCTAGTTCGTAGGTTCGAGCTCAAGGACATTTGAAAAGTGAGCAGAAACCCACAGACTGGACTCGCAATAGGAAAAAGATAACATGCTCCACTTTCTTTGACTTGCAACATTTCAAATCAACGAAAGTAGATAAAGTACGCGCATGGCTTCTGGCCACGACTGATCTAGCCTTGAAGCTGCAAATATACCTGGAATGATCCGGTCCAATGGGCATGTACTTATAGTCCGCGTTAATCTTATTCATTTGCATGTACTGATGCAACTTGGCCTTAGCATTCTCAATGGTCCAATTTCCGTGAATTGTAGCATTCACATCGATTCCCTCCGCCTCTTCCATTCGCTTCTGTTCTTGCGCCCGATCAATAATGGGACGATAGGCATTGCCCAGATCCTGCGGTCCCATACCATCACGAAAAACGTTAGCAGCTTGATTTCTCATTAGCGGCGGTGGTCCCTCATTGTTATCGTCTCCGTCTCCCGTATCGGCTGGCCCGACGCCAATCGAAGCCTCCGCCGGAACATCCGCACCGGCTATTTTCCCGGTTCTAACCAAAAATTGGACAAAATCACGGGCAGCGTTTTTTTCTGCATCCTTTTTCACCGTTGAATTACCCGCGCCGACATACGGATAGCCGTCCACACGAACTTCACAAAGGAATCGTTGACGATGCTTGGGACCTGAGAAAAATGTGTGGTTTTAGCAAAACAGAGGGCAAATTGAAATTGATTTTTTCTAAACTCACCAGTCGGACGAACTTCATAGGTCGGCTCAAGGCGACTTTTCGCACAAAACGAGTGGAAAAAGGACTTTATATCTTGCGACATTTTAAGCCTCGTGAAAGCACACACTAAACGAAATCGAGTATATCGGATGAATCAGCAAAATACCAGAAATTCCAAATTGCAAAAATTTATCAAGACGCCCGTCAGCGAAAAGTGTGTTCCGCTATGGCGCCGGCTGAAATGAAAATGGCCGTTCTCGTCTTGGATTTCATTACCACAGTTCCGTTTCGTGTTATCGGAACATATGAACATATACGCGCAGTACTGCCATATGCGATAACACATGTATGTCACTGCGACATTTCTTATCAGCTGGCCATTTCTTCTCCATAGTGAATTTACTGCTTTTCCATTAATTGCCTGTAATTAGTTTTCTTTGAATTAAAAAGCAATTAAAATCAATCAAAATGAGCGCATCTGTTGATCCACGTCGTAAGGATAAAGTTATCTATAAGAGCCCGGCCAACCAGGGCCAAGGTGCTGGAGAGGATCTCATGCCTGACTACATGAATATTTTGGGTACGTCTAGACTTTGCCAACATAGGTTGAACTTTTTATGAATTCGTGAAGCTAATAGTGACGGTTTGTCTTTTAGGAATGATCTTTTCGATGTGCGGTCTGATGATGAAGCTGAAATGGTGTGCCTGGTTCGCTTTGTATTGCTCTTGCATAAGTTTTGCTAATTCGCGAGTTAGTGACGATGCTAAGCAGGTAAATAATTTAACTAGAAACAAATCATTTTTGTTAATTATAATTAGCTATGCTTGGGTTAACATATTACGATCAATTTTCAAATCATACCGTTCGTGTGAACCATGGAATTGACCATGCAAGAAGGTCAGGTCATTTGATGGTCAAGAAACTACCCTGAAAAGATCACCTCAGTAAGCAGTAATCTGGGACAGGGAAAAAATGAAAAGAAAGAAGGGAGGAGATACCATTGGTATCAAAGCTAAAGGCCACCTAGTTCTACTGTTACTATACATAATTCGTTATCATCGCACACTACCGGGGAAGACTCGAGAAGGATGTTCTTCTTCTTTTAGCGACACGGAAAGGTGTGAGCCTCTGGGCATCTATATGGATTCGATTTATGGTTCGTCATATTATTGTTGTAATAGCGGCACAAATGGGGAAACATTCAATGTAAGTTGCACATTGTGATTCGAAGAGGGTGGGCATTCCATCCTCGAGGTCTAGATTTAAAAAGAAAGCTGCTTCGATGGGTTGTGCCCATAACGCAAGTGGTGTGAGATGCGTAGGAGCAGCTGAGCAATCGAAAATATGGTCCACGTCATGTGGACTGGTTCCGCAGGCTGGGTAGTTGTTGGCGACTTCATTATTTATTCGTGATAAGTAAGAGTTTAGTCTTAACACAGCCGGTGATGGTGCGTAGTGCTGTATTTTGGCAGGTTTGAATGTGGCTCCAGTTAGTGTTGCAGAGACCATTGGTCCACGTTGGTGCTGCGTAATTGACTAAGGGGCGACCGATCGCTTTATACGTAGCCAAGAGGGTTTCTTTGTCTATTAATATTTTGTTCCTGCTTCTAAGTTTGGAACATATATTTTCGGCGTGGGTGTGTAATTTTTGGAGTTGTCCAGCGTGACACCAAAGATTTTGGGAGTCCTGGTGGTTGGGGAGTCAACGTAGATGGGCAGTTGTGTGTTATACTCTTGATTGAAGCTTGTGAATAATGTGGCGGAGGACTTGGGCGCAGATAGCTTCAGGTTTTTATTCACGAAGAAAGCGTTGAGAACCTGCAGGTATTCGTTTATCAGATCGCACATTTCGGAAATGTTGTTACCAGTTGCCCTGATGGTGCAGTCGTCTGCGTATAAAAATAACAGGCGCGACAATCCAACATTGGACTAAGGCCGCAGGATGTGTTAGTGACATCCTATTTCCAAGATCTTATCTGCGCACTAACCGCTAGATCAGCCAGACTATGAGATGATTTGTAATCCCGTTGGTGGTGTGGGTAATCCTGACATGTAGAGGTTGAAGAGAGTGGGGCATAAGACTCCACCCTGGGGAACGCCTTCTTCTTCTTCTTGTAGCGGTGCAGAAAGGTGTGTAATCTCTGTGCATCTATGTGGGTACGGTTTATGGTTCGTCAATGTTTGTGTCCGTGAGGTCTAAGGACAAAAACATAGCTGCTGCGATAGGGTTTTCCCACAGTGAGATAGGGGTTAAGTCAGTGGGCGCAGCTGGGCATTGAAACAAGTGACCCACATCGTGTGGAGCGCCAGCGCAGTTTGGACATATGTTTTGAATGTCCGGGTTAATGCGAGAAAGGTACGAATTGAGGCGTGAACAAAAGCCCGACCGAAGTTGAGCTAATGTCACTCTGGTGGCTCTCGGGAGCCTAATCTCCTCAGGCGAAATGGGTGGAGGGCGCACTGAGAGGACTCTGTTCGCACCTAATCTCGCAATAGACCGACTCACTTCTGCAGTGTGAATCTCAGCGATGGCAGCTCGGTATGCATCATCGTCGTAAGGGTCCCTCTTGTATCCCTGGACCTCTCTCTCTAGGTCTCGCAAATCACGCCTGACATGTCGTGGTGGAGGAATTCGGTCCATGAGACTGTTGTTGGGATGATTCTCACGGTAGCAACCAACAAGATATTGTTTGGACAGTAGGAGATTGTGGTCACGTATTGGCATCAATTTTGTCTCTTGATGTAAGTGATCCTGGGCAGACATCAAGAGGCAACCTGTGGCTGTGCGTAGAGCAGCATTTTGGCAGACCTGAATTTTGGTCCAGTTTGTATCACATAAACTATGTGACCAAACTGGGGCTGCATAATCAGCAACTGCTCGACCCACCGCTTTGTATGTGACTAGCATGGTTTCTTTATCCTTGCCCCAGGTGCTACCAGCTAGTGCTTTTAGGATTTTATTCCTACTGCGCATCTTTTCACAAACGGATGCTGCGTGATGAGCTGACGTCATCATGTTCTCTAAATGGAGCCCGAGAATTTTAGGATTTGCAACAGTAGGAATTGGATTGTTGCCAATACGTACATCAACCTCCCACCGACAATCCACCGACCAGGTGGTAAGAAATGTCGCAGAAGATTTAGACGCGGAGATGGTGAGGTTTCGGCTTTGGAAGAAAGCCTGTAATCGTCCGAGATAGCGATTAATTTGGAGGCGCATTTCATCCTTATCCTCCCCGGTGGCGAGTACGGTGCAATCGTCTGCGTAGGAAATCACCTCGATTCCTTCCGGTGGTGTAGGAAGGCCGGACATGTAGATGTTGAACAGAGTGGGGGAGAGTACCCCTCCCTGTGGAACACCTAATTTGATTTTCCTAAGCTTAGAACGTTTGCCACGAAACTCAGTGAAGGAATGCCGACCAGCTAGATAGTTTGCAATCCAACGGATCTCTTGAGCAGGGATATGCATATTCAGTAAGTTAGCGAGAAGCATCGAGTGATTGACATTGTCAAAAGCACTCGTTAGGTCAATTGCCACAAGAATCGTTCTGTGGCAAGGACGTCTGTGGTTTAGCCCATTACGGATGCGTGTAGTGATCGCATCGAGGGCTGTGGTGGTACTATGCATTTTCCTGAAGCCGTGCTGGTGAGGTTCTAGCTTAGCATGCTTAACAAGAGTGGGGTGAATAAGGGCCTCTAGCGTCTTTGCGACAGGTGAAAGTATTGTTATGGGTCGGTAGGATTCACCGAGACCAGCGCTTTTACCCGGTTTGAGACAGGGGACAATCCGTCCTGTTTTCCAGATTTCAGGGATGGCAAGCGTGGACATCGACAAGTTAAAGGCTGCCGTGAGATACTCAATGGCTGGAAGGTCGAGATGTTTCAACATGGCCATCGAAATGCCATCGGGTCCGAGGGCCTTTGAATTTTTAGCATTCTCAATGACTTTTTTAACCTGGTCCGCAGTATACGATGGTATAGTGTCAACATTTCTGCTGCGAATCCGTCTTCTAATTTTACGCTTTAAGCCATCGGACTTGGGATGTTCAATAAATTGCTTATTGAACAGGCTTGCGCACTGAAGGGGTTCGCTGGTGCTCTTATGGCCAAATTTGATGGCATTATTGCCCTTTCCTTTCCTAGGATTGGATAGGGCGCGGACAGTAGACCATAGTTTACTGACACCTTCATTGAGGTTGCAGTCATTTAGGTGCTCGTTCCATTTCGCCTTCCGATAGTCTTTTACTTGTCGGTTGATTTCGGAGTTAAGCTCCTGAATTCTGGGATCACCTGGGTGAGCGCGTCGGATGTTATCTCGTTCATCGGCTAATCTGGCGGCACTGGTAGGGAAATTAGGTCGAACTTTCGGGATACGTCCAGCAGGAATAAAACGTGCCGCTGCTTTGGCAATGACGTTCCTAATATTTCTTTCGGCCTTATGAACGTTAGTTGGTGTGGGTAGCTCGATGAACTTCGCCGACGAGTATGCTTTGAAACCCTCCCAATCGGCTTTCTTGTGATTGACAAACGTTCGCTTCTCAGACTTAGTCAGGTTTGCTGGTTTGTCAACTCTTATTATGATTGGGAGGTGATCGGACGAGAGAGCAGTGTGCGTCTCCCATCGAGTAGCACTGATTAGGCTGGCACTTACAATAGTTAAGTCAGGAGAGCTACTGCAAGTGCCTGTGACTCGAGTCGGCGAGTCTTCATTGAGTGGACAGAAATCTGAGGCGTCTAGAGATTCGGCAATAGCTATACCCCTGGCATCGTTGTTGAGGTCAGAATGCCAGAGCTCATGGTGCGCGTTAAAGTCACCAAGAATGATCCTGTGCTCTCCAGATAGGAGAGGACCAATATCGAAACGATAGCCAGAAGGGCAACTAGAGTGTGGTGGAACATATACATAAAAAATTTCGATATTAGTACTCCCTGATGAAACTGAGATGGCTTGCATTTCCGCCGTACCGTCGACATCTACATCTAATACACAGTAATGTACGGACTTGTGTATTAGGAAGGCAAGTCCACCTCCAGGGTGAGAATCATTCCTGGCGGCTGGTCTATCTTTGCGCAGTATAACGTAATTGCCATGGACGCTAAGAGACGAGTTCGAATGGAGCAAAGTCTCCTGGATAGCAGAAATCAGAATTCTGTTTACACTCATGAAGTGAGTGATCTCGGTGATTTTTTGGCGAATGCCGTTGCAGTTAAACTGCAATAAGGACAGTGGAGTGAAAACCGCTGGAGGAGGAGCAGGGGTTAAACTAGGCCTAGCATTCATGATCATATTGTTTGGGGGTGCTGGGGGCTGAGGAGGAGGTGGAGGGCTAGGAGCAGCCCTTGGTCGCCCTGTATTTATGCATCCCGGTGCAACATATGCTGTGGAGTGCTGACCAACCCTTCTCAGGCCAGAACACCTGAGATGTACCCATTCCAAGCAACAATTACACTGCACTGACCTGGCATTCGTACCGATTCGTTGGCCGCAAACACTACAAAACCATACCTCTGGGCCTGGATTTGTTTCAATGCCGGCGCGAATTAATAAAATTGAGAGCAGCCGCGCCGAGATGTAATGCTCCCAATATGACGAAAAAACACATAACTCGAATCCACACATATACACAGACAAACACAACCTTCCTGCATCGAACCTTCAGGGCTCTTGCCAGGGATCGGCTTCAAACCCATCAACGAGCGGCTATGTGCGATCCGCATTACGACCCGTTTCGCTAATCTCTGGCTCATTAATGCGAAGTAAAAGAAGACGCGATTAACAACGACCTAGAAACACTCTTCGACTCACTTCCATCAAACGACGTCAAGCTGCTGCTAGGAGACTTTAACGCCAAAGTCGGAAACGAAAACTGGCATAGGGGAACTACTGGAGGTCATAGCCTCCACGACGGAAACAACAACAACGGTCAGCGACTTATCGACTTCGTGAGCGGCAGAAACTTGGTCATAAGCTCTACATGCTTCCCTCATCGACGAATCCATAAGCAGACCTGGAAGTCTCCAGATGAATACACCGTGAACCAGATCGATCACGTACTGATCAGCAAGAGATGGGCTTCTAATGTCTTAGATGTTCGATCCTATCGAGGAGCCAACTGCGACTCCGATTACTATTTGGTGAAGACGACCTACCGGTGCAGAATCTCTTCGGTGCACCTAACGAGAATCAACCCTGCCAAGATCTTCGAGGTTGACAATTTGATTGATGCGTATACTACAGCACTTGAGGAAAAACTGTCGCCCATCCTTGATAACATCAATAATTTAGGCATCCATGAGTTCTGGGACAGCATCAAAGGAGTCGCAGAAGAGGTCGTGGGCTATAAAGGCCGGCGCAGACGAGCAGACTGGTTCGACGACGAATTCAGGGCCTCGATTGAAGCGAAAAATGAAGCCTATCGCCAATATACACAACGCGCATCCCGAGCCAAGAAAGAAAGATACAACGAACTTCGGCGAGTATCTAATAGGTTAATTAGACGTAAGAAACGCAAACATTTTGACGAGCAGTTACAGCAAATAAACCAAAGATTAGCCAGTAAGAACATTAGACAGGCGTACAAACTTATAAAAAATGTCAAGAACGGATATCAACCCAGGACAAGCCTATGTAAGGACAAGGATGGTAACATCATCAGCGACATCGAAAGCGTCAACAAACGATGGGCCTCGCACTTTGAAGAGCTCCTCAATGTACTATCAACATCCCCCACGGAGCCAGCTCTTGTGCAGTTAACCGAACCAGGCTCTCCCATTCAACCTCCAACAGTAGAGGAGGTGAGTCTTGCCAGTCGCTTCAAAATAATAAAGCATCCGGCGCTGACGAGATCCTAGCAGAACTGCTGAAGCATGGTGGAACGTGCCTGACCAACGCTATACACGTGCTACTGCTGAAAATATTTAACGACGAGGTGATCCCCGAAGATTGGCGCAAAAGCATAATCTGCCCAATCCACAAAAAGGGTGACAAGCTGAAGTGTGAGAATTACAGGGGCATATCATTAGTTTGTATGGCCTATAAGATTTTATCAAAAATTCTTGAAAAGAGAATTAATCCGTACGCAGAAGGAATCATTGGCGAGTATCAAGGCGGCTTCAGACCTGGTCGCTCAACGACCGATCAGCTTTTCACAGTGAAGCTACTACTCCAAAAGTGCTGGGAATATAACATCGACGTATACCAAATCTTTGTCGACTTCAAGCAGGCATACGACAGTATCGATCGATGTGTACTGCACAACATTATGCTGAATTTTGGTATACCGGCAAAGTTAGTGCAACTCACAAGGATAACGATGACTAATACCGTCTCGCAGGTCATAGTGCAGAACCGACTCACTGACCTATTTGAAACTCGTACTGGACTCAAGCAGGGCGACGGGCTGGCGCCCACGCTCTTCAACCTTGCTTTGGAGTATGTAATTCGAGCCATGTGTAATGAGGGTGACTGAAAAATCCTTCAAGCTTGGACATCGGACACGGCGGCGGCATACGATGGTCGGCAGCTCTGTACGGGAAGTGGGATGGGTCCTTGCCAGTCCGGTGTCTCCTTTCCATCACAGTAAAAAAAAAACGTATGCCATTTCACGGACAAACACTGGGAGCTAAAATTGGGGGAAAAAAAACGAGCGAACTGAAACACCATCGAAGCATCCAAGCACGGAATCCAGATGTTGGGATTCGGGCCATGTCCCACCGCAACCTATAGATCTTCTGGCCACTGTTAGAAGACCTCCCTAAAAAAAAATCAAAAAAAAAAAAAATGCGTTCGGGTGCGCCTACATATCCACTCTGAAAGAGCCCGGAAAGGAATAGATTCAAGGGGTATAAATTACCACATGTTTATTGGTTATAGCGCGAATACAAAATATATGTATGTGCTAGTGTGAACATTCGATTGTCTGTCTGTCTATTCAATTTACATTTTCTAACCCCAACACAAGGTAAAATTACTATTTAGGTCAAGAAAAAATGTACAATATACAAAAAAAAATGGAGTACTCACCAAGCTGCAACTCGAACGGCCGTTGAAGATGCGACGAGGCTAGATTTTTTTTTTAATGGTAAATTTGGGGGAATAAGAAATTAACTACACAGAAAATCGGAAAAAAAAAATCTAAATCGTGGAAAAAATAAGTACGTTAAGATCCAGAACAAAACAAAACTAGTGCAGGCAAAAGGCCAATAAAAAGAAGAAAATTCATGACGCGCAATAAACTATAAAAAAAAAAAATGTTACGTTGTTCGGTGTCCTCGTATCCTCAGTCGCATTAAATGGTACACTGTGGACAAGGTCGCTTGCCGATGCACACGCCTTTCCGTTCGTCCGAATGCATTCCACTAAAAATCCGCACAAAGCTGCTGGTGGCGGAGCACTACGTGCTGACAGAGCACTCTAACCTTAAATGGTACGCTGTGGACAAGGTCGCTTGCCGATGCACACGCCTTTCCATCCGTTCGAGTGAACCCTATTAGAAGTCGCACAAAACTGCTGGTGGCGGAGCACTACGTGCTGACAGAGCACTTGGGTACGCTGTGGACAAGGTCGCTTGCCGATGCACACGCCTTTCCAACCGTTCGAATGTCGCACAAAACTGCTGGTGGCGGAGCACTACGTGCTGACAGAGCACTTGGGTACGCTGTGGACAAGGTCGCTTGCCGATGCACACGCCTTTCCAACCGTTCGAATGTCGCACAAAACTGCTGGTGGCGGAGCACATGCAGCTGAGCGGTGGCGTAGCACCTGTTCGCCAATCGAGCACTCTTAAGTGGCTGGCGGAGCACTTCCGTTTTTTTTTTAACAGCGCCAAAAGCACAAAACACCACAAATAAACAATTTCGGACTTAACTTTAAGACCACGGGGTGTGACTTTTAATTTAAGTTTTAACTTTTCTAACAAAACAAAAAAAAAAACTTTTTTTTTTTCTAAGTTTAACTTAAAAATTTAAAAAAATGTTGCCGGCAATTTTACATCCGGACTTCTCCGCGAACAAAGACTGAATCCTCTCTTGTTCCTTTGTTCCCATTTTACACGGCAAAATCGATTCACCGGAATCGAAAAAAAACCGAAATCTTGCAATTTGTATTTAAACTCTATATGAAAAAAACAAAATCGGTAAATTTCATTTTAATCCTATATGGAAAAAAATAGAATCGGTAAATTCTATTTCAATCCCATATAGAAAAAAAATGAAATCCGTAATTCCATATTAATTCCATATAAAAAAAAATAGGCAAATGGTAAGTGAAAAAAAAGGTCATTGCCCATTTTCACATAGGAGTTCCCACTCCTTTAAACTTCCAAAATTCAAATTCATATAGTGCATATAGCACCCACCACTAAATTTGTCAATTACATATTGTATGCAAAAATGCATAGAATTTGCATATAAAGTATGCATATCTCATGCTATGCGTACCATCACGAATAGTAAGTACTCGCTCTTACTGCATCCTCTCATATCATTACTCTCACTGCAACAATAGATCAAAGTGCGTGTTAGGTCTGTGCGTGTGATAAGATCAGAAATAGAAATTCTGATAACGAATCACACAGCATAGCGATTCTGTATAAGAGTACTGATATGAGAGAATGTATTAGATAGTTTGCTGCTAGTACAAGTGCAATTGTGCTGTGTCATTTTCAGTTGTGTCGTTGACGACGACACTAGCAGAAAATGACAATAATTGCTGCACGGATAAAGATGCATTTATTACACATGAATATGGACAGCAGCGGAACGCTACTCATCAAGTCGACTCATTTAGTAGCGTACGCCGACGATATCAAACTCATGTCTCGAAGATTGGGTGATGCAGAAAGCCTTCTGCATAACCTCAACAACGCCGCAAAGGATGTTGAACCACATATAAACGAAAGCAAAACAAAGGCCATGATGCAATCGGAAACAAAGACGCCAGCAAATTAAGAGTGGGGGACCTTAATATCGAGTATGTATACAACTTCAACTATCTGGGTTGTAACTAATCAAAGGACGCCAACGAAAGCGACGAAATTAAGCGACGGATACAACTAGCCAATAAAACATATTTCTCGGTCCTCCCTATAATTAATTCGAAACTTGCGCACAGGAACACGAAGCTCCGCGTGTACAAAACTATCATCCGACCCGTGCTATGTTATGGCTGCGAAACATGGACCCTCACCCAAGCCTCCGAAATTTTGCTTGACCGATTCGAACGAAAGGTCCTTCGGCGAATTTTCGGGGCCGTTCGCGAGCGAGATCAATGGCGTATCCGGTACAACCATGAGTTGTATCAATTGTACGATGAGCTGGAAGTATCGAAAATCGTGAAGCTTCAACGTTTGCAATGGGCGGGGCATGTACAACGGATGGACGATAATCGCATGCCAAAAAAAGTGATGAACGCACAACGAATTGACGGAGCGAGGTTGCGTGGACGACCGAGAGCTTGCTGGGAGAACTCCGTAGGTGAAGACGCCCACCAGCTGCTGGGCTTCCGAAACTGGAGGACGATGTCACGTAACGGCGACAATTGAAGGTCAACGATTCAGGCGGCCAAGGCCCAACGTCGGGCTATCGTGCCACATTGATGATGATGAGAGATGCGCAGGAGCAGCTGAACAATCGAAAATATGGTCCACGTCCACGTCATGTGGACTGGTTCCGCAGGCTTGGCAGTTGTTGGCGACTTCATTATTTATTCGTGATAAGTAAGAGTTTAGTCGTGGGCACCAGCCGGATCGAAGTTGAGCTAGGGTGGTACGGGTTGCTCTTGGTAGTGACTCTTCATCTGGAGATATGGCAGGAGGTTTAGTGCCAAGTACACGGTTGTTCGCGAGACTTTGAGTGGCTTTATGAACTTCGGATGTGTGTAGATCTGCAATGGCTGCCTTGTTCTTCTTCTTCTTTTAGCGGTACAGAAAGGTGTGAACCGCTGTGTATCTATATGGACTCGTTTTATAGTTCGTCATCGTTTTCGTCCGCAATCTCCAGGGACAAAAACGTGGCAGCTGCAATGGGGTTTTCCCATAGTGAGAGGGGGGTGAGATTAGTGGGTGCAGCTGGGCATTGAAACAAATGGGCTACATCGTGTGGCGTGCCAGCGCAATTAGGGCATACGTTTAGTATATTTGGGTCTATGCGAGATAGATACGAGTTGAGGCGTGAGCAGAAGCCTGACCGAAGTTGGGCTAAAGTCACTCTGGTGGCTCTCGGGAGCCTAATCTCCTCAGGCGAAATAGGTGGTGGGAGCGCTGAGAGGACTCTGTTCGTACCTAAACTCGCAATAGACCTACTCACTTCCTCAGTGTGAATCATTGCAATGGCAGCCCGGTATGAAACTTCATCGAAAGGATCCCTTTTGTAACCCTGGACTTCTCTCTCAAGGTCACGAGGGCCACGTTTGATGTTGCGTGGAGGGAGAATTTTGTCCATGAGGTTACGATTAGGATGATCCTCTCGATAACAACCTACTAAATATTGTTTTGTAAGTAGTCGATTGTGGTCACGTATTGGCATCAAATGTGTCTCCTGATGTAGGTGGTCCTGGGCAGATATCAGAAGGCATCCTGTAGCTGTGCGTAGAGCAGCATTTGGCAGATTTGGATTTTGTTCCAGCTTGTGTTACAGAGACCTTGCGGCCAAACTGGCGCCGCAAAATCAGCCGCTGCTCGACCCACCGCTTTGTAAGTGGCTAGCATAGTCTCTTTATCTTTGCCCCAGGTGCTACCAGCCAGTGCTTTAAGAATTTTGTTCCTACTGCGCATCTTTTCACATACCGCTTCCGCGTGATGAGCTGAAGTCATCATTTTCTCAAAGTGAAGCCCGAGAATTTTTGGATTTGCAACAGCAGGAACTGGTTTGTTGCCAATACGTACCCCAACCGGCCACTTACAATCACCTGACCAGGTGGTAAGGAAGGTCGCAGACGATTTGGACGCTGAGATGGTTAGGTTTCTGCTATGGAAAAAGGCTTCTAGTCGCGCTAAATATCTATTGATATCTTCACGCATGACATCCCTATCCGCTCCCGTGGCGAGTACAGTGCAGTCATCGGCATAAGAAATAACTTCAATGCCTTCCGGAGGTGTTGGGAGACCGGCCATGTAGATGTTAAACAAGGTGGGAGAGAGAACCCCACCCTGAGGAACACCTAATTTGATCTTTCTAAGTTTGGAACGACTGCCTCGAAACTCGGTGAAGGATTGCCTACCAGCTAGATAGTTGGCAATCCATCTTATCTCTTGAGTCGGAACATGCATATTGAGGAGGTTTGCCAGAAGCATGGAGTGATTAACCTTATCAAACGCATTTGATAGGTCAATCGCCACCATGATGGTTCTATGGCAAGGTGTACTGTGGTTTAATCCGTCTCTTACACGTGTAGTGATCGCGTCCAGAGCGGTGGTTAAACTATGCATGCGTCTGAATTCGTGCTGATGGGGATCTAGCTTTGCATGTGAAACGAGTGTGGGGTGGATGAGGGCTTCCAGCGTCTTTGCTACAGGTGACAGGATCGTAATCGGTCTGTAGGAAGTTCCTAGTTTGGCACTTTTCCCTGGTTTAAGGCATGGGACTATACGACCTTGTTTCCAGATGTCGGGGATGGCGAGCGTAGACATTGACAAGTTAAAGACTGCCGTGAGATACTCAATGGCAGGAAGATCAAGATGTTTGAGCATGGCCATTGAAATGCCATCTGGTCCAAGGGCATTAGAATTTTTTGCATTCTCAATGACTGTTTTAACCTGGTCCGGAGTATAAATTGGTACGGAGTCAACAATTCGGCTGCGAATCCGTCTTCTAATTTTGCGCTTGAGGCCATCGGACTTGGGATGTTCAATAAATTGTTTATTGAACTGGCTCGCACACTGAAGAGGATTGCTTGTTTCTTTTTTGCCGAAGGTTATGGCTATATTGCCCTTATCTTTTGTGGGGTTCGAAAGGGCACGGACAGTGGACCATAACTTACTGGCACCTTCATTAAGGTTACAGTCATTGAGGTGCTCGTTCCATTTGGCCTTCTTGTAGTCTTTAACTTGTCGCTGTATTTGGATATTGAGTTCCCGAATTCTGGGGTCACCAGGGTTAGCGCGCCTAATGTTGTCACGTTCATCAGCTAACCTTGCGGCACTTGTTGGGAAGTTTGGACGAACCTTTGGAATGCGCCCTGCAGGGATGAACCGTGCCGCAGCTTTGGCAATGACGCTCCTAATGTTCCGTTCGGCCTTATGTATATTGGTGGGAGGGGGAAGCGCGAAGAACTTCGATGACGTAAATGTTTTGAAACCTTCCCAATCAGCTTTTTTTGTGATTGACAAAAGTTCGCTTCTCTGACTTGGTCAGGTCAGCTGGTTTGTCAATTCTGACTATGATTGGGAGGTGATCAGAGGGAAGACCAGTAAGTGTTTCCCAGGAGGTCTCACTAATTAGGCTAGCGCTGACAATTGTAATGTCTGGTGAGCTAATACAATTGTTTGCATCACGGGTTGGAGAGTTTTCATTGAGGGTACAGAAACCTGATGCGTCCAGAGATTCGGCGATAGCTTGACCCCTGGCATCGTTGTGAAGCGCGGAATGCCAGAGTTCATGATGGGCATTGAAGTCACCAAGAATGATCCTGTGCTCTCCATTAAGAAGAGGACCAATATCGAAATGGTAGTTTGTACAGCTAGAATGTGGTGGTATGTAGATATTAAAAATTTCAATATTGGTGCTCCCTGATGAAACTGAGATGGCTTGCAATTCCGCCGTACCGTCTGAAACTACATCTAATACACGGTAATGTACGGACCTGTGTATTAGGAAGGCAAGTCCACCTCCAGGGTGAGAATCATTCGTGGCGCCTTCTCTGTCCTTGCGTATGATGATATATTCACCTTCAGCGTTGAATGGTGAATTCGCGTGGAGTTTCGTTTCTTGGATGGCTGCAATCAGGATTCTGTACTTTCTCAAGAAGGTTGTGATTTCAGGAAATTTCCCTAGGATGCCATTACAGTTGAACTGCAATATGGACACCGGTGTAAAAATTGCTGGCGGAGGGGCGGGAGTTAAGCTGTGTCTTACGTTCAAGGCAACATTATTGGGGGGAGTAGGGGGCGTTGGTGGAGGGGAGGGGCCTGGTATTACCCGAGGCTGCCCAGTATTCCTACAGCCTGGAGCAACAAATGTACCTTCTATGTAATGACCCATCCTTCTCAAACCGGAGCATCTGAAATGCACCCACTCCGAACAGCAACTACACTGAAATGACCTGGCATTAGAACCGATACGTCGGTTGCAGACACTACACATCCATACCAAGACAGGGCCTGGATTTGCTTCAATGCCGGCGCGTAAGAGGAGAATTGAGAGCAGCCGCGCCGAGATGTGATGCTCCCAATATGACGAAAAAACATATATAACGAGTCCATACATATACACAGACATACACAACCTTCCTGCATCGAGACCTTCGAGGCTCTTGCCAGGGAGGCGTTTTGGCAACTCTTGGCCGTTTGTTGTAGCAAACGGGTGTGGTCCGCCCCGAAGAGGCGTATTGCAACTGCAAAATAATGCAATAAACAATGGTTGCCAGTAGGACCACTTGTAGTCGGAGTCATCGAAAGAAACTTTTTTGTAACGCTGGACTTCGAGCTCTATGTCCCTGATCGAACGTCTGATTCGGCGTGGCGGTGGTGTTCATCGAAAAGAGTCAGTCGGAGTCATCGAAAGAAACTTTTTTGTAACGCTGGACTTCGAGCTCTATGTCCCTGATCGAACGTCTGATTCGGCGTGGCGGTGGTGTTTTGTCCATGAGTAGGTTGCTCGGGTGGTTTGCTCGATAACATCCGACTAAATATTGCTTAGTGAGAAGTTCATTATGGCTCCTCAAAGTCATTAGAGGAGGACTTGGGCGCAGATAGCTTCAGGTTTTTATTCACGAAGAAAGCGTTGAGAACCTGCAGGTATTCGTTTATCAGATCGCACATTTCGGAAATGTTATTACCAGTTGCCCTGACGGTGCAGTCGTCTGCGGATAAAAATAACAGGCGCGACAATCCAACATTGGACTAAGGCCGCAGGATGTGTTAGTGACATCCTATTTCCAAGATCTTATCTGCGAATGAGATGATTTGTAATCCCGTTGGTGGTGTGGGTAATCCTGACATGTAGAGGTTGAAGAGAGTGGGGGATAAGACTCCACCCTGGGAAACGCCTTGTTTGATTTTCCTGAGCTTAGACTTCCCGTTTCTAAACTCTGTACAGGATTGACGACCGGCAATGTAATTAGCGATCTACTTATGGATGTACGGTGGTGTAATATTGTGGATAGAGTGTGGTTGACAGTGTCAAATGCTTTTGGCAGATCGAGAGCGACAAGGACGGTACGCTTGCATGGTTTCGGCTGGTTGAGTCCATTAAATATGTTGGACGTGATCGTATCGAGAGCAGTGGTGGTGCTATGCAGTTTACGAAAACCATATTGGTGATTGGCAAGCTGTATGTGCTCTAAAAGTTTCGGCAACACTAGTGCCACTGGATACAGGAGCGTTATTGGACGGTATGATTCTGCTAGAGTGTGGTCTTTACTTGGTTTAGGTATTGGGTTTATACGGCCTTTCTTCCATAACTCAGGAATGATGAATGATTTTACCGATAGATTAATAGTATAATCAATGGCCGGTGAATCGAGATGTTTCAGCATGATCATAGCAATGCCATCAGGGCAAGTCTTAATTGATTTGAGGTAACCTGAAGGTGTTGATCGGTGGTGCTGTCGCGGATAGCTCTTGTAATAGTGCGCTTGAGCTTATCCTTTTCGGGATGTTGATTGTTGATTGAATTTGTGAGCGCATTTGTCGTCGTTATTGTAGATCTTATCACCAAACTTAATGGCTACCTTACCTTTGGGTTTTGTGGGGATAGATAATGGTTCGTCATCGTTCTCGTCCGTGGTCTCCAGGGACAGGATCGTGGCTGCTGCGATGGGGTTTTCTCCACAGTGAAAGAGGTGTAAGATCAGTGGGCGCAGTTGAACATTGAAACAAATGTCCCACATCATGAGGTGTACCAGCGCAATTAGGGCATATATGTTGTATGCTCGGGTCTATACGAGATAGAAGCGAGCTGAAGTGATAGGAGAACGTTTTAAATTCGATAGATCCAGGTTCACATTCTTCCAGAAATTTAGACAAAAATGCGCATTTATCTGCCATATTTTACGGATAGAAGTCTAACGATAGATAAGTTAAAAACAGCCCTGATATGAGATATTTCAGCGTAATCATCAGTTCCGAGGGTCTTGGAGTTTATCAGTATTCTCAATGGCAGCCTATCTTAGTAGTAGTTCGGCTGCAAGGGAATCTCTAAGAATCATAAGCATGTGCTCATTTTTATGCTGATCACTGATACAACAATGACATCTATTTTTTTATTTCCAGGTCTTATCATCGTTCATGTTGAGTGTTAGTGCAGTCGTTATGTCCTATCTGCAAAATCCCGCTCCAATGACACCGCCATGGGCATCATGAAAGTATTAAATACACAAAATAAAATTTGAATGTGTTTTGGTGTTAGCATTTTATATTTTTTGTTTCCTCAAAATCTATAATTAATGACATTTTGTTTTTCTTCATTAAAATATCAAGGGAAATACATTAAATCTAAAAAAAAAACTAAAATCGATGTGGTTTTATTAAAAAATGGGCTATAATAATTCTCTATTGAATCTCATTTAAAATATTGCGTTGCGATAATGTACGATTTTAATTCTTTGGATAAATATTCTCCTTCAATGATAGCTAATTTTATGCATACTATTATTAGGCCTCCATTACACGATCACAAAATATCATATCGTTAAAGGTTTATTTTCCTCGGTACGACTCCAGCGGCTCGAGCGACAGCGACTCGCTCATTTCATATAAAACTCGTTTTTAGAATGAGCGAAAAATGAGTTTTTATATGGAATGAGCGAGTCGCTGTCGCTAGGGCGGCTGCAGTCGTGTTGAGGAAAATGTACCTTAAGCCTACTCCATTTCAATCGCTCTACGTATCAACATTTGTTTCGAATGAATCTAGTAGGCTTAATGATATGGTCGTGAAAATATGATTGTGTAGTTGCGGCCTTAAGGGCAGATTGTTCAATTTCGTTGTAAATTTAGCAGCCAGTTAAATTTCATGCACTGAACATGTTTGTTTACCGCATGTACAATAACTGAGAGACAAAGTTAGCATGTGATCGGCCCAACATTGTTTTTATTTAAAATCATTACTTTATCGTTTTATATTAGTCTATAAATTCAGCTCAGTTTTTATATTTATTTTTAATTCCTGTAAAATTAAATTGAATATAATAATGTGAACGGCCTGCTGCACAGTGAAACATACATATTAGCTACGTTTTTCCTCGTGCGATAAGTGTTATTCGGTTAGTTATAAAATTTAAATCATACGGCTGGACTTTTAAATCAATATTATTGTTTCTACTGCATTTCAGGCAACATGAGACTAATGTAATGTCTGCACAATTTCTTGCAAATATCAGAAAATTCATTTTGTAAACTAATAATAATTGCTAGTTTAGTTTTTCTCAACATTTTATAAAAATTACACTCACTTTCTCATTTTTTTTTCCTTTTCAATTTATGCAGATTTGCCAATTTAATGCTTTCTCTCGAATTTCATAAAACTATATTTTTTCTTTTGATCATAATATTCTTTGTATCATATCACCAGTCAAATATGTAATTTCATCAAGATTCATTTCTACAATTTTGTTTTTATCATTCGCTGTGTCTTGAACTCGACATCTGTGTTAAACTTCACCAAAGCTGTCGTGACCTGTACTGATTGCATGTTGTTGTGCTTCGGCCTGTCCGACCAGCATTGTATCGCATTGAATACAGCGCAGTGTAAATCTATTGACATCGGTGAATTGACGTGATGATTTGGCTTCGACAGCCAGTTGTTCAGCCTGTTGAAATACGCTCATCTCTTCGACGGGGAAGATGGTTTTCGGTGTACCGGACTGAAAATGAATAAATGAAATGATTTAGAAATTAATTGCCAAATAGAACCACAAAATAAAGAGAATGAAATGTTAATTTTTAAATTACAGTAGAATCTGAATATTATTTAAATTTTTGGAGATTTCGAGCAATCGAGTCTAAACATAAGAAAATTTGCGATAATGGTCTGAACATTTCATTAGTGAAGAGTCAGCTACAGGAGCTTCTTACACTTACGACCAGATAACGTAACTTGTGCAAAATACTAATCTGAGCTGGCAAATTCCACATTTTTAAAGTCACTACGCCGCAAATTAGGCAATCCAGCTTAAATACAAGTGTGAAAACCTTCTTATAGTCTATGAGCCCAATGCCGAAATATGTACCTTCATCAATCGGGAGAAAATGTGTACAGGTGGTGGTAGTTGTTGTTGTTGTAGCGGCGCAGGTAAGGGGGGAACTAGTGTCATTCGTAAATGGTTGGCATCCTCTCCTCAAGTTCGAGGCCTAAGAAGATTGCCACCTCAATGGGTTTTTCCCAAAGCGCAATGGGTGTTAGATGCGTTGGTGCGGCATTACAATTGAATAGGTGGTCCACGTTGTGTGGGCTGGCTCCACATGCTGGACAAATGTCTGCAATGGCGTTGTCGATACGGGACCAGAATGAATTCAGTCTGGAACACCATCCAGAGCTAAGCTGAGCCAAGGTGGTACGTGGCTCTAGGTAACTGTAGTTTGTCATTGGAGATATCTGGTGGTCGAGCTCGAAGGACACGTTTGAATGACAGATCATTCGTGGCTTTTGTTATCTCGCTAGTATGCAACTGCTTTAGAACCGCCTTGTAGTTGTTGGTGTTATCGAGGGGAACTCTTTTGAATCTTTGGACTTCCCTTTCCTTGTCCCTTAATGTACGTCTAACATGACGTCGATGTGGGGTTTTGTCCATAAGATCGAAATTCGGGTGTTGACTACGATAGCAACCAACAGTTTTCAGATTAAGCAGCTTAGTTTCTTGGTGGAGGTGATCTTGTGATGTCATGCGTACACATCCAGTGATTGTACGCATAGCTGCATTCTGGCACGTTTGAATCCGTTTCCATTGGGTGTTGCAGAGATTGTTTGTCCATATGGGTGCGGCGTAGTTTACCACTGAACGACCTATGGCTTTGTAAGTGGTGAGTAATGTCTCCTTATCAGTTCCCCATTTGCTGCCAGCGAGAGATTTTAAGATCTTGTTTCTACTCTTCAATTTGTCATATATATTATCGGCGTGGCTATTGAAAATGCCGTGATTGTCAATTGTGACGCCGAGAATTTTGGGGTGACGGACAGTGGGGACTTCGGTGTTGTTTACATCAATGTCTAGCCGTAGGTTATATTCCTGGTTGTACGTGGTAAAGAGGGTGGCCGAGGATTTGGGTGCTGATAACTTCAGGTTCTTGCTAATGAAGAAGATCTCTTCTAAGTAGTCGTTTATACGGTCGCACATGTCTGAAATATCGTTGCCGGATGTCATGATGGTGCAATCGTCAGCGTAGGATATTATGTCGATTCCTTCAGGTGGGGTGGGAAGCCCTGACATGTAGAGGTTGAACAAAGTGGGGGATAGAACTCCGCCTTGTGGTACTCCCTGTTTGATCCTTCTTGGTTTAGATTTCCCATTTCTAAACTCTGTGCTGGATTGACGTCCGGCAAGGTAGATTGCGATCCATTTAACTACATACGACGGTGTTGATGAGTTATGGAAGTCTGTCAGTAAGAGCGAGTGATTCACCATATCAAACGCTTTCGACAGATCCAAAGCCACTAGGATGGTACGCTTAAACAGCTTGGGCTGGTTGATTCCATTCAAGACCTTAGACATGATTCGGTCTAATGCAGTGGTGGTGCTGTGCATTTTCCTAAAGCCGTGTTGGTGATTAGCGAGTTGTATGTGCGTCGCAAGAGTTTTGTGTATCAACGATTCTAGTATTTTTACCACAGGAGATAAAAGCGTGATCGGGCGGTAGGATTCTCCTAAGGAGTGTTGTTTTCCATCTCTGATATGATGAATGTTCGAAGTGAAAGGTTCATCGTAGCAGCGATATACCCTAGGGCGGGTGTTTCGAGGTGTTTGAGCATTAGCACTGCGTCTGGTCCAAGCACGGGGTAAGACTAGCAAAAGCGTTGCTAGTGTACCTTTTACAGCCCATTCACATTGCCGGCGATGCGATGCGATGCGATAAGCTTCCTATCGCAAGAAAAAAAATTTCTTAGCATTTAGATAGGAACCAGCGCGAACCTGCCTGTACCATTCAGACTGCTTGCGATGCGACGTCGGGTTGTACGATGGAGAACTTTTCCATGTCGAATCATCGCGCTGTTTTGAAGAGGCAATGCGCATTGCGGCGGCCGGAATCTTCTACCAGCGACATGGGGGATGTGATTTGTGTTTGGATCGGGTTTGTAGTAGCACGGAGTTGTACGGTTGTACGATGGAGAACTTTTCCATGTCGATTCACCGTGCTGTTTTGAAGAGGCAATGCGCATTGCGGCGGCCGGAATCTTCTACCAGCGACATGGGGGATGTGATTTGTGTTTGGATCGGGTTCGTAGTGGCATGTTGTTGTAAGATGGAGAACTTTTCTATGTCGAATCATCGTGCTTTGAGCAGCTGTAAGGTGCCTTGTCGCCGAAGGGAGCGACATGGACGATACGATTTGTGTTTAGATCGGTTTCGTAGTGGCATGGTGTATTGTATGTATGTACATAGAGAGGCTGGTTTCGTGCTGTTTGATGCTGATATCGATATGAGAGGCATGCTTTGTGCAGATCGGGTTGCATTACCATTGGGGATATTTATATATATGTACATACATACATGTCGGATGCTGTATAATGTTATAGATTTGTACATATTAAATGAATGGATAGCCGTATGTATGTAATGTAATAATGGATCGGTCTACTAAAAAGCCTTTTTGGAAATTTACAGTGCTGTCCAACCCAGTTCGTAGCGTACGCGTACCCCCAAAAAAGGGCATTCGGATTTGACAGTTGTTGTTGTATAAATCTGTGAATGGGTCAAAGAAATAACATTTGTGGAAATATGCAGTGCAGCACAACCCGGGTTGCTGCGTATACTTACGTGTAAGAACATTTCGGACTGCGCATGTATTTGCAATGAATTATTGAAAGTAGTGATAGATAAGTGAGTTGTGGGAACATACGGTGACAAGAAAACCGGGGTACCATTTTGGGTCGGGCAACCCCAAAATTTTATTTTCTGTTTTTGACCTCAAATTTGGAATCAGCGGTCCATAATTCTTTTAGTGTTTCTTCCCACGCAGATTGCACGGGAACAGGGGTGCCGTTTTGATGCGGGCAACCCTAAAAAAATTTCCTTGTTTTTGACATCAAATTCGGAATCAACGACCCAAATTTACCTAGTGCTTCTGCCACGCCGATTGGACGAGTACTTCCCCGAGAAAACAGGGGTACAACTTTGGGGGGCGGGCAACCCCAAAAAAAAATTTTTTGTTTTTGACCTCGAACTCGGAATCAGCGACCCAAATTTACCTTAGTGTTTCTGCCACGCCGATTGGACGAGTATTTCCCCGAAAAAACAGGGGTACCATTTTGGGGGCGGGCAACACCAAAATTTTTTTTTTGTTTTTGACCTCAAATTCGGAATCAGCGACCCAAATTTACCTAGTGTTTCTGCCACGCCGATTGGACGAGTATTTCCCCGAGAAAACAGGGGTACAATTTTGGGGGCGGACAACCTCAAAAATTTTTTTTTTGTTTCTGACCTCCGAGAAATGGGGATGCCATTTTTTGGCCGGCAGGCTCATAAAAGTGCGCGTACGCTAGAAACTGGGTTTTATTGCACTACATGTTTCCAAAAATTACCTACCATTCATACATATTTGAACAACAATTAACACCAAATCCAAATGCCGCCCGAAAATTGTTTTGAAACGCGTAAACTAACACTTCCAGAAAGGTTACCTACCTCTTTCAGTCATTCATCATTACATGACCTACCTACAATTTATCTACAACCGAAGCGCCATGCCACGAAGTCGATATGAAATCATACCTTCGTACATACAGCAGCAAATCGCACGAAATAGCGCCGGTATAAAATCCCATTCGAAAATCAGGTTTTCTTGTCGTGGAAGAAAAAGCATCATCTCGCAACAAATCTCATCGCATCGCATCGCCCAGCCCGACACCGCAAGGAGTGTGCACACATCGCATCGCATCGCGTCGCATCGCATCGCCCGGCCCGGAAAAGCTCGGCGTCGCTCTGTATGTGTACGCGGCCTTAAAGCCATCCCAGTCAGCTTTTTTAAAGTTTGTGTACGTTTTCTTGTCGGGATGGACGATTTTCGACGGCATATCCAGCGTTAGTATGATTGGAAGGTGATCAGAGTACATCGTGAGAATTGACTCCCATGTGATGTCGTTGATAAGTCCAGGGCTAGCGATGGAAATATCTGGTGAGCTTGTGCAGGATCCAGTGATGCGAGTCGGTTTGTCGTCGTTTATTGGACAGAAATCTGATGCGTCCAGCTGATCGGCGATGATGTTACCTCTGGTGTCGTTGTGAAGGTTGGAGTGCCAAAGACTGAGATGTTCGTTGAAATCACCAAGCAGAAGACGATACTGGCCGTTTAGTAGAGGGTTAATATTGGCTTTGTAACTGGCGGGACAGCTGGAGACGGGTGGAATGTAAATGTTGAATTAGACGGATTAGACGGATAGACGATTAGACGGTTATCGCTTTTTGTTCCATGGTGTTGTCGGCGGAAGTGATATCAACGATGCTGTACGGTAGATTGTTGTGAATGAGGAAGGGCAAACCCCCTCCAGCATTGCATTCTCGGTCGTGTCTGATGACGTTATAGTTCCCGTGTGAGCTGAGCGAATGGTTGGAGTTGAGTTTGGTTTCTTGCACCATGATGTCTGTTTATGGAATCAGTAAGTTCGGCGATTTTATGTTGGAGTCCATTACAGTTTAGTTGGACGATTTTAGTGTTGGTGTAGTTAACATCGATGGTACGTGGAGCTGGGGTCAAATTAGGTGTAGGTTGAACTGTGCGTACAGGGTTTGCCGGTGTGGAAGATGTTGATAGTTGGGAACCTTGGTGGGGCGGTTGCTGGTTGGATGATGAAGAGCGTCGCCCACGATTTCTGCATCGACTCGTTTTGTAGGTTGCACCTCGTTGATTATAATGGGTAAGTCCTGAGCAGTTCTTTAGGTGAACCCATTCTCCACAGCATGTACACTAGACCGACGTTTGAACATTGGTCCAAATCCTGTTACCGCACACAGAGCACATCCATGGACCTGGATTTAATTCAATGCCGGCACGTATTAGTAGTGTGCGGAGCAGCTGGGCCGGCCAGGACTGCTCCCCAAGAGAAAAAATGGTGTTGAATGAATGACACGTAGTTTCCATCCCCGTCTTGCGTCGAAGGGGGTCGTTGCGACTCTTGGCCATGCCGAAGCATGGTTCCGGTTCGTAGACCCGGTCGCAGTAGGAACGGTGGTGCTAGTTCATCATCGATTCTGTTCAAAACAGCTGGTCAAAATTTTCGATTACTCATTAGGAAAATTAAGCAGTGTGTTAATTTTGAACATACTCATTTCGGTATCCTGGCTAGATCTGTCATATGAACATCAGTCAAGTAATATTTCTTTCCTTCACATATAAGGCCATATTCTGTATTGTGCACTTGGTATATTGGCGGTCAATGAACCGTTTCACATTGTGCTGAAACAGACACAGCCGAAACAAGATCGAACATTTGTACATACATGAATTCAGCAAGGATTCCGAATTGAGAATGTTCAAAATTTAATTTTCTAGGATCTACTTTGCCCATTCGAATCGGAAAAAATGTTCAAGGTACCAGTTGAGAGTCAGCCTACATAGTTTCGGTAGGGAGAAGCAAGATCTACCATATGAACATAAATTTAATCAGGTAACGTATAAAATCTTTTTAAAATTACATTTAGGATGTTCCTAGCGTATTTTTGCCTATTTTGAACCGATTAGAATCGGTTAAGGAATAGATTTAGAGTGATCATGCCACTCAAATTTGGAATAGCGAAACAATATATACTTTATGAATACAAATTGGTCAGGTGAACGAGTCAAATATGTCCGAAAATGCATTTTAAATGGTGTATTTCGGCTACTTTGAACCGGTTAAAATCGGTTCAGAGTCGTCAGCCTACTCTTCTTCGGTACGGTTAAGTGACATCTATTGTGTGAATATAAATTCTGCCGGTTACCTTACTGAAGGGGTTATTTTTTGGACCTTTGAGGCGGTCAGCATAGGTGAAGGAACCGAATTGGGTGCGTAATATTCCTAACAAGGAACCGCTAAATTTTAGGCTGACCAGCAGTTTTGAACAGAAGCGGTGCTGAACTACACCCTAAACATATTTTCAGCCCGTCACCTAATAAGGAAGGTATTTCGGCACTGGGCTCCTGTACTACTTTCTTCTTCTTCTCTGTACCGTAACCCCTTGTGGGATATGGTGCGTTCACTCAGCCGTTTATAGGCTACTTCGAGTCAACGTTACATTGCATATAGAGAAGCGTATATAATGTTGCAAGCACTATATATTTCCTGGACCACGCCGAGATTCGATCTCCGGACCTCTAGATTACATCATCGTAGAGTGCGACTCAACTAAGTGAGCCACAGAGCGTGTACTACTTTACCGACGAATTTTCATTAAATTTGTTGATGGATATGGATTCACCATTGTAGTGTAGTAGCACACCAACGTATTTGAATATGTATTTGTATTGAATTCGATTAAAATAAATCAGTCGTAAGAATAGTCATACAACTAAATGTACATATTACTCTTTCTGTAATTTGACTGTGGTTTGACTGGTAAATTTGAAAATTGTAAAGGGAATACGGGAGGCGGCTTATATGGACGCTTCGCCACTGGTAGGTAACATTTTGAAAACATGCAGTACAGTAAAAGCCGGCTTCAACGTTCTAGTGTCGAATTTGACGATTAAGTGCATAGCCCTTACCGCATTGTATGTGAACACATCGAGTGACGCAATGCTCGGCATCGCATTGCGAACGCCGCCTTAAAAGCAATCGGTCTAACGACGTAGAATCACTTGAATGGAAGTGAAGCCAAACATGCTGGATGTGGAGTTTCTTATGCTTATCGTTTTCCGTTTCTCCTTGAGGTACATATGGTATTTTGACAAACGTGGTCAGAAGCTCATTGATCGCCAAAAGGGAAACAGACTATGGAAAGAAAAACCTAAACTAAACATGGAAGTCCAAGAACTTCATCTGCAGCAGTCGAAGTAGACATGTACCGCCCGAATTGACCGTAAACGTAATGAGCACCATACGCCTAATATACACGGTACTGTTAACAAATTCGCACACTATTTTTACGAGTGGTAAAAAGGAGGGCAACAAGGAGTTTGAAGTAGCTTTCCTCGTGAGTAAGCAGCTCAAGGACCACGTTATCGGCTTCAAACCTATAAACGAGCGGCTGTGTGCGATCCGCATCAAGACCCGTTTCGCCAATCTCTAGCTCATTACTGCGCATGCCCCTACAGAAGTAAAAGAAGACGCGATTAAAGACGAATTCAATAACCACCTAGAAACACTCTTCGACTCACTTCCATCAAACGACGTCAAGCTGCTGCTAGACTTTAACGCCAAAGTCGGAAACAAAAGCTGGCATAGGGGAGCTACTGGAGGTCTCAGCCTCCACGATGAAATCAACAACAACGGTCAACGACTTGTCGACTTCGCGAGCGGCAGAAACCTGGTCATAAGCTCTACATGTTTCCCTCATCAACGAATCCATAAGCAGACCTGAAAGTCTCCAGATTAATACACAGTGAACCAGATCGACCACGTACTGATCAGCAAGAGATGGGGTTCTAATGTCTTAGATGTTCGATCCTATCGAGGAGCCAACTGCGACTCCGATCACTATTTGGTGAAGACGACCTACAGGTGCAGAATCTCTTCGGTGCACCTAACGAGATTCAACCCTGCCAAGATCTTCGAGGTTGACAATTTGATTGATGATGCTACGGCGGCTGCGTATACTACAGCACTCGAGGAAAAACTCTCGCCCATGCTTGATAACATCAATAATTTAGGCATCCATGAGTTCTGGGCCAGAACTCAAAGACAGCATCAAAGGAGTCGCAGAAGAGATCGTGGGCTATAAAGGCCGGCGTAGACGAACAGACTGGTGCGACAACGAATGAATGGCCTCGATTGAGGCGAAAAATGGAGCCTATCGCCAATACACAACGCGCATCCCTAGCCAAGAAAGAAAGATACAACGAACTTGGGCGAGTATCTAATAAGTGATTTAGACGTAAAAAACGCATTTTGACGAGCAGTTACAGCAAATAAACCAAAGATTAGCCAGTAAGAACATTAGACAGGCGTACAGAGTTATAAATAATATCAAGAACGGATACCAACCCAGGACAAGCCTATGTAAGGACAAGGATGTAACATTATGAGCGACATCGAAAGGGTCAACAAATGATGGGCCTCGCATTTTGAAGAGCTCCTCAATGCACCATCAACATCCCCCACGGAGCCAGCTCTTAAGCAGTTAGCCGAACGAGGCCCTCCCGTTCTACCCCCAACAGTAGAGGAGGTGAGTCTCGCCATACAGTCGCTTAAAAGTAATAAAGCGCCGGGCGCTGAGATACCAACAGAACTGCTGAAGCATGGTGGAACGTGCCTGACCGTTCTATACATGTGCTAATGCTGAAAATATGGAACGACGAGGTAATCCCCGAAGATTGGCGCAAAGGCATAATCTGCCCATTCCACAAAGGCCATGATGCAATCGAAAACAAGGACTCCAGCAAATTCAAGCATCACAGTGAGGGACCCTAATATCGAGTATGTAGACAGCTTCAACTATCTGGGTTGTAACTTATCAAAGGACGCCAACGAAACCGACGAAATTAAGCGACGGATGCAACTAGTCAATGCGACATATTTCTCGGTCCTCCATATAATTAATACGAAACTTCCGCACAGGAACACGAAGCTCCGCGTGTACAAAACGATCATCCGACCCGTGGTATGTTATGGCTGCGAAACATGGACCCTCACCCAAGCCTCCGAAATTTTGCAAGACCGATTCAAACGAAAGATCCTTCGGCGCATTTTCGGGGCCGTTCGCGAGCGTATCCGGTACAACCAGCAGTTGTATCAATTGTGGGGCATGAGAAGCAAACCCAATCTGCATACTTTGCGAAGAAGTCGGGGTGGCAAATTCCAAGCCAAAAAGTATGTGATATGACATCAACCTGATTTATTCAGACTAATGCAAAAGCAACAGTCACATATGGCATTAGCTGATATAGTAGGAATAATTGTTAAGTGAAAAAATAAACGCTCAATAACTTACCGCCGTTTCCAAATATAAAGGATCATAATGGATTCCATCGAATAGCAAAAACACTCGCACCCCATAATTCTTATCCTCACCGAATCGATTAATTATCGTATTCGTGATATCCACCACATCAATTTCCACTCCATAAAAACTGGACAGAATCGAAACTTCAATTGCACCACCCCACGAGTCCGGATGCCTGATCCAGTCGCAGTATTCCTTATTCGGCTTTCCCAAAAATGCTTCGTTGTAACTCTCCGGATCGCCCGCAACTTGTTGTGCAATAATCTCTCGCATAAACGTCGATCCGTTCGTGTCCACCTTACTGTTCAGTACATAACCAATGCTGGTGAACAAGCACGAATTATCCGCCGGCACCACCTTCTTCAACAGAATACCCGAAAAATCTTCGGCAGGATCTGGAACGGATACAGACGCAGCGGCGGCAGGTGGCGGAATCGATTGTCCTTGATCGTCCGCTACAGCAGCTGCAGCCGCCTCCGCCGCGGCCAATTCCTCCTCTTGGCTCAGTCGCTGGGCCAACTTTTCGTCCTCTTCGAGTTGCTTTCGGTTATTGGCCTTTTCCTCGACAATAAGTGTATCGCCACTGGCGATACCAATCGATGAAATTGCATCACCATCCTTGGACAAGTCCAAAGGTTTTGGAGGGAAACCGACGCGAATGTGTAGCAGTGCTTGGGGTATTTGCGTGATTTCCGAGATGCGAGTCTTCAAGTTTCCAACTGTGTTTGCGACGGTGAGATCGTTGATTACGTGTTGACCGGTTTTGGACTTTAGTTTCAGTGATATGACCGTCATTGTTTTGTCCTTATTTGTGCAGGCACGGTAAGAGAGAAATCGCAATTGGAGTAGATTGCCACCGATGACACCGAAAAAATAAAAACACACGTCTGACAGCAAGATGTCCACTTTGACATTGGCAGGAGGCTGGGATTAGGTAGACTATGGATACGCCCCATGGAATAGACAGCTAAACGGAAAGGAAAATCCGCTGTCATCCCATACAAACTGCATGGTCCGGTTTGAAACACAACAAAAAAAAAACATTCCACTTAAATGCGTTCCCTTTCTGTCAACGCTTGTCAGCTGTTACACGTTCTGCAAATTCTCAAGAACATATTTGTCGCGTCGCGCGTTTGTTTTTTGTGATAACGTAATTCTTACATCATTTCAGTGTTTTTTAAGTGAAATCCAGTTACTGAGTGTGAGTTTGTGAAGTGAATTTCGCGCCTACATTTCAATGTTCCCTTTATGTCAAATACATGGCCAATAGTGTCATTTCAAAAACTGGACCATTTGAGTTTGATTCGGGCCTATCCTTTAGTTCTTTAATCAATGATACGCCCTTACGGAAAAATTTTGTCTAGGTTTTTATAACACAATCACAAAAAACACACATACTATCAACTACACCATAGGCGCCGTAAGTTTTTCATACGATGGGGGCATACATTTGGCGCAAAAATTTGAATTGCCAAATAGATTTTTATGAACTGCATGCAAACAATTTCGGTACTAAGCAAAAAAGATAAGGATAAGACTAAATACATAAATCGAAATTCTTGTTTTCCGCAAATTACGTTTAAGTTTTCTTATGATTTTCATATCGGTGTAATGACAATATGAGTAACGAATCAATAAGGCTTCAGGTGTGTTTTATTGGGTCGAGTACAACTTTTGTCAAATTTGTATGGAAGTTGTTCACCATTAGACTAATTTCCTACAGGGGAATAATACTTATCAATACTTCGAAAATAAATTATATTTCGTTAATCGCCTCCCTCTTCCTTTTATAACCGGGCTTGGGACCGGCTTTGGCGGAATTAAGGCGATGTTTTTGCCTTTTTTTATCCATATTCCAACTTTATTATTATTGACTGAACAACGGAAAATTAAACGCCGCTGAAATGGGCTATCCTTCTTAGATGGGGTCCAATAAATATATTTTGAGAATTTTTTTTCGCCTCATGGTGGAATCTTGTATTCAAATACGTTTCGCATATGGCCTTAATTAGAAAGCTGTAGTGCATTGTTGTCACCATATGATTAAATTGATCTTCAAATAAATTTCGCCCAATGCATTTATTTTGGACCTCATATAATATTGACTGAAATGTTTTTTTCGTTAGCAAACATTCGCCATTACAATGTTGAGCACGCCTAAGCTCTTCCTCAGTCTTTTTGCAAACGAAAATGACGCTTTCAGACGGCACTTTCAATCCGCCCCTATTTCTGTAGACTAGCAGGGAGCGTTCATTTATTTCGCCTTGAGTCGCTTTAATGCAACAGTCGCATTTCATGGTATGAAATAGCTTGAATGTTACAAACCCTGCTATATATTCTACTGCGTGCTCTACGTAAATCGATAATTTGGCCGGATTCACTGCATAATTATGTTCATCGATGAGCTCCTCCCAAATCAAACGGTCAGTTGAATCTTCTTCCACCATTACAGGTCGTTCCGTGCTTTCATTAATTTGTTCCACAGCACTTCGTATGCTACCATTTAATATGGGAATATGTTCTAAAGGTAGGCAATTGCCCATTCCACCATCTCTTATCTGCGCTCTGAACAACCATTTTTTATACCTGGAAGTGAATTGCACAACTGTGGGATTTGTGTTATATCCTAATCCCATACGAATCGACCCGAAAAATAATTCGAGATGATCTTGGCTCATCTTATAAAGTGGTATAAACTTCAGGACTTTTGTTTCTATGAACCGTTTATATAATGTTTCGATATTTCGCAAACTTTTGATGAGACCGACGAAGCCAACATTTCGTCTCGACTCGATGATGAGTTGCCCCGAGGGAAGTTTTAGGACTTTTATGTAGGAAATAGTCTCGTCCACAACTTCTAACACTTCCTGAATGTTCCTTTCACATACTGCCTGTTTTAACTTTTGCGGTTCCGACAACTTCCGCTATTCAACACATCAAACGCGTTATTGAATATTCGAATAAATTTGCAAGTTGCTTCACTATGCATGAATTGCTTCAATCCGATAACTTCTCTGCAATATTCGATGGCAATATATACGGATCGGCTCAGAGTTTGTACTGCTAGAGGAACATTCATTTTTTGTTTTGAGAAGTATACGTGTGCTCGCCTCAATTTATTACCAAGATGCAGCCCTTCTTTCTCCTGCAGATGCTGCAACTGAACTATAAACTCCCATTTGACTGTGTTGCCTTCTCCGTCAATCAATGTTTTTAGGTCGCCTAAAGTATTCCGGCAAAGCTTCAACATGTGGCAACTATCGGGATGTAGTACATATTCATTGTTATCTGAAGTTGCTACGTTGTTCACATCGCGAATATCTGGACCCATTAACTTGCACATTTGTAAATTGGAAGCAAGGCCATCAAAAGTTACGCCAGCTAGAAGGACGCCAGTATCCAAAAGATTTTCAATGCAAAGTTGCAGGATATTTTGTTTCTGCTCTGCTGTAATTGAAGCTATTGGAAAGTATGCCACTGGTATTTTCCATGGCCGATTGATGAATACCACCATGAATACCAACATTTGTGTGGCTATTGTGTCGCTGTAGCCACCATCGCCGATATCAACATAACCGTGGGAGCGTCTGCCATCCCATTGAACACGCTTCCTTATGTATATTTCATCAAACACAAGATTGACGATAATGCGCTCGTTTCCGACGGTTTCAACAACTCGTCTTATGGCATCGAAGGATTCCTTTGTGAAGCCTGGAGCGCAGTTAACACCTTCATACCATTTGCGTATTGTTCGACTGTGGGGTAGGCAATTATTGAATGTAGTGCGAACGTATTCATATGCTTTAGGAGACACGAAATTCAAATTAAGGGCAAAAGCTCTGATTTCATGATCATATGTTCTTCTCCTGGTAGCATTTTCATTAAAAAGTTGCATTTCGGCTATTTTTTTATTGGCCCCACTTATATTTTCGAGCGTCTCCTGTAAATTGTGGCATATTAAGTTTTTCTTTTTCAACGATTCCACCATTTCTTTCATATTTGCGGTTTTTTCGGCCGAACGCACGTTTTTCTTTCGCAAAGCATATACTTCTTTCGTTCTTTTTTCTAGCTTTTTTAACAAATTATTTATTTTTGTTTGCATTTCGGCGATGACAGCGGACTTATTTTTGCATTCTTCACATGTCGGCTAAACGAAATTAAATTATTCTTGAATATTGGAATCGTTAAAAATTTCTTCGATACATGGACGATGACAATTATGTATTACTGTTATTAAATGCAAATCACGAGGAGTATGACAAACACAAGCCCTTAAGGTCCCTTAATAGCAAATTATTAGTTAAATAGTACGTACATTTATCGATAGTAATTGTTTATTTCGCAACAATTTCGATATTTACAAAATTTCATTAACATGCTTATTTCTTTAACTTTATATACTTATAAGTATATATATATTTATGAATGTTTATTCTCTAAGCTGTAACTAAAATTTTCTAGAGACAGAACTAAATACTTAACATTCTCAACATACAACTTATTTTATGTTCTACTTATGATATACATATAACTAGACATTTGTAAATACTAAACATATATTTAAAATGCTTCCATTTATCAACATTAAGCCTATTTCATATCAAAATACTTGTTTATATCAGAATATTTTTGTATGCTAAACATATATTGAAGTAGAGCGGAATTCATAAAAATTTCATCATTATTCGATAGTAAATACTACGAGGGGCAAGTAAAAAATAAGGTTCCCACATTTTTCAGGTGTAAGGCATTTTTTATTGCAATAAATATGTATACCATCTGAAACCTTGAACTTTAAACTATTTTTCTACATAGTCGCCAGATTTTTCTACGCACTTTTCCTGACGAGTTATCAACTTCTGAAAATCCGCTTCGAAGAACTCCGCCGCAAGGCCGCCGATGCGGGATGGCACCATAATTTCGACTGTTCCTTTCTTTCCGGAATGACGTAGTGACACCAAGTTTCATCTCCCGTAATAATGGAGTCGAAGAATTCTTCGGTATTCTCGGCGCATTCTCATCTCGCCGGCGAGTGTACATCGTTGGGAATATTATTTTTTACTTGCTCTCCGTAAATGGTAATACTCAAAAAAACATTTTTTTCGTTAAATCCAATAATTTCGTTCGATTGTAAGCTCTATACTATATGACAAATATAATTAAAAAATTAAAACGAATTAATAACGAAACAAATTTTAAAAATTATCTAGTTATTGAAAATTACGTCTATGAGATGCAAAACGGTAAATAACGACTTCTTAAATACAAATAAAGTCTATGGATTCCGCCCTAACGCTCTTAAGCCTAAATAAACCGCACAATTTTTTCGACACAAATATTTCTATATATACGCTTACAATTAAATTGCACTTCGCTGGAGGTATACTGCATAACTGCTTCGACGTCAGAGAAACCTATAAAAAATTATAAATAATTACACTCAAATTAAAGTACAATAAGTATTTTACCTTTGTAGGAGACAATCTATTCCCAGTAACAATGTCCAGATTACCCTTGTGCAACTGCAAAGAAAAACGAGACAAATACATTTATAACCAACGCAATCTAATTATTCGTCTGAATTATGTAAATGCGGTCTTCGAATTTTTAATAAATATTTCGGATTAAAATAATTACATGTTAAATTTTCATGCGAAAATTAGAAAGCATAAAGCTTACCTCTTCGGATATTGGCATAACCACATCGGTGGAAGTTGATGGTAATACGTGCGATGATTTAAATTTTTTAGTAGCCTATAATAACACAGTATTTCAAATTGTTATCAACTCCGATGGAAATATAGCAAAATGTTTAATGCTTCAAATACATTAGACGCGTTGAATGCAGCAGAATTCATTTTAACTGGGTAAAGTATTTGCTGTTCAACAATAGAAAAAGACATGTCAGCCATTTAAAACGCATGGCGTTACTTTCTTCGGCAGCATTTATCGTGTCTTATGTGTTTCAAGCATAATGTTTAAAAGTCCTCACATTTTCGGAAAACCCTAGCCTCTGGTTCGGCGATTCGGTGGGGGCAACATCGGCACAAGTCTAAAAATTGTTCAAATGAGTAATTCATGTAATGTACAAACCATTATTCACCACTTACCACTTCAGGTACCTCATCTGTGAAAGAAGATGGAACTAATTTTGCCATTTCACATAGTTGTCGATCTACCTCAGTGGTCCCAGACGATGGAAAATTCTAGAGTAACAAGAATATTCCAAAATTTATGTTTTCCTCTTCTAGGGCTTATTCCATCATTTCAATAACAAAGAAATAGGTAGATTATGTGATATTCAAACGTTTAAAAGTACTCACGTTGTAGGAAAACTCTAGCACCTGGGTGGGCGATTCACTATGAGACATACCGGCATATGTCTGGAAAAAAAAAGAAACGAGAAGCTAGTTTAAAAAATGTTAAAGGACGTGAAACTTACCTCTCCGAACAATTCCTTAACAACAGCTGCAGAAGTTGGTGCATATGAAAGCGACGATTTAATTCTTTTAGGGGCCTGTGATAATTCAATATGTATTTAAAATTTAATTTTTATCCATTTCCATGGTAGTGGATGATGCACTACGATGGAAACGTACCCAAATCTTTATCTTGTGTAATAGGCAAGTGGAAAACCTTGCAAAATGTGATGGAGAAGTTTTTCTTTGTTTCTTTTTATTTTTGAGGTGCTGAGCACAACAAAGCTTCCCACGAAATCTTCGTTGCAAAACATCGTCAAAAAGTGAAAACCCCCTTAAATCATTGTTTTGAATATGTTAGAAAGCGCATAATTGCGCAGCCAAACAGACGTAAATATTATAAATTCTACCCTTTTCCGTTGCGAAACAGGTTCAAAATGGCATGTATAAAAAATTAAAAGAAATTACTACCAATTGTGGCTATAGACCTTCACGAATTGGGAGGATTTATGTTACGTTGGACGCACAATCAAGTTTTCTCTAATATTCTCATGGTCAGCTTATGTACAGTTTAAAAGGTAAAAGCAAAAAACTCAGAAAATTTTTGAGATGTTGACCTTGCTTTGAACAAAATGTTGATGGAAAGCTCCGGAATCGTACTCAGCACCCCAAAAAACATAAGAAGTAGAAGAAAATCGTCAGATTTTGCAGTCTCAAATAACGTAATGATTACACATTATATTTGCAATACGTATGTACTTACATTTTCAGAAAACTCGAGCACCTGTGTTGGCAATTCTGCTAAATCGGCATTTGGCTGAAAAAATATTTATCCTTGTAAGTTCCTATAATCGAAAAATGATAAAGGATAAAACTTACAACTCCCAAGAGTTGCATAGTCAATTGTTGGCAAGTCGGTGGAAATATTAACGTAGGCTCCTGTAATAATAAGAAATTTTGTCAAATGTCCATTTTTCCTTTGTACTTCAATAGTGGCTTGAACATAATATAATGCAACGCAAAATAGCGGTAACCAGATGGTTGCCTAACCGCGTCTGTCAAAGTCGATGGAATCTGGTTTAGTAATCCAGATAGTGTCCCACCAACCGCAGTGGCCCCAGCAGATGTCGATGGGAACACCTGTAATAATAAAAATTCGATTGACATTAGATGATACTTTTTCTATCGTACACCTAGCTTTCTGTGAACGTAATACATGATTGAAAGGCATCGTTCTACCGATGAGCTGTACGGATCCCAAGCTCGAGACAAAAATGCATTCACTATATGGAATGCGAATAACAGGCGAGTGCCCTGACGTTGGCAAAAATGGCTTACGAGACGTGTTTTCGCATATCGTGCACTATGAGCCGCAGATTCTAGGCTCGCGTCCTTCGTGGGTTTCCATAAAAGCTAATGGATTTTTATATCTTGAGTTTGCAACCCGTACGGCTCATCGTTTGAGCGAAGCTTAATTGGTTCTTGAAAGGATTAAAATATAAAATATGTACCATTGCATGTGACAATCCTAAACCTGCTTGAACTGGATTTGGCTCGCCAATAGATTCATTAGACATCTGAAAATAATTGAGAGATCATTATATACATGCACCAATTTATATTTTTTTTTATAATTAAACCACTCGCGGTTGTGTACTTACCGTAATATCAGACAGATTCAGTCCCGAAAATGCATTTCCTTTCATCACACCTCTCGCTTCAGGTGCTGGCCTATCCGCATCTCTGCAAGCCGATGGAATCTGTTTTATCAATCCAGATCGTGCCCTACCCACTGCAGTGTCCCCAGCAGATGTCGATGGAAATGACTGTAATAATAAAAATATACTAAATTAAATTGAAGGGAACTTTTTCTGCCGTACTCGTTGCATTCTATAAATGTAATATACGACTCTATGGCTTCGTTGAAACGAAGCTCGAGACATAAAAATGCTTTAGCTTATATCGGAAGCAAACGCGAGGGAGAGCCGTGACGCTGTTTTCACATCTCGTGCTCCATGAGCCGTAAGTTCACGGCTCGTGATCCGTGTGTTGACAACGGGCACAGGTCTCGCCTGTCGTGTGCTTCCCATATAAGCTAATGCATTTTTATATCTTGAGTTTGCAACCCGTACGGCTCATCGTTTGAGCGAAGCTTAATTGGTTCTTGAAAGGATTAAAATATAAAATATGTACCATTGCATGTGACAATCCTAAACCTGCTTGAACTGGATTTGGCTCGCCAATAGATTCATTAGACATCTGAAAATAATTGAGAGATCATTATATACATGCACCAATTTATATTTTTTTTTATAATTGAACCACTCGCGGTTGTGTACTTACCGTAATATTAGACAGATTCAGTCCCGAAAATGCATTTCCTTTCATCACACCTCTCGCTTCAGGTGCTGGCCTATCCGCATCTCTGCAAGCCGATGGAATCTGTTTTATCAATCCAGATCGTGCCCTACCCACTGCAGTGTCCCCAGCAGATGTCGATGGAAATGACTGTAATAATAAAAATATACTAAATTAAATTGAAGGGAACTTTTTCTGCCGTACTCGTTGCATTCTATAAATGTAATATACGACTCTATGGCTTCGTTGAAACGAAGCTCGAGACATAAAAATGCTTTAGCTTATATCGGAAGCAAACGCGAGGGAGAGCCGTGACGCTGTTTTCACATCTCGTGCTCCATGAGCCGTAAGTTCACGGCTCGTGATCCGTGTGTTGACAACGGGCACAGGTCTCGCCTGTCGTGTGCTTCCCATAAAAGCTAATGCATTTTTATTTCTTGAGTTTGCAACCCGTACGGCTCGTCGTTTGAGCGAAGCATTATCGTTTGTTAAAAAAGATGAAAATATAAAATATATACCATTGCATGTGACGACCCTAAACCTGCTTGAACTGGATTTGGCTCGCCGACAGATTCATTAAACATCTGAAAACAATAAAAAAATCATTATGCATACATATACCAATTTATATTTTAATAATTCAACTGCTGTCGTATAAATTTATTTATTTACTTACCGTAATACCAGACGGATTCAGTTCCGGAAATGCATTTTCTTTCAGCACAATCTTTTTCTCAAGTCGAAAAATGTCTGCATTACGAAAATGTTTCGTGCAAACCACAGCTCTTTTGGGAATCTGCACATCTCTTAAGTGTAGTTTCTCTATCCATACAGCGCGTTTTGCCTCATCAATTGGAAATCTGCAAGAAACGGTTTACACAATGAAAGAATTAACATATTATGTTATCAAAGCAGATTAATTATCAAATTGACCCGAAACTTTGCACGAAAATTGCGAAAAAAAACTTTGCAAAACTTAAACAATCTGATGAGCCCCCGAAACAGAAAGAAATTGATACGTCTATGAACACATCGACGAGACGAATTTCCATCGGAACCTTTCGTGCCTGCTTCGTACAAAACATGCACGAACAAGGTACGAACGCGTACGAAGGGAGACTCGTCTAATGAATTGGCTGTCAACCACTCAATCGCGCACTTGTTTTCAAGAAAACATGTATAAAAAATTCGACAAACTATAATTTTGACACACAAATTCACATATTACTACTAAAATGTCGGCACATACGCGATTACCTGTGAAAAGATACACTCATAGTGTTTCTCTGTTGGTCGCTCGAACACCCGTCAACAATGCACTTCATTTTCTGAAATAAACTTTTTTAGGTTTGTTTTTTAATTAAAACGAGTTTGCACCCTTACAACCTACACTGTTTAAGTCAATTTTTTGCAATTCACTTGGAAAAACTCGATTTCTCACTTGCGCAAACTATTTTGTCCACTCACATTCACTGCGTTGACTTGGCGCGAATTGGATGACAACCACACTGTTGACAGTCTGTTCATCGGCCGACCATCTTGTGGGTTGCCCGAGGGGTGTACGAGAGGTGGCGTTGAGGAAGAGGAGAAAAAATTTCTAGACACACACGTACGCTCATCTACACGATGATTTCCAATCCAGTTAAATATCATAGGCAGGAGGTAATTGGAGCTTCGATGTTTGACGGGCATGCGGCGCAAGTGATGGTGTTTGAGCGGAAATTACAGCGGCTGCCTTTTTAAATGAAAAACGGTCTGTGCACTTCCGTTATAAAAACATCGGATTTTCGCGTGGAATTCCTTATAAATTCTTTCTAATTCTAAATGATCGTAAAATCAAACAGTTTTTGCGCCAATTGTCACCGAAAAAAGGTATTAAATTTTGAGTGTGTTGTAAATTATGCTTGAAATAATTATAATGCTTGAAATAATTATAATGCTTGAATTACATTTGACGCGTCAGTATCGGCATCAGCAGAAAAAATGCTTCTGCTGCTGCTCTCAATGTGGGTCATCAAAGGCAAATGGGTGTGTTCTAAATTGAAATTTTTCTGCTAATGCCGATGCTGACGCGTCAAATGTATTTGAAGCTTGATGCAGCAAAGCAGCGGATGGAAGCAGTACAATACATTTTAAATGGGTGACGTCATGTTAACAGCATACTGTTACTGTTCAACACCAACAGCAAAATGATGTCACCTGTTTGAAATGCATTTGTGGTGCTTTCGCTGCTGTTTTACTGCATCATATATTTCAAGAATTAGATAGGAAGTGTTACGTTTATCTAAATATTTGTTGAACAGCCAGTCTTCCATGAATTTTGTTCTCTGGATAGGTTGATGCAAATTGTGCAAAAGACCATTTTGTAGAAAAATTTGCAAGTGGGGGATTTTTGTACAAAAAACATTCCAGTTTTAAATAAGCCTCACTAGTAAAATTTGTCTTCAAATGTTTATGCATTAAAAAAAAATACCACCAAACTTGCTAGGTTTTGTACAAAATGTTCTTTTGCAAAATTTTCTTGCTTTAGATATTTTTTTTTCTTCGACATTTTGCTACTCTGTAGTGTAGTTTCTCTAAGTTTGCCTCTGTACATGATTATACATCTGTTAAACACGATTTCTTCTCGAAAATGAAGCGCAATCTGTGCATCATTTTTGCTGAACACGTAATGAAAACAATCCTTCTGATTCAAATAATCGAATTTAGTACATCATAATAATATTTTAAACTAAATATAAAAACATATTTCCTTTATTCACGAAAAGAAATTCACTGACTTAAGGACAATAGCCACTAACAGCACAAACATGGACGTCAAACCCTTCGCCCCGCTCGTGCATACTTTCCGAATTGATGAAGTGGACAGACCTCTATGCTTCAACAAATTTCGGATACTTTGGATGTCCTATAAAAAAGAACCAAAATCATTAGCCATCATTCAATAAATTATTATTAATCAATAAAGTTTTTCTTATTCTCACCTCATAAGTCAATGCATTCGGTCGTCGTCCCAAAACCACCGTAAACAGTTGACTTCCCGCTGTATTATTGCAGAACGTTAACACCAAATGGTTACCCACTGCTTTCATCACCTGAACAGTACCGCTAAATTGATTGTAACGGAAATCGGCCAATGTCAGTTTTTGTGGCCCGGATGAGATCCAGAATCCAGGACGGGAGCTATTGTAGCGAAGCGTATATTCAATGTTCGATTCACTTTCGTCCCAAATCAGTCGTAGGTATCGCATATTGGTATTTCGATGATTGCCCGAATATCTTCGATTGTCGTGGGTGGAGTAATGTTCACCGTAATCTTTGCTGTAGCCATGTTGATTTTCGGCAGCTTTCTATAGATGAAAATAGAGAAA
The DNA here is from genome assembly GCA_949715475.1 of Microchrysa polita. Classification (NCBI taxonomy): domain Eukaryota; kingdom Metazoa; phylum Arthropoda; class Insecta; order Diptera; family Stratiomyidae; genus Microchrysa; species Microchrysa polita. The sequence continues at coordinate 111,318,597 of OX454416.1, read as the reverse complement.
AAATTGGTTATTGTGGATGGATATGAAAATTGTGTAGATATGGATACCTGATCTGTTATATCAGCGATATGGATCACGACGCAGGATTCGTAGTAGAAAACACCTTCCTCGCTGTCGTGGTGTGTCAGAATTTCGCTGCCATACCACATTCCCATAATCTGAAAAAGGGCAGAATAAATTATTAATTATTAGCGACGTTTTTTTCGTATCGCGTGTAAATCTGACTCGAAAAAAACGATCGCGGGTAACATCCAGGTTAAGACCAAACAGCTGACATTTGACACTTTTCGCGCATCTTTGACTCACCTTTGTCGGCTTATTTTTTAGATGTGGTGGATTTTATCACAAAAGATGATTATTTCTTTGCAAAATCTTTTCTCCTGAAGAGAAAAACTCTCACATTTGGTTTGAAAAAACAAATTCCCTCATATTTCCCCTATGCGTCCGCCATCTACATTTGAGCTCTATATCGTGTGCAATTAGCACGCGTGAACTTAACCAGGGTAAGTGTCATTTTTTTTATATGAAGTTCTACCCAAACCTGCACGGGATAAACCCAATAAAACGTACCTATTGTGTATATTGGAAGAGGAAATTACATTTAAAAAAAGTTTGACCTGCGAAGAGTAAGATATTGCAGTAAATCAGGTTAGAGTTCAATGGTCCACTGGCCCGTCTTCAGAGCATCACAGACCTAGCGATTTATTGGTCAAGCGATTGCACACAATCGATCTCACGCCCGTACAGCACACACACTAGGCAATTTATCGCCCAATCTGAAATGACAGTCTCACGGTCCACACAACACGACATAGCGAAAATTATCTATTTGGTGCAATGGCGCCGGAACAAGGGGAGGGGGCAGCGGGGGCAACTGACCCTCCAATATTTTGGCTAAGGGGCCAATTAGTACTGCATATATTGCACTATATTAAAAGTTACGAATAATTTATTTTATATTTTTTATACATAATGCAATGTACATATTCAATTATTATTATTCTAGTGGATATTTTTTTACATGATATGGAATACCTGGTTCGCAGAAAGTTGCATACTTGACGTGCATCTAGTGTATGTATGCTACATTATCATTCCATTTTCATTTCTTCTTCGTCAACAAGAGTACCTCAAATTAACGAAAACGAAAAGGCCAACGAGAGCGAAACCATTGACCGTTGATCAACTAAAACGAGGTAGTTTTCATTCTCCTTGTCAGAAAACGGTGCCGACGGTAGATAATCTCACAGTAAGATTGGGCTGCTATGCTAAAGATTTCGATATTGTTGATCTTCGCTCCCAGTTAACTCTTTTGAAGAATATGACGGGAGCTTCACCTACATGTTGCGCCGAAATTACTGATGACTTTGGAAGTATATCGAGCACAGCGAGGTAATATGGTTATTAACATTACAGCTGATGGTTCCAGTATCAGCAGCATCATCAGGTAGGTCGTTCAGTGCTTTGCGACGTCTTAAGACGTCTGACACATCTAACCCTTCTCCATGTTCACAGGGATCTAACAGGGAATTTAAATCTGTCAAAAATTATGAAAGAATTCGTTTCCCGAGGAAACCGGAAAACAATCTTTGGAGACCTCTCCTCTCGACCTTTATAAAACTATATAAAATATAAAAATATGTTTATAATCTTCAACACTTCGAAATAACAATTGGATCAACTATCAACATATATATCAAAAAACTTATCTTGGAGACTATTCAAGTTGGTTTCTGATCGCTGTTGTTCTCTAATATGTTTCATAATCAATTCTTGGTATCGTTTCACAGTATATTAAAGTGGTAGAGGTCCGGTATATGGTGACCGCCTAATTTAATATGAATTTGAGTAAAAAATCTTACCCCCCCCCCCCCTCGCCCAAACAAAAAAAACGTTCCGGCGCCGCTGATTTGGTGGCGATTAAAGATGTACTTTATTTATACTTTCGATGGAGAATAACCGCCACAACCACAGCATGAAGAATGACCACTGGTTTATGTCAACAAATCAAATGAAAACACATGATTGTCATGACCAATTGTCCAAAAAATTGCATGGCAATATGTTCCACACGTCCAATCAAAAAATTGAATTCGATGGTCACATACACCTTCCAATTTATCTCGCAATCAAAAAATCTGCCTGATCGATTGGGGGGTCTGTGGCGCTTCCAGGCTTATTGGTAGCGAAGCAACCAAGTAATCACCTATCCCTGTAAATACTACAAGGTACACGGAGGTTCGACGGTGCGTTTAATTTTCTCTTGTACGTATGTTGACGATCACTAAAGACTAAATGGTCGATATCGATTGGTCATCATCTCTATCATTAAAACGTGAATACCCGGCCGAAACTATACCCACTAAATATTTCACAAAAGAAACCCGACCTGAGGCACCCGCGGCCGAACACAATAATTTAGGGCGTCTCCCTTGCACTAAAACTGGGGGTGAGGATTAGCACTTCACCCCATTATTCGCCCCGGAGATGGGGAGGGGGGGGAGATATAAATGGTGCGGAGCACTACGCGGCGTTACTTTAACTTTATGTGGGGAGCTTGCTGAAATTAGCACATAAATGCCCCATTTCACAAAAAAAAAACACCACAGACATGACAATAAACACTAAACAAAAGAAAAGGGCACTTAGCTTTGGTGTGGAACTTCCACTGGCATTCCCACATGGTTCCAAAAAAATGTCTATCGCCCAAAACGTGTGTCGCCCCGGTCCTATCTCACTCGATTCCTTCCTTCGTTGATCTTTATACCCTATACCCATAAGATGGTATAGGGTATATTGTTTTTGTTTTTTTTTGTTTTTTCCTCAACATCTCCACCAGAAAATAAAAATGTGATTCCGGTCAAAACGCTTGTCCGCCTAGGTTACCGTCGACACCAATCTCCTCTTTAAATAAAAACCCCCAAAAGACCAAACGCGTGCTGTCCTCGTGAAAGTCGTCACTTCACTCCCCTGAAGTTGGTCGCGGCCAATCGGTAAGATTTTTCAGACCAGCTGTTTGATCAATCATGATACTGATTTCCGAGCGATGTCTGCTTTTGAATTTGGCAGGATTTTCACGAATATTAATGGTTAGAAATAATTCAATTCATTAATATTTGCAAAAATGAAAACAAAAAAATCAAAAACAGATGTATGGGACGAAATCGGTCCGTTACATGGTCCGTTACATGGTGGCTGAGACAGAACGAGCGTCTAATTAGCGCATAAAGCGTCGTTGAAATCACTAACTCCATCAAGGTTAACTTATAGGATGAAGATGATGAATTTAGGAATGGAGAGGTCCCGTGAACCGACCAGTGGAAGTTAAGCAGCTCCCCTACTTTCACCTGTGCCGCATAATCCAGGCTTCCCAGAAAAGCCCTGCCCAACATGCAATACCGCAGTGGCGATGCGGATTTTAAGGGATGTCCAGTCTGGCAGCGTAGTGCCCTATTGGCCAGTGCCGCGTGATAACGAGAGTATGTCTGGCGATTACTTTACGCGGTTTGCTAACTACTTGGCGACACCTTTGCTAAAACTCCCAAAGGTGACTCCCTTCTGTTTCGCAGCTTGTGTTTCTCCACATAGGTGAACACAATGCCAGATTGATCATATATAGCCGCCTCCAGAGTATGGGTCTCTGCCAGACGAACAACAACTGCGCCGATGATGAGAGAATTTCATGGAGATCCTCAACAAAAACTTGGGTTCTTCAAGCTCACCGCCCACAAAAGCAGTAAAACTTTTGCTTAAATGGTCAAATAGCTAATACCGGTTGTAAGGTTGGCAATGCTGTCACGAGTAATGTATCGCAGTTGCTAGTAGTTAGTCGGAGAACATAGACATACGTTTGGATTCTAATTGTGAAAACTAATAATGAAATAAAATAAGAGTTAAACCAAAGCGACTAGTGGATTTAATTTAATACATGGTGTCAGGTGTGAAAAAAAAAAGAAAGAACAAATTTGAAAACAATAAAAATAAATGCTAAAAAGTGTATCGTCGAGTTAGTGAAAAAAAAAAACAAGTGCCAAAATGGAGATTAATCTTAGAATTCCGGAACCGATTAACTTAAATGCTGCAAATGTCTCTGAGGAATGGAAGCATTTTAAACAAAAATTTTCAATATTTTTAACGGCATCGGGAAATGTGTTAGCTACAGACGCAAGGAAAGTTGCATTATTGCTTAATATTGTTGGTAACGACGGACTGGAAGTGTACAACACATTTAAATTTGATGAGGACCAAAAGGACAAGTACGACGAAGTTCTTAAAAAATTTGAAGATTATTTTGCACCGAAAAAAAATGTAATATTTGAAAGGTTTAAATTTAACAATATCGTGCAAAAGGCGGATCAAAATGTAGAAGCATTTATAACGGAGCTTAAAATTGCGGTAAAATCGTGCGAGTACCAGCAAGATGACGAAATGGTACGAGACAGAGTCGTTTTGGGAATTCGTAATAAAATTGTTCAGGAACGGTTACTACGAGAATCAAGCCTGGATTTGAAGGTGGCAATCGATATTTGTAAGGCGGCAGAGTCCACTAGAGATCAAATTCAAGTGATACAAAAAAGTTCTGATGAACACTCTCTAGTTGAATCGGTGAAGAAAATTAACAAATCGTGGAACGATAAAAATTCACAATATGACGGTAACCTTACTAAAAAACTCGTTTGTACGCGATGTGGTCTCAGGCATAGAGAGAGAGAGTGTCCGGCATTTTCTAAAAGTTGTACATTTTGCGGAAAGCGGGGCCATTTTTATAAAATGTGCGGTAAAAGGGTCGAAAACAGGAAAGACGGTAATAGCTATTCTAAATACGTCCATGGAGTTGGAGCCTCATCTTCGACAGAGGATTTAGATAAACTTTACGTGCACATAGTGACTAAAAACAGTGTATCAACGTGGACCAAACAATTGAAAATATATAATAAAAGCGTAAGTTTCAAAATAGACACGGGCGCGCAAACAAATGTAATATCATTAAAACTGTATGAAATGCTAACTGACAATCAGCAAAACCTGAAGTCAACAAACACAGTGTTAGTGGCGTATGGTGGTGAAGAAATTAAGCCAGTGGGCAAGGCCAATCTTTCATGCGAGTTCAAAGATAGACTGTTTAATATTGAGTTCCATATTGTGTTTAAAGACGTTTGTCCCATTTTAGGTTTACAAACATGCATAGACTTGCAAATAATAAAGGAAGTGGATAGTGTTTGCAATAAACCATACTTTCCGAGCCTGGACACGGTTTTATGTAAGTACAAGGATGTATTTGAAGGACTCGGTAAATATCCTTCACAATACACCATTCGTCTAGATAATAATGCTGTACCAAAAGTGCAACCTGCAAGACGTGTGCCGTTGGCATTACATAAGGCGCTAAAAGAAAAATTAGACGAACTCGAAAGAAAAGAGATCATAAGCAAAGTAAACAAACCAACTAATTGGGTAAATGCGCTAACCATCGTCGAAAAGAAGAATGGAGATTACCGGATTTGCCTTGATCCCAGGCCGCTAAACGAATACATCAAACGTGAGCATTTTCCGATACCAACTGCCGAGGAAATAGCCGCAAAATTATCAGGTCAAAAACATTTCACCGTACTGGACATGAAGGATGGGTATCTACAGGTATGTTTATCTCAACGCTCGAGGGAATTGACGACATTCAACACACCATTTGGGAGGTATTCATGGAACAGAATGGCATTCGGGCTGTGTTCTGCTCCAGAAGTCTTCCAGCGAATGAATTACGAGCTTTTTGGACATCTGTCTGGCGTGGGTATGTATTTCGATGACATGATTATTTTTGGCAAAAACGAAGAGGAACACGATTTGAATTTAAAACAGGTATTAGACACAGCTAGAAAATATAATATAAAATTTAACAGAAGTAAAATACAATTTAAAACAAATAGCGTGAAATATATGGGGCAGAATTTCTCAGAAGCAGGTATAAAGGCTGATGATAAATACATTAAGGCGATATTAGATTTGAAAGCACCAACAAATAAACATGAGTTATTGAAAATACTAGGAATGGCGAAATTTATAGGTCGCTTTGTTCCAAATATGGCTAGAGTAACAGCAAACATGAGATATTTAACACGAAATAATGTCAATTGGTACTAGTCGCAAAAACATGAGATAGAGTTTGAAAATTTTAAAAAATTTATTATAAAAGCACCAGTGCTCGTTTTTTTCAACCCTAATCAACAAATTGTAATTCAATGCGATGCAAGTAAAGATGGGCTAGGAGCATGTATTTTGCAAAATAATCATCCGGTAGCATTTGCGTCTAGGAGTTTGAATAAATGTGAACAGAAATACGCACAAATCGAGAAGGAATGTTTAGCCATTACTTTTGCAGTAGAAAAATTTCATTATTTTATTTACGGTCGCCCAAAAATAATTGTTCAGTCTGATCATAAGCCATTGCAAGCGATATTTAAAAAAGATTTTGATAAAATGAATACACGATTACAAAGAATGGTTTTCAAGGTAATTGGATACAATCTAGATGTTCAGTATGTCCCTGGTAGAGACTTATATATTGCAGACCTGTTGAGTAGGAATTTTGTAAATGAAAATATAATAGAAAATAAGCAGTATGTTTACAATTTATCAGAAAATATACCCATGACCGAGTCAAGAAAAAAAGAATTTATAACATACATAAAAGATGATCCTATTTTGACTGAACTTAAAAATTTTGTTTTAAATTGTTGGCCAAGAAAATTTAAAAGTCTAAACACTGAACTTAAGCACTACTATGGACTAAAAGACAATATATCAGTTGATAATGATTTGTTATTTTTAAATGATAAAATTATTGTTCCTCATGAATTAAAAAATGACATGCTTAAGCTTATTCACGAGGGTCATTTGGGAATTAATAAATGTAAAAAAAGAGCAAGAGAGTGCTTGTATTGGAAGAATATGGCCATTGATATAGAGAATACATGTAAAAATTGCGCTGTCTGCAATAAATTCCAAAATAAGAATGTCAAAGAACCTTTGTTATTACACCCGACCCCTAAAAGGGCATGGGAAAGAGTTTCAGCTGATATATTCACTTTCATGTCTAAAGATTATTTAGTTTTAATTGATTCTTATAGTAACTGGTTAGAATTGAATTCATTGAAAACTAAAACAGCCACAGAAGTAATAACTATCATAAAATCAATTTTCAGTCGATTTGGTATACCAGATAAGTTTACGAGTGACAATGTACCTTTTAATAGTATTGAGTTTAAAAAATTCTCAAATGAATGGCAATTTGAAATCATATACAGTAGCCCTTTGTATTCACAAAGTAATGGATTGGCTGAAAAAGGAGTAAATATATGTAAAAATTTACTAAAGAAATGTTTTGAAGATAAAACTGATATTAATTTAGCATTGTTGAATTACAGAAATACAATTTTAAACAATATGGAATATTCTCCAGCTCAATTATTGTTCAATCGCTCGCTTAAAACTAAACTGCCCTGTACATTAAAGATTTTGGAACCAAAGTTAAATAAGAATATTAAAGAAAATATTGATTACAAAAGAGCTCAAAATGAATTCTACTATAACAAAGGTGCAAAAGAGATGAGCCAATTAAGAAAAGGGCAAAGTGTTAGAATGCTAAAAGGGAATTCATGGGAGTTGGCGAAAGTTGTAGATGTTTGTAAGGAACCGCGGTCGTATATTATTGAAGACATATTTGGTAACAGATACAGGCGTAATAGGAGATTTTTGAAAGAAACTCGTGAAGTATTTAGATATTACAGTGACTTGGAGAATATTCCTTATCAGCACAATAAAGAAGAAAGTGAGAATGTTTTGAACAAAAGTTATAATGTTAAAAATGATAGTAATGAAGACATTAGCCATCACTCTGATGATGTTATTGAGCCATGGTCAACTAGATTAAGAGATAGAAATTTACTTAAAAAACCATGCAACTAATTTAAGAAATAAGAGAAAGGGTGTAAGGTTGGCAATGCTGTCACGAGTAATGTATCGCAGTTGCTAGTAGTTAGTCGGAGAACATAGACATACGTTTGGATTCTAATTGTGAAAACTAATAATGAAATAAAATAAGAGTTAAACCAAAGCGACTAGTGGATTTAATTTAATACACCGGTGAAATAACCAAGGCCCTTAAATCATTGGAAGCCGGTGAAGCTCCTATGGGCTAGATGGAAATGAAAAGAAATCTGAAGGCTTAGAATCTGTATCTTTACCCAGCAGTCTCCAAACTGAAGGGGGGGGGGGGGATTGCAATCCATGGATTTCACATGGATTTTATTGGATTAAAATCCTAATCCTCCAGTGTGTGGGCTCATTTGACAGAAAGAAAATCCATCTTACGGATTCCAATCCATGGATTGACCATGTGTGTGTGGCCTTAAAGGTTGAGTCCTGTATTGTATTATTACTACTATAGTAGCCTATAGTGGGATAGTAGTTTTTTGGATCTGTTGCATTTGCATATTTTAAATTTTTTTCCATTGCACTGTGAAAGTCTCTAATATTAAGATATTGATTTTCGCGTATTATAAACTGTCAGTTTTGTTGGTTTGAAAAATTAATAATGAGTCTTAGCAAGTCGTACAAACTAAGTCTACGGGCCAATTTTTCGTAGATCTTATCGGCTAGTTAGTCTTATCGCATAGAGAAGACACACACAATATTCAGAAAGCTTTTCCATTGTATTGAATGGAATTTTTGTTTATTTTGCGTAGTAATGCCATATTTTGCTTTGTTACGCCATCATTATTTAAGACAACTGTTTAAAAAACCATAAAATTATGATCTGCAAAGTCCAAGATTTTTTATATATTTTAAAATAATTTCACAACACCTTAATTGACTTTGCTTAAAATCTTCATCTTAAAAAAAAATCATTGCGCGGTTTCATACAACAGCGTATAAGTATGCAAAAGATAACGTAGCTAAAATAAACAAAAATTCAATTCAATATAATGGAAAAGCTTTCTGAAAATTGTGTGTGTCTTCTCTATGCGATAAGACTAACCATTCGATAAGATGTACGAAAAATTGGTCCTACGTCCTTAAAATTTTGAAGAAAAACTTCGCTTGTGTAAACAAGACAATACACATACAATCAAATAGACGTAGGTGTATTTGACGTATATGTTAAACAGTTATGTGATTGCCATTTTAAAATTGTCGTATAATATTTTGTGTACGGTACGCGAGTGATTTCTATTCAATTTCAAATTACGTAGACAAACGTAGAAACGCAGTTGGGGTTTTCCTTATACTGCAAGTCTTTATTTGCCCTAACAAGGGCAAGCACTGAAGAAGGAAGTACGCAGCGCCCGCTCTAGCACTTACGCCGCCCCGGGCAAGAGGACAAATTGCCGCCCCTTAGGGAAAGTACCAGGCAGTTTGATAGTAGATAGCACATGTTATGTCCTTGTTGTTGTAGAAGCGATTTAAGAGACTTTTTATTCTTGAATCGAGTGATTTTGGCGCTCTTTGTCGTTGTAACACATCGGTTCCACAATGGTTGCCGTAGTATAACATATCAACACAAAAATTCATAGTCACAGTGGGATTCGAACCAACGTTATAGTAATTCAGAGAATAGAATGTCTACCCACTGAGAAAGCCCAGATAGTAGGTAGTAGAAACCTGTTCCGCCATCATTCATACTCTCAAGCGCAATTCAGCTCAGTTCAGCAAGGCCTTCTAGAGAGTTTGTTTGAAATTCCAAAATTAAAGCTAAGTATTGAATTTCCCGAGCACATGCTATTCACCACCGGTAAAAAAATATAGAGATGTCAAACCTTGCGGAATTTGATGACGTAAGAGATTGAAAATTAATGGGAAAATTTGTTTTCCTCAAAAACACTCAACACGACAACACATTTTAGAAAACTCTGCTCTCGCAAATGGTATGCCAAAAAAATGGTGGAGCGGATAAACATAAATTAGCCGGGTCTCTTCGTGGACGAGTTTCTTCAGTGGTTTAAACATGTGTGGCTTATTTTCATAATGGCATCATTTCGCGAGTTGTTATAGAGAATAAGGTTAGAGCTTGCTAAATCGGCGGAACCTAGCCAAATCCCGATATTAGCATGTCCGGAAACATATTAGGGAGGACTGCTATTGCGGCTCTGGCAATGTGTACATCCCTCATTTTGCTGGAATCCAAACTACCTTGTCCTAATTTTGACCACCCAATTCTTGATGAATCATGAATTAAAGTTGAATTGCTGCTAAATCCGAAAAGAAATTGTGTTGAAAGAAATTTCTCATGGAAGATTTTTTTTTAACGCTTTTATGTGCTGAGCGTATATGCACTACTTATTTCTAATTTCTTATGGTTTCTCCGGAGGTTCCATATTTTCTTAGTGGACGAGATCGTTGCGTCAGATCTCGACTGAACAAAACATCAAAGTTGTGGACAACACACGCCGGGAGGGTTAGAGACTTTGGGGAGATAAATTTTGTCATTTGTTCGGTTCGGTCAACTGATAGGGAATATTTATGCTATCAGCTCTCGAAAAAAGAATTTTTCTTTCTTTTTATCGATAGATAAGAAATGGATAGCAGTCCAAGCCATTTCAAAATCAGGAAGCCCTTCCCTTTGACAAGAATTAGCCAAATCCCGATATTAGCATGTCCGGAAACATATTAGGGAGGACTGCTATTGCGGCTCTGGCAATGTACACATCCCTCATTTTGCTGGAATCCAAACTACCTTGTCCTAATTTTTACCACTCATTTCTTGATGAATCATGAATTAAAGTTGAATTGCTGCTAAATCCGAAAAGAAATTGTGTTGAAAGAAATTTCTCATGGAAGATTTTTTTTTTAACGCTTTTATGTGCTGAGTGTATATGCACTACTTATTTCTAATTTCTTATGGTTTCTCCGGAGGTTCCATATTTTCTTAGTGGACGAGATCTGACGCAACAGACTGAACAAAACATCAAAGTTGTGGACAACACACGCCGGGAGGGTTAGAGACTTTGGGGAGATAAATTTTGTCATTTGTTCGGTTCGGTCAACTGATAGGGAATATTTATGCTATCAGCTCTCGAAAGAAGAATTTTTCTTTCTTTTTATCGATAGATAAGAAATGGATACCAGTCCAAGCCATTTCAAAATCAGGAAGCCCTTCCCTTTGACAAGAATTAGGGTTAATGCAAGTAAATCCTTAATTCTGATGAAAAGAAGAGGAACTAATTTTCAATTGGAGGACGAAATCAGCACACCATTCTCCAATAAGTTTCTTTTTAAAGAAGAACTTAATCAGCACATAACTTTGCAAGCATCTCAGACGTAAAATTTAGGCAAATCTCACTTAACATTTTAAGATTCTAAATGCAGTACTTCGTATATCAATTGTATGGGCTCTTCAAAGCCTAGCAAGAACTTTGCATCTTTAAAGCACAACTAATGATACAGTTGATAAATTTAAAAAGTAACGCGTTTCCTAAAGAGGCAATTGTTGTGCTTCTTTACTTAAACAAAGCCTTATTTCTTATTTTGTTTCACCCCTTTTTACTTCTTCTGTAGTTGTCATGGCTTCCTTTACACTAAATCCAAGTTGATATTGAGTTCTTACTTTTGGTTTTTCGATTTTTTTATTCGTGTTTTGGTCAAAAAGCCGCCCCTAAAATTTGGCGCCCCGGGCGGCCGCCCGGCTTGCCCCCCCCCCCTTAGAGCGGGCGCTGGAAGTACGTGGCTGCCGAAACAATTTTATGCTAGAAGCAAATAAAGACTAGCAGTATAAGGAAAACCCCAACTGCGTTTCATTGAACCAACTGCAAGAAAATGGACATCAACTTCAATTCAATACGTAGACGATATTTTGGACGTGTTTCTAAAACTTTCTATAATGACTACTTCAAAGCCATACGCGAAAACTAGTGTGGCGTAGACGTAGTCTCAAACAATTTAAATTGGTGAAATATTTATTTAATTAATTAGCACTCAGAAAATAAAAAATAATGAAGCAAGATATTCTGTTCCACAGACCCATTTTCGGCGTCTGTAAGTGACATATCCGGGAGCTACAACTTTTTTTATGTTAAGCCTATTTTTTTTTTCAAAACACAATTTATGTAATATACATCATAATAATGGTCCATTTTCACCCGATTGCATGTATCCCATTCTGTTTCATTGCGACATGTTCTGTTTATTTATTATGAAATGAACGGACAGATGTCCTTCTAAAATACAATAATATACATTTTGCTATTAATTTAAAAATGACAGGTGGATCAGCTGGCATTTTTTTATATGGAGTTTCGTTACCCAAACCTGCACGGGTTAACCAAAAAACACACCTAATGACTGTGCAATGGAGCCCTAATATAATATGGACTCCAAATTACTGACAAATATTCTAAATTACTTTTAACCAGCGTGAAATATAGGGTTTTTAGAGCATGAACATTATTGAATTTAGAGGTAATTCTTACCACAAATCTCAACATACGACGAGCGTTAATCGAAATTTCGTTAACCTGTTCAATAAAATTTAAGGAAGTATCAAAAATAATCCCGAGGTTGTTAACGTTGGACACTTGCTTCAAGAAAACGTTATCAATGGAATAATTTTGAAAGAAAACTGACTGACTTTTATTGAAAACAATATACTGACATTTCGAAAAATAGACCCAGCCAGCATTTAACACAAATTTTAATCATTATTTCATGCAACACGCGTAAGCACATATTGCTTATTCATTCATCACGTTTTCATGACGATGTCCCCCTATTTCATGTATATACGCATTTGCGCCTTATTACGGATAATCATTATAAAATCGTTATTCGTAAGCATTAGGTAATAGTTAAGTATCATATATATTCAATGCATCAAAGAATAATTAAAAAAAAAAGAGCACGGGCGATGGAGAGTCTCGAACTCATAACCCTATGCACCGAAGGTGCGCGCCCTAACCACTGCTCTAGCCAGACTATATGAATGATTATGTTTTATTCGTGAATCTAATCACCCCAGCAACAAAAATCACACTTGAGGAGAAAACCATTATACAGTCGGACCTCGATAACTCGAATCCCAAGGGACCGACAAATTCCTTCGAGCTATGTATACTTCGAGTTATCAAAATTCGAGATATCGAAGCTTGCAAAAAGTAAACTTCGACTTATCGAGTGTATCCCTGAAATTCCAATAAATGCTTAAATAAAAAGTTAAAGTTAAGTGATATCAATTTAATTCACAAAATGAAGAACGCAACTACATTGGTCAATACATAACAAAGTAAATTTAGGAGAGATTAAAAGAAATATAAGAGAGTTTAGCATATCGTTGAAAATATAACGATAGTTCATATGTATAGGCTTTGAAATTTAACCTTCTAAATAAACAAAAATTACGAGTGTGGCTGCTCGGGCTTTCTTAGAGGTCGGTACAAAAAAATACTTCCGATACTTCCTCGTCTTCTTCTTCAACGTTATCTTCCGATCTCGCCATAGCTACTGTTACATCTGCAATTATGTCTTCCTTGGTTTGAAAATCGTCTGTGGCTAAGCATTCTTCTACTGCAACGAATTCTTCGAAGGAAGTCGGTCCAATATCTATAGCTCGAGATAAAGTTGTCAATTCTTATTGGAACTTATTTCAACAGGTTCTTCATTGCTAGAGAGAAATCCACAAACCCTGAAGCAATTTTCCTTATAAGTTCCTGCCTGTAAAATACCTTACAATTTTTGATGATTCCTTGATCTAGGGGTTGTACGAGGAATATTGATGTTGCATTGTTGTCAATTCTTATTGGAACTTATTTCAACAGGTTCTTCATTGCTAGAGAGAAATCCACAAACCCTGAAGCAATTTTCCTTATAAGTTCCTGCCTGTAAAATACCTTACAATTTTTGATGATTACTTGATCTAGGGGTTGTACGAGGAATATTGATGTTGCATTGTTCCAATCCGTCAGGAATGATGTGCGAGAAGCAGGTGTCAATAAACAATATTGCTCGCTGAATTTTGTTTTGCAGCTCCTTATCCTAGTCTTATCTTATCTTTCAGCCATTTTGAAAAAACTGAAGAGCCTTAACTAAACTAAAGCCTTCTGATTAGCTTCTTAAAAGACTCGTAGAACCTTAACGTTCTTCATGCATCGCGGGTTCTTATATTTGCCGATTACCAAGGGTTTTATATTTTATGTTCCAGTTGAATTGACAGCAAGTAGAATAGTAAGACTTTCCTTGCTCTCTTTTCCACCAAAGCAGGGATCGGCTCGAAATGTCAGGGGTTTGTTTGGTGTACAACGAAAAAATAGTCCTGTTTCATCGGCATTATAAATTTCCTCTGGTACATAATCTTAGATTAAACGAATCAATTGTTTTTTCCAGTCATTGCATACAGTCATAAACTGTTGCACTTTCGCCAGAAACCGTCCTGAATACTATCGAATTCCTCTTTTTGAAATAGTTCAACCAGCCATTATTGGCCCTGAATTCTGGATGATTCAATTTCGGGCAAAATTAAGAGCTGTTTCTTTCATCAGTGGGCCACTTAGGCTAACGTTCTTTCTTTTTCAAACCACTGGAATAAACATTTATCAATGTCCGGAAATTCAGCTTTTTTAAACCGAAATCCATCGGACCGTTTGATTGGCTTGGGCTCTTAACAGAAATTTGTCGTTGTTTTTTTTTTAATCGTTGACAATGGATTCGCCGGAATTTTGAACTCGGCGGCGATTTCAGCTTTCGAACGAGATCATCGGTTTTTTAACAGCTTCAATTAAGCGAACTTTATCCGAAAGAGAAAGTGTATTACATTTTCTGGCAGTCATTGTAGCAAACTAGACAAATTCATTGGACGATTTTTAAACAACAAGACAAATTCTCAAGTTGAGACACAATCAATGGACGCCAAACACAAGCTGAAAGAAGAGAATGGCTGCATTCAGCGAACGAAAGTTACTAGAAAGACACTGGAAATGCTACAAGAATTACCCCGCCACCGCTCTCTTTCTCCGCTGAAAAGCCCTCATGTGCAATGAGAATCTAATTGGAAGAGCACTTTTCTGCTACATTTTTCGTTCGCTGAAAGCAGCCAATGAGTGCATTCAGCGAACGAAAAATGTAGCATTATTCAGCAGGGAAAGGGTTCGGTGGCGGGTAAATTCTTGTGGCATTTGCAGTGTTTTTCCAGTGAATTTGGTTCGCTGCATGCAGCCAATCTCCTTCCGTAAACTGCTTGCATTTTGCACGGAATTTCTAACGGTGAATTTCCTCGAGTAGCGGAGACTCTAAAAACATTAAAATTCCTTTCCTTTATTGTGTTGTTTTTTTCGTTTGTAAATTGGCATTCTCTTTCGTGTTCTATATAGGCTTAAATGCATTTAATGTTAAACTGTAAAATTCTTCGAGTAGTAAGGGCTCTAAAACAATTAAAATTCGAGTTGTGCAGGTTTGCTGCTTTTCCTTGTTTTTATGACACTTCGAGTTATAGAGGCTTCTAAACCATTTTCTTCGAGTAACAGAGGTTTATGCCTATTGATTTGCCCGAATTTGTATTCGAGTTATGTATACACTCCATCGAATTATCGAGTTTGGAATGCCGAGATTCACATAGAAAATTCGTGGGACCAAAAGAGTTCTTCGAGATATTGAGGTATTCGAGTTGTTGAGGTTCGAGTTATCGAGTCTCGACTGTATTTCCTATATGCATGATCCGTCGACATTCCTTCAGCTGACCATCATGTATCTAACTTTCAATGCGTCCTATCGATACATAATGCCGATTCGTGATTCATGAAGTAAAGCTTATTTGTGGCTATGTTCACGGTATATGACATACGTGAACATAGCCACAAATAAGCTTTACTTCATGAATCACGAATCGGCATTATGTATCGATAGGACGCATTGAAAGTTAGATACATGATGGTCAGCTGAAGGAATGTCGACGGATCATGCATATAGGAAATACAGTCGAGACTCGATAACTCGAACCTCAACAACTCGAATACCTCAATATCTCGAAGAACTCTTTTGGTCCCACGAATTTTCTATGTGAATCTCGGCATTCCAAACTCGATAATTCGATGGAGTGTATACATAACTCGAATACAAATTCGGGCAAATCAATAGGCATAAACCTCTGTTACTCGAAGAAAATGGTTTAGAAGCCTCTATAACTCGAAGTGTCATAAAAACAAGGAAAAGCAGCAAACCTGCACAACTCGAATTTTAATTGTTTTAGAGCCCTTACTACTCGAAGAATTTTACAGTTTAACATTAAATGCATTTAAGCCTATATAGAACACGAAAGAGAATGCCAATTTACAAACGAAAAAAACAACACAATAAAGGAAAGGAATTTTAATGTTTTTAGAGTCTCCGCTACTCGAGGAAATTCACCGTTAGAAATTCCGTGCAAAATGCAAGCAGTTTACGGAAGGAGATTGGCTGCATGCAGCGAACCAAATTCACTGGAAAAACACTGCAAATGCCACAAGAATTTACCCGCCACCGAACCCTTTCCCTGCTGAATAATGCTACATTTTTCGTTCGCTGAATGCACTCATTGGCTGCTTTCAGCGAACGAAAAATGTAGCAGAAAAGTGCTCTTCCAATTAGATTCTCATTGCACATGAGGGCTTTTCAGCGGAGAAAGAGAGCGGTGGCGGGGTAATTCTTGTAGCATTTCCAGTGTCTTTCTAGTAACTTTCGTTCGCTGAATGCAGCCATTCTCTTCTTTCAGCTTGTGTTTGGCGTCCATTGATTGTGTCTCAACTTGAGAATTTGTCTTGTTGTTTAAAAATCGTCCAATGAATTTGTCTAGTTTGCTACAATGACTGCCAGAAAATGTAATACACTTTCTCTTTCGGATAAAGTTCGCTTAATTGAAGCTGTTAAAAAACCGATGATCTCGTTCGAAAGCTGAAATCGCCGCCGAGTTCAAAATTCCGGCGAATCCATTGTCAACGATTAAAAAAAAAACAACGACAAATTTCTGTTAAGAGCCCAAGCCAATCAAACGGTCCGATGGATTTCGGTTTAAAAAAGCTGAATTTCCGGACATTGATAAATGTTTATTCCAGTGGTTTGAAAAAGAAAGAACGTTAGCCTAAGTGGCCCACTGATGAAAGAAACAGCTCTTAATTTTGCCCGAAATTGAATCATCCAGAATTCAGGGCCAATAATGGCTGGTTGAACTATTTCAAAAAGAGGAATTCGATAGTATTCAGGACGGTTTCTGGCGAAAGTGCAACAGTTTATGACTGTATGCAATGACTGGAAAAAACAATTGATTCGTTTAATCTAAGATTATGTACCAGAGGAAATTTATAATGCCGATGAAACAGGACTATTTTTTCGTTGTACACCAAACAAACCCCTGACATTTCGAGCCGATCCCTGCTTTGGTGGAAAAGAGAGCAAGGAAAGTCTTACTATTCTACTTGCTGTCAATTCAACTGGAACATAAAATATAAAACCCTTGGTAATCGGCAAATATAAGAACCCGCGATGCATGAAGAACGTTAAGGTTCTACGAGTCTTTTAAGAAGCTAATCAGAAGGCTTTAGTTTAGTTAAGGCTCTTCAGTTTTTTCAAAATGGCTGAAAGATAAGATAAGACTAGGATAAGGAGCTGCAAAACAAAATTCAGCGAGCAATATTGTTTATTGACACCTGCTTCTCGCACATCATTCCTGACGGATTGGAACAATGCAACATCAATATTCCTCGTACAACCCCTAGATCAAGTAATCATCAAAAATTGTAAGGTATTTTACAGGCAGGAACTTATAAGGAAAATTGCTTCAGGGTTTGTGGATTTCTCTCTAGCAATGAAGAACCTGTTGAAATAAGTTCCAATAAGAATTGACAACAATGCAACATCAATATTCCTCGTACAACCCCTAGATCAAGGAATCATCAAAAATTGTAAGGTATTTTACAGGCAGGAACTTATAATAGCCACAAATAAGCTTTACTTCATGAATCACGAATCGGCATTATGTATCGATAGGACGCATTGAAAGTTAGATACATGATGGTCAGCTGAAGGAATGTCGACGGATCATGCATATAGGAAATATAATGGTTTTCTCCTCAAGTGTGATTTTTGTTGCTGGGGTGATTAGATTCACGAATAAAACATAATCATTCATATAGTCTGGCTAGAGCAGTGGTTAGGGCGCGCACCTTCGATGCATAGGGTTATGGGTTCGAGACTCTCCGTCGCCCGTGCTCTTTTTTTAATTATTCCTTGATGCATTGAATATATATGATACTTAACTATTACATAATGCTTACGAATAACGATTTTATAATGATTATCCGTAATAAGGTGCAAATGCTTATATACATGAAATAGGGGGACATCGTCATATACTGCTTGTATGAAAACGTGATGAATGAATAAGCAATATGTGCTTACGCGTGTTGCATGAAATAATGATTACAAATGTGTTAAATGCTGGCTGGGGGGAGCTCCAATTTGCTATTAAATAGTACAGTAGGTGTGGAAGTTATTTAATGGATTGAAGAATATCGTTGGAATCGATGATTGTTTTGAAAATCTTACAGTCATCTGCAAAAAGCAGGAATTCAACCTCGTGGAATATCAATTGTATGTCATTTACAAATAACAGAAATAAAAGTGGACCCAAATAGGCACCTTGTGGGACACCTGATGAAGGAAAAAATGGTTTTGATTCATGCTCACCAATCTTCATAAAAAGAGCACGGTCTTTGATGTAACTATCAAGCCAATTAAAAATGGGACTATAAAATCCAAAGTTATTTAGTTTCTTAAGTAGCAGATTAAAATTAATTTTATCTAACGCCTTGGTTAAATCAGTATAAATTCAGTGTACTTGCTCATGGTTACCTAGAGATTTTAAAATATAATTGGTTTTTGCTGTTGACTTCCCCGAACAAAATCCATGCTGGTTAGAAGTAATTAAGGGTCGATCAAGAGGTGTTAATGGATCTGTAACTATACTTTCAAACACTTTAGGGATACAACTCAGTATATTAATAAGTTGAAGTGTATGTGTTCCCAAAGAAAATTGGTTACACCAGTAGTCTCCAAATTTTGTCCTCGCTTCCCTATAATATTATACTCTTTTAAAAAATCCTTCCCTACTCGCACAAATTTAAAATTCATTAATATAAACAAATTGTTTTTTCATATTCTAGAGTCATAGTTCAAAACATATTATTATTAATGTTTAAAATGCTTTCAGATCCAATTACAAACTAATATCCCATAAAAAAGGCTGTAAAACACATTTTCTAATTATTGTTCCCAAAGCTCGTCAATCTTAATTTCATTCAAGCATCAAATTGGATTAACAAGATATTGAAAAAAAAGCCAATTGACCCCTCAACGATTACAATAAGTATGTAATACATAATATTGTAATAGCCTAAATGACTAAGTAATAAAAATGTTCTTGATGGTCAATATTCACGGATGCTCTACATTTCCGAATTCGAACATGTAGGTAGTTTAGTAAATTTACTATGCAGACAAGCTGCGTAAAGTAATGAAAAATGCGCTGCACTCGTAATTTTGCGCTGAAACATAACTTCAAATTTATACGCTTAGGAAAAAAGCTGTTAGCTACTCATTACATTTAATTAACTCCAATTATTAGCTGAAAGCGTGGTAGTCGTCTCAATTAGATTATTGTTCTTTTTCTTGTTCCAGAACAAAACATAGTAAGTAGTGTGTACTCGTGTAGTATGGAAAGAGAATATCCGAGAGCTGAGACGAGTAGTACACTTCGGTCGCGTAAAGTGTCTCCGGGAATAATATTCTCATATAATACGCCCCAGACTACGACTAACTTTGTGTAAAAGATTACGAAACATGGCGGAGGACGTTAGCAATTAGATATTTTCTTGGCTAATTGAATCGGACATCGTTTTGTTGGTTTGTTATACAGATGCTATATTCTACGAATGGATATTCGGAATTATTATTATCGGTATGAGAATAGTGCGGAGGATTGTAATTTGAGTTCAATAGGAAAAGCTTGATTTTCGTGAGACAAAATTAAATCGATTTTTGTGTTTAGGTCAGGTTTTGGGGTTGATGTAACAGGAGATACTCGTTCATAATCAGGGCCGGATTTAGCCTCTATGACGCGCCTGGGCAATAACGAATTTGCCACCCTCCGCCACAAGATAAGCTTCAAGGTAGCAGTTGTCACCTATACAAAGGAAATGTAGGCAAAACGTTAGCGGGCGTATGTGGAAAATTGAAAAGTTCATATATTTTACCAGTAAGCGTATTTTGTTTGCTTGAAAATTTTTTATGTTGCTTCTTAGGGGAGGAATCCAGGTGTTCCGTGCACCTCCCAAGATTTTTTTATGAATAATCGAAACTCCAATGATAATATAGAAAACGGTACATTTCTTATTACATTCGGCTTTTCGCTTTTCCCTTTCTTGAGAAATGCGTTCATGTTTTCTAAATACCTTCTCAATTTTTTGTTTTTTTTTTGTTGTCGACCGTTTTGGAAATAATTTGCGAAATATCCCAACAAATAAAATTTCCTATATTAGCATCATATATAACCAGAAAACGTCATACCGAAAAAACACAAAACTTAGAAAGCTTACGGTAAATTTTGAACACACCTTTACCTAATTTGTTTTCGTTGACAAACATAACGAAAACGAATTGGGAAGCACTTACTGGTGTTATTCTGTAAAAATTATTCGGTGCCTAAAACATCTAGATTTTCCTGCTTTCAACTATTTTAAATTATTTTTTTTTCGGTAGAATTTCCCGTTTTTCTCTGAACTGAAAATTGCAAGATCGAAAATTTAAGCATACAAATTCTTAAAAATTTAGTTAAGCCTATTCACACGATAGAAACTTAAAAATTTGATAGCCAATGCCGCATTTGTAATATGGAGAATTGGACCTCTCCCGAAACCAAATCCTTGCTTCCCAGGAAGTTGATGTGGGGACAAATTTAAGAAGTAATTAATCACACGAAAATGTGTGGTTAGATGAGTTGCTTCCTTGGGGGCGTTTTGAACTTTCCAAAGGATCGCTATCACCAAAAATATTGTTCGCTTTTTTTTTCCAAGTCTGGGGCTATTTAAAACATTTAATGTGGCTTCAGGCATAATGTTAAAGTGAAGCCAAATATGATTTATACTCCTACTCTAATTGAACTAAAGGCCGCCACACCATTCAGAGTGAATGAGATAATGCTTCAAGCAAATTTTGCTTAGTCCCAATTTTTGAAGGCGGAATCACCTTAAAATTTGGGTTGAGGTTGCGATTAGGTGCATTGCATTACGAAGAATATTTACATTTAACTAGAATAAATTAAAAATGCAAATTATTTTCTACAATTATGTTTGAGTTTTCAAAATCCATCTTTCCCATAATTTTAGACCAATGAAAAAATTTAAGAATTTGCCGCCCCTCAAATTCTGCCGCCCCGGGCAGTAGCCCAGGTTGCCCATATGGGAAATCCGGCCCTGTTCATAATAACCGGACCGAAGATAGTGCAGGGAATTTTATGCTCTAGTCCAATGCGTTTTATTTATAAATGAAACGATACTAATATATCGCTCTTCAGAAAATGAGGTCTCCAAACTACATATTGGAAAATTAAAAATGTACGACAGGTATCACAAAAATCCAGCTGTAACTTATTATCCTATTTATTCCCTTCTCCTATTCACTCTGTAACCATGCACTTCAATGATATTTCCAACGTCTAAAAACAAAGTGCAAGCGCAAGGCCACATATTCTTTATTGACGTCATATTTACTTTAATTTTAGATCTTCATCGTAGAGAATCTTGTTTACTCTGGCAATTTCACCCCCGTATGATTTGATTTGAATTATATTCTCGCATATTTTAGTGCAATTCAAATGCCACTTCCCTGTAATGGCGACCGATTTAATCTGCCAACAACTGCTGTCACTACACTGGAATGAATCATTGGGTCATACGGGTCTGTAGAGCACGCTTTTTATTCGCATTTAATCGTTTGTTTATTTGCGCAATATTTAAATTGATATAAATTGGATTTACCATTTACGGAGAGTCTCCATCTGAACGGCTTTGGCTACCTCGTTTATACTGTGTGTAAGTACGGAGATTACGGAGATTTGCAACACTTAATTATTACATTAACATTATATTAGGCCCATTTGGTGATGCGCATTGAGGCTGAATTTATCTGAAACACTTTGTTGCAAATGTAATTGCATTTGAACGAGAAAAGATTTGGGAGGTCGTTGCGGTGGCGATCTTTCACATTCTGTACTGATCCCCTTGGGTTTGCTACTGTATACATATTATCGTCCCCTAAGCGCTTAGGGGATCTGTTTGTAGGGAGAAGT
The DNA here is from genome assembly GCA_949715475.1 of Microchrysa polita. Classification (NCBI taxonomy): domain Eukaryota; kingdom Metazoa; phylum Arthropoda; class Insecta; order Diptera; family Stratiomyidae; genus Microchrysa; species Microchrysa polita. The sequence goes on along the minus strand of OX454416.1, from coordinate 111,296,243 downwards.
TTCTGATCCGTAACGGCCGGTTAATTTGAAATTAAAGGTAACGTTGCGCGAACGTTGTGTTTTATAACCTCACCCATTGTCTGCGTATACGTCATATTCTGCGATTTTACTTTTAAGATTCGCTTTAAAAATTGCCAAGCCCTATCACTAAGACGGTTATACAATTTAGGTTGCTCCTCGTATGACCGAGTACCTTTCTGGCTATTCTGTCTAGTGGATTAATTACAATTCGCACATACCTATACATGTGGTTTTCTGGGTTATCGGCCTTTTGGGCTTGGACACATCTCATCAAGTTCCAATTTGAAAATTGCTTCGTGAGCCTTATTAGTGATTGGTTGTCGAGTGCTATGAGAATTTTCTGCCTACCCTACATCTACTCAGGGCCGGATTTAGCCTCTATGGCGCCCCTGGGCAATAGATTGCCGCTCTACGCCACTGGAAAGGAATGATTGGATAGCTTAGTAGAAGCCGCATACACATGGTAGGTATAACGTTAGCGGGCGTATATGATTATGATAATTTTACCTAAATGATACAGACTCATTCTATTCGGTTGTACATAATTTTCTTAAGAATGCATTCAGAATGTTATCTAAACAGCTTTTCAATTTCTAAAGGTATTTTGTGTATTGTGGATTCATGGAAACCATGAACGAATAACCTCAACAAATAAAATTAGCTATTGGCGTCGCATTTGACAGGAAGACATTAAACAGAAGAAAAAGGTGTATTCCTGTTCTGTTTTTCTCGCAAAACTTCAATTTTCAATTATGAGGGGAACGACTACTATAGTGAATTTATCCATATTTTTCGAAATAGGACTCTGCATCTGTAATTCAATCGATAGTTTAATTTCAGACGGCGCAACGGCGCAATGACACACCTTGCAAGGCTGCAGCACTGCCATTAAGATAGACAGGCCGAACTGCAGAAATTTGTTCGTCCACGAGTGGACAAAGTGCGTTCGTGACCAGTGACAGTTGACATTTCTAAAGCTCACAAACTCCAGTGCTTCGAAACCCAAAAGTTTAAATGTGCCGAGCGTTTATTACGAAACAAGGGTTATGGTTTGCTTTAGTGTGTTTTTGATGTGCAAGTGGTAAAATAGTATACATCAACATCGTACTTAACATATTTATCTCAAAAATCAACGCACTGGCAGGTGTATATCATAGCAAGTCACACGAAATGACAGGCTGACAGCCACTGATATTTGGATTGTGGACAATTTGTGGATTGTACTGAGCGGTACTTTGGCAGTACTAAGCGCGGACCATGACTCACCATGGCAGTACTTGTGTTGCATGACGACTGACAGATCAGCTGATAATCCGGCCTGTCTATCTAGATGGCAGTGGCTGCAGACATAAAGCATGCCATGGCTGGCGCTGTTTCCAGATCACCTTCTCCCTAAAGAGACAATCGTCGATATTCAAAAGGTTATTCTCCAGCATTGCAGCAGCAGTAATATCAGCTTACCTTTGCGTCATGTACTGGAAGATCAGAGAATCTTCAGCCGCGAATGAACCACAAGGAATCTTTCTACATTTTCATGCACGTTTAACATTAGCAACTTCTAACGAATGCACATAAGTAAGTACATTCCTCTTCAGTACTTTTGGTACATAGGCCCCAAAAAGATTTTAACCCTAGTCCCATCAACGCTCAATTAAACACTCAACACATTTTTAGAAAATTCCGCTCTGGAAAACTGTGTATTCCAAGAAATGGTGCTTGTCTTCATTACTAACCTTTTGGAATAATTTTCGGTGATTTCCTTACACAATACACACTGCCCCGGCATCTCTTCGTGGACGAATTTCCTCAGTGGTTTCAACGTGGAGGGCTTATTTTCATAAACGCAACATTCGGGGGATCCCTAGAGAATAAAATCAAGAGAATCTAGCCAAATCAGATTTAAGCATCTTCGCATATTAGCAAACGAATGGTATTACGGCTCTGGCAGTTTGTAAAACCTTATTCTGGCGTCTCTCGAGAAATTGGGCCCAACAGTTGTAAAATTATTTTTGTGGGTGTCAGTTGGTTTCCTGCCTTGTGGCATTTTATTTCGCCCCTTTTTATTTCATTTGAAGTTCGTATGTTGTGCTAGCCAAAAAGGGGCTCGGGAGCCAACATTGTTAGGCCGAAAGAGCATAATTTAGCTTCGGCCAGAAAAGTGGTTCAAAATATAGCTGCCAAGGTTCAGAAGTTACAACAGTCAAATGATGAAAATGTATACTTAAGAAAGGACTCGCCTTGGGTAGTATAATTTAAAAAAAAAATAAAATAAAAATAACAGGCGCGACAATCCAGCATTGGACTAAGGCCGCATTATGTGTTAGTGACAACCTATTTCCAAGATCTTATCTGCTTCTTGTTGACGTAATGAGATCAGCATCACGCTCAGCAGTGTTATTTATCCCCATAAATGGGTACTCTTTTAACATTTGAGTGAGATCATAGTCCGTGAGTTCGAAAAACACCATGGAACACGGTAAGATTCGAACTCATGACCCTGTGGACCGAAGGTCCGCGAACTAACCGCTAGACCAGCCAGACTACTGGGTATACTGGGTAGTATAATTATATAAAGGTTTTTCCCACATCTTCTTACAGTCAATTTATATCGGCGTTAAGAGCCCAGGGAACCGGCATTCTCTATTTGTTGTTTCTATTGTAAACTTCTAAGAGGGTTCCTTATTTTTTCTCACTATATATTTCATTTCTGATTTTTCTTTCTTTTTTGCGGCATGGCATCAACCATGTGGAAATGCATACTCTGCTCCAGAAATATTGCAACCAGGATTAGATCAGATTTAGACCTCTGGCTCATCGACCTCGCACTATCTGTCGCGCATTAGAGAATTCGCGTACATTTTTGCGACGCAGTGCTGTTGCGAAATAGGATAAGGCGAAGTACAAGCGCTGCGAGTGGTGAGCCAATGTAAGGCAATTCGTTAAATTTAGATCATATGGAGGAGCCATACATTTACTCAGATCCTGTGGCTCGCCCTTGGCGTCATTCGGAATTCACTCTGTTTGTCTCGTTTTTCATAATTCGCCAACATCCTTGCGACTAGCGCTGGTAGGCAGTGGATAAGGCGAGGTGCTATCTCAGCGAGGGGTGAGCTAATAGATGGCAATTTATAAGATTTAGACCTTTGCCTCGTCCTTAGGATTACTCAGATCCTATAGCTCGCCCTTCGCTCCGATCAGACCTCGCTATTTGTCACGCTTTACAGAATATGCCAAAATTTTTGATACGTAGCGCTGCTGGGAAATAGGATAAGGCGAGCGCAGCGAGCGGTGAGTTTATGGAAGGCAATTTGTAGAATTTAGACCTCTGGCCCGTCCATACGTACACTCAGATCCTGTACCTCGCCCTACCCTGCGGCCAGAACTCTCTCTGTCTGGGACGCATCAGAGAATTTGCCAAAATTTTTGCGACGTAGACCTCGGACCTGGAAGTATGACTCAGGATTTGCTTGAAACCCGAATTCCGCAAGTATGTGTACAGCATTGGACCTAAGGGAGTCTGGAAACCTTATTTTAACGTGGTTTTCTGAATGTTAAAAAGTTTGTACCTAGACACTATAATTAATTGTTATAATTATCTTCTTCGAGATAAATATTTTTTTTTCTATTTTAAATAGAATTTTGAAGTGAACTAATGTGAAGTTTCGAGTTTACTTATTGTATGGGGGGTACCCTTAGTTTTGCCCGGATCGTAGTAACTTTTGGTAGGAAATATAATAGGGTTCAGACTAGGCATTCTACTAAATTTGATCTGCCTCAGCGAGAGAAGTTACAGGCACCAATTTTTGAACAATTTTAGGGAGGCGTGAGCTGGGTGTCCTTGGTCGGAGCACTCACTCACACAACTATTTGTATAAATCAAATAAATTTTATCAGCAATGGATAAGATCTTAAGACTCTAAGTGCAAGAAATAAATGACCAGATCAAGTATATCATCTGCTACTACAGCTCAGTTATTCGTTTCTATAACTCCTTCTAACTACTATGACCTTCTAAAATACTTATTTTGCTTAGAGTAGGTACTAACATCGTCAGTTCACGTGAAATCCATGCAAATACTGTCAAAATTTTGATGATCGTGAAATCGAATTCGCTTGGTGGTACTCACTTCACATGAAAGTCTCCACACCGGTTTTTGACATTTCGCCAGCGAAAATAATGCAGTTGCACTTTATTTCACAATGAAAAGATGTGATCGACAATCGATCAGAACGCGAGTGAACATTTATCTTACATTGAGTGAATAAAAAGCAAGTCTCCACGGCCCCGTTTTCACGGGGGACATATATGCAAGTTTTTCGCTCGGTGGACTCAGTACATACCTTTATGATGAAAACATTAAAGAGGATACGCAATCAGGTCCCGTTACTTTTACCTAGAAGCTCTCGCAATTCAGTTTCCAGAACGAAATAATTGAACTTATCAATTTATTGTTCCGTGTGACGCATTTGCGATATGAGGTAAATTATAGCGGGATTTTTATTTATCGAGAAACGAATTACAAAGAAGTGAGTTTTCATTTGAAATTTGCAGTATAAGGTTTTAAATTATTCATAATTCTGTAGAAATGTCTCAAAGCCGTTACCTCTCGGGTGAAGATCGAGTTAAAATCTCAACATTTCGCGAAACAGGGACAGTGCAAAAGTTTTTACAGGATCCAGCGAACCATGGGAAAAAACCTCGTAGTGGTCGCCCGCCACTAGTGAAAAATCGCGATAAACGATGAATAAAAACGCTAGCAGTCAAAGAAAACAAAAGCGCTGCTCAAATTTGCCAAGAATTGGCTCTCCCAGTTTCAAAACGTCGCGTGCAACAAATTTTAAGTGCGGATCCATTTGTGTCATATGAAAAAAGAGCCGTTAAATGTCAGTTACTGCCTACTCGCTGATGGTTTGGGCTTCATTTGGCTTCAAAGGAAAGAGTCCAATCTGTTTCATAAATCATCGTATGAACTCCGAAAAATATGTAGAACTTTTAGACGGAGTTCTTATCGACTTCGCAGAAACTCGTTTTGAGGAATCCTGGACCTTTCAACAGGATAACGCTCCAATACACGTATCCAAACGCACAAAACAGTTTTTCGAAGAGCGAAATATACCGGTTTTGACGTGGCCTGCTAAGAGTCCGGACCTTAATTGAAAATATTTGGGGCATCCTTTCCAGCACGGTTTATAAAAATGGAAGACAGTTTGATACTCTTAAGAAATTGAAAGAGTCTATTGTGACAGAGTGGGCAAATTGGACAGATCTCCATTCTTCAAAATCTAATCAATTCGATGCCACGAAGAATGGTTATGGTTCTTAACTCCAAAGGAGCTCCCCTCTAACCACAATTTAATTAAAACTACAGTTCAGGAGAATCAAATTTTCATTTTTTAATGATTAGTTCATTTATTTCGTTCGGAAAGTGAATTGATCAGTTCACTTATTTCGTTCGGAAAGTGAAAATGATCAGTTCACTTATTTCGTTCCGAAAAATATTGTTTTAATTTTTAACCCTCAGCTACACTCGCTATTTCCAGCCTACACATTTACACTTACCAAATGTGATTTTTAATACATTTCATTTTGCAAATGCTGCCAACTCCTAATCTAAAACAAATCATAGACGTGTAATAAATGCAAAAATATAATTTTTTAGAGATTTGTAAGCTACATGTAAAGTTTGCAGCTTTAATTATAGAAAGTGGCCATTTCGCATGGTACACTTTCAGTACTTACTTCAAACGTCGAGTCTAAAATTCAAATGTTCCACAAAAAGCTAAACTGTTTTTTACGTTGTTTACACAATAAAGAATGAAAAATTTAACTATAATTTTAAATATAGTTAACAATCTTGAAAATCACAAGCGGAAATAAAGGGGCTTTTTTTCATGAATTTTTTCCTTAGAAATTGGTAGTCGTTCTGCGAGAACAGCTGCCATTTGTTATTCTTACAAGTTATCTGCAATTCTTTAAATAATTAAGAAACTGTTCTAAACTCAAAATATCGAAAAATAGGGATTGCATTTGATTCTGATGATCCGAAGCCATACATGGTTCGACCTCCGGCCCCTGTCCATCAAATTGAATAATTTTGTAAAAGTTGTCATGATTTAACTTCCATTGCAATAATAAAATATATTCTCTATTTACTATAATCTCAAATTATATTCAAAACTGCAAAATACAAAATGAAAAATGCAAATATATCGGAAGTTCAAAAAAAATTTACCTACGTAAGTACATTCGTGGGGGACCTAGGTCCCCCAAGGGCTTACAGCTTCTAACCTATAATCTGCAGTCCAGCGCCTTTTCTCTGTTTGCAAGCTCTTAGGCAGTGCTACGAATACGCGAAAGTTCAACCGCATCAAATTTAAAACATTTGAGATAAGTCTAAAAATGTTCGAATGTTCGAATTAAATTAAGGGTTAAAAATGTTTGTGTTAATCGCTGAAATCTTTTTATGTTTAATTTTTTGTCTTAATTTTATGTATATAACAGAAAAAATAAAAACTTGAAAATATCCGCAAATTTGTGTTTTTACGAAAGAAAATATAGTTGGTCAGGTGAATTATTTCGCACACTTTATATGATCAGCATGACTCGGGGAGTCGATTGGGCGATGTCCATCTGTCCGTCTGTTGCGGCGCGTTTTACTCAACCAATTTCAAAGCTATGAGGCTGAAATTTTGCACAAATGCTTCTTTTTGCTGCGGGCAGTTTGTATGTTTGAATTGGTAAAATCGGACAATGGGGTCATGGGGCTGATATACAAACCCAACCCCCAAATTAGGTTCTTCTAGGAAAAACTTTTTTATTTGTGCCTGAATTTGAACTAAATTTCACACAAATATATCTCTATATGATGGTACAAAACGTATGTAAGAATGGATCAAATCGGATCATGTGGTCATGGAGCTGCCATACAAACCCAACTCCCCATTTTGGTTCTTCTAAGAAACATTTTTTACACCAATTTGACAAAAACCTTGAATTAATGTGTTTTTATCAAAGCAACAAAAAAAGTCAAACCAAATAGATCCTACTATGGGGCAATGCTCCCGCAACCGCAATAAAATTTTCTGAGTATGTAAATATTTTTATTTGCCCACTTATTCCAACCAAACCCCACACAAATATTGTTTTGTTGACGCAACGGAATGACGGAAAGACGGAATGAAAAGAATGGGGGGGGGGGATTAAATACAAGTCGTAGGTACGCCCGAAAAACTTTTAGCCCGAGGAGAGCGAAGGGTATCCAAATTTTGGCCGCCCCCGAAATTAGCCTAGGTCTCGTTTTCTCTTTACTTTCGACTTTGGCTATACTCATCATAAAAACTGCACTGCACTATGCTGCTTGTTCTTTTATTTCTCTATTTGCAGGTTTAGAAAAAGACATGATAACATATAGGTCTCAAAATAAACTTGCAAGGAATCCTGGATAAATTTATGCGGCGCAAGTGCAAGATTTGTATATGAAAAGCCAGCTTATCCTACTCATTTCTGGACTCATAGAAATTAGGATATCGATGTACTTAGTGCTTTATTCTTTTGCAAAAAAAATCTAAACCAAAATAAAAGAAAGAAAGATTCCTAGGACTCACAGTGATGAAAACCTAACGTAAAGGGAGGCTATCATGAGCCATACATAATTCTGTGAAACATACACATTCAGACTATCGGCAAAATCCTAGAATTTAACTAACTGTATCCAGTCAAAACAAGGAACATGCTCCGAAGCTCTTTTGTAACTCCATAGTTATTAATAACTGTTTTGTCTATGTTTTTACAATTCTTCACTGAACAATGAATTAAATTAAATTAATATAATAAAAATCGTCTCTTAACATTATGGATACGCGGTTATTAGCAATTAATAGTTATATTTCTAACAAATTGATGTCCATACTTTTATCTATAATATTTTAATCGACTGATTCCATACTAATTGGTTAATTATTGTGAACCTGAAATTTGATATTGAAATTTATAAGTATGCTTCTAGTTAAAGATAATTCAATTATTGTAGCACAACAATCGACGGAATCTGAGTCTGAGAACAAAATTATTATTAATGCCGGACAATATATTATAATTTAAAAAATCTCTGGTCAATCTCACTATCGCCGCCCGGCGGTTACAAAATATAAATCCGCACACTCGCGGTATCCATTTCATCGGTATGCTACTATATGTATGTACATACACTCATTCATAAGTATGTGTATATCCAACTTCCGCCACTGTTTTGTGTATTATACTCGTCGTATTGCTACTATCAGTCAATCAATTAAATTTAAACTTTTTATCACTCTACGTACTTGCTCCAGATCCAAACTATTTTGCGGATTCAGATCGGAACAGAAGAATGTTGGCTGATTTTCCGAAGATGTCGATGTTTGCCCATAGTTCACAGCGATCAAGCATTGCAATACGACAAAAACCAATCCGGCTTTTATGAGACGAGCCATATTGCACCTTAACGGACGGTTTTGAAAAACTCGCGATTTTTTTCCGAAAAATAAGAATGATAAATTACTTCTTACTACCGAGAACGACTAAAGTTACACTACACGACCGATTCACTCGCATGCAACTATCAGATAGAACTGATCGCAACAGATAAAGTCTTTAAGAAGATGACCGTCCACGACAAGGGGTCAGTTAGATTAATCAACACAAATTTTTTGGATTCGACTCATTAAACGACAACATACTCCCGAACCCGGGTGGAGGCTATACCCGCTACCGTACCGTATTCTGCTTCAGTCTGCCTGATTCATCTGTTGTGCATTGCATTCAATCAATTGTTTCATCGCTCGTTCTGGTGGCCTCGACGAATACGAATAACGATCAATTGGGGGAGCGAAAATATAATACACACCGTGAAGCATGTGTGACGTCAGCGAATACTATATGGTGATGATGAGAGCAGAGTGCTCCATATGATGGGATCGATTCTTGTTATCAATTTGGTGCACTTCATTGACTATTGGCTCGTTAAAAGGTCGTCGCATACGATCTTATTTTAATTCGTATTGAACATCTTTGGAGTCATGGGGTCAACTATTACTATAAAAATACTACGACTATTTCCGATGAGACGATCAGTGAATCTAAGCATGTGACATGCATGGTTTCCTAAAGAAGAATCTATCAAGTGCGGAATGATTTCATCCATATGTTGCGAACAAAAGTCTATCTCTCTGAATTCTCAGCCGCCAAATCGGATGTGGGTAGGTAAATTGTGATCTAATATTTTGGTCATTTATTTTAAGGTCGCGAAGACAAGTTTATATCCGATTGTGATATGTAGAGATAGAGACCCAAACTCTGAGATCTTATTGCTTTATTTGAATATGAGATTTGCGGACATGATGAAAGGAAGATTAATAAAAATTTAAACCCCGATTCGCAGAAATATAAATTTAAATTTTTTTCTGTACACATATAAAGTTATTGATTTATAATTTTTATTTGAAAAGAGGTCTTGGTATATTTAGCATAATACATCAAACCGAAATTGAGTTTGAAGCAGGGATTTGGAGCGACACTTTTTTTCGCTCCGCTCCTCTCCCGGTCCGACCGATTTGAGACCGCTCCGCTCCGACTAAAATTTTTTCGCTCCGCTCCGCTCCATTACAAACATACAACAAAACTTCATTGTTCTTAGTAAATATTCATAATTTTCCGTGAATTCATCAATTCAACTTATATCTGCTTACGTATTATAGAGTATGGCTTAAAAGGTGCGTTTTATTCGATTAAGTGCGGAGCAGGATAGCACTAATTTCGTACAAATTTGAGCATAAAATTGATTTGTTCTAGATAGGGTGTCCGGAAACTAAACTATCGCATAATAAGTGCACCGAAATATGATTATTAATGTCATTTGCAGCAAAATAGGCGTACCGAAAATATCCCGAATTCTTAACTCCTTAGCTACCAAAAGCATTTAAAGATACCACTAAAACCTCCGTCGCAAAAAAAAATTATATGAAGTAAGATCACAAAATTTTGTCTTTGATGCTTTTTTACACAGCTTAAACTGCTTATCTGATTTTTATTAGGAAAATTGTTGGCCACGACCGAAAGAAAATATGTAGGTAATATGAGTATTTAATTTTTGAAAAATCTTTAAATGTCTGTGGTAGCTGAAGAACTAATAATTCTGGCTTTTTTATACTCTTTTTGCTGGAAATATCACCAGGAATCATATTTGGGTGCCTTTATGCGATAGTTTTCGGACATCCCGTATAGAACGAGGTCCGTAAAATTGTTATGGAAGCTGTCCTGTACTCCATTCAATAAAATGCACCTAATAACTAATTTAAATTAAAACGGGCGTTTCATTCAGCGAGTACAGGACAGGACTTTTCTGTCATGGAATTTCACAATAATCCGAAATTTCTCAACGAAATCTTCGCCTTTAAATCGTCCAAAATCATCAAATAGTGCCATAAAATGAAAATTTCGTCCGCTCCACGCTCCGCTCTTTCGCTCTGAAATTTTAGGTCGCTCCGCTCCGCTCCAAATCCCTGGTTTGAAGTGCAGCACAATGTAGGTTTGTCTTTATTCGCGAGACTAGTAAGTACCCAAGTAACAATTCGTATGCTTTAAAGAAGCACTTCATCCTGTAACAATCAATCAACATCAGTTTATCGTGTGACATCGCTTATTTTAGTATTTTGATCCGATAAAAACTCTTTAAAACACTTTTCGGAAAGCTTAAAAAGTTCTTATATAATCAATTCACGACTACATCCAATAAGACTTCGATAACACTTCTCTAAACGTTAACCCAAAAAGATGCTCCATTAAATACTTCTTTGTAGTCTTTATTGAATGACATAAACACACATGACTGAAATCAACACACACACATGCATATAATCTTCTATAGCACTGTCGATTTCATTTTTATAGTGTAACATTCGTGTGATCATCCAATGAATTGTTCAGCGTAGTCTTATAGAAGGATGAACTTTGTGATTTTTTAAAGAATTGACACTTATGAAGTGCTCTGGAACACCACGTTTCTTGAATTCAATTCATTGAAATATTGCATGAAACCAACATTTCCTCAATCATTCTTAACTTATTAATCAATTAAGATAATCTCAGCCCAGAAACTGGCTGCATTTTATTGATAAACGTGTGAATTTAATTAGCTTCAACTGATTGACATATAAAGAAGAAGGTGCATTACAGAGAAGTGTTGAGCATTTCGATCGATAGATGCAACGAACCACTTGTAGTGTTTACGAGCAATGCTGACTATATGTGAGGTTGGCCGAGTGGTTAAGGCGTCGGACTTGCGTACGACAGTCGCTGGTTCAACGGCGGCTGCGGTATTTTTTTTTCTTTTTTTTTTGCGAGAAAATGATGACATAACACATATGATGTATGTCTGTTTCAAAGTGTAATTCAGTGCTACAATAAGGTTCAATTGGATAAAAAAACGGCGCCAAATGCCATTATTGGACTATTATTCAGTGTTTATACCCGGTAGTGCCCCTATTAACGGTGATCCACCTGCCATTTTTTTTATATGAAGTTTCGTTACCCAAACCTACACGGGATTACCAAAAAAACACACCTATTGTTTAGTGCGGCGAGAACAAAATTTGAAGTTTTTCAACGTTTTGGCATTTTAAAGATTAAAAAGTTTTATATTTGCTTAAAAATATAAAAAAAAGCATCCATTTACAATTTACAAAAATTATCTAATTTCGAATGGCAGCTCCAAACTTTGCCCGTATTTCCCCTTTCCCACTTGTTTGTTAACGAAAACTACGTAGCCCACTGTACATTCACATGTATGCTTATTTGCCAGATATTTTAACAGCTGTTCACTGTCAAATTGCCAGTATTCGTGTTTTGTTGTTAAACAACGTGGTGTCCAATTGGAGTATCGTGCGCGCATTTCGTGTCAATTTCGCGATAACATTTGCAAAATGCCGAGTTTAAGTATTGAAAAGGTTGTTCAACTGCAACACGACGTGGAATCAATTCGAAATATTTGTATTTTGGCTCATGTCGATCATGGCAAGACGACCTTGGCCGATTCACTTGTTGCCGTCACTGGTATGTACATGATTTTGGTGACATGGTGAAATCCTTGCGAAATGGATTTTTTTTTCTTCCAGGAATCATATCCCAACGGCTGGCCGGGAAGTTACGCTATATGGACAATCGTCCCGATGAACAGGAACGAGGAATCACCGTGAAGAGTAGCAGTATTACGTTGCATTATGCAAAACAGGCAACCGGCAAGGATTATCTGGTCAACTTGATTGATACGCCAGGGCATGTGGATTTTTCGAGTGAAGTGTCGACTGCCGTGCGACTTTGTGATGGAGCAATTGTTGTGGTAAGTAATTTAAAGGAGGAGGAGGTTTCTTTTGGGTGCAGTGAATTTCACAACATGTCTTAATCGAAATAACAATTATCTTTGTATGATTCATAATAGCCTTGGAAATTTCTAATTGAGATTCGGCTAAAAAGTTTCGGAAGAAATTTCAAGGTAGCATTGAGAAGTTACAGCTATGTATATCCATAGATGTGATCTGGTTTCCCATTCCTTCCTCCGTCCATGTGATTTCATATGATCATGATCCACGGTGGAACAGTATACGCTAACGGATGTGTTGTCACAACAGGTGCTTGGCCATTAGTATCCGAACTCTGGGTGTGGAAAGTGTCGATTTCCAGTTTCATAGTTATTAGGAGATATTCTAGACTCCATGCCTCATGGCTAGGTGACTTGTATCTTTCTGTAAAGGAAGAAATTAGATGAGCATGAGAGTAAACCACAGAACAGAGAGTAAACTCTGCTCGGTGTCGCACACATTGAATGATATACGTGCGAACGGATCTCGGATCGAATCCTTTTCCCCCGTTAAGCATATATGATGGGTGTATGGGTATGAAGCTAATTAAAAAATTATTTTTAAATCCCCTTGGGTCACTCCCTTGGCCATCGGGGGAAGATGCCTAGGGGCGCAAATGGATATCACTAACGGAGCGGCTGGATACCAGGTGACCTATAGTTATATCTAGCCTTACCACATTATGCAGGACTCTGGTATGATGGACTGTGCTTTCCGTAGCTACTCGTGGGAATCAAATGAGGTATAACGAAAAAAAAAAACACATAAAAGCGAAGCTCCATCCGAAAGAAGCCGCTTTAGACACGGATGTAGGTGTAGATCAGATGGTGTACAGTGTAATTGTTCACTGTATCAAGAGGCGCTCAAGAAAATCATAAAATAAGATTTATGCAGGCAGCACATGATTTTCTATGGCAAACTGTAAAAGCCATCGATGTTGCAATTATTTGCGACCAATACAAAAACCTGTGTGACACGATTTGCGGACAAGGACAATTTAGCAGCGACTCGGACGTGCAGAGACTATAAAAAGGGAAATTACGGGAATTACGAAGTAAGCAGTGTGGTAACAATCAAGGTTAAGTTATGCCACGGTGGAAAGACTTTGAATTTGAAGTATTTTTAGATGACCTAGTGTATGCCTCAAGTTTACACAGCCTCGTGATAATTGCTGGGGGCTTTAATGCTCATGTTGATGCCAATAAGCGTGAGCAGACACTCCTAGACGCTTTTTCGCGTCTCAACATTGTTGTTATGAACTTGGGTGGTGGCAACACCTTTAGAAGGGGAAACGCGAGGTCCATAATTGATCTCAATTTCGCTAGTAGCTTCTCAACGTCAGTAATAGACTGGTTAGGGATGGGCAATATCGGTACTTTTGAGTAACCGTTACAGCGAATACAGTTACTGGTATGTACCGGTTCCTGAGTACCGGTACATTTCCTAACATTAACTTTCACTAATGAACACGACACTAGTCTTCCGATTACCTTTGTCAACGTGTCCATATCTCACACACGTTTCGCTGCGCGTATGCATGCACCTTCTGTGTTAGCTAATCTGCATGCATACAAGTGGAGCACCCACCGCATACATCGGAGAGAGAATATGAACATGAAATGAAGTAATCACACGTTTCATACCCTCAGCGTTGAAACAATTCCCCTCTAAACAGATACCCGTGGTGTCCTTACACACCGACCGTTCTCTGGACCGGTGCACCACTGTCCGCTGCGGTCCATATGCTCTTGCGACGTGCGTAGTGGTAGTGTGCCTGAATGAGAACTCATAACCCGCAACAGAAATGTGCATGCTTCGAGTACGATTCCTGTCCTCTCTGTACCGGTCCACTGTCCCCAGACCCTACTCTTTGCGATCACAATCTTTTAACACTTGACCTAGTCTCAACATCATTTGAGATATTGACAACAGCACAAAGATGCATCCAGTTCTTCCCTAATGCTTTAGAAACTCCATTATTCCCGACAACAAAATGCCTTGCCTTCATCGACCCTCTTTAGCAAAACCACAACCAATTTTTTGGATATTGAAAGGACCACACCATTCCTAACAATCCTCGTTAATATGTTAATTTGCACAACAGTTTTCAGCGACCTGACTTGCCACACTTCATTGTTTAAACTGCTGAATGTTGCATGTGTACTTATATTCAAGTTTTGTAACAATTTTTCGTCGATAAACGCAGTCAAATCTCAACCAAATTCTCCAACTGGCAGTGCCTTGGTACAGCAAATGATTACGTCGCTCTCGTTTACTTGAAACAGACCCTAGCATCCGATACAGAACAGTAGGCTGGATATAGAATAGACGCCGCAACAGCAGCAGGGCGAATGTCAAGCACAGTGCATTTTATATGCTGTTCAGCATTTTTGCTGTTCACTGTTCAGCATATTTGTCAACCATGCATTGCTGTTGCTACTGCTGTTGCTGTCGGTATTCTATTTCAAGCCTTAGTACAAGTCTCTATCGGTGACTGAAACAGATCATACATACACCGACACAGCAAATGAGTACAAGTCTCTACCGCTGATTAAAATAGATCCTAGGAACCGATACAGTAAATGAGTACAAGTCTTTATCAGTGACTGAAGCAGATCCTATACCGATATCGATACAGCAAATGAGTACAAGTCTCTACCAGTGACTGAAGCAGATCCTATGCCTATACCGATACAGCAAATGAGTACAAGTCTCCATCAGTGACTGAAGCAGATCCTATACCAATATCGATACGGTATCGATGAGTACAAGTCTCTACCACTGACTGAAGCTGATCCTATGCCTATACAGATACAGCAAATGAGTACAAGTCTCTAACAGTGACTAAAGCAGATCCTATGCCTATGCCGATACAGCAAATGAGTACAAGTCTCTACCAGTGACTGTAGCAGATCCTATACCGATATCGATACAGCACATGAGTACAAGTCTATATGGGGCAGTGACTGAAGTCTGAGTTTTTGGCTGTGTTTGGAAAGAATGAGCATATGTCCATACGTTGTGTGTAATGTTTAAAAGGCGTATCGTATCTTGGCGGGTGGATTTTGTTTTGGTTGGTATAGATTGTAGGGGTGATGTTTTTGGACGAGAAATCGCAGTTTATTTGTCATTCTATGGTTACAGTAAGTTAGTACGTGTGGCCACTGGTATGAGGACTTAGATTTGATTTTGGTTAGAACCAATAGATTGTAGGCGGGATTTGTTTAAATTTGTAATCGTAGTTATGGTTATAGTAAGGTGCCGATTTATACAAGGTGTGAATATTAAGATAACATTTTCCTGCTTGTGTATTCTGATCACGAGTACTCGGGAACCGGTATTTTTATTTTTCAGGAACTGGTAGGAACGGTTACTGGTGGGTAATCGATTCCTGGTCACCGTTACAGGAATACGGACCCATCCCTAAGACTGGTAAGTCAGTGAACACTACACACATAGGGCGGCGGCTTAGCCAAAGGGCTATGTACACACCGGCACACAGTTATCTATCTATATAACGGCGCGTTACATATAAAACCGCGCGTAAACTGCTAAAAATTGCTATTTAGAAGAACAAACGAGCTTGCTTTACGCAGTTATATGAAGATGCTATTACAATGCGTAGGTGATGACGTATAAGGTGGTAATGATAAAAGGATGTCAGAAAGCTCTACCACGGTATGGTTGAAAAAAAAAACAATTTCTCAACACTTTTTACTTCACACGAGTTGGAGACTGAAGAACTAAGCACCGAATTAACGGAATTCTACATTCTCGCTATCACAGAGAGCGAAATACTTTAAGCCTTATCCAGGAAGGATGTGGTAAGGCTGTATTTAAACGACGAGCCGTACTGCTCTCAAGCTCGAGATATCAAAATGCAGCGGCTTCTATGAGACGAGAGGGAGCCGTGTTTTGAGGGCGTGTTTTCACATCTTGTGTACTACGAGCCGTCAATTCACGGCTCTATTGCTTTGCAGCTCGAAAGGACGAGTCGTCACGGCTTTCCATATAAGCATAAAGATGCATTATGCCTCGAGCTTGCAAGCCGTACGGCTCGTCGTTTGTACGAGGCTTAAGTCACCAAGTCCGGATGGCTGGCCAAAATCTGCCGTTACGTATGCAGTTGGGTGTTATGATTGACTCGAGGCTAAGTTTCGGGGTACACTTGAAGTACGTATACGAGAAGGAAGCGACCGTATCAGCGGTTTGTAGAAGGCACGCACTACAAGTATGCTGTGCGAATTGCACTACTTCGCATGAAGCTGCTTTCTGCTTATGTTGTAGTTGGAATGATGCCAATGGAGTTACTCGTGGACGATACTAACAGGCTGTACTGCGTGCGTAACGAGGGAACTACAATTCGGTAGATTGGAAAGATTTTGAGAATGAGATAGTGGCAACTCAGTTAATAGCGAAGTGGGTAAACAAAAAACATTGCCAAGTAAATCATTACCTTACTCAATCTCTTACGAGCCACCAAGGATACGGGCAGTATTTGCACCGTTTTAAACCAGACGATTCGCCAGAGTACCCCAAGTGCAAGGGGGTGGTGAAGACGCCAGGCACGTGCGTTTCTTCTTCTTCTTCTCTGTACCGTAACCCCTCAGCCTGTTATAGGCTAGTTCGAGTGAACGTTACATTGCATATAGAGGAGTGTATATAATGTTGCAAGCATTATATATTTCCTGGACCACGCCGAGATTCGATCTCCGGGCCTCTAGATTACTAGCATCGTAGAGTACGACTCAACCAAGTGAGCCACAGAGCGTGACGTTGCAACGACGCGGAGCTGACTCGAGTTGGAGGCTTGTTCTGCTATCTGTTCTCCTAGGGGGAACTTTTGTGTTTCCGATATTTTCCGCTATGCGTCCACTATATGGCGGACGGTAAGAAAAGTGTCGCTAGTGTCGATAAGAAGAGCAAGAAAATTCTTCTTGCGAGAGCTGATAGCGTAATGTTCCGCGGTCTGTAATTTTTACACGGAGCTCCGTAAGGAGGAAGCCTGACGGATATGGCTTATTAGCTGCAGCCGTCCCTGCGAAGTAATATCGAAACTTGGTTTCGCAGGGACGCAATGGAAGAGGTGCTTTGGTGTTAGTAAGAGTCATAACTCTGCGCCTACGACAGGCTACTACAGGCGTAGAATATCTAAGAAAGATTTTCCTTGCAACTCTCTAAATAAAAAAATTTAAAGTGCAAGGTTCGACACTCGTACGATCAATAGTTTACTAGATAATCGCACTTTTATGTTATGCACCGCTCCCTCAAAGAGTCAGGCGACCAGTCCTAGGGCATTCGGTGGCTCAGTGGTGGAGACGACAGATCCCTAAGTTTCCGGAGCGTGGGTTCGAATCTCATTGTGGATGTTATATATAAAAAAAAAATGCTCCTACAGCAGCCGGTTCTTCGATGTAAATCGTCCAGGAGCTACCAGTCCTACCAGGATATGCAAGGCCCTCGCTGGTAGCAGTTTTTTCCGAAGTTCCTAGCATGTGTAGTACGGGTGTGCCCGGGAGATTATTCTTCTTCCTGTAGGGTGAGGTAGGATTCGTGCGGGCTGTGGTTCACAACGAGGTGGAGTTGTGCAGCAACCGTGAGCCAGGAACAAAAAAAAAAATGGCTGAGATGTTGGAAAGGCTCGCATCCAGCAGTATGCCAAGTTTCAACACTTTTTATAAGACTGTTCCCTCTACACTGACATCGCTAGAGGGGCTGTGATTGACGTCACAAAATCAATCCGTGCTTCTTTTGAGAGCCGTCTACTAAAGCCTTCCGTCGCAGGCGTGAATGTGAACGTTAATCCTACGCAGAGGGTTTCTTTTTTTGTATGTTGCGCAATATTTGACTTTCCATAACTCGGGAACCGGTTGGCTCATCTTTATGAAATTGGGTACACTTGTAAACCAACTTGGCGAACATATTTCCTGCAAATTTCAAAGTCCTGCTTGATTTTTCAGATGTTAGAAGTTCTTCACAATTTCAGTTGACTTTGAACAGTAGTTCCGTTCCAGCTCATTTCACACATTTTTTTACTAAAATTTTATAGGTTGACGCTGTTGAAGGAGTTTGCCCACAAACACGCGCTTGCCTGGAGCAAGTCCACAAGGAGCACTTAAAACCAATTTTAGTTATCAACAAAATAGATCGATTAATATTAGAAAAGAAAATGATGCCCTTAGATGCTTACGTCCATCTTAGTCAGTTGCTGGAACAAGTAAACGCCGTAGTAGGAAATATTTTTGCATCAGACGTTATGGCAAATGAGGAGGAATCGACCGAAGAGGTGAGATAAATGACGATATTCATTTAATTGCTGCATTTTACACGAATTTCCTTCTCAAGGGTAACTACACATCCGCCTTGGAATACACGGACGATTCAACCCTCTATTTTTCGCCGGAAATGAAAAACGTTCTCTTCTGCTCCGCCGTCGATGGTTGGGCCTTTTCCGTGGAAGCTTTTGCCAATATCTACAAAGACAAATTAGGCATGGATGTCGATGAATTGACAAAAGTTTTGTGGGGCGACTACTACTATAGTCCGAAGAAAAAATGTCCGGTGACGGGTGCTCAAGAACAGGCGAAAAAGCCAATGTTTGTTCAGTTCGTGTTGGAAAATATTTGGAATTTGTATGATTTGATTTGTGTTCGGAAGGATAAGGAAAAGATACCAGGTTTGTTTAGGAAAAATTATTTCTGAATGTTTTTTATTGACGTTTAATGTTGTTTTTATTTTGAAAGAAATTGTCAGCAAATTGGGTGTGACAATAACGCCTCGCGATGCACGATCAACTGATACGAAAGCGCAAATTCGGGCAATCTTCTCGCAGTGGTTGCCGATTCATACTGCCATTCTTGAAATGGTCGTGGATAAGATTCCAACGCCTAAGGGTATGGTTGACGAGCGGGCGGAGAAGTTGCTTTGTCCAGCGAATTTAGATTTTTCATCCTATCCTGAGGAAACACAAAAATTAAAGGCAGATTTCGTTAAATGCGATCCCAGTAGCTCCAATGTCGTTGCATTTATTTCAAAAGTAAGTTTTGTATGTATGTTTACTGATCACAACCATTTGACAAGCATGTAATTGCAGATGGTTCCTTTTGACAAAACCCGGCTGCCGAAAAATAAACCAAAACCACTGACCGTTGAAGAAATCCAGCAACGACGGGAATTGGTCAAGCAACGTATCGAAGAACGTAAAAGGATAGCCGAGCAACAAGATATAACGGTCGGTATGGAGAATCTAACGACAAAGGACGACGGACAAGTTCCCGCGGAACAAGTTGATAGTAACGAGGCGAAAGAAGATGAAAGCGATCAAGAATTTATTGCTTTTGCACGAATTTTCACCGGTACCCTAAAGCCGGGTATGAAGCTATATGTTCTGTCGCCGAAACATGATCCGAGAAAAGATAAGTAAGTTTGTGGTTTTCCGTTTTGAATGCTCAATGTCCAATGCTTGTATTTTTGGCAGTTTAAATGCAGATGACTCCCCGCACATCACTGAAGTGACTATCGACCACTTATATCTTTTCATGGGTGGCGAATTGGAAAGTTTATCGGAAGTTCCAGCAGGAAATATTGTTGGTAAGAAATTTATACCTTTGTGGTTTTGTCAACTTCGGAGTCGCTACTCTATTCAAAATTGATAAGTTTCAGTCGCTGAATCTTGTGTACGAATTCAGCAATTAAAACGAAATTTAATATCTACTTCAAGGTCCTGCATATACTCAAAATTTCATTCCTTGCCTATGGCATTTTTCCTTATCTAGGAATCGGTGGTCTGCAAGATGTTGTTCTGAAATCCGCAACACTAGCCAACACAATTCTTTGTCCATCCTTCAGTGAACTAAGCATAATAGCCAAACCCATTCTGAAAGTTGCTCTGGAACCGGTGAACATTTTTGAAATGCCCAAACTCCTCACCGGACTTAAGCTACTCAATCAAGCCGACGCTTGTGTTCAAGTTTCCATTCAAGAGTCCGGCGAACACACTATAACGACTCTCGGCGAAGTGCACTTGGAGAAATGCGTCAAAGACTTGGAAGAGAGTTATGCAAAAATCAAACTTCACGTTTCCGCTCCCATTGTCTCGTTCCGCGAAACAATTGTCCCGGAAGCTACAATCGACATGGTTAACGAAGCAATCGTGAAAACCGAAACGGATATTACAAAAAAGATTGTTACAATTCAAACATCCAACAAATTGGGAACAATTCGAATTATCGCCTTACCACTTTCCACGGACGCTATAAATGCCTTAGAACAGAACATAGATGTGTTAAGATCATTATCGATGCTCTCCAAAGGTAATCCTTTTCCGGAAAAATTCACCGTACCACTGAAGCAACTGAAAAATACCCTCGCCAAGGAGTTGACCAAATTGGAGCTAGAGCAATTGGCAGTCGAAAAAGACAACTTGGTTGAGCGAATCTGGTCCGTCGGTCCGAAAAAATGTGGTACAAATCTTTTGTTGAATTTATCGGACTACAGGCATCCAAATTTTTGGCGAACCAATCTCGGTGATGATGATGTCGATACGAATCAAGATGATGTGCGCAATGATTATAGTAGTTCGTTTATAAATGGATTTCAGCTGGCAACATCGGCTGGTCCGTTGTGTGAGGAGCCCGTGCAAGGTGTAGCGTATGTTATTCTTGAATGGCGCGTTGATCGTACGGATGATCTTAATTCAAAAGTATTTGGACCATTTTCAGGTAAAAAAAAATCGTTTTGTGGTTAATAAAAATCAATTTTAACGAATTTTATTCTCTTATTAGGTCAAGTGATGTCCTCCGTAAAGGAAGGATGTAAGAAAGCCTTCCAGGCACAACCCCAGCGACTAGTTACTCCAATGTATACATGTAATATTGTAGTGAATTCGGAAGTATTAGGTAAGTACATTGCATATTCTCTTTACATTTTAAGTTTGGCTCATGTAAAGTTATTAAGTATCAAAAGATAGAGTTTGCCTGACGTTTCTCACATTGACAATTGGACCATCGGTGCTCTATCTGCTTCATTTGTATCTTGCAAAAATTATCAATTAACTTGCACTCCCTAAAGATTTCGACAATTTCGGTCGTGATCGTTCGGTCGCCTCTGTGATTTAGAGATTCATAGAGAAACGAGTTTTCGATACTCGGCATTGCCTGCTTCGATGGGTTGGGGCATTTGTTGGCGAGTAGTATCTATCCCAGATATACAGGGTGTCACATAAGTCAACGTGAAGCCAAAGTAGTAGCGCCCGCTACGAAAAAGAACATAAAAATTGACTCTAAAAAAACTTCCTGTAGATTGTTAAAAATGCCATGAATTTCGATTGTGACGCCGAAGATTTTTGGGGTAACGGACGGTTGTCGTGATGTTACAGTCATCGGAGTACAATATAATGTCGATCCTCTCAGGTGGTGTAGGCGACAAAGTAATGCCTCCGAATACTTGCGATGAAATAGTCTTGTTGCGAACATCTGTCAGGAGGATAGAGTGATTGACCGTAACAAACGCGTTTTACAGATCTAGAGCCACTAAGATAGTGCCCTTTCATGGCTTTGGTTTATTTAGTCCGTTCAAGAACTTGCACGTGATCTGATCAAGCGCATAGGTGCAAGATTCATATTCTTCGAAAGTCTTGACAGTATCAGCGATTCAAGTATTTTGGTCACAGAGAATAAAAACGGAATCGGATGGTAGTATGATTCCCCAGGGTTTACCAGGTTTCTTTCAATATTCTGGAATGATGAAGAGATTGGTTTACCTTCACAATAATATACTTTAGGAACGGCGTCCCGAGGTGTTTAAGCATTATCATCGCAAGATCATCAGGACCAACGCTTTCGAGATTTTAATTGCAAGGGTGACTTGCTGGGTGGGGACTAGAAAATTCTCCTCTACCGTGATATTTTGGATAGCTCTTGTAATTTCGCGCTTAAGCATTTCCCTAAGAGGGTGTTCGACGAATTGGTTAGCGCATTTCTTGTCGTTGCTCACGGTAGTACATACTGCCCATTTCTTTCGTTTTCACGGGGTAGGAAAACGCTCTTAATTGATATTGTGGAGGTGTGATTTCCATTTGTTCCTTCAGTGGTAGCTTGCTTGCTTGTCTTAACAATCGGTGAGTGGTGGAGTCATTACCAGGCTCGAGTGATAGAGATCGTGGTGGGCGTTAAAGTCACCGACTAACAGGCGTTACCGATCAGCGTTCTGTATACTGAGAGACAGTTTGAGGCTCGACGTTCCAGTTCAACCACGCTAAGCATTGTTATTGCTTTAACATGTGACGCTACGAAGCATTTTACATCGAAAAAAAAAAAACGTGAATGTAACGTCACTTTTAATCACTACTGTATAATGCTATGAAAAAAGCACTATCCCTAACTTGCGGCAGCAACGTCGAATATACAGTAATGTGGATGAACTTAGCCCAGGACAAAATCCTGGTTGCGCCACTGCCTCGGTCCACCAGTAGTTTTTTCTTCGATTACTGATCGACGTCTTTTTTGGCATGGAGGCGTCACATGCTATTGATAGTTGATCGGTTAATTGCAAGACCTTTTGTTCCGCTAATCCGGTAACTGTATCTACATCAGACAGGGTTTCTATGGAGCGCCGAAGCGTCTCGTAGACCATCCAACAAATGGAGCTGTCGTTATACGTACATGCGATATCCCCTGAGAATATAATTCCCTGATGGCTATGTGTATAATGTCCGCTAACTTGCCACTCTATAGCTGCAACCAACGAACTGCTCACAAATGTAAGGTCAATGGTGGACCCCTATTTGCTCTTCTAAAGTAAGCTGACCAGACTTCCGAAGACCCAATGCTGTACACATGCTTGCTTGCAGCTTCAAGCCGATTTGGAGAAACACGAGGCCACCAACATGATGCATGCCATTAAATTATCTAATTATTCTTCTTAATTATCTTAAATGATATCTTCGTAAACAGAATTGAGAAGGAATAGTAGCCGATATTCTCGGAAATACGTAGTAAACATTGGGATGGCAAGGTTCTGTTGATACTAAAGAGGGAGCCCTAAAGTTGTCAATGGTGACCTCAGTGGCGTAGATAAGCGAGGATTGATCCCCCTGGTCACACATATTTTTTATACTAAAATAATATAACTTTAGTTCTTTGCTATTAATTTATTACATTTTGCAACAATGTTTTCCATAATGCCATCTTCAGGTGAATTTTGGAATTAACCCCTTTTACCGTATTTTCAATTGCATAATTGTTACTGTCTTGGCTAGAATTTTAACAATTCCTTGCGTACATGAGATTTGGATTTCTCCAAGCGCTGATTTTCAAATAGTGCGACTGCCACACGAACAGATCAGGTAGAATTTACTAAGACAATTTTGCATTATAACGCACATCAGTATTGTGGGATACATATAGTGATAAAATAGGGTTCTTATTGAGCAGCATTACTGGAGTAACATCGTTCAACAATACTGCATCATGCGATCCGATATGTAGTTAAGAAAGGTTTTTCTCGTCTTTACGTCTTGCATCCTCGCTCTGCAGAACATTATTGTATGCTGCAGCTGCAGACAAATCACTCACTGAGGCCTATTTTATCACATTTATCTCCAGTGCGGGAACAATTCCTAACATTTGCGCTCGGTATTGCAGACAAATCTTCAATTTTAAGTTCACCCCACAACTTTCCAGGACCGAACTTTCAAGTTTTTAACACCGGTACATTGGTTTAAGACCGGTGTTCAATCAGTACCGGTACCAATATTTCGAAGTAATGATATGCCGATTTTTGTCCGGTTTTTTTTCAACCATGGGCCGGTTTCGATTTAATCGGCTTATGGTCGAAAAAAAACCGGGTCATGCTAAAAAAAATCGGCTCATGGTTGAAAAAACCGGGTCATGTAAAAAAAATCCGCTCATGGTTGAAAAAAACGGTTAATGCTAAAAAAAACGGTACTTGAATAAAACCCGCTCATGGTTGAAAAAAGCCCAGTTCTGAAAAAACCAGCTCATGGTTGAAAAACCGACAGGGGCTGGTGCACCGGTTATGGTACCGGGTACTGAAGAAAACTGGTATCCGATATTGAAATCTGAGCACCGAAAAGGCATACTTTCAAGGTAGGTAGGTACGCAGATTACAATACTGCGTACTTAAAATATTTAGGCGATTCACGGTTCTTCCTCGCTGTACCAAACTTATTCCTCCAGAATCTCAGCTAAACAAGCAGAATACAACAACAACAACAATTTAAAAACCTTGAAGCAACGGCCTCTTTTTAGATCTTAGGGGTTCTAAAGTTCATTTATTGTACTTCCTCTGTCGTGAAAAAAAATCCAGACCACTGACTCCCTCTTCTGAAAAGTTATTGACGCCACTGGTGCTCATACAAACGTATGTTTAACCACAAAAGGTATAGCAAGGAAAAATACTCGAAATAAGATTCATTATACACATAAAATTGAAAATAGATTTTAGAAATTTAAGATTTCTGTAATCTATTGATGGCTGCAACTTTTGAATCTTGGAAGTTAGAGCCTTGAAATATTAAAGAAATATGGACAGTGCGATGCTCTACAAGTGTGCCAAATTTAAAAACTCCATTAGAAAACTCAAAAGTGTGGTTTGGGCAGTTGTAACTTCCGAACGCGGATAGGTAGGACCTTGAAACTTGGAGTCAAGTCAAGTATCTCTACAAAGGTGCCAATTATCACCAAATATTAACAGTACGGTGCTCTGCAAGTTTTCTCAATTTTAAAATTTTTCGCTCACGAATTTCAGTGTTATGGACAATTTTCAATTAGAAAACTCAAAATTGCAATTTAGGCAGCCGTAACTTCCGAACGCGATTAGGTAGGACCGTGCAATTTGGAGGAAATGTGAGCGTCAAGTAGCTCTACAAGTGTGCCAAATTCCAGAAACATAAAAGTTCGGTTATACCGCTAATTAGCATATAGGGTACAGGGGTCAAATTTTACACCTTAAAAGCAGTCAAGATTGATCGCAGGCTTCACCGAGGAGCTTATCATGAAGTGATCAGGTTTCATTGTGTGGCTTGGGGAATGCTGTACATTTTGCTGTACATTTTCCAATGCTGTACCGCAGGTCCAAATGCTGTACTAAACAGCAAAATGCTGTACGTCTGGTCAGCTTATTCTAAAGGTGATAACGTTCCCCGAGTTTATTAGAACGATGTCGAGCCGAGAGAAAGCATCCAGGAGCGTCCGTCCACGCAGCTGCTTCATTCCCGAGCCCACGCGTTGACGTCTCCTGCAATTATCACGGGGGTGTGAGTACTTGCGTCGTGAGCCAGAGCAACGAGAAAACTCTCGAACTCTGTGTCATTGCACCGTGGTGTAGCGTAGCAGCTGCACACGTGTACCCCGTTGATTTTGGCTGAGACCTCCCCATTTAACCCTCCCGATATATCCTGTTGGAACGCATATCATCCACAAGTCAAAATTGCTACATCGTTGTTCTTATCTGCGATCCAAACCGAGCTACGCAGTTTTTTATATTGGTCGCAGATAATTGCAACGTCGACTTCTCTCTTTGTCGCATGATGCCGCTTTGTGGGCATCCTCTTTACACTTGAAGCACATATTTGACCTATCGTCCTGGCTATTGCAGTAAGTGGCAAAATCCTAAACACCGCGTACACATACAGAGCGACGCCGAGCTTTTCCGGGCCGGGCGATGCGATGCGATTTGTTGCGAGTCGACGCGATTTCTTTCTATGGCAAGAAAACCGGATTTTTCAAGGGGATTTCATACGGCGCTGGATCGTACGATTTGCTGCTGATATGGCTATGATTTCAGATCGAAATCGTGACATAGGGCTTCGAGGGTTCTACCATTGATATTTTCAATATACACACAAACGTGTCGGTATATGTATGTAGTGGTGTAGATAGTTGTGGGTATTAATGAATGGATTGTCGTAGGTAATAATAATGTAATGTAGTGCCATTGGTTTTTCTATATACATACAGCGCCCGCTCTAGCAATTACGCCGCCCCGGGCGAGAGGACAAATTGCCGCCCCAATCACAGTGGAATTCGAACCAACGCTATAGTAATTTATAGAATAGAATGTATACCCACTGAGAAGGCCCGGATAGTAAGTCTATTAGAAACCTGTTCCCTCATCATTCTTAAGCCTAATTCACCTCAGTTCAGCCTTTTAGAGAGTTTGTTTGAAATTTCAAAATTAAAGTGTTGAATTGATTTATTTATATACTTGTATTATTCACCTCCGACAAAAAAAATATACAGATGTCAGACGGATTTCCGGATTTCTGCTGAAGGGACGTAACAAGAATTAAGGCTTTTAGCTTTTTCATCGTTTCCCACCAAAACAGGTTGTGCAAAAATGTGCGAAACACTATTGGTACTTTGTGTCGGAAATTAATACTCCAGGACGAATTTCTTTGACCTTCATTTATTCTCAACTTTCCCCTTTGCACTTTAACGGGTGAGTGCTTTCCACTTCGTGGGTCCTGAGCATTCTTGAATCTTTATCTGATAAAATAAATAACAGGCGCGACAATCCAGCATTGGACTAAGGCCGCAGGATGTGTTAGTGACATCCTATTTCCAAGATCTTATCTGCTTTTTGTTGAGGTAATGAGATCAGCATCACGCTCAGCAGTGTTATTTATCCCCATAAATGGGTACTCGTTTAACATCTGAGTGAGATCATAGTCCGTCACAAGCTCGTGAGGTATGGTTTTCTTCTTCATATAGTGCCCCGCATTTAACGCACAATCTAGCAAATACTGATAGAATCGATGGTGCAATTTGTTTGAGCAAAAACGTCATCAATAAAATTGGTATACGTAATTACAAAATTTCATAACAGGTTTTGAATTTACTTGCAATTTTGCATAAACCATTTGTTAGGTTTCAAATACTTTTCTATCAACGTCATTTCTAAGATACCGTTTTTATATCTTTAGAGAAATTTAAGATTTAATTTTTAATTGAATACTTTCAAAACAACTTTCATAGCGGTACTTTTAACTAATGAATCTGCAAAGTTGCTTTAGTGTGATTGCTTTTCAACGGCATTATTACTTTTGACATTGGTAGATTGAACAATTTTGGGAGAATAATCTTTTAAATTAAATTAACTTACTGCAAACCTTTACTTGCGTACCAAATTGTAACGGTCAGCATTTATTTAAGAAAAAATTAATTATTCTTTTTTTACAAAAAGGAACGTGGGTTGTCAAATTTCTGATTGAGTCGTAGAATGAAAAATTTAAATTTTCACATCAACCATGTCGCTGAAGGATCAAATGCAACAAAAGATGTCTCTCTCTCCCTCTGATATTCAGTAGAAGTGTTACACTTTTCATGCTTGAAACTCTTTTGAAAACTGGCTATCTCCATTTTAGTATTAGGAGGTGATTATATTTTTGGAGTAATAGTTATGAATTTATAAAATTTGTTTTCTTAATTGTTTCCTCTATCTTGATTTTTAGCATTGATTTGCCCATTGCACATTTAATGGAACTGACAAGAAGCCGGGATTTTCAGTGCGAGATTAAGTTGTTTTTGTTTCTTATTAAAAAGTCTCAGACCAGGAGACAAAAAAAAAAAACAAAAAATGGTTGGGTTTGAATTTAGCCTGCAAGGGATCAACTGTAAGCGGTCTTTTCGTAGATGCTTCTTCAATAATAAATCGTTCCTAGTTTTTGAAGTTCTAAGATAACGGGGACACACAGTCTTTCAGTTATGTGTCTCACTGAGGTACAAACACACTTCTCACACTGCTCCCGAAATGCATCTCATGAGAAATACCTGGCGTTAAAATTCGTATTCGGAATTCGGTTTCCACGGAATTAAATGTGTATGGACATAATGGGTTTAACTTTAAAAAAAATATTTCCCGCCCTAGGCTTTTCAGTCTACTCGCCTATAGGTAAATCCGCCACTGCGTAAGTGACTAAAAATTAATAGAAACCACATGTTTTCCACTAGAACACTCAGCACATTTTAGAAAACTCCACTCTCGAAAATGATATGCCAAAAAATAGTGGAGCCGATAAACTTCATTTAAATTGGTCTCTTCGTGGACGAGTTTCTTGAGTGGTTTCAGCTTATGGGTTATTTTTATAAATGCATAAGCTCGCGAGTTGTTATAGAAAATAAAAACAGAGCTAGCTAATTTGGGAGAACATATCCAAATCCCAATATTAGCATTTTCGGAAACATATTAGAGATGTCAATGTGTACTGTGTTTCAATTCCTCCTCCTCGTCTCTGAAATCCAAGATATATTGTCCGAAATTTGTCCACTCAATGCTAGATGAATCAATGAATCCATTTGCGAGGAGATCGGGCCAATTGAAGTTGAATTGCTGCCAAATGAGGATAGATGTTTTTCAAATGCCTGAAAAGAAATTGTGTTGAAAATGTTGGCTTTGGGCAAGAAATTTACCACAGTCACAGTCTTTAACCGACTACTTTTTTCACATTTCTTATGATTTTTTCGGAGGTTCAATATTTATTTAGTGGACGTGATCTCCTACCATTCAACAGACTAAACAAAATATTAGGCCGCAACCACACTGATCCGGGTTTGCAAAACTGCGCGCAAAATATCAAAGTTGTGGGAAACACACGCCTAGGAAGAACAGAGATGATGGGTATTTCATTTTTGTCATTTGTTCGGTATTCGGTCAAATGCTGCCAGTATGATTGGGGGAATCCAAGGTACCGATCTTTAGAACATTACGCTTTCAGTTCTCGAAAGAAGAATTTTCATTCTTTTTATCGACACTAGCGACACTTTCTGAATCATCCGTACAGGAATGTAGCCGAAATTATCAGAAACACCAAACTTCTCCTTATGAGAATGGATAGCAGAACAAGCCATTGCGGCATATCGCATATATTTGCGATAATAAAGCTGCGTGCTACGATTTCCCCCTTTATTTCAAAATCAGGAAGCCCTTTGAGGAATTAAAGATCATGCAAGGAAATCCTTAATTCTAATGAAAAGAAGGAAGGAAGTAAATGTAAAGGTTCTTGCATCTCATCAGAACTAATGATACAGTTAATAAATTCAAAAGTTAATGCGTTTCTTAGAATTGATGTGATAAGTAAATAAGTACTTTAAAAACAACCTTATTCCTGATTTTATTTCGCCCATTTTATTTCATCTGTAGTCACCATGATTTCCTTTTCACTATTAATTTTTTCCTTCAGACTTTCCATTTTTTATTCGTGTTTTAGCCAAAAATCGCCCCTAAAATTTGGCGACTCGGGCGACCGCCCAGCTTGCCCCCCTTAGAGCGGGCGCTGTATACATACGTACTTGTCGGTATGGCTATGTAGTGTTGTAGATAAATTGTAGGTAGGTCATGTAATGATGAATGACTGAAAGAGGTAGGTAACCTTTCTGGAAATTTGCAGTGTTAGCTTACGCGTTTCAAAACAATTTTCGGGCCGCATTTGGATTTGGTGTTAATTGTTGTTAAAATATGTATGAATGGGTGAAATAGGTAATTTTTGGAAACATGCAGTGCAATAAAACCCAGTTTCTAGCGTACGCGCACTTTTATGAGCCTGCCGGCCAAAAAATGGCATCCCCGTTTCTCGGGGAAATACACGTCCAATCGGCGTGGCAGAAACACTAAGGTAAATTTGGGTCGCTGATTCCGGATTTGAGGTCAAAAACAAGAAATTTATTTTGGGGTTGCCTGCCCCGAAATTGTACCCCTGCTTTCTCGGGGAAATACACGTCCAATCGGCGTGGCAGAAACACTAAGGTAAATTTGGGTCGCTGATTCCGAATTCGATGTCAAAAACAAGAAAAAAATTTCGGGGTTGCCCGCCCCAAAATGGTACCCCGGTTTCTCATCACTGTAGGTTCCCACAACTGATTTATCTACCGCTACCTTCAATAATTCATTGCAAATACATGCGCTGTACGAAATTTTCTTATACGTAAGCATACTAGTGCAGTCATATTAGCATTTCAAATAGAAAAAAAATAGAGTAAGGCTAATTCTTGTGGTTTTTAAATCAGTAGGCTCCCAGGAATCTAAAACTCATTTTGCTAAAAAAAATTTTGATCGGAAAGGTCCCAAAAAGGACAAAAAAGGATATTCTTTAATTCTTGACCGGAAGTTGGCATGTGGGGTATCAAATTAAAGGGGACGTCAAGTACATTACATATCCGGTGTTTGTTCCATGTTTTAAGGATCCTCAACGGAATAAATCGAGATAAAATGGAGAATTATTGTGTTTTTCGTGCTACTTTCCAAAGCCATAATTACGACAGTAATTCAAATTGTCGCTACGTTTCTCACTTTTCCGAATCTATAATAACTAAAGATTCTACCATTAAATTTGCTAAGAAAAAAAATATCGGAATGCTCTCAAAAAGGACATAAAAGGACACTAATTACAAACCTTGATCGAACGTGAGCATGCGGGGTGTCATATCAAAGAGGACGTCGAGCACATTCCATACTCGGCATTTATTACTTGTTTCAAGGACCCTCACAGGAGAAAATTGGGATCCAATGGAAAATTTTCGTGTTTCTCGTATATGTATTTTTCCAAAGCCGTAATTTTTCGTTTAAGCCCGAATTATTCCATTTAGTGTCCTTGAAATAGGAAACAAATACCGGATATGCAATGCAATGGACGTCCTCTTTGATATGACACTCCGCATGCTCTCGTTCGATCAAGGTTTGTAATTAGTGTCCTTTAATGTCCTTTTTAGAGCTTTCCGATAATTTTTTTCTTAGCAAATTTAATGGTAGAATCTTAACCTATTATAGACTCGGAAAAGTGAGAAACGTAGTGGCAACTTGAATTATTCTCGTAGTTATGGCTTTGGGAAGATACACGGAAAACACAATAATTTTACATTTAATCTCGATTTATTCCGTTGAGGGTCCTTGAAACAGGAAGAAAAACACCGGGTATGTAATGTACTCGACGTCCCCTTTGATTTGATACCCCACATGCTGACCTCCGGTCAAGGATTAAAGAGTATCCTTTTTTGTCCTTTTTGGGACCTTTCCGATCAAAATTTTTTTTAGCAAAATGAGTTTTATATTCCTGGGAGCTCGTTGATTCAAAAACCACAAAAAATAGCCTTACTCTATTTTTTTCTATTTGGAGGCCTGAAATGGGATATTTTGACTGCACTATACGCCACAAACCGGGTTGTGCTGCACTGCATATTACCACAAATCTTACTTCTTTGACCCATTCATAGATACAACCACAACTGTCAAATCCGAATACCGCCCTTTTTTGGGGGTATGGGTACGCTACGATCTGGGTTGGACAGCACTGTAAATTTCCACAAAGGGCTATTTAGTAGACCAATCCATTATTACATCACCCACACACGGCTATCCATTCATTTAATATCTACAAATCTATAACACTATACAACACGACACGTATGTATATATGTATATGTACAAATATTCCCAATGGTAATGCAACCCGATCTGCACAAAGCATGCCTCTCATGTCGATATCTCTCTATCAGCATCAAAAAGCCCGAAACCAGCCTCTCTATGTCCGATTACATACATACAATACACCATGCCACTACGAAACCGATCCAAACACAAATCGTATCCTCCATGTCGCTCCCATCGGCGACGAGGCACCTTGCAGCAGCTGTTGAAAGCACGATGATTCGACATGGAAAAGTTCTCCATCTTACAACCACATGCCACTACGAACCCGATTCAAACACAAATCGCATCGTCCATGTCGCTCACATCGGCGACAAGGCGCCTTGCAGCAGCTGTTGAAAGCACGATGATTCGACATGGAAAAGTTCTTCATCGTACAACCCGACGTCGCGTCGCAAGCAGTTTGAATGGTACAAGCAGGTTCGTGCTAAGAAATTTTTTTTCTTGCGATGGGAAATCTTATCGCATCGCGTCGCCCGGAATGTGAATGGGCTGTAAAGCATCTCTTCGGAGATACTTTCCATTTTAACCGACCGATCGTCCATTCCACCTTGACTTTGCCTACTTTTCTCTCCTTGTTGGTTACGTCTGTAAGCAAGCGTAAGGTTGCCACCGTACGTCTTCCTCAACCACCTCACGGCGTCGAGAGGAATCCCCACTTCTAATTTCACTACGAAGGCCGCCCGGACATCCTCCTTCGATGTGACCTCATCGAGATCTAGAACCTCTATCCTCGTCTCCTGCCGCAATGTTCTTATACTGGATGGATTCAGTCCTAACAAATTCATTTGGAACAATAGTTCCCCATTTCTTGTTCGGCGGATTCGAGAGGCATTATCGCCCATCTCTTTCAGCCGTTTAGACTTCACTCTAGGATGTTGGTATAGGTCATCTTTTGTGACTCAGAAATGATCATCGCGTCGGGTCACAGTCTAGCCTTACGGTTGGTGTACGCAAAAGTAAATGTCAAGAAAGGAAATGTCTTCTTCTTCATTATTCTTTGCCCCAGTCTAGGGAATAATTTTTTTAAGCTAATGTTTATTTCATCATGAGAACAATTCGCTGTAGAATTTACCAATTTCGTAATATTCTTAAAAAACTGAAAAATTAGAACGTTCTACAGGTAACACACCCTCGAACCTTGCAGGCTTTCGCCTTGGGCTCTTGCCGGGCAGATAAGACAAGACAGCTTTTAGCCGTTGTTGTTCAATGTTCAGC
The DNA here is from genome assembly GCA_949715475.1 of Microchrysa polita. Lineage (NCBI taxonomy): Eukaryota > Metazoa > Arthropoda > Insecta > Diptera > Stratiomyidae > Microchrysa > Microchrysa polita. The sequence goes on along the minus strand of OX454416.1, from coordinate 111,263,171 downwards.
GCGTAGAGGATGCAACGATTGCTACAATTACGTAGCATTTTACTCCTTTGAACATTTCTCCCTTATCCTCCTCCTATGTATTCCCTTTGTGCCATGCACGTCTACAAACGGTAACATCTTTTTTTATATAAACCTATAAAAATGTTTCTAGAATTCTAGTTCCCTTAACTTCGATACTCGTTTGAAGAATTATTCCTAGGACGATCTGTCCATATTCTCCTCTCATAAGATGTGCTCCGTAGCCTTTTGCATTAAATTAAATAATAAAACAACTAAATATTTAATATTATATCAGTTGTCTAAGAACAACACTTTATTTAATACGATTTATGCCGTATACGATGACTGTGTATGTGCGATTTCACAAAAACCGTAAAATTATGCTTTCAAAGAGTTCACTTAAATTTATTAAATATCGTTTTTATGTTGTATCGCTTAAAAGGTAAATGAAAATACAATTTTCATATTTAATTTAATAATTAAATAATTGTGATTACTAATTCTAATAAATGCATTATCGAAAATGTAATAAATATTGCTACAGATGAAATAGAAATGATCTCTCAACAGAAAGAGTATTATAATAATAAATTAGCGCTCCGAAGACAGGCGAATACCGAATAATAATAAATACATAATTCTAATTTCGCGCACACATTCTCCGTACATATGCGTAAATTCACTTATATGAACTGTAAAATGTCATGGATGAGATACTTTAGTCTTAATTATGAGTGAGAATGATGAAAATTCGAAGGTAATAGTGAGTATAGTAGGACAGTACGAGTAAAGGTTAGTAGTTGATGAATGTTTTTTTTTTTTTCAAAAATGCGAAAATCTAGTCCCAAACAATTGAATTTTGAAATTCCTCTAGTCGTTCCCATGGGAATGGTGGATCATCATCTTGGCTTGTCGATCGTTTCTCCCGTTTGGTTTTTGTGTCTGACGATGTCGTCGATGATGACGGTGATGATGATGATGCACTCGACGATACAGCCGCGGCTGTTGTTTCGCCTTTTCGCACATTATTACGACCGTAAATACCGTCGAAATTGTTCAACGATATACTATCGACGAAATCTTGTGCGTTGGAGATGTTGATGATCGATGAACTTTCCGGTCGGTTCAGATACTGGTAATTGGCCTGATGTTGCATTTGGTAACTATCATCGTGGTATGATGGTCGTGTATCTTTATTGGATGAATACTGCTGGTTGGATGGGTATTGCTGATTCGAGGAGTATTGTTGGTTGGAGCTGGGCATGTAGAATGGTTTCTGGAGCTGATAGCGTTTTGGCGGCTGCACTGACGGTTTTCGTACTGAATATCCTGGTCGGACGCACATCATGCCGAATACACGGATTCCGGGAACGCTGGCATAGGTGGGTTGATCGTGAGCCATTGGTCCTTCTGTAAATTCACGCATAAGGGTATAGTTTAATATGAATTGTGCGCCTTTGTGAGATTATTAAACGATGAGACTTACCAAGTTTGAAGTGATCCGGGCAACGGCAAATAACTAGGTAGTGTGACTTTCCAGTTCGGGTATTTTGAAGAGCGAGCAGAGACCAATCTTTTGGTGATCGACATTCTCTCATTTCGGTAGTGGCTTCACAGGTTTTTGCCAGAGTAATTGCCTAAGAATTATCATATTAAAATTTGGAAATATTTGTTAAATCAAATTTATACCTTCTTTTTGCTGTTTCCGATAAGTTTTGTCGTATGTTGGTCATCTTCGTTTAAACTGGCTGAGCAAGGATCTCGGTATCTAGAATAGGGAAAAATGTTAGTAAATTGCTTAAAACAATTCTGATATTATGAAAACTTAAATCTATGAATAAGTTTTATTATATTATAAGATACAATTTGTAAACGACTCATTGCTGATCGTCTAAATTCGTCTAGGTCTATTGTGGCTCTCTAGGGTTTAGTGATTTACCAGATCCGTAGGACGACAATTCTTGGACGTTAAAAATGCACGTTCGAAGAATATTTTTTCCTACAGCAGTTGGGAATGGGGCATTTATCTGATGAAATATAAACTTTTGGTATTTTGTTTGGCGCTTCAATTTTTTCATAGATATCTAGCTCGTTAAGTGTACCTGCCCGGAAACCATGTAAATTTAAAAATTTGAACAACCTTAAGCTCCCTTTCGGCGATATGCATCGATAAGAAATGCATGCTGTCGGTAGCCATAGAAAGTACAAATTTGTTATAGACGACGCCTTAGAGTGTGTTACCGTTATGAAGAGAATTACGAGAAATCCTAAAAATATATATTATATTGTACAGTTTGAAGTCTTGTGGCTCGAGGCTAAGAGCTATACGAGCAACACATTCGTTATTTACTACTTTTTGATTAGTTAATCGCTATATAGCATTTTCAGGTCAAAAAAATAACTCTCCGAGTCAAAAAGATAAATTATCAATAAAATACGTTTCCGGGTAAAATAAATAAATTTTCTAACGAAATAAATGGATTCCCAAATGAAAAAAAAATAATAAACCAGAAAAAAATAAATTCGATCAATTCAAATCAAATAAATAAATTTTCAAATCAAATAAATAAATATCCAAATCATAAAAAGAAACTTTCAAAGTAAATAAAGAAATCGAATAAATATATTTACATGCTAAAAAAAAGTAAAAAAAAACATTTCCAAATCAAATAAATAAAAGTTCAAATCAAATAAATAGCCAAAAGTTGATGTTATTCCTAGATATTAACGGACGAGGAAAGTGGAAGTTACAAAAAGGTTAACGCCACACACTGTGGCGAGTCATCCAGCTTGAATCGGAGCAAGAATTGTCGATTTCCAACATGACCCGTAATTCAGTTAAAAAGTGGTTGTCTTTCAAACCTTTTTCGCCTTTCCAAGTCCGCCGGCGTGTTATTATGTCGATCGCCATACAATCTGCTTGTCTCCTCCACCAGAATTCCTATTGGGATCATCCAGCAACGACGTGAACAAGAGGAGGAGGAATCTAGTGAAACAGCACAAACAGTCGATGAGGCATTCATTTGTATGGATGAAACAACATTGGCCAGTAACGATCTCCTGCTTGTTCTTGAGCCGCCTATATTCAGAATAATCCTTGCGGTCACCATCGTAGCGGTGACCCGCGCTTGTCAACATACAGACTTCAAATGCTCTCCAAAGCTCAGTCTCGAATCTATCATCACCCCCAAATACCTAATGACGTTTTTGGAGGCTATGATATTGCTTCCTACTCTGATTTTTAGAGAGCAAATTTTCCTATGCGCTCACTGATAAGAAAGCCTCCGTTTTTGCTCCGCAAGTTCGAGGCCAATCCTTGATAGCCAGAGCTTTATAGTTGTAATCGCCTCGTTGGGGTAGACTTCGACGCAATCCAGTTTCTCTGCTATCACCACTGAAACTGCAATGTCGTCGGTAAAGCGTGCCACGATCACTACTCTAGTCATGGGAAGTTGCAGCGGGCCAAGCACACCTGTGAAACTCCCGTTGTGACTATACGCCGTAGGTCCATCGCTGCTATCGTATTGGAGGATACGATTTGAGAAGCAACTCCTGATCATAGCTGCAAGATAGTCTGGAACATCCATCCTCTGTAAAGCGGCATGAATGGAGGAATTAAAAGCATTCTTGACATCAAGCGTCACCACAGAACCGCTGTGCTTATTTTAAAGTGACTCCCTTGCCAAACTTGTAACGAATTCAATTATATCCACAGTAGACCTCGCCCGTCTGAAGCCGTATTATCGGTCTGAAAGGCACCTTTTTTCTTCCACCACTGACAACAGTCTGTTAAAGATAATTCTCTCAAACAGTTTTCGCAAGGTGTCGAGCAGGCAGATGGGCGATATGAGCTTTGGCTCTTAAACAAGATTATTTGGTTCGGGAAAGAGCACCAACTTTTACCGTTTCCATGATATTGGAAAGGTGGCTTTTGCCAAGCAAGCTTCGAAGACTTCCACGAACTTCTGAGGAGCAGCACGGATTGCAGCGTTGAACGCCTTATTAGGGATCCCATCTGCTCCTGGGGCTCCGCTAATATTGAAGCAGCTTGGCAAAGTTCTTCGTCTGTTCATCTGCTCTAACAAACCTTGTCCCACGGACATTCGCTCATGCCGAGGGAACAGGACCGATACAATATTTTGGAGTAGCGTCGGGCACTTTATTTATGGTGCTTTTCGCATTATTTTCTTCATCGCCACCTTTTATGCCATTTCCTAAGGGTTGATGTCCGCGTCTTCGCAAAGTCTTCTAAAACAATTTTGCTTGTTTTTTAATGGCGAGCTTCAGTAATCGTCGAGGGTTTTTATAAGACTCTAGTAGGACATCATGGGCGCTTATTTGAGTTGCCTGTTGATGCAGACGTCGCGCCTTCTGGTAATTGCGCCTGAGCCCCTCAATTTCCTCAGACCACAAGTAGTTCTCATTTCTTTGACTTAATGCCTTCTTCCAAAGCATAGATGCGTTGCAAGACATTATCAGCTGGATTGTGATCTGTACTGACATGTTTTCCGCAGATCCTTCAATTGGATCATATTGAAGCAAGCTTTCGTTGAAGAGTGCGATCTCCAGGATATCACACTGTTATCCTGGAAAACGCGAATATTGGTTAGGTTAGGTAGGTGTAAAGCACCTAAGCGCACTTAGACCAAAAGTTGGTCCATTGTGATAACACCGAGTGAAGAGTACCTAAGCCTAAAACCATCATCTGTATCGTAAAATACATTGAGCCAAGAAAACGTCTCCGTTTCTCGGCCAGGGCTGGACAATGGCAGAGAAAATGGTGTACACTCTCCTCCTCTTCTTCGTCATCACAACTACGATAGAAGTCGTTATGGGGACTTTTGTAGAGATTTCCGCTTGAAGGACACTACAGTGGCCAGGTATACAGTGTGCCAAGTTAATGTTTAGTCCATCCGAGTGAACTCCAATACCAACTCTTTCGTTTCGTCGTTGTTGGCCAAATAGATCCAAAAGTAGCAGATTAAGCACAGCGTCAAGTTTACAATTCAATTTCAATTTATTCACAAAATACAACTTTATTCTTATGTCTAATTTACAAATTTATCTTTGTGTTTTTATTCTGCCCAAAAGCAATGCTTGTGCGGACAGTGTAGTTTCAGAATGTGTGCATATCAATTTAATATTTACGATTAATAAATTCAATCACAACAATTACAAATCGAATCTTATCAATAAATATATTTCATTTTAGATAAAGTTAAAAGTAGCAAAGAATTCTTCATATTTTAAATTAATGAGCCATTTTAGCCAAGTTTAGCCAAGTTTAGCCGAAGGTGTAGTACGAAAGGCTCCCGTTATACAATATAATACAATATATAGCAATAGAAGCCATTCTTTGTACTTTCGCCAACAACTTATAACTAAGTTGTTTTACTGAGTGCCGACCACCATACGCATACACTGTACAGTAGGATGGGTCGTACGATAGCAGTGCTTTTGCTTGCAGACCCCAGCTCTTTCCTATTACTTTCCTGTACGAATAGAGTGCTATAGTTGCTTTATTCACCCTCTCTCGAATGTTTCCAGTTGAGCTTCCTATCAAGCAACAGTCCAAGGAATTTAGCCTTTTCAGCAAAAGTTAGTTTCCTATCCCGTATAATGGGAGGGTCAATAGAAGGAATAGTGCGCCTTCTAGTAAAGAGCACCAACTCCGTTTTAGCTGGATTAATTCCAACCCCACTGAGATTTGCCCAGTTTGTTAAAATTGACAAGGCGTTCTCCAATAGTCCACTAAGCACTTCCGGGAACGTAACTGTCACAACAATTACGACGTCGTCAGCATATGCATATGCGTATGCGTTAGTCTTCTCGAGATCCACAAGCAATTGATTGATTGCTATATTCCAGAATAGGGGTGGTTTTCTCCTACAGACATAGCTACTTACAGAAGACGAGCCCAGTGTGGTGTGAATGCGTCTAGATGTTAATAGCGTATTTACGAGTGTGCAAATGGACCCATCGACGTGAAGACTCCGAAATGCGTCGGTAGTCGCCCTGGGTCTGAAACTATTAAAAGCACCTTCGATGTCTAAGAAAACAGCCATTGTGTATTACTTTTGATAAAGAGATTTTTCGATGTAACTGACTAGGCTCTATCCACTGACTGTCCCTTCCAGTAAGCATGTTGAGTCGTTGAAAGGAGATGTGGTGGGATGATAGTTTGTACATGTACATCCACAACTCCAGTAGCTTAAGCTTCGTTGAAGTGAGACTAATTGGCCTAAGATCGTGCGTGCGAGCTTCTACTTCTACCTGTCTTTATATGCGAGGAATATATACTAGACCAAGACAGGCTGTTATTGTCTCCTCTATCCATGGATAAGTAATCTCTAAGCATTGCTGCAAGTCTGCAGGAATAATTCCATCAGGTCCAGGGAGTCGTGGGACCTTCAGTTGGGGAAATTACCGAACTTCCCGGGAAATGCGCATCAAGCAGACACTCAATAGTTTTAATACTCGATGACGTCCACGATCCATCTGCCTTTCGAAGGAAGCTGGGCATAAATGGATTTGATACCATAGTTTTCCTAAATCTGTAGGTCTCGGAAGACCTTTCGATACTTTGACAGAAGTTTGTCCATGCATTACGTTTGGCTGTTCGTATCTCTTTTTCGAAAGAATTAAAATGTTTTTTTATAGGAGATCCAGTCTGACTCCATCCTCGAAGCTTTTGCAAATACTGGTTGATTTGAGTTCCATGAATTCGCCAAAAAAAATTTACGGGAAAGGTAAAAAAAGATACACTAAGTTATCCTTTGTCGGAGATATGCACACCGCATGTCCTCTTTGCTAGGACACTCCGCATGCCATCTTCGAAAGTAATTGGTTGGTTGGTATATTCGTGTATAGTTAGTGCTTTCAATCATACAAACCGTAAATTATGAGAGATACTAAAATTATTCGTTAATTCGCAATTAACTCCGTTGCAGGTGCTTAAATCAAGGAAGGAAAAACAATTACCAGAATGTGCTCAACGTCCACTTTAAAATGACGCTTCGCATGCCTATCTCCCATCAACAGTAGTTTAGTGTCTTTTTTAAGACCGCTCCTATCTAAATTTATCCTAGAAAACAAATATTTATGGACTGATTCCAAAACCACATAAAATAGCTTTACTGTTTTTATACCCTTCGCTCATAGAGTAAAAGGGTATATCAACTTTGTCATGAAGTTTGTAACGCATGAAAGGAAGCATCTCCGACCATATAAAAAGTATACATATATGATCAGCATGACTTGGGGAGTCGATTGGAGCATGTCCGTCTGTCCGTCTGTCTGTCTGTCTATTGCGACGCGTTTTACTCGGCGGGTATTGAAGCTAGCAAGCTGAAATTTTGCACACGTGCTTCTTATTGTTGCAGGCTGTTTGTATGTTTGATTCACCCAAATTGGATTACTGGGTCATGGGGTTGCCATACAAACCTAGCTCCCCAATTTGAGTTCTTCTAAGAAAAACTTTTTTATTTGTGTACCAATTTCAACCAAATTTCACATAAATGTGTTTCTATAGATAACACAAAATATATGCAAGAATGGATCAAATCGGACCATGGGATCATGGGGCTGCCATACAAACGTAACCCCTCAAATTAGGTTCTTCTAAGAAAAACTTTTTTATTTGTGCACCAATTTGAACCAAATTTCACACAAATGTATTTCTATTGATGACACAAAACATACATATGTAAGATTGATTCGAATCGGACCATGGGGTCATGAGGCTGTCATACAAACCAAACCTCCCATATTGGTTCTTAAGAAACATTTTTTTACACCAACACAAAACAATAAAATTTTCCGAGTAAATATTTTTATTTGCCCACTTATTTCAACCAAGCCCAAAACTTTTGTCAAGACGGAAGAAAAAGAATGAGGAGGGGGATTAAATACAAGTCATAGGTACGCCCGAAAAATCTTTTAGCCCAAGCGAAGGGCATCCAAATTTCGGCCGCGCTCGAAATTACCTCGGCCCCGGGGGTTGGCGAGCGAAGCCCCCTAGTTTTTATTTTATTTTATTCATTCACCAAAACAAGGCATTTAACAATAAGTACTTAATACTAACTTAATTCGCTATAAAATAATAGGGTATGGGATAGGAGGTTGGATCCTAGGATGATTGGAGAGCATTAGTCAAGGTTAATTTGAAGACAGATTTAGACATTTCAGGACAATAATGAATACTGAGTGAATTGAAAGTGCGGGAGCATCTATTAATAGGTTCATTGAAACCGTATACGGTATAGTGTTGGTATTCTTTAAGAAGGGTTGTGTGCCTAGTGCGCCTCGTTTGATCGTTGAAGACGATTTTTCTACGGATAAAATCAACATTTACTGTGCCGCTAATGACATCAAAAGTGAAACAGGCACAAAGGAGTGTTCTTCTTGCAGAAAGAGTCATTAAATTTAAGAGACTTAGCCTGTAATTGTACGAAGGGAGATTTAGATAGTCGGCTGGATTATAAAGGTCTCTTAGGGCAAAAAGTAAGAATTGCTTTTGAACAGATTCGAGTCTATCGGAGTGTATACCGAAGACAGGGTTCCAGATTATGCAGGCGTATTCCAAAAGGGGACGGACCAGAGTGACGTATAAGGATTTAGTAACCCAAATATTTTTGAATTCCTTGGAACGTCTTTTAATAAAACCGAACTGCTTGGTGGCCAAGGATAATACCCTATCATATTGAAGGTTGAAGCGCATTTTTCTGTCCAAAATAACACCGAGGTCAGTGATATGATCAACCCTGCACAATTCAACGTTGTTGAGAAGGTATGGACTAGTAATAATTTCATTTTTCCGAGAAAAGCTAATCACTTTGCATTTACTAACGTTGAGATGTAGATTATTACGATGACACCACTGTTCAAGGGACTTTAATTTAGATTGAAGGAATGCAGAGTCATAAAGGGTAAGGATGGAGTGGTATATCTTTAAGTCATCAGCATAGAATAGATGAGGAATATCATGTAATATAAATGATAAGTCGGATATAAAAATGTTAAAAAGAAGTGGTCCAAGATGACTTCCTTGGGGCACTCCAGAGGATGCAAACACGCTTTTGGATGTGAGACCCTTGTATTTGACGAACTGTATACGTTCATGGAGGTAGGAACAGATCCAATTCAATAACGAACCCGTAATTCCAAAACTGTACAGCTTATCAATTAAAAGTAAATGATCAACCCTATCAAAAGCTTTGCTAAAGTCTGTATAGATAGCATCTACTTGGACACTCTTTTCCATTTTGCAGAGGACATCTGAAACTAGTATCATGAGGTTAGTTGTAGTCGATCTGCCTTTTCGGAAACCATGTTGTTGCTCATTGAGAAGTGGATCGATAATGGGAGTGAGTTTATCACAAACTATTTTCTCAAAAAGTTTGGGGATTATTGATAAGATAGCTATACCTCGGTAGTTTTCAACTGATCGCTTATCACCGCTTTTGTGAATGGGTCTTAGATGTGAAAGTTTCCAAGAAGATGGGAAGATACCAGAACCGAGGGATTTGTTGAAAATCATGTGTAGAGGAGTAATTAGTTGGTCTACACATTGCGTTAGGAAACATGGGGGAATTAAGTCGGGACCAGGACCTTTATTTAAGCTTAGCTGATGAATAGCTATTAATATCTCATCCTGAGTGATAATCATACTGTCGATAATAGATATCGGGGTGGCATCATCAAATGGGGTTGCATTGGAGTGTGTAGGGGGTGTGCAGAAACTGTTTTGAAAGTGGTCAGCGAAGAGGTTGCATATGTCTAGTGGGTTCGAAGAGCTAATGTTACCGCTTCGCATTGAAACTGGGTAACCTGTGTTTTTGCGTTTGGTGTTAACAAAATCGTAAAACTTCTTCGGATCGTCTATAATTTTTTCACCCATCAAATTAACGTAATTATTATATGCTTCATGGGACTTAGTCCGGAATTCATTCGCGAGATCCTCGTACTTTTTCTTGAGGGTATCACTGATACTAGGATCTTTTTTAATAGCCTTATATAGTTTATTCCTTTGGTTTCGTAAATGTCTAAGATCACTATCAAGCCAGGGTTCAGTGAGCTTGTTGCGCTTTTTGATTTTAGGTACAAAGTTGTCAAAGGCGTAAAGGATAATGCTATAGAAGGAGGAAACAATCTCGTCAAGTATTGATGAAGAGAGATAGACTGGCCAGTCCACAGAATGAAGATAATTTTTGATGCCTTCATAGTCAGCATTTAGAAAATCATAGATAATTTCAGAATTTGTTTCCTGACTAAAAGATATTGACAAAAATTCTACAGTTATGGCAGAGTGATGGCAAGAGTTATTAAAAAGATTCTCCGCTTCCGACGATGGAGCAACAATTACTTCCTCATAACAGTTAGTAAAGATCATATCTAACCATTTACCATATTGGTTGGGGGTCGATAAAACTTGCTGCAAGTCATTACCGTAGAACGTACTGATGATGTTAAAGTCAGAATTATCAAGAAGATTTACAGGCAGAAGCCGTTTATCATTCTCATCGAGAAAGAACCTAATATTTGGACGATTGAAGTCCCCGAAAACTATAATTCTGTCATCCTCATTCATGTTACCCAAGACAAAGGAGATGATATCACACAAATCATTATAAGATTCTTCAGCGGAACAGGGAGGTATATAAACAACACCAACATAGAGGCAATGTTTCTCAAAGGGGATTTTGATAAAAGTGTGCTGAAATAATGGGTTGTGCTCGGTTCGAACAAGTTCACTAGGAATGGAGTTGTGCACAGCAATAAGAACACCCCCGCCCCTAGACAGACCAGTGAATTGATAGCTGCGGTCAGCTCTATGAATGGTCCAGTTCGAATCAAGAATTTCCTCGTTTTTAAAAGTTTCATTCAGCCAGGTTTCGGTTAGGGCAAGTACATTAAATTGGCAGGATTTTGCATCAAGGAACAATTTATTTGTTTTACCACGCATGCCGCTGCAATTGTGGTAGAGGAATCTAGGCGTGTACGGGTTTGATTTATCATTAGGAATAATATTTTTTCATGTCCTCACGAGATCTTTGCATTCGGGAAATATATTTCGCACTAACGAAGGAGCGATAGGTTTCTAGATCGCGTTTAACCTGCTCTAGGGGCATACCAAGTTCTACGTGATATTGGTTGAAGAACTTGCGTAAGGAGTTCACCTCAATAGGTAGACCCTCTTGCTGTATCAAGACCTTAAGATTCGTTTTAGTTTTACCGTCAACGCATGTAGTATCTGGTGCATCGTGCAAATATGAAAGAAATAAGCGGACACTGTCGTAGATCTTATGGTCCCTAAATCTTGAAAGCAAATATCTACATTCAAGGTCGTCATTGGAGTTTTTAGTAAGCCTAACAGCAGGAGGAACAAGTGGATCCAGAAAATTACTAGAAGTAGTGGGCACATTGGTTGGAGTGTTCGGCACATGAATTGACCCAGAGGATGATGGAATTTGGGGAGCACCTGGAATGAAATTAGCGTATTTTGTGGGTGCCATGGGTCCATTTAACGTCAATTGCGAAGGCGGAATAGTCGTTTTCATATTGACAAAATTAGTGGAAGGAGTCTTATCGTTATTAGTGTTACTAGAGGAAGGAACGATATTTAATTTAGAAGGGGACGTAATCGCGCGGGTGTCTTTTATCTTCAACTGAGTAGGCAGAATAGTCGACGTAGTGTTGAGAATGTTAGTAGATCGCGTTTTATTATTATTGTTACGAGAATTAGAAATCATTTTAGACGGAGGAATAACAGTATGATTATTAGATGAGTTAGGGATGGCCTTTTTAGGATGATGACCTATGTTAGAACGTGAGCTAGTAACTGGAGTGTTAATAGTACTCGGAGGTGGAGTTCTATAATGACGAGAGGGATTGTGTGAGGGGTTACTTATAAAATGCGGCTTGAATATTTTATTATTAATAGGTTGTTGTTTACTGGATGCGCGCGCTAAAGTTGATTTGGTCCTCCATATTGAAAATTTCATTCCATTCCAAGTGTATGTCTTGCTTCCATCCGGTACATGCTTACAAAGCAGCCAAGCATACTGTGAAGGTACACTTAATTTGAAGCATTTTGTGGAACTCGAAGCACGTCGATGACGCTGACGATAACTCTCGCACGTGCAACCTTTAATCAGCAGTTCGTCTTCTAAGATTTTGCACAACCAGATATCGTTTACGTAGCCAGGGACACCTTTTACGAAAAACGTCGTAGTTTGGGATCGAGTGAGATGGTGAGCTGTACGGGCAGGAAATTCGGAAGAACCTAATTTCTCGAGACGACTATTCCATTCATCACGAGACCAATAAGTGCCGAAATAGAATAGCTGCTTTTCGGTTGGCTTCGGGGCAGTAGAAGAGAGGCGAATATCGCTGGACGAATTAATTGGCGCAGGAATAGGCTCAATAACGCAGGAAGAGTTGATTGGCGCAGGCTCAACATTGAGATTTACATCCACATCTGCAGGATCATTTACTTCGATGTGTGCTTGGCTCTTGGTAGTTGGTATTACTGCAGCAATGGATAAGCAATTGATCTTCAAGAGAACAGTGCTTAGGCAGCTCTCGATGCTTTCGACTTTTTCATAAATTTCGTCGAGATCACGTGCATTGTTGTTCATTGAAGGATGGTTTGTCGGACTGAAGTAACTTTCGAGCGCTACCAGTTTTTGCTCGAGACTGGAGATGGCTTTGGCAATGTTGCGAACATCTACGGAGTTAGAGATGGAGTTCGACAATCCGTCGAAACATCTTGCCATTTCCGAAAAGCTAACAGAGCTAGCTTTTGATTGTGCCTGGATTTTAGCTAGCAAATTATCTTTGTCCGAGTTGAGACTGTCGATATGCCCGATAATTTTCTCAAAAATGTATCGGAGCATATTTTTTGTATTCTGGCAGTCAGCGCAGATGAAATGTTCTGCTAGATAAAACGAGAACCAATCTCGAGGAGCATCCAAGCAGGTTCCATGTAGTTTCCGCTGACAAAAACCTTTGCAAACCACAAAATTGGTTTTATTATCGAAGGCAATGCAGTTTTGCAGGGCACATTTATGCATATTGATTAAAGTTCGCTAAACACTCGAAGATTAAAACAAATTAGCACAGCAGAATAAAGTGTACATTAAGGTAGGTCGGGTCACTAAAGTCATCAGAATTTTATAAAGCAAGTAAAATGTTAATGGGGTCACAAAAAATATTTATTTATATGTACACAGAAAATATTTATATGTACACAGAAGAAATTGAACACATATGCGCAAACGAGTACGGTGGAGTTATGTAATTATAGGTACGACTAAGTGTGAAAAACAATGGGGTCACTGGTCAGCACAAAATAATATTTATGGGCGATTTAAAGGGGGTCACTATACACTCATTTGTGCTTCATATGAATAAAAATTAATAGAGAATGAAAAACACGTCCGAACTGCTCGACGGTTGGAACTTTATTAGGATACAACAATGCCAACGGAACCTTGATATGCTACCGTGATTGGAGTACATAATTTCGATAGTGTTGAAGTTCATTCTAAGGAAATGATCACTGCACTCAAATCTACTTATGTGTGTATTCAATTTAGTATTACACCTCAAACACCTAGATTGAAAAAATGATGATAAAACGATACCGATTAACTTATATTTTTGATTGAAAATTCATCTGTATAAATTGCAAATTCCAATCAAAAATGCTAAACAAAATTCTTCTGTTCTTTTCTTAACGAAAAAAATAATAAATAGGTATAGAAAACGCAAATAACTTTAATAGCTACATGACCCATAAATAAGGTAATCAGATACATCTACTATATTACAAAAAAAAAATTGAAGATATACTTAACCAATTAACTAGAATATGAAGTATGCTACATAACAAGAAGCAAATTGTTATAGCTTGGAAATTGAAACGATTGCGTCGAGATAACCTTTTTCTAATTTTCTGCGTTTGGTTCATATGCGAAAGAGGTACTCGTATATAATCTTATTAACAAAAGGCAATTATACATTTATCACGGCATCGATGATAATTGTAGGTTGTCAGGAAATATTTTGAATTTTGGGTTAATTCATTTTTGTATCTAATATCGGTTCATAACATATTGCATATTTTAAGATTGAATTTTCCACCGGAAGTGTTAGGATAGACTAATACTTCTAGAACTACTGCTAAAAATCAATTTAAACAATTCATCAAAAATGTGAAAATACAGAGGTTTGCACTTGCAAAATTGTCAGATTACCATAGTGGATATTAGAAGTAGAAAACCCCTTCAGGTGCTTGTATTAGGGTTGTATTGCTACAATATCTATCGTAAAGTAAGTTGCGGGTTTCCAGTTGTAATTTCGATAAAAGAACACCATAATTTAAAATCAATTCTTACCTTGAAGGACAGGCACACAGAGGTTGTGTATAATTCAGTCGTACATAAACAGCATTGCATACCTGTGAAATTTAGTACCATAAAATTGGGTTTTGTCAAGTTTTTACAGTCATCCTTATACTTACTTGCTGAATGGCGCATTCTGGTAAAAGATAGATGTGCTGATTATGTGGATAGTAATGGTACTTTGTAGGTTTTGCGGTTGCTGCCGGTTTCTGTAATAAAAATGAAATTTATCTTTTATTTAAAACGAAAGTTTTCATATTTAAATTGTTTTTGAATCTAATGTACAACATTTAGGTGATGATGGACCAAAAGAATTTATATGTATAAATATAGTTCAATCATAAAAAAAATTAAAAAGCGAAGATTAGTTTATCTTTAACTTAGCAACCGTCACGAAAGTTCAAGATTTCATACAATTATAATTTGTATTACATACATATGTATGTATTTGTAAATTTTTACCAATATTGAATGAATGTTTATACTATTTGCGAAGACCCTTTAAGGATAATCTAAATTCCATACGGTACATATTTGCCACATTTCAGGCTTTCAGATTTTAGGTATCTTATTATTATTTATAGCAGTTAGTTGTGTCAAATAAATTAATATGCTGTTTATTGTCGGCTAAAAGCGAGAGTAAGACGCAAAAATTGTCTCCAATCGAAGAATGAGAAAAGTAAAAGTGAGTTATAGAATAGAAAGTGAAAAATATTCAAATAATTATAAATGGACTTGATTAGCATTTATTAACTTTATAGAACCGATTAGCGACTAATTTGCATGACATTACAGAGATGTTGGCTTCTCGTGATTTCATAGAATTACATACACTGCGCGGCATAGGTGTATTTCCGTGAATTTGACTGACTATAAACAGCTGGAATTGTGGGTTCATGATATTTTGTCGGCTATGCCTACTTGGAACATGCAAAATTATGGTATACGGACGGCAAGCGAATTTTTCACAGAAAATGTCAAAGCCTATTCGAACTATCGTTATATTTTAACCGATATGCTAAAACTCTCTAATAATGTTCAACGATATTTCCTTACGGGAAACAGTAAAATAAAGCTACAAAATATCAGAATTAAATCTGATAGTTTGAATTCACTGATTCATCAAAGAATAATTTTTCAGTGCGACACTTGCTTAGATTATGGGCGATTTTACGGTTTTTAATAATTATTTCGATGAAAATATTTCAGAAAGCATTTTGAAGAGTCTGGCTGGTCTAGCGGTTAGTGCGCGCACCTTCGGTTCACAAGGTTAAGAGTTCGAATCTCACCGTGGATCATGGTGTTTTTCCAATTCACAAGCTTGTGCCGGACTATGATCTCACTCAGATGTTAAACGAGTACCCATTTATGGGGATAAATAACACTGCTGAGCGTGATGCTGATCTCATTACCTCAACAAAAAACAGACCTCTCTTGATTACCGTAACTCCTAGTGGAGCATGGTGCGTTGATGACTACCGTGTGTAGTCATCAACGTAACAAAGACAACTGAATTCGGAGTGTGATACGGTTGTCAGCCATACCACTTACTAGTCGCATTGTTAGTTTATTATTCTACGATAAGAATATTTCTTATCATTTTCTTCTGAATAATAAACTTGCGACGAGTCGTGCCGAGTTTGGAAACTAATTTCTCTATGACTGTCTATTTCACAGAGTGGCGACCGAACGATCACGGCCACAGAGCACGACAACAACAAAAAACAGATAAGATCTTGGAAATAGGATGTCACTAACACCTCCTGCGGCCTTAGTCCAATGCTGGATTGTCGCGCCTGTTATTTATTTTTTATTTTGAAGAATAAATACTAAACAATAACAGCATTAATTTTTACTTAGTAAGGTGTTCGGTTATTTTTAATAACACCCCCTTACGCCAGAAGGCTTCACCTTCCGTATAACGTCTGCAGAAACTGCGGAGATATGAACGCAGTGGAGAGTATCTTCAATTTTCTTTGTAGTTGCTTGCCCAGACTTATCAGAGAGAATAAGATCGATTCTCGGGATCGAATTGGGAGACCTGGAGGACGCGGTCAACTTCAATGTTTTTTTGATCGCTCAGGCTTATTATAGCCGAGATATTTATCCCATCTGATTAACCCAGTCCAACACTCTTACCACTATGCTATATATACCCTTAATCGCTTCGAATCATATTCCTACTAATGATGATAGTTGTCAAGGTTATTATACCCTATACCCATAAGATGGTATAGGGTATATTGTTTTTGCTACGACGATTTATGTAACACCTGAAAGGAGCCACCGGAGGTATGGTAAAATATATATATAAATGATCAGGGTCGGTCCATGATTCGAATAAGCCATGTCCGTCTGTCTGTCCGTCCGTGTGTCTGTCAGTTCGCACGATAAGTCCCGAAATAATGATGCTAGCGTTTTGTAATTTTGGTCAAATGATTGTTTTGATAAAAGCTTGGATGGTATGTGAAAATGGGCCAAATCGGGCCAAGGGTTCCCCTACCTCCCATACAAATGACTCCTCCGTGATTGTTTAATTCGGCCATATTTTTCGACAGAAAAATTTTCATCAATGCCTAATTGTGACATATGCTTGAAGTTGGTGGAAAGTGGAGAAGGTCTGACTACCCCTACCTCTACATCCCCTACAAAGCAATATTCCGTAATATCTTTTGATAGAATGAAAAATTTCAAATTTATAGCAAATGATAGCTGCTGGATGCCGTTTTAAGATACTAAAGATGTTCGAGGTTCGACCCATCTACCCCTTCCCCCTTAAAAAAAAATGACATTGAATATTTTCGGTTTTACGCGCATTCTAGGTTTGTACATGGGTATAGGGTATACACTCATCGTGCTATTCACACGATTAGGACTCGGTCTCGTTTATTTTTACTACATACTTACTACATACATTCTATACGTCACATAATGCGTGCAAATAGTATCAAAATCCCTATAAATGAGTATCACAATGCAATGTATATGTACGCAAAAACGAAGCCACCTTGAATACAATTTAACGGAGTTACACTGTATTTGCTTTAGTGACAACTAAGTATTTCCATTAAATTCAAATGTTGTCGATGATTGATTGCAACAGGTGACTGTCATACAAAATGGAATTTCGATTTACCGCCACTTATAAAATAAATAAAAGGCGCGACAATCCAGCATTGTACTACGGCCGCAGGATGTGTTAGTGACATCCTATTTCCAAGATCTTATATGCTTTTTTTTGTTGAGGTAATGAGATCAACATCACGCTCAGCAGTGCTATTTATCCCCATAAATGGACTGGTTTAACATCTGAGTGAGATCATAGTCCGTCACAAGCTCGTGATTTCGAAAAACACCATGATCCACGGTGAGATTCGAACTCATGACCCTTTGCACCGAAGGTGCGCGCACGAACCGCTAGACCGCCACTTCCTTTGAGAAAAAAAAGTATCGTGAAATTGCTGTAGCCAACATCAAGGAGGACGGTTATCTCTGACCGTCCTGTGCACTGATTGAGGAAGATCCATTTTGTGGGGATCGTGTCGCTACGCCGAAGGATTGCAGAGATATGGGCCGATTTCCGAAGTAGTATGAAGCTGGTTGTTAAATTGCTATGACAAACAGCCAGGCTGTATTTACGCAAAAACATAGTCACCTTGAATACAATTTATCGGAGTTACACTGTATTTGATCCAGTGACATCTAAATATTTCCCTTAAATTGAAATGTTGTCGATGAAAACGTGATTGCAACAGGTGACTCTCATACAAAATGGAATTTTCGTTAAAAAGGGGGAGGGAGCACTTAGGGACATGAAATATAGTTTAAACCGATTCCCATACCTAGCAAGAATACACAAAAAATTTCACAAAAATCGGCCCAGCCGATTCGGAGGAGTTTGGAAACAAACTTTTGATAGAGATTTTTATATAATAAAAAAATATAGATTTTGAAAATTCTACACTATACAGGGAGTCGTATAAGGAATAGAGAACGAAACGACTTATGGTACTTTCGTTCTAGTCGCCTTGATTCCATGAATTAATATATTTTCAGAGTTGTATTTCTCATCAGTGGTGGATAACTCCGAAAATCGTTGAACCTGAACCCTTTGTGTTTTGTTAACCCGAAAGAGTTGTGCTCAAGCGAATACAGTAACATTTTTAGCCAATATAAATGAATTAATATACTCCGCGGCGTGAATCCTTGCAAAGTCGTCTTCTTAAATGCACGGATCGACTTGAAGCATCCCATTTTTTCTAGGAACATTCTAAACATATTTTATCATTTTTTATTATACCCCATTGTTCACCATGAAGCCAGCGGAATAGATCCATGGTAGTACAGTGATTCCCAGGGAAGAGGGCGCGGGCATAAATCTAATATTGATGTCGTTGATGAATTATGGTTTCCTTCAATACCATCATTCTGACTCGAACTTCTTTCGAAATCCACAAGGAGTAATCTGTTGTTGCAAAGCATTGAAAAATGACAATTTTAGTTTCTTCAATTAAAAAAATCGCTGCTACTAAATCCGTTTGATGAACAACGCTGAGAACATTTTAGGGCGAGAAAAAAATCAAAAATCACTTGATATGGCTGATTGAAATTGACGAAGCTCGCGCTTTTGATATGAACTGCATCATAGCCAGCTAGTCTTTGTATGTATAGAGTGATCTTTGCTAAAAAAACTTGCGGATTTTGGTCGCGCTCCGTTGATATTAATTTTGCTCGACGTATCACTGAACACATGGTGATGGCCGAACTCACGACGAAATTAAGGATGCGGAAATCCCGAAAATTAAATAATATACATATCTACAAATTTCCAGTAGTTCCGAACTATGAGCTGCACTAATAAATAAGTGTTTCAATAATTTAAATTTCGCAAATACATTCCGAACTTACGTATTAAATTCATTCCTTGCTCATGGCAATTTTTGCACACCTATTTTCGGTTTTTGGCAAACATTTTCTCGGGTGCGCCAGGATCAGCAGACCTCACAAGGGAGGCACAAACTGAAACTAAAAAGATTGGGAACCACTGCTATAATATAATGGGATTTACTCGGGAATGATAGTATGACAGGTAAATAGGGTGTTTCCTTATGTCATGGTAGGAATGTAGAGCTCGTGGTTTGTGGGCTCGTCGAAGACGAGTGTGTGTGTGAGTGTGAGTGAGAGTACAAAATATCAAAGTTGTGGACAATACACGCCTGGGAAGGACAAAGGCGATGGGGAAATCCAACGAATTCAACGATCAGTGTGAGGCCGAGATTACAAGAACGGGGTCCGCCGAGCCACGTGCAAAACTATATGGACACATTGAATTCAACGGAAATGGCGACAAAGTTCAATTCACCATCCATTATTCAAATAGTTTTAGTTATTCATTAGGTTTTAGAGTAAAGTGACAATTATGTCGAGGAAGTAAGATTATCACGCGCTCTTTTGCGGCAATTGAACCAGTTGAGTGCGCATGGCTCGTTCAATCGTTTGCTAATTACTTTTCGTCCCATTTTGGGTCGTCAGACTTTACATTTATGAACATTTTTCTGTTGATATTAATGTTTCAATCAAATAATATAAAAGCGCCAACATTTTTAGAATTTCTGAGTCGACGCGTAAACGTGGCCTTCCCTGTGGAGGCAGGAAGGTTGCACGAATTCTCGTCTACTCCATCCTTTCATTAAATTATAGTTACAACATACATAATGCATACAAATTATTATTTTCCTTAATACTTATTTAACATCAAATTAGAAAATTCGTCGAGCAATTGCTCGCTTGTATCGACACAATCTCAACGAGCCGTATATTGAGCTAACCACGTGGAATTTGTCCTTATACACGAGTAGTATTCAATGCAAAACGATGGGTGAATTTAACGGGGTAGTACAAGAATCAAAGGCAGAAAATCGTTGCTCACTTAAAAAAAAATCGTAATGGCGGAAATTTTGTGTGGATGTTAAGAGACATATCCTTTATCTAAAACAGAGTTTTCGTATTCGAGGCGATGGGGGAAGTTATGGTAAATTGCGTGTTTCTATGTGCAGTGGTTTTAAGCTCGATATCTTTCTTTTAATTGTTAACCGTACAGTCAAATGATGTATGCAAGTGGTATTAAGAATTTAATTATCTATTTAACGGTACCTAAACCGTCGCCCTAGATTAAGCTGACCAGACGTACATATTTTTGCTGTACAGTACAACATTTTAAACTGTCGTACAGCATAAGTACTCGTAAATGTACAGCATTCCCAATGTCACGCAATACCTAAGTTCCTACATAAGCTCCTCGGTGGGGCTTGTAATCAGTCTTTCCTGTTTTTAGCAAGATAATCGCACTTTCATTAGGCAAACATTCATTTTAAATAACTCGGGAACTCTTTGATTGATCATTCTTAAATTAAACACACTTGTGGAGCTACTTGGGCTCGCACTTTTGTCTTTTCTAATCGAAAATTGTCCACAAAATTTTTCCCATAAATTTGAAATCCGAGTTGTATAGCACTGCCCATATTTTATGAAAATTTCAAGGCTGTAGGTGTCAAGGTCCAGAAAATACAACTGTCGAAAGATACGATTTGAGTTGTTAAGTTTGGCTCCTGTACGATCGAAATTTAGCGAGATAATCGTACTTTTGTTTGGCAATCATTCATTTTCGATAATTCGGGAACACTTTGACCGATCTGTCTGAATCGGCACAATTGGGGTATAAGTTGATCGATGCCGCAGTTGCTAAAACTTGTATTTCTAGACACCAAACGAACAAATATGTCGTTAACAATTAAAGGGCATCGTCTGAAACTAACTGTAATTGCATTTTTATTTTTAGGGTTGTCCACACAACCGCGTTGTAAATCTTCTTCTTCCTTGCCTCGTTCTTTATACCGCTCCATGGTTTCGCGTTGCTCGACCTGCAGTGTAGGCACATCGCCCGTTTTGGCGATAATATCCGCGTTGTAAATAATACGAAAAATTTATTTTCAACTTATGTGAACTTGTAATTTAGCATTTTTTCAATCGCGCGGAACTTTTCTCTAATTCAAGTCTTCTTTTCATATTCGTTAGGCCTTAATAGATAGTTTTATATTCTCATTTAAATTTCATTTTATTATGAATTAAATTCAGTACAAAAATGTGGGACATCTACCACCCAGAAAATAATAGATGCCCCTGATTTTTAGGGTATAGATACTCCAAGACATTTCCTAAAGTAGGTTAACCCTCCGTCGGGCGCACCTCAAATCAAAACAAGATCGGGCGCACTGGCCACTCATCTATTTGTGTCCTTTTTCCTTAATATGTTACTTTAAATTTCAGATACTTTCCGGAAATTAACTTATTAGTATCTAAGGGATCTAATTAAAGTAAATATAGTACTAAGAAACCTATTTACCAGAGAGTATAATACAGAAATAAAATTATCGATTTACCAGAAGAAAACCAAGCCAGGAAGAATCCCGCAACCATGATTCGTCAGAAAAATTGAAATTAATGAAAGGCTGGCAGTCTAAATTGATAATAGAAATAATATTATTAGAAAAGGATCTTAATGCTCGAAATTAAATGTGGGAAAGCAACGCGTGCTGTTTAGACGATGCAATGTGCATTGCCGCGGCTGTAGTCTTCTACCAGTGACTTGGGGTATACGATTTGTGTTTGGATCGACTTCGTAAGTAACATGGTGTATTATGCATACTCCAGCGAGTTGCGACACACAGAGTGCATTTCGAGCCGGTTTCGAACTAGTATTACATGGCGCGCTGCAATTCTCATCAGATGCCTCTGCGTATGCAGCGCATCATGTAATACCAGGAGAGACATTACCGGACTCAACCAGGCAAAGGTGTCTCTCTTCAGTACCGTAACTCCTAGTGGAGCATGGTGCGTTGATGACTACCGTGTGTAGTCATCAACGTTACAAAGACAGTTGAATTCGGAGTGTGATACGGTTGTCAGCCATACCACTTCCTAGTCGCATCGTTAGTTTTATTATTCTACGATAAGAATATTTCTTTCTTATCATCTTCTTCTGAATAATAAACTTGCGACGAGTCGTGCCGAGTTTGGAAACTCGTTTCTCTACGAGTGTCTATTTCACAGAGTGGCGACCGAACGATCACGGCCACAGAGCACGACAGGCAAAGGTGTACGATCCTCTTATATAGGATAATTTGTTTAAACCCGTTCTCTGACACATACTTCAGAAACGCGGCCGTATCGAATCGGTGGCTAGCCAAAGAGGATCGTACACCTTTGCCTGGTTGAGTCCGGTAATGCCTCTCCTGGTATTACATGACGCGCTGCATACGTAGAGTTATCTGATGAGAATTGCAGCGCGACATGTAATACTAGTTCGAAACCGGCTCGAAATGCACTCTGTATGCCGCAACTCGCTGGAGTATGCATACGATTGTGCTGTCCCACTATGGGCAAACTGGACGGTGGATAACTCAAATCATTTTTTGAGCATGCAACATCCACCGTCCAACAACAATGTTTTTGTTGCATGGTGTATTGTATGTCCGTCCATATGAATGGAGAGGTTGGTTTCGTGTCGTTTGAGGCTGTTTGATGCTAGGATGCAGGATCTATTTCAAATCGGCTTCGAATTTTTATACTAAATACACATACATACGTGTCGATGATCATGTATAGTGTTATAGATTTGCATATTATTAAATGAATGGATAGTCGTAAGAAATGTAATAAGGGATTGGTCTACCAAATTTATAGTGCTGTCCAACCAAGTTCGTAGCGTACGTGTACCTACAAAAAAGTGCGGAATTCGGATTTGGCAAGAATTGTTTTTATACAAACCTATGAATGGGTCGCAATGAAGTAACCTTTATCTGAAATATGCAGTGCAGCACAACCCGGTTTGTAGCGTACGCTTACGTATAGGAAAGTTTCGTACAGCGCATATATTTGCAATTAATTTATTGAAGGTAGCGGATAGGTCACTTGTGGGAACATACGGTGATGAGAAAACCGGGGTACCATTTTGGGGCCATTAGCCCTAAACACTTTTTGTTGTTTTTGACCTCAAATTCGGAACTAGCGACCCAAATTTACCTAGTGTTTCTGCCACGCCGATTGGACGAGTATTTTCCCGAGAAAACAGGGGCGCCATTTTGGGGTCATTTTGGGGTGGGCAACCCTAAAAAAATCTGGTTTTTGACATCAAATTTGGAATCAGCGACCCAAATTTACCTAGTGTTTCTGCCACGCCAATTGGATGAGTATTTCCCCGAGAAATCAGGGGTGCCATTTTGAGGTGGGCAACCCTAAAAAAAAATTCTGGGTTTTGACCTAAAATTCGGAATCAGCGACCCAAATTTACCTAGTGTTTCTGCCACGCCGATTGGACGAGTATTTCCACGAGAAAACAGGGGTGCCATTTTCGGGTGGGCAACCCTAAAAAAGATTGTTGGTTTGTGACCTCAAATTCGGAATCAGCGACCCAAATTTACTGCCACGCCGATTGGACGAGTATTTCCTCGAAAAAACAGGGGTGCCATTTTGGGGCGGGCAACACCAATTTTTTTTTCTTGTTTTTGATCTCAAATTCGGAATCAGCGACCCAAATATACCTAGTGTTTCTGCCACGCCAATCCAATGCGTATTTCCTTGAGAAAACAGGAAGGCAATTTGGGGGCCGGAAGCGCGAACGCTACAAACTAGGTTTCATTGCACTATTGCACCCATTATCAACAATTTAGACTATGTATATCCAAATGCCGCCTGAATATTGTTTTGAAACCCGTAACACTACAAATTCCTACAAAGGTTACATTGCTCTTTCTACATTATTACCTACAACAATCCATTCATGGATACCCACAATCATCTACAACACTATCATCAACATACCGACACGTATGTATGTATATAGAAAATACCAATGATGCTACACTTGAAGCGCCAACTCACGAGGCCGATCTAAAACCATACCCGTATCATCATCAAACAGCGCCAAACCGCACGAGGCAGCGCCGGTATAAAATCCATTGAAAAATCAGGTTTTCTTGCCATGAAAACAAATCGTATTGTCTCGCCACAAATCTCATCGCAAGAAGTGTGCACACATCGTATCGCGTCGCATCGCATCGCCCGGCCCGGAAAAGCTCGACGTCGCACTGTATGTGTACGCGGCCTTATCTTTTTTATCTCTATAGGAAAATTGATACTAAAGGAATTTGCTAGGGTTTCGAGATAACGTTTTTTCCCACAATATGCCCATCAAATCCAACTAAATGGCGTCAAGAGCCCAGATGACATCGCAACCAGGATAGGCCATCCTTTCACCGGTCTGGAGGGTCTCCTCTAAGTCCACTCCGTAGTTGTGCCAGAAAAACCGCCAACCGCTCTACCGATTGAGGTATCAGTTTATCTATTGCAATAAACGAAAGGAGCCTTTTTTTTACCGACGGTTGCAATTGACCTGCTTCACCCATGACCTTGACTTGACGGCTTTAAATAGGAAATTTTTTACATTTTCTCCCACCCCGACGAATACGAAAACTCAGTTTTAGAACAAGGGTATATCTCTTAACATCCCTACCGAATTTCAGCCATTACGATTTTTTTTACAGTAAAATATCCTTATTTATTGTACTATGGATGAGCTTATGTTTTCAACAATTTTTGCGGGTGGGTTAGAATCGCGTGCTATGTGAAATCGACTAACAGAGAGCTTAACGTCATTGAGGTTTGAGAAGGGTTCATTAATTGATTTGATAGTGATACTAAAGGGTGTTTTTTAGCCGTATAACTGTGAATGTAAATGCATGAAAGCATGTCTTCAATATTTTTCAAATTAAATTATTTTGTAAGATGCCACGAATCTCTTAATTATGACGTCACGTCACCACTTTGAGAAACTGTGTCCCGAAATTCTCAAAAGTCAGTTAACAATCGAGGAAACAAACATTATTTCAAGTTCAGTTGTGTAACCAATCAACCAGTCAAAACTCTTTAGAAAATAAAGTACGCCACACAAATGCATTGTCTTAGATTGGCCACAACAATTCTCATCTCATAGTTGCGGCATTTCTGGTTCGAAAGGTCACTATTTATTAATTTGTATTGATTACTCGGCCGTAACACTATCCCAATCGTATTTGTACCGTTATCAAATATCTAGTACAAGTGCAAGATCTATACCGTCTAAAACAGAAGCTCTATCGCGATACACCTACCTCGATCCAGGGCGAACTTGTACATTTCACCTTTCGGGAGTAATGACTTATATAATAGCGTCGTCGTCCATCGTACGTGTTTCTTCTTAAAATGTTCTTGTGAACATTTTATAACATTTTTGTTTTTTTGTTTTTCTTTTATGACGAACAATATATTACTGAGGCATTGCACTATGACCCGCGGATACGATATATACACTCTTTGTTACTGGATTACAACCTTGTGCGCTCGCACATACATATAAAAGATAGATGTACTCGCGGAGGGATCTGTTGACCATATCTTGAGAAAATAGCCATGATGGTAAAATTTATGTCCTAAAGCCATTCGTGGAAAACCGTGGCAATATACTAGTTTTCTGGGGTTCACTGATCGTGTACGGAAGATGTGTTGTTTATTGCATGTACTTCAGGTACTATCGTGTATTACATGCTAAAAGTTTTGTGTGTTTCATTTGAAATTTTTGCATTTTCGCCACATATGTAGACGTTTTATTTCAAAGTGTATACAATAGGAATAACCTCTTGTAAACTTACTACATATAGAGTCACAAACGATATGGAATAATATCGTATTCAAAATATCTGACATTCCAAAAAGGTTAGCAGCAGCAGCAGCTAGCATGCATATGTGTCATCTCATAAGATTCTAGTGAAAAGTCTGAGAAAATCGACGACACATTATACAAATAAAATGATTTTTATCTTTCTTTTACTAATGAACAATTAAGTGAAGAATAGCGGCGGATAATGTTGTTGTTTTTTGGATAAAAGGGGGCATGCTCAGAAGTGCCTAGATTTTAATTAATCTTTTTGTTTTTGGTATTCTTTCAACCGCGCTTCTTGAAAGTCTCTATATTGATATTAAGATGCATTCGTGCGCTAGTCGGCATCTTTCATCTCAAACTAGACAAAAGAGGAAAACACCATATAAACCACCTTTTAATTCAATGTTTTCATCGCCATTCTAAACCGCTAACCTTTACCAATTTTCACCTTAAAAGAAACACAAAATGATCGGCTACACTTCAATTTATGGCTAAGTACGTATCAGATATCCAATCAAAAGAAAACGCCTTCTTCACGATGAAGAAAAGATTCTTTTCAATTTCCGACGGATTTTCGAAAATCTTTCAAAAAACAAAAATTGTCGGTCATCACGAGCTGTGCTGTGTGTGCGGATCTATGGCTGCATACAGATGCGATGATACAGAATAAAGATATCACCTATGCATGAATCTTTGATCGCGACCCACTGCACGATGTTAATAATAATTCAGCATTAGTATGTACCAGAGAACGGTATAGGAATAAAGTTAGTGTAAGAAATAAAAAAGAATGTCCAAGGGAAATGTCGACATAGCGCCAACATTGGTTGTAATCGTAGTAATGTATAACCTATTCCTATACAAGGCATTGGTGCTGGGTCGTTGCTATTGGGCTGGTATGAAGTCAAGGCTTCAATGCGGATGATATGAAAATGTGGAGCAAGTAACGTGAACCACCGCCAAACCAAAGAGATGGCAACACAATTGAAATGTTATTAAAATCTATGCATCGACACTGTGCATAGAAATCGATGAAACGTGAAGTTTAGCGGGAAAATCTGTAGCAGATGTATTAAAAAGTGTGAACATCATTATGATGGTGGGACGACGACGATGACGACGATGTTACCGCGAGGTTCAATGATATGCTAAAGTTAAGTCCATTATACTTTTCCGACACACTGGTGTTGAGCAAAAGCAACAGGTTTTCTAGAAATATCTTAATCGTAAAGCGATCCACATCTATGCAAAGATTTATAGTATTTCCGCGAAAAAGAAAAGAATGAAATACATTTTTGCTTGAATTTTATATTAGCCGGTTCGTTTGGTTGAAAGAAACAAATGGAAATGGTAGCGTTTTCTGCGAAGTGTCATCATTATTGATTGTATCGCAACTTTTTTTGGAAGAATGTTGGAGGTGACTGGCCGATTTCTGTGACTGTGAATATTGGTATGATAATAATAAAGAAGAAGATAATAATGTAGAAGAAGTTTACCCGATATTTAAACCCCTGATTTTTGCCTATACATACCAAATGCTTTTGTATTCATTATGTTCATTCCCTGTGAAATTTGTGTATTTTTTTATCCCAACTAGCTTAATAGAAACACCTAAACTAATTAGTAACTGCTTGAGAGTATCGTCTACTTTATATAGTTGAATGGTAGACTCCTAAGTAGCTGATTTTCCTCCTAATAACTGTTGTCGTGTAAACAACTATTCAGGGATAGATACATCTTCTAATGTAATTAGTAGGCTGAAAATCACTGAATGTTTTTAGAAGATGAGACTATTTTTTAGTTGCTTTTTCGACATATTTTTTTGTGTGTACCCTGAAAAATGCAATTTCGTGCACCTGCACAAGAATCCGGGCTCTAGTAATAACAAACTGTACAATCTACTCTAGATATTGACCTAGGGTAGATGGCGAATCGGTTGCGGTAGCGCAAGTTTAAAGTCATTGAAGTCATAACTTTTGGTAATCATGTAAGTTGTTGGTATGTATACACACACAGTCAAAAAATCGGTGTAAAAAATAATATCCGACTGCCGGAGTTGATTTACATCACATTTTTCTAACTGTGTATGAATTGAAAGAAATTAAAGAAAATTAAATAAGCCCACAAAGCAGGAAATACTGCATAGTAGGGATGTCAAAAACCGGACGGTTAGTCCGAAAACCGGTACTTTCAGAACGGTTAACCTGTTTTTTTCGGTTTTTTTATCCTCCCGGTTTTAACCCGGACGGTTGTTTGCCCATCCGGTTAAAACCGAAAAAAAAACTTTCCAAATTCATAAAATTTTTATATTTTCTTGATTTGTCAGTCTGTAGTTCTATTGCTTGTCTTCTATGAAAAATTTCGTATTTCCGAACACTCTCCTTAGTTCTATTATTCCAAGAGTGGCAAAGGGGTGCATATTCAGTTTCTTTCAAATATCTGCAAAACTATGAGTCTGACCTTAAAATGTGCTGAGGACAAAACAAACTAAATAAAATTGCTTTTGTAATGATATGTAACACTCTAGACATTTTCTCAGAAAATTACACCCTAGACCCAAAAGTATTATAGTGAATTTACATTTTTCGAGTTTTACATTTCGCACTGTAACTCTTGATAGAATAGACCTTCGGTCATAAAATCTTGTCCATATATTGCTAACAAAATTTATTTAACTTCTACCAAAAATTGGAATGCTCCCACCATTGACGCCCCCTCACTCCTCCTAACATTTTTCAAAAAGGCATGCCTGTAGCTTCTTTCTAAATTGAGCCAGGCAGATCAAATTTGGTGGGGTGCCTAGCCTAAGCTCCATTATGCTCCCACCAAAAATTATTAACATCTGATCGAAACTAAGGGTACCCCCATACAAAGTGACCCAAATTTCTAACAAATTTCATTTTTCACTTCTAAATTCTATCTAAAATAGGAAAAAAAATTTATCTCTTAGAACGTCCTTATAACAGTTAACTGTAGTCTTCTGAATGTATATCCAAAAGTTTGTATCAGAGCGTGCCTTACAAGTACGAAAAATCGGGTTTGAAGGTTGCTAGTACACGTTACTCGAAATATGTATTCGCAAATTGCCTTAGAACTGGTATCACTGACCTTCACACCCAATTTTTTGATACTTGTAGCGTACGCCTAATAATAATTTTTGGTGGGGAGCATAATGGAGCTTAGAATAGGCAGCCCACTAAATTTGATCTGCCTGGCTCAATTTAAAAAGAAGCTACAGGCATGTCTTTTTGAAAAATGTAAGAAGGAGTGAGGGGGGCGTCAATGGTCGGAGCACTTAAATTTTTGGTACAAATCAAATAAATTTTGTTATCAATATATGGACAAGATACTATGACGGTAAGTCTTTTCTATCAAGAGTTCCAGTGCGAAATGTAAAACTCGAAAAATGTAAATTCACTATAATACTTTTGGGTCTAAGGTATAATTTTCTGCAAAAAATGTCTACACGGAGAGAAAAAATGTAGTAAAAGGTGTTAAAACTGTAATAAAAACTATTGTATTTGTAATGATTTTGGACCCTACTGCAACTGATGTAAAAGTTATTGCATCTGTAATGAAAAATGTCATTGCACTTTAATAAAATTAACAATTGGTTGGTAATAAAATTTTCCAGGAACATAATTAGGCGATAATAGAAAAAAAAAAAACAAAAAGTTATTTTTTTATTTTTTCCTTTTTTTTTTATTTTTACCTTTTTTTATTTTCTACTTATATTTTATCCTTAACTTCTTTTTCCCTATTTTAAATTTGCCTTTTTACAATTTGCTTCTACTGGGAATTGAACCGGGGACCTATCGTTTCGTAGTCCTACGTCCTACACCTAAGCTATCTAAGATTACAAGTTATGCGAATAAATTAGTCGTTTTATTTTTTGACAGTTTCAGAATTATTACGCGCTCTTGATGAAAACTATTACACAACGCAATAATTATTATTACAGACAGTGGTGAAAATTACCATAAACACAATAAATGTTACTATCCATACAAATATCATGCAATGATTTTTGTCATTACACTGCAATCATTTTTACAATAGGCCAGCACCAGTAAAAACAACTGAATTGTAATCAATTTCACTACATTTTAATAACTTTCGCTACAAATTTAGTGAAATTGTATGTTGTGAATTTCATTGTATGATTTTGTTGAATTAATTGCACATTTTTCTCTCCGAGTAGAGTGTTACATATCATTACAAAAGCAATTTTATTTAGTTTGTTTTGTCCTCAGGATATTTCAAGCTCAGACTCATAGTTTTCCAGATTTTTGAAAAAACTGAATTTTCACCCCTTTGCCACCCCCTCCCCCCTTAACCCATGGCGCAAATTAGTGTAACTTTTTACTGCGTATATTGAGTAGTGTATTCAACAATTTGGCATCAAAAATTCCTTTTTTTTATGTTTGGGTTTTGAGCTATCTGTACTAGTAGACCATATGTTTGATTTTGCATTCAATACGAACATCAGCTTAACGAGTGTGTGTGCATTATTTTGCTAAAATTTTAAGCAATGAATGAAAAACCGGTTAACCGAAAACCGGTACTTTGAGTCCGGTTAAAACTGGACGGTCTAACCGGCTTTGCAAAACAAACCGAAAACCGGGTTATGGACCGGTTTTTGACATCCCAACTGCATAGTACCAGGATAATTAAAATGCAAAACTGTGATAAATCAAAGATGTGCTAGCGGACGGGAAGAAAGTAAGAAAGGTACACTTAAGGAGCTAACAGTCCCTTACGCTTGTTGTAGTGAAGAGCGGGAGGATGAGATATGGAATATGGGCTGCGTTTGGGCCGCTCGTCGTTGACACTGGTCATTCTGCGTAAATATAGGGCAGGCGTTATCTCTTCTCTCAAACTGTTTTAAATTGAAATCATATAATAATGCAGAATGTTTGTGATCCTATTACCCAGATAACCGGTTCCGGCTTACTAGACTTATTTAATGATAAAAGCTTTCAATTATGAAGGGAGAGTTTGAAAATCCATGCACTTTTCGAACAGGTATCCATTAGAGAATCGTCCCCTGAGTTAGGCTGCGGTTATAATCTTTAACGATTTTTTGGCGAATTCCGCGAAAATCTTTCGGGTTTGAGTCTACTATCTCGTAATTGTAGTCTTTGATTTTACCAGTGTTTGAATTTAAAAGTTTTTCATAAAAGTATCTAAACGCAAACTACATAAAACACAGCATGCGGCGACAACAAAACCGAAATGTCCAATTTAACAATGCTTTTTAAATGGAGCGCCATCCCGAGCTGCTGATGGTTTTGTCATATTCTGCGTTTATTGACCCATGTAATTCTCGAATACTTCGTCGATGCTCTCAGCAGGCCATATATCTGCGTTTAATACTCTCTGCCAATTTTAAAATCAATTACAAAAGAATTACGAGCTCTCTTAAAAATTTACGCAATATAATAATAGGCGGTTTTTTTTTGTACTCCGGTAAGGGTTGATTTAGTGTATAACGACATGGGGTTACAATAACAACATAGCCTGTATGGGTCATGTTGTTATTGTAACCCCATGTAGTTACGCTAAAATAACCTACACCGGAGGACAAAAAACGCGCCTATTATATACATGTTCATACACCGTACATTTAATTTATACACTCGCAGTTTTTCGCCACATTTCGCAATTCGCGAAAGATTGTAACCGCACCCTTAGTGTGCAAAGTTGTAGGTTCGGTGAATCGGTTCGCTGCTTATTGTTGACACCACGATTCATTACCAGTAAACCCCTGAAAACGCAATTTGAGGTTCTATTTGAGCTTAGCTGATTTTCAAGGTCAAAACATTTCCTGATATCGACGCTTCCTTGGTCGGCTGTGAGGAAGCATATGTCGCCTATAGACCAGTCACACGAACGTGAATATACATTTTTTAATTCTATTGGAACTTTTACGAATTTGAATTATTTTATATATATATTTGTACAAAAAGCAAAATATCAAAATATTTACACCATCTTTCTGAAATGGTTTGTCGTTACAAAACTATTG
This sequence comes from Microchrysa polita, assembly GCA_949715475.1. Classification (NCBI taxonomy): domain Eukaryota; kingdom Metazoa; phylum Arthropoda; class Insecta; order Diptera; family Stratiomyidae; genus Microchrysa; species Microchrysa polita. The sequence goes on along the minus strand of OX454416.1, from coordinate 111,230,983 downwards.
CTTTGATAGGAGATACATACTTTTTATATTGTTCAATTCGTAAGCTCGAGATAGTATCAAATGTATCAATTTTGTTTTGTTTTGGTATAATAAACGACAAAATGCGGAAGAAACCTGTATGCTTCATACAATGTACTTTGCGCGAGTTTCTTTTAATGCACTCGTTACATATCCAGAGTAATTGTTTCAATCTACATCATATTCGATTTGAGAAGATTTATTCTTTCTCAGCGAAAACGGCACTCCTTTCGGTATCAGCACATATTGCGGCTTATTGTATACTAAACTTAATGATTTTCACTGCACATCTTGAGATGCTGCTGCGTGTTGTTGTGTATGCACCAATATACGCACCTTATATTGGTGCATACACAACAATATAAATTTCACATCCCAGGCGTGTGATAAAGGAAATTAATTAAAATTTACTATCGATTCTCATGACCAATCTGCATAGGAGTAATATGTAGTTGCATTCATACTGCGAGTGTTAACAGTTTGATGGCATATAATCAACACTTTTTCACCCTTTTGTGTTAATTTGATTTCGTCGTTTATAGAAAACTAATCAATTGTATACTATCTAGTCTGATGCTGATCCAACGATAACAAAGATTGCGACTAAAATGTGCAGAGAAGGAATCTCATTAATAAAAGACTGTAGTAAAAAGAAACTTAATTGAACTCTTTTATGGGGAGATATAATTAAAATATTCAATCGCTGATGATTTTCAATAGAGAGATTTAGAAACCGTATATGCTGTTATCTCCACTTAATATTTATTGTAGCGTTTGGTTGGGGTGAGGATGGGTCGAAGTCCTGAATTCTGATGAAATTGTAGCATGCATCAGAGAGGGGACGAAATTAGCACATTATTATGGGACATGTGAAGCCGTATCAGGCGGGATTGAAAAATTATCTAAATTTGCGACGCACAGGCTGCAATCATAGATTCTTCTTCTTCTTTATGGTACGATAGCCCGACGTCGGACGTCATAGATTCAGTCATTGCAAAATAGACAACCTACAAACCGCCATGTTTACAATTTGCTCCATAATTTAATTTTTCCGAATCCAGTTCAATGACATAGCGGCGAATTTCTTTCAAACATCCAAATTACCATAGCTTTTCACCACAATTAACGAATATTTAGGAAATTTACATGCATGAATTATCTGATCAATGATTTCGTATATATAAAGTGAAAGACCATTCATTTTTATTAGTTTAGTAAAAGTAGACCAAACTTATCCCAAGATGCTATTGTATCTGTTAACAACATTGTAAACGGCTTATCTTCACCTCGAAAATTGTAGCACTCTATGCACTTGCAGCAGTAGCAGCATCACTGCGCAAAGCGTCGAGTACATTACGTTCACTTTAATTTTACCCGATGCACGCCCATCTTGCCCCATAGTCCAAAACTCTATAATATCGACATCCGGACTATTTGTTCATCGACAGCTCGACTATACAACGAGTGCAACACATTGATTAATTCTGATAAATCGTCTACTGTCGTGTAAAAGCGCACAAAGTGATTGCATCGCGGCGCGTTCTTTCTTTTTATCTGACATCTTAATAAATTCAAATCGAATCGTGTCGTGTGCGCGCAAGGAGACGAAAAGAATTTGCATCCAAATCAAAACTTTCCTTTTTCAAAAATACCTATGCTAAAAGTGAATTCCTTATGCAATTTCTATATGTAAATCAACTTGATTCTTTAATGCATATAGAGAATTTCTTATATTAAATCTAAATTATACCATCTTCTATCGTCTATTTTATGCAAAAAAAGCTGATGATAGCAATCAAATATGATTAGACATTTTTCTTTTTTCTCATTCGAGAAAAAATCTAAATAAAAGTGAAACTTTTCGCAAAAGATCGCTCGCCTCTTCTTTGGTAAATATGCAACGAATATAGAACTTAGCATTTCAATAAAATCGACTGAAACAAATTCCCATATTTTCACTTTCTATAGAAACTCCATAGCACAACAAAAATAAAAAGACCTTAATAGCACTCTCTGATGGTCTTCTTCATTCTTTGACCTTGCTCGTCCAAAGCAAAAAAAAAACGTGTATATTTACTAATCAGTTTGTTGTGTTTGTCTAATTTTGGGAGGATTGTAAAAATCCATTCAGTAAATTGACCGTAGAAAATCACAATGATACGAGTTGAATGAAGTTCGCTTTTTTTTAGCGGGTTTTGTGATTATGATGATGGTGAGAACCCACATGCCCATTTAAGAATTTCAACGCCAAGACATGCAGATTATGGCGAATTTATATTTTAAATGCTTGTTATAGATGTCGACTCACATAGCATGATGAAAAATTCAAATTAGATTCGGAGTGTGATTTATTCTAGACTTTCACGCCGTGGAGAGGATTTGGGTCGAACATTGTGATTTTGCAAATTTATTGGCCAATACTCGTAAATTTATATCTGATGGGTTGTAACTGTCAATAGTTTATGATTTTCAGGGTTAGGTCATTGTTTTTATAGTTTTAGTTCGTGTGAAATTGTAGGAGAGAAATTTGGATCAAGATGCTTACACTTAAGAATATCCGTAATTTATAGGAGATATCAAATGAATTTGAATGTAAATGGGCTGTATTACATGTTGTTTAACCTTTAATTTTATTACTTTTGTCATTGATTGACATTCCTACGTTGACAACTTCACACGGTAATCGTCAACACGCCATTCTCCTCAAGGAGTTCGGCCAAAACCATACCGTGTAAAAAAAAGGAATTCTGGAAATCAAAGTGTTTTAAGCTTTGACTATTCAAGGAAATGGAATTGATACTCACATGTAGACATGACGAGGGTTAACTTCAGGAGTAAAGAATTAACTTTCACATTAACAATTTGCAGAGTTATATAACCCTGGGATCGAAAACCGGTAAATGTGAGAGACGCTTAAAACAGTCCTTTAAAAGCAAGTTTGCTATGTCCTCGGTGCCTTAACCTAGAAGAAAACTTTAAAAGTGGAATGTACTCGATGTCCCCTTTGACATGATACCCAACATGCCTATGTTTGGTTAAAGCTAAGCTATTTTTACAAAATAACCAAAATTATCCTGATAAATAAAAACTTTCGTTCTTTTTGAAATGACATCTGGTAGATTTATGTACAGACTACTTTTTACTTCTTTTTTATTTTATTCAAAAACTTGCAAGACTAAGTACCAACTTGTTTATGTCATTCAAGAGGTAACATAATGAGGCAACATTGATCAACCTTGCAGATATGTCAGTTGCACATACCGTTAGGAAATATGGGTTTGATTTTGACAGTAAGCAATTATTTACAAACTTTTGCAACATATGAAAACTTAAAAGATAATGTTACTTATTGATTTTAAACGAATAATAAGCATTGAAACTAAAGTTTTCCCCACAAGGTCATGCTTATCGACAAGAACTGCAAAAAATGCAATTAATCCGTAACGGTAAACTTTAGAGAAAAAATTCGGGAGACATTTGTAATGTAAATACATATGATGAAGGTTTCTGGCTTAATACTTTTGAATAACCACCTTAAAAAAGTGGAAATCGAATTCGAATTGCACGTAATCAGAATTAAAAGGCAAAACACGTGCAGGAGCCATTTAACGAATGTAACGAACTTCATTCGAAATTGTCCTTTCTTAAAAATTGATTTTAGAGTTTTTAACACTTTTTCCAAAAATATGTTTGGGACCGACATACAATTTAAATTAACAGAAAAAGTCAAAGGCTGTTGTTTGTGGAGTGCATGTTAATTAACTGGGGGTAAACTAAACTTAAATACAAATAGGAACATATGCCCGATTCATTCACGAATTAGATAAAGCCAAAGGCTGTCCGATCGATCCTTGACTAATAAACCTAATTGAAATGAGCTAATTTAGGGAACATTTTATGGGGAGAAAAGAAAGTATTTAAGTAAAAATTATTGCATTTTTTTAGAGCTATTCCTCTTAAAGTATACTTTTCCTTCTTCGACTGCTCCAAAGTTTGAGCTTCTAAAAGCCTATAAAAAAGATTTTTTGATATTAAACGCAAAATGCACATTTAAGAATTAATTTTGCACGTTTCGGAATTTTTACTGCACGTTTTTCAAATTTTTACTGCACAAAAATCGGGCTCTAGTTATTACATACTTGTCTATCTTTTACCGATACGCATTTGCATTGCTTTTTTTTTTGTGGTTCTTCCTCCAAAAAAAAGCTTCATAACTTTTGACAGAATGAAATTGAAGACTTGAAATTTTGCATTTATGATTTTTGTTGAAAGTGTTTTCTTCGTATTAAATATGAATACAATAGGACCAAGAAATCGCCTACATACATCCCCTAAAAAATAATTGAATTTGTACGTATAAATCAGTATAACTCCCATATATAGACAGCTGTACAACCCTAAAATTGGATCATATTTTTGCCAGTCATATCATTATACTATCCGGAAAAAATAGAGGAGGAACATCTAATTTTCTTTCGTGACGCGTCCAGTAGGCTAAGGCTTCAATAAAACGAGGCGAAAACGGCTCGCAAGCTCGCCACATCGAAATACATTGGCTCTTATGGGAAGCTCATGACGAGCGAGAGCAAGCGAGAGCCGTGCCACTGTCAAAACACGGCTCGCGAGCCGTGAATTTGCGGGTTGTGGTGCACGATATGTGAAAACACGTCTCGCGAGTTGTGTCTTGACAGCGGCACGGCTCTTGCTCGTTGTGGGCTTCCCATATAAGCCAATGCATTTGTATGCCATAATGCTCGATATCTGTTTTGCTTCGATAGTTAGAATTGTAAGGAGTTATAAGACTTAATATACAGATTCTCCATGCGCCTCTACGCATACCTACGCGATATGAGCAACAATTTAGACGTATGAGTTTTGCATAGGGTAATAATTTTTAACTTTAAAAATCTATAATTTCTAAATGCATTACTATAAAAAAAAATTACTCTATACAGTGTGCCTGTAACTAGCAATTCATGGAAAATATTAAATTTATACAACATTCGCTCCGCTCGTATTTCCGTACAAAACTATAAAGAAAAATTCTCGAGCAGTTTCAGAGCAACATTTTGATGCGAGATTTTTATAACCAAAATTCACATACGTCTTTTGTCACAATGAATTTCACTATTATTCGAAGAATTTTAAACTTCACGATGAATTTTCCACCTTTACATCATTCAAAATCATCATGCGATAAAATGCAAAGTTTCGTCGAAAAAAATCAAATTTTTCGCGTTTTACTTTTTCTCCATTCGAAAGACACAAATTCCGCAAAAAAAATCATTTTTAAATTTTTCAAATTTTCCGTCTTTTACGGAGGGTAGCAATTATCTACATATTTCAATACGAGTATAACCCGCAATAATTTAGATATTAGCATGGAATTCATTTAGTCCACAATTAATTTTTTTATGAAATATGATTAAATTTATGATTTTGGCGAGCAAGAAAATTTTGCATTCGCCATTTTTTTAACATCCTCTATCATTTAGAATCTAAAATAATAAAACGCAATAAAAAGAACGTCGTAAAAGGCTATTATTTCGGCCCGACCAGCTGGGAAAAAATCATGTAACTTCTTGCAATCGAGCTCACTACTTTGGTATTGTACATTTTTCCTGTTTTTTTTTGTATCCTTAAGTACCGGGTTGGCTACGATATTCCGCCCATCATATTCCCATTTTTCAAAATCGCGACGTTCATTACCCCGCATTTCGCTAGTTAAAAGTACCGCTCAATTGAGATCCCGTCTAATCAAAATCCAGCCATTTCAATAACCCGCTAATTAAAAATGCCGTTTTTCAATATCCCGCCATAGAAGGTCCTTTAAAAATCGCACGCGATTCATGAAAGAATACTTCTTCCTTCTATGACGGGATATTAAAAAAACGCCACCACATTTACCGTTAAAATAATGGTTCTCCTCACATGGATACTTAAACCAGGTAACTTAATTTAAAAAATAGATGGACTGGTCTTTCGGTGTTTGTAACTTAAGTATTCCCCGTGTTATGACGGGACTATTCCACTACCACTAGCGGGATTTTTATTGGGCGGGATTTTGACGTGGCAAGTTTTTGTAATGGCGTGATTTTGTAACGACGGGATTTTTTGTAAAAAGCGGGTTTAGAAACGGGCGGGATTATGTAGGAATCACTTCCCTTAAGCGGTTGCGGTAGTTAATCATCACTAAATCGCTGATCAGATAATCAAAAGTTCTGCTGTGTTTATGGGCATTAGTAATAAATCTACATTTACCAAATTTTTTACTGACAATGCCATACTAGTTCATTAGTAGAATATTGCTACTCTCAAAATTTAGACAATTTTCGAATGTCGCGTGTTTCTGCCCACAAACATATTTTTTTTAATTGTTTTTTTTTTCTGTACTCTTTACAGGGAGCAGGATGAAGCTATGATCCTTTTTAGGTTTGATTTGCTCTGTCCCGCATTGCATGAAATTAGGAGAAAACACAGGAAATATAAATGTATATTTATGATATCCACCATGACTGTATTGCTGTCCTTAATATTTGATGCTTTCTCATTTCTTTTACTAATCGAATGGAAAACCTTTAAATTATTTCTGACGTAAACCATTTGCAATTGTAATAAAAATATGTCATGGTTCTTGAGTTTTAAACGTGGTGTGAACAACTATTTGAACTGAGCTTTTTTTCAAGCCTTGTCCGGAATATAGTCAAGGTTAGCCAAAGGTTACCTAATAGGTTTGCTCCGAGTATCTTGACAATGACAGAAAATATTTTACATAGAACATCTCTCTGTAGTTAAAATTATCGTTGTTTGCCTTATTTTAAGGAATGCAAAATAAAAGTATTAAGCGAGTAACCTGGGCTGCCTTGACTTTTATTTTTGATATTCTCTGCATGAAGCATGCGTTCAAACAAATTTTCGACGCATTTTTTCTTCATTGAGACATCACTAAACATCACATTCAGGCCCAGAAAAACGTTCACCACACTTTTTTTTCTTGCATGAGTGGGTTTCCGAAGAAATTGTTGGGTTAATCAGGGCTAAACCGCAGATAGCCCTCCAATTTTTGGTTTTGACTGGTCAAGTAGGCGCCAGACTCAAATTATGTCTAAGAAGGCTAATTTCAGAGGTCAAAACCGATTCGTCTTATGTCGTTCGTTTTGTGAATTTTCCGAGAACTTTTGATAATAAAATTATGGGGTCAAAACTCAGAATTGATCCTCAATAAAAATAGGAACCAAAGTATGAACCATTTGGCTGTAGCAACAGGAGATCATTTGTAGTTTCTATAAGCAAACAGCCTGCTAATGGTTTGTTTCCGGCTCACATGCATAAATCCCTGATTTTATTTCTAACGATTTCATTCACAGCATGGTGTGAACGGACTATATTTTGTGCTATCTACAAAGGCGAAATGAAGTCGCCCGAAACATTGCCGCTAAGATAATTTATCTTTAAATTCGTTAAAAATTATAAAAGGAAATTGTTGGGTCTAATTGATCTTCTACACTCACAAATATTACTTCTTATAGTACATCAAAACCTTCTCACGTTTATGATAAAACATATCAAACTTTACGGAAGTGTCGGATTTTACGAAGATGGTCTAGAACTAACATCACTTCTCAAGTGATCCTTGTATAACGATTTCGTTTTAAAAATGCTGTAAACTTCTTGGTTTTTGTCCACCGTCACAATATGTCCTTCGATCTAAGATAGTAAATGACTACCTTTTACCTTTCGATATCTTAATCCATCAATACCTATCACATTCGGCCGTACGCAACGTCATCGTTTGCTTACAACAAGATTAATTCAATTTTACCCCAACGAAAAGAGAATTTTATTCGCGCATTTTCCATTTGATTGATCTGTGACGACCCCATTCTTCGCAAACACTCCACCGCACTACAAGCAACTCTTAACTTAATTGATAAGCATTGCATACACAATTATATGCACACGATACCGACACGGATAAATTTTCACATTCATTGTATTGAAAAAAATCTCGAAAATTGTAATTGCCAGTGCAAATTTCAAATTTATGGGAAACAACATTGCATTTATCCGTGAAATTTACAAATCATCTTCAGATTGCAGTTTGCATTATAGAGGTAATCTTAAATTGTGTGTTGTGTACTTACTTTGTAGCATCAGACGATACGATACGATAGATAGACAATAGTCATAAAAAATACGAAAGATAGGTACACTGCATTTATGGCAAGAGTAAAAGTGTTAAACTTTCACTTGAAAGTGATACTGATTCTTAACAATAATGATTAAGTTCAGACGGATATGATAATACTTATGCATAAAGCGATGAAAAATGATAGTGTGCACCACATCCATAGTGCTGTAATTTCAAATATGCAACGGGCGGTGGTTGCGTTTAAGATTAGAAAATTAGCAATCTCTGTGGAAAATGAAAAAAAGAAACAATATGAAATGACTTCGTTTTTAATTTACATATAGTGGAAATCAAATAGAAAGAGATTTTTCATTTACTAATGTATCAATGAGTAAAGTGGTCCTTTGGAAACTCAAAGTGAGGAATTGGTTCGAGATTTACCAAAATATTTACGAAATTGGCTAGAATTAATTTCAAAACTTCAATCCACCAGCTCCTGAAAAACCGGTTAATTTGAATGTTCGATTTTAAATTAATCTACATATGCTACTCGTGTAAATCTTTTGATTTTGACTATAAAAAAAAGTTACACGTTTAAGTCTTTTGTATGGTGTTTATAATTTATCACTAATTAGTACAAAAGTTCCACCGTTGCTTGTTATTATCATACGCTAACTGTTTAAATTTCAGATATTTATTTAATCTATCAATTAATCTAAGAATGCTTCAATAAATTGTCAAAACTTTTAAGGGGTTTTCAGCTAAATTGAATTTGTTCTTAAACAGTGTCTCATTTTTTTTAACAATTTATAACTGACAATCACTACCTTTACCCTGTGAACCAATCGAGAAACCAAAAAAAAAATCAATTCTCACCATCGAACCTTTAAATCTCTGCAATAATAATTCATCCAACATGGTTTTTGACTATTATAGTCGCCATGGCATATCATTCCACATTTGAAATATGTACATGAAAACCATATTCCAATACTTCACAGTCATATTATCTAGCTCTGTGGCCCATTAAATCTACATGATTCCGGTTATCATTTCAAGATCTCATCTTACTTAAATGCAACTTAACCTCTTGAAAAGGCTTAATTGGTCGGTTAGTCAGAGCAGAGAGTCACAACAAACCTACATAGTTGTAAAGAAGATCTTCTTCTTCATCATCATCTGCAACATTTAAATATTATTTTGGCTCTAGTCATCATTCCCGCCGATAAAGCCTCCAAGCCTTACGGTAATAATCTCAATGTATATGTTCCTCGAAAAGTCATACCATAGTCATAGTATAGACTTGCCCCAATAATGAATCTTTTTACTTAAGACAGAAGTCGGTTTGTGTATAGTGTAAGCGCGGCGGTATTCATTTAACAAAATACATTTTCGTATTGGTCTAACGGTTTAGTCTTTGAAAACATTCATATTTTCCACAAGCGCATTTTTATGCAAACGACAAACTGCTATCTGTAGTCTCAGATAGTCATTGTATCGCTAACATTCATAATAGTCCAGTATGTTTCTATGTTCTGTATAGTTTCCATCTTTTTTCTTACAGGTGAGTACGTACATATACGTAACGTTTGGAAAATTGTTTCCCGCGCGGTCAATATGAATAATAACAGGTTTGAATGCAATTTAAGTAAATTTAAATTTTCTAGTTTATAGTGATATGGTATCTTTTGTTTTGTTCTCATATTTGAATCTTTTCTAATTTACGAGGATCGATACTTCGTCATAACATTCATATGTATTGGTTCTTTGAATTGACGTTCTTACCTAAAACCGGTAGGATGTGCCCTACAAAAATTTGAAATCATATGGGTTTGAATCGAAAGCACCAGAGGGATGCGCTATGGGAGCATGTTTTTGTGAACTTGAATATTAAGTGGATTAACGGGTAAATAGACATAAGATACACGATCAATGTGCTTTATGCAATTTGTATTGGCTACCGGAAAGTTGTTTTTCTTTTCTGATTAAGATATTTATTGAAAAACAAGTTCAAAACAATTAATTATTATAAGAATACCGGTTGATATTTTATTTGGAATTCTGTTTTTTTTTTATCAGAAATTATACCTAGGCTTTTCATTCCTATAAGCATGTGTATCTGTTTCCAAGGATATGTTTATAATGGATGGAAAATGGTAACAACTGCAAGGCACCTATCATTGTATCCACGTTAGTGAATCAGGGCGCTCAAAACGTTAATTGAAATAGGTATTCAATATTTCACACTTGTTAATATGTGCGCTTTATTTCCTTATTTGAAGGAAGAAATAGAAACCACCAAGATAAGTTAACGAATCGTAAGATTTAAGGTTTAGCCTATTTTCAATCAATTGTTTGGCCATTTTTGCTCTTGGCATGAACATAGACGTAAACTTCTGATCTCTTCATCTTCTGTATCTTCATTTGTTTCCTCCAACGTTAGAAGTTAGAATCACATATTCCAAAGGATCTTGCAGCTATAATTCGGTACTACATACTACTGAGTTGCCTTAACCCCTTGTGGCGCATAGCGCGTCTACTACACCTACTTGCCATCGCGTACGGTTTCTGGTCATATATCGTATTTGCCCAAGTCTTTCTCAAAGACGCCCATTTCCCATCCACAGATCTACGCCACGTGATTTTAGGGCGGCCCTTTTGGGAGAAGTGCCCGATTCTTGCGCTTGTACTCGGTCTGCTCGATTCTTGCGCTTGTATTTGAGAGTAGATATCAGACTGTGTACTACTCGATCTGCTCGATTCTTGCGCTTGTGCCTGAGTACATACATACGAGATCGCTTGTTTGTTGTTCGGTACATACGTAACGACTACTTTTTGTACTCGGTAGTCGTCACTTCCGATATTTAATAGTAACGACTACTTACAAACGTGTTGATAAGAGCTACGACCACCTTTCCACTCCTTGATGGCACTGTATGCGATATTTAAATTATTATTTCGTGCAGCTTTCTTTGCCATAGCAAGAAGAGAGTTGACATACACTCTTTTGTCACGGCGCGCGTACATTACGTCGAACTTCCCGAGCTTTTGAACGGTGCAGGAGCTCACTGTTCTGACGATTCTCGCCTGTTGCTGACGCTAGACTCACCCTAAGCTCTTTCCATTCGACCATCCGCTGCCATGTTGCGTCCGACATCCAAGGCTTTGGCCGGGAGGCCGCATTTGGGCCAAGGACAGTCTCAGCACTCTCCAGGTACGCATTCATTACGGCATCCCAGTGAGCATTTAAGTCATCAACTTGGCGACTAATAATCACAGCCTCTTTCTGTGCGAGACGATCTTTAAATTTTTGGGCCACAGCTGAATACTTTAATTTGACGGTTTGATGGTGTCTCAGATGGTGTCTCTTCTTCTCTTATTACGAACATCCAGAAGGCAACTTCGAAATCTTCCAGAAATGGGAAAATGGTCGGTTTGATTCTCGTTTCGGTGCCGATCAACAGACGTCCAGGTTATCTTATAGCAATTCGTATGCTCAAACATAGTTCCTTCGATGACGTGGCGGTGGAAGTTGCAGAACTCTAAACTCGTTTCGGTTACCTAGACCGTGTCTCCCCATCACGTGGCTCAGTCCGTCATTTTTGGCACCAACATTTGCATTCAAATCTTTCATCAATGTCGCCCTTAGGTGTTGAGTTGTTCGTAAAAAGAGTCCTTTGCTTCAAAGCTATCATAGATACAGTTGGAGCATAACATTGAATTATAGTAATGTTTCGCATTTTAGTACGGAACCTGGCGGTCAGAATTCTATTAGAAACTGGTTCCCAACTAATCAGACCGCTATGAGCTGCTCTGGTTAATAGGAGCCCAACGCTTGATTCCCGAACACTGTCAGAAGCTTTTCCGGAATACAATTGCACCGTGCTACATGTGGCAGAAAAATATTGCCCACTATTCCACCATCTAATTTCGCTCAGCCCCAAGATGTTGAGTTTGTATCGTCTAACCTCATTCTCCATTTGAAGCAATCGTGCGGTTTGTGGGCCCTCTGAACCATTTTCCAAGAGAGTGTACACGTTCCAGAATCCAATCTTTGTCGTGGTGCGCTAGCCACAAGTCGTAACCGGTAATCCAAGGCCTAGTAGACATTTCGATAGCATAATTAGATTTCAGATGCACAAGTTGCTGGCATACACATCCTGGATATAATTCGATGCTACATCTTAAGTCGGGCTCTCAAATAAGATACCAGCGATGTATTCACGGCGTATAGGACTACAGTGGAATATCCACATGAGTCATTGTTCTTGTCCTACTGCTATGGATCATAATGTACAACCGCATTCTGGAACTTCTCTTGTCTTGAAGAGTAAGTATGATAGACTTTGCAGACGACATTGCAGAAACTGAAGTGCGTCGAAGTTTACACTAGCTATGCGTTTGTCCCCCTGGCCGATGGTCACGGTGTATTTTTTTTCTTCGTTTTTTAAGTTCAATAATGAGGTGAAAAAGACTAGTATGTAGTTGAGATTGCAAAATGTGGTGAAGAGTACTTTTTTTTTTACCGCTGAGCAAGAATCTGGAGTTTCCCAACAAAATTTCGATGCGGAATCGCTTAACGCATTTTGAAAATTTATGTCGCGTTTTACGCGCAATCATATTCTCTAACATATTTATGGACATATTCTATAGAATCTCAGCGTTCAAAATGCAACTCTGTTCTAAACCATTTTTAAACGAAAGAGTTAAGCGAATAACCCGAAAAGCAGCAAATGTTTAGAACTCATTATGAAAAAAATATATCTCAGAAAACTTTCTGTTAGGAGCATAAATTGAAATAGGTTATTAGGTTAATTGTTTAAAAAAATAAATTCTCTAACACATTTTGCAATCTTTAATGACCTAGACTGGACTATTATGGACTAGACTAAATCGCAAGATTTGAGCCTCGGGAACCAGGATACTCCGATACAGAGAAACTAAGAGAATGTCATCTGCACATTGGTTCGGAGACCATAGTGTCATAGTGTCACTTGTAGGTATCAAATTCAATTCAATTCAATTCGATTTTTATTTTACTCCCTCCAATATGAGCTTTCGCTTGTGTAGAGGAGGGAGGATAGATAATTATACAATGACATACATAATTCAAATATTATAGTAGATTAAGAGCTTGATTAAATTTTATATATAAGTGAAAATAAAAATTAAAAAGAATTCAAAGTAAGTAAATATTAATGAAAATAAAGTGATAAACATTAAAATAAATTAACAAAATAAGGAATATGAAAGAAAGTGTAAAGAGTGTAGATTAAATAATTCAATAAATAGAAAAAAAACCAACTTAAAAGATATATGGAGACTTTAATAATTAATTAATTTATTATTTTTTATTATATTTAATGTTGTATGTATAGAAATGAAGATGGTAATACATTAAGGGAGTTTATTTGTTTACTTATAAGATAAGATTTGAGATTTTTTTTGAAATACCTCTCACTTTCAGCCATATTTTTGAGGTATCTTGGTAGTTCGTTAAATAACTTGGGTCCAGTGTAAGTGAAATGTCTTTGTAGTATTTCGGTATTTGATCGTGGTACCATCATATTTGTTGTCCGATTTCTTGTCCCAATGTCCTGGCTCAGTGGTGTAAATAATTTATGTTTTGCCATATACGTCAATATTTTAAGAGAGTATAAATCTTCTAAAGTGCTTTTGCCTGTTAAAATATAAATGTATTTTGATGGATATGTTCTATGTACACCGGTAATTATTTTGAGTATTGTTTTCTGTGTCGTTTTTATGCACTTTAAATGTGTGTCGAAAGTTTTTCCCCAAGCAAGAATACCATAGGTTAGTATAGATTTAAATAATGCATCGTAAACTCTTAGTAAATCTTCTAATTTTAGTATGGTTTTCAAATTGTAAAATAATGGGATAAGTCCTTTCAGTTTACTGTTTAAATTATCAATATGGTCTATCCACCTGAATTGACTGTCTATGGTTAAACCTAAATATTTAGTTGTTGAGCTGTTTTTCAATTTTATTTGTACTTCTTGACCTTTATTTCTTATATATATATTGATTGCCTCTCCCTCTTGCGGAAGACCAGCTTGGTTACAGGCGAAGGGTACTACTTTTGTTTTTTCTAAATTAAGTTTTAAAGAATGCTGGTGAGTCCATTCTACTATTTCTTTCATTTTCATATTTGCTCTAAGGTAACAATCATCCCAACTCGATCCCGCAATAAGTATGGCAGTGTCGTCTGCAAAACCTACAATTTTAGTTTTACTATTCGATAGTTTGAATAATGACGCAACATATAGTGTATATAATATAGGTGATAATACCGTCCCCTGTGGTAATCCGTATTTATTATTTAAAAGTATATCGCTCTTAACGTTGTTTATTTTTACTAATTGCTCTCTGTTGGATAAATAGTCGGTTAGTAGTTTTAGTGGCTTATTTCTTATCCCTATTTCATGTAAGTAGTCAATTAATAATGAATGATTTATTGTATCGAATGCCTTTGAAAAATCTAAAAAAATTCCTAAAACTTTATTTTTAATCCTAAAATTATTTGCAACGTAAGTAGTGAGGCTGGCAAAGGCATCATCAACACTTTTACCTTTTCTAAAACCGTACTGTGTTTCCGGAAGTATGTCGTTCTCGTCGATATATTTTGTTAGTCGATTTTTTAAACACCGCTCAAAAATTTTTGCTATAGTGTTTGTTAGAGCGATTGGCCTGTAATTATTTGTTGAAGAGTTGTCTCCTGATTTAAAGATTGGAGTAATAGTACTTCTTTTCAATTCTTTTGGAAATATTCCTTGTTTAAGGCAAGCGTTAAACAATTTTGTGAGTGGCATTGTTATGTACTTCTTCGTTGACTTCAATATTTCAATCGTTATTTCATCATCACCAGGTGCAGTGTTTCCTTTGACTGTACTAATTATTTCCATAATTTCTCTCTCACTTATTTTGCAAAAATGCATTTCTGATTGAAAGACATGGGTCTCTGTCCGTTCTTCAACTCTAGCTATTTCCATGTCTTTTGCAATATTTTTACCTATGTTGGCAAAGTATTGGTTGAATTCGTTTGCTATTCTTTTTGGTTCCTCCTGTAATTGCACAATATCTTCATTTATTTTTAGTTTTTTACAAATTCCTTTATTATTTGTTTTATGAGACATTTCATTTATTACTTTCCAATACTTTTTAAGATCTGATCCTGCCTTGTTTAGTTTATTTCTGTAATATGTCTCTTTGGCTAGTTTTATTGTTTTTGTTAATGTGTTCCGATATGTTTTATATTCTTTTTTTAGTGCAGCATTTAGTGGTTGTTTTCTAAGTTTCTGTCCAAGTTTGTCTCTTTTTCTTATGGATTTCACTATAGAATGTGTGATCCATGGTTTTAAAATTACTTTAGAACGTCTTGTCTTTGTTGAGTAGGTTGCCGATTTTATTTTATTTGTAATATCGTTAGTAAGTCTGTTTATGTAATCCTGTATGTCCTCACATATATTATATTTTGCGTTCCAGTCAGTGTCCTCTTGGAATGATTTTAATAATTTGTCTTTATCTAAATTTAATCTAGTTTTCAGTTCGGTGTTGAATGTATTATGTTTGTCCACTTTATTTTTTGAGCATTTAATGCCTACGATTTGTGCATAATGGTCCGTAATATGAGTTTCCAAAACGATAGTGTTAGTATAAATATCATCGCTATTATTATGTTTAATAAATACGTGGTCAATGCAAGTAGATTTATTATCTTGTACTCTAGTTGGACTATTAATTTCTTGCTGGTATCCTTTAGATAGTAGTGCTAGTGTGTATAAGTTGGAATTTACGTTTATATTATCCAAAAGGTCGATATTTATATCTCCAATCAGTATATTAATATCTTTACTAATGTTTTGACTTAGATTGAGTTCAATTTCCTCTATAAATTCTTTAACACTTTTATTAGGAGATCTATATATTCCATAAATTCTAATTTCTTTCCCTGCTATTTGTATATCTACCTGCATTACATTTGCTTGTTTAATAAAGTCTAACTCTTCTACAGTATGTGAGATATTTTCCCTAACATATATAAATACTCCTTCACATTTATTATGTTCTTTGTTTTTCGTAAAAAATAATTCGTAGTTGCTTATTTCAAATGCTTTGTAATATTTTTCTTGCGTTAATGTGTAACTATTATGATGGGTCTCTGTTAATACTATAATGTCTATCTTTAAATTGTTTAAATAAAAATCAGTTACCAAATGTCTAATTTCGTCTATGTGTTTCTTGATGCTTCTTATGTTTAGGTGTAGCACTATTAATTGTGTATCTATTAGAAGGTCTATACACTCTTTGGGGTTTTTGACATAGCTTGTGTTTTTCTGTTCGTTAAGAAAATTTTGTAAAAAGTCCGCGTCAGTCATTGTAAGTACGTAGTTTAACGCTTATGTGTGAGTATTTCTTTTTAAAATCTATTTAAATCATCTAGGTTTTTTATTCTAAATACTTTGTTATCATTCTCACCTTTTTTTAGAAGTATATTACCATCTTTAATCCATACGTACTGAATTTGTTTTTGTTTAGAAAGCTCTTTTACTTGTTTCAATAGTTGAGATGTTCTCTGTGTGATATGCTCATTGATGTAGACTTTTCCCTTTCCCCATTCTTCGCAAATGTCACTAGCTTTCAAACCAGACCCGCAGTTTCGTTCTCTGACCTCTCGTTTGTATGCTTGTAGAAACTCGTTCCTCGTTACCGCTCGAGTGAAGCTGACAACTATCTTAGATGATTCGGATTTGACATTACCCACTCGATACGTGTTGTTCAAATCGATTTCGTGGAGTTGACACTTAATGGCTTTCGAAACTTTTCCGATAATATTATTAAGGTTTTCATCATTTGTAGCTTTGACCCCAGTGATAATCAGATTGTTTTGTCGAAGCTGTCGTTGGAGATACTCGTTTTCATTATTTAGTGATGTTATATGGTTTTTAAGTGATGTATTTTCCGATTGGAGTCGTTTTAGTTCTTTTATCACTGAATCAAGTTTTAAAGATTGTTGATCGAATTTTTCGGACATGAACTGGACTGACTTGGCTAAGTCACCATTATTTAGTTCTTCGTTGACTTTTTTTGCAATGTCTTTGACAAGTTCAGTATAGTTAGCTGTTGATAATAATTCATCTGCCGCCTGGGCCACTTTACGTTTAGAACTCATAGTGTTATAATTGTTATTAAAATTTTAAGTCGCAACCGCGCGTTTTTCCTCACTCAATATGATCGTGGAGTGGTATTATGTGTATATATGTGTCTATAGTTCCCTGTTTGATAGAACAAAGGAATCTATTCACTGCAAATCGAAAATTGAATTTAACACACAGATTTTTGATTTAGAGGAGGCACTTCAATTGCTACCGCTGCGCACTATTATGTCCATTTAATTAAAATTAATTTTATGGTATTTTTGTTTCTTATTTTACGATATTTTCAATAAAATTTTATGAGTCGTTTCAAGCTGGGTTGGACGTTTGACAGTTCAACTATCTATGAGGAGGCAAAAAATGTAAAACCATGCTTCATTTTTCACGATCGAAGTTATAAGTTCGTACATATACTTACAAATTAAATGCACTGTTTACGTACCTGAAATTAGAAACAAATATTCATGTTAATAAACTTTTGTTTTCATTATGTATGCATCTGATTGAATATTTTATCATTACATTATACGTATTAAGAATTAAATCTCATTTTAGAATCACATTCAGAAATAAGTTCATATTCTTTCGGTCGTCGGAGACTGGAAACATCAATCTGAATAAAGAATATTTGTATTTAACATAAATTACAGCCATGTTTGGAAATTTTAGGAGCGTTTTACTTGTTTACGAAAATTTAGACATTCGTGTTAATCACAACATCAAGACCTTTCGGGCTTTACACCCCGTTCACATTGGAAGCGATGCTGTGCGATGCGATAGGAAGCGAAAAGCTTACCATCGCAAGAAAAAAATTGTTATAGCATTTAAATGGGAACCAGCACGAACCTGTTTGTACCATTCATACTGCTTGTGATGCGACGTCGGGTTGTGCGATGAAGAACTTTTCCCTGACGAAAAAGCGTGCTTTTTCAGCAGCTGGAATGCGCATTGCCGCCGAAGAAATCGTCTTCCAGCTGTTCTGTTTGGATCGGCTTCGTAGTGGCATGGCGTATTGTATGTACATATAGATGGAGAGGTTCGTTTCTCGCTGAAACGGGTGTTATTCGGGTTTGAAGAGAATTGTTGCTATACAAATCTATGAATGGGTCAAAGAAGTAACATTTGTGGAAATATGCAGTGCAGGACAACCCGGTTTGTAGCGTTCGCATATATGTACGTATGAGAAGATTTCGAACGGCGCATGGATTAGGAATTCATTTTTGAAGGTTAATAGGTCAGTTGTGGGAACATGCAGTGCTTCACAACCAAGTATTTCCACGAAACAATAGTGTTACTATTTCAGGGAGGGCAACTCCAAAAGTTTTTTTCTGGTTTTCTAACCTCGAATTTGGAATCAGCGATCCAAAACCACCTTAGTGTTTCTGAAACGCCTATTGAGTAAGATAACGAAGTACCATTTTGGGATCGGCAACCTAAAACAAAAAAAAATATTGTTTTCGACCTCGAATTTGGAATCAGCGAACCAAATTTACGTTAGTGTTCCTGCCACGCTGATTGGACGCGTATTTCCTCGAGAAAATAGAGGTACATTTTTTTCTTGTTTTTTTACCTCAAATTTGGAATCATCGACCCAAATTTACCTTAGTGTTTCTGCCACGGCGATTGAGCGCGTATTTTCTCGTGAACACTGGGACACCATTTTGGGGCCGGCACCATTTTTGGCTCAAATTTGGAATGTGAGACCCAAAATTACGTTACTGTTTCTGCCACTCCGAATTTAACAGCATTTCCGCAGAAAATCAGGGGTAAACTATGGTAGTAAGAACATTTTTACACACTACAAACCGGCATGTACTGACTGCAGTATTCCAAAAAATTGTACCTCTTTGATCTCCAGCGATACCTACAATAAATTGTTCCTGCACCATTGCACCATTCGAAATATTTTCCGCACTCTACGATTTGGGTTGTCCTGCACCGCAAATTTCCATTCATCATTAAACTATGAGAATCCACTAATTACTACGATACAACTACAACACTAGATAAACATCCGACATCCGAACGGTAAAACACTCTCAGCGTCAAAAACTACGAATCAGTGTCGTATCAAATTATCTTGAAAAATCAGGTTTCCTAGCTATCGAAACAAATCGCGTCGCCTCGCATCGTCCGGCCCGACTTTGCATTGTGTACGCCAGGGGTGTCCAACTCCAAACCCCGGCCTGGCCAAATATCACTTTTGTCCGCAGGATTGAGCGGACTGCAGGAAAAAAATTTCGATAACGCCAGCAGGAAATTATTTTCTACGTGGAAATTATATCCTTTGGGGATTATATCTGTTGAAAATGTTCTTGAAACAAATTTAGAAACTTTAGACAAGAAGTTGAAATGCCAAAATTTGGTTTATCGATCATACTATCTGTAAATTAATTTCCGCCAATTTTGGTCAGCTGATAAGAACATTGCAGTACCAGAAACATCCAGCTAGTCCAAAACCTTGGGAACCAAAACTGTTGGCTGACACAATAATCAGTTCGGATAAAAAGCTGACGAAAAATATATGAAATTGTTTTTGTTATGTTGTGTTAAACTGACGCTTGCTTCAGTAAGACTTAAAAGGCTGACAGGCAAAAAATCTGATAATGGACTGAAATTTTTCTGTGTTTACAAAAGTTTTCGGGTGATCTCCATAAAAAAAAATCTCAATACAAGGTGTTCTTATCCCAAAGCCTGGAAACTGGCAACCGTGGCAGGTAACTATCAGACAAAGTTAAAAGTTTCTTTCTTAACCGAATACGGTGTAGGAAATTTACCAAAACCCCGTGGCAGATAACTTTCAGACAAAGTTAAAAGTTTCTTTCTTAACCGAATTTCAGAACAAATCGATTTCACGAAAGGGCATAATATATTCTTAACAAAATGTACTGCCAAACACCGTCAGCAATTTTTAATTTATTTTAAATTAATAAATTAATTTGAGGCTTTTGTTCGGATACACATTGTGTTTTCTTCAATCTGGACGCGGGCCTAGCAAAACTGCGGAATGGGCAGCATGCAGCCCGCGGGATCCGAGTTTGACATGATATGCCGATGCCAACATCGTTTACCATTGCCTTGGAGTGCATCACAGCCGAGTTTGTAGCCTTCTAAAAACAATATTCAACCAGTATTTGGATTTGGCATGATTAGTTGTATACACTTATCTTATTATTCACTGCAGAGTAACCCGGTTTGAAGCATACGCGTATCCGAAAGAAAATACTAGGTACATACATACAATTATTCATGCCAATAGTTTTTTTTTCGTGTACGCGTACTACTACTAACTAAGTTGCTCGACACTGCACAAATACATACAACCTCTTTCCCCTATCCATTGATAACAATAATTCTTTTCAAGAACGCCGCCTGAAATACTTATTTTCGATACAGAAATATACAGGTGATAAATGCGAAAGTAAAAAAGAACCCTCTCCATAATTTTGTTCATTGTGAATTTTTATACCCTTCACTCGTAGAGTAAAGGGTATATTAACTTTGTCATGAAGTTTGTAACGCATTGAAGGAAGCATCTCCGACCATATAAAATATGTATATATATGATCAGCATGACGAGCTGAGTCGATTGGGCGATGTCCGTCTGTCTGTCTGTCCGTCTGTCCGTCTGTTGCTACGCGTTTTACTCGGCCAGTTTAAAAGCTATCGAGCTGAAATTTTGCACACATGCTTCTTTTTATTGCAGGCAGTTTGTATGTTCGAATCGCTAAAATCGGACCGTGGGGTCATGGGGCTGCCATACAAACCTAACCCCCCAAATTTGGTTTTTCTAAGAAAAATTTTTTCATGCGTACACCAATTTCAACCAAATTTCACACAAATGTGTTTCTATTGATAAGACAAAACATATGTAAGAATGGATCAAATCGGAGTATGGGGTCATGGGGCTGCCATACAAACTTAACCCCCTAAATTAGGTTCTTCTAAGAAAAATTTTTTCATTTGTGCACCAATTTCAACCAAATTTCATACAAATGTGTTTCTATTGATGCCACAAAACATATGTAAAAGTGGTTGGAATAGGACTGTGGTGTCATGGGGCTGTCATTCAAACCCAACCCCCCAAATTGAGTTTTTCTAAGAAAACCTTTTTGATTTTTGCACCAATTTCAATCAAACCTCATAAAAGTGCATTTCAATTGATGCCACAAAACATATGTAAAAATGAATGGAATCGGACAATGGGGTCATGGGGCTCTCATACAAACCCAACCCCCAAAATTGAGTTCTTCTACGAGAAACTTTTTTATTTGTGCATCACTTTCAACCAAAACTCCATAAGACATGTGTAAAAATGGATGGAATCAGTCTATGGGTTCATAGGGCAACCATACAAACCCAACCCCATCCCCCCCCCCCCTTTTAGATCTTCTAAGAAACATTTTTTCCACACCAATTTCAAAAAAACTTGATGCGTCAAAACAAAACAAAAAAATAAAACGAATGGAATCATACTATGGGACCATGCTCCCGCATCGCCCCAATAAAGTTTTCTGAGTAAATATTTTTATTTTACCACTTAACCAAAAACACAAATATTGTTTTATCGACGCCACAGAAGGAAAAGAATGGGGAAGAATTGAACACAAGTCATATGTTCGCCCAAAAAAAACTTTTAGCCCGAGGAGAGTGAAGGGTATTCAAATTTCGGCCGCGCCCGAAATTAGCCTCGGTCTCGTTTTTTCTTGTTTTAATTTCGCTATTCGGGGTGAAGTATATTTCTATCTTGGATCATGTCATCACTGAGACCAATGCGTTGTTGTTGCTTTCCCATTTGATACATCCAGATGGAGTGCAATCCCGTGGTGCAAATTTACTCAATATTGAATTAGATATAGACAAAAGTATTTGAAAAAAAAACAGGTTTTATAATTTTGCTTATTGTGAATATTTGTGCATATTTCAATAGAGACATTCTGGTTGTAGGAAAATCCGGTGGAATCAATTTACTGAAATACTGCAATTCGTTCAAGAAATACAGAACAAAATTATGTGAAATAGGACAGTCGTCATAATTTTGCTTATTGTGAACTTATCGACCACGGTTCCTATAGTAGCATGACTTAGTTTTTTTTAGGAAATGGGAAAAATCACTTTGATCAACATGTTCTTCCCAATTTGTCCGAACTTGCTATACTTCTAATCGTATTCGGTACAGACTCAAATACGGTGTAGGAAATTTACCAAAACCCCTTATAGTATAGTGATTTTAGCTAAAAAAGTGATGAAACCCAAACATCCAAAAAAAGAGCTGACTTTTGATGCCAAATTGTTCTATGGCCTGACCGCATTACGCAGTAAAAATTTAGACTTTTTTGCGCGTCACATTTGGGGGGGAGGGGGTGGCAAAGGGGTGAAATTATGATTTTTCGCCAATATCTTGTTAACTGTAATATTTACAGCAAAATGTTCTGAGGACGATTTAAACTACACAAAATTTCCTTTCTAATGATATATTATATCATATACATTCTCTTGGCAGATTATATACTAGACCTTAAAACATTTGGTGTAATTTAGATTTTTTGATAGTTACATTTGGCGCTCTAGCTCCTGAAGTAATTAAATTGGAGCCATGGTAATTGGGATAACTATTCCTAACAATATATAGCTGTTTCACACGGAGACTCAGGCTGCCCCGACAAAGCATTCCCCTATACTCCCTATTAACATTTAAAAAAAAGACATGACTGTAACTTTTCGCCAAATCACAGCAGGCGGGAAAAATTTTGGTAAACGTTAAGGCTAAGTCCCATTAGATCCTCCACCAAATATTACTTCGATCGGATTAAAACAAAGGGTACCCCCCATACAAAATGACCGGAAAATTGCCTACGAGCAGAACTTTAATTTTGGTTGACTTGTTCCCTTATTTCTTAATAAACTAGTGGCATTGAATTTGAATAATTTGTATGGGAGGTACCCTTTGTTTTAATCCGATCGAAGTAATATTTGGTGGAGGGTCTAATGGGACTTAGCCTTAACGTTTAACAAAATTTTTCCCGCCTGCTGTGATTCGGCGAAAAGTTACAGGCATGTCTTTTTTTTTAATGTTAATAGGGAGTATAGGGGAATGCTTTGTCGGGGCAGCCTGAGTCTCCGTGTGAAACAGCTATATATTGTTAGGAATAGTTATCCCAATTACCATGGCTCCAATTTAATTACTTCAGGAGCTAGAGCGCCAAATGTAACTATCAAAAAATCTAAATTACACCAAATGTTTTAAGGTCTAGTATATAATCTGCCAAGAGAAGGTATATGATATAATATATCATTAGAAAGGAAATTTTGTGTAGTTTAAATCGTCCTCAGAACATTTTGCTGTAAATATTACAGTTAACAAGATATTGGCGAAAAATCATAATTTCACCCCTTTGCCACCCCCTCCCCCCCAAATGTGACGCGCAAAAAAGTCTAAATTTTTACTGCGTAATGCGGTCAGGCCATAGAACAATTTGGCATCAAAAGTCAGCTCTTTTTTTGGATGTTTGGGTCTAGAGCTAAAGTCACTATACTATTAATCCGTTCAAAGTGGCTAAGGGATGGGAAAAGAACAAAGATGTTCCCTTCAACATTTTGCTCATCCGTTCCGTATATCCGACTTTAGAGATATAGACCAAAGTTTTTGAAAAGCAACTGTTTTTAATAATTATTCTTTGTGATTTTTCACATATTTCAACAGTTATTCTGGGTGTACACCAATCTGTTGGAATCTTTTGACTGAAATCTGGTATTCCTTCAAGGAATACAGAAAGAAATATACGAAAAACAAATCTTTATCATTTTGCTCATTGTGATTTTTTTGCATGTTTTAATATTATTTTCATATTCAGGGAAAGGACCAATTCGACAGGAAAATCTTCCGAAAATCCACTAAGAAGTTCAAGAAATATAAAAAAAACTCATTGTGAATTTTATGTTTACTTCAATAGAGGTATAGCTATTCCTGTCGGAGCCTTATGTGAGCCAGGTGGGGTCAACTTACTGAAATCCTGAATTCGTTCAAGAAAGGCAGAAAGAAGTATATGAAAAAGAATTGTCTTCGTAATTGTGCCCCATTGTGAATTTGTCATATGTCTCGATGGTTGTCCTTTTACTTTGAGTAGAGACCAATCCCGTGGAAGAAATTTACTGAAATCCGCCTATATGTTAAAGAAATATTCGAAGAAATAGGTGTAAAAGAACCCATTGTAAATTCCAGCTCATTGTGAATTTTTTGAATGTTTCAATAGTTATTATGCTATTCTGGCCAGAGCCTAATCCAACAAATCCGAAATCATAAAAATCAGTGCAGGCGTTTTCGAGTTATAAATGGTGTAACTAACACGACTTTCTTTTATACATATATATCACTGTTTCCCAACAGGTGGTCCGCGGACCGTCGATGGTCCGTGAGAACCCCGTAGGTGGTCCGCGGGGAGACCCTGGAGACTTGTGACAAAAAAGATATATTTTCTACTGACTAATTAAAGTCACATGCCAAACACGGTCTCTCATAATTATGTAACAGATTACCCAGTACATAATTGCTTTGCTGCATGATCCGTGATTATGGGAAGGCGATGGGTTGCTTATGTTCGTTGCTTATAGCCCAAATCCAAAATTATTAAAACTTATTACCAAAATTCAAAATCTATAGCAAAAATTCAAAAGGGTTTTCGCGCTGAACATTATCACAAATTCCAGTCTATAGACCGAACTATGCCGATTACTGGATAGCTTTTATTCGAAGTTAGCTCTTCGAGACAAGACACCTATGCGAGAAAAATTTCAACTGGTGAGGTTAGTGTTGACGCGAGCAAAACAGTTTTTCTCACTTCTCTCAACCTGGCAAATCTTAAATCATGCTCCCTGACAAGATGGTGTTAGTATTCAAATTCTAGCGTAATGACAATCGGTTCGAAGAGATGGAAGCCGAACCTAATTTTCAGTAAGTCATCTTCCTCAAACTATAGCACAAGATGATGTATGTATGTGTTATGCGAAAGATTTTTATATGATCAGTGCTTTTCCCATTTTTTTTAAAAATCATTTGCTAAAAACAAGAAAAATATACAATAAAAAACAGCCAAGGAAAAATTTTTCCTGATTAAAGATGTATTTTCTTGTTCCAAGAAAAGTTTTTCTGATTTAAGATGTTTTTTTCTTGTTCCAAGAAAAGTCTTTGCTTAAAATAAATAATTAAACATTATTTTAAGCAAAACTTTTCTTGGAACAAGAAGATACATCTTAAATCAGGAAAAATTATTTCTTGGCTGTTATTTTTTTTTTTCTATTGTATGTTTTCTTGTTTTAAGCAAGTGATTTTGGTCAGTGTAGGAAATAACAAACAAACAGAATAATAAGAACAATTTGTGATGGGAGATAGAGCGTAAGCTTGTAAATACAATAACCTCGACAAAAAAATTAAACCTTAATTCGTTTCATTATTATTGAATGGTGGCCCGTGGAGATCCAATTTCAGGATAAGAGGTGCGCAGACATTTCTGAGTTGGGAACCACTGATATATATACTCGTAGAAGAAGATTATTGCAGACTTTATTCTTTACAAATATACATAGAAATATACTTTATTTAAACGCATTCTGTTGATGTGATTTCCAGATCATATCCTATAAAACAATAGACCTGAAGACCTGAAGTCGATGGCACAGAATAAGAGGATTGGAAAGTAGGCGTATCTGATACCCTATGCCCCAAAAGAATTTAACAGAAAAGAGAGACACAAGACACTTATAAAAGAAATTACGAATTAATTGTCTGAAGAAGTTAGCATAGAAAATAACGCTTACATTTTTTGTTTGGCGCTTTTCAATTAAATGTTGTTGACCAGAAACTCTCATCATGATGTTCGTGCTACTTATAAGGAATCCGATCTGCTTTTCTCCGTTCTTAACTTTTCAGTTCCTCGACATGTTGATTTGTTTTGCTGAAATGTTAAAATTTTGTAGTTTATCTTCAACTTTTTTTTTATGAATTTCCTAACCCAATTGTTGTTCAATCCAGAAACTCTCTCAACATGTCACGCAATGCGAGGAAATTTGCACGGGAAAAAGTCGTGCATTTTGACACATTATTAATAATTTAAAAGGACAATTCGTTCATTTTGACGTAGCTTCTTGTTACTTTCACATGCATATTTGCAACTCCTGTTTGGATTTACAATTTTTCATTGTCAATATGTTATGTGCAACATGTTTTAATTAACAAACAATAAACGATTAATCAAACATTAGTGGATGTTTGTTCTAACATGAAAGAATATTTGTGAGAACATTGTTCAATGTTAAAGATACTATTT
Source organism: Microchrysa polita (assembly GCA_949715475.1). NCBI lineage: Eukaryota > Metazoa > Arthropoda > Insecta > Diptera > Stratiomyidae > Microchrysa > Microchrysa polita. The sequence continues at coordinate 111,204,338 of OX454416.1, read as the reverse complement.
CATGTTGATCTCACATGAATTCAAAATAACAACAAAAACATGTTATTATTACATGTCATGTTTTTTTTCAGTGTAGCGGTTACTAAAACACGCACCTATCTTATACATCAAATTGCTGTGACACATAGACATAACCTCTAAGTGTTATCTTGCAACAATAAATCAATTTTTTTTTCCATTTTTCACGTAAAGCAGTAATATCACAAGTTCTAGTTCTACCTGATAAATTTTACAAACTCACAATTAAAAACCCATAACCCATCTGCTAATTTGTAAATACTAGATCACTGTTTCTTACATTTCTAATGAAACATATATCTTTACTTCCATAACAACTATACAGCTATGAGCATCATCATTATTTCGTGATGATTGCAGCCTTTTGATTATTCATTAATTATGTACTTCTTTTTTTTCTTCTGTATGCGGTATGCGCATATTTTATAGAAATAAGCAGATGATCCAAACACAAATCACGAAATAAAAAAGGAACATCCAAAAATGGTGTATGGACTATGGTACTGTATGCTCTGCACAAATATGCATACAACGTACGTATCTCTGTTTTCTTGTTTTACTCATTCATGGCCGCCGTGAGAAAAATGCAGATTGATTGATGAAATTACCCTAGAAATTGATTTATCGCACATTTTTCTGAATATGTAATATCTTAGTTATGTATGTGATGCCTACGAGTATAAAAAAGCATAAGAAATGTTTGTTATTCGCTCTCGAATGCTGAAAATGTAGTTTACTATTTCACGTTGATTCTTGAATTTTTGTTGGAATAATGATGTTTGAATTGCTATGGAATAATTAAGCAATTTTTTATATTTTGAAAATGAACAAAAAACTGTGAAGAACCGTTGCAAGAATATATGGTTTTAGTATGATGGTAATATTAGGTATTATATGAGAAACGGAAAATCGTTTCTGAAGACATATGGTATAATTAAAAGTTATTCATCTTACAAAATACCATGTGATTAAATGTGTTTGTTTTTTTGTACATGCTGAGACTAAGATTTCCTTTTATGCATTTAGATTTTTGTTTTTTGTTTGCTTTATTTATCACTAATGGAATATTATTAATAGTTTTTTCTACATTTAAATTTAATAATTGTGAATTTCCTTTTCTTTCTTACGGAATATGTGTGCCAAAAAACTTGATGAAACGGGAACTGGTGACTTCATTCTCCATGAAGATTTTGATAATTACCTACTCAATAGTTTCCAGTCTAAAGAAGAAATGAGCTATTTTAGATGAAAAGTAGAAAGCTTTTTACATAATGGATTTTTGCCATTTGTTTTTATTGTTTTCGAGAATATCAAATACGACTTTTATGAAGTTCTCGCCTTCAGAACTTCAGAACTCTCTCTTCAGTCATTTTCACATATTACTTTTTCTACATTTTGTTAGATTCATAAATGTATGTATTTATTCCGCACCTGGCAAGTCAATCAATATTATTTGTATTTATGAAATACAATAAAATATAAATGAATACATAAATCAATCATTTCGCTGATGTCGCAGCTTTGTAAGCATGTTAACACACGATGTATCTATCGTTTTCCAATGATATGAATAGCAGCAATTTATGAGCTGCTTTGCAGCTTTCTTCATTCAACATACATACCTTAAAAATTGCATATTACGGGTATCATTATTTCAGCAAAACATATAGCTTCTCTATACATACTTGTTTCCATAATAAAATATTTTGACTTTGGGTAAATGATGGATGATAAATTAGACACTTGTCTGTTTAGTGACCGTTTATCTGTTGTGAGTCGGTATCATTACTTAATCAATGAAAAACTACATGATACCGCTTATGCTGAATGTCACGACCCAGTCTGGCATAGAAGTGGCCTATTTATTATTGGATGTTCTTATAAGGGGGGAAATCCATATATTAGCGGGCAATCAACGACAACGTGTCAATACCCTGATTATTTACTTTGCTCTAATTTGAATCGCCGCGAAACTGATGGATTTCGTCATAGAAAAAATGAAATAAATGCAGAGTTTAAACAAAAATTGTTGTAAAAAAGTTATACTAACGATAGTCTCACCCAAATGGCAAACTAGGGCTTTAGTTAATAGTTTTGCGGGCCACATCTCATAACGTTGCTATCGAATTCGTATAAACGTACCGAGAGGATGCTTACTGCTATATAATTTTGTATTGTCGCTTTTCTAGGGCTATGGCCGGGGCACATTCTAGACCGATAACAAGATGCCAAAACGATGAGATTTTCCATCAGTGCGGTGGCATATCATTTGCCATAAAGATAAAGAACATGTGGCAGCCGCCAAAAAAAACTACAGCTTTTCCTTCTTCCATGTCTCGAGATACCACTGATAGATAGATAGATAGATAGATAAATGCTTGATTTCAACTTCTGTTTGCTTTATAAACATAAGTATTATAATTCTAAAGACAATTAAGGCGTGGCTTAGCCGTCTGCCTAATTCTGCTGACATTTTTTGACAATCTCTCAATATTTGTACAGATTGTTCCAATCACGGCCGTTCAGTAGCGCTATCAATTCTCCCTCTTCTAGTATGTTCTTTTCAAAACAGGATCTTCTTATTTCCTTAAACGCGGGGCATATTCCAATAAAGTGCCTCGAGTCCTCCCTGGTTCCATGATTACATATACTACAGAATATGGGCATCTTCCTTCTATGTAGTGTATAATTTAATGGTAGCAATTTGCCTCTGGCCCTAAATATCAACGAAATTTGCTGTACCGAAAAAGCGTTTTGGAAATACGTGTTGTCTTGTAATTCATGATTCAGTTTTACGTATATTTCCCGGTGTTATGAACTCCTCGCACCGCATTCGATTCGATCTCAGTGAGTCGCATATCACTAAGCAGCTTTCGCAGAATACATACTTCGTTTGACGTGCCATCCCAAGTAAATAGCGTTCGAGTCTTCTCCGCAAGGATTATTAAGTCAGCGTAGAAAAGAGTCCTCGTCTCCGCAGCATATGATTACACTTTCCTTGGAAGCCTATCGTCGCTCATGGTTGCTATTTTCATTAAGTAATTTATATGCGTTTTTAGTGTATCCAGAAACACAGGCATTAGACTCGTCTCTTGATACATCATATAGTTAGGAATCGTCGTGGGTAGCTGAAATAGGCGCTTCAAATAATATCGCTGCGTTCGTTCCACTTCGTCATATTTTCTTCCGCCCCATACTTGAGCACCGTACAAATTGAATGATTTTACAACTGCCTCATATATGTTAAACTTCGCCGTATGAGATATATGGGGGTTATTAAAACACTTTTGCCAGAATTAATGGCTCATTTAGCCTCTTTCAACTTTTGTTGTAGGTGTGGTTTCATACCCAAATTGCTGCTAATCGATATACCAAGGTATTTGTACTCTGAAACCACCTCTATGTTATTTCCTTTGTATGTCCACTTTTCCTCTCGGGCTAACCAAAAACTCTTTTCGAATATCATCACTTTTGACTTGTTAAGATTTAGTTGCAGCTTCCACCTAGTGCAACACGACTCAAGATGGTTTATCATTTTCTGGAGTTCACTGATTGATTCGGCAAGGAACACCATATCATCCGCGTATAAAAGGCCTTTCAAACGTATACCAAAAGCGTCTACTCCGCCGGGCATATCGTCCAAAATATCGTTGACGAAAACTGCAAATATATCCGGGCTGAGTTTACAGCCTTGTCGTACTCCCACTCTTGTTGCAAATGATTCCGAAAGATGTGTTCCGTTCCAAACCGAAGCGCTTGTGTTTTCGTAGAAATTCTCGAGAATGCGTCCAAATTTATTTGATATTCCATTATTGTATAGCTTGTAGAATAATGCTTGTCGATCTACCCTGTCGAAAGCTGCTTTAAAATCCACGAAGAATACGTCCAATTTGCGTCCGTCACTCAAAAATAAACGCGCGCAGCTATACAGCACAAATATATGGTCATTAGTGGAGTACCCTTGACGGAATCCTGCTTGATTTTCAGACATAAGTCGGTTCTCCTTTAGCCAAGCTGCGAATCTGAATCTGAGATACCATTGTATTTTCTTTTCCACAGGAAATCTGAAATTTATTTGCTAATCATTTCAAAGACAGCTTTTGCTCACATAAAACTCCCAGCCCCTTATCTCCACCGACCGACTTCAACTCGGAATCCCTTAACACTAGAAGGGTCAGGAATTCTATATACCTAAAAGGGTCACAGCCGTCAATTTGACGGCAAGGTGTTTACAGCTGAAATGGTACTTATTTAAATATAAAATGCTTATGTAAATAAAGACATAAGACATTATCTTTCTTTTAATTAGAAATTAATGTATTTCTGAATATTTTTTTTAGTGAAATTTGTTAAAATATTTATTTTTTTTAAGTATGACTAATAGCACATTTTTCTCAAACAGCCTTTTACAGATGGTAAAAAAGTAATAGTTCAATTCGTTTCCAGTCGTCCTGAAATGCATATTTACACTGATATCCCCCGGTGATCCTTTTCGCTTGTTGCTTTAGCTCTGGCCAGTTATACAGGGCGTAGGCCTTTAGTAATAAAAACAAACCGCCCAGTAGCCAATAGCGTTTACCCCGAGTGCTTCTCAGACCGAAACCTATTCTGTATTTGGTAAAACTATTTATATTTGAATTTGTGACATCTACTTTTCAGACCACTGTGTAGGTTGGAGTATGAAAGGTGAAAGAGTCAGTGTTACTTCTAGCGACATACCCGATGATTGTAAGGTAATCGCAGTCAACAACTCAAGTTCGAACCGTTTTTATTGTACGGAGCTGTGATTCGATCATGAAGAGGGAGACAACTTCGGACAGCTAAATTAGGATCGCTTTGCAAACCTCGCAAGGGTTGCTCGGAAGGATGTCCACTAAATATATGAATTCCACTCGTTCGGTAGGACTGACAAATGTTCAGTTTGTGGTCAATGGTCATATAGCTGTCTCATCACAAAAAGAGATTGCAAGCGTCATGGATTTGGTATTGAAACTCTACACATGCCACGGAACGATGTGCTACTTTCCAAAAGCGACTACGATGCCCAGCAAAAATTCAGAACTAAGTGGATTATACATAATAGCAGGGCTGATCGTGGCGCTACTTTCATATGATGTAGTCTTATATCTTTGTAGTGGATTTCTGGACATGGAGTTTTCAATGTATTTTAGAGTATCTTAGTATTTTATTTTACTTTAGTTACTCACTGCCTACCAGTTACTTCAGCATAAGTGCCATCAATTTTGCTGGTGCCCGTTAGATCGTTGTCTTGAACGCTTCAAGAAATCCTGTTCTATCTCGACATTACTCTTTATCCCTGGCGTGCATTAATTTTGAGAAATGTATCAGTACTGACGCAACGTACTCTTTATTGCATTACAACAGATCATAACTGGGCAAACAAGCACGCCAAGGACCATGAAAATGACTAAGACCGTACCCCGGGCTAGTGAACTCAAGCGCTGGAAAAGCGCACAATACTACAAAAAGTTCAAGTGGGAAACCTATATTAACGATTATTTTCTTTTACGAGCGCTCTAACTACAATCACAAATTTTTAACGACGGATTTATGGATTTTTTGCGCTGATAACCCTTAACCGTCAATTTGACGGTTCTGACCCTAATAGGTATAACAAGAAATATCTCCCAAACTAAAATTTTTTATTTTCATTTCTATTCAAATATATGATCAAATACATATTTTAGGAAAAGTCAATAAATATGAAAGCTGAAAGCATCGTAGTTTAGAAGATATAGATGATTTAAATCACAAAACCGTCAAATTGACGGCCCTGACCCTTCTAGTGTTATTGACGGAATAGTTCTTTCACTTGATGAAATCATTAGAGCATTACAAGAGTTGAGTGACAACAAAGGACCCGGCCCTGACCTAATTCCTCCCTATTTTCTAAAACAATGTGCTAATCAATTGTCACTTCCTCTGCACATAATCTTCAATAAATCACTCTTTCCATCTCTTTGGAAATACTCGCTTCTCACACCTGCTTATAAGAGCAGTGATAAGGGTTCAGTTGACAACTATCGCGGCATCGCTATTCTTTCAGCAATCCCCAAACTATTCGAAAAATTGGTTTGCGATAAACTCACTCCTATTATTGATCCACTTCTCAATGATCAACGACATGGATTTCGTAAAGGTCCTGTTTTTGTGATGTGACTCAGTCCGTCAAATTCCAAGGTTTTTCATCCAAAAGTATATCTGCATCATTTAGGCCCTCTTCTCTTTAATGTCATCATTGGTCAGACCAATCACAATTATTAAGGATATACCTCATCTCTTCTATTAAAACTTACTCTGATCCAGGACTTCTTGAATCTAAGCTCCAATCTTTAGAAAGGTGTTGCACTGAAAACAATCTATATCTTAACGTCGCTAAATGGCAGGTGATTACCTTTTCCCGAAAGAATAGTATTACAACTAACTTTTACTACCTTAATAATTTCGAGTACTTGAGTATGCTTGTGTACTGTATAATATGGAACCCAGTGTATGAGCTACATCGTGACAGATTTAAATCCATTCAAATGTAATTTACCCTTTTTGCTTTGAGAAACCTTCATAGTCCGCGTGACTTTCATAACGTCCCTTCTTACTCGTATAATTACAGGTTGAATCTCTTGAATTAAATGACTCTTTCGTCTAGAAGAACATTGCTTTATGCCTGTTTTACTTTATTATTATTAGTGGTACTGTTAATGTTGATCTCCTCTCTAACATAATAATTTTTAATGATCAACAGAGACGCACTAGGTACACACCTCTCCTTAAGGAGTAACAGCAACATACTCTCTATGGTTATTATAACGAACCCCTAAATAGATGCTGCCGAATTTTCAATTCCTTTAGTATTGACTATTCTCCAATCATGTCTAAATCTGTCTTCAAGAATAGTTTTTCAAAGGCCCTCTTTACATCCCAATTTAATTAATTCATCCTCAACCCTTTTCCCTCTTACTTCAATTTAATTCATTAATTATAAGTGTTTGTTTAAAATTTGTTTATAATTGTTTAATATTTAAATTTATATTGTCTATTATATAGTGCCTTGTTTGGTAATAAATAAATCAATAAATAAAAAGCTGCCGAAGTTTTCTCGTCACAAGGAATTATTAAGTTGCTACTGCAACAACAACCCAAAAAATTGGCCAAATGTTCAAGACAGCATTGATATCTTAACTGAATGGTAGTCTACCTGTATCGTTAATATTTCGGAGGTGGTTTGAAACCCCAAAATCCCTACGTAGGATCGTGGCTGCCCCCAGGTAGGTGAACTATCCTCCTCCTGTGGTGTTTGGTAGTTAACGCATTGATGTGGTGAGTTAACTCAGCTAGGTTCTCCACTTAGGGGTATGCGGACTACCAAGTCGTCCGTGGTTAAAAGCAAATTTGAGGAGGTCTTACCGGATGTTTTGCAAAACGCTCTGCAAATAGTACGGGAATGGTACACGGCTAATGGGCTACGTCTTAATCCAACAAAAGCCGCAGTGATGTCATGGGCGTAGCCATGATTTCGGTCAGGGGGGGGGAGGTGCAAGCCCGGAATTTTTTCAACATCAAGATTTTCTTATGAGTTTAAATCGTCGGTCGCGAAAATATTGCTAGGCAAAATTTCGAGTAGTCTGGCTGATGTAATGTGCGAAACGCACCGTGAACGAATTCAGTTTATGGTGTTTGTCGAACTCACGCCCCTTGTAACGAACTATGATCTCACTCAGATGTTAAACGAGTACCCATTTATGGGGACAAATAACGTTGCTGAGCGTGCTGTTGATCTCAACACCTAAACACACACGCAGTTAGGATCTTGGGAATTACATATCACGAACACATTTGCGGCCATAGTCCAATGTTGGACTGTCGCGCCTGTTTTTTTTTTAATTTGACAGCTAAATTTTAGGAAAGGGCATTCGAGAATGATTTTCTGCACCATTTAACGAAAAATGGCCCCTGAACGTGTTTAGACTTTTACTGGTGATTCTGATTGATTACATTCACTGGCCTCCGATTCTGCTTTTCAGACCGCATCTAGTCTGTATTCAGTGCTACTTTTGGCTTTTTGGACTGCAAACAATCGTCAAGACTTAAGATCTTAGCTAAGCTAGCGAATTAAATCGCAATCGAAAGTGACAGTCGGTCATTCATTACGTACCTACATTACTGGTCAATGCAAATAGGCAAAAAAAAAATCACGCTAGATCTCAAGTTATTGATCCGACATAATCCACGAGTAAAGCTATACTGACTCGTCGACACTAGTCGACGCCCTTATATACCCGTTTCGACTTTTCCGGAAACTTCGGTGACGCACTTTTCGGAAACTTCCAGAAAGTCGTTGCTGTTGTCTAATCGGTCAACCCTATTTCTCGCTAGCGACACTGATGCCATCTGGTGCCAAATACGGAAATACAATTTGGGTTGACGTATAGTAGACACATCACAGTATCAATGACATTTTAAATAGCAAAATAATAAGTAATTTTTCCAGACATTTAATGTTCATGTTGTAGGGCTTTCAAGACTTGTTCAGGTTTCAGAGTAGTCTGTGGATCTATAAGAAAATCGTTAGACTATTTTGGAATACGGGGCGGTAGTTTGGTGGAGAACTACAGACGGTAGGCTGAATCTAGAAAAAGTTGAGAGGCTGGCCTCTCTAGCTGTCCTTGGAGCTTTCATCTCCAGCTCCACTGCCGCCCTGGAGGTTCTGCTTAACCTCTCACCACTCCACATACACATTGAGGCAGTGGCAGGATTAGACGTCAGCAGGCTTAAGGCATGTGAGGCGACACGCCCACTGAACTCAGTACAGCTAGCAGTAGCAGCAACCTACTTAGTATGCTATCAGACCACCTGATTAAAACTTTGCCTCTTGACACCTCATTTGAAGCAGTGATCTGGGCAAGGGAGGAGGATTGGACTGACAGGTTCAGAGCCCTCCATCCGAGTACTATTATATTTTACACGGACGGCGCAAGAATTATTGGCCCAGGTATTAGTCTGTTTATTCCAATGGGAATACAACCGACCGTGTTTCAGGCAGATGTACCCGCAATTGAAGTGAAGCGCAAGAAAATGCATTGAAAAAGGCTACATAAACAAGAAAATAGCAATATATACTGACAGCCATGCGGCAATGAAAGCGCTCCAACCGGTAGGCTCCCTTAATAGTCTTACTCTTTTCTTGGTATTCTGGGCATTCGGATGTCGAAGGCAATGAGAGGGCAGACGAGCTTGAAGAAGTAAAACTAATAAATTTTTACCACTGAGTTCTACAGAATTTAGCTGTAAAAGATTTTTTTGCCAAAAACTTATCAATTCGTTTAGCTTTTAAGCAAATCCTAAAATTTGATATCAATGTTGACTACATGTACCTTTCAGGACGCAAAAAGGACATTTCGTCCTGCGATTGATTTAAGCAACAATATAACACCATGCACCATACTAAATTTGTTACGGTCAAACCTTAATACTTTCCTATCAATCAAATATACCATAAAGACTGTAGTTGCGTTAAAATAAGGACCTACCGTTATTCTGTTAATCCAGGCAAAAAATCCTTTGAAACTGATCAGGATCACATACATTCTCCTAAACATCCCCTTTCGAACGTAGAAAAATTTCCTTTTTGTTGGTATTATCCTTTTTTAACAATTCAAAATGGGTTCTATACAAAATCCACAAAGTCAAAATCCACAAGTCAAAATCCAAAAGTCATAATCCATAAAGACAAAATCCATAAAGACAAAATCCATAAAGACAAAATCCATAAAGTCAAAATCCACAAAGTCAAAATCCATCAAGACAAAATCCATAAATTTTTGTATGAAGAGAGCCATAATGCTTATTGCGTGGGCACTAGACAATTACCAAACCCCGGAACATATGCGCTTTACCTAAAGACACGGAGAAGGATGCACCCGGAGCATATGCGCCTTAGGTGTCTCTGTCTTTACCTGAAGCGCTTATGGTCCGGTGCATTCCTCTCCGTGTCATCGGCCAAATCGTATATGCCACGGATGAATCCTTTTCCGTGTCTACAGGTAAAGCGCATATGCTCCGGGATTTGGTAATTGTCTAGTTAACGTAATAACGTACATAAATATTCCCAATACATATTCAATTGTGATAAGCAAACTGATGTAAATTTGAATTTATGGATTTCGTCTTTTTGGATTTTGACTTTGTGAATTATGACTTTATGAATTTTGTCTTTGTGAATTTTGTCTTCGTGGATTTTGACTTTGTGGATTTTCATTTTTTTTGGATTTTGTCTTTTTGGATTTTGTCTTTTTGGATTTTGTATAGAACCCTTCAAAATCAGTTTAGAAATATTCTGGATGAGTCTTCTCAACGAATCTATATCGATATCCCTATCCCCCACAGAAAGGACCTTTTGTGCCCAAGGGCATCTTTCACATAATAAGTGTCTATACTAAAATAAAATTCGCCCCACCACTATCATCCAAGTTTGATTGAAACCCAAGTCACTCTTGGTTATAGCTCCACGCAAGTCTCCAATGTCGTTATTTAGGAACGTTTTCAGTAAATGTTACTTTGAAACTGTTACTGTGTAATTGTTACTCTTGGAACTGTTACTTAGGAATATTTCCGGTAAATGTTGCTTTTGAACTGTTACATACTTAGGATCGTAAGAGGTTTTTGGTACCACATGTGCAGAAAAATTATGTGTCTGTCTATTGGAGAGTCCAGATGTTGCAGGTAACTTTGCTTCCAAATGGAATCCTAAAGAGCGTATTAAAGAAATTTATTCGATAATAAGATGATTCTGTCAGTAGAGGTTTCACTGTATATTATTTCACTCTATATCACTATCTATATCTCTTGTCACGGTGACGCATTTGAATTTATGTGTATCACTCACTTCACAATAAAATGCAGTGAATTATGTCGTTACAGACAACATTCCCTTCTCAAAAGTAAACACATCACAAGAATATGAGTACAACAAAATATTTCATATTTGCCGACTTTAAATGATTTAACTCAATTTCGACACTTCTAACGACTCAATAAAATCATAAGCATTTAATTTTGAATGTCCCATTCTACTGACACTAAAACGTTTTAATCCGCCTCAATGATATCTAATTGCCTCCAAGTATCTCTGGGAATGCATCTTTATTTTTTATTGAAATGCGTCTCGAATTTTTCGATCCATCTTATAAAAAACATGTTCAAGCGATGTGCCGCTATGGCTCCAGTATATTTTCAGAGAACAGTTTCAACACTATGAACACGTTTTCACAAATTCGATTAGAATCGTATTAAAAAAAAACTCGATAACCCAAGTCACCTCTGAGTATCAATTGCATGCATGCTTGAAATATCTTCATCTTAAAATTCCGTTTGACTATATTTTTCCATAAAGAAAGAGGTGAGGCAATCAGCTTGTCTATTGTGTTTGGTGCTAAAGTTGTTGCGATACAAGAGTACATAATGTATATGCAATACCAGCATCAAGCAATAAATCATTGTCGGTTCTATTATCAGCACGAAGAAGAACTGCAGCCAAACAGCCAGTTCGAGCCAAACATCTTTCGATATGCCTATAGGAAAAAGTTTGAGCGGAAAAATGAATATCTATCTACCGCTAGACGATTCTACGAGAACTTTCCTACTTATCACCATTCGCGTCGTAAAGTTTTTCCCGAAATTATGATTAAAGTAAAAATCTTTATGTTCGGGTCCATAAGACACACGGAAGACCTTCGCGCGCGCAGTCATCTACCATAAAGTTAAAACCTAATTTTCTGTCAATTTACACGCTTGCATTTGAAATTTGCAATCTTAACAAGGTGGAAACACATTGGTCTGTTATGATTTATTACTCGCGTCTATGAACTTGTGGCATTATTGAGAAAATTCGTCCTCCCTGAATGCATAAGTGCCTTTTAATAACAATCAACAATGCTAATGTTTGTACAGGAAATAAATTTTCTTCTTTCATGCTTAGATCAATCTTGCGCCCATAGCACAATTTAACACATTTCAAAATGTCAATCATCATTTTGAGGGCTCGACCTGAATGTTTTGTGTGAGTAATTGGAGGTTCGCTTCGGAGGTTAGGTTAGGCACACGATTGTCTACATACGGACCTTATTTGTACCTTGGCTGTTAACATTGGTACAGTTAAAGGTTACACCTTATTAGCCCAACGTATTATGTGTGCGTGTGCATCGTGTATGTGATTAAACGACTTGTAATTCATTACAAGAGTCGTAAAAATTGATGATGTGTATGGTGATTGAAGCAAATAGGTACATAATTATCCGCGTATTCGTTTCTCTTTTGATTATAGAATTATAGTATGCACTATCTTTCACGGAATCTATTGATGGGAACAGACCTTTCGGTGACTATACTCGTATATAGAAGAATGATCGTGGATGGCGCGGCTATTCATTTAACTGTCTTTTCAATAGTAGTCCAAAAGGTTGCATTATACTCGCATTATAATCAACACATCACAGGCAACTATCCGCGACCACATGTAAGATGTCCAAACTTTTTGACCAGGGAATCCATTAATTATCTCGCTTGTTACTTTTGATTTTCTCACAAGGGATATTGTGCGTGAGTGTAGGGGGCAGCCGCAGCCGTGGCGAGTATCGAAGTTCATGATGGCAAAATAGACATGAATAAGAATGGAATATTAAGTGACATAACATCATTTTGTAAATGTAAATAATTTGTACTTACACGAGTTGTACACTTGTTTATAGGTACCGAAGTCGGGTTAAATGGGAATTTAACAAGCACTATAAATTATACGGTGGTTTCAGATGTATGACCTGAAAAGCATTAGAATGGATTTGGCGGTGTTGGGATTTACATTAATGCACAGTGATTTGTTGTTGAAAGAGAAAACACGTCAAAAATTGTGTTTGTTAACGCATCTGTGTTCAAATGGGATGCAACTTCATTATTTTTAATGTACTCTCTATGTGATGCGCAAGATATATTGCGTTAAACAAATTGTACACATTTGGAAAAAGTTTAGAAGTCAGTGAATTTATTTGGCATTTGTTTTGACGCATGGCACTTAATTTCAATTAGATTTGTTGATAATTTCTTATTTAGTTAGTTCAATCTTACTTTAACAATGTTATGGGCGATTGGCACCAGTAAAATTAGGTTTTCGGCCGTGTAAAATTATGGACATTGGTTAAAGTAGATCATTTATAGAAATTCGTGAAACTAAGTAAGCAGCAATTAAGAACTAGCCCCACACTTTTAAGTTTGACATGTATCGAAAGAAAATGCCCTTAATCCACCAGTACAATTTCCATATAGCGAATCTATTTTGCAAACTGCATTTTCGGAGTTTCCTGAAGAATCCCCACATAACAAATGTTTTCCCAGTTCCAACTTGGTATTTTTTCTAATTCCCCGATGATTTTGTAACTAAGGGGAATACCCCAGCAATAGGGATCCCCCCGACTATGCCTGTCAATTGTCCGAAAATCAATTCAATTTCAATTTATTTCATAGTATATATATATATATATAATAATGTTTAACAAGACCTTAACTTAGATTCCAGTAAGCAACCTTAACTCTATAATATTAAATATTATTTTCAAGCAGTTCAGATTATTTAGTTTAAATGACTAAGTAGAGTACAGACTAAAGGAAAAAGCATAAAAACAAAAACCTTATAATGACAAAAAAAAAGGATTATGTTAAAACTTAATCTACAAACGTAACAGTAGCCACTACTTAAAACTAAGTTGCATTATGTGCTAAGTAAATACGATATAAAACTATTGTCTATGTGGAAGCAATTTGCCATAAATTTAGATGAAATTCTGTTCACTACTTCATTGATTGTTCTGACTTTGGTTTCATTATGTAATCTTATGGTGGAATAGAAGAAAGGCTTATTGGTTTAAGGATTTTGTTTTGTGTAATTTGCAATTTGGTCTTGGTGGTTTTTGCATAGAGACCTCATAAGGGTGAACCATACGCGGCAATGGGCTGTATTACGATTTTGTAGATAAGGAGTTTATTATCGAGGGAAAGTTTCGATTTCCTATTCAAAAGTGGGTATAAGGAGCAGAAGGCTTTCCTCATTTTTTCCGCAGTAGCTTCAATATGGTGTAGACCAGTTCGTTTTTTGTCAAAAACTAGCCCAAGATAACTCATTTCTTTATTCCACTTAATATGTTCACCAAGAAAGTCTAAGGGTTTATCTGGTAAGTTTTTTCTCTTCCTCTTCTTAGAGAAAAATACCGCTTGGGTTTTGGAGGCATTCAGTTTTATCTTCCATCGAAAATAATATTGATATAAACATTCTAACTGGAGCTCAAGGTTTGCGGAGATACTAGTTGGGTCTTCACCATCGCAAAAAAGGCAAACATCGTCCGCAAACATGCTAATTGACAGTTGTTTGTTTGGGGTATATCTGCAGTATATATATTGAAGAGGACCGGACTTAAACATGATCCTTGCGGAACACCTGCCGGTATCTTTTTTGCCATTGAGAGGGAATTTCCAATTTGAACGGAAAAGGTTCGATCTGAGTGGAAAGACTGAATAATTTTGATTAGATAGGTAGGAATACCAAATTTACCCAATTTAAATAGTAACCCATGATGCCAGACTGGGTCAAAGGCTTTCTCGATGTCCAAGGCTACAACCCGTACTGATTTTTTCTCTTTGATCGACTGCTTTATACAGGGTGTCCCGTTCATGGTGGAGAATCTTTTAATGGTAGATAGTGTGGCTCATTTGGGGAAAATTAATGTTCTACGAGACACCTCTATTTTGAACCGTTACAATGTAAAAGAACTTTTTGTAAATTGTGTCAAAATACCTGACTTGCCGAACTAAATCAAAATTTGCCAAACCACCAAACATGTCATCCGAGATATAACTTCACTTTCCGAAACTACATAAAATTTCCTATAAAACGACACCTCGTCCGTTACGAAGTTGCTCGTATCTTCCGAGATACACCAGTTCAAACTTTGAAGAAATTTTAAAATCGGTTTTTCATGCAAAATTCAAATGATAAAATCGTAACGGTACTTTGAACTGACAAATCTGCAAAGTTGAAAAAAGTTGCCTCATTATGTTAGCTCTCGAACGACATATAAAAATTAAGGGCTCACGATTTGAAAATTTGCGAATTTAACGTTTCAAAGGTAAAAAAAATGTGGTTTTCATATAAAAGACGTTTAGGCTATTTTCAAATGAATTTTATTGATATGTATTTTTGTTTTATGCTTACCAAATAGGAGAAAGAAGCGAAACCGAAATCTATTTTATTTTTAAAATAATTT
The DNA here is from genome assembly GCA_949715475.1 of Microchrysa polita. NCBI lineage: Eukaryota > Metazoa > Arthropoda > Insecta > Diptera > Stratiomyidae > Microchrysa > Microchrysa polita. The sequence continues at coordinate 111,188,994 of OX454416.1, read as the reverse complement.
CGAAGTGAAAATTAGAGATATTGTTCGAAATGTCCTCCTTCGTGTTGGATTAAAAGTGAACATCTTCTGGCGACTGATGCGACAGCGCGGAGAACTTCTTCCCTATTTCTTCTCAAATCGTTGCACTTTGTTTTAGTTTTTTGAATCAGTTGTTCCCGCGACGTAATGGGTTCGTTATAAACCCGATTTTTCAAATTTCCCCAAACATAAAAATCAAGAGGAGTTAAATCAGGACTTCTTGCAGGCCATGGCTCGGAAAGGCGATCTCCGAGAACACCTATCCACACATTCACCCTAATTTCATGTTGATAACAAGAAGTTTTAGTTGCGTTGGGGTTCCGATGGGCCCAAACGTGCGTGTTTCGCGAATTAAACACGCCACTACGTGTGAACGTTGCTTCATCTGTCCACAGCACTTTTCAAGGAAAATTTCGATCTGTTGAAGTTTGATCCAAAAGCCATCTACAAAAGGTTGTCCTCCTTTCGAAGTCTGCAGGTAATAAATACTGGACCCGTGATAAATGATACGGATACCGACCGTCGGCGTGGAGTACCCGGTGAATCGCCATACGCGGGACATTCAGGCGAAGCGACGCCCTTCGCGTGCTCGTACCGGGGTGCGTATCAAAGTGTCTAAGGATTTCGTCTTGATTCCTTGTAGACCGTTCAGTTTGATCCCTGGCCTGGTGGTTTGCCGTTCTTCCGGTCGCCTTTAAGACTCGGTATGCCCTTGCAATCGTCCTGCTGTCCGGAAGTTGTCTACGGGGGAAACGTCTACTGTACTCACGAACTGCCTCACATGCGTTCCCGTTAGATACGCCATATACGAACACCATATCGATGTATTCATCATCAGTATATCCCATATTTATTATTTGGGAACAACACTATACTTTTAATAGTTCGAAGTTATAATATTATAACACTAAAACCAATTTAAATAATATTACCTGGTAAAATATTAGTACAAACACTAATTAATTTATGTAGTAATAATAGCTCACAAACTGACTGACGAGGGAAAGAACTTGCGAATAAGTGCAATTATTATTTAGAATTAATATAAATCAGATCTACGGTTAAAATAACTGTTACATTTTTGGCCCGAAACATTTTCAATGTAAAGTTTTTTCTCCCAACAAAATGAACTGTGTTGATCGTACAAATTTATCTTCATAATATCAGATGATTTGCATTACACGAAAACCACATTTTTTTACCTTTGAAACGTTAAATTCGCAAATTTTCAAATCGTGAGCCCTTAATTTTTATATGTCGTTCGAGAGCTAACATAATGAGGCAACTTTTTTCAACTTTGCAGATTTGTCAGTTCAAAGTACCGTTACGATTTTATCATTTGAATTTTGCATGAAAAACCGATTTTAAAATTTCTTCAAAGTTTGAACTGGTGTATCTCGGAAGATACGAGCAACTTCGTAACGGACGAGGTGTCGTTTTATAGGAAATTTTATGTAGTTTCGGAAAGTGAAGTTATATCTCGGATGACATGTTTGGTGGTTTGGCAAATTTTGATTTAGTTCGGCAAGTCAGGTATTTTGACACAATTTACAAAAAGTGCTTTTACATTGTAACGGTTCAAAATAGAGGTGTCTCGTAGAACATTAATTTTCCCCAAATGAGCCACACTATCTACCATTAAAAGATTCTCCACCATGAACGGGACACCCTGTATATTTATGTAATCGGAGTGCCTGGTGGACAGGAGACAGCTTTTTACGGAATCGAAACTGGAAATCTGGTAAGATTCTCAGCCTTTCTACAACGTCATTGAGTCGTGATAGTATTGTTTTTTAGAGAATTGTCCGACAATTTTACGTTGTAAAGTTGTAGTGTAGAGTTGTATTAACGCCGTCTAGATATTAAGGTCGCAATGTTGAAAAATTGCCTACTAAATTTCCACTGTTTTGTTGTTCCTTTTAATTACGTCATATGCTTGTTGTTGTTGTTTGTTCGTATCTTTCCACAATTTAGTAGGCAAACGGTACAGCTGAATTACGGCGTCTATGTATCTAGATGGCGTTGGTTGTATAGTGTGTAAATTTCAAAATGTATCTTCCACGAAAAAGTTTTTCCATAAAAGAGAAATTATTGATTATCGATGAAATAGAAAAAAGAGAATTAAAAAATTATTGCCGCAAAGTTCGAGATATCCGCGATTACTTTGCCGACAATTTTAAAGAATAAAGATAACATTTTGGAGTACATAAATGCCGAAAAATTTAATTTTATGCGTAAAAAGTGTCGTCCCTGTAATTTTAATGAAATTGATGAAGCCATTCGGAAGTGGATCATTGCTGCCCGCGAAAAAAATCTACCTTTGTCCGGTCCACTGATAAGAGAAAAGACAGAAGAATTCGCGGAATCTCTGGGTTATTCGTTATTCGTCAGTGTCGGGTGTTTGGATAAACTTAACCCTCGGATGGTTCAGGTAAATTTTACATACGTAAATGGTTCAGTGGGGTCTGACAGACTCCAAGGTAAAAATCGCTCTAAAACTTAAATTTTTGCTTTTTTGGCACACTTCTTTGAATTAGAAGTAACTGTGAAGCCTTTTGATTAAGTGCTATATAAAAAAAGTGGAATTCGGAAAGTAGTATTTAGTATGTGGAAGAACAAATTAGGGAGTGTCTAATTTGAGGGTAAATTGAAGTTATCAGAAATAAATCAATATAGAAACTAATATTTTTACAAAATTTTGTTTTTATTAGTCAAATCGTATTTAATACTAATTGACAAAGATAAGAACATTAAAAAATTTTAGCCAAGGTTAATATTTTTTCTTAAATCGTGATCCAAAGTTAGTCAATATTTAGAGCATTCTCCACAGCGTTTTCCTCGATGGTGTTCGCAAAATGGCTTTTTGTACTCGTTGCAATTGTATTTTATCTTGCGATCCTCTGCTCGTGGGCATAGAAAATATCTATGCCTCTTTGGGGGGTTGACATTTGGCCCCATAGGGGGGGGGGCATCTGGCCCCATAGGGGGAAATGCTCAAAACGTTGTCAATATTTTGTACTGTGCTTCCACGAATATTGCCCGTTGATTTCCTTCTTCTTAGAAATGGTTCGACAAGTGTATCGCCAAGTTGAGGAAGCTTTATGTATTTTGTAAAATATCCACCTAATTCTTACGCTCATAAAAGTCTTGAATTTATGACTTGGCTTAAAAGTCATAAGGTAATGACACAATAGTGACAGGAGATCCTCATAAATGAAAACAAGGTAAAAAGCGGCATAATTTTGAATGAATTGAGTAAAAAATTTAAAAACCATCTAATTCAAAACACCCTAAATTTTCCATTTCATTCAAAAATAACATATCTAATTTCACAAATGTACTCTAATTACAAAGTTTCAACGCTTCCCGACTATTATTATTACATTTTATCGTTTTCAAAATAACATTCTTTGAAAATTTCCCACAAAACGAAAAATGTACTTTTGTAAAAAAGACATACGTAAATGGTTCGTGGGGTCTGACAGACCCCAGAGCACTATCAAACTCCTATACCTTATTAACAAAATCACAAATTCAAACAAATTCATGCTTAAATGAACGTATGTGACACATACTTAAATTACATATGCATCAAAATACCATTCAACAAGTTTTTCTATGAAAATTTTAAGATTTAAATTTCTCTGGGGTCTGTCAGACCCCACTGAACCATCCGAGGGTTAAAACAACGCTATGGAATATCCGAAAAAACAATGTGCGGGGAAAACGCAGATGTAAATTAGCAGAATCGGGATGAGTCGGTCAACAACGTTTTGCCAAAATTACTGGCAAAATATGATAAAAACGATGTGTTCAATGCCGATGAGATCGGTATTTTTTTTAAATGCTTGCAAACAAAACACTAGCCTTTAAAAATGAAAAATGTTTAGGTGGCAAAAGAAAGAAGGATCGGATTACGGCTATGGTTGCATGCAATATGATGGGCACTGAGAAGATCAAATTGCTAGTTGTGGGGAAAAGCAAAAATCCACGATGCTTTAAGGGCATTAGGTTATTAGTTGCCGATTATGAGTTCAATTCGCGGTCATGGATGACATTTGAGACTTTTGAAAAATAGATTTTGAAGTTGGATAAACGATTTGGAAATGAGAAAAGATAAGTCTATTTTTCGTAGACAATTGCACGGCACATCCTTAAAGTGTTGAAAGAAAGTTGAAGAACATTGAACTTTCATATTTTCCGCCCAATATGACATCGGTTTTTCAGCCTATGGACCAGGGCATCATCTGTAACATTAAACATCATTTCAGAAAGCGAGTCTTAATGGAAATATTAAAACAAATGGATGATAAGAATCGTTTCTTGTATTCTGAATTGTTGTAGGAAGGCAGGCGTCATGAATGGTTGTGTTTCGATTCCAGAAGGTGATCATGATTACATTTTACCATTATCCGAATTAAGACAGTTTTTGACGTCACTTGGAAGCTCGTTTAACGGCGTTAATTTAACACTTGACGATTTTGTTAATGTGGATAATGGAGTCGTTACCTCGGAGAGTCTATCCGATCAAGACATTCTACAGAGCATACTCGAATCGCGATCAGTAGACTTAGGTCATTTAATTATCTGTTTCCCTGTAAATATGGCATTTGGAAACGATTTTGAATTAACACACTTAAAGATCCGGATGGAGATGAAGTAGAAGAAAAACCTGACCCTATAAAGAAGCTGCCTACAATGTCAGAAGTGTTCTCGTCAATCGCGGTCCTCCGAAATTTTATTGAGATGACGGACGGAAAACGTGTATAAGGCCGAAATTTCAATTCACTTTTATTACTTTTTAATTTTGTTTACACTTTATTAATTATGTATTATCATTTTCTTAAATTTTAAATTCTATTGACACTATAATTGTAGGGCCACGGCGAATAATTGGATAAGTCGACCTTCGAAAAAGTGTTATGTGCATTACTCCACTCTTACGAAAGATTTGCGTAAAAGCTTAAAGCCAAACACTTTTTAGTTAAAGGAATGTACATTTTCAGACAACTCAGTCATTGATGTGGTTACTTGTTTTATTAAAGAAATTTTAAACTAAATACTCGTGACATTCGAGTTGCCTCAACGTCGGAAACCACCCTCAACGATGTCACAGAACACATTGTAGCATTACACGTGTACAGGAGCACATGTCTCGTATTATAGTATTTCCCAAATGAAAAAATCCCTATCCCAAATGAAAAAATGCCTATCCCAAATGAAAAAATCCTTGTGTATGAATTAAAATAAAATGAACTTAGGGGTGTTTTAAGTTGTTTCTTGCATTGAATGAATGAGGCGTGGTTGATGTTATTGAGGATATGAATAGGATCGGCTTCGTGGTAGGAATGTAGAATGGTAACAGTGTTTTGCATACTGAGAAGTTGGTAGGGCAAAGATAAAAAGGTGCCCCGGAGATTTGAAAATTTGTTCACTAAATAAGTCGCGAACGGCTGAACCGATCATCATGAAATTTGGTAGGAATGTGTAGAATGGTAATATGTAGTGTTTGTCGCAAACACATATGAAGTTTGTAGCACCAAAGTAACAGTGTCCCTCAGTTTTCCTCAATAGCTTCAAAAGTCTACATTTTCAAAGCTTATAAGAAAGCTTTGTGTGGGAAACGGGCCATTTCATAAAGTTTTTTAGTGATTCGAAAAAACGTTTACATCTAATAAATTGAGTTATATGTGTAGCCATAAATAAATACATAGTAAATCAATTTTTCGATTGGTCTAAATAAACGCGTTCCAGAATGAAAGGCGTTAGTTTTAATTGAAAATTAAAATTTTCTGGCATATTCCTTATGTAATTTTCTAAAAACACTCATCATAATTTTCAAATCTGCAAACCTGGACTACACACGCACAAATATAAATTTGGCAAATTTACTGCTATTTACTCCGTTACCGTTATTTTAAACTGAAATGAAGCAACTGAAATGAAATGTACTCGAGTTCTTTGATTTGGCTATCCATGCGTCCATGTCCGATAAAAACTGAAAAAGTCGACTTCGACTTCAAATCTTCGGGGCACCCTGTTATCTTTGCCCTACCTACTTCTAAGTACATATTTCGTTCCAACGACTGTTACCATTCTAAACATTCCTACCGAATTTCATGACGATCGGTTGAGCCGTTCGCGAGTTATTTAGTGAAGAAATCTCCGGGACACCTTGTTATCTTTGCCCTACCAACTTCAGAGTACTCTCTGCCAAAGACTGTTACCATTCTACACATTCCTACTAAATTTCAAGACGATCGGTTCAGCCGTTCGCGACTTATTTAGTGAACAAATTTTGAAATCTCCAGAACACCTTGTCATCTTTGCCCTACCAACTTCTAAGTATTTCGAGCCGAAGACTGCTACCTTTCTAAACATTCCTACCAAATTTCATGACGATCGGTTGGGCCATTCGCGAGTTATTTAGTGAACAATTTTCTAATCTCCAGGACACCCTGTTATCTTTGTGGTACCAACTTCTAAGTATGCCAAATACTGTTACCATTCTACATTCCTACCAAATTTGATGACGATCGGTATGCGTATGTGATGCAGATCAAAAGCCAATACAAGGAACTTTACGTACGAGTAGAAAATTTCATAAATGTCCAGCCACAGCAATTGCATTAGCCGATCCTATTCATTTCCTCAATAACATCAACCAAGCCTCATAGTTCAATGCAAGAAACAACTTAAAACAGCCCTAAATTCATTTTATTTTAATTCACACACAAGGATTTTTTCATTTGGGATAAGGATTTGTTTTTTTGGGATAAGGGTTTTTTCAATTGGGAAATACTATAATAATGCAGTCTGGGAGAGTGATAGTTTCGAATGAAATACTATACATGGAGTATAGTGTTTTTTGCTTGTACATTAAATTAGATAAATCTAATGATGGGTACATAAAGATCGTGATATAAGGAGAAAGTGAAAGTCCTTCCCGGGATTAGTGGCTCAGTTTCTTCACTCGTCTAATTCGAAATGCAACCTTAAACTTTTAAATATTCATAGAATAAGTCGAATTGTGCCATCATGATCTGTCGTCCTAATGTATGAATCTTTAATATTTCTCAAATTTCCTTTTTGCACTCTAACGGCTACAAAATACCATATCAACTAGAACCCAGCCTGAGAAGTTATCAAGATACCATAACGGTATGGCTTTTTTTTTTCGGCGTGTTTTTTTGCACTCCGGTGTAGGTTAGTTTAGTGTACCTACATGCGGGTACAATAACAACATAACCTATTCAGGTTAACCCCATATAGTTACACTAAACTAACCCACACCGGAGTGCAAAAAGCAAGCCTACACTGAACCAAATATTTCTTCATATAAACGATTTTTTTTTCGTAAAATTTTGAATAAATTATTTTTTTGATTTGAATAATAATTTGTTGCATTGAAAAAGTACGGGTAGATTTTTAGAAAATAAAGTTGCATATTATTCAATATGAAAATTTTGTTTTTCGTTTTATCAAATTGTAGTGAGATATCACAACTTCTTGAACACCCTACAATTCTTGTCAATATCATTCTAACCATTCATTAAATTCTAAAAGTACAAGTACGTTTAACTAAACTTGCATCATAGTTTTATTACTATTCGCTTACAATTTTTTATCAATTTGAAGAAATCGCACTTTGTAAAAGTTTTTCTTCGTATAGAAGAAATTATTCAAACTGACAATTTGTTTGCGCTAAATTATTGGAACCAATTGACGACGCCGGACTATCGTGCCACATTGATGATGATGAATTGTAAGATTGACATAAATTAGTCAAAATAGCAAATTCACAATTTGTCAGATTCGTCAAAAGGATGATTAATCAAATTGAAGAATAGCATCCTTCTTATATTTTATATTATGTCATATTTTATCACAGTGAATAATTTAGTCATATTGACAAAATCAATTCTTCAATTCTTCTTTTTTACGAAACTTCTTCACACTGATGAATTAATAGTAACGCATTTTCTGTATCTTTTCGATTTTTTGAGTATTCTTTGCCTTTAAATTTTAATGGAATCTCTCTATTCCAAAAAGAAATTGTTTAATACAATTTGTGAAAAAAAAGTCGTAAATAAAAAATCCACCTTCTAACAAAATGGTGATATGCTTAATTGTATTTAAAAAGTGTTAAATAAATATTTAAGAGTCTTGAATAAATATAATAATAAATTAAATTAGTTTAAATACGAGTAAGACAAGACGTAATGTTATTTTTTAATATTAAAAAAAAATAGAAAATTTCTTCATATTGACAAGTTATTCATCAATTTACAATAATTTCGTAATTATTCAATATGTTATTCTTCAATCCAAATAACAGCTTCATTGACCGTATTTTGATGAAATTTTCTTCACATTAAATGTAATTTCGGCGAATTTACGAATTTTTTGGTTCAGTGTTATAATTGATAATTTTAATCAAAATATTTTTCCAAAGACTAGCTAAATAATTGGAACACACAAAATGTAAATCTGGAAGTCCATTAATTCCTAATTTGATTAAATAACGCCACTTTTCATTAAAACTGGAACTTAATAGATATCCTGAGCTCTAGGCTACGACCATCAGAGAATCATGCGTACTAAATTTCATCGAAATCCCTCCACTGGAAGAGACAGTGGAATGAAGGGTTTATTATTTAGAAGAAGATAAGGAATTTTCTTATCATTGAATAATAAGCAAAAATGCGACTAGGAAGTGTTGTTGCTAAAGGCTGACAACAGTGTCAAACTCCGAATCCAGTTGTCGTTGTAACATTGACGACTACACACAGTAGTCGCTGACGTACCTTGCTCCACTAGGAGTTAGGGCAAATGAAGAAGACTCGTCGCTAGGTATACGGAGGTGTGAAAATCCATTGTGGCTCCGACTCGTAATTTTGCACTTGCTCGCTTCTGGTTTCCTTTTTTGGTGGGCGAGAGACTCCCACGCCACATCCCCTGATGGATCATAAATTCCATAATAGCCGGGTGGCAACGAACCAAGAGTGTTTTCCATTTGATGCTAACTTCTTCCAACCCATTAATTTCGCCTCAAAATTGGATCAAATGCTTTGCGTTATGTAATCAAGCAAAAGATTTGCTTAAGAAACACCATAACTTAGCATTTTTCGTACATTATGTACATATATGTATATTGAAAAAATCCCACCCCACTGCGCCTCAGTTTTCTCAATGGCTTTAGTTTTACTCTAAAATAAATGATTTTAGCATTTTAAGATAAAGGATCTGGCAAAACCTTAAAATAGGTCTAAAATAAATTACGACGTTTTTCTCACTTTTGAAAAAAAGAAAAAAGTTTCAAAGTTTCATTGGCTGAATTTGTTCACCTACAATTCACTTTTTATACTTGCCGATTAATTTAATATAAAAGGTAATTTTCATTCAATAAGTTACTTACTTACGGATCAATCAATTAACATATCGTACCTGAAAATAGAAACAAAAACAAAATCATTAAATGATTAGATTAAATTAAATTAAATTCGTGAGCATGCGATATTTTTTTTAATTTTTTAATCTGTAGGGTCCCATAAGCCTAAAACTAATTTTTCTAAAAAAAAGATATTGAGCCAAATGTTCCCAAAAAGGTAAAAAAGGACACAAATTTATTCTTGATCGGAAGTAAGCATAGTTGATATCATATCAAGGGGACATCGAGTACATTACATATCCGTTGTTTTTTTTTTATTCATGGACCCAGAACAGCCTTCATTGTGTGAAAAGGACAAAATGTTGAGTGCTTTCTCATTTTCCATTTATATGTTCCCAGTGCCATATGTTACATAAAATAATGTACGGCAGCTATTTTCTTGACTTTTAAGAACTCTTTCACTAGGAAAAATATCAAAGGAGACAGCGAGTGCAATATAAGTCGGGTATTATTTCCTTATTTTAAGGACACAGTACTGCCTAAATTAGGTAAAAAGGACAAAATGCTGTGTTGTGTCAAATTTTTCATTTATACACTCCCAATCAATAGGATAGTTCCACTTGTAAAATGGCTGTATCTCGGTAAGTGATAACACGGTATTTTCTTAAAACTTGGTGACAATATTTTCAGTATCCTGCTTGTTCTTTGCATAACATAATGTCTCAAATCCGGAGTCCCGTTAGGATTTTCTTGCGATAATTCTTAAAAACAGTACAAATAGTGAAGTCAATAGGATAGTTCCAGTGGAAATAAAACATCAAATAACGTACGAAAGGATAATTTTATTTTGAAAAATGTAGCTGGGTAATAAGCAGAACTTTATTTAAGTAATTTAAGCTCAGAAAGTGAATCTGGGATAGAATTGTATAGGTTTTAACGGTAAATTAAATTAGTTTCGCCCCAAGCTCCTCTAAACGTTATCAGACGATCTTCAGTGTACTTAAACTATCGTCTAACGGTATAGATCTTCCTTGTCATTCATCCCCACACATTTTTGATGGTATTTAGATCTAGGAAGTGTGGGAGGTCTTTCCAAAACATTGATTAGTTGGTCTTGAAGCCAATCTTTTATCAGTCTTGCTCCATGATTGACGCCATCATCTTGCTAAAATCTCAAAGAAGTTGCATGGAAAATGTCAGTAATTTTAAGAATTATATTACCCAGAATATTTTTGTAAGAATGGACGTTGTGAATACCCCTAATTTCCACAAGCTCAATAGCTCCACACCGAGATATTCAACCCCATACATCGACATTTGTTACTCTGAATGATGTGTCTACAAAATTAATTTCTTTTTGCTCAAATCGTGGAAATAATACCTAAATCCATCTGAAACGACGAGATTTAATCTTTTCCGTCAGTAAAAATTACGCGTTTGACCAATCCATACAGTTTCTATATTGGGGTTGAATATCTTGGTATGGAACTACAGTGCGTACTCGATAATCCGAAGCCTCGAAACCTCGAATTTCCAGTAATCCGGATCACCTCAAAGATAGCATTGTACACTCTGTAGTCCGAATTTCAAAAGCTTCCCTAATCCGAATCTGACTTTTTTCTCATAATAACAGTGATATTATTGCCCGAAATAAAAACAAATTTTTCTTTGTTCTTGGAAACAACAAAATCTAGAATAACAGAGTGAAATTTTTCGAAATTGGAAACCGATTCTTCGAACAATTTGATTAAATTCGTCCATTTCCTCGAAATTTAGAGCAAATTAGAGGCTTCCACTAGTCCGAATTCCTCTGTAGTCCGGATCGACCCCGGTTTTCATTAGTCCGGATTATCGAGTACGCACTGTATTGAGCTTTTTTAAATTAGAGGTATTCAGAGTACCTACACGGTAACAAATTTTGGGATAAAAGATAAAATTATTTATACCATTTTTAATATGAAGTTATATATGCCAATTTTAGAATACATTTTTATAACGTTGAAAGTATAAAGTCAGTGTATACCAAAAATGGTATAGATTTTATCAAAGTTCTTATGAACTTTTCTTTTCGTTGCGTTTTATACCAAAACTCAGATAAATTTTATACAAAATGGTTTAGAAAGGCTCATCTATACTAAGTTCATATTTATTTTATTCTTTTCTAGGATAAAATTTTGTGCGTGCTTTCGTTCAATGTATGGTATAAATTACAAACTTGATCACTCATAGAGTCTGGTTGGTCTAGTAGGTAAGGCGTTGGTCTCCAAATCATAGGGTCTCGGGATCGAATCCCACTGTAGGTAGGTAATTTATTATGCAATTTAGAGCGTAAAGAGGTTAATAAAATATAGAAGAGGTCAATGAGATATAAGATTTATGAGTTACTAGGGGGCTTCACCCCCTGCTCGCTACGCTCACCAACCCAGCGTTCGCGCTCTGCGCGCTCGCGATTTTTTTTTAATTTTTTATTTTGCAATCAAGTGAAAAATCAACTAGGTTTCATACTTGTACTTACTATGACATGATAGGCTGAGAATCATGGGGTAAAATAGTTAGTATTCTTCGATTTATACCTGTTCTCTTATAATTTGTATAATCTGTCCTATAACCAGGATCTATCGATTCTTTATAATTTTTATACCAAATTCATATAAAACACTTCTAAATGATTTCCTATAAAAAATAAACCATTGGTATTGTTGGATTTACACTATAACTCCTATTAATTTTATCGTTTATAGAATAAATATAATTTATAAGATTGAAACTTATAAATTTAATACAAATTTTCCTATGGACCTATATAGATAAGAAAATTTATAAAATTTATACCAAATTTTTTTAGTGTGTAGGCTTTTAAAGATATTCTTCCTAATGTGTTGCCTAGAACTTTTGACATTTTCCATGTCATTCATATAAGATTTTAACAAGATAATGACACCAATTATGATGCAACGCTGATAAAAGATTGATTTCAAGACGAACTAATCAAGGTTATGGAAAGACCTTTATACTTCCTAGATCTAAATATCATCAAAATGTGTGGGAATGAATGACAAGGAAGATCTACACCGTTAGACGATAGTTTAAGAGCACATAAGCTCGTTGGCGAACGTTGAGAGGAGCTTTGGACGAAATCAGCTTAATTTGCCGTTAAAACCTTTACAATTCTATCCCAGATTAACTTTTTGAGCTCAAATTACTTAAATAAAGTTCTAGTTATTACCAGCTACATTTTTCGAAGTAAAATTATCCTTTAGTACCGTTATTCGATGTTTTATTTCCACTGGAACTATCCTATTGACTTCACCATTTGTACTGTTTTTAAGAATTCTCGTAAGAAAATCCTAACGGTACTCCGGATTTGAGACCTTCTATTATTGAAAGAACAAGCAGGCTACTGAAAATATTGTCACCAAGTTTGAAGAAAATACCGTTATCACTTACCGAGATCAGCCATTTTTCAAGTGGAACTATCCTATTGATTCGAAGTGTATGTTCACAGTGCCGTAACTACTTAAATCTCTCTTTATGACCGTAACTCCTAGTGGAGCATGGTGCGTTGATGACTACGGTGTGTAGTCACCAACGTTACAAAGACAACTGAATTCGGAGTCTGATACGGTTGTCAGCCATACCACTTCCTAGTTGCATTGTTAGTTTATTATTCTACGATAAGAATATTTCTTATCATCTTCTTCTGAATAATAAACTTGCGACAAGTCGTGCCGTGTTTGGAAACTCGTTTCTCTATGAGTGTCTATTTCACAGAGTGGTGACCGAACGATCACGGCCACAGAGCACGACAACTACGTAAATAATGTGCTGGAACTGTTTTCTTGACTCTTTAAATTACTAGACATTGAATATCCTCCAACTCGTTTCGCTAGGAAAAATATTATGCGCAATGGTCATAAAAAGGATAAAAAAATAAAGTATTAAAATTATCACAAACTTTTTCCCAACTAATATATAAAATGGGAAATGGAAAATTCTAAAAAATATGTGCTTTTTACCCTATTTGTGTGCATTTGTATGTCCTTGAAATAAGGAAAAAATACCAGCCAGCCAGCGTGCCACATTGATGATGCCTACCTCCGGTCTAGGATAAATTTGTCTTCTTTTTTGTCCTTTTTTGGATCTTTTCGCGTAATATTTTTTTTTAACAAAATGATTTTTAGACTCATGGAATCCTACAGATTACAAAACAAAAATGACCTTAGATTATTGTATTCTATCTGGAGCCCCAAATTGGTATAAAGTTATTGGATTATTATACCCGTCACCGTGTAAAAGGGTATAATGAACCTTGTCATGAAGTTTGCAACGCACAGAAAAGAGCATCTCCGACTATGAAAAGTATATATGTATGTATGTAAATTATTATCAGTGGCGTAACGTACGGTGTTCCATGTGTTCGGTCGAACACAGGCCCCAGCTCCCAGGGGCTCCCTAGCGTAGTGGTGAGGAGTGGGAAATTTTGAATTGGGAACTTTAAAATGAACTTTTGGTAGATTTCTGTGTCATTAAAATATTGAATCTTAATTTGGGACGAATCCTCTAGTGCTCTACAGCGAAAGGTTTTTTTTGCTACGAAGCAATTTTAACTGAGAACTTCGAGGGACATTTTTTACTGTCGCGCGGAAGAACATCATTTGATCGGAGATGGCTTTTGCGAGGCCACGGGAGAAAACAACATTCCGATGGCCAATTGATTGTCAAATTTGCCCCACTCATTCCGCATTCTGCACCTTTTTTATATTATTAATTTTTGAGGTGTTAATATATGGAGCGCTTATTTTGAAAGTGGCGTAAGTCCAACTCTTCATGAATCGAGATATTTAAAGGTTTGCGTTTCAATCAATTTAAAAACCTGGGTAGCTTCATTTGATTTAATTAAATTGTATTTATATTCTTCGGATTTTAAATTTTTTATCCATGCTAAACATTTTGCATAACCATAAAAAAATAACGGATTTTTCATTCGGTTCACTTGGGATAACCGACAATTTGATAAAAATAGCTTATTTTTTCGCTATAATGGATCAGTTTCAGCTTCAAACAGCCGAATATTTTAAAAATCATTAATTTCCCTTTTTTTAATAATCATGCAGTGTAAAAAAATGTTCAGTAGTCCAGTCGAATTAGCACATTAAAAACAAAAATACACTTTGTTTATATTTTGTTGTCTTGAAATAGGCATAGTCGTAGGAAGCTAAAACTTATTTTACTAGAAAAAATATTGATGGAGAAAAGGTCAATAGCAAAAAAAGACAAAAATTTAGACTAAACTGAAGGTAGACGTGTAGGCATAGGCGCCCGCAGAGGGGGGCAAGGGAGGGCACTTGTTCCTCCCTGGAATTTGAAAGTTTTTTTTTCTTAATTTTTTGATATTCACTTACGTGACCTCACACCTCTTGTAAAATGAAACACATCATACTACAAGGTGGGCCAAAAGTAATCATCCGATGTTCTTTTGCTGTATTTTTCTTAATAAAAAAAAAACTTCGGTTTTGCTTATGAAATACGTTTATTTAATCCCTTAGAATTTATTGTATCAAGTCGCAAAAATGATATCGGCCAAGTGGCCGCCGCCACATAGTTGATTACCATACGGGCCCGTTTTATGGCATTTTCCATCACTCTTCCCATAAAAAGAAGTCTGGAACAGTTAAATCGGGTGATATTGCCGGCCAGTGCACCGAGAGATTAACCGGCCCGGAAATGTTTCATTCAGAATATTGATTGTGTCTCGAGCAGTGTGCGCGGTTGCACCGTTCTGTTGGAACCACATGTTTTCAGGTACTAGTTCATCCAATTTAGGAAGAAATAATTCGCCATCCATAGTCGTCGTTTGACCCGCGGCGTTTTCAAAGAAAAACGGCCCGATTACTCCTTTAGCGTTAACAGCACACCACGCAGTAACTTTGAGCGGGTGTCATGGCTCTTCGTAGGTGATACGTGGATTTTCGGTTCCCCAGATCCTAGTATTCTGTTTGTTCACGAAGCCGCTCAGATGGAAATGAGCCTCATCGCTCATGATGATTTTTGATTAAAAATCGTCCTTTTCTTCGAAACTCATTTGCCAGCGTTCCTTAGGAGTAAACCGATTCATGGCTTGACAGTTCGTATTCTACGTTTGTTTACTTCAGAAATTAGGAAAAATGAAAGAAAAAAAAAAAAATAAAAAAAAAAAAAGTTATAGCGATTTCCAATAGAGTAATTACTTTTGGCCCACCTAGTATTTAGTACAGCTGAACCTTTTTATTTTAGTCTTAGAGTCTTGAATATTAATCACCCCTAATGCGAAAATTACATATACATATCTATCAATTAATAATAATGGCACAGAATTTGGTCAACATGCATCTCTATTTCATTGAAAATTTAGTTTTGATTAAAAATTTATCAAAGAATTCATAATTATCAACTATCAATTGATTGATAAATATTTGCGATTCGCTATATTTTATTAATGTTATTAGTTAATAATAAAATATTATACAATTCGCCCAAGGTGTGTAAAAGCTGACTCCCGCTGATTAGCATCAATTCAAAATTACAGTTTGTCTCGTGTGTCTAGTGATGTGTTTGGAATAATATCAGAATATTGACGAAAGCGAAATTGGCATTTTATTCACATTCATGCTATTTAGTTCCGGTATTGTGTTCTGACTATTCTTAGGTAACGAAACATTTCAGTAAAACGAATATTTAAGTGATTCAATTTGCTCCTTGCATTTTTGTAACCAAGCCACACGTACGAGAAGTGTAATAAAAATGGATATTAGGAACTTTTTCAAAAAACCCCGCTTAGAAAAAAGAAATTCCGAAGATCAAGTGAACGCAGCTTTGGACTTGGAAAAAAGGAATAAAGACGCAGGAGAAAATCAGGTGGTTCTCTTACCAGAAGAAGAAAATTCAGTGTCCTATGATAATACGGAGGAAACTAATGCTACGATTCATGAAGTAATTTTGTGAATCATGCAAAAATATCGGACGGACTTATTATTAGGGCCTTCAATGACCCATGGACATGACTGGCAAGCAGAGTACCCAATGATGTCGTATTCTGCCAAATTGAAAGGAATTCTGTGCCGTAGCTGGGTCCTTTTCAAGCCCAATGTTGATTGTAGGGTACAAGGTGGTTTTATTGTGACAGCATTCACAAAATATAAAAACTTCCACGGTAGTGTGAAAAAACACTTACAATCTAAATGGCATTGTGAATCGACAGTGAAAGCCACATAATTTTCACGAGTAACTGAAAAAGGGCAAAAAACAGTTGTTGAGCTGATGGATTCTGCACTCCAACAAACTATTTAAATAAACAGGAAAAAATTATTGCCTATTGTGAAATCCATAATATTCTCCACCACGAACAATATTCCTTTAAGAGGAAAAACTGATAAAACAGGAACGTTCATTAATGAGTGCATTCAGCGAGCACATATTGGAAAAACCAACTGGAAAGTGTTCTCTCCCCGCGTCCCACTCACCCGCTAATCGGTCCACATGCGATGTATCAAAAATTTCCCCTATGTAGCGTTGAATTGTAATGCTACATTTAGATGTGTAGCTGCTATTTGGAATGCTCGATCAACTGTCACGCACAGCTGCTCGACCATCAATACTGGAAATTTTTTCAGTTGAAAAAATGTCATTTCTGATCCAGGTTTTAGTCAACGTTATAATATTGTGCGATGAAAGTACGTATTTTGAAAGGAAAGTTGCAGTTTTAGGTTTTTTTTGAATTTTTGATTGCCGCAATGTCAGCGGATGTATCAGCTGATTAGAGATAACTGACATTTCGTGTAGCAAGTCCATTCAGCGAACACAAACTTAGCAGTTTTCCAATTTCTTGTGGTGGGGATATGTAGCACATCCCAATATGTGCTCGCTGAATGCACTCAATTTGTTGGATTTTACAATTGATTCCGGTGATCTTCTTTCAAAACATCACTTGGCAAAATCTGCCCGAAATGCGACGTACATTTCACACCGCATCCGAAACGAAATTATCGATATCTGTATCTACAATGCAATTTTGAGAGAAAATTTAATCAAAGATGTAAAAAAAGCTCAATTGAAGTTCCCCTTGATGGACCCAAGGCCAGAGGCAGACCGAAGAACACCTGGATGTGTCAAATGAAAAAGCAACAACAACGCATTGGTGGATAGAGCTGCCTGTAGAAATATGCTGAGATATTATCGCCAAAACGGGCGATGTGCCTACACCGCGGGGCGAGCAACACGAAGCCATGGAGCGGTATAAAGAACGAGGCAAGGAAGAAGAAAGTAAAAAAAAGCTCGTTTTCAGTTATTGCCGATGAGTCAAGTGACATATCTGGCACAGAATAGCTTTCGATAGGCGTACGATTCCCATACAAAGCTGAAGATGGAAACTTCTCTGTTAGGGAAGAATTTCTGGGATTTGTACCGCTTTCCAGTTTGGATGCAGCTAACCCCTACAGTTTTGAAATTTCAAGCTAAACCGTTCTTGCCCCAAACATTTTGACATTTTTATGTCTTGACTCTGGCACATAAATCGAAAATCGTCACGAAAATTGCAACGAAAAAGCGTTACGTTTTTGGCATTACAGGTAGTACCCTGTGAGTTTTGGGTGCCATTCAAGGTTCAACGGAAGTTGGGCTAGGTGGTACCCTGTGAGTGTTGGGTGCCATTCAAGGTTCAACAGAGGTTGGGCTTGGGTTCAATTTACGTTCAACTTGAGTTCAACTTGGGTTCAACTTGGGTTCAACTCGAATTCAACTCGAATTCAACTCGAATTCAACTTGAATTCAACTTTCAACTTAGGTTCAACTCACGTTCAACTTTCGTTCAACTTTTGTTGAACGACCCAAAAAGTGTTACTTTCAACTTAGGTTCAACTCACGTTCAACTTTCGTTCAACTTTTGTCGAACGTCCCAAAAAGTGTTACTTTCAACTTAGGATCAACTCACGTTCAACTTTCGTTCAACTTTTGTTGAACGACCCAAAAAGTGTTACTTTCAACTTTGGTTCAACTTACGTTCAACTTTTGTTGAACGACCCAAAAAGTGTTACTTTCAACTTAGGTTCAATTCACGTTCAACTTTCGTTCAACTTTTGTCGAACGACCCAGAAAGTTTAGCTTTCAACTTAGGTTCAACTCACGTTCAACTTTGGTTCAACTTTTGATGAACGACCCAAAAAGTGTTACTTTCAACTTAGGTTCAACTCACGTTCAACTTTCGTTTAAATTTTGTTGAACGACCCAAAAAGTGTAACTTTTAACTTAGGTTCAACTCGTTCGTTCAAATTTTGTTGAACGACCCAAAAAGTGTTACTTTCAACTTAGGTTCAACTCACGTTCAACTTTTGTCGAACGACCAAAAAGTGTAACTTTCAACTTAGGTTCAAGTCACGTTCAACTTTCGTTCAACTTTTGTTGAACGACCCAAAAAGTTAAACTTTCAACTTAGGTTCAACTCACGTTCAACTTTCGTTCAACTTTTGATGAACGACCCAAAAAGTGTTACTTTCAACTTAGGTTCAACTCACGTTCAACTTTCGTTCAACTTTTGTTGAACGACCCAAAAAGTGTAACTTTCAACTTAGGTTCAACTCACGTTCAACTTTTGTTGAACGACCCAAAAAGTGTAACTTCAACTTAGGTTCAACTCACGTTCAACTTTTGTTGAACGACCCATAAAGTGTAACTTCAACTTAGGTTCAACTCACGTTCAACTTTCGCTCAACTTTTGATGAACGACCCAAAAAGTGTTACTTTCAACTTAGGTTCAACTCACGTTCAACTTTCGCTCAACTTTTGATGAACGACCCAAAAAGTGTTACTTTCAACTTAGGTTCAACTCACGTTCAACTTTTGTTGAACGACCCAAAGAGTGTAACTTTCAACTTAGGTTCAACAAAAGTTGAACGACCCAAAAAGTGTAACTTTCAACTAAGGTTCAACTCACGTTCAACTTTTGTTGAACGACCCAAAAAGTGTAACTTTCAACTTAGGTTCAACTCACGTTCAACTTTTGTTGAACGACCCAAAAAGTGTAACTTCAACTTAGGTTCAACTCACGTTCAACTTTCGCTCAACTTTTGATGAACGACCCAAAAAGTGTTACTTTCAACTTAGGTTCAACTCACGTTCAACGTTCGTTCAACTTTTGTTGAACGACGCAAAGAGTGTAACTTTCAACTTAGGTTCAATTCACGTTCAACTTTCGTTCAACTTTTGTTGAACGACCCAAAAACATGAAAATGTCCCACTGAGTTGCGGACTTGTACGCAAGCTGATGAAATTTTTACACCAATCTCACAAAACCCTCAATTAATGCGTCTTTATCAAAGCAACAAAAATTGCCAAAACAAATGGAATCGTACTATGCGCCATGCTCCTGCATCCCCCAATAAAATTTTCAGCGTAAATTTTTTCTTTGGCGGGCAAGACGCTACAGTGTCTCTTGATACCGATGTACCAACAAAAGTATTCCAATACGTCATACTACTAACATTTCCATCGCGACCAACCGTTGGTAATATTTCATCTAAATCCCAGCGACAACCTCTAATAAATCTAAAACTCGTAATTCATACAGAAATGCATTTTTTCTTTTACTTTTTCATAATAATAAAAAATAGTGCAAATATAAAGAATGAATGAAAAATCAAGAGACGCTGGAGATTTTGTCGATTTTTGGAAGAATATGAAATATGAATAAACTTTATTTTATTTTTTTACGAAAGCCTTTTTTAAAAGCAAAAGAACAATAATTAACTCTTGTTTCACTGGCATCTGTTTGCTTGCTTTGAACCAGATCATGCATCACTTTGCAAGAAAATTGCCACATTTTGCCTGGTACGTATAATTTGTTGTATGAAATCTTCAAAAATCGGAAAAACAAAAGAACTAAAATAAGTGACCGAGGGTGACCCCCCCTGGAAATATTTCTGCGGGCGCCTATGCGTGTAGGGTATCCTATTAAAAGGGGTGTCAAGGATATTCCAGTTCTACAGTTTTTATTTGTTTTAGGCCTTCAGGAAGATGTTAATCGCATATACTTTCAATTGCTATTCAGTAGGTATACAGGGTGTCCCGCAACCGGTGGTACATAGGATAATGGGAGATAGTACAGCTCATTTGAGGACAATCAATGTTCTTCACGACCCCTCTATCTTTAACCGTTAGAAAGTTATAGCATTTTTTGATAAAAGTGTCAGAAACCCCGACTTGCCGAGCAAAATCACTATTTGCCACGCTCCCAAATATTGGATCCGAAATTTGACTTCACTTTCTGAAACTGCACAAAATTCTACATAAAATAACGGTTTTGCCAATTAAATTATTTAAAAACCTACCCAGATACAACCACTCAAACTTTAAAGAAATTTGGAAATTGATATTTTCTTGTAAATTCAAATTGCAAAATCGTAACGGTACTTTGAACTGACAAATGTGCAAAGTTTACAAAAGTTGCATCATTATGTCAGCTTTCGAACGACATATAAAAAATAGGGTCTTAAGGACTGAAAAATTGAAAATATTACGTGTTTAACAGAAAAAAACATGGTCTCAAGAGAAATTCAAAGTATACATTTTATTAAGTAAACAATATTTTTTTTATAAAAACTAAAAAGAAAGATTATTGAGAATAGGAACTTTTATATTATAAATGCTGTTCAAAGTGTCCTCCTCCATATCGGACACAAATTCGGCACCTTCTACCAACAGAAGAGACCGCCTTAAGCATCTCTTCCCTTTTTTCGCGCAAATTATTGCAAGCCATTTTAATTTTTTGCAAAAGATGTTCCCGGGACACTATTGGCTCATCGTAAACTTCATTTTTGAGTCTACCCCATACATGGAAATCAAGCGGCGTTAAGTCGGGACTTCTAGGAGGCCAAGCGACAGGCCCGTATCGTCCAATCCATTTTTCATGGAACTCACTATTCAAAAATTCCGTAACAATTCTTCCGCTGTGAGCCGGACATCCGTCCATTTGCCACCATATTTCTGATAATCTAGCTAATGGAATTTCATCTACGACCTTCGGCACGACTTCTGTTTCGAGAATCATTTCACTATTTTTTGAAAACCATTAATAATAATTGAAGTATGTATGTATTTTAATTAGATTTGTTCTGCTTTAGTTTCGCGTTTTTTTTTCTTTTACACGTAATATTTTCAATTTTTCAGTCCTTAAGACCCTATTTTTTATATGTCGTTCGAAAGCTGACATAATGATGCAACTTTTGTAAACTTTGCACATTTGTCAGTTCAAAGTACCGTTACGATTTTGCAATTTGAATTTACAAGAAAATATCAATTTCCAAATTTCTTTAAAGTTTGAGTGGTTGTATCTGGGTAGGTTTTTAAATAATTTAATTGGCAAAACCGTTATTTTATGTAGAATTTTGTGCAGTTTCAGAAAGTGAAGTCAAATTTCGGATCCAATATTTGGGAGCGTGGCAAATAGTGATTTTGCTCGGCAAGTCGGGGTTTCTGACACTTTTATCAAAAAATGCTATAACTTTCTAACGGTTAAAGATAGAGGGGTCGTGTAGAACATTTATTGTCCTCAAATGAGCTGTACTATCTCCCATTATCCTATGTACCACCGGTTGCGGGACACCCTGTACAGTGTGTGTCACGCTGCTTGACATCAAACTCCGCTACGAAAAAATATTTTTAAAAATCTAAATATAAATATATGTACATATATTATAATCAAATATTTAATTTTTATTTTATTTTATACTCTTCACATTGACACTTCTAGCAGTGTGTAATTTAATAGTCTCTTTATTTTCGGTGAAAACTTTTAGCCCAACTGGGCATCTTCAAGTATATTTAAGTTGCTAAGTACCAACAAGAAAAAAATATTGTTTTTTTTCTTTCTGTGTTCCTTTTCGCACTTTTTCTATTCTATATAACAATAACCTAGGTCATAAAGATGAAAAAAAAAACAATCTTATAATTAGCAACTTAAATATAACTGAAGATAGAAGTTGGGCGAAAGGCTCTGACTGACAAAAAAATAATCGTTGCTAGTGGAAAGACTAACAATAATAAAATATTTTTACAATTATGTATATGCAATCAAAGGAAAGTTGAAAATCGATTAATAGTTATGTCCACACATGCACGCTTTCGTTTTCCGTGTCGTCTTCAAGCTCCGTTTCCACTTTCAACATTGAATTTGTCATTAATTGCGTCAAGGGATCAGAAGAGATGAATGCCTCATTATATCCACATCAGTTCATTATTTATCGTTAGTAATGTGTCGCGGCTTTGGTCAGGACGGACAAATCATAAATTCTTTCGGTAATAGTATGAACCGGTGGTGAGTTTTTGACATATTCAACATTTGCAATCGCGTTCATGCCTTAAATGAATGCCTTTCTTCAATAGCGCAGACATATCAAGCAAGTTTCAATTGGAGAAATTACGAAGACGAACGAAAATTGAAAGTGTCTAGACAGGCCCATTAACCTGTTGTGCGGTCTGATATTTCTCAACTTTTATATTGACAAAAATTAATAACCGTTTTGATTTTAAGAAAAATGCGATTTTTTAAATGTTGTCCATATTCCACATCGGTATCAAATTTACTTCAGTATTACTATTTTTAGTGGGAATATCTTTTTTTCGAAAATAGTTCCAACACTCAAAATGTAACTATAGGTCGCTAGAAGTCCGTTAAGTTCACACTTGGTCAAGTGACTTCTTTTCTCATTTAAACTCGAACTTTAAAAATTTTATAGTAGTTACATATTCGGCAAAAGAATTAGTTTGGAAACTCGGTTCCACAAAGATAAGGTGACATTTATCAAAAAACCAAAACAGTTTTATTGTAAAAACAATTTTTTAATATTATGATTTACAGTTATATTGCATTAAAAACATCAGCAAGTTTAGCATTTCTTTTGATCGCATGTAACTCTAAAAATACGTAAAAGATTAAATTTTTTCTCAAAGCAGGCATTATAACCCTGTATAGCGTCTGAAATTCTTATTCGGATTGCACTTCAGGGAAACAAAATAAAGAAATATCATGACGATTGTCCAAAAAAACCCAGCCAAAATGGTTGTAAAGTCGGATAGTTTGATATCATTTTCTTAGGCATTTGAGGCTTAACGGCCCAATATGCTTCGAATTATTTCAACGCATCATTATCAAATATTAGCCAAATTGTGATTTTCAATAGCCGAAAAAAATGGACGAAATCGGAGCGGGCAGAAATATTTTTTTTTTATTAAGGACATTTTTCTCGTATAATGCTTCCAAACAATTAATTCACTCAACTCATAATTTCAGTTATTCTAATTGAAAGTTTGAAGGGTTAATCACTTCATTATATTTCAAGACATTTTCTTTCATATTTCCATTTTCTTCTGATATTAAATTTTAAAAAAAATCAAATTTAATATTACTGAAAAATCTAGTTAAATTTTTACAAGCACATTAAAAATAATTTACAAAAGATACATTTCAAAAATATTTTCTGATCAGAAGATAATTTATTGTTGCTCTAAGCATGTTAATTTTGAAAGTGGAGTAAGTCACACGGATGGACTTACGCCAGTTTCAAAATAAACACTTTGAAGTTGTTGTTAAGTAGCAGAATTTGTGACTATGAAAGCAACAGAACATTTTTGAAATATTTGTTCGATTTTTTTTTGTCATAGAAAGAAACCGCCAAAGACATGATAATGCCATCATTAACTCAGTTTCCATAAAAAGTGGACTTATGCCACTTTCAAAATAGGCGGCTCTATAAGAGTGGTTTTAAAAGCACGAAATTTCTTATAAAACAGTAGAACCGCGGCTGATTTTTCGTCGAAAGCCTTTATATTGCTGCAAAAATAACGATTGGAAGCTATCAGAAGCACTCATATATTTTTTAGAGCGAATTAGTAATTCCACTCTAAAGTAACTAAAGTGAGTCTATTAAAGTGCAAACTTTCTGCTTCCAAATTATTGTTATGGTGTATTTTGTATTCTAACCAAAATTTTGGTCGATGAGCTGATTGAACTTCGTTAATTTCTACAAGGACTTAAAGCTTAAAGCTGAGAAATGTATGGCTAGCATTTAAACTGACGTTGCATGATGTTCTAAAAAAAAAAAATTCACGTATGATATTGAGTTGAATGAAAATATGGTGTGGTGTCCTGGAGCCGCTCCTCTACCCTCTAAGTATTGTTACAAATAAACCGTTGAAAATTTTAAATAAATTATTCACAATAAATTAAAATGAAGATCATTTCGGAAAAAAATTTACAGAAAAGCGGATTTTCCACATATATTTTCCATAAAATTAACGCGATTTCAACCAAAATCTCAAACCAAATCGAATTAGGACGATGTGTCGACAGGATTCGAGGTTTCATAAGCACATATCTCGTTGTCAAGTGTGAATCGTATCAATACCTACTTAAATAGATATATTACAGCAAAACAGCGACGAAAGCAGCACTAATGCATTTTAAATGGGTGACGTAATTTTGCTATCGCTGATGAGCAGCATCATGGGGCTGCCATAGAAACCAAAATTAGATTTTTCTAAGACAAACTTTTTTCTTTACGAACCAAACTTCATTCAAGTGTGTTTCTAGTAAAGCCTGAAATCATATCTAGGAACGGATGGAATTGGAACACTACGTCATAGTACTATCATACAAAACAACCCCTAAGAAATACTTTTCTCTTTTTGAATAAATCTTAACCAAACCATACCCAAGTGTGTTCTTAGAAAGCCTCAAAACATAATTAAGAACGGATGAAATCGGAACACGTCATGGGGCTGCGGTAGAAATTATTAATACAAAGGAAGCATAAGATTCATTTAAATGTGACGGGTATTCAAATGTCGCCCGCTTTGCAAAATAAGCCTCTGTCTCGATGAATAATAGGTTAGTTTTATTGGGTCAGAACAGCATAGAACAGCACAACTCCCATATAAATTTGACAGTTGCTCCTGTCTAATTTGTATGGAAGCTGTGCTGTTCTACCCTGTTCTGACCCAAAAAACGGACCTAATAATATTCCATTTGTCCGACTTTGGCCGAAATAATTCAACCTCTAATTTTCACAACTAAATTGTCCCTCTATTTTAAGATAGGTATCGATCTAATAGGGCAGTGGATAATATTCATCGAGTCTTCATAATTTCCAAATCCCATAAAAATTTGTTGAAAACAATTTTAACTAAATTTCTCATAAATTCAATACTTGTCTATACTTCTCTACTAAATTGAAAAAGAGCTAATAAATAATCACTTCACACTTTAAACCGAAAATTGAGGTGAAAAATGAATGATGAATGAATCGCGCACCAAAGTGCAAATCTGTTATTCTATTTCCAACTAAAATCAATTGAAATCTCTAAATGGAAAATTGTTTGAAATTTATTACTTGTTTAGATGAATTTACTTTTGCAACCGCATCAATAATACGAACGAAGAAAAAAAAACATAAATACAACCGCAACGACACACATTCGGGATCAGTGCGCAGAACGCGGCAAACTCTCTTTCTGTTCGCTATTCTGTTTATCTTCAATTGCATTGTGTGTACACTCACGGCAAAGAGTGTGTACACTAGCGGCCCAAGTGCAATAAATGCACTTGGAAAAGTTATAAAACCTCTTCATCTCGAATTGTCTCCATTTATCAATTCTATACACTCTTGGCGCAACGCGGCTTGGCATGACACAGTGCAGTTGCAGTGAATCTCTTGTACATATTTTGTTAAATAAATGCTAAAGTTTCACGATGTTGATATTATGTACTGAAGATGTATTAGCACGGAACGGTGGAGCGATGCGGGGATGCTGCCAGCAGCATCATAAACGATCTAAGTATCTTTCACTTTGGCCATTTGTTTAAAGCGAATAATTGCAACACGGCTGTAAAAGCGAAAAACTGCCAATTGCATTTTGCAATATTATAAAGACAGTAGTACGAACGAAGTACGTACTACGGGTATTGGAGTGGATAGATAAATATTATTTTACCTTGCGACCTATATAGCAGGATGAGATGCACTATGTACTACAGTGTAGGTAGCACGAAGAAGTTCTGACTCTGGTGATTACACCATTGCTGCTGTGCGTAAAAAACGTCACTAGTTTTGCCGAAGAATTTACAACGATGTTCTACCCTATTCTACAACAATTCCACACGATCTTATCCACCGCCCGAGATACAAGGCAAATATGTGAGTTTAATTCTCTCAACTAATTTCTCGAGAAAATAACTTCATTTGCATCCATATCAGGGTAAAGATTTATCTGATGAGCTCTGGAATTCAGATGTTTTTTGCCGAGATGGTTCTTTCCTTCTGTTTTGTGCTGTGCACTCTTAACACGGTTCATTTGAGCGTTTCACAGCGCGACTTCAATTCTCGCCCGGCATTTATGCGCGGAATTTATTGATTGTTGTGAATTCATTTTCCAACTTTTATCAAATTAAAACAATTTTAGAAAGTACATATCATGTTGTATCTTTTTTCGTGCGATAGTATAAGTGAAGCGAAAGATTCAATCGATATTGAAAGGCTGTGCAAGAATCTCGATATATGTACATATATGATTCGTGTATTATATTGAAGCAGGATTATCGATTAACAATGGGATTCGCCTAATTTGCTCAATTGGTATACCGTTTAATCGCAATGCACGATATTAGAAATGCAAAACGCTCCATACAGCATGCATATGCAACACTAATGATAGCTTATCGTGGAGTCGTGAAGAAAGTGCGAATGCAATCCCGGCTCGTTCGGGGACTACGACGATGATGAAGGTATGGTCTTGAATGGGAATGGATGGATTAGCAAGCATTATTTCCATATTTGTATGTTATTTGCGCGATGCAGCATTGCATGCACAACTAAAAAGAACATGGCCTCGAGGCCAAATTAGCAGAGGTCAAAGAATCTTGGCAGCAAACAATGCATTTCTGTATGAATTACGAGTTTTAGATTTATTAGAGGTTGTCGCTGGGATTTAGATGAAATATTACCAACGGTTGGTCGCGATGGAAATGTTAGTAGTATGACGTATTGGAATACTTTTGTTGGTACATCGGTATCAAGAGACACTGTAGCGTCTCGCCCGCCAAAGAAAAAACCGAGAGGCGAACAAGTAAGATTACCGAACAAAACACGGTTTACCGATTGACAAAGCTTTCCAGGTAGCTTTTCAAGCAAAATGCTTTTCCCAAAATATTCAGCACATCTAAATCTAGTGCATAGGCTATTAAACTCTTCGATTAGTGTAATTACGGAAAAGATATAGAGAGACTTAAAGGAGTAACCCGATTTCGGACTGCAGTCTTAATTTGTAGAAACTCTAGCTTCTGTCCGGGCTTTGATTTTTATCACACTTGGAACCCATGATCCTAACAAAGACTTACATTTCGACGCTTAAACCAACGACTGTAATAACATTGAATTGCTGTGTAAAGGGAAGGAAACGATGCCTCCCCATTACGACTTCTGACTCTTCCCGTACACTACTTTGTTAGATATTCAGGGTAGTGTACTATGGTATAGTAAAATAGCCGTGCCTGTCCCATATAATAGTGAGGACCATAATGTCCTTGTTCCCGGAAGGCCACATACAGGTCATATATATCGAACTACTGGTCTTGTTGTGGGGAGTTTGCCATGAAACCTATAGCGATATTTTGAATCTTTGCAGGATGTTTATGTTCATAGCAGGACATTTACCTTGGTAAACGATGTGTAAACACGATGGGTTTCATACGAAGGAAGGAATTCAAATGAATCCGATACTATTGCGAAATATCCATTGATCATTGAACCATGAACATTAAACATTAAATAATGACAATGAGTATTGAACATTAACGATTTCTGGATTTAAGTGATGCTTGAAATGATGACTATGATTAGGGTTGATGTTTCGACTACAAAAGCACATCTAAACTAAAACTATATTTTTATGGGTGCCTGTCTCAAAATGATACCCAATTTTCTCGAGAAATACTTGTCGAATGGGTGCGTCAGCAACAATAAGGTAATTTTGGAAACAAAGTTCGGGACTATCCGCCCCGGAATTGTACACTCGATTTTCTAGGGAAAATACACGTCGAATCGGCGCGGCAAAAACACTAAGGTAATTTTGGGTCGCTGATTCCAAATTGGAGTTCCCGATTACCTTCAGCGGAATCAGCGACCCAAAATGACCTCAGTATTTCTACCGCACCGATTCGATGAGTATTTCTCGAGAAAACAGAAGTATCGTTCTGAGGCATGCACCCAAAAATATAGTTTTTAGTTTTGGCGTCAAGTTCTGAATCAGCGGTCTAAAATTACCTTAGTGTTACTACGCCGATTGCGCAAGTATTTCCCGGAGAAAATCCGGGTACCTATCTGAATGAATGAAGTCCTCGAACAGACGAAAGACGAATCGTGGCTTAAATAAAGAGAACACCTGGACAAAAACCTGCTAAAATGCGGTATGAAAGAATCTAGTATCAGTACAGTACAGTTCATTCGGTGTTGAACAGTTGTTATAGAAGCTTATAAGCTGCAATTTTCCACACATGCTTGTTTCTGTTGGTGTCATGACATGAGAGCCCCTGTCATACAAACCGCACCCCCCAAAGTAGGTTCTTCTAAGAATAACTTTTTTATTTGAGACCCATTCTTCACCCAACCAAACAATAATGCATTTGTGCCGATGATGTTAGACACACAGGTGAGAACGGGCGAAATCCGAGTCACGGTCATGGGGCTGTCATAGAAGCCCCACCCCAAACAAATTAATGTCCTTCAGAGTAATATTTTATAATTTATGAACCAATATTAACCAAACAACAGGTAAATGTGTTTCTATCGAAATTATAAAAATTATTTGATTCGGACATTGAGGCTATGGGCTGCCATAGAAGCCCCACACTCAAAATCATGTTTAAAAAAAATTGTTTGTTCATTATAAATTTATTACTCATCAATCTTCACCAAACCTCACGTAAATTCGTTATTTTTGGAGTCGCAATAAATATGTGAAAATGGATAAAACTGAACTTTAGGGTCATGGGCGCCAAGGAAACCCCGCCCTCGTAGGCAGATTTTTCTAAGGAAATCTTTATTGATCAATTTTAAGCAAACCTCTCCTACGGCAAATCAAATCACAAAAACATGTACGACCGTCGAATCAGAACGTGGGGCAATTGGACTGCCATAGAAGCCCCTACCAGGTTACATGACGAAACAGATGGAATCTGAACACAAGTAATTGAGTCGCCCGAAAAACGGTTAGTCCCAAAAACATGTGATGGGTATTCAAATTTCGACAGCGGCCAAAATAAGCCTGGGTCACGTCTAGAATTGAATTGGGGATAACCCTGGGATTTGACGTCCATACTTGCCACTGTGGACTTAGACGTCTTGTCTTTTAAACGCTTCCTTTGCGTAAGCATTCAAGGCACTAATTCGCTGCCTATTTAATAAAGATAAAGACTCGTCAAGATTCCCCATATAATCGCACTTCCCATGCCCTTAGAACCCTAACATCATTTGTCGGACATAAATTTTCACTTTAGCAATTTTTCACATTTCTACATGCCGGACATGTAGAACTATCAGAGAGATTGAAACGACGAAGGCTACAATTCAATCCATGTCCGGTGATGTGGAAACCTCGACTCCTAGACTGACGTTAAAGTCTATGTCTAGATTTCTTCTGGGTTGACGAACATTCTTGACAAACCCGTATGTAAGCCTACCATTGATGGACTGCTCCCATCTAGAATTCCATTTAGAAGGTGCTTGGACTTCCCTGCCACACTCTAGCTACATAATATTGAATATTCCGACAGCGGCAAACGTCTCCTGATTTGCGATGCAGTGCCGCACCGCAACACTTCCAAAACAAGAGGAGCAACACCAAATAGAGTCAGCATGGCGCCATTTCAGACTTTACGGCATGGATACATGACGGCACGTTGACATGCATTTATCAGACGAACACCGTGCTCAGTAAGTAGACAGTATATATTACATATAATAATAATACTGTTCCGTAAGCTGAACAAGCGAAAAAGACTTCCGAATCCTCAATTCCACAATTGCCCTTGAGCAGCATTGTGACAGTCTTCTCGGTTGAAACTTCTACCTCCACCCGTGAGGAGGGACTCATGTACCCTGCCCATTATTGAGGTTTCCTTTTCCTCAATCTCACGACGAGAGCTACCCTCGACAAGAATGAGGAGATCATCCGCATACGCACAACACGTGCACAAAGAACCCAACATCATCAATAAGTCCTCCATCGTCCGGTTCCATAAAAATGGACATGCGATGAATCCCTGAGGACAAGCACGGTCCTCATGCTTTTCAGCCACCACACGATAAACAATGGAAACTCTGCCCAAGATATAACTTCTCCAGAGACCAATTACTGGACTGGCAACTGCTTCGTGCCTTTGCAGGATTGCATCCCACACAGGTGGTGAAATGCACCCTAAACATTTATAATGGTTCCATGGTTGATCTTGGGACTGCTGTCAGATACCGCAATTTTGGATATCTAGAATCTGTCTGTTTTACATCTGACCTCCGTGACGATTCTCTAACCTCCAGCAAGTAGCAAGTACTCTCTCCAGCTCTTCTCCAAATATTGGAAGAAGATTGATGCCACGGTAGAAGCGAGGGTCTGTCCGAATCTTGTCAGAGCCCTTCATGCGGTATGATCATTCGAGCTGTTTTCCAGTACTTGTGGAATACTCCCGTTCTAGAGCAATCACTCAGTGGACAGCTGATAAAGTCTGCAACTATATCAGTCTGCCGGTACCTCTTGATTTGCGCATGGAACATCAATACCACTCACACCGCTCGATCCTTCAAAGGTATACCATTCAAACGGAACATTTCAGCCTGACAAACGAGAGGTTTTCGCAAGGCATGCAATTTGTGCGTACCCAAGCTTCGTATTGTTGATGGCATACAAGCCCCAAAAGTAGCCTATGGTTATTGGTAAAAAAAAAACAAAGCAAATCCTGGGTGAACAATTTAAGTAATCAACCAAAAATACGGCAAAATGAACCGCTTTTTCACCCAAATTCATTGAACTCGAACTATGGAACCCGCAACCACGGGAGAGGATAAGATGGCTAAATGGCAAAATGAAATTCGAAGAAATGTATTTAATTGCAGAGTTTATAAAAAAATTATTTTTGTTTTTGGGCATAGATTATTATTATTTACCTGTTTCGATGTTTTATCTAAGTTGCAACATCCTCACCAGTCGAAGAAAAATACAACATTTTGATCGAAAAAAATTATGCATCTCTGAATTTTTGCAGGATTATTTACCACGGCATGGAAAAAAGTCCAGATCGGTAGGTGAAAAGGAGGGAAATCCACTGAGCACAGTCCTGTGAAAAATCAGAGATGATTGCTCGATGGCAAAAATAAATTGTTCGAAAAAAATCCTCCTGCTTCAATAATATTTTCACAAGCTCTAAATATTCTACAGCTCAGGCAAAAATTTAAATTTTTCATTGCATTGAGGTTTTCCCAAATGTAGTAACAAAATTAACTGGATTCAAGCGATGCTATATAGCACATAACGAGCCGAAATCGCAATCACATTTAAAATCAATTCGTCCTTGCGAGATAGAGTCCCCAAATGCTCCCACTGTCTATTTCACCTGAGAAGATAATTTTTTTCTCTCGTGTAGTAACGCACATTCACAATTCCCCTAATTGGTGATCGGTCAATTGTTGCACCCCTTGTCGTTACTCGTAAAACGTTGTAAGAAAACCCCCTCAATGTTTCGACTTCGAACAAGTGATAACGGCAACAAGCCTCAGCCTATGCCTATGCCATTCGTCACTTTTGTGCATAGGCAAGCAGGACGATAAAAATGGCGCGCGTTGGTGCGTTATAATTAAGGAAATGACAAAGTGTAGTTAACTCTTATCGCCTCTAGAAAAGTCCTTTTTGATCAAATAAAATGTGTCTGTTTGAAACCCCTGAAGCTGAAGGTGAAGTGATTCCAAAATTTGGTTCCGCAGGAGATGAAGCTCAGTTCGTCTGTTCCGACATGTTCCACGACAGTAAGCATGCATTTTCATTGAGAAAATCGCAGCGGACAAAAATTTCATTTTCATTCCGCCCGATGTCTATCCAGACCTTTAGTCGGTACAAATCCAAAATAAATGCAAACCGGACCGGGAAGTAGGATGCATTACCTTTTTGTATTAAAACAAGACTCTTTGCAGACACACATTTATGTCTGCAAGGTTTTGCATCGCATAAATGGAGATGCGTTTTATATTCCAGGAAATTTTTTACTCCGGGACATTCAAAGAGTTTTATCGAAACGAAAGCCCTGGAGCATGAAACACTCTGAAATGTAAAACGGAACTGCTTGCTGTACTGCTTACGAGAAACCTGCGTCGTATTGATTTGTCCGATATTTTCTCTTCAGACGACTACTAACTCAATAATTTCATTAACCATCAAATATCCTTGGCGATTTTACGTTGTTTTAATTCTAATGACAAGTTACTCGCCCAAGTCTTTCGTTTTTTCCTCATTGAATGGTGTGGCTCGTGTGAAGCTTTAGCTGATTTAGTTTGGCCATTCATAGATTTTTATAAATTTGTTACTTTTATTGGCATCTTGCCGATAGAGAATATAGCCATGCGTTTTTGTGAAATGTGCTCTCCGAATTCTTTTGAGAATTACCCACAACAGTGAGACCGTAATGGAAAACTATTCTTGGAGAAACATTATAAATGCATACTAAACATGACGTCACCTATTTAAATTGGATTGGACTGCATTATCATTGCTGCGGCTGTTGCTGCCGCTATTCTAAGAAATATGACTAAAAACTTAAAAAAGTATAGAAATGATAATTTAATATGGATGAACGCCGGGAATTTTTGCACCCCTTCATGATGATGATGTTGTGCCCAAATGTGGCCGCCAACTTAGCCTATATCTACCGGGTCCGCATATCTACAAAAAACGTATGATATTTCACATAAAACAACAAATTGGAAAGAAAAAAATATCAGCTGAAAAAAATTTATATCACTTCAATCCGGCCACTCATATCCAGTTTCGCATTTTGAGTGGATACTGTGAATAAGCCTGAATGAACAATGAGTTTGCTGGGATCTCCATATCGTAATGATGTCAAAATATCGTTGTCACAGTTTGATAATGGTCGAAACTGGATATGAGTGGTGAAGTGAAATCATTTTTTTTTTTTGCAAATGATTTATTTTTCTTTGGAGGATACTTTTCCATTGTTTTTTGTGAGTATTGGTTAATGGAAGTTCGTCTTCTGCCTTCTTGACGAGAGATAGAATACATGAGTATTTTATCCACCATCCATTTACGATTGGTAAATAGCTTATTTAATCGGCTGCCTCGTGTCAAAAATTGCTTTTACCAACTATCAATTTGTTAATTTGTTGGTCCGTTACATAAATCCAAGTAGTGAAATACTAGAATTTGCTCTCCGAGGCCAATAAAATACCATTATTGTTTAAAGTCCATTTCCGGAAAATCTTTAATTACAATTTTCCTTAACAGACAATTTTTAGTGTTGTGTTCACCAGTCTAATCAAAATTTCCCATGAAAAACTCATCTCGCACTTTCTCTATTTGATTAAGTCTTCAATATAAAACATTGCTGTATAAATTTCCTACTTTTTCCATCAAAAAATCCTAACATATCAATTATATAGCAAATAATTCTTACGTTTTACAGAACTTCTTCACATGATACTGTATATTGTAACTTTTTCATGCTCCTCACCATATTAGTGTTGCACGAAACACGCGGTACGTACACACGAGCGTGCCGTAATACAAATAATGCATGAAATCATTTATTACATGCGTAAACCTATAAACTCTTTGAGGCGCATTCATACGTAGCATGCAGGCCACATCAATCCATAATTATTGCGTGAGCAATCTCAGATAAATGAGATTATAGTACCACCGTACCACTATGTGAATTTATTACAATTTTGTTTTTTCGTTCAAAACTACGCGCTCGCACTCAATAATTCCAATCGGCATAGAAAATAAAAAATATGATGTACAATAATAATAATGATAGTACCGCGAGAGTAAGTACTCGGCACATGCATAAAACAATAGGAAACCTACTTGTTTGGCCGTGCCATGAAGTGTGAAAGTGGAGCAAATTGGATAATATGAGTGTAATTTTTGTACACCACAACAATGCAACGAATTTTGAGGTTTTCGGCTGTGTAAAATAGCCGCGCACGGCTGAAGGTTAGGAGGATATCGCAAGTATGCAAGTGTTAAATGTTGTGTTCTAAAAAAAAAAATCAATCTGGCAAGATTTTAAGGTAATTTTCGGAAGTTATGATTTAAGTGAATTTTCACAAGTTTAGATTCTGAAAGGAAATTTTCGTATAGAGAAAGTGATCTAGTCTTGTGTTCGCATATTTTTTTTTTCTAACTCTGCGGGATATGTAACGTATAGTAACTATAAAAGAATCATACATGATTTTTTTCTAGATGTATTTATCGTTATCAATCAATCAATTTTTGAAACATGTTGCGGTGAAATTGAACCATTATGCAGACAAATGATGAACAGAATACAGTACAAAGCGAAAATTTTCTTCTTCATGCAAAAACATAAAGACATGTGCCGACACTTGTAGAAAACATCGAGGAAGTCCAATTTATGAATCAAATGAAACTCCAAAACAAGTCGTGCTAGTCGTTTCGATTTAGTTTTATTGATTTTTCCGATAGTTTCTGTTCAGACTGTCTAATCAATTAATCCATTCACTATCAAAGGTCGTTGGCAAAATTCTAATGACAATTAATTTTACCAGAATTTAAAATAAGTTACTCGTTCAAGTCTTTCGTTTTATGATTTTTTCAATGAATTTGCGGCTCGCGAATAGCATGCACCTCTTTAGGCAATTCTATTTGGCTATTCACCGATTTTTAAAATACGTTTAATACGTTAATCTTCATTACGTGGATAGAGAATTTGATGTAGCCTTTCTGTGAATCATGATCTCCCAAAGTCTTTTGAGATGTCATATACGCACCAGGTACGCCAATGGAGTCGTAGTGGAAAATCTTAGATCATGTATATGCCTACACATTGCATCAGCCGTTATGTTGTCACTCCAGGAGCCCAAAAATCCTTTCAAACCGATTACATATAGTACCCCAAATATCGACTTTCGAACGACAACCATAATGTCCATTCTCAGTTTCCTTAGAGAAGTGTCCTTTTTGGTGGTCCTTACGTACATAATATCCTTTGAAAACCCAAAATGAGCACCAAATACTGCATTTTGATATGCATATCGACTATAATGCATTCCCAAAGAAAAAGGGACATTTTTTGTCCTAGAACATCTTTCTCATAACAAGTGCCGACACCAAAATAATAAGGATCGCATCACTTAACAGGGGGAGCCAAGAGAACCAATTGAAAGATAACTTTTCATTCGCTTCAACGGCGCATTTACCACTATTTCCGCAACTCAACAGTGATTGTCGATTCTTTGTAAGGACGATCAAAGAAAAATGTATACCAAATTTATCAATGATCAAACCACTGAAAGCTTCGTTAGGTTTTTGCTATGTTTTACAATGTCACATGTTGTCACGGAACAACCCAGCGTACAGATCCTAATTTCCTTAAAATAATCAGACGTGTTTTACTGTGTTTCAAATAATTATCACCAGGCTTAAAAAAATGTTTTGGACACTAATAAAAGAAAAAAAAATATGTTGCTGTGGGGACTCGAACACATTGCCCTACGCACCAAACCTGGCGGATACCCAACCAGGCTACATCGACTACAGATTGGCCCGATAAATCTAGCAATCATCACATGATCATGTTCAATCATGAACATTTTACGTTACGTACTGTTTCATTTCAACGTTCAGTGGCTGTACAACCACTGTCAACGTCTCACAATGTTCCGAAAACACAATATCATTCTTCCGTTGCCCAGAAGCTCTCCGACTAACGATGGCGATGAAGATGACGACAATGACAATTATATTCTGCCTGCATGCACCTAGTGCAGTCATATTAGCATTTCAAATAGAAAAAAATAGAGTAAGGCTAATTTTTGTGGTTTTTGAATCAGTGGGCTCCCATTTGCTAAAAAAAATTTCGATCGGAAAGGTCCCAAAAAGGACAAAATAGGATACTCTTTAATCCTTTAAGCCGGTGATGTGAATAACAAATAAAAATAACAGAACGGGAATACGATACAAGGACGAACGAAAGCACGGAGGTCGGCATGCGGGGTATCATATAAAAGGGGACGTCGAGTACATGACATTTCCGGTGTTTGTTTCCTGTTTCAAGGACCCTCAACGGAATAAATCGAGCTTAAATTGAAAATTTTCGCGTTTCCCGTGTATCTTTCCAAAGCCATAACTACGAGACTAATTCAAGTTGTCACTACTTTTATACTTTCCAGAATCTATAATAGCTGCATATTCCATCATTAAATTTGCTAAGAAAAAAGTTGACCGGAAAGCTCTGAAAAAGGACATAAAAGGACACTAATTGCACACCTTAGTCGAACGTGGGCATGTGGGGTGTCATTTCAAAGAGGATGTCAAGTAAATTCCATATCCGGCATTTGTTACTTGTTCCAAGGACCCTCAAAGGAGAAAATTGGGCTCAACTTAAAAAAAATTGTATTTCCCGTATCTGTATCTTTCTAAAGCCGTAATTTTAAATTTAAGCCGACTTATTCCATTTAGTGTCCTTGAGACAGGAAACAAGCACCGGATATGCAATGCACTCGACGTCCTCTTTGATATGACACCCCACATGCCCACGTTCGATCAAAGTGTGTGTGTGTCCTTTTTTGTCCTTTTTCAGAGCTTTCCGATCAACTTTTTTCTTAGCAAATTTAATGGAAGAATCTCCAGCTCTTATAGATTCTGAAAAGTGATAAAAGTAGGGACAACTTGAATTATTCTCGTAGTTATGGCTTTAGAAAGATACAGGGGAAACTCGAAAATTTTCCATTTAAGCTCGATTTATTCCTTTGAGGGCCCTTGAAACACAAAACAAACACCGGATGTGTAATCTACTCGACGTCCCCTTTGATATGATACCCCGGATGCCGACCTCCGACCCAAGGATTAAAGAGTATCCTTTTTTGTCCTTTTTGGGACCTTTCCGATCAAAAACCTTTAGCAAAACCGGTTGTAGATTCCTGGGAGCCCACTGATTCAAAAACAACAAAAATTAGCCTTACTCTATTTTTTTCTATTTGGAGGCCTGAATTGGGATATTTTGACTGCACTACCGACCTGTGCGAGATAATCTGTGATGATCGCTAGATTTACTTGCCATAATCGAGGTCGGCAAAGCCGAGTAGGTTAGTTGATAGGTTGGCTGCATGGGGTGACGTTTTCGAGTCGCCACAGGGGCGTTAATTTTTTTCTTTTTTAATTAGTTACCTGAACATTCTTTTGATTATGGTGACCACCATACTGAAGATATATCTAAAACGACTATTGATTTTTTGAGGAATTGATTTTCTACTCTTCGTAAATTTACGCGATAAATCGTATGCATTTTGGATGCCTCTTTTTTACGCGCGCATTTTACATGTGACAAATTCGAAAGTGCACGCATATGCAATCGAAAATTAAATTTATACCTGCTTGCCATTTGCAATTGAACCAGGCAATTTTATCAGCCATCCGTTGCACGTCTTCACGTAACTATACTGCGCTGTGTGATGACTATAGACCAGATGATGATGATCACTAAAGGTATTCGTACCGACAAGGCGCAGTGTGGTCAAGGCGGTTTGGTGGTCGTTATTGACTTTTTGGAAGGTATTGACGACGGTCTGGACCATGGTTCGAACCCCCCTGGGACATCAGATGTTTTTTCTTCTTCTTTTTTTTTTTTAATATTTTTAAACCGATCACATACAGTGCCTCAAATATCACCTTTCGAACAACACCCATAATGCCCATACTATGTTTCCTATGTTAGAAAAATGTCCTTTTTTGTGGTAATATCCTTTAACAAAACTCAAAATCAATTTGTCGTGATTTTACAAGACTCGTCGCAACGGATTCTGTATTTTGATATCCATATCCTTATACATAACATCTATAATGTATTCCCACAGAAAAAAGGACATTTTGTGTCCAAGGACATCTTCTTCATAAGAAGTGCTGGCACCAAAATATTAAGGATCACACCACTTAACTTCCATCCGAGTTTCGTCAACATCGGTCCACGGGGAGAGCCAGGAAAACCAATTGAAGGATGAATTTTCGTTCGCTTCAATGGCGAATTTACGGCTATTCCCGCAACTTATCGAAATCGTGATTGTCGATTCTGAGTCAGAGCGATCAAAGGATAATGTATACCAAATTTAGTGAAGATCGAACTACGGGAAGGTCGATTTTAAGCGTTAAACGTTTTCGTAACAGTTTTTCGTCAGTTCAAAATCGCTATTCTTGCTGAAGTCTTATAAATAATATGCATAGTAAATATTTTGAAGTCTGTTTCTGTAAAAAATAGACCGATATCTTTCCCAGAGAGAAATGATTGGATGTGTAGAGCACATTTTTTTTATAATCAAATTTCCATGAAATCCCTGTGATTTTATTCGTTTAGAACTTTGTTTTAAGCAGAAGAGTAAATAATTTAGTTAAATAATAAAATAACAAAAACAAATTTAAATGAATCGAGACAACGCATTGATCCGTTTTTCTTTTTTCAACATTTAAGTTTTAACAACCAGTCAAAATGCACCACCTCCCCTCCACACGAAGGGAAGTTATTGACGTGTGACTTAAAAAAAATCAATAGACGTGTCAACTTCATTTTTTTAAGATTATTTCTCTAAAATATCCTAGTTCCACTTGCATTTCTTTTAGAATTAAAGTAAAAAGTGAAGATGTTAAGAAAAGACAATACATAGCTCGTACATACAGATTTTTTTCTAATTATTATTATTAAAGTATTCTGTCACAACAAAATAAGGTACATCTATTTTTTAAATTTGCAAGCGAAATTCATAGTGGTCACTTAAGGAATAATGGTTCCCTTAAGAAATAAGTATGAAGCTTTAATTAGACAGTTATCATTATAATTAGAGCATTTTGTCAGGGTATATTGCACGAAATTGCACGTTTTAGGGTTTTCGAATGAAAGCGCATATTTCCATTGTTTGAGCTTCTTTTATGACATTTTTTCCAGAAATATGGAAATGTGCAAAATTTTTCCATAGACAGAAACAATAAGTTGAAAAACAATAAAACTAAACAAAATCCATCGCCATATGAAAATTTCGTCAAACGCCAGTTGATTTTCATACAATATTGCAGCTGTTCTCTCTTGAGTGCATGTTAATTAACTGGTGGTTAACTAAACTTAAATACAAATAGGAACATCTGCCCCCTAGAAAACGATGTGTGATGGATCCTAAACTAATAAACCTAATTGAAATCAGCTAATCTACAGAGCATTTTATGAGGAGAAGCTTACGTTAGGTTAAAATATTGTGTCCAGTATTTAAGTAAAAATTGTTTAATTTTTTAGAGCGAGTCATCTTAAAGTATCTATGCTTTTCCTTCGTCGACTGCTCCAATGTCTGAGCTTCTAAAAGCCTATAAAACATATTTTTTATTTGATATTACACGCAAAATGCACATTTGGGAATTTGTATTGCATGATTTTGCACGTTCCGGCATTTTCATTGCACGTTTTTTCAAATTTTTACTGCACGAAAATCCGGGCTCTAATTATAATAGATATTATCATATCCTCAAGCTTTCAATGGGACTTAACCTAGATAACAGTGACCGTATTGTGAAATCAGCGTCATTCTAAAAGTTTTGAATATCATTGAATGGATCTGAAGCACTCTTCGCCGGAGTATGCACGCACCGTTCTCCCGCTTCAGACCCGAACTGTCCATCCCCAGTATTGGTGGACCAAATCGAAATTCCAGTTTCCTTGACAACAAGTGAAAGTAATCTCAATTGAAGATCACGATTCCAAACGAATACCTGGATTCTACTCTTTCAATTGACATCAATTTCACAATTCGACATGGTCCCATTCAGGCAAAGGTCCTAGTTTTTGTAGGCAAGTGTATACTATTATAACAAAGGTTCAATAAAATATTCAAGTCGATGAAATAGATTTTAGGCAGCAGTTTTCATTTTCATTCCAAAAAACAAGAAGTTTTTCCATTTGTATGCACACACCTCTGTAATAAGCACCACGACGAGTCTGCAATTTACATACACACATATAAACTAATTGCTTGCATTGCAAGTGAAATCGATAGTCAGAAAACAAAACAGAAAAAAAAATGAAATTATGCTAAAAAATCATAAACATACAAATTGTCAAGATTGAGTTACCCATCCCTAAAAAATGAATTCCGGGCACTTAAGTAATTTAT
Organism: Microchrysa polita; assembly: GCA_949715475.1. Taxonomy (NCBI): domain Eukaryota; kingdom Metazoa; phylum Arthropoda; class Insecta; order Diptera; family Stratiomyidae; genus Microchrysa; species Microchrysa polita. Next base: position 111,148,113 of record OX454416.1, on the reverse strand, counting down.
TGGCGTAAACAAGTTTGCAGATTTAACTTAGCAATAATTGAAAATTGATTTTGCAAAATTATTCCAAAAATGTGTTACAAATAGAAAGGAGTCGGGGCAGAAATTGTCGTATATCTACTCGGGTAGATACTCATGAGCCCACGTTTGAAAATCGACAAAACTCAAAATATGCAGTCATCCTAAAACTAACTTTTTTCACTTTCTAATTAACTATGATAAATAATAACTGAGTAGGAGGCATTTTGATTTTTGGTAAAAACTTGATCAACAAATGAAAATTGAATAGCTACCCGGGTAGATACTATAAAAGCCAAGGTTAAGTCTACTTGAATTAATTCGTTGTACGTATAAAAAAATAAACTGAATAAATCAAGTACGCTTAATGATATGATAATAAAAACTAAGGGGCTTCGCCCCCTGCTCGCTACGCTTGCCAACCCCCGAGGGCGAGGCTAATTTCGGGCGCGGCCGAAATTTGGATACCCTTCGCTCTCCTTGGTCTAAACGTTTTTTCGGGCTTACCATGACTTGTATTTAATTCCCCTCCTCATTCTTTTTCTTCCGACTTGACAAAAGTGTGGGCTTATTGAAATAAGTGGGCAAATAAAAATATTTACTCAGAACATTTTATTGGGGTTGCGGGAGCATGACCCCACAGTACGATTCCATTCGTTTTGAACTTTTTTCTTGCTTTGGTAAAGACACATTAATTCAAGGTTTTGTGAAATTGGTGCAAGAAATGTTTCTTAGAAGAACCAAAATGGGGGGTTGGGTTTGTATGGCAGCCCCATGACCCCATGGTCCGATTTGATCTATTCTGACGTATATTTTGTGTCATCAATGGAAATATATTTGTGTGAAATTTGGTTAAAATTGGTGCACAAATAAAAAAGTTTTTCTTAGAAGAACCTCATTTGGGGGGTTAGGTTTCTATGGCAGCCCCATGACCCCATTTTCCGATTTGATCCATTCTTAGATATGTCTTGTGTCATCAAGAGAAACACATTTGTGTCAAATTTGGCTGAAATTGGTGCACAAATAAAAAAGTTTTTCCTAGAAGAACTTAAATTGGGGGGCTCGGTTTGTATGGCAGCCCCATGATCCAGTGATCCAATTTTAGGGATTCAAACATACAAACAGCCTGCAACAATAATAAGCACGTGTGCAAAATTTCAGCTCCGTAGCTTTTATAGTGGCTGAGAAAAACGCGCTGCAACAGACGGACAGACAGACAGACAGACAGACAGACGGACATCTTCCAATCGATTCATCTCGTCATGCTGATCATATATGTATACTTTTTATATGGTCGGAGATGCTTCCTTCAATGCGTTACAAACTTCATGACAAAGTTAATATACTCTATGAGCGAAGGGTATAATAAGATTGTCTAGATTCGCCTTAACTGGAATATATTATACAATATCCTTATTAATGTCGTATCCATATAAAGGGTGATTTTTTAGGAACTTTCTTTTTGGCAACACTGTTTTCGGCAGCTCACGCGGATTTCGTGCTTTGTGTTACTGTCAAACATGTTCAGTGTGGTCTATAATTTAATCATGAATCGACTTACAAACGAACAAAGCTAGCAGATTATTGAATTTTATAATCAAAATTGATGCTCGGTTAAGAAAGTGCATCAGTGTTCAGCGACGAAGCTCATTTCTGGTTGAAAGGATACGTCAACAAGCAAAATTGCCATTTTTGGAGTGAAAATCAGCCAGAAGCACTGCAAGAACTGCCAATGCATTCGGAAAAAGTCAGTTTGGTGTGGATTATGTGCTGGTGGCATCATTGGACCGTCCTTTTTCATAGACAACGAAGGCCGGAACGTTACTACCGTGCGATGATTACGACTTTTTTTTTTTGTCCAAAACGGAAGAGGGTAGACTTGACTGACATGTGGTTTCAACAAAACGGTGCCACATGCCACACATCACCCGAAACCAGGGCCCAATTGAAAAGCGAGTTCGGTGAACAGTTTATTTCACGTTTGGGGCCGGTCAATTGGCCGTATAGATAGTGCGATTTAACGCCTTTAGACTATTTTTTGTGGAGCTATGTTAAGGCTTATGTCTATAACGACAAGCCCGCAACGGTTGACGCACTGGAAGCCAATATTTAAGATTTTATTCGTGAGATACCGGCCGATATGTTGGAGAGAGTATGCAAAAATTGGACCCAGCGTATGAACGATTGGAGGCGCTGCGCGGTCAACATTTACATGAAACCATTTTTAAACATTTAATTATATAGATCGTTCTATCGATTAAAATAAAGATTTAATACATTCTTCTGAATGTTATGTGTTTTTTTCTTAAATCAAATCCGAAAGCTCTTAAGAAATCACCCATTAGTATCACGATGGTAGAAAAAATCAGGGCCTTTTTTGCAAGGCTCATAAGTCATAACGTATTAACATTCACAAATTTGAGTGTGTGAGTGTGAGAACCTACCTTATTTCATGTATGTACACTGCTCGTTATCAGATTAGTACACCCCTTCCCATGAATAGCTTCGGCTGATTTCCAACCAAACTTAAAGATCTAAAATTTCAAAATTGTAACTGTTAAAATTCTATTCTAATAGTGTAGTTCCTAGGTGATTTCAGATTGCAAAGTGTGGTGGAAATTTTTTGTTTTGTTTCTTATGTTTTTTTTTTTTTGGGTGCTGAGCTCGAATCCGGAGCTTCCCACCAAAATTTCGTTGCGGAACCGGGTCAAAACCGCGAAAAAAAAACCCAAAATTTTCGGAGTTTTCCCGTTTTTTTTGTTTGTAACTCCGAAAGTGTACAATCTCCATGAAAATATTAGAGAAAACATTATTGCGGGTCCAACGCGCCATTAATCATTAAAATGTGTTAAGCGGTATTGCTACAATTGAAAGTCATTTTTTGGCGTTATTTTTTTTCCAACGACATTTTGGTGGGAAGTTACGGATTTAGGTTGTGCACCCCAAAATACAGCATTTAAAAGAAAAATTCAACTTTTGCGACAAAAAATGAAAAACCGTTCAATATCAAAATTTTATTCATAATATAGGAACTATGTTAAAAATGGCAAAATTTAATTATCAATTGTAGTAATACTGCTCAACGGATTTATAATATTTATGTCTCTTTGAGTTTTGAGTAATATATTAGCTTTAATATGGATAAGGGAAAATCATTATAATGCAGAAGAGGGATCAAAAATTGAAGCTTGCAAAGAGTCAAGGCGGTAAAAAAGTGAAATTTCAAGAAAAAATAAAAAAAGGCATAAGTAGCGTTAAGGTAAAAATAATAGAGGCGATAAAAATTGATATTGATACTAAAGCTGATATACTACTTAAACAAAAAATCCTCAAATGTGGAAGATTGACCAAAAAGAAATTGCGCGTGCTATCCTCCTGATGACAAATTTTAAATTGATATTTTGTGTGTTCTTTTCGGCACGCCCGCGCCCTGTGGCTCACTTGGTTGAGTCGCACTCTAGTAATTTAGAGGTCCGGAGATCGAATCTCGGCTTGCAACATTATATACACTCCGAAACTCTATATGCAATGTAAAGTTGACTCGAAGTAGCCTTTAAACGGCTGAGTGAACGCACCATGCCCCACAAGGGGTACAGAGAAGAAGAAGATTTTGTGTCTTCTTTTCGAAAAACAATTATAAAACAATATTGAAAAATGGAAACCCACCGTGCTCTTTATGTAGAGTCAGCCAGCAAGGTTAATATATTTCTAGGTTCCACCATGGTATATTAGGTACTTTGGTTTACCTTGACATATTTCACTATGTTTTTGGATAACAGTGTTGGTTCTTTCGTTGCAAGTCCGCGCACTCTCCAGGACGATTTTTGGTAAACAGTTTTGGGTTCAGACTGACTCGGATCACTTTTCAACGACTTTGACAACGGGCCACGAAAAGGAAGAAAGTGTCCAACTTAATTTTTACGTGGGCCACATTCTTGGTTTGAAAAACGATGGGGGCCAAGCATTTTAATGACAGAGGGGACGTTTTTGCATGCTTTTTTATTGTTTACAATTAGACTGAGGAGAGTGAAGGGTATCCAAATTTTGCCCGCGCCCGAAATTAGCCTCGTGAAATGAAATCCGTTTTAAAAATAAAATAAATAACAGGCGCGACAATCCAACAATGGACTAAGGCCGCAGGATGTGTTAGTGACATCCTATTTCCAAGATCTTATCTGCTTTTGTTGAGGTAATGAGATCAGCATCACGCTCAGCAGTGTTATTTATCCCCATAAATGGGTACTCGTTTAACATCTGAGTGAGATCATAGTCCGTCACAAGCTCGTGAGTTCGAAAAACACCATGGAACACGGTGAGATTCGAACTCATGACCCTGTGCACCGAAGGTGCGCGCACTAACCGCTAGACCAGCCAGACTATAGTCGGTCTCGTTTTAATTCACTTAAATACAACGACACCAAAACCCTGTGGCCCTTTTACAATATGAATGGCGCTGATTAATTTTGCGGCTAGGAACTTCTCAGGTCCAGATACTTTTGATAAAATGATTAATAACGTCAGTCAACATAATCTGAGCCTTCGAAGCTATTCGTATAATTAGAGCTGTTTCCCGTTATGATTTGTACGTCGCTCAGTTAGTGTTAGAAATGAAATCCGTTCACCGAGGTGTTTGGACGATGGAACTCGTATGTAATCGTATTGATCGATCCTGGGAAGGTAGGGCGCATATCATATAATGAACCGCATCGTCTGGCCTTTTTGTCCTTTTAGCGTAGGACCGCACTGCTGAAGGCAGCATTTTGTTTTCGTCGCCACGAATCTTTAAACATTCCCCGATTGTCCCAATTACAATCCTGATATTTATTGACTCTGAGGTTTTAAATAGCTTTCTAAAAGTTACTTTAAAAAATTAATGTTGAAAAAATTGCAGGAGCTTCTACTGAACGATTTTACAGAAAAGATTTATATTGATTTCAATCACCTTATGTAAGTGAATCTCTCTCTTCTGCTTTGAAATAGTCTGTCCTCTCAGCAGTGACGTTGTCTTACCAAATACCTATATTAGAGGTGGGTCGGAACCCTACTCCCTTTACGAAAACTTGAAATTAAAAATTTCATTTAAGCTGCCATTCTTTCTTTCTTTGTATGCAGTATGAATCGTATCACGTTCACTTCGCCTGAATCTTTTGTTTTCAAAAACTTGCTTTCATCGCAATTTTTTCATTGCGACTAGCTAATTTGAGCTATATTTAGGACAACTGTCATAATTCAGGAAATAGTATTTATCTAGTGGTCGGCTATACATTTGCGAGATATTCTTCTATGATTCACACAATATTTCTAACTGTGCATTATTCTAGCTTATAAGATTTTCAAAATAGACATCAAACAGCTAGCGGTTAAAAAATGAGCTCCGTCAAGCCATAAGCTTGAGGGCAACAAGAGAAAGCCAACTACTCCGCAGAATTTAATGAAAATAGCACTGAAGCCAAATCATTATACAGGGTGTCACGACTCATGGTACATACGATAATGGGTGATAGTACAGCTCATTTGGGTAAAATTAATATTCTACATGACCCCTCTATCTATAACAGTTATAAGTTATAGCATTTTTTGTAAATAGTGTCAAAAAGGTCGACTTGACGACCAAAATCATTATTTGCCCCTCTCCCAAATATTTAATCCGAGATTTGACTTCAATTTCTGAAACGGCCACAAAATTCTACATAAAATAACTGTTCTCCCATTTAAATAATTTTAACAGCTGCTCAATTAGTACCATTCAAACTCGGTCGCAACTGTGCCAAAAACGCACATGTGGTATTATTCATATTGCCCTTTCGCACTTAAGCAAGTTAAGCTGCCGCCCCCTCAGTAGCTTCCTGACTTGAGGTGACTGTCAACACCATCCACAGCAGTCGTCTCTCAGACGTCCTCATGAGTAGTAGTAAGTCACGTGGCCAAAAAAGCACATTGCGACCGATCTCGTTGCATTTTACAAGGAACGTATTCTCAAATTGTTCTTCATGCATTCATATAAATGAATTATATTTCATTCATTTATATAACGTTCTTTTGTCATTTTTTGTATGAAGTTTTATTGGACCACGAGGTGTGCATCGATCGTACACAGTTTCGACGCAACTAATGATGTTTTTATTAATTTTTTTTTCGGTTTCCATACTGAAATGTCAATGGAAAGGTTTGATTTGAGTAATCCGGCGTATTTAGAGGAGATAATGAGGATGATAGCTGATGATGAGGATGATCTAGTAGAAAACGAGTATTAAGGAGGAGAAAGTGATATTGCCTCAGAAGATGATTTGGAAGAAAGAGAAGAAGATACGGCTACTGAACAAGAATGTTCTGACAATTCTGATGATGGAGATGTTTGTGATAATGATGCAGAAGGAAATCCATTCGCATTGGGGAGAGATAAGAAGACTAAATGGTACAGGAAGCCACCAATGAAATCGAAGCGCAGAGGACCAGAAAATATCATCACTCACCTACCAGGAGTCAAAGGAGCTGCTAGGACTGTTGGAATCATTTCTTAACTGAGGACATGCTTGATTTGATTGTGAAATACACCAATCAGTACATCGAGAGCGTTAAGCGAAACTTTTCCAGAGAAAAGGACATAAAGCCAACAGATGTTACTGAAGTGAGGGCACTCATCGGTTTGCTATATCTAGCAGGTGCAGGTTTGGAGGAACTATGGGGCAGAGAGAATGATGGAATCGAAAAGTTTGGCCTTGTAATGAGCCTCAGACGGTTCAAAACATTGATCCGCTGTCTTCGTTTTGACGACCTACAATCCCGAGATCAACCAAAACGTTATGACAGAATCTGTCACATTCGTGAAATCTTTGAAACATTTGTAAGTAATTGTCAACGGAATTACACGTGTGGGGAGAACGTCACTATTGACGAAATGCTCCCTGGCTTGAGAGGTAAATGTCCGTTCCGTCAATACATTCCCTCAAAACCAAACAAATATGGGATCAAATTGTTCGCTCTCGTTGACTCTAAAATGACCTACACGTACAATATGGAAATATATACTGGCTCCCAACCTGAAGGTCCTTTCGAGGTGAGCAATAAACCAGTTGATGTCATAAAACGAATGGCTGAGCCCATATTGGGAACCGGGCGAAACATAACCGCTGACAACTGGTTCTGTGACTTCTCGCTAATTGATCATCTCAAGAAACAGAAGCTAACCTATGTTGGCACTGTCCGAAAAAATAAGAGAGAGTTACCACCAGACTTTTTGAATGTAAAAGGAAGAAAGCAGTACCACAGCATGTTTCGGTTCAGTGATGGAAAAGCCCTGGTTTCGTATATCCAAATTGAGCGAAAAAACGTTATCCTGGTTTCATCCCTTCATAATGACGACTATGTTGATCCTTCATTTGGAGAAGCAAAGAAGCCGGAGATCATCACCTTCTATAACGCAACCAAAGGTGGGGTAGACACTGCTGACCAGATGTGTGCAACTTACAACGTCTTCCGTAACAGCAGCCGTTGGCCAATGGTCATCTTCTATACGGTCCTAAATGTGGCTGGGATCAACTCCATCATCATCTACCTTGGCAACTGTCTTGAACCAATGCGTAGGAGGTTGCTTCTAAAAAAAATTATCACATGAGCTCACTCTTCCACAGCTGCAGAGAAGAAGCGAGAAGAAGCTTGGAATCCCCTCAAGCCTCCAGATCAACACCAATGGGCATGATGTTGATATTTGTGAGGACCCAAACCAACCCAAAAGGCTTAGGTGCATTAACTGTACTGCTGAGACTGGTCTGCGAAGGCTTACAGTACTGAAATGCATGATATGCAAGAAACCGATGTGCAACAGCCATGCAAATAAGTGCTGCGGTGAATGCAAAACTGCCGTCTTTCCAACTTTTTCGGAGGACCGTTCAGAGGGAGAATCTGAGTCGAACTAATTGCACACACATCTAATTGGAGAACTTTGTTATTTTTAGTTTCTGTTTAAATATTTTATTGACATTTTAGGCCACCTTTCTGAAAGACTATTTTTTTTTTAGTAAAAAAAAGGTGAACTTTGTACTTTTTTGTATTTTGAATAATAAAATTTTTCTTTGTTAAATTTATTGTTTTTCTATCCTTTATGTAGATCCTTAAGGTGGTATGTGCGAAGGGACACACCCAATATCTGAGGTGGGCGGGATTTACAGCAATTTTAATGCGTGTGCTTTTTTGGTACATTGCGACCGACTGAAGCCTCGCAAAAGTTACGACCGACGGAGGGTTAAAGAAATTCGAAAATTGATATTTTCTTGTAAATTCAAATTGTAAAATCGTAACGGTATTTTGAACTGACAAATGTGCAAAGTTTACAAAAGTTGTGTCATTATGTTAGCTTTCGAACGACATATAAAAATTAGGGTCTTAGGATTTGAAAAATTGCATATCTTAGGTACGTGTTAAAGAGAAAAAAACGTGGTTCCAAGAGAAAGCCAAAGTAAACGTTTCCACAATTTTTATACGAGTTTTATTTAGTTAACAAGATTTTTTTTAAATAAAAAACGAAAAAAAAACACGAGACCGAGGTTAATTTCTGACGCGGCCGAAGCAAGTCGAGGTTTCTGACACTATTAACAAAAAATGCTATAACTTTTTAGTTAAAGATAGAGGGGTCATGTACTATCCTATGTACCATGAGTCGTAGGACACCCTGTATAGTAATTCAGAAAACACCGTCTTCGAAAATCAAATAAACATAATGTTTATTATTATTCTGTAGGCGACTTGAACCATGGATAATATTTCTCCAGTTTTCGGTATGATTTGCGTGGTACGTCTGTAGATGAACCTCGTTTTAACGTTGTGGAAATTATTCCTTAAAAAACTTAGAAACATCGGAATTTTGTCATTATTCTGATTTAACAGTAGTTGCAGAGGCAAGCTATCATATCCGGGTTACTTGTTGAAATCTTTCGTTTTTTTTATTTTTGAAACCCGACATTGTCGAGTGTTTAAAATTGAACTACAGTCGAGACTCGATAACTCTAACCTCAACAACTCGAATACCTCAATATCTCGAAGAACTCTTCCAGTCCCACGAATTTTCTATGGAAATCACGGCATTCCAAACTCGATAATTCGATTGAATGTATACATAACTCGAATACAAATTCGGCCAAATCAATAGGCATAAACCTCTGTTACTCGAAGAAAATGGTTTGAAAGCCTCTATAACTCGAACTAAAAAGCCTATTCAACATAAAAACATGGAAAAACAGAAAGCCTCTACAACTCGAATTTTAATTGCTTTAGAGCCCTTACTACTTGAAGAATTTTACAGTTTAACATTGAATGCATTTAAGAACAAGAATGCGAATTTACAGAAACGAGAAAAGCAACACGAATTTTGATGCTTTTAGAGTCTCCGCTGCTCCGGAAATTCCGTGCAAAATGCAAGCGGGTTTACGGAAGGAATTTGTCATCTTTCAGTTTGTTTGGCGTCTAATGCTTGTGTCTCAACCTGAGAATTTGTGTTATTGCTTAAAATCGTCCTGTGAATTTATCTAGTTTACTATAATGACTGCAAGAAATGTAATACACTTTCTCTTTCGGGTAAAGGCCGCTTAATTGAAGCTGTAAAAACCGAGGATCGCGTTCGAAAGCTGAAATCGCGGCCAAGCTCAAAATTCCAGCGAATACATTGTCAACGATTTTAAAAAACAAGGACAAAGTTCTGTTAAGAGCCAATGCACATCGAACGGTCCGAAAAGATTCGTTTCGGTTCAAAAAAGCTGAATCTCCGGACATAGATAAATGTTTAGTCCAGTGGTTTGAACAATGTAAAAGAAAGAACGTTAGGCACTGATGAAAAAAAAAAGCTTTTTATTTTGCCCAGAAATTGAATCATCCAGTATATCCAGTAAAACTTAGAAACATCGGAATTTTGTCATTATTCTGATTTAACAGTAGTTGCAGAGTTGAAACCCGACATTGTCGAGTGTTTGAACTAATCCCAAAATATTTGATTAGTATACGTATAAGATTATCATAGCAATGGAAGTTCAAGGTTTGGGATGGATACAGTTGGATTTTCTAAAATTCTTTATTGTACATAGTTAGTCTATAAGAGGCGAAAACATATAAAAATGGTTTGCCCATTTTTTTTTTAACTTTGTTAACTATCGCATCGACCGACATAAAACCGACTTTCGTGACGTCATGATTTTCATAATTATTTGTTTTGAAGTTTACATCCAGACAGCAACCCGCGTCTTCGAAAACCGATTGTTACCCTAGTTACGCGACAGGTCGTGTGGTTGTAATTTGCCCCTTTCAATTTCCACCGACAAGTCAATTGATCGATTGACTACTTATCTGCAGACCATGATGATCGTCGTCATCCTCATGTATTGTGTTTTTAGGTTTCTAGATCAACGATTCAAATTCACCGATTCTTCTTCATCGTAAGATAATTTTTTTTTTGTTACTGTACAATCTGTACTGTGTGATTTTCAAAATAATCCAACATTTCGTGGCATGATACCAATAAATTAGGTTCACGGACGTTATGGTCTTTTTTTGTTCCTCATCACATTGCACTTAATATCAAGACCCAGACATCGTCGTTCGTCAGGTGCACAATACAAAAAAAGAATTTATTAAGTTTTTATTCTCAGTGTATCGGTCAAAGCCCATTTGGCACAGCGGGAAAATTCAATTGAAAGTGGCCAAAGTTGGTTTTTGTTACCATCTCCTAAGCACAGCCCATGCTCTTTATAATCTTTTACTCCAATAGCACTCTCTTTGCTCGGAAAGCATGAAAATTGTTATAGACATGATGGTCGGCAATGTGCCAACATTAGACTCGATATTAGTCTTAAATCTATATCTCCTGAGTGAAATATAGTTGTAAGAAGAAGACGACGAAAAAAAGTACGAATTGAGATTCTATCTTCTGACGAGGTAATCATATGAACATGTTTTGCATGAGCGATGATGCATTGCATTCAGATTACCTCGCATCGTGTGGTGTGGTGCGCGGTTGCAGCACGGGAATATATATAATGAGAAAGTACGGCAAAGCAATAGACTACTTTAGAAAACCCTCTTTACGGCTCCAACGCCCATGTTTTATGGATTGAGAACATTATAGCCGACTATATGAGGTGCAGACAAATAAGCCTCGATAATCATCAACGGGTATACATCATTGAAAGCTTGGTAATAGGCAACTTTTTTCGTTCTTGAATACACCAAAAAAAAAAAAAAACATTTTTGAAAAGAAAAAATCTTAACGTCCCAAGATTAAGGCCTGTTGAATTTGTGGCATAGTGCGGAAAATTGGAGCTGCACTTACCGCATATGGATTTAGATCGGACGCGCAACCTCTCTCTAATTGCTGCACGAGAGTGCGTCACGGAGTTGATTATTAAATTAATTATGTAAATATCGTATAAAAAGAGGGCGGAAATTGTTCTTTCCGTTCATGTACATTGCAGAGAAATGGGAACGTTAATGGACGTCATTCGATGACATTCGATGGACATCGCAACATTAAACGGCTCCCGTTCAAAGCAAAAACGACCTACGTCAATGTCATGCTATAGCTTAGCTGCAGGCATACCTGTTCGGATCGTTTTGAAGTGTCTCGTGTAGATATCTTCTACAGTAGCAAATATCTGTCAGTATGTTGTCTCCATGTCGCTGGCCAGCATGTTGCACTGACTAATTTACCGAAAATTATTGCCAATAAGAATCCGCGCCGCATGCAACATGACACACAACATTCCTGACAAAAAAGTAAAAGTAGAACCAGTAGCATAGCATCTTTTTTTCTTTAAATTGAATGAACGATACTTTACAGTATCTTAGATCAAATCTGGCGGATGAAACTAATTTCATGATTGAGATTGGATACTAAACATAAAAGGTGAGATGTTCCATACGTACAAGTATCAATAGCAAACGGGTGTCTATCTCTGCACCAGAGTGCTACCGAAATGGGAAGAGGAGAGAAAGGCCCGCCGCGCTAATCTGCACCGTATAGTATAGCAGCATTAAGTGTATAAAAGAAGATACATATATGGATAAATTGTTAGTAATTGTAATTAACTTCTTAAAATCCAAGTAAATTGCTATCAGTGTCAAGATAATTGTCGGTCTACGTTAGAAAGTAACATTCTCCCTCTGTGATATGTATACATTTGAAATAACTATCGTATCGCGCGAGATATTTTGATCGACCAGGTGCACTAGAAGAGATATTGCATAGAGTCGTAAATTGACCCCTAGGCTAATGAAAAATCAGATCGGATTCTTGTAATCGGAAAACCATTAAACTTTTTTTTTCATCTGATTTTTTTCTATTTTGTATAGTACCAATAATTGTGTTAGATAAGTGGTTAGTATAATAAAACGTTTACATCGACGGTAATGATGATTAGGTCGGGAGGAAATTGTAAAGAGAATTATGATAGGCTGGACAAAGAACATCTTCAGAAGAAGGTTGATTTCACTCTTTTTGGAGTATTTTGTGTTGATCGTGTTGTATCATTACATTAATCGATAGGTGGTGGTAAAATTTATTCAAAGTAAACGTATAAGAAAGATTTAAGACAAATGAATTATGAACTTTATTATTTTTACAATATGTATATATTTAAAGGAAACTGCGGTATTTTCGAACCGCGTCGTAATTCCTCGTGTAATTTATAAAAAAATTGCAAACTTCAAACAGTACATATTTCCAAAACTCACTAATATGTGCTCTCAGAAAATATTGTATTTTGGAAATTTATGGGCTACGAGAAGCTTGTTATTTTATTATTCGGGCTACTTTAATTTTGGAGATATTGAAGTTTCAGTAGTCAGAGGATCGGCATTTTTTCAGGTACTTCGAACTTCCCATAAGCGGACACAATTGGGGAATTAAATTTTGTCCGCTTATGAGAATGTTTCAGAAAGGTATACGAATTTATACAAAAGTCTTAGACCCCGCTCTGCAAATCCATTCAAAAACCGCGATATCAATTTGTAGACTCGATGTTCACAAATATAATTTTTGGTCACTTCATTATCATGCTCTGAAAACTTAAAGAAAAAATAGTCCATTCAAAATATCCCAATTCAGGACACCACATAGAAAAAAAAAGAGTAAGGCTAATTTTGGTTGTTTTCGATTCAGTAGGGTGCCAGGAGTCTAAAACTCATATTGCTAAAAAAAACTTGAACGGAAAGGTCTAAAAAAGGACACTAATTAATCCTTGATCAGAGGTGGGCATACGGGCTGTCATATCAAAGGAGACGCCGAGTCCATTACATATCCGGTGTTTGTTTCCTGTTTCAAGGTCTTCCTTTCCCTCAGTACCGTATAGCCCCACGTGGGGTCATGGTGTGTTAACTCAGCCGTTTACATTGCATATATCATTTCGGAGTGTATATAATGTTGCAAGCACTATATATTCCTATCCGCACATGTACGGAAATTTTGACTACGCCGAGATTCGATCTCCGGATCTCTAGATTACTAGCATCGTAGAGTGCGACTCAACCAAGTGAGCCACAGAGCGGGTTTCAAGGACCCTCAACGGAATATATCGGGGTTAAATCAAAATTCTTGAGTTTCCCGTATACCTTATCATCTGTATCTTTCCAAAGCCATGACTACGCGACGCGAATAATTCAAATTGTCGCTACCTTTTTAATTTTTTAGAATCTATAATTGCTGAAGATTCTACCATTAAATTTGCTAGAAAAGTCAAGTGCATTGCATATCCGGTGTTTGTTTACTGTTTCAAGGACACTAAACGGAGTAAATTTGTCATCTGTCTGACTGGAATAAATGGTGCCATATCAAAGGGAATGTCGAGTATGTATATGATAGATATTTCAGGTCATTTTAATCTATAGAAATTAGTAATTGTGTTACTTATTTTGCTAAGAAAAAATCTAGCGGAAAGGTTTGAAAATGAATACAAAAAATATTTCTCAGACAGACGATGGACGTGCGGGGTATCATATTAAAAGGGAGGTCGAGTCAAGACATCTATTGCTATTTCTTCAGTTATTTTAGATTCTAAAATGTTAAGGAAGTAGTGGCAACTGCAAATATTTGCATAGCTATGTCTTTGAACGATTCAGATGATAAATTACGGAAAACACGAAAACTTTTCATTAACACGCAATTTACACTCTGTTGAAAGAAAAATTCCGGATATGTAATGTACTCGACGTTCTCTTTGATGAAACACCCCGCATATTCACGTTCGTTCAAGGGTTAATTAGTGTCCTCTTATGCAGCGTGTCCGGAAACTGCCGCGTAAACGCACCGGATTGCGATTCTTTATGTGATTTACCGCAAAAAAGTTGTAGCGAACATACCCCCTTAGCTTAACCCTTTAGCTGCCACAAGCATTTGAAGATTTTTGAAAAAATCATTTTCATGTACGACTAAAACTTCAATATCTCTCAAGCTAGACTAGCTAGAATAGCAAAATAAGATGATTATTACAGCCAACAAATTTACCTAAGGTTTGGTTTTTACAGAACTTCAAAGTAAAATTTTTGTGATTTGACCCAAAAACAATATATTTTTCCATTTTTTTTTTCATTTCAATTTTCTCCAACTTCTGCCATTCATTATTTCTAACAGTTCTGATGCCGTAACTGCGGAAAACTAGGGTTAATTTTGGATCGATTTTGATATAATATGAATAAATTTTACTAAATTGCAGATCTTTAGGGGCAATTGAATTGAATTGAAATCGAGCTAAAATTAAGTCTAGTTCTCTGCACTTAAGGTTTAAAACTGTTAGAAATAATGAAGCTAGGATAAAATGAAGTAAGGAAGAAATAATCGTTAGACTATCCGACAATTTAAAAAAAAAACAGAAACAAAACAAACAGTTCGTCGAACACCCACCCAAGGATAGACTCAAGCGCAAAATGACACGAGCCATCCGTAACACCAAGGTAGACGAATATCTTCAAACCACCACCACTGAAGTAGCCAATGCCATAAAAAACGCCAAAAACTCAAAGGCGCTTGGACCGGACGGTATAGCAATGATAATGCTCAAACACCTCGACACACCGGCCATATAGTATATCACTGCCACGATGAACCTTTCACTTAGAACATTCATCATACCAGAGATTTGGAAGAGAGGCCGCATTATTCCTATACCCAAACCTGGCAAACAACACTCCTTAGGAGAATCCTACCGCCCGATCACGCTTTTATCTCCTGTAGCAAAAATACTTGAAGCATTGATACACAAAACTCTTACGACGCACATACAACTCGCCAATCATCAACACGGCTTTAGGAAAATGCACAGCACCACCACTGCATTAGACCGAATCATGTCTATGGTCTTAAACGGAATGAACCAACCAAACCCGTTTAAGCGCACCATCCTAGTTGCTTTGGATCTGTCGAAAGCGTTCGATATGGTGAATCACTCGCTCCTACTGACAGACCTCAAAAACTCATCCACACCGTCGTATGTAGTTAAATGGATCGCAAACTACCTTGCCGGACGTCAATCCAGCACTGAGTTTAGAAATGGGAAATCTAAATTAAGAAGGATCAAACAAGGAGTACCACAGGGCGGAGTTCTTTCCCCCACTTTGTTCAACCTCTACGTGTCAGGGCTTCCCACCCCACCTGAAGGAATCGACGCTGATGATTGTACCATCCTGACATCCGGCAACGATATCTCAGACATGTGCGACCGTATCAACGGCTACTTAGAAGAGCTCAACACCTTCTTCATTAGCAAGAACCTGAAGCTATCAGCACCCAAATCGTCGGCCACCCTCTTTACCACGTACAACCAGGAATACAACCTACGGCTAGACATTAGTGTAAACGACACCGAAGTCCCCACTGTCCGTCATCCCAAAATCCTCGGCGTCACAATTGACAATCACGGCATTTTCAATAGCCACGCCGACAATATATGTGACAAATTGAAGAGTAGAAACAAGATCCTAAAATCTCTCGCTGGCAGCAAATGGGGAACTGATAAAGAGACATTACTCACCACTTACAAAGCCATCGGTCGTTCAGTGGTAAACTACGCCGCACCCATATGGACAAACAATCTCTGCAACACTCGATGGAAACGACATGACATCACAAGATCACCTCCACCAAGAAAGTAAGCTGCTTAATCTAAAAACTCACAATGAGCTACTCGCAAAGCAATATCTTGTTGGTTGCTATCGTAGTCAACACCCAAATTTCGATCTTATGGACAAAACCCCACCTCCACGTCATGTTAGACGTACATTAAGGGACAAGGAAAGGGAAGTCCAAAGATTCAAAAGAGTTCCCCTCGATAACACCAACAACTACAAGGCGGCTCTAAAGCAGTTGCATACTAGCGAGGTAACAATAGCCACGAATGATCTGTCATTAAACCGTGTCCTTCGAGCTCGACCACCAGATATCTCCAATGACGAACTACAGCTACCTAGAGCCACACGTACCACCTTGGCTCAGCTTCGATCTGGATGGTGCTCCAGACTAAATTCATATTGGACCCGTATCGACAGCACCATTGCAGACACTTGTCCAGCATGTGGAGCCAGCCCGCACAACGTGGACCACCTTTTCAACTGTAATGCCGCACCAACGCATCTAACACCCATTGCGCTTTGGGAAAAACCAATTGAGGTGGCAACCTTCTTAGGCCTCGAACTTGAGGAGAGAATGCCAACCATTTACGAATGACACTAGTTCCCCCCCCCCCCCTTACTTGCGCGGCTACAACAACAACAACAACAATTTTTAAAAGAATCGTACGAGCACCTCACCTTGGCAGAAGTTGGAGAAAATTGAGATAGAAAAACATATGGTTTTTGGTCAAATCACAAAAATTTGATTTTGAAATTCTGTAAAAACCAAACCTCTTATCCGATTTTAGTGCCATTAGTTTTATTTTTTAGATAAATTTGTTGGCTGTAATAATCATCTTCTTTTGCTATTATAGCTAGTCTAGCTTGAGACATTGAAAATTTAGACGTACAAGCAAATGATTTTTTCAAAAATCTTCAAATGCCTGTAGCAGCCAAAGGGTTAAGCTAAGGGGGTATGTTCCGTACAACTTTTTTGCTGGAAATCACATGAAGAATCACAATCCGGCGCGTTTATGCAGCAGTTTCGGGACACCCTGTATACTTTATCAGAGCTTTCCGATTAAAAATTTTCTTAGCAAAATTAATGGTAGAATCTTTAATTAGGTATTACAGATTCTATTATTAGATTCATTGGTTAGCAACTTGAAATATTCGCGTAGTTATGGCTCTGGAAAGACACAGATGATATATTACGGGAGAAACAAAAATTTTTCATTTGAGTGCGATTTTATTTTTTGAGGATCCTTGAAACATGTAACAAACACCGGATATGGAACGTACTCGACGTCTCCTTTGATATGACACCCCACATGCCCACGTTCGATCAAGGATTAATTAGTGTCCTTCTATATCCCGTTTTTCAGAGCTTTCCACAGCATTTTTTTCTTAGTAAATTTAATGGTAGAATCTACAGCTATTACAGATTCTGAAAAAGGAAAAAGGTAGTGATAACTTGAATTATTCCCGTAGTTATGAAATACGAATATTTTCAATTCAAACGCGATTTATTGGAACAGGAAACAATCACCGGATATGTAATGCACTAGACTTCCCCTTTGATGTGATACCTTGCAAGTCGACCTCCGATCAAGGATTGAATAGTGTCCTTTTTGGGACCTTTCCGATCAAATTTTCTTTAAGCGAAATGAGCTTTGGACCCCGGGGACCCCACTGATTCAAAAACAACAAAAATTAGCCTTACTCTATTTTTTTCTATTTGAAAGGCTAAAACTATAATAATCTTTGTGGTGATGATTGTGTTGCCTCTAAAGGTGAATGGTTCGCAATAGTTAAAAACAAAATGTTATGTGCATAAAACCAATATATTTCAGGCCGGTGTGGGCCCATCTTCAGTGTTATTACAATCTTGAGAACTTAGATGTAATTAAAAATTTATGTGGAAAAACAATAAAACAAAAAAAGTGCATCACCATTTATGGAAATGTCATCAAATGCCGGTTGATTTTCATACAATTTTGCAGTTGTTGTGTGTAGAGTGCATGTTAATCTGGTGGTTATAACTGATTTGAGTTCAGTGTAGGAAAATCTCCCTCTATAATTTCTCGAATTAGATAAACCCAAAGGTTGAGCGATGGATCCTAACTAAATAAAAACCGGTTATGTATTTGGAATGGAATTTGGAATGTGCTAATCTAGACAGCATTTGATGGGAAAAAGTTTATGTTAGGGTAAAATATTGAAAGTGCCCCGCTTTTTAGCCTTGAAGCGGGCGCGCGTTCGGTAATCTACCACCCTGATCATATAAACACGCATAGCTTTTCCCCCGTTGGCCAGATCGAGGTGGGAGAAGTATGTATTCTTGAGTCATCTACTGTTATAGATACGATACAATAAAATTTTGGGTAAATTTTACTTTCCATAACTTTCCAGCGGTCGTCAAACGTTCGGGGATTGTATATTTTGGTACACTGAACCAAATATTTCTTCATATGGACGAATTTTTTTTCGTAAAATTTTGAATAAAATTTTTATTTGATTTGAATAATAATTTGTTGCATTGAAAAAGTACGGGTACATTTTTAGAAAAAAAGTTGCATATTATTCAATATGAAAATTTTGTTTTTCGTTTTATCAAATTAACTAAATTTTCATCAGTTTTATTACTATTCGCTTACAATTTTTAATCAATTTGAAGAAATCGCACTTTGTAAAAGTTTTTCTTCGTATAGAAGAAATTATTCAAACTGACGATTTGTTTGCGCTAAATTATTGAAAGCAATTGTAAGATTGACAAAAGTTCGTCAAAATAACAAATTCACAATTTGTCAGATTCGTCAAAAGGATAAAACTTAATCAAATGGAAGAATAGGATCATTCTTATATTTTATATATATTATATTTTATCACAGTGAATAATTTAGTCATATTGATAAAATCAATTCTTCAATTCTTCTCTTTTACGAAAATTCTTCACACTGATGAATTTATAGTAACGCATTTTCTGTTTATTTTCGATTTTCTGAGTAATTTTTGCCTTTAAATTTTAATGGAAATCTCAATTCCAAAAAGAAATTTTTTCATACAATTTGTCAGAAAGAAAAAAAATAAAAAGTGTCCTGGCCGAGTCTCAATAAGGCGTCCGCCATGCAGTGTGTATCAAGTAGTGCTTGTCTTGAGAACATTGGAAGTGTATTTCCTTTCTGGCGCAATGGCAGTGTGAGTGGACTGGCACGCAAGCGGACCGAGTTCTTGAAGACATATAATAATAAATGAAATTAGTTTCAATACGAATAAGACAAGACGCAATGTTAATTTTTATATTTAAAAAAAAAATGAAAATTTCTTCATATTGACAAATTATTCATCAATTTACAATAATTTCGTAATTATTCAATATGACTATGGTATTCTTCAATCCAAATAACAGCTTCATTGACCGTATTTTGATGAAATATTCTTCATATTAAATGTAAATTCGTCGAATTTACGAATTTTTTGGTTCAGTGTATATAGTTGTGCTCAAAATGTGTGTGCTCTGTGTAATATCACTGAAGTGACATGCTTCGCTAAAACTGCTGAACTTGTTTTATTGTTCACCAAATAATACTTTTTATGATGATAACTTATTTGGGACATGCTCTTCTTTCAATTTACCATAATTACAAGAATGGAAGTTCTACGGTTGAGCGCAAATGGAGAGGAAAAGACGAGGGCGGTAAATTACCACCGCGCGCCCGGTAATGTCACAATAAATTCGCGCCCGCTTGAAGGTTAAATAAAAAAAGTTTCTAAAATTTGAGATTTTTTTCGTAAACAAGCTGGCCCGGCGAACTTCGTACCGCCCCACCTTTTAAATGTTATCATTTTGGCAGATGGGGTAAATTCCAATTCGTTCAGGAAGTATAGAGAAAAGTATGAGAAAATTATCTGCTTTTATAAATTTTCTCTTGGCCAATTTTCCAGAGGTGTTAATAGCAATTTTGTTGATGCGGGTGGAAGCCATTCAGGGGAGAGGGTCCATTCAGTGAATTTCGTATCGCTCGCCACATCCTTTGATTTGTTATAAAATGAACTCAATTATTTATTTGTTTAGGAAAAGAAAATGAAATAAGTAGTTTAAATTGGTAAATGCATTTCCATGATATTAAAACTAAAGGTTAATTCGTTTTATTGCAATCGAAATGATACAGAAACAGGTGTCATTTTAGTACTTTTTCATTGCTTCCAATGGGCGTTTGTGCGCCATTGTACATTCATGTCAAATTATTATTTTAGCTGCGGCCAAAATGTTTGCCATTTCTCAGTGTTCGGCAATGTTACATATCAGTGTTTCAGTTGCTTGAAGGCTTAGGGGCAATTTAAACTCAGAATGGCATTCGACATTATTTCAGTAATGTAACAGCAATCCCAGACGAAGCAACCGCTACTCCTATTTCGGATCTCGCACGAACAGTGGCTAAAGCCAACGACTTAAGGAATGTCTTTCCTATTTCTCCGGGCGCATTGATAAAATATAATCCATCATTTCCATCGTCAATCGCTTTCATTAGCCGATCGTAGACATCCTTTTGTTCAGAGTTCAAAAGTACCAGATTTTTTTGAACTGATTGATCGTATTCGCGTTCACGTTCCATTTATCGATTGAAACCATCATGCATTCGGCAACATGACATTGGCATTCCTCACTTCACTAATTAAGATCCGCACATATGGTACCACATGTCCTCGATCAAAATTAGTGCTTGGTTTTTTATCTCCTCATACACTTCGAGAGAGGGTTTCTTTAAACTGATACGCATACTATGCAAAATGTCTTCCGACATGTCATCCTTGTACTTATTCAACAGTTCATGTGGATTCGAAGGAAAGCATGTCGAAATGATAATTGCAAACAATGTGAGAATCTGATTCGAAGACGCAGAAATTATCGCATCAACTATTGTCATGTCCCAATGAGTGTCGTTTTCAAGCAAATTGAGCTGTTGCTATGCAGCACGAAATGTCGGATACGCTAAACCGTTGGCGGTACGAAGTTATTAGAAATACAACAAAAGGAGATCCCTAAGCCTTATCTACGAATTTTCATTAATTTTCTCGATGGCTATGGATTCTACAAAACAGCTAAATGTCCCTCGTGTTTGGGAAATTGTTTCAGCGAATTGTATATTTCATTGTAAGCGCTAATAAGAAACTTTATTAGAAACATTTCATCCGACATATGACTTCACTTTCTGTAACTACATAAAATTCAAATAAAACGACACCTCGCCCGTTAAGAAGTTGCTCGTATCTTTGAATTTCACAGATATACATATACAAACCTAGTCAAAAGTATTTACACAAAGTGCATTTTTGTGCATGCTTCACAAACGGCGGCTTCTGCAGAGAGTATGGGGAGGTGAAATGCAAAAAAAGCTTTTGTTTTCGCAAAGTTTAGCATATGCGAAGCCAGATGAAAGAAGAATTTAAAAAATAACTGTTCTTGTTCTAAAAATAGACGCAAATGAACTGATGCTTATCAGTTGTCAAAAGTATCTACACACGATTTCTTTACGTCAAAAGTATTTTCACAACGGACGTTTGCCATTAATATTTGGTTTGCAGTGACAAGTGCAGGTTCGTTTGTTCTAATAATTGTAATCCATTTACAGATAATTTGATTTAATCATTTAACTAATTACAGTTATTTAATAAAATGCCGAAAACAAAGGAGTTAACCGTTGAGCGCCGAGCTGAAATTGTTACTAGGTTTAAGACCGGTACCCCCGCAGTCGAAATAGCTGAATTGTATCAAATCTCACGAAAAACTGTGTACAACTTAGTAAAAAAGTGCGATACAGTTGGATGTTTGGAAAATCAAAAAAGAAAACCGGTGTTGGACCCAAGACAATGCAGGCACATACTAGGAGTTGTAGCAAATAATCCAAGTGCAAGTCCTGTCCAAATTGCCGCACAGTCAAAAAAAATAATTGGCAAACGTCTTAAATTTGCGTTGGAATACATAAAGAAGTCTCTTGACTTCTGGTTCAACATTTTATGGACATTTCAGTACCAGGGGTCATATAGCAAGCATTTTATGCATTAAAAAAAAAAAAAAAAAACAAAAAAACAAAAGCATTTGGCACCCCAGCCAATCAATAGGTTTGGTGACGGCACAGTCATGTTCTGGGGATGCCTTTCCTACTATGGCTTCGGAGACCTGGTACCGCTAGAAGGGACATTAAACCAGATCGGATACCTCCATACCATAACTAACCATGCTTTCACATCAGGAAACAGACTTTTTTCAACGTGTGACTGGATTCTGGAGCAGGACAATGTTCCATCCCATAAGGGTAGGATACCAACAAAATTTTTGAATGACCTTAACCAGGCGGTTCTTCCTTGGCCCCCGCAAAGCCCTGATCTAAATATTATTGAAAACGTTTGGGCTTTTATTAAAAACCTATGGAATTTACTGAAATCCGCTGATATGTTAAAATTTCTTTAACATGCAGAAATAGGCGAAAAAGAACCGATTGTGAATTTTTGCTCATTGTGAATTTTTCACATGTTTCAACAGTTACTATACTATAGTGTATTTACTACGTGATAAACCTAGTACATCAGATTGCAAAATGTGGTGGAGACAATTTTTTTTGTTTCTTATGGTTTTTGGGGTGCTGAGCACGAATCCGGAGCTTCCCACCAACATTTCGTTGCGGAACAGGGTCAAAATTGCGAAAAACCCTAAAATGTTTGCTGTTTTTTCGTTGTTTTATTCCTAACCTAACTCTGAAACTATTTATTTCTACGAAAAACTCTCCATTAATGTGTTAGAGAGCACATAATTGCGCGTCCAAGGAGACATAAATATTATAAATCCGTTGAGCGGTATTACTACAATTGATAATTTAAATTTGCCCTTTTTAACATAGTTCTATATTATAAATAAAATTGGGAACCATACGAAATCCCCAATCACAAAATCCCCAAACGTAGAAAAATCCCCAAAATCAAAATCCCCATATTCAAAATCCCCATAATCATAATACCCATATACAAAATCCCCAATCATAAAATCCCCAAGCACCCGAAATATGCTGGTAAATGGTAGATGAATGGTAGTAAAAAATGGTAGATGGCTGGTAGATGGTAAATGATTGCTGAAAGACTGTAAATTGTTGATGGTTGATGGTAGATGGAAGGTGTTAAATGGTAGATGGTAAATGGCACTAGGAGGGTCGTAAATCGATACTAACTTTTTTTTTGATTAGCACAAACAAAATGTTCGAGTACATTATATTGAATAAACGTTTGCATATATCGTTCTAAACATATTAGGTTTTCTTTAACATCGTCGAGACATGTCCTCATCCGAACGAATATTCGCGGAAAACTTGGTTGGCTTATTGTTGGAACCGATTCGCCTGCACATTATCTGATTTTGTTCTGTGTCACTTCAAAGAGTTTGCCGTTGATTAGCATTATGTATATCAGTCCACGACGGTGATTTTTTTTATTGCATAGTAGGACTATTACAATTACAATAGTCTAAATCACCTACCATTTACCATCTACTATTTGCTATTTACCATCCACCATTTGCAATTTACAATCTACCATTTACCATCTGCCATCAACCATTTACAAGCTACCATCCGTCTACCATTAACCACCTACCATCTACCATTTATAATCTGCCATTTACCATCTACAATAGCCTGAAGAAATTCCCCATTCCCCATTTGAGGTGTGATCTTAGAACGCGCGCGCGTTCTAAGATCACACCTCAAATGGGGAATGGGGAATTTCGTTTGGGGATTTTGGTTTTGGGTATTTTGATTTCGGGGATTTTGATTTCGGGGATTTTGATTTCGGGGATTTTAATTTCGGGGATTTTGATTACGGGGATTTTGATTTGGGGATTTTGGTTTGGGGATTTTGTGACTGGGGATATCGTATCCAACCCTAAATATTATAAATCCGTTGAGCGGTATTACTACAATTGATAATTTAAATTTGCCCTTTTTAACATAGTTCTATATTATAAATAAAATTTTGGGATTAAACGGTTTTTCATTTTTGGTGGCAAAAGTTGCATTTTTCTTGTACATTATGTATGTGTCAAAATTGCAAAAAACGCCAAACAAATTACTATCAATTGTAGCTATACCGCTTAACATATTTTAATAATTAATGGCGTGTTGGACCCACAATTATGTTTCCTCTAACATTTTCATGGACAGGTTTTCGGAGAAATGTACACTTTCGGAGTTATAAACAAAAAAACGGGAATACTCCGAAAATGTTGGGTTTTTTCGCGGTTTTGACCCTGTTCCGCAACGAAATTTTGGTGGGAAGCTCCGGATTCGAAACAAGAAACAAGAAAAAAATTCTCCACCACACTTTGCAATCTGAAATCACCTAGGTACTACACTACTATTCGACCAGAGCCTAATCCAACAAACCCAAAATCATGGAAATCGGTCCAGCCGTTCATGAGTTAACTAAAGGTACGTGTTCGTAGAGACGATTCCTGTGATGATCGCTCAGCGATCGTAGTTCTAGATCCAATTTCGAGCCATACATTTCAATTCAAACTGCCCCTAAAGATCTGCAATTTGGTAAAATTTATTCAAATTATATAAAAATCAATCCAAAATTAGCCCTAGTTTTCTGCACTTAAGGCATTAAAACTGTTAGAAATAACGAAGCTAGGATAAAATGATGTAAGAAAGAAATTATCGTTAGACTATGCGCCAATTTTTCAAAGAATCATACGAGCACCTCACCTTGGCAGAAGTTGGAGAAAATTGAGATGGAAAATAGATTGTTTTTGGGTCAAATCACACAAAATTTGACTTTGAAGCTGTGGAAAAACCAAACCTCTTATCGAATTTTAGTGCCGTTAGCTTTATTTTTTAGGTAAATTTGTTGGCTATAATAATCATCTTATTTTGCTATTCGAGCTAGTCTAGCTTTTGAGATATTGAAGTTTTAATCGTACAAGAAAATGATTTTTTTCAAAAATCTTTAAATACCTGTGGCAGCTAAAGGGTTGTCCCGTACAACTTTTTTGCTGGAAATCACATGGTGAATCCTAATCCAGTGCGTTTATGCGGCAGTTTCCGGACACCCTGTATATAGAAAATATTTTTTATATCGTCGGAGATGCTCCTTTCGATGTGTTTCAAACTTCATGACAAAGTTAATATACCCTGTCACTCTACGAGCGAAGGGTGTAAAAATAGAGACTGTCAAATCGTACAAAAAATAGAAATCAACAAATTGATCCGTTACTCCACAGCGAAATTCGAGTAGTTTAAATTAAGCCAATTCACACCGTACAAGAGGCAGAACTAACGTGTCGTTCAATCTTCTTTGCACATTTTTTTCGTCGTAAATGATTGCAATAAGAAAGATTGGTATAGTTTTTTTCTATAAGATCCTATATCACTGAATGTTGCCGTAAATCCATTATATGCTCTTTAAAGTTTAATGATACATGTATATGGAAGATTTATTATTATTTTAAGTATATGTGCTTTGTGCTATAAGAGCCTTCTCATATCTTGTAGCAATTAAAACGAAATTACCCAAAAAGTCTTAAATGTTAACTTAACCGATCATGGAATCAAGCAAAAATTTATCTGGAGTATAAAACGAAACGGAAATGTAAACGGATAAAGATTTAGACAGTTCTTCTTTTAAATTTAAAGTTTGTTAAAATAAAATGAAACTTCTATATTAATTACACGAGTGTGTTGGCCTTTAAATTGGAAATCCTATAAAGTGCATAAATGTAGTGAAGCCAAACCAATGGTGAATGTATTTCAGTCTGGTGCGTTAAATCTCTTTGTGGATCGCAGAAAATCAATGGTGAAACTCAACGAATTTTAAATCAATATACAGAGCAGATTAAAATTAGCGCGAATCTAAATTAGGCGTTCTATATTTTAAAGTTAGTTAATAAGAATTTACAAAATATGTATTTATAACATTTATCTTAACAAATTTATTTATTTTTCTTTTCAGGTGAGTCAATT
Organism: Microchrysa polita; assembly: GCA_949715475.1. Lineage (NCBI taxonomy): Eukaryota > Metazoa > Arthropoda > Insecta > Diptera > Stratiomyidae > Microchrysa > Microchrysa polita. Next base: position 111,122,008 of record OX454416.1, on the reverse strand, counting down.
CCAGGAAATAATTACATGTAGGTATACTTTTTTTATACCCGTCACAACGTGGAAGGATATATTAACTTTGTCATGAAGTTTGCAACGCACAGAAGGAAGCACTTCGGACCATATAAAGTGTATATATTATTGATCAGCGTGACGAGAGAAATCGATTGAGCGATGTCTGTCTGTCCGTCTGTTTCAATACAAACTAGGCCCTCAGTTTTGCAGCTATCGGGCTGAAATTTTGTATACAAGTTTCTTTTTAGTGGACGCTACGCTGTATAAATGTCGGAACAAATGGAATCGGGGTCATGGGGCTGCCATAGAAACCAACCTCTGAAAATTAGGTTCTTCTAAGGAAAACTTTTTTCTTTATGAACCAATCTTAACCAAACTTCGCCCAAATACACTTCCAATCAATAGGATAATTCCACTTGTAAAATGGCTGTATTCGGTAAGTGATAACGGTATTTTCTTCAAACTTGGTGACAATATTTTCAGTAGCCTGCTTGTTCGTTGCATACCAGAAGGTCTCAAATCCGGAGTCCCGTTAGGATTTTCTTACGAGAATTCTTAAAAACAGCACAAATGATGAAATCAATAGCATAGTTCCAGTGGAAATAAAACATCAAATAACGGTAAGAAGGGATAATTTTATTTTGAAAAATGTAGCTGGTAATAAGAAGAACTTTATTTAAGTAATCAGATCTCAAAAAGTTAATCTGGGATGGAATTGTATAGGTTTTAACGGTAAATTAAATTAATTTCGCCCCAAACTCCTCTAAACGTTCGAAGGAGAGCCTCAATGTTCTTAAACTATTGTCTAACGGTATAGATCTTCGTTGTCATTCATCCCCACACATTTTTGATGGTATTTAGATCTAGGAAGTATGGAGGTCTTTCCCAAACCTTGATTAGTTGGTCTTGAAACCAATCTTTTATCATTCTCGCTCCATGATTGACGCCATTATATTGTTAAAATCTCAAAGAAGTTGAATGGAAAATGTTGGTAATTCTAATAACTATATTACTCAGAATATACTTGTAAGCCTGGACGTTGTGAATACCGTTAATTTCCACAAGCCCAATAATTCCACACAGAGCCCCATACTTCGACATTTCTTACTCTGAGTGATGCGTATACAAAATTAATTCCTTTTTGATCAAATCGTGGAAATAATACCTAAATCCATCTGAACCGACGAGATTTAATCTTTTCCGTCAGTAAAAATAACGCGTTTGTCCAATCCCTACAGTTTTTCCATTGGGGTTGAATATCTTGGTATGGAACTACTGAGCTTTCTTAAATTAGGGGTACTCAGAGTACCCAAGCTTTCAAAGATATTCTTCCTAATGTATTGCCTAAAACTTCCAACATTTTCCATGCCATTCCTATAATATTGTAGCAAGATAATGACCCCAATGAAGCAAGGCTGATAAAATATTGATTTCAAGACGAACTAATCAAGCTTATGGAAAGACCTTCATACTTTCTAGATCTAAATATCATCAAAAAAGTGTGGGAATGAATGACGAGGAAGATCTATAATCTATACCGTTAGACGATAGTTTAAGAACACTGAAGCTCTTTGGCGTACGTTTAGAGGAGCTCGGGACGAAATCAACTTAATTTGCCGTTAAAACCTATTACAATTCTATCCCATATCAAGTTTTTGAGCTCAAATTATTTAAATAAAGTTCTTCCTATTACCAGCTTCATTTTTCAAAGTAAAATTATCCCTTCGTACCGTCATTTCATGCTTTATTTCCACTGGAACTATCCTATTGACTTAGCCATTTGTACTGTTTTTAAGAATTCTCGTAAGATAATCCTAACGGGACTCCGGATTTGAGACATTCTGTTATTCAAAGCACAGGCAGGCTATTGTAAATATTGTCACCAAATTTGAAGAAAATACCGTTATCACTTACCGAAATACAGCCATTTTTCAAGTGGAACTATGCTATTGATTGGAAGTGTTTCTAGTAAAACCTCAAAACATATCTAGGAACGGATGAAATTGGAACTTTACGTCATAGGGCTGCCATAAAAAACAACCCCTGAAAACTTATTTCTTCTAAGAAAAACTTCTTTTTTAATCCAATCTTAACGAAACTTTACCCAAATGGGTCTAATAGTAAATGCTCAAAACATATATAGGTACGGATGAAATCGGAACACTACGTCATAGGGCTATCATACGAGCCAACCCCTGGAAATTAAGTTCTTTTAAGAAAAACTTTTTTCTTTATGAAACACCCAAATGTGTCCTAGTAAAGCCTCAAAACATATCTGGAAACGGATGGAATCGGAACAATACGTCATAGAGCTGTAATACAAAGCTACCCTGAAATACATATTAGATTCTTGTAAGAGAAACTTTTTGTTTTCTTTTTGAATCTTAACAAAAATTCATTCAATTGTGCTCCTGGATTAGCATCAACACATTCAGGAACAGATGGAATCGGAACACGTCATAGGGCTGCGGTAGAAATGGTTAACACAAAAGGAGCTTAAATTTCATTCAAATGTGACGGGTATTCAAATTTCGGCCGTGCCCGAAATTAGCCTCCGTTTCGTTCCTTTTCGCATTGTTCATACATATTTATAGCTATTGGCTTTAGGATTTGGCAAACAGTTCAAGCATCTGTACCAATTTGCATCGTTACATATTTGATTTGCTTAATTCTAAGTCATTATCAAGATCTGGTTCTAGCTTTTATCTGTTTATTACGAAATTCAAATTTGATTATGCAACAAGTGAAATCATTATTTTGTATCACTTTAGTTCTAAATTAATCCATAAAATCTGCAGAACTAAAATGTAACTCTTTTTATACTGTACTATTGTGCTTTGCATACCAAATAGCCGTAAAAAGTCCAAAACGAATTTAATTGCTACTATACAATTAATTTGCATACTATACCAGCATATTTCTGAATGTCACGACAATATACTCGTTCAAAACATAAACAAACTAAACTTTATTGTCTGTTATGCAGAGAGTTTTCAGAAGAATATCGAAATAAAAAAAAATGAAAGTGAAATATTCAACACCCACGATAGTTAGCTGCTAAATTAGCTTAAACAGGCCACTGACAAACATGCTAAAAATATACATACAATATGCACTAAGTGCCAAAGAAATTTTCACAACATTCTTTTGGCTTTTTTTTTGTTCAAAGATTTCGTGATCTGATTAAAACGTTCTCAAGTGTAGGTTTTACTGATTCACGCTATGAAAAACGTTACCTTTCACACTTTCAGCAGCCGAAAATGTTTAGAAAAAAAACTAAAAGAAAAATAATAATTTATTCATGCTTGTATGTATGTTAGACAGTACAGATACAGATATCAGATACTACTTGTAGTTTCCAACCTAAACATTGGCATGGTAAATGCTCTTATCATTTGTTTAAAGTATGTAGAATGTTTTCGTTTGCTACTGTTTGGGGTTTTTTTCTTGAACAAATCAAAAAGGAGGTAGCTGGAACCTATTTGCTACTGGTGGTTGATTTGAATAAATTCTAAATAAACATTTTTGTTGATATGCTGTGTACACAAGTTGGACACGTATTAGTAAAAAAAGTGAGTTTTATCTGAAATTTATTCTATAACACGTATGCACACAGTTCTTAGTTCTAATTTCTGCAGGAATTATCATACATATTAAATTAACCAAACACATTCGTTCTTAAAATGCATGGCTAGTTGGATGGTGATTACGATGCAAAAGAATTAGTGAACTAACTGCATGTAAATAAAGATTTGTTTAAAATGATGAACGAGCAAACCGCTTTGGTATATAAGAGCTGACAGTTGATCGCGGCGAGTCTAGTATGATTCTTATCACGGAGTATAGCATTCCCATCTTTCAAAATCGATTGCTCTTCCTAACCCATGGATGGCTGTCGAGTTTGCGAATTAGAAAGCAATGTTAGATAGATAATAGACAAATTTCTATTATTTATTTTACAAAAAATGTAATTGATCAGGATTGGACAGTCGTCAAAAATCTGTCATTCAAAATTGAAAATTGTCAAAATTGGACACCAAATCAAAAACTAAATTAGTTTTCAGTGTTTGACGTTATGACCTTGACGGTCATGGATGAATCTGTCATAGGTCTTAATTTATATTCACAGATACTCAGGCTGCAATTCGATCAATTTATTCAGTGCTGACCCCTTTAAGAACTACTGACAAATGTCGCTCAGTACTTAGAGAGATGGGTCGCTTCTTCAACATTACGCTATGCTGGATACCGGGCCATAGTGGCTTTGCAGGTAATCGCAATGCAGATGACTTGGCCCGGCATGCGTCAGCAGGTAGCGGTAATTCCTTCTTGAAAACACATTTTGCGGCTTGTGCATTGAGACCGCTACAGTATGCAGAACCAATGCAAGATGGATCCATGGCTTGACATGCGCAAAGCTAGACAATGTCCGTTCTAAGATGTCACTTTCCTTAGACCGATAGCATATTCGTAGTGTGGTGGGAGTAATAACAGGGCACTGTCCTATTGGAGAGCACGCAAATTCCTCACAACGACTTTTGTAGAAGTTGTGACGATGAAGAAGAGGAAGAGAGTGTGCATCACTTACTCTGCCACTGTCCCGCCCCGGCTGAGAAACGAATGCGATTTCTATGCTCAAGGTATTTCTACGATACCGATGATCTTCGGGATGTGACCCCAATATTGCTCAATAAATTTATTGTAAGCACGGGCTGGTTTTAGGCAGTAGGCAGTTAGTAGAGACATGATTCTAACAATGGACCAAAATCTGATCTAAGTGCGCTGGGTGCAAATCTGGCGGCCCCTGTACCTAACCTAACCTAACCTAAAAATGAAATGATGTAAGAAAGATATAATCGTTAAACTTTTTTGCGTTAACTTTTAGAAGGGTCGGACAAGCACATAATCTTGGTTGAAATTTTAGAAAATGGAAATCACAAAAAAATTGTCTTTGAAAATCGCTAGAAACTGAACCGCTCATCTCACTCATCCGCTTAGGAAAAATAATTGGCTACGATAATAATTTTCTTTCAGTATCCTAGCTAGTCTAGTTTGAGGCTTTAGTAGTATAAGAAAATGAATTTTTTACCAAATTTCCAAACGATTGTGGCAGCTAAAGGGTTAAGACTAAGGGGTAACTTTTTTGCTGGAATTTGTATGAGGAATCATTTTCCAGTGCATGCATGGGGTAGTTTTTGGACAACCTGTATACATGCAAAATTCAATGAAAAAAAACGCACATAAATGCAAATGTATGTTATGTGCAAATATCTTCCACCAATATTCATGATATCTATACAACGAAACTACTGCCAAAACCATATGACGAAAAATATGCCAACACAAATCTAATACCTCCATACAACGGACAAGATGCCACAACCGCGAATCTCCAAGCAATTTTCCAGAACCACAAAGTCCACTGTCGCCTTTCTTTTTAGTGTTAACATGAATTAGACTATTTACTAACGAAAATAGATACTTTACACCCAGAAAAAAAAATGGATTTTATTAAAGAAAACTGACATAGGCCGCATGAAATTCTGGCAATGATTTGGAGCTTAAGAAATAGCGATTTTGGGACAATGATATTTCTATCATTGAATATTTATGAAGTGAATATTCAATTATGACAATGCAATTTTTCATCAATTCTAAGTAAAAAATTTGGTTGAATTTTATAAACAAAAAATTGGAAATAAGAATATTTTTTTCTTTTTTTTTTTATTGTGATTTAGTTTTGTTTGAAATTTTTAGATATACTATAGTACTAGGATTCGAACCCGGTCCGCTTCCGTGTTGTCAACGTTCCTAAAATCTTAACTACTTAATACGCTGGGCAATACAAAATTATTATTATATTCTATGAAATAAATTCTTTGAATTGAAAAAAAAAAAAATATTTCGTAGATTCAATGATGCGGGTTACATCTTACTAAATGTTTATACAGAAGTTATGCAAAATAATCATAGTTACCATGAATTTTGTATTAGATTCATTTTTTGCATTAGTTGTATATATGTGGGCATTTTTTCATTCTATTACTACTGACGTCATAAATTCTATGAAAGTGTAATGACCCAACAGCGTTTTTAATTAATTATATTCAAACTTCAAACGTTTAAAGAAATTTTCTGTTCATTAGTTAAGTAAAAACCTCATTAGTTTTATTACACGTTTTTTTTTTCTGGGTGTAATAATATTTCAGAAAAATGTTGGGCTAGATGAAAATTTCAATTTTTGGGAGCAAATTAAACTTCAAATCTTTTTTTTCTCAAAACTCTGAACATGTAGATTCGCGGTTCGGGCAAATTGGTGACGATATACATAATAAAAAATAGGGAAATGAGCCTCACGACGTAACTAAAAATAAGTTAATCGGACAACTAAGATTGTCTTTTTTGAACTTAATTTCATATACCGAACACCCCATAGTTAAACATCTGCCCAGTTAAGACTGATTTTTTTAAAGAAATATAAAGTGCACGAAATAAATGACCTGATCAAGTATATCATCTGCTACTACAGCTCAGTTATTCGTTTCTATAACTCCTTCTAACTACTATGACCTTCTAAAATACTTATTTTGCTTATGATGAAAACATTAAAGGCGATACGCAATCAGGTCCCGTTACTTTTACCTAGAAGCTCTCGCAATTTAGTTTCCAGAACGAAATAATTGAACTTATCAATTTATTGTTTCGTGTGACGCAGTTGCGATAGGAGGTAAATTATAGCGGGATTTTTATTTATCGAGAAACGAATTACAAAGAAGTGAGTTTTCATTTGAAATTTGCAGTATAAGGTTTTAAATTGTTCATAATTCTGTAGAAATGCCTCAAAGCCGTTACCTCTCGGATGAAGATCGAGTTAAAATCTCTACATACATTTCGCGAAACAGGGATGCCTCTGCGAAAAATTGCTGCGAAAATAGGGAGAAGCTACTTTACAGTGCAAAAGTTTTTAAAGGATCCAGCGAACCATGGGAAAAAACCTCGTAGTGGTCGCCCGCCACTGGTGAAAAATCGCGATAAACGACGAATAAAAACGCTAGCAGTCAAAGACAACAAAAGCGCTGCTCAAATTTGCCAAGAATAGGCTCTCCCTGTTTCAAAACGTCGCGTGCAACAAATTTTAAGTGCGGATCCATTTGTGTCATATGAAAAAAGAGTCGTTAAATGTCAGTTACTGCCTAGGCATAAAGCTGACAGGGTACATTTTGCAGAGACACACAAATTCTGGGACTTGGAGTGGCGAAATATAATCCTCAGTGACGAGAAAAAGTTCAATTTGGACGGGCCAGATGGGTATCGATATTATTATAGAGATATCAGGAGTCCAAAACAAGTAAAAGTATCACGTAATTTCGGAGGAGGTTCGCTGATGGTTTGGGCTTCATTTGGCTTCAAAGGAAAGAGTCCAATATGTTTCATAAATCATCGTATGAACTCCGAAAAATATGTAGAACTTTTAGACGGAGTTCTTAACGACTTCGCAGAAACTCATTTTTAGGAATCCTGGACCTTTCAGCAGGATAACGCTCTAATACACGTATCCAAACGCACAAAACAGTTTTTCGAAGAGCGAAATATACCGGTTTTGACGTGGCCTGCTAAGAGTCCGGACCTTAATCCAATTGAAAATATTTGGGGCATCCTTTCCAGCAAGGTTTATAAAAATGGAAGTGGAAGTTTGATACTCTTAAGAAATTGAAAGAGTCTATTGTGACAGAGTGGGCAAATTTAGATCTGTCCATTCTTCAAAATCTAATCAATTCGATGCCACAAAGAATGGTTATGGTTCTTAACTCCAAAGGAGCTCCCCTCTAACCACAATTTAATCACGCCAAAGAAAAACGAAGAAATTTGAACAAATAAAAAGTGAGAAGCGACTAAGACTATGTTTACACGACGGAACAAGTACGGGTTTTCGGACCTCTGTAGTTCGGACCCTGGTTGGTCCTGAGTCTTCAAATTCGGTAAGCGTTGTTGCTCGCGCCGTCTTACGAAGTGTAGAAAATTTCAAGATGATACGATAAGAAACACCGGAGATATAAGAGTTTGAAAATCGCATTTTTTCAAAAATCTTGTTCTCGTTGTTCTCGTCGTTCTCGTTGTTCTTGTCGTTCATTGACAGGGCTACAGCCTTGCAGAGGGCATCTCGGGATTTGGTCTCTTTTCCCATTGATAGGGTCTGTCGTGAAGGTGTGCATAGGCTATCGTTTGCTCCGATCCGTGAAGTAGAAAAAAAGATACAGCGGAAAATGTGAAAAAATACATAGAGTTTCTCGCTTAAATCTTTTTATATGTTTTAAAGGAAGCATTTTGCAAAAGTCGGGGATAGGCCCGAAAAAAGCCTAGAAAAGAATCGTATAGTATAGTATAATTGGTAGGACCGAACAATCTTTTGTATCTAAAATTTTCAGTTTTAGATCGTCTGCAAGAGACGGGGCGGGTCAAAGTTCCTGTTTTGGTTCGTCTCATTATACGAGTATGTACATATTAGTTTAATATTGGATGAGCATACGCACTGTTTCATTCATCCCGATGATCCTAAAGCTTCCACCAAATCAGCGCGGTAGCGGTACGCGGTACACACAACACACACACCACAAGAATTGACAAGTACTCCGTGGTGTACCGCGGCGGAAACTATTTCATACATTCTGACACGTATCGCTACCGTTCTGCGCTGGTTTGGTGGAAGCTTAAATATGGCGCTGGGACACCAAATCGGTTTTGTCAAGACGGTGTATTCTGTTGTGTTCAAACCAGAGTTACGTGATGATGGCATATGTAAAATCGATTTATCAAGGAATTCTGATGAGTTAATTTGAACATAATTTGGCATGTAGATTAATTCTTGTAATTCCACCCGGTTTGATCCTGTTGTGGTAGGCAAAAAGGTACTGTTAGTTATATAGTGAATTTCATAGCTATCCCTGATTCTTGGCCATGAAACCACTTTATTGTTGTAAAAGCAATGCTCGTCAGAACTCAACAGGTTTTCGGGACCTTTGATGAGGGATAAAAGGATATTTTCACATGTACATGTCTTTCTCTATGTGCTTAGGCGCAATGTGGAACTTAGGAAATATGGATGTTATTTGAATCACATATTGAGTACCCAGTGAGGCTTAATGGTTACATTAAAAATTAAGATTTAAGATTAGGATGAATGTGATAGGGATAAAGTAAAGGTTTAGACTCAATTTAGGGCTAAGGTGTTAAAGTCAAAATCAAGTTTAGGGTAACGGATGGGGTTAAAGTTATTGTTACATCGCAGTTAACGTTATTATTAGGGTTAAATGTAAGGATAGGGTTTGGGTTAAGGTTGAGACTGAGTTTGAGGTTTAGGTATAGGCCAGGGTTATGGTCAAAGTTAGGGTTATCATTAAGTTTAATGTTATGTATAAAGATACCAAGGTTAGCGAGGTTACTAGGGCTACCAAGGCCATCGGGGTTACCAAGGTTACTAAGGGTTTGCAAGATCACCAAAGTAGTCAAGTGTACTGTGGTTACTAAGATTACCAAGGCGAGCAAGGTTACCAAGGAGACCAAGGAGACGAAGGTTAGCAAGGGGTTTATCATTCTTATAATTATTGTTCTCAAACAAATTCGTGACAATAGGGCAATGAATATCGTCTTCATAATATATTTACGAATTTTGTAAATCGAAAACTGCAAAAAGATATGATATCTCACAAAAACAACTGTGTTGTAAAAGGTGTCCGCCAAAGAAAAAGTCATCAGCCGCAAAAAGGATTGATATAAATACATTCCCGCCAAAATACTCGCATCTTGTCTCAATGATGGTGGTGGAGCAAATTTTTTTCAACGCTATTTGGCGGGGAGCTTGAGTAAGGTTAATAACAAAATAAAATCAATGTTAAGAAATTTATGAAAGAACTTTTATCGTATAGAAAAAAAACGAGTTCCATGCGAAGGAAAGCTAAATAAGGTTCTAAAACGCATTTTTATTTTCTATAAGACTGGAAGCTTCAAAATTATCAAGAAAAGAACATAGCAGCAAATAGTTCAGCTCCCCGCCAATAAGCTCTGAAAAAAATTTGCTCCACCACCATCATTGACACAAGATGCGAGTATTTTGGCGGGAATGTATTTATATCAATCCATTTTGCGGCTGATGACTTTTTCTTTGGCGGACACCTTTTACAACACAGTTGTTTTTGTGAGATTAAAACTACAGTTCAGGAGAATCAAATTTTCATTTTTTAATGATTAGTTCATTTATTTCGTTCGGAAAGTGAAAATGATCAGTTCACTTATTTTGTTCCGAAAAATATTGTTTTAATTTTTAAAAATGTTTGTGTTAATCGCTGAAATCTTTTTATGTTTAATTTTTTGTCTTAATTTTATGTATATAACAGAAAAAATAAAAACTTGAAAATATCCGCAAATTTGTGTTTTTACGAAAGAAAATATAGTTGGTCAGGTGAATTATTTGGCACACTGTATGTTATCGCTGTCAGGGGAGCTCACTCAAAAAGTTGGCGGTAGGGTTCTGAATAGAGTTGTTCCGCCACTGGCAGGACTCTTACTTTCCTATCCATATTTGCATTACCCCTCCCATTTTTCTTATATTTTTAAAATTTGTCCTATATTTTCCAATTTTTTAATGCATTGCAGATGGAGGTAGTGCATGGATTTTGTAAATTGTAGCTAATTCTTTTAGCATTTGGTTCAAATTGCATTGAGTGCAAGGGCGGTAACCGCTTATATAGTTACAAAGGATCCAGATTTATAAAACCAGATATTGACTCTCCTGTGTGATAAACTGAGCTGACATACTCTACAGCGATAAGTGACAAGCGAAATGTATTTCATGTCAGTTGTCTGTATATCACAGTTCTCTACATATTTAATCACATAAATTGATTTGCACTCTAAAGTAGATGCAGACATAGCTAGTCGCTTTTAATAAATATAACGGTAGCAGTATGGTGCCTTAAATGCCGAAGTCTTTTGACGATGTTATCCATAATAATTACCGCAGGATGTGATACCTAAGTTTGACAATTTGAAATTAAATGGCCTAATAACTTTATCGGTATTTTTAAATGCATATCAATAGAGGTCAGTAATATAAACTTATGTTATGCAGCTACATATTGCTAAAAACTGTAGACGCGACATATGGATACGTGAGTTGATAAAGGTGACAATTAGCGATTTTTAAGAAACGGTTTTTATTGAATAAATGGGATTTATATGCCTTAACTTAAAACTTAAATACTTCAACCCATTATTCTTGGTTAATTGGCCTTTATTAAAAAAAAAATCAAAAGGTAATAAAATTTTAGTTTAGTAAGGAAATTAGTGGAAGAAGGTTATATCTGATGCATGTCTGTTCGTCTGTCTATTAAGAGAACGGCGCCACTGATTACCGTGAAGTTTGGTAGAAACATGTAGATTGGTGATAGCCTTTGGCACGAATAGCCTTAAAGTTAGTAGTGTAAAAATTTCTTTACACAGAAGAGGGACGTGTGGGTGCTCATATTAAAGGGATAATTTTTACCCGCATTTTTTATTATTTGAAACCATGGTCACGTAGTTAGGGGTTGCTAAATTTACATTTACGGCACACCTACAAGAGACTATTCTGCTAATCTAAGCATATTGGTAGGAGTGGAGTTTCAATTGAATAATGTAACCCCAAATTGCAGAAGATGCCAGCAATTAGACAAAGGATCTTCACCTGACACTATCATAAATGCAAAATTAATTTGCTAAATCCGAAAACACAGACGCAACCGTTTCTTCGTTCAATAAATCCAAGAACGCAAACTTTGACGTAGGAAACCGGAGCTTTTTGTTCCAAGGAATTACTGCTAACGATTGCAGTTTTATCGGGCTCGTTGGTTCTATTTAACCGCCAAAATCTCTTTTCTAGTGTAAAATTTTGTCAAAACATTTTGACCGTTTTGTCAAACGATATCGAATTTCAAGTTTTACACACTTCGATGAAATGCAAATATTTATGAAGCTTCGAAGAATCGGAGCAGCCTAATTTGGTAAACGTTTTTAGAAGCACTTTGCAATGTTTTGAGTATCGAGGGATTTTTCTGAAGCCTTTTTTAAAGAAAGAACTGCTATGAACTATCTTTATGGAATTTCACTTTTACTTTTCTATACAATTGTTTACTCTTGTAGTATAAAAAAGGAAAATAACGCAATATCCTCGCTTGACCGAGAATTTGATCAGCACATATTTTTCCTAGTTCGCCTACAAAGTATTTCCCTTCTAATTTCATCACTATTGCGACTTTCTCAGATAAATTTTTTGCTACAAGAATTCTATGAACTTTGTTAAAAGCTGTTCGCGTTCAAAGTTACGATTTTCCTATTTTCTGCTGGAAAAAAAAGCAATTTTTTTGTGCAAGACTAGCAACAATAAAACGAAAGACTTCAACGAGTAACCCCAACTATGATATGAACATACCTTACTGTTCTTCTTGTGAACACTAGAGCATTTTTTAGTAAAACCAAATTGTCGACATATAAGTACAATGCATCAGAGCCCCGATTCTACCTTTTTCAATTTTCTCAAAAATTCCTGGATTTTTGAACAATTGTTCCGCACACCAAGTCCAAGAAGTCCCGCAAGCAGTAGCACATTGTTCGACATTCTTTAATTTTCAATTACTGCAAAACTCTTGCAATTTAGATCAAATCAACTGTTGGTTCTGCTAAATCGCTTAATCCGCGGATTAACCCATGAACGTGATATCGACTTGTAATAGATACCGAAAATGAACAGTTATACGTAAGACATTGGGCGCGCTCCTCCCGACTTTCCGTGCATGAATTGTTCAACGAAATTGGAAATAGCGTATTTTTTCCCATCTTGTCTTTAATTCAATGGAGTGTACCTAACATACATAAATCCCGCAATCACCTCATATCTGACGGATGTATCTCAAACGATATCAGCGATGCACCGAATTTAGGTGAATGGAACAAACTCTGGTTCTCTTGTAAACACATGTAATGCAAAGCCAAAAAGAAGAAGTACAAAAACTTTTGGGAAAGTTTATAGGTGCATACGTGCATGGACAACCCATATATAGGCGCGATAAGTACGAGTACACGTAAAGAACCTCTCCTGGACACGGGGGGCCAATTCAGAAGACATAAAACACGAAAACGTGCAATTGGAATATATTTTTGTTTTGCTTACCTTTCCCTTGTTGCTGTTACTGCTGTGCTTGTTGCCATTGGCATTGGCCGTGCTCTCGATAAGTGGTTCCTTGGTGTAGTAGTCCTCGCGAGCGTGATTAGCTAAAGTGTCAATTATTGACGATGCGGTCTCGTTGGAATCATAGATTAGATCTGACGCTAGTGACCCGCCACCGTTAGCTGCATTCGTACTTTCTTCCGCATTATCTGAACTCGGTTGAGGCAGCTGCTGTTGCTGCTTTTGCTGTTGCAGTTTGATCGTGGACGTTTCATGTACGACGACGCTTGATTGAGTGTTATGAGGTTTGGCATGTTGCTTGAGTTGTTGCAACGACGGTATAGCGGTGGCTGTTGAGCTGCCGATCGTATTGCTATTATGCACAGGACGTGTGGACGATGGTGACGATGCACTCTTAATATTGGTCGCACCAGCTGGTGGAGTGGTCGAGGCATGCTTCTGGGATACTCTGTGCAAATTGTTTCGTTTTGTCGTAGTTTTTCCCGAACCACTGTTACCACTACTGCTCGTATACTTTGGAGTGGTCGTTTGACGCACTTTAGGCGAACCATCGACACGATTGTTGTTTAGTTTTGAATTCAAATTGTTATTTGCTCGTGCCTCGTTTTTATCGGTGACTTTCACAACAGTTGTTGTCGATTCCGGCAGGACTGGCGTTGTTGTTGTTATCAATTCCTCCGTGGTGGTTGATGATGATGTTGCCGCAGTTGTGGTTGTTTTTGAAGTCGTCGTTGTTGTTGTCGTGGTGGACGACGATGAAGGTACCTCAACAGCCATTGGTGTTGTTGCTTTATCCATGTCAACTGTCGATGTCTTATCTTCTGTGGAATCCTTGGTATGGTTATTGCTTTTGTTCACGTCCAAGACGGCTTTGAGTCGTGCCACTCGTTCCACGATCCTTTCGAGCATGTCTTTTTGTTGATTCGTCAGCTTCTTTGTGTCCACCTTCATGAGTTTATTGTAAGCTTCGATGTTGCGCTTAACCGTCTCGATGTCGGCCTTTTCCTTTTCCATCGGCAACGTAACATGTTTCGATTCGTCAAAGGAGTCGGCATTCATGCGTGCCCTACGACTATTGTATCCAACCAACTCGATAGCACCGGGAATTTCACGCTTTGCCGCCACTATACTTAGCGCGAATGTCAATAAAACAATTGGTACAAGAACTATATTAGCACGAATCATTTTAACTTTTTTTCTATTCCTTTTTATTTTATTTAATTCACTAGATAACGGATCACGAGAATAGTGTAAGATAAGAGAATCAAATGTTTCACTACGCACTACACACAAACAAAAAATTCGAATAAATTAACCGCGAAAGGATTAAAAAGGATCGCTTTGTCGGTAGGCTCCAGTATCGGGTATGTAAATATTCGCAATTCACTTTCAGCAATTATTACAATCGGGATGTGTCCATCATCATTGTTCACACGTTTGAATCGTTTGAATGTCCGGGCATATATGCGAACGGAGTTATTCGACAACGGCTCTACGACTATTCCTAAAGCGCCACTGTACAACAAATGTTCCGGTCGGTATGTTTGCCTTGTCTTATAAAACTTCTTAGTGTGGAATGGGGTACTCTACTATATCTTTCGCAGTGCTACGGCATAAGAGAATATCGCCGACTATTTCGTCTATAGTGAATGTGGCGTGTGTATCTATAGATTTTCAGATTCAATTTAATGATGCTCATCCGTATGGCGGGCTGACTAGGCTAGGTGGATGCCGTGTCGTATACTCGCACTCGGTGTGCTTGTGGAGTTCTTTTGCTTCGCCTTCTACCATAAAGATACATTACACTACACTTTAACCATCAGGCTTAGATGCTCCATTCCATCTTTCTAGCCATTTGCTATCTATGACGATGACGATGATGATGCACCGCGCGCTCCAGCTTTTGCGGTAATAGCATATAGCATGGAAGTGTGGAAGGTATTGTTGCCTCCACTTTCCTTATTGTTATTTTCCTCTTTTTCATCAGTTTTCCTCTAAGTTGCGAATAAAATTCTGCGGCGGAGAAATGGATATTAGCGCGCGAGGAATCATCTCTTTCGGGGTATGCATATAGAGTGAAAAGAAGCGCACGTTGTAACCATGGTAATTATTTGAAGGCTACACTGTTATGTATCGAGAGGTCTTATATTGGCTTATCGAATGTTACTGTTATTTTTGTAAGCTGTTCTGCGCATTGCTTTAATCTATGAGTTTAAAGGCCACGAAAAAAGCCGTGTTGGTTCTGATCTGTGGCGTATTACATAGGGGAGATGATGGTGGGTGTCTAATTTTCAGTTCAGGTGATCTGTGTTGATTGAATTGTTATTAATTTGCGCGAAAATAAGTGAAATTTCTTATTATGTCGATTTGTCGAATTTCGTGTACGCACGTGTAAATTGAATGACACGAATAGAATTGGATTCTAGGGACTTATCGCTTAAGATGTAGGTACTCTGAATTTGGTGGCTGTTTGAAAAGAAAAAGGTTATTTGTCAGTTGGGCATGATTAATAGTAGGAGGCAGCCCTAAGAGCCCATATTTTTATTTATTGTCTGCAAGAATTTATTAATGAAATTTTTTTTATTCAGTCTAATGTAGGCTCCTTTATTTTAGAATTGGATATTGGCAAAATTGGAATTTATGTAGTAACTAACGAACAAAATGCTTAAATTGAGGAAATTGATCAAAAAAAGTTTCGTCACAATCGGGAATTGAACCTTTGACCTCCATGTCACAAGGTCAGCACATTACCTACTGAGCTAGGAACGCCTAGAGGTCGCACTGCAAGATTATTTTGTGTGTTGATGTCATGGCCTTAGGGGACCACCCTTTAATGCAAACATAGCCTTGGCGGTAGGGAAATTAGGGTAAGGGATCGAGAGGGGGACAACACAAACATGCATGGTCACAGTGGGATTCGAACCCACGCTCCAGCAACTCAGAGGTAGAGTGACGTCTCTACCACTGAGCCACCGAATGCCACAATGTGTACTCCAAGTACTTAAATGTGAAATTTTCGAAATTGGATAAACTTATATTTCTCTCGCTGTGGGCTCTTCTCCTCGAAACGACAAAGTTCCGCGTTTTTCCAATAGAACAGTTGGCGTATCGCATGATTTGGGAACAGAATTAATATACATTTTTTTTTCTAGTATTCATCGTTTTGGAGATACAGCCGTACAAAAACACTGAAATTGTTACACACTTATGACCTCCTAGGTTCGAAAACTATTAGTAAGTTTTTATCTTCCAACCACTCCTGATAAAACCCTGGAATCAACAATCGTAACCCCTTTCGATGTACTCTTCAATGTCGTCTTTCAATTGGACTACGATATAGACACTCTCATTATAGGGCACTAGGTTCCTCGATCAGGACCGGCGCGAGCCTCTGTTGCATCCTAGGCGAAGCTTCAATTTTGCACCCCTCGCCTGTGTGGGGTTATTCGTAAGCGCCGTGTATTTTGATGTCGATTATCGTATTCATGATGCTTGCAAACATTCTGCATGGGTCTATTGAAAATGTTTTACGCGGGAAATGTAATTAGCATTAGAGCACCCGAGCCTCGTAGCAATTATACTTCCAAGAGTTAACGAATAACCATTCAAGATCCAAACCCAATCACTAATCGTATCACAAAAACCAAACTCTTTAACATACCCCAACGCACCATGCTCCACTAGGAGTTACGGTAATGAAGAAGAGAGAGGGATAACTCCAGAGTGTTGGAATTGGGAAAATTGGGAGTTGAAGAAATGCTAGACACGTAGTTTTTTAAAGCGTCAAACAGTGACGTATTTACACATTTGCTGCCAGTAGCCTATTCACATTTTGCCCCCCCTATCGACCTCTTGAAGTATAGTGCTGTATGCACGCATTCCATAGCTAGCGCTATAGCTTTTTGCAGCTTACCCTCGAATCAAATTGTGGGAAACACTATTTGATACTTTTACTCCAATCAATAGAGACGAAATAATAGGGGTTAGCGTGCAAAAATTGGGGACTCCTCAAATTTTTGATATGTTATAAAGACAGGTGGGGTTAGTTAAAATCCAAGTTTGCGTCACTTTCCCCCCCTGTGCTCCCGCCGCTATCTTCAAAAACCCCTTTCATCAGTTTTTGGCCTGTAACTTCTTTACAGTCCATTTGAGCACAAAATCTGCCAAGACAATTTTGTAGAGGACAAAATTTCCTACAAATTTAATCTAAGATGTTGTACTCTACAATTCAAATTAACAGAGTTATAGCGCCACGAAAATGGAGAAAATATCAAAAATCATGCCAATTTCAAACTCACAAAAACGCATTGTATACCTACCAATAACTCATATGGAATTTTTAGCATATTCTTTGCGCTATAACTCTGCCAATTTTGATTGTAGAGTAAGACTTGTCAGATGAAATTTATAGGAAATTCTGTGCTCCACAAGATTGTCTCGGCACATTTCGTGCTCAAATGGACTGGGAAGGAGTTATAGACCGCAAACTGATAAAAGAGCCAATTTTAGATGGTTTTTTCAAGATAGCGGCGGGAGCACAGGAGGGAAAGTGACGCAAACTTGGATTTTAACTTACCCCACCTCTCTTTATAACATATCAAAAATTTGAGAAGTCCCCAATTTTTGCAAGGTAAAATCTCCCCGTTGATTGGAGTATTTGTGTCTTAAATATATACTCAAAACGTTTTTTTTATTTCCTTAATGATGAGCGCATGAGCTTTGATCTTTTGCTTCGTGATACCTGAGCGTTCTTCAGTCTTTATCACAGAGCGAAATTTAATGCCAGGGTTACCTTTTATGGAGTCGGTTATACAAAGCAGTGAAAATAATAATAAATAACTTGATTTGTCTTTTCTATGCAGGGTGTCCAATTCATGGTGGAGGATATTTTAATGGTAGGCAGTGTGGCTCATTTGGGGAAAATTAATATAAAACGGGACCCCTCTATTTTTAACCGTTACAATGTAATAGCATTTTTTTGTCAAAATGCCTGACTTGCCGAACTAAATCAAAATTTGGCACGCCACCAAACACTTCATTCGAGATATGACTTCACTTTCTGAAACTACATAAAATTTCCAATAAAACGACACCTCGCCCGTTATGAAGTTGTTCGTATCTTCCGAGATATACCCGTTCAAACTGGCGAAAACTTCAGAACGCACCCGATGCACATCATTCGTAGTTCAGCCGTCAGCATAGGTTATGTTTCCAACGAGGACCTCGTACAGATGCTGTGTGAACTTCCTCATTATCTTACAGAATGGCCACCTAGGGTGGGGGAAAATGTTATATTTTGCTCGTTCGTTCACAATAGCTTGTGAATATTGCTCTCCATCCCAAAACATATTTTCGAACCGAGACGAATAAATGAAGATTACATGCTGTAAGGATCGATTCACTGAAATTAGCAATTTTTTTGATTCCTCGCCCCCTTTAAAATAAAAAAGAAAAATATTTCAATGAGTCATGTAGTAAATTAGGCGTTATGGAAGACTTAACTATTTTGTTTTATGTAGACGCGAGATGCACTGCTGATCAAATTCAAAATTGAATTGTAATAGCTGCCCAACAAGTGTCTCAAAAGATGTGCTTGTCTTTGTTGCAATTGTCTCGTGTGCTTGTATCACTGAAATGGGAAACACTCTCACACTCTCAACAGCGTTTGCCTTCCTGTATTCGGATAGGACGCATAATTGTATTATAAATTACGCTTAAATTATGTTAAATTCTACTCGTTTATTCATTTTTCAGGTTACTAGCTTAACTCTATCGTTTTATATGTTAAGAATGGTTTTGAGTCGCAATACAGCGTGCCAATTTGTTGAGGGGCCTTTAATAGGAGGCTTCTAATACAGCAAGGGCGATCCTGAGAATATTCGAAGACTCTTTGAGTCGTGATCCATCTGGAAACGGATTACAAACGTATGGTAATGGAGTTTTGTAATTTTCAATATAATACAAATTACCGAGAATTATCGATGGATGGCATAGTGTATGGCGGTTTTTAGAGGTTAGTACATCGATTATCCGAACTAATGTCGAAAAAGGTGTTTCCGATAAATGAAAGTTCGGTTAATCGAATTTCCATAGAAAAATTAGAAAATAGCCCAAAATGTGAAATTAAGCGCCAAACTGAAAAGGTGTAAAACGACTGAACAAACATAAAAAATTCGAGGTAATTGAGCCATGCAAATTAGAGGTCCTTGATTTTTCACTTTATCATACGCATTTCACATGAAAAGAAGCTGAGTGACCGGTTCAGTTAAATCGTCGCATTTCCTATGGTGACATCGAGCATAATGCTCTTTTTTGAACAGTTAGTGGTGGTCACTCGTATGCCACTCTATGGTACGTTTCATTGTAAGCTCAGACAGACACACTGACGAATTGTCAGTGTAACACTACATCAAAGTGATCTTTCCCACACTTTCTCAACTGGTATTAACCTTGTATAAGTAGCCTTCCATTACTATCTGTCACTGAGTGTATAGGAGCTTATGACATCCTTTAAATTCCTTGATGGCACTGTTTGAACGTGGACCAAAAAGTAACCGGAATTGGGCTGGAGCGAGGTATGCATGAAGTTGTATCACTGCGACTGCATCGGTTCGTCCATGAAGTTTTTTCCAACAAAAATCTTTTCTCATTTCGTGGTGGTCGATTTTCGATTGCAACTAGCATCTTTGAAATTTGGTTTTTCTTATAAGGAAATTGAGCGGCGAAGCAAGCCATTGCCAATGCTTAAGTAAAACTAGAGCCAACGAGTGTTCTTAACGTTTTTCACTTGTTCAGGACGCCCCTCCATGCCAATAAGTGACCAGCTGCCAACAAAATTAATGCTATCGTTCGTCAAGAGCATAGCTTTATCCGAAGATATTCACATGAGAAAAATTGCACCCAAATTTCTCTTACGTCTTCCTAAAGGCAAGCAAAGGGAGTGTTGGCTGCAGGCATGTTTCGAGTTTCAAAATAAGCTCCAAGAAGACCCTTAATTTTTTTTCCAAAATTATTAATCGTAGTGCAATGAATATGGCCTTGAAACAAAAATTGCGTAGCAGTAAGATCCGTTGTTTCTACAAAATTCTCACAGACGAACCGATGCACTAACACGGACACAACTTTGCATATCAACCCAGGAGACGTCTCCTCAACGGATACCTGGTCGAACAACGGCCCCTCCCACTTTTCCTACCCATCGAATTCCCATTACTTTTGGGTGCTACTCGTGCGGTGCTTAAAACATTTTTTTCGTGCAGCTTTCTCGCACAACCTCCAACGTTTCAAGCTTTCAAATGATATTGCAGCTCAATGTAATGACAATGACAACGCTAGGCGCTCACGCCATGAAGCCTCGTGCATTCTAAATGTGCACTTTGAAATTGGTAAGAAAAAACATGAAAAAATATTGTCTGTGAAGAACTGTAGAACAAAGCATTACTCCTCCTTAAGGTAAACTGCTGCGTTATTAATTAGTTCCGTTTTCACCTAGATGCCCAAAAATTATTACCATCCGATCAAAACAAAGGGTACCCCCCATACAAAGTGAACCAAAATTCTAACAAATTTCTCACTTCTAAATTCTATCTAAAATGGTAAAATCAAATTTATCTGTTAGAACGCCATTATAACAATTAATTCTATGTAGTCTTCTAAATGTATATTCAAAAGTTTGTACCAGAGCGGGCCTTACAAGTACGAAAAATCGGGTTTGAAGGTTGCTACTACACGTTACTCAATATTTGCGGAAATAGCCTTAGAAATGGTACCAATGAGCTTCAAAGCCAATTTGTTGATACTTGTAGTGTACGCTTTGGTGCAAACTTCTGAACATACATTCAGAAGACTACAATTAACTGTTATAATGACGTTCTAAGAGATAAATTTTATTTTTCCATTATAAATAGAATTTAGAAGTGATTGTGAAAATGTGAAATTTTTTAGAATTTTGGTTCGCTTTTAATGGGGGGTTCCCTTTGTTTTGATCGTATGGTAATAATTTTTGGTGGGGAGCATAATGGGCCTTGGACTAGGCATCCTACCAAATTTGATCTGCCTGGCTCAATTTGAAAAGAACCTACAGACATGCCTTTTTGGCGGTGTGTGTGGGGGCGTCAATGGTTTGAGCAGTGCAATTGTTGGTACAAATCAAATAAATTTTATTAGCAATAAATGGATAAGATCTTATGACTTTAGGCCTATTCTATCAAGAGTTACAGTGCGAAATGTGTCTAGGGTATAATTTTCCGAGAAAATGTCTAGAGTGTTATATATCACAATTACAAAGGTAATTTTGTGTAAATTCATCCCTTTACCCATGGCGCAAATTGGTGTCACTTTCTTCTGCATATGCTGGGCAGTGTATTCAACAATTTGGCATCAAAAATTTCTTTTTTTTTATGTTTGGGGTTTGAGCTATCTGTACTATACTATATGTCGCACATCCAGAAGAATAATGACGTAAGTGCAAAAATTATCGTTTTTGAGTTAAATATACCACTAAGTGTGAAATTGGCTATATTTTCAATAAAAATAATTTTGATTTTAAAATTCTGTAAAAAAACTGTTAAAATTCAGTTAGGTCGTTATTCAATTCGCTCGTTTGGAAGCATTCACTCAGATAAATAACGACGCAACTGCAACTGCTTGTCAAAGCATCACCGGGTGAAAGTGCGTGTTGTTGGTGTCAATAACAACGAATTATTCTTTCTAATAAGAATAAAAATAATAAATCAATTCAGTTTTGAGGGCGGAATTCATAGTCCCCACACCCCATTTATACTTAATGGAAACCTTAAGGGATTCCATATTAATTTTACGATTCATAATACTAGATAATTTTTTGTATTTTATTTGTCAGTTACTATAATTGGGCTCCTGAATTAAATTATTTTATTGAATGCGGTAATGCCTTTATTTGTGGCGTTTTGCATTCCCTTATAATAATTTTAATATCTGTACAATTTGTATATTGAAGCAAGTCTGTTTAACGTTTTATGTGAAACATAATTTCCCAGAATTTATGCAAGCTCGGTTACCGATTCCAGTGGGACTAACTTCGCCTTTTTTTGATTAAATCTTTAATTTCACTGTAAGTTTTAATTAAAAAAAAAATTAAAGTCGCACCATTCATTCACTCAGAAAATTTCAAGTGTGAAATACGCCAGTAAAACTTTACAAAAACAAGGCCTAGCCTCGGAATAAATGGAATACTACCGTTCTTTCGCTTATCTGTTTTAGAGTATTACTTTGCTATATAAATCCAGATTTGCAACCCTGGGCTAATTTTTTAGCAAGCGAAAAAGAGCCATTTTTTTTGCTCTTTTTTTAAATTTTCAACAATATTTTTTAAAATAATTGTCTTGGATAAAAACTGTGTTTGGCATTTTGAAAGTAGACAGAATTTCCAATCCATTGATATCCTAACAAATTTGATAGCTCAAATATTGACGGTATTACAGGTTTTTTAAAAATAGGATATTTTTTACCAAAAATTGCGAATTTCAAGTAAATGTCGTTTCGGCAAACAACATAAGCTTAGAATTCGCCTTTTTTGTGGAAAATACCCTATTTTTGAAAACCTATATCTCCGTCAATATTTGACTTACAAGAGTGGTTAGCATACCATTGGATTGGAAATTTTGCCTACTTTCAAAATGCCGATCATCGTTTTTTTCCAAGATATTTTTTTTAAATATTGTTGGAAATGTAAAAAAGAGCAAAAAATGGCTCTTTTTCGCTCGGCAAAAAATTAGCACAGGGTCCCCAGGGTTGCAAATCTGGATTTATGTAGCCAGTAATACTCTAAAACAGATAAGCGCAAGAACGGTAGTATTCCATTTATTCCGAGGTTAATGTCGATTTTGACTGGCCTAAAATTTAACTTAAAAATTATAAAATCATAACGTTGAACATTTTGAAAAATCATAATGGTTCATAGGGAAAATCGTTTATAAATTTGCACCGTTGTTTTAAAGTTAGTTAAAACATGAAGACCAATGGAGAAATTTTTAAAAAAGAACGAATTCAGTCTAATCTAGACTAACCCACTTTTAAAGTTAAATGATTTTCATGTAACAATTTAAAAAAAAAGTGGATTTTTCAATAGTGAATTGAAAATACATAAACGTATATGGAGCCAAATCATATTTGAAAATTAATTATTCGTATTATTTTCATATTATCAAAATATACTGGTCCGGTATGAGCTCTGATTTTTGAAATAACCTGTGAACACTCTCTCATTTTGGTTATGCTTCCTGGTAAAAAATATATTTGATAGAATTCAAATCAATGTTTGAGATTGGCAAGTTAGATGTTTGTGTCTTTTGTCTTGATGTTAATATTCGAAACTACATTGAAGAGGAAGTTAATGCAAAAATAATTGCAAAATGATTTAGTTTCAGTTTTTAATTGGCGTAACAATAAGACTTAAATTTTTAACTAAGAATATTAAATTGCAGAATTAACGAGAGAAAAATATATGCTACATTTGGCATGATGGGAAACAGAGGGGTTAATGAGATTAGGAAGTTGTGTTTTGCAATATTTGGAAGAAGTTTCGGCAAAACATCCTGGCGATAATCTGATTTTTTTACTTAGATAATTGTCGTGGCAAACAAAGAACAGGTTAAAATATTCAATTGATGTTTGTATGTGTCTGTTGACTATGCTTTATTTATTATTTCTTGGCAGATTTATGTTAAGCATGTATTTGTATACTGTGAGAAAATTTGATTTAAGTTCTATCGAGCACAAATTTCTCATTAGAGGGCACACCCAAAATGAAGGTTATAGTATTCATCAGGGTAAAAAACCCAAACTTAAAAAAATGTTTGATGCCAAATTGCTGAATACACTGCCCAATCTACGCAGTAAAAAGTTACACTGATTTGGGCAATGGGTTAAGGAGGAAGAAGGAGGGGGGGGGGGGCAAAGGGATTAAAATTCAGTCTTTTTTTTCAAATATCTGGAAAACTATGAGTATGTCCCGAGAACGAAACAAACTACACAAAATTACCTTTGTAATGATATATAACACTCTAGCCATTTTCTCAGAAAATTATACCCTAGACCCAACAGTATTATAGTGGATTTACATTTTTTGAGTTTTACATTTCGTACGTAGCGTACGCTTTGGTACAAACTTTTGAACATACATTCAGAAAACTAACTGGTATAGTGACGTTCTAAGAGATAAATTGTTTTTTCTATTTTAGATTTTTGATAGAATTGAAATTTGTTAGAATTTTGGTTCACTTTGTATGGGGGGCACCTTTAGTTTCGGTAATATTTTTTGGTGGAGGGGGCTTAGGTTAGGCACCCTACCAAATTCGATCTGCCTGTCTCAATTTGAAAAGAAGCTTCAGGCATACCTTTTTTAAAAATGTTAGGAGGAGTCAGGGGGGTGCCAATGGTCGGATGACTTCAATTTTTGGTACAAATGAAAAATTTTCTTAGCAATACATGGAGAAGATCTTATGACCCTAAGTCTATTCTGTCAAGAGTTACAGCGCGAAATGTAAAACTCAGAAGATGCAAATTCACTATAATACTTTTGGGTCTAGGATATAATTTTCCAAGCAAATGTCTAAAGTGTTACATATACTTACAAAGGTAATTTTGTGTAGTTCATTTCGTTTTCATGACATTTTTCGGCTAGACTTATAGTTTTCCAGATACATATTTGCAAAAAACTGAATTTTCACCCCTTTGCCACCCCTCCCTATATTGAAGGGTACCCGCTTATACGACCGCTCAGTTGATACTGTTCCCTTTGAACCAAATCTATGCATCAACAATTTCCATATCAGAGCACAACAAAATGACTTAATAAGTTTATTAAATTTCAATCTTAAACCATGGTATTACTCGTATTACGAACCATTTTTCCGTAATCTTTTTGAATAAATGTTTATTTTTTCATAATAAATTATAACAAAATAAAAGAAAAAACAAATGAATTCTCTTTTGTATTCTTTATCCTGGCTGATTAGCACGATTCATGTCACTAATCATCATTATGAACGCACGATAATTTTTTTAAAAATATACCATTCTAAAATTGAATGTCAATAAATTCAGCAATATTTTCAGCTACCTATAATACAAAACACCACAAAAATACTCTTGGAATTGTAAAAAACACGTGAAAGAAATTTTAAAATGCAATTTCTGGCGAATCAACAAATTTGCAGTTGCGTCGTTCTTCTTTTGGAAGTGCGATATATAAATGGTCAGGGTCAGTCCCTGATTATAATAAGCCGTGTCCGTCTGTTTGTCTGTTCGTGGTGTGTCTGTCAGTTCGCACGATAACTCCCGAAATAGTGAAGCTAGCGTTTTGAAATTTTGGTCAAATGTTTGTGTTGATAAAATCTTGGAAGGTATTGAAAATTGTTCAAATCCAACCAGGGATTCTCCTACCTCCCATACAAATTACCCTTCCTATTTGAATATTTAGTTCGACAAAATATCGTTAACGACCTGAAATTTTGATCAATGCTTATTTGTGATATATCCTTTAAGTTTGATGGAACGTGAAATAAGCCCAACCTGAGGTGGAGTGGGTCTGACCAAAGGATCCTCAACCTCTCCTACAAAACTATAGAAAAACGAGACCGAGGCTAATTTCGGGCGCGGCCGAAATTTGGATACCCTTCGCTCCCCCCGGGCTAAAAGTTTTTTCGAGCGTTCCTATGACTTGTGATCAATTCTCCCCGCTTCCATGCTTGAATTTTCACATAAGTGCCGTGGCGAAGATTTATTGGGGGAAGCGGTGGACGTGGGTTTCTTAGAATGACCAAAGACGAAGTGTGTGGGGGGGGGGGGGGGTTGTACGGCAGCCATATGAACGCATGGCCTTTCCTTCAATTTTTACGTATGTTTGTGGCATTAATTAAAACATATATAAAACATATTTATGACATTTGGTTGAAATTGGTGGACAAATAAAAAAGTTTTTCTTCAAAGAACCTAATTTGGGGGTTGGGTTTATATGCCAGCCCCATGACCCCAATGGTCCGATTTCATTCATTTTTGCATATGTTTTGTAACATCAATAAAAGTACATTTCCATGAGGTTGGTTGAAATTTGTGAGCAAATAAAAACGCTTTTCTTAGAAAAATTTGGTTTTGGGGGGATAGGTTTGTATGGTAGCCCCATGACCACATGGTCCGACTCCATCTATTCATACATATGTTTTGTGTCATCAATAGAAACACATTTGTGTGAAGTTTAGTTGAAATTTGTGTATAAATAAAAAAAAAATTCTTAGAAAAACTTAATTTGGGGAGCTAGGTTTGTATGACAGCCCCATGACCCCATGGTCCGATTTGGTCCATTTTAACATATGGTTTGTGGTATAACTAGAAACACATTGGCACGAAATTTGATTTCAATCGATGAGAAAATAAAAAAGTTTTTCTTAGAAGAGCCTAATTTTGGGGACTAGGTTTGTATGGCAGCCCCACGACCCTATTGTCCGATTTGGTCGATTTTTACATATGTTGTGTGTCAGCAATGAAAACACATTTGTGCGAAATTTGATTGAAATTAATGCATAAATAAAAAGTTTTTCTAAGAAGAACCTAATTTTGGGGAGTAGGTTTGTATGGCAGCCCCACGACCCCCTTGTCGGATTTTGCCGATTCGAACATACAAACTGCCTGCAATAAAAAGAAGCATGTCTGCAAAATTTCAGCTCCATAGCTTTCAAACTGGCTGAGCAAAACGCGTCGCAACAGACAGACAGACAGACGGACAGACGGACAGACGGACATCGTCCAATCAACTCAGCTCGTCACGCTGATCATATATATACATATTTTGTATGGTCGGAGATGCTTCCTTCAATGCGTTACAAACTTCATGACAAAGTTAATATACCCTTTTCGCTTAGTAAGCGAAGGGTATAAAAACATGGCTTTCGATAGAATGTTGCGAAAAAAAGAAACTAAAATTTGCGTCAAGTTTTGGGTGTGGGATGTCGTTATAAATCATTTAAAGTGAAATAGATCGGACCCATATACTCCTACTTACCCTGGAAAAAAAGTTGAATATTTGTACACGGCTATACTCGTACACTCATTGTCCAATTCGGACGATTAGTAGAACGGATCCTTTTTAATTTTTATTAGTGAAAAGTACGCAGTGGAAGGCACACTTTTCTTCTTTTTTTGACTCCACTTACCTCTTAACTTAGATTATTATCAATGTCAGTGAACTGAGGCGATCGAGTCACGAGCTGCTTTTATTCTATAGCTACATTTCCGTAGCACCCAGCTAAAATTAAAATAACACACTACAAAGCATTTCCTAGACTTTCATCGTGCAATGCTTTTCTTAGGAAATTTTGTATTTCACTGAGCCTGGCTTTCATGGTTCGAAGACTTCAAAAGTCATCTGTACGGGAGCCACAAGCAGTGCCATACACGAAGGGTAAAACAGATGACTCTCCGAAAATCTATAACGTGAAGGTCCACTAACAAGTGTTTGGTGGTAAATTTGTAGTTCGTAGAGTTCTAAAGAAATCGGTCACATTTCTCACGGAAACGTGTGCGTCCCTCACGGAGCCTCAAAGAATCCAACTGTACAATAAAACTATGTTTTGTGCGGTGTAGTGAATATCATCTTCATAACGGTAATGTATATACCGAATTTTTATCTTCCGCACCTTTCAATGGAATACCAAAAGTATGCCCATCAACGGGCGTCTTTAAAATGGTGGTTACCTATATTCGGTCAAATTTTCAAATGATCAGTTTTCAAGCACAGTTTTTTTTTTTTAAATAAGTCTATAACGGTATATTTAACGGGAAAGTTGTGACGAATCTGAAGCTCCTATATAACTAAAGGAAATACCAAAATTCCACGTCGATGCGTACTCTCCAAAGAGACTTACTTGATCAGACGTACAAGCAAACAGGTTTTCTGCAATGCGAATATAACGGTACACTTCACGGCAAACTAGTATGTGACAAATTTCCCCAAAAATGCATGCAGTCCTAGGAGAGCCACGAGAGATCAAACATCACAATGATAAAAATAAATAATAGGCGTGACAGTTCAACATTGGACTAAGGCCGCAGATGTGTTAGTGACGTCCAATTTCCAAGATCTTAACTGTTTTTTGTTGAGATATTAAGATCAACAGCAGTGTTAGTGAGATCATAGTCCGTCACATGGGTCGTGAGTTCGAAAAACACCATAAACTGAATTGGTCCACGGTGAGATTCGAACTCACAACCCTGGGCACCGAAGCTAACCACAACACTAGCCAGACTATAGAAACAATGATAGTATGCAAACAAATTTATGAATATCTCTGTAGCGGTAGAATTTACTTATTAATGATGAAATCGTGATTGCAGTGGATCAAAATGAAAAAGCCACAAGGCAGCTACGTTCTTCATTCTCTCTCTTTGGCATTTTTCGGTCTATGCCTGGTCTCGATTTTGTATAACTTGGTCCGTCGGGTATGTCAAAATTGTAGACATCCAAAACCTATTTATTTTACATAGGTTGAGCCAATAAGTTTTCCACATTTTCCGTTATTGTCTACATAGTATTTTGAAATTGATCGTCCCCGAAAGTCTAGATCTACACCCAATTGAAATCAACCTCGAGACCCAGGCAAAACTAGCAATGATATGACTCATTGCTAATGATGTCAGTCTGGAGCTCACTAAGGGGCAGCTCAGATGCCTCAAACACAATACTATCGCGAATATGCCCTCCGACAACCTTGCAAAGGAGCCGCTGCTTCCGGGCTGTAACATGGAGCAGGGTGAAGTGGCATCCTAACTTCGCTAGGCTAGATCCACAGACCATCAAATGGTTTACAGACGGCTCCAAGCCAACTGAAGGCTCAGGAGCGGGTGTGGTTGGCCCAGCACATAGGATATCTATACCTATGGGCCTGCACACCACTCTTTTTCAGGCAGAAATACACGCAATAGAAACCTGCGCTGCCTACGAGAGAACTACGTAAACAAACGTAGCTATCTTCTCAGACAGACAAGCGGCTATTAAATCCCTTACTAAGTACACCGTCACGTCAAGACTTGTTCAATGCTGCCTGAAGGCGTTAAACAAACTAGGCGAAAACAAGAGCCTAACACTTTTCTGGGTTCCAGGTCATATGGGCATCGCAGGGAACGAACAGGCTGATGAGCTAGCACGCACAGCTGCATCATCCCCTTTCTGCAGACCTGAACCCTTCTGCAACATCTCTTCATGTTTAGTAAACAGATCATTCAAAGATCAGGAGCGACTCAAGGCAACTGAGCACTGGGATAAACTACCTAGGCTCAGACAATCGACAATGTTTATAGCAGGGTATTCCCACAGAAGAACGGCTGAGCTGCTGCAGTTAAGCAGAGCTAAAGTACGCATCATCTGTGGCATTCTCACAGGTCACTCCTGTCTGAGATCACATTTACGCACAATAAGGAGATGCGAGCTGTCGACTCTGTGAACAAGATGACGAAACCTCTTTCCACGTCTTATGCGAGTGCAATGGCCCAGCGTCGCTGGTCACACCTCGGAGTGGCCTTTCCAGATACGGACGACATAGCTTCGACATTTATTAACGACCTCAACTCGTTTCTCAGCACGATCAACCTTGATCGTCAGGCATAGTCCTGCCCATCTGCGACTAGGGCGATAGCACAATAGGCCCACTGGCTTCAGGGCTGCGAAACCCTTCGGGTTCACGCCCCTCTACAATCTTCAACCCCGAAAGTGCGCATAGCAAATACGTGTGTCAAACTGTTATTTGTTATTTGTATATTAAAACTTGAAGCCTTGAAGTATGCGTCAAATAACAATACATATGTATATGGCATATATGAATTCTGCATATCAGGTTACTGTCCTAACTCTTTCGTTTTAATTCTGAGTTTTTAAGTTGTTATTGGGTAAAGTAAGTAAATGTATTCATATAAAAAATGTAAGGAGCTGCGAATACTATTCGCTACAATAGTGCAGTAATTAGTGTGGTAATGTTATAAGCAAACCATATGTTATCTATCATTAATTTCAGTAATCATTTTTCAAGCATCCTGCCGTATCACAACCCTAAATCAAAAAGGAAATTATAATCTAAAAAAAAAACAATTAACAAGTAATGAGAAGTGCTTCAAAGTGACGACACTCTCCCGTATAATAATAAATAATTGTAATGTAAATGTAAGGTCGTTCATACTCCGGAAAATGATTATAATACTTCTGGAATAAGGCGCACTGAAGATGAGTTACTGTTCTTATATGCTTCACGGATCCATCCATTCGACTATAACTATATTGCCGCGTCCAGCCTCCATGATGCTCCAAATGTGTTCCCGGTGCCGCGGTTGATTGGTATTCGTAACATGAAATTATTTTTCCGTTAAATAAGATCTACAAATTTCTCGCCTGTGTTACTTAGAATGTGATTAGTTTAGCATTGGAAAAAAGCAGACATTAATCGGATTTGCCATTTTCGTTCTGCATCTTTGCTCGCGCAAAAGATGCGCTCTTTTCTTCCCAACATATAAGACCATAAGATGGAAAAATAAAACATTACATGCGCTGTTTGGTGTATGTATTTTCAATCATATCTTGTTTGCGAATTCCTCCAGGCTTTGGTAAGACTTTCGTGCGTGCAAATGACTTTTCTGGTCTGCTCGCATTTGTAAATTTGCTCTTCGTCGACCTTTCGCTAATGACGATTACATTTCCAAAAGCATATTTGCATTTGAAAAACATATTTTAAATTTTCAAATATGTATCTTTCTATGCAAATCTTCCATACGTTAAATTTTTCAGACTTTTCAATCTTTTGTCTTCCGCATCGAACTGTATGTTCTTTGCTAAATTATAGTGTACCCCATCTTCGCGTAGTCTTCGTTGTCGTCGTCAATATTTGTTTCCAAAATGTTTGGCAAACATATAAATGATACATACTGAGCGTGAATCTCGCCTCAAGTGTTGACTTTGGGGTCATTAGTCTTCATATTTTCTTGCTTTTTTGATCGTTAAGATCTTTATAAGCTCGATTATTTATTAAACTGATATGTCGGCCAATTTTCTAATTTGGAAATTTCTCCGCAGCTCAGAAGAAAACGCGAAAGAAAAAAATTAAGAAGAAGAAGGGCATTTAATTGTATCATTCTAATATTGAATGTGCCACCAATGTTACAACTAATATATACGCGAAATCAAAAATTAACAACCATATTTTTGAGAAGACTAGAGTATAGTGAAACGTCTAAGATCAATTGGCCACGAGAGGTTAACCAGCAGTCGCTCTTATAAAATTTGGATTAATAAGTATTGTGTGGTATTCGTCTAATGACTGCCAATATATATATATTCTTTCTCGAACGGTCTACATTTTTGCCTTGTCTTGTACGGCTGGCTGTAGGTCATGGAAAACGTTTATGCGTTTTTAGTTTTGGAATGAAACGCCGCGCGTTCGTGTTTTGATTTGTTGTACATACATATGTGTGGTACGGATGACGATTCTCATCGGAACTAATGCCGAATAATTGTTTGAGAATGACTGACCGTAGTTGCATACCGTTGGATCAATTCGATTTGAGAAATTCGTATAAAGTAGCGAAATGAATTGAAAGATTACGTAGACAATAAGATTTTGGTCAATTTGTATCGATTAGATAGCTCAAACAGCATAAAATTACTTTCTGTTGTTGTCGGATGAATGTTGAAGAGGAGCGATAGTAACCTACTGATTGAGTTTTGGATATAATAGGTCGAAATGTACCTGATCCGATAAATTTCGGATCATAGCATGGAATACCACCGGGGGCGTATTATTAAAGAAAAAAGAATTGTTGCAAATAATTGTGGAGTTTTTATTAGTTCTTTCCAGTTGCGTGTGGTTTTTAGCGAAATTTTATGTGTCTGAAATGTTGGCTCTAAGTGCAATATGAAATAGATATGTGAATAAAAGTGAACGCAAGCGAAACATAATTTAATATATGTAATTTAATTTTGGAAAAAAAATATTACCGTATGTCCGACCCATATTTAATCTTTGTAATTACTTTATGAAAAAAACTATGAATTTGACGAGGTCAGAAAAAAAAGCCACAGAAAAGATTGACCCAGAGCAATGCGTTTTAGACCAGCTTTGATTGGACTGGCTCAATTGACTTCTTATATTCTCTCTCTCTACACCCAGAAAAAAAATTACTTTTATTAAAGAAAAATTACATAGAACCTATGAAATTTCGGCTATGATTTGGAGCCTATGAAATAGCCTTTTTGGGACAATGATAGAAATATCATTGAAAATATAAAGTGAAAATTTGATTATAACAATGAGATTGTTCATCGATTCTATGTAAAAATTTCATTGGATTTTATTAAAAAAAAAATAGAAAAGAATATTTTTTATTTTTTTTAATTCTTTTTATTTTATTTTTTTTTTATTTTAATTTTTATTTTTTTTCTATTTATTTTTATTTCAAATTTTTATATTTTTTTTATTCATAAAAAACCTTATGCCGAAACTTGGATTCGAACCCGGTCCGCCTGCGTGCCAGTCCGTTCACATTGCCATGAGACTAGATGTGGAATGTTGTCAACGTTTCTAAAATCGTAACTACTTGATACGCGGTGCAATACAAAACTAAAATGTTTATACATAGAGGCTATGCAAAAAAAATCATAGTTCCCATGAAGTTGATTTACTAAATTCTAAGTAATTTATTGCATTAGTTGTATGTCGGCTTGCTTTAATTCTATTACTACTGAAATTTTAAATTCTATGAAAGTGTATTTGATCCAATGGCATTTTTAATTAATTATATTCAAACTTCATACGTTTAAAGAAATTTTCTGTTTACTAGAAGTAAAGTAAAAACTTCATTGGTTTTAATACACGTTTTTTGCTGGGTGTAGTTCCTGTCAACCCCTTGTGGGGCATAGGCATTAACTAGGCCTACTCTCTACCTCATTCGCGCGGGGCTAGCTGCGACCATATGAATTTAGCGTTTTCGCTTCGCTTAGTTACCGATCTTCTACATGTGTTCCTTGGCCGCCCAACACGGTGTCTTGCTCCGGAATCCTGTGGATTCCAGTTCAGGGCCTTTTTTGCGACGTTATTGGGCCCTCTTCGGAAGATGTGAGCTATCCATTGCCACTTAAGTCTTTTGATCGAAGTGCCTATCCTTTCTTGGCCAGTTATAGTTAGGTAATCCTCGTTCGAAAGGATCTCCGGCCAACGAATATGTATAGGATGCGCCGTAGACACGGATTTACAAAAGTTTGCAACTTATCAGCAATCTCTTTAGTCACCTTCCAGGTTGAACAGCCATATAGCAGCACGGATTTCACATTGGAATTGAAGACTCGTAGTTTGCTGGGTCTGGAAATATTGTTGTTTAGCCAGAAAGGAGTTAAATTGAAGAAAACCGCCTTAGCCTTGTTTATCCGTCATTTTACATCAGCATCCGCTCCACCATCTGCTGTAACTACGCTCCCTCTACTTCGGTTTTTTTCGATGCTATGTGAGTACATCTCTTCAGCTGCCTTTGTGCTGTGCTTCGAACCAATAGGGAAGACACCAATGAAATAGCGATACTCGTTTGAAAATTTATGTAGACTAGTGGAAAGTTCAATTCTGGTCATAAAGGTTAATCAATTTCGGCATATTGATGGCAACTAAGAATTAAAATAACAGGCGCGACAATCCAACATTGGACTAAGGCCGCAGGATGTGTTAGTGACATCCCATTTCCAAGATCTTATCTGCTTTTTGTTGAGGTAATGAGATCAGCATCACGCTCAGCAGTGTTATTTATCCCCATAAATGGGTACTCGTTTAACATCTGAGTGAGATCATAGTCCGTCACAAGCTCGTGAGTTCGAAAAACACCATGATCCACGGTGAGATTTGAACTCATGACCCTGTGCACCGAAGGTGCGCGCACTAACCGCTAGACCAGCCAGACTACTACAGCTAAGAATTGGTAAGAAGACAATCTTTCCAGCAAGATCAGCGGGAGCTTCAGTGGCAGATTGAGCCAACTTGCTCGTACTTGGGCTACTACGAACGGCAGCATGTTGTTGATCGGTTTCCGGGTAAGCTTAATTTGTTGGGGTTTGAACAATGATAGAAAATCACCTTCATGTCCTCTAGATAGAACTATATGCGTAAAACTAAAACTGTTTCAGAAGTGACTGCGAATACAGCCACAATAACAAAAATGGTTTCGAATAAGGTCTTTGTAACGAAAGGACTTGGGCAGGAAGATAGAGATTATCAACGAGCTAGCAGCGGTATGCACTTGCTGTAGCTCAGTGTCACACGTACACACCAACACAACTGACATACGACATACTGGCATCGTCAAGCTATCAGTAGCCGAGCTGCGCCGACAACTGAAGAAACAGAATCTTCATCTGTCGGGCAACAAATTGGCGTTACAGTCGAGGCTGGAAGAAGCACTCCAGACGGTTGTCATCGACATCGAAAGTGACAAGGGAACCGACGCCGACGACGATTCAAGGAGCGATACGGAGAGAAGCCAAGTAGCGAAGGACCTCCGCAGCTTCGGGCAAGTTCTCGAAACCCTTGCAGCATCAGTTGCTGAGTTAACGACACGCATGGAGAACGATAGGGAGGCATCGACGAGACGACCAAGCGTTTCCAACGGTGGTGTTGCCGGCGAGCCGAACACGCAGTCAACAACGGCTCCTCAGTGCGAGCACACAAGACAGGCAATGACGGCTCCTCAGTGCGAGCACACGGTTGTCGCTGCCGACTATTCAAACACGCAGTCAACAACGGCTCCTCATTGCGAGCACACGTTTGGCAGCGTCGATAAGCTACAAAGGCACTCAACAACGGCTCCTCGTTGCGAGCACACGGTTGGCGACATTGACAAGCTATACAAAGGCAGGCAACAACGGCTCCTCATTGCGGGCACACGGTTGTCGCTGCCAACAATTCACATACGCAGGCAACAACGGCTGCTCACTGGGAGCACACGGTCTTTGGTTTTGACAACTCACACACACTGGCAACGGCTCTACACTGTGAGTACCCGGCTAATGTTCGAGACAAGTCCAACACGGCTACGACAACGGCTCAATACTGCGGGCACACAGAGCCAGCGATGGATAACGGGCGCACGGCAACTTGCTTGCACACAACGGATCGACATAACGGGCACACCGAGACATCAACGGGACGTAGCAAGTTATTCACGAATGCCATGGCTGCTCCACATCGGGAGCCAACGATAACGGCTCGAGACTCGGGGCATATGGCAGCAACACAACAGGAAACACCAGGTGAACGGAGTGATGCACCGAATTTCATACAGGTTCGCGACGTCATCGCTATACTGCCTGAGTTCGATCCATCCTCGGAATCTAGTTTAACGGCGAGGCAATTCATATCCAGGGTAAAACAACTCTGGGAAACGTATTCTTGGAGTGAGCAAATGTTAATGTGTTCCATCTGGGCGAACATGAAAGGAAACGCGAAAGTCTGGGCTGACGGCGTCGTCGATGTCACATATACGCGCTTCGTGGATTTTGCGGACCGCCTAGTCCAGGACTTTCCGACCGACGATAGTAGCGCATCAACTCATCTGCTCATGGGCAAATTAATACGGCGAAACGGCGAGTCGGTGGAAGATTATTTCCACAGAATAAACGCAACGGGACGAAGGGGTAATATGTCAGACGCTGACATTATTACATATTTCAGGAACGGCGTGAGGCCGAGCTGCTCAATGCCGCATGCTAGGACTACACCGTACACACACGGGGCTACTGGGCTACTACACCCACATAATTCGATAAAATAAGCCCGACCTGAAGCATCTGCGGCCGAATACAAAATTGTATGCCGCCTCCTCTTACGAAAAGCAGCTTGGATTAATTATTGCACGTCATTATCCGCCTCCGGAATCAGTGGGGGTGGGTTGATTTGAGTTCAAGTGCAACAGTTTAGGATCCACATGATAAATCTTCGGTTTATATTGAAAGGTCCTTTATTTCCGATAAGGAACCACATCAGCAAAAAGAAGGCATAAGACATCATCTATCTACAAAGAAAACCGTGTGCTTTTGTCCTGAAAAAACAGTTGTCAATCGATTGCCTCTGAAGTTGGCCAGCTGGGCCGAAAAACATTATATTGTTCCGACACACAGATGTGTATTTTTTTGTAATTTGATTTGAATCCTGCTAGCTTAAAAGTAGAAAACTGCGTATCGAAAACGGTCAGTTACATCTTCTTTGTGAGACACGTAAATTTAGCAGTTTGTAGTATTCAAAACGAAAGACTTGAGCCAGTTACTCGCTAGGTTATATTCCATTCAGTTAACAATTTTTTTCGATAACCACTACGAGGGCTACTAGATGAGTTCCTTTAGAAAATATGAAAATGGGGTCGGTTTTTATTAAAAACAAGCTGGTCCGACGAACTTCGTATCCGCCCCACCTTTGAGATGTCATCAATTAGCCGGTGGTGCAAATCTACTGAAATTCTCAAATTTTGTTTGTATGTTCAAAAGCATAAGAAAGTGAGCCGCTTTGATGATTTTTTATTGGCCGATATTTCACATATTTGAAAAGCTATTCTGCTATTGAGGATGAAAGATGGAGAGGGGTTTGAATTTGGTTAAATCAAAGCCGTCTTGAGTTTTCGTCAAACCCGTCAAGCAATTCAATAAATTCAGACAAAAACTATCCAAAAATATAGGCAAAAGCTGGGGCAATTGAATCGCCTTCACATTATTTCCGGCCAATTTTACGAATGTTTCATTAGCTATTCGGGTGGTGCTCATGGAAGAAGTGCGGGAGGGGAGAAATAATTTACGGAAGTACGGTAATTCAATCAACAGATATACACAAACATTTTACAATTTTTGGAAAATTTACGTGGATATTTAACTATGCGGCGTAGAAACCAATCCGGTGGTGTAATTTTAACAAAATCGACCAAACCATTCCAAAATGGTCACCAAAGTATCAGAAAACCAGCTGCCTAAAACATAATTGCCACTGTGAATTTAATTATTCTTTTATTTGGTGGTGGTGTTAGAGACCGATTCGGCGTGACAAATTACCGAAATCCGCTTCTCTGTTGAGGGAATAAATGCTAAAGTATGTGAAAACAAATTGTCTTTATAATTTTGTTCA
Organism: Microchrysa polita; assembly: GCA_949715475.1. Taxonomy (NCBI): domain Eukaryota; kingdom Metazoa; phylum Arthropoda; class Insecta; order Diptera; family Stratiomyidae; genus Microchrysa; species Microchrysa polita. The sequence goes on along the minus strand of OX454416.1, from coordinate 111,084,625 downwards.
TTGTGAATTTTCTGAATGTTTCGATACCTATTCCGTCATTTATGCGGTGATGCAAATTTACTCAAATTTGAGAATTCGTTCAGGATATATAGACAAAAGTATTCGAAAAAGAACTGATGAAAACAAAATCAATTTTGATCATTGTGAATTTTCGCATGTTTCAATACTTACTCTGCTATTCGTGGAGGAGACCTATTCGGTTGGGTTTCTTTTCGCTAGACGCTAAAAATAAATACAAACCTATGCGAAAAAAGAAATCATCGTGAATTGTTTCTCATTGTGAATTTTCTGAATAAACATATACTGCTATTCCGGCTGGAGCCTTGTATAAACCAATCTGGTGCAGTAAACTTACTGAAAACCGTTAATTCTCTCAAGAAAGACAGAGAGAGGCATGTCAAAAAGAACTGTTTTCATAATTCTGCTCAGTGTGAATTTCTCATATGTGTCAATAGTTATTCTGTTAATTGGGGTAGAGACTGATTCTATGGAGAAAATTGACTGAAATCGGTTTGAATATTTGTTCATTATGGGAATTTTTCGCATGTTTTAATAGTAATTCTGCTATTCCGGTCGGAGCCTAATCTAACAAATCTAATATCATGGAAATCGGTCGTGCCGTTCTTGAGCTATAAATGGTGTAATTAACAGGACTCTCTTTTATATGTATAAAAGAAAAAATAAGTTAAGAGTTGGTTTCACTCACTCAGAGAAATATTCACTCATATTGAACGAAATATATTTAATTCAAACGATTTGCGCTTTTGATTTGGCTCCACAAGCAAATGCGTTTAATTCTAACGAGTGGCGTTTCTTTCAAAAGCATAATGAGTTGTAAAGAGGCGTTTGAATTAAAAGAATTTGCATTTACCTGAAAAGAAGGAGCCAGTCGATTTAAACGTATTCTTCATTGAAATAAACACTTATTCTTTGATTGTAAACGGGTAACGCATTTTGAATAAATGAAAGGCAATTGTATCAAACGTCTTCGTTTTTATATTGAACATTTTTGTTATGTAAATTAAACGAAGCATTCTTTTTAATGAAACGATATGTATTTCGAAAGTAACATATCCCGTTTTCATTTCATAGAAATTACCCCATTCAAAATAATTGAGTTTTACATGGAATTAAAAGCAAACTCTGCTGAAATAAAATAATACATTCCGTTTGATTGTCCATTCTCCATTCGATTAGATACTCACTGTTACCTGGGTTGACAAATCAATAAATAATAAAACTTATGAAAACATAAGGAAAACACTTTATTTTTTATTTATGTCTAATTTTAATATGATTAATACATAACACTTTTATTTTAACACCCGCTAAATTTAAATTGCACGTGTGGAAGCGTCCATTCCTCCAGATGAATGCAAAAGTACATTCTCGAAAACACTTTTAACATCGACGAAGATTCTAACTAATGACATACACATTTGTTGTTAGACACTACACATTTGTACACAATGAACATGAACACGTAAGACTCATCGGACCGGCCAGAAGTATTGTGCTACGTTGAAACAAATGATATTTTGGCATCGCGTCCTTTATGTACACAGTAAAAAGTTTATTGAATTTCCCACACAAAGTGTAGTAAAAATTAGTACAAAAAAAAGCTAAAAAAAAAATTGAAATTTAATCTTACACATTTCTTTAGCAAAAGGTTAAAATAAATGAAAACTATTAAATTTTAAATAAAATATTGTGAAATCACATTGCTACTGTAATTTTACCAACAAAAAATGTAAAATTAAATCAAATGATTTGTGATTTTTCATCATTTAATGTAAAATTAAATCAAATGAATGTAATTTTTCATCATTTCATTTTTACATTTCGTAAATCTTGTCGATAGTATTCTGCTACGCTGTGTGGCGCACTTGGTTGAGTCGCCACTCTACGATGCTAGTAATCTAGAGGTCCAAAGATCGAATCTCGGCGTGGTCCAAAATTTTCGAACGTGTGAGGATAGGAAATATATAGTGCTTGGAACATTATATACACTCCGAAATTATATGCATTGTAACGTTGACTCGAAATTGCCTATAAACGGCTGAGTTAACATTAAGTTAATTTTAAATAAAAAATTTAATTTTACACATGGGTATGGGACTTGTTTCCCTCTATGAATTTAAAATTAAATCTTTGTTGGAAATGGGTTAAATATATTGATGTAATTTTAAATGCGTGTTGTAAATTTACAACTCTGAAAGTTGGCAACCAATTGCCTACTCTGAAAGCTGTAAAAATTTAAAACCGTGTATGTGTATTTGTTACGTAAAGGAATGCATACACATTACTATGTAATGCGGAATCTTTTGATTTAAACGACCGCCGTTTGGGGCTTAGCTACTCTTTTGTTTTAAAAGAAATTCTTTTAGCGTAAATGAGAACTCGTTCAAATCAAACGAGATTTTTCAAACGAATACTGCGTTCAATTTAAATGTGGAGCTTTTAATATGAATGTGCGTTTTTTTCTCTGAGTGCTGGTATTTTGAATATTCTTGATTGACTTTTTGTACTTTTAATTGCGCTCAATCCAATTTTCGACGCAAACATGTTTTTTTTAGCATTTCGCCGTATATTACGAGCCTAGAAAAACGTTCAACGCAGTGTTTTTATACCCTATATCCATAAGATGGTATAGGGTATATTGGTCGGTCCCTGAATCGAATAAGCCATGTCTGTCTGTCCGTGTGTCTGTCTGTTAGCACGATAACTCCCGAAATAATGAAGCTAACGGTTTGAAATTTTGGTCAAATGTTTGTTTTGCTAAAATCTTGGACGGTATTGAAAATGGGCGAAATCAGCCTTATCTTTTGATAGAATGTCGCGAAAAACTTCAAATTAGTATCAAATGGTAGCCTTTGGATGCCTTGATAAGATAATAAAGATGTGCCAGGTCCGACCCATCTACCCCTCCCTCCCCTACAAAAATATGAAATTGAATATTTTGGGTCTTGCGTGCCTTCTAGGTATATGTACATGGGTATAGGGTATACACTCATCGTGCTATTTGCACGATTAGAACTCGGTCTTGTTTTTTTTTTCATAAATGGGTAAAAAGAAATTCTTACGTTCTCAGTTAGGTCTAAACGACAGATCACCCCCAAACTCATGAAACAGGCATTAGTCTGGACTGATTTCTAAAAATTCTAATTCGTCTTCTCTTGTTTATCTTGCGAATCCTCCGATGACTTACGGCAAACAAATAATTACGTTCCACTCAAAATGGTAACCACTTGGCCTGTTTACTCAGAAGAACAGGCACCCTTTGCGTAGTAGCGCTAATGTTTTGTTTTGACGGCACTGACGCCTATGGGCCTATTGTGCTAACACCCTAGTTGAAAAGGGAGGAGCAGGTCTATGCCTGACGATCTAGGTCGATTGTACTAAGCAGGAGTTTTCTGATTGAAACCAAAGCAATGTCGATCGTGTCTAGATAGTCCACTCCGAGTTGTGTTCAGCGGCGTTGGGCTAGAGCTAGAGCATCGCATTCGCACAGGACGTGGCTCGTTGCCTCTACGCGGAATCGACAGCTCGCATCTTGTCCGTGACGGTGTACTTAGTGCGTGACTTAATAGCCGCTTGGTTGTCTGAGAAGATCGCTATTCGTTTGTTTGCATAGTTGGCACTCAGACATATTTCAGCGCAAGTTGCAATTGCATAGACTTCTGGAATACAGTGGTGTAGTGACCCATTCGTAGAGATATCCTGTATGCTGGGCTCAGCACACCAGCTCCGGAACCCTTGGTAGTTTTAGAACCGTTAGTAAACCATTTAATGGTTTGGAGAAAAGCATAAACTAGAGTGCCTCTTTTCTCTGCTCCATGTTTCAGCCCGGAAACAGCGGCCGCATGATAGCTCCTTTGTAAGGTAGTCGAACGTCATTTTCGCGACAGTCATGTTGTTAGGGCATGTTAACTTCCCCTTAGTTAGCTCCAGATTGGCATCGCTCGCAATAATTCGGGCCAGTGCTAATTTTGCCTCGGCCTCGAGGTTAATGTCAATTGGGTGTAGGTCGAGTAAAACCTCTAGAACGCTGCTAGGACAAGATCGAAGTGCACCAGTAGTAATGAGTCACGCTAATCTCTGTATCTTGCCTAGAGCGGATTTCCACCAGACCACAACAGCACCGTAGTTTAGAGTGGTTCTAACTATTGCTTTGTATATTTGATGGAGGGCTTCATACGCCAGGTTTTCCCTACGAGCAAATTCAAATAGGCCTGTTCGGTACTCAGATTTCAGTATCGGATACCGGTTTTCTTCAGTACCCGGTACTACACCCGGTGCACCGGCACCCGCCGGTTTTTTTAAACACCCGGTTTTTTCAACCATGAGCCGGTTTTTTTTCAGTACCGGTTCTTTCATCCGGTTTTTGCAACCATGAGCCGGTCCCGGTGTACCGGTTCTTTCATCCGGTTTTTTCAACCATGAGCCGGTCCCGGTGCACCGGTTCTTTTATCCGGTTATTTCAACCATGAGCCGGTCCCGGTGCACCGGTTCTTTCATCCGGTTTTTTCAACCATGAGCCGGTCCCGGTGCACCGGTTCTTTTATCCGGTTATTTCAACCATGAGCCGGTCCCGGTGCACCGGTTCTTTCATCCGGTTTCTTTAACCATGAGCCGGTCCCGGTGCACCGGTTCTTTCATCCGGTTTTTTCAACCATGAGCCGGTCCCGGTGCACCGGTTCTTTCATCCGGTTTTTGTTGTAGCGTAGCACTTTTTAGTACGGTGTTTTTATTGGATAGCCATGATTCAATATTTATGTAAATGATTTTTTTAGCTGCTATGAAATTTATATAAGGTAATTGTCGCGATGAGAAAAAAATTATAAAGAATTTCTAATGTTGAGAAAATTTTAAAGATATGTAAATTACACATTCTTAAAGACTTAATAGAGAGTTTTAGCATCTCTTTCAAAATATCACGTTCGGGGTTATATAGTCAAAGAAGAATACGATATTTGTTCGGCAAAAATCCCACATCACTGGATTTTGACAAAATGGTTGGGTATGGCCCCCCGATAATGGAAAAAAAGTCCCTACCGATTGGAAGTCCGCGACCTTAAGGGGGTATTTTTTCCGTTTTTTGAAATTATTTCAAAAACGGCAAAAGATACAGACAAATTTGCCGTTAGACTAAAAAAAATAATGATTTATGGCCAATGGGGAGCACCAACCAAAAATCAGCTCAATAGGATAAAAACTAAGGGTACCCTCTTACAATGTTTCACAACTCATTTTATAAACTGTAGAGTAAAGTTGTCTTGGGTCACTTCACTTTGTATGGGAGGTAGTACCCTTAGTTTTTATCTGATTGTGTGATTTTTGGTGAGTAGAGATACGAGTGATGATGCCCTTCACTGATATTAAACCGAAAATTAGGTCTCTGCTCCAATTTTGGGGGGAGTTATGGACATGCCGTTTTGCCAAATTCAAATGGAGAGATCGTCTTTAATCGGAGCAACTAAACTTTCAATAAAATTCTAATGTGTTACATATACATATATCATCTCAAAGGAAATTTGATGTAGTTTCGTCCTCAGACCATTTTTCTGTATCTATTGCCGTTTTTGAAATAATTGCAAAAAAACGGAAAAAATACCTCCCCCTCCTTTTTAAGGTGGCGGACCTCCAATCGGTGGGGACTTTTTTCCCATATTCGGAGGGCCATCCCCAGCTATCCTGCCAAAATCCAGTGATGTAGGATTTTTGCCGTATTCTTATTTGACTATATAATCCCGAACGTTATATTTTCAAAGAGATGCTACGCTACAACAAAAACTCGAATAAATCGTTGCTGGCAAGCACCTACCCAACAACAAGACAACTTGAAAACACCAGTGCTAAAAAACCTGATGCTGAACAGGTTATCAAAAAAAAAACACGGTACTGAACAGGTGCTACAAAATCTAAAAAAAAAAACGGTGCAACGGGACCGGCCAATGGTTAAAAAGAAACCGGATAAAAGAACCGGTGCACCGGGACCGGCTCATGGTTGAAAAAACCGGATAAAAGAACCGGTGCACCGGGACCGGCTCATGGTTGAAATAACCGGATAAAAGAACCGGTGCACCGGGACCGGCTCATGGTTGAAAAAACCGGATGAAAGAACCGGTGCACCGGGACCGGCTCATGGTTGAAAAAACCGGATGGAAAACCGGTGCACCGGTGTTGGAGAAAAAAAAACCGGGACCGGCCCATGGTTGAAAAAACCGGGATATCGGTACTTCGAAATATTGGTACCGGTACTAAGTAAACACCGGTTTTAAACCGATGTACCGGTGTTAGGAACAGGCCTAAATTCAAAGAGCTCTTTTGGCCTTATCTACCGCGCCGCTTCGACTTGTTTTTGCCAGTGAAGTTGACTGTTAAGGATGACACTAAGGTATTTGAGTTGACTCTCATTTTTTAGAGGCTAGTTGTACATTATCGGGCGTCGTGAGTTCAGCCGGATTTCTATTCCTGGAGAAGTATATGATGACCGTCTTGGATATAGGTTGACTCGGAGCCCGTTCTCTTCGCAGCATTCTTGTACTACTTTTAGTGCTGGTTCGAATATACACTGCGTTTCACTTGAATAGCACACTCTATACATTAGATTTATTTTCTCAATATCTTTAAAAAAAATGAAGACAACAGATATTTTGTATTTTTTATTTGCCATTTGATTAATTAGCTATAATTTGAAATAAAAAGAATTCGAATTTTTCCAACATGTAATCTTAGAAAGAAAAAAAATGTAAAACACCAATGAAAAAACACAGGAATTCTGTTTCACTTGAATAGCACACTTTTTTTTAAACTTATTTTAATTAACTTTTTATGCAGTGAGGATAACTTATTATTGTTCAGTATACAAGTTGAGATCAATTTGAATTAAAATCAGCAATTTTAGTAATGGGTTGAGCCTCCCCCGTTTGAAATAACCTCCTAGATGCTATTAGGCAAATAATCGTACAAACTAAAGGGAAATGGTAGCCCATGATGGCAGAATGGCTTCAATTATTTCAGTCTTTGTTGAAAATTATTTACCAGACTCATAAACTTTTCTAACCAGCCATCTCCAAACATTTTCTATTATGTTTAGATCCGGCGAGTATGGTGGCCAGTTCAAAAGAGTAACATTTTTGGACTCGATAAACGACTTTACGGCACGGGCAGTGTGTATTGGTTCATTGTCTGGTTGTAAAGTCCACGGCAATGGTCCAAAGAGACTTTCGAATGTCGGAAAAGCCTTTTCTAAAACACCTTGATACGACTTAGCATTCATAGTGGTGTCTAAGAATTGGAGTTCACAAGTGCCGTAGTAGGATTTGGCTCCCCAAACCATAACGCCGCAAACTCGACTGTGCAAACGATCCAACTGGTGAGTCTCCTTCCTTAAATCATAAAAATAACAGTTATATCCATCGGGCCCTTCCAAATTAAATTTCTTCTCATCAGAAAAAACAACGCGATATCACTCTTTGGTCCATGACATGTTGGTACGCGAAAAAGTCAACCGAGCTTGTTTATGAGGGGGTTAAGAGGTGTTTTTTTTTAATTTTAGACGCTTTAGGTGTTCAGCTTTTGAATTAGCACGCCATACAGTTGTTTTACTCGCACTGAGACCAACTTTTAACCGAATTTTGTCCACAGAATCATATGTGAAATCGATGCTTCACGCAAAATAGATCGCTTATCTGCATAAGAGCGTACACAGCTCACTCGACCTTTCATATTTTTCCATAATTTTCACAATTTTTAATTAAATTGTAAATCACGTTTCTGCCTTTTCCAATTTTTTTCGATATTTTAGTCACTGAAAAGTCACAATCCCTGTAATTTTTTATTTTAACTTATTCTTCGCTTGTTAAGGCTTTACCACGACCCAAAATTTTTTAAAATCAACGAATCGTATTTAAATTACTCAAAACGACTATAGATTGTGATATTGTGACCACGTGCACCACGTATTTGAAGCTTAAACCCAACTGTGCTATTCTAGTGAAACAAAAAATCGGCTCGCTTTTGAAGCAAATTGGTGAAAAAAGGTAACCGTAAATTTGGAGAGTATAATTTTTCTTTTGGGGAACCCACACCAACAAGACAAAAAAAAAGTACTAGCAAAGTCATAAGAATATTGATATATAAGCAAATTACAATGAAAAAACGGAATGTGCTATTCAAGTGAAACGCAGTGTATCTGGTAACACAGCTACAAGGCTCCATCGAGTTATGGCTAAAAAGGACACTGGGCAACTAAGTACCATCAAACACCCTGATGGGTGACATACAACTGACGCTTTGACGACTGGCCAGCTACTTTTAAGGCCCCACTTTCCGGTATTTCCTATACCTACTGAGTATCTTCAGAGGTAGCTTTTCGCAGGGCTACATTCATACATGACACCAACACAAAGTTCGTGGTGGCATCACCGTATTTCCCTAGCGACGAAGAGGTACCAGCAACACAGCTCAAAAGATTGGCGGACTACTGTGGTAAGAACAAGGTCGAGCCGGGAAGTACTCGAGCTAACCTTTGGCAGCCAACGGGCTGAAAACTGGATCAGAAACTGACATGTATCTGACGAAACATCAATGTCAGATTACGCTGAGTTTAACCCCAGCGCACTTAGACCAGACTTGGTCCGTTGTGATACCTCTGTCGAACTCGAATCTATAATAACCTATTAAGCTGAGAACCACTCCGTGCTAACAATGAATTTGTTGAGCAGTATTAGGCTCACATCACAAAAATCGTCCGTATCATAAAAATACCTGGAACCAAGATAACGGCTTCGTTTCTAGGCCAAAGCAGGACATTGACAAAGTAAGTGGTGTACGCTCTCTTCCTCCTCTTCGTCATCACAGCTTCTACAGAAGTCATTGTGGGGAATTCGGAGCCTTCTAGCAAGATTTCCAATAGGACAATGCCCCGTTATAACCCCCACTACATTACAAATATGCTTTCTGTCCAGAGACAGTAATATGGTTGATCGACCAAAATCTAGCTTTGGCCATATCATCCTCGTCGTATTGCAAGTACAACCATAGGTCCATCTTGCATTGGCCCTGCGTTCAACAGCGGTTTTTATTACCATTGCACAAGCAGCAGATGGCGTTTTTATGTTGTAACGATCGCCTTCAGCGGCACTAGCTGACGCATGTCGCGCCAAGTCGTCTGTGCGTCCATTCCCTTCGAAGCCACTATGACCCGGTATCCATCATAGCGTAATATCGAATAAACGACCCATGCGATGCTGCAGTCATTGCTTCGGTGAAGACGTTTACCATGTCATCCAATTCTCGTTCAGTGCTTGAAATATTAGGAAGCAACGGAGGTTCCTCTAAAAGGGACTCCTGATATCTCCAGTTTGTCTTCCTACGATTCGCAGTGCGTTGAGCCACTTCAGAATGCGCAGCAAGACTAAATTGTAGATACCTCCGGTCAGAGAAGTAGTGCTCTGCCGACACTCTCCAGCCTGTGACTAAATGCAAGACATCCTCCGATGCCAGAGTAATGTCCAGTACCTCTTGCCTGTTTTTGGTAACGAAAGTAGGCTCGGAACCCACATTGCAAATAAGGAGATTTGTTCCTAGGATATATTCGAGAAGTAGTTCACCTCGTTCGTTTGTGTCCGTGCTACCCCAGACAACATGATGTGCATTTGAGTCGCACCCGAGGATAATGCTAGTACCTGAAGACGTTGCTACTGCAACGGCTTCTCTCAACTTAGGAGAAGGTAGGGTCGTCATACGGCATGTATGCCGAAGCAACCCACAAAACCTTACCCTGTAGCTCAATGCAGACCAAGACAAAGTCCTTATCACTAAAATTGGGCACAAGAAAAGCCTTAAAGGTGTTTCTGACTAAAATACAGGACCGCGGGATACCCTGTCCAGTAACATAAAACGTATCAAAATCAATCAAAATCAAATTTGTATGGTGAAGGTTAATTGGCAAAAGCTTCTCAACCGTCATAACGTTCTCTTCTTCATCCGTGTCGAATGAGAAAGAGTCAATTACTGGAGACGGCTGAGATGCAGTGTCCAAGGCAGCTAGTTCCAAACATAGAGAGATGCAGTCGTCATCCACAACCTCTTCAGCGGGTTTAGAATCTGCCACAGGAACGTTAGTGGAAGCGGCCACATTAACAGTATGCCCACTGGGGTCAGAAACCGGCCTATAGGCTTTTTTGAGATCGCCCTTGTAGACCCTTAGCTTCAGTTTAACAAAACCAAAACTCACGGCCCCGCCTGACTTTATAATTGGAGCCAGTGATGGCTTATTGATTAATAAAATCGCACACTTGCAATTATCCTTGGCATCCTCCAACTATACAATACGCCAGTCGTCAGTTGGTATGCTCGGATTACACATCCGAATGATGTATAAAATTTGATCCTTGTCGGACACTTGGTGGTAGTAGTAGGCGGGCCCTCGGACGCATAGGAATGTCGTCCTTCGCCACAACCTCAAGTTTGGCACCAGGCCAAAGCTCCCCAGCTTTGCTTATGGCAAATTTAAACATGGAGACTGATTTTTGGTCCGCAAACTTCATTAGTTTGACGTGCCCTTGAGCCCAGCCTTCGTCCTCACAATCTGGAGGAGGTCCAGGAAAGGCCTCCATTGCAGCTTGAAAATTAATGATAAGAGTATCTTCGACTCTAATCCACTTGTCTACCGGAATTTTGCTGTCCGCATCACTCCGGTCAACAATGGCAAGCTCGATCCAACTTTTTGCTGCTTCTGCATTAGTACAGTAATCGGGTATATTTTACTTAAAAAAAATACGTAATGGCTGAAATTTGGTGAAGATGCTAAGCAACGTGCCCTAAGTTTAAATCCGAGTTTTCGTATTTGTGGGAGTGGGGGAAGTTATAGTAATTTGCCTACTTATAGGGTAATTTTGCGTTTTTCCTCAATATCATTCTTACTGGTATTCCTACAGTAAAGTGATGTATAAAATATTGTTTTATCCAAATGGATGAACACAAAAGTGTACTTCCAATTACACCAAAAGGAGTAATACTCTATATTTTTGGGATAAAAATAAAACACAAGTTTCACAGAGCATTTAACTCATAAATGAGTTTTGTATAACTAGCATTTACCTCTCTATAGGCGTTGGCGACATTTCATTCACCTCTTTACGCTCTAAAAATCCATAATAAATTACCTGCCTACAGTGGGATTCGATCCAGCGACCCTATGATTTGAAGACTAACGCCCTACCTACTACACCACACAGACTATACGGGATGACGTTCGTAATTTGCACCATATATTGGAATTAACTCCATTTTAAGTAAATTTTAACACCATATAAACAAAAACTGATATAATTTCGAATAAAAGTTATTATTTATCCAAATGAATTTTATTTTGAGTGTTTTATCCTAATGGATAAAAGGAAAATGTTATACTCGGGACGGAGTGAAATAAATGTATTTAACTCCATAGGTGTAAAAAAATTAAACCTTTTTGGATAAATTTTGGTTCACACCGCCTGATTTTTTGCTGTGTAAGCCAATATCGTAGGCCAAATAGTTCCGTTAAAATGACCGATTAAAAGGCAAAATAGGACTAATAATGAGAACATTTGGCTTAAGTAAAACACTTAATGACTGAAATTTGGTGGAGATGTTAAGAGACACGTTCTAAATCTGTATCTGAGTTTTCGTATTTATGGGAGGGGGTTGTTATAGTAAATTGCCTACTTAAAGGTTAAATTTGCGTTTTTGCCTAATGTCATTCTTATTGTTGACCCTACAGTAAAATGGTAGAGGTTTTCTTTCCAATTAAATAAATCTATTCACCGATACCTTAACAGTATTAACAGTATTTACTATACGAATAGTGCATATGGTTTTGTAGTTAGTTGAAACTCAAAACACATACATATTAAATATCGTAACCATGGCCGTGTTTTTTCAAACAACTAACCTACACTATACGGGGTAATTTTCATACAAACGCTAACCTGTGACTTTATTTAGGTTAGAAATTATATTGCTATCCAGTTTTAATGAGCTTTCCAAAACTCGCCTAAATGTATGCAATTCCCATTGTTTGACTAGCTAAATAGATTATTTAAGGTATAGATTACATGCATCACACAAATGTGTACAAAAAAAATAGTTTTTGTTTGTAAAATTATGTTCAAAATGTTGTTCATCGAATTCTTATTCTAACAAAATATGATTCCTACATAAAAATATGTTTTTATTAAAAAAAATTACATTTGAACTTTTGCGTTTGTAAAGTGAAAACGGGGCTTTAATATTTATGAGCAATGTTTTGAAATTAATGACAATTTGAAATTTAAGCTGAATGCTACCCTCGATAGTTTTTTTCTGCGCATCTGGGTTAGCAAACCTGCCCCCGATGTAAGAAAAACGGCCTATATAAACTATAATAATTTCCAATTCAAATAAAATTTCAAACCTGTGGCAAAGAGGCGAAAATGGTCAGAAAATTATGACATGCATTTAATTGCTCGAGTAAACTTAGGGTGCGATTAATTAGAAAGTTCTTAACATAGCGAGGTAGTTGGGTCAACATTTGAAAGATACTTTTGTGGGCCTAGGTATGCAGTTACTTTACAAAAAAAAATCTCCTACTTTTCTAGTATTAAAAAAAAATGCAAAACCCGTTCTTATTGGTGTACTTGACGTATGACATTGATTTAAATACTGTTTGATAGATTATTTGATAAGAAATGAAAACCCTATACACCATTTGACTGTAGGGTCAACAATAAGAATGATATTAAGCAAAAAAGGAAATTTAGCCTATAAGTAGGCAATTTACTATTACTACCTCCCTGATATATACGCAACTTCAGATATAGATTTATAACGCATCCCTTAACGACTCCACCGAATTTCAGTCATTACATGTTTTATTTAAGCATTATTGGCACTAATTTCACATTTAACTGGTAACTATAACGGAACTACTTGACCGATGAAATTATTCTAGGTACCGTAAGATAGATAATTTGATTAGAAACAAAACTTCTATACTTCACTTTACTGTAGGGTCAACAGTATGAATGATATTCACAAAAAATGCAAAATTCGCCTATAAATAGGCAATATACTCCAACTTCCCCCACCCCCACGAATACGAAAACTCAGTTTTGGATAAAAGACATGATCCCTAAAATTTCCAGCAAGTTTCAGCCATTACGTATTTTTTTTAAGTAAACGGACGTTTTGTGTCTTTAAATACTGTACTACATATGAAAAAGCTGGTTCGGTGGAGACTTTTTTTCGTTTCATACCCACCGCCTGATCGTCGGACGACCGTTGACGCTTAACGACCTGCTTGTCCTTCGGCAGATTGGCGATGAGATCAAGTGTCCACGCGAGTGAGTCCTTCTGCTTCTGGGTACTTTCCGAAACATCAACTTTGGTGATGTAATCGCGAACCCGAAAAGCACTAATTACCGCTCGTGCTCGAGGTTTAGACGAGACATTCAAAGTATCCCCTTTTCCGGGGCCTTGCTTAACCACAACCCCAGATGGAGTACCACGCGAGGAAGCTCTTGGCGAGGCTTCCAGAGTGTGCCGGTCAAGTATGTGTATGAGTGCTCTTGTCAGAGCTATTCACATCCTGGCTGTCCGCGCTCGAAGAGGAAGCCCTTGACGGAACTTCCATGCCACCAGATGTCGAGGCTCTCGACGATGCCTTCTTACAAGTGGCAGCCATAATTGATGAACCAATACCTGACATATTGGCTATGTATGTAAAAGTCGTAAAAAGAAGGAGGAAAACTGTCCCCTCAGAACAACGAAGGACAACAAAAGAGTTCCCTGATGCACTTGAGAGCTATGGCGCTTAAGGAGGCTAACAAGAAGACTCTTCAACAGTCCCAAAAGAACAGGAGAGTTGGACTCGCTCCCAACTTCACGAATAAAATAGGAAAATCAGGTCAGTCAAAGTGAACTCGTGGATCAAATTCTGCGAAGGTGTCGAATGTCGAATGAAGTAGTTCAAGCCAAATTCACATTCAGTGATTTTGGCGAAGAACACTGGACCGATCAATAGGGTTGCTGAAATGCCTTCGCCTGCACATGTTTCTCGAAGCACCCTTCAGCCTGAAAATAAAGAAATTGATGTCTAGATTAGTATTACAATATGTAGGTACGGGTACCTCGATATTATTGTAGATTTAACTTAATTGGTTTAACTGTGTAGTTATGTGCTAGGCCCCATAGAATGCGTTTATAATTAAGACAGACTTCTTAATAAATGTTTGGCTTCTCACTAATCATTGTGTTGCAATGTATATGCACGTATTTTGTATATCGCATTTAATTTCATTCAGCAGTCGTAATGGTATATACACAACAAACCGTACAAATTGACCCTAAAATTCTGATTGAAAGCTGCATCCAAGCCACACAAAAAGGTCACATCACCTGACCCAAGAGAAATTTCCAAAATACTACATAACTCAATGCTTTTCTATTTATTATTAACTATCCAAAGCTCCAAGTGACGATGTCTGCCTCATTCTTCGCTCATATACAACATAATTTTCATTGTAAACTTATCGTACAAATCAACCCAAGATTCCATGACGATGTTTATTTTATTAAATACCAGATCAAATCGCGCATCATTTCCCCGGCAAGACCCACCTAATCGTGTGCCCTAAAGGTATGAGTACTTCAAAGTTTTCTTGTACAATCACTGCACCAGCTGGAGCACCGAAAATCCTCACGAACATGGAACGAAAGTATACAACACGATGTAAAAAAAGCTGAAACAAACGAAACAAAAGTAAAGTGTGTTATCAAGCGTTGTAAATCTTACGGACCACTCACTCACTCTATACCCGCTAAACAATTTCTCTTCAATGGTCAAGAATAGTCGCGTCGTCATCCATTACACAGACACCATCAACCACCATCATCATCATCATATCTGACTGCATCGTCTTAATACACCATTCTTTCTTTTTTGAGATAATTTTAACTGACCGACTAATTAATTGCTCCCCCAGTTACTTACTAGCGCTCCATAGCTCCATAGCCGTCCAATTCACTCGAAGGAGGTCGTATCTTTGCTTTTAATTAGCCGCCGCACATAGGTGCATGACTTTTTGCAATTACGTCGTAGAAGCTTCTCTCATTACATTGGCCCAGCTTTTTATGCCGGACGAAAAAAAAGAAATTTTCGGGGAGATTACAATTTTGAGTGTTTTTTTTATTTATCGCTGCCGCCGCTGTTCTATGAAGCAACACTTTTAATTAAAATTAATTTTACCGCAAAAAAGCAAAAGAACTTACTATGTGTACTTGTTGTACTGTTGGTTGTTGTAAAATTGTGTTCCGAATCATGGGAAATGGGTATGATACGGATGTTTCAGGAAAGAGATCTCGCGAGACATAACTTTCAGATAAATCATTTCATCGTTTCATACTAAATTCTTCTATGCATGGATGTAATAAAAAAAAGCGAAAATGCGCTTTCGTGTGAGTTCATATTTCATCGAGAAGTTGATGAGATCATTTTGCGTGGAATCATATAATATTTCCTGATCG
Source organism: Microchrysa polita (assembly GCA_949715475.1). NCBI lineage: Eukaryota > Metazoa > Arthropoda > Insecta > Diptera > Stratiomyidae > Microchrysa > Microchrysa polita. Next base: position 111,069,073 of record OX454416.1, on the reverse strand, counting down.
CGCTTAAGAATTTTGCATAGCTATAAGCATACGTGTTCCCCGCCCGATCCACCCTGGCTCATTACACGGATGAGTTCAAAAAACCCCGGGCCTACAATGGCCGCCCAGCTGGTACAAGCATAATTCTATTTTATACAAGCAATAAAAGTTGAGCTGCCATATATTACTGTTTTTACTTTTTATGTTCCCGATCTGACTACTCTAGTTGTATCTGGCGAAATTACTTTATCTCATACAACGTGCTCATGGTTAGAATTACCGCGCGCCATCGTGTACTTGCCCAAGGGGCTTTGTCCGGGCTTGTTGTAACTTAACAACATATTCCTTGGGCTTGTTACAATTCTTGGGTAAACGATATTTATCCGCAGTGAAAGGTAAATTGCGAAAAATAGCAAGGAAAATGAAAAAAAAAATAGGAAGACAAAAAAAAAATGATGATCTCATGATGATTTCTTTTCTACGGATTTTTTTTTCGTAAAGTTTGTAACTAAGCTGATCTGGTGATAAGAGAATCGTGTGAATTACGGAGTATTAACTGGGAAATTTGAAGAAGCAGCCAATAAGTGAAATTTCGTGTCATGATTCTGTGTCTAACTTCTAAATTTAAGTCAGAATGCAACAGATTTTACCTATACTGTACGAACGGAAGTAAAAGATCTTCACATAAATCTAACAGCCTAACATTAGAAACAAGTTACTGTAATCGAAGATGCGCTTTCATCAGACGAAGAAAAATTTTCGCATTCTCTCGTATTATTGACACTATGCTTAGTCAAATGTTGAAATACACATAATCTTGGATGGTATTGAAAATGGGCTCCGATCTCCGATATACAAATGCCACCTCCTCAATACTTTAAATCGACCGAAAGTTTCCAGTGGTGCAATAGTGACCTTTGAAAGGCGAATGAAAGTGAACTAGACTATGTTTTACCTCTTTCCTCCCTAAAGGGCTGAATTAAGATCGGAATATGGAATGGAATATGTCACAAACGGTGGGCAATTCCATAAGCTACATTCCGGAATCAGTTCCATAATTTTTCTCGGCCATTTTATGTATTATTTTTCGATTCCCCGGTCATTTGACATTTCACGATGAAATAACCGGGAAAATCGGAAAAAAATACATAAAATGGCCGAGAAAAATGGCTCGTCTCTGGTTTTTTAGGATATTGCTAGGATAGATACCACTAGTGTACCACCAAGTTTGCAACTTCGAAAAACCTGTGCTAATCCCGTGACCCTAAAAAAACCTCAAAATGTTCGAACTTTTTTTGGTTTGTAATTTTTAAAAGGTGCTTCCTACAAAAAAGTCGTCTACTGCACTTTTAAAGCTAACAAAATCTTTCTTTAATTTGAGTGCAACCCCAGCTTTGTAGGTACAAAGAATCCCAAGATAAAGCCTTTTAAAAGATGTTGAACATTGGTTCATAAAGAAAAAAGTTTTTCTTAGAAGAACCTAATTTCCAGAGGTTGGTTTGTATGACAGCCCTATGACGTAGTGTTCCGATTTCATCCGTTCCTAGATGTTTAGATATTTATATATACAGCTAAGTAACTGGTTTATAACTTCGTGTCGCATGACTTTCTCCGTAGAATGCGCATTGCAGCCGATATTTAGTTCGGAAGATGACTAAAATTACAATTTCTAACTCTTTTACAAAAAAACAATGTCTAAAGTGCTGTATCTTGGCATCCTTTGCACCTAGAAAGCTGGAGGTGGACTGAAATTAAAGAAGGTTTTGTTAGCTTTAAAAATCCAATAGACGACTTTCTTGTAGGAAGCATCTTTTGGAAATTACAAACCAAAATATGAAAAAAGTCCGAAAATTTTGAGGTTTTTTGAGGGTCACGGGGTTAGCACAGGTTTTTCGAAGTTGCAAACTTGGTTGTACACTTCTGGTATCTATCCTAACAATATCCCAAAAAACCAGAGCCGAGCTATTTTTTGCGACCTAAATTCATAATATGACTGGCCTATGAACTGGTAAAAAACAGAGCATTTTCGCTTTGAGTGCCTTATATTCACCCGAGTCAGTGCCCGTTTTAAGGAGGGGGGAATTGAACACACAAAATTTTTCTTTTGAATTGCTAGTGACAAAGACTGCAACTTTATACTTTCCAGGATTAAAGCAACGAAGAAAACCGATAATTTTCGAAATTCAAATTCAGACCCCAACGTTGCACTTTCAGATACTACGTCAACTTTCAGTAACCGATAGACAGTTTTGATTCGGTTTAGATTGAAAGCAAACTTTATGCAGAATTCTTTTTTATGTCCAGGACAAAAGGAAGCCACTATGTTATTGTCCTGTAGCTTTTACTAGACTCAAATATCCTGAGCACAGCAAGCTAGATAAATTTTCAAAAGACCGGAGTCTCAGCTGAGCAATCAACTCAGCATTCAACATACATTGGTTTACTCACAGAGTCTGTTGGGCATGGTTCTATCTTAATAGATTCATATATCGTCATCTCTCCGTTTATATCATTTAGGAGTAACCCGTGAAATTACCAATTCTAAGGTACTATGAAGTGACTTATATCAAGTTGCCTATAACTACTATGTCAAAAACCATTTCGGAATAGTTTCGATCGGCTGCAAATCGTTAGCTCGTATTTGCTCGGCACTTAAAAAGATTTAAGCTTTCCATTTATTTAATTATAGTTAGTTGAGCATTCGGACTATCAAGTGGGTTGAGGAAGTTCAAAAAAAGATCCGATGGGTATAAATGTGGTATCAATTGGAAAGGAATGATTGCTGTATTCATTTTTTCGAATTGAGCTAACGAAAAACGCGACTATCCAATTCAAGCTATAATTGAAAAGAAGCAGCATTGTCACAGTAGTCACAGGTTCAACGAGCCTGGGATGTGCACATCTGAATCGAAAATCGTTCGAATCGGTCTGCGTAAGGCTTAACAAATAAGGAACAGAAGGAGGATCACACCAGCTATAGAGAAGTCTATAGCGAATAGTGTACCTCGGGGATGGGTGTGCCCAGGGGACCATGGTCCATGCCCATCAAGGTGTTGGCCTCGAGGTGGCTGAAGGTTGTTGCATAAAGCTAAAGTCACATTTGGCGAGTTACTAGCGCTAGTAAAGTTGCAATCGTGAAATCACCATAGGCGACGACACGTAATAAACAACGAAAACAGTGTCATGTAAATGGGTGACGATTCGTTCTTACGACGTCTGCTCCGAAAGTGTGATGCAACTAGACGCGTTTCTAGTCACCCTATCTACATGAGTTAGTTACAAAAGAGAAATTACTACGGCGACGACGTCGTAAACAATCAACAAAGTATTGTGCAATTTTACTAGTAGCTAGTAAATAGATACATTTTACTACCTACTAGTGGAATAGGATATGTTCAATTCGACTAGCAAACAACCAGCGAGTATACGCTGCAATTCTTTTTCGTTGGATTTCGAATAACCTATGCTCAACCGATCGGCACGAAATTCGGTGTGAATATGTAAAATGGTAGGTATTTGCTACGAATACCTTTGAAGTAAGGAAATGTTAACAGGGTGTCCCAAACGTGGTGCAAAAGTAGATTATTTTATTTATCTTCGGAAAAGGGTGTATATCGACATGAAATACAGTGTAAATATGTAAAATGGTAGGGTATTTGAACCAAATGGTAGGGTATTTTCTACGAATACCTTTGAGATTGGGAAAATATAACAGGGTATTCCAAACGAGGTGCAAAAGTAGATAATTTTATTTGTCATCGGAAAAGGGTGTATCGGCACGTATATCGACATGAAATTCAGTGGAAATATGTAGAATGGTAGGGTGTTTGCTACAAACACCTTTGAAGTAGGGAAATGTTATCAGGGTCTCTCGAACGTAGTGCAAAAGTGGTTGTCGTAATCGGCCTACCCAAGAAACAATATAGTCTAAGAGAAATGGCATATTTGGTCGGCAAAAATCCTACATCGGAAATTTTTTTGGATTATGGTTGGGAATGGTCCCCAGATTATGGCATTAAAAGTCCCAAACGATCGGGGGTCCGCAACCTTAAAAAAGGGGGAAAGGGGGTGCTAGTTCAGACGTAACATTTTGTATAAGTATTCACAATAAGTTCAAGATCATTTTAAGGTAAACATTGAGTCGCTCCGGGCAAGAACCCCCATTATCCCCCATTTAAATTTTTCAAAACGGCACATCCCTAACTCCCCCCCCCCCCCAAAATTGGAGCAGAGTGCTAAATTTTGGTTTGTTGCGATTGGAGGTCATAGTGACCCCACCCACAAAAAATCAGCTCATTCGGATAAAAACTAAGGGTATCTCCCATACAATGTGACCCATCAGGAGTTTGTTCTACGTACTGCTCATTTTATAAACTGTAGAACAAAGTTGTCTTGGGTCACTTTGTATGGGAGGTACCCTTAGTTTTTATCCGAATGAGCTGATTTTTGGTGAGTGGGGTTACTATGACCTCCAATCGCAACAAACCAAAATTTAGCACTCTGCTCCAATTTTGGGGGAGTTATGGATATGCCATTTTGAAAAATTTAAAGGGGGGGATAATCGCGCTCCTTGACTGGAGCGACTTAATGTTTACCTTAAAAATATCTTGAACTAATTGTGAATACTTATACAACATTTTACGGCTGAACTAGCATTCTTTCAAAAGTTATGGAGCTTTTAAGAAAGGTCTAAAATGAAAATATTCTAATTTATTTTGTTAGGCTAGCGCCTAAATATTTAATTAAACTCTAATGTGTTTTATATCATTGGAAAGGTAATTTTATGTAGTTTTTTTCGTTCTCAGACCATTTTTGTGTATCTCTTACCATTTTTGAATTAATCGCAAAAAACCGAAAAAATGCCCCCCTTTCCCCCTTTTTTTTAAGGTTGCGGACCCCCGATCGGTTGGGACTTTTAATGCCATCATCTCGAGACCATCCCCAACCATAATCAAAAAAAAAAATTCGATGTAGGATTTTTGCCGTTCGATGGCCATATTTTGGTCCAATTTTCTTAGACTAATAGCTAACTACACAATACAAAAATTCGAAAAACTGCGGTTACAGTAGCATTCACAAAAAGTGACTGTTTGCTGTGCATTTTCGTCGAGGGGTGGCGCTATTTTTTCTATAGTCTGTATCTGCGACTAGTCTCATTTTAGCATTCTAAATATAAAACATAGATTAAGTCTCATCATCAATGTGGCACGATAGCCCGACGTCGGGCTTTGGCCGCCTGAATCGTTGACCTCCAATTGTCGCGGTTACGTGACCTTGTTCTCCAGTTTCGGAAGCCCAGCAGCTGGTGGGCGTCTTAATCTACGGAGTTCTCCCAGCGAGCTCTCGGTCGTCCACGCAACCTCGCTCCGTCAATTCGTTGTGCGTTCATCACTTTCTTTGGCATGCGATTATCGTCCATCCGTTGTACATGCCCCGACCATTGCAAACGTTGAAGCTTCACGATTTTCGATACTTCCAGCTCATCGTACACTTGATACGACTCATGGTTGTACCGGACACGCCCTTGATCTCGCTCGCGAACGGCCCCGAAAATTCGCCGAAGGACCTTTCGTTCGAATCGGTCTAGCAAAATTTCGGAGGCTTGGGTGAGGGTTCATGTTTCGCAGCCATAACATAGCACGGTTCGGATGATCGTTTTGTACACGAGGAGCTTCGTGTTCCTGTGCGCAAGTTTCGAATTAGTTATAGGGAGAGAAATATGTCTTATTGGCTAGTTGTATCCGTCGCTTAATTTCGTCGGTTTCGTTGGCGTCCTTTGATAAGTTACAACCCAGATAGTTGAAGTTGTCTACATACTCGATATTGAGGTCCCCCACTGTGATCCTTGAATTTGCCGGCGTCCTTGTTTTCGATTGCATCATGACCTTTGTTTTGCTTTCATTGATATGTAGTCCAACTTCCTTTGCGGCGTTATTGAGGTTATGCAGAAGGCTTTCTGCATCACCCAATCTTCGAGACATGATTTTGATGTCGTCGGCGTACGCTACTAATTGAGTCGACTTGATGAGTAGCGTTGTCCATATTCATGGCTCGAATTTCATACTCCAAAGCAACGTTGAAGAGCGTTGGCGCCAGCCCATCGCCCTGCTTGAGTCCAGTACGAGTTTCAAATAGGTCAGTGAGTCCGTTCTGCATTCTGAGTTGCGAGACGGTATTAGTCATCGTCATCCTTGTGAGTCGCACTAACTTTGCCGGTATACCATAACTCAGCATAATGTTGTACAGTACACTTCGAACGATACTGTCGTATGCCTGCTTGAAGTAGACAAAGATTTGGTATACGTCGATGTTGTATTCCCAGCACTTTTGGAGTAGTAGCTTCACTGTGAAAAGCTGATCGGACGTTGATCGACCAGGTCTGAAGCCGCCTTGATACTCGCCAATGATTCGTTCTGCGTACGGATTGATTCTCTTTTCAAGAATTTTCGATAAAATCTTATAGGCCGTACAAACCAATGATATGCCCCTGTAATTCTCACACTTCAGCTTGTCACCCTTTTTGTGGATTGGGCAGATTATACTTTTGCGCCAATCTTCGGGGATTACCTCGTCGTTCCATATTTTCAGCAGTAGCACATGTAAAGCGTTAATTAACTTATTAGATACTCGCCGAAGTTCGTTATATCTTTCTTTCTTGGCTCGAAATGCGCGTTGTATGTACTGGCGATAGGCTTCATTTTTCGCCTCAATCGAGGTCCTGCATTCATCGTCAAACCAGTCTGTTCGTCTGCGCCGGCCCTTATAGCCCACGACCTCTTCTGCAACTCCTTTGATGCTGTCTTTGAGCTCCTCCCAGAACTCATGGATGCCCAAATTGTTGATGTTATCAAGCATGGGCGACAGTTTTTCCTCAAACGCTGTGGTATACGCAGCCGCCGTGGCATCATAAATCAAATTGTCAACCTCGAATATCTTGGCAGGGTTGATTCTCGTTAGGTGCACCGAAGAGATTCTGCACCTGTTCGTCGTCTTCACCAAATAGTGATCGGAATCGCAGTTGGCTCCTCGATAGGATCGAACATCTAAGACATTAGAAGCCCATCTCTTGCTGATCAGTACGTGGTCGATCTGGTTCACGGTGAATTCGTCTGGAGACTTCCAGGTTTGCTTATGGATTCGTCGATGAGGGAAACATGTAGAGCTTATGACCAGGTTTCTGCCGCTCGCGAAGTCGATAAGTCGCTGACCGTTGTTGTTGTTTTCGTCGTGAAGGCTGTGACCTCCAGTAGTTCCCCTATGCCAGCTTTCGTTTGCGACCTTGGCGTTAAAGTCTCCTAGCAGCAGCTTGACGTGGTATGATGGAAGTGAGTCGAAGAGTGCTTCTAGGTGGTTATAGAATTCGTCCTTAATCGGGTCTTCTTTTACTTCTGTAGGGGCGTGCGCATTAATGAGAGATTAGCGAAACGGGTCTTGATGCGGATCGCACATAGCCGCTCGTTGATGGGTTTGAAGCCGTAAGTTTTATCAGAGTCAAATAAACTACTTTGGATACGTCATTAGTGCTCAAGAGGCATCCAGCCAAAGGATGAGCACATTCAAACAATAAATGACGTTCCGAGAAATGTTTACGAGGTCAAAAGATTTTTGGGTCTTTGTGGGTTTACCGACGTTATATTAAAGGATTCAACGTTATTAGCTTTATTAATCCGTTGCATAAACTAGAAAACCCAAATAACCCATTTGTTATCTATCAACATGTAATTGACTCCGTTAACACCTTGAAGGAAAAAGCCAACCCGATAATAAACGAACTACTCCGACTAAGTAGTATTCGTATCATTTAAAGGTTTGACCGAAAGAGCTCCTTTTTGAGGTATCTTATCAATTAGGACTTTTGGCATTTTATTTGAAGCAACATAAACTCATATTTGTCATAGACGTAACTTATTTGCTAGATAGATGTTTCTACCTACATTCAAATGTAAATATCATCATCTTGGAACCTCCTTATTGCTACTGCACGTTCGCTAACAAATGATGGCATCATATAATTAAAGAACAATGCAAACGCTGACATACATACATTTCTCCGGAGGGATTACAGAACTCCATAATGCAAGCTTCACTTTTAGGATTTATTTTTTTTATTCGAATAGTTTCCATGTTACTTATGTGGCAAAGGGGTATATCATATACCTTCTCTTGGCAGATTATATACTAGACCTTAAAACATTTAGTGTAATTTAGATTTTTTGATAGTTACATTTGGCGCTCTAGCTCCTGAAGTAATTAAATTGGAGCCATGGTAATTGGGATAACTATTCCTAACAATATATAGCTGTGCCACACGGAGACTCAGGCTGCCCCGAAAAAGCATTCCCCTATACTCCCTATTAACATTTAAAAAAAAAGACATGCCTGTAACTTTTCGCCGAATCACAGCAGGCGGGAAACATTTTGGTAAACGTTAAGGCTAAGTCCCATTAGACCCTCCACCAAATATTACTTCGATCTGATTAAAACAAAGGGTACCTTCCATACAAAATGACCGGAAAATTGCCTACGAGCAAAACTTTAATTTTGGTTGCCTTGTTCCCTTATTTCTTAATAAACTAGTGGCATTGAATTTGAATAATTTGTATCGGAGGTACCCTTTGTTTTAATCCGATCGAAGTAATATTTGGTGGAGGGTCTAATGGGACTTAGCCTTAACGTTTATCAAAATTTTTCCCGCCTGCTGTGATTCGGCGAAAAGTTACAGGCATGTCTTTTTTTTAAATGTTAATAGGGAGTATAGGGGAATGCTTTTTCGGGGCAGCCTGAGTGTAGTTTAAATCGTCCTCAGAACATTTTGCTGTAAATATTACAGTTAACAAGATATTGGCGAAAAATCATAATTTCACCCCTTTGTAACTGACCTCCCCTTATGTAAAATCGGTCACTAAAGACGGAATCAGCCTTTATATTCCCAGGAAATAGCCCGTTTTTCCATAAAGGCGAAAATAGTAGAATTTACATTGTGTACCAAATATGGTACGCCATGCATTCAGGCCATATGTTGTAAATGAAGGACATTTTTACAATTTTATTTATTCTGCCTCTTACTTTAATAGGAACAAAAAGATAATGAATATTGAGAGTTTTGATCGAAATTATAGTGGAAACTCGATATGATGAACTCCTCTCCTCATTAGAGGAAAGGTGGTCATTTCTGCAGAAAATCGAACTGAATACTCGTTTTTTTTAAAAGTGAGTTCGGGTAGGTGCGTGATTAGTTTCCTATTGTTTATTGAAATTTGTATCGATGCCTATTTGTGATATATCCTGGAAGTTGATAGAAAGTGGACTAGGCCTTACTACCCGTACAAATCAAAATTTAGACATATCTTTTGATAGTATGTCCCAAAAAACTTCAAATGTGTGTCAAGAGGTAGCTGTTAGATGTCCTTATAAAATATTAAAAGTGCGTCAGATCCGACCCATATACTCCTTTCTTTTCTCCCCTGTAAAAGAAAAACTGGAATTGATTACTTTGGGCTTTGCGTGCCGTCTAGCTCTGTACATGCGTATTAGAGTATGCACTCATCATGCTATTTGCGCAATTAGAACTCGGTCTCGTTATAAAATAAATCTTTTATATAATAGTTCGTTATAAACATGTTCCACTGTTAAACGTATATCTCGAGAAACCCAAATTTATACAGGTCCCAGGACATGTCCACAAGAATTACATCCATGTATCTTTTTGTTTATCGAATGTGGTACTCCACATAGTCTTCCATATCAAATGGTTGACCCTAGAAGCACATTTTCTGAGGATCCTGAAGGTGGGCTTCCAAGACAATACTCGACATAATCAAATGGTTTGAGAAATTGGATATCAAGGCCCAGCTGCTTGAGGCTTGGTGAAAGCCCAAATATCTTACTAAGATGTCAAGTACGGAAGCTCGGGTTTTTAGTGGCGTGCCCTAGGGCAAAACAAAAGATGTGAACAATTTTTTCAGTATACTTGCCAGTAAAAAGACTGGGATTATATGAAGCAGCTACAGAAACAGCTACATTTGGGCAGCTGTAACTGTCGAACGCAGATAGGAGGACCCTAAAATATGGAGAAATGAAAGTAAATGTAATCCCCAGGTTGTGAAGCTACCTGGCGCTTACATTTAGGTACATTAAATTTCAGAACGATTGACCAAAGAATTCCGAAATTATCGAAAATGAACGTTTGCCACATGAAAGTGCGATTATCTTGCTAATAACACCTAACAGACTTACTACAGGCCTCACCGAGGAGGTTATTATGCAGTCATTTAGTCTTCCCCAATTTTTTATTTTAATCTCTTTTTCTATTAGATTTTTGCTTTAAAGAAATTGACCTTTGCAATTTCATTCATCGCGATTTCAACAGAGCAGACGCATGCGACACAATCTCTCTTCTTCTAGAATTTAGCTCAATTTACAACGCTCTGTGCACAACGGCTTTGTGCACAAGCTCTAGTGTAAATTTTGCACTACTCCCTTGCCCCGGAAACCCCTAAGATATTCAAAATTGGAGCGTGTGCTCTTCTTCCCAGATTGTGCACCCATCGTGCTTGCAGGTTGTTGGTCGCAGTGTCGTGACTATGCCATGTCGTATGTGCAGTGAGCAGTTGGCAGTGTACTGTACACACAGGGCTTAGATTCAGTAGGTGGAATGTGTATCTAGGCATACAGAATAACGGCGCGTTGCGGGTTAGATGTGCGATTTGAGATACGCATTTTCGATTTGAAGAAGTTAGTGAATTACGTTCTCTTACGATTTTTTCTCAGGGGGTGCACGTGCACTTGTGCACATATGAGCGAGCCGCCACTGGATTGATTCACAAAGGAAAAAGTTGTTCATGCAAGAACCTAATTTCCAGCGGTTGGTTTGTATGAGAGCCCTATGACGTAGTGTTCCGATTTCATCGGTTCCTAAATATGTTTGGTGGCTTTACTAAGAACACATTTGCGCAAAGTTTGGTTAAGATTGGTTCATTAAGAAAAAAGTTTTCTTAGAAGAATCTAATTTCCAGGGGTTGGTTTGTATGACAGCCCTACGACGTAGTGTTCCGATTTCATCTGTTCCTAGATATTTTTTGAGGCTTTACTAGGAACACATTTTCTTAGAAGAACTTAATTTTCAATGGTTCGTTTGTATGGCAGCCCTATGACGTAATGTTCCAATTCCATTCGTTCCTAGATATGTTTTGAGGCTTTACTAGAAACACACTTGGGTGAAGTTTGGTTAAGATTGATACATAAAGAAAAGAGTTTTCCTTAGAAAAACCTAATTTTCAGGGGCAGCCCCATGACCCCATGGTCCGATTCCATTCGTTCCCACATATATACAGCGTACACTAAAAAGAAACTTGTGTACAAATTTTCAGTTCGATACCTTCAAAACTGAGGGACTAGTTTGCGTTGCAACAGACGGACAGACAGACAGACAGACAGACAGACGGACATGGCTCAATCGATTTCTCTCGTCACGCTGATCAATAATATACACTGCCTGTCATAACTATAGCCGCACCATAAAACAAACTGATCCTTGGAAGTTGAAAGACAATACAGTTATTCCACATACTATAAAGTAAGGGAATATTGAGCAGACAAATAATTTCACAAAAATTTTCCTTTTATTACAAACCGTTATTCTTCTATAAAGGAAAATCTGAAATTCCAGTCTATCATAACTATAGCTGCACTTAGAATTAGTATGGCAAAAACTCATTAAAAAGCGGAAATTTAGGAAGGAAATAACCGTAAAAACCTTTTTTAAATAAAATTAACTCTCATTGATTAGTTTATTTATTTTTCAATAAGTAAATTATAACGGTTTTTCGAATTTTTTGCTTATTGACCTCTCAGTAGGGATAACCGTTTCTTTTACATAGGAAACTCTTCCAAATTGTGTTTTTGTTTATGCATTTTACGTAATAATGTTTCCTAAAGATCTTCTGTCTACTTTTGATAAAGAAGAGGCCACCTCCGTAACATTTCTTACATTCTTGAAGTGTAATGATTCGTGGGAGATGATGTACCCTCTTGCTACAAAATCCGTTAAGTGCCATGTCTTCTGCATTAAAACGAAAAAACTTTATTATCAGGATATTCCAGAGAAGTTTATACTGTATGAGTAGAAGTGGTTACATCAACTTTTAAATGTATAAACAACCTAGCTTAACACTATTAAATAATTCTGTCCAAAATTTGTATTGAGATCTATGAAAATCTAGCAAGTGCTCATTAAAATTATTGGCCAGGATAGTCTACCTATAGAACACTTGATTTCGTTATTTCCGGCATAGGAACAAGTTCATAGGATTGTCCTGATAATAAACTGCTTCCATTTTATACAGAAGATAGGACATATAACGGATTTTGAGGCAAGAGATTGCATAATCTCTCACCAGTCGTAGTAGTTAAAGTTGGTTCCAATGTACCAATGTTAGGGAAGGCCTCCCATTGATCAAAATTAAACAGGGAACTTTGGAGAAACATTATTACGTAAAATTTATAAAAAAAAACACGATTTCAGAGAGTGTTCTATGTAAAAGCAGCAGTTTTTGCCATAATAATTCCAAGTGCGGCTATAGTTATGACAGACCGACAGTTTAATTTTTCCTTTATAGAGAAATAACGGTTTGGAATAAAAGCAAAATGTTTCTTAAATTATTTGTCTTTTAAATATCCCTTTTGTTTATAGTATATGGAATAACTGTGCTCTCTTTAAATTTCTAAGGATCAGACTGTCTTATGGTGCGGCTATTGTTATGACAGCCAGTGTATATACTTTATATAATCGGAGGTGCTTCCTTCTGTGCGTTGCAAACTTCATGACAAAGTTAATATACCCTTCCACATAGTGACGGGTATAAACATACATACATGAATTCTGCATTATTCATGGGGCATAATGGACCGTCATTTCGAAATTTGACAGTCTAATTGAACATCTTATTAAAACGAAAACAAAAGCTAAAGTAACTCTACTCACTCATAACTCTCAAAGCGGACAAATTAAATTTTTTTTTATTATATGCAATGAATATTTTAATTGCCCACCCATACATGAAATGCATTTCACCCAATCGCTTGTGAAAATGTATTCACACCGTGACATTAATGGAAAAATTTCGTTTTCGGATACAGTCTCTCTAATGATAATTAATTATTATTATCATCAAGTGCTGGAGCATAAAAGAGTTACATGTCTTATCAGCGATTGAAACCTTAATTGTATGCGAAGTATAGTGAGCATGCTTTGTGGGTATGGTAATCCAAGGTACAAGCGTCCAGTCTACCATTTAGCCAGCGACTTTATTGCTCATTGCAGCGATATCTTTAGTGTGTCATTCCGATTTTCTTTCATGCAATATTGTCCAAGAGGCTCGCATAGCACTCTTCCATATGCTGTACCTATACAATATACCGTCTTTGGCCAAGGTTACTGCATAATAATTATGTGTACACGCTTTATCCGCGCGCATCTAAGTGAATTAACTTGGAAAAGAAAAGACGAGGCCTCCCCTGATGAAGACTCTCTATACACGTATTCAAGAAGCCCATCAGATGTTGATATACTTTCGTTTTTGTTTCATCTTACCACACAAATTTCTCGACCGCCCAAAGTATCGAAATACATTGTGTTTGATTTTTTTTCCATCTACTCCTTTATTCTTTGGTTTAAATGACGAGGAAAATTCAATAATAGAGTTAGCTGAAGTTACATGCTTGGGTAAAATTGCCTTTTAGCGCTCAATCTCGTGAATGTGCCATGCCAACAAGCAAGTACGGCTCTCACGCATTTTATATAGAAATCTTTATGATTTCGGAAATGTGGGAACAGCGTTCCCATTGTGGTTGTTGTGTATATGGTCGCGCGGAATGGGAGCGAAAAGACATCAAATGAAATGATAATCTCGCTATAAGATTCTACTGCGTGTGCAGTAATTTGGCCGTCTGTCAGAGCCAGATCTTTGTTTTTTATATTTTAGCGAAATCATAAAATATTATTTTTATAAATATGCCGAAAAGTGTAAGGCCGATGCGGGTCGACACCAAGAAATCACGTTAAGTTTAATGTGGCTTGAAATTTTGCCTAGAATTTATTTTACTTTTTTCTTCTATAAATTGCTTTCACTGTTTCCGTACAAAATCAGTAAAGCATCACGAAACGGACTACAACCACCATCATAGCGCTACGGGCCTTTGTCAATATGCATTCGGCCAAAATTTGGGCATTTACCTCTTTTCCTAACCGACCGACTCGAACCAAATGGGGTCAATTGCCTCGTAAGGAAATAAATGCACTTTTCATGTTTCTATTTCTGCTAAATGGTATAATGAGCTTAATATGAGTATAAATTTTAAGATTTGGCGGACATGATGTAGAGTGAGTTATAAAAAATATTATTGGCGAAATTTCCGGACTAGTAAGTATGGTACCCAAAAATATGTAGAATGTGTCAGTCTTATGCGAGTATAATGGATACCTGATGCGAGTTGTAGGTTGAGCGGAGATGCGCCAAATAAAAACTGTCAAAATTGTGAATGCTAACATATGGTCGAATGTGATGCATTTTTGTTAAACAGTGTATTATTCGATCGAAAAACAACTTCTTTCTTCACTTGTGTTGGTATTTATATGGTAAATTTATAAACTGATAGTTGATGTAGTTTTTGGATCGCTAGATACGAGGCTGGTTTGATAAGATTTCGTTAGTCAAGAAAACGAATTTGATGGATAGGTTTTTTGTTTCATTTTTTTTTCCAAATACTTCGATACACATTTTTCAGGAGTAATCCAGCTTTTTCATGTCTGGAAATTATAGAACGTTGAAAACACTGAAAAATAGTAGATGCTGTCCTTAACATTTCTTCTTCTTTATGGCACGATAGCCCGACGTCGGGCCTTAGCCGCCTGGATTGAAGACCTCCAAGTGTCGCGGTCACGCGACCTTGTCCTCCAGTTCCGAAAGCCTAGCATCTGGTGGGCGTCCTCACATACAGAATGCTCCCATCGGGCTCTCGGTCGTCCACGCAATCTGGCTCCGTCCACTCGTTGCGCGTTCATCACCTTTTTGGGCATGCGATCGTCGTTCATCCTTTGTACATGTCCCGCCCATTGCAGTCGCTGCAATTTCACGATCTTCGACACCTGTAGCTCATCATACAGCTGATACAACTCAAGGTTGTACCGGATGCGCCATTCACCTTGTTCACGAACGGCCCCGAAGATTCTTCGGAGAACCTTTCGCTCGAATGTGTCCAACAGGTGTTCAGAGTTTTGGGTTAGGGTCCATGCCTCGCAGCCATAGCATAGCACAGGTCGGATTATGGTTTTATATACGTGGAGCTTCGTCTTCCTGTGCACCAGCTTCGAATTCATAATTTGGAGGACCGCAAAATAACACTTATTAGCTAGTTGTATCCGTCGCTTTATCTCATCTGTTTCGTTGGCGTCCTTTGACAAATTGCAACCCAGGTAAGTGAATTGTCTACATACTCTATATTGAGGTCCCCCACTGTGATGCTTGAATTTACTGGCGTTCTAGTTTTTGATTGCATCATGACCTTGGTTTTAGATTCGTTGATATGTAGTCCAACTTCTTTGGCGGCGTTATTGAGATTATGCAGGAGGATTTCTGCATCACCCAATCTTCTAGACATGATGTTGATGTCGTCGGCGTAAGCTACTAGTTGAGTCGACTTAATGAGTAGCGTTCCGCTGCTGTCCAAATTCATGGCTCGAATTACATACTCCAGAGCCAGGTTGAAGAGCGTCGGCGCCAGCCCGTCGCCTTGCTTGAGTCCAGTACGAGTGTCAAATAGGTCAGTGAGTCTGTTCTGTACTCTGACCTGCGAGACGGTATTAGTCATCGTCATCCTTATGAGTCGCACTAGCTTAGCTGGTATACCAAAATGCAGCAGAATGTTGTACAGTACACTTCGATCGATACTGTCGTATGCCTGCTTGAAGTCGACAAATATTTGGTATACGTCGATGTTATATTCCCAGCACTTCTGGAGTAAAAGCTTCACTGTAAAAAGCTGATCGGTCGTCGAACGACCAGGTCTAAAGCCGCCTTGGTACTCGCCAATGATTTCTTCTGCGTACGGATTAATTCTATTTTCTAGAATTTTAGATAAAATCTTATAAGTCGTACAAACTAATGAGATGCCTCTGTAGTTCTCACATTTTAACTTATCCCCTTTTTTGTGGATTGGGCAAATTATACTTTTGCGCCAATCTTCCGGGATTATTTCGTCGTTCCATATTTTAACGATAAGTGTGTGTATAGCCTTAACAAGGCTCTTCCCACCATGCTTCAGCAGTTCAGCTGGAATCTCGTCAGCGCCCGGGGCTTTATTATGTTTTAGTGCTTGCATGGCGATATCAACTTCTTCTACTGTTGGGGGTTGAACGGGAGGGCCTGGTTCAGCCATCAGCTCCGGAGCTTCTTGTGTGGGGTTGTTCGGTTGAACATTGAGGAGCCCTTCAAAATGTGAGGCCCAGCGTTTATCAACGCTATCGGTGTCGCTAATGATATTGCCATCCTTATCCTTACAGACGCTGGTCCTGGGTTGGTATCCACTTTTAATTGAATTAATCAGCTTGTACGCTTGTCTACTGTCCTACTAACTAGTCTTTGGTTTATTTGCATCAACTGCTCGTCAAGATGCTTACGTTTCTTACGCCTAATTAACCTATTCGAAAATCGTCGAAGCTCGTCATATTTTGTTTTTTTTTTTGGCTCTAGTTGCGCATTCAGTCCATTGGCGATATGCCTCGTTTTTAGCATCTACCGCATTTTGACATTCTTCATCAAACCAATAATTTCGGGCTCGCCGGGCTTTATATCCCACAACCTCCTCTGCGACCCCTTTGAGGGTGTCTTTGAGTGTATCCCAGATCTCAAGGGCGCCTTTGCTGCTGATGTTATTTAGCAAGGGCGTCAGCTTCTCCTCAAGGGCAGTCGTATAAGTGACCACCGTGGCATCATCCAACAATTTGTCAACCGCAAACATTTTTGCCGGGTTGAACCTCGAATGATGCACCGAAGAAATTCTGCACCTATAAGTCGCCTTCACCATATAGTGGTCTGAGTCAATATTTGTTCCACGATAGGACCGAACATCCATCATGCTCGATGCCCATCTCTTGCAGATAAGGACGTGGTCAATTTGGTTGACGGTATGATGATCTGAAGATACGACGATGCGGAAAACACGTTGAGCTAATGACCATGTTTCTGCTGGTCGCGAAGTCTATTAGTCGTTGGCCGTTGTCGTTACATTCTTCATGGAGGCTGTAACCTCCAGTAATCCCCCTATGCCAACTTTCGTTTCCGACTTTGGCGTTGAAGTCCCCCAGCAGCAATTTGACATCGTTTGATTGAAGTGAGTCGAAGAGATTTTCTAGGCGGTGATAGAACTCGTCTTTGCCCGCGTCTTCACTGACTTCGGTGGGGGCATGCGCGTTTATGAGCCAGGGATTGAAGAACCGAGTTTTAATGCGAATCGCACACAGCCGCTCGTTTATGGGTTTGAAGTCGATAACATGCGGCTTAAGTTGATTGTTTACAATGAACGCCACTCCAAACTCCCTGTGGCCCGAAGGTTTTCCACTTGTGAAAATTGTGTACGAATTTCGGTCATCTATCTCGCTACTAAGCCATTTTGTTTCCTGGAGTGCAACTATGCTCAGCTTATATTTTTCAACCTGATCCAAGAGGGCCCTTAAGGCCCCTGCCCTATTCAGGGAGCGTACATTCCAGGTTCCGAAAGAGTAATCCGTCGTTCGTTTGCGAGGTCGTCGTTGAGTTGTATCCGTCCAATCCGAGGCTTTCGTTCCAGGTTTCTTGACGTCGAAATTTTTTTACAAGGATGAGTTGTCGGCCCATCGCTTAAACATGATAGTATTCGTAAACGAAAGAGGTCCATCATGGAGGGGCCTCGGAGGTGCTGCTTCGGTGATTGACTATTCGGTTTTTGTCACCCTATTACGTTTAGTAACCTGAGACGCTGAAGTTGTTAATACAGCACTCAGGCGCAGCGGTTACTCGGATAACATTTAACCAGAACTATTTTTCCCGATGCGAAATGCTCCTAGATCTGAAAATGGCTCATCCACGCATTCGGCGCGGCCGAAATTTGGATACCCTTCACTCTCCTCGGGCTAACATTTTTTTTTCGGTCGTACCTATGACTTGTATTTAATCCTCTCCTCTCCATTATTTTCCTTCCGCTTTCACATAAGTTCCTTGGCGCCGATAAAACAATATTTGAGTGAGGATTGCTTGCTAATTGAGCAAATACAATTATTGGGGGAAGCGGGGACATGGTCCCATAGTACAATTCGATTAGTTTTTACATTTTTTGTTGTTTAGATAAAGCCACATTAATAAAAGGTTTGGTGAAATTATGTAGCAAAAAATGTTTTTCAGAAGAACCAAAATGGGGGGAGGAGGGTTTGTACCACAGCCCCCTGACCCCATGGCTCCTATCCATCCATTTTAACGTATGTTTTGTGGCATCAATAGAAACACATTTGTATGAGGTTTGATTGAAAATAGTGGACAGATAGAAAAATGTTTCTTAGAAGAATTTAAATTGGGGGGGGGGGGCTAGGTTTCTATGGCAGCCCCATGACCCAGTGATCCAACAGCCTGCAACATAAATAAGCATGTGTGCAAAATTTCAGCTCTGTAGCTTTAATAGCGGCCGAGAAAAACGCGCTGCAACCGACGGACAGACAGACAGACGGACGGACATCGCCCAATCGACCCGCCAAGTCATGCTGATCATGTATACTTTTTATATGGTCGGAGATGCTTCCTTCAATGCGTTACAAACTTCATGACAAAGTTAACATACCCTTTCACTCTATGAGCGTTGGTTATAAAAACATTTAAAAAGTCCTGTACCCTTTCCGTATTCACACACTCAACGGTAACTATTTTATCTTTTCGTGCATAGTAAGAGTTATCATCAAATCAAACGATCATCAAATGAAACGAAAGATTTAAGCGAGTAGCTTTATAATTGGTGCTTGTCATATTTGTATTGAAAAGTTTAGGGGGACTGACATTTAAAAACGGCTACACAATTCAAATATGTGCATGATTTATTTGACTCAAAATCTGGGGGATCCCAATGCAGCCGAGATCCATGGTATTGGGTCCCAAGACTCTAGCACCTACACCGTAGGCGGTCCTAGAGCCATCGGTAAACCAAGTGATGCTTCTAGGATCCATACACGTGTTGCTATTAGCCCATTCCGCCCGATCTTGGATGATAGGCCAGGAACTTGTTGCAGGATACGCATGTGTCCCCGATCACTGATACGAGTATCAGTTGATAGGTTGATTTTCAAAGCACTCAATGCTGCAGTTTCCTGTATGAAAATATGCATTGGCGTCATTCCCCATAAAGCTTCCATGGCTAGGGTAGATGTAGTGCTAAAAGCACCAGTGATGCCAAGACAAGTCTTTGGAGCTTATTACAGCTCTTAATTGCGTTGAGTTGTAGTGTTTTAGGCCATCACACTAAAGAAGCATAAGTGGTTACAGGTCGTACTAGAGTACTGTATAACCACTCTGTCATTTTGGGTGAAAGACCCCAAGTCTTACCGTAGCAGTTTTGGCAAGTCCACATGGCACGCGTAGCCTTGCTAAGAACATTTTCCAAGTGGCTATTCCAGTTTAATCTACTATCGAGTGTAATGCCAAGCCATTTAACTTCTTTGGAATAGGTAATGAGCACACCTCTTAAGTAGATTGGGTCAAGAGGAGGAGCAATTTTCCTCGTGAATGGTACTAGGACTGTTTTTTGTGGATCAATATTGAGCCCAGCTGCTGTGCACCATCTGTTAACTGTCGTTAGGGCTGTAGTCATCAAATCCGTGATAACGGACTCGAATTTGCCCCTGATCACCATAGTGATATCGTCCGCGTAGCCGATGGCGAAAAAACACTACACCTCAAGTAGCGAGAGTAATTCATCTACTACCAAGGACCACAATAGGGGTGAGAGTACACCCCCTTGAGGGCATCCTTTGATAGCGTTAATGTTGAGAGTGTGACCGCCGAGGGAGGAATAAATCTCCCTTCCTTTTAGCATGGCGTCAATCCATCTGATGGTGGGCTGTGGCACCCCTCTCCTAACGATGGCTCTGGTAATCGCATCGTAACCAGTATTGTCGAAGGCGCCCTCGATGTCTAGGAACGTACACAAAGCGATCTCTTTTTCATCTATAGATTTTTCAATAATGCTGACGAGCTTGTGAAGTGCCGTAACGGTCGACTTGCCCTTTACATAGGCAAATTGAGTATGATGTAGAGGGTTATTTTTCATCATCAGATTCCTGATGTGTTGGTTAACTAAACGCTCCATAGTTTTTAGGAGAAAGGAGGATAGACTGAGGGGCCTGTAGGACTTTGGTAAGTCCTCAGGTTTGTTACCTTGCTTAGGGATGAAAGTTACATTGACCTTCCTCCAAGCAAGTGGGATGTGACGAAAATAATAGCTAGCTCTGAACAGAGCTGAAAGGACGATATCCAGGCAGTTTTGAAGGATAGCAGGAAATACTCCATCGATCCCCGCAGCCTTAAATGGATTAAAGGACATAATAGCCCATTTCACTTTGTCACTGTCAAAGATTACCCCAGAAAGACTCACCAACCGTCTAGCCGGTTGTCCTGTGTAACCTTGTATGTGTTCTGGACGACTGTCTGAGGAGACAGATCCAGGAAAGTGCGTATCTAAGAGAAGTTGGAGGGTCTCCTTGGGACCAGTCGTGAACGAACCATCCGGGCATTTGAGTAACCCAACTCCGTTTGAGGTACCTCTATGGGGGGCTTTGTGAAGCCGTGCAGCCTCAGGTAAAGACTGAATTGCT
This sequence comes from Microchrysa polita, assembly GCA_949715475.1. NCBI lineage: Eukaryota > Metazoa > Arthropoda > Insecta > Diptera > Stratiomyidae > Microchrysa > Microchrysa polita. The sequence goes on along the minus strand of OX454416.1, from coordinate 111,048,207 downwards.
TCACACTGCTTCCTCCAGCACTTCCTTTTGGATTGCCTAATCATCGTGTTTTATACGGTTAAGGAGCGCTTGTATGCCTCCCACTGACCACAGCGCTTGGCTGAGTTGAACAGTCTCCTAACATGGGACCGTTTTCGATCGAGTTCATCGTTCCACCAGGGGACCTTACGGGTAGACCTATAATTTGGAATGAAAGAGCTCACTGATCTGCGGTAAGCTCTACATCGCAGGGGGATTCAAATAACAGTGGTAAAGTACTGACACTGGAAACGACCAGATCTTTGAACAATTTCCAAATGGTTTTTTTTGTTTGGACATGTGGATGCAGCCTGGAGCATTGAGCTCCCTGCCAGATTAAATCTTATGTGCCTGTAATCTGACAAGGATTCCTCGCTAGATACATGCCAATCAGAGATAAACTCCGATATTGGGCCACTGGCAAGAGTGAGGTCAAGAACCTCCTCCCGCGCCGCGGTGATGAATGTGGGTTTGCACCCTTTTTTGAGGACGAACACATTATTGGACATTAAATAGTCAAGAAGTTTCTTACCTCGCATGTTCACATCCGTGCTACCCCACACAGTGTGGTGAGCATTTGCATCACAACCGATCATAAATTGTCGGTTGTTGGATTTGCAGTAGTCAATTGGGCTGGAGACTCTCTCTGGTGGAATAAAGTCGTCGTCTGCCGAGAAGTAGGCAGATGCTATGACTACTTCTTGACTACCGTACGCGGTATAGACACGTTAACCAGAGCGGCTGCTAAATCTCTAGAAATAAAGTTGGTTAGTGGTAAGAAATTGACCTGGTTGTCAACAACGAGCGCCGCCCGAGGGCGGTCCACTGACTGTCGTAAATCAACTTACCGTTGTTAATGTTTAGTCCACAGATGTGGCCCTTGGCCACCCATGGTTCTTGTAACAGCGCTATCGAGGCTGTCATTGAAGAGTTTTGTAATCCTGGCAAGAGCCTGAAGGTTCGATGCAGGAAGGTTGTGTTTGCCTGTGTATATGTGTGGATTCGAGTTATGTGTTTTTTCGTCATATTGGGAGCATTACATCTCGGCGCGGCTGCTCTCAATTTTATTAATTCGCGCCGGCATCGAAACAAATCCAGGCGCAGAGGTATGGTTTTGTAGTGTTTGCGGCCAACGAATTGGTACGAATGCCAGGTCAGTGCAGTGTAATTGCTGCTTGGAATGGGTACATCTCAGGTGTTCTGGCTTGAGAAGGGTTGGTCAGCACTCCACATCATATGTTGCACCGGGATGCATAAACACACCTCCTCCTCAGCTCCAACACCCCCAAACAATATGATTAGGAATGCTAGACCTAGTTTAACCCCTGCTCCTCCTCCAGCGGTTTTCACTCCACTGTCTTTATTGCAGTTTAACTGCAACGGCATTCACCAAAAATTACCGAGATCACTCACTTCATGAGTGTAAACAGAATTCTGATTTCTGCCATCCAGGAGACTTTGCTCCATTCGAACTCGTCTCTTAGCGTCCATGTCAATTATGTTATACTGCGCAAAGATAGACCAGCCGCCAGGAATGATTCTCACCCTGGAGGTGGACTTGCCTTCCTAATACACAAGTCCGTACATTACTGTGTATTAGATGTAGATGTCGACGATACGGCGGAAATGCAAGCCATCTCAGTTTCATCAGGGAGTACTAATATCGAAATTTTTAATGTATATGTCCCACCACACTCTAGTTGCCCTTCTGGCTATCGTTTCGATATTGGTCCTCTCCTATCTGGATAGCACAGGATCATTCTTGGTGACTTTAACGCGCACCATGAGCTCTGGCATTCTGACCTCAACAGCGATGCCAGGGGTATAACTATTGTCGAATCTCTAGACGCCTCAGATTTCTGTCTACTCAATGAAGACTCGCCGACTCGAGTCACAGGCACTTGCAGTAGCTCTCCTGACTTAACTATTGTAAGTGCCAGCCTAATCAGTGCTACTCGATGGGAGACGCACACTGCTCTCTCGTCCGATCACCTCCCAATCATAATAAGAATTGACAAACCAGCAAACCTGACTAAGTCTGAGAAGCGAACGTTTGTCAATCAGAAGAAAGCCGATTGGAAGGGGTTTAAAAGCATACTCGTCGGCGAAGTTCATCGAGCTACGTACACCAACTAACGTTCATAAGGCCGAACGAAATATTAGGAACGTCATTGCCAAAGCAGCGGCACGTTATATTCCTGCTGGACGTATCCCGAAAGTTCGACCTAATTTCCCTACCAGTGCCGCCAGATTAGCCGATGAACGAGATAACATCAGACGTGCTCACCCAGGTGATCCCAGAACTCAGGAGCTTAACTCCGAAATCAATCGACAAGTAAAAGACTATCGGAAGGCGAAATGGAACGAGCATCTCAATGACTGCAACCTCAATGAAGGTGTCAGTAAACTATGGTCTACTGTCCGCGCCCTATCCAATCCTAGGAAAGGAAAGGGCAATAATGCCATCAAATTTGGCCATAAGAGCACCAGCGATCCCCTTCAGTGCGCAAGCCTGTTCAATAAGCAATTTATTGAACATCCCAAGTCCGATGGCTTAGAGCGTAAAATTAGAAGACGGATTCGTAGTAGAAATGTTGACACTATACCATCGTATACTGCGGACCAGGTTAAAAAAGTCATTGAGAATGCTAAAAACTCAAAGGCCCTCGGACCCGATGGCATTTCGATGGCCATGTTGAAACATCTCGACCTTCCAGCCATTGAGTATCTCACGGCAGCCTTTAACTTGTCGATCTCTAAGCTTGCCATCCCGGAAATCTGGAAAACAGGACGGATTGTCACCTGTCTCAAACCGGGAAAGAGCGCTGGTCTCGGTGAATCCTACCGACCCATAACAATACTTTCCCCTGTCGCAAAGACGCTAGAGGCCCTCATTCACCCCATTCTTGTTAAGCATGCTAAGCTAGAACCTCACCAGCATGGCTTCTGGAAAATGCATAGTACCACCACAGCCCGCGATGCGATCACTACACGCATCCGTAATGGGCTAAACCACAGACGTCCTTGCCACAGAACGATTCTTGTGGCAATTGACCTAACGAGTGCATTTGACAATGTCAATCACTCGATGCTTCTCGCTAACTTACTGAATATGCATATCCCTGCTCAAGAGATCCGTTGGATTGCCAACTATCTAGCTGGTCGGCATTCCTTCACTGAGTTTCGTGGCAAACGTTCTAAGCTAAGGAAAATCAAATTAGGAGTTCCACAGGGTGGGGTACTCTCCCCCACTCTGTTCAACATCTACATGTCCGGCCTTCCTACACCACCGGAAAGAATTGGTCACATAGTCTATGTGATACAAACTGGTCCAAAATTCAGGTCTGCCACAATGCTGCTCTACGCACAGCCACAGGTTGCCTCTTGATGTCTGCCCAGGATCACTTACATCAAGAGACAAAATTGATGCCAATACGTGACCACAATCTCCTACTATCTAAACAATATCTTGTTGGTTGCTACCGTGAGAATCATCCCAACTACAGTCTCGTGGACCGAATTCCTCCACCACGACATGTCAGGTGTGATTTGCGAGACCTAGAGAGAGAGGTCCAGGGATACAAGAGGGACCCTTACGACGATGATGCATACCGAGCTGTCATCGCTGAGATTCACACTGCAGAAGTGAGTCGGTCTATTGCGAGATTAGGTGCGAATAGAGTCTTTTCAGTGCGCCCTCCTCCCATTTCGCCTGAGGAGATTAGGCTCCCGAGAGCCACCAGAGTGACATTAGCTCAACTTCGGTCGGGCTTTTGTTCACGCCTCAATTCGTACCTTTCTCGCATTAACCCGGACATTCAAAACATCTGTCCAAACTGCGCTGGCGCTCCACACGATGTGGGTCACTTGTTTCAATGCCCAGCTGCGCCCACTGACTTAACCCCTATCTCACTGTGGGAAAACCCTATCGCAGCAGCTATGTTTTTGTCCCTTGACATCACGGACGAAAGCATCGACGAACCATAACTCGAATCCACATAGATGCACAGCGGTTCCACACCTTTCTGCACCGCTAAATGAAGAAGAAGAAGAACAGTTTTGTAACATGGAAGTTACGGTGGTGGATGTGCTAGGTGCAACATCCAAAGGTTCTGTTTTTTTTTTTTTTCATTCAGTGTCCGGGAAAAACAGTCACCGACGACTTCACCCGGTTGCCGCCGGAAGTCTAGATTAAAACTGAAGGTCGACTGGTATTCAGAGTTCGCATACTAGCGACCAAGCACCCTCATGGCCTCGGCGTATGCTGTTCCACCTTGGAGGTAGGGTACGTTTATAAGGAGATACCGCTCCCGCCGGACCAAATTTATTTAGCAATTATGACATTTGTTTATTTTAGAATTTAACACTCACCAAATGTCCGCTCGCTTCCATGAGGGCGTAAAGGTCGCACTGCCAAGGGCAAGACAGTTACGGACAGAAGAGCAATCACTCATCTGCTGATCCCCCTGTCTTACCTCTCGGCCGACGAGCAGTTGGAAGCTCTGTGCAAATGATAAAAATTAATTCCTGTAGATTCGCCATTGAGAACCTTTATTCAAATCGGAAATGAAATATTTAAACGCTTTTATTTTGATATATATAGTATTTTCAGGTCAAGTAAATAACTTTCCGAGTCAAATAGATAAATGTCCGAAACAAATAGGCAAATTTCCGAATCAAAAAAACCCGTTTGCAAATTAATTCCTAAATGAAAAAAAAAAAATAATAAACAAATCATAAAAATAAATTTCCAATTCAAAAAAATAAATGTCCAAATCAGAAAAATAAATGTACAATTCAAATAAAAAATTGTCCAAAACAGAAAAATAAATTCACAAATCAAAAAAATGATTTTTTCCATCAAAAAACATATATCACAAATCAAATAAACAATTTAAAAAGATAGTACTTTAATATAGCAAATAATGTGCTTTTATATGAATTTTGTTGAGCATTGAAAAAAATAATTAATTAATTATTTCAATCTGAATGAGATTTTGTTGATTCAATATTACGTATATAATTGTCAATTATACTACACACGCTTGGAATAGGACGATATAAACTGTTTTCTTAGACGTTATTTGCCATCTCTAAACTACCATAACTTCCTCAAAACTCAAGTCACACCAGCTGGCTTGCTAAAATTTTTATTTTACATTAGAATCGAAGATAGAGGTGACCTCAGAATGATGAAGGTTCGGGAACATAACGGAATCGATTGAATTTGAATAAAAGCTCCAAATTAGAAGTGTTTTTATTTTTTTTTTTTTACAAGAGAACGTTTAGCTTTTTATTGTCGTGATCAATTACATTCCGTTTCTTAAAAAATATTTCTATCGCAATAGGTCAAGAATACCAAGGAGGAGGGAGGGTGGTATTCCAGGGGAATAAACCCAAGCAAATAATCACGAGAAAATGCGGGAGAGTCTGCACCTTAAGCAGACACATTGACACAGCTTTTAGTAACGGTGCCTCGATTCAGACAGGATTCTGTTGAATTATACGAATTGTAGTGTTCAGCTGATGTCGTGTACCTTTACTAATACTCGTAGAGAGTTTTAACATGTCGTACTATCGTACACATTTCAATTTAATCGACAGTCTCCGCTGTTTACCGTACGACAAAAAAAAAGGCAAAATTGTGGTATACTCTTTTTTTTTACGCGCTACACAAGCGATTTTTTCCTTTAAAATCTCATAGACTTCCACTTCCAACCGTTGATATATATCTTGGGGTGTCATACATTTAATATAATTTAATTTTTCTTATTAGAAGAATATTATATTAACCTTTGATTTATTTCTTTATTTGATTTGGAAATGTATTTATTTGATTTACTTTTTTGGCATGTAAATATATTTATTCGATTTGGAAATTTATTTATTTGATTTGTAAATTTATTTTCCTGATTTGGACATTTATTTTTTTGATTTGGAAATTTATTTTTTTGTTTTGGTTATTTATTTTTTTCATTTAGAAGTTCATTTATTTCGTTCGGAAATTTATTTATTTGACCCGGAATCGTGTTTTGTTGATTCGGAAATTTATTTTTTTGATCCGAAAATGTTGTTTGTAGATTCGGAAATATATCTATTTGTCTCGGAGAGTTATTTACTTGACCTGGAAATGCTATATAAAATACTGGCAGGATTTTAGTTATTTTATGCTTATTTTTTACTTTACCCAAAAAGGTTAATTTACCTGTATTATGTACGAATTAAAAGTCGAAAAAAACCCTAGTATTGCGGGCGCAGTCCTCTGGACGTTCGGTAATTTTAAAACCGACGACGCTCGGTGGGGCTTCACTTCACGAACTATGCGTAGCGACGAGTGTCGTCGAATATGATGGCGGTCATATTGTCCAGCCGGTGTTGCCGCCACAAACATTTCACATATTCCGACAAATCGTACTTTTTGGTCTCTGGCCTCATTCTCTTCACATACTCATATCAATACTTTCTATAGCTTATACACTTTTCGGGCACCATGGACATGTTCAATTTTGTGGGGGCAATTTACACTACATAACTTTAAAATGTGTTGGGCTAAACCGATGTTTGGATTTTTAACAGCAACCAACATCGCTTTTTTCCACATCCAAATGACAAATGTTTTTTAATACCGTTATTTGATGAATTAGACTTTAAAATTGCTTAGCTCTGATCAACCTAAAAACAACTTCCGGACTCTATTTCATCCAATTTACCTTTAACGAATGTCACAGATCTTGTGCTGTCACCAGTAGCCACCATTATTATCAATTTTCATATGCCGCAGAATTCCTCAATGAGAATCTTTAAATATCTATTCATTGCAATCGCAATTCATCAAAACATTAGCACAATATTTATCTCCAATGCTAAGCTTTTTTTCACGCTCTCATTTCTTTCAAATATGTAGGCCCACAATGTGTACTCGCAAAAAAAAACCTTTTCTTAGCTGCTATTACTGGCGTTCTATACTGCTTTTGCTGTACTACGCGAAATCAGCAGCAGCAATCAGTAAGTTATGGTAGGTTTCGCAATCGTATAATGGGCAATTGATTGAGGCTAAAATGTGCTGGTACGTGGTACGTAATTAGGCGGATTTAGCTTAATTTTCGTTTATTTTCATTTAAAATGTTTATAACTTTAATTTGTGATCATATAAGTCTAACGAATTGGCAGCATGCGTAACGCGCTTCTCTTTAAATCGCCGTATTCAATCTAAAGCCCACCCAAAGGAAATTGCGCACGGTGAGAGTTTTAAACTTTACATAATCATCGCGTATGAGCATAATAATAAATTTTCAAAAATTTATTGATGTACTTTTAATAGCACTCCCGCAGTTTGGCTAATGTCAATTTGCACATTAACTACATGTAGATATACATACAAATGCGTTGAGAGGCATTTTAGTATTTTTCTGACATAATGGCTTAAGCATTTGCAGATTAATAAATACTTCCGCTTTGTTGTAAACGCAATATGTATAGAAGGAAGCAGAGTATGGTCATGGTAACGGAATGAGCTGAAGAGTTTTTTGAAGAATTTTGGAAGGTGCCACATTTGGTCTTATTGTATAAATGTTGGGAATTGCGATTAACACAATTGTTGAACTCTTTTTTTTTTCGTCGAGCACGTTTTGATTCGAAATTAGGACATTTTCTCGTCTACACGCATAGTCTATTATTCATCATTAAGTCGATCAATAAAGCTACATAAGTTTAATGCGTGCGATTCACGTGATATTGCCCTTTTGCAAAAAAAAAGAAAAATATTGTTACAAGCAAACCAATTAAGAACATACTTATTTCATACTTTTATATGTTTTCCGCTTTTGTTATCACTTTCCATTTTCAAAATGTTTGCTTTTTTGTTTGATTTGATTTCGCATGGAAAACTGCAATTTTCGTGTAATCAGTTTCACTTTCGACTTATGGTCTGACTCTATGAAATGAATATACATAATAGCAAATGGTAAAAAAAAACTAACAATGGAAAATTATTTTGGGCGGCGTATTTCTAAAATTTAATTTGTATTTGAACAAGCAAACATGGGAGCGAAATGCAGGAAATGTCCGCCTATTATAATCTGATTTAAGTTGAAGCCGAAATAATCTTCCCATTGAATGTGGAGTTTCATTCAGACTCAGAAAATGTAAACCTTACAATGCGACACGATATAGTGTCTAGTTTCTATTGAAAGCAAAATTTTGGGTAAACTTGGAAAATATCAAAGCATTAGATTAGGCCCCAAATTGATTAAGGGAAACACACAGTTCACGCTTTTCTATCAATGAGATATAAACCTTTTTTCAATGTGTCCCACTCTGCTATTTGATATGCGAGAACAAAGTGGACATCTGGCTGTACTATTTCCTATTGTCATGCATCCCATTTGTATTTTAGCCCGTGCCATCTAACGCCAAATGCGAAATCTTGAACATTTTACTGAATTACCATACACACTGCTATCAGATGCATATCACACTGTGATAAAATATCTAATTTGCATTTTTCATTGAAATGATGCTCCATTTGTGAAAGTGACCGCGCGCGCAGAAAACATTCAATTCATTCAAAGTATTCGCTCATAATTGCAAACACAATTGGTGCACAGGCACACTATCTAGTGTTATAGTGTGACAATTTCAGTACACTTCATGAATACTCGTACTACACCGTAGCCAGTGCCGGATTAACCACGTGGCAGAAGATGGCAAATGCCACGGGCCCCGCGCTTTAAGGGGCCCCGCGTTTTTTGTCAAGCAAAACTTATAACAACCAAGATGCCAAGGAAGGCCAGTTTCCATGATGTTGCCAGTTTCATATGATGGCATTCCCGTATATCTACGTCCATAGTGTTTCAGATTCACATTCTAGCGCACTGTTTCCCAACAGGTGGTCCGCGGAACGAATGTGGTCCGTAAGAGTCTCAAACCTGGTCCGCAGAAGATTCTTATTATGTACTTGCAAAAATGTAGTATTTTTCCGAAATGAAATCAATGAGTATGCATTCAGCGAACGAAAAATGTAGCAGGAAAGTGCTCATCCAATTAGATACTCATTGCGCATGAGGACTTTTCAGCGGAGAAAGAGGTTGGTGTTGGTGGTGGATAATGCTTATAGAATTTCCAGTGTTTTTCCGCTGAATTTCGTTCGTTGAACGCAGCCAATGTTTAAGATTTTCGTTTAACAGTGCTTTGTGTAATTTGTGTTTCTAAGCATATTTTCGTAGAATAACCACAAACATAAATACTCCGGAATTTCGAAAACCTCCAAGTGAACTTCTAAGTTTCTGGACCGAGTTCGCACCCAATGCAACGGCGACTTTGACCGTGTACTTAGACTTACTTACATTTTACCGAGTAATTTTGGTTATCACTGTTCGAATTTTTGTATTAGTGTCCCTTACTGTTTACTATATCCACCGTTTTGAAAAATTGTCCCGATTGCGCTTAGTCCCCCTTTGCATTTTTTATACCCTTCACTCGAAGAGTAAAGGGTATATTAACTTTGTCATGAAGTTTGTAACGCATTGAAGGAAGCATCTCCGACCATATAAAATATGTATATATATGATCAGCATGACGAGCTGAGTCGATTGGGCGATGTCCGTCTGTCTGTCTGTCCGTCTGTCCGTCTGTCCGTCTGTTGCTACGCGTTTTACTCGGCCAGTTTAAAAGCTATCGAGCTGAAATTTTGCACACATGTTTCTTTTTATTGCAGGCAGTTTGTATGTTTGAATCGCTAAAATCGGACCATGGGGTCATGGGGCTGCCATACAAACCTAACCCCGCCAATTTGGTTTTTCTAAGAAAAACTTTTTCATGTGTTTACTAATTTCAACGAAATTTCACACAAATGTGTTTCTATTGATAACACAAAACATATGTAAGAATGGATCAAATCGGACCATGGGGTCATGGGGCTGCCATACAAACCTAACCCCCCAAATTAGGTTCTTCTGAGAAAAACTTTTTCATTTGTGCACCAATTTGAACCAAATTTCACACAAATGTGTTTCTATTGATGCCACAAAGTATATCTAAGAATAAATGGAATCAGACTGTGGGGTCATGGGGCTGTCATACAAACCCAGCCCCCAAATTGAGTCTTTCTAAGAAAAACTTTTTTATTTGTCCACCAATTTCAATCAAACCTCATAAAAGTGCATTTCATTTGATGTTACAAAACATGTGTAAAAATGAATGGAATCGGACGATGGGATCATGGGGCTATCATACAAAGCCAACCCCCTAAATTGAGTTCTTCTACGAACAACTTTTTTATTTGTGCACCACTTTCAACCAAAACTCGTAAAAGTGCACTTCAATTGATGCCATAAATAATCGGACTATGGAGTCATGGGGCTACCATACAAGCCCAACCTCCCCATTTTGGATCTTCTAAGAAACATTTTTTCTACACCAATTTAAAAAAACCTCAATGCGTCTTTATCAAAACAAAAAAAAAGTAAAACAAATGGAATCGTACTATGGGGCCATGCTCCCGCATCCCCCCATAAAAGTTTCCTGAGATATTTTTTTTATTTTACCACTTATTCCAACCAAACCTCACACAAATATTGTTTTATCGACGCCACAGAATTTGTCAATATCAAATATTATGCGAAAACAGAAGGAAAAGAATGGGGAAGGATTAAATACAAGTCATAGGTTTGCCCCAAAAAACTTTTAGCCCGAGGAGAGTGAAGGGTATTTAAATTTCGGCCGCGCCCGAAATTAGCCTCGGTCTCGTTTTTCGTTCATTCCCATGAAAATTTGAATCTATTTGCCCTGAACCTTTGAAATTTTTTTTCTTGGGTAGCATCTTTAAACGACTTTATCTTTAGAATATAAACAAGAGTCTGAAAGTTTCAGCAAAATTTGCACAGCATAATGGGCATCTTAAACTGCATTTTATTAAAAAAAAAACTAAATTTTGTACCCGTTTGCGCTTGGCTATATCTTTTGAAATATTTTTGTTCATGAGTAGCATGCGTTGATAATTTATCCCCGTTTGCCCTTCTTTGCAGTTTTTTTCTGACATGGATCTACCACTGCATATCGAACACGAGTAGTAGTCGATAAAGTTCATGTTGGGAAATGGATTTGTACACAGCTATAGAATTTAAAAATTACAATTATATTAAGTACGTTTTTTTTAGACATCCCGTGTAGTTTTGGGTAACGAACTCCATTTAAAAAAATGCCAGCTGACCCACCTGTAAATTTTTTTATGTGAAGTTTCGTTACCCAAACCATTGCGGGATAATCAAAAAACGCACTTATTAAAAATAGAAGGTGTTAACGTAACGCGATTTGCGAATTTTTTTAGCTTGATATTTGGCTGCAACCTTTTATAAATCTGAGTAAACCTGAAAAGGCACAATTCAATCGAAGTCTATATTAATAGGCAACACTTATAAAATGAAATATTTCTTTCGGAAAATGGCGATTTTTTTGATTTTCAAATGTCGTCCAAAAAGGGACTTCTAAAATAAATTCTTTGTCGAATAAATATATTTTGACTACAGAAATTTGCTTTTACTAATTAAAAAAAAAGAAATCTTGGCCAACTTACACATGTCAATGAACAACATTTTTGTGAAACAATTTTGAATCATTTTCAAAATAGATTATTTTCCCCCATTTTTCATAATGCTTCAGAGGTACGCCACTGAGAGGTATGAAAATGAGAGAGGAAAAACCTCTAAGAATTGACGCATAAACCGAAATATAAATTTTAGGACTCCTTTATTAGTTTGGTTATTCGAAGTTCCATAGGCCCCGCGCTCAAAATTTGCCACGGGCCCCGCTCTTGCTTAATCCGGCACTGACCGTAGCATAATCATACAATCTAGCTTATGGATGCTGGTTATAAAGAAATCGGGCGATACCTTCGCTTGAGTCACTCCATACACAATTTTTTGCGGTTTTTATGTGGACTAGTTGAAGTAGCTTGAGAAAATCCATCCGATGAGAAACTGGGAAGAGTTCTACAAAACGACAAAGCCGTCAGTTAATTAGGGCAGTCACAGAAGTTCATATTACCCGTGTGTTGTGTGTGGTAAACTATTATAATATCAACGATGGATGCCTTTATTAACGATTCATACTATCTGAAAGAGAGAGATTCGATTTCATCGTAACGTGAATTCTGTCGCTTTTTTTTTTCTTCTCAATAGAGCGTGCTCCAATTTTACAACACGCCATTTGGGTAATCTGCATATCGAAGAAGAAGAAAGATAGTATCGGCTTAGGATGATGAATGCGTAAAAAGAATCAAAATTCTATAAATTTGAAATTTGCATGGATTGCTGTTTTCTATAATGAGAAATTCACATTGGCGCATGAGTATGTGGGCCATTTCTTGTGAATTGTTTTTTAAGTTTTATTTCTTTAGGAACCGATGAAGATAGATCTTATATGCTTCTGTATCCGCCATTTGATGAAAACATTCAGATTTCGATTTTTTTTTTGTAAGATTCTAAAAGATTTGCAAATCAAATTCGGAATAAAATCAATTCCATTAGCTATGCTATCGATCGTCGCTTAAAATGCATAAAAATTGAATTATACATTCAGAAGTATAAAAACTTTCATCGTCTTTGTTGACGATCTTATGATAAGAGTGCTTTTGCTTAAAATTAAGATCTGAGCAAAATTCTAAAGGAAAATAATTCAGTCGGAAACCATTTCTAATGCGCGCTATCAGGCCTAATGCTATTAATTTAAAACATACTCGTATTATTCAGCCTTAATGCTTTAAATATTCCTGAAAAAAGAAAAATGTTTGATTCTCAGGGAAATTGAGTTCTAAATATGTGATTTTAGTCACTTTGCGGAAATCGAGAGAACAAAATTGCATCTGAATTTGCATAGCGCATTGACCGTAGATGTAGAAATTTGTTTCTTTTTTAGAGTTATGCTTAGGTCTTATGAACTTTTTTTATGAATTGGTAATTGTCCGCTCGTGGTGTCTCTCTGTGTGTATGGTGAATAATTTCGTTGCAATGCGCCGCTGGGAAGAATTGTATTTTCCAAGTTAATAGGAATGACTTTTTGTTGCATTCAATCCAATCGCAATGTTTGGCCGTTTGAAATTATGTTGTAACTCTGCAACTGTGTAATCGACACAATGTCTTTCTATGTTTCGAGTAGAAATATGCCACATTTATTTTTCTTTTCATTCCACCTAAATTCTATGTTAAAATGACAGTTAAATCCTTTCTATGTGTGTACTAGTCAAAAAGTTACTGGCTTCAATCTTTCGTTTCGATGGTATTATTATCAGTGTTCCAAAAAGGCAAAATCATAGCCAGAATTGCTGCCTAATTTCATTCCTACAAGTTGTGTAAATAGTGCAGTGCAATTCGGAATGAGCAATCCAAAATGGCCTTAGTGTGTTTGCCCCCGCCTGGCTATTTCCGGAGAAAACTGGGTACTACTATGAGGCGGGCAATCCGTACATCTTTCCAAAAAGTATTATGTGATGTAGTGTTCCAAAAACAAATTATTGTAAGCGACATAAGACTTGCTATTTATGAACACTCATTGTGTTATTCGTAATAAAAGAGATTTTTTTATTATTGTAAATTTTCTGTATACAGGGTGCCCCATTCATGGTGGAGGATATTTTAATGGTAGGTAGTGTGACTCATTCGGGGAAAATTAATGTACAACGGGACGACTCTATTTATTACCGTTACAATGTAATAGCACTATTTTTAATTATGTCAAAATGTCCGACTTGCCGAACTGAATCAAAATTTGCCACACCACCAAACATTTCATCCAATATATGACTTCAATTTCTGAAACTACATAAAATTTCCATTACGACACCTTGCCCGTTACGAAGTTGCTCGTATCTACCGAGATGCACCCGTTCAAACTTTGCAGATTTGTCAGTTCAAAGTACCGTTACGATTTGATCATTTGAATTTTTGATGATAAACCGATTTGAAAATTTCTTTCGAACGGGTGTATGTATCTCGGAAGTTTCGAGCAACTTTGTAACGGGCGACGACACGTGACGTTTTATTAGAAATTTGATGTAGCTTCAGAAAATGAAGTCATATCTTGGTGGTGTGGCAAATTTTGATTTAGTTCGGCATGTCGGGCATTTTGCCACAATTTACAAAAATGCTATTACATTGTAACGGTTAAAGATAGAGAGGGGTCCCGTTCTACATTAATTTTCTAAAAATGAGCCTACCATTCAAATATCCTCCACCATGAATGGTACACCCTGTATATAGCCCATGAAACTTGAGGAAAGTAGCCGCAAAAAATACGGTAGTTTCAAATGTTTCAGGAATATCTAAGGACAGATCCCATCAACACAGCGTACATGCATATAGCCAATCTATAGATACACGCATGCCAATTATGGTGTGTGGATGTTTTCTATGTGAAATTTCCGATTTTTAAATTAGCTATATCTGGATAACTGTTAGGAATTCGACCTATGCATGTAAGATGAACTTTATAGGAAATTGTGTAAGCTTTCATTCCTGCTCAGAATTTTTTTTGTAGAGTTCGCGGTTTCGGAGATATAGCGGGGATAGAGCTGATAAGCACAAGAATGGGATATTTGAACCCGCTCTCCCAACGTTAACGCACTCCCCATGACTGCATGCTTTTAGTATGTTTTCCTCGTAACCACCATTTATAAACTCATGAAATAAAAAACCGTCACCCCCTCCCGATTTTCCACAATGTTGGTCTTTATACTTATAAATGGGAAAAATTAAATTTGGAAGTTTGGTTTAAGCTCTTGAACTTTTGACTGATTCAAGACCAGGCAACAGGAAGTATATCAAATGAAATCAAATTGCACACTGCACAAAATTGTCTTGCAACGTTTTACTGAGAAACGATCCCGGGAGACACCAGATCCAAACAAATGTGGAAAAAACGACTTTTTTGACAATTTTCGGTTTTGAATATCGGGGAAACCGTTAGGAATCCGACATATGTATGTTCAAATAAGTTTTTGAAAATTTAATTGGCTTTAATACTGCCATAAAAATACTCTCAGGAGGACTCACCGCTTCCGAGATTAAGTCGAAAACCTGCAAAAATGAATCCTTTAGCCCGCCCTCCCCACGTGAGCGCACTCCTCATGACCGTGAGCTTATAGTATGTTTTACTCCGAACCAACCATTATGGATCCATGAAATAAAAAACGGTCACCTCCCTTCAGCTTTTTCATAATGTTTGTCTTTATACTTGTAAATAGAGAAAATTTAGCTCGGAAGCTCGGTTTAAACTCTTAAGCTTTTGACTGATTGAAGATCGGACAACGGGCAGTACATTCAATGAAAGCCAATTAAACATCGTACAAATTGGTCTTGAAACAGTTTTCCGAAAAAGAATCGCGGGAGACACCAAAGCCAAACAAATAAAAAAAAAAGATTTTTTTTAACAATTTTCGGATTTCAATAACCTGTGTCGGGGCAACCGTTAGGAATTCGGCATTCGTATGTTCAAATAAGTTTTTGGAAATTTATTTGGCTTTTATACTGCCGTACAAATACTCTCAGGAGGAATCACCCCTTCCGAGATATTTCCGAAATTAAGTCGAAAACATGCAAAAATGAATAATTTAGCCCCAACTCCCCACGTTAGCGCACACCTCATGACCGCGAGCTTTTAGTATGTTTTACCACGGACCATCCCTTAGAGATCCGTGAAATAAAAAACCGTCACCCCCTCCCGATTTTCCACAATGGTTGTCTTCATTCTGATGAATGTAGAATATTACTTCGTTGAGTGAGACTCTTTTAACTCTCGAATGACAGGAGACAAGCCAAGAAGAAGTGTATCAAATTAAAGCAAATTTATCGCTTACTAACTTTGCCCTACAAAAGTTCTTGGAAAAACAATTCGATGAGACACTACAGTCAATAGAATGTAAAAAAAAATTGTTGAGTTTTATTAACCAATATCGGAAGAACCGTTAGGAGTTTTGCATACGTAACTCTGGGCAAATAAATAGGATATTTAGAAAGCTTTAATGCTTACTCAAAACTTTTTTCTCTGCGACTTACCGTTTTCGAGATATAGCCCAAAACACCAAAAATTGCACCAATTATGATTCAGCGACACAACTTTACCTTTTTGTTTTTGCCACGCGCGCCAATTGGGCGAGTATTTCCCCGAGAAAACAGAGTATAGTTCCGGTGTGGGTAACCCCAAAAAAAATTTTTCTTGCTTTTGACCTCAAATTTGGATTCAGCGACAAAGATTTACCTAGTATTTTTGCCCGATTGGACGATTATTTCCCCCAGAAAGCAGGGATATACCATTCTTGGGCCAGCATCCCCCAACCAATTTGTCTAGTATTCGACCTCGAATCAGCGAACCAAATTTACATTAGTGTTTCTGCCACGCCGATTGGCCACGTATTCTCAATTGAAAACAGGATCATCATTGATGTGGTGGCCGCCCCAACATTTTTCTTGTTTTTGACCTCAAGTTTGGAATTAGCGACCCAAAATTATGTTAGTGTTTCTGCCACTCCGGATGGAAGAACATTTCCGGGGAAGTCAGGGGTACGTAGTACGAACATTTTTTACGCCTTTTTTAGACCTGGTTGTTCTGCACTGCGGGTTTCCGCAAACGTTACCTCTTTGATCTCCAGCGATAATAATTCGTTCCTTATTTAAACTCCACCCGATTGTGTAGTACGCGTACTCTATGAACCTAAGAGAATCCACTAATTACTACAAATACAACACTAGACAAACATCGATCATCCGACCACAGCGTCAAAAGCAACGAATATCATCGTATCAAATTACATACCTTGACAAATCAGAGTTTTTCAGCTATCGAAACAAATCGCATCGTCTCGCATCGTCCGGTACGCGCACGCTACTAACTAAATTCTACGGCACTGAATTTTCCCCCTCTTTCACCTATCCATTTATATCTACAATAATTCTTTCCAAATTTAAACGCCGCCAATTTTTTTTTTATTAACTGAGATGCATTGCACTGCATGTTTCTATAAATTACCTCTTTCTCTCATTCATATTCAGTAGATACTCGATAGTCCGAAACCTTGAAACCTCGAAACTCGAATTTCCAGTAATCCGGATCACCCCAAAGATTGCATTGCACTGTAGTCCGAATTTTGCGAGTTTCTCTATTCCGAATAACATTTTTTTCTCATAATAATTGCAATATTATTGTCCGAAATCAAATCAATTCTTTTCTCTATTTTTGGAAAGAACAACAAAGAGAATAAAATTCTTCGAAAATAGAAAAACCGATTCTGCGAGGAAATTACTCAAAATCGACGATTTCATCGAAATTAAGAACAAGTAAAAGGATTTAGTAATCCGAATTTCTCTGTAGTCCGAATCAACCTCGGATTATAGAGTATGCACTGTACATAAAGAACAATTCACACCAAATCCAAATTTCGCCTGAATATTTTTTTTTGTTTATACTCGCAAGCTATTATGTACTCTGCAAATTTCCACAAAGGTTACTTCTCTCACGGCTCACCCATTCATCATGATGTTACCTACGACAATCCATTGATTAATACCCACAATTATCTACAACACTACATAATCATACCGACACGTTCGTAAGAATATAAAAAATATAAACTCGAAGCGCCATGTCACGCAGCTGATCTGAAATCATGCCCATATCAGCATCAAACATCGGCGAACCGCACGCATCAGCGCCGTATAAAACACCCTTAAAAAATCAGGCTTTCCTACAAGCAAGCATTGCGTGAAATTTTTGGCGGACGTTTAATTTAAAAAAATTCAGATTTCCCTTGGCCACCTCGTTTACCAGATTTAACTGCGCCCGACTTTTTTTATGGGGATATTTAAAAGACAAAGTGTATATTAATAAACCAGAGACTATTAGACAACTAAAGCAGAATATTCGAGACGAAATACGGAGCCTGCAACCAGAAACATTACGTGGTGTAATGGAAAATGCGCTAAAAAGAACCCATGTCTGTATCAAGCGAAATGGTGCACAATTGTCTGATGTCATCTTTCATACTTAATTTCCATAAAATGTATTTCATATATATAAAAAATAAATAAAACAATTGGTAATTACAAGAGTTATACGCGTTTAAAATTGGTAGGTATTTCGTGGCCCACCCGGTACAAAGGTATTCGTAGCAAATATCCCACCATTTTAATTCATACTAAATTTGTTGCCGATTATAATCTACTTTTGCACCTCGTTTAGGACACCCTGTTAACATTTCCCAATCTCAAAGGTATTCGTAGCAAGTGTCATAAAATTCTACACATTCATACTAAATTTATTGCCAATTAAAATCTACTTTTACAACTCGTTTATGACACCCTGTTAACATTTTCCAATCTCAGCAAATACCCTAGCATTTTGCACATACACACTGAATTTTATTTTACGATTTTGGTGTAAAAAATTACATCACATTTGTGTGTGTTACAATACTTTTGTGCATTGCTTTTTCCTGTAGCTCACAAGTGGCTTGTTCTGTGTGTAGTTAGTCTGTTCCGTCCGAAGTGCGTTCGGGTGAGCATCATATTATTGTCGTTGTTGAAGCGCTTTTTTGCTCTTTAAGAGGGTGCGGCAGATCTTGGCCGTTGGAATAGCTCCAGGACGATTTACACCGAAGAACCGGCTGCCGCAAACATTATCATAAACCCGGATGCAAACTTACATATTTGCCGGTCTAAATTTACATTTTTTCCAATGCAAATTTGCTTATTTCTGATTTAAATTTACATAAGTCTAAGGCCCGTAATTATGAACATTCCTTAACTCAAGGAGACCTTGAGTCAAGGAAGCCAAAATTCAATAAATTAATATCATTTCCCATACTTCTTCATAGAAATCATTTATATTCAGGAGTCAATGCATCCTTGATTTAAGGCGTACCTCAAGGAGACCTTTCAATAGACTTGAAATATTATATTTCAAGGAAGGAAGCTACCTTGACTTCAAGTGAGGTTGACTATAGAAAATTTCAAGGTCTCCTTGAGTTTCTCTTTAAATCAAGGATGCATTTACTCGTGAATATAAGTGATTTCTATGAAAAAGTATAGCAAATGACATATCATTTATTGAATTTCGGCATCTTTGACTCAAGGTCTCCTTTAGTTAAGGAATGTTCATAAATACGGGTCTAAGAGTAACTTTACTTATTTATGTGTGCAAATTTACTTATTATCGTTTGTAGATTTACATCAATTTCGTAGTAAATATTTACACCGTAAAGCGTAAAATTACTCTTGTTCAAATCGTGGTGTAAATTTACTACTATAATAGAAGGAAAAAAGTTTCCTCCTATTATTGGAGTAAAATTTTTTCGAGTGTAGCAAATACCCTACCATTTTGCACATTCACACTGAATTTCGTGTCGATCGGTTAAGCCGTCAATTCGAAATCCACCGGAAAATAATTGTAGCGTATATTCTCTCGCTGGTTGGTTGCTAGTCTAATTGAACATGTCCTATTCCACTAGTAGCTAGTAAAATGTATCTATTTACTAGCTACTAGTAAAATTGCTCAACACTTTGTTGGTTGTTTACTACGTCGTCACCGTAGTAATTTCTCGTTTGCAACTAACTCCTGTAGATAGGGTGACTAGTTACGCGTCTAGTTGCATCACACTTTCGGTGACGACGTCGTAACAACGCATAGTCATTTACATGACACTGTTTTCGTTGTTTATTATGTGTCGTCTTACTCACATCCGGTGATACGTGGGCGGAATCTTTCGCCAGCTCCGAACAAGATCTATATGCTCTAAAAAGTTGGTTTGACATTAACTACCTTCATTTAAACACGAAAAAAACAAAAGCCATAGCATTTTCGCTTAATAGTCGTGGAGCCCCTGAACCAGATAAAATTAGAATACACACAAACAACTGCCAATCAATAACTCAAACCTCTTATGAATATCAATGCAACTGTGATCATATAGCTATTGAAGATAAAGTTAGATATCTTGGTGTATATATAGATAGATTTTTAAAATGGAACGATCATATTGTTCTTTTAGTAAATAAATTACGTAAACTAATTTATATATTTAAAACAATAAGGTCATTTCTAACAACAAATCAAATAAGGCAAATATATTTTGCTCTAGTGCAGTCGGTGCTACAGTATTCTATAGTTACATGGGGCAGCGCTTACAATACTCACCTGAACGCTCTAGTTATCACTCACAAGCTCATCTTAAAAATTGCTTTCAATCTTTCCTTAACTTTTTCATCTGAAATTCTATATAATACTGTTAATGTTTTACACATTAGAATGATTTACGTTAAAGCTATTTTATATCAATTAGCCAAGTATAGCAGCCTAAATTTTATCCCCCATTCACGTAATACAAGACACAACAATCTTAGACTAGTAGTCCCAATATTCAAAAAAACATCTTCGCAAAGGTACCGCATCTATACGGGCCCATACTTTTTTAATCTATTACCCATGTACATCAGAACTGATATATCATCCCTAATATCATTTAAAATAAAGGTTAAATATTGGCTACTTAACTTAACGATTAATGAATTTTACCAAACTTTTGAAATATTTAGAAATTAATGGAATGCTTTATTTCGAATTATAACGATGATGATAATTAATTTATTTAAAAAGGATTAAAATTATTTTGAAGAATTTAAAATATGTCACTCAATTAATTTAGAAATATGTTTTATGATTTATTTTTACTTCTCACACAAGCCTAGCTTAAGAGAAGTATTTGCAAAATTAGTTTCTAAGGTAATATGTATATGTTGTTATCACTGCAATAAACTTTATTATTATTATTATTTATTATTATTATCTTTGAAGAAAATAGAACGCCAGAATTTTTTTTATGCAGTGTAGTACCAGTCGTTCGATCAACCTATAACGATTTAATGTAATCGGTTGTTCCGGTGCATTCACTATCAACTATAAAATAATGAGATTTTCTGTTAATTTACTCCGCCGAGTATCTCCTCCTTCTCATAGATTTCGTGCTGTCCAATTTAGGTTGGAACCGACGAAATTTCTGACCGAAAAATTAGGACCATACGCGGTTGAAAAAAACCCCTCCATCCATACAAATCGTTTTAAAATAACACACTCGTATTAGGAACAACTGACCATATTTATCATTCCCTTTCTCTATAGGCCTGATCTAATCATAACCTTTCACAATTGCACACTTGCTGTTATCGCTCATTGTCAATAGTCCCACAAAGAAGAAAGAAAAAAAAAATCGACCATTTCGCATTTAACTTTGTATACCACCGCTGGCGAAAAGAAACAGCTCCAAATCACATTAATTACAAAATCGTTACCTTTGTAATGAAACCCTGTCATATTGACATTCGAATAATTGGAAAAAATGCTTGATGGAAGTCGGACGGTAATAAGAGAGTTCATCTTCAATTAATCGGTTCCAAGTGTAAAGAAACGATTCTTTGGCGTGAGAGATAATAATACACTATTTCCGATTTCAACAATTCCGACGACGCGTTAGACAAAGCCATCAAAAGAAGTGGAGGCTGATCGAAAATCTCTTGATTAGAATTTCGTTTTAGACATATTCGATGGACTCGCATACTTCCATAATACTGAGACTGACCAAGAATAGCTCCAGTGCTTAAAATGGTAGCCAAAAAGATTCAAACACCAGATAACCTTTCATGGTAATTATTCAAAGAAAAAAAATGGACTCGATGGGTGTCCCACGAAAACAAAAAAATGTATCCATACAAAATTAACGATGTGAACTAAAAAAATGGTTATGAATGGCATTTTCTATTTTCAGCTTCAAATATGCGATAGATGGTGCGCAAATGCATTAACCTGGAAACCGTTTTGTGTTATTCGAAAATTTCAATGTACAATCCATCAAAATGCATTCAAAAATGTGTGCGTTATGCGCATGGATGTGTCTTCAGTCAGTCCGCGTCTTTCGTTTAAGATCATTTCCCTATAATAAGAAAAGAACTGCGGCAGCTCGTTACTTTCGCTGCTGACCTACTCCTCGAACACCTTCGACTTCGACGACTACCTTAGCCAGTGGAACGTGTGGCCAGAAAAAGATAGAATTGAAAATTGATTAAAATCTAACTCATGTTCAAATTAGACTACTTTTATATTTTTTTCTAATCGAGTTTGTGTTTTACTCGCGCTTCTGCCATTGATACCATCCAGGGATAAAGAGCAATCCATGCTGTGCTGTTGAATGAAAAGAACGTCAGTCCGTATAGCGACGGATAAAAAACAAACCTCGCGGCACACGGTATTGTTTTCATCTTTGTGATGAATTGATGAGCTTCACTAAAGTTTAGGCCAATATTGGGATTATTCATCATCGACACGGTTGTTTACAAGAAATATGTGTTGGGTCTACGAAATATGGGTGCTACGGTTGTAATAAATAGCAATCTGCATCCATCAAAAAAATGTTTATGTGAATTGCCAGATTGGTTGTACTGAGAAAGTGATGGGGCTGATCATACCATTCGCAAGTTGAAAATTCCATTTAGTGAGAATATGGTTCCCGGAGTGAGATGCCAATTGGAAATATAATAGTGGAGCTATACATGGATTGCTGTAATAAAGATATTAGCCTATGCCGACAGAAGATTTCATGAATTTCATACATATATGTACATTCATTTCAATTTTCTGGGTTTCGTTTCAATTTATCATATACCTACAAGACTTAGACCATATGAACAGAGCCCCTCGTCTTTATGTTGGCAAAGGAGCTTAGTATTTTATGTTGATTCTAAAATTCGCTACGGTAATAATAATTGCCCGAAGAGTACACATCATATTGGAGAATATAAATGAATTCAATTAAATTGGATGAAATGAGAACTGAGCTCCCGGAGGGTTTTTCATTCGTGGGAAAACTAATTATCTCGAAGGTGCTGCTCTTATGTCGGTTCTTTGATTTTAAATAGAAGGAATGAAATGAAGCAATTGCTCTTATGCTTCTTTATCTTCAGTTCGTATGTAAGTTTTATATTTATTGATTATTATAGATCTAGTGTTATAGCAGGAGCTATTATAATTAGCGAGCGGCAGAAATTATTGCTCATAAAAAGGGCTTTGGAGTTCTTACCTTTAGTATTATTTAGTATAGTCTAGATTCAAAACGGAAGGACGTTAACCTTCAATATACTTTTAACGAAGAAGATTTGAATTTTAAAAGTTTAGGCAATTACTTAGCAATCAAGAGACGCGCCTTCCAGGCAACATCCCCCAAAAAAAATTTTTTACCAAAATTTTCCTCATATCCTGTTCTAGTGCCTTTCCAAAAAAATCTTCAATCGGCACAATAATGGGCAAGATATATGCAATAAACGGTGAAATTTTCACCCTCACAGACTTAAGCGAGTAACTCAATTTCAGACTGGAGTCTACAGTTGCAGAAAGACTTGCTTCTACTGTCTCTCCCCGTGATGGGATTTTTATGAAATTTGGAATGAATGATCCTCTGGTGGTCCTTCTAAAGAATCAATGTCTTCCATTTAGATAAGTGAATGGAATAACGGTAAATTAATAGGTAAAGTTAACAAAAAACATTGGGATATTGGGACATTAGGACACTGGGAGACTGGGACATTGGGACACTGGGATGTTAGGATATTGGGACATTATTATGACCTTGGGACAATAGGACAATCGGACATTGGGACATTGGGAAACTGGTACATAGGAATATTGGGCCACTGAGACATCGGGATATTGTGATATTGGGACATCATGATAATGGGACATTGGGCAACTGGGATATTAGGACATTAGGACATTAGGGTCATTGGGACATTGGGACATTAGGACTTTCGGATATTGGGACATTAGGCACACTGGGGAAACTGCGACGTGGGGACATTGGGTCACTGGAACATCGGGATATTACGACATTGGAACATTGGGATATTGGAACATTGTGACATTGGAACATTGCGATATTGGGACATTAGGACACTGGCAGACTGGAACATGGGGGCACTGGGATATTAAGAGATTGGGACATTATGACTTTGGGACAATAGGACAATCGGACATTGGGACACTGGTACAGAGGGGCATTGGGCCACTGAGACATCGGGATGTTGTGACGTAGATATGTATATGACACGAACCTGGACGTGAAAATTCAAAATTAAGATCAACAATAGAGGTATATTAGTCTTGCTTCAGGCATGAATTATACAGTGCATAATAATTGCAAGCAACCTATCCCAAACGCCTCATCATGTTAACTTGCGGACAATGAACAAAAAACTGCGAGAATTAAAATGGGCTAAATTCAGTATGGCAGAAGTGCTTTGCCAGCAGCTAAATAAAACATATTCAGAGCGGTGACAATTCTGGAATCTGCGAAATATTCACAATAACGAGACATCTATACAAGATTATGCCATAATCTTCAATCCAACATCTATTTCCTTAACGAAGAAACGGCGCACAAAATATCGCTAATGTTTAGATCACGAGGGGAATCGCTACCTTTTGAGCTATGTACCGCATAGTGGAGACCTGCACAGAGAAAAAAAATTAGAATGGTTATCTAAAGAAATAGTCGAATTCATCTAAAGTTCGCGTTGATTTTCAGCTTATGATTCTATGTAGTTGAAACAGTTACGAAGATATGGATAATTTTTCTATTCGTCATTAGTTGAAACATCTACTATATTTGCAAATTCAATTAATTCATTTGTAAAGACAGCTATTCATTATCTATAAATTGTTAAATGTTGGATAGCTAAATTGTGTTGAAGAAAAAAGAACGATTGTTTGTAGTTAAATTTTATATTTGAATAGTACAATCAACAACTTTTGTGAAAGAATTGACTAAACCTTTTCTTCTAATCTTGCGTGGTTAAATGAACGAATTTAATAGTATTTTCAGCTGCGAAGAATATAGAAATCAGCTATTTCTTTGGTAAAACTATCTAAATTTAAGTCAACTACTTCACTTTAGATAAAAAGTCTAAACCATTTTTTTCAGTGTGCCTGTATTATGTAGCTTATGTAACCTGATTACTAGGGAGGACACGCAACCCTGTATTATGTAGCTTAAGTCAGTGCTTCCCAAACGGGGTTCCGCGGAACCCGGGGGCTCTGCGAGAGCAGCCCAGGAGTTCCGCGAAATAATTGTGAAAATATAATGTTGAATGATGATGAAAATTTCAATAATACTGTAAACACAAACAAATTCTGAAATTATTGCCATCAGTTTTCGCATTAACTGTATTTGGCAGTTTTAAGGAATTTGTGTATAAATACATGAGAGACATAATAGTACACCGACACACTATAGAAAAATCATTCACATAGTTTACTTGCTAGTTCTGTTAGAGCGTTTCATGGCATACCTTCAGGATGAAAGTTGAAGCTGCATTTTGGCATATTTGGCAGACATTTTTGTTGTTTTTTTTTCACGTCGGTCAATTCAAGATTAGGACGAAAATATTTTGATAAAAGACGTGCCATGAAAGGCAAACTATTACTTTCGAAGAGGCATGTTGCAGAGGGAAACCTGGAAATGTTTCCATCCGTCAATGCCGCAAGTGATAAAATCAAAAATCTAATAGTCCAGCATTTGGAAACCTAAAACGGTTTAAAAATATTTCCCCTATTGTTAAACAAACAGCAGTTTGATTGGATAAGAAATCTCTTTGTGGCATGCAATATTTCAAATTTCACCTCGCCGGAAGAACAGGGGAAAAATAAATTAACGTCGCTTTCCTCGGATCGAGGATTAAGATTAAAAGAATTTTTGATATCCGTCAAGGAAAAACTCCCTCTTTGTCAAAAAAAAAGCTCAGGAACTTGGAAGAGGGTATGCGAGTGGCTCTGTCATATATTCGGCCTAACATCACTGAAATATCTAAGGCACATGTTTCTCATTAAATTGTTCCATTTTTTTTAATAACAGCATACTTTAACTAAATATTGATACTTTTTTTCTAATAACACATTTTTCTCCTTGTATTATGTGTACGATGAACGTTTTGTCTTGTCTATCAACGCTCGTCTTGTCTTAACGACACCTTTTTGGGGTTCCGCGAACGAATTCGACGACCTCAGGGGTTCTGCGTATTCAAAAAGTTTGGGAACCACTGGCTTAAGTAACATGAGGACCAGGGAGGACACGCAATCCTTCCTCGGTGTCTGCCTTGTTCTTATGGAAAGCAGGTGATCATGCCTCAACAAAGACATGTTAATCGCTTTTGATGATAGTTGTCATTCTAAATAAGTACATACATAATGTCAAAATGCTTATACCCATCTCTTATAATGTGATAAGTGAGAACGACGACGTCTGGCTGATGACTGGCTTTTATTCTAATGATATAAAGTTAGTTACAAATGACGTTACAGTTATTGTTTATATTGTTATACAGCAATAGTCCATTCTGATATAATACATTTACTTAACAACGCATTGTACTTATGTACTCGTATATAACACCATCATAAAGCAACTTATGTAAGCAAAAAGTTACAGACCTAAGTTTTGATACCCTTCTCTTCTTAATAAAGCTTTACTTACATTCCCGTTAATAGTTTAGACAACATAGTCTAGTACAGATAGCTCAAAACCCAAACATCCAAAAGAAAAATAAATTTTTGATGCCAAATTGTTGAATACACTGCCCAATATACGCAATAAAAAGTTACACCAATATGCGCCATGGGTTAAGGGGGAAGGGGGTCCCAAAGGCGTGAAAATCTACTTTTTTACAAATAACTGGAAAACTATGAATCTGACCTTAAAATCTTCTGAGGACGAAACAAACTTCACAAAATTGCCTTTGTAATGATATATAACACTCTAGACGTTTTTTTCGGACCATTGACGCCTCCCTCACTCCTCCTAACATTTTTCAAAAAGGCATGCCTGTAGCTTCTTTTCAAATTGAGCCAGGCAGATAAAATTTGGTGAGGTGCCTAGTCTAAGCCCCATTATGCTCCTCACCAAAAATTGTTACCATCCGATCAAAACTAAGGATACTCCCCATACAAAGTAAACCAAAATTCTAAAAAAAATCACATTTTTTCACTTCCAAATTCTATCTAAAATGAAAAAATAAAATTTATTTCTTAGAACGTCATTATAACAGTTAATTGTAAATGTATATTCAAAAGTTTGTACCGGAGCGTGCCTTACAAGTACGAAAAATGTGGTTTGAAGGTTGCTAGTACACGTTACTCGATTTATTCGGAACTAGCCTTTGAACTAGTACCAATGACTTTCAAACACAATTTGTTGATACTTAGTGTACGCTTTGATGCAAAATTTTTAACATACATTCAGAGGACTATAATTAACTGTTATAATGACGTTCTAAGAGATAAATTTTATTTTTCCGTTTTAGATAGAATTTAGAAATGAAAAAATGTTAAATTTGTTAGAATTTTCGTTCACTTTGTATGGGGGGTACCCTTAGTTTTGATCGGAGCATAATGGAGCTTAGACTAGGCACCCCACCAAATTTGATCTGCCTGGCTCAGTTTAAAAAGAAGCATGCCTTTTTGAAAAATGTAAAGAGGAGTGAGGGGGGCGTCAATGGTCGGAGCACTCCAATTTTTGGCACGAATCAAATAAATTTTGTTATCAATATATGGACAAGATCTTATGACAGTAGGTCTATTCTATCAAGAGTTACAGTGCGAAATGTAAAACTCGAAAAATCCAAATTCACTATAATACTTTTGGGTCTAGGGTATAATTTTCTGAGAAAATGTCTAGAATGTTACATATCGTTACAAAGGTAATTTTATGTTGTTTGTTTTGTCCTCAGCTCATTTTAAGGTCAGACTCATAGTTTTCCAGATATTTGCAAGAAACTGAATTTTCACCCCTTTGCCACCCCCTCCCCCCTTAACCCATGGCGCAAATTAGTGTAACTTTTTACTGCGTATATTAGGCAGTGTATTCAACAATTTGGCATCAAAAATTTCTTTTCTTTTTGGATGTTTAGGTTTGGGGCTATTTTGAACCAATTGTACTGGACTAACATCCATGACTTACTATTCCGATTCCTTCTATTCCTATACACATTTTTTCGGTCTATTCTAAAGACATATTTATGTGAAGTTTAGATAAAAGTTGGGTCCACAAAGAAAGCGATTTTTTTTAGAAAAAATAGTTTTTGAGGTGGTGTTCCTATTTCAGCCTATTACACCATGTTTCGATATCGTCCGATCTACTTATACTTTTGTAAAATAGATAAAAATATATTGGAGTCAAGTAAACGCAAACTAACATACTCTGATGGATCCTCACTAAATATTATCCAAGTCGGTCCAGAACTTTTGGAGGAAAATTATTGCTAAATAACAAACAGTCCAATATGTTAAGAATATCACATGTCTTGGCGACGCCGCGCCCGCCGTTGTAAAATTTTGTCCGTTTCTAGATAAGAGACATACGAGGCCCGTTCAAATATGATCGAGACAAATGCTCTGACACGTTTAATTATTATAGAAAAAAATTACAAAAAAATACTGTTTTTCCAGGTACTCCCCCTCACCGGTTAAACATTTTTTCCACCTCTTCGGAAGCTTTTTGATGCCGGTATCGAAAAATTCTTTGGGCAACTCGGGCAGCCATGTGCGCACAAACTCCTCTACCTCGTCGGTGTTGGATTTTTGACCTCCTCCCCAGTGCCCGCTCTAGCACTTACGCCGCCCCGGGCAAGAAGACAAATTGCCGCCCCTTAGGTGATATACCAGGCAGATTTACAGTAGGTAATATGTACGTCGTTGAAGTAGATGAGTAGTTTCCCATAACATCCTTGCAGACTGCGCAGCCGATAAACTCCAATATGCTGGATTTCCTTAGTGTGGAACGTGCGTGGTTTATTTTCATAAATGCGACATCTTGAGAATCATAGATCTCCATGAGGAGATTGGGTAGGCAGGGCAGGGAGTGGCGCTTAACCCTCCCTCCCTCTGGCTGGCGGTTGATCAAGGATACATTTTTTTTTACTGCTGTACTATCTCATGAAAAATTCATGCTCTACGTATAAAAATTTCAGTACTACAAATATGCGTGTTGGTGGTGTTCAGTTGGCGCCTGGTCTCAATCGCAATTTTAAGAAAGATTTCAGTCTGGTGGTCTCGGTTATCACCTATGTTTCCGATCATGTTGCCCAACCAGCCTAATTCAAGAAAATATTTAGCCGCCAAAAAGCCCATATTGTCCGTGTTTCATCACTACATGACTTCTGGGTTTAAATGTATACTTTATAGAGTTTTTGCTGTCCGCCATGTTTTACCGTTAGAATAAAGAATTCCTCACGTGAAGTTTTCTTTGGAAGTTAATGGATTTAAAAACATTTCTTCTGCAAGGGATAAATTTTGTGACAAAGGTCATGTGATGTATTCAAGAGCAATACTCACGTAGACGCCATTTATCGTTAAAAGGACAGAGGTACCTCTGGGTTTACCTTTTTCAAATTTTTAACCCTTTTTCTAAAAATATTTTTGTTGTCATGTAGTTTAATGAGAATGACATACCCTCCGACGCACTAAAAAAAACTCCGGGCTAGGGGCTTGATGTTGACAAAATGTTTATGTCTTGAGGAAATCCAGCCTACGCCCATATTGAGAATTTTTATAAAGAAGAAGTTCAGAGCTAGCTAAATCGGGGGAATCAAGCCAAGTCCTTATTTAGGATGTCCGAAAAAAGGAAGTACTGCTATTGCGGCTCTGGTAATATGTAGTGTGATTCCATCCCTCATCTCATCTTGTTGAAACCCAAACAACTTTGTTCGAAATTTGTCCTTTAAATGCTATAGTTGAATCAATGCAATTGGAGCCAACTAAGGCGATCCATCCACGACGAGATTTGGGCAAATTGAAGTCAAATTGCCGCCAAAGGTTTATAGAAGTTTTCAAAACTCCTGCATGGGTATGACATTTCTCACAGGAGAGTTTGTTTTAATCGCTTTTATGTGTATAGTGTTTATACGACTCATTATTTCTAATGAATATCAATTTCTCCGTATGTTTAATTTTTTTTCAGGGGACGTGCTCTCCTCCGATTCAATAGACTAAAGTAAAGTTTTAGACCTTACTTCCGAAAACTAAAGTGCGACGTTCCGCATATAAACTCAATAATAAGATTACGTTCTATAATTTCGTCCTCTATTTAAAAATTAGGTGGATCTCCCCTTTGGTAAAAACAAGGGATCATGCATAGAAAGATCAAATAAAATCCTCAATGCTGGTCAAAAGAAGAGATAATGTTCAATTGAAGGACGAAATTAGCACATAAATCTCCAATTTCTGTTTTTAAGTAGAACTTGAATAGCGCATAACTTCGGAAGTGGGGCGGGGGCTAGCATCACAGACGTACAATTTACGCAAATCGTACTCAGTAAATCCTTCTATCAATTGTATACTCTTCAAAGACTCTCAAGGACTTTGCACCTTCAAAACACAACTTTCAACTTTTTATTTCATCTGTAGGTTTCGTTTCCACTTAATGGAAATTGATATTGAATTTTTCCTTCTGGCTTTTATAATTTTTTTTTATTCGAGTGCTAGCCAAAAAGCCGCCCCTAAAATTTGGCGCCCCGGGCGACCGCCCGGCTTGCCCCCCCCCCCTTAGAGCGGGCGCTGTCCTCCCACCCCAATTCCGATATTGTATAGAGCGTGAGACGTGCGGTATGAAGATGCGCGTTATGCTGGAGAAGTTCAACAGTTTGGGAACCCATCGCGCCGTTATTATGCGATATTGAAGGTGTTCGTGCCGAGTTCAGGCGAAATGTCTCGAACATTCATTTCACGGTCCTCCAAAATGAGTTGTTATACCGGCGAATGTTGTCTGGTGTGATGCTGGTTCGCGGTCGACAATCATGCGGCTCATTCTCGACGGTCTCACAGCCATCCCTGACTGCTTTGGCCCATTTAAGCACAAGAAGCCCTACTCAGGCACTCAGACACACTGATTTTGCAAACGTAGAAAAATTTCCGCAATTTTAAAGCCTTCCCTCACTAAAAAACGATTGACAATACGTTGCGCAAGGACGGTCGGCAGTTGATGTTTACTCATGGTCGTAGCACGAGCGTAAAAAATCGCTTGGCGACAAAAACTATGCCACACTGTTCGGAAGGGACCCAGCTATCGTATACTCAAGCCGCGACCTTTAAAACATAAATGTGCGCCATCTACAGCATCTGTCTCCATCATATTTGAACTGTCTTCGTATTTTGTCGAGTTTTTGGCTAGAAATGATTCTTGAGGAAATCATTTTTTCTAAGAAAATCCTAATTTTGGAGGTGAGTTTCAATGGCAATCTCATGACTCAATGGTGCAATTTTGTCCGTCCTTACATACGTTTTTTTATTCAATGGAATCAGACCTTGATGGGATTTGGCCAACAAAAGTTAACAAATAAAAAAAGTTGTTGTTAAGCCGGCCCCACACCGACCGGAGTGTGGCAAACACCGCACAAAAGATTGATACGAAAAATCGTGCAGCAGCAGTGCAGCGGTGTGGTTGAGCGACTGCAAGGTATCATTCTTGGAACCGGTCTTTTGTGCGGTGTGTGCCACACTCCGGTCGGTGTGGGGCCGGCTCTAGAAGAACCTTCTTTTGGAGGCTGGCAATATGTGGCAGCCCCATGATCAAAAGCACGTACCATACGTTTCAGCCTAAACCCATCCTGCAATATCAAGAACTCTACACACCAAATTTCAGCGAAATCGGTCCAGTGGTTTAGGAGGAGATGCATTATGAACACACATTGTCGAATTTTAGCAGTTCTTTTCTTCTATAGTAGTCTGGCCGGTCTAGCGGTTAGTGCGCGCACCTTCGGTGCACAGGGTCATGACATGAGTTCGAATCTCACCGTGGATCATGCTGTTTTTCGAACTCACGAGCTTGTGACGGACTATGATCTCACTCAGATGTTAAACGAGTACCCATTTATGGGGATAAATAACACTGCTGAGCGTGATGCTGATCTCATTACCTCATCAAAAAGCAGATAAGATCTTGGAAATAGGATGTCACTAACACATCCTGCGGCCTTAGTCCAATGCTGGATTGTCGCGCCTGTTATTTTTGTTCTTCTATAGTGCAACATACGCGCCCGGGGATACAATCTAATCAGTTTCCTCTGACAAATTTTTAGGAAGCCTTCACATCCCCACACAAATATCCGCTTGAATTTCAAATGTGTTAAATTGAGTCATAAAATCGAATACATAACGCCATAATAATCCGACATCTCGTAAGGTAAAATACTTTGAATTAGCTCTTTATTAGAAAGATTCACTTTTTTTTAAAGTCGATTGAGAGTAATACAAGTTACTCTTGATTGGATCTTTTCTAACATCATACTGACCTAGATTAGTAATTTTTTGCTAGTCGGGCGACGATATGGCCAAATTAATACACTACTGACCTTTATAGAAGTCTAAATTTCTTGCAAAAGAACGAGACTAGCGTCGTTTTCTAAAGCACTTTGCGGCTAATGGCATTTACTATCCCCCGAAAAGATGATCAATCTAATCTCGACATCGCAAAATCTCACCACAATAAACTCGGTAAGACAGTGTTCTCTACTTGCATCAATATTGGCTTGTTGTCGACTACTAAAGGTTTTCTATCGTGAATCAGCATAAAGCGTAAATCTTTATAGATCATTACATTACCTACTAACGGTCAGCCGCAGTGTCAATATAAATTGACGAAATATAATAATAATAATTGAAGTCTAATTGAAGCTCCGGACATATGGATCAAAATTGGTCGATATACTTGTCTAGAGCACAAATCATTGATTGACTTGAAATATTCAATAGCAAAGAATGTGTCGTCTGTACGCGGAAGAAAGTTTAAATCTGAATCTTTCTCCGACTTACCATCAATCGTAGTTTTTGACTGCATCAGACAATAGTGAACACTATCACGTCATCAGCAAATTTTATGGTAGATAAAAATGAATATTATATAGTTCTCAACCTAATACGCAAACTTCTTTCTCCATAAATAAATCCGGAAGTATAAATATCAAAACTTTTCTATATCAAACTGTTTACGTTCTTTATTAGATTTTCGCTTGTCTACACACTGATGACTTGTATTCTAACATTTTTTTTTGATTCGTGATGACTTGGTATTATATTTTCTAAGTCAACCGGTATTTAACGTTATTTCGCACGATCAAATTGTTTCAATTTTTGGGCTAAAAGCATCTTAAAATGTAATGGGAACGGAAAATAGGTTATGAGAATATTCCCTCTGAAAAAAATCGGTATAATGACGGATACTACTCGACACGGCAGCATTGTCTGTGTCTGGCTCTGCAGTCTGCATTACTGGAGTTGGGTCGTGTATGCGGCTAATTGAAGCATCATGGGCGGTAATTTGATGAATAAATAAATTAGTAAAAATTATTTTGTAAATGCCCATAACTGTCGTTAGATAATCGCGCTGTTGTCGAATGTAATTTCGATTGTTTCTCGCGCCCATTGAATTGCGATTTTGGTAGGCATCATCGCCGACATCAGATTAAACGTTTGCACGAAATGATGGATGCTGTGATTTGCAGTGCAAAGCACAACAGGAGTTCCGTCATCTAATCAATCTTATAGCGATGGTAAAATCAGGGAGTTTGTGATAGGACTTAATCATATTTACAGTATTTTTGTGGGCGAAAATGGAATCAAGACGGTAGGATGATGGTTACGGGCTACGGATTGGTTTTTGGGTCAATAATTGAAACCCAAATATAGTTTGCGGGATTTGTAACTGAAAAAAATGAAAAATGCATCTCGTTTAATCTGTGGTGTTCTATGATTATAGATAGACCAACTGCTCTTATAACCCCATTCGCTGCAACATTCCAGAAAAACATTGGCCTGCTAAAAGCTTGATTGATAAATCTTGAAATCAGGGCCGTGCGAAGAGGGGGGCGAAGGGGGCACTCGCCCCGGGCGTCGTGCACCAAGGGGGCGCCATGGCCAAAGGGCACCATAACATATGGTTTTTTAAGAGAAGGAAGTCTTTGTCCTTTAAACTATCATAGTTATTGACCTTGTTATACATTTTGTAAGGCCATACTTTACTGTGAACATGAAAGTTCTTCCGCCGTAATTTGTGAGGAATATTTGTGTCTTGAAAGTTATATCTTCTTAATGACAGGAAAACAGGTCAGCGTTTAAAAATGTTTTTCAATTTCAGAAATCCTTTCAGAGCGGAGTTTTCAATGTATACACGCTAATTATGTAGTTTACATTTACTAACATTTGGATTTCAAATATTGCAGCTTAAGACAGTCATCTACGTTGCGTATTCTCATAGCGATTTGCATATCATGGGCATACTGCCATACACGCACGAATTTAATATTGTAAATCAGTGGTTCTCAACCGGTGAGATGCGCCCCCCTAGGGAGCGCAGGATAAGTTCAAAGTTGGAAGGTATTCCGACCACAAAATGTTGACCAAGGAAACTGATGGGAAGAGGCTATTGGCTAGTTTGGAAGTCAACAAAGGGCGCCCACTATATGGAATTCGGAATTGTAAAGAAAAAGTGTTAA
Source organism: Microchrysa polita (assembly GCA_949715475.1). Classification (NCBI taxonomy): domain Eukaryota; kingdom Metazoa; phylum Arthropoda; class Insecta; order Diptera; family Stratiomyidae; genus Microchrysa; species Microchrysa polita. The sequence continues at coordinate 111,013,627 of OX454416.1, read as the reverse complement.
TACGAGTACATCCACTTTTTAAGTCATCTCGCAAATGATTCAAACCTGAAGAAAAAGTCGTAGTCTATCAGTGAGCTACAATCAAGTTTTTAGTCTTGATAAATCTTGAGATAGCTTGATTGCGCTGCGTTCAAACACTTCTGAATCTCCGCGCCGATGTAGTCAAACTACGGATCTTGACCAACATCGGCTGTGAATTATCCTTATTTACCACCTGGGTGAATTGGGCAACAATAAATTCACCATCTGTGAGTCATCTGTGCTTGTCCCTCCAACGTAGTTTTCATGTGAGAATACAAAAATTTCCACACCGTTTTAAGCTTTTTTGAGAAAAATTTTCTATTAGGATGCCAGACTCTCCAGTCCTCGAAAAGGGGGCATGAACAGAAAAGAGTTGAGAACTACTGTGTAGATGATGTCATTTACATAAACTAAAAGAAGGGGTCCTAAAAGGCTTCCTTGCGAAACTCCTGATTAGCACTTGATAACGGAGCGGGAAGTACAGCCTTTTGACTTCACCAATTGAGTCCTATTCGCTAAATATGATCTCACCCAGCTTAAAAAAATAGCCTGTATATCTACGAGTAAATACCAAAATACCATCAGCAACCAATTAAGTGAAAGATAAAAAACTTTTTGTAGTTGATTTTTCTGTATCAATAAGATGCTTGGCCTGTTTAGAAACAGTTGTTAAATACGAAACCTTCCATTCATTCATTCAAGGACAAATTAAAAATAAGTGTTAGGAAACGCCATAACGATTGCATACAATTCTTAAAAGAATATTATAGGAATGCCATTAGGTCCGGCCCGAATACTAACATCAAGACTATGTATAGCACTTAATATGTCATCCTCAGATATCTCAAGAGCACTGCTAAGGTCTCCTGAGCAATCCGAGCGACCAGCATGCATTTGATAAAGACGAGCCCGCTAAATCATATATTATAATAGATAATACACATATAATATATACATCAAATTGAGTTTTAGTTCTACGGCCAGTTTGAAAAGTAATCAAGTACCAAGGGCTACACTTTTGCCATAGATAATATTTCCTTTCAAACTCTTGCCGATTCATATCATTCTCTTTTCATTTGCTTCCTCTGAGATACCTACATAATCCCGAGAATCAAAATCCCGCCTGTTCATAATCCCGCTTTATATAAAAACTCCCGTTTTACATTATTCCGACATAACTAAATCCCGCCACTTAAAAATCTCGCCATTATAAAATCCCGCTATATCAAAATCCCGCCCACTACTAACCCCGCCGTTTTAAAATCCCGCTGGTGGATAGTGAAATGATCTCGTTAAAATTATTTTCATTGTTTAAAAAATCAATAGTTATGTCATGTGATTACCAGCAGTTAATGCGATACTTTCACTTAGCATAAATCCATCGGAATATTTGCTTATTTCTTCGATCAGGATAATAATAATTTAGCCCCTACAGAGCAAGACTGTTTTACAGGGGATATTTATGTCTCGACTACCGATCACCTATTATTCAAATTAATTCACCTGGTCCGTGGGTCTCCAAGAATTAAGTATTCCCATGCGAGGAGACCCATTATTTTAACGGCAAAACTGGGGGTGCTTTTTAATATCCCGTCATAGAAGGTAAGTGTTCTTTCATAAATCATGGCCGCGATTTTTGAAAGAAGGAACATGCAGAACATGGAGAAGGATTAGATGTGTCAGATGTTTTAAGACGTCGCAAAGCACTCAACGACCTTCCTGAAGATGCTCCTGATACTGGAACCGTCAGCAGTAATGTTACTAGCCGTATTACCTCGCTGTGCTCGATATATGTACTTCGAAAGTGAAAGCAATTTCGGCACAACATGTAGGTGAACCTCCCGGCATATTCTTCGAAAGAGTTAGCTGTGAGCGAAGATCAACAATATCGAAATCTTCAGCATAGCAGCCCAATCTTACTCTACCGTCGGCACGGTTTTCTGACAAGGAGAATGAAAACTTCCTCGTTTTCCTTGATCAACGGTCAATGGTTTCGCTCTCATTGGCCTTTTCTTTAATTTGAGGTACTCTTTTTGACGAAGAAGAGATGAAAATGGAATGATAATGTACATACTTGTAGTATACATACACTAGATGCACGCGAAGTATGCAACTTTCTGCGAACCAGGTATTCATGCCCTGTGGCATGGGTCAAGAATTATGCCTCCGCTTCCTCCGGCGTGTCGTAGAAGGCGACTAATGGGGCAGGGGAGAATAAAACTCTCCTGGGTTTCGTACAAATCACCACAATTGCGCGCGACGTTGTTTGTGCTAAATTGTGTGGATATGTACGAAACTTAATATAAATTGACCCCTGTGGTGTTGGGGTTAGAATTATACCACAGCGTTCCCGGCTTGTCGTAGAAGGCGACTTGAGGGATAGGGTGTGTAGGCTTGTAACTTGCATACCTGAAACTAAACTACACTCGAAATATTGAACGAGCCTCGGATACCACGGACTGATTTACCGGCAACGACCTTTGGCTACAAACAACGGACTACGATTGGTTTTTGGAACGTTCGAACGATGTGGGGCGAGTGCAGTAGTACAAGACTCACGGAAGTCGAACGGGAAATGACCGCATATAGAATTTCGATATTAGGACTGAGCGAAACAAGATGGAACGGATCGGGAACGACCTTATCACCTAGTTCCCAAACTGTGCTGCTTTACTCTGGTAGTGAACTTGAAGCCTCACCCAGAATGGCTGGAGTCGGCATCCTTTTGAACAAGGAAGCTCGCCAATCTCTTTTAGATTGGAGGCCTATTTCCGACCGAATAATAACTGCCAGATTCAAGTCCAGAGTAAGGAACATTACTATAATTCAGTGCTACGCCCCAACTGAGTCAGCCGACCAGCATGCTAAAGACGCCTTTTACCACCTGCTTGGCGACACCTTTGACAAGGCTCCCAGAGGTGACATAAAACTTATTATGGGGGATCTCAATGCTAAAGTTGGGTCTGACAATGTTGGATTGGAACATCTAATGGGCAATCACGGTCTGGGTGTTAGGAACGACAATGGTGAGTTGTTCGTAGAGTTCTGTAACTCTCGTCACCTTGTCATTGGCGGCACCCTGTTCAAACACAAACCTTGCCATTTAGCAACCTGGATATCTCCAGATGGCCGAACAGAGAACCAGATTGACCATATAGCCATATCCAAAACATGGAGGAATTGTCTCATGGACGTCAGGGCTAAGCGTGGTGCTGATGTAGGCAGCGATCACCAACTTGTCATCGCAAAAATTCGCTTGCGGACCGCTGCTATTCGTCGCACACAAAACGAGCGTGTATTGCCACGATTCAATGTGCAAAAGCTTAAAGAACCATCAACAATACGCGCAGTTTCTAGCGCATTGCGCGAGGTAGCTAATGCACAAACACCAGATGCTTCTTCTATTGATGATAGATGGACCATTGTGAAGGAAGCTTTTCTATCGTGTGGCGAAACATTTGTGGGCAGACTGCAGCGAGGTAGAAGACCATTTATCAGTGATGATACATGGTCTCTGATAACTGCACGGAAGAGAATTAAAGAACAAATAAACTCGGCTACTGATAATTCAGTTAAGCAACAACTGAGGACCGAGTACAGTTCTCTTCAAAAAACAGTGCAGAGGAGCGTGAGACGTGATAAACGCAAGAACATCAACGCGTTAGCTTTGGAGGCAGAAGATGCGGCTTACCGTGGTGACAGTGGAACCCTTTACAAACTCATAAAGCCACTGACTGGCAAATCTTTCACCAATGAGCATCCTGTAAAGGATAAAGACGGGTCTCTGCTAGTCACAGATGAACAGCAACTGCGCCGATGGAGAGAGCACTTCATGGAGGTTCTTAATAACAACTTTAACCCTTCAAGCGCATCTCCACCGGAGGCAGTAAGTCTTCCGCAAGTGGCCAGAATTAACACCGGCGTACCATCCAAGCTGGAAATAACTAAGGCTCTTCAATCACTGGAAGCGGGTAAGGCCCCGGGGGCAGACGGTATCCCGATGGAATTTTTGAAGGCGGACATCAACGCTACAGCGGATATTCTTCTTCCCCTGATCCAAGAGTGTTGGACAACCGAGACTCTCCCTCAGGAATGGAAAAAGGACGTAATTATTAAAATCCCCAAAAAAGGAAGTCTCAAGGATTGTAATAATTGGCGTGGAATCTGTCTCCTCCCTGCAGTCTCTAAACTGATGGCCAAAATAATCTTAGACCGGATCAAGAAAACGATCGATCGCACTTTGAGCAATGAACAGGCTGGTTTTCGTGAGGGTTTTTCATGTAGCGACCATATCAACACCCTCCGAATCATAATTGAACAATCCGCTGAATGGAGATCCCCGTTACATCTATTGTTCATTGACTTCGAGAAGGCGTTTGACAGCGTTGACCGGGCTTATATCTGGACAGCCTTACGTAGGAGAGGCATACCAGAGAAACTTATTGCCATCATAAAGGAGTCCTATAACGGAGCCCAATGTCACGTCTTGCACAAGGGCGAATTGTCTAGTCCTTTTGAGGTGAATAATGGAGTTAGACAAGGCTGTATTTTATCACCAATACTGTTCCTTATTACCATCAACGACGTAATCTGCGACGCTCTAGGCGACCATAAAAGTAAGGGTATCAGGTGGAAATTATTTGATCACCTTCAGCACCTGGACTATGCCGACGACATTTGCCTTCTTTCAAACACAGCAGATCATCTGTCTCAAATGACGGATGCTTTGCATCGTGAGAGTCGTAGTGCTGCTTTAAAAATTAATGCCGCTAAGACCAAATATTTGAGCTTGACATCGGAAAGGCAAAGAAACATTTCTATATCCGAACAGCCGATAGAAAAAGTCGAGAACTTTACTTACCTTGGGAGCGTAGTAGCAGCGGATGGTGGGGCTGATGCTGATGTAGAGTCGCGCATAAATAAAGCCCGAGCAGTATTTTTCAGTTTGACTCCTCTCTGGCAAAACAAAAACATCTCCAGAAATACCAAACTCCGGATCTTCGAAAGCAATGTAAAATCCGTGCTTTTATATGGGTGTTCCACTTGGAAGGTGACCAGTGATATAACAACCAAACTACAAACTTTCGTGAATCAGTGCCTTCGACGCATCCTACAAATTCGCTGGCCTGAGGTAATCTCTAACGAGGACCTCCTCCAAATTACTGGCCAAAATAGGATAGGCATCGACATCAAAAGGCGGAAGTGGCAGTGGATAGGTCACACACTTCGAAAAGAGCCACAAAACATTGCAAAACAGGCTCTAGATTGGAATCCTCAGGGAACCGATGCAAGGCGTCGTGTGGGAAGACCCAAAAATACATGGAGAAGATCTGTAGAGGCTGAGGGAAAATCTATAGGCAAATCGTGGGACCAGCTAAAGGCGATGGCTGCAAATAGGCAGAGGTGGAAAAGAGGCGTAGTCAATGCCCTATGCCCCACTAGGGGTTAAAAGGAACCAGAGAGAGAGAGAGGTATTCATGGAAAAAAGATATCCGCTAGAATAATAATTGAACATGTACATTGCATATGTATAAAAAATATAAAATAAATTATTCCTAATTTTTAATATAGTGCAATATATGTAGTACTAATCGCCCCCTTAGCCAAATTATTGAAGGGGCAGTTTCCCCCGCTGCCCCCTCCCTGTTCCGCCCCCATTGGTGTAGAACGAAAACTGAAAATTACAAAAGTATACAATTAGTGTTCGATTAATGTGAGCTGCAAAGGAGTTTTATTCTGTAATGAATAAATTGCTTTAGTGTAAAAATCAATTTTATTATCGTTTGGCGGTATAAATAAAAATAAATATGGAGTTTGGTTTTGAAAATATATGATGAAGTGAGGGTAGGGGCGCCTTGATCAAAATTTCGCCCCGGGCGCCAAATTGTCTTCGCACGGCTCTGGTTGAAATAATGATCATAGAAAATTACCAATTTAATCAAGTGAACACAAGGCGGTATTGTGTGAATAAAGATTCGAGACATCTTCATTCAAAAATATTAAGCGGGAAAGCTGCAAAATCTTTCGCCTTGTTTCGACAAGGAGATCATTCAATTCATAAGCGAAATATTGGGGGGTTTTCAGAGAAAATTACATTTATCAATTCATAGATGTAATTTTTTCTGAAAAAAAAATGAAATCTAAATTTCATAATGCACCGAATTTTGGTATGCGTGTTTCATATGATAATAGTTACAATTACACATATTACAATTGTTTGCTTAACAATAAACAAATTAATTTAATTTTTTTTTCTTTTTCTTTCAGGTAAGTCACGGATATGGTAAAAATCTAGTTTCGAGTGTTTAAATACATTTTGGTATCGTCATTAAGTAAGATAAATTGAATTTTTAGAATAGTGTGTCATCCCATCGCTGACTAGTTGTTGTAGCGGCACAGATCAGATATACATAGATCAGGAACTTAGAACAAAATAATTTTGCCAGAGGGAAACCACTACAAATAAACAATGTGAGACGAATAGAATTTCCATTAAACTGCCCATTGTATTGAGAAAGACAGCTATAGCAAATTTTTGTTTAACAGAGAGTCATAAAGTTTTACTTTTAAGTGTATGCGTGGTCGAAAACATTAATTGCAGTCGTGTGCGTTTACTTTTTCAATGAATTGCATTAGTGTGTAAATTTTCGTCGACATTTAGAGTTGCCGTGTAATATCAATTCCCTGACCGCAAATGGATTATCGTCAACACATAACATCAAATCATACTTCTTTACGTACAATAAATCGATTCACAATTTAAGAATGTTTTTCTATATAACTACCACTCTAAATAACACTTTTCAATTAACATTTTTAACAATTTGCGCAATACGCTAGTGTACATACCGAAATGGTAACACCGAAAACGAAACGAAAATGACACAAACCCCGCCCGGTGCCATTTTCGTTTAAAAACAATGGATGCTGGGTGTTACCATTTCGGTATGTACAATAGCGTAGTGTGCATAATCTTAAAAAATTCAATTGAGATTATTATTTTATTATTTAGAGTGGTTGTTATATAGAAAAGCGTTCTTCAATTGTCGATAATCGTTTTATTGTACGTAAAATAGTATGATTTGATGTTATGTGTTGAAGACAATCCATTTGTGGTCAGGAAAATAATATTACACGGCAACTCTAATGTAGACGAAAATTTACACGACCATTTCGTGAACAATACGACATTTTGCATGCATTTTTTTATGTTCACTTGCGTGAAGATCCACTTGGAGACGAAAAATGTTGATAGTTTGTGTTTTTTACATAATTTTCTATAATACGTTAATATAACGAATATGATCTTCATCCTCAATAAACAAATATGAAGTGCTTGTTCACGGGGCATTTCCAGTTTTAGATGGAGACTCCACCCATCTCGACCCAGTACTGAAAACGGTCACTATGTGTGCCTGTAGCGGGAGAGTGGAGGTGGACTATTTAGGAGGAGATTTTTTTTTACATTTAAGAAAGAGATCGAATCGTTAAGCTAGTTAGTCTATTCATTCTTATGGATTTAAATGATGCTAGGGGGAAGGCTTCGATTATTCAGTATCTTCCTGTATGTACACGTTACTTACAGTACACACTCAAAGGTAAAATGTTTTTGAGCCGATTTTAATTTTGTATGGAGTTCCAACTCTATTCCTACTCTATGGTAGCGGTGCAGAAGGGTGTGCGTCGCTGTGCATGTCTGTGGATGTGCTTTAAGTTTCGTCGTCGTTCTCGCCTATTGTCTCAAGCGACAAGAACGTAGCAGTTGCAATAGGGTTGTCCCATAATGCCCTCGGAGTAAGATTAGTGGGTGCAGCGGGGCATCGAAACAGGTGGTTCCCATCATGTGGCGCACCACCGCAGCTCGGACAAATGTTCTGGATGTCCGGGTCTATTCGAGATAGGTACGAATTGAGGCGTGAACAAAAACCCGACCTAAGCTGGGCTAGTGTCACTCTTGTGGCTCTCGGGAGCCTAGTCTCTTCAGGCGAGATCATTCCTCCCCATACTGATAGTGATAACTATTGATAAATTAGCCGAACTGACGACCTCAGAACGGCGCACGTTTATCAACCACAAAAAGGCAAATTGGGAGGGTTTCACTGCGTTCACATCGACGTAGTTCGCCCCGCTACCTACTCCAACGAACGCTAGGGAAGCCGAAAAGAATATAAGCAACCTCATTGTCAAAGCGGCAGCTCGCTAAATTCCGGCAGTGCGTATCCCCAAAGTTCGGCCATATTTCCCAACTGCTGCCGCACCGTCTCACCCAACGAAAGACAAGGTCAGTGTAGCCATCAGATTCGGCAAGAAAAGCACCGCAAATCCAAAACTCTATGCGCGAGCTTGTTCAATAAGCAATTTATTGAACACCCCACCCACGACAAAGATGCTCAACTGCAAGATAAAAAGAAGGATTCGCATCCGAACCGTTGACATCTTCCCTACCTATACAGCGGACCAAGTTTCAGCAGCAATCAAAAATGCGAAAAAATCAAAGGCCATTGGACGAGATGGCATTTCAATGGTCATGCTGAAACACCTAGATCTTCCGGCCATCGAATATTTAACGATGGCTTTCAACTTGTCGATATCACGATTGGACGATGTCAGTCTGTCCGTCTGTTGCGACGCGTTTTACTCCGCCAATTTAAAAGCTATGAAGCTGAAGTTTTGCACAAATGCTTCTTTTTGCTGCAGGCAGTTTGTATGTTTGAATCGGTAAAATCGGACAATGCATGGGACTGCCATACAAACCTAATCCCCCCAAATAGGTTCTTCTAAGAAAAACTTTTTTATTTGTGCACTATGACAAACCATGGGGTCATGGGGCTGCCATACAAACCCAACCCCCAAATTAGGTTCTTCTAAGAAAACTTTTTTATTTGTGCATCAATTTCAGCCAAATTTTACGCAAGTGTATTTCTATTGATGACACAAAACATATGTAAGAATGGATCAAATCGGACCATGGGGCCATGGGGTTGCCATACAAACCCCCATTTGGGTTCTTCTAAGAAACATTTTTTTCCACCAATTTCACAAAACCTTGAATTAATGCGTCTTAATCAAAGCAACAAAAAAGGTCAAATCAAATGGGATCGAACTATGGGGCCATGCTTCCGCATCCCCCAGTAAAATTTTCTAAGTAAATATTATTATTTGCCCACTTATTCCAACCAAACCCCACACAAATATTTTTTATCGACGCAATGGAACTTTTGTGAAGATGGCAGGAATAGATGGGAGGGGAGGTTAAATACAAGTCGTAGGTACGCCAAAAAAAAACGTTTAGAGAAGAGCGAAGGGTATCCAAATTTCGACCGCGCCCGAAATTAGCCTCGGTCTCGTTGCCTTTCGAATTACTATTGGCTTTCCTGCTTTTATTACCTCTTGCAAAAAGAGCGGCACAGAAATCGCTTTCACTGTTCACCAAACGGCTTTCCTCTACCATCAACCGATTCTTCAAATGTGGGAGTGTTTGCATACTATCATGAGTTGAGTCCTATAACTTACAAAAAGGCGATACTCTTGTGTCATGAGCAGGCTTGTGATAACCATTGTCTCATCAACTGTTATGTTCAAATTATGCATTTGATGAATAATTATTTCCATTTTCGATATATGAGTGGCCATATCATCCGCCGGATCTTTCGCAAATGAAAAAAAAACTTTTGCTGCAGCTGGGACTTACTGATTTCAGTCGTTTGTTGAAATATCGAAAATAATTTATACCACATTTCGTTCGATGTCAGGCAATTTATCACATGGTTTTCGAGCCAAGAGCCGTCACGATAATATGCTGAGCGTCCTTCTTTTCCCAATCCAAAATTGTCCTTTCCGTCGCTGTTACTTCCGTTGTATACGTTGCTCCCGCCTCCATTTTTGGCCTCCCCGCTGACGACATCAAACAGCTCCCGTACAACTAACGCAATCCGCATTTGAAATTTCCAGCTTGTAAACTGCGAAGCGTCTTGCAGCTTCTCGATTTTTAAAGATTCCGCCTCCATAGTGCACACACGAAATACGCAAAGTTCAGAATTATTTCCGAAAATAAACCACTGTTGCCGCGACTAGTTATGTGTTGACTGGGCCCATAACCTGTTGGATACTGAGGGCGCAGTAAGAGAACAGTGAGTGCCTAAACATCCGGCCCTGATGTTTAGGCACTCACTGACTGTCGCCCCTGGGCAGTAGGCAAATGACCGCCCTCCGCCAGTAGTTAAGCTTGGAAGTAGTAGGAGTCGCACATATATATGGTAACGTTAACGGACGTATCTGATATGAACATGTCATTTTTTTTCCAGTAAGTACACTCTAAAAAAAATTACTCCAATAATAGGAGGAAACTTTTTTTCCTTCTATTATAGTAGTAAATTTACACCATGATATGAGCGAGAGTAATTTTACACTTTACGGTGTAAATATTTACTACAAAATTACTTACATAAATAAGTAAACTTACTCTTAGAATTATGTAAATTTAAATTAGAAATAAGCAAATTTGCACTGGAACAAATGTAAATTTACACCGGCGAAAATGTAAATTTACATCTGGGTTTATGTAATTAATTAATAATATTTACGGCAGCCGGTTCTTCGATTTTAATCGTCCTGGAGCTAGTCGTTATTCCAACGGCCAAGAGCTGGCACACCCCTTTCGGTTCAACATCTAAAAACGCTATAACAACTAAAATAATATGATGCTCACACGAACGCATACTTCGGACGGAACAGACTAACTGCACACAGAACAAGCCACTTGACATATACAGGAAAATACAATAATTCACAAAAGTATTGTAGCACACTCGCAGTTTTACACAAATGTAGGTGTAATTTTCACACCAAAATCGCAATATTACATGAAAATTACACAAAAATAAAGTAATGGCACATCTTCACACCAAATGTGGTGTAAAATTACACCAAAATAGAGAAATATTAAAAAATCTGTGTAATATTACACTATTTTGTGGGTTTACTAGAAATTTGGTTGAAAAATAAACGTTTACTGTAATTTTGCGAGAAAAAAGGTGTAAAATTCAACGAATTTTCGATGTAAAATTCAACCTTGTTTTTACAGTGTAATGTCTTTCGATTGCTTGAAAATATCCGGCTTTTCATACGGACGTAGCCAGCGGTCCTTTGAGAAATTATTTCAGAAAGCATTGAAATTCGTTCAAATTGCGTTCAGAATGTTTTCAAATTACCTACTCAATTTCTGAGGTTCACTGTTTTCTCATTGTCACATATCGTAGTATTTTTGAGATGTTCTTTGTCTGATCTAATCAACCTAAGTTCCGATTCCGTGATTTTTTTTAGTTTTTTTTTTGTTTTCGGATAGAAAATAAATTTAACAAAAATTTCGAAAATGCAAGCTCTCAATGTTATTCAGCAAATTCATTTGGCAACGCTTTTATAAGCTTTGCTGATTTTTTGTCATCTTAAACGATTTTTTGCCAGTGGAATTTTTCTACTTAAAAAAAATGCGAAAATTTAAATCTAAAAGTTGTGAAAAACCGATTCCCACGATGGAAACATGATACTTAAAAAATATAGACAATGCAGAGAGATTTGGTTCCCTCCCAAAACCAAATCGAGCCATCGTCACTGTTGCTTCTCATCCGATTGAAAGTGGGGAAAACTGAATAGATAGCTGACCGGTAAAAAATGTAAAAAGTGATGCATTTTTCTGCCGGATGGAGAAATAAAACTTTTCCTTATTAACCCAACAACTCTGTCTGAAATCGTTTAAAATAGAATCATGACTGGATCCTATCAAATAGTTTAGTCAAAACTATGTTTTTTAGGGTTTTTTAGAATTTTTTTTTTTTTCAAAAACCCTTATGAAATCGATTTTGTCTGTACGTCCGTCTGTTCACTAAATAACTCGCGAACCGATTGTCATGAAATTTGTTTGGAATGTGTAGAATGGTTACAGTCTTTGGCACATATACCTTAAAAGTTGGTAGGAAGATTATAACAGGGTGTCCCGAGCGTTTGAAAAAAGTCGACTTTTTTAGTTTTTATCGGAGATTGACATATGGGTATTTAAATCAAAGAACTAAACGAGTACATCTCACATCAATTAAAATTTTCCAGTTTCGAGTAACGGTAAAAAAGTTATTGGCGTTCAAAGTTAAACTTCCTTTTCGACCTCCGTCTTTCTAAACCGTTATAGGGCTCGATATGAAACTTTGCACAAAGATTGGTCAGTATGGCTTTATATACGTTAAATATACGTTATAAAGACTGTTGACTTTTGCTAAGGAAAAGTAAATAACAGTAAATTTGTAAAATTTGAATTTGATCGTGTGTAGCCCCTTTTAGGTTTCCAAATATGAAAATTCTGCTAGGGATTTTTAGAAAATTACATAGGGAATATGTCTACGAATTTTCATTCGAATATCTGTATCCAAACCGGAAATATAGCCAAGTTAGTATTTAGTCGTGCTTTGTGGCCGTGATCGTTCGGTCGCCACTCTGTGAAATAAACACTCATAGAGAAACGAGTTTCCAAACTCGGCACGACTCGTCGCAAGTTTATTATTCAGAAGAAGATGATAAGAAATATTCTTATCGTAGAATAATAAACTAACTATGCGACTAGGAAGTGGTATGGCTGACAACCATATCACACTCCGAATTCAGTTGTCTAACGTTGATGACTACACACGGTAGTCATCAACGCACCATGCTCCACTAGGAGTTACGGCAATGAAGAGAGAGTATTTAGTAAGGGCCTTTCACAATGCAAGGGAAGCCTCTTAAGCATTTCTTCAATGCATATCTTTTAACTTGATGAAACAATGAACGTGAAATTTGGTGGATATGCATAGAATGGTAATAGTGTTTGCCACAAATATTTTTGAAGTTTGTAGGACCAAGTTAAAAGGGTGTCCCTGAATAGCTGCAAAAGTATACTTGTTCAATACTCATAGGAAAGCTTGCATGGGCTCTTATGTCAGGGGACACAATGGAATCATTTCATATAAGTTGCTTTTCCTTGATTAAAGAAAGAGTAACAGTAGTTTTACAGCCAATAATTCAGTTCATTTATAAAGCCAAGCCGGCCTTACGTTTGCCTGAGGCCATCAGAAATCTTAAATCGAAAAATGCCTGTAGATTTGCCTTGGAGTACCTACTTTTATATACATATATACTGGGTAAATAGTAAATCTATTTTTGGACTGCTAATTAAAGGTGGAACAGAATGAAAGGCCCTAGCCTTTCAATCTGGAACGCGTTTATTTAGACAAATCCAAAAATAGATTTACAGGAAGCATTCCATTAATGCTGTGCACAATTCTTATCTATTGCTTATAAAATATATGTACAAAATATTCAAAATATACAAAAAATATTCACTATGCATGAAAATTCTAAAAAAACCCTCGTATTGCGGGCGCAGCCGCCTGTACGCCGGTATTTTTTTTTTCACGGGATCAACAGGAATATAAAAAAAGTGGTGATTCGATGAGTTACTTCGTTGGAGGCGATTTACGCTAGGTTTTCAATAAAATTGCACATAGAGTCATCTACGGGACCATACCGGCAGAAGAGTACCTAAGCAATTACGCTCTTACCACCCGGTCCATCGGACTGTTTTGACCTTCGGCATTTTATTGACAGAATCTAATTGTCAAGTGGTGATTTCTTCGATGCGTGCGCTCAAACAACCCAATCCCGGACCGCAACTCCAGCTGGTTGACTAGGGTAACAACCTCCAACCACCTCGAGTCCAACACCATTGTCCCCTGGGCAAGCCCATCGCCGAGGTACACTATTTGCTAAAGATTTCTCAATAGCAGGTGTGACCGATCTTCCTTCGGCACTTTTAAAGCGTAATTCTGCGACCACCCATCAGCCTAAAGCGATAGGTAGGACCAGTGCCGGATTAAGCATGCGCGGGGCCCGTGGCAAATATAGAGCGCGGGGCCTTTGGAACTTAGATTAACAAAAACTAATAAAGGGTCCTATAATTAATATTTCGGTTATTAAGTCATTTCTCAAGAGTTTTTTCTTTTTCTTTTTAAAATATGAAATACTTTTGGCGTAACTACTTTTTCGCTTACCCTGTGTTGCATTGTGTGAACAATTTTTTCATATAATTTATTTCTTGATTAGTTACCTCAGTCCCCCCTTTAATAATAATTACTAGTGGTACGGAATAGGGATGTCAAATACCGGCCCATAACCCGGTTTTCGGTTTCTCGCCAAGCCGGTTAGACCGTCCGGTTTAAACCGGGCTCAAAGTACCGGTTTTCCGAGTGTTTTCATTGATTTGCTTATAATTTTAGTAAAAAAAAATGCATACACACTCGTACTGCTGGTGTTCGTATCGTATGCAAAATCAAATCAAACATACAAGGAGAGGTAATTTGACGAAGCAATGGTTCTACGAGTAAGCAAAAAGGAGAGTATTCGAAAATATGTTCAAGGGCTGAAATTTGAAATCGAAATTTTTCATAGGGACAAGTAATAGAATTGCAAACTGAAAAATCAAATCAAATCAAGTAATAGAATTGCAAACACAAAATTTTATGAATTTTGAGCATTTTTTTGTCGGTTTTAACCCGATGGATAAACAACCGTCCGGGTTAAAACCAGGAGGAGGAAAAACACGAAAATAACCCGGTTAACCATTCTGAAAGTACCGGTTTTCAGACTAGCCGTCCGGTTTTTGACATCCTTAGTACGGAAATTTCGTTTTTACAAAATAGATGCGAATTTCGGCGAAATTTGCTCATTTTTGCAAATTGATGCGAACTGTTCTAATTTGTAGTTTTTCCATGAAAACTTAAATTTTTTTCTCCAAAAATTTTTTATCTTTTTAATTTTTGTCAAAAGATTTCCATTCAAAAGAATAGAGAAATTTCTAAATGCAAGGAGTACACAGAATGACGAGTACGATGGCTTGCCAAACATGGAGCAAACTGTTTAGTCGCAGGTTGTATTTGCACATACATATATAGAATATAGGAATAACAATTACATCCCTCATGCGCAGTGGCGAACTTCTCAAAACCTTATGAAAATGAGGGAAATATTATCTGTTTTGAAAATGGTAAAAGTTCTTTCACAAAAATGTTTTTCATTGACGAGTGTAAGTTTGCCAAGAGTTTTTTATACCCTTCGCTCGTAGAGTCAACGAAGGGTATATTAACTTTGTCATGAAGTTTGTAACGCATTGAAGGAAGCATCTCCGACCATATAATAAGTATACATATATGATCAGCATAACATGGGGAGTCGATTGGGCGATGTCCGTCTGTCTGTCTGTGCGTCTGTCCGTCTGTTGCTACGCGTTTTACTCGGCCAATTTAAAAGCTACGAAGCTGAAATTTTGCACAAATGCTTCCTTTTGCTGCAGGCAGTTTGTATGTTTGAATCGGTAAAATCGGACCATGGGGTCATGGGGCTGCCATACAAACCTAACCCCCCAAATTAGGTTCTTCTAAGAAAAACTTTTTTATTTGTGCACCGATTTCAACCAAATTCCACACAAATGTATTTATATTAATGACACACAACATATATGAGAATCAATCAAATCGGACCATGGCGTCATGGGGCTGCCATACAAACCCAACCCCCCAAATTAGGTTCTTCTGAGAAAAACTTTTTTGTTTGTGCATCGAGTTCAACCAAATTTCACACAAACGTTTTTCTTTTGATGACACAAAACATATTTAAGAATTGATTAAATTGGATAATGGGGTCATGGGGCTGCCATACAAACCTAACCCCTAAAATTAGGTTCTTCTAAGAAAAACTTTTTTATTTGTGCACCAATTTCAACAAAATTACACACAAACGTGTTTCTCTTGATGACACAAAACATATCTAAGAATTGATCAAATCTGACAATGGGGTCATGGGGTGGCCATATAAACCCAAACCCCATTTTGGTTCTTCTAAGATACATTTTTTGCACCAATTTCACAAAACCTTGAATTAATGTGTCTTTATCAAAGCAACAAAAAAGTTAAAAACTAATGGAATCGTACTGTGGAGTCATGCTCCCGCAGTCCCAATAAAATTTTCCGAGTAAATATTTTTATTTGCCCACTTATTTCAACCAAGCTCAAAACGTTTGACAAGACGGAAGAAAAAGAATGAGGAGATGGATTAAATACAAGTCATAGGTACGCCCGAAAAAACTTTTAACCTTAGGAGAGCGAAGGGTATCCAAATTTCGGCCACGCCCGAAATTAGCCTTGGCCCCCGGGGGTTGGCGAGCGTAGCAAGCAGGGGGCGAAGCCCCCTAGTTTTTATTTTAATTAGTAAAACCAAATTTCTGTGGACAAATTATACTTATTCGACAAAGGTAAATTAATTTTAGAATGAATTTTGGATGACCTCTGGAAATTGAAAAATTCGTCATTTTCCGAAAAATGATAAAATATGGAAAAATACTTAATTTTATAAGAATTGTCTATTAATATCGCTTTCGATTGAATTATCCCGTTTCAAGTTTACTTAGGTTCATAAAAGGTTACAACCAAACATCTAGCTAAAAGAGGCCCATAATAAAGATACTCACGTAGCACATATACTAGAAGGTCACATTCACGTTAACATCTTCTCCAATAATTCGGTTTTACCAATAAAAGTAAAAAATCTTAGAAAACTTACACACTTAAATGAAAACCAATATTTTTGTGAAATAATTTTGAATCATTTTTGAAACGTAATTTTGCTCCACTTTTCATGTTGTTTAAAGCGGAACGCCACTGTGAATGAGAGACAAATTTTTAATTTCTTCATTCTATGGATATGTGCAAAAAAATAATTGAAATCCAAAATCGTCTCGCCAGAACGTGAATCTGAGATACTCTGTACGCAGTTTTACGAGAATGCCATCATGAATTAGAAAGAAGTATTCTGTATCTATATGCAATACAAACCTTGCTATAATTTGGGACACCCTAGCGTAAATTGTTCAACGATAACGTGTTATAACAATTTAGAAGTAGCTGGCTTTTAAAATTTGATTGGCATCTTGGTTGTTGCCCGTGGCATTTGCCACCTTCTGCCACGTGGTTAATCCGGCACTGGGTAGGACTGCGTTTCACTTCCGGATGAGGATCCTAGCATCATATACAAATAAGACATATATGTCCAAATTGGTACAAAATGTTGTTCCTATGAAAATGTATCTGAAATTTCCTAGAGCTTTCAAGCGAATCGCATGAGCCTATGTGCGTGTCAATTTGAGAGAACGTTTTCCAGTTCAAGAGAGTCAAGAGACTCTTTTTATAGTATCTTTTAAGAATCACTCATCGCCTGCCATTGCTTGCGACTTCCGTCGTGTGTGATGGAGATGGATATCTCCGTACTCCGTGACGCATGACAAGTGGACCGAGTGGGTCCGAGGAAGAGAGCAAGTTGCCGTTGCGGACAATATGTTATGTTATGAACACAGAAATGATTATGAAATTCATTCACTGCCACGTCTCGCCCGCTTCTTGTGTGGTGTGCGATGTATGGCACCGCGGCGCGGCGCGAAGGAAACGACACGAGAACACGTTGTGCATGCGCCTACGAAATTTATAATTCATCTGTGGCGTGTGTATCTATATTTTGAGGTTCAGATTATCTGAGCCGATATTTAAATATGATATTTGAGAGTCAATTCCAAGCAACCCAAGCGATGCGACAAGTCTAAGAAAAATGGCATATTTGGTCGGAAATTTTTTTGAATTATGGTTGGAGATGGTCCCCAGATTATGGCAATAAAAGTCCCAACCCATTAGTGATCCGCAACCTTAAAAAAAGGGGGAAAGGGGGACTCTTCGTTTTTTTGCGATTATTTCAAAAAAGGTAAGAGATACAGAAAAATTGTCTGCCTTCTCCTCTTTTTATACACTGCGTGAGGAGAAGTCTATTCTTAAATTTACCTTATTTTAGTGAAATATGCATTAATTATTACATTTAACTCTGTTCAATAAACTATTAAAATAAAAAGTAAATACAGTAGAGCGTCGATTATCCGAACGTCGATTTTCCGAACATTCGATTAACCGAACCAGGCAATCAGCTTTTTTTCATATACAGACTTCGAATTAAATAAAAAATCATGGGTTAGAAGGAAGCAATTTCTCATCGGCGTCGCTTATTTACCTCGAATATTTTATTTTCGTTCAGTTCTAGTCGTTTTCAATGTTTTCAGTTTGTAGCTTAATTTTATATTTGGGCTATTTTCTAACTTTTCTATGGAGCTCGATTAACCGAACTTTCGTTTATCCGAACCACCCTTGTCGACCTTAGTTCGGATAATCGACGCTCTACTGTAATCAGAAATTACAAAAATATTAGCACATACATATCAATATTTTTTATATAATCAGAAAAGGGAGATATTTAGCAGGCTATGAAGGCTTTGGTGTCAAAAAGAAAAGTCTCTAATGGAGACGATAATAATTAATATAAATGTAGGTATGAGTTTTAGGGTCATAGACATGGAGTTTCTGAAAAAATATCTTCTTTGTTATTCAGTTCGGGCATTTTACTCACTCCATAACTTCTGACAGAATAAAGGAAGTTCAAATTTTGCACATATGATTTTTGTAAGAAGCTCTTCCTGCATGCTGCGACCAATTTATTCAATACTTTCTCTAAATTTGCATTTATGCATTCCCGACTAGACAGCTGTAGATTTTTTAATTTATAGTATACATAGTATTGTTTCTTGACCGGCCGTGGCAACAATCATAGCAAAAATTAGCCAAAACTAACGCCCGTATTTTTAAACATACCTTACCTTCAAATATAAATGCCATTTCCAGTAGTTTTTCATTGAAATAATTTAATTTCTCGAGTCAATGCATCCTTGACTTAAGGCGATTTCAAGGAAACTTTGAAATTTTGCAATAGTCCACCTCACTTGAAGTCAATGTAGCTAGTTACCTACCTTGAGTTATTATTATATTACACTTGTGTTAAAAGCTTAAGGTCTCCTTGAGTTTCGCCTTAAATCAAGGATGCATTGACTTCTAAATATAAATTATTTCAATGAAAAACTACTGGAAATTACATCTATTTTTTTGAATTTCGGTATACTTGACTAAAGGTCGCCTTGAGTTAAGCAATTTTCCGATAGTTTTTTTTTTCATTAGTCGTAAGTTAGAAAAATATACAGGGTGTCTGCCGCATAAGCGCACCGGATTGTGATTCCTCATTGATTTTTAGTAAAAAAAAGCTTAACCCTTTAGCTGCCACAGGCATTTGAAAATTAAAAAAAAAAAAATTCTTTGACGACTAAAACGTCATTATCTCAAAAGCTATACTAGCTAGAATAGCAAAACAAAATGATTATTAAAGCCAACAAATTTATCCAAAAAATAAAATTAACCGCACTAAAATCGGATAAGAGGTTTGGTTTTTACAGAACTTCAAAGTCAAATTTTTGTGATTTGACCCAAAAACAAAATATTTTTCCATCTCAATTTTCTGCAACTTCTGCCAAGGTGAGGTGTTCGTACGATTCTTCACAAAATTGGCGAATAGTCCAAAGATCATTTCTTTCTTACATCATTTTATTCTATCTTCCGTATTTCTTACAGTTTTAATGCCTTAAGTACAGAAAACTGTGGTTAATTTTAGCTCTATTTCAATTCAATTCAACTAAAACTGCCCCTAAAGATCTGCAATTTGGTAAAATTTATTCAAATTATATCAAAATCGATCCAAAATTGAAACTCATATATTCGTTGCTCTCTAATAGAGACTTTTGCGTTTTGAGACTTCTGATACAAATTTCGTTAACCAACTTTCATACAAAAGTGGGCATTCTCATTTGTTTCAAACAATTAAATCAATATGATTTTATTATAGCCGAAGAAAAAAAATATGGTCATCGAACGACAAAAATCTTACATCGATGGATTTTTGCAGGATTTTTAGGGATGGCCTTCTGATTATGGGAAAAAAGTCCCAATAGATTAGAGGTTTGCAGCCTTGAAAAGCGAGGAGGCGTACTTGCGTTTTCAGAGCTATGGAGGTTTTGAAAAGAGTCTAAAATGAAAATATTGTAATTTATTTTTTAGTCTAGCGCCAAATTTTTCACTAAAAATCCTAATGTATTATATACAATATACAATTACAAGGGTAATTTTATGTATTTTTTTTTCGTTCTCAGACCATTTTTCTGTATATTTGGTCGGTTTTGAAATGTTTGCTAAAAAGTAAAAAAATACTCCCTTATCCCCTTTTTTCAAGGTTGCCCTCCAATCGTTGGGGACTTTTTTTCCATAATCAGGACGCCATCAGCATCACCAACCATCCTGCAAAAATACAGCGATATAGGATTTTTGCTGATCAAATATCGTATTTTTTTATCAATACTCTACAACTCACTCTCGTACTCATATCCCTCCAATTGAATCGAGTACAGAACAGGACAGAACAACTTGCATACAAATTTTCAGTTGATGTTCTGTATAGAAATATATCTTTTTTGAAATATCTATGGAAGTTGTGTTGCCTTGTCCTGCACTAAATCCACTCACTCTACCGCATGCTACCACTACATTGCATTAACAGCGCGGCATGCACCTTACGAAATGCACTAATGAGGTCAATGAACGCATGGCAACCTGTTCCGCAACCTCAAGAAATGCATTGTAGTGCAGTCAAAATATCCCAATTCAGGCCTCCAAATAGAAAAAAATAGAGTAAGGCTAATTTTTGTTGTTTTTGAATCAGTGGGTTCCCAGGAATCTAAAACTGATTTTGCTAAAAAAAAATTTGATCGGAAAGGTCTCAAAAAGGACAAAAAAGGATACTCTTTAATCCTTGACCGAAGGTCGGCATGCGGGGCATCAGATCAAAGGGGCGCCGAGTCCATTACATATCCGGTGTTTGTTTCCTGTTTCAAGGACCCCCAAAGGAATAAATCGAGCTTAAATGGAAAATTTTCGAGTTTCCCGTGTATCTTTCCAAAGCCATAACTACGAGAATAATTCCAGTTGTTCCTACTTTTTTCACTTTTCAGAAGCTATAATAGATGGAGATTCTACCATTAAATTTGCTAAGAAAAAAGTTGATCGGAAAACTCTGAAAAAGGACATAAAAGGACACTAATTTCACACCTTGATCGATCGTGGGCATGTGGGGTGTCATATCAAAGAGGACGTCGAGTGCATTGCATATCCGGTGCTTGTTTCCTGTCTCAAGGACACTAAATGGAATAAGTCGGGCTTAAATGGAAAATTATGGCTTTAGAAAGATACAGACACGGGAAACACACAAATTTTTAAGTTGAGCCCAATTTCCTCCTTTAAGGGTTCTTGGAACAAGTAACAAATGCCGGATATGGAATGTACTTGACATCCTCTTTGATATGACACCCCACATGCCCACGTTTGACTAAGGTGAGCAATTAGTGTCCTTTTATGTCCTTTTTCAGAGCTTTCCGATCAACTTTTTACTTAGCAAATTTAATGGTAGAATCTTCAGCTATTATAGATTCTGAAAAGTGATAAAAGTAGTGACAACTTGAATTATTCTCGTAGTTATGGCTTTGGAAAGATACACGGGAAACTCGAAAATTTTCCATTTAAGCTCGATTTATTCCGTTGAGCGTCCTTGAAACAGGAAAAAAACACCGGATATGTAATGTACTCGACGTCCCCTTTGATATGATACCCCGCATGGGAGGTTGCCAAATTAAATGATGTCAATGATTAAAGGTATCCTTTTTTGTCCTTTTTGGGACCTTTCCGATCGAAATTTTTTTTAGCAAAATCAGTTCTAGATTCCTGGGAGCCCACTGATTCAAAAACAATAAAAATTAGCCTTACTCTCTTTTTTTCTATTTGAAATGCTAATATGACTGCACTATTGTCATCAAATCATCTTTCATGTTTTTTCAATACGCAGTTTTCGCAGGCGCAGATACTTTTGCGTAAGCCACCCCGACCCATGGCATGGGACAGTGGAAGAAGATACACTCATGAAGTCGACAAATGCACGAAAACCTGCTCTGGCAGAGTATCTAAACTCTCTTCAACTTGAACTGTGTAGCAAAAGAGCAAATAGCTTTAATAGCCTGTATACGTGTATCTGTATGGTCGTATTTGTGACATTGGGTGCAAGATCAGACGACATGGCCAAAAAAATGTGTACCCGATTTTGAGTGAGCTTTGGACATATATGTATTATTTGTATATGCTAGCATACTGGTCAGCAAGTATCATAACATTTGGCGCCCTGGATTAAGACGTCACCTAACCTAGAAAGCAATTTCATCTTTTCTAGAATGTAAAATCAATAGAAAGCTTCAAAAATTTGCCGCCCCTCAAAATCTGCCGCCCCGTGCAGCTGTCCATGTTGCTCATATGGGAAATCCGGCCCTGCTAAACATGTATGTATTTCAAGTAGTTAATAGTACAAAGGTTTGGAAGCGACTGACTTAATGGCCGAATGTGAATAATGCAACACAAAGAGAGTGCGTTCAAGTAATTAGAAAGGATGCAAATCAAAATTCAACAGACAGGAAGTTGTAAATAAAGCAAAAAAAAAAATCAAAGAAAAGTTCGGAAATTTCAACACTACAATCAAATAATAAATTGTCGCGACAGGCCAGCACAAAGTCTAGGCAAGGTTATGCGATGTGTTGTTACAGCAAAATCCTATTTTAAAGCATAAAAATCAAAACTCACTGTTATTTAAAAATATCGTCTTTTTATTTACAAGTTTTACAATTTGTTGTGTCTTTATTTCAGTTTTTCCCCTACGCTCTTTTCTTTTTTTTTATTCTCTACTCTCAAAATAACGAATAATAATTTACAAAATCTATTAAATTCCTAGCGCTTACTATAGTGTTGGTTAGAGGTGGAAGTCAGTTGGTTTTTTGTTTTTGTATTTTTTTCTATTATGTTTGTTGGATAGCTTATCTACGGCAAACGAATTAACTTGTTTTGTTTTAATAGCATATTATCAGGTACATCTATTTATACAAAAAATAAAATATATTTTTAAATAACTTAAAATTTGGCCATGTATTACTAGCACATTATGTAAATATACGTGTTTCTATGATGTTGTTGGCAAAACGAGAGTACATACAAAATATAATATTACATTAAGACACTTAGGCGGTAATAATACATACATACGTATAACATTAAGCACGTTTTCTGTTTCATCATTTTTTTCGAATCCTTAAGCTTATTTGACACATAAGCGAGCTTATAAATTACTATTTACAATTTTAATCAACATAGAGGAATTTCTGTTCGCTATTGTAATATTATGGGCCGATTACTCGTGCATCTTATCTCGTGCAAGTCGTCTGGTTAGTCTCATCGTATAGACAAGATGCACACCATGTTTTTTCTAGTTTGTATATACAGTAGAATCCTTACGCAATTTCATACGATGGCGTAACCAAGCCAAATATGGTGCAATACCATGTACAATCTTTATGAAAATGGTATGCGTCTTGTCTATGCGATAATACTAACCAGCCGATGGGCATGAGGAAGGATGTACGAGTAATATGTTTGAAATTTTAGCTTGTAAAATGGGTCGGTATTAATGGGTTAAACGAAATGTTTTTACTACGATTTTAAACGAATGTCTCGAGTATATGTTATTTCAATTGTCTATTATCAATAGCCAATCATTTGATAATTTGATTTGAACATTTGGCTTCCCTCCATCATATCTTTATATTATACTCCGTTTTGTGGTATTGACACGTCGCCCAATTTGGCGATAGATTTACAATAGCGAACATAAATCCCCGTTCATTTGTTTCTTTGAGGATATAAGTATATTCTAATCTAAATTAAAAAAAAAACATGCTTAAATTAAAATTTAACCGTTTGTCATACAATAGCCCGAAAATGTGTGTATGTTATCTTCAATGTAATTCTTTCCCGATATTACGCCCGGGTCCGTGTGATGTCGTGGACAATGATGTCCTTTAGGACACAGACAAAGTGGATTTGTATTAACTTCATCCAAAAATTCCTGTCGTTTGCGCACTGTGAACAGAGTGCAGGGTTCTTTGCGCTGGCATCGTAGCCTCTGTAATAATTGAGAAAATTAAAATTATTTTCAATGCAAAATTAGATGAAAAAATGCTGTGTACTTACGCTCTGTGGTGAACATGCAAACAAATAAACATATCCAGCTTTTCCTGACTTCAATGGCTCGCGTTTTGTCAAATATGTGACTGAATTTTGTGGACATCTGCAGTGAACAATCTGTTCTGTAACATTCAGGTCGGATAGTATCGACAAGGTCCACGTATAGTCTCGGAAATATCTGCAAAAAAAAATAACATTTTAAATCATTTGGCTATTGAACTGTTTTCGTTAGAATCTTACCTGCAGATGGGTAACTTATGCACAGGATTACATAGCTTGTAATGTCTGGTCTTATCAACAATTGTAT
The DNA here is from genome assembly GCA_949715475.1 of Microchrysa polita. Classification (NCBI taxonomy): domain Eukaryota; kingdom Metazoa; phylum Arthropoda; class Insecta; order Diptera; family Stratiomyidae; genus Microchrysa; species Microchrysa polita. The sequence continues at coordinate 110,989,198 of OX454416.1, read as the reverse complement.
GTCCATCGCCCCCTCCCGTATTGGACGGACATCCATTAATATGGGGCACGGATTTATGATGAGCATTATGACGTAGACGTACACTGTCATGATTATGTTTCGGCTCGTCGTCGCCCCGCATTATATCAGATGCAGCATTTTTTCGATCATTGAATGTAAAAGTATCCTCTTCGTCTCCACCCTTGTAAACTGACTCCAGTCGTTGCAACAACATTTTCAATTGAATGTTCTCATTTAAATCGGGCGAATGTTTGACTGGTGGATGTTTAATTTTTCGATTGCGAAATATTTCATTGTTTTGATTAATTAGGGGAATTTTGTGCAAGGTCTCTTGAAACGTGTTACGAATAATATGCTTGTCGGGACAACGACATTGTCTTTCAATCCATGGCGTTTCGTATAAGTCAATTTTTGAGCATACTTCATTCGGAGCACAAATTGGCAAGTCTTCTTCGGAAGTCTGAAAAAGAAAAGATAAAAATTCGTTTAGAAAAAAATTGTTAGAAAAATAAATAAAAAAAATAAACAATCTAAAATACAAACTCAATGGGTACATTTCGACCGTAACTGTACCAATCGCAGTATAACAGATTTTTTCTATCATAATTGCCTACCTTTAGGCGTTGAGATTATTTTTTAAATTGAGAAAAGAGTTGTCGCTCTTAACATTTTGAAAATATTTCTTTTTATTTTTGGTTTTTCTTGTAAGGATGCTGGAATGCATAATTTATACACCACTCTTGTTTTGTTAGAAGTTTTCACAAAAGAAGAAACTCTTAACGAGTGGTTATTTATTTTTCTAATTTTAAAACAACTTAAAAAAATATTCAACAAAAAAGCGCAAGGATGGAGTTCAATGTGCACAAACATTTTTGATGGTTAGCAATGATATTATTTTTTAAAGAATTCTTATCCTGCAACTACTCTGTTCGGGGTTTGCCCAACTGCGCGGTACATTATTACATGGGAGGGACAGGGTCTATGGGGAAATTCAATTTTGTTATTTGCAACTGCAGCATTGTGGTTGGCGGAACCCAAGGCCAGCTCAGTGCGGACAGAAACCTCACTGCATATGAGTGGTGGATTGTAATGATATCAGTTCTGTTGGCAATTAATTGATGAATATTTCTTTGATGGACGTTTTCACATTTTGATATTTTTTTTTATATTTAATTAATTTTCATAAGTTCCTTGTTGAGTGTCTCTACGACAAGGCTGTCTGCCTTGATTTATAAATGGCCACTGTCGCAAACGAAGACAAGCATTTAACTGTGCTAGTGAAGTGAGTTTCTATAAAAAAAACGTTTAGCAACGCGCACAGTATTTTTTAAGGATTTCCTATTATGTATAATTTCTTCGTGATCTCCAGATCAAGTATTCGATAAATTAGTTTTCGATTTGGTTGACAATAGGCCGTTTTTTCCTAATGCCGGTTTTAGTTATTAGTACTATTTTTAGGGTTTTCAGTACCTGTTTTTTAGGGTTTATGCAATTAGTTTCAACAATGTCGTGAAAAAATAGTGCTTCAAAGTATAACTGCACTATCCAAACCTGAGTGCCGGTGCACCGCTTGTTGTATCGGGTGAAAAAACTGAAAAACGGTACTAAAATCTTGGGGCATATATTCAGAAGAATGTCGCAATCGAGTGGCGAGTGGAAAAAATCATTACGCAATTTCATTCAATGGCGTAACCAAGCAAAATATGGCGTAACTATGCAAAGTAAACAAAAATTCAATTCAATATAATGCAAAAGCTTTCAGAAAATGGTGTGTGTCTTGTCTAAGATAAGACTAACCATTAGATAAGATGTACGAGTAATGGACCCTACATAAACTTTGCATTTGCATCGATATACGATATACTAACTCATTTCAGGCCGATACACTTTGTCCAGTGGTACTCCATTTGTTATTCATGTTTTCGAAATTATACAATTTTTGAAACACTGCAAATCAATAGACGTTGACCTCAACATTTAACGTGAATCGCTTTCGCCGACGCAAGACTTCTTTTGGGAGCCAAAAACAGTCACGCGGGATCAGGTTATGAAAGTATGAGTATGCGTTACAGCCACCATTCTATTAATTAAGCGCAGTATAGACCTCGGGCGGAATGAAAATGAAATTTTTGTCCGCTGCGATTTTTTTAATGAAAATGCATGCTTACTGTCGTGGAACATGTCGGAAATGATGGGGAATTCCATAAGCTACAATCCGAATATGGTTCCAACATTTTTCTCGGCCATTTTATGTATTATTTTTCGATTCCCCGGTCATTTCACCGTGAAAAATATCTAATGACGGGGGAATCGAAAAATAATACATAAAATGGCCGAGAAAAATTTTGGAACCATATTCGGATTGTAGCTTATGGAATTCCCCATCATTACCGACATGTTCCACGACAGTAAGCATGCATTTTCATTGAGAAAATCGCAGCGGACAAAAATTTCATTTTCATTCCGCCCGAGGTCTATTCAGGCCTTTAGGCCGAGATGAATCGGGATGAATGAGCCAAAGCGAAGTCGTTGCGAGGTAATATTTATCGCGCTCTAAACGAGACTGTGTCTTTTCTAATGCAGCATTGAATTAAGCCAAAAACATGACTGCAGCATTTCCCTGTAACAGTTCTTTCATTCCCAAAGAAAATCTGCCTGGAACATCCCCTCCGAATAATCAAAAGTGCACTAAAGAACTTTCCGGCCCACGGAATCGTTTTTCCTGCTTGTGAGCCGACCTCCACTTTGTAGCATTTTGACCCTAGTATAATGTGTTCCAAGGAAAAACGTCGAGTAGAGGCCGAGCGATAAAATCGGGATGTCGCCGGACTCGTCGTTGTAGTAGTTTTCTATGTGTTCCTTTAAAAGCAAGAATTATTTGTGATCCGCAAATTGGCGATTTGTGGATCGCAAACGCACAACAGACGGAGCTTTCGTGTTTTATAACCCCACTCAATGATGGAAAAAAATCCTTTGTTACACAAAAAAAAAACATTTGAAAACTAAAATAATGAAAAAAGAAAAATTGAATTGAATAGGTCTGAAAAACCTGGCTAAAACGCCGACTTGTTCGGTTTTAACCCGGTACTGAAAAAGCGACTCGTCCGTCACTTTTCACCCGGTACCAAAAATCGACTCGTCGTCCGTCGGTTTTAACTCGGTACAAAAAAACCGACTCGTCGGTCGGTTCTAATCCGCTACTGAAAAACCGACTCGTGATTCGGTTTTAACCCCGTACTGAAAACCGACTCGGTATTGAAGTACCAAAACAAACGGGATATTGGTACTTTAGAATATTGGTTCCGGTATCCCGGTTTTTGGAATAGGCCTAACCAGTAACCTTGTAGTGTATGTCATGCATTCTCAAAGTGGTCCCTACCTAGAGACCTCTTGGGGTCCGCGAAGCCGTGCTGGGGGTCCGCGGGAGGTGTGAGAAAATTTGGGGGTCCGTGAAGCCGATTAGGGGGTTATTTACTAACCATTTGTATTCTATTTCAAATTAAGTTTTACGAGAGACATTATTATCCCAGCAAATTTTAACAAAAATTTAAGAACTTCGGAAAAATTAGGGGAAAGCTGTATTTTTGCATGAGCCTTCCTTTTGAGGTCCTAAACAATACCCCGAAAGTCCTCGTCTGTACGAGTGTCGCTAGCGGGTTAAAGATCCTCTAAAACAGTTTTTTCGAATATCTCGATAACGTTAATATGCGGAGGAAAGTCGTGTATGGCAAATTTGTAGCTCTTGTGGTTCCAGAATAAAATGTCAAAAGTCTATTTTGATACGGGCATTCCTAACGGCCAGCAGGTCAAACCGTATTTTTAAAAAGGTTTCACGAAAATGTCTATAACGGTAACTCTGGCTATAAGATTTATGGCTAATTCGTAGCAAATATGGTTCTGAAGAAAGTGGTCAAATTTCTCATCAATATGTACCCCCTTAAGGGTGATCTCTCTCTCTGCCTCCTGTTAACCCCTTTTGGGGCATAGGGCATCAACTACGCCTACTTTCCACCTCATTCTGTTCTGTGCCATCGTCTTTAGGTCTGAACACGGTTTATTTAATAAAGCAGCCTCGCTATTAACCGATCTTCTCCACGTGTTTCTTGGTCGTCCAACACGGCGTCTTGCATTGGATCCTTGTGGGTTCCAATCTAGGGTCTGCTTTGCAATATTTTTTGCCCTCTTCGAAGAGAACGACCTATCCATTGCCACTTTCGCCTTTTGAAGTGAGTGCCTATCCAATCCAGGCCTGTGATACGAAGGAGATCATAATTCGAAATAATCTCCGGCCAGCGGATTTGTAGGATGCGCCTTAAGGGTGCTACGGGAGTTCAAATCTTAGAAAAACGAAACGAATTTTTGCATTTTTCAAGAATATCTCTGTAACGGGGGTGTATGCTGTAAAGTCGCCTATGACGAATTTGTAGTTTCTGTAGCTGCAAACATTTTTAGGAGGAGACGATCATGACTTAATTCTTATTTAATAAGTATCAAGCTAGATATAGCTTAAATTTAATGAAATCAATTTACAACTGCAGGGTGAAAAGTTAAATTTAATTCAAGCTAAAAGTATTATATCCCTGTTTGTGACGAAGCTTGTATTGTTCAAGCAGAACATAGAGGCAAATGCTGTCAGTTTCCAAATCTTGCAAATTAAAACCTTTTGGTTAACTGCGAGCACCTTGATGAAGTTCATTCGGATTTTAAAAGAAGGTTCGAAGATATTCTTAAACTCAATATTCCTGATTGAGTGTTGAATCTGTTTTCATATAGTCGAGAAGGAGAAATTTTAAGCAGAAGCAACTTATTGAGTTGTCAACGAATGAAGAGTTGAAACCTAAATTCGAGGAAGGCTATCAGCAATTTCGACTTCAAAAAACCATACCATGTCTGTATCCTGAATCGTGGCCCACGGTTGAGTTCCTTTTAATCGCTTTTCCCTCATCGTATTTAGTTGAACGTAGTTTTAGCGCCATTATAAGGCTTGTAACTAAAAACAGAAACTGATTAGACATAAGTGCCCGTGGGGACTTAAGGCTTTTATTAACAAACATTGAACCCGACATCAACAAACTCATATCGTCCCATCAAGTGCACCCATCCCACTGATTATTATAATGCAACTTTTTGTTATATTTTTGGATATGATAAGTGTATTAATGTATGCACTACTAATAATATTATACACAATAAAAACATTGTTAAAACATCAAAACTATTTTTATTGTGTACCTATTTTTAACTTTTTAAACAATTTAAATATTCAAGGCTTGGAATTCAGTCGGGGGTCCCTAAACAGGCTTCTCATGTGTGACGGGGTCCGCGGTCAAAATAAGTTTGAGAATGACTGGTGTACGTCAAACGCAAGAAGTCATAATTTCTATCAGGGTACATACTTGTACATACAAACAATGTACGCATATGTACATGGTGGCTATGCACTAATTATGTAAATTTTTAACCATTTCTTGTTGTTAGGCAACACGAAAACTCAAAATTTTCAGAAGTCCAGATAGCATTAAAAAATTGCATGCGAGTTTTTTTTTATTTATGCATAACTTCTTGGTGCCTCTCGAAATGAGCACACGTTGCTTCATTCTTAATTTCTCTTGTCTAAATAATTTATTTAATTAAATTGCTTAATAAAATATGTACATTTGGCTTTACTATCATTCGCCTAAGTTCAATGGCTTCTTTTGCCGCGGCTCTTCCCATTCATTCCTCTATTCAGGCATTTCATTCATTAATTCAGAAATAAAACCGACCTTAGCCACAAATCATCAATTCGATAAAAATGTACGTTTGCTGTTTGTGGTTTTCTTGGACTTCTTCAGCACGCAGCATACATCATTCCAGAATGTTAATGTGAACGAACGAAACGAACCATCTTTTTCTTGCGTCAGAGAATTACCTCAACCAACCACGTCTTTGCTATAACGTAAAACCGTTTTTAATCAACTTTCAATTTCAAAAATTTATATAAAAATTTTCCGTTTAGTTGTATTTTTTCTCGGCATGCGTTTTCTGTCGCGCCAGATCGCGCGGGATTCGAGAAAAATATCAAATGTTGCATTGCTGCATTACGCGCGTTGCGGCATTTTATAAGAGTTGATTTTCATGAAAAGCATACCAGAGAGTGTTAAGTCAGTAAGGAGATATCTATAAGATCGTAGATCGTGTGCAAGTAAGTAGCTACAGCTAGATACTCGTACTTCGTACATACATTAACGACATTTCGTTAGGTATGTACAAAAGTCAATCGTGTAATGTGTTCTTAAAGTTGACTCTATATTACAAAAAAAAAACAGCACAAACGTATGTAACGTGTTTTCTTTCCATTCAAAAATAACAAACAAGTCGGAACACTTAAGGTATTTTATGGTTGTCCGCGCGCTTTCGTTTCGTAAATTTTATGAATGGATGACCATCGAACATACTCGTCGTACATATCCAGTCAGTTGGCTTATTAGTAGCAGCCTGGCACGGCAAACTGACGAGAGTAAACGACAAATATAGATAGACAACTTTAGCAGTGCGAATAAATATTATAAAACGTTATAGCCCAAGGTGACCAGATCTCCGAGTGACCAATGCTGTACATAAAATGTTGGTCAAAGAAAAAATTACCCACGACCAAAATCGATCTGATCGGGCTGCATCCTAACTTGGTTTTGAAGCAAGTTTAATTATAATTTAAACTGCTCCGATGATCGTAGCTCTCAAGAAAAGAGACAAAAATACAGCAGATTCATATTCAATCTCGACTTTCATGTACGCACGGATGGCATTATCTCCCATCGTTCCATACTAATAGATAATGAACTTGATCTTCCTAAACAAGCAATTAAATTTTGGGAAGAGAGAAACCCTAGTCAAAAGCTCACCTTAGCTGCAATTTGTCGAGCATATTGCCAGGCATCTACATTATTTCACTGTGCCCCATTATGACTAATTTCCATAATTAATTCAATCGTGTGCAATGTTTCATTCACACAAAAAAGAAGAACCCAAGATCACACTCCACTATTTTCAGAAAAGAAACAGAACCCCAGACACCAGAAAGACGCCCCAAGTTGGAGTGCTCGTCTCTGTCAGTTTATTGAGCTTTCGGGATTAAACAGTGAGTATTCATGTCGTCTCTAGAATTAAAGAAGTAACCATTTCGATAATCGTTGTATGGGGCGTTGTGGGCGATACTCCCAGAGGGAAACCACTCTCCGAAATCCCTTCCCGAAATAATTTTATGCGTACGCCCCTGGTTGCGGGCTTCAACCGGAAATTGAATGGTGGTTAAATTAAATAGTTTATCAAAAATTGATTTGGCATAATAGGCACTATAGCTTGAACTGGGTCGTATTTGCTTGGGGCTTTTCAAAGTGTGAGTTTCGCTGCCTCTTTACTCTGGACAACAACCATAAAATGTACTTTGATGGTTATTTGTGTAGTTGAGTAACTGTACACTGGACATGGTTTGTAACATTTTCTCTTCACGATTGATTTCTTCTGCGTAAATCATATGGTTCAGGAAATTTTGATTTAATCACATGAAGATCCGAGATATTTGGGCAACAGCACCCCGGGGGTTTAACTTGACAATCACGACTCCTTTATTTGTAATGTTGTTGTATAGTGAACTTGAACAACGCATTATGAAAATCATCTTCAATGTTGAGAAAGACACGCCTCCTCAAAAGTGAGCTCCTAATATGAGTAAAAAGCAGGTTCTCTCTTTAGTTATCGCCTTCAATTTTTCCATCGCGGGTTATGACGAAGAGCTTGTTGTGTAGTGCATGAGGTCGAGAAGGCTGTACATTTTGCTGCTGTTTCTCAATGCTGTATCTTCTTCTCTGTACCGTACCCCTGGTGGGTTGCGTTCACTCAGCCGTTTATAGGCTACTTCGAGTCGACGTTACATTGCATATAGGAGTTTTCGGAGTGTATTTAATATTGCAAGCCTAAGTCGAAATATACAAACTTTGTATGCAACTATAGGCCCATATCGCTCCTTTCCGCTTGCTCGAAACTTGTAGAGCGTATTGTATATAATTCTATGTATGATCAACTTGGACATCTTATCTGTTCCAATCAACATGGTTTTTGCAAAAGTAAATCAACGACTACCAACCTAGTGGAGCTTGTAAATTTAATCGCTAAATCCTTTGAAACCCATCATGATGTGCATGTCATCTATACGGATTTTTCAAAAGCCTTTGATTCGGTAAACCACAAGATTTTACTTGATAAGTTCCGCACTCTGAGGTTTCCTCCCCAATTAACCTCTTGGCTATCATCTTACGTTCTCAATCGTTCGTCTTATGTTACCTTCCAAAATTTTCTCTCATCTGTTTTTCATCCCTGCTCAGGCGTTCCACAAGGGTCAATTCTCGGGCCTTTACTGTTTTCATATTACATCAACGATTTACCCTCTATACTCAATTGTCGCTGCGTGTTATATGCAGACGACTGCAAATTTATATCCTCTATTTCGCATCCATCAGACTCCATATCCCTTCAGTCAGACGTGGATACTTTGTATTCCTGGTGCGGTTTAAACGATCTTCCGCTTAATATATCCAAGTGCTACGCTATGGCTTACTCACTAAAATCTGACCCTGCTTGTTATGTGTATACAATAAATTCTACCCCTATTAAATACGTCGAATCCATCACAGATCTTGGTGTGCAATTTGATACTAAGTTAAAATTCACTGAGCACTACACGTATATATGTAATTAGCTGGTTTTGTTTTGCGCTGCTCTGAGGAATTTAGATCCACTCGAACAGTAATAAATTTGTATATTTCTCTTGTTCGTAGTGTCCTAGAGTATGCATCCGTCGAGTGGTCACCGCATACATTCAATACATTCAACTCTCGTTCTGATTTAGAGAGAGTTCAGCGCAACTTTACACGTTATTTGTTATTTAAATTTAACATTCCCTATGCTTCGTACCCTGAGCGCATCTCTCTTCTAAACTTAATATCTCTAGAAAGAAGACGGATCTTTCTAGACGAATGCTTTTTGTACAAAATATGAAATGGGTTATTACGATCAACTCTTTCCAGAGATATTGTGTTTAGACTTTCAGCATATAGTACTCGCAAGTCTTTCGTGTTTAATCCTCCGACTGCCCTACTGTCTGTTTACAAGAATTCACCCCTGTTGAGAATAATGACTAACTACGACAAACTCGAGATTGGTCCTTTGCCAAGTTCATTTGAATTGTTTAAGAAAGCATTATTACAAAAGTTGCCTACAGCAGAACTTTCGGTCATGTTAAATCTTATTGTTTAAATTTCTTCTTTGTTTTTTAATATCTGTAAATTACTGTAATTTTAGGTTTAAGACCTGTTCAGTGATCAATAAATAATAATAATAATAATATTTCCTGGACCACGCCGAGATTCTATCTCCGGACCTCTAAATTACTAGCATCGTAGAGTGCGACTCAACCAAGTGAGCCACAGAGCGTGAATGCTGTATAACAGGTCTTAATGCTGTACGTCTGGTCACCTTATATTCATACCATGCGGCATACAGTCTGGCAAAGAAAAAATTGAACAGAAGGTCCTTCTAGATTGTTGTGTTGAATTAACATTGAAAAAGTTTTAACACACATTTTATTTTTACATAATTCATTTTTTATCAAAGGTTCTGGACCCTAATCAGGATTTCTTAACATGTAATTCGAATGATCATCAATCAGGCAGGACAAAACTGCCATTGTTTCAAAATCACTTCAAAATACGTGGGAAGTGACACGATTTCGAATTTGATATAAGCATCTGGCAATTGCTATCATTCCAATGTTTTCAACACTTTTAAAATCTCCCTGAAAATTGACCTTGTTTTCTCTCATAAGGAATGGATAGGTCTCGAGAGTGAAATTTATTCCGCTGCGATTTTCTCAATGAAAATGTATACTTACTGTCGTGGAATATGTCACAAACGCTGGGAACTATAAACGAGAACGGTTCAATAATACATACTTCTCGGCCTTTTTATGTATTATTTTTCAATTCCCCGGTCATTGATATTTTCCACGATGAAATGACCGGGGAATCGAAAAATAATACATAAAATGGCCGAGAAGTATTATGGAACGTTCTCGGATTGTAGCTTATGGGATTACCCGCAGCGTTTGCCAGGGCCGGATTTAGCCTCTATGGCGCCCCTGGGCAGTCACGAATTTGCCGCCCTCCGCCACCAGATAAGCTTCAAGGTAGCAGTTGTCAGCTCACAAAGGAAATGTAGGCAAAACGTTAGCGGGCGTTTGTGAAAAATTGAAAATTTAATATTTTCTACCAGTAAGCGTATTTTGTTTGGTTGAAATCTTTTTATGTTGCTTCCCAGGGTTCCAGGTGTTCTGTGCGCCTTCCAAAATTCCAATGATAACATAGAAAACTGTACAATTCTTATTACATTCGGGTTTTCACCTTTTTAGAAATGCGTTCATGTTTCCTAATTTTTTTCTTTCGATCGTTTTGGAAATAATTTGCGAATTACCCCAACAAATGAAATTTCCTATATTAGCATAATATTCAACCAGAAAACGTCATACCGAAAAAACCCCAAAATTAAGAAAGCTTACGAAAAATGTTTAACACACCTTGACCTAATTTGTTTTCGGTGATAAATATAACGAAAACGAATTGGGAAAGCATTTATTGAAGCTATTCCGCAAAAATCATTCGGTGCCTAAAGAATTCTAGATTTTCCTGATTTCAACTATTTTAAATTATTTTCTATTTTCGGTGAAATTTCCCGTTTTTCTCAGAAAAAAAAATGCAAATCAGAAAATTTAAGCGTAAAAATTCTTAAAAATTTAGTTAAACCCGATAGAAACTCAAAAAGTTGATAGCCAATGCTGCATTTCTAATATCGAGACTAGGACCTCTCCCGAAACCAAATCCTTGTTTCCCAGCGAATTTGATGTGAGGACAAATTTGATTTATACTCCAACTCTAAATATGCTCCTGAACTAAAGGCCGCCAGGCCATTCAGAGTGAATGAGTGTATGCTTCAAGTAAAACTTTTGAGTAGTCCTAATTTTTGAAAGCGGATTCACATTATAATTTGAGTTGAGGTTGCGATTAGGTGCTTTGAATTAAGACGAATATGTACACCTAAATTGAAAAAAGCAAACCATTTTCTACAATATGTTTGAATTTTCAAAATCCATTTTTCCCATAATTTTAGACCAATGAAAAAAATTTAAGAATTTGCCGCCCCTCAAAATCTGCCGCCCCGGGCAGTAGCCCAGGTTGCCTATATGGGAAATCCGGCCCTGGCGTTTGCGATATATTCCACGACAGTACGTATACATTTTCATTGAGAAAATCGCAGAGGAATAAATTTCACTCTCGAGGTCTGTCCATCCTTTTAGCAACGAACAATCGAAAAGGGATGGACCAATTTTCATTTATTTGGATTCAACCTTGCTCGCTCTGCCATTGGCGTTCTTAAATTTTTGCACTCCGAAACTTTACGACTTGAAGTTTACCATTAAATGCTTCTTTCTTCACTAACTTGTTTTTCAAACTGCAATTTCATATTTTTTATATTCTATTCCACCGATCGATCTATTTTTGATGCTTTGGAAAAAGAAAAATCGGAGTGCAAGTGTATGATGTAAAAAAAAAATTCGGAGTGCAAAGAGATTCCTCTGCGGGAATTTGTTTCACCCTAGAAACTTCACTTAGAAACCGGAATTTGATTTTGAATAGATTCGTTAACTGAAACCGTTGACCATTGAAGTTACGAGAACAACGTTACAAAATTTGGATAATTTTCATTTCTTCGAATTAATGCCTAAAACCACAAACATTTTTGTTCAAAGGTATGAGGTTTCAATCGCTTTTTGATTGTTACGTGCGTTGAACTTAAGTTTTTATTATCACAGATAATTGCCAACCCCGAAGGAATAAACCTGAAGTTTTGAGTGAACCTCCATTAAGGTCTAACGATCTTGATTTGTTTTTTAGAGCTTCTGTGCTACCCAGCCCGAGATCTGAAAGGGATCTCTGCCAAAAGAAAGATCTAAGAGTTTTCGTGATACACTGTAATAATCATTATTTTTATCTTTACCTACGAATAACGAATATGTAGGTATATATATATGTCCGTTTTAACGATATGTGATGGTCATTCAAACATACCGGAGGAGTATGTGTATAATATGTTTGTCGGTATGTATGAATTTCGCGCGCGTCCGCTCCAACCTGACTTTATTATAAACTTTTTTAATGAATGAACTCGTTTTATTGACGACATGAAACTGGTCTAACCGGGCAGGCACCATGTCCGACTCGATGAGGTGCTACCTAATACCGCTCCATCCAATCGTTGTGCTCGATTTGCGCTTTTTTTTTTATAAGGAATACCGCAACCAAGTTTTTCTATACAAATGTTTTTGTTTGTTACGTTCTTGTTCATTTCCTGTGTGCCTTGCCAGGCGACGAGCCATCCATCCGTTGTTGGTTCATTCCATTCTCCGCGGGGCTGCCTTCTGAGACCACTTTTATACCGATGAACTGTTTCATCTTGGCATTATTTTGCCTTTACGTATTCTCTTTTTGTGGCAGTGTATTTTTCATTAATTCTGCGCTGTTGTTGTGATGTGTAATCGAGGCAAAGAGGCAGAGGAGAAAAAAAACAGTGGTTGACACTCGATGCTTGATCAGGCATTAAAAGCAGTAGCCAAGAAAAAGATTGAAAATCAATATTAGTATAAAATACGTGTAGTATCTTTACTATTTGCACATTTATGGAATATATGCTCGTAGACGTCTGAATGCAAATATGTAATTGACTGGGAAGGTTGTGGTTTGGACGTATATGCGAGCGCAGTGAAGGGGGAATCGCGAATCGATAAGTGACAAAACAGTAGTACGACGGGCCGGATGAAGTAGCTTCTGTTTTTGGTAGTGCAAGGAGGTATGTAATTGAAATAGTAAATTCAATATTTACGATGATTTCTAAACTTGGTTATTTGGCCGCAATGAAAACGATACGGCGGCCGAGAATCTGTGACTGTGTGAAAATCTTAATTTCATATTTCTCAATGACATTATACAAAAAAATACCGGCGTACAGAGGGCTGCGCCCGCAATACGTTTTTTAGATTTTGGATACATACGTAGTGAATAATTTTGCACATATATTTTGTAGGTAGTAATAAGAATTATGCACAATGTTAATGAAATGCTTCTCGTAAATCTATTTTTGGATTGGTCTAAATAAACGTGTTCCAGAATGAATAATAATAATTAGACCAATCCAAAAATAGATTTACTATGTATCATGGCTCCACATATTAACTGGATTTATTAGCTGTAACGCCGTTACCATTACTCCAAACTGGAAAAAAGCTACTGATAAGAAATGTACCCATCGAGTTCTTTGATTTGATAAAAACTAAAAAAGTCGACTTTTTCAAATCTCCGGGACACCCTGTTTGCGTTATCCTACCAACGTCTAAGTATTTCGTCCTAAAGACTGTTACGATTCTACACATTCCTACCAAATTTCATAACGATCGGTTAGTGAACACATTTGTAAATGTCCGGGACACCCTGTTATCTTGGCCATACCAATTTTTAAGTATTTCATGCCAAAGACTGTTACCATTCTACACATTCCTACCAAATTTCATGACGATCGGTTAAGCCGTTCGCGAGTTATTTAGTGAACAGACGGACGGACAAAATCGATTTCATAAGGGTTTTTTGTAAAATCTAAAAAAACCCTAAAAAAATAAGAATTAGCAACACACAGTCGTAAATGAAGTGGGGTAAAAATTGTGTTATACAGGGTTCGCCAGAGAAACTTACTTTTTTGAAAGGTCAATAAAAACAAAACTACTTCAGTTATTGTTTTAATTCTTTTTGAGAATACATACAAGTTTTTTTTCACACAATCTTAAAAATTACATCGGTTAAATGGCTACCCTCACTGTGGGTGAAAAATGGACACTGATTAAGTCCAGTTCTGAAGTTTGTCTCCACTCTTTGCAGCATATCAATCGGTATGTTGGTAATGGCGTCGCGAATGTTGTTCTCGAGGTGAGCTATGGTCCGTGGTCGATCGAAATAAACAAGGGATTTCGAAAACCCCATAAAAAATCGCATTAAGCCAAATCTGGAAAGCGTACGGCCATGGAAGGTTTACCGACACTTCCGAAATGAGTTAACCCAGGACAGAATCGAATTACGGCCATAGGAAAGAGTCTACGACCGAGCGTGGAGGGCACGTTGCGTAGCAACAACCGAGCGACCGTTAGAAAATAAGCTCTTGGCGAAGACCCGCTGCTCTCTAGACCAGAGTATGCTGGCAACTAGAACGGGAAACAAACTTGGGGACTTCCCCTCCAGGTGCGCCCCTTCCACCCCTCTACCCGCCCAGCTCACTGCTCGTGAATTTTTCAAATGAGTAAATTTCTCTGGCGCACCCGTTAGAAAGAAGCTCTCGACGAAGGCCCGCTGCTCTCTAGACCAGAGCATGATGGTGATGGCAACTGACTAAAATGGGACAATCCTAAGATTTAAGAAATAATCGCTAGCACTGAGATTTGGTACCTACATAGGTTATATTGTTTTTGTTACGCCGATTTTATGTACATAACACCTTAAAAGAGGTATGGCAAAGTATATAAATAAATGATCAAGGTCGATACCTGTCTGTCTGTCTGTTCACACGATAATATCCGAAAGACTGATGCTAGCCATTTGAAATTTCGGCCAGATGTTTGTTTTGATAAAATCTTGAACGGAATTGAAATTTGCCAAATCGGACCAAGGGATCTCTTACCTCCCATACACATAACCCCTCCATGATATCATAGTTCGGCGATAACTCTCGACAGAATATCGCTAGCGAAATTTTGGATACTGCCGAGTTGAGGCATACCCTTTAACTTGACGGTGGTGTGGGAATGGTCAGACAAAAGGATACCCTTCTTCTCCTAGAAATCTATGACCAGCCATTTTTATCCTAGGTCTGTCTGTGGTCAAACAAATATTTTCAAATAAGGATAAAGAATTTTTTATTAATATTATCGTGTATCATCACAAAAATGATGAAATTTCACTTAAATTGTTGGCAACCAAATTGCAGTTTCCTTTTTCCAAGCAACAAAAAGTAGGTAACTTTTTCAAAAGCCAAATTGGGAATGAAAACAATATCCGTCCCTAAAATATTTATGGACGCATTTTTTTCGCAGCAACAAAATTCTGTTGGGAAGAAAGTCATGATGTCCTATTAGAGCGGAATACTCCGACCCTGATCATTTATATAGTGTATACTTTGCCAGACCTCCGGTGGCTCCTTTGAGGTGTTACGTAAAATCGGCGTAATAAAAACAATATAAACAATGCCCCTTTAATAGGCTGAATTAGATGTGTTTCATCGTAATACTGTATTTCTAATGATTAGATTCGTCGTGCTTGCTATCCCGGAGCATTACCTAACTGTTAAGAACCGGTAAATGCGGGGGTCATTTTAACAATACTTAGCATTGTCTAACTGTACCAGTAAATATCGAGACCACACTGAACCAAATCGCCTGCTAAAGTAAAGAAAATATGGCTCAAATCAAGAAAAAAAGACAATAAAAAACAGCCAAGAAATATTTCTCTTCATTTTAGAATTAGTCACACTAATCCAAGTGAATTGCCAACAGCAGCGCTTTAAGAAAAAGTAACCTTGAATCAACCAAACTTTTCTTATGAAAAAGACAAGAGAATCTGAAAAAAAATAAAAAAAAATAACGCCGTACAGAGGGCTGCGCCCGCAATACAAGGGTTTTTTAGATTATCGGTTTAGAAAAACGGAGACGAAAAAGAAAGCTTAGCTTGAAACGTCCATAACTCCGTTGTCGTTACTCCAAACTGAAAAAAAAAAACAACCGATATGAAATGTACCATCGAGTTCTTTGACTTGAGTACCCATACGTCCATGTCCGATAAAAACGAAAAAAGTCGACTTTTTCAAATCAACGGGGCACCCTGTTATCTTTGCCCTACCAACGTCTAAGTATTTCGTGCTAAAGACTGTTTCGATTATCGATTCTACACATTCCTACCAAATTTCATTACGATCCGTTAAGCCGTTCGCGAGTTCATTTAGAGAACACATTTTCAAATCTCCGGGACATCCAAATCTTTGCCCCACCAACTTCTAAGTATTTCGAAGTATTTCGTGCCAAAGACTGTTCCCATTCTACACATTCCTACCAAATTTGATGACGATCGGTTGAGCCGTTCGCGAGTTATTTAGTGAACAGACGGACGGACAAAATCGATTTCATAAGGGTTTTTTTGAAATTTTTTTTAATAAACCCTTAAAAGAAACTTGCATCTATCCAACATCGAACCCATAACTCCATTCTCCCCAGTCAACCGCGCTATCCACTGAACCAGAGACACTTCTGACTAATCTACTACAACGCTCCAATATAAGCTAAAGCTAAAATAAAGCTTTTTCACGAGCTTTACATGGAAAATGTAAAAAAAAATCTATAATGAAGCATTTGTTTACTTGCATTGAGAATAATGGTTAAGACTTGAATCCACTTCCTATTTGTAAAGAAGGTCTTGAAAATAGGATCGATTCAAGAAGAAATTTTCACATTTTGAGAAATGTTCTCTAAATTCGGGAATTTTGCAAATGAGAAAAGAGTTTCTTAATTTTAAATAGCCCAATTTTTTCAGTGCAATTTAACAATCTCGACATGTTGGCTTCCAATCCACATTTCACAACGCTGGCATTGGTAATCAGAGCATTGCCTTCCTGGAACGTCCACATTTAAAGTTCCAATAGGTTCCTAAGACCCCAAAAAGCCGTTTGAAGCCCTCTTCGCTCATAGTCGACGTTAAGAAATGGGACTTAAAAGTTCCATAGTGGTAAATACATACCCCCTGCTCGGACTACGGACTATATGATGACTATTCAGTTATCCTTCATCGTCAACCACTTCAAATTGGGCCTTCAAAATTTATTGGTTTCCGTCTAAAAATACAAAGAATCTCCGTTCTCATCTTCATCCTATGTTAATGTTAGTTACAAAAGAGCAAGCGCATTTCTTTACGTAGCGCAACGTCCTCTACTTAGCGTAAAATGTGTACACTTCTCAACGAAGTATAGACATGTAGCGGAGTATATGGCGGAAAAACGCGCAGTTCTTTTCGTTCAGCTGTGATCTTCGTTTTTAGGGTTTTTTAGAAAATATTTTTTCAAAAAACCCTTATGAAATCGATTTTGTCCGTCCGTCCGTCCGTCCGTCTGTCCGTCTGTCCGTCTGTCCGTCTGTTCACTAAATAACTCGCGAACGGCTCAACCGATTGTCATGAAATTTGGTAGGAATGTGTAGAATGGTTACAGTCTTTGGCACAAATACCTTAGAAGTTGGTAGGAAAAAGATAACAGGGTGTCCCGAACGTTTGAAAAAAGTCGACTTTTTTAGTTTTTATCGGAGATTGACGTATGGGTAATTAAATCAAAGATCTAAACGATTACATCTCACATCAGTTAAAAAAATTCAGTTTGGAGTAACGGTAAAAAAGTTATTGGCGTTTAAAGTTAAACTTCCTTTTCGACCTCCGTTTTTCTAAACCGTTATAGGGATCGATATGAAACTTTGCACAAATATTGGTCAGTATGGCCTTATGTACGTTAAATATTAAGACTGTTGACTTTTGCTAAGGAAAAATAAATAACAGTAAATTTGTAAAATTTCAATTTGTTCGTGTGTAGCCCATCTTAGGTCTTCAAATATGAAAATTCTGCTATGGGTTTTAAGAAAATAACATAGGGAATATGTCTACGAATTTTCATTTGAATAACTGTATCCAAACCGGAAATATAGCCAAGTATGTATTTAGTAAGGGCCTTTCAAAATGCAAGCGAAGCCTCTTGCATTCCTTCAATGATCTTTTAACTTGATGAAACAATGAACATGAAATTTGGTGGAAATG
The DNA here is from genome assembly GCA_949715475.1 of Microchrysa polita. NCBI lineage: Eukaryota > Metazoa > Arthropoda > Insecta > Diptera > Stratiomyidae > Microchrysa > Microchrysa polita. The sequence continues at coordinate 110,971,226 of OX454416.1, read as the reverse complement.
CATAGAATGGTAATAGTGTTTGCCACAAATATTTTTGAAGTTTGTAGGACCAAGATACAGGGTGTCCCTGAATAGCTGCAAAATAATACTTGTTCAATACTCATACGAAAGCTTGCGTGGGCTCTAATGTCAGGGGACACACTGGAATCATTTCATATGAGTTGGTTTTCCTTGATTTAAAAAACAGTAACAGTAGATTTACAGCTAATAATTCAGTTCATATATAATGCCAAGCCATCCTTACGTTTGCCTGAGCTTCTTTTTTCTCAAAGGCCATCAGAAATCTTAAATCGAAAAATGTCTGTAGATATGCCTTGGAGTACTTTTATACAAACTGGGTAAATAGTAAATCTATTTTTGGATTGGTCTAATTAAAGGTGGAACAGAATGAAAGGCTAGCGCCTTTCATTCTGGAACGAGTTTATTTAGACCAATCCAAAAATAGATTTACAGGAAGCATTTCATTAATGCTGTGCACAATTTGCATCTATTGCTTATAAAATATATGTACAAAAAATATTCACTATGCATCAAAATTCTAAAAAACCCTCGTATTGCGGGCGCAGCCCTCTGTACGCCGGTATTTTTTTTTTATTAACTTGAGTTTCCTTACATAAGGTGCTTTCAAAATAACCTGTTGAACCCGTTTTTACGCTAGCTTGAGAGGCGTTTTGCCTTAATATTGAACACAGGCTCGCGCAAATTCAAGACTTCTCGAATTGTAGCTTGCTGATCCTTTGCCGAAATCGCAAATTCTTTCATATTTTTCAAATCATCTACCATGTGAATTTCTTATGACATGGTGGCCTTTTTCAATTTTTTAGGAAAGTTTGACTAATTTTTAGCTCTTAATACACTGAGGCTTGGATAGAGTCCTTTTCTACTTCAAGCATACTTGTCTCGCGGCCTATTATAGCTTTATTATAAGAAGCAATATATTTAACTTTACGCTATAGGTAAGTTATAAGTTTCCTGAAGGGTTAGTGGACGTACTTGCAAAAATAAACTAAAGGAAACTTGGTGTCCTATTCAAGTGTCGCATTTCTTTTGATAGTTTTATGATGTTCATAATTAAAAAAAAAATCGTATTTTCAATATTTTGAAATAACATAATTTATCTATACACACACCCCTATAAACTTTTTTGAAAAATACTCAAGAAGATTTTCCAATCACGACATCTACAGTCGAGAACGCTTAAGTGCAAAACGCATTTCTGCAAGATTTCTGAAAAAAAATCATGGGGCTGATTTTTTTACATAGTTTTCATACAAAATTATCTTGATATCTGCAAAACGCATAAGTGCAAATTTCGCTTAAGTGCAACGAAAATGTATGAAAGATGAAGCATACAGACACGTAAACTGCAACGGATAAGTGCAAGTTACGATTTTCGATGTCGTGGGGTGCTAAGCTGTGCACTCAAGAGTAAAAAAATGCGGAAAACTGGAAACATAGCAAGCAAACTAAAATCGAAACGCAGTGCCTCGGCTGGATATGATACACACTATGAGTGACAAATTTATTGACACAAAGGAGTATTTGCTTCCTTACATAGAATAACTAAATTCCAACGGAGCGACTTAGAAAAGTACGAGAAAGATTATTATTTGCACAAACCAGTTTGTTGCTTATTTGTCAGTTTTTTTCAGAAAACAAAAAAGAATAATTGTTAAAGTTTAAGCAGTAGCTTTTGTTTTACATTTTGCAGATTTCAGTATCTGTTGGGTAAAATTTTGATCATACCTGATGATGGCATTTCATTGACTTAATTTGAAATTGGGGTTATCTCCGCCTCGGTTTTGGCATTGAATCAATTGCATTCTAATGAAGATTAAGTTCTGATTTATGTAGCATAGAAAAGTCAAACTTTGATATTGAATATTTTGAGAACTGCTACGATCCCGCTAGAAAGGATTGCAGCTTTAATAAAATGCCATGATCAAAATTTGGCGCCACAGATACTGAAATGTCCCCATTCCTCATGAATTGCTACTGTAATATGTCGGATTACAGAGTCTATTGATACAAATGTACTTGCTCGAATATAATTTTATTCCAAGTCAAAATTAAATTCTTTCATGTTTCAATACTACTCTGCAATGTTCGATGTTATCAGGTAATCTCAATCCATATGTCAAAGATGTTGTGTAATATTTTTTGAGGACTCTGACAGGTCTATTTCAAGGCTTTCCGATTTGGTGTGACTGGCGATCGGTGCAACATCATTTGTATCGGTGAATCTGACATGTGAACCTGTAGGATAGGCATATTTACTATCACCTTTAGATACGCAGTCGATTGCTTGGGATTATTTCTACCTTCAAAAAAGCGGAATTTGCAGAATGCGTTTTTTTTAAGGACAAGCAGTTACATACAGAGAATGCAAAGGATGTAACTGAAAATCATTGATGGCTTTGAAATATTCTTTCTAGTAAACCGTAATCTTTGTCTTTGTCAGGCTCTGTGGCTCACTTGGTTGCTAGTGATCTAGAGGTCCGGAGATCGAATCTCGGCGTTGTCCAAAATTTCCGTACATGTGTGGATACGAAATATATAGTGCATGCAAAATTATATCACTCCGAAATTATATGCAATGAAAGGTTGACTCGAAATAGTCTATAAACGGCTGAGTAAACGCACCCAAGGGGTTACGCGGTACAGAGAAGAAGAAACCGTAATCTAGCTTAGGTTTTCACACTTACGGCCAGATTGTAATCTGTGCAAATTACTTAATTTGAGCTGTCAAATTCCATATATTTTTAAATTCACCACACCGCAGATTACGTTATCTGGCCAGATTAAGTACAAGTGTGAAAACCTCCTTAGTTGCTGTTTTCTGTTTTAAGGTCCCTCTAGATTAGGCGCCAAATGGCTGCGCGTCCAAAAACTGGCATCGCGTGCAGCCATTTGGCTGCTACTTAGCATCCACACTATAGCAGCCAAATATAGACAGAAAATGACATAACCAATATTTCATTTTGGTGATTTTTTTAAATTCAATTATCAAAATAGGACTCTGCGCGTTTGTATTATTACACGGCCATTCAAGAATTATTCATTTTCACACAAAAGAACGAACAAAAGTTTGAAAATTGTCACTTTGAATTTGACAAGCATAGTTGTCAAAGCGGTTGGTTGAGTTGCTATATTGAATATCAAAACTGGACGCACAGTCAAATGGCGCCATGTTTGGATGGAATGACAACAGCCATTTGGCTGCACGACATATTAGGCGACATATGTCCTTTTTTATTTTGTACAGATCTTGTAATAATGCTGTTACTAAGCTTTATCAGTATCTTCAATGCCCAATTTTAACATTGGTTTTCGTGCAACGAAACCCTTTTTTATTTATCTTTTCTCTTTCTATTTTCTTTTTGGCACTTTCACGTTCTGCAAACATTGAAAATTAAGTCAAATATGATTTTTTCGAGTTATAGTTGTCGCTTTTTCAATTACAGATGCTGCCAAAAGACCTCTCTAGGGTTAATTATTTTGGAATTAAAATGTGGCAAAATTTGCAATTGTAGTTCCGTTTTATTACTATCGCGGTTTAATCTGATACAAAACAACGATCGCATTTAACTTCCCGATTAGGACCAGCTGACACCTGACAGTTGTTTTGCATCTTTGATTCACTCTCGTAGGCTTATTTTTTAGATTTGGCGGATCTCATCACAAAGGACGATTATTTGTTTGCAAAATCTAAGACCACCATGAGAAAGATTCTCACATTTGGTTTGAATTGTTATTTTTGTACACGTACGCCGAGATATAGAAAAACAAAATTCCCGTATTTTTCCCCTATGTATTATTGATTCCCCTAAAGTCTATCCCGTGCAGGTTAGTGGCCCACGTGAAACATACCAGGGCAAGTGTAATTTTTTTATCTGGAGTTCGTTACTCAAAACCACACGGGATGTAGCAAAAAACGAACCTTGTGTCGATAAATTTTCCACTCATAGTATGTGGTAGGCCTGTTCCAAAAACCGGGATCCCGGTACAAAACCGGCGTTCACTTTGTACCGGACCCGATATTCTAAAGTACCGATATCCCGTTTTTTTTTGGTACCGAGTTAAAAAAAACGACCGACGAGTCGGTTTTTTTACCGAGTTAAAAAGAACGATTCATTTCAACCATGAGCCGGTTTTTTCAGGTTTTTTACCCGGTACTAAAAAAAACGGCTTATGGTTAAAAAACCGTCGGTACTGAAAAAAAACCTGAGTCAGGGAAACCGCTTGTGGTACCGGGTATTAAAAAAAACCGAAACCCGGTACTGAAATCTCGGTAGCGAACAGGCCTATATGTGGAAACTAAAGCGATGTACAATATAGGCTAGTAAAACTGTGACACTGGGAGTAATTTCGGATATTGAAATTTTTTTAAGAGAGCAATTAACTAAATGATTAACTACTCAGCCTTACACACACTTAGTACATTTTTAGGACTGAAATTATGTTATATTTTTGGTATCTGTTCGATAACGGATAAGTGAAAAAACGGATAAGTGCAATTTTCCATGCTGCCGGAGACGATTGCACTTACCGTTCACGACTGAATATTTCTGCAATGTCGTTATTTAACTACTAACATTGTACAAGTTATTAAAAGTCTTAAGATGGCTTTTATTTGGCACGGAAGTTAATGGTGCACTAATACGTATATTTAGAGCAGAACGACTGCGATTAGAAAGACGCAGAGTTCTGGTAGTAATCATAAAAAAAAGAACTTGTTTGCGGACAAATGGCTGCCATCTTCTCTATCCATTTCTTTTAAGCAAGTTCAATATTTTCCCTTGTAAAATTAAAATTATATCATCCCAACTCTAGAAAAAAATCAATTTAAATTGCCAAATAGCGTATCCCTTTCTTCATCTTCACAGAAATTCACATCCGGAAATAAAATTACAATTTCAATCAATTTACAAAAAAAACCTTACGTAAAGTGTCCAATTTCATGCCAATTTCATTGATCTCTTAAAACATGTCTTATCACTCGGCAAGAATTCCCACCAAGAGAAAATACGCTCATCATCGCCTATTTCCTGCGTATACTTCCTCTGACAAGCAGAAAAAAAAATCAAATCGGCACATTTGGTCGATTTTCACGCCATGAGTCGGAACATACAAAATTACTTCCGATCTAATTCAAATTATCATCACAATAATGAAAATTTAAATTTCCCCGCAGCTCTTTTCTGTTTTTTTTTGCTGTAAATACTTCTTCGTGCCAAGAATTTATAACCCATCTCCCGGTGTTTACACGATCCGTATATGTACGTACTCATCCGCATCATCTGATGGATAAAAAAATACGATCTCAGACTGAGTTCACGTAGAACATTCTGCAAGAATGTGTACACGTTTCATCCAACAAACCATTCATTGATCGTTCGTCATTCATTCATCAGCTGCTATGCTACTAGCTCTGGCTATATAGGATGGCTGTGTGTACGGCTTCTGTACTCCGCAATGATCAATGAAATAAAGACGCAGAAAAAACGGATCTCTTTCCCGTGAAAGAAAGGTCTCTCCGGCTTCAATGTAAACTTATCTAAAATAGCGATTTAATGGTCTTTCCTTCCTCGGATTGTTGTTTACGTTCTTCTTTTTTTTTTCGTTTCGTGTGTGTATTTATTCGTTTTACGTATTGCGCGTCTCAGTGCCAGGGCAGGGATTTATTATTATACCTGAAGAATCGAATGAATGGAATGACTAGAATGGATTGGACCTCTGAATAGTTAGTTGCGTATGTATATAGTGTGGCACCAGCAATTATGGAAAGGGAAATGAACCTGGTCACATAATGACATAAGAAAACCTGAGAAGGAAACGAATTTTCACAACAACAAAAAAAATAATGAAGAACCAGGGCTCACATACGCCATAAGTTCTATATGTGTGTACGCAACGCATAAACATGTCGACTTGATATCTGCCGGGCGACAAAAGGCCTTTTGTGTAAGAATCGGAAGTGCCTTTATTACTTCCCATTCGGCCTTTGTCCGAAACCGGATCTTTACATAACAGAGGATTCTTCTCATGTCATGTCGATCGGTTTTTTTTTCTCTTCTTTTTTTTTTTGGTATAAGTGTGAATTCGTCGAACAAAAAGATCGTGTTGTCTGCTTTAATGACTTCAGAGGTTACAGGTTTCAGAATGGAATTTATTATGAGGAAGTGGAGGAAGTACGGAGAGAGAAAAAAAAACAAAACAAGAAAAGGTTGTTCCGGAACTAAGTCCGGAAAGAATTTTACCGATTGTGTACTTCTATATCACTAGATGTTTGGGTAAAACGAAAGAAAAAAAAAATTGGATAAATCTCTACAAAAAGTTGACAGACTTTAGTGTATGTAGGTGTTTGGTGAATGGACTGTTTCTCGATTTATTATTATCAGATATAGGATTGATTCTTATTCATTCATAACCGATGGCCCAGGCTCGTAGGTGCACCTACACAATTTCGATGGTATATACGATTTATGTGTAATAAATAAACCAACCGGAAGTATGTATATGACCTAAGAGGAATGCGGAAGTAAATGACAACATGTGGATATGATTGGGTAGTTTTGAATGCACATGTTTTCAAATTATTATTATTTGTGCTGTTGAGCCAGCCTTTTCAATTATGTTTTTCATGGGAATTTGATAAGTCATGAAGTTTTTTTTTAATTCGGATGTTTTGTTAACAAAAGATTCGACAAGAGTTAGACTCGGGACTTACGTAAACTAGTTTCGTTTAAAGTTGTATCTCCAAACACAAAAACCAGAAGTAGAAGATCCTCCGATGGTATGATGGCATAATCCTTAATTTTTAAATTTCCCAAGGCATAGCCCATAAAATCATTTCTTTTCTCACGAAGTCCTTGTAATTTTGCGGGTCTCATTTTGGATTTCACATTGGGGATTTTGTGTTGCGGGAATTGCGTATTCCATCCAGGGAATAATATTTTCGCTACAGCTCCGGGCCGCCGATTGAAGGAAAAACTGTAGCTTTTTTTACTTTTAATTTTCTATGCTTCAATTAGCCGAAGTTTTTTCTTTAGGTGATGATCCTTACTTTGAAATTCTCTTTATATTGGTTGATTTATTTTGAATTCTTTTTTCTATAGTCTCCAATAAAACGCACAAAACGAAATTGCCAATGTAAAATTCATAATAATGTCCGCTTCCAAAATCCTGAATCGTAGCTTACTTCCTGCTAAAAGCTTCATAGAGGGTGTTTTTTAAGAATGATAGGGCCAGCGCCCGCTCTAAGGGGGGGCAAGCTGGGCGGTCGCCCGGCGCCAAATTTTAGGGGCGGCTTTTTGGCTAATACTCGAATAAAAAAAATATAAAAGCCAGAAGAAAAAATTCAATATCAATTTCCATTAAGTGGAAACGAAACCTACAGATGAAATAAAAAGTTGAAAGTTGTGTTTTGAAGATGCAAAGTCCTTGAGAGGCTTTGAAGACCCCACAATTGATAGAAAAATTTACTAAAGATTTGTGTAAATTGTACGTCTGTGATGCTATCCCCCGCCCCACTTCCGAAGTTATGCGCTATTCAAATTCTACTTTAAAATAGAAATTAGAGATTTATTTGCTAATTTCGTCCTCCAATTGAACATTTAATACCTCTTCTTTTGACCAGCATTAAGGATTATATTTGATCTTTCTATGCATGATCCCTTGTTCTTACCAAAGGGAGATCCACCTAATTTTTGAAGAGAGGACGAATTTATAGAATGTAATCTTATGATTGAGTTTATATGTGGAACGTCGCTATTTAATATCCGGAAGTAAGGTCTAAAACTTTATTTAAGTCTATTGAATCAGAGCAGAGCACGCCCCTAAAAAAATATTGAACCTCCGGAGAAATTGATAATAATTGAGAAATAATGAGTCGTATAAACACTAAACTCATAAAAGCGGTTTTGAAAACTTCTATAAACCTTGGCGGCGATTTGACTTCAATTCGCCCGATCTTCTCGTGGATGGATCGCTTCAGTTGGTTCCAATTGCATTAATGCAACTAGCATTTAAAGGACAAATTTCGAACAAAGTTGTTTGGATGAGGGATGGAATCACAATACACATTACCAGAGCCGCAGTAGCAGTACTTCCTTTTTTTCGGACATGCTAAATCAGGACTTGGCTTGATTCCCCCGATTTAGCTAGCTCTGAGCTTTTTCTTTATAAAAATTCTCAAAATGGGCGTAGGCTGGATTTCCTCAAGACATAAACATTTTGTCAACATCATGCCCCTAGCCCGGAATTTTTTTAGTGGGTCGGAGGGTATGTCATTCTGATTAAACTATATGACAACAAAAATATTTTTAGTAAAAGGCTTAAAAATTTGAGAAAGGTAAATCGAGAGCGACCTTTGTCCTTTTAACGATAAATGGCGTCTACATGAGTATTACTCTTGAATACATCATATGACCTTTGTCACAAAATATATCCCTTGCAAACGAAATGTTTTTAAATCCATTAACTTCCCAAAGAAAACTTCACGTGAGGAATCCTTTATTCTAACGGTAAAACATGGCGGACAGCAAAAACTCTATAAAGTATACATTTAAGCCCAGAAGTCATGTAGTGATGGAACACGGACAATATGGGCTTTTTGGCGGCGAAATATTTTCTTGAATTAGGTTGGTTGGGCAACATGATCGGAAACATAGGTCGTTAGGATCCTCACAAAGAGAACATAGGGCATAATTTAAGTTTCGAAAGGCTAGGTCATGCAAACGCGGATAGGATATGGATATGATGATGTTGATGACACCTACATGCGGGTGTTCAAGTTTCGGATATCAAATGCCTAAAACTGCAGTCTCAATAGAATTGTGGGGATTATACTTTTAGAATCCCTATCTCGGAATAACCGACCAGCCTGAAATCTTTCTTAAAATTGCGAGTGAGACCAGGCGCCAACTGAACACCACCAACACGCAGACTTGTAGTACTGAAATTTTCATACGTAGAGCATCGATTTTTTATGAGGTAGTACAGCAGTAAGAAAAAAATGTATACTTGATCAACCGCCAGCCAGGGGGAGGGAGGGTCAAGCGCCACTCCCTGCCTCCCCAACCTCCTGGGCTACGCCTATGATTCTCAAGATGTCGCATTTATGAAAATAAACCACACGCGTTCCTCACTGCAGAAATCCAGCTAATTGGAGTTTATCGGCTGCGCAGTCTGCATGGATGTTATGGGAAACTACTCATATACTACAACGACGTACATATTACCTACTGTAAATCTGCCTGGTATATCACCTAAGGGCGGCAATTTGTCGTCTTGCCCGGGGCGCCGTAAGTGCTAGAGTGGGCACTGGATAGAGCTTCAAGTTGAAAAAAAAAGACACTAAATACAAACTTTTAATCAAATTTTTGTTTTTATTGGAATGATAAATGTCGATTTCAGGCATATGACCACCGCGGATGTTCTTGACGAAGCGCATTCTTGACGTCCAATACTGGACCACTTTTTCGGGTACTTCTGGCCGTATGTCACCAATAACGCGAACAGTCTTGGCCTCCAAGGCGCCAATTGTTGCTGGTTTATCAGAATAAACCTGTGATATAACGTAACCCAACAGGAAATAATCGAGTGGTGTTAAATTGCACGACCTTGAGGGTCAATTGACAGGCCCATTTCTTGAAATCAATTTATCACCAAATTTTGATTTTAATGATGGTTGATTTTTTGATGGTTTCTTCGACGTGTTGGTGTTATTGCATCATTTAGAGAGTACGTGGTACGAAATCTATTCACAATTCGACGGATGGCTTGCTCAGATGGACGATTATGTATACCATAAAAAGTCGTCTATAAGTTGCGCGAATCGACGACTGATTTTCGAAGTAAATTTTGATAATTTGGAATCGTTCTTCAGGCGTGAGTCTATACATTATAATTTGTCATAGTCTACTGATATAAATAAAAAAATTTATTCAAATGTAATATTTTGTGTGTTTTTCAATTTGAAGGTCTATCATTCTTAAAAAAAAACACCCTTTACGATCACAGATCTAAAAGGTAAAATTAGCTGCCCACTAAAACGATTTCTTGTAGCCCTTTCATACTAAAGGTAAACGTCGGTTATATCACCTTCAAGAAACGGAAAGTCCAATAGCATGGTGGATTTGATGACTTGAGCAGCATGAAGGACCGACCATCAACCCCTAAATTACACCAGGCAGTGGATATATCCGTTTTGATCGCGTGTCATCGAATAAAGTAATCTTTTGTAGTAGTGTAAGGAGTCAGTTGCAATATTATTTGTTTTTCAAATTCACGTTCCATAGAATAATTTTGTTAGACCTACTACTGCATGGCCAAGCAACACTGTTTATGCAAACTATAGTCCTTCAGCTTTGAAGCTATCGGACTGAAATTTTGTATACAAGTTTCTTTTTAGTGTACGCTGTATATATGTCGGAATCATTGCGTCATGGGGCTGCCAAAACAACCTAAAATTCAAAGCTTCTTCTAAAAAATGTGTTTTTTTTTATGAACCCATCTTGTGTACTTACAGCAGTTAAGGCCTCCCTTACTCAAAAATTCAATTCTTATTTGCACCTCTCCAATCAAAGTTTATGGAACTTTCTTTTAAGAATTTTCCTCTTTCGTTACTTCGTATTTCCCCCTGTCTAACATTATAATTTGTGGTCACTTTAACTTGCTCTCTGTTTCTTCGACTGTTCAAAACGTAGATATCATCTCTACAGATTCCTTCTCTCTAGCGCTTTCATCCTTTTTATCTCTAAATAATTTATTCCAAGTAAACTTTGTCAGGAATTCAACTGATCGGCTTCTCGATTTGGTCTTGCACAATGTTGTATCACCCTGCGTATCTCTTTCGCCCTCTCCATATAATTACGTGGATCCCGACCCTCATCATCCTCCCTTGTGTATTGAATCTGCACTTCCTTTGGCGTCATCTAAACATAATTTAACTGTATGTCGATTTAACTATCGTAACGTTTATAATTATCTGCTGAGTTGCAATTAGGAGACTGTTCCTCTTTTTTTTTGCTGATATTTGTTGCGATCAAGCTGTGGAATAGTAAGAATTTCCCTTGGTTTACTCAAGCGGTTGATAAAGCATTACGTAAAAGAGATAGAGCCCGCACCAAAAGGACGCGTTCACCTTCTTCCCTTACTCTCCCTAACTTGAAACGCTCTTGTGCTGAAGCTATACGCATCACGAATACCGCAATGAAAAATTACTACTTAAATATTGAAATGCGGCTAATCAAGTGAAGCCATTTAGTCGTTTATACGATCATCAAAATCCTCCTCTAGTTCGCCCTTGAACTTAGTGTTTGATGGCTCTACAGCCAAAACTCCAACAGAAGCCTGTAAGTCGTTTGCTAAATTCTTTGCTTCTACTTTTACTCCCGCTAATCCTTCCCTTTCTAACTTCTAATCTGCTAATCGTTCGTCTCCCCTCCCCTGATTCCTGCGTTTACAATATGTCCAGTTGAAGTAGCTGCTATTATGGATAGTTCAAAGGTGAAGATGGTGACTCTGGTCCTGGCCGAATTACTTACCCCACATTTTCGGTCAATCACTGTCATCCTCATTGAGTACTCCCCTGGCCTTCCTTTTCAATTTAAGCATGAATAGTGGTATTTTCTCTAATTTGGGGAAAGCGGCGAATATCCTTCCTATTGCTAAATCGCCTAACACGTCCTCTGGTATCAAACTACCGTCCCATATCACTTTTATCAAGAGACGCGAGAGCGTCTCGCCCGCCAAAGGAAAAAGAAAAACGAAAGCGAACAAGTCTATGATTACCGGAGACAACTTGCTTTTTTGTTTGACCAGGCTACAGCCTTCCAGGCAACAGCCCCCAAAAATTTTTTTTACCAAAATATTCCACATATCCTGTTCTAGTGCCTTTCCAAATAAAATCTTCGATCGGCACAATAACGGGTAAGATATATGCAATAAACGGTGAAATTTTCACCCTCACAGACTTAAGCGAGTAACCCAATTTCAGAATGAAGTCTACAGTTGCAGAAAGACTTGCTTCTACTGTCTCTCTTCGTGATGGAATTTTTATGAAATTTGGAACGAATGATCCTCTGGTGGTCCTTCTAAAGAATCAATGTCTTCCATTTAGATAAGTGGATGGAATAACGGTAAATTAATAGGTAAAGTTAACAAAAGATTTCCAACAATTGCGTCTATCGGCTCATCGCATTGACCATTTTTTTAAACACACTGCGGCATTGGGACATTTGGATATTGGGACACCGGGAGACTGGGTGACTAGGATCTTGGGGTAGTGGGATATTAGGAAATTGGGACATTAGGGTCTTGGGACATTAGGACATTGGGGCATTAGGCACAATAAGGAAACAGGGACGTGGGGACATCGGCATATTGGGGCATTGGGACATCGGGATATTGGGGCATTGGGACATCAGGATATTGGGACAATGGGACATTGGGATATTGGGACATTAGGACACTGGGAGACTGGGACATTAGGACACTGGGATATTAGGACATTGGGACATTATGACCTTGGGACAATCGGACATTGGGACACTGGTACATAGGGGCATTGGACCACTGAGACATCGGAATGTTGTGATATTGGGACATCAGGACATAGGGGCACTGGGATATAAGAACATGTGAACATTAGGGTCTTGGGTCATTAGGACATTGGGATATTAGGACATCAACACATTAGGACATTGGGACATTAGGTACACTGGGGAAACTGGGACGTGGGAACATTGGGGCACTGGGACATCGGAATATTACAACATTGGGACATTGGGATATTGGCACATTGGGATATTGGAACATTGGGATACTGGGACATTAGGGCACTGAGATACAGGGACATTGGGGCACTGGGATATTAGGACATTAGGCTATTGGGACCTTGGGACACTTGGTATACTGCGACATTGGGACACTGACCACTGGTACATTAGGACATTGGGCCATTGGGATATTATCACATTAGGATACTGGGACATTTGGGACATTGGGGTACTGGGATATTAGGAAATTGGGGCATTAGGACCTTGGGACATTAGGACAGTTAGACATTGGGATATTAGGACATTAGGTGGGAGACTGGGACATTGGGATATTCCAATACTGGGACATTGGGACACTAGGGTAGTGGGACATTCGGACATTAAACCATTGGGGCACTGTGATATTTGCACATTGGGACAATAGGACCTAAATTGGGACACTGGGACATCAGGATATTGGGACATTGGCACATTAGGATATTAGGACATTGGGACACTGGGATATTAGAACATTGGGACATGAGGACACTGTGACAATGGACCTTAGGGCATTAGGACATTGGAACATTGGGACACTGTGACATTGGGACAATGTGACATTGGGACACTGGGTCAGGGGGGCATTAAGACAGATCAGTAACAGAACGTTAACAAAGCGTTGGTAAGGCAACAACAGAGCGTTAGCAGATCGTTAACAGAGTGTTAACAGAAAATTAACAGAGCCTTAACAGAACGTTAACAGAACGTAAATCGAGTAATAAAAGAAAGGTAACAGACCGTTTACAGAGCGTTAGCCGAATGATTAAAGAGAATTAAGAGAACATTAACAGAACGTTAACAGAGCATTAACGAAAAGATAATAGAGTGTTACGACAACGTTAATAGAGCGTTAACAGAGTTAACAAAAAATTAACAGATTACTAACAGAATGTTAGCAGAGCCATAACACAAAGATAACACAAATCTATTTTGCACAAAATACATATTAATAAACTGTACCCATTTCATCCCAAAATTATTTTTAAAAAAGCTCAGCAACAGCCATTTGTGGCGTATTTGCAATTGCGTTTGCAGTATCTATTTATTGTAAAGAAGACCCTGTGAATATAACTTATGATATAAAATTTATGGAATATGCTGAACAAAAACGTATTGAAACTTTTCCCAAAACAAAAATATTAGTTGGCTATTTAAGCATGCAAAAATATATGATATCTGACCAAAAACAACAAAGTTGTAAAAGTTACCCCGCCAAAGAAAAATTCATCTGCCGCAAAAAGAATACATATCACTCCAATCCGCTGCTCATATCGAATTTTGTTTGCTGGATGTACTTTTGTTTAAGGTGTAAATGCTGGAGAAGTTTAAATGTACAGGACTACTTCTTAATGTAATTTGGAGGGAGCCGGCAAAGTGGCACTGAATAAAATGTTAAAGCTCCCACCAAATTACTTTAAGAAGTAGTCCTGTACATTTAAACTTCTCCAGCATTTACACCTAAAACAAAAGTACATCCAGCAAACAAAATTAGATATGAGCAGCGGATTGGAGTGATATGTATTCTTTTTGCGGCAGATGAATTTTTCTTTGGCGGGGTAACTTTTACAACTTTGTTGTTTTTGGTCAGATCTTGCTTTCCGAAAATTCTTGAGCGTATTATGAGTTTTACCAACACTGTGGCTCGTGCCTTGGACAACCAGTGTCAAGTTGACGTCGTATACACCGACTTTTCGAAGGCATTTGATACGGTCGACCATGGTATTTTACTTGCCAAACTTCATGGTTTCGGTGTTATTGGATCCCTTCTAACGTGGTTTTCGTCATACCTGTATAACCGTGAGTGCCGGGTTACATACAGCGGCTCTTATTCTTCAGCCTTTTGTCCTTCGTCCGGGGTTCCCCAGGGGTCAATATTAGTCCACTACTGTTTAACATTTTTGTTAATGATTTACCTAGGCAGGTTTCTTCTTCTTGCTTCTTGCTTTATGTTGACGACTTGAAACTTTTCAGGACTATCAGCTCTGTTGATGACTTTCCTTATCTTTCGAGGGTCACCTTCGTTGCTTTAGAAAATCGGTGTGGAAGAAACTATATAAATCTAAATGTACAAAAATGCCTTTGACTTATGACTATCGCATAAATGCTATTCCCTTAGTTCAAGTCAATCGCTTTAAGGATTTAGAGGTCTTATTTGATATTGAAATTTAACCTTCGTGTAATTGATATATGTAACAGAGCTTCGAGAACGGCAGGTTTCGTCCTTCGCTCCTCTTATGTATTTAAACATATTTCTACTTGTCTTCTTCTCTTCAATTCTATAGCTCATAGTATTATTGAATACTGTTCTCCGGTTTGGTCCCCGCACTTCGACTACCTAACAGCTCTTATCGAATCGGTTCAGTGCAAATTCACTCGTATCCTCTACTATAAATTCCAAATTCCCTATTGTCGTTATGTTGATCGTCTTGAATTCCTTCGTGTCCCACATCTTGGGAGACGAAGATTGTTTTGGATGAGTGCTTCCTATACAATATCCGCAACAGTTCCCTATTGTCTTCGTTGTACAAGGAAATCACTGTTCAATAACAAGGCTGACGTCATTATTCGATATACCTTACGCCCGCATTGAGCTATACTTTCATTCGCCGCTGCTTCGTTTACCACGAAACCGTAACATTCTTACACTTGGTCCTTTCCCCTCATAACTTGATTTATTCAAATCCGTCTCAAGGAAGGTTATTTCCGAGAGGGACTCTCGTTTATAGCTTTGTTTCATACTACTTTTAATATTTTCTTGTTTACTCTGTTTATTTCTCTTGAACGTATTTTTTTTCTTTTTGCTATAATTGTTTGTATTATGAATTTAATTTTCCTTTTAACATTAAGTTCCTTTCATTTCCTATTATTTCTTTATAATAATTTTTTAGCTCTTTATTTTGTAGTCCTAGAACGAGCTGCCTTTATCTACAATCCTGAAATCGATTAAAGTTCCGATACAACAGTTCTGATTGGAGACATGTCTGCTATTTGCAGTCAACAAGGCGTCACACAAATTTTCTTAGGCAACGATTAATAACCAATAGTGCAGTCATATTAGCATTTCAAATAGAAAAAAATAGAGTAAGGATAATTTTTGATGTTTTTGAATCAGTGGGCTCCCAGGAATCTACAACTGATTTTGCTAAAAGAAATTTTGATCGGAAAGGTTCCAAAAAGGACAAAAAAGGATACTCTTTAATCCTTGACCGGATGTCGGCATGCGGGGTATCATATCAAAGGGGACGTCGAGTACATAACATATCCGGTGTTTGTTTCCTGTTTCAAGGACCCTCAACGGAATAAATCGAGCTTAAATGGAAAATTTTCGCGTTTCCCATGTAAGTATCTTTCCCAAGCCATTACTACGAGAATAATTCAAATCGCCACTACTTTTATCACTTTCCAGAATCTATAATAGCTAAAGATTCTATCATTAAATTTGCTAAGAAAAAAGTTGATTGGAAAGCTCTGAAAAAGGACATAAAAGGACACTAATCGCACACCTTGATCGAACCTGGACATGTGGGGTGTAATATTAAAGAGGATGTCAAGTACATTCCATATCTGGCATTTGTTGCTTGTTCCAAGGACCCTCAAAGGAGAAAATTGGGCTCATCTTAAAAAAATTTGTGTTTCCTGTATCTGTATCTTTCTAAAGTCGTAATTTCCCATTTAAGCCCGACTTATTCCATTTAGTGTCCTTGAGACAGGAAACAAGCACCGGATATGCAATGCACTCGACGTCCTCTTTGATATGAGACCCCACATGCCCAGGTTCGATCAAGGTGTGAAATTAGTGTCCTTTTATGTCCTTTTTCAGAGCTTTCCAATCAACTTTTTTCTTAGCAAATTTAATGGTAGAATCTCCAGGTATTATAGATCCTGAAAAGTGACAAAAGTAGGAACGATTTGGATTATTCTCGTAGTTATGGCTTTGGAAAGATACACGGGAAACTCGAAAATTTTCCATTTAAGCTCGATTTATTTCTTTGAGGGTCCTTGAAACAGTGAACAAACACCGGATATCTAATGTACTCGACGTCCCCTTTGATATGGTACCCCGCATGCCGACCTCCGGTCAAGGATTAAAGAGTATCCTTTTTTGTCCTTTTTGGGACCATTCCGATCAAAATTTTTTTTAGCAAAATCAGTTGTAGATTTCTGGGAGCCCCCTGATTCAAAAACAGCAAAAATTAGCCTTACTCTATTTTTTTCTATTTGGTGGCCTGAATTGGGATATTTTGACTGCACTACAACCACTCTGCTACATCCAACAACCAACGTAAGCCAGCACGACAATGCCAGCATGATGTATTTCGTACAACTGCAACTTCGGTAGTCTTAGAACGAGCTGCCTTTAACTACAATCCTGAAATCGATTAAAGTTCCGATACAGCAGTTCTGATTGAAGGCATTTCTGATAT
Source organism: Microchrysa polita (assembly GCA_949715475.1). Classification (NCBI taxonomy): domain Eukaryota; kingdom Metazoa; phylum Arthropoda; class Insecta; order Diptera; family Stratiomyidae; genus Microchrysa; species Microchrysa polita. The sequence continues at coordinate 110,953,981 of OX454416.1, read as the reverse complement.
TTGCTCTCCCCTCTTGTGCTCGCTTCGATGGCTTTAACCCATTCCCCGCCAATGATGCCATATGGCATCAGTAAAAGCCTCATATTTGGGAGCGCGCCACGGACACCCTGTAACATCCTCAACATTGTTTTTTCCTTTGTTACACTAAGTAATGTTTCTTCTGTCTATTCCAATGTTCCTGGCTAGTATTTAGATAGATTTGTGCCATTGGGAGCAGAAAAAAAAAGTGTCGTGAATTTTTTTTTGAAAAAATGCGATTTTTGCGGGTAAGCCTCCACAAAATTTTAAAAATTATATACTTGCGACCTGATTTTCTCAGAACAGTTTGTGTTAAACAAAAGCCAGAGTAGCATAGATTAGAATAGCAAAAAAAAAATTTGCAATAACGGTAGTTTTATAGGTAGTAACACTAAATACATTTTAGTGATGCCATATGGCATCATTGGCGGAAACCTATTAAAAAATTTATTTTTAATTTTATTTTTTTTTTATATTTTTCCAATATGTTTTACTGCGTTTTTAATAATTTTCACTTTGTGAAAATTAATTTTATGCTGAAAATTCGTTTCTGAGGATTTAGAGTCCAAGATGATGAAAATGCTTGGATATTACAAATAAAGTCGGGGAAGTCACCCAAATGCAGTTCCGTAGGGATATTGCAACCTACTATTGTACGACTGTGGCTCATCAGATTTGGGTAGCACATACCACAGTCTTCCGAATGTTGCACGTATGATGGAATTGGCCATTATGTTGCGAAATGCAATCGAAGAAGATGTGCATATCCGCCCTGCAAAAGCCAAACTCGGACTAAATGCATCAAATGTGATACAGGATTATGTGTTAAATGCTTCTTAAAATTTCACACAAGCTCAGAATTATAATTAAAGAAAGTAAAAAGTGTTTTTCCGAAAAAATTTCAACGTTTTTATCTTAATTGAAAAAAAAAAATTGTAATGGGTTCCCGCCAATGATGCCATATGGCATCGGGCCTTTGCGGGAGAACGGAGGCACGTAGGAAAAAATGGTAAACGGTTTTGGATTCAGGGTGGCTTCTTTACCGTAAATACCAATTTTCAGGATGTAATTCGAAAAAAAATGTGTTGGCGGGGAATGGGTTAACACCTCCTTACGTAAGAATGCTTCACCTTCCGTATAACGATATCTGCAGAAACTGCGGGTTTGTGAACGCAGTGGATAGTATCCTCCATTTTCTTTGTAGTTGCTTGCCCAGTCCCAGACTTATCAGAGAGAATAAGATAGATTCTCGGGACATACTTCTTTATCGAATTGGGAGACCTAGAGAACACGGTTAATTACGTTTTATTGGACGCTCAGGCTTATTATACGCCATGTGACATAACCCAGTCCAACATTCTTACCACTAAGCTATACAAACCCTTAATCCCCTTGGTCGCATATATAGTATAGAATGTGGGAAGGTTTTTACTCATTGTTTTCACTGTTTCACACAAATGAATTGCCCTTTTGTGGCGAGTCCGCCGACACCCCGATCGTATTGCTCGGTCGAAGAATTGCAAAGATATCAACGATTTTCTATAGTACATAATACGAATTTGATCGTGGAATGCTGTGGCCAACATCTAGGATGCCGGTTATCTCTGCGGCCCCCCTGTGCAGCAATCGGGAAAGAGAGTACGATGATTCTTTAGGTAATTTTGTGGCGAGTCCGGCGACACATCAATCGTGTCGCTCCGCCAAAGGATTGCGCAGATATCGATGGATTTCCGAAGTAGTACGAAGTTGATTGTGAAATCACCTAGAATACAATTTATCGGAGATATCGATGGATTCCGACCATCCTGTGCCCTGATCGGGGAAGAGGGTCCAATGACCCCTTAGGAAATGCTCTGGCGAGTCCGGCGACACCTCAATCGTGTCCATCCGCTAAAGGATTGCGGAGATTATCGACGGATTGGCGAAGTAGTACGAAGTTTATTGTGAAATTGTTGGGACCAACATCCAGGTTGACGGTTATCTCTGACCTTCCTGTGCACTGATCGGAGAAGATGGTCCAATGACCCTCTAGGCTATTTTGTGGCAAGTCCGGTGACACCTTAATCGTGTCACTCCGCCAAAGGATTGCGGAGGTATCGACGAATTTCCGAAGTAGTACGAAGTTGATTGTGAAATTGCTGTGACAACATCCAGGATGTATGTACATAAAACGTAGTCACCTTGAATACAATTTATCGGAGTTACACTGTATTTGATTCAGTGACAACTAAATATTTCCAATAAATTCAAATGTTGTCGATGAAAACATGATTGCAACAGGTAACTCTCATACAAAAAGGAATTTCGATTTACCGCCATATCCTTTGAGATACAAAGAAATCATGTTCCATTTTTATATATAAGAAGAAGATTGCTTATTTTTCGTATGCACATTTTTTAGCTGCCTAATTTTATATATTTGTTACTCTTCACTCTAATCTATATTTGCATTTTTTGTTGCTCTTTAATTGGAGTGTATATGCTCTGTTGAACATCTTCAAATAAATGTCGAATCTTAACCAAACTACACGCAAATGTGTTTGGAGTAAAGCCTCAAAACATATCCTGTAATATAAGCCAAACCCCCAAAATTAGGTTCTTCTAAAAATAATATTTTTTCTTTATGAACCAATCTTTACCAAACTTCATCCAACCGTAGTCCTTGCTTAGCCTTGGCTTGTTCTGCTATCCATTCTCATAAGAAGAACTATATACAGTGCTTGTCATCAGATTAGCACACCCTTTCGCATGAATAGTTTCGGCTGATTTCCAACCAAACTAAAAGAGCTAAAATTTCAAAATTATAACTGTTAATAGTCTATTCAATTCTGAGTTAATTAACACGAAAAGAATTGTGTTCACATTTTTTAATATTAATTTATAATTGTTTTTTGAAAAAGAACACACAAAATAGCCATTTAAAATTTGTCATCAGGATAGCACATGCGATTTCTTTTCTGTCTATCTTCCACAATTAAAGACGTAGGACCCCCAATTTTTTGTGGTTGTTTCAGTAAGATATTGACTTTAATATGAATAAGGAAAAATCATTATGTGGGGAAGAGGGACCAAAATTTACGGCATACAAGGAGTCAAGGCGGTCAAAAAGTGAAATTTCGAGAAAAAAATTAATAAAAGTTGTTAAGTTGAATCCGAATTCATGTGTAATAAGTAGCGTTAAGGTAAAAATAATAGAGGCGATAAGAATTGAGTACATGTCAATCGTTATGAGAGAGTAATTTTGAGAGAAACATCTGGCCCTCATGACTCGGTCGCAAGGATTAGGGTAAATTTTGACATTAAGGCGAGCCTATCTTTTGTTCAAACAGTGATAATAAAACTCCACATTTCAAGAAACTAAAACTAAAGAATAAACTCCAACTTAACTTTCCCCGAAGGAAAATACGTTAAAATTAATCATGAGAACATTTGATATGGAACACAGAATGGCGGTATGTTATCTTTTCGGATAAAAAGAAGTTCACTTTAGAAGAGTAACACAGTTATAATGTCTACTTCCAGGATCTTTGATAGGAAGGACACCATTAGGATCGCATTCATTGTCGGACAGATTGTGTAATGGTCTCGAGGGCCAAGTGATACTCTGAGATGATACTTCTTTTTATTCGAAAAGACAACATAGCGCCATTCTTTATTACATGTCAAGTGCTCTCGAGTTTAATTTAAGCACATTTTCCTTTAGTTTTAGTTTGTTTAGATGTGGAGCATTTTTGTATCACTATTTGAACAATAGGCTCGCCTTGATGTGAAAATTTACCCTAAGCCTTGCGACCGAGTCATGAGGGCTCGATGCCTCTCTCAAAATTACTCTTTCATAAGGATTGACCAGTACTCAATTTTTATCGCCTCTATTATTTTTACCTTAACGCTACATATTGCACACGAGTTCGGATTCAACTAAACGACTTTTATCAATTTTTTTTCGAAATTTCACTTTTTAACCGCCTTGGCTCCTTGTAAGCCTTAAATTTTGATCCCTCTTCCGCAGATAATGATTTTCTCTTATTCATATTAAAGTTAATATCTTACTCAAACAACCACAAAAAATTAGGGTTCCTACGTCTTTAATTGTGGAGGATAGACAAAAAAGAAATTACATGTGCTATCCTGATGACAAATTTTAAATGGCTATTTTGTGTGTTCTTTTTCGAAAAACAATTATAAAACAATATTAAAAAATGAAAACCCAATACTTTTTGTTTTAATTAATTTAGAATTGAATAGACTATTAACAGTTATAATTTTGAAAGTTTAGCTCTTTTAGTTTGGTTGGAAATCAACCGAAAATATTCATGCGAAGGGGTGTGCTAATCTGATGACGAGCAGTGTATCCGCTATGGTAAGGCAAGTGTCGCTAGTGGCGATAAAAAGAAGAAAATCTTCTTTTGAGAGCGGATAGCCTAATAGCCGACTAAGTTTATAGAGAGAAGTACATACATATTTTATGATTTGATTGCCAGGGCAATCACTGTAACCCTTACAATTTACAAAAAAAATGTGAAACCCCGTTTGGTTCATTATCTCTTTATGATTAAGATGTATATGTTGGTATTTCGATTGGACTACAGTAAATGTAAGCAAAGTGAAGGTGTTTGAACTCACACAAGTTGACCAACTTCTGTTCAGACGGCCCAAGTTTTTGAATGCTCTTTCAACTTCAAACTTGTTGTCCAATTTCTGTTTACACGTACGATAAGTCTTCCAACTTGTTTGAATGCCCAAAAGTTGGACGACAAGTTGAATCGTGCTGCGCTTTACTGCAATACATATTTAATTTAGAAAAAACTTTTCAATGAAACTTTCGTCATATACGAATAAAACATTAACTTGATGCATGGAATTTCCTAGATATATCTGAAAATGTAAAACAGATTTTCATCTTATAATTTCAATATCTAAAAATAGAAATGGATGGACACAAATCTCTTCTAATCGGTTTCATGTATCTTCAATGTTAAATCATCATCAGCATCATTAGCATCGATCGCATATGTGTGCTTTCAAAAATTCCAGAGATTGTCATAAACCCGCAACGACCGTTTCCTGCTCAAACGCCAAAGTAGCTTTGAATGTAGGTTTTAGTTGGAGAGACTTCTTTAGAGTCTACGTAAAAACGACCGATTTGCGGTTGAACAATATTATCATACCCGTACGTGTCTTTATGAGTGCAGAGGTATCAGCGCGCAGGGGCACATGTGTAATCGAAAAATGATATGCAAACACCATACTACCACCCAATCCAATCCATATTCTCCTCGACATCGATAAAACTTGTGAAATCTCCACCATCGACAATGTCGTATTGGGTTTTGGATAGAAGCCTGTAATGTTGTGATTTTCTGCTAGATGCGAGGTTTTAGCAGATCAGACCTCGCCATATGTATATTATATTGAGATTTAAATGCTGGACGGTTGTTGGCGGAGGTATACGATGGTGGTATCAGCCTGTTGCGCGAAACCTCAACTGTCTTTTTTGTTAGGGTGGAATGTGGTTAGCTTGTTGCTCTCCAATTGTAAACATTTGCCTGCACATAACAACATATCCTGTGCATTATATTACGTGGAGTGTTGTGTACAATAACACTGATACAGTGTTAATTGTAAGATCGACAACGAGTATACAATGAATTGATTGCATTTTCGACAGTTTACACATCATGTTCTGCTGTACGTTATTTCCGGCAACTTATTATCATTCGAGTCGTTCGATCCGAGATTTGACATTATTCGCACAGATATGCCGTCTTCTTGGTAAAAGAACAGATGCAATCCATAAGACGAGGAAACGATTGTGATACCAGTACCACGACGATGGCCATGACGTCTCACATACAATATCTCAAATATAAACTAAATCCGAATTTCCGGAAAACGAAAAAAATCCTGAAACTCATTTGCGAGATAGAATTCATGCTCTCGTGTCATACGTACGCATGATACACGTTCACATCAGGAACGCCGTTTTGGTCTCTCCGCTAAGCCCATCATCTGCGAGGCATGTTGTTAATAATCTGACATTACGATGGAGCAGTTTCCTGTTTGGAAGTGAAGATCTCAACAGGTGGTGGCTGCTGCGATCATCATCATTTCTTGATATCGTCTCGTAGTCGTCGTCGTCATCGTCTTCTTCTTGTTCTTGTACGTTCAGTCCATTCATTATGATTTTATTGTAAGTTCACGTTTTTTCTATATTATGAGATTTTTTCATTCCAGTCCGGATCGAATCAATGCCATCTGCCCTATACGCTATAGCAGAGATCGGTTGTGTCGAGATCTTTTCATTTTGTACGAGTATAGGCTTATTATGCGGGTAAAGCGAGATATATCTACAAAAAATATATCGTCGAATCTGTGTGCATGGCCGTAGTTATTTTTTTTTATGAATTTTTTTTTCGTCAACTTGTTCGGCATACGCTCAATGCTGAATTTCATTCATAAAGATTTAAACCGCGCGAGTATGTACATACCTACGTATGTATGTCAGTGTTGCCGATCACATGTGAGAGGTGGTTTGGTGTTGTTTGCTTATAGTACGCGGGTGGGTGTTGAATGACGACGACTACCTTTCATGCAATTCTCACACACAGTTTGTTGAGAAAATGTCGCATCTGTTGTCGGATTGTCGTATATAGATATGTGTGGGCATCGGTGGGCACTTGTTATCTTACTGTTGAATTTCAAAAGAAAATTATCATTTTTTTTCTTCAATAAATTTGTTTTTTTCTTCTTTTGAAATACCTGTTGAACGTGTTCAATATCAGCTAAAACTTGCGTCAACAAACAAAACACTTGAAGACAAAAATCGCCCGTATAGTGATTGTCGTTGTGATATGGATCCTTTATGATTTAATATGAATTCTTCTCAGCAGTTTTCTATTAATCCTGGACAGTTGGAATTGAATATGGCATTGCCCGCATTTAGGATAAAGGTCAGACATTTCAAACACTTGGCTCTTAAAAGCCCGTGCTTAAAATTTGTAAACGTGCATCTTTGCAGGCTGTTTATGGTTGTTTTATCCCGCAGGGGAGCCTGTGTCGCATGGGGCACATACTTTCGGTGGGTATAGCTACACTGCGGACCCAAATGATGATGCTTCTGATGCACTCGAGTCATGAAGAGTGGCTTACGGCAAGGCTTTCCCGCTCTTCCCCCAGTTTGTCAGTCATATTTAATCCGAGTTCGCCTAGTGTTCCCTTGGTGGAGAGGAAGCCGATCTAAGCGAGCGTGTACAGCCTCTCAATTAGTGATTTCGCATAGCCGTATATAATCGAGGGGCTAGTTGTGGAGAATGTCCAATGCGCCCATACCGATTGCAAGTTTGCGATTTCAACGCACGACCCAACTCACATTGCTGAGTAGTAGGAGCCGTCCGGAAATGAAAAGCAACACTACCCATCGGCTTAGGCTGGCGAGTATAGTGACAGGTCGAACGAGCCTGCGAGCCTGGATAGTCGAAATCGTTAGGCTTAATCTTTAATGAGCGAAAGGAAGATCACGACTGATCTTAAGTAGTTGATAGCGAAACGTGAACCTCGAGGATGGGAGTGCCCAATGGATAATGGTCCTTACTTATCAAGGCGTTGGATTCGACCTAGTTGTGATATGTTAAGACAAGTCGACCAGCTAGAGAGACGAAATCTATGTGGAAGACTTCAAAGGGATGTCTCGAAAAATCTCTTTCCGAAAAATTTTTTATTATTTAGTCTATGAACCGTGAACAGGTAAACCTCAGGGGCGAAAGTTGCCCATCATACGAACACGGGCCCCAAAGCTGAAAGGGCCCTCAAAGCCGAAAGGGCCTCCAAAGCCCGAGAACCATATTTGTTTTAAATATTACTGTTAATTAGTCAAATGCACTAAAACGTAGTCAGAGGTACCGAACTACTACCGCCGATGTATGCATGCGTTAAGATGAGAGCTATGCTTTTAAAACATGGACACAAACACATTCCAAATTGACGAATTTTCGATCATAATGACGAATTTTTAATCCAAATTGAATAATTTCAAAATCATGTCGATGAATTTCCATTCCTAAATAACAAAATTCCATGTCGAATTGACGAATTTTCAAATCTTGTTGAGGAATTCCCATTACAAATTGGCTAATTTTCATGTAAATTTGATTGAATTTCGTCGAATCATGTTGACAAATTTCCATTTCAAAATTATTAATCACGTTGACGAATTTCCATTACAAAGCGACGAATTTTAACTGACGAAATTCCGTCTCAAAATCACGAGAATTTTCATTCTAAAAAAAATTCATGACATATTCATTTTAATTTCCCTTTCTAACTGGCAAATTTGAAAATCATGTGTGCAAATTTCCTTGTCAAATTGACAAATTTCCATGTAAAATTTGCGAACTTCCATTTCAAATAATCGAATGTTTCAATGATTTTGACGAATTTTCATATCAAATTTACGCATTTCCATTTTAAACTAGTCTTGACTTATCCGTTTCCCAGACATAATTATTCTAGAAATATATGTTAACTACCGGTACACGCACAATGCTCCAAAATCAGAAAATTTGAATTAAAATAATTAAAAACGAGACCGAGTTCTAATCGTGCGAATAGGACGATGAGTGTATACCCTATACCCATGCACAGACCTAAAAGACATGCATAACCCAAAATTTTCATTTTCATGTTTTTTGTAGGGGAGGGAGGGTATAGATGGGTCGGACCTGGTACATCTTTAACATCTTATCAAGGCGTCCAATAGCTACCATTTTATACTAATTTGAAATTCATCGCGGCATTCCATCAAAAGATATGACTGAATATAACTTTGTAGGGGAGGTAGGGGTAGCCAGACCTACTCCACTTTCCATTAGCTTAAAGTATATGTCCGAATTAGGCATTGATCAAAATTTCAAGTCGATAGCGATATTGTATCCAAAGTTATGGCCGAATTAAAATATCAAGGAGGGGTAATTCGTATGGGGATAGGGGAACCCTTGGTCCGAGTTGGCCCATTTTCAATACCGTCCAAGATTTTATCAAAGCAAACATCTGACCAAAATTTCAAACCGCTAGCTTCATTATTTCGGGAGTTATCGTGCGAACAGACAGACACACGGACAGACATGGCTTATTCGAATCAGCGACCGACCCTGATCATTTATAAATATTCTTTGACATACCTCCGGAGGCTCCTTTGAGGTGTTACATAATATTGGCGTAACAAAAACAATATAGGTACCCTATACCGTTTTATGGGTATAGAGTATAATCATAAAGTAAGAAATTGGAATAGAGATGGAACTCCATATAACATTAAAACCTACTGAACAACATTTTACCTTTGAGTGTGTGCTGTATGTAACGTGTACATACAGGGAGATATCTTCCAGTATGTACACGTTACATACAGCACACACTCAAAGGTAAAATGTTGTTCAGTAGGTTTTAATGTTATATGGAGTTCCATCTCTATTCCAATTTCTTACTTTATGGTATAATCGAGTACCTACGACTGGAAAGTTTACAGCTAGCCGGAGGCAGGCATTGTTGTTTTTTGTAGTTTGGATGTTGAATTTTTATTTCTTGCAATGCAATGACGCTGCGCTGGTAAAGTCTTTCTCAATGCACTAACAAATATAGCTGTGAGGGCTGATTATTAAAAATTGATTGTAGAACTATAATTTCGTTTTGAAAAATACTTGTTAGCGACTCAAGAGATTTTTTTCTCTTGAATCGAAGGGAATGTTGGCAGTTGGCCGTTTTAAGAACGGGTAGCTCCGGGACGATTTACATAGAAGAACCGGTTGCCGTAGGGGCATTTTTATAGGCAACACTAACATCCATGGTCACAGTGGAACTCGAATCCACGCTCCTGCAACTCAGAGATAGAGTTGCACCACGAATGCCCTTGAAGAAAGATTAAAAAATATTTAAAACAATGTAACGATTGAGGACAGATTAAAAGGGTCCCGCTTTGATTTCGAACACAACAAATGTTGATATCAATGGAATCTATAGAATTATTGCAAAAGTCAGGGTGCATACTTCAGATTCTCTCTAGATTTCAGTTGCGTGTACTGATAAAAACAGCTCAGTCTACCCTATAGATCAACCATTAACAACCGCAGCTTTAGTTGTAACCGCGTCACTGGTGTAAGCTTTGACGCACACAGTGTCGTTGCTATAACCACGACTGCAATATGGTCGCTAAACCTGACGACAGTCATTCTTGTAGACATGAAAAATAACAGATTCTCAATAATGACACACACAGCATCGGACCAAGAACTGACCCCTGTGGAACACCCGCAGTAGTTCTACAGGGTGGGCCAATTACAAGTTCGTTTTTAAAAATGCAATAAAATCAACAAATTTATTTGATTTATTTAAGTAAGCTCCCATTAATGATTCATTCAAGTGGCTGCCCCGGCTGGCGTCGCAGTAGCGCATTCTGTCACACCAATTTTCCAAGACCCTGTTGATGGTTTCAGGCTGTAGCTCACGGATTGCTTGGATGATATTGGCCTTAAGTGCTTGAATCATTTCTGGATTGTTGTCATAACATCGGTCCTTCACGGTTCCCCACAAAAAAAAAATCCAAAGGGGTCAAATCGCAGCTCCGAAGCGGCCAATTGACATCGCCAAGACGGTTGATAACACGATTTGGTGCGTAAAAGATCGATTGTGGCATGGGCTGTGTGGCATGGCGCGCCATCCTGCATGAACCAGAGGTCGTCCAAATCCATGTCTTCAATTTCAGTAAAAAAAAAGTCGGATAACATGGCTCGGTAACGCGCACCGTTGACCGAAACGTTGTTACCAGCATCATTTTGGAAAAAAAATGGACCAATGATGCCACCACTCCACAATCCGCACCAAACTGTCACTCTCTGTGAATGCATTGGCTTCTCGACAACAACGTGCGGATTTTCCGAGCCCCAGATGCGGCAATTTTGTTTATTAACGTACCCGCCGAGATAAAAATGCGCCTCATCAGAAAAGATAATTTTGCGCCCAAAATCGTTGTTCAATTCAAGCTGCTCTAAGGCCCAAACTGCGAAGCGATAACGAAGTGGATGGTCGTGCGACTTTAATTGCTGAGTCAATTGGACCTTGTAAGGGAATAATCCGAGATCTTTGTGCAGAATTTTTCTCAGGCGTGCGTGAAATGCTCAACTGTTGAGATCGATGGCGTGTTGATGTTCGTGGATAGTCTCACACTCTGGGCTACAGCAGCCCATCTGTGCGCACCGTACGAAAAAACTTGAAAACTTCTTTTCAATAAACGCACTGTTTGGGCTAGACAGCACTCACTTTGAAAATAAGTTTTCAATATTTCCCAACGTTGTTCAAGCGTAAAGCGACTCATTTCGTTCCGCGGAGGTATGATATTGACTTTCTATCCAGATTTCGAGCGAAAAACAGCTGTCAGTGTCAAACTAACCTATAATTTAAAAACTAACTTGTAATTGCCCCCCCCCCCCCCCCGTAACATACTTGAGAAAGTTCGAGACGTCGATTTTATTTGCAAAGCGACTTGAATCTAAGCCCAATTACCGAAATTTTGCTACAAAAAAACATCTGTCGTTTTAAAGTCAATTTTTGTCAAGTTACTTTAAGCAACTTACACCACTGAAAGAAAAATTCGCCAATAAAAAAAAATACATTCCATTCAAACGTTTGGTGCGTTTGATTGTGCTCCAAAAGAAAGTGGGAATTGGCAGTTGATTAAAACGCACATAAATGAAAATATCGTAATCGGTAACTCCTTGGGCGTGCTATGGGTTGAATATCATCATAATCCATACGTTTCCTATCCGACCATCATTTTTTTAGCATGTACGGAAATTTCACGACGGCGAGATTCGATCTCACGTCTCTATTGCAAGCATAATGCAAATGAAACATCTTAAACTGCGTTTTATCTTGACTGAAGACGATCAAATCAAATGAATACACCTTCTCTCTTAAAATGAAAAATTGTTTCAAAAGAAAATGTATTTAAATGTGGCGAAATGTATTAATCGTATCGATTGGCCGAATTTAATTCTTTTAATTTAATATGTAAGTCGTTTGATTTAGCGGTCCGTTTGAAATAGAGTTGCTCTTCTGTTTTAACGAAATTCTTTTAATTCATGTGTTGCATAGGTTTTTTTTAGTGGCAGTGGCGCAGCCAGGATCTTATGTCCTGGAGGGGGCCTATGGCCATCTAAATATTAACAGTAACCAAAATCCATTCCTGGTATGCTTCAGCTACGAAATTAATCTTGATAAAATAACTTGAAAGACACGGAAATATATGAGACTCATTATTTTCAATGGCCCTAACTAGGCAAGCCATTTGTCACTAAAATCCCTTTCCAATGGAATGAAATTAAATTCCACTGCATTCCCAGAGAGACCTTCATGTGACGGTTAAAATTGTGTTGTGCAGCTCAGATAAGCCATGAAATGAAACGCATGAAAATATGGGATACACAACAGAAAAAAGAGTTTCCCTAAGGGAAAGAAAGATATTTCTGATCCAATTATGTTATCGATTCATGATGCTCACACGTAGATATCTCAGTTCCAGATATAAAGGGCCAGAAAACTACAAATATTTTAGTTTTCCATACTATGTACATTCTCAGCAGCAGAAAATTTTGCGTAGTGCCTGGAATCAAGCGCCCATCCCTGCTCCCCTCTGGGTACGCCCATGGGTTCAAGGTACAAATTATTATTGAAGCAGACAGGTTTTTTTTTTCAATGCAATGCAATGCAAAAATTTACCTGAGAATAATATTCTTAATATTCTCAAGATGATGTTTGAATTCTGGTAAAAATATTGACACTTGCACAGACCATCGAAGCTGGTGAACCTATGCTCCAAGAACAAGAAATGAAACGCATTGCTTCACGTTTTCCTTTCTTAATTTCTTGGTCTGGGAGAGGCTTCAGCCCCCTTAGCACCTCCCGTGGTTGCGCTACTGTTCAGTGGTCTGCTATAATGACCGCGCCCTTCTAAAACCGTACTTTTCGTCTACCAAGCTTACCTTGTCTTTCACTAACGATGACATAGTCTGGTAGAAATGATCCGTTTTAAAAATTTTCTAACGGCTAAATTCGTTTTGGGAAGAGTTCCAATTTTTGTCGCTACCAATTTCAAGCCTTTTGTAAACTGGAACAACTGGTGAACTTGTTCAGATTATCATTATAGTTTGAAACCACCTTCCTCCATACTGGTATCATATAGCCATTTAGAAAAGCACTGTAGGAAAAGCTGCAGCGTTGAAAAAGAAATCCTGTTTAAGCCTCTGATTGCGTGGTATAGACTCCTGGATGATGATAGATCAGCGTTGTGCAGGTACAGCAGCACTACTGCAAATGCCGCAGAGGCAGTAAACTTGCGCATGCGCTGCTATAGACCCACCACTGTTTGACGGAGTTTTCACACTTAAAGGAGTGTTACTTGGTACCAGCTCGATGTTTGGTAACACTGTAAAAACTATTTTTAATGTTTTGAGGGCCAACAACTTCCCTCTGAAGTTCGTTGTCATGAATTGAGCGACAGTTACTTTCATATTTTTGGAACATTCTAACTCTAATGATCAACTTTGACGATATCCAGGCATTCGGGGGTTATCTTGTCATTTTTAGAGTTAGGCGATATCCAAAAATGAAAGTCTCTGTCGCCTATATCGCCTTACAGAATACCAATTCTGCTTTCTCACAAATTGGCACACTAGATATAGGAACCGAGACTTCATATATGATTTATAATACGTATTTGGACTCCTAAATATGAATTCGAGAAAATTATAAATTCTTTTCGGCACGGTAGCCCTTCTTTTCTGATAATATATGCTTACAGTGAAGGTTTTTATTCTATTTATTTCTCAACATCCAATGTAATTTTATGTTTTAAACATGAACACGCAAGCGCGCAACAATAGCCAACACCAGAAAACGCAACAACTATCGTAATTACATATTCAAATCGATTAATTGTACCATTTAAATGGTTGTTAATTCTCTGATTCACACACATCTATAGATACCGAGTGCGAATGAATGAAATACATTTTCACGGAATAACGCGCTTGATCTGTACCGCGCAGTACCGCGCTCATTAAGGCGTTTCCAGAAACCCATTCAGAATCAAGAGTTAATAGCATAATAGATACACATTACGGCAGATGATTCATACAAAAAAGAAAAACTGACATCTCATGAATGGCCACAACTACACATTTCATTATTACACAATTCCCAGAAGATCTCACATCTAGAAACGGTTGGTTCTGTAAATTGGTTACGTTACGACCCGTGTTTATGCAGATTCTACGTTTATTTCATTGCAAAATATATGAATAAACAGGTTCTAGTCTAGAAACTGAATTTTACTTTTACCAAAATCTCGGTATATTTTCATTTATGTTATTTCAAGTGCAAAAGACACTCGGGATACGCTAAGAAGCGAAAAGATTGTCGGTTAACACTTGAAAAAACACCGCGACCATTCATTACTTTTATTCATGTCTCGCCGACACCCTGCTGTGTAGGTACTTGAAATTGGAAAAAATCGGACCCTTTGTCGCTTTTTGTTTCACAAACGTAGAAACTACAATAGCTAATCCTTGGGTCAATTATCACGGCCACTTATAATCCCAAAAGTGCATTCCAGCATCTCTTCTGAAAAGGCAATGCATAAACTTCTATGAAAATTGCTTGAAATAAGTACACAGGGTGCAAAATGACACCGTGCGCGTGTTGGTGCAGTTTACTCTGAAAAAAGGAGAGGTGACCGACCGCAATAAAAGGGACGTCACGACGACATCATGGTGTCGTGTCTCGAAATAGAACACCGCACAGCAAAAAGAAAAGGACAATCCCTTTTTCCGGTTTCTTTTTGTTTTCTGTTTTTTTTTTCGTCTGTAAGCGGAACCGTTTCCTTTTTTGGTCGTTTACTTCCGGATTTTAATGCGTTCTTCCGTTTTTCATTGAGATTTATGTTTTCTTTGGGCTCTTTTTCGTATAGAGGTAGAAAGAAAGATTTTTTGTTTTGTCGAGACATTGTATTGATTTTGAATGCATGGGGAATATTATTTGTTTTTCTTGAAAACAGAGATTCAAGAGTTCTTTTGTACTTTAGTTCCGGTTTTACGGGATGCAAACTAATTAGGATCTAGTCAATGGGTAATTTGAGAATGTTGAAAAAAATGCACGAATTCTGGCTTAAGAGACTTAAATGCGAGTATTGAGTTTACGTTATGTTTCACAATGCGTTCAATAGGATTACATTTATTTATGGTAAGGTAGGTACTCTTGCTTGTGCTATGTATGTAATGTACATACTTTATTTCCAAGCGTAGGTAACAGTTTGTAAAATGATGACAATGTTGTAACATTATCTATATTTGCGAATGAACACACAACTAAATTTGTTCTAATAATGTCATAATCGAAAACAAATTGAAGCTTTATCTATGAAATGCCCTTTGAAAATGGCTATATTTTCATTTAATAGATATCAAATGTGTTTATCGGTTTATGTATTTTACTAAATTAAAAAAATATATTGAGAAATGAATTTTGCTTTGTAGTATGTACTATATTTCTTTGAAATGAATGAATATTGCCGGCTTTAACAACCAACAAATTTTCAAATATAATTTTTCTCCCAAGGCAAATAATAAAATTTAAAACTGTTAGGTAGGTTTTCAGCAAATTACTTAATTTGAACTGTCAAATTCCATACATTTTTAAACTCACCACACCGCAGATTACGCACTCTGGCCAGATTAAGTGAAGGTGTGAAAACCTCCTAAGGGAAATATGTTTACTTGAAAAACTTACTGACATTTACAATTTGTTTTGTAAAGATTACGATCAAGTTCAATAAACACACCAACATTTTGTGTTACTTGTATTGACTGCAATTTCGTATTCGTATAACTTGATATGGTTCAATGACATGCATAAACAAGTGAACACTAAAACCTCAGTTTCCATAAATATGATTTCTGCAAAAATATGAGAGTTTTAGCAAGTCGTACAAAATAGTACGACATAATCATTTGAAATTCAAAAAAAAAAAAAACAATTCAGTGGGTCTACCACAATTTTGCATATCCCAAGTAGGCATATGTTTTTTCGGTGTATTTGACGGTATTTAAACAGTCCAAATTGTCGTGTCGTGATTTTCGATTTGGTGTGGTTGAGGCTAATCCAGGAATACACTTGGATGAATTTTGGTTAAGATTCAAAAAGAAAAAAGTTTTTCTTACAAGAACCTAATATTTGGGGGTTGGTTTGTATGACGTAATGTTCCGATTCCATCCATTTCTAGATATGTATGAGGCTTTACTTTGAACACATTTGGGTGAAGTTTGGTTAATATTGGTTCAAAAAGAAAAAAGCTTTTCTAGGAGGAACCTAATTTGCAGGGGTTCATTTGTATGACAGCCCCATGAAGTAGTGCTCCCATTTCCGCCGTTCCTAGATATCTTTTGAGGTTTTACTAGAACACATTTGGGTAAAGTTTGGTTAAGGTCGGATTAAAAAGTTTTTCTTAGAAGAACTTAATTTTCACGGGTTGTTTGTATGGCAGCCCTATGACGTAATGTTCCGTTTCCATCCCTTCCTAGATATGTTTTGAGGCTTTGTTAGGAAGACTCTTGGGTGAAGTTTGGTTAAAATTGGTACTTAAAGAAAACAGTTTTTCTTTGAAAAACCTAATTTTTAGGGGCAGCCCCATGACCCCATGGTCCGATTCCATTCGTTCCGACCTATATCCAGCGTACACTTAAAATAAACTTGTATACAAAATTTCAGCCCGATAGCTTAAAAACTGAGGGACTAGTTTGCGTTGCAACAGACGGACAGACAGACAGACGGACATCGCTCAATCGATTTCTCTCGTCACACTGATCAATAATATATATACTTTATATAGTCGGAGGTGCTTCCTTCTGTGCGTTGCAAACTTCATGACAAAGTTAATATACCCTTTCACATAGTGACGGGTATACAAAATTAAATTCACCTACGTTGATGTTGAATAAATGAAGTGAATCAATCAATTATCCAAACGTTTTTTGTGTTGCCGGGATCGAAATTGAATTTAACTTGATGTGTTGTGTTGCCTCCTTTTTTTTGGCCATTTTATGTAAAACTGTGAATTTACTTATTTGTTCGTGGATCAAAAAAGGAGGTAACACAACACATCCAGTCAAATTCACCTATTTTACAAAAAAACGAAATTTTTCATACTATTTCTAAATGTTGATCATTCAAACAGCCTTCAAACTTGCGACAAGTTGAAAGAAAAAGTTTGCGCAGACCAATCGGCCGACAAGTTGCATCTTCATGCTTGAAGTGATGATGGCAGATAGCTATAGTTAAAACATACATCGAAAATGTAAAGCTCTCTGCAGACTTCAGAAGATCTTGCAAAATTTTGAGATTTTACAAAATCTCGACGTAAATCTTCAAGATTTCCCATACATTTTCATAGATTTTCCACCGAGATTATAACCAAGCAAAATCTTGGTGAAGTGTGGTGAGCTCCGTTTTTTATATGTAAAACATATCAATACTGCAATAGAGGCCGTCTAATCCATTTTCCGCTCTGTCCGCGGATTTGTAAAAATGTGTGTGATTTTTTAAATTTTTGACCAACCTAAATCATTGACATAGATTTCTTTAAGATAGATTTTGGCTTTTAACTTCTTGTTGCAAGAAAGTAATAAAAATAAGCGTTTCAGCCGTGTATCAAATTTTCAGAGGGACAATTTAGACGGATTTTCCTGTACTCTCAAATCGTGGAACAAGATTACGACCACAGTGTGAACAGGAGTCGAGATTTCATAATCAACCTATATTTTGCGGGCATGTGTGAATAGCCTATAAGAGTGAATCTCTAAAAAAATTATTAGAATTTAAAACGTACGTTTATGCAAAATGTTAAATTTGAGGAGACTTTTTTACACAGTCGGTTGAATAAACTTAACGCGAACGTAGCGAGCTCTCTCAGTTAGTTTGTTTATATTTATAGCTATATGTACTGTGAGAATCAAAAGTGATGCCACACTTCGAAATCCTATAATTTATTGAACATAATTTTATAATCGTACGCTTAAGAGAATGGGGAATTGTTTTATCTTAAAGCGATATTCATTACAAATAAAATTTATAAAATTCATTGAAATCCACTCAATAGTTTCAATTTAGCAAGGACAAATTCAAAAATAGTCATATTTTTATGAATCAAAAGTAATGGCACACTTGCAACTTTCCTTAATAATATTTTTTTTTGGACCGTTTTTGTTATTCACATAGCATGGTGGTGCATTGTTATGGAAACCGGTTATGCTATTTTGTTTTTAAATAATCCATAATGTCAATTTTTCAATTGTTCAGTATAAAAGGCTTTCTAGAAAAATGAGGACCGAAACGCAAGTGGAAACCCGCAAAATTATAATAAATTTATGGAAAGAGAGAAAATCGTTTCGTAAAATCGGAAAAATAGTTAAAAGGCATTATTCCACAGTGAGAAACATCATTTCGAAATATTAAAGTTGCCAAAAACTAGAAAATTCGCCACGTTTTGGACGACCTAAAAAACTTAATCCGGTTCAAGTTAAAAACAATGTTAAGGAAGTGAAAGTTAATTCGAGGGCTGTAAAAATTGCTGCCCGTGATTCCAGCCAGCCGATAAGTGCGTGTACGATCCGTCGGGATTTAAATGCTAATGGCTTGCATGGACGAGCCCCAAGGAAGAAGCCTTTTACTTCGGATAAAAACAAAAAGAAGAGGAAACAGTATTCAAAAAAGTACCGAAATCGTGGAAATGACTTCTGGCGGACTGTTCTATTTAGCGATGAAAGCAAATTTCAGATTTTTAGCGCTACAAAAGGCTCACAAATTTGGCGAAAGAAAAATTCCGAGTTTGAAGAAAAAAAAACCAAAAAACCACCAAAAAATTTGTAAACATTTTTATTTCATTCATAATGTCAGTGGCATGGACATTTTTATATGTCGGGTAGGGATGTCAAAAACCGGCCCATAACCCGGTTTTCTTGCAAAGCCGATTAGACCGTCCGGTTTTAACCGGTCTCAAACTACCGGTTTTCCGGTTAACCGAGTCTTTTCATTGATTTGCTTAGAATTTTAGTAAAAATACACACTGTAAAAACAAGGTTGAATTTTACATCGAAACCTCGTTGAATTTTACACTATTTTTTCTCGCAAAATTACAGTAAACGTGGCTTGTTCTGTCTGCTCCATCCGAAGTGCGTCCGTGTGAGCATCATATTATTGTTGTTGTTGTGTGTGTTGTGTGTAGCGCTTTTTTGCTCTTGAACCGAAGGAGTTGTGGCAGCTCTTGGCCGTTGGAATAACGGGTAGCTCCAGGACGATTTACATCGAAGAACCGGCTGCCGTAAATATTATCAATTAATTACATAAACCCAGATGTAAATCTACGTATTTGCCGGTGTAAATTTATTTTTTTTCCAGTGTAAATTTGCTTATAACCGTTTGTAGATTTACACCAATTCTGTAGTAAATATTTAAACCGTAAAGCGTAAAATTACTCTCGTTTATATCGTGGTGTAAATTTACTACTATAATAGAAGGAAAAAAGTTTCCTCTTATTATTGGAGTAAAATTTTTTCGAGTGCACGTAATGCTGGTGTTCGTATCGTGTTCAAAATCAAATCAAAATGCACGTACTGAGAATGCGCCAGAAAAACTTATTTGAAAAAAAAAATCTCGTGCGGTCAGTTGGGCGGGTAGATGGGTGGAAGGGGGCGCATCTGGAGGGGAAGTCCCCAAGGTTGTTTCCCATTCTAGTCAGTTGCCATCATGCTCTGGTCTGGAGAGCAGCTGGCCTTCCCCGTCGAGACCTTTTTTTCTAACGGTCGCTCAATAGGAACATGATCCACGATTTTTTTTTTAATTAACGTTAGGGACGTGTGGTTTCAGCAAAATGGAGCTACAGCACAAAAAGCACGAGGCTGAATCAATTTGTTGCGACAACATTTCTCCGACCGCCTCATCACTCTCAGAGGCACGCTCTACAGATTTGGCTCCATGCGACTTTTTTTTATGGGATCAATTGAAATCCCGGGTTTGTGTCGATTGACCACGGACCATAGCTCACCTCAAGAACAACTTTTGCGACGCCATTGCCAACATACCGATTAATAATAAATCGATTTAATCAGTGTATACCCTCATTGGGGAGTCGCCATTTAACCCATATCATTTTCAAGACTATGAAAAAAACGGGATATTGTATTCTCAAAATAAAAAAGTATTAAAACAGTAACTGATGTACTTTTGTTTTTATTGACCTTTCCAATAATAAGTTTCTCTGACGCACCCTGTTGTCGTAAGGAGAATGTTCGAAAATATGTTTAACGGCTGAAATTTGAAAACGAAATTTTTCTTAGCGGACAAGTAATGGAATTGCTGACTGAAATCAAGTAAATATCAAAAATTGTATGAATGTTGAAATATTTTTTTTTTCCGGTTTTAACCGGATGGACAAACAACCGTCCGGGTTAAAACCGGGAGGAGGAAAAAAAAAACGAAAATAACCCGGTTACCCGTTCTGAAAGTACCAGTTTTAGGACTAACCGTCCGGTTTTTGACATCCCTAATGTAGGGGTCTGTGTATGTTCGGATAAAAAGAGAAGAAGAACCGAGAGAGCTTCACTCTTCGATAGTCCATTTGTACGGTAATATCACCATTTCTTTTGAACAAATAACCACGACAAATCTAAATCACGTGACGACATAATTTCTACTGTTTAAATAAAATCAAAATGTGCAAAATTGTGGCATTTTCGTACTATTATGTACAACTTGCTAAAACTCTCTAATATTTACAACCAACATAATAATTAATCGTCATGAAAATAGAGACATCCTGAAGGGAAAATTCGCTTGCCTACCGTACACAAAACAGTATACCACAATTCTGCATGTCCCAAGTAGGCATACGTGTATTTATGTCTGCGTCAAGTTAGCATTACTTTCAAATTTCGATGATTATCAAAAGCAGAAAAAAAATGCCGCGCCCCTCCTTCCCTTTAAAACAACCATTGTCAAGTTTGCATTATCACCCTAGTAGCGGCGAATTTAAGAATTTAATTAAAATCAAATGTGTCCAGGAATTTGTCGGGGGTTACTTAAGATATCTGCACATTCAAAAAAAATGCCGCGCTCCTCTACACCCTTAAAAACTACCCCTAAATGAGTTTATGGCCCCACCCCAGCAGCATTTTAAGTAGCGGTTACCAATGCTTTTGATTCCGCCACTTTATTAAGTTTCCGTTACGTTTTTGACACCAAAATTTTAACTTCATTGTCAAAAATCCTGCAAAATAGTTTTTGGGACGTTCCAGGATGGTTGTATGTAGTTGGAACTTTGTAGTGAACGAAATGTTGCTACTACATGTTCGACAAGTGCGAGGGAATGGTACGGCTTCCGTATCCCACTTTGCTACTACAGCAAAGCAACTCTAAACTAACATTACATAAATATAACACCGTGCAATTTCTTTGTAACTTCAAAGGATTTGCTACTTTAAGTGATGCCCACACCGGCGCGTCAGCGAATATTCGCGGCGAATTTTTCCGCGGCGTCAAAATTGTAACACACTGCGTTGTATGGAGATGTCCACACCAACGCGAATATTCGCCAGTTTTGCAGTATTTTTTTCCGGTTCGAATATTCACTACCTAATGTCATTTTATTCAAATAATTTATTTGATAGGTGCAGTGTAGTACAACTTGATGTTGGTGTACCCGAAAAAGATGTAGATTTGGAATGAGTTGTTTAGGTATTGACCGAGCATTTAAGCTTTGAATGTTGTATGGTATCAGTGGATGAGTAAAAGAAGTAACATTTTTGGAAACATTAATTCCAAGGAAGGAGGGTTTTTACCCATTGTTTGGACTTACACAAATAAATTGCCCTATTGTGGCAACTGGCAAGTCCGGCGACACCCCGATCGTATCGCTCGGCCGAAGAATTGCAGAGATATCGATGATTTTCCAAAGTCCATAGTTCGAAGTTGATCGTGAAATTGCTGTGACCGACATCTAGGTTGACAACTAACAAAAGCATACATTTTGTGAATTATTGTACTTATCTCGGTTATCCCCTTGTGAGCTGCGCAGGAAAGATGCTCCGAAACCACCTTACAGAATTTTCTTGCGAGTCCAGCGAAACTTTGATCGTTTCGCTTGACTCAAGGATTCCAAAGATATCGACGGATTATCGAAGTAGTACGAAGCTGATTGTGAAATTGCTGTGGCCAACATCCAGGTTGACAGTTATCTCTGACCACCCTGTGCACTGACCGGAAAAAAAAGAGGATCCGATGATCCTTTCGGCAATTTTATGGTGAGTCTAACGCCATCTCGGTCGTTCTGCCACACCAAAGGGTTGCAGAGATATCGACGGATTTCCGAAAGAATATAAGGTCAATCGTTTCATTCATGAATAGTATACGATAGGAAATGAGGTTCCTAGTGGTTCGGTGCTTTTGTTTGTCCCTAAGTATGTAGTTACATACAAGCTTGAATATTCTAGTGAATTGAATTAAGGATTCTACTAAAAGTTAATATGCAATTTCATACGATGGCGTAACCAAGCAAAATATGGCTTAACTATGCAAAGTAAACTTTCAATTCAATCGAATATTCAAGCTTGTATGTAACTACGCATTTTGCGTAACCATGCTAAGTAATCAGTTACATATATTCAATTCAGAACAGCCACAAAACAATGTTCAAGCTTTGTGTCTTCTCTATACGATAAGACTAACCATTCGACGGGCACAAGATAAGATGTAAGAGTTTTCGGGTACGCGATAGTCAATTCAAACAATCAAATCGAACACTGCCGCAACTTTTTTTAGGGTACGGTATAACAAGGTTGTACTGCACTGCATATTTCCATCAATTTGCGCATGTCAATGATTTTATCCTTAGAATAAGTATAGACGTGGCAAGGTAAAATATCGAATTTCACGTTGATTTCTTCCGCTTGCGCTTTGACATAATAAGTAAAGATGCCGCGATGCGCGATATTTTGATATAGTGCACGAAAATTGCTGCATGATTATAAATTTTAAAATAATCCTGTTTGGCCAGTTCTTGCAGTTATTCTCTATCATGTCTAAGTCCCTTCCTTACATAAATCTAATACCTTTTCTAAGGCAACAACATGATATCAGCTGTGAGTTGTTGTTGTTGTAGTAGCGGCACAAATGGGGAAACATTCAGTAAAGTTGCACATTTATCATTCGAAGATGGTGGGCATTCCATCCTCGAGGTCAAGATTTAGGAAAAAAGCTGCTTCGATGGGTTGTGTCCATAACGCAAGTGGTGTGAGGTGCGTGGGAGCAGCTGAATCGAAAATATGGTCCACGTCATGTGGACTGGTTCTGCAGGCTGGGCAGGTGTTGGCGACTTCATTGTTTATTCGTGACAAATAGGAGTTTAGTCGCGGGCACCAGCCGGATCGAAGTTGAGCTAGGGTGGTACGAGTTGCTCTTGGTAGTGATTCTTCGTCTGAAGATATGGCAGGAGGTTTGATGCCAAGTACACGGTTGTTTGTGAGACTTTGAGTAGCTTTATGAACTTCAGATGTGTGTAAGTCTGCAATGGCCGCCTTGTAGTCGGAGTCATCGAAAGGAACTTTTTTGTATCGCTGGACTTCACGCTCTTTGTCCCTGATTGAACGTCTGATACGACGTGGCGGTGGTGTTTTGTCCATGAGTGGGTTATTCGGGTGGTTTGTTCGATAACATCCGACTAAATATTGCTTAGTGAGAAGTTCATTATGGCTCCTTAAAGTCATTAATTTTGTCTCCTGGTGTAGATGATCTTGTGAAGACATCTTAACACAGCCGGTGATGGTGCGTAGTGCTGTGTTTTGGCAGGTTTGAATGTGGCTCCAGTTTGTCTTGCAGAGACCATTTGTCCACGTTGGTGCTGCGTAATTGACCAGTGGGCGACCAATCGCTTTATACGTAGCCAAGAGGGTTTCTTTGTCTGTGCCCCATGTACTTCCGGCAAGTGCTTTTAATATTTTATTCCTGCTCCTGAGTTTGGAACATATATTTTCAGCGTGGGTGTTGAATTTGCCGGAGTTGTCAAGCGTGACACCAAGGATTTTGGGAGTCCTGGTTGTTGGGATGATGTGGGTGTCAACGTAGATGGGCAGTTGTGTGTTGTATTCTTGGTTGAAGCTTGTGAATAATGTGGCGGAGGACTTGGGCGCAGATAGCTTCAGATTTTTACTGGTGAAGAAAGCGTTAAGAACCTGCAGGTATTCGTTGATTAGATCGCACATTTCGGGAATGTCATTACCAGTTGCCATGATGGTGCAGTCGTCTGCGTATGAGATGATTTGTAATCCCGTTGGTGGTGTAGGTAATCCTGCCATGTAGAGGTTGAAAAGAGTGGGGGATAAAACTCCACCCTGGGGAACGCCTTGCTTGATTTTCCTGAGTTTAGACTTCCCGTTTCTAAACTCTGTGCAGGATTGACGACCGGCAAGGTAGTTAGCGATCCATTTATGGATGTACGGTGGTGTTGTATTGCGGAGATCTGTTAGCAATAGAGTGTGGTTGACAGTGTCAAATGCTTTTGACAGATCGAGAGCAACCAGGACGGTACGCTTGCATGGTTTCGGTTGGTTGAGTCCATTAAATATGTTGGACGTGATCGTATCGAGAGCGGTGGTGGTGCTATGCATTTTACGAAAACCATGTTGATGATTTGCAAGCTGTATGTGCTCTAGAAGTTTCGGCAATACAAGTGCTTCCAGTATTTTGGCCACAGGAGACAGGAGCGTTATCGGACGGTATGATTCAGCTAGAGTGTGGTCTTTACCTGGTTTGGGTATTGGGTTTATGCGGCCTTTCTTCCATAACTCAGGAATGATGAATGATTTTAACGATAGATTCATCGTGGCAGTGATATAATCAATGGCCGGTGAATCTAGATGTTTCAGCATGATCATAGCAATGCCGTCAGGGCCGAACGCTTTGGAATTTTTGGCATTTTTGATTGCAAGTCTTACTTGGTTTGAGGTAACTTGAAGGTGTTGATCGGTGGTACTATTGCGGATAGCTCTTGTGATGGTTCGCTTGAGTCTATCTTTATCAGGATGTTCGACGA
The DNA here is from genome assembly GCA_949715475.1 of Microchrysa polita. Taxonomy (NCBI): domain Eukaryota; kingdom Metazoa; phylum Arthropoda; class Insecta; order Diptera; family Stratiomyidae; genus Microchrysa; species Microchrysa polita. The sequence goes on along the minus strand of OX454416.1, from coordinate 110,928,780 downwards.
ATTGCTGATTAAATTTGTGTGCGCATTTGTCGTCGTTATTATAGGACTTATCACCGAACTTAATGGCTACCTTACCTTTGGGTTTTGTGGGGTTAGATAACGCACGTACCGTCTTCCAAAGGTTGCTTACACCGGATTTTATGTGGCAGGATTTTAAATGCTTGTTCCATTGTTGTCTTCTGTGGTCATTTACTTGCTGGGTTATCACATTATTTAGGTCGCTGATACGAGGATCACTGGGGTCTATTGCTCTGAATTCATCCCTCATTTTTGCCAGTTCTACGGCACTTGGAAAATGTGGTCTCAAGATTGGTATGCGGCCGGAAGGAATGTGTCTATTAGCAGCATCTACGATAATCCGTCTCAGATTTTTTTCAGCGGTACGTACGTCGGTGGGAATTTGTAAGGCAGAAAACATTTCGTTGGTATAGGCTTGAAAGCCGATCCAGTCTGCTTTGCTGAAATTTGTGTACGTTTTCTTCTCAGTGTACGCGAATTGGGACGGTTTGTCGATCGTGAGGACTATTGGCAGGTGGTCTGACGAGAAGGTGATGAAAGGCTCCCATGTGGTGTTGTTGATGAGCCCGGGACTGGCAATAGATATATCAGGGGAGCTCCTGCATGATCCTGTAACGCGCGTTGGTGAGTCATCGTTCATGGGACAGAAATCGGAGTCATCTATTTGGCTAGCGATGAGGTTGCCTCTGGTGTCGTTGTCGAGATTCGAATGCCATAGATCGTGATGTGCATTGAAATCACCAAGTATTAAGCGGTATTGTCCAGTGAGTAGTGAAGAAATGTTGGCCTGAAAACCAGTAGGACAACTTGAGGCTGGTGGTATATAGATATTTAGAATATCTATATCAACATTTCCCGCTTTGATGGAAATCGCTTGGAGTTCGGTGGTGTTATCGGCGGCGGTGATGTCAATTTCTGAGTAAGGCAACGTGTTATGGATCAGGAAAGCTAAGCCTCCACCTGCGCCGGTGGGTCGATCTTTTCGGATGATGTTGAAGCCTCCGTATGAGTTAAGCGTTGAGTCAGCTTTTAGCTTAGTTTCCTGAACCGCAGCGACTTTGATGTGATGTCTGTCCATGAAGTCAGTGAGCTCGATGACTTTGTGTTGAAGACCATTGCAGTTTATTTGGACAATCTTGGTGGTAGAGTAGTTCACAACTGGCTGTGGTGGTGCTGGTGTTAGGGTATGTCGTGGTGCATTGTGTTGGGTAGAAACTGTGGGGGTGACTGGTGATGGTTGTTGGCCCTGGTTATTGTGATGTTGGGAAGTCGATGATGACTGCTGTCCACAGATTCTGCAGTTTGGTGCTAGAAAGGCGTTAATTGTGGTTGTTGAACGTAGGTCTGAATTGTTTAGCCCAGAACAATTCTTAAAGTGGCACCATTCTCTGCAGCACGAGCAACGCACTGAGGTTTGAACGTTGGAGTAGATCCTCGTACCACATACGCAGCATGTCCAGGGACCAGGATTAATTTCGATGCCGGCACGTAGTAGTAGAATTTGGAGCAACTGGGCCGGCTCGGGTTGCTCCATTAGTATAAAAAAGATGTTGTGTGCAACTTTCTTGTTTCCCCGAATGTGTCGAGGGGGGTTTGCGGCTCTTGGCCATGCATAATTGCATGGGTGGTTCCGGGACATAGACCCGGCCGCGATAGGAACCAAATTGACAGTCAGCTGTGAGTGACAGTACCCAGCGAATTATTCGCGCCGCGCCGGTGTGGGCACCAAAAAATGTGCCGCGAATTTTCCGGCGCGGATTCGCGACGGAAAATTCGTGACGCGTTGGTCTGGGCATCACTTAATAGTAAAATGTAGAAACATGGTGGGCCAAATGTAATCGCTCTATTGAAAATCGCTGTAACTTTTTTCCTTCGTTTTTTTTTTCCTTCATTTTTCCTAATTTCTGAAGTAAACGAACTGTCAAGCCATGAATCGGTTTACGCTGTCAAATTTGTTTCGAAGAAGAGGACGATTTTTCATAAAAAATCATCATGAGCGATGAGCCTCATTTCCATCTGAGCGGCTTCGGGAACAAACAGAATACTCGTTTCTGGGGAACCCAAAATCCACGTATCACCTACGAAGAGCCATTACACCCGCTCAAAGTTACTGCGTGGTGTGCTGTTCACGCTAAAGGAGTCATCGGGCCGTTTTTCTTTGAAAACGCCGCGGGTCAAACGACGACTGTGGATGGCGTGCGCTACAGAGCCATGCTTAACGAATTTTTTCTTCCTAAATTGGATGAACTAGGACTGGAGAACACGTGGTTCCAACAGGACGGTGTAACCGCGCACACTGCTCGAGACACAATCAATATTCTGAAGGAAACATTTCCGGGTCGGTTAATCTCTCGTTTTGGTGATTTGCACTGGCTGGCCAGATCACCCGATTCAACTGTTCCAGACTTCTTTTTATGGGGTTTTTTGAAGTCGCGGGCTTACGTCAACAAGCCTCAGACTCTTGAAGCCCTTAAAGAGAATATTCGCCAGGAATGCGAAAACCTGTGCCCGATATTCTGGGAAGAGTGATGGAAAATGCCATAAAACGGGCCCGTATGGTAGTCAACTGTGGCGGCGGCCATTTGGCCGATATCATTTTTGCGACTTGCTACAATAAATTCTAAGGGATTAAATAAACGTATTTCATAAGCAAAACCGAAGTTTTTTTTTATTAACAAAAATACAGCAAAAGAACATCGGATGATTACTTTTGGCCCACCTTTTATATACTAGAGGAAACCAACTAGATTAATTGTTTTCCTCTAGTATATACAAGGTGGGCCAAAAGTAATCATCAAACAGAATACTATTTTAACTGTCTTTGATAAAATTTTAATCGAAATGCCACACTGCAATTTCCGTTTATTATTATTTTTAATATAAAACTAAATTTAAACGGACTGTTGTAATTTATTGTTGTGCATCTACTCTAAAATCGAAAATAGCTAATTCTAAAATAAACTTGACATGCCGAGGCTATTTCAGCCGCACGCACTAAAATAAATCCGTTTTGGCAACATATTCCTCGGGCGAAATATTCGCACAAAGATCTTTGTGACAGTGCAAAATGCCAAAACGGAATTTCTTGAAATTCAGAGCGGACCGTGAACCATATTCCACGAACGTCGCGCTCTGTGTCTGTGTCGTCACTGGTCACTCATTTTAAATGCAAAACCAATGAAAGAAAAGAATCGAAAGAATTTCTGATCGCGTGGACAACAACGGCGACAACGATCACGACGACTCCACATTGTCGCCAAATTATGCATTCATCAGAGACCCGCCATAAGAAACGTTTCAGAGCGCGGGCTTCCCGCTGCGTATCTGTTTATTTAGTGCGTAATTTCGCGAACCCTTTGAATACATATCTGGAGCCGGTGCGACGCGCCGGTCGTCTTCACGTCTTACTCCAGGAATGAATATAAAATGTGTCACGCGGGATTGTCATTGTGCGGACCACGTTTCCTGCGCTGATACCAAAATTTCTCTGCTTTCCGATGGCCAAGAAGCCCGCGCTCTGCGTGTCGTGCCGCGCCAACGTTTGTTTTTCTTTCGGGGCCACAAATGCAAGTAAATAAATAAATACAAATAGTAGCGTGAGCGTGGGCCTTGCATGGAAAATGACGACCTGTTGCGCGCGACAAGAGCGCCCTGCTCGCCGCGCGCCTGTCTGTTGCCCACGAACCACCATCAGCAGCAGCAGCATGGTGCCATGCCGGGCCCCGTCCCGTTCACTCGATTGGGCGCGCTGCGTAAACTTTCGTTTCATTCATCCATTCATTGATGGCGCGCGATAGGCCCGGGGTTCGGTCGCGGGCGGACACGCACCCTGGCCACATTGTGCGTTGTTTGTTCGATTCGATTGGGAAATGTCGTGTGTGCGTGTTCGTGTTGCGTCCACGGTCCACCCAGTGAGGCGGTGGAATTTCGCAGGGGGTGGTTGGACGGGCGGCCGAACGCGCGGGTACCGGCATTCGACATGAAGACGACGTGTTGACACAGATGAAGCGAAAGGTCACGCCAACGGCCAAAGTCGCTAATGAATCGTCGCCGCTGCAAGTGGCCAGTCGGCCACTGAGCATCTCGCGGGGGATGCAAAAATGGCACGCAAAATGCTTTTATTTGTGCACCATGGCATGAACGATGATTGGACAAAGAAAAATGCACTTTTCACACTTACCCCAACTTGATAGAAGATCCTCGTGTCTTGCTTCGGTTCGGCGCCGTTTGTCGACCCTTCCTTGGACGCGTCCTTGAGATTGTGGGCGCCGCTCTCGACGAGGAAGCGATCGCTGCTCGTCTTGTACGGTCCGGCGGACTGCGTGAGTTCAAGAATTTCAAGGGGCACCCTGCTCGCGAGGGTCTCGTCCGTCATGTGGAGCACCAAGAGTGCTGCTGCTAGCACGATCGCGGTCATAGTTGCGCGCGCGGAGCACTATTCACCGTGTCACCACCGAACAAACCACCTGAACCGCGACTTAACACTGAATCGCGCGAGAATCTCGCGGAAAATCCAATCCCAACGCGACTTCACCAATCGAAGCGAATCGAACGTTTCGAGAAAATTTGAATTGCACTCGACGGCTGGTGCGAGTGCTTGTTGCGCCAAGGTCAACCACGAACCGATCGCCTTGCTACAGTAAACAGGCGGAACATGCGCACGATTCGCTCGTATTATGCATCGCACAACACTCGTCCACTTAGCGCAGCATTGGTCTCGCGCACTAAACACGGGGGCAATCACAGAGCGGCCGATGCACAAGAGATGCCAACGAAATTCACGTATCGGTCAATTTTCAATCTGTTTTCTTGGCGTAGCGAAAAAGACTGTTGGAGCCCAACGTACAGCGCGCACAACGGTCAAAAACTTGTTATCCTCGTAACACTGGCGGCACACACCACAACTTCACCTCCCGAGATGATCAACGAAACTGATCGCCGTAAAAAGTGCCAGAAAAAAACTTTAATGAAAACCAAACACACACACGCACACAGCCATGCGAGTAGCGAGCGATCGGTTCGTTCATCGCAACGCGGCGCAGATGACAACAATACACGTCGAACGTGTCGTGTCGCTTCCTCCTCAGATTGTTCTGCGGCCTCCTTGAGAGATCCGTGCAGTGCACACCGCTGGCACGCGACACAATCCGTCTTCGGACCTCCTCCTCAAGGCAACGTGACGCGTGGGCAACGCATTGCAACGTGTCTTGATCTTGTGGAGTGGATCGAGTATCGAACCGTACGCAAGGCATCGCATAGCCGGTTCGTGTCGTACACGTACGCATGCTACCTGTTGATCGCCGATGATGAATGAGTGGGTCCGATTGGTTGGCGGAGACGTGTGGCTGTGGACCGGCACCGGATGAATGAATTGTGGTCGGACCCGAGTGAATGTGGACGGCCGGTCGATTGGCGACCGAGTTTCCTCTCGAATCTCGATAGTGCGGACGTGAGTGATTATCGATGGCGCGCACCTGTCCGACGACGACATCGTACGGTGCCAGGTATTGCGAGTCCGTCGATCGTTGCAACTGATTTACGACGGAATGTGTTGCTTCCGGTATATCCGGGAAATTTCTTTCCACTTGATCTTGATTAGGGTTTTGTGTAGCCTCACGATGATTTGTGTTTTGTGTGAATATTTCACATTAGATTTACTTACACGTTCATTCTGCAATAGTCTAGTCTAGTCTGATTAACACTTTTAATTGATTGAAAATTAAATGGTTAGCTCTTAATCGATAGTCCGTTTGGTGGTAAAAAAAATTTGCAAGTCTTGCTGTCCAAATCGGTTGCGTTTCTGAGATTTTTGACGTTAAGGTGTCTAATTTATAGGTTCCATTTAACCGAAAGGTAAACAACTTTTGGGAAGATTTCAGTAACTGCGGCGCCAAATTTTGATGATGCCATTTCATTAATATTGGCCTGAAACGACCGAATCTGCAATCCTTTTTCGCGAAATCGTAACAGTTCTCCAGATATTCAATGTCAAAGTTTGACTTTTCTATGAAGCCATCTATAGGGCAACCAAAGTATGTATGCAAAATGCATATTTTTTTGGGATGTGCTATTAACATATGGTTGAGATACAATGCGATTTATGTAAAAAGAAATCGATAGAGATATATTACTCCAGGTCGTGAAATCGGGCTTCAGAGTGCATGCCAGGCACTGTCTGAGATTATTTTAGAAATCGATAGGGTATTAGTCAGAAAGCTTAAATTTAAGTTTGCACCACTTGAAAAATTTTCTAACGGTACTTATGAAGGTTTTTGTCTTGTTTGGGTTTCCGGCGTATATCTCCGCTCCCAATGGTAGCATTTCCAAAAAAATACCGCCGTACAGAGGGCTGCGCCCGCAATACGAGGGTTTTTTAGAATTTTGATGCATACTGAATATTTTTTATACATATATTTGATAAGCAATAGATAAGAATTGTGCACAGCATTAATGGAATGCTTCCTGTAAATCTATTTTTGGATTGGTCTAAATAAACGCGTTCCACCTTTAATTAGACCAATCCAAAAATAGATTTACTATTTACCCAGTTTGTATAAAAGTAGGTACTCCAAGGCATTTTTCGATTTAAGATTTCTGATGGCCTTTGAGCAAAAAGAAACTCAGGCAAACGTAAGGCCGGCTTGGCTTTATATATGAACTGAATTATCAGCTGTAAAACTACTGTTACTCTTTTTTTAATCAAGGAAAAGCAACTTATATGAAATGATTCCATTGTGTCCCCTGACATAAGAGCCCATGCAAGCTTTCCTATGAGTATTGAACAAGTATACTTTTGCAGCTATTCAGGGACACCCTGTTAACTTGGTTCTACAAACTTCAAAAATATTTGTGGCAAACACTATGACCATTCTATGCATTTCCACCAAATTTCATGTTCATTGTTTCATCAAGTTAAAAGATATGCATTGAAGAAATGCTTAAGAGGCTTCCCTTGCATTGTGAAAGGCCCTTACTAAATACTAACTTGGCTATATTTCCGGTTTGGATACAGATATTCGAATGAAAATTCGTAGGCATATTTCCTATGTAATTTTCTAAAAATCCCTAGCAGAATTTTCATATTTGGAAACCTAAAAGGGGCTACACACGATCAAATTCAAATTTTACAAATTTACTGTTATTTACTTTTCCTTAGCAAAAGTCAACAGTCTTAATATTTAACGTATATAAAGCCATACTGACCAATCTTTGTGCAAAGTTTCATATCGATCCCTATAACGGTTTAGAAAAACGGAGGTCGAAAAGGAAGTTTAACTTTGAACGCCAATAACTTTTTTACCGTTACTCGAAACTGGAAAATTTTAACTGATGTGAGATGTACTCGTTTAGTTCTTTGATTTAAATACCCATATGTCACTCTCCGATAAAAACTACAAAAGTCGACTTTTTTCAAACGTTCGGGACACCCTGTTATCTTGTTCCTACCAACTTCTAAGGTATATGTGCCAAAGACTGTAACCATTCTACATATTCCTACCAAATTTCATGACAATCGGTTGAGCCGTTCGCGAGTTATTTAGTGAACAGACGGACGGACAGACGGACGGACAGACAAAATCGATTTCATAAGGGTTTTTTGAAAAAAAAATTTCTAAAAAACCCTAAAAAGGCCACCGAATTGTTTGGTACAAAATTTTCTTCATCTTTGGTATAGCGATTGTTCACCATAAAGCAGTAGGTAAAATGTTACAGCGTGTCAAAGTTGAAAAAACTGTTTTTCAAATCAGGTTTTTGCAAATAAGTCAATAACGGTGATTTTTCGCGCAAAAATTGATAAGAGTGGACTTGTACCTTATTGGATTCCCTACAATCCAGAAAAAAAAATTAAGTCGATACGATCAGCTGTAGCCGAGATATACCCGAAAGAAAGTGAGCATTCCGAAGTAACTATGCGTTATACTCTCATACATACTTATACATAGGTATAATTTGTTGCAGATGCAGTTAGGATGGTGAAGCTTCGGGTCGTTGCACGACATTTTGGAAAACAAGTTGGAGTGCGACCGCTGTGATCTGCGCAATTTCTGCTCAAATATTCTATTTTAACACTGTTAAAGTCTGTAGTTTGTTGACGTATACCTTCTTTTTGAGGGAAAAAAAGTCTGAAGCCATCAGAACAGGCGATTGCGGTAACCATTTTATGTTAGCATTTTTCATCATTAAATTTTCCAAAAATCTTTCCTCCTCATCGGAAAGGGACGTTTTACCCACCCGATATTTGTAATACAGTAGCGGAAATTGAAATAGGTTCACCCCCATAAAGTAAGGTTTTCCAACAACCTGGCAGTTCACTAATGGGATAAAGTACCTAATTTACCTACTTTCTTTTAATTTTGGATGGTTTATTTAGTGATGAGGGTACGTTTTTATTATTTTCTTCAGTAGAATCCTGAATATGATATACAGATCTACTTGGTTGTGGAAGGGGGACCAACGTTGGAATATCATAAATGTCATCGTAGCAATCTTCATCATTTATGTCTTCGGTTATGACTGCGACATTTGAGAATATTTTGCCACAACACGTTCTACAGATATTGGTACATGTGAGTCCAGCCTTCTTACAACCACATGCTGTCCCACAGTTTTTTTACAAGAGCACGAAATAATATTTAATAGGTATGAAGGGATAATTTCTCCCGAAATCATCACAGGCTCCAATCCCACCTGGGTGCGCTTCCAGCCCAAGTTTTCTGGATTTAAAACGTTGCCGAGCCATGTCTGTATTTGGTGGTACGCTCGTAAGGAATGATGATCAGCGGCTGATTCGGTGGAAGGCAAAGCAGCAAGATTAGCTTTAATTTTCGTTCCTGCGCGAGCAAAAAGTTTGAAACGGAAATCGCTTAGTGATGTGTCGTTACGTGTACTTCCGTACAAGGCAATGAAAACATTCTTTCCGATAGTGCATATAGTGTTTGCATCTGAGCACTCTGCTTTAAAAACCTCGAGCGATTATAAAACGTGAGTATGTTCCTTCTTCTTTAAAAAGGAGAGATGCCTACTTTTTCCATATCTAAAAACGGCCGAAGTCGTATCACACCCTGTGAAGGCGTGAAGAAAAAGTATATCCTCTGAAAGAGTTTGGTGTTTTAAACCTGTTGATGAATACAAAATTGTATTTTCGGATCCTCGCTCCATTTTTTAAAATAGACGCTCTAGACATGATATCCAATACCTGACAATATAACCAGCAGATCAACGTCTTCTCCAAAGATGAAAATTGAGTCAAACCTGGACGACATGCCTAAAGCCGTTTGAACAATTTGTGTATCCGCATCCTCTTCAGCCTGGGATACAAAGAAACCATGATTCGTTAAACAATTTTGCAGTATATCAACAAATCCTTTCTTTTTTCTTTAATTGACCAACAATGCCTCCTGCTTCATACCTCTGAAGATTGTGGTCAAAAATAAATTCAGCTGACTGTTGAATTTTTTAATTTTCCAACATGATTGATGCATTAGAACACTATTCACATTTCCCAAAATTTCTTCATGCTCCCTAGACCACGTTCAATGCATCTCTCAATCAATGTACGGATACAACGTCACCTTCGTTTAAGGATTTTGCACAAACAAAACAAAAACTCATGGCGAAACTAAACAAACAAACAAAACTATTTCGAAAAAAAAAGAAGTTTGTCAAATTGACTTTCATTTTCAAAAATACCGCTAATGGAGTCACTGTTCGCAAGCGTGTCGCGTAATGAACATATCTCTATCTATATCTGCAGCGAAAGACAACTGGCCGCCAAGTAAAGCCCAACTGAATGTTGGTACATACTAGGGATATCAAAAACCGGACGGTTAGTCCGAAAACCGGTACTTTCAGAACGGTTAACCATTTTTTTCGGTTTTTTCCTCCTCCCGGTTTTAACCAGGACGGTTGTTTGTCCATCCGGTTAAAACCGGGACAAAAATTCTTTCCAAATTTATACAATTTTTTATATTTTCTTGATTTTTCCGTATGCAATTCTATTACTTGTCCCCAATGAAAAATTTCGTTTCCAAGTTTCAGCCCTTAAACATATTTTCGAACACTCTCCTTATTGCTATTACTCGTAGAACCATCGCTTCGTCAAATTACTTCTCCTTGTAGCTTTGATTTAATTTTGCATACGATACGAACTATAGCAATACGAGTGTGTATGCATGTTTTTACTAGATTTCTAAGCAAATCAATGAAAAGATTCGGTTAGCCGGAAAACCGGTACTTTGAGACCGGTTAAAACTGGACGGTCTGACCTGACCGGCTTTGCAAAAAAAAAAAACGGAAATAACCGAAAATCGGGTTATGGGCCGGTTTTTGACATCCCTAGTACATACCCGTAGAATGTATTGCTATCTCAGATCGTCGACTTTCTCTTGGGCATATCTCGGTTGTGGATGATCGTATCGATTTAATTTATTTTCTGGATTGTAGGGAATTCAATAAGCTACAACCTACAAGTAAACTATGATTAATTATTTAGTGAAAATTCACCGTTATGGACTTATTTGCAAAAAACTGATGAACAAAACGGGTTTTTCCACTTTGACACGCTGTAGCATTTTATCTACTGCTTTGAGATGAACAGTCAGTATTTAAAAGATTAAGGCAATTTTGTACCGAACAATTTAGTGTCTTTCTTTTGAAAGTCCAACCATCAGGAGCGGAGATATACACAAAAAACCCAAACAAGACAAAAACCCTGATAAGTACCGTTAGAAAATTCTCCAAGTGGTGCAAACTTAAATTTAAGCTTTAGGACTAAGCCCCTACCGATTTCTAAAATAATCTCAGACAGTGCCTGGCATGCACTCAGATTTTACCAAACGCCTGGAGTATATGTATTTGATAGTGCATATTTGGTCCATAAATGCATATTTTGCATATAAATGCATAAAAGCATTTTTTTCATATTTTTTTTGCATATTTTAGCATTTTATTTGCATATTTCTAAGATTATACGAAAAAAACCCCGAACATTTAATGCACGGAACCCAATTAAACGTCCTATGTAAAATAATTAGAAAAGTATTAAATGAGAATGTTGAATTGTCTATCTTTTTAAAGGCATTCGATAACGTTACATAGGTCCATGATTCAAATTTAGATGACGATTGTTTACCAATAAATAGCATCGCATTGGCTGCATTCATCGAAATTCACCGGAAAAACACTGGAAATGCTACAAGAATAGCCCGCCACCGAACTTTTTCTCCGCAAAAATCCCGCATGCGAAATGAGAATCTAATTGGACAAGAGCTTTCCTCCTACATTTTTCGTTCGCTGAATGAACTTTTTGAATAGATTATAGTATTTTCAAGAATTGAATACATATAGTATTTTTCAACACAAGGAATTTTGGTTATCGGAAAAAAGTACCGTTGAATAAAAGAAAAAAATCCATTCAAAGTTGAGTCAAGTGTTTTATTTTGAAGGTTTATGTGACCAGTGCAAAGAACAGCGTATAAAAAACGTATTTTTCTGTGTATTGACAGCTTCGAAGAGTATTCACTATAGTTAAGCCTTTCAGCGAGCCAAAAGTTTCGCTTTCCAATAAACTCAAGGAATATTCAAGATTATGGCCCATTCTCTCGTAGATCTTATAGAATGGTTAGTCTTATCGCCTAGAGAAGACACACACAATATTCAAAAAGCTTCTCCATTATATTGAATTGATTTTTTGTTAATTTTGCATAGTTATGTTATCTTTTGCTTATTTACGCTGTTGGATGAAAGTGCGCAATGATTTTCTCAATCTAAGATGATGGCTTAACCAAGCAAAATATGGCGTAGCTATGCAAAATAAACAAAAATTCCATTCAATAAAATGGAAAAGCTTTCTGAATATGGTTTGTGTCTTCTCTACGCGATAAGACAGCCGACAGGTACTGAATAAGAGCTATCAGAAACCCGGCCTATATGGCTCAGTAATGTTGTGTAAAATCTGTAACAAAACCATTTCCGGCGAAAATAAATTTCTAATAGAACAACATTTATGTAAATAGTGCAAAACACAAACAATTAGAAGTAAGCACGCCGTCAACAAGTTCACAGCAACAATTTATCGCGGAATCTTTTCAAGATTCTAACGAAGAGTTTAACAAGGACGTATGCGAAATTATGGCGTCTTGCGATATTCACCTTTATAAATTGCGCAATAAAAAATTCGTATCGTTTCTGGAGAAATATACTGGCAAGTCGATTATGTTGATAAATTATACCAGGAGATAAATAAACAAATTCAGCAAACCGTTGAATCAAAAAAAGGTATGGATATCTATTGATGAAACTGCAGATTCCGCTGGACGTTGCATCGCGAATGTCATAGTCGGACTTCTAGACGAAAACGAGGATGTTGCGAAAAAGAAATTTTTATTATCGTCAACAGAAATGGAAACAGTCAACCATTCGACAATTTCCCGTTTGTTTATAGACAGTGTGAAATTGTTGGGAGATAATTTTGATTCCGAAAATATATTATTATTTGTGACCGATGCTGCTAGCTATATGAAGAAGGCAGCAGATGCGATACGTGTGATATATCCAAAAATTATTCATGTGACATGTTTAGCTCACGGCTTGCATCAACGTCATCTAGATATATCATAGCCGCAACTCAGCTGTACAATGACGTCATGGATCCGTATTGAATTGTTCGTCGAACACGGGCAAACAACAACAATGTCATAAGAGGCAACAACAATGCAATGCAATTTCAACTGCGGATTTGACGTTTACGAGTCTACATTGCGGCCTTAATATATAGACGGCGGTGCTTGCATCGCATTTGCGAACATATTCGGTCCGAATCAGGGACGTAGCCAGGGGAGGGGTCCAGGGGGTCCGGACCCTCCCGAAATTATTTTAATAGGCTTCTTAAACTTAACTTCCCAAAGTGCTTCCAGTTTATTCATTCCTAGAATGTTGTTAGAATTAGATTGTAGGTATGTAAGCTTGCAGTCAGAGAAATTGTGCCATCTGGACGACACAACCAATTTGAAAAGCGTAAAAAAGGTGGCCCAAGATTGGGCCCGGATTTACCATATGGGCAACCTGAGCAACTGCCCGGGCAGCAAATTTTTGCACCGTTTCGTTGATTTTAAATTCTAAGGAAAGGGCATTTTGAAAACTTAAGGAACAGCTGACATAATAAAATTTAATTTCTTCCCTTCGATTTACTGTAGCTAAGAGTACTCGTCTCAATCCAGGGTGAATAATTGCACCCTCACCCCAAATTGTGATGTGACTCGGCCTTCAAAATTTAAAACGAGCTAGAAACATTCACTGGAATACTGGTGGCGGTAAGTTCGGTTAGGCTAGGAATAGAACACATCTTTGCAACGCATTGACTCCACTTTAAACAAGGGCATATACGAGTACTAAGTGTCTATTTTTATATAGGAAGCCTAGAGGAGCTTTTGGGTGTATCACTCAAGGAACTTCTGCATCTACATTAAATGTTGGACATGTTTTTTAATACACAAATACTTGGCCACGAGCTCTTGATTTAACGACTACTTGCCTCCCCCCGATTGGAAGAAAATGTTTGGTCATGTCGATACTTCGGAAAGTCAAGTCAAGTGCAATATGTACACACATTGTATGAGTAAAAGTTGATTCGGCAGGGTTGATTTTTCTATTTTGAAATTAAATGTCAAAACCTTTTTCCACTTATCCAATAGCTCGAGAATTCAATGCTTTTCTCACGTGGTAGACATATTAACCCCGATAAATTTTACTTCACATAGTCCTAACACAAAGCAATTTATAGAAATGTTGGAAGTAAAGACATCGTCCACTTGAGTGGGTTGCAATTTTCCATCCATTCCTCCTCGATTTTGACATATTCGACATTTGTAATCAATGTCAAGGTTGAATTCCTCTTTTCAATGGTGCAAATATGCCAAGTTTCAATTGTTAAGAGGACGAAGAATACGAAAATTGAAACAATCTGGACAGGCCAAATAAAAGCTAAATAAATTGGGTGCTTCCATTTTCGATTTTTTGTTTTAACATATGTTTTTCACCAAAAAAGCGGGTTAATTGCATTATAGAGGGTGTTTATTTTAAGAATGATAGAACTTCAAATTTAAAAAAAGACAAAATATTAACTTTTAGTAATTTTTTTCTTTATTGGAATAATAAATGTCAGACATTTAACATTTAAAAACGATTTCAGGCATATGGCCACCGCAGTTGTTCTCGACGAAGCCGTGTGTCACCAATAACGCGAACAATGTTGGCCTCCAAGGCGTCAATTGTTGCTATGGTTTATCAGAATAAACCTGTGATTTACCGTAACCCCACAGGAAATAATCGAGAGGTGTTAAATCGCATGACCTTGAAGGCCAATTGACAGGCCCATTTCTTGAAATCAACTTATCACCAAATTTTGATTTTAATGATGGTTGATTTTTTTTATGGTTTCGTCGACGTGTTGGTGTTATTGCATCATTTAGAGAGTACGTCGTACGAAATCTATTCAAAATTCGACGGTTGGCTTGCTCAGATGGACGATTATGTATACCATAAAAAGTCGTCTATTTGCGCAAATCAACGACTGATTTTCGAAGTTAATTTTGATAATTTGGAAGCGTTGTTCAGGCGTGAGCCTAACATTATGACTTGTCAGAGTATACTAAAATAAGTAACAAAAAAATTTGATTCAAATGTAATATTTTGTGTGTGTTTTTTTTTCAATTTGAAGTTCTATCCTTAAAAAAAACACCTTTTATAACGGAAACCGTAAAAAAAGTCAAAATGTCGTGTCACCTTCAAAAATCCGCGTAAGCCCTATAGTAAAATTGAAATTTCTTACGAAAAATAGAATGGAGGAAATAGTAAACTAGCAAATTGTATTTGTTGGGTAATTGGTAATTTATTCATGTTTTCAAAAAACGATCGACAATGCAAAAGCAACCTCAGAAATTAACGAGTTATTTGAAAAACACTTAACACATCACAATGTAAAATCGAATGTATAATTAGAGCACATCGTTTCAGTTTTCAAGTCGTCATTGGAATTTTAATGCTTTTTGAAACAATTTGGGCGGGTATCCAGGTCCCTTGGAGCTCTCCCTTGACTGAAATTTTCATTTCACAGAGGATCGCCAGCAGTTTCCTTTCTCTGTGCATACTACATACTACTATGTACTTCCAAGATTAACCAGTGGCGGACGGCGACTACAGCTCAGGAGCGCCATTCAGGCTAAATACGGACTTTAGTCCTTCATAATGGAAACTTTGGCATATTTCATAAGTCTCCAAAATTTGAAATAAAATATTTTCCCTGTAAAAATGAAGTCGCTACGCGAGCCCAAGCATACTTTCCATAGTTCTTGACTGTTGTTTGTAATGCTTTAATTTTTAGGTAAGGTAAATTAATACATAGCGCAATAGAGTTTCGTCAAACCTTATAAAGTGAAAAATGTCGTATAGCACGAATTCTTTAAGCAACCCTAGGGTTGTTGCTTCTTACTGAACCGGAGAGGCCTTTGGTTGAAGGCGTGGCACTGTTTGCTTCTGATGATAGCGGGCAATTAAGTCCTATGCATGCTTGCTATCGTGCTCCTTCAGGCTCGTCAAGTAATAAAATTGGATTCGACACAGGAACAGTCGGACAGGAGGCATGTGCTGCAACGGGGCAACGCCGAAACTAGTTTCCACAGTTAAAAAAAAAATATTTTTAATATTGTCAGAATTTCTGAAACCGAGTATCGGACCCCTCCCGAAACAAAATCCTGGCTACGTCCCTGGTCCGAATATCCATTATTGGATCGACAGGGATTTACCTCCACAAATTTGAATCAATTTATTGTTATTTATTGCAACAATTCGCTTTAGTTTGTTTCTTTGACTTAACGATCAAAAATTCCATGAATAAAATTTATTTCTTATTGGAAAAAATGTTATTTATAAGAGCATGTTTTTTAATTTTATCGTCATATTTTACTATTTTAAGGGCATATTTGACAATTTTAAGAACATATTTTAGGCGCCTAAAATTATGTTTTTTAGAGCATATATTGGTGGCCCTAGTAAATTTGTATCGCTGAGAAGCTGCCGAATTTGTGGACCGTCAAATACTCCAGCCTTTATTTTCTCGTATGATAGCACAGGAAGGGCCGACAGCATATATTTAAAATAATTTCCTTCTGTTGGTAAGGCTTTTACAAATTGTTTCGCCAGGCCTAGTTTTATATGCAACAGCGGGAAAATGTTTTTTTCGATCCACAAGCGGTTCATGAACAATATTTTGATCACCAGCCTTCAGATCAGATCTGACGTATAGGGGAAAAACGGACTGCATTTTTGGAATCAGCGAGGCCGTTTTATTATAAATTAGGTGCAAGATTCAAAAAAACAGAAAAAAGTGTTAAAATTGTTCTCCTGTGTAATGATTAAGCTACTGTTTCAGATCTCTCCCTTTTCATATCGCTGATTGGCACAACAAAAACTGATCACTTAATCTGTCAGATGCATTGCGCCCGCCCGAAGGTTGAAGAAGAAGGAACATACTCGCGTTTTACAATCGCTCCAGGTTTTTAAAGCAGAGTGCTCAGATGCAAACACTATACCTATGCACTATCGGAAAGAATATTTTGATTGCCTTGTACGGAGGTATACACGTAACGACACATCACTAAGCGATTTCCGCTTCAACTTTTTGCTCGCGCAGGAGCGAAAATTAAAGAGGATCTTGCTGCTTTGCCTCCCACCGAATCAGCCGCAGATCATCATTCCTTACGAACGCACCACCAAATACAGATTCGGCAAGGTTTTAAAACCAGAAAACTTGCGCTGGAAGCGAACCCAGGTGGGATTGGAGCCTGTGATGATTTCGGGAGAAATCATCCCTTCATACCTCTTAAATATTATTTCGTGCCCTTGTAATAAAAACTGTGGGACAGCATGTGGTTGTAGGAAGGCCGGGCTCGCATGTACCAATATCTGTAGAACTTGTTGTGGGAAAATATGCTCAAATGTCGCAGTCATATATATATCGGTGTAAATATTCATTAGTTCAATGAACAAATTCATTGCTTCCGGGTACCTTTTTTTTCAGTGTATAGTGCGTGCAACATTATATATACTCCGAAATGATAACGTAACGTTGACTCTTAATTGTCTATAAACGGCTGAGTTAACGCACCATGGCCCCACATGGGGCTATACGATACTGCAGGGCCGGATTTACCCTCTGTAGCGCCCCTGGGCAGTAGTCCAGTTGCCGCCCTCCGTCACTAGTTTAAGCTGAAAGTAGATCAGTCGCATTCATGGGAGGTGTACAATACTTTGGTTTCCGGCGTTGCAGTTAATTTACACCTTAGAAAGGTGTTTGTACTGAACTTCTAATCAAAGTTAATGTTCAGAAGTATAGACACTCCATTTTAGGTAAAATTAGACGCTCATGGAGGAGCGGATACTGCTGAGAGCTCATAAGAGTATTTGAAAAAAATATGATAAATTTACGCATTGGATGTATAAGCAACCCTTAATACTGGAAAGATAATTCGATTCCTTAGAGCTGGGAATATAAAACTAAATAAATACACTCGGTGCCAAAAACGGGCACTTTTTTATTCGATATTTATTATTTGATTATCGCGAAAGGTCTTGACGCCCTAGGAGCGAATCTAAACTCTTTTTTCGCGGGGTGACCCCCGTTCTCCCGCTACGGCCCACTAAACTGATTGTTTTCAGTACGGGATGATTTTCAGTAACGTTTAGTTAAGTCAATCCAAAGGTCTCGACTCCCAAACAATGGATATTAAGTCTTTTTTCTCTTAGTCACAACCGTCACACTCCAGCTGCAGTCCCACGAAATGGTCGTTTTCAATACTTAATGAAACCAGTCCGAAATTTCAGTCGTGCAAGAAAATGATTTGTTTCACAAATGTGCAAATATGTACCTGTAGGAGCTAAATGGTTAAGAATTGGGGTATGTTCCGTACAACTTTTTTGCTGGAAATCACATGAGGAATCATATATTCCGGTGGGTTTATGCGGTAGTTTCCGGACACCCTGTATAGTTAATTCTGATTACGGCCAAAGCCTTGTTAATTCGATACAATACTCACATTACAAGCTTAATAATTAAACTCGTTAAAAACTAAAAAAAAATAAAATATTTTTGAATCTTATATTATATGTATCTATTATTATTTTCTTTTTAGGTAAAATGTATGCAGTAATAGCCAGACGACATGGTAAAATTTTATCCAGTGACTTGACTCAAGGTAGCGACAACTTTGCCGTAACGGCAGTATTGCCCGTCATTGAATCATTTAATTTTGTTCAAGAGATTCGAAAGCAAACTTCTGGATTGGCGTGTCCACAACTCGTATTCAGTCATTGGGAGGTAACAAATTTAATTTACATATTTTCACTTTGCTGTTGTTAAAATTGAACCACTTGTAATTCCATTTACAGATAATTGATATTGATCCTTTCTGGATACCATCAACCGAAGAAGAGTATCTGCATTTTGGCGAGAAAGCCGATTCGGCTAATCAAGCGAAAAAATATATGGACAGTGTACGAAAACGCAAGGGATTGGCCGTTGAAGAGAAGATTGTTGAACATGCCGAAAAGCAGAGAACATTGTCAAAGAATAAGTAAAAAATGTTCTGCACAAAATGGTTATGAAGTTGGTTAGAAAAAAATAAAATCGTATTTTTTTTAATTAGATTTGTGTTGTTGATTGATCCAGGTTGTTGTTGTATCGGTGCATCGCTCTGCATTCCTGTGGATGTGCTCTAAGTTTCGTCGTCGTTCTCGCCTATTGTCTCAAGCGACAAGAACGTAGCATCTGCAATAGCGTTGTCCCATAACGCCCTCGGAGTGAGGTTAGTGGGTGCAGCGGGGCATTGAAATAGGTGATGCACATCGTGAGGCGCACCACCGCAGTTCGGACTATCCTATTCCGGGTCTATTCGAGATAGGTACGAATTGAGGTGTGAACAAAAAACCGACCTAGGCTGGGCTAGTGTCACTCTTGTTCTTGTGGCTCACGAGAGCCTAGTCTCCTCAGGCGATATGGGTGGTGGGGGCACGTAGAGGACTGTATTCGGACCTAATCTCCCTATTGACCGATTCACAATGGTTGTGTGAATATTTACGATGGCCGCATGGTATGCTGTGTTATCAAATATATCGGGAGGTACCCGTTTGTATCTCTGGATGTCTCTCTCGATATCTCTGATTCCACTCCTGACATGTCTTGGAGGGTGAGTATTGTCCATGAGATGATGGTTTGGGTGATCCTCTCGATAGGAACCGACCAGATATTGTAAAGAAAGGAGGAGATAATGATCAAGCACTGGTAACATGCTGGTTTCTTGATGAAGATGATCCTGGGACGAAATAAGGTGACAACCTGTAGCGATACGTAGAGTTTGTGACACAAACGGTTTGTGACCGCACCGGTACATAGCTAGGAATTGCTCTACCTATCGCTTTGTAGGTGACCAACATAGTTTCTTTCTCCTCGAGCCAGGAGCTCCCGGCTAGTGCCTTTAGGACATTGTTTCTACTGTGCATTCTGTCGACTAAGTCTGTGACGTGATCTTTCTACTTCATCATGGTGTCTAGATGGACACCAAGGATCTTGGGGTTGGTTACAGTAGCATGCTTACCATAGTACGGATCCCAAGCACCTCCGAAAATTCCTGCGTCCAGGTGGTGAGAAGAGTTGCAGTACCTTTAGACGGCGAAATGACTAGGTTGTCGATATTGAAAAACTCCACCAGTTTCTCAATATAGTCATTCAGTCGAGCACACATGCCATTTAAATCATTCCCCGTGGTGAGTACGGTGCAATCGTCGGCATAGGAAATTAGTTCGATACCTTCCGGGGGTGTAGGAAGGCTAGACAGGTAGATGTTAAACAATGTAGGAGAGAGTACGCTACCCCGTGGAACTACCTGCTGAATTTTACTATGCTCTGAGCAACTGCCTCGAAACTCTGTATAGGAATTCCTCTCAACTAGATAGTTGGCAATCCACCTAACCTCTTGTGCAGGAATATGCATATTAAGAAGATCGGCCAACAACGCAGAGTGAATGACCGTGTCGAATGGTTTCGACAGGCCAAGCGCCACTAGGACAAGACTGTTTCTGGTTGAGGCCATTGTGGATGCAATGGGTTATCATTCGATTTTTTCTTCTTGTAATTAATTATGGTAATTATGGTGCTATGCATCTTCCTGAAGCCATGCTGGTGAGAAGCTAGCTCAGCATGCGATACAACGGTGGGGGGGATGAGTGTTTCGAGCATCTTTGCAACGGCTGATAGAATTGTGATTGGACGGTAGGATTCGGCGCGCTTTTACCGGGGGATGATTCGCCCCTTTTTCCAGGATTCAGGGATGAAAAGCGTGGATATGGACAAGTTGAAAGCCATTGTTAGGTATTTGATGGCCGGAAGATCTAGGTGTTTCAGCATGACCATTGAAATGCCATCTGGTCCAGTGGCCTTTGATTTTCTCGCATTATTGATTGCTGCTGAAACTTGCTTCGCTGTATAGGTGGGGATGATGTCAACCGTTCGGTTGCGAATCCTTCGTTTTATATTGCAGTTGAGCATCTTGGTCTTGGGGTGTTCAATGAATTGTTTATTGAACAAGCTCGCGCAAAGATTTGGATTTGCAGTGGTTTTCTTACCGAATCTAATGGCTACACTGCCCTTGTTTTTGGTTGGATGAGACAGGGCGCGGACCGTAGCCCATAGTTTGCTGACACCTTGTGAGAGGTCGCAGCTATCCAGATGCTCCTTCCATTTCTCTTTTTTATAGGTGTTAATTTGTCGATTTATTTCGGAGTTTAGCTCCTGAATTCTGGGGTCTGCCGGATTTGCGCGTCTTATGTTGTCCCGTTCGTCGGCTAACCTTGCGGCAGTAGTTGGGAAATATGGCCGAACTTTGCGGATACGCCCTGCCTGAATGAAGCGAGCTGCCGCTTTGACAATGACGTTCCTATAGTCTTTTCGGCTTCCCTAGCGTTCGTTTTAGTAGGTATCGCGGCGAACTTCGTCGTAGTGAACGCAGTCAAACCCTCCCAAATTGCCTTTTGTGGTTGATAAACGTACGCCGTTCTGACGTCGTCAGTTCGGCTGGTTTATCAATATATGGAGGTGATCGGATTGGAGAGACGTGGTTGTCTCCCATCGGGTTTCACTTATCAAACTGGCACTCGCAATAGTGATTCCAGGAGAACTATGGCAGGCGCCAGTGACGCGTGTAGATGAAATTCCATTGAGTGCGCAGAAGTATATGGGTCTAATTTGGTCGCGATGTCTATACCTCTGGCATCATTACCGAGGAGAGAGTACCAGAGTTCGTGATGGGCGTTAAAGTCGCCAAGTAGGATCCTATGCTGTCCTGTGAGGAGTGGACCAATTTCGAACTTATAGCAAGAGCCACAGCTGGATGCTGGTGGAACATAGATGTTTATAAGTTCGATATTGGTATTGCCAGATTTAACGGCAATAGCTTGCATTTCCGCCGTGCCGTCGTTGAAACGAAGATTTAATATACTGTATTGCATGGTTCTGTGTATATGGAATGCGAGCCCTCCTTCTGGATTAGGACCCTGCTTGCCGACTCTATCGCGCTTCAAAAGTATGTAATCGGGAGTGGAAGGTTGGAGCTTGTCTCCTGAAATGCCGCTATCAGAATTCTCCGTGTACTCATTGCAGTTAAACTGCAATATGGTGAGTGGGGTGTACACTGCTGCTAGAGGTGTAGGTGTTAGACTTGAGCGAATATACCATGTTCTATTGTTGGTGGCGGTGGTGGAGGATTGATTTGAGAGCTGGGGCCAGGAATGGCCCGAGATGGTGGTGGACCAGTAGCTTGTGAGCTAGGGCCTGGGGTGGCTGATTGCCAACCCGCGTGAAAACACCCTGGAGCAACAAAGGACAACTCGTCATAATGATTCATTTTTCTTAGGCCTAAGCAGTAGAAATGACACCATTCTCCGCAGCAGGTACACTTCAAGGACCGGGCATTCTCGAAGATACGTGTCGGTTGCATACACAACAGATGTAGATTTTGGGACCTGGATTGGTCTCGATGCCGTCGCAGATTAAGAGAACTGAGAGCAACCGCGCTGAGATGAAATGCACCGAATTTGACAAAAAAGCGTAGAACACATCCGAAACATACACATCCCTCCTGCATCGAACCTTCATGGCTCTTGGCAGGGAGGGGTCTTTTGGCAACTCTTGGCCGTTTCTTTTGAAACGGGTGTGGTCCGCCCAAAGAGGCTTGAAAATCCCGTGTGACAGCAAGCTGCCATCGCGAATAGTCGCCAGTAGGACCACACGAGTATTTCTTCTTCCGTGATTCTTATACCGGCGTGTCGCGTATGACGATTAGTTGCGAATAATAAGATAGAAATAGGCCAAAACTTGACAATAAAAAATCAATTAACTATCACTATTTCTTGCCGCTGGATGATGGTTACTGAATATTAGAAAAGACAAGCTATTTAAAAAAAATAATTTGTGTATTATTATAATACATTGGAAGGTAATCTATAAAAATCTTAAAAGATTCAACTACATACTATTTTTTTTCTACTTTTTTAGCCACTTACAATAATTTAGCGTCTAATAAATAATTTGATTAAATTTTCCGCCCTAAATTAATCCTTGAGTATTGTCTATGAATTTTACCCTATAAATCGAACATTACGTAAGTGTTGAAAATTATTATTCGACAACTAAGTTTCCCGGACAGTTCGAACAATTGTTTCTTCGTTCTAGTTACACACCACTACTGCACATGCTATCAACATTTTTTGCTGCATTCAGATTGTTTTAAATAGTTTGTTCGAACTTTTTGTACACCATTAGGTAAAAGTGCAGTAGTGTCTTTTGTCTCAGTTCGTCGACGGTTCTGTAATAAGAGAATCACGCTTTTCGGTTACGGGAACTGTTATGGCACCACCTTTCGATAGTAGATGAATAATTCTATAAAAAATGAATATTTAAATTTAAAACAAATTCGTGCATATCTAAAAACCCAAACAACTTACAGAGCCAACACAAACACGCCACATTGTGTTCCAATTGTCAGCAAAAAGATTCCTCCAAATGTTCCAATAGTTGCATTATACGTTTGTGTGTACAGGACACTACTGATAAAAGGCGTTGCATTATCACACACCGACAGCAGAGCGAACATTTTTCCTCTTTCCGTCACGTGAACATTTTTCGAGACCATCGATCGAATTACGGGTGCCGTAATTGGACCTATACTCGATATCAAACTTCCGGAATAGAAAACCCAAGGCACGTCGGCCAACATATAAACGATTCGCGCCACAGCGTGAGCTGTCGATCCGATGAACATGATAACCTGGAATTGAAGATGGCCAGTTACAATTTTTAGATTTCAAATAACTGCCGAGATTCATTTACCGTATCCTTTAATTTCAGCACACGATTCATAAGTGGCATACAAACAATGGTCATCAGGCAGTAGGCACTTGATTGGAACGTTTTAAAATGACTGTACTCGGTGATGCCCCAGTCAAATTTCAGTTGCGTGTAGAGAAAGAGAAATGGTTTTTCGTCACGTTGGAACGTATAGAGTGCCATCATTCCAAGGAATATGAACAAGAATATTCGACCATAGCCATCACGTTTTTTCACAAGAATTCGGAACGAATCGACGACATGTTGCTTGTCGAAAAAGTCGGGGAAGAATCGGCAGATACTAAGTTCGCGAAGAGATTGTTGTCTTTCGGTGGTTTGCCACTAAAAATATTGACATCATCAACAATATTAGGCAAAAACCCTAAATTCTAAATTATTAACACCTTACCTTGAGACAAATTAAGGAATAGATGATTGCCAATATCAAAAGGCTGACATTAATGGTGAACATGTAGGCGTAAGAGTTGTTTAGAACGTAATTGAAGAGATATGATCCTTTAGAAATGAAAACAAATATAATTTTATTTTAATATTTAGAATTAATTGATTCTTTAACTGGAGTCGTACCTAGTGCTACTCCAGTTGGAATTGTGAGGAGGTAACAAATTTCCAAGATGGCCACTCGAATGGTTCTATCAGCGATCGATGAAATGTCCGATATGTAGGCGAAGCAAGATGAGAAGATGGCCAGATCGGCACCAGTCAAGGCACATGGAATTGTTGCTGTATATAAAATATATTCAACTGGCCACGCTGCTGTAATAGAGAAGTAAGTAATTAAAAAGATTTTTTAAATGTAAGTATTATTTCGCTTATCATTAGGGTGCTAACTCCTACCGGATTGTTACTAGTTTTAAGTCGATTGTGTTGTTTTTGTAGCCGTGCAGAAAGGCGTGAACCGCTGTGCATGTCTGTGGATGTACTCTAAGTTTCGTCTTCGTTCTCGCCTATTGTCTCAAGCGAAAAGAACGTAACATCAATAGGGTTGTCCCATAACGCTCGGAGTGAGGACAGTGGGTGTAGCGGGGTATCGGAACAATTGGTCCACATTGTGAGGCGCATCGCCGCAACTCGGACAAATGTTCTGGATGTCCGGGTCTATTCGAGATAGGTAGGAGTTGAGACGCGAACACCAGCCTGACTTAAGCTGGGCTAGTGTCGATCTTGTGGCTTTCGGGAGCCTAGTCTCCTCAGGTGAAATAGGTGGTGGAGCGCTGAGAGGACTCTATTCATATCTAATCTTCCTATTGACCGATTCACAACGATAGAGTGAATATGTGCTATAGCCGCATGATATGCTGTGTTACGTCGATTAATAGCACAGGCCCACTGGCTTGCTGCGAATCCCTTTGGATTCACTCCTCTACAATCTATGTCGATTATAATTTGGATTGATTGCCAGTGGGATAGCATTGCTAGGCACCGACGAAGTCAGAAAAAAATCAGATGCTTCTTCTTTTTAGCGATACAAAAAAGTGTGACACCGCTGCATTTATGTGAACTCGATTACGGTTGGTCATCGTTCTCGTCCGTGGTATTCAGGGACAAAAACCTACTTACATCGAGGAATTGAAACAAATGATCCAACAACATGAGGGACAGTTGGGTATATGCGACAACGATTGGACAGGCAAGAGCCCGATTGAAATTGAGGTAATGTCACTCTGATTGCTGTTGAGAGTCTGATCTCCTCAAACGAGATACGCGAAAGCGCTGTACCTGTACTCGCAATAGACCGACTCGTTTTTAAACTGTAAATCGCTGCACTGGTGGCTCGGTAGGTTTCTTCATCGAAAAGGTTTCGGTTTTATTCCTGAACCTCTCTCTCAAGGTCTCGTAGACGCCTGATATATCGTGATGGAGGAATTCTTTCCACGAGATAATGATTCGGATGATCCTCTCGATAGCAACCGACAAGATATTGTCTTGAGTGTAAGCGAGTGTAGCATCAATTGACACTGACACCTTCATTTTGGATTCTGAATTCTGCCGCTGCTTGAGCAATGTCGTTCCTAATCAAGACCTAAGTCCTCAGGGTGTTATGCGACCCATGCATATTGGTGGAAGGTATCCAGGCGCGTCCCTGGACATCACTAAAGAAGCAGCCGGATATCTAGCGTCTGCGATACAAGCTAGCATTGCTGCACCATGCACAACTCTGGTGTGATGGGCGTTTGTTTCCCTGTCTACTCGTAGGAAGTCAATGAGCAAGAGTAACAAAAAACAAACACTAAACCGAAGACCTCTCCAAATAAAGCAGCATCTGACTCAGATGTAGATGTAGATGAGGTGTTGGGCAGCACACTCCAACAGAAGAAAATCCTATCAAGAGGAGCTCTAAGCTCTAGAGGTCTCTTCAACAACAGCCGTTGTTACAATAAGCCTCGCGACGGAATAATTTATGTAATTTATGGAGTCCAACCCCAATATACATGGTGCCATGAAGTCAGCAACGTGCGCGTCATGTACAACGGAGCCAAGGAGCAGATTTACAAATAAGTTCAACCTTCTCCGAGAGTTTCAAAAGTACCGGAGGCGGACCGCTTAAAGCACAGGAGGGACCCGGTGGAGACTGAATCTCTTGAAACCTCAAAAAGGAAGAAAGCGCAGACTCCAAAAAACAGGACAGTGGATCATCAGAAGAAGGTAGTTCAAAATCAAAACCTCCAACTGGAAGAGAACTCAAACCCAGAGAAGAAAAAGATTGTAAAATTTAAAAAGTTGAGGACAAGACCCGACGCGATGATCATTTCTCTGTCAGAATATGGCGGTGGTGATTCGGTAGACTGATATGAGGTAAGGGTTACGAGTTTGTTAGGACTGAAGCCATCGAGTATAAGAGCATTGCGGAACGGGATGAGAAAGAGATCATCGAGCTCGACAACTTCACAGGGAAGTGGTCATTGCTCTCAATCCTTTTAATTCGCCCTGGCATCGAAACCAATCCATGTCCCGAAATCTGCATTTGCTCTGTATGCAACCGATGCATCTTCGCGAATGCCAGGTCTTTGAGCTGTATCTGCTGCAGAGAATGGTGTCATTTTTACTGCTCCGGCTTAAGGAAAATGGGACAGTATGACAAGTTGTCTTTTGTTGCTCCGGGGTGTCTGAACGCGGGTCGCCACTTCAGGCCCCAGCTCACAAGCTAATGTTTTACGACCATCTCCGGCCATCCCTGGCCCAAGCTCACGAGCCAATACTCCACCGACGTCACCCCACCCGCAGTCAATAATACAACTAGACATACTCGCTCCAGTCTGACACATGCACCTCCCCCAGCAGTTTACACACCACTCGCCATATTGCAGTTTAACTGTAATGGCATCCGTCAGAAGATCGGTGAGATCGTCCATTTCATGAGTACACGAAGAATTCTGATAGCGGCATTTCAGGAGACAAAGCTCCAACCAACAACACCCATCGACATCCGCGGTGATTATATAATTTTGAGGCCCGATAGAGTCGGCAGGCAGGGTCCTAATCCAGGAGGAGGAGGACTTGCATTCCTAATACACAGAACCGTGCAATACAGTGTATTAGACCTACATTTTAATGACGGCACGGCGGAAATGCAAGCTATTATCGTTAAATCCGGCAATACCAATATCGAACTTATGTATCTTACAACTTACAATATCTATGTTCCACCAGCATCCAGCTGTGGCTCTGGCTATAAGTTCGATATTGGTCCGCTCCTCACAGGACAGCATAGGATCCTACTTGGCGACTTTAACGCCCATCACGAACTCTGGCACTCTCTCCTCGGTAACGATGCCGGAGGTATAGAGGCGTCCAAATTAGACCCATCAGATTTCTGCACACTGGAATTTCGTCTAAACGCGTTGTTGGCGCCTGCCATAGTTCACCTGACATAACTATGGCGACCGCCAGTCTGATAAGTGAAACCCGCTGGGAGACAATTACGTCTCTTTCCTCCGATCAGCTCCCCATCATAATAAATATTGATAAACCAGCTGAACTGACGACGTCAGAACAGCGCGTTCACGATGAAGTTTGTCGCGCTACCTACTCCAACAAACACCAGGGAAGCCAAAAAGAATATAAGGAACGTCATTGTCAAAGCGGCAGGTCGCTTCATTCCGGCAGGGCGTATCCCCAAAGTTCGGTCATATTTCCCAACCGCTGCCGCAAGCTTAGCCGACGAACGGGACAACTTCTTCTTCTTTCTTGCCTCGTTCTTTATACCGCTCCATGGCTTCGCGTTGCTCGACCTGCGGTGTAGGCACATCGCTCGTTTTGGCGGTAATTTCTCAGTATATTTCTACACCCAAGTAACAATTCGTATGCTTTAAAGAAGCACTTCATCCTGAAACATTCATATAGTAACACAAAATCAGTTTATCGTGTGACATCGCTTATATAAGTATTTTGATCCAATAAAAACTCCTTAAAACACTTTTCGGAACGCTTAAAAAGTTCTTATATAATCAATTCACGACTACATCCAATAAGACTTCGATAACACTTCTCAAAACGTTAACCTAAAAAGATGCTTCATTAAATACTTCTTGGTAGTCTTTATTGAATGGCATAAACACACATGACTGAAATCAACACACACACATGCATATAATCTTCTATAGCACTGTCGATTTCATTTTTATAGTGTGACATTCGCGTGATCATCCAATAAATTGCTCAGCGTAGTTTTATAGAAGGATGAACTTTGTGATTTTTTAAAGAATTGACACTTATGAAGTGCTCTGGAACACTACGATTCTTGAATTGAATTCATTGAAATATTGCACGAAACCAACATTTCCTCACTCATTCTTAACTTATGAATCAATTAAGATAATCTCAGCGCAGAAACTGGCTGCATTTTATTGATGAACGTGTGAATTTAATTGCTTCAACTGATTGACATATAAAGAAGAAGGTGCATTGCGGAGAAGTGTTGAGCATTTCGATAGAAGCAACGAACCACTTGTAGTGTTTACGAGCAATGCTGACTATATGTGAGGTTGGCCGAGTGGTTAAGGCGTCGGACTTGCGTACGACAGTCGCTGGTTCGACGCTGGCTGCGGGATTTTTTTTCTTTTTTTTTTCAAACGCGAGAGAGAAATGATGACATAAGACATATGATGTATGTCTCTTTCAAAGTGTAATTCAGTGCTACAATAAGGTTCAATTGGATCAAAAAACGGCGCCAAATGCCATTATTGGACTATTATTCAGTATTTATACCCTGTAAAGTGCCCCTATTATCGTTTGAAGAAAATATAGAAACTTATCAAAAAGTACTAGAGAAGTTCCAGAATGAGTGCCTCTCTAAAACCCATGTGTATGAATGTTTTGAAAAGGCCGAAAAGTTGAGGGAAAGTTGCCACATGCGCGCCACCTAGTGTCACCGATGAAAACGTAAGCGCCGTCACCGTTGAAAAACTCATTGTGGAAGACCGATGAAGTAGTGTACGCTACATGACTGGGGAGTTGGGCATAAACGCAAGTAGTATTGGGAAAATATTCATGAGCGGCTAGGCTACCGAAAATCTCAGGCAGATGAGTGCTAAAACTTCTGAATATTAAGTATAAATTCAGGCGTTCGGAAGTTTGTACACATCACAGCATTGAACAAATTGAGAAAGTTCCATTGAAAGTTTCAAAAGCTTTGAAAAAGTAAAATTGTTTGTGCGAGAATGGGTCCGTGAAAAGCCGCGAGATTTTTACGAAAAAGATATCCAAAAGCTTGCCGGGAGCTGGCGAAAATGCATACAGTGGTGTAGGGGAGACTAATTAGAAAAACTAATTTTTACCATTTGTATCTTTAAAATTGTTTTGCTTCGTTAAACCTTGAGCGTTTGGTCATAAAAAAAAGGCTTAACTTCATTCTTTATCTACGGGCTTCATGTACCTTTATATCTCCGCGATTAGCTTAGGCGAGAGCGAGAGCTAAGTTTCCGTTTAGTCCAACAATCGCCATGCGCAAAATATTTTGGGAGCTTATCCTTCACTCAACCCAAAGGGCCGATAATCGCACGGAATTATTTTTGTTTTTATAAAAAAACACAAGTCATCACGTACCTTCACGATTGATATTAGTCAAAATTTTCAAAGAAATTGTTTCCTTGAAAAAAAAGCTCTGTTTAAAGACTATTTTATTGCATTTAATGTTCCAAGCTCGCATGAAAACACGTCCATACGTCCAATAAATAAAATCAGAGTAAATAATAATTTTCGACAACAGACATTTTTTGCATATATTCCGCGCAATTTATTTTGAAGGGTTGTGTTCAGAGAAGTGTGATTTGATATTCGGATTTATCTAGTTTTGAAAAGAAAACCTCCCTTAAACCAATTCTCCATATGGGATATTTTTTATGATGTTCAGTCCCACAGAATTTAGAGAAAAATATGTTACCACCTGAATATTTTATACTGTAATCACTAAAAATTCCGTTATAATTGAAAACATTTTGGGAGGGGTCCGGACCCCATGGACCCCTCCCCTGGCTACGTGCCTGGGGTAGACCAATGTGTTGTTGTTGCTGAACGAGACAGCTTAAGACGCGCAAATCCGGCAGACCCCAGAATTCAGTAGCTAAACTCAGAACAAACAAACAAAAATAAAAATGGAACGAGCATCTCGAAAGCGGCAACCTCTCAAAAGGTGTCAGCAAACTCTGGGCTACGGTCCGGGCCCTGTCTCATTCAACCAAAGACAAGGGCAGTGAAGCCATCAGATTCTGTAAGAAAACCACCGAAAATTCGAAACTTTGCGCAAACTTGTTCAATAAGCAATTAATTGAACACCCCAAAGCCAAGATGCTCAACTGCAAAATAAAAAGAAGAATTCGTAACTGAACGGTTGACATCATCCCCACCTATACAGCGGACCAGGTTTCAGCAGCAATCAAGAACGCTAGAAGATCCAAGGCCATTTGACCAGATGGCATTTCAATGGTCATGCTGAAACATCTAGATCTTCCGGCCATCGAATACCTAACGATAGCTTTCTACTTGTCGATATCCACACTTGTCATCCCTGCAATTTGAAAAAAAGGGGCGAATCATCCCCCTTCTAAAACCCGGTAAACGCGCGAAACTCGCCGAATCCTTCCATCCAATCACAGTTTTATCAACCGTTGCAAAGACGCTCGAAGCACCCTTCCACCCCACCCTTGTATCACATGCTGAGCTAGCTTCCCACCAGCATGGCTTCAGGAAGATGCATAGTACCACAACAGCTCTGGATCTGATCACCCATCGCATACACAATGGTCTCAACCAGAAAAAGCCCTGTGACAAAACCGTCCTAGTGGCTATGTCCAAAGCTTTCGACAAGGGAATTCACTCTGCGCTGTTGGCCGATCTTCTTAATATGCATATTCCTGCACAAGAGGTAAGATGGATTTCCAATTATCTAGCTGGGAGGCAATGCTATACAGAGTTTCGAGGCAGTTGTTCAGAGCATAGGAAAATTAAGCAGGAAGTTCCACAAGGTAGCGTACTCTCTCCTTTCTCCTACATTGTTTAACATTTAAATGGCGAGCATTCCAACACCCCATAACATCGGAGGTGCAGATATAGCTAGGTGAGTAGGGTAGGCCGAAAATACGGAGATGTAAATTTCTATATGACACACATGCAAGGGAGGAGTGGAGGATGCGAGTGTCTGAGTGTCATAGACTTGGAGATATCTGCCGTAAATTGGCAGCCCCGATAACTGGCTCTTATGCTGTAATCAGAAGACTGGCGTTTTTAAGCAAGGCAATTTATGCAGTTCACATGGAGTTACAGAGTCTGAAGCGTAGACGAAAATCTGCTAATCGCGTTGATAGCTTATTCGCTGAAATTGTGCCTGCGAACCAATACTGAAAGGTAGTCCCGTAGGGCACAGTGGTGACAAAAGAGGGGTTTAGGTTTAGTCGGTAAAAATCCGAAATAACTGTATGCTGACGGTCTTTGCTACACAGCTACAGCTTGCAGTATTATTTGAAGATTTGCCATTTCTATAAGAATCAGAAAGGGAGGGTAAAGGTTTTGTTATTGCATATTTTTGTATTTCGAAAAATGGATAATTTGAAATTATTTTTCGGCCCCTATCGGCTTCGAACCATCCAGGTTCAACCATAATAGTTCAGTTTATCGCTATCTACTGCTATCTGTGAAAGGTAAGCTCCTAAAATACTTTTCAAATGCTCTATTGGAGCAATGATCTACAAAAAAAAGTAAATAGTTAATAAAGAAGCAACAATTCCGGGACTGATTGCAAAATAATCCACTAACGAATTATTTTTGCACTTTTTTATTACATATTTGTTAATGTATACACTCGGCTTAGAGAAAGCATGCGTTAGTCCAGAGTGGGCATCAGAAAATAAAAATGGCACCGTTCTCACACTATTGCAGTTCATAGTATGCGTGAAAATATTATTCAAACGTCAATTTTTTGTTTACAATTGAGAATATAAAATCCGCCTAATATTCATTACTCTCTCAAAATGCCGACGTGATATTTAACCCTTCTGTTGGCGTATATATCCAGACAGACCATTGGTACTATATCTTGATGAAAAATATCGTTCAATAATATTTTCCACCCCTTTCCATATAAATTTCAAAGGAACCGACGGCCAAAAATGCGATCAAACGTTCGGCGAAATGTAAACTATGTCTAAAGAATCGAAAAAACGGCGCATCATCGTAAGACACAGTCTGTAAACTGTTTCTAGAACCAAAATTAGACCTCTTCAAAAAATAAGATTGATTTCACAGAAGATTCAGCTACACCTTAGGCATAATAGCTCGTAGGCGGCGTCAGAAGGGATAATAATTGCATCGACAATATTTTGACATTTGCATTATTTCGTGGAGTGTAGTGTAATAAATTTGGAGTCAAACACATATGGGTTGTGTGATCACATAGCCACTCTGGACTAACGCATGGCTTGAGTTGCTATGTTTTCTCTAAGACACTCGGTATTAACTAAATAACTCCTCTTATTAACCATAAGTGTATGGTGTAGGCAAGCAATGATCGCATGCCGCATTATCAATTCTAGATAACTCAACTGACTGCTACGAACATATATTTGGCTCAGCTTGAATAATAATTTATTTTGACATAAATAAAACCTTCGAATATATCATCAATTTTCTTGATTGGCGAATGCGATTAGAAAGTCTTTTCTCGTCAGCTTTGATTTAAATTTTATATTGGTTCGATCACATTATATTATTGCTTTGATAATGCACTTCAATAAACGCAATTTGATTTCGACAGGGTGTCCCAAAAGCCAACATCAAGCCGAAGCCGAATGATCGACCTGATGCTGATGAAAACTTTTCCATACAAGCTATAACACTTATCTGATAACGATCGCTTTCGAACTTTCTATTTAACTTCAACTTGGATATCTTTTACATCGTTTGTTTACATGGAGCCACAAGTTGGCGGTTTGTGTGAATGACATTGACTTGTAAGACACCCTGTAGCAATTACTTATCAACTTAAATGTACTTACGATTCAGTGCATTAACAATAATCATAGTAGAGTAGATTAGTTTTCCGAGTAATCCCATAATTAGAGGAAATTTACGACCTCGTCTATCCGACCATGATCCCAGAAACATTGCCAAAATTATGGGAAATACTTGCGCGGCAATATTGTTCCACTGATAGAAGTTGGAGACCGTTATCTAAAAGCATAATGAGAAATCAGTAAGTTTTGGCTGTTTTTAGTTGTCTACTATAGCTTATCGGTGTACCTACTTGAACCTCTTTCTTTATGTCTGTATAGTTTTTCAAGTTGATTTCCCGGCAAATTTCGACTGGGTAGTTATGATTAACTGTACAGGCTTTGTAGACGAAAAATCCTTGTTCGACGACGGATGTTATCATGAAAGCAAACATGTAGAGGGCCATCGGTGGCTCGACACTTATGTGCTTGTACCATGGTTTGCGAATTTGTGCAAATTCCTGAAATTAAGGATGAATATCTATTTATATGAAAATGATTTGCAAAATGTAAAGTAATTCACAATTGAGAACGGCTAGGCCGATTCCGCTCAAATTCTTTTTTCAGTTGTTCGGAATAGTAGGGAGAAGGTTCTCACCAAAGGAAATTTTTTTAGAAAACGCTCCGCCCCGTCGCAATGCTGGTGTAGGGCTCATGTTAACCTAAGCTGACCATATCCTGAAGGGACCAATGCTGTACACACAATTTTGAAACTAAAACTCACACCATTCGTAATGACGAAAATCGTTCTGAAGTATATCCAGAACATCGTGGCTTGGTTGTTGCTCCTCAAGGAATAAAAGCAATGCAACAATGTCGAGGTACCACTTTTATGGTAAAGTAAGTATCATTTTCCTGTATTCCTTAATAAAGGGTTTCCCAAAAAGAGCTTTAGTGGTACGTGCACTAATTTTTAATCATTATTATGCATGTCTTATAAAATTTTTCTGAGATAGCCTGGAATTTAGGGATTTTGAGCAAAGCGGAGCGACCTTAATTTTCGGAGCGAAAGAGCGGACCGTTTTTTTGCAGTCTGGAGCGGAGCGACTTTTGCTTTGAAACTTGCTCCGCTCCGATGTCTTTAATCATAAAAATGTATAGAAATTTATCAATTGATATGCTATAGTTCCGGGATGGCTTTCCAAATGAAAACATAGAAAATTCTTTGTAAAAAATAAAAAATCCGAGAAAAAAAAAAGAATTTTTTCGACGAAATTTTTCATTTTATGGCACGATTTGATGATTTTGGACGATTTAAAGGCGAAGAATTCGTTGAGAGACTTGGAAAAGTTCGGATTATTGTGAAATTCATTGTAATAAAAAGAGGTTTTGCGTTCTTCATTATTAAGAATATCAAGATCATCCATGACTGACGCTCGTATATTTTTTAACGTAAAAAGCAGGACAAATCCACCAAAAATCGTCGTTTGGCCGGACAATGCTAGTGAAAAAGCAGGACAGAAAGAAGGACAACCAGAAACACAAATGACTCTGTAATATTTGTGAACCTTTCGAATTTGTCAGATTTTTTTGCAAACTCAATGGCTGCATTCAGCGAACGAAAAATGTAGCAGAAAAGCTCTCTTCCAATTATATTCTCATTTTGCATGAGGGCTCTTCAACTGAGAAAGAGGTCGGTGGCTGGCAATTATTGTAGCATTTCCAGTGTTTTTCCAGTAAATTTCATTCGCTGAAATCTTTCTGAATCGAAGCAGGGGTGATGACTTGAGTCTCCTATGGTATACTAAAAAAAGAGCTTCATATTTTCCTTGTTAAAGTAGGTACTAACATCGTCAGTTCACGTGAAATCCATGCAAATACTGTAAAAATGTTGATGATCGTGAAATCGAATTAGCTTGGTGGTCCGCACTTCACATGAAAGTCTCCACACCGGTTTTTGACATTTCGCCAGCGAAAATAATGCAGTTGCACTTTATTTCACAGTGAAAAGATGTTATCGACAATCAATGAAAACGCGAGTGAACATTTATCTAACATTGAGTGACTTGCTTTTTATTCACGCAATTTAAGATAATGTTCACTCGCGTTTTGCGATTGACTGTCATTATTGATGACATCTTTTCACTGTGAAATAAAGTGCAACTGCATTATTTTCGCTGGCGAAATGTCAAAAACCGGTGTGGAGACTTTCATGTGAAGTGAGTACCACCAAGCAAATTCGATTTCACGATCATCAAAATTTCTACAGTATTTGCATGGATTTCACGTGAACTGACGATGTTAGTACCCATACTCTTAGAGCGAATTGAATTCACATGCCGCTTGAATTTGGTCAACACTAAGCACGGGATGAACTCTCAAGGAGTATTAACATTGATAGGCATAATCTTTAGGGGGTGTTGTCGCCTCGTGAAAAGTGTGTCCTTATGCGAGTTGAAGTTTTTACTCAGATTCTAATAGGAAGGATGTCCGGCTTACCATCGTGCGATAATTCAAGAATGCTGTACATTTTGCTGTACGCTTCTCAATGCTGTACGATAGGTCTAAATGCTGTACTGTACAGCGAAATGCTGTACGTATGGTCAGCTTATGTTAACCAGAACCGCCAGAAACTGTTTCCTATCCTGGTATCCTGTTTCGCATAGAATTCTGATTGCTCGATTCCGGACTAGAAGATAAGAAATGAATGACAACGAAGTGGTAAAGGATGTCTTGCTGCTATAAAAGTTGCCTTTTGAACTTGCCTGAAAGAAATACAGACAACGCCCTTGGCTCATTTCTGCAACACCGAAAGAGGCCTTGGATGTAGAGGGTTTCCCAATTGGAATGATAGGATTTTGAACGCCTCTAGCAGACACATTTGAGCTACGACGTTTGACAGCTTCTGTTAGCTGTGATCAGTAAGTTTTGCCATTTCACCATGGATCGTTTCACGTTACCCCAACGGTTGGAAATTATCCAATTATTTTATCAAAATTCGAGAAGTTTTGTGGCTACTCAAAGGTGTTATCGTGCAAAACATGGCCGTCATTCTGCTCCAACTGAGCAAGCAATTCGTCGAATAGTGACAAAATTGGAAAGTGAATTTACTCTACTGGACAAGAAGCCTTCGAAACGACGTCGTAGTGCACGAACTGAAGCCGCTATAGCCGCCGTTCAAGCCAACGTTGCTGAAAATGAAAATTTGTCCGTTCCACGCCGTTCTCAGGCACTCGGTCTCTCCAGAATGACCACTTGGCGTATTTTACGATTGGATCTTGGCCTGCATCCGTATAAGATGGTATTGGCACAAGAGCTAAAGCCAAATGACCATCGTTTGCTCCGGGAATTTGCTGATCGTGCTCTTGAAGCGGTTGAAAGTGATCCGGATTTTCATCGAAAAATCATTTTTTCTGATGAGGCGCACTTTTGACTCAACGGCTTCGTTAACAAGCAGAATTGTCGCTTTTGGTGCTCGTCCAATCCCCACGTGATTAATTCTTCACCATTACATCCCGAAAAGATCACGGTATGGTGCGGATTATGGTATGGTGGAATCATCGTGCCATTCATCTTTAGGAACGCCGAAGGCCGTACCGTAACTGTGAATGGTGAGCGATATCGGGCGATGTTATCCGATTATTTCTTTCTGGAATATGATGAAATTGAAGGAGAGGACCTTTACTTTCAACAAGACGGCGCAACT
The DNA here is from genome assembly GCA_949715475.1 of Microchrysa polita. Lineage (NCBI taxonomy): Eukaryota > Metazoa > Arthropoda > Insecta > Diptera > Stratiomyidae > Microchrysa > Microchrysa polita. The sequence continues at coordinate 110,892,182 of OX454416.1, read as the reverse complement.
TGTCACACAGCAGCCGTTACGATGGATTTATTGCGCGGAAAGTTTGGGGATTCGATTATTTCTCGAAATGCCCCTTTCAATTGGCCGTCAAGATCTTGTGATTTAACGCCCCTGGATTATTTTCTCTGGGGGTATGTTAAATCCAAGGTTTATGCTAATCAGCATGCGAAAATTGATGCACTCGAAGTCAATATTCGAGACACTATTGCTGCCATTCCACCCGAAATGATCCACAGAGTCATCGAAAATTGGCTTGAACGAATTAAGGTCTGCAAGAAGAGCCGTGGTGCTCATTTATCCGATATATTGTTTAAGTCATAAATGGCAATAATATTCTACCTAATAAAAACAATCTGCACAATTTTCACTTATGTTTTTGTGTTTTATTTCATTTCAAAATCCTATCATTCCAATTGGGAAACCCTATACTTGAGAAGGCATTTGTTTGCTTCCTTCTGTTGCTAAAATAATTGTGAAAATCATCCTTGAAGGACTCACTGGGAAAGCACAATCGATGAAGAGCTAGCTGGCTGCCAATCAAGATTTCCCTGTTTTTACCATATCAACACCTTGCAGATTATTTGCAAACAATGCGCTGAGTGCAAGTCTCCACTGCACTTTCGATAATTTTAACCGGGGCTCAACATGGGGAGCGTTTCGCAGGAAAGCTATATCTGTTGTTGCTATTATTAAGGCACCTTCGATGGTGCGAGATTTTGCATTTTGCATAAAGGTAAGGTGGCTGATGATTTGAAAAGGCAAAGTAGGGTCCGACCGGGGTGCACAGTTTCGTCAATCATGTTCCTTTTCGTGTTTGGTGATTTGTTGCATGCCTCATGCACATTTGCAGCACTAAACAGACGAATTTAATGGACTCTTACATCTTATTTGCAACACCTTGACTACGCTGACAATACATGCGTTCTCTCCCAGAAGATCATGGATCTTTCTGCTATGGTGTTGAATCTGGAAAGAAAGGCTAGCAAAGTTGGGCTTAGGATCAGCACTAAAACCAAGTTGGTAAGCCCATAAAACCTAGCACCACAATTGATGCTAATGGGCGGCATATACAGTAGGTGGATGCATTTCTCTACCTAGAAAGCATTGTTGCCAAGAATAGAGGTACGGCGTGTATAGTATGTTGTCAAAAATCTGGAAAAGCAGTTATCTCAGTACCAATACCATCTTCCGCTCCCTGGTGCTCTCAGTACTATTGCATGGCAGTGCGGAGATGCGACCGATAGCCCATGATCGAGTACGATCGTGCACAGAAGTTGCTGACGCTCTATGCTCTCCTAGGAGTTAAGACAAGCACAAGGCTGTAGTAATACGCAGGGTGTCTGTCAGTCTGCGGAAGTTGGCGTTGCAATCGGAGCTTTTACTGTAAAACCATTTCAGTACATACTTTGTTTTATTTTAATTATACCCTATACCCATAAGATGGTATAGGGTATATTGTTTTTGTTACGACGATTTATGTAACACCTCAAAGGAGCCACCGGAGGTATGGCAAAGTATATATATAAATGATCAGGGTCGATCCCTGATTCGAATAAGCCATGTCCGTCTGTCTGTCTGTCCGTCCGTGTGTCTGTCAGCTCGCACGATAAGTAATGAAGCTAGCGTTTTGAAATTTAGGTCAGATGATTGTTTTGATAAAAGCTTGAATGGTATTGAAAATGGGCCAAATCGGACCAAGGGTTCCCCTACCTCCCGTACAAATGACCCCTCCGTGATAGTTTAATTCGCCCATATTTTTCAACAGAATATCGCTAGCGACCTGAAATTTTCATCAATACCTAATTGTGACATATGCTTGAAGTTGGTGCAAAGTGGAGAACGTCCGACTACCCCTACCCCTACCTCCCCTACAAAAGTTATATTCAGTAACTCGGTCTCGTTTACAAATAGGAAGCACTGAATGAATTACGGTTTATACCAATTTGTTTCATCATCATTCTCGCAGTCATAGCCAGGAAAAGTGTAGACTATAGAAAAGCCCACCCCGCGTATGTATGTGACTTACTAGAAGGTGCATTCACCCCTCTTCACACATCCTTCTGAGACAACGCACTAGTTTAGTCAACTTGGCTTGGCAACCACAATAACCATTAAGGTCGATCCACACTGTTCAGTCATTTTCCATATACAAGCTGACAGATTGTCAATCAAATGATTGGATAGATTTTTATTTTTTCCTATTCTCAGTCATTTACATGGGCGTAGCATTTTTGTTCAGTCTGGGGGAAGACAATTGTTGGTATCGATAAAGCGTCCCCCACACCGACGCGTCAGCGAATATTCGTGGCGAATTTTTCCGCGGCGTCAAAATTGTAGGTAACACACTGCGTTGTATGGAGATGCTCACACCAACTCAAATTTTTGCCATTTTTGCAGCTTTTTTCCGCCGCGAATATTCACTGCTAATGTCATTTTATTCAAATAATTTATTTGACAGGTAGTGTAGTACTACTCGATGTTGATGTACCCGAAAAAGATGGATGTAGATTTCAAATGGGTTCTTCAGGTATTGACCGATTGAGCATTCAAGTTTTGAACGAACTGTTTTATGGTATCAGTGTAACATTTGTGGAAACATGCATTCCAAGGAAGGAAGGTTTTTACTCGTTGTTTGGACTGTTATACACAAATAAATTGCCCCTTTGTGGCAAGACCGGCGACACCCCGATCTTATCGCTCGGCCGACGATTTTCCAAAGTGCACAGGACGAAGTTTATCGTGAAATTGCTGTGGCCGACAACTAGGTTGACAATTAACGGAACATTAAGCTATCAGCTCTCGCAAAAATAATTATCTTGTTCTTCTTATCGACACTAGCGACACTTATATTACTTCCGCCATAGGCTTGTTCTGCTATCCGTTCTCATAGGGAGAACTTTTGTGTTTCCGATATTTTCCACTATGTGTCCGCTATATGGCGGACTGTAAGATAAGTGTCGCTAGTGTCGATAAGAAGAACTAGAAAATTCTCCTTACTGAGCTGATAGCGTAATGTTCCGTCGGTTCACGTAAGCCCTTCTTCTCCCAGATTTATTTATTATTGGCCTTAGTGAAGTTCACAATTAAACCGTGGTTAATCAAGGAGTACAGCCAATATTTTCGATCCAAGAGTTACATAGGGCCCATAGACTCAGCGATTAATTGGACAATCAAAGCTCACTTCTGTGGACAAAGCGCATTTTCTGTGGAAAAAGCTCATTTTCTCTTGCGAATTTGGTAGTGGAACCTAAAAAATGAGCTTTCTGCACAGAAATGAGCTTTGATTGGTCAATTAATCGCTGAGTCTATGGGCACTCTGTGCCCCACTGTTGGTTTTAGAGACTAGGAGGGTAACTTGCTCTTAGTTTTAACGATCATAGGGAATTTAATTTTTCGAAAACTCTCTATTTTCCATAACGTCTACCCAGCGCCCGCTCTTGCACTTACGTCGCCCCGGGAAAGAGGACAAGTTGCCGCCTCTTAGGTACTCTACTAGGCAGAATGAGAGGAGATAGTTTATGCCGTTGTTGTTGTAGAACCGATTCAAGATATTTTTATCTCTGCCAAAGGTGGATGTAGTCTGGCTGGTCGAGCGGTTAGTGCGCGCACCTTCGGTGCACAGAGTCATGAGTTCAATTCTCACCGTGTTCCACGGTGTTTTTCGAACTCACGACGGACTATGATCTCACTCAGATGTTAAACGAGTACCATTTATGGGGATAAATAACACTGCTGAGCGTGATGCTGATCTCATTACCTCAACAAAAAGCAGATAAGATCTTGGAAATAGGATGTCACTAACACATCCTGCGGCCTTAGTCCAATGTTGGATTGTCGCGCCAGTTATTTTTTAAAGGTGGATGTAAGTTATCGAAAACAAATGAAAAAATAGTAATGAAACATGTCGGTGGCTCTGATCTCCTAACCGCGTTTTTGCGGATCAGAAATAATCTCCGGTTCTTTTCGTTCACATGTTTCCCAAAGGCATTTGACGGATCAAGCTGAAACGTCATTTACAGAAAAGAATGTACAACAGTTTGCAAAACACCAATTCATTTCAGCCCATTCTAAAATTTTCGCAAAAATGACCTTACTCCAGTATTTGGTATTTTTTTGGCTTGGGTAACATCTTTGAATGGCTGTAACTTCTGAACGGAGCAATGAAGACGAAAAAGAAGGAAAAATATCTGAAAATAAAGGGGACAATTTGATATTTTTATAGCTAGCAGTGGCGTTGGAAATTTAGTGTTTGGGGCTGGTAGGGTTTAATACTTTTTGGCTTTTTTTATTGGTTGGGGTATTCAACCGCAATGCACTGCAATACAAACTATTTAAAATTTTGTATTTAAACGAATTTATACCACGCAACGCTTTGCAATTCCATTTAAATATACTTTTCGCAATAGTGTAAATTTCGATGCTGTTGGTATACAATTATGCAACAGGAACGTTGCTAATTAATTAATTTTAAGCATCTATTAATTTTGAAATTTCGTATTCATTGTCCGCATTTTTCCAACGCCCCTACTACGAAGTCACCATAGAAAAGATTTTGGTCCCGAAAAAAGTCGCATGTTCTGGAGTGAAATGAAACGAATGTATTAGTCGACTGGTTAACAGTAACTTTTTATTCCTAATTGTGGGGTTTATATACAAAATTCTTACTGACTAAGTAATTCTATTCTGTACATTATTAGATATGATTTTTTACAGATATTGCATCGTTGCGGAATTGCCAAACATTATTATATGTATTTGATTCTTACAAATATTGCATAGCTTGCAGAATTGGAAATATGAACAGGTGAAGAAATGAAAACTGCTGACAATACAATATTTTCTTTGTGATTCTTTAAAGGTGTATTTACATTATGCTACATTTTTATTATTAAATTATGTCTACTGAACATTACCGCCCACCATGAACTCCCAGTTCTTAACAAGCGCTGTCTGCCGTTGGTTCGGAATCGTACCACTTAGTTGCTTTCTTTGGGACGGTAACATTTAACGTTGTCGTTGAAAATTTCTTGATGAGTATAAGGATTGCTGCGATTAACAAGCACGAGACCACAATTGAAATGCTTATGCTTGTTCCGTGGTGTTGTACAGGAACTAGTTGATACCACTGGAACTGGGGCCGGATGTGGATGATGATGGCCGCTCGGGTCTCCTCCGTTTGATGTCAGTATGATCTGATATATATTGCTTCCATGTATCGCCTACTGGTGCGATTTTCGCCTTCCTTTTAGGGGTGGTCACGTCGTTTTCTGTAGCTCCCTGATTTAGAACGCCATGTAGAGATTGCGTTGAGTTTTCGAAAGGTAAATGACATAATTTTGTCACTGCCCGTCGGGTGACCTTCCCATGCAATTTAATTGAAACGACCCTCACTAATCCGTCTGCACCCAGTGGCGTGCACTCCATACATGCAAAAAGGCACTGCCTACCCTAGTGAGATTATTAAAAAAAGAAAAATAAGTTTCCCATAAACGTTTCCCAATGTAAAGTTCAACATTCTATTCATCTTGTGTATCACTGTAATGCTACATTCATTTATAAAAAGGCGGCGAATTCTGCACCTCCTCCAAGCTTTCAAGTCGCCAGAACAGGCATAATCGCTTCTGCCTTCATTATACGCATACAATGACACGCAAACCTGTGTACGGATAGACAATTTACATACACATGTCAATTGGACTGCAGCATAAACTATATGGAAAAGTAAGCATGCCTTTCGCCCCAAACTCTTTCTCTGTTTTCCCATTATATGCGGGAGCGCATACAACATTCAATTGTGCGGCGTGTCTCTTATCTATTCTGTATCTTGATTTTCGCAGAGGGGAAATTTTGTAGCAGCAATGAAATAGAGACAAAACCAACATCAACGATAAATGGTTGAAACTAAAAGAGTGAAGGAGACGAGGATGCGCAGCCGGAGCATTTTCTCCGACTAATTTAGGGGAGCATGCGAATTTGCTTGGATTTTTTTCCTAGCATGTTTCTGGCCATTTGCTACATAAAGAGATGTCCACGAAAACACCAGTCGCCCGTACATCTAACACTTATTGCCGGTCCAGGCAACGTATTTTTGTGAATGAACTTCAAACACGTACAGTACAGAGTACAGTAGATGGTTAAATTATCTAAACCTTTGTTTTAAATGCGGAAATACATGGAATTGAATAAATTAGAATCTGTATGTATGTTTTTGGATTGTATCTATTTTAACGCTCTTTTCTGTAGTGTGGTTTGTGTATTATAAAATTAAAAAAAATAACGGGTTTACTCATCGGGTTTAAAACAGGAGGCAACACAAAAGTTGCATATACATATATAACAAAAATAACATTCGCCAAAGAGGATTCGGAAGTTGGTATTCACTTCTCACAAAAGTCTCCGCACATTTTTTTTAAAGTTTTGGACGAAAATAAATCTGCATTTATTTCCGAGTTGAAAAGATTTCATAATAATGAAAATTGAATAGAAGGTCTTAATGACAAATTTTTCATGGGAGATTAAAAGCGATAGGAAGTGTAGCACTTGTAATGTATTGTGGAGCAGTGCCATGATTTGATAGTTTAACTTATGTATGTACTTGGTATTGTTTTTTCAAGGTTATTGGACTGCCTACCCTACATGGAATCGCTGTGCACGCCACTGCTGCACCAGGATGAACTTCCGTGATTCTGGCTAACGGCCACTGTCTTGACGGTGTGTTGTCATGTTTCACGAGTACTAATTCTCCAGATTTGAAGTTGCGGCGACTGGTATGCCATTTAGGGCGTTGTTGTAGTCGGTGTAAATATTCCAACTGCCAACGTTTCCAGAAATGAGTCTTAATCTGTTGGACGACCGACCATTTCTTCGCTAATGACTTATCTGATGGCGTTGACGGTATTTCAAACTGGTTGTTTCCTGTGAGAAAGTGTCCAGGAGTCAAAGCCACATTGTCTGTGGGATCACTGCTTACTTCACACAATGGGCGGGAATTAAGGCAGGCTTCGATTTGCGCCAACAACGTGTACAGTTCTTCCATGTTCAAGAGCTGCTGTCCAATGGCCTTCACTAGATGTCGTTTCGTTGCTTTCACTCCAGCTTCCCAGAGTCCACCAAAATGTGGACTTCCAGGAGGGATGAATTTCCATTGGATGTCTTCGTTGATGAGCATATCCTTGCTGTGTTTTGCTGCTTCAGCAAATGCCTTTCGGAGTTCGTTGTTGCAGCCTACGAAGTTGGTGCCACAGTCACTATAAATTGTATTGCATTTTCCTCGTCGGGCTATAAATCTTCGGAGTGCTGCGATGCATGCGGCCGTTGATAGGTCGCTGACCGGTTCCAGGTGAAACGCCTTGGTGGAGAGACACACAAAAACAGCAATGTATGCCTTTGTTGTCTTAGCGCCTCGTCCGGAACTCCATTTGATTGTGATTGGCCCAGCGTAATCAATTCCTGTTTCGGCGAAAGGCTTCTCCATCTGCACACGTGGTAATGGTAATTGGCCCATCAATTGTCTTTCTGGGCGCACATTTACCCGAAAGCATGTCATGCATTGGTGGAGTACTCGCTTGATGGTGGATAGGGCGTTTAGTATCCAAAATTCCTGCCGAATCGTTGAAAGAACGAGCTGTACCCCTCCGTGCAAGGTTTTGAGGTGGTTTTGCTTGATTATAAGTTCAGCAAATGCGCCTTTAGCGATTATTGCAGGATGTTTCGCATTGTAACTTATTGACGCATGCTGCAATCTTCCGCCCACTCTGAGGATCCCATCCTCATTCAACCATGGGTTGAAGGCCCGTATTTTACTGTCGTGCGGGATACTGGATTTCTGTTTTAAAGCTTCGATTTCGTCACGGAAAGAGTACCTTTGGGACAACAGGGTACATCGGGTCTTAGCAGCTTGACGTTCCTCATAGGTAAGCGGCCCCTGTCGTTTAGAGACTCCTTTCTTCGCGTTGTGGGTGAAGCGCATCATATAAGCAACTACTCGAAGTAGCTTCGCCAATGATGAGAGAACGAGCTGTACCCCTCCGTGCAAGGTTTTGAGGTGGTTTTGCTTGATTATAAGTTCAGCAAATGCGCCTTTAGCGATTATTGCAGGATGTTTCGCATTGTAACTTATTGACGCATGCTGCAATCTTCCGCCCACTCTGAGGATCCCATCCTCATTCAACCATGGGTTGAAGGCCCGTATTTTACTGTCGTGCGGGATACTGGATTTCTGTTTTAAAGCTTCGATTTCGTCACGGAAAGAGTACCTTTGGGACAACAGGGTACATCGGGTCTTAGCAGCTTGACGTTCCTCATAGGTAAGCGGCCCCTGTCGTTTAGAGACTCCTTTCTTCGCGTTGTGGGTGAAGCGCATCATATAAGCAACTACTCGAAGTAGCTTCGCCAATGAGCTTGTCAGAATCTCGGGTTCTGCAGGTGACTCAGTTGCTATCAATGAAACTATCCGCATCTCGTCTAGGACAGCTTCATGATCGTGCTGTGGAGCTTCGGTGGATGGTTTCGTCTGCTGAAGGGATGTTTCTTGGAGCCAAGTTGGACCTTTCCACCATAAAGAGTTTCCAATTAGCTTCTCTGGTGATATGCCTCGGGATGCAATGTCTGCAGGGTTCTCCTTGGTTGGCACATGATTCCATTCGTTTGGTGATGACTCTTGCTGTATGAGTCCGACCCTATTCGCAACGAATACCTTCTATGTAGCTGCGGGCTTTTAGATCCAAGCGAGCACTACTTCAGAGTCCGTCCAGTAAAAGGTCGACACGTTATTCCAGTCGTATGCTTCTTTCAAGCTCTTCATCGTCTCTATCAGTAGCCTGGCGCCACTGAGTTCAAGTCGAGGAATAGAGAGAGTTTTTAAGGGCGCAACTTTTGTTTTGGCTGCTAGTAAGTGAGTCCTGATTTCTCCGGTTGGATATCCTACTCTCAGATAGATCACGGCAGCATATCCAGCGCTAGATGCATCACAATAGCCGTGCAGTTGTATGCTGCACTCGTCCGTATATCCAATCCACCGTGAAATGCGCAAGTCCTCAAGGCGGTGTAGCTGGTCACGGACTTGCAACCAAGGTTTTATATGTTGCTCGAGTATTTCTTCATCCCATTGCAGTTTGAGTAGCCACCATTTTTGCATCGTGATCTTGCCAGTGATAATGCACGGTTGCAGCCAACCTAACGGATCGTATAGTTTGGCTACTTCTGATAGAATTGACCGCTTGGTTGACTGCTTGTATACTGGTACTTTCACTTTGAAGGAGAACACATCCTGTCCTGGATGCCATTGTAAGCCCAACGTTTTGACTTCCTCCGCTAATTCGAAACATAGTGGAATTTTCATTTCTCGATCGCCTGGTGCGATATGTGATAGGAGGTCTGGATGATTTGCTGTCCACTTGCGAAGGTGGAAGCCACCTCGCTGTAGGGTTGAGATCAGCTCGGCCTGAATCTGTTTCAACTGGTCCAGTTGATTTGCACCAGTCAATACGTCATCAACATAGAAGTCCTGGAGGATTATGTCAGTCACAGCGGGATGGAAGCGATGTTCATCTGCAGCTAACTGGTGCAACGTCCTAATGGCTAAGAACGGGGCGCACGCAGTGCCGTATGTCACGGTTTTTAGTCGGAAGTGTTGTACTCGTTTGCTGCCATCCGGGCGCCATAAGATGCGTTGATAATTACGGTCTTTGTCGTCAACCTCAATCTGCCGGTACATCTTCTCAATGTCAGCGGCAACGACAAACTTGTGACGCCTACATCTCATCAGTAGATGCAGCAGATTGTTTTGAATGGGTGGTCCAACCTGAAGGACATCATTAAGGGATTTTCCTCCGGAAGACCTCTGCGAAGCATTAAAGACAACACGCAGCTTAGTTGTAGAGCTGTCGGCCTTAATGACTTCATGGTGTGGAAGATAGAAACATTCCTCGTTTCTTATCTGCTTCTCAGGAACACGCTCCATATGACCTAAACGGAGATAGTCTTCCATAAACTGATGGTACTGCTGTTTGGTATCCTTGTCCTTCTCCAGACGGGTTTCCAGCTGGCGGAAACGTATTTGCGCGATCCTTTCCGAATCCTTAAGATCTCGCTTTAAGTTGACACCGTCAACGAAAGGTAATCTGACAGAGTACCTCCCGTCCGACTTTCGGTGTGTGTGGTCGAGATAATGTTTCTCGGCCTCGAGTTCCTCGTGAGTCGCTAATCGTGAGCTAGAAGAAGGTTCTTCTATCTCCCAGAAACGACGGATGGTTTGATCTAGTTTTTCGTTTGTTGTTACAAACGATCTCACCGATCTGTCGACCGTAGATGTTCCAAATAACACTTATCCGAACTTGGTGTTTTGGGCGCATGGATGTCCCTGGATGAATCCATCGGCCAAAATATTTCCATAGATGTCTGCCCCCAGCAGCAAATCGATTGATGCCGGTTTATTGAAACCGGGATTGGCAAGTTGTTTAGAACAGATGCTTCGGGGTAGGGCTACATTGATGGATTTCGCCGGCATGGCAGATGTCACGGTTGGCAAAATAAGTGCTGATAATGGAATCGTTGATTTGATTCCATTCTGATGGGCTATGAGTTCCAAGTCCACAATGCCCCTGGTTGTTGCAGCTTTATGGGATCCGATGCCTCCAATCGTTATTTTGGAGTGCCTGCGTCGGAGTCCCAATAACTGCACCGCTGATTCCTTTATGAACGATTTTTGTGAGCCGATATCCAGCAGCGCTCGTAGCGTTACCAGATCTCCACTGATGCCTTTCACGTTGACTCTGGCTGTAGCGAGCAGCACCTGACCTTGGGCGTTGGCTTGGGCGCATTGAATACTAGAGTCAGCTTGTTGTGGCATGTCGTTCGTTTCGATATGGAGAAGAGTGTTGTGTCGCTTCATGCAATGTTTGCATGCCTTTTTCGATGAACACTCCTTCACCTCGTGGTTGGTCGACAGGCAATTGAAGCAGAGTTTGTTGTTCCGCACTGTTTGTCGTCTGGCCTGAATGTCCATCCCTTTGAAACGGTCGCATTCAAAGGTCCGATGCTGCTTGCTGCTGCAAACGATGCACTTTGCTGCTCTTACCTGAGCAGTGTAAGTTATCGCTTTCTTGGTTAGTTGTTGTTTCGCTTTCGGCTGCAAAAATGCTAGAGACTCTAGCATTTCGAACCGCTGTGTGAGGAATTTCATCAATTCCTTCAATGTGGGCACGTCTTTGGAGTCTCTGATGAATTTGTGCCACTCGGTTCTTGACTCCTTGTCAAGCTTCGAGTTGATCACAAACACCGTCATCAGGTCGAATCCGCTGATGCCCATGTTGTCGATGCTTGTGGTAAGTTGGTTAGTGGCATCTACGAGCAGTTTCAAACCATCTGCCTGGTTTGTGTGACTGCTGCCGATTTCCCACCAACGCTGCATTATTTCCTGCGATATAACTTTGTTGTTGTCATATCGGTCGCACAACAATTTCCACGCCGGCTCATAATTGTTGCTCACCATGCTGAGGTGATTGATGAGCCGACTTGCTTCGCCCTGAATGTTGCTTCGTAAGTACTGCAGCTTTTGCACCTTTGAGAGGTTGGCATTATGGTGGACCATGCTCTGAAACAAGTCCCTGAAGGCCATCCAGCTGCAGTACTTCCCATCGAAGACGGGAATCTTGATCCGCTCCAGGCGAATAGTGTCGCTACTATTTGCGACTGCCGGTTGAGGAACGGGACCAGCACCTCGGTAGCTATAGATCTTCTCCTTGAACAGCGTCATGTAGTCCAAGACCTGGATTTCCTGGTCGTTGAATTCCTTGGTGTAGTCAACGAGCAGACTATCGTCTTCCTGGTTAGTGAGGAATGCATGGGTTGGACTGTGCGCCTCTTCGCATGCTTTCCATCGCTGCTCCAGCTTCTGCAATCTGGTTTCAAAGTAGGCCAGATTATGTCGGCTGATAGCATCCTTCTTGAAGTTGCTGATGAGACGGTCTATCGCATCAAAATTAAGCTTCTGCGTCTTCATTGCGTCCATCCTGTAGATAACTGGGCTAATTCCTGAAAATGGTTGCCCCTCTGCGGCTCGACGGACCAAATGTTCTGGAGTGAAATGAAACGAATGTATTAGTCGACTGGTTAACAGTAACTTTTTATTCCTAATTGTGGGGTTTATATACAAAATTCTTACTGACTAAGTAATTCTATTCTGTACATTATTAGATATGATTTTTTACAGATATTGCATCGTTGCGGAATTGCCAAACATTATTATATGTATTTGATTCTTACAAATATTGCATAGCTTGCAGAATTGGAAATATGAACAGGTGAAGAAATGAAAACTGCTGACAATACAATATTTTCTTTGTGATTCTTTAAAGGTGTATTTACATTATGCTACATTTTAATTATTAAATTATGTCTACTGAACATCGCATATCTAGTGTATTATGCAAGTGTCAGCGGGGGTAAATGTGGGGGTGTGTATGTAGGTTATGCGGTTATTTGCATTTCCTTTTTAGATTTTTTTATTCATTGGAACGGAGACAGCTAGAATGTTCAAATTTTAAGCAAAATTTGCGCCGTAATGTGCTCTACATCCGCCAATTCATTTTAGACAACTTAAAAATTTTCGAAAAATGACCCCGTTTGCCCTTACTCCACTCTTATTTTTATACCCGTCACTATGTGAAAGGGTATATTAACTTTGTCATGAAGTTTGCAACGCACTGAAGGAAACTCCGACTATATAAAGTATATTATATTATTGATCGGTGTGACGAGAGAAATCGATTGAGCGATGTCCGTCTGTCTGTCTGTCCGTCTGTTGCAACGCAAACTAGTCCCTCAGTTTTGAAGCTATCGGGCTGAAATTTTGTACACAAGTTTCTTTTTAGTGTACGCTGTATATATGTCGGAACGAATTGAAGCGGATCATGGGGTCATGGGGCTGCCCCTGAAAATAAGGTTCTTCTAAGAAAACTTTGTTATTTATGTACCAATTCTAACCAAACTTCACCCAACTGTGTCCCTAGTAAAGCCTCACAACATATCTAGGAACGGATGGAATCGGAACACTACGTCATAGGGCTGTCATACAAAGCAACCCCTGGAAATTAGGTTCTTCTAAGAAAATCATTTTTCTTTATGAACCAATCTTAACCAAACTTCACTTAAATGTGTTTCTAGTATAGCCTCAAAAGATATCTACGAATCGGAACACTACGTAATGGGGATGTCATACAAACCAACCCCTGCAAATTAGGTTCTTCTAAGAAAAACTTTTTTCTTTATGAACCAATATTAACCAAACTTCACCCGAATGTGTTTCTAGTAAAGCCTCTAAACAAGTCTAGGAATGAATGGAATCGGAACATTACGTCGCGTCATAGGGCTGTCATACTGTTCTTGCAAAAAAAACTTTTTTTCTTTTTGAATCTTAACTAAAATTCATCCAAGTGTGCTCCTGGATTAGCCTCAACGCATCCAGGAACAGATGGGATCGGAACACGTCATAGGGCTGCGGTAGAAATTTTTAATTCAAAAGAAGCTTAAGTTTAATTCAAATGTGAGCGGGTATTATAATTTCGGCCGCGCCCGAAAATAGCCTCGGTCTCGTTTAGTCTTGGGTTGAACGGCTGTAACTTCTGAACGGAGACAGCAACGACTCCCAAACGCCCTTTTTATGAAATTGTCATGATGTTGAAGAGGACATTCACATTTGATCTGTGTCCGTGTCCCCAACCCTTCCGCGCACTACTTGATGGGAATCGTTGCTTAATAATAATAAGTATCAAACTATATCTTCAGGCATGCGGGTGAGACATAGCAATTTATCGATTGCAACGTCTTATCATTCATTCATTTATATAATAATCTTGAGAAGATAATTTAATATGTTTATTTATAAATACATACTTAATACTCGTAAATGTCTGTATACACAATGTAATTGATTGAACGTGAGAAGCTGATAATTTTGAGAACAATGACAATCGGAATATCTATTATACAACTTATTATCTATCCCTACTTAAATAAATTAGCAGTGATTGTGTGTCTAGCTCAAATTTTAAATCAATTCAATTTTACCAACTGATAACAAAATTGAAATAAAATACTTTTCATGAAATATGTACATAGTTATGAAAAAATTAACGAATGCAAAATATGTATGATTCCACATGTTGTAGTTGTACTAGTCTTATAGACGCGAAATTTATTGCAAATGCATAATTACTTTTTATTCTTTTGTGTGAACTATCATTTTCAAGCAATTCTTGCATGGCTATATTCACAAAGTTTGATTTCATTTTTTTTATTGCGTCTCCTTCTACACTACATTGAATTCAATTCAATTCAATTCAATACATATTTATTCATTTTGATCTTATGACTAACATATAACTTAAAACAGATACCGGCTAGGGCCTTAACTCTAAAGTATAATGCTAATTTGAAATTGTTAAAATTATTTTATTTTTAAATTGGCGGATAATGGCGAGGAAAAAATGTTTGAAAACAAAACCTCATGTGACAAAAAAAAAAGAAAAAAAATATATATATATACATATATATATAAAAGAACTACAACTAATTTAAATTTAAATTATGTACTTATAGCTAATTGACATTAAAAATGAGGCTTCTTATGATATTATTATTAATGTTTTGGCAGTTTACACGAAATTTCAAAATGTATTTATTGGCTAGTTTATCTAAAGGTGTGATCTTGGTTTCCTGGTGCAACTTAGCGGTCGAATAGAAAAATTGTTTGTTCGTTATATGTTTGAGAATTTTATTTTGTGTTACTTGTATTTTATTTTTCCCTGTTTTAGCGTAGAGACCCCATACTGGTGAGCCATACGCAGCAATGGGTTGGATAACCATTTTATAGATTAGTAGTTTATTGTTTATTGATAACTTAGATTTTTTGTTTAAAAGGGGATATAAGGCGCAAAATGATTTCATCATTTTTTGAGACGTGATCTCCATATGCGATTGACCTGTGAGTTTTTTATCAAGACTTAAACCCAAGTAGTTCAATTCATTGCTCCATGCGATATGATCGCCAAGGAAATTAAGGAGAGAGCTTGGCAAGTTAGCTCTTTTCCTCTTTTTCGAGAAGAATGCGGCTTGTGTTTTAGCAGTATTCAATTTAATTTTCCATCGAAAATAAAATTGATACAGACATTCTAGTTGATATTACAGCTTCGACGATATCTCAATAGGATCTTTATGATTGTAAAAGATGCATACGTCGTCTGCGAAACAGGCAATATGGCAGTCATTGATTTTAGGAATATCAGCTGTGAATATGTTAAAGAGTATCCGACTAAGACATGAACCCTAAGGGACTCCCGCGGAAATAGTTTTAGTTTTAGAGTGGGAATCTCCCACCTGTACGGAGAAAGTTCTGTTTGAAAGGAATGATTGAAAGAATTTGATAAGGTAAACAGGTATATCAAACTTAATTAATTTATATAGCAATCCGTCATGCCATACCGAGTCGAAGGCCTTTTCTATGTCTAGAGCAACAACCCCACAGATTCTTTTCTCGCGAAGGACTCTTTAATATGCTTGTGAAGTCAGTAGATTTGGTGAGTGGTTGAGTGTTGTTTTCTGAGCCCAAATTGGAAATCCGGTATAACTTTTAGCCTTTCAATTACCTCGTCGAGACGCAATAGTACCACCTTTTCCAAAATTTTACTTAAGGATGGTAATAGACTGATTGGCCGGTAATTGCCAGGGTCTCTTGCGTCCTTTCCGGATTTCGCAAGTGGTATAACATTAGCGTGCTTCCAGCGATTAGGGAAATACGAAATCTTTAGGCAGCAATTTACCGCAGAAAATTTATCTTCACTATAGCTTTGTTTGGCAGATTTTTTAAGATCATATTAGAAATTTTATCGAATCCGGGTGTTTTTGATCTTGATTGACTAAATTATATTTTTAATTTCTCTTGGGGAGGATAAATATGATTCATTAAAGTCGTTAGGGCTGATTTCTAATCTACCGACTGTATCTTTCACAATTTGATTATACAGAACGCTACCCAAGTGCGACGAGATACTGTGCGCTTTCTGGAATCTATTGGCAATGATTTCCGCTTTGTCTTGGCAGTCAAACACTAAAGTTTTATCAGATCTTCGTAATGGAGGAATAGGTTTACTACGGCGAAATATTTTGTTTAATTTCCAGATTTTTTTACTGTTTTTGGAAAGGCCTTGTAGCATTTTGTTCCATTTGTCATTACGACTGGTAAAAATTTGTTGTCGACTGAGATTTGTGAGATTGTTCATTGCCATTTTGGTTGACGGATCCCGATCGCGTTGCCATTTTCTTCGAAGGAAATTTCTAGTACGGATAAGAGCTTTTGTGTTATTGTCAAGAGGGTTAATTTTGAATTGGGGTTTGCTTATGTCGACAGATGCAAATTCTAGGGCTGAATTGAGTTGCATATAGAAATCGTCCAAGGCGGTATCGACTTGGTTTGTATTTTCCAGTCTAGATAGGTCCTGTGATCTTAAATCAATATTTTGGTTTAAACATTTCTTAAACTTCTGCCAATTAATTTTTAGTTTTTTATTTTGAAAATCAGAATTGAAGGTTGTTCCTGTGGTTTCTAAATAAAATAGTACTGGATAGTGCGGAGATGATAACTTTTTAATTGTTTGAGGCTGGGGAATATTGTTCGGCCCCTTGCTCAGAATAATGTCAAGGGTTGAGTCGTTACCTCTATGATTCAAAAATGTTGGCTCAGAAGGTGAGTGAATCATGATGTCTACACTACATTGATTTACAAATTTGACTATAGATAAAATTACCATATGTGACCGGGAAAGTTAAAAAGGGGCTATCGTGTAAAAATTTCGATTTTCACTTTTTTAGTGATTTCCCCAGAAAAAAATGTGCTCTTTCCAATGGTGAAAACCGCAGTTGCCAAAACTTCAAAAATGAGCCCGAAAATCGATCTTGAAGTTCGCCATCAAATCATCAAAATCCATTGTGAAATTGCAATTTTGTGTATCTATGAATATCTTTTCAACCGCTAAATCAAATTTACCCAAATTTTCAGGACATCTCACTCACTAAGTTTGAAGTAACAATAAATACCGCAAATCATATAAGTCTGCATGAGTTGAGGTAGGGAGCGGTATGAAAACAAAAAATGTAGTATCGAATGCAAAATTTTTAGTAAATTTAAGATTTTTAAGTTTCGAAATTTTATGAGATGCTGGCATTATTGTATATTGTAAGTAATGATATAACCTCAATATTTTACCGTTATCATTTATTATCAAATTATAGAAAGTATATTTTCCTACAGAATTTTAAAAAATGAAATTCATTTAGAATTTTCCATAGAAAAAATCATGAAAGGCAATTTCGTTGTTTTATAATCTTTTGGGTGCTAGATATCAAGCTAGTTCAACTATTAATTTTTATTTGAAAAAGGACACAAAAATATCGTTACCGCGGAACGGTCATGTGCGATATCATATCAAAGGAGACGTCGAGGACATTCGAATCCGTTAATACATCTCATTCTTACGCGTATAAAAGATTAATTTCAGGGTCACTCATAATAACCATGTTTGTATTTGCAAAGCCATAATTTGACAAAAATACTAGTTGCTTAACTTCTTAGAATGTAAAGTAACTAAGGGCGGAATTCATAGTCGTTACTTAAGGAATAAGGATTCCCTTAAGGAATAAGTATAAGAGAATGCAAAACGTTACTTATAAAGGCATTGCCGCATTCAACTTCAACAACAGAAGGATATGAAAAATTTTAATTTGGCTAAAGTGGAAGCTAGAAAATAGGAGTTTTTAAAAAAAGTCGTGCTTTTTGACAAGAATCACAAAAAAGGCAATTACTCCTTAACGGTAAAAGCTAGAGAAATAATTTTTGCGACATTTTTTCCAAAAACATCCTGTAGAGTCTACCATTTATCTATGGCTAACCAGTTGCGGGACACCCTGTACATTGCGTACTCGATAATCCGAAGCCTCGAAACCTCGAATTTCCAGTAATCCGGATCACCTCAAAGATTGCATTGTACACACATTGTAGTCCGAATTTCAAGAGGTTCTCTAATCCGAATCTGACTTTTTTCTCAAAATAACAGTGATATTATTGTCCAAAATGAAAACAACATTTTTCTTTGTTCTTGCAAACAACAAAATCTAGAATAACAGTGAAATTCTTTGAAAATAGAAAACAGATTCTACGAACAATTTGATAATTCGTCCATTTCCTCGAAATTTAGAGCAAATTAGTCCGAATTCCTCTGTAGTCCGGATCGACCCCGGTTTTCATTAGTCCGGATTATCGAGTACGCACTGTATTTTATTTAAAAAAATATATAAAAATTATCTAGTAGTATCAAAATTGAATTTTATTTCTTAAGTATTGATGACTTTAAATCGGAAAATTAATAAGGATTCCCTTAAGGGTTCCCTTAAGTAAAAGTGGGGACTATGAATTCCGCCCTAAGACTTCTATAATATATTTTGCGTTTTGAAAAATGATTTTCGAATGCCAGTCATGGTGGCAATGTCGGTAAAAACGGTCACACAATGCAGATTTTTATACATAATTATCTGTCTAAGAAAATTGAGCCAAAATATGGCCATCGATCGGAAAAAATCTAACATCGCTGATTTTTTTGCAGAATGATTGCTGATGGTCCCCAGATTATGGGAAAAAAAGTCCCAACCGATTGGAGGTCAGAAACCTTAAAAAAATAGGGGAACGGGTTTTTTTTTGTTTTTTTTTTTGCGATTATTTCAAAAACGACAAAAGATGCAGAAAAATGGTATGAGAAAAAAAATACATACAATTATCTTTGCAATAATATACATAACACATTAGAATTTTATTGAATATTTCGGCGTTAGACTTAAACATAAATTAAAATATTTTCATTTTAGATCTTTTTTAAAAGCTTTTGAAAGAATGCCAATTCACCCGTAAAATTGTGTACAAGCATTCACAATAAGTTCATTGGGGGAACATTGAGTCGCTCTGGTCAAGGCCTCCAATATCCCCACATAGTAAAACGGCATGTCCACAAGTCCCCACAAAATTCGAGCAGAGTGCTAACTTTTGGTTTATTGCGATTGGAGCTCCTAGTCACCCGACCCACCAATGTTTCATTTTTTTAATAAAAACTTTCAACGTTGGTTCGTTGAAAAATACCACCAGTTGCGTTTTCTTCATCATCCCGACTAGTTTTGAGTAACGAACTATATTGAAAAAAATACACCTACCCAGTTAATTTTCACTACCACTACCCTGCCCGGGATAAAGTTTAGGGTAATGAAATGTAGATGGCTAATGAAGAGGAAAAAATGCGGCAATTTCGTTTTCTAAGTTTGAGTACCTTTAAAAAATTAAATTCAAAACAAAACAGCGAATGTTCTTATTGAGGTATTTCGATTTTTCAGATATATCATTGTCTTCTGTGGCGAAATCAACAAAATCTCAAAAATAAGCCGACGAGAGTGAGGCAAAAATGTAGAACAGTTGTCAGTTGTTTGAGCAAAGTTACCGGGGAACTTTTTTTCTTTTGAGTCACGCATTAACCGCGATGGCAAAAAACGCGCTTATTGTCATAAGTTCTTTTCGACTTTGTGGATAATTTCCATATTTACTGGAAGTCCCATCATTTTCTTTGATAAAAAATGAAATAAAGCGGTACATTATACGATGCATTTTGAATTTAATTACATTTATGTATTTAATTTTTTATCAAAGGAAATTATGGTCCCCGAACAAGTTGCAGCTAGCTGTTTCAATTATTTCAAATATTTGTATTGGCATTGACACCTTTTTAGAAAGCTGACAATACGCGTATGTTTTTCCAGTGGTCTGCAGACTCCATGTCATATAATTTGTTTAGTAATACTACATTAAAAACTATCTTTAAAAAAATTTAAGAGAATTTTTTTTTATTTAAAATTAAAAATTTCGAATTGTGATGGGTTTTTGAAATTTTAAATGATTAAGAAATGTCTGCTATAGTGTGGACTAAAATCCAAAAATAAGTTTAAGCAAATTACCTTAGTAGTTTGTTTTAAATCTTACTTTAAATGGCAAAATTCTAGGTTATTTCAAAAAAACCTAAAAATGCATATATCTCAGTGACCATTGAAAATCGGCCTAACATTTATGGCCTCATTTTGTTGCATTTTGACCCTATTATAACGTGTTGCAGGGAATAGGTCGACTTAACCAATAACCCTGTATAATATGCGAATAAAATATTATTGATTCGAACTACAATATAGCGATATTTTGGTGTCCCCAAATGCCAAAAAATATTTAAACCCATTTCAATGACTTCTTCTAATCCGTCCCTATCGTTTGAAACCCATCTTGGCTATCCACAACCAATTTTCCAAAATGTCCTTTTCAGGAGAGAAGATCCCTTCCGAAGATTTAAAAAATGTACAATTAGTATTTCGGAGCACTTGTCTCATCAAGTCTTGTATTTTCATATCCATATTGCTCATATTGGACTTTTTTTTTGGAAAAAAGGACCTTTTGTCCTTACGGGTATTCCCTGGGATTAGTATGTACTTTTAGATATAAAGTGTCCTGCTGGTAAATAACTACTTATGTTTTATTAAAATTAGCACCCGAAGAGAATGAAGGCAAGCAATTGAAAGAAATTGCATCGTTATCTTTACAGGATGATTTACTGTTATTCCAGTCACTGGCCAACATTGCAATCTCTGAAACACTTTTGTGGTCACCAATAGATCCTGCATATCAACAATCAAAAAATATAGCAAAGAATGTGCTGAAGATATGCTCGAACTTGTCGAAAAATTAATTTAAATTGATTTACATTTGGATTTACTGTTATATTACCCGCTAATTACATTTCCGGTAACAGTATCCAATTCAGGATCATCGAAAGTATATAGATACCAAGTTTCATAAAAATCAGATCACGACAAATCAATTAAACACAACGCACCGACTTGATTTCTTTATCGGCCGTTTACTCGCTTGTTTGTTTTTACCACATAGCCCCCTTTTAACTTTCCCGGTCACATATATGTAATTGCACGAAAAATGTTTTTTTTCTAAAACCATGTGAAGAATATTTTATTCAAATTTTATACGTCAATGCTAATATGATATACAAATAGGGAAGAATATTCGTAATTAGCACATTTAAGTCAGAATATATCTTAATATTTTTAGTAGATACATCCATGCTAACATACATATACAGAGAAACATAATCACAAAAATATTTTTTCAATTTTGTAGAATAGATATTCTTAAAAAAAAACGAATAAACTTGTAGTTTATTGTAAATGTAATTTTGGAAGATTTCTTTTTCAAAATATCCTTTTTTTATAAAAAAAAAGAAGAAATTAGTTCAGAAAATCGCATTTAAAATTCTCAGTTAAATTACCTGTATAATTTTTTTTTTAAATTATATGAGTAGTAAGTACAATTATATAAGTACATATGAATGTAGGTACATAATGCTGCAAGTTGATGATGCTGACTATTCTCGGCTCTAAATAAAAATTTACTCAAAATATGTACTGATTTAAAATATGTACATACATACATAATCTTAACCGCAATACACAAAATATTTTGTATCCAATTTTATCAATTGATTGATAAATATGACGTCTAGTGTAAGTTACCAAAGTTACACATGCAAAAGCTTTCCTATTGTGTAATAACATAGTTTGCACTATTCACAAAAAGATGACGCTCAGTTTACTAGCCAAAAGTCCGGAGTCCGGAGTATTTTCTTCGAAATGTACACATTCTCACCCCACGTGGTTGGTGAGGTTAACAAATTCATGAATGAAAATTGTACTGATTGGTCGTCTTGTAAAGTTTTCCCTCCTTAATGTTTTACTATTAGCCCGAATAACATTGATAAGCACTTGGATATGTTCAATATCACATTTTCCCACTATCATTTCACAATGTACTGACTGGTTCTAATACTAAAGAAAAAGCTTACAATCCACATGGTTAGCACTCACCGTTTCACTAGACATAATTTCTCTTCTGCGGCGCTTGGCGTCGAATTCGAATCTATTTTGAGTTTTTTAAATACACTGGTCCTGTGTTTTTCACTCACTCAACAGCGAACGACGAGCGTTCATGTCGTTCTGCTTCTGCTGTCTGAGCTGTTTCGTCGCGACAGACACTACTCGCATCGCAGCTTATCAATTTATCAATATCAACTCCAACTGGGTTAATTTACATTTGCCGTATTGTCCACAAAAAATCGCTCTATCAGCAAAATACAAGTATACTGCGTATAGTGGATCGCTTCTTCGCTCGCCTATTGAATTAGTCTCTAAAGGTCCATCTAGATTGATCGCCAAATGGCTGCACGTCCAAAAACTGGCATCACGAACAGCCATTTGGCTGCTACTTAGCATCTACTCTAGCAGCCAAATGGAGATAGAAAATGACTTAACCAAAATTTCATTTTGGTAATTTTTTTTAGATTTAATTAACAAAATCGGACTCTGCGCGTTTGAATTATTACACGGCCATTCAAAAACTATTCAATTTCACACAAATGAACGAACAAAAGTTGCAAAATTGTCACTTTGAATTTGACAAGCGGTTGGTTGAGCTGCCATATTGAATATCAAAACTGGACGCACACCCAAATGGCGATCAGTTTGGATGCAATGACAACAGCCATTTGGCTGCACGTGACACCATTTGGCGACTAATCTAGATGGACCTTAATGAAATGAACAGCTGAATTTTTTTTTACCACGGGGCGACCGGTTTTCAATTCCATTGTGCTTATGCATCATTTGGAGGGTCGCGAGTTGCATATATGGGTGTTGGATCTCAGTCCAGTCAAAGTAGATTTAAACGTGTGTTCATTAGTCCAGTCAAAATATCCCAATTCAGGCCTCCAAATAGAAAAAAATAGAGTAAGCCTAATTTTCGTTGTTTTGGATTCAGTAGGATGCCAGGAGTCTAAAGCTCATTTTGATCGGAAAGGTCCGAAAAAGGACAAAAAAGGACACTAATTAATCCTTGATCAGAGTTGGGCATGCGGGGAGTCATATCAAAGGGGACGCGGAGTACATTACATATCCGGTGTTTATTTCCTGTTTCAAGAACCCTCAACGGAATAAATCGCGTTTGAAGTGGAAAACTTTCGTGTTTCCCGTAACTTATCATCTGTATCTTTCCAAAGCCGTAATTAAGCACAGAGTTCAAGTTGTCACTACCTTTTTATTTTTTTAGAATCTATAATAGATGAAGATTCTACCATTAAATTTGCTACGAAAAAAATTGTTGGGAAAACTCTGAAAAAGGACATAAAAGGACACTAATTAATCCTCGAGCGAACGTGGGCATGCGGGGTATCATATCAAAGGGGAAGTCGAGTGCATTACATATCCGGTGTTTGTTTCCTGCTCCAAGGACCCTCAACGGAATAAATCGGGCTTAAATGAAAAATTCTTGCGTTTCCCGTAACTTATCATCTCTGTCTTTCCAAAGCCATAACTACGCGAATGATTCAATTTGTCACTGCCTTTATCCATTTTTTTGAATCTATAAAAGCTGAAGTAAAATTTGCCGACTACATTTGAAAATTCCCCAATTATAATATATTTTTTGAGCGTTCATGTAAACATCGAAAAATACAAAGATAGAAACACGAAGGATTGAATTATGAATATATAGAAATTTGATTCAACCAGTTATGTTGTGACCCGCCGTAACTAAAATTTGGACCACCGCTCCACAATTCGATGTAAATCAATTTGATCGACAATATCCTTTGCCGAAAATAGTAGTATCAAATTGTCTAAATGTTCATCCCCCATTAACGTTTATAAATGATTGATTATTAATCTTAATGTACATACTAAATGATCGTTCGCTCGAAGCTAATGTTACTGAACATGTCAAAATAAGCCGAATAATATTGTAAGCTTCCGGTAAAGCCGTCCTTAGTTTGAAAGCCCATCTCGCTATCTCTCCAAAATTTTGACACTTGGAGCAATTATCAAAATTTGAAATACAAAAATAAGTTTCGATCACCGCATTTTTCCTATCGGCCGGAATTTGAAATGGTTGGAGCAAAAAAAAAGTTTGTCTATTTTTTCCAATTCTTCTGTGGACTTTGAGATAAAAACATCAAGAAGGATTTTGAACTCTTTTCGGTAAAATGCTGCAAAGTATATTTCGGTTGTAGTTTGAGATGATTCGTCAATATTTTTTCGGAGCACGACGAGTTCGGTGTTGTTTTTTGTAGTCCGATTCAGCGTCAATATCTAATTTTCTTGTGAAAATCATAAAGCTTTGCACTAACGCATTGATTTTGCTGTCGTTGTTAATGTCTTTAAAAGGTTTTATTGTACTGCGAATGAGTTTCGTGGCGTCAATAATGTTAAGGCCCCGAGCTTCCAAATTTTCAATTAAATTATTCAATTTAAACATTATGTTTTTCATAAATAAGAGCGAGCAAATGAAATCAAAATTCTGCATTTTTTTCAACAAACTATTGACTTTACATCGCGTATCTGTATACAAAAATCAGGTGAAGATATCAATTTTTGATGAACATCTAGTATTGTTGTTGTATGCAATTGACACAAATTTTACTGATTCCGCTCTAGCTGTCCAACGTGTTTTCGACAAACTCTTCAATTGCAGTGCGTTTTCGATTGGTTTCAGATCGTTTTTCATTGGAAACGTTTGGTGCTCCCCATAAAAAATATGCGTACATATTTTCCAATTCATTGAAAAAATCCCGATTCAGCGTACTTGACTGAGATGCTGTTTCGCCAAAAATATTTAATCGATGAGCCTGGTATGGTATGTACGGAATTCTCTTTTCACATTTTTGTGACAATATTTCCTGTGTACCTTTATATTCACCGCAAATATTTTTTGCGTAATCATATGATTGAAAAACCAAATAATCTGGTGATAATCCTACAGAATTTAAACAACTAAAAGTCTTTTTCGCGATTTCTGCGCCAGTTGTATTCTCTAAAATCTCATCAATTTTTAGTAAACGTCCCACAGCAAATTGGTCCAGATGGCGTATGAATCACGAAGGGTGCATTAATTGCCAGTCTGTCTGAGTGCGAAAAGTCCGGTGTCGTATCGGCGATAACGCCGTACATTTCAGATCGTTCAATTTCACGGATTATATGTTCTTGAACTTCACTTCCTAATAAAGCGATAAATTCGTTTTGAGATGTACTACTCAAGTTGCTTACGTAATGAGGTCGTTTCTTAATATTTTCTAACCATTTCCTCAAAACAGGACAGGACAATGACGGGAAACCAAGTGAACAATGTGATGGAAATTTCCATTGTTTTGGTTCTCCTCTTCCTTATTCCCTCGAAAAGCTAACCCCTGCCGACCTAGAGTATCTCACACAAGTTGCCCTGTTCAGACGTTCCAACTTGTTTGAATGCTCTTTCAACTTCAAACTACCCTGGGAAGCCAGGTACTGCGGCTAGTAATAAATAAAAAAGTTAAAATACTCGTACATGCAATCGAAATGCCGAATAGCTCTGTTAATAAGTTTGCACGGAGAGAAAAACACCCGTTCATTTCAAACACGCACCGTGTTTAAATGACGAGTTCAATCAATTCCGTTCAATATAAGTACAGTAAAACACGGTTATAACGCTATTGAAGGGACCAGCCGAAATGCGCGTTATATACGTGAAAGCGCTATAAAAGTATTAAGAATGAAACATATGCTTCGCCGATAGTTTTGCTTAAAAACTTTAATAATCCCTTGGCCAAGGGTTCCAGGCGACTAGTTCAATTCGGTGGCAGAAATATCACTTTGACGTTGCTCAAATAATCAACGTTAGGAGGATGAGCAGGGCAGTGATCAATGAAAAGAGCTGTGTCGATTTTGTCTTGCCATTTTCCGGTCTTACTTACCCAGCCATTCTACAAATAAGCCACTTGTCATCCACGCCCGGTTTTGATTTTTGTATTCACAGGGAAAATACTGAATACCCTTGAAGCAGCGAGGCTTTTGCGACTTCCCGATCACAAGGGGATTCCAACTTGTCACTTCCATCTGCATTTGTGCATAGGAGAACAATCAACCTCTCCTTGCTACGCTTACCACCATGACAATTATCCTCCTTGAAAACCAAACGCTTGTCTTGCAAGAGGTTGAAAAAAAGTCCGAGCTCATCCGCATTATATACTTCTCGAGGATGACAATCTTTCATAATGGTTGGAAGGACACTTCCTGTCCAAGTAGTCACAACATCTTCGTTGACATCTACAGTTTCACCACTGATTTGTTTGTATGACGTTTTTTAAATCTCTCGATCCATCCTGTATTCGCTGCAAAATTGTTAAGCTCTAAAGTCTCCGCAATTTCGCAAGCATTTTCCATCAAAATTTGACCACTGACCGGCAAATTAGACGCCCGAATTTGGTGAAACTATTCTACTAGGATCTTTTCCAGCTCTTCGTATTTAGCCAGGCAATTTTTTTTTAAATTTGTTCGTAAGGCGTTATAAAAGTGTAAATGAATGTCTGGGGACTGACAATTTGGAGCAATATAACCGTGATAGCGTTATAAGACTTGCGCTGTAACCGTGAAATATTTGCACTTAATGCATGGCTAAATTATGGGGACTAGGAAAAATGGCGCTACAACCGTGAAATCGTTGTATGCGTGAGCGTTATAACCGTGTTATACTGTATATTCCGTTTTTTTAAAGGAAAAACATTTGATTCAAACGAATTTACCTAAACGTGCAAAAACTCGTGCGTTTAAAAATAACGTTCGATTTGATCAATATGCAATTGAAAGAGATTCCGTTCAGTTTAAATGCTAAAGCAATCATTTTGACCGTTTCCGTATACCAATTTCAATAAAAAAAATTTGATGTTCATTTTAATTGCATTTATCGTTTGATTTGAACGCACACGCGGTCGTTTTACCATTCACTTACTTCGCAACGAACAATGTTTGACCGTTTAAACCGAACACGCACATAGTCATTTTGACCACACCGAGCATTGAAAGTTTAATCCAGTCAATGCGAACGCGTTTGCAGTCAAAACAAATGCATTAAGGCCGGGTTTCTGATAGCTCTTATTGGCTGAATTCAAATTGTAAGAAAACGACCGGACGGGTAAACTTGGACGACAAGAACCATCGTATGATCATTTCACACTATCCGATCAAAACATGGACCGGCGAACAATAATCACACAGCAAGTATGTATAAATGTTGCCATGCACGCTCCAAAGTTAGTGTACAATGAAGTGACGAGTCGACAAGATTAAAATGCAAGTAAAACACGCGCTAATTGTCTTTGCAGAACGCCTGAACTATTGGTAGGTGCAATCGTCTTATCGATCATACGAAAGATCTTACGAAAGAAAAACAATCGTGTCACGATTTTTTTCTTTCGTAAGACGCGTTCTTACAATGTGAAATGGACAATGCTTGTCTGCTGGCCACTACAAAAGCTCTCTTGTCTTGCAAGTTTACCCGTCCGGTTTCGTCTTACAATCTGAAATCAGCCAATAAACGGACGGCGAGAGCTTTTGTAGTGGCGAGCAGACAAGCATTTTGCATTTCAGATTGTAAGAACGATGGTTCGTGTGTGTCTAGAAACCTTCATCACGTATTGTCTGGTTGGTGTAGTAGGTAGGGTGTAGGTCTTGAAATCATAGGGTCCAGGGATCGAATTCCATTGCAGCTAGGTAGGTACAATTTATGATGCTTTATGCTTACGATGCGTTTATAGGCAAAAGAAATGTGTGCAAAACTTGTACCGGCCTAAATTGAATGCTGAAGCTTTTTTTTATTACAAAAAAAATAAAAAAAAATAAAAATTTTGTTCAGTGTAACGTTTTAATGTTCATATTGACAATTTAAATCGTTTGAACCAAACGTCAGTTTGAATGCGAAGACTTTCCAAGTGAACGAAAAAAACGTTTAAAAATGAATATACGACTGATTCAAAATAAACGCGAAACTGGTCAATATAAATGCGAAAGCGTTTATTTCTTACGCGTTTAATTCAAACGCGCTACTATTGTTGTATTAAACGTTTTTGCGTTAGGCGCCATATTAAACGAAAAATCGTTCAGCTTAATGTGATTTTCCGTATGTTTTGACCATTCATTTCTCTCCATGTGGACATTCAATTACATGCTTTTAATATAGCAACTTTCAAATGTTTATATCCTTAAACATCGACAGGTATTCCCTTTTGTTAATTAATTAATGCCGAAAATCGCAATCCTACATATTCCTACTGAGGTCAAATTTGCCGACTGAAGATGAAAATTGAAAATGTTGTGGGGGTGAGACACCTCCCCCCCATACCCCTCCTTAGGTACGTCCCTGGTTAAAATCTCCATTGTGCCTCCAGCGGTATGGCAAGGCGATCCATCGTGCCGAAACCACATATCTGGTCGGTTTTGGGCAAAAGGACGAATAAAATTGTTGAGCATCTCACGATATCGTTGACCTTCTTCGAGTTGATGTTGTTGCATCTGATTTGACGCTGGCTCCCACCCGCTCAATGATTTCGTCTGTCCTCTCACTTCGTCTCCAGACTCGTCGAGGGCTATTAACTGCGAAAAATTCTGCGAATCGTTGATCTCGAGGGAGCAACTCTTATAGGTACATGGAGCGTTCGTCGATACTCGCGCTGTGTCTCGACAATCGAATTATTATTCTGCGTATAAATTTGTATTATTTGAACTCGTTGCTCAACCGTATATCTTTCCATGTTGTTTTTTTTCAATATTAACGCATATGGATCCTTTTCATTTTATTTGATCAATGTAATTTTATAAAAACTTTAAATTTGAGCAACGAGACAAACATCCATTCATTTTTTGTTATTATTACCTGACATTTTTAAGAGTTAATTCCTAAATAAATTGTCTAATAATGGCAATTTTGGAAGTAATTACCTTTTAAACATTGAGTTAATGAATCTGTACGAAGTGCCTTTACTCCGTATTTGAATTTAATTATTATGTGATTTTTGTTAAAGTGTTGCATACGGTTCGATGTACCGCAGCAACCAAAATGTATTATGTGGTTTTGATTTTATATGCGAAGAGAAATGAAGGCAAGTGGTCTGCTCAAAAGGTCAAAGTAGACTGATTTATTTCAATAATTGTTGCTTACATGAAACATCATAACTGTGCGTTTTGCAAACAGGTAATGGTAAAATGTACTAGATTTTGATAAACAAAGTTGCCGCTTTCGGATTTTAATTCAATGTGAAATTTAATAAATGAAAAATGACTAAGGATTAAATTTGATAGGAAAAAAAATTCAATTGAAAATTAATTAAGTGCAATGTTAAGTGACAATTGTTCAAAATTAAATTAATAAAGAATGAGAATGAATTTGCTAAATCAATGCTCGAACAGAATCAATTAGCAAAATTTCATTCTACCTACCCGCATACGTATTTTTTGTGAATGAAATGGGTAAAAAATAAACTCTTTTATAAAACCTACCTAAATCGACCCTTCCTCAACGTGTACCTACTTAGAAAGTAGTGTAAACATATCTCCCATGCCTAGTTTATTCTTACCAAATTTCAGAAAAGAATATGAAAAAATAAAAAAGTTATGCATGGTATACACTAGTTCACTTTAAATGGGCCACCCTATATATGATGTATGAAAGATATAATTGTGGGACTATGTGACTATGCGCCAATTTTTAGATAGAGAAAAGCTCGCGAGTTATCGAAAATAAACAATTCCCAAACATAAAAGCGCGATTATCTCGCTAAATATCGTTCGCACAGGGTACAGTTGTCCACATTAAGACCTTAAAAGTATACAAGACTGATCACAGGCCTTATCGAGGAGGTTTTATTGTGTGACATGGAAAATGCTGTACATTTCCCAATGCTGTACGACAGGTCAAAATGCTGTACGCCCGGTCAGCTTACACTAAGCTATCCCTTACCGGAGTACAAAAAACACGCCTATTGTTCGTAAGCTATTGAAATTATGTTTGTAAATATCTAATGGGAATTGAACCGGGCACCTATCGTTTCGTAGTCCTCCCAGCAAACAATTTTATCGATTTTTTTGAAAAATCACAAAAATGATTCGAAAGCGATATTATTCAAATGAAAAATTTATCGTACACTTGTCTCCCCGACGAAAAATCATTTTATTGTCATCAATATGTCAAGAATGCGACTCTCATTAACGAAATATCGTTTTATTATTGCAAGGATGATAAAATAGTAATCCCTCACAACGAGAGAATGATGAAATTGTCAAAAAGTAAAACGACTAATTTATTCCCATAATTTGTAATCTTAGATAGCTCAGGTGTAGGACGTAGGACTACGAAACGATAGGTGCCCGGTTCGATTCCCAGTAGAAGCAAAGTGTAAAAAGGTAAAGTTAAAATAAGGTGAAAAAAAGTTAAGGATAAAATAGAAGAAAAAAATTAGAAAAAAGGGAAAAATAAAAAAAATTAAATTTTTTTCACTTTTTCTATGTATTAGTCTATTATCGCCAAATTATCATCCTGGCGAATTAATATTGGTCACTATTCCTTCACGAAGGGAGTGACGCCTTTAATCCGAAAACGATATGAAATTCGAGAAATGTTTTCTATCAGGCAAATTGAATTCGTATCGCGGACGATAGAAATTGTTTGCTGGGCTACGTCCTACACCTGAGCTATCTAAGATTACAAATTATGGGAATAAATTAGTCGTTTTATTTTTTGACAATTTCATCATTCTCTCGTTGTGAGGAATTACTATTTTATCATCCTTGCAATAATAGGACGATATTTTGTTAATAGGAGTCACATTCCTGACATATTGATGACGATAAAGCGATTTTTCTTCGGGGAGACAAGTTTACGATAAATTTTTCATTTGAATGATATCGTTTTCGTATCATTTTTGTGATTTTTCGAACAGAACGATAAAATTGTTTACTGGGAAAGGTATAGAAACCAAGCCTTTCTTACAGGTTAGTGCAAAATGATGATTCGTACATTTAGAAGAAGAAGAACAAATGCAACTCAGTGTAAATTTTACACTGAGTTGCATTTGCTTCATTTTCATTAAAAATATTCTGAGATTAGATTTGAATTAAGTTAAGATAGCTCTCCACTTAGATGTTACGGAAATGCGTTCTCTCGAAAAATAAATGAGGAGAATAAAGAGGGTCCTAGACTGGAGTAACTCGATTTTCGGCAAAAGTCCGTTGTTGAAATAATCGCCCAAAACTGAAAAATTGCCAAACTGCGTGGTTTGCATTATTTTTGTGAAAATGCAATACAGTGCCTACCATAAGGGCGCGTATACATACAGTGCGACGCCGAGCTTTTGCGGGCCGGGCGATGCGATTTGTGCACACTCCTTGTGGTGTCGGGCGGGGCGATGCGATGCGATGAGATTTGTTGCGAGACGATGCGATTTGTTTCCACGACAAGAAAACATGATTTTCAAATGGGATTTTATACCGGCGCTATCTCGTGCGATTTGCTGCTGATATAGGTATGATTTCAGATCGACTTCGTGACATGGGGCGTCGAGTGTTCTACCATTGATATTTCTAACATACAAACAAACGTGTTGGTATATTTATGTAGTGTTGTAGATAATTGTGGGTATTAATGAATGGATTGTCGTAGGTATTGTAATGTAGTACCATTGGTATTTTCTATATACATACATACTTGTCGGTATATCTATGTAGTGTTGTAGATAATTAGGTAGGTAATGTAATGATGAATAACTGAATGAGGTAGGTAACCTTTCTAGAAATTTGCTGTGTTAGCTTACGCGTTTCAACGCAATATTCGGGCGGCATTTGGATTTGGTGTAATTATTATTCACGTATATATGAATGGGAGAAATATGTAAGTAATTTATAAAAACATGCAGAGCAATGAAACCCAGTTTGTAGCGTACGCGGACGCGCACCCTTTTGAGGCTGCCGACCTCAAAATGGCATCCCTATTTTCTCGGGGAAATACGCGTCCGATCGGCGTGGCAGAAACACTAAGGTAAATTTGAGACGCCTATTCCAAATTTAAAATAAACAGAAAAACGAGACCGAGGCTCACTTCGGGCGCGGCCGAAATTTGGATACCCTTCGCTCTTCTTGGGCTAAAAGTTTTTTCGGGCGTACCTAGGACTTGTATTGAATCCCCCCACATTCTTTTTCTTCCGTCTTCACAAAAGTTCATCGACAAAAATTATTTGTGTGGCGTTTGGTTGGAATAAGTGGGCAATAAAAATATTTACTTGGAAAATGTTATTGGGGGATGCGGGAGCATGGCCCCATAGTATGAATCCATTTGTTTTGACCTTTTTTTTTGCTTTGATAAAGACACGTTAATTCAAGGCTTTGTAAAATTTGTGTAAAATATGTTTCTTAGTTTTGTTTCTTGGTTTTGTATGGCAGCCCCATAACATCATGGTCCGATTTGATCCATTTTTACATATGTTTTGTGTCATCATAAGAAACACATTTGTGTGAAATTTCGTCGAAATTTCTGCACAAATAAAAATGTTTTTCTTAGAAGCACCTAATTTGGGGAGTTGGTTTTGTATGGCAGCCCCATGACCCCATGTTGGGATTTGACCAATTCTTACATATGTTTTGTGTCATCAATATAAATACATTTGTGTGAAATTTGGTTGAAATTGGTGCACATATAAAAAAAATTTTCTTAGAAGAACTTAAATTGGGGGGGCTATGTTTGTATGGCAGCCCCATGACCCAGTGATCCAATTTCGGCGATTCAAACATACAAACAGCCTGCAACTATAATAAGCACGTGTGCAAAATTTCAGCTTGCTAGCTTCAATACTGGCCGAGTAAAACGCGTCGTATGTATGTACATATATATAAAAGTTCCCAATGACAAATCTGCACAAATCATGCCTCTCATGTCGATATCGCCCTGTCAGTATCATCGAAACCAATCTCTCTATTTATATGTACATACATACATACAATACACCATGCCACTACGAAACCGATCGAAACACAAACCTCCATGTCGCTTTCCTCAGCGACAATGCTAATTACATCGGCTGAAACGGCACGATGATTCGACATGGAAAAGTTCTCCATCGTACAATCCGACCGACGTCGCATCGCAAGCAGTCTGAATGGTACATGCAGGTTCGTGCTGGTTCCTATTTAAATGCTAAGAAATTTTTATTCTTGCGATGGGAAGCTTATCGCTTCTTATCGCATCGCATCGCCCGCAGTATGGATGGGCTGTAAAAAAAATAAAGAGATGAAGGATTCACTAGCAGTAGTGAAAAGTTCTCTAGTATAAATCGTCCGCTTCGTCTTCTTCTTCTTTATGGCACGATAGCCCGACGTCGGGCCTTGGCCGCCTGGATTGAAAACTTCCAATTGTCGCGGTCACGCGACCTTGTCCTCCAGTTCCGAAAGCCTAGCATTTGGTGGGCGTCCTCACATACAGAATGCTCCAATCGGGCTCTCGGTCGTCCACGCAATCTGGCTCCGTCCACTCGTTGCGCGTTCATCACCTTTTTGGGCATGCGATCGTCGTTCATCCTTTGTGCATGTCCCGCCCATTGCAATCTCTGCAATTTCACGATCTTCGACACCTGTAGCTCATCATACAGCTGATACAACTCAAGGTTGTACCGGATGCGCCATTCACCTCGTTCACGAACGGCCCCGAAGATTCTTCGGAGAACCTTTCGCTCTAATGTGTCCAACAGGTGTCCAGAGTTTTGGGTTAGGGTCCATGCCTCGCAGCCATAGCATAGCACAGGTCGGATGATGGTTTTATACACGTGGAGCTTCGTGTTCCTGTGCACCAGCTTAGAATTCATAATTTGGAGGACCGCAAAGTAACACTTATTAGCTAGTTGTATCCGCCGCTTTATCTCATCTGTTATCTCATCGTTGGCGTCCTTTGACAAATTGCAACCCAGGTAAGTGAAGTTGTCTACATATTCTATATTGAGGTCCCCCACTGTGATGCTTGAATTTACTGGCGTTCTAGTTTTTGATTGCATCATGACCTTGGTTTTAGATTCGTTGATATGTAGCCCAACTTCTTTGGCGGCGTTATTGAGATCATGCAGAAGGCTTTCTGCATCACCCAATCTTCGAGACATGATGTTGATGTCGTCGGCGTAGGCTACTAGTTGAGTCGATTCAATGAGTAGCGTTCCGCTGCTGTCCAGATTCATGGCTCGAATCACGTACTCCAGAGCCAGGTCGAAGAGCGTCGGCGCCAGCCCGTCGCCTTGCTTGAGTCCAGTACGAGTTTCAAATAGGTCAGTGAATTTGTTCTGAACTCTGACCTGCGAGACGGTATTAGTCATCGTCATCCTTATGAGTCGCACTAGCTTAGCCGGTATACCAAAATGCAGCAGAATATTGTACAGTACGCTTCGATCGATACTGTCGTATGCCTGGTTGAAGTCAACAAATATTTGGTATACGTCGATGTTGTATTCCCAGCACTTCTGAAGTAAAAGCTTCACTGTAAAAAGCTGATCTGTCGTCGAACGACCAGGTCTAAAGCCGCCTTGGTACTCGCCAATGATTTCTTCTGCGTACGGATTAATTCTATTTTCCAGAATCTTAGATAAAATCTTATAAGTCGTACAAACTAATGAGATGCCTCTGTAGTCCTCACATTTCAACTTATCCCCTTTTTTGTGGATTGGGCATATGATACTTTTACGCCAATCTTCCGGGATTATTTCGTCGTTCCATACTTTAACGATAAGTGTGTGTATAGCCTTAACAAGGCTCTCCCCACCATGCTTCAGCAGTTCAGCTGGAATCTCGTCAGCGCCCGGGGCTTTATTATGTTTTAGTGCTTGCATGGCGAGATCAACTTCTTCTACTGTTGGGGGTTGAACGGGAGGGCCTGTTTCAGCCATCAGCTCCGGAGCTTCTTGTGTGGGGTTGTTCGGTTGAACATCTCTTCAAAATGTGAGGCCCATCGTTTATCAACGCTATCGATGTCGCTAATGATATTGCCATCCTTATCCTTACAGAGGCTGGTCCTGGGTTGGTATCCACTTTTAATTGAATTAATTAGCTTGTACGCTTGTCTACTGTTCCTACTAGCTAGTCTTTGGTTTATTTGCATAAACTGCTCGTCAAGATGCTTACGTTTCTTACGCCTAATTAACCTATTCGAAAATCGTCGAAGCTCGTCATATTTTGTTTTTTTGGCTCTAGTTGCGCGTTCAGTCCATTGGCGATATGCCTCGTTTTTAGCATCTACCGCATTTTGACATTCTTCATCAAACCAATAATTTCGGGCTCGCCGGGCTTTGTATCCCACAACCTCCTCTGCGACCCCTTTGATGGTGTCTTTGAGTGTATCTCAGATCTCAAGGGCGCCTTTGTTGCTGATGATATTTAGCAGGGGCGTCAGCTTCTCCTCAAGGGCAGTCGTATAAGTGACCACCGTGGCATCATTCAACAATTTGTCAACCGCAAAAATGTTTGCCGGGTTGAACCTCGAAGAAATTCTGCACCTATTAGTCGCCTTCACCATATAGTGGTCAGAGTCAATATTTGCTCCTAGGACTGAACATCCATTATGCTCGATGCCCATCTCTTGCAGACAAGGACGTGGTCAATTTGGTTGACGGTATGTTGATCTGGAGATCTGTCTGTGAATGCGACGATGCGGAAAACAGGTAGAGCTAATGACCATATTTCTGCTGGTCGCGAAGTCTATTAGTCGTTGGCCATTGTCGTTACAGTCTTCATGGAGGCTGTACCCTCCAGTAATCCCCCTATGCCAACTTTCGTTTCCGACTTTGGAGTTAAAATCCCCTAGCAGCAATTTGACATCGTTTGATTGAAGTGAATCGAAGAGATTTTCTAGGCGGTGATAGAACTCGTCTTTAACCGTCTTCACTGACTTCGGTGGGGGCATGTGCGTTTATGAGCCAGAGATTGAAGAACCGGGTTTTAATGCGAATCGCACACAGCCGCTCGTTTATGGGCTTGAAGTCGATAACATGCGGCTTAAGTTGATTGTTTACAATGAACGCCACTCCAAACTCCCTGTGGCCCGAAGGTTTTCCAATTGTGAAAATTGTGTACGAATTTCGGTCATCAATCTCGCTACTAAGCCATTTTGTTTCCTGGAGTGCAACAATGATCAGCTTATATTTTTCGGCCTGATCTAAGAGGGCCCTTAAGGCCCCTGGCCTATTCAGGGAGCGTACATTCCGGGTTCCGAAAGAGTAACCACTTGTTCGTTTGCGATATCGTCGTTGGGTTGTATCCGTCCAATCCGAGGCTTTCATTCCAGGTTTCTTGACGTAGAATTTTTTCCAAGGATGGGTTGTCGGCCCATCGCTTATAGTATTCGTAAAACGGAAGAGGTCCATCATGGAGAGGCCTCGGAGGTGCTGCTTCGGTGATTGACTATTTGTTTTATGTCACTCTATTACATTTAGTAACCTGAGACGAGTTGTTAATACAGCACTCAGGCGCAGCGGTTACTCGGATAATGCGGGAAAGTAACGCCCCGTAGAGAAACATAGGAATTGGCCGGAGCCGCTCACCCTATGAAGCTCCTCCTGCATAGCTAAGGGTCCGCAGTTATGCCACAACTGAAAAGGATATAGGAATCGGCCGGAGCCTTTCAATACTTGTAGAATGGACAGTAAATTATCTTTTTTAATTTTTACGAATAAATGAAAGAGTGGTTCACATAATGGTGTGTAATGTTAAATCAGCGCCACTTAAGAAACAATTGTCATAATGTATTCCCGAACAGTAAAATTAAAATGCACTAGAAGCCGTTAAATACATAATTTACGTCGAAACAGCATTTAGTAAAAATAACATTGAGGAGTTCTTAAAGATTTATCAAAGCTACAAGGTTGTTCTTCGTACTCTTACATGAATATTCAAAGTGAATAAATAAAAGCAGATCCTAACTAAAATTAAAACACAATGCCGAGGTGTATGTATATTCACGTCAGTTCACATCAGTAGAAACTGCAATAACAATGAATAGACTTTGTGACTGCAAAAAAAAACTTAACTGTCTGTTCACCTTTCCCTTTCTATTGCAATACAGCTAAAACGTGCCCCAGCTGAAAGGAGTTTCTTGCTTGCATTTCCAGCCTGAATCTTTTCACATAATCTCTGTGTTACCAGAATAGTGCCTCAGGCAATTTCATTTGCCTTCTTTTCTGCCATTCCATTCCACGCTTATTAATCGATTGGTCGTCACGGCAATACATTGTATATTTTAAGATATGTACTTTCTCGCTGCCATTCAAACTTGGATGCAAGTCGGTTTAGTTTTTTTTGGTAAGGTCGTTGGGGCTGGCATGCGGCGACGATCAGATCTACATTCGTATGACTCCCGCCGATTAAAATGATTTTAATTGTTGCAGTACATTCCATACCTTCCATCGATTATTTCACTTCGATTATACTACTATTATGGAGCGCACCCGAATGGAAGATATACATTTTGGTAAAAACGGCAGCAGGCGAAATCCGGGTTCATTTCGATTTGGAAATGAAAATGTTAAAAACGCTACTACCGCATATTATAGCCGTTCGATGCTCAAGTATGTGCGCGCGATTTAGTATATGTCTTTGCATATGAGCTTTAGCGCGCTTTCCAATTTATTGTTTGGCAACGGCGACAGTGAATTATTAATTTGTTCGCATTTTCAGCGGAAAGTAACAACTTAGCGCACCATGGTATCAGCAAATACAATACAATATGAATATACAAGAAAAAAAAAAACACAAATCCGATCGAAGCTTGACTTCTTTAAAAAAAATTTCTCTTCCATTACTTACCGTCTCCACACACAACACAGCACAAAAGCCACCTACCCACCGCACCGGCTGCTCCCGACACTCGACACTTTTCATAAATGTTTACCACATTATATGATGGCCTAAAGACGCGATATCGCAGCAAAAGCAGCAGCAGTAACGGATTTAAGTATTTGACTGCAAGAAATATGTACTCCAGGTTGTTGGAGCTCATTCTGTTGTAAACGCTGATTAAAGACGCACGTAAAATTCACCTGGCTGCAACAAGTGGATCGGATCGCGAAACAAAAGAAGACAAAACAAATCGTTAAAACGAAAGATTTAAGCGAGAAAATCTGTCGAGTGGAAAAGTGGAGTGTGCTCACTTGTGTACAGTTTATCTAAAGTTTTTTGTTTTATCTGCGGTAGTTTTTTAGGTAATTTCCTGAAATAGTCCTGATAAGTTTTTTTTTTGTTTTTACTGGGAAAATTGATGGAAATTTCGAGTAATCTCTTTTGCTTCTGCTTGCACCCGTCTATGCGGACTCGACGTAGAAAGTGAAATTGAATCTCATGCAAACGGTCTGATTGAAAAGTGTTACGTTGCCCGATGAGTATAAATATGGTCGCGTGTGAATTCTGCAAATTTCCAATGCGTTTCTTCGAGAAATTGCGTGAAATATGAATGAGATTATCGCGTCGTTAGAGGTTTTATTATGGATGTTTGGTTTTACTGACTTGTGCAGAAGGTAGCAAGATAGCATTAGTACGGATTGTACAAGATTGTATCATTTTTTCGTACGGTGCATTTTTTTAATTTATAACATAACAACGTCCCGGTTTTGGACCTAGTTTCTATTGTGCTGTGAGTCTGTTGGATATAAAGTGCGGCGTAAACCTATTTAATTTTGAGTTATGAGAAATACGAAGAAACAGGAAATTAAAAACACTTTTATTGGTTAAGGTCATATCAAAAGTTGCAAAAGAGTTGACTGGCTTGTGAGTTGCAACGGAGGTGACACACAAAAAATTTAAAGAACTTTGAGAATATGTATTTCATATTCGAAATATGTTATGTATCTTTTAGAACACTACAGACTTTCTCTTGTGCAATTGATTGAAACATATGTTACTACTAAAAGGCGTGTTCTTGTCGTCTGTGGAAACACCTTCTTGTAATTGGCATTTATACATTCAGGTCGAAATGGGAGGCATTTTAAATTTTAAATGGAAATGTAATTTATCTGTCGCCGTGACTCACACTATCAATTGGATTTAATAAAACCACTAAATTAGTCCAAAGCCTTTCGAATTTAGTGATGTACGATCTAATCTAATATCCAGGGTTTTGACTGGATTAATTTTTTACGCGCTCTGTGGATCACTTGGTTGAATCGCACTCTACGATGCTAGTAATCTAGAGGTCCGGAGATCGAATCTCGGCGTGGTCCAAAATCTCCGTACTTGTGCGGATAGGAAATAAATATATAGTGCTTGCAACATTA
This sequence comes from Microchrysa polita, assembly GCA_949715475.1. Taxonomy (NCBI): domain Eukaryota; kingdom Metazoa; phylum Arthropoda; class Insecta; order Diptera; family Stratiomyidae; genus Microchrysa; species Microchrysa polita. Next base: position 110,852,898 of record OX454416.1, on the reverse strand, counting down.
TATACACTCCGAAATGATATGCAATGTAACGTTGACTCGAAATTGCCTATAAACGGCTGAGTTAATGCACCATGGCCCCACATGGGGCTATACGGTACTGAGAAGAAGAAATTTTAATCAAGTACAGGTGTATATTAAAATTAATCAAACCGAATATTTAATAAATCCTGTCAGAAATGGGAATTCACATGCAATTTCATTCATTCTCATAATAGTCCCTAGACAATTTGAAACTGTTATATATTGGTAAATTTAAGATTTTTGCCGATAGCATGCATTATGATTCAGTGATTCCAATTAAACCACATAGGGTGGTCCAACGTGAATGCATGAAGTTAATTGTTAATAAAACAAAAAGGTTTTAGAGAATTATCTATTTTCTTTATTATGATAGAAGGATCTATGGGAATTATGTGTGAAACAAAATATCGACCGATTGCTCGCCATGGCTACGGTGGCATACTTCTATCCGATGGTCCACATTTTCAATGACTCTGAGACATAATTGAATATCGTTAATGTGCTGAATTATCTCATCCTTTAGCTCTTGAATTGTTTTTGGCTTATTGACGTACACTTTTTCTTTTAAATATCCCCAGAGAAAGAAGTCCAACGGTGTCAAATCACATGATCGTGGCGGCCAGTTAACATCGCCAAGACGAGAGATAACACGGCCATTGAATTTCTCGTGCAAAAGAGCCATTGTTTCGTTGGCTGTGTGGCAAGTGGCCCCATCCTGTGGGAACCACATATCGTCCAGGTCCATATCCTCGATTTCTAGCCACAAGAATTCCGTCATGTGGACGCATTTGGACGACTATGTTGAATCAATATGTTTAGTAAAATTCTTCTATTTGTACACAAATCGGGTACATTTATTGCCTAATAAATTTGTTCACAAATGCTGTTGGTCGAGTCAATTCTACTTAGCCTGGTACTGCGAGTTGTCTAGAGCTTGTGCGATATAGTTTTAGGACATAGACTTAGCCCGGATTTCATCAAGGGGGTAAGCCTAAAATTGTTTCAACACCATGACAGTATATCGATTTCTAACAGCAATTAAGGTTTAAATTGTTGGTCCCATGAAAATGGTTAGAAAAGGTGTTAAAAAGTCGGACAATCGAGAATGACCTTTGTCGTTCAACTCGCCCCGTTTTTGATCAGTACTGTTCATATCCCCTTGGCTTCATATTATGCTTGTGATTTGAAAGCAGGATAAGATATGTTTCGAATGTCAATGTTTCTCTTCTAAAACGCGGTGCTATCGTCAGTTATCAATGTTTGGCAAAAGTGGAGCTCAGGAAAAGGATTGAGGTTGTTCTATTCTAAGTCATCATGAGAAAATCCTTAATTCTAACGGTGAACCATTGCGGTCAGCAAAAAGGTTGTAAATGATAGGTTTAGGCCCAGAGGAGTTAGAATTGAAAATGAAAGCTATGAGAATTTCAGTTTTTGAAACTGCCGTCTCAGAGCCATTGTGCTGATGACATAGTCTCTTAGTTTCTCTGTTTCGGAATATCCGATACCCGGTGAATGAATTCTTTCTAAAACAGAAGATTGATCCATGCTAAGAGTCAAACTCACATTTTTACGCTTTTAAACATCCTAGGGCGACGATTTTGTATAGAGTAATACAATAGTAGTAAAAATTGCCGTGATCATCGGCCAGCGACACTTCTATTCTAATATTTTTTGACCATGTATGATTTCCTCGCATAGGTGGATATTCTCTTCATATTTTAATTACAGAATGCATATCGGAAGCCCTTCATTATTAGCGATTTCAATTAAAAAGCGTTTATACGTAACGATCTGGCCCAGTTCTGACTAATTACACTTAATAACAAAAAGTGGGCTAGGGAAAAGCACAAATGAAAGAGATTAATTATGTATTTAGAAGATAAACTAAAGAAATACTTTTCTCAAATGATAGGTTCCATAAAACATGTACACAGAAAAAATATATAAATTTCATTCGCATACCTGATGGGGTATATATTATATTATTTTAGTCGTGAGTAGAAGTCTGCTTTTTCAATCTTAAGGGTATTCAAACAGCCCCTTACCTACTATTTTTTTAGAATTGCATGCATTGCATGTTATGCCGGCCGTCCGGTCTCTATTGCCCGTCTGGTTGACGCCTCCTGGAGCATTATGAACTCCATAAATGCCATATTGATATAAAAAAAATATTGTGCAATGCTGTACAGTTCCATATTAAAATCTCTTAAAAAATATCACAAATAAAAAGCCACTATCTTTCATTATCAGTAAGTTACTTTTTGTCCACCCTGTACAACCGATTTATCAATGTCTTGCTAAGTTTTATTTTACTAACCACTATAGTTAGCCGACAAACTCTACCCAAATAACTGTAAAATCATCAATGTGGCACGATAGCCCGACGTCGGGCCTTGGCCGCCTGAATTGTTTACCTCCAATTGTCGCGGTTACGTGACCTCGTCCTCCAGTTTCGGAAGCCCAGCAGCTGTTGGGCGTCTTCACCTACAGAGTTCTCCCAGCGAGCTCTCGGTCGTCCACGCAACCTCGCTCCGTCAATTCGTTGTGCGTTCATCACTTTCTTTGGCATGCGATTATCGTCCATCCGTTGTACATGCCCCGCCCATTGCAAACGTTGAAGCTTCACGATTTTCGATACTTCCAGCTCATCGTACAATTGATACAACTCATGGTTGTACCGAATACGCCATTGGTCTCGCTCGCGAACGGCCCCAAAAATTCGCCGAAGGACCTTTCGTTCGAATCGGTCTAGCAAAATTTCGGAGGCTTGGGTGAGGGTCCATGTTTCGCAGCCATAACATAGCACGGGTCGGATGATCGTTTTGTACACGCGGAGCTTCGTGTTCCTGTGCGCAAGTTTCGAATTAATTATAGGGAGGACCGAGAAATATGTCTTATTGGCTAGTTGTATCCGTCGCTTAATTTCGTCGGTTTCGTTGGCGTCCTTTGATAAGTTACATAACATTTATAACTGTAAAATGGTCCATACAATTTATCGCGCTTAACATGTTTACTGTCTGACCGGTTTCCGCCGACATTATCAACATGTCTGGTATCCGAAAATCGATGAGTCGCATGTGACTCATAGATGTAAACGGGAGGGAATGCTGTGTGCACATGTATCTCACTCATAGACAGTGAACGTGTGAACTATCATGGAACTAATCAGGATATTGAAAAATTGTCCCGTAATTTACTAGTCCATCATTTTTCAACTGGTGAGTTGCGACCCCTTTATTGGTCACCGCGAGATTTTGAGGGGTTCTCGATTCCATGTTACAGGCTCGCCTTATAACTTCAAATCATCAATTCGGTATAATATTTAAAAAATTGTTAAAATTCTGCTTGATGGAAAACATATTTAATTGGTAAGCATTCAGAGCAACCGTCATGAGGATGACTCATCGATTCCTGACGAATTCCTTTCCTAGACACATGGTCACACTGTTATTCTGGAATCTGGAGATCGCGAATTGGCTAGGTCTATAGTTTCAAATCTCTTGAAGACTCCATATTGTCTTTAAAATATGATTTGAGGCTGCGTACCCATGAATATTTGCGAACGATTATATATTAACGTTACAGTGTCTGCTTTAAATAATTCTTCTGTGTAATGGAAAATAATTCCATTCGACCAGGTTGAACTTGGCGGTTCTTTTCCACTTGCGATTAATTTCAGAGGACTTACGTTTATCGTGATTTGGGTGATTTAGAAAAAATCGGCACAGTTCACATAATTTCTGAAAAATGTTCAATGAAAAAGGGTTAAAAATGTTAATGTGCATTTTCATACAACTTTATGCAATATACCATGAAATGTGATATTTTGTGCATTTTTGTACGTGCAATTGCACAAAATTTCGGGCTCTATATGTCATAAAAATTATTTCAGATAATATTACGTATATGGCTAATTTTCTTTCTTTCTCTCAAAACTGGTCAAGTTACCGGTAAGGCCACTATAGGTTTTCTTAAAAAAAAGGTCCCGAAAATTCATTTCCTCGCACCAAACATTAAATGATTCCACCTAAGAATGATATAGTGGGAAGGACACCATGCCAAGACACTAGGTCGTGAATAAAAAGATGTTTTGTTTATTACTACAAAAACGAAAATGTACATTTAAATCGCCCGGTTTAGCTAAGCATTAAGTAAAATTTATTTTTTTATTCATACGATTTCTTGGGTATAGTTACCACTGACTAACCATTTACTTGTATATGTCTTAAGAAAAACCGCCATTGGTCTCGAATATGCATTTTACAATGACGGATACTAAATGGTGATCCATTGGATGAGTTGAAGGTCGCCTCTTAGGCTTGTCGGTCCCCACCAAGGTGTGATTACTATGTCTTTTAGTGATTCGTCATGCACATGCATACACATAAAGCAGTTTAACAATCATTAAATTAGGGTACCATTGCGCATGCATTTTTTCTCACAAGGGTCCGCATATTATATATGACAGAAAAACAAGAGACAGTTACCGACAACAGCGAAAAAAGGACCATGAAAAGAGTGCAAAAACGTCAAGTTCACTGGGACCTTAAAATTTCACTATAGCGTCGCTAATACCGAATAATAGTACAATCGTCCAATTTGCGGTAGCAACCCATCATATTGTAGATTAGTTTAGATTGTGGGGGCGTGAACCCGAAGTTCGCAGCACTGAAGCCAATGGGCTTATTGTACTATATGGTGGTTCAGTGGTTTCAACCCCCTCCAAGACGGCCAGCGCCCGCTCTAGCACTTACGCCGCCCCGGGCAAATTTCCCTAAGATTTTTTTAATTCCGAAAAGTTTTTATGATACATTGACTTCATTCATCAGGAAGGAAGGATTCAGCCAGGTTTCTTTCCAGTCAGCGGAAATTCAGACGTCAGGGTTCTTCCCTAAATGCTCTTCGTATGCTGATTGATAACAATTTGAACTGGTTACAGATGTTGCATTTTCATTAAGATCAAATTTTGAAGGTTAAACAAATTTGAAATTATTTTTTTTTTAATTAATTTCACAAAGAAATGTCCATGCAAAAATCAATTGAGGGGATTAAACACCGGACGAAGCCAGAGGGCGTTTTGATCCTAGGGTGGAAAAACTTACATTATTTGTCGGCATAATCATTTTAAGCTTAAAGTAAACCAAATCAAAGACGTCTATGAGCTACCCAATGTTCAAGTAGGTATCTGAAAAGTGCTAATGGTTCGAAACAACAAGTTTTATTTTATTTCAACGGTAAACGTTTCAGACTCATGATCTTTAATAATTTTGTGATTGCCATTAATCACAACGTTTTAAAGCACAACACTTAGCAATTTTGTATACCGAAACCAATTTTTCGAAAGAGTTCGAAATCAAAAAACCATTTGATTAGTCTTTCTTTAAATAAAGATGTTTATCGGTGCCTTTAGAAATGCTTAGCTGATTTGGTTTCTTGTTCGATATAGCCATGGAATTTATAGCAGTCCTCATCATATCATAATTTCCTGGAGGTTTTTGTTGTTTTCTTTGTATGAAGTACTATCTAATATGCCGCTCTAAAATTTGGTGCCTTGGGCGACCACCATGGCATGATTGCAGCACTGCATGAGTTATAGTTATTTCTAAATCCTCTCAGACTTGTATATTTTTCTACAAAATTTCTTTTGAAAAATTTGTACAAAATCACTCACTATGTGTCGCTTTTGCGTTTTAATATTTTTAATAAATCAGAAATATTCCGGTTAGAGTTTGAGAACTTACAATTTGACAAAAAGAGAACTGAATTATAATAATGATTATTATTATAGCTGTTTTTAGCGATTTTACGGCTTGCTAAAACTCTCTATTAATTCTACATGAATATCAAATAATCGCGTAATAGCTAAATTAATAATATTAAATTAAATGTCCGGCAGTATGCCATCCACTGTAATCAATGAGCCAAGACATATACGATAATAAACAAAAATGAAAAAACGTATGTACTACAAAACGCCGGTAAAACATGATCAAATTTATGGATAACAACTTCAAAACCCGCATTGTTTTCGTTAAAGTATAAATTGCTTCAATAGATGACCGAAAACATTACGCAACATCATAATAAAATCATTAATTTAAAAATCAATTCGTTACCAACCATCAACAATACTTTGATACTCGTACCTAATCAAAATCATGTATAAACTTTCGATTTCCTATTTTTTCGCTGTCCAATCAATCATTCAGAAAAAGATCCAAAGAATGCCATGAATGACCGAAGTCCATCAAAACTTTAAATAGCAAGTAGCAAGTTCAATCTAAATAACGACCGTATCATATTGCTGTATGGCTATTAACTTGGAAGTCTGCGCATATTATTACATATACGAAGCGCTCAATGGTTAATTTATAGTTGTTGTCTGAAGTCAAACGAAAGTGTTTTCTTTAAACATCTTCTTCTTGGCTTTGGCATATGCTCGTACATTACATAGTTGTCTATTATGCCGGATGAATTAAAAGCATCTGTCAGTAATTTTTGGCTGTGATTGCATAAGCGGAGAAAGTACTAGGAAAATTTGAATTGAATTATGGATAAAAAATGATAATTTAGCATTTTTTTTGTTATTTGTAAGGTAACCTTTCTTATTGATCATTCGATCATGCAAAATATTTATTATGTTGTAAGAGAATTATGACGTAAATATTACAGATGAACTATTCGTATGATTCATGAACGTAAACCTATTTTATGAGTTACGTAAATATTTTTATTGACTGATAATATTGAGCTTAAACAAAATTTTCACTTGTGCACACGATAATATTCGATAAACGGATGACCCATTGTGAAGATAAAATATACTTTCTCTTTAAGATTTTATTTTTTGCAGTGATATTGTGTTGCATTGTGTTTTGGTCATTTTGCAGTATGAAATTGGCTAGAAGTGTTTATGTGTTATGCAAATACTGTTTAGCAAGTTGTTTCTATTCAAATATCTAACAGATTTTCTTTTAGAAAGAAGACGATCCAATTCGAATTTTTGATGTGCTAAAACTTATTTTGTTATGTGGGTGATTTCAAATAGTTTAATAGAAATTTATTATTTATTTTGGTAAAAAAACATATATTACAGGATGGGCAAAATGTAGTCTGGCTGGTCTAGCGGTTAGTGCGCGCACCTTCGGTGCACAGGCTCATGAGTTCGAATCTCACCGTGTTCCATGGTGTTTTTCGAACTCACGAGCTTGTGACGGACTATGATCTCACTCAGATGTTGAACGAGTACCCATTTATGGGGATAAATAACACTGCTGAGCGTGATGCTGATCTCATTACCTCAACAAAAAGCAGATAAGATCTTGGAAATAGGATGTCACTAACACATCCTGCGGCCTTAGTCCAATGCTGGATTGTCGCGCCTGTTATTTATTTAAAATGTATCTTATCGATAGCTCAGTTAGCTTTTCTCATCAGTAAGGTAAAAGTCCTACCCTGTAATACCTTATAGGAGTAGACATATTAGGGGTGTTTTTTTTTACTTCGGTGTTGGTTAGTTTAGTGTAATTACATGGCGTTGCAATAACAACATAACCTGTTTTGGTCATGTTGTTTCTGTAACTCTATGTAGTTACACTAAAATAATTTTTTATGACTTTTTTCAATTTCTTTTTTAAGTAATTTTTCGTTTGTTTTCATTTTCAGAACCATACAAACATGAAGATCACATTTTTGCTAGAACTTCTTCTAATACTCATCATTATAGCCTTCGCAGCATCTAAGCCCATTGACAGTGGTATGTACACCATTTTAGTTTGAATAATGTTTTAAATTCTTAAACACAACAAATTTTTCCGAATTTGTATAGGTGATAGTTCAATCGAATCTGCTGATGGTGAGATAGTAGCAGCAAAACAGGCAGCAATTACCGAAACTTCATCGGCTAAACCTAATACAGACGATGATGATGACGACGACGACGTATTTGGACTGGGTGAGTTGGTTAGAAATTTATTTATTTCTCAGGGACTCATGAGTTATAACAAAGGCAATAAATTTGAAATATAGAAATGCTGTACACACATTTCCACAGAAACTTTGATTACTCCAGAACCACTTGCATTAGCAAATTTGTGTGACAAAATTCAACTTTTTTCGCCACAATCTGTGCTGTCAATGTCTCCTTCACTTCAATTGAGACACCCCAGCCCAAACTACTCAACTTTAACCCTTAAATGCATGGGGTCTGAACCCATTATCGTAACTGACCTTCCCTTATGTAAAATCGATCACTGAACACGGAATCAGCCCGCTTTCCCAGAAAAGCGAAAATAATAGAATTTGCATTGTGTACCAAAAATGGTACGCCATGCATTCAGGCCATATGTTGTAAATGAAAGAAATTTTTAAATTTTATTTAATCTTTAACAGTGCAAAAAAGAAAGGATAATGATTATTGAGAGTTTTGATCGAAATTATAGTGGAAAATCAATATAATGAACACTTCTTCATTAAAGGAACGGTGGTCATTTCTATAGAAAATCGCGAATATTCCGTTTTTTAAAAGCGAGCTCGGTTAGGTGCGTGATAAGTTTCCTATTCCTTATTGAAATTTGTATAGATGCCTATTTGTGACATATCCTGGAAGTTGATGGAAAGTGGAGAAGGTCTTACTACCCCTAAATCCCCTACAAACCTAAATTTAGCCATATCTTTTGATAGAATGTCCGGAAAATCTTCAAATGTGTGTCAAGTGGTAGCTGTTGGATGTCCTTATAAAATATTAAAAGTGCGCCAGATCCCACTCATATACCCCTGCCTCCCCTACAAAAAAAAAACATGTAAGTGATTATGTTGGGCTTTGCGTGCCGTCTAGGACTGTACATGTGTATAGGGAATGCACTCAACATGGTATTAGCGCGATTAGAACTTGGTCTCGTTATAAAATAAATCTTTTATATAATAGTTTGTTAGAAATAATGCTACCAACTATAGTTTTACCGAATTTAGAGGATATGATCCTTCCAGATAAAAGGATAAAAAAGTACATACATGTAAGGAATAAAAAAGGGTTAGAGAGTACATGTATTCGTGTATTCGATTTCGTGTATTGATCTTGACTGTCAATTTGGATTTAAGTGCCTTTCACGAAAAGCAGCCAAAGTTTAGAAAAGGGCGAATGAATAAAGTCCGCGATTATTTTTAGACACATCTTGAGATCCAAAAAATATTCCTTTAGTAGTTCGAAGATTTTTAAAATCGAGGCTATGGCAGTTCCCAAAGCCAAAAAACGCGTCTTAGCGTAATCCAGCAGTTTAGAATATTCTGCATTCTCAGAATCGCAGATTGATTTCAACCTTTCAACGCGAACTGTGTTTATGTAAAAATGTAAAAAAATTTCACGACTACGCCTTCCAAGTCCATTGGCAGTCACGACTTCAGTGCGTTGTGAACTATGTGTGCAGCGCAGCCAACGCCAACATTTTGTGGCTTCCATCGTTTCAAAATATGAAAAACATTGTTGCTTCCACCACGGTCACGTGAGCCGAAATTAATCGGACAGCATGTCGCTACAGAAACCAACAAATTTTTTCGGCGATTCCGTTTTACTCGGAAGTACGTTTTATCAATTCGGAAATGATCTGTGCGGTCTCTCCTTCTTCTGAACAAAGCTCCAACATCTTCACACGTACTCCGAATGTGTGACTTAATATTTCCATGATCCATCCGTTGTAATGCAAAGAAAATTCTTTTCCGACAATTCGTTTTTTTAGAACAGTCATTGCATAAGGAGCTAGAACATTCGCGACAATTGCTAGAGTGCGTTTGATGCAGGTCGGTGTTTCGATTAAAATTAGAATCTCAATTCAATAGTAATGCACTTTTTTTTTCTTTGTAAAAAAAGGTCGGATAAAGTATCAAAAAAGGACAGAATTCTGAAAGGATCATAATAGGAAAAAAAAGGAGTCTCCTTTTAAAAACAGTATAGTTGGTAGCATTAGTTATAAACATGTTCCACTGTTAAACGTATATCTCGAGACTTCTTTTGACTTATCATAGCTCATGGGATTCCTTTCGTGAAAAGTATATGGATTGGATTGACTTTGCTAGGATATGAATATGGAAATGAACTTCTGCCTGCTTTATAACCCAAATTTGTTCAGGTCCCAGGACATGGCCACAAGAATTACATCCATGTAATGTTTTGTTTATCGAATCTGGTACTCCACATAGTCTTCCATATGAAATGGTTGACCCTAGAACCACATTTTCTCAGGATTCTGACCGTGGAATTCCAAGATAATACTTGTCATAATCAAATGGTTTAAGAAATTGGATATCAAGGCGCAGCTGCTTGAGTCCTGGCGAAAGTATCTTACTAACATGTTAAGTACGGAAGCTCGGTTTTTTAGTGGAATGCCCTAAGGACAAAACAAAAGATGTGAACAATTTTTCCAGTATACTTGCCAGCTAAAAAGACTGGGATTATAAGAGGCAGCAGAAACGCTAAGCCCTGACCGCTGTGCTATAGAAAACAAAATGACAAAAACGATCCTTCTTCTTCTTTTAGCGGTGCAGAAAGGTGTGCAACCGCTGTGCATCTATGTGGATTCGAGTTATGGTTCGTCGATGCTTTCGTCCGTTATGTCAAGGGACAAAAACATAGCTGCTGCGATAGGGTTTTCCCACAGTGAGATAGGGGTTAAGTCAGTGGGCGCAGCTGGGCATTGAAACAAGTGACCCACATCGTGTGGAGCGCCAGCGCAGTTTGGACAGATGTTTTGAATGTCCGGGTTAATGCGAGAAAGGTACGAATTGAGGCGTGAACAAAAGCCCGACCGAAGTTGAGCTAATGTCACTCTGGTGGCTCTCGGGAGCCTAATCTCCTCAGGCGAAATGGGTGGAGGGCGCACTGAGAGGACTCTGTTCGCACCTAATCTCGCAATAGACCGACTCACTTCTGCAGTGTGAATCTCAGCGATGGCAGCTCGGTATGCATCATCGTCGTAAGGGTCCCTCTTGTATCCCTGGACCTCTCTCTCTAGGTCTCGCAAATCACGCCTGACATGTCGTGGTGGAGGAATTCGGTCCATGAGACTGTTGTTGGGATGATTCTCACGGTAGCAACCAACAAGATATTGTTTGGACAGTAGGAGATTGTGGTCACGTATTGGCATCAATTTTGTCTCTTGATGTAAGTGATCCTGGGCAGACATCAAGAGGCAACCTGTGGCTGTGCGTAGAGCAGCATTTTGGCAGACCTGAATTTTGGTCCAGTTTGTATCACATAAACTATGTGACCAAACTGGGGCTGCATAATCAGCAACTGCTCGACCCACCGCTTTGTATGTGACTAGCATGGTTTCTTTATCCTTGCCCCAGGTGCTACCAGCTAGTGCTTTTAGGATTTTATTCCTACTGCGCATCTTTTCACAAACGGATGCTGCGTGATGAGCTGACGTCATCATGTTCTCTAAATGGAGCCCGAGAATTTTAGGATTTGCAACAGTAGGAATTGGATTGTTGCCAATACGTACATCAACCTCCCACCGACAATCCACCGACCAGGTGGTAAGAAATGTCGCAGAAGATTTAGACGCGGAGATGGTGAGGTTTCGGCTTTGGAAGAAAGCCTGTAATCGTCCGAGATAGCGATTAATTTGGAGGCGCATTTCATCCTTATCCTCCCCGGTGGCGAGTACGGTGCAATCGTCTGCGTAGGAAATCACCTCGATTCCTTCCGGTGGTGTAGGAAGGCCGGACATGTAGATGTTGAACAGAGTGGGGGAGAGTACCCCACCCTGTGGAACACCTAATTTGATTTTCCTAAGCTTAGAACGTTTGCCACGAAACTCAGTGAAGGAATGCCGACCAGCTAGATAGTTTGCAATCCAACGGATCTCTTGAGCAGGGATATGCATATTCAGTAAGTTAGCGAGAAGCATCGAGTGATTGACATTGTCAAAAGCACTCGTTAGGTCAATTGCCACAAGAATCGTTCTGTGGCAAGGACGACTGTGGTTTAGCCCATTACGGATGCGTGTAGTGATCGCATCGAGGGCTGTGGTGGTACTATGCATTTTCCTGAAGCCGTGCTGGTGAGGTTCTAGCTTAGCATGCTTAACAAGAGTGGGGTGAATAAGGGCCTCTAGCGTCTTTGCGACAGGTGAAAGTATTGTTATGGGTCGGTAGGATTCACCGAGACCAGCGCTTTTACCCGGTTTGAGACAGGGGACAATCCGTCCTGTTTTCCAGATTTCAGGGATGGCAAGCGTGGACATCGACAAGTTAAAGGCTGCCGTGAGATACTCAATGGCTGGAAGGTCGAGATGTTTCAACATGGCCATCGAAATGCCATCGGGTCCGAGGGCCTTTGAATTTTTAGCATTCTCAATGACTTTTTTAACCTGGTCCGCAGTATACGATGGTATAGTGTCAACATTTCTACTGCGAATCCGTCTTCTAATTTTACGCTTTAAGCCATCGGACTTGGGATGTTCAATAAATTGCTTATTGAACAGGCTTGCGCACTGAAGGGGTTCGCTGGTGCTCTTATGGCCAAATTTGATGGCATTATTGCCCTTTCCTTTCCAAGGATTGGATAGGGCGCGGACAGTAGACCATAGTTTACTGACACCTTCATTGAGGTTGCAGTCATTTAGGTGCTCGTTCCATTTCGCCTTCCGATAGTCTTTTACTTGTCGGTTGATTTCGGAGTTAAGCTCCTGAATTCTGGGATCACCTGGGTGAGCGCGTCTGATGTCATCTCGTTCATCGGCTAATCTGGCGGCACTGGTAGGGAAATTAGGTCGAACTTTCGGGATACGTCCAGCAGGAATAAAACGTGCCGCTGCTTTGGCAATGACGTTCCTAATATTTCTTTCGGCCTTATGAACGTTAGTTGGTGTGGGTAGCTCGGTGAACTTCGCCGACGAGTATGCTTTGAAACCCTCCCAATCGGCTTTCTTGTGATTGACAAACGTTCGCTTCTCAGACTTAGTCAGGTTTGCTGGTTTGTCAACTCTTATTATGATTGGGAGGTGATCGGACGAGAGAGCAGTGTGCGTCTCCCATCGAGTAGCACTGATTAGGCTGGCACTTACAATAGTTAAGTCAGGAGAGCTACTGCAAGTGCCTGTGACTCGAGTCGGCGAGTCTTCATTGAGTGGACAGAAATCTGAGGCGTCTAGAGATTCGGCAATAGCTATACCCCTGGCATCGTTGTTGAGGTCAGAATGCCAGAGCTCATGGTGCGCGTTAAAGTCACCAAGAATGATCCTGTGCTCTCCAGATAGGAGAGGACCAATATCGAAACGATAGCCAGAAGGGCAACTAGAGTGTGGTGGAACATATACATTAAAAATTTCGATATTAGTACTCCCTGATGAAACTGAGATGGCTTGCATTTCCGCCGTACCGTCGACATCTACATCTAATACACAGTAATGTACGGACTTGTGTATTAGGAAGGCAAGTCCACCTCCAGGGTGAGAATCATTCCTGGCGGCTGGTCTATCTTTGCGCAGTATAACGTAATTGCCATGGACGCTAAGAGACGAGTTCGAATGGAGCAAAGTCTCCTGGATAGCAGAAATCAGAATTCTGTTTACACTCATGAAGTGAGTGATCTCGGTGATTTTTTGGTGAATGCCGTTGCAGTTAAACTGCAATAAGGACAGTGGAGTGAAAACCGCTGGAGGAGGAGCAGGGGTTAAACTAGGCCTAGCATTCCTGATCATATTGTTTGGGGGTGCTGGGGGCTGAGGAGGAGGTGGAGGGCTAGGAGCAGCCCTTGGTCGCCCTGTATTTATGCATCCCGGTGCAACATATGCTGTGGAGTGCTGACCAACCCTTCTCAGGCCAGAACACCTAAGATGTACCCATTCCAAGCAACAATTACACTGTACTGACCTGGCATTCGTACCAATTCGTTGGCCGCAAACACTACAAAACCATACCTCTGGGCCTGGATTTGTTTCAATGCCGGCGCGAATTAATAAAATTGAGAGCAGCCGCGCCGAGAGGTAATGCTCCCAATATGACGAAAAAACACATAACTCGAATCCACACATATACACAGACAAACACAACCTTCCTGCATCGAACCTTCAGGGCTCTTGCCAGGGAGGTATATTGGAAACTTTTGGCCGTTTCCATGAAGAAAACGGGTGTAATCCGCCCCGTAGAGGCAGTTTCCGTAGGACCACAAAAAAACGATCCTTCTCCATCAACTATGGCAGCTCCGTTTCCTTTCATTCTGAACAGGACTGATTAACCTAGCTTTCATAAAAAATGGCATTAAGTCTTGGAAAAATGGATCGGTGACATAATTTGTATGAACATTCAGGTTATTTGGACCTGTTCTGGGCCCAATAAAACGCACCACCATATCGAAAGAGCTGATTATTAAAATTTTATGAACATATCCTACCCTACCCAAGACTAAAGGAGAATAATCTCATCAACTAAGAACGATCGGACGGAATGTATGTTCATATAGATATTTCTGAATATGCCCCAATGCATGGTGTACCATATATGGTAGGTTGCAAAATTGGTGCAAACAAAACCTTTGGTGACTTTTTTTGGTCAAAATTTTTCCTTTTCCAAATAACGGTAAATTTCGCCAATTTTTTAGCTCTAAAGAATAGATTTTAAAATTCCACAAAAAAATAACGTTCGCCCACTTTAACGACGCACAGACAATTCGAGAAAAACTTCGGGAAGCCAAAATTAAATTTATGTGAAAGCTTGTTTTGTCTACTTTGGGAAAAAGTAAAAAAAAAAATTTAAAATTTAATAATCGCTAGACTTTTACAGGAATCTAGCCATGTACCATATATGGTACGCTGCATTTAAGGGTTAGGCAAAATGCATTCGTTATATGCAATGGCTTGCGAAAACCTTAAGGGAAATGCACGGAACAATCTGGAAATGCTCTATGGACAAAATTATTTTGGTTTTTCTAAATTGTCCTCTGTACATGAGTACGCCCCGCAGGGGGGTCGGTGTCCTTGTGACATCAGTCAAAAAGACTGTATGTAGTGGGACAACGATCTTTGGTGAGCTGCGACACCACGTACCTAAGCAGCGCAGGGAGGCTCCTGGTACAGTTGATGCGCCATGGCGATCTGTACAAAGACCATTCGGGCGATGACGTTCCCGAGCTCCCTAGTCATGTACGGGTGGCTCTTGGCGTGACCTACCTCCTCCCACAACTTACGGGAGGGAAGTCACCATTACGGTTAATCGTGTGAGCCTCGGAGCTGGCGGCTTCGCATAACCCGAGCCTCGAAGGGGCTAGTCAGGGAGAATGGCCTTGGTGGAAGATGCCTTCGCGCCTATATCTGACTAGTTTGCGGATTGATTACCACACGGTCCGAATCGCATTGCTGACTAGTAAACTGAAGGGGCCGCCCGGATGTGAAAAGCAGCGCTACGAGTCTGCACAGGCTCGTAGTCACAGTTTCAACGAGCCTGGGAGATGCACATCTGAATATGTACGTGAGGCTTAACCAATAGGGGGCCGAAGGAAGATCACACCTGCTATAGAGAAGTCTTTAGCGAATAGTGTACCACGGGGATGGGTGTGCCCAGGGGACCATGGTCCTTGCCCATCAAGGTGTTGGACTCGTGGTAGGCTGTAGGTTGTTACCCGAGACATCGAGCTGGTGATGCAACCCCGGGGTTGGGTTCCTGAAGGTGAGTGCATTCGCCGGATGGAGAATTCCCCCTCTGACAAAACAACCTTGTCAGTAAACACCGAAGTTCCAAACAGTCCGAAGGACCGGGAGATAAGGCCGAAAGGCCAGGTGCTCCCCTGACGGTATACCCGTAGATGGT
The DNA here is from genome assembly GCA_949715475.1 of Microchrysa polita. NCBI lineage: Eukaryota > Metazoa > Arthropoda > Insecta > Diptera > Stratiomyidae > Microchrysa > Microchrysa polita. The sequence goes on along the minus strand of OX454416.1, from coordinate 110,837,073 downwards.
AAACTTGTACATGAGTACGTATGAACTTCTATAGCCTTGTGCTTTGCCGTTCAAAGCACATCATTTTTCTTCTATCTTTAACACAGAATTTGCTACAGAATTAAATACGAGATATAATTCCTTGATTTGAGAGTCGTCTGACTTATAGTGTTGCCAACTGAAAATTTAAAAACCGGTGCTCATTTTTCATTTTCATATTCACGAGAGTGCAAATTTACTCTAAAATATGTACATTCAGAAGAGCGTCTGTGATCGTTCTGGGTTTAATATTGTTAAAAGCATTATCGATATTGATGTTAAATTTATACAATAAAAAGAACTATACATTCAATATATGTTTGATTTTTAATAAAAACCATGGATAACAATCTAAAGAGTTGCAAGGACAATATTACGGTCAACATTTAGGATTAAATTAAGTCCATAATTTTTTGCTTATTGGGTGGATTATTATCAACTCTCTTTCGTGCTTTGTCCTAGCCTCTTGGGCATATGAGAAGCATGGTGCGTTTCGACGACGACTGAATTTCGAGTGTGAAATCACTTTCTAGTCGCATTATACAGGGTGTCCCGTTCATGGTGGAGAATCTTTGAATGGTAGATAGTGTGGCTTATTTGGGGAAAATTAATGTTCTACGAGACACCTCTATTTTTAACCGTTACAATGTAAAAGCACTTTTTGTAAATTGTGTCAAAATACCTGACTTGCCGAACTAAATCAAAATTTGCCAAACCACCAAATATGTCTTCCGAGATATGACACCTCGTCCGTTACGAAGTTGCTCGTATCTTCCGAGATACACCAGTTCAAACTTTGAAGAAATTTTAAAATCGGTTTTTCATGCAAAATTCAAATGATAAAATCGTAACGGTACTTTGAACTGACAAATCTGCAAAGTTGAAAAAAGTTGCCTCATTATGTTAGCTCTCGAACGACATATAAAAATTAAGGGCTCACGATTTAAAAATTTGCGAATTTAACGTTTCAAAGGTAAAAAAATGTGAGAACGATTTCTTTTTTAATAAAGGGGTTAATGAGGCAGGACTTCGGAGCTAACCGTATAATTACACTTGTTTCGCTACCAGTCTTTTGAATAGCTCGACAGAACGTTTTTTTTTAGAAAATATTTCTATTGAGCCAATAGAATGGGGATACGATTCATATAATCGTGTTTTACCACTGCAGTTCAGTGAGGCTCCTCTGCTTTAAAATATTTAATCCGCCGCCCCCTTTCACATTATCGAACATTTTTATTTACACATGTACCTAACTTATTTTCTATGCGCGCAACTTTTGTTGGTTTAAAGGGAGTTTTGGAGACCGCTAGTTACCGAGTGACATGCCGATAATAGTGACAGCCAAATTGTGTGGGCCCCTTGCTCGAAATTGAGTCATTTTCATATAGTCATAATTTTGGCAGTGATTCCGGGAAAAAACTAGAAACGAGACCGAGTTTTAATCGTGCGAATAGCACGATGAGTGTATACCCAATACCCATGTACAGACCTAGAAAACATGCAAAAGCTAACATTTTCATGTTCATGTTTTTTTTTTGTGGGGGAGGGAGGGTGTAGATGGGTCGGACCTGGTACATCTTAAACATCTTATTGTGCCCAGTGCCCACAGTGCCCAGGGCTACCTAATAGCCAGAGCCCACAATAAATCTAATCTAATCTAACATCTTATTGGGGCATCCAACAGCTACCATTTGATACTACTTTGAAGTTCTTCGCGAAAGTCTATCAAAAGATATGGCTGAATATAACTTTGTAGGGGAGGTAGGAGTAGGGTTAGCCGGACCTACTCCTCTTTCCATCAACTTAAAGTATATGTCCGAATTAGGCATTGATCAAAATTTCATTCATATTATATCGAAAGTTACGGCCTAATTAACATATCAAGGAGGGGTAATTTGTATGGGAGGTGGGGGAACCCTTGATCATTTATATATATACTTTGTCATACCTCCGGAGGCTCCTTTGAGGAGCCAACAATATTGGCGTAACAAAAACAATATACCCTATACCATCTTATGGGTATAGGTATAATAAGAAACTAATGTGCAATATGACAATATGCGGTACCCCGTTCCCTTACAATATGGGTAGCATTGATAAGTTTAATAAGGTCGGGTAAATTTTTCTTTAATCGAGGGATTCATAGGACCGGGACATAACATAAGGAAAAGTCTCCATTTCAAAACTATCCGTATATCCGCAGTTTTTTTCAAACTGGTACGTTTCGAAAAGATGCCTTTAACGCATTTAATGTCCCTGGACATGGACATCGTAGGGCAGGTCAGCTGGGGAGGCGCGATGAATATCGTTTACGTGCCTGTACGTGCCTCATGGCGATAGACATGGAGGTCGTATGCCATTGTATGTTAACTCCCTGGACGACTTCAAGGTTAGCATAAATCCGACCATAGGAGGACGGATAGATTTTGAAACCACAGCGTATGTTCGCAGTGAGAAGAGCATTTTGTTCTTTGAAGTCGGTCAGCCAAGTTAATGAAGGCCTCGCCATTTTGTTCTCGCAGCCACTATTTCCCACTTAGATTCCCCAATTTAGATCCTCTCGTTTGTATTCGCTTAAGGTACGTGTTCGTAGAGACGACTCACGTGATGATCGCTTAGCGATCGTTGTTTTGCATCCAATTTCGGGCCATATTTGAATATTTTTTGAATGGTGGTACCTTCCTTGTGTTGACTATGACCTACCGGAACATGTCTGTATAGAAAATATTCGCATATAGTGCTCACAACCGGTGGTTTAACTTCGATCGCTGAGCGATGATCCCATGAGTCGTCTCTACGAACACAAACCTTTACCGAGGCATGCGATATCTCTTCTTTATGTAAAGAAGAAATGGTCAACGGTCAGCTAAAACCCAGCTTCACTATAGCCAGGTGAGTTTTGTTCAGTAGAAAAACGGAAATCCAGACTAGATATCCGTAGATTTATCAAATGATTTAATCCAGCCATAATGACACGATTAGGTTGACGAAACTGAGGGAGCGTAGGCTGAACATTTTTATAGGAAAATAGTTCCATTCAGCCAATACTGCCCATCCTACTATTATAGTTCTTATACCTCTTTCTTATTTAAAAGAGAGAAACTATTTAAAATATAGGAAGACCTACAAACTCGGTCTCATTTTTTTTAATTGTTCAGGTTAGTCGAGCAGGCGGTGCTTGCGGCATTGTGGAGACCAGTCGGATCTGAAAATATTGTAAAAGGTGACACATAAATGCGCACACACAATTATTGAGGATGACCAAAACCAAAACAAGCTTCAGCACATCATAAACACACAAAAAGATAGGAGGAGCTCCATCGCTATCTCACACACATCTACCCAGGAGATTACTTCCATCTCCGGATTCTGTATAATAACTTGAATAAATCACAAACATACGCATTCACACACGTACTTAGTAATTTAAAAAACTTACGTCCAAATAAAAAGAGCCCAAGCACAATCAGAAAATTAGAGAAAACTACACTGAAAAAATTATCTTTCCTATTATCTACGAATCGCATTCGTTGACTTATTTGCATTGCCATAACGTAATTCTTCGTTATGATAAGGTAGACGTTCATAAAGGTTTACGCCACATTTCGTCACAATAAAGGAATCCGATTCGTTTATATTTTTCTTCGTCAATATCACGAATATTTATATTGACATGAAGAAAATATTCGTTTATTAGGTTAATAAAAACTTCTTTCATAAAATTAATGATTATTTTCCTTGTTGTAAATTTAACGTAAAATTTCGTTAAAATTAAGGAATATGTTGAAGAATCTTTACGTTACATTCAGGAAGTTTTTCTGGTTCAACGATACGTATATTTTTTATGATATCGATATTGACGAATTCTTCATAACATTAATGAAAGCTTTTCTTAACTCTGACAAATACTTTATGTGCATCTTAGAAACCTTCAGCACGTGTAGTCTGGTTGGTGTAGTAGGTAGGGCGCAGGTCTTCAAATCATAGTGTCCTGGGATCGAATCCCACTGTAGTCAGGTAATTTATGATGCTTTTCAAAGCGTATTGAGGCAAATGAAACGTCCCTTAAACTTGTAGAGGTCTAGGTTCAATGCGTAATTTTTTCTTTGTATTAAAAAAATAACGAAAACGAATGTTTGCTTTGAAGAATCATTTCTTCAAATGGAGAATCGCGTTCCTCAACTGTACGAAATTTCCGCTTTAATATCAACGAAAGACTTTACATGAAATAATGAATGTTTTCGTTACGTAACGAAAATAGTTTCATTGAAGTGACGAACAAGAACATTGGAGGTTTTTAATGAAGTTTTTCGTTGATTTGAAGATGTTTTTCATAGCATTTACGACATCTTTTGGTTCAGTGTAGACTAGAATGCACTGCACTTCTCCAAGATAAACCACTGACTGAAGGGTAAATTCAGTGAGATCTGTGTATGCACCACCCGTCTCTTATCAATTTGGTAAGTATTGTAAGCAGATACAATACAAAGCGATCGAACACTATACAATGTATGTGCTGAGAAAACACCTTTGTTTCTGCATAGAATCCTCAAATTAGCGAAATTTTATAAAAAAAATGTGTTCAATATTCTTTACTAAAATCTGTTACTGATGTCCATACATTTTTCACACTATACATTTAACAACGCAGTTAAGCAATTTTTGTGAAACATTTCAATATCTAAAATGAGGTGCCTTTGGCCACTTCGTTCCAAGTCGGGCCGAATTGTGGCTACTTTGATTTACTTAAATTTGTAAAATATTAATTAAATTATACCATTTCAGGTGGCGACGATGATGATGATGATGACGACGATGATGACGATGATGACGACGATGATGATGATGATACTGAGGATGGTGACGATGACGCTGACGACGATATTTTAGGACTCGGTGACGACGACGATGATGAAAAGAACGAGAACGATACTACTGCCAATACTGATGCATCCAGTGACGAAGAATTTGATGAATTCGTCGTTTTGGGTGAAGACTTCCTTGGATCACTTTTCGACGACGATGATGATGATGAGAAAAAACCAGCTAATATCACAGTGGCACCGGCCGCCACTCAAGCTCCAGCACCAGCCGCTGTTGTTCCACACGTCGCCGCAGACCCCATTGTACCAGCTCAACCACAGAGCGCCAGTGTCATAACTGAAGCACCTGTCGCTGAGGCAGCCGCTGAAGCCGTATCTGCTGCAGTCGAATCATCTGAAACGATTGCTTCCACTTCGGCCGAATCGAATCCATTGCCAGAAGTCAGCGTAGAGATTGTGACCGAACCTGATTCAGACAACGAAATTAAAGATTCGGAAATTTTAATTGGGAATTTGCCACCATCTCCGGCCAACATTGCAATGCACATGAATATGGTTAAGCTCGAAACTATCGTTACGACACCCTCACTGCCTGACGAAAGTGCCGAAGAAGAAGGATTGATTGTTGTATCCGATGACACCCAAAAACAAGCCGCAATCGAGGCAGCCAATGATGAAGAGCCATCGGTTGCCGAGAATGAAATCGAATTGAATGACAAGGATATGCAGCCGAACATGGAAAAAGTTCCAGTTGTTGTTGTAAATGTTATGCCACAATCCATTCCAACCGTTGCTCCAGCTGTTGCTCCTGTCGTTGCACAAGATGCCGTTTCGGCACCACCACCAAAAGCCGCCACAACAAAGAAACCGAAAAAGGAGGAGGACGATGATTTGCTTCAGATTGTTGGTGAATTGATTTCGGATGAAGATGTTGAGGATGACGATGATGATGAAAGTGGTTTGATTACTGCATTGGCCGATGATAGTGACGGCGAGAAGGATGAGGCTGAAGGGAATGCTGCCGAAGTTGAAGACGATGATGAGGAAGATAGCGACGAGGATGACGATGATGATGATGATGATGAGGAGGAGGAGACCAGTGAAAAGCCAGCTGTTAGGTCGAAACATTCCGCCGGCAAGAGCAGGAAACGAAAGCATCACATGGCTGCGACACGAGAGGCGTGATTTGTTTAGGAATGTATAGAGTTAAGACTACAAGTTCACTGAAATAATTTATTTATTTATTTAAATATTTATTTATTTATAGCTGATTAATTTATTTTTCATAATAAGAGACAATAAAATATATGACTGAATAAGATTTCTGTGTACATTTTTAGTCACAAACTATGGTTTTGGTTATGATTTTGGAAAAAAAAGTGCTCATTTAGTTTGATCTGACAGCAAGGTGGTCCGTAAGGGCCTTAGAGGAGGTTCGCGGAAGAATCTGGTAACTTATAAAAATTACATATATCTCTGTGAATGAATGGAGCTGTCATGGAGTTTTTCCTGATTGTGGTCTGAACGAACTCACCATCATATCATCATATCAAAGTACAAATAGTAGTCGAAACAGTATAGAATTTCCAGTCAAATCAGCTTCTAAGAAGGAAAGGATGGATCGGTGATGGGATCCACTCTTTGTGGAGCAGTAATATCACGACGAAAGGCAACAGTGATTTGTTGGGAAACGGTCCGTATTAATTCACTTTCAGGTGATTCGCAGAAATCTGCGAACTGGTAAACCTGCTTTGGATATCGGTGTATACAAATAATGTTTTCAGATTAGCTTGATATTCCAATTTGCATAAGCTTCTGTTTAGCTTGTTCGCTTAATTTTAATTTGAAATTTTTTTTGACGTTACACTATCATCGTTATTATCCCATCCCTTATTCAAAATGTAAAACTCGAGTGCAAATTCCTTAAAAATTCGAATATTTGTATACTGGCATCAAGAAATTCATAGTAAAAAAGAATGAATTTCGAATTTGAAAACAAGGAAATCCATGAAAAAAAAATCGAATTTGTCAATATCGACTCAATACTCAAAAGATTTTTTATTTTTAATGAATTAGTGAAAGTTTTATAATCTTTAAATTGAAAATGCATAAAAAATTCGTTTCCTTGGACGATCCTTCGCCCTCAGAAAGCAATCCCTATTATATAAGAACATGGGATCCACCAGCTTTCAGGATTGATTCGCCTCAACCGAATTTGTTCGAAACAGCCGCAATAGGGCTAGCAAAAAATCAGCGAAAACACCGACCTAATTTTGAGGATATTTTGAAAAGTGAATTCCAGAAAACCAATCAACTAAGAGACACTCAAAAATTTAAGAAGAAATGCGATCCTCATGATGCTTTCAGTCGATGTGTACGACTTCAGCACTGTCAAAAGGAACTCTTGGATAATGCAATCGTTCGGGAGAAAATATTGTATTTACAAAGAAAAATTGGGGAAAACGATTGTCGGCATGTTATGAAAACCAAAGATGAAGATTATAATTTAATAAAATTTGAAAGTTTGACGGATATTGGTCCTGTCAAACAAGCAAGTCCGTCGCCGAGTGCTGTAATTGCAACAATTCCGTCTAAACGGGTGGTATGTATCGAAAATGATTTTATTTTAGATATATGGATTTTCACTTCTTTCTTTAAGTAATAATGTCACAGGAGCTTCAGTTATAACAGAGTAATAGTTACTCTGTTATAACTGAAGCCTTGTCAGTTGAGGCGTTTAACGTCATCGGTTGGCTATTTCACTAATTAGGAATGTATTGCCACCGTACATTGTAGAATTATTATATCCGTGTCGCTCCGCCAAAGGATTGCGGATATATCAACGGATTTCCGAAGTAGTACGAAGCTACGTGCATCAAGTTAGCGGAACAACTTTTGAAAATCAACTCGGCGACTTTACAGTAATTTGCCGCTAATAATTTGTTGTGAATTAGTTGTGGAAAAATTAATTTTGTCGCTCTTCATTTTCACTGAGAAAATGGGTGTTTTGCTAACTTGACGTCAAGTTAGCGGAACAACTTTCAAGGATCAAGTCGGGACTTGTACCGTTCTCTTCCGCTATTTTGTTGTGAATTAGTTGTAAAAAAAAATGTTGTCGCTCTCCATTTTCACTGAGAAAATGGGTGTTTCGCTAACTTGACGTCAAGTTAGCGGAACAACTTTCAAGGATCAAGTCGGAACTTATACCGTTCTCTTCCGCTATTTTGTTGTGAATTAGTTGTGAAAGAAAAAAAATTGTCGCTCTTCACCATCAGCGGGAAATTGCAGTTTCCTGTTTGTGACATCACTATGGAACAACCCCACTTTACCCGCTCCAATCAAGTCGCGGAGTATGTCATAATTTGCTGCAAGGATAATACGAATGAGATGTTAAAATAACGATTTTGTGGCTCCTCGCCATTAACGGGAAAATGCACTTTTCCATATTATGGTGACGTCACTATCTCAAACAACCTACTTTTCCTGATCGCACCGTATCGGGGAACATGTCAAAATTTGTCGCTTGGCTAATTACAATTAGCTGTGAAAAGAATGATTTTGTCGCTCTCTTCTATACGCAGGAAAACGCGGTTTTCCATATTATGACGTCACTATGGGAGAAAACCCACTTTTCCTGATCGGATCGACTTGGGGAGTATGGCATAATTTGCCGCTTGGCTGCTACGAATTAGTTGCGAAAAGAATGATTTTGTCGCTCTTCGCTATCGGCGAGAAAACGCGGTTTTCCATATATGACGTCACTATGGGGGAAAACCCACTTTTCCTGATCAGATCGACTTGGCGAGTATGTTATAATTTGCCGCTTGGCTAATACGAATTAGTTTCGCCATCCGCGAAAAAAAGCGGTTCTAGTGTTTATACCCTAAAGCCTATACCCATAAGATGGTATAGGGTATATTGTTTATATTCTAGGTCTGTACATGGGTATAGGGTATACATTCAACGTGCTATTCGCACGAGTAGAATTTGAGCCCGTTTTTATAAACATACTTTAACTCAAGGAGACCTTGAGTCAAGGATGCCGAAATTAAAAAAACTTAAATGTCATTTTCCATACCATTTCATAGAAATCACTTATATTCACGAGTCAATGCATCCTTGATTTAAGGAAAAACTCAGGGAGACCTTGAAATCCTTGATCTCTACCTGGCACATCTTTATTATCTTATCAAGGCATCCAGCAGCTACCATCTGATATTAATTTGAAGTTTTTCGCGACGTTCTATAAAAAGATATGGCTGAATGTAAGTTTGTAGGGGAGGTAAGGGTAGGGGTAGTCGTTCCTACTCCACTTTTTATCATCTCAAAGTATATGTCAGAAGGAGACATTGAGCAAAATTTCAAGTCGATAGCGATATTCTATCGAAAGTTATGGCCGAATTAAGATATCAAGGAGGGGTAATTTTCGTGGTCCAATTTGACCCATTTGCAATACCGTCCAAGATTTTAGCAATACAAACATTTGGCCAAATTTAAAACTGCCAGCTTCATTATTTCGGAAGTTATCATGCGAACAGACAGACACCCGGACAGACAGACAAAAATGGTTTATTCGATTCAGGGAACGACCCTGATCATCTATATGTATATACTTTGCCATACCTCCGGTGGCTTCTTTGAGGTGTAACATAATATCGGCGTAACAAAAACAATATACCCTATACCATCTTATGGGTATAGGATATAAAAACTAGAACCGCTTTTTATCGCGGATAGCGAGGAGCGACAAAATCATTCTTTTCACAACTAATTGTAATTAGCCACGCGACAAATTTTGAAATATTCCCCGACACGGTGCGATCAGGAAAAGTAGGTTGTTTGAGATAGTGACGTCACCCTAATATGGAAAAGTGCATTTTCCCGTTAATGGCGAGGAGCGACAAAGTCGTTATTTTAACATCTCATCTCAAATTATGACATACTCCGCGACTTGATTGGAGCGGGTAAAGTGGGGTTGTTCCATAGTGACGTCACAAACAGGAAACTGCAATTTCCCGCTGATGGTGAAGAGCGACAATTTTTTTTCTTTCACAACTAATTCACAACAAAATAGCGGAAGGGAACGGTATAAGTTCCGACTTGATCCTTGAAAGTTGTTCCGCTAACTTGACGTCAAGTTAGCGAAACACCCATTTTCTTAGTGAAAATGAAGAGCGACAAAATTAATTTTTCTACAACTAATTCACAACAAATTAGCGGCAAATTACTGTAAAGTCGCTGAGTCGATTTTCAAAAGTTGTTCCGCTAACTTGATGCACGTTACGAAGCTGATTATGACATTTTGTTTTTCAGTTTATTTGGTTTATAATCACTATTAGGGGCGATTCAGACTATCGACAGGATTTACTAAATCCTAGATTTAGTTGACAGTTGTACCATATTGTACTGCAATTTGAATAATGCAAGTACATTCTACGATGTATTTTGAATTTAATGACACACGATTTAATCTAGTAGGCGGCTGTTGACTCGATTAATTTAGTGGATTTAGTAAATCCTGTCCATAATGTGAATCCCCTCTTAGAGTCAATCATTTTAAAATTTCCTGAGACAGTTTTCTTTAAATTAAATCTCGCACGGCGCATAATATCAAATGCAAGTTCTAATTCAGAATATCGCGTTGGGGACTGATGACACAATAGTCAGCTGTTACTGAAGGGGGAAATTTTGGTCCGTTTGCGTTTTACTTGGACAATGATCCTGTCTGTCCAAGAAAGAAACGATTATAATTAAATATCTCTTCAATTCACAATACCAAAGACACTTTCATCATTGTCTTAAAAAACGCTGTTGCCTCGAAACATAATTGTAATTGTATACTTTTATTTGATAAAATATAATTCATGCATATTTTTCTGAGTACCTATATAATACCCTCGTGATAAAGTTCTTTTCACAGTATGGGGAAAAGGAAGATCCTGACTTACGTCTTTTCTTTATGGCACGATAGCCCGACGTCGGGCCTTGGCCGCACCTTATGTCAGTCAGCTGTAAAATCAGATATAGCCGACAATATTTGCTGTACCGATAGTAGACGATTGACGTAATAAATATTCTTGATTCGAACTAGAATATAGCGATATTCTGGTGTCCCCAATTTCTAAAAAATATTCGAAACCATTTCAATGACTTCTTCTAATCCGTCCCTATCGTTTGAAACCCATCTTGTCTATCCACAAACAATTGTCCGAAATGTCCTTTTCAGGAGAGAAGATCCTTTCCGAAAATTTAAAAAATGTACAATTAGTATTTCGGGGCACTCGACTCACCAAGTCTTGTATTTGCATATCCATATTGTGCATATTGGACTTCTTTAGCAAAAACGGACCTTTTGTCCTTACGGGTATTCCCTGGGATTAGTATGCACTTTTATATATATATGCTGATAAATAACTACTTACGTTTTATTAAAATTAGCACACGAAGAGAAACAAGGCAAGCAGCAATTGAAAGAAATTGCATCGTTTCGTTATCTTTACAGGATGATTTACTGTTATTCCAGTCACTGGTCAACATTGCAATCTCTGAAATATTTTTGTGGTCACCAATGGATCCTGCATATCAACAATCAAAAAATATAGCATAAAGTGTGCTAAAGATATGCTCAAACTTGTCGAAAAATTAATTTAAATTGATTTACATCTGGATTTACTGTTATACTACCCGCTAATTACATTTCCGTTAACAGTATCCAAGTCAGGATCATCGAAAGTATGTAGATACCAAGTTTCATCAAAATCAGATCACCACAAATCAATTAAGCAAATGCACCGACTTGATTTCTTTATCGGCCGTTTACTAGCTTGTTTGTTTTTACCACATAGCCCCCTTTTAACTTACCCGGTCACAATATAGATTAATTAAATTATAATCATAGTTTAACTTTATCACTTGACCATGATATTAATATTCGCACATATTATTATGAGTTTTTTTATGGAAAATCAATTTCAAACACGTACAAACATATTAGATTGAGGTTAAGCCTTGTCTCCATTGTAAACAATTGTGGCGCAACTGTTTGCGAACATGATGTTTCAGTGCTCCCCAATTGTTCGCGAACAGTTGCTGAACAATAGTGTCACGTCCACACTATAAACAAAAGTTTCTGAGCTGTTGCACATATTTTGGAGCAATTGTTTCACGTCCACATTGTAAACAGTTGTACCCCAACACTGCTCCTGAACAGTATTCGCGAACAGCTCAAGTTCGTTTCGAGCTTGTTGCTGAGCTGTTGCACTTTGTAAGTAATTTATTGATGTTCGATGTTTTCCATTCAAATGGAAAACACGCGGAACATTACACAAATTGAAAGAATTTTATCGAAAATCAAAAAATGTTAAGTCATTTTTAGAAAGAACCTAATATGTTTAGAAGATATTTATGTTTGAAGTTGTGTTAATATTCGCTAGCCTACGACTACGCATATGTATGTAATGGTATTTCCTTTGTAACCCATTAAAGATAGTAAAATAAAACAGAAATGTTATACATCATATTGGCAGAATTCTATGTATAACAATCACGAAGGACGACACTACCTTAGTGCTTTAACCCCTTATGGGGCACAGTGTGTCAATTTTCTTTACCCGTAAGGCTGAAGAAACAAAGACTCCGGGCGATTTCTATATGTTTTTCAGTTTTGGCAAAACTGGGAACACTTTGCTATGTAGTATGTAACTGCATAGGTTGATCGGATTCGACCGATTTCCGCGTGTTTCTCCACAGAACATTATTAAAACGCATTATCCGAGTAAAGTGAGGGAAGAGAATATACCAGTCCGCTTGTCGTATAAGACGACTAAAGGGATAGGATTTGTATGTATAGGCGGGTCCTAAAAACCAGATTTACTTTTCTTAACTACTTTCTAATTTAAATGCATTGAAATTCCATTACTTTATATGAGTTCATATATTTGTTACGATTGTTACAAATAAAAAAAAACTTAAATCTAACGATAATCTCATCTTGAACTCTTCTTCATGGATCAACAGGAACGGCTGTGGCAACAAAGAATGGCTCGGCCACTGGTAAGGTTTCACTTTCGATCTCCTTAATCTTCATTGCGCTTAAAAATGTCAAGTTCTTCACGGTTTTTGGTACAATACGCCGAATTTTCAATTTCAATACGTCCGGCACGGAAGTCCGCTTGTCGCCGATTTCAGTGTCGAAATATACTTTATCGATTGCTTCAAGATCTTTTGAGTCCTCGGAAACGACAACCGTGGCCGCCAAAACTCTGGCGACGTTTCATTTTGTTCAGCACCGGAAATATTCTTCTCTGGAATGTTTGATATGAACACTGCCAACTCAGCTTTTGTACATCTCTAAAGATTTGTTAAACGACGATAAATGCGTAAGGTCACTAAAATAAAAACATTGATTTCAATCGGCAAATTAATCGCGCTAGTTCCAAACTACAAGAAATTGCACAAATTACACGGAAAATTAGAACTGTCAAATAATAAATTAAATATTCGAACATGATGCGCAACTGTTCACGAACAATATAGATTCTTGCTGCGCAACTGTTCATAAACACCATGGGAACGTGTATAGCAACTGGTCAGAAAAAGTTCAGTAAAATGTTGCGCAACTGTTCGCAGACAATATTTTGAACTTTTTTGCAACTGTTCATCAACAAATGTTTACAATGGAGACAAGGCTTTCGGAGGACAACACGTGGATGTCAATTATCCGTATATCGTTAAAATGTATATACAGGGTGTCCGGAAACTGCCGCATAAACGCACCGGATTGTGATTCCTCATATGATTTCCCGCAAAAAAAGTTGTACCGAACAAACCCCCTTAGCTTAACCCTTTAGCGGCCACAAGCATTTGAAGATTTTTGAAAAAATCATTTACTTGCACGGCTTAAAGCTCAATAACTCCAAAGCTAGGCTAGCTAGAATAGTAAAACAAACCGATTATTACAGCAAACAAATTTACCTATTAAATAAAACTAACCACATTCATATCCGATAAGAGGTTTGGTTTTTAAAGAGCTTCAAAGTAAAATTTGTGTGATTTGACCCAAAAACAATCTATTTTTTCATCTCAATTTTCTCCAACTTCTGCCAAGGAGAGGTGCTTGTACGATTCTTTTAAAAATTGGCGCATAGTCTTACGATCATATCTTTCTTACATCATTTTATGCTATATCCATTATTTCCAACGGTTATAGGTAATAGGTTAAGTGTAGAAAACTAGTGTTAATTTTAGCTCGAATTCAATACAATTCATTCATAGGGCTCCTAAAGATCGGCAAATGGTAAAAACTATTCAAAGTATGTATTTCGAAATTGAGCAAAAATTATTCCCAGTTTTATGCACTTAAGGCATTAAAACTGTTTAAAATAACGAAGCTAGAATAAAATAAAATTATGTAAGAAAAAAATGATCGCTAGACTATGTGCCAATTTTTCAAAGAATCGTATGAGCACCTCACCTTGGCAGAAGTTGGAGAAAATTGAGATGGAAAAACATATTGTTTTTGGGTCAAATCACAAAAATTCGACTTTGAAGTTCTGTAAGACCAAACGTCTTATCCGATTTTATTGCCGATAATTTTATTTTTTAGGTATATTTGTTGGCTGTAATAATCATCTTATTTCTCTATTCTAGCTAGTCTAGCTTTTGAGATATTGAAGTTTTAGTCGTACAAGAAAATGATTTTTTCAAAAATCTTCAAATGCATGTGGCAGCTAAAGGGTTAAGCTAAGGGGGTATGTTCGCTACAACTTTTTTGCTGGAAATTACATGAGGAATCTTAATCCGGTGCGTTTATGCGGCAGTTTCCGGATACCCTGTATAGGTTGGTAATTCATTGTTTTCAGTCAGCTCGTAATACACGCGATTATATAGGTTTTATTAATTCACTGAATGTTATATCAACTTATAACTTAGTAATTATTTTCAAACTTACAAAATCTTCGTTTTGAGTCTTCAATCACGATCGCCCTGAACGTGGGCCACTGCACGTGAAACACACCACAATCACTCCACTGTGTTGCCACTTTGGCCACAAATCCTCAGCACGGTATTTGCGCTTAATGTGCACGAACAATATAAGAATATTGCGCATCAGTTTCAGAACATGGGCTTCAACACGTCCATTCCGGACGAAGGCTAACGGAACGGCTATTCCTTTTTAAGTTACAATACGTATTTTTAATTGCTTTCCAAGTAAAATTTTCCAATTTTTACAATGGCCGTGTTTTTTTTACATCGAGGGCAGGTTTGCTAACCCAGACGCGGAAAAAAAAACTATCGAGGGTAGCATCCAGGTTAAATTTCAAATTGTCACGTAGGCATTGCCATTAATTTCAAAACATTGCTCAAAAATATTAAAGCCCCGTTTTCACTTTACAAACGCAAAAGTTAACATGTAATTTTTTTAATGAAAACATATTTTTATGTAGGAATCATAATTTTGTTAGAAAAAGAATTCGACGAACAACATTTTTAACATGAATACACAAACAAAAACTATATTTTTTGCACACACTTGAGTGTTGCATGTAAACTATACCTTAGAGCTTTTCATTTCAAAATTTAATTTTTGCTAGTCATTGGAAAACGTACTAGAAAATAATTGGGATTGCATACATTTAGGCGAGTTTTGGAAAGCTCATTAAATCTGGATAGCAATATAATTTCTAACCTGAATAAAGTCACAGGTTAGCGTTTGTATGAAAATTACCCCGGATAGTCTAGGTTAGCTAATTAAAAAACACGGCCAATATTATAAAAAAAAGATTCTTTGTTTCATCGCACTAATTGAAAATATTTCCAGATAATGTAGAACACATACAAATTTACTCCACCCAATTTTAATTTTCTAGCTTGCTCTAAAAAAGGCCAAATCTGGAATATATATCAATGAAACTCCCTATAATGTCGACGAGGCGGATTTAGCGTACAATCCCAGAAATCTACAAAATCAATTACACGATCAATACAGCGTCTTCGATATAATAGCAAAGAATGATAAGAAATATGTCAAATTTGCCGGTGAGCATGAGTGGGAACACACTGACAACATTCTGGAAATTACTTCAATGATTTCGGTTAAAGGTAATTACATGAAACTTATGCACCGTTAAGGATTTTCGTAGATATAAAATACATTCACTTACTTTGCTGCAGATAGTGATGGAAAGACTTTTCTTCAAGCTAAGACAACAAACAATCCTGAAATAAGACAATCTGTAGAAGCAATCGATGATTCAAACAGTACACGAATTCGGAGAGGAGATCAACATCCTTATGTAACACCTTTACGCAATCGAGTTGATGTCTTGATATTTTCAGAGTTTCGTATGAAACCAACATTGTCATCAGATGAGAATTTCGCGTAAGTAGTGTAATTTTATCGTTCTGAGGAATTGCATCAGTGAGTATCAGTTTTAATGCCTTCAATTCAGAAAACTATTTTGTATAACTTGCATAAATCTTACCAAATTGCAGAGTATTAGAAGCAATTTGAATGAATTTTGGGGTAAAATTAACACTAGTTTTCTGCAGCTAAGGCATACAACGTGGTAGAAATTATGAAGCTAGAATAAAATGATGTAAGAAAGATATGATCGTCAGACTTTTCGCCAATTTCGAAAAGAATCGTACAAGCACCTCACCTTAGTAGAAGTTGGAGAAAATTTGGACGAAAACATAATTTGTTTTTGGGTCAGATCACAAAAATTTGACTTTGATGCACTGCCTGTAAAACCAAACTACTTATCCGATTTTATTGGGGTTATTTTTTTTTTAATTAATATGGCTGTGTTATTTCGCTGCTCCTCTAGCTGAGCTAGTTTTGGAAATATTGAGGCTTAAGTCGTGTGATAAATAATATTTTTAAAAATCTTCAAATGTCTGTGGCAGACAAGAAATTAAGAATTCCGGGTATGTTCCGTACATCTATTTTTGCTAGAAATAACATGACGAATTATTTTCCGTTGCGTTTATGCGGTAGTTTTCGGACAACTCGTACAAGAGCTTACTGCACTTGGAAAATTGTGTTACTCGCTAGTAACTTACGATGGGACGAGTCATTTTTATTACTGTACTTATGCCCTTCGAAAGCTGACATAAAAGAGAAACTTTAGCAACAATTTCGTTACCTCGATGTCTCGCATACATACACTGCCTGTCATAACTATAGCCGCACCTTAAGACCGACTGATCCTTGGAAATTTAAAGAGAGGACAGTTATTCTACATACTATAAAAATAAGGGATATTAAAAAGACAAATAATTTCACAATAAGTCTCCTTCTCCTTTCAAACCGTTATTTCTCTATCAAGGAAAAAATAATTTCGGCTCTGTCATATCATAACTACTATATAACCGCATTTGGAATTATTATGGCAAAAACTGATTGAAAAACGGAGATTGAGAAAGTTAATAACGGGAAAAATCCTTTTCGAATAAACTAGACCCTAAAGGACTGTTTTCATTATAACCGATGCTTTTACATAGACATCTTCCCGAAATCGCTTTTTTTTTTATAAATTTTTCGTTATAATGTTACTTGAAGGACTCCTGTCTAATTTCGATCAATGGAGGCCCCTTCCTAGCATTTGCAACACTGCAACCATAGTTTTTTACGTTTCGTCATTATAAATAATTGTTATATGTTGAACAGTTAATGGGGTTCTGTTCTAACAGTTTTTCTTATGCTTTCCCTGTAGTTACGGCATTTCTTTGGAATTCAATGTTTTTGTATCAAAAACAAAAATTACAGCATATTAAGAATAAAAAAAACTTCAATTCAACATTATAATTAACAAAAATACAGTGGTACACATACACCCAGAAAAAAAATTACTTTTATTAAAGAAAAATTACATAGAACCTATGAAATTTCGGCTATGATTTGGAGCCTATGAAATAGCCTTTTTGGGACAATGATAGAAATATCATTGAAAATATAAAGTGAAAATTCGATTATAACAATGAGATATATTTTTTTATTCATAAAAAACCTTATGCCGAAACTTGGATTCGAACCTGGTCCGCCTGCGTGCCAGTCCGTTCACATTGCCACGAGACTAGATGTGGAATGTTGTCAACGTTTCTAAAATCGTAACCACTTGATACGCGGTGCAATACAAAACTAAAATGTTTATACATAGAAGCTATGCAAAAAAATCATAGTTCCCATGAAGTTGATTTACTAGATTCTAAGTAATTTGTTGCATTAGTTGTATGTCGGCATGCTTTCCCAGCAAAAAATTTCTATCGTCCGCGATACGAATTCAATTCGCCTGCTCGAAAACATTTCTCGAATTTCATATCGAATTCTGATTAAAGTCGTCACTCCCTTCGGGAAGGAATAGTGACCGATATTAATTCGCCAGGATGATAATTTGGCGATAATAGACTAATACATAGAAAAAGTGAAAAAAAAATATTTATTTTTTATTTTCCCTTTTTTATTTTTTTTCTCTATTTTATCTTTAACTTTTTTTTTAACTTATTTTAATTTTACCTTTTTACACTTTGCTTCTACTGGGAATCGAACCTATCACCTACCGTTTCGTAGTCCTACGTCCTACACCTGAGCTATCTAAGATTACAAACTATGGGAATAAATTACTCGTTTTATTTTTTGACAATTTCACAATTCTCTCGTTGTGATGAATTACTATTTTATCATCTTTGCAATGATAAGGCGATATTTCGTTAATAGGAGTCACATTCCTGTCATATTGATGACGATAAAGCAATTTTTCGTCGAGGAGACAAGTTTACGATAAATTTTTCATTTGAATGATATCGTTTTCGTATCATTTTTGTGATTTTTCGAAAAAAACGATAAAATTGTTTGCTGGGTTAATTCTATTACTACTGAAATTTTAAATTCTATGAAAGTGTATTTGATCCAATGGCATTTTTAATTAATTATATTCAAACTTCATACGTTTAAACCCTTTCGCTCCCAATGATGCCATATGGCATCATGAAATTTAATGATTTTTCCTAGAAAATGTAAAAAATAAATTTTAACTTTTTGTGTGATATTAGACTCTCCCAATAGTGTAATACCTGGTTGATTTTTTCCAGCGTGAAATTTTTGGTTTTGGGATGTTATTTTTAATGAAATTTTAGAGAAGGTTTGACGATTGTCGTAAAGCCGAAAAACTGATTTATCCATTTCCCCATATTTCCTGATAATAATCATTTTATGCAAATCATTTTAATGGTTTTATTTTGTAAAGAGGTTGTTGTAAGAGAAAATCAAAAGATTTTTCGATTTTTTTTTAGGAAAACCCTATAAAGTGGTTTTCCATGAGCATGATGCCATATGGCATCATTGGGCGTGAAAGGCAAAACAGTAAGTCCCCTATTCATATAAATGCTAGTTGCTTGCTGTATGGAAGGCACCCTTAGTTTTTATCCGAATAAGCTAATTTTTGGTGGGTGGGGTGATTATGAGCTCCAATCGCAATAAACCAAAATTTAGCATTCTGCTCTAATTTTGGGGGGAGTTATGGACATGTCCTTTCGCCAAATTCAAATGGGGGGATAATGGGGGTCGTTGATCGGAGCGACTTAATGTTTCTCCTAAAATAATATTGAACTTATTGTGAATACTTGTACGAAATTTTACGGCTGAACTAACATTCTTTCAAGAGTTATGGGGCTTTTAAAAAAGGTATAAAATGAAAAAGTTCTAATTTATTTTTAAGCTAGCACCGAATCATTGAATAGATCTCTAATGTGTTATATATCATTGCAAAGATAATTTTATGTAGTTTTTTTCGTTCTCAGACTATTTTTCTATATCTTTTTTCGTTTTTGAAATACTCGCAAAAAACCGAAAAATGACCCCCATTTCCCCCTTTCCCCCTTTTTTAAGGTTGTGGACCCCCAATCGGTTGGGACTTTTTTTCCCATAATCTGGGGGTCGTCACCAACCATTATGCAAAAAAAAATCCGATGTAGGATTTTTACCGACCAAATATTTCATTTTTCACACGGAATTTGCTAAGTGCCCTTTCAGTCCCAATGATGCCATATGGCATCATGCACTAATTTGTTAACTATAGCACTTAAAATTTTTTTTTTCAAGAAAATATTATAAAAGATGCCTACTGAACGACATAATGTTGTTAGAAAAATTCTCCGCTTAAAATCCATAATTTGGGCATGAAAGGGTTAAAGAAATTTTCTGTTTACTAGAAGTAAAGTAAAAACTTCATTGGTTTTAATA
Organism: Microchrysa polita; assembly: GCA_949715475.1. Lineage (NCBI taxonomy): Eukaryota > Metazoa > Arthropoda > Insecta > Diptera > Stratiomyidae > Microchrysa > Microchrysa polita. The sequence goes on along the minus strand of OX454416.1, from coordinate 110,816,991 downwards.
CACGTTTTTTGCTGGGTGTACGTATGGTCGCACTATACATACTTTTTTCCAATATTTCAAAAACAAAAAGAACTACGATATTTACTTCAATGTAGATTTATTCTATTACGGAATATTTATTACTTATAGTATACACAAATTAATAAATTTAATTCTTTTCAATATAATTTCTCAATTTTTCCTAAAATAGGGTAAATATACGTTAGGGCGCACTAAAAAAGGCTTTTCATTAACGGTTATCAAGGGACTAGTTAAGAAAAATGTAAATTAGTATTTTGTAGCACCTTTGCTGTTTAGTGTTACTTCAAACAACCTTCTGGGCATTGATCTGATCTAATGACTCCAAGGTTGAAACTTCAATTAAAGTGCAAAATTCTTCTACAAAAAGATCCCCATGTCTAGGACTAACCTCGCAAAGAATTTTATTTAAGAAACTGTTTTTCGTTTCGCAAATTGTCACCGTCTTGACGATACTCTGAGGAAGCATAAAGAGTGAAAACAATATCTTCTCAAATTAAATAATTCAATCCATATTTTTGACTATACATGTCATACTTTCAAGAGCACTTATTCACGATAATAAGTACATACATGTGTGAAAATATTTTCACGAAGATGAATTTTCAAACTAAATTAGATTTAACTATGGGGGCTTCGCCCCTTGCTCGCTTCGCTCGCCAATCCCGGGGCCGAGGCTAATTTCGGGCGCGGCCGAAATTTGGATGCCCTTCGCTTGGGCTAAAAGTTTTTTCGGGCGTACCTATGACTTGTATTTAATCCCCCTCCTCATTCTTTTTCTTCCGTCTTGACAAAAGTTTTAGGCTTGGTTCAAATAAGTGTGCAAATAAAAATATTTACTCGGAAATTTTATTGGGGTTGCGGGAGCATGACCCCACAGTACGATTCCATTCGTTTTTAACTTTTTTGTTGCTTTGGTAAAGACACATTAATTTAAGCTGACCAGACTTCAGAAGATCCAATGCTGTACACATACTTGCAGTATTCGGTTTTTATGCAAAGCCGCAGCCCCTCCCCTTCACGCCCGCCGATTTGGAGAAAGAATAATAACCACAAAAGCAGATCAGGAATTTACTAAGAAAACTTAACATTATATCAAAAATCAGCATGGTGAGATAATCTAGTGATACACTAGGGTTCTAGCGGCATTACGACACATGTTCATGTTGCGTAAACAATACTGCATCATGCTACCAGGCATGCAGTTATCTAAGATTTTTAACGAATAAAATCACAACCATCTCGTTCACTTATCCGCCATACCATCTTTCGGTATTACTTCACAGGGGCGGTCTAAGTGTCTCTACGTCCTGCTTCCACGTTCTGCAGAACATTATTGTATGCTACAGACAAACCACTCACTGAGGCCTATTTTGACCGCATCCATCTCCAGTGTGGGAACGATTCTTAACATTTGCACTCGGTATTGCAGACGAACCTTTTATTTTAAATTCACCCTACACCTGCCAGGATCGACCTTTCAAGGTATAGAACGTATTCTGCATACTGATAATTTCAGGCGATGCTATGCACTTCTCAGTTCTTCCTAGGATACTTTGTCGCCTGACGGGATTAAGCTTCCGCGTATCATTCAGGAGTTTCAAGTCCAACTTCAATTAAGTAGGTATACCAACATTAAGGTGGGGATTATGCTACGTTGTTCGACGTACAATATTTACTTCACTATGCCAAACCTACTCTTTCCGAATTTCAGCTTAACAAGCAAAATTGAAAAAATTTCAAAACCTACAAGCCCCAGCCCATTTTCGATCTCGTCAGTAGACCTCAAACGACCAAAGGAAATTTTTATTCGGTAAAAAATATTGAAACAATATGGGGGTGACTATACCTTAAATTCCTTATTTAGAACTCCTCAATTTAATATTTTTCTCCTGTGCCGAAAAAAAATATACTGATCACTGATCCCTTCTGAAAAGCTATCTACGCCACTCCTTGACAAAAAATTATCTGAATTTGAAGCACAAACGTATGTTTTAAGACGAAAAACTTAACAGGGAAGAGTACTCGAAATAAGATTATACACATAAAATGGTAGCTACGGAGTGGAGTCTAAGCAGAACCTCCAGGGCGGTGGAAGGGTTGTTTATCCTGGTTGCAATATTTTTGAGAAGAGTATGCAATTCTTCATTGTTACATTAGTGATGCTACGCCGGTTCCCTAGGCTCGCCAATTTAACTGATTCGAAGCACATATCTGGGAAAAAACCTTTATCTAAAAACCCCTGGCAGAGTCCTTTCTTTAGTATGCTTTTACCTATAGAGGTTGATAGGGAAATTCAAAGTTATGGACAATTTTCGAAATGCGATTTGGGATAGACCGTGTCATTTGTAGCAAATGTGAGCGCCAAAGCTCTACAAGTTTGCCGGATCTTAGAGAGACAGAGAAGGGTTCCGAGATATGGAGAATGAACGATTGCCAAACATAAAATTGCGATTATTTCACTAACATCGATCGTACATGGTACCTACAGGAGTCAAACTTTACACCTTAAAAGCAGACAAGACTGAATATCTGTTACTCATACATTTTATCCAATAAATAAGCTTAAAGCCTTCTATAGCCAGTGTGAACGACCATGCTATAAGTATGCTTAAAGTAGAGTAACCGACACTGAGTGAGTTATTGTGTGGGATGGCGAATGCTGTACACTTTGCTGTACATTTCCCAATGCTGTACGACAGGTGAAAATGCTGTACTGTACAGCAAAATGCTGTACGTATGGTCAGCTTACATTCAAGGTTTTGTGAAATTGGTGCAACAAATGTTTCTTAGAACAACCAAAATGGGGGTCGGGTTTGTATGGCCACCCCATGACCCCATTGTCAGATTTGATCATTTCTTAGATATGTTTTGTGTCATCAAGAGAAACACGTTTGTGTGTAATTTTGTTGAAATTGGTGTACAAATAAAAAAGTTTTTCTTAGAAGAACCTAATTTGGGGGATTAAGTTTGTATATGGCAGCCCCATGACCCCATGGTCCGATTTTGTGTGAAATTTGGTTGAAATTAGTGAACAAATAAAAAAGTTTTTCTTAGAAGAACCTAATTTGGGGGATTAAGTTTGTATGGCAGCCCCATGACCCCATGGTCCGATTTTATCCATTCTTGCATATATTTTGTGTTATCTATAGAAACACATTTGTGTGAAATTTGGTTGAAATTGGTACACAAATAAAAAAGGTTTTCTTAGAAGAACTCAAATTGGGGAGCAAGGTTTGTATGGCAGCCCCATGACCCAGTGATCCAATTTGGGTGAATCAAACATACAAACAGCCTGCAACAACGAGAAGCACGTGTGCAATATTTCAGCTCCGTAGCTTTTATAGTGGCCGAGAAAAACGCGCTGCAACAGACGGACAGACAGACGGACATCGCCCAATCGATTCATCTCGTCATGCTGATTATATATGTAAACTTTTTATATGGTCGGAGATGCTTCCTTCAATGCGTTACAAACTTCATGACAAAGTTAATATACCCTTTCACTCTATGAGCGAAGGGTATAAAAATTTCATAAAATAGTTTCAGCCAGAAAAACTGCTAAAATAAATTCCGGCCGGCCGGAATTAGTAATTTCTTCCGGCTAAATTTAGCTGGAAAACGGCTAAATTGGTAGCAGAATAGATCTTGGTTTTTATAGTTTGTCACTCGCCTTCGCATTTGCGAAGCCAAGTGGCGATCGCCCCCCCCCCTGGCCGATGATTATGGTAAAAAAAAATCCTTACCAATGTAGTAAAAGAAGCACTGCACTATACACATGAAGGCGTCAAAATGCGAGTTTGATTCCAGGCACTACATCAAATTTCTGCTGCTGAGACTGTAGAATGGATAACTAACCATATGCTTTCTTTGCCGCTGCATATACTGCCGCGGAATGCATGACCGTGATAGTTCCCAGCCAGGTGGCACGGACAAATGGACAGCAGCAAGTGACCACTCGTAACTGACGGGGGTGCGTAATGGGCTGGTTACACAGTGCGAGCTATCGTGCGAGTTGGCCTAGACAGCTACTGCAGAGCAGCTACATACTTCCACCATGTGAACGCATCATACGAGTTGCTGTCATGTGCGATTCGATCAGTAGCTCGCATCCGAGTTACTACAACATTTTTTGTTTCGACTCGGCCACTCGCCCCCAGTCAGCGTCAGCTGGTATCGCATACTACGAATCGGACATTCGAAATTTCACCGATTGCGAAATAACAATTGCTCGAAATTAACCGCCGGGTGCATTCGTCTGTAAATTTTGTCATTTACAGTGTGAGCTTATTGTACAACAATGGATAGATGGACTCCGGAGCAGAATTTTAAATTTGTCGATTTATACAAGAACCAAACAAACCTGTGGAATTGTTTGGATCCGAGCTATAAATGAAATTCTGAAAAATATCGACAACAACCGATACGATATTCCAGACGAAAGGTATACCAAGGTTATTTCCAACTTCACCCTTGCAGGTATGGCATCCCTCATGTGGGTGTTTTCACGTTGAATTTTTGGAGCAATTAAATTCAATAGCGTTTCCAATTGTGTATGTGTCACTCTCATTATAGCTTTATATTCTCGGGGATCTTCATTGTATAGTTCTTTAAATATTTCATGTGTTGCCCCTTTTCTTTGCATCCAATTCCTGACCCAGATCCTTCTTTTTTCTTCTTTTTTTTTGTATAACTCTTTCAGCCCGAAGTACGCTAAAAGCGCAAAGTATTTTTGTAACCGCTCTTATCACGATAGAAGCAGTGTTCACTCGTTCACTTCGCGACAACATTATACGAGACATGACATGCTACTGAGATGCAACTACATACGTGCAGTAGCTCTCTACTCTGCAGACAGCTCGCACTTGTGTGACCGGGCGATGCGAGCTACTTTCATGCGAGTACACAGGTGCAGTAGCTGTCCACTGTCAGGTCAGCAGCTCGTACTGTGTAACCAGCCCATTAGGCTGCGTTTCAATCAATACATACGTTTCACTAGTGGAAAACTAAAATATTTGTAGTTTTCAGGCCCTTGATATGCAGAAAGGGGGAGGGGGGTGTGATAATGTCAAGCGAATTAATGTCAATTGCCACTATTTCCCACCCAAATGCTAAATAATGTCAATTGACATTAATTCGTTTTTGAAAACGAAATACTGCCAACTCCCAAAGGAAAATAAAGTCAATTTTTGAAATTGGCTCGTAAGGCAATTTTGAGTTTTCAGTTTCAATTTTAGAACGAATACGAAATCGTTTCCGTTCTATTTGGCAAAACAATTTGATAAATGAGAATACTGGGCAGACGGAGCTAAATAACTGTGATGGAGAAGAGGAGAGGGATCTTTCCTTGAACGTTGCAGAACCTGATAAAATAGTGGAAAACAATATTGTCGCATTATTTGCAACCATGTAAAAACTTGCTTGAAATGTTTCGAGAGCATATCCCAAATAGCAGCCGAAACAAACTCAAGCATTTTGTGTCCTTTTTGTGAATCGTCAATGAAAACATTTTTATAAAATTTCATTTTTGTTCAAATAAAAAAAATATTCAACAGGAAACATGCTTTTTATAAGGATAATGCATTCTCCATTCATCATAGACGCCCTAAAAGGTTCATTTCGTGATGTGCTAACAAAAAATATTTAATATTTGCTGATCCACTGGGAGGCAACTGATTTTATTTCCCTTTGGCAAAAGGAATTAATGTTAATTGCCATTATTTCCTTTTTACGACGAAATTAAGTCAATTGACATTAATTCGTTTAACTTTATCACCCCCCCCCCCCCCCCCCCCTTCAAGAACAGGGATACCTAAGTATGAGTATCACGAATCGATAACATAAGTAGATCAGAAATCTTTCCCTTTAGGGAGACTCTTTTTTTCTTTTGCGAGGATCCCATATTTTCGTTTCATTGCATGGTTTCTGAGCCTCAGAATACAGTTTTAACGGTCACACGAAGCCGCTCCGGGAAGGTAGTGGAATTTATCAACATTCCATCTGAAAGCGATTTTAGTGAGAAATGGTATACAGCTGTGCCGTCCAGTTAGGGACCTTGTAAAGATCGAATCTCACATTTCCGTGTCTTTCAAGTTATTTAATCAAGATTCATTTTGTAGTTAATTCATACCAGCAATGAAATTTAAATCTCGCAAGTGGAATATGCAGTCCGAGAGACAAAAATAACAATATTGACGAACTAACTAAAACGCAGAAATTGGAGGCTAGTTGAATGTAATCAGAATCAGCAGTGAATGTCTAAACAGGCGCAGGGTTATTTTTCGTTAAATAGTGTAGAAAATCAATCTCGACTGTCCTAAGTGACATCCAATTTCCAAGATCTTAGCTGATTTTTTGGTGAGGTGTTGAGATCAACAGCACGCTCAGAAATGTTATTTTTCACCATAAATCAGCAGCATCCGAGTGAGATCATCGTCCGTCACATAAGTCGAGAGTTCGAAAAACACCATAAGCTAAACTCATTTACGGTGAGTGTCGAACCCATGACTCCGTGCAGCGAAGGTGCGCGCAGTAACCACTACACCAGCCAGACTATTCTAAAATTTGCCTAAAAATATTTTCGTGACCGTCAATTTCAACTTCCGAGAAAATCATGATGTTAAAAAAATGTCGGGCTAGAAAACCTAGAAAACCCTATGAAAAGGAAATCAAACTAAATTGTAGTTTTTATTATTTTATTTGCTAAACGTCTTTTATTTATTGTGTTTGACAATAGTCTTATTTTATTTTAACAATAAAAAATAATAACAAAATGAAAGTGAGCCACCTAAAAAAAACACGTCTTAATATTTACTTTGTTGGCCCCCCTTTTGCATTAATAACTGCTTGTAGACGTCTGGGCATCGATTGGAGTAAATTTAAAGTGTAAATACACGGAATTGCTTCCCACTCTACTTGTATGGTTTCCAAAAGGTCATGTTTTGTACTGATGCAGCGTCTTTGAAGCTTTTGCTTCAAACGGGCTCATAAATGTTCGATAATATTTAGATCCGGAGACTGTGGCGGCACTTCTAAAACATGGGGACAATTATTCGAAAGCCATTCGCGCGCAACCAGGGTTCTTTTTAATCTTGCGGACTAAAAAGGCCGTGTTTGTTTATTTAGTATCGGAACATTACGCTATCAGCTTCGCAAGAAGAATTTTCTTGTTCTTGTTATCGACACTAGCGACACTTATCTTACCGTCCGCCATATAGCGGACATATAGCGGAAAATATCGGAAACACAAAAGTTCCCCCTATTAAAGCGGATAGCAGAACATGCCTTAGTATCTTTCGGTCTCTGCAAAAACCGTTGAATGATGTGTTGCACTGTTCCGCGGCTTTTCTGTATCAATAGGGCTATCTCCCTCTCAGATTTCCCTTCCTGATGGTATTTTACTATCAATCGGCGGATTTCTATACTATACTAAGGAAGGGTCGAATGCTTAGTATAGGGTTTTCCAATAAGAGGTGTTATTTTGACATTCAAAGAAAAATTGCATTTGTTTTAGATAAACGATCGGATGTTTTTTTTTTCATTATAAAGAGGAATTTATGCCGCTAATAACGGAAAACAATATCAGCCAAATGGCCAGCACGACCACGCTTACAGGACCATATCCTTTTCATTAAATTTTCCATAACCAAATCGCATGCCTTATGTACTCGATGTTGCTAGAGTGTTGGCCTTACGGCCATAGCAATATTCTAAGTCAGCTTTCAGAAGACATAGGAAATGCGGTAACAGACTTCAAAGTGCCCAAACTAAAAAAAAAATATACCCTATACCATCTTATCGGTATGTCCTATACTAAGCAGTCGACCCATCCTTAGTATAGTATAGAAATCCGTCGATTGATAGTAAAATATATAACAGGCGCGACAGTCCAACATTGGACTCAGGCCGCAGATGTGTTAGTGACAATTTCCAAGAACTTATACCTGCTTTTTTGTTGAGGTGTTGAGATCAATAGCATGGTCAGCAGTGTTATTTATCCCCATAAATGGGTACTCGTCTAACATCTGAGTGGGATTATAGTCCGCCACATGTGACTTTGACACCACTTTTCCCACTGTTGGGTCTAAAATGGATTGTGGCGTGGGTGCCTGAATCTTTTGTGGATTGCTAAATATCTCTGAAAACTACCGCTTTTCTAATCATGCCAGCATTTTCAGGCCGAAATGTTTGCAATCATGAATTCCTGTCATGTCAATTACTCAGGAGCATACAAGACAATCACAGTATCGCCATCTGCTCAAATAGCGAGGAGGCAATCATGACACTAAATCGGTGAAAATTACTTCAAATGCTGTTCCATTATTTTGACCCGCCTTGGCACACTACAACCAATCATAATGTAGAGGCAAACGAGATGGCTTATGAACTGGCCGCAAGGGGTGCTACCCTTGGCAGCTTTCATGCGGAGCGTATGTGTTCATCCAGTTGGCAGCAAGACCTCCCCCATTATAAAGGGCTGCTAATTCCAAATGGAGAAATCTGAGGATATTCGCCTTATCAACGAAGATGTGGCCTTTCTAAGACTGAAAAAAAAAACGTCTAAGATCCCGAATAAACCGCGTAAAGATATCGCCAAACTTACTGCCGTTATCACCGAGCGATGGCCAACGCTCTAGCATTTTACCGCCCCGGGCAAGACGACAAAGTGACGCCCCTGTTTTTTTTTTAAGGGGTTCATAGGATGATTAACATAATTATGAAGCATGTAGTTATTTTGCGAAAAAATCCCGAGGGATATCTTACATAAAACCCTTATGAATGTTTTGAAAGAAAGTGTTGGTGCTGGAGTCGTTAAGAACTGCAACCGAAACATTTATTGAACATAGAAGAAATAATTGCGCTAATGCCGCTCTGTACCTTTTGCTCCGATAGCCACACAACAATTTTTCTGGACGAAACTCTGGTCTGTGTTGTGTTACTATAAGGTCGTTAGCGGAAAAATATTCTTTGGATGAAATACGGAATAATCCTCAAGTTTATAAAGGACCGTTGACGTCCTTAGGGTTTAAAAAATTGCAATCTCACCAGGAAACACCCCACAGTACATAAATATTGGTAGCCTCACGGGTCACTACTGAGAGAGATAAACGAAGTTTGAGCTGTTCGAAATAAGCTTCCCTGAAGTTCTATTGGAATTGTTACGGTTACGATTCAATAGCACAGTGCCTCCTTCGGGTTCCTATGAAATGGGTTGGATACGATATCCAGCCCATCATATTCCCGTTTTTCAAAATCCCGACATTTATTATCCCGAGAGCTCTGTAGGTGAAGAAGCCCACCAGCTAGTTAGGCTTCCGAAGCTGGAGGGCAAGGTCACGTAACCGCGACAATTGGAGGTCAACCATTCAGGCGGCCAAAACCCGACGTCGGGCTATTGTGCCACATTGATGATGATATTTTCGGTTAAAATAATGGGTCTCCTCGCAAGGGAATACTAAATTCGCGTAGCTGGTAAATTATTCTTTGGCGAACACCATTCCAACTTATTTTTGGGAGATTTAATAGATAACAGCAATGAAGTGAAAATTAAAAAAAAAATGCAATCAATTATGTAATTTTATTTTAATATTCAACATATTATGTAACATCAATTATTGTTATTTTTCATTTCTATGAATTTTTCTGAAATTGTTGTCGCTGATGAAAGGATACCAAGAAAAAGAAAAAAACATAATTACAAGAGTCATGAGCCTGGTGTCGTCACAAATAACAATACGAATATCAAACGGAAATATCCTATGAAATAACTAGGGAAAAATATTTCGTATAACTATTTCAACAATAAATACAACAAGTGACAAAGACATTCCCGTTATTAAAATCAGAAACGGTATCTTTAGCGTATCGACATCAAAAGGAGTCGGTCCATTCACTTCACTAAAATTCTCATTGTATAGCGAAATAGTCGTATGAAGTTCCAACATAAAATTACGTTCCCAAAAGTTCAAGAGTCCCGCCTGATTGGCAATATGAACATGCTCGTCCAAATCATCAACCAATGGAAAGTCATATTTCATCTTTACACAAGTCATTGCCGATAGAACACTTAGGTTCGTTTCGTGAAATTTAATTTGATTTTTCACTCGTTGAACAACTCGTAGCCAAAACGAATGTGGTCCGTCCAACAGTAAGGCTTTTGTATTGTCCAGCGATTCAATGATTTCTACTAATTCTGTCTGATAAACGGGATGAAATAGGTCATAATGTTTCAAAATGTTCAATGCAGCATATAAACTAACGAAAAGCAATGCATGCTGAACTTCTATGTCGAAAACTTTCAAACCCGCACGATCGATGTCACTCCAAGTTCGTATTTCACGTTCATACGCAGGCATTGTGAGAAATGTTGTTAACAATGCCAAATACAAATTGGATATTATGAATCCGAGAACGAAAAGCGGTAAATAGAATGCAACTGACCGAAAATTACTCCCGTAAAAGGCACCAACTCCCGACAAATTGGACATCATGCAAAGCGCTGTGAGAAGAGCTTTCGAAAAGTCACTTTCACTCGTGAGCACAACTAAAACGACATAAATGATGACGGAGACATAGAAGAGTCCTAGAATCAAACTCAGCCACGTTTCTGTCTGAAAGGGTAACGTGAAATTTTGATAGGTCGGAATCGGTTTTGGTGCCGGAACGAATACTTTGAAATTATTAAAACTCAAAGGATACGACGACTCTCCGTAGAAATCCACATTGGTTAAACCCATAACTGAAAAGTCGATGCTTTTTGACGAAATCGCTGTGAATACGGCCCCGTACAGTGAATCGTTGAAGGGTAAGTGAATGTACTGAAAGGTGGCATTTCGTTTTTCAACGAATGTTGTTAAAAGATTGCCCGCGATTCCTCCCGGAACGACTTCACTAGACTTGGATTTTTGCCAAATTACGTGTGGAGGACCGCCAGATCGGTGTGTTTTGAATGCGTGTTTGTTTAAATTTTGAACTTTATCCGGAAATAATGTTGCATTCATATCAATTTCGGTAATTTTGAAGTCCTCAAATGGTTTATATGTTAGCAAGGCTGACGGTAATCCGAGCAGTAGTATTATGACTTTTAGTAAACCAAAGCTAAAGCAACGTTTAAACAAGCCTTCGATTTCATATTTGGTTCCATTAGGCACTGCTAAAATCACGAACGAGTATTGTCTACGTTCTAGTAATCGAAATGCACTTTGCAAGACTCTTTCCTTGGCTTTAAAATCGTCCAGGATAATGATGTACAAAAGGTGACGTCCAAAGTTGTTTAGTAGAATAGGTGTGAGGTCCATCATGTTGTATTGCCATGGTATGTTCCACTTATCTGTATAATGCAAAACAGGAACAGTAACATTATTCTGCAGATTTCGAGATATAGTGGTTGCTGCTGCTGAGTTTCTGGACGAAATTATAACAAGCGTTTCTAGCTCGTAAAGATCCATGGATCGTAGAATAAGTTTCTCTAAAATGTCCTGACTTTTTACCGATCCAAGTTGACAGGACAATACACACAGCATAAGATGGCCAACCAACATATCTGTAATGAAATAGTGTTACACGTAGTGTTGAATAAAAGAAACCAAATTCCGATCTAAAACCCTTTGTCCGTTTCGCGAAAGAGTAACCAGATTTGTGAGTCTCAGTGTAGTCAAGTTGAGAAAAAACACAGAACTAATGAAATAGTCAAAGCTTCATCGATTGAGTTCTTTTTATTGGGTGGTTTCACATTGCAAGACGAAATCGGACGGCTAATAACGGACGGCGAGAGCTTTAGTAGTGGCCAACAGACAATCATATTGTGCATTTCACATTGTAAGAACGCGTCTTACGAAAGAAAAAAATCGTGACACGATTGTTTTTCTTTCGTAAGAATCGTACGATCGATTCGTAAGAATTGTACGACCGATAAGACGGTTGCATCTACCGATAGTTCAGGCGTTCTGCGGCGACAATTAGCGCGTGTTTTACTTGCATTTTAATCTTGTCGACTCGTCACTTCATTGTACACCAACTTTGGAACGTGCATGGCAACATTTATACATACTTGCTGTGTGATTATTGTTCGCCCTTCCGTGTTTTGAGCGGATAGTTTGAAATGATCGTACGTTCGTTCTTGTCGTGCAAGTTTACCCGTACGGTCGTTTTCTTACAATGTGAAACGGCCCATTGGCTGAATTCAAATTGTAAGACGAAACCGGACGGGTAAACTTGCAAGACAAGAACCATCGTTCTTACAATCTGAAATGCATAATGCTTGTCTGCTGGCCACTACAAAAGCTCTCGCCGTCCGTTTGTTTGTGCTAATAAACGGACGGCGAGAGCTTTTGTAGTGGCCAGCAGACAAGCATTATGCAATTCAGATTGTAAGAACGATGGTTCTTGTCTTGCAAGTTTACCCGTCCGGTTTCGTCTTACAATTTGAATTCAGCCATTGAGTACCATTAGAAACAGAAAGTGGGAAGTTCATTGGTGCGTTTACAGTACGTTAATTAATTGTTTGCAGTACGTTAATTAGTAGCTACGAAATAGCCTAGGGAATCAGCCATGAGGGTACTTATTTAATATGGGCGACATTATTTATTCCATGAAAAAGCATTGATGGTTATTGTTATTGATGTCAATCACATGCACTAATATAATCTACCTACATATTTTGTTAATGTACATATTAGTTTGAGGAATTAATTAGGAAGATCCAAGAACCCTCCGCGATTAAGATTACTATCCCACCCAAAAGTTTGTTTAACATTTGAATACAATTTGATCACTTTATACAGGGTGTCCCATAAGTCAACGTCAGACCGAAAGTGGTTAATAGCGCACAAGGTTCCCGCTACGAACAAAAATATAACATAAATTCAAGGCAAGTCACCTATTTTTACAGTGAGTTACAATCAAATTAGTAAAAAAAATCACGCCTTATTGTAATTGTTCACTTTCCGTACCTATAAATATTAATACATATTTCTCAAATTTTCTTTTTGCACTATAACGGCAACAAAGTACTTTATGAATTGCAGCGGAAATTGAAAAGTAACTGTTTTGGTTTTGGGGGAAATCGTTTATTCACCAAAGTCTAAATAACCGTAGTACCTACTGTCAAAATATTTCATGTTGTCTAGATTACATAACCAGTGTTGCCAACTGAAAATTTATAAAACGGCTAAATTTAGCCGGAAAACCGGCTAAATTTTTTTCAAAAACGGCTAAAATCCCGGCTAAATAAATTTCAGGGAGAAAAACGGCCAAAAAAACGCTAAATCATACAAAACAGTCACATTACGAAAAAATATAGTAAAAAACTGATTTTAATAATTTTATTTCTTTTCTTGAGTACTACCCGTAAACTATGGCAGATTTCTTAGTTTTATTACATACTCGTATATGCTCAAATCGCTGGCTTTGTAGTCAAAATTTACTTTGTTCGGAGATAGCTCAACTAGTAAAAATGTTTGTATACAGGTACAATTTCATGGTCAAGTCCATAACCACATTAGGAATATAAAATTCGTAAAAGGAACGTCCAATGCGTAACTAGGGGCAAGGGCAACCGCATTTATGTATGGATATCTTACCATCATCGCACCTGAACAAGCTTATATTTTGATTAACCATTTTAGGCCCAAGACACTTCTCCAAATCATTATGACGATAATCCATCATGATGATGAAAGTTCGAAATTGGAGTGACACATATGCTTTCGTCATTAGAATTCGTCATTTACTTTTGACGTTTGCTTAAATGGTGGTGCAAGTAGCTTGCCGAGTAAACTACATAAAATAGATTTAACTGAGTATATATTTCGGGGGCATCTTACCCCCTTCTTCAGCATTTAGCGTTTGTGCTGAAGAAGGGAGTACGTTGCCCCCGAAATATATACACATTTAAATTTAATTTTTGCAATTTACTGGGCAAGCTACTTGCACAACGCTAGTGTTGAACACTACAAAGTTCCGGCGATATTATTAATATCTATGAATCGCGCTGAAAGGTATTCACCCTTGTATTTAATCTGGCATGATTACGTTATCTTTGGTGAAGAATTGACACTTTGAAAAATGGAAAAATGTTTAGGTCCCCTATGCTCCGAGAATTGCTCAACAAAGAATTTTATCAAAGAAACTGTCTTCCTTTTTGCAAATTATTCAGCATATTGGTGGTTATTAAATTGAATGCTTAGAGTAGGTATTAATATCGTCAGTTTACGTAAAACCCATTCATTACCCTAAATATATTGAAAAAAGGCAAGTCTCTGCGGCAAATTTTCCCAGGAGACATAAATGCAAGTTTTCCTCTAGGTGGACATAGTAGGTACTTACCCTAATACACGATAATTTAGTGTATGTAGAAATAATTTCACGGCGATTAATTATATTGTTTGTAAATATTGAAAAATTGATTCTAGTTTCAAAGTAAAAAAAATGCATAAAATAATTTTAGCCGAAGAAAATCAATTCCGGCTAAAAATCAGGATGGCCGGAATTATAAATTTCTTCCGGCTAAACAGCACGGTTTCCGGCTAAATTTGGCCGGAAAACGGCTAAACTGGCAACACTGTACATGACGGTATTGTATTTGCTTCATTATTATTAATTTTCGTGAGAATATTTTTTCAGAGACCAGATTCCATAATATTATTGTTAGCCAAATATTTGCAACATTCAAAATGTAAAAAGGACCCTGGATATCTGTATAGCTCCAGTTTGAATGGAAAGTGACGATATTTAACCGATTGCAGTTATAGACTTCCGGAGGCCTTTTTTTGTGATGTGGAGACCACAATTTTTTTTATTGGAAAAGTGGAGAGCACATAATTATGCGATGGGTTTCGTTTCGGTTGGTTTATATTTACTGAATGGTTGTGCTAGCATCACGTGATGCTAGCACAACCAATTATTAACCTTAATTCTAGGGAGGGGGACGAGTACACAAATTTACAATTTTAAAGGAGGGACGAAATTAGCATATAATTAGCACACAATTATGAAAGTGGTAATTCCAGCATCACAGACGTTATTCCAAGCACTATATTTCCTATCCGCACATGTACGAACATTTTGAACCACACCGAGATTCGATCTCCGGACCTCTAGACTAATAGCATCGTATAGTGCGACTCAACCAAGTGAGCTACAGAGCGAAGCCCATACGGTTTTGAAGAAAGTGGCCAAATTTCTTATCAATACGTACACCCTTAAGGGTGCTACGGGGACTCAAAACATATAAAGACGGGATTTTTGGGTTTTTCGTGGTGATGAGAACTTTTGGCATTTTATTTGCAGCCCCAGGAGCTACAAAATTGTCGTAGACTACTTAACAGCATACTCCTTCGTTACAGAGATACTCACGAAAAACAAAAAAAAATCTGGTTTTCCTAAGCTTTGAGCCTCCGTAGCACCCTTAAGGGTGTACGTATTGATAAGAAATTTGGCCACTTTCTTCAAAACCGTATGGGCTACGAATTTGCCATGCACAATAGTTCAGCCAGAGTTATCGTTATAGAGATTTTCCTGAAACCTTAAAAATATCGTTTGACCCCATGGCACCGTTAGGAGTGCTCGAATCAAAATCTACCTTTGACACTTTATTCACAAACCACAAGAGCTATACACCACTTTTTATTACATATTACCGTTATCGAAAATAGAAGAAAAACTTTTTTGAGGGTTTTTTTTGCAGAGATAGGGAATCTTCTTAAATACTGCATGTCGCGTAACAGAAAACCTCCGGCATGCAATTATGTCGGATTTCCACCGACTAAACTACACCTCTTTTCACCGCTTGACCCTGCGGGACAACCTTTCAGCTTTACTTCACAGGGCCCATTCCGGCCAATTCCGGTTCCTCCCTCTGTAGCTCCATGTGAATGGCACTAACAGCCCTGCTTACTGAATCCCAGTTATCCGCTGATAGTAGCATTAGAGCCACTAGATTCTGGGGACTTATGTTGTCTCCCAATTCTGCTTCTATAGTTGGCTGCGGATATCCAAATCTGGAGCAATCAAACACAACGTGTTTGGCATCTTCCGAAACTCCCTTGCAACTCGGGCATTCTGGCGAGTCGTCCAGCTTAAACCGATGCAAATACTGTCAGTACGCTCCGTTACCTGTTAAAATTGGGTCATGTAAAAATTCACATCCCCGTGTTTTCAAGGGTATGTGCCCATCGGCCAGTAGATGCCTCATCCCATTGAACCTGCGACCTTCTCATAGATTCCACCCTTTCAGTGTTTCTTCGCCCTGGGTGCATCTCCTGTGATTCGCCTTGGCGATCGCTAAACAGTCTGCTGATCTCGTCTACACGGATCGACAAAGGCATCATTCCAGCCACCGCGTAGGCTGCTTCATGCGATGATCACACTCTCAAAGCACATCTACGATATATCGCGTATAGAGGTTTTGCATTGCATGCGAAACGTAATGCACTGGCCCGAACTGGTGAGGCAATATAATGATAGATGTTACCACTCTTGACAGTAGCAGCCTCCTACTTGCTCTTGGACCACCTATGTTTGGCATTATTCGTGCTAGTGCTGCGGTGGCAATCGCCGCCTTGTCACCTACATACCTTAAGTGCTCTCCAAAGCTTAGCCTCGAGTCAATCATGATTCCCAAATACCTAACGGCTTGCTTATAGGCTATGTCATACTCTTCGACTCAGATCTTGATTTCACTTTTTTCTCCGTTTGCTAATTAGAACTGCTTCCGTTTTCTGATCAGCGGGCTCTAATCCAACGGTTTGAAGCCACAGCTTGATAATTGTAATCGCCTTGCCCGTGTATATCTCGACCAACTCCGGGTCTTTTAATTTAATTATTTATTTATTTATTCAGTTTATAAAGATGGCTTTAAAACATACAAACATACAATAATTCGAGTGTGAAAAAGTAATACAATACATGTTTCCCATATCAGAAAAATTAAAATTTTGAATAAGATATGGGCGTACAGAAATTCATTTTTTTCAATTTTTTCGTAAATTCAAAAGGAAATAAATTTTTCTGATATACGTACCCTACAAAAACTAAGAGAGAGCAGTCATTGATAACACCACACGAACAAAGCAAACGAAATTGACTCATTTTTCAAGCCCACAAATATGTAAAAACTGTATCATCAGGTCGCCTGATCTGACGGCTCCAGTTTTTTTTATGGGGCTACCTCAAAGAGAAGGTCTACGTCACCAAACCACAGACTTTCCGGAGTTAAAAGAGAATATTCGAGCGGAAATTGCGCAGATCACATCGGTCTCACTCAAAAAAAAAAAGTTAAAAAAGTCAGAGATGGGTGTTTGGGTACTGAAATCAAAGGGCACGAAGTGTAAATTTCACATCAGTTATTTTTTCCGGTTTCCGGTTTCCGGTTTCGGTAACGGAGTTATGGGTCGTTAAAGTTGAGTTTATCTTACCCCCTTCGTTTTTCTAAACCTCTATAAGTACGGAAATTACTTTATAACTTTGCACAAAGATGGGTCCGTATGAGCATACATATACGTTAAATACTGAGCATCTTGATTTTTGCTAAGAAAAAGTAAATAACAGTAAATTTGTGAAATTTTAGTTTGTGCAAATCTGAAAACTTTCATGAGGATTCTTTTGAGATTATATACCTAAGGATCGGACACGTCATAAACCCTATGCAACAGAAACAATTCGTTCGGTACTAAAAAGGTAGTTGAAAATATCATAAGCTACTCGAAAGCCCTTGCGGATCTTGTACAGAACGCTACGCATTTCAAGCACCCTGACTCCCAACAACAACATTTACTACATTTTTTGCTAAATAATGAGAATATTTGCATTTTACGAGTAAGAAGTCTAAATGGCTGAGTAGTACAAAGGGCCACCAAGGTCCTGCTAATTTTGGTCAAAAGAAACGCCTGAGCTGCAGGTGTAGAAGTTTCCATGAGTTAAACCACATTCCCAAACGAAAACTTGAATTGTTTGCAGTAATGTGCATCTTAAAATTGAAGTACGAGTATGTAGTAGATACATAGTTTTTGCTGCGATTAATCTTTGTCTTTCATACAGTTTTGCATTTTTGTTACTCTAATTCAAATTATTATTCTAGCTATTAATACTTCATTCTAATTTGAATTTCAGGACTCCTCGTCAACCGAAGTCCATTGCTGCTATATATTCAGCCTATGCCCATAGTTTTATCGAACCCTTGCAATCATGGAACATGTCGAGAATGATGGAAGTTTTCGAAACCGGCAAAAAAATTCTTGAGAAGAGTGTAAATACCAACTACCAAAACTGCAATAGTCCTTTTGATATAGATCCGTACATAGTCATCCAAAAAACTCCAATGACTATTGCATGCAGAAAATTATCTCGCGACATCCAAGACTTCCAGCAGACACTAGAAGATCATTTCATGAACAAGAATTCCGGCATTGTCCGTTGGCATAATGATTTTGTCCTCATTTGGAAGCAATGCTCAGACTTTTTTGTGTTTAATCCGCATAGTCGAAATCGAGATACTTTACTTCCTGACGATGTCAACGGATATCCAACCCTAATACATTGTACAAGAATGTGGGACTTGGTTGAACTGCTATCAGCTGGATGCTATTTGAACTCTAATAATAATAGTTTTGAATTGTATGATATTCAGCTGCAAGACTTCAACATCGTCAATAAAAGTATGGCGGCACAAAAACATCTGCCAGTCAAAAATTACGCGGTAGTTAACGATTACTATGCTGTCATAAGAGGAAAGGACGGACTACGAATGAATCCTAAGGCAAAAATTAATGCGTCCCTGCTTATATCATGCCTGGTGCGTATTTATGCAGATATTGAAGATCCCTGGCTTTGGACCGGAAATGTTTTGGATCAGCTTCGCAAATACTTCATGTCATTGTTCAAGGAACAAGTCGAAAAGGACAAACTAAAAACTTATACGGTTTTAAACTTGAAGCCAATCCACCGAATCGGGTCATTCCGGACAGAAATTGTGACAATTCCTTTTGACATATCCGGAAAGCTGAGTGATTGTCCCACATTCCGCTCGTCACAGCTCTCGTCAGCGATATGTCATTTCTTCAGTTGTTACGATAATGCGTTGATTGAAATCGATTCGTTCGCTATGGCCGCCTGGAAGCATCGAAACGTCTTCTATGTTTACGATCCGTTTTGTCGAAGTGTAAATGGACTGATACGAGATGATGGGCCGAAAGGCGCAGCATGCCTCCAAATGCATTTAAATCTGCAAAGTCTTTGTCGAATTGTCTATGAAAATGCCAGGAAAATATCACCAAATGGAAATTTCTTTATTCACGCATTGAAAATAATTCGTACACGAATCGTGCATCATAGCAAAGTGAAGACGGAGAAAGCAACATTTCCCATGTTACTCCTGGACTATCCTGTCAAATGTCAAATGATCAAGGAGTACGTTGCAAAAAAATCAGAAGAGTCTGTATCAAGGTCAGGGTATTTAAACAAATGTTTATCGATTTTGAGTGTAAGCCCGTGCGAGCGCACGTGTTCAGAAACCGAAGTCATTGAGATAGAACAGAGGGAAAGATTGAAACAGAAAAAATTCAAGCAAAGCTTAGAACAGAAAATTGAAAATGCTCCACCTTTACCGGATGATGCGAAAATACCCTGGTACGATTCGTACGATATAGTAGAGCCGATGGTTGACGAATTGGTTGATCATTGCTGCAAAGTTGCAAGGGAGTATGACGAAAGTTTAATTGCACGAGCACGAAAAGTTCTTCTTCGGTCCGATAGAGAGAATCTCGAGGGATTACTGAAGAGTGTGACACGTGGCGAGGACTATGACAATTACTACGCCGAGTTTTCCAAAACGCCAACTATTGCCAAATATGCCAAAACTTTGGAGAATGAGCTCAAAATGGATACTTCATTCGAACTGATTCCAGACGGCGATTGGATAGTTGTTGGAAGTAAGAAGATCGTAAAGACGGAGGAAGATCTTGATTTGGGAAGTCTATCTGCTTTTGTAACGACAGTCCTTGCCGGAAAATATAACATCAAGTTCTGGAGTGCACAGCTGTTGGACTACTCAATTCGAAGTGCCATAGGATTGAGGTCTTCAATAAAAACGGCTGGTGATTTGCTTCTATTTCTAACACGATCGAAAATTCCAAATATGGAAATTAACAAGCGCACATTGAACGTTTCCGTAGACCAAGTTGCGTTTGGATTCGCTAAAGATCTGAAAAAAATGTTGTCAAAAGCTCTGGAAAAGTACAGCAATCTCATCCTGGTGCTAAACACTTTCAGTTGTGCCATTTTGCAAAGATCAGTCTTCTACTTTCTGTTTATCGGACATCCGTGCAATGTAATGGGTTTTAGGCGCCGGAAATCAGGGGTGCCCGTTATGGTCAGAACTCTAGATTTAGACTCCGTTGTGCGAAGGATAAACGCCAATCGGTTCAATACGAACCTTTCTCAACAGGCAACGATTTTCGGAATTACCACGAAAGACATCACAGAAGTGCCGAAGCCGTTCGTTGCCCTCACGCCATCCGAAGAGGAGCTTATGTACAATCAAGAAAAGGACCAGCTTGCGAAGAAAGAAGACCATAAACAAATGAAAGTGCTTTTCTTGAAAGATGAATTGCAAAAGGAAAAACAACGAATTTCAGCATTCCGCAAAGATCGATATACGGCAGGGGAGGACTACTATGGTGTATTGAGTGAAGAGGAAGACGATTACGAAGCGGAAGATCCCGAACCGGTTCCCAAACATTTGCCTGGACAAAAGTTGTCTTCCACAGAGTCGATTAATGACGAATTGGACAAAACAGATTGGGCATCTACCAAGCGAGGCTATCAGTATTATGAACCAGACTATAATTTCAAAATTCAAGGCTCGACATCGTTAGATGACCGCTTCGGTGCTGAAAATATAAATCAAATTCGACCTTGTCATTTTGCATCTCTATTGGCTATTATGCATGCTATTCATCTTCCGTTGAAGGAATGGGACTTCCGTAGAATCGACATGGTTATTGAAAAAGCCATGGAATTGGATAATCTAACGCAAGAAAGAACCTTATGTTGCTCTCGGCGAATAGACAATGTTTTTGTCGACGACTTTGTCTACAGGCTGGCAATAAGAAGAGAGGAACTAATCTCCGGACCACCAGATACACCTATTCACTTCGCCATAACACGAATATCAAGATCTCGCCGTTACTTTATAATTCAATTCTCCAATATGTCCGTCGCAGTTCATAGGGCGGACTTCTATCACTTGTTTGACCCCTACCGCACTCTGGAAGACGTCAAAGAATCGGCAAGCAACAAGAAACCGCAGCCCTTAATAAATGTCAAGCCAGCCAAAGACGGAAATACGGCTTCGTGGATTTCTTTTCCGAATTTAGCTCTCTTGCTAACGTATATCGAGGAACGTGTCAACTCACAGAAGTGGCAGCACGAATTCAACATCTACGTGGTGAATATTCTCTCGGTTAAGAAGGTTCCCAAACGACATCGGTTGATCCAAATGCTGATGAGCTCTCCGATCAAACGAGCACCACTTGAATCGGAGCATCAAGTAACCGGACTTCAGACCGAACAATTGGCCTGGATTGACACAACCATGGACTATCTTTTGTGGAGTCCTTTGCTAGAAGTAAACATGAACAAAGACAAACGCGGTAGCGTGTTCACCAAGTGGAAGAGCTTTGACATTGAATTGCCCGGGAAATTGTTTTCATTGTGGGGAAACATTCATCCTCGCTCTGCCGTCTTCGGCGAAAGGAGAGGCAAGCAAATACTCGCCATTAATGTGCTCGCGTGTTGTATGGCTCATGCATATCAAGTCGAAGAATGGACACCGAATATCATCGACACGATTGTTGTTAACGGTGATAAGTACTTCCAGGAGAGCATAAACGACATTCTGCGCAAGGACTACGAGCTGACGTTGGAAGATCTCAACACCGAATTTGTTATGAACAAACTCTGCCGATTTGGCGTACATCTCGAAATGGTTGCCTATGGCTTTCTGTACGATTCGCGTCCGAAGATATTCAATTTGAGTCAAGCATTGTCTTACTTCTTTATGGATCATAGATATGGCGTTATCCAATGTATGCGAAAGTCACTTTGCTTCGGGAAAACGAGATTAGGATATTTTATCTTCGACTGCCAATCACATGGTCAGCCGTTGTTCGATGCAAATGAAGGATGTGCGTATATATTGCTCGTGCGAACGTTGGACATTCTTCTGTATTGTATGACTATGACACTGAATATTCCTTATTACAATATGGAATTTATAATACATGCTGTTGTGCCGGGTATCAAGAAGTCTGTAAGCTCTACTTCGGTTCGTTCATCGAAAACGGCAGCTGAAGAGCAAGGGGAGACCGAAGAATTGCCAAGTGCCGAGGAAGCATAGTATATTCAAGCCAAATTTCTAGCTTCAATAAATTTGTTTGTGAAGATTGAGTTCGAGTTTATTTATACTCTCAATTCACTTTTTTTATTTTAAAGCTTGGATGTGCCTTTATAGATTTTGAGGAAGTAAAAATCAAATTGTGTAATTTCACTGAATATCCTTTCAACCAACTAGTTGCACACTAGGTTATTGATTATGTGTCTTCGCAGTAAAAATATTTTGTGAGCGAGTGCAAATATTTTAATGTTAGTAAGCACGATCAATCAACTGTGTTGCCAAACAACGAGGTATGTATCTGGCTGCATAATTCCGGAAGGTAAAATACCCGTCAAAATACCGCCAATATTATATTTTTACAACAATAGTTATGTCATGTGATTCCCATTAGTAAATTCGATACTTTCTCTAAGCACAAATCCGTTGGAATGTTTGTTTATTTCTTCGGTCAAGATGATAATTAAGCTTATACACAAGAAAATTATCGCACAAGGGGTCTCGGTCCCACAAGGTCTACGTACACCATCTCAGTGGCACTGTGGCCTCACTTGCTCTTTATGACATCCTTGCCCCGGATCCAACACATTCTACTATGACCGACTAGCAAACCTTGCATTTCCGAACATATTTCCGTATGTTAGCTGCCATTTTCGGCGAGTAAAAATTTTTCGCAACATGATCCAAAATGCGGCTCACACCTATGTATGTATGTGGCCGGCTGTTAGGTCATCGTGATTTTTTTCCATTCTGGACTTCCGCCCATCCTTTGGGATCACCCGCTTCCATGATGCTGATGAATCTAACTTTGGGTGCTTCACTTTCACGTGTTTCCATAGGGCATTGGCCTCTATACGCCAATTAGGAAAATCATTCGGTTTCAGACTCGATTAGAACTCGATCTACCATCATTAACGCAACCGACTCCACGGTAGCAACTGAGCGAGATAATGCATCTAGAATGCTCTCTCGAAGTCGTACTGTTGCAATTTCACAGATTCAGATAACTGAGCCAAATCAGGGAGTGGGGATCTGGTATCACCCCAAATCGGATCCCCTCAACATATGGTCTCAACTTCTCCACGGCCCACAAAACCGCAAGGCACTCCTTTTCGGTTGTGGAGTACTTCCTTTCCGCTTTGGTCAGCGATCTGCTGAACACGAACTTCCTATTCTTATTCAATAGATTTGTCAGGGGTTCGACTAGGGAGGCGAAATATGGAATAAACCGTGTCTGTACTACGAAACCATCCCTAAAAACTGTCGAACACCCTTGACTGTGTGCACTAGATGAAGTTAAACATACTTGAATTCAAATATCATTAACTCAAGTATGTTTAACTACAATCGTCTGTCTAGCGTGTTACAAATAAAACTTATAAAATTCATTTAAATTCATACAATAGTTTGGGACCTGCAAAACTCACATTTACTTCGAGACGCCTTTAGGCCTCAGTCGCCTGAAGACCTCCCGGAATATCAGCGTTGCGTTAAATTTGTAACGAAGAAAAGTAAGCCAAAACATGGCCATCGAACGGCAAAAATCCTACATGGCTGGATATTTGCAGGATGGTTGGGCCACCAGCTACCAGATTATGGGAAGAAAAGCCACACCGATTGGATGTCCGAAACCCTAAAAAAAACGCTGGAAAGGTGGGGGGGGGGGGTTTGCGATTTTTTTCAAAAACGGCTAAACATACAGCACGAGCACGAAAAAAAACATAAAATTTTATTTGCGATGATATATATAATTTTATTAAAAATTCGCCGCTAGACTTATAATAGGTATTCTACAATAATAAAAACAGCACTATTCGACTACTGGATCATTTCCAGATTTATTGGAAATTCCATACAAAATAATGATCCTGGAAATTGATCCAGGCTATGACTTGGATCATCTGCAAAACTAATCTGTTCTAATCTAATCTCCCATATGTCTCCGCGAACAATTTCCCTGAAATTTCCCGTATGTCATTTTGCTATTTAGTATTTTTGGTTTGTCAACTTTATTCAGAGTTAATCATTTTAATATTTCTTGAGACTTTTCCCTTTAATTGTATCTCGAACGGTGCATAATTACAAATGCAATTTGTTATTCAGAATATCGCATTGGGGACAGATGACACGATAGTCAGCTGTTACCGATTTGGGAAATTTTGATCCGATTTCATTCGACTTGGACAGGATCAATGTCAGTCGAATACCACTAATGGCGCAGAGAGTAGGCGTACTTATTCTTACAGAGTCAACAATGGATCAATACGTCTCTTAACGCATTCTGAAAACCAAAAGGAGACACGGCGTTTAACAGAGGGGGCTTTGCGAGGCTACTTGGTTCACACAAAAAATGATCCATTGCACTTGCCTTTAATTGTGACGCTTCTATCGCTCTCTAAAATAAAACTTAATTTGCATACGCTATCCCAATTCCGAGAGCTTAATCGTACCGAGCATTCAAAGAAATTGAAGTGGCCCAGGTAAAGTCAGCACATCATAACATACAAGGGAATGCTTCAAAGCACAATTCTCGAACAATGGGGGAAAATAACAGGCCAGGGCTCGGCGAAATTGATCCAGTCCATGATAAATCGAAGCATGGAGAACCTCCTCCGCAAATGTTACCCCTCAAGCTAGTGAATTCTTCGAAATTCTGTGAAAAAAAACTGAATAATTGTAAAAAAATATGGTCGTGTACGGAGACTTTTTCGAATTTGTTTTTGTGAAGTTTTTTAGTTTTTGTTCTAGAAAATTTTGTTTACAACCGAGTTTTAGTAAAATAATGAGTACAAATATTAGGAAACAAACGAAATAAACATTTTAGATACATTTCAATCTAAGGTTTTCATTTCACAGTGGTTCCGTAATATACAGTTTTCCTTACATTGTGTACGGAGACTTTTTCTGGCAAGTGTCGGTCTCTGATTCGAATAAGCTATGTCCGTCTGTCTGTCTGTCCGTTCGTGTGTCTGTCAGTTCGCATTGTAACTCCCGAAATAATGAAGCTAGCGTTTTGAAATTTTGGTCAGATGATTGTTTTGATAAAACCTTGGATGGTATTGTAAATGGGCCAAATCGGACCAAGAGTTCCTCTACCTCCTATACAAATGACCACTCCGTGATAGTTAAATTCGGCCATATTTTCCGACAGAATATCGCTAACGACTTGCAATTTTCATCAATGCCTAATTGTGACATATGCTTGAAGTTGGTGGAAAGTGGAGAAGGTCTGACTACCCCTATCCCCTACAAAGCAATATTCCGCCATATCTTTTGGTAGAATGTCGGGAAAAACTACAAATTTATAGCAAGTGATAGCTGCTGGATGCCGTTATAAGATATTATAGAAGTGCGATATTCGACCCATCTACCCCTTCCCCCCTTAAAAAAATGAAATTGAATATTTTCGCATTCTAGGTCTATTCGCACGATTAGAACTCGGTCTCGTTTTTTTTATTTCTGCTTCTATACTAGATCTTGATTAATTGTTCGAGAATAGCTTTTCCTGTTTTCAACACCTCATGTGAAGTTTTATCGCCTTTCTTGAGCATTACTCTACGCATAGATGTTGACCAACATTTTTCAATAAGCTGGTATTTGATGTTGTCGTCCATTTTGTCTCCAAAATCACATCTTTCTGCTTGTGCTCTTAACCGTATGATAAACACACTAATTTCCTTGTTCTCTTCTTGTTTCATGAGTCGGAATTCGTGTCGCTCATACGTTAAATTTTGTTTTGGTAAAAAGAACTCATTTAGCCTTGAAACAGTTTCATTATATGCAGATGTTGGTAAAATATTCTCATTCGCCCATGGCCCTGCCTTTTCCTCTCTTTTGAGTTCGGGTAATTGGACAAACATTTCCTGAATTTTTCCTCTCGCAAAATGCAACTGCATTGCTTATTTCTTTTCATCATCTTGGATCCCAATCCCAACTGTCTTCATACAAAATACGAATGACGTCACCCAAGCCTTCCATGCGTTTTCTTGATGCGTTGTGTAATCAAACGCTGGTAGCATTAATCCCATTTTTGGATAACCTACATTAAAACATACAAAATTCGTTTCAGTTTGTATTTGTAAATAATAATAAATAGTCTCAAGTTACGATAAAAACAATCTTTCATTCGTGTATCGACACCGCATTTAGTCGAAAACGAAAACTTAATTATGCTTCGGATTAAATCATGCATCGTATTTAATCATCAAATTTAATCAAAAGTCCCCTTTTTTAGGTTATATAAATCACAAAAATATCGAATTGAATCATAGATCGAAAGGAATTAGTGAATTTAATCAAGTTTCTTTTTAACATAAATCACATAAATACATCGAATTATAGAATTATACATACGTCACATATTAAAACTATCTTTCATTCAAATTTAATTCTCCATGGAATTTAATCAGTAGACTCTTTAACTGTTCAAAACAAGTCAGAAATGTTTATTATTCATCCAATTGAATCAAGCCTCGAAATGAATTAGCTAATTTATTTATAAAATTTAATCATCGATATGACAAAACAAAAAACATTTTTTTACGTTACGTTTTTTTTTTCTTTTTATACGTATATACACATCTATGTATAATTTTTATCACTCTTTATATCAACACGAAATTTATTTAAATTTGTTTCAACGACGTTTTATCACTTATAAATTTTCTTACCAACTTTTGAAAAATCCATAATCCTCATCGCCAACTATAATATTCTACAATTAGGCCAATCAAAGAAGAGATTATAGAGAACATCGAAGGGGGTGACGATTTTTTTCTTCGGTATTTTGTTAGAAGTAGTTAGGAGGTAAAGGTACTAATTTTACTCGGAGCTGAGGGGTGCGCTAACACGGGGAGAGGGGGTTAAAGGTTCAATTTTGTGCAATTTTTGGTGTTTCGGGCTATATCTCGAAAACCGTGAGTCCCAGAGAAAAAAGTTGTGAGTAAGCATTAAAGCTTTTTAAATATCCTATTTATTTGCCCATACCTATGCAAAACTCCTAACGGTTCTTCCGATATTGGTTAAAAAAAACTCAAAAAAAAATTTTTGCATTCCATTGACTCTAGTTTCTCATCGAATTGTTTTTCCAAGAACTTTTGTAGGGCAAAGTTAGTAAGCGTTAAATTTGCTTTAAACTGATACACTTCTTCTTGGCTTGTCTCCCGTCATTCGAGAGTTAAAAGAGTCTCAACGAAGTAATATTCTATATTCATCAGAATGAAAACAACCATTGTGGAAAATCGGGAGGGGGTGACGGTTTTTTATTTCACGGATCTATAAGGGATGGTCCGGAGTAAAACATACTATAAGCTTGTGGTCATGAGGTGTGCGCTAACGTGGGGAGGGGGGATAAGGATTCATTTTTGCATGTTTTCGACTTAATTTCAGAAATATCTCGGAAGGGGTGAGTCCTCCTGATAGTATTTGTATGGCAGTATTAAATCCCATTAAATTTCCAAACACTTATTTGAATATACAAATGCCGAATTCCTAACGGTTCCCCCGATACAGGTTATTGAAATCCGAAAATTGTTAAAAAATTGTTTTTTTTTATTTGTTAGGCTTTGGTGTCTCCCGCGATTCAATTTCACATAGAAAACATCCATATATATATATCGGGGAAACCGTTAGGAATCCGACACATGGTATGATCAAATAAGATTTTGGAAATTTAATGGGCTTTAATACTGCCATACAAATACTCTCAGGAGGACTTACCGCTTCCGAGATATTTCCGAGATTAAGACGAAAACCTGCAAAAATGAATCCTTTAACCCGCCCTCCCCACGTTAGCGCACACCTCAGTACCGCGAGCTTTTAGTATGTTTTACGCCAAACCAACCATTATGGATCCCTGAAATAAAAAACCGTCACCCCCTCCCGCTTTTTCACAATGTTTGTCTGAAGCTCTGTAAAAACCAAACCTCTTATCCGATTATAGTGTGGTTATGGTTTTATTTACAGGTACATTTGTTGGCTGTAATAATCATTTTATTTCACTATTCTAGCTGATCTAGCTTTGGAGATATTAGGCTTGAAGTCGTGCAAGAAAATGATTTTTTCAAAAATCTTTAAATGCCTGTGGCAGCTAAAGGGTTAAGCTGAGGGGGTATGTTCGTACAACTTTTTTGCTGGAAATCAACTGAGGAATCATAATCCGGTGCGTTTATGCGGCAGTTTCCGGACACCCTGTATTTTTCTGACATCCTTCACATAGGTAACTGTAGATACTACACTCTAAAAAATGTTCATGTAAATTTACCCTGATAATTAATGGCACATGTAAACCATGTATCTACAGGGTAAAATTACAACGAAGTGTATTTTAAAAGTTTACATAGCTAATGTTGTAATATACTACTTCTAAATTTTTGTAATTTTGCCTTTTTATAGAAGTATTTATATTTCAAATCTGATTCAGAATCGCGCTGTTTTGTATAATGATTGCAAACAAGAAGCATAAAATCACACTTTTTGGGGGGCTCTTTTTACATCATTATGTTGTAATTTTCCACACTTGAAGAAGAATTTTACTCTCAATTGCAGTAAAAATCTGTCAAAAAACTGTCAACAGTGAATTCAACACAGCTCCTAGTTAGAAATTAAAACAATATATGTATTACCAAATCGTCTTGCGACAAATTTTTTCTGAAGACGTATCATTCTCCTCATCAAGTTTATCGGGAAACAGAAAGTTTTCTCACCCGCCGCAAGGAAAAGAGTGATCTGGCCAAACACCTCTAGCCCTGAACACCGTAGGTCGTATCGACAGATTCAACAACGTACCGCAACTGAAACCACTCATGATTGCCATGACAAATTGCACGAAAAATTGCATGACAATACGTTCCATACGTGCGATCAAAAAATTGAATTGGATGGTCACATACACCTTCCAGTTTATCTCGCAATCCGAAAATCTCTTCAATCGATCTGAGGATATGTGGTGCCCATAAAATATGTTTGCACCACTAGACAGCGAAATACCAAATGTGATATGAAAACTATATGGAAAACTTAGCTATTCATGTTTGGTGTAAAGGCCTGAATAGACCTCGGGCGGAATGAAAATGAAATTTTTGTCCGCTGCGATTTTTTCAATGAAAATGCATGCTTACTGTGGTGTAACATGTCGGAACTGATGGGGAACTCCATAAGCTACAATCCAAAAACGGTTCCATAATTTATCTCGGCCATTTTATGTATTATTTTTCGATTCCCCGGTCATTAGATATTTTCCACGGTGAAATGACGGGGAATCGAAAAATAATACATAAAATGGCCGAGAAAAATGTTGGAACCATTTTCGGATTGTAGCTTATGGAATTCCCCATCATCTCCGACATGTTCCACGACAGTAATTTATTTACAGATAATTTGATTTAATCATTTAACTAATTACAGTTATTTAATAAAATGCCGAAAACAAAGGAGTTAACCGTTGAGCGCCGAGCTGAAATTTTTACTAGGTTTAAGACCGGTACCTCCGCAGTCGAAATAGCTGAATTGTATCAAATCTCACGAAAAACTGTGTACAACTTAGTAAAAAAGTTCGATACTGTTGGAAGCTTGGAAAATCAAAAAAGATCAGGCCGAAAACCTGTGTTGGACCCAAGACAATGCAGGCACATACTAGGAGTTGTAGCAAATAATCCAAGTGCAAGTCCTGTCCAAATTGCCTCACAATCAAAAAAGAATAATTGGCAAACAAAGTAGTGATGCTACACTGCGACGCAGGCTAAAGGAAGCTGATTTAATTGCCTATGTTGTCCGTAAAGTGATTGACATCACACCAACCAACCAGACAAAACGTCTTAAATTTGCGTTGGAATACATCAAGAAGCCTCTTGACTTCTGGTTCAATATTTTATGGACAGATGAGGCTGCATTTCAGTACCAGGGGTCATATAGCAAGCATTTTATGCATTAAAAAAAAACAAAAGCATTTGGCAGCCCAGCCAATCAATAGGTTTGGTGGCGGCACAGTCATGTTCTGGGGATGCCTTTCCCACTATGGCTTCGGAGACCTGTTACCGATAGAAGGGACATTAAACCAGAGCGGATACCTCGATATCATAAATGACCATGCTTTCACATCAGGAAACAGACTTTTTTCAACGTGTGACTGGATTCTGCAGCAGGACAATTCTCCATGCCTTTGGCATCAATGACAGCTTGTAGTCTGTTGGGTATTGATTTTACCAAAGTTTGTGCAAATTGTAAGGTCAATTTGGACCAAATTTCCTCAATTTCAGCAATGGCTCCCTTGCGTTTTCTATCTTTATCAATGGTCCTCTGGTTTTTAATAAAAGCCCAAACGTTTTCAATAATATTTAGATCAGGGCTTTGCGGGGGCCAAGGAAGAACCGCCTGATTAAGGTCATTCAAAAATTTTGTCCTAGGACACCCACAAAATTTTTGAATGACCTTAATCAGGCGGTTCTTCCTTGGCCCCCGCAAAGCCCTGATCTAAATATTATTGAAAACGTTTGGGCTTTTATTAAAAACCAGAGGACCATTGATAAAGATAGAAAACGCCCAGCCATTGCTGAAATTGAGGAAATTTGGTCCAAATTGACCTTACAATTTGCACAAACTTTGGTAAAATCAATACCCAACAGACTACAAGCTGTCATTGATGCCAAAGGTGGTATAACTAAATATTAGTAATGTTTTTTTATACTATGATTACGAAAATCTTTTGTTAACATTGAATAATAAACTGAAATTTAGTTGTGTGTAAATACTTTTGACGCAAAGAAAACGTGTGTAAATACTTTTGACAACTGATAAGCATCAGTTTATTTGCGTTTATTTTTAGAACAAGAACAGTTATTTTTTAAATTCTTCTTTCATCTGGCTTCGCATATGCTAAACTTTGCGAAAAAAAAGCTTTTTTGCATTTCACCTCCCCATACTCACTGCAGAAGCCGCCGTTTGTGAAGCATGCATAAAAATGCATAATCTGGGGACCATCCCCAACCATAATCCAAAAAATTCCGATGTAGCATTTTTGCCGACCAAATATGCCATTTGTCTTAGGCATATTTGGTCGGCAAAAACGCTTGTACTTAATCTGGCCAGATTACGTAATCTGCGGTGTGGTGAATTTAAAAATATATGAAATTTGACAGCTGAAATTAAGTAATTTTCACAGATTACGTAATCTGGCCGCAAGTGTGAAAACCTCCTTAGACTATCATTATCTCTACGATTTCTTTGGACCATTTCAGACTGTACGAAAACGACCGTACGATCAAGCTTGTACAAAAACAAACAGCGTACGTACAATTGTTTGTCAGTCATATGACGCGTACATACATACGATTATCCATGCTTTTTGTTTTTGTAAAAGCTTGATCGTACAGTCATTTTCGTCTGAAATGGCCCTTTAAGGCACTGTTTCCCAGCCGCGGTCCGGCGTCCGAAGGTGGTTCGTGAGAGCCTCGGAGCTGATCCGCGGAAGGTTCTGATTATGTATTTAAAAAATATAATATTTCTCCGCGATGAAATCAATGTTTAAAATTTACGTCTAACATGCTTTATGTAATATTTTTTTCTAGATAGGCATATCTAGAGAATGAACACAAACCTAAATACTTCAGAAATTAAAAAAATTGCAACTAAGTTTCTGATCATGGTTCCCACGCAATACAACAGCGACTTTTACCATAGTCATAGCTACATTTTACCGAACAATTTTGGTTATCAATGTTCGAATTTTACAGTATGCCCAAAAGGGGGCATTTTTTCAGAAAGGAGGCAGTTCTTTTTAAAAAATGCCCCCCCCCCCCCTTTGGGCTTAGTTTCCCTTTTTTGTTCTTGGTTCCCATGAAAATTTGAATCCATTTGCCCTTATCCTTTGCATTTTTTTGTTTTGAATAGCACCTTTGAACGGCTGTAACTTCTGATAGTTAGCACAAAAAAATCAGCAAAATCTACCTTCAATCTTTTCATATTTTTTTCAGAAAAATTTACATAACCCTTTTTCCTCTTAGGAGGTTTTCACACTTGTACTTAATCTGGCCAGATTACGTAATCTGCAGCGTGGTGAGTATAAAAATGTATGGAATTTGACAGCTCAAATTAAGTAATTTGTGCAGATTACTTAATCTGGTCGTAAATGTGAAAACCTCCTTAGTCTCCCATTTGCAATTTTTTTTGAATTTTTTTTTGTTTGCATGATGTCTGCCAACAAATAATAAATTGATGACCATTTCGCCACACGCTGTTTACACCACACACGATAAAATAATTTTAATTTTATTAAGATTAAAGCGACGATATTTCAATGACTTTTGAATCGGTTGAAATTCCATGTCCATGTGAAAAGACGCAAAAGCTAGTGTTAACCGGAATGTTATCCGTTTTTTGCCGATTCATATCATCGTGAAACATTTCACATCGAACTCGACCAGCAGTCGAAATTCTGAAATTTTTGGGCTACGAAGTAGAAAAAAGGCGATCCCATCGGGCAGAAAGTGTAAAATGTCAACGCGGCCAAAAATATGTATGTATGTGTTTAAAAATTGTACAGGAAGAGTTTCCTCTAATGGTGGTCTGTAGCAATTCACTTTTATGCTAAGTGCTCCGTCGGCATTTGAAGGTTGGGAACCACTGCTTTAAGGGAGTTCCATTCGGTCCTTAATTTTTCCGTGACAGTGCTGTAAGTAGCCGAGCTTAATAGCTCAAAAATTCTCTTTCGTGCTATGATGATTTGAGACTACAAAGAATCGCTGATGGATCTCCCTGCATGTTTCGTTAGATATCGATATTCAGCTATTTTCTTCGCGATTGCTGGCGGCATGCTCCAATGATTTTCTGATTTGAAGCGATTTTAATCCCATTAATGACCCGGAATAACTACTGTTGCTTCATTTCTAAACTTTTGAACTGAATACAAAAGTTGCGGCATTTTCGTTTTCGAACCGAGTTACATGATTAGGGCTGGAAGGAGTCCAACAATTTTTCTATCCTGCTTTTACACATTTAACCAACGCTATCTAGATACATGAAGGCCGTAATTCAGCTGTACCGTTTGCCTACTAAATTGTGGACGGATACGAACAAACAACAAAAACAAGCATATGACGTTATTAAAAGGAACAACAAAACAGTGCAAATTTAGTAGGCGATTTGACGTCTAAGATTCTACGTTGCGGCGTTGGTTTACCCCAAGATGAATATGCCTGCTTGCTTACATGAATGTGAAGGTTATTAAGACCCAAAATGCTTTAAAAATGTGTGAAAGTTTTATCGAGCTTTTTAACAAATAATGTTTTCCGGGTTGTGACTAAAACTCTTCATTATGTTATGTGTTAAAAAATGCAAAATTGGTTGCTTGATTTAGGTCCGATTACTCGTACATCTTATTTTGCTCCCACAGCGCCGGCTCTTATCGTATAGATAAAAGGCAATCATTTTTCTAAAGATTGTACATTGTACTCTTAGAGAAAGCATAACAACCCATGCCATGCGTTAGTCAAGAGTGGGCATCAGAAAATAAAAATGGCACCGTTTTCACACTATCGCAGTTCACACATCGAAACAAAAATTTTATTCAAATGTCAATTTTTTTTAAAATTGAGAATATAATATCCGCATAATATTTATTACTCTCTTAAAATGCCAACGTGATAATTAACCCTTCGGTTGACACATAGACTTAGACAGACCATTGGTACTATAACTTGATGAAAAATATCGTTCAACAATATTTTCTACCCCTTTCCATATACATATGTATGTACATATGTATATTTCAAAGGAACCGACGGCCACAAATGCGATCAAATGTTCGGTAAAATATAAACTATGTCCAAAGAAACGAAAAAACGGCGCAGTAAATGTACTTATTGAGGCCTCCTCTAGAAGATCATGAAGTTTATAATTGTAACGCAATTAAGGAGGTTTTCACACTTACGGCCTGATTACGCAGATTAAGTACAAGTGTGAAAACCTCCTAAGGAAGTATTTGCATTATGTACTTTACCTATTTTACTTTACTTGGCTTATTTCTATTAGGTTTTTTGAATATTTAAACAGGTGAAATCTGATCAAGGGCTCATGGGCGGCCAAAGAAACGCAACCCCTTAAAAGTAGGTTCTGCTAATTAAGATTTTCACACTTGTACTTAATCTGGACAGATTACGTAATCTGCGGTATGGTGAATTTATTCTTTCATTATAATAAGCGGACACTCCAAAGAACGGACACGGACAGTAGTTTGTGGAACATTTCGTTGACACATCTCCAATAAACGGACGCGACGCTCTCATATCCGGACAAATTCGTTTCATACGGACGTTGATATTCTCAGAAATGTCCGTTAATGAGAGCTCCGCGTCCGCTTGTTGGAGATGTTCCGAAGAAATTGTTCTACTGGCAGACGTTTTCGATTGAAAAAGGATACCCTTGCATTTTCTGCTAAATTGTAAGTTTAGGTTTGGTTTCATAAGGGTGCATGTTTTGAAAATCATTCAAGATGGTATCAAACAAAAGAAATTTACAGATTGCGACGAAAATATTAAGTCATTTATAAATACCGACAGTAATTTGCAAACGGATAATATAGCAGTGTTGAATTGAAATTAGGCGAAGAATGTGATAATAGTGAAGAAGTTGCTTGAGAAGATGTAAAGCTTCGGATGTTCATGGAATAATGTGTTTTGAAACAGCTTTACGCCAAATGGAACATAAAAAACAATTTCAAGTAGCGATTACATTGCATTTGACCATTTGAAAAATTTGAAGACCCATTTCCAAAACTGTCAAATAGAGCAAAAAAAGGGCAAAAATGCGCCAAACTACTGTCCTCGATTTTTTCAAATAACATACACGATTAACTTTTCTAAAATTAACGAATACATACATAGGAATATGTATGCAAAAATGTTAAAATTTTTATCCGGTAATATTTTTTTCAATCTATCCAATAACCGGACATCTCTCTTAAGTGGACAAAAATACGGGGACCGTGACTGTCCGCTTATGAGAGCTTTCACTGTATATGGAATTTGACAGCTCAAATTAAGTAATTTCACCGCCGTCTATATATTAAGGCCGCAATGTAGACTCGTAAACGTCAAATCCGCAGTTGAAATTGCATTGCATTGTTGTTGCCTCTTATGACATTGTTGTTGTTTGCCCGTGTTCGACGAACAATTCAATACGGATCCATGACGTCATTGTACAGCTGAGTTGCGGCTATGATATATCTAGATGGCGTTGGTAATTTGCACAGATTACGTAATCTGGCGGTAAGTTTGAAAACCTCCTAAGAAAAGCTTTTCTTTATAATGTGTCCGAGATCGACCTACTTTTCGAGATGGGATCTATGACAGCCCTATATTTTTAATGTTTAAACAAATCGTAGCATTTGCATAGATTTCTCATAAATAAAGAATATTTGAATTTCGATTTAAAAAGAAAGTGACCATACCCATAGGTTAGGTTAGGTGCAGGAGCCACTAGAATTGACATCTAGTGCACTTAGACCATACCCATAATAACATATAAAATAATCAAAACAAATGCTGAGGTAACATATTTTTGCCAGCCATTGTACAGTCATTGCCATCTACTCTACTATCAGTAACGCTTACGTCTCCCTTTCATTCTTTGTACATAATGTCGGCGCAGCCTTCGCGCAATTTGATCACAATTAAATTTTAATTGAAATGTATTTGAGCCAGATGATATTGCGATGATCGCCAAATGGTTTAAAGGTTTGTGTTCGTAGAGACGACTCATGGGATCATCGCTCAGCGATCGAAGTTAAACCACCGGTTTTGAGCACTATATGGGTATATTTTCTATGCAGACATGTTCCGTTAGTCCATAGTCGATGCTAGGAAAGGAGAACCATTCGAAAAATATTTAAATACGGCTCGAAATTGGATGCAAAACTATGAACGCTGAGCGATCATCACATGAATTGTCTCTACGAACACGTACCTTTATTTGTACGCGGCTAATGAAGCCGTACCAATTTACTCTCCTCCATCGCCCAACCGACCAACGACCCGCAAAAGCTTGCACTCTCCCAGCTGGAGCTATATGTACTTATGAATATCCTAGATTTGGTTGAAGCTCAATATATCTAGTTCAATCGTGGCGTCATATCGAATTTATTGTGTCTCTATACTAACTCCATATTAAGATGACTGCGTTGATTGTTGATTATGATTAGATATACGACATGGCACATATTTTAGCCAACTTTTCAAGAAAACTTTATAGGGGCATGATTGGACGCCTATCAGCTCAGCCAAACTGATAAGAATACAATTATTATTATAAGCTTGCCGACTTCGCGTATTAGTAGACGCTAGCTAGTATAGGCTGTTTATAGTTAAGAGTTGACTTTCTTTCTTCTGAATTTGTCGCGATTCGCTTGTAAGTGGATGCCAACTACGGTAACTCTTATGTCTGCGGTTGACTCGCGTTTCCGGGTTTTCAGTTTTACTTTTAAAATTTGCTTACGGTCAGCATGCAAGACGGACTCATCAAAACATCCGCGAAACCGGCATCTGAAGAAAGTTATATGTTGAAGAAGTGCATTGTTACTAATTTAGTGATGTCGACGTTTCGAGAGTGATTTCGCGAAAAGATTTTTGTGTGCAGTTATTGTTGTTGTTGGTGATCAGTGGAGCTTTCTTATCAGAAAGCAATCATAATCAAATTGTGTGGGGAGATAATCGGCCTCTATTATCAGTGTTTTCCTAATTTGCACAATATACTCTTGTGTTTATTTGCATTAGCAACAAAGACAGTACACAAGTGAGTAAGCGTTTCCCGTTTCACAAAGATAACGTGACGTATAGAGTACACATGCTTTGGATTGGGATTATCCGTCTGCATTTGGAGTAGGTGCTGTTTTGGAGGTATCGTGGTGCTTGTGGAGATTTGCAAACATAGCTGAAACAATGAGTGACGAATAAGAATAAAATTGGTATTATCAGTAGTACGGCAACATTGACAATAAGTTTTGGATACATATCAAGGTACGAGTAAATTTGCGAAGCTTTTTATGATTTCGTGAATAAATATTTAGCAATGAAACTATAAATATCTTCGTCAAAGTAACAGCATGTTCTCAAAAAACGATTTGTGAATTATTGATGCTCATACTTGTAAATATAATTGAATGTTTTCCAAAATGGATTTCGCTATTTGTTAAAAATGTATGATTAACATTATAATATTAAGCATACATATGTATACAGGGTGTCCGGAAACTGCCGCATAAACGCGCCGGATTATGATTCCTCAGTTGATTTCCAGCAAAAAAGTTGTATGGAACATACCCCTCAGCTTAACATTTTCTTGCACGACTTAAAGCCTAATATCTCCAAAGCTAGATCAGCTAGAATAGTTAAATAAAATGATTATTATAGCCAATAAATTTACCTATAAAATAAAACTAACCACACTAAAATGGGATAAGAGGTTTGCTTTTTACAGAGCTTCAAAGACAAATTTGCGTGATTTGACCCAAAACAATATTTTTTTCCATCTCAATTTTCTCCAACTTCTGCCGAGGTGAGGTGTTTGTACGAAATTGGCGCATAGTTTTACGATCATATCTTTCTTACATCATTTTATTTTAGCTC
Organism: Microchrysa polita; assembly: GCA_949715475.1. NCBI lineage: Eukaryota > Metazoa > Arthropoda > Insecta > Diptera > Stratiomyidae > Microchrysa > Microchrysa polita. The sequence goes on along the minus strand of OX454416.1, from coordinate 110,778,972 downwards.
CATTATTTCTAACAGTTTTAGTACCTTAAGTGCAGAAAACCAGGGTCAATTTTGGCTCGATTTCGACATACTTTGAATAGATTTTATACCAATTGCAGATCTTTAGGGGCAGTGTGAATTGAATTGTATTGAATTCGAGCTAAAATTTACCCTAGTTTTCTGCACTTAACGTATAAAAACTGTTAGAAGTAATGAAGCTAGATTAAAACAAGGAGGCTTCGCCCCCTGCTCGCTTCGCTCGCTAACCCCCGGGGCCGAGGCTAATTTCGGGCGCGGCCGAAATTTGGATACTCTTCGCTTGGGCTAAAAAATTTTTTTGGGCGTACCTATGGGCTCTAGTACACAATCATATTTGGTAATATTTATATTATAATATGCTTAAGCCTACTTGATTTCGTTTATTGCACGTCTAAAAATTTATACTGAATGAATCGAGTAGGCTTAGGCATATGACATACATATTATAATATAAATATGACTGTGTAATGGAGCCCTATGACTTGTATTTAATCCCCCTCCTCATTCTTTTTCTTCCGTTTTGACAAAAGTTTTGGGCTTGGTTGAAATAAGTGGACAAATAAAAATATTTACTCGGAAAATTTTATTGGGGTTGCCGGAGCATGACCCCACAGTACGATTCCATTCGTTTTGAACTTTTTAGTTGCTTTGATAAAGACACATTAATTCAAGGTTTTGTGAAATTGGTGTAAAAAATGTTTCTTAACCCATTATTTGCGGGTATTGATCCAATGGGAATTATTTGATGAAAATTGTTCTCTTCGATCCTAGATTCAGAATTTATAACAATTTTTTTCGTATGACCTCAGGGGTCCTTTCCAGGACATGTGTCAAAAACGACACACCCGCACTACAGCGACACAAAATTTGTAAGGGAAAATCTTATCTACTTTCTTGAGAAAAATGGTTTACATAATGAAAATAAATGGGAGTGAATATTTCATTATGTATACAGTCTTGACTCGGTAATCAGGATCTCCTTTAATCCGGATATCATGCTAATCCGGACCACTAAGTGTTTCCCCTACGTATTCTATAGTCCAGATTTCGGCACCAATTTTGACCCTATAGTCCGGATATTTATACCACGCTCTGTGGCTTACTTGGTTGAGTCTCATTCTACGATGCTAGTAATCTAGAGGTCCGGAGATCGAATCTCGGCGTGGTCCAAAAATTCCGTACATGTGCGGATAGGAAATTATAGTGCTTGCAGCATTATATACACTCCGAAATGATATGCAATGTAACGTTGACCCGAAATTGCCTGTAAACGGCTGAGTTAACGCACCATGGCCCCACATGGGACTATACGGTACTGGGAACAAGTCCGGATATTTGAGATTTTCAGGGTGAAATGGTAAATTTGGTCTCGTACTTTTTTACGGGACGGTTTGGCAAATGACATGATGCTGACTAATTTCAAAGAAATAATACATTTATCGGCTTTTGTTCCTCTTCTTTATTTATTTGGACTGTTTTTCCTCAGAAAAAAAAGTGATTGCGCTAATCCGTATGTTCCGATGGTCCGGATTACCCCTTGCAATAATTGATCCGGATTATCGAGTCAAGAGTCTACTTAATATACTTTATTTACGTCCGGGAGGCTAGTAGGTTATGCAAAAAGGCATTCATTCATTTGAAAAATCTTGTTTTCATATTGCCCATATTATTTCGAAAAAAAAACAGCTTTATTTTCCACATTGTTTGGAAACAATATATTTATTGTCTGTGATGGTTTACATTGGGAATCACTGGGAATAGGATATAGAATATATTAGCTGCCCGCATACTAAGATATAGCCTCCAAAAATAATGGAGTATTCAAACGTGAGAGGAGATGCTGAACTGCATCTCCCCGATCGGTTTTTCATGATACATACATCAAGTATAAAATCATTCACCTTTATGTTTTGCCATAATGATACGATTTACGAAATAATTTATTGCCGGAAAGCATGTGGGTGTATGGGCAGATACCAAAGATTCAAAAAGTACTCATCTGGTTACTTGAATCGAATCGTTTCGATACCGAGTAAAATAGAAAGAAAAGTCTCGATACCAGAATTCTTTGGTATCGAAACAGAGTATCGACACTTTACTTGTATCGGAATGTCGTTAGAGTGCTTCTCATACATTGATTTCCAAGTCAATTATGAAAATAACAAGTCCCAGTTTCAAGAATCACATAATGTACTTGATGCAAATATGACGCTGTTAATGCGCGGATGTGTCGTTTTCGCAACATTTTTTTGTAAATGCTACTTCTGAGTACTTTGCGTTACCCGCTTGAAATAATTTTTGACCAGTACAAAGAAAACAGTTCTAATTTACTTATCCAGGGGATATTTCATGAATTCTATTAGCATTTTCTGAAATTTAGCGATTTTGTTTGAGGATTTCAAAAATTTGCGAAACAGGTGTTTTTGTCGCTTTCGCAAATAGTCAAAAATGTTGTGATTGAAAATTTTATGGGTTTTTATATGTAAAGTGAACATTGATTTTTAGTTTAAAATAGCTATCGATTCGTTGCGTGTCGTACAAGCACTACATTATTAGTTTCATTACATGTTTCGTTTTCGACACACCCGCAAATAATGGGTAAGACCCAATATGGGGGGTTTGGTTTGTATGGCAGCCCCATGACCCCATGGTCCGATTTGATTCAATCTTACATATGTTTTGTGTCATCAATAGAAATACATTTGTGTGAAATTTGGTTGAAATCGGTGCACAAATAAAAAAGTTTTTCTTAGAAGAACCTAATTTGGGGGGTTGGATTTGTATGGGAGCCCCATGACCTCATGGTCCGATTTCATCTATTCTTACATATGTTTTGTGTCAACAATAGAAATACATTTGTGTGAAATTTCGTTGAAATTGGTGCACAAATAAAAAAGTTTTTCTTAGAAGAACCTAATTTGGGGGGTGAAGTTTGTATGGCAGTCCCATGGCCCCATAGTCCGATTTGATCCATTCTTGCATATATTTTGTGTTATCTATAGAAACACATTTGTGTGAAATTTGGTTGAAATTGGTACACAAATAAAAAAGTTTTTCTTAGAAGAACTCAAATTGGGGAGCTAGGTTTGTATGGCAGCCCCATGACCCAGTGATCCTATTTGGGTGAATCAAACATACAAACAGCCTGCAACAATAAGAAGCACGTGTGCAAAATTTCAGCTTGCTAGCTTCAATACCCGCCGAGTAAAACGCGTCGCAACAGACAGACAGACAGACGGACATGCTCCAATCGACTCCCCAAGTCACGCTGATCATATATGTATACTTTTTATATGGTCGGAGATGCTTCCTTTAATGCGTTACAAACTTCATGACAAAGTTAATATACCCTTTCACTCTATGAGCGAAGGGTATAATGATGTAAGAAGGATATGATTGTAAGACTATGCGCCAATTTTTAAAAGAATCGTACAAGCACCTCACCTTGGCACAAGTTGGAGAAAATTGTGATGGAAAAAAAGATTGTTTTTGGGTTGAATCACGCAAATTTGACTTTGAAGCTCTGTAAAAACCAAGCCTCTTATCCGATTTAAGTGTCGTTAATTTTAGTTTACAGGTAAATTTGTTGGCTGTAATAATCATTTTAATTCACTATTCTAGCTGGTCTAGCTTTGTAGATATTACGCTTTAAGTCGTGCAAGAAAATTATTTTTTTCAAAAATCTTTAAATGCCTATGGCACCTAAAGGGTTAAGCTGAGGGGGTATGTTCCGTAAAACTTTCTTGCTGAAAATCACATGAGGAATCACAATCCGGTGCGTTTATGCGGCAGTTTCCGGACACCCTGTATAATGTTTGTTTTCTAGCATGAATGAATGCTTAAGCATGTGAACACACTGTAGATATTCGTTAAACAAATTTATATTTGAAAATATTGTTTGCGATCGAAAGTGAAAAATGTGTTATTTAAATAAGAAGTAAGTCTCGATTTTCGTGAAGAGGGTTGCAAATTGTAATTTTCGTAGGCATGCAGTTGTTAAATTATTATTGATTCAACATTACACATTGAATGTAGGCTTCAAATGAAAATTACTTCAAGGCAAAATTTCGATAAAACATGCATAATCGGTCATCACGAACTCCTAGTCGGCGCGTTGCGTTTTATTGATTTCTCGTGATCTGATTTTTATCAAACTTCATACGTAAAAATTAGGGATGATCCAGACTTGGATGATGTGACAGGAAATATAATTAACGGTTAATATAACAGTAACTTCATATATTTCAATTTAAAGCAACTTTTAAACATGTTTAAGTATATCTCCAGAACTGCTTTGGCGATTTTTATGTTGATATGAATGATCCTTACGCCTGCCGTCCATTACCTGCTTCGAGCGGCGCGGCGCTCCCGCGTTTAAAGCTTTTCCGAATTTGAATGGCGTAACCAAGCAAAATATGGAGTAACTATGCAAAATAAACAAAAATTCCATTCAATACAATGGAAAAGCTTTCTAAAATTTGTGTGTGGTTATACTTTTTACTAGTAAAAGCTTTTTTTTCGCACATTTTGTGAAAGCTTTGCCGCTGGAGCACCGCGCCGCTCAAGTTTACGCTTGCAGTGGAAGAGAGCCCTTAGTTGTCCTAAAAATTACTCGGTGATTTTTATGTTCACCAGTGACAGCAGTAATAGTAAATTATCCTGTAAATACGGAGCAATTGATTTCAATTGCATGTGTAAGGATTCATTCAAACGACGAGCCATACGGCTTGAAAGATTAAAATGCATTGGCTTATATGGGACAGGCGAAAGCCGTGACGACTCGCGAGACGTGCTTTCATATCATGTGCCAATTCACTGCTCGAGCCTCGAGGTCGAGGTGCAAATGCTTCGCAGCTCGCAAGCATATAAGCCAATGCATTTTGATGTCTGGAGCTTACGAGCCGTACGTCTCCATGTTTGAATGAAGCATTATCTCTTTTCGTCTGGCAATTTTAATGAAACTTATATACCTACTTATCCTGTGGGGAATGCCTATAAAGACAAAAGCTCCTTTTTAAGGTTTTTTAGAATATTTTCAAAAAACCCTTATGCACTCGATTTTGTCCGTCCGTCTGTTCACTAAATAACTCGCGAACGCCTCAACCGATCGTCATGAAATTTGGTAGGAATGTGTAGAATGCTAACAGTCTTTGGCGCGAAATACTAAGTATGTAGTTGGTAGAGCAAAGATAACAGGGTGTCCCGAAGATTTGAAAAAAGTCGGCTTTTTTAATTTGATCGGAGATGGACGTATGGGTACTCAAATCAAAGAACTCGACGAGTACATTTTATACCAGTTACTTTTTTCTTTGGTGTAACATTCTGGAGGAGCATGGTTAGTATAAAAAAGACAAAGGAGCTACATGCGATGATGATATCAAATATCGCACGAAGGTTGGGTGGATAAAGCGGCGAAGAAACTCTGGAGTTTTCTGCGATGAGAAAATGCCACTGAAGCTAAAGGGCAAGTTGAACAAAACGATTGTACGCCCCGCACTCATGTATGTATCTGAATGCTGGACCATGCGTGTATGTATGTTATGTGAAAGAAATGACGGCGACGGAAATTAAAATGTTACGCAAATTTGTGATTTCGGCGTAGTGTTTAGTGCGCGCACCTTCGGTGCTCAGGGTAATATGGGTTCGAGACTCTCTCTCTCTCTCTCTCTGGTTCCTTTTAACCCCTTGTGGGGCACAGGGCATCAACTACGCCTACTTTCCACCTCGTTCTGTTCTGTGCCATCGTCTTTAGGTCTGACCACCGTTTGTTTAATGAAGCAGCCTCGCTATTAACCGATCTTCTCCACTTGTTTCTTGGTCGTCCAACACGGCGTCTAGCATTGGCTCCCTGAGGGTTCCAATCTAGGGCCTGCTTTGCAATATTTGTTGGCCCTCTTCGGAGAGTATGACCTATCCATTGCCACTTTCGCCTTTTGACAGAAGTGCCTATCCAATCCAGGCCTGTGATACTCAGGAGATCATCATTGGAAATAACCTATACGTTCAAAAAAAATATCATCACACCTTTACATAATAGAAATACACGTTTTAATAATAGAAGAATACCCGTACCACTATGCCGTAAAACACATACCCAGAAATATAAATCATTTTTAGGTCCTAGTATATATATATATATATATTATATATATTACCTGCCGAAATACGCAATCTCAACTCGTATCAGATTTTCAAATTTAATGTAAAAAATGGCTTCTTAGTTTAAAATACGATGAATTCTTTAGCACTTTTTATTTTCTTTAAAGCATTACATTATGTATATATTTATGTAAATTCAAAAATATAGTTAGTTTTATAATATTTAACTAAATTTAACGTGATATGTAGCTCTAGTTAAAACATCTCCCATCACAAGCAAAGCTTATTAGGGAGATAAAAACACTTAATTAAACATTATTGTAATTGAATTGTATATATTTAAAATCAAGTGAAATAAATTAATTGAATTGAATTGTGAACCTCCGGCCAGCGGATTTGTAGGATGCGCCGTAGGCACTGGTTTACGAAAGTTTGCAGCTTAGTTGTTATCTCGTTGGTCACCTTCCAAATTGAACAGCCATAAAGAAGCACAGATATTACAATAGAATTGAAGATTCGGATTTTGGTGCGCCTGGAAAATGTTGTTATTTTGCCAGAAATGAGTCAAAGTGAAGAAGGCTGCCCTAGCCTTATTGATACGCGTTTGTACATCAGCGTCCGCGCCGCCATCTGTATGCTTCCGAGGTAGCAGAATTCGTCAACTTTTTCGACTGCCTGGCCCGAAACACAAATTCCGCTTTGTCCCCCAGGATGGGAGCTCAAGTACTTGGTCTTGGCAGCGTTTATCTTGAGCCCAGCATTACGACTTTCGCAATGCAGAACATCGGCCATTTGAGCTACATCCTTCTTTTTATTTGAAAGCAGACAAATATCGTCAGGTGTTGCAGGTAATCAAACATTTTCCATCTTATACCTTTCCTCTGGTTTTGAAGCGCGCTCATTTGTACATCGTTAATGGCTATGAGGAAAAGAATAGGTGATAAAATACAACCTTGTCGCACTCCACTGTGCACCTCAAAAGGATCTGAAAGCTTACCCTTGTGCAAAACGTGACATTGGGCTCCCTGATAAGATTCCTAGATGATAGAAACTATTTTATCTGGTATGCCACTCCTACGAAGAGCTCTCCAAATAGACTCCCGATCAACACTATCGAACGCCTTCTCGAAATCAATGAACATGAGGTGTAATGGGGATCTCCATTCGGCGGATTGCTCAATAATAATTCGGAAGGGGTTTATATGGTCGCTACATGAAAAACCCTCACGAAAGCTTAAAGTGCGATCAACTTCATCCTTGATCCGGTTCAAAATAATTTTAGCCATCAGCTTGGAGACAGCTGGAAGTAGGCAAATACCGCGCCAATTATTACAATCCTTAAGGTTACTCTTCTTGGGAATTTTAATAATTACGCCCTTTTTCCATTCTACTGGAAGAGTTTCGGTTTCCCAACACTCTCTGATGAGGGGAAGCAGAATATCCGCTGTAGCATTCGAATCCGCTTTAAATAGTTCGACCGGAATTCCATCTATCCCCGGGGCCTTACCGGCGTCCATAGATTCGATAACCAGCTTTGATTCCGTTTTAGATGGTGGTCTGGAATTAATACTGGCTACTGGAGGGACGTCTTCTTCTGCCGGTGAAGATACACTTGCAGGCCCAAAACGGTTGTAAAGGACCTCAAAAAAGTGCTCTTTCAATCTCTGAAGTTGCTGTTCTTCAGTAACAAGCAGTAACCCTTCTTTATCTTTCACAGGATGGTCCGTTGTGAACGATTTACCAATTAGTTCGAGACTCACCGTGAACGAATGTTCATGGTGTTTTTCGAACTCACGACCCGTGTGACGGACTATGATCTCACTCAGATGTTAAACGAGTACCCATTTATGGGGATAAATAACACTGATCCCAACACCTCAATAATCTTGGAAATTGGATGTCACTAACACATCCGCGGCCTTAGTCCAATGTTGGACTGTTGCGTCTATTATTCATTTTTAAGAAAGCAATGAGCGATTCTTTTTCTTTTTGATTCTGTAAGAAATATGAACTTCAGTGGCGTCATAAATGAAATGTAACTGGTTTAAGTAAATTATTTAAAAATTGTTGTGCAACTCTGAGGGATTGTTTTAATAAAAAATTTCTAAAAATTGTAGTGGATGCTAATGTGAGTATATTGCCTAATTTTTTGTTGTTTTGGACTCAGAGTAGAGTCTCAGGAGTCTAGAACTAGCTTATCTTAAAACAAGTTTTATTAGAAAGGTCCAAAACGGAAAAAATACAAATTTATTCTTAATCGAGGCATGTGTGGTGTCATGTCGGACACCACGTCGAACGTCGAGAACATTTCGTTTTCGGTGCAATTTCTTTATTTTAGCCACCCTGGTTCGCGTTGATAGTTTTTAAAGATGTTACCTTAGTTACTTGGTGCATTGGCTGCAGATACCGAGAATGGGATATACATACTTTATGTCCCCTTTGCAAGCGAAACCCCACATCCTATGATCTCCTGGGAAAAATAAGATAAGTAGGACATTTTCTGTTTTACTAGTCCTTTTTGGGACCCACCCAGTATTTTTTAAAGAGCAACATGGTTAATAAGCATCTCAGTTACTAAAGATTCTTAAAAGTGGTGGGATCTGTTTCGGATTAGCATTTTGCGTAATTAATAGTTAGCCAAAGACAAACATGATTATTATGAGAGACTCTGAAATCGCAGTTTTTATATGAAATTTGCCCCGCCAAGGGTGCCCATTATAACGATATATTAATATTGATGGTATATAATGATAACTTACTTGCCCGTCCCTCGCGAAAGAAATGGTTGTGTCCTTCTGTGTCCTTTCTATTCAACATTTTTCACACCAAAACAAGTCCCGACGCGCCCGTACAGATTCCAAATCAACAAAAATTACCCTTTAACTTTTTTCTATAAAGTTTGAAACTCTGAAATTTTGTATGGAAGCAACTTCATGGTAAAATTTTGAGAACGGATCATCACTATTATTATACCATCATGTTAACACCTGATACAGTTTCCAAACTTACAAACGATACAAAATTATTTGTTTTAATAATTTGTTTTTTACAAAGGAGGCCAAAACAAATGGAATCGTACTATGGGGACATGCTCTCGCATCCCCCAATAAAATTTTCTGAGTAAATATTTTTATTTGCCCACTTTAAACCCCACACAAATATTGTTTTGCCGGCGCAACGGAACTTTTGTGAAGACAGAAGAAAAAGAATGGGGGGGGGGATTAAGTACAAGTCGTAGGTACGCCCGAAAAAAACTTTTAGCCCGAGGGGAGCGCAGGGTATCCAAATTTCGGCCGCACCTGAAATTAGCCTCGGTCTCGTTTTTTCCTAAGTTATAAGATGTGATGAAAATTTGGTTAAATTTGCTTGCGGTTGAGAAGATGCATAAATACACAAAACTTCTACATATTATATTTTGACGATTTGATGGTGAACTTCCAAATCAATTTTCACACTCATTTTTGAATTTCAGCATCTGCGGCTTTCACCATCCGAAAGAGCAGTCTTCTCTGAGGAAATCATCATAATTCTTACAACAATTCTTAAGTTTTTTTTCCAGTGATTTTTGTTTGTTGAATGCACTCATTTTGAATTTTTTATACCCGTCACTATGTGAAAGGGTATATCAACTTTGTCATGAAGTTTGCAGCGCTCAGAAGGTAGCTCCTCCGAATATATAAAGTATATATATTATTGATCAGTGCGACGAGAGAAATCGATTGAGCGATGTCCGTCTGCCTGTTTGTCCGTCTGTTGCAACGCAACTGAAATTTTGTACACAAGTTTCTTTTTAGTGTACGCTGTATATATGTCGGAACGAATGGAATCGGACCATGGGTCAACGAAAACAATTCAGTTGCACTTTATTTCGCAGGGAACAGGTGCCATTAACAATCAATCGGGCCGCAAGAGCACATTTATATGAAATTGGTTGAATAAAAGGCAAGTCTCCACGGCATATTTTTCACGGGAGATATAAATGTAGCTATAAAGTTTTTTCCTCGGTGAACATAGTACCTACATACCTTTAAATTTAAGTGTGCTTTTATTGAAATCCTTCATTTTTAAGAACGTTTGTTCTTAATTATTAAATTCAATACAACAATATTGGCAAAACTCCATTCAAATCAAATGTGGCCTAAGCACCGCAGACCTAATGATTGTGTATATACCGCAAGCAAGATAAAATATTTGAGTCTTCAGCGAGCTATACAAGCCGTACTAAGTTCTCGCGAACAATTTTGTTGGAGTTTGACAGTTGATGACTAAGTGGATCTGAATTTACTCTGGTAAAAACACCCTTTAGAAAAGGAACAATCTTCAAATATGTTTAAAGATAGCTTATTTATAGTGGGACTCAAAGGATCCTTTCGTTTTCGTCGTAAGATATATATTGTAGTTACTACGTGATAAACCTGGTACATCAGATTGCAAAATGTGGTGGAGACAAATTTTTTTTTTGTTTCTCATGTTTTTTGGGGTGCTGAGCACGAATCCGGAGCTTCCCACCAAAATTTCGTTGCGGAACAGGGTCAAAATCGTGAAAAACCCTAAAATTTTTGCTGTTTTTCCGTTATTCGCCCCCTAATTCTGCAACTATTTATTTCTGCGAAAAACTCTCCATGAATATTTTAGAAAGCATATGATTGCACGTTCAAAGAGACATAAATATTAAAAATCTGTTAAGCGGTATTACTACAGTGGATAATTTAAATTTGCCATTTTTAACATAGTTCCATTTTATGAAAAAAATTTTGAGATTGAACGGTTTTTCATTTTTGGTCGTAAAAGTTGCATTTATCTTGTAGATTGTGTATTTTGGAGTGCAGAACCTGAATCTGTAAGTTCCCACCAAAATTTCGTTGCAAAACAGGGTCCAAATTGCAAAAAACGCCAAAAAAATGACTATCAATTGTAGCAATACCGCTTAACACATTTTAATGATTAATGGTGCGTTGGACCCGCAGTTATGTTTTCTCTAATATTTTCATGGACAGGTTTTCGGAGAAATGTACACTTTCGGAGTTATAAACAAAAAAACGGGAAAACTCCGAAAATTTTGGGTTTTTTCGCGGTTTTCATCCTGTTCCGCAACGAAATTTTGGTGGGATGCTCCGGATTCGAGCTCAGCACCCCAAAAAACATAAGAAACAAAAAAAAAATTTTCTCCACCACACTTTGCAATCTGAAATCACCTCGGAACTACACTAATAGAGAAACTTTTTTCAACCATAGAATAGTTTTTTTTGTGAAAATTTGAGGATCCGGATTGTCTAATAAACCTGGAAAAATTTTAGGGCAATATGAACTTTTTTGGGCGCAGAGGCTTATCTAAAGGATCTGGTGAAAGAGCAACAATAAATATAAATTTAGTATTTGTTTTTGCTTCGAAAGTGTATTTCTCTGACTACAAAAAAAAATATATACGTCGGAGTATTGTTTCTCGCAATCCTGCTTATGCACCGCCCCTGAGTGGAATCACAACGAACCAATTCTGGTCCAAGTCTATAAGAGAGGCTTCCTCTTGTTTTCAACTGATAACTTGAAACATTTTGAAACAAAAGAGACGAGTTTTCACCTTTCATCTTCGCTCCCTCTGGCTATTTTTATAAATGATTAAGAACAAAACGTATGAACGAATATTGTTCTTTCATAGATGCATGTTTATTTATTTCACTAGTCTATACGCTATAGTCAATAGTGTTAATTAACGACATTAATTTGACGATACAAATGATTCACTATGATTATGAAGCAATTAATTAGCTGCTAGACATGAAATAATGAAAACATTTATGAACGTTGATGAATATACGAATTTTACAGACGAATACTCAGCATGGAGGAAGTGAATTGCAATGAACTGCGTGTATCGGATAGTTGCAAATCTCAGCCTAAACTCGTACCAGATTCGAAAACTGTTAAAAGATTCTCTCCACTTGGAAGACAGGTAAGTTTTAAGATTATATTACAGTAGTCATTCTTGTTGATATAGTTCAGAGATTCATTTTGCAATAATAATCGGGACAACGAGATTTGGTATTTGCTGTGCTCAATGATACCGAATATTGATGTCCTGTTTTTCCTCTTCTACGAAGCCAATTAAAAGCTCCTTTGGGGGTCGTAATTACCTTTGAATATACAAGAATCCTATACATATTTGCAAAGTAGTTCTCAACCATTACAAAACTCTTATTTGCATTTAATTCTTCGAATATAAAAATTATTATTTTTTTCTCAACCATAGCTTTTCACATCAACCGGTTCGCTAATATGCGCTCTAAGTGGCGGCATGGTGGTTGGCTTTTCGGCAATATTGTTTCCACAACTTGAATTAAGTAAGGAGTTCGATTTCAGCGATGAGGATCAATCATGGATAGGTATGTTTAATTCAATATTTGAATCACAATAGACATAATGTCACTTTGTCTTCCATAGCATCCATGGCTGCTCTCCCTATGGCTCCAGGATGCGTACTAGTTGGTATCATTATGGAAACTATCGGGCGAAAAACGGCTAACATAATCGTCAGCATACCGTACACCATCGGCTGGATACTCATCTATTTTTCCAACGGACTGGTTATGTTCCTTTTGGGACGCTTCCTGCAGGGTATCTCTTTGGGAATGTCGGGTCCATTGAATTCCGTTTATATTGGTGAAACTACAGATCCTGTTCATAGAGGATATTTACTTGGAGGTGTGTCATTGGGATATGCTCTTGGAATCTTAATTACACATACACTGGGCACATTTATCTCGTGGAGGAATACAACAATTATTTGTGGAGCCGTTAATGTGCTGAGCTTTGTTATATTTATACTGGCTCCTGAGAGTCCGTCGTATTTACTAAGCAAAAATAAAAGTGACGAAGCCTTTAAGGCGTTCACGTGGCTAAGAGGCTACGATGAAGCCGCCACGACCGAATTTCAATCGATGGCTCTGAGTCATAAATGTAAAAAGGACGAGGAGAAATCCAGTATGATAAAGAGAATGTGTAAACCAGAATTTTATAAGCCACTAATTATACTCGTATCCATGTTCTTCGTCCTGCAATTCGTCGGAGTGAATGCCGTGGCATTCTATACAGTGAATCTTATGAAAGACACTGTGGGTGGCGTTTTCGATGAGTACAGTGCAATGATACTAATTGATGTGGTTCGATTCGCAATGACCGTGGCCACGTGCGTTTTAATTAAGAACATCAAGCGACGACCACTTTTCATCATCAGCGGATATGGCTCGGGCATTTGTATGGTGTGTTTGGCTATTTTCTGTTATATTGCCAATACGTATATTATTAGTAATTATTCATTTATACCGATGACGTTGTTTATTGGTTATATGTGCTTCACGAGTTTGGGGTTGTTACCGTTGCCGTGGTGTCTAGTAGGCGAGCTGTTTCCGCTGAAATCACGAGGTCTCGGCTCGGGCATAGCGTCCGGAATGAATTTTATATGTTTCTTTGTTGTTGTAAAGATAGCACCTTTTATGTTTTCCATAATGAAACTGGAGGGAAGTTTCTTGTTTTATGGACTAGTGGCACTAGTGGGAACATTCCTTTTAGCATTAGTTTTACCCGAAACCAAAAATAAAACACTTCAGCAGATAGAAAATGAATTTAAGGAGAAATAAGTTATATTGAATAGTAGAAATTAGGCTTTAATTGTTGATTATGTAGTAGCAAGTATTTTAGTAAATTATAAAAGTACATATAGATTTTATTACTGTGAATAAAATATATAAAGGTGCATCGAAATTGGCTTCTAAATGGACGCGCGTCCAAAAACTGGCATCACGAACTGCCATTTGGTTATTACTTACCATCTACACTAGCTACCAAATGGAGACAGAAAATGACATAACCAAAATTCCATTTTGGTGATTTCTTAAAATGTAATTATCAAAATCGGACTCTGCGCATTTGAATTATTACACGGCCATTCAAGAATTATTCAATTTCACAGAAAAGAACGAACAAAATTTGCAAAATTGTCACTTTGAATTTGACAAGCGGTTGGTTGAGTTGCCATATTGAATATCAAACTGGACGCACACCCAAATGGCGATCGATTTGGATTTTTGAATGTCGAACTTTTAGATTATATTCAGATTAAAAAGGTAAGAATAGGCAAGAACTATATTCTAAGATTTTGCAAGATGACTTGGAATTTATCCTAATGCTGACGGCCATTCTGATAACACTGGCCTTTTGTATTTGTTCGTTTACTTAACTTTTCTATACTACAATAAATATCGCTTATGATTGAAGATTCGGTAAAAAAAATTTAAAAAATACGCATTCCACATTATAAAATAACATCGCAAATCAAGATGAACTTCGATCGTAATGTGACGAGAAAGAAATTGCAACATGCTGCTACTGACTGAGACAGAACTTTTTTTTTTGTAAATGGGATCCGTACCATAAATAATAAAAACGTGAAGATGAATTAGTAAACATTTCATAATTGGAAAGTTCAATTTTATTAACTGCACTCATATATGTGTATAGTTGCGTACAAAATTATATTGTCTTAAGTCATAATAATTGCATAGTAAATGAATAAACGAAATTGTTATTTTTTTATATATTGATATGTGGAATGAAATTACCGGATAAAATGTCTTTCGTCTTAGTGAGTATTTGTTTAGTGGCGGCTTCAGATGTTTTGAAATTATACGATATGGATTGCAGGGTGACCTGAAACAATGAATAAACAAATTAAAAATAAAACATATGCGCACTCGTATACAGGGTGTCCGGAAACTGCCGCATAAACGCACTGGATTATGATTCCTCAGTTGATTTGCAGCAAAAAAGTTGTATCGAACATACCCCCTTAGCTTAACCCTTTAGCTGCCACAGACATTTAAAGATTTTTGAAAAAATCATTTTCTTGCACGACTTAAAGCCTAATATCTCCAAAGCTGGACCAGCTACAATAGTGAAATAAAATGATTATTACAGCCAACAAATTTACCTGTAAAATAAAACTAACCACACTAAAATGGGATAAGAAGTTTGGTTTTAACAGAGCTTCAAAGTCAAATTTGCGTGATTTGACACAAAAACAATCTTTTTTTCCGTCTCAATTTTCTCCAACTTCTGCCAAGGTGAGGTGCTTGTACGATTCTTTTAAAAATTGGCGCATAGTCTTACGTTCATATCTTTCTTACATCATTTTGATCTAGCTCTATTACTTCTAACAGTTTTTATACGTTAAGTGTAGAAAACTAGGGTTAATTTTAGCTCGAATTCAATACAATTCAATTCACACTGCCCCTAAAGATCTGGCAATTGGTAAAATCTATTCAAAGTATGTCGAAATCGAGCCAAAATTAACCCTAGTTTTCTGCATTTATGGTACTAAAACGGTTAGAAATAATGGAGCTACAGTAAAATGATGTAAGAAAGATATGATCGTAAGACTTTGCGCCAATTTTGAAAAGAATCGTACAAGCACCTCATCTTGGTAGAAGTTGGAGAAAATTGCGATGGAAAAAGATATTGTTTTTGGGTCAAATCACGCAAATTTGACTTTGAAGCTCTGTAAAAACCAAACCTCTTATCCGATTTTAATATGGTTAGTTTTATTTTATAGGTAAATTTGTTGGCTATAATAATCATTTTATTTCACTATTGTATCTGGTCTAGCTTTCGAGATATTAGGCTTTAAGTCGTGCAAGAAAATGATTTTTTCAAAAATGTGGCCTGTGGCAGCTAAACCGTTAAGCTGAGGGGGTATGTTCCATACAACTTTTTTGCTGGAAATCAACTAAGAAATCGTAATCCGGTGCGTTTATGCGGCAGTTTCCGGACACCCTGTATACAAATAAATACACACAATGAGTGGGGTTACAATACGAAACAGTTGCGTATTTTCCGCAAACATGTTTGTCATTCTGATCCTCTAATTGCCATTTTGCGAATCAGAAATAATCTCCAGTTCAGTTAACATATTTCACTAATGCAGACAAATGAAAAGAAGCGGAGATTATTCCTGATCCGCAAAATTGCAGTTAGGGGCAAACATATTTGCGGAACATACGTAACTGTTCCGTTTTGGAACCCCACCCAATGATAAGTCTTGAGTGAATATATAGTTGCTTTTGATTTGAAGCGAAAACAAAGAATAATTAACTGAAAGTTATTCATGCAATAAATATATTATACTAATCGATTCTCTCTGAAAGCGTGTTGTTCCAGAAGTGCTGAATGATGTGAACGGCAGTGCATGTTTACGCATATGTTTTCTTCTTCTTCTTTTCGCTGTACAGAAAGGTGTGAGCCGCTGTGTATCTATAAGTATTCGATTTATGGTTCTCGTCCGTGGTCTCCAGTGCAACAAATGACCTACATCATGAGCTGTACCAGCACAATTAGCATATATTTTGTATGCTGGGGTCTATACGAGATAGATACGGATTAAGACATGAGCAGAAACCTGACCGAAGTTGGGCTAACGTCACTCTGGTGGCTGCCGGGGGCCTAATTTCCTCAGGCGAAATTGGTGGTGGGAGCGCTGAGAGGAGTCTATTGATACTTCGTCGGTGTGAATCATTGCAATGGCATGCTTCTTCATCGAAAGGATCTCGTTTGTATCCCTGAATATCTCTCTCAAGATCAGACCACGATTGGGATGATCCTCTCGATATCAACCAACAAGATACTGTTTTGAAAGAAGGCGATTGTGGTCATGCATCAGCATCAAATGTGTCTTCCGATATAAGTGATCCTGGGCAGACATCAGGAGGCACCCTGTGGCTGTGTGTAGAGCAGCATTTCGGCAAACTTGGATTTTACTCCAGTTTGTGTTATGTACATAACTGGAGCAGCAAAATCAGCCGCTGCTGAAACCACTGCTTTATAAGTGGCTAGCGAGGTTTCTTTATCTTTGCCCCAGGTGCTACCGGCTAGTGCTTAAGGAATTTTATTCCTACTGCGCATCTTTTCGCATACAGCTGCGGCGTGATGGGATGTAGTCTTCATATTCTCCAGGAGAAGCCCGAGAATCTTGGGATTAGCTACAGTAGGAACAGGTTTGCTGCCAATCCATACATCAACCACCCACTGACAATCTCCTGACCAGGTGGTGAGAATAGTTTGACGCTGAGATGGTGATGTTTCTGCTTTGGAAAAAAACTTATAATCGTGCTAGGTAACGATTAATGAGGAGGCGCATATTTATTTTATTTATCGTGTGATGCGGAGGCTTTGTCCCAACATACACATTGAACTATTGTCTTAACCATTGGCGTTATAGCCAAAACATTGGGATGTTGCGCGGATCATAGAAATAGCAAGTAGCTCTTCGTTTAAAATATGATCCGTAGCATCGTATGATCTTTTCAGGTTTATATACGGCGAGAGCGAGTAACAACTAGCCAGTGCATTCTCGGTCGTGCCGTCCTTGAATGCATATGACGCGGCACTAGCGGCGGCACCTGATGAGAGGCCGTGTCATATGCATTCAATCGAAACCGACGAATGTCATATTTTTGCACTCTCCGATAGGATACGCCCGTAAATCGGGAAATCGATCGGAGAGGAACATTCCGAACAAGAAAGTTTAAAAGTTTAAAGTACAAAATTTGAATATTCAAGAAAATTAAAAGTCTAATTAAAAAAAAAAGAAATGATAAATTAATGAGATTAAGTACATAAAAGTGAAAGAAATTAATGATTAATTATTACAACTCAATCGTTTCAATTTGACGAAGAAGTTTTCTTTTGAAAATTGTAAGCGAGGGAGGTAAAGGACCGAGCTGTAGTTTGTCATAGTTGCTTAGCATGCGAGGCATTGGAGAATCCTGATAAATCGAGAGTTCGGCAGCAGGTGGACAAAAAATGGCACCACTACGTGAAAAGTGACTATGATTATTTCTAATAACAACGTTCTCAGTAAGGGAAGAGTGTATCTGCTTGCAACACAATTTATACAAAAAGCACTCATCCAGATAGGTACGACGTTTCTTTAATGACATAAGCTTAAGAAATCTAAATCGTTCGGGATAGGGTAAGTAATCTAGCCTGAATTTAAAGAAGACACCACGACCAGGAAGTGAACGGATTCCAAGTTATGGCAGTATACTCCAGGATGCTACGGACGAGCGAAATGAAGAGGTTCACCGATGTGGAAACAGAATTGAAGTCATGGCTTGATCGCAATACAAAACCAGAGAATTTAGAAGCTTTTTTAACAGTGGACGAAACGTGCTCGGAAAAGTGGGGGTTTGTGTCAAAGGTGACACCAAATCTTTGATATTTGAAACGGAGTCAGTTGGATGTCCATTTAAGAGATAGGTAAAGGAAACCGGGAAGAATTTAAGGGAATATTGCATCACAAAGCATTTGGATACATTCAGAGGTAAGTCGTTGGACACACACCAACTATAGAACAGGTCAATATCCGATTGGAGCAAGATGCAGTCATTGATGTTAGATATGGCTCTGAATAATTTGCAATCGTCAGCATAAAGCAAAGATTCACATTTAAGGCGACGAGGAAGATCGTTGACAAAGAAGACGAATAGAAGAGGCCCTAATATGGACCCCTGAGAAAAACCAGGTGAAAGAATGTTATTAAAAATTACATAAGAGGTTCTTTCGGAGAGGTAAGAAGAAAGCCAGGTAGTAAGTGAAAAAGGAAAGTTAAATCTGACAAGCTTCTCTATTAATATTCTGTGGTCTACAGTATCAAAAGCTTTTGAGAAATCAGTATACAACACATGAACAGCTTGATGTTTATTGAACGCTTCAGCAATGAAGTCTACTAACTCAACCAAATTGGTGGTGATAGATTTGCTTTTACAAAAACCATCTTGGTTAGCACAAATAACAGAACCGAAGTTCAGACTAATGTAGTTATGAACTATTCTCTCCAGCAATTTAGAAATAGAGGCAAAAAGGCAGATAGGGCGGTAATTGGAGGCAACATTAAGATCACCCTTCTTCGGAATAGGAACAACATTAGACGATTTCCATATTGATGGAAATTTACATTGCCGGATACTTGCATTAAATAAGATTGAAAGAGGGGTGGCAATGGCGTTAAAGGTTCTTTTTAAAAAAATATTGGGAATGCCATCTGGGCAGCTTACTTTGGCAGAGCGTATAAGCAATGCAACATACGAAGGTAAAATAAGTGGTAATGAAACTTCACTGTTAGGAGGGAGGTAGGAATAATTTAGAGCCGATGAAGGCTGTCTAAAGGTACTAGAAAGCTTTTTAAAAACTTTTTAACAGGTCAAAAGGATGTTTAAAGCGCTTATAGCGTCGATGGGCTCGTTTTTTCCACGAATCAATCGATGTATATGAGGGGTAAACCACACTAGAACTTGGCGAGGTTTAGGGCAATAATATGGTACAAATTCAACAATAATATCAAATAATATTGTGTTGAATTTGCTTACCGCAGTATCGCAATCACAATCGGCCAGAAAAAAATCCAATTAATGGAAGACAATTTAGCGTTAATGGCCTCATAGTTGGCCTCCCTATCCGCCCCCCGTGGCGAGTACGGTACAGTCGTCAGCATAGGAAATCATTTCAATGCCTTCCGGTGGAGTTGGATAGATGCCATATAGATGTTAAACAGAGTGCAGGAGAGTAGCCCGCCCTGTGGAACTCCTAATATGATTTTCATAAGCTTAGAACGTCTGCTCCGAAACTCAGTGACCTACCAACAGGCAGCGACGGTCAGAGAAGAGAAGGGAAGAGAGGAGAAGAGAAGGGAAGAGAGGAGAAGAGAAGAGAAGAAAAGAAATGAAAAGAAAAGAAAAGAGAAGAGAATTATCTACCTCTGAGGTGGAGTTTACATGCGAGCCATAGTCCTCCTCATTTCGGTTCAATTTTACAAATAGTGAATTACACTCCACAGTATGAGCTTTTCTTTTAAGAAAATTGACTTTCCTGGGTGGTTCCTGTCTAAAAATTACTATTTCCCAAAATTATTAAAGAAAATATATCTAATGAAGAGCTTATACTCACTTTGACTGTGACTTGACTTGTGGTATTGATTTAATAGTAGTAGGACCCTAAACTTTGTAGAGAAATGTGCGATGGAATATTCTCTACATAGGGTTGAAAGTTAGAGTCGGCAAAAAAAGGCAGATTTTGACCTCATTTTTATGTTTTCATATTATTGATTTGAAAACATAAAAGTGCGAAATTTTCGAAAATGTTGATTTAGAACATGAAGCCTTGACTCAGTAATCGAGACCACCTTTAATCCGGATATCACGCTAATCTGGACCACAAAATATTTTTACTATGTATTCTATAGTCCGAACTTTGTTAGGCATTTGACTCTATAATCCGGGTTTTTACGTTTTTCAGTTTGTAGTGTAATGACAGATTTGGTCACGTATTATCTAACATAACAGTTCGGCAAATGATATTATGCTAAATAATTTCAAGAGAAAAATACATTTATCGACTCTTGTGTCACTTTTTTATTTATTTGAACTGTTTTTTTTTCTTAGATAAAAATGATTCGGATGTTTCATTAGTTCGGACTATCCCTTGGAATAATTGATCTGGATTATCGAGTCAAGTTTGTATTTTTGAAAACGTTGATTTTAAAACAATACAATAAAATACCATACCCAGGGCCTGGATTTGTTTCAACACCGGCGCGTATTAGTAAAATGGAGAGCAATCGCGCCGAGATGTAATGCTCCCAATGGTCCGCCCTGAAGGATAGGACGAGGAGAAGTTTGGGTAAATAGTAAACAGATTGAAAATCACAGCAAAACAAAGCAAGATGCCAGAAATTATCAAAATTTAGCGCCACAGAATTTCAGAAGAGGAACGAGATATGTATTTGTTTCTCCCCTATAAAATATAGTTCTAGCATTCCCGATAAATTTATTGAATTTACCTGTGACTTTAGCAGCTGCTGATCTGCATTCAATAGCTCTTTGGACGCTGCATATATAGTGGAGTACAGACATTCATTTAAATCCTTCCATAGTTTAGCATTCGATTCGCCTACAACAAATAAAAATGCGACTAGTATTTCCTAACTGCATAATAACGAGTGTTTTCTTACAAAGTCTCTTCTGGAGGATGGAGTTGTTATTCAAATAGTTCATCTGCATCGTGCGTATTTGTTCGGGAGTTCGCTCCGATGGTGTTCGACCCGGTTTGGCATCATATGAAACAAGTTCTAGAAAACGGAAATGACTATGTATGTAAGTTAGTTCGAAGAATTGCTCCTGTGCACTCACCATCATCCGACTCAACAGCTTCTCCATTCACAGCACTTCCATAGCCAGTGTCCTTGTTTTCATGCTAAATATGTTGATGATTGTTATGATACGATGTCGATGATTATTATAAAGCGCTACAGTTTACCTTTGTATCTGTTGGTCCTTCGTCTTCATCCGATTCGGGAGCTTCGCCCATAATCACAAACCTATTTTCACCGGTAGCCATAATTGCGTAATGAACAACAAACAAAAAGAGAATATGAGATCCAAATTAACTAAAAACCCAAAGGCAGCCCCACAATTGCCCGTCAAAAGTCAATCAGCTGGATTCGTTTGTTTGTCACTGACATTTCTCTATTGCGAACTGTGTTATCGACAATAATATAAACCATGAGTGCTGCCGCTAGAAAAACTTGATTCGATTACGAAAATGTACTAGAGTCACATAAAGAGACGTTAATGGACTAGTCTAGTTGCAAGTGAATTGAATAAAAGCGACTGTTAAGATTCGGTTACGATTCTTGCTTTAACTAATCGCGTGGCGGGTATGCCGATGTAGCGGATGCTGTTAAAACAATTTAGGTGCATAGATTCAGTGTTTCGACTTATTTTTGCAGGAATGCGTGGTAGATTTTATGGTAGAAAATGGCAGATTAAAAAACGCGGTTTATTGATTACTTGCAGAAAATGTTTTTTTTGTTATAAATGTGAAAATGAAATAGATGATGATTATGTCCAACCCGACAGGTGTGACTCTATACTTCTTCTAAAATGTGCAAATGTCCTTAAAAAAGAAACAAATGCAAGGAAAAATAGCAGATGTCTTTGCCTTTATTATTGAAACACGCAAAAAGCATACATCATGCACCTTATATCATCATTTGGATGCGTTTTCTCCGATAACCAACGTAAAAAGAATAAGTAGCGTTGCCAATTATAGGAGGCTTATAGGGTGACACTGATATCTTATGAAAAAAGTACCTCACAGCAAGCTAGTATCGAACCCATGGCTATCGTATTGCCCGTCCTACGCGTTAACCACTCGGCCAATCTGAGATATATGTAGACAGCATATCTCGTAAACACAACGAATAGTCATCAGTTTCTTCTACAGGGTGTCCGGAAACTGCCGCATAAACGCACCGGATTGTGATTCCTCATGTGGTTTCCAGCAAAAAAGTAGTAAGCAACATACCCCCTTAGCTTAACCCTTTAGGTGCCACAGGTATTTGGTATTTTTTCATATCTTAAAAGCTAGACTAGGTAGAGTAGCAAAATAAGATGATTATTACAGCCAACAAATTTACCTGAAAACTAAAACTAACGGCACTAAAATCGGATAAGAGGTTTGGTTTTTACAGAACTTCAAAGTAAAATTTTTGTGATTTGATCCAAAAACAATCTATTTTCCCATCTCAATTTTCTCCAACTTCTGCCAAGGTGAGATGCTCATACGATTCTTTTAAAAATTTCATTTGTTCATTATTCTAGCTGGTCTAGCTTTGGAGATATTGAGCTTTAAGTCGTGCAAGAAAATGATTTTTTCAAATATCTTCAAATGCCTACGGCAGCTAAAGGTTTAAGCTAAGTGGGTACCCAAGTAACAATTTCATCCCTATAATACTTCGTAAAATATTCTCTTCTAACATTAATAGGGGCACTTTACAGGGTATAACCACTGAATAACAGTCCAATAATGGCATTTGGCGCCGTTTTTTAGTCCAATAGAACCTTTTTGTAGCACTAAATTATGCTTCAGAAACGTACGTCGTTTGCTTTATATCATCATTTTCTGTTATAAAACGAATTTGCAAAAAAAAAGAAAACAATTTCCGTAGCTAGTATCGAACCCGTGTCTGTTGATTGTCCGTCCTACACGCTACCACTCATCCAACCTCACATATAGTCAGCATTGCTTATAAACACTGCAAATGGATAGTTGCTTCAATAGAAATGCTTGGCAATTCTTTATCGAATCTTCTGCACCCAAGCAACAATTCGTTTGCTTTAAAGAAGCACTTCACACTGTAGCAATCATATAGTACCACGAAATTCATTTATCGTGTGACATCGCTTAAAGTAATATTTTGATCCGATAAAACATCCTTTATTTTCCGGAAAGCTTCTATCTTCATTATGGAATAAATTTAAAGATGGTGGTATAAAACTTCGATAAAACTGTCTTTAAACGTTAACCTAAAAAGATACTCCTTTAAATACTCCACTCTTGTGTTTATTGGATGATATACCACACACATGCAATAGTCTCTCCTAGTTAACTCACACGCATGCATATGTTCTTCTATAGCACAGTCGGTGTCATTTTTATAGTGTGACATTCGTATGGTCATCCAATAAATTGTTCACCGTAGTTTTATAGAATGATGGACTTTGTGATTTTTTAATGAATTGACACTTGTGCTCTGAAATACATAATTTCTACATTAGAAATCCTCGAAATCTTGCATGAAACCCACACGTACGCACTCATTGCTATCTTCGAAACCTATCAGGGTGATCTCTGCGCAGAAATTGACTTTATTTTATTGATAAATGTACAGATTTAGGGTGCATTGAAGAAGACTCGATAAAGAATTGTCAAGCATTTCAATGCCAACCATATGTGAGGTTAGCTGAGTGGTAGAGTGTAGGACGGGCAATCAACAGATGGTACGATACTGGCTGCGGAAATTTTGTTTTAATTTAATTTTTTTTTTGCAAATTCGTTCAATGACAGAAAATGATGATATAAAGCAAATGACGTACTCCTTTTTTGAAGCATAATTTAGTGCTACAATAAGGTTCTATTGGATTAAAAAACGGTGCCAAATGCCATTATTGGACTATTACTCAGTTGTTAT
Source organism: Microchrysa polita (assembly GCA_949715475.1). Taxonomy (NCBI): domain Eukaryota; kingdom Metazoa; phylum Arthropoda; class Insecta; order Diptera; family Stratiomyidae; genus Microchrysa; species Microchrysa polita. The sequence continues at coordinate 110,754,779 of OX454416.1, read as the reverse complement.
ACCCTGTAAAGTGCCCCTATTATTGTTAGAAGAGAGTATTTTACGAAGTATTATAGGAATGAAATTGTTACTTGGGCAATGCACCCTGAATCTGTACATTTATCAATAAAATAAAGTCAATTTCTGCGCAGAGATCACCCTAATTGGTTTCGAAGATAACAATGAGTGCGTACGTGTGGGTTTCATGCAAGATTTGAAGGATTTCTAATGTAGAAATTATGTATTTCAGAGCACAATTCATTTAAAAATCGCAAAGCCCATCCTTCTATAAAACTTCGGTGAACAATTTATTGGATGACCATACGAATGTCACACTATAAAAATGACACCGACTGTGCTATAGAAGAATATATGCATGTGTGTGAGTTAACTTATAGAGAGACTATTGCATGTGTGTGCTGTATCATCCAATAAACACAAGAGTGGAGTATTTAAAGGAGTATCTTTTTAGGTTAACTACTGATGTGACATTTTCCACGGCTAACACTATACTCTCTGCTCGAAACTAGTCGACGCCCTTATATACTCCTGTTTCCTGTTCCGGAAACTTCCAGAAAGTCGTTGTGGTTGTATGGTATAGTTGAAATAGATTACGCGCATCAGCAGCAGCATCGGCAGAATTTCATAGCTGACAAATATCCTGAATGCCAAGTCTTCTGCTCAACATTTTTGTCAGCAATGTAAAATGCATTGCGCTTGACATTTCGCGATGCCGATGCTGCTGCTGATGCGCGTAATCTATTTCAAGCATTAACCTGTTGATCCTGAAAAGAACTCGCTTCGGTCTCCTCCGCATCGTTGCCTCGATAGGGTGCCAGTCGATCCACATGTGTAAGACACTAAAACTTTACTTTGATATATAATTATTAAATTTTTTTTAAATGAACATGGCGTACTGGATATTTGTATGCATAAAATACGATACTCACCTGATCTACCCCGCCTGATACCATCTGTAATGAGAAAAAGACAACCAATGAGCCTGCAGTTACATGCATTGAAGATACCAAGTTATTTGAAACGTAAACGAATTATAATTCAAATATGTATCTATGTTGGCCCGGCCAACAAACAGGAAGAAGAGGAGAGCGAAGGAGAACCACTTGTCGGCGTCGTCGTCTCAGCATCGGTCATCGGCTTCTCGTTATATCGGTTGATTCTGGCTCAGGTACTCAAACGGCAATGCGAGGTAGACGCAGGATGGATGTATCGGTTGATTCGGCTGCTTCTCCTTGGTTCAATCCCACTTCACTACCATCCTCATTCTCCTATATCCAGAAGTAAAGCCTTTCTACCTAAGGCACACAACTTCTGGCGAAAACATTCTCATTAGGTATTCTATGGTAGAATGCGGAGGGGGAAACCACAACCTCCTAGCTAATACAGAGGGGGATCAACTCCGGAACGGAGCACCGAGCCTCTACTCTCATTTCAGAGAGGGGAACACCACAACCTCTCAAACACACAACACGAAGAGGGGAGACACCACAACCTCTTCAACACGTAAACTCTGTGCAAAGAGGGGAACACCGCAACCTCTCGAGTTTACCACAAATAGAAAGGGGAGACACCACAACCTTTCTACGAACTTCAACTCAACATGGAGAGAGGAAACACCACAACCTCTCCAAAACGTAAACTCTGTGCAAAGAGGGGGAACACCACACCCTCTCGAGTTTATCACAAGTAGAAAGGGGAGACACCACAACCTTTCTACAAACACAACGCTGAGGGCGGGACGACCACAACCTCTCAACGACTCAATCGGAGGGGACCAACTCCGAGGTGAAGCCCTCACGGCTCTAAACCTCTCACTGAGTGGGGAGACACCACAACCTCTCAAACTATCATATCTTTCCGGAAAGGGGGAAACCACAACCTTTCCATACAACACTCACTCAATACTGAATCTTAGAATACCTGTAGGTAATTTTCGGTGCTGTACACACAGCAAAACCTAGTCCGCCATAAATCAGATCTCACACAATTAGCATAACAACAATACAAGCAACTACAAGCTCAGTGTACTCACCTACGCACAACGTCTTTTCCTACCGACACCTTAGCAACAGCCAACAACCATCGAATGTGTCGTGATATCTTGAAATGGATTTTCTCGCGTCACACCTCACAAACACCCCGGAAAAACACTTGACGCGAACCACGCTCGTGTGGAATAAACCTAATTCTAAATGTCGATGATTAGTCGCGTAATTTGACCACGGGAATATAACAAAACCAAACCAGGAACATAAAAGCGCTTGACGTACCACTAGGAAAAATGACCGATTTTATTTTATTTTTCAATTGTCATTTAATTTCATGGCCTACTATGAAAATACAATCCTTCAAAAACACCAAGCATCCTACACATGTATGATTTTCATTTTCGCTTTCGGCTTCCGATGCTCTCGAATACGATATATGAGATCATTAAGTCGGGTGATAACTTCATACGGTCCTTCCCAGTTCTGTTGAAGCTTCGGACATGCTCCTTTTCTCCGACGAGCGTTGTATAACCAAACGAGATCTCCTTCGTTGAATCCCGCAGAGATAGCCCTTAAGTCGTTTCTCGTTTTTATACGATCTGCATTGAATCGTAATCATGCTCGCACCAACTGATGCATATTCTCCATAAACGTTGCCTTAGCTCGTACATATACTCAGCAACTGATGACGATGTTCCGCTGGCGCTATTCCGAATTTCACATCCGCGGGTAACCGTATTGTCCTTTCAAACAGAATTTTCGATTGTATTTCTCCTGTTGATGCGTGGTCGGCTGCACAGTATGCCATCAGGAATAGTTGTATATGTTGATCTCAAGTTCATGGATTGTTCGACACAACTTTAGCAAAGTGTTCGTTCAATGTCTTGTTGAAACGCTCTACCATTCCATCGGACTGCTACGTCTCGTGTAGCAACCTAGAATATTATTCTAGTGAAGGAATAAAGGAGTACACGGTAACTACGAGCGTTCTACAGGGATCCGTGCTTGGTGGAATATAATGGACAACTCTATCCTGGAACTATCCATGCCCAAGGGAGTGAAAATGGTTGAATTTGCGGTCCATCGCCATGGACGCGGAGTACGTCGAACTTGTCGCTAGTGAAGCGATAACAACCACCAAACTAAAGCTATCATCAGTGGGACTGGAACAACATAATTCCCGATAAATTGGTAGGATTAATGTTGCAATGCAACGAGAATTGTTGACAGTCAGCAGAGCGGTCTTTAAAAGAGCTCCGTGAGGAGGAAGCCAGTCGTAGGTCAGCAAATCGCGGAGATGTCTAATTAGCCACAGTCGACCCTGCGAAGTAATTCCGAAAGGCGGTTCTGCAGCGACCCACGGCATTAAAGAGGTGTTTTGGGGTTAGTCAGTCTCTAAAAAAAAGCCAAATAATTAGAAGCAAAGACGCGCGAAAGCCTTTAATGACGTAATTATAATTATAAAAGTTTAAAACTAAACCTGTATTACCCGGTTTACAATTATAAGCTCTCTTTCATCAATGTATTGATACCAACACCAATCATTAAAAATCAAAAAGCCCGCACCAACTGAAACGGCTATTTATATTAAGAAGTAGAATCTAATTTATAAAAATCATTGTCAAGGATTTACGTGATTTACAGAAAGTAAAAAAAAAAACACACTAACGTGAACAGAGCCGTGGACAGAGTGAAATGTGAGCTAGACGGCCTTTACTGTAGTCTTGACATTAGTTGACAAAGGCGGATTTTACCACATCTTACCACGATTTTGTAAACGTCTTGTTTGAGATTTTGGTTAAGATCTCATTAAAAAATCTTGAAGTTTTTATCCTAGATTTTGTAAAAAGTTTTACCTCTTTATAGGCGAAAGTAGCGATTTTCCTAAATATCTTTCTAGTTAACCTTTCTATACTCGCGTCTTGGTCTGAACATGTTTTGGATAGTTTGTTTTAAGGGGCGGTGTTAGATCTGGAACCTTAAACTCATTATACAATTGCCATTCAGCCATGGGAGTAGCCAGGATTTCGGTCAGGGGGGGGGGGGGGGGGCAAGCCCACAATTTTTTTAACATCATGATTTTCTTAGGAGCTGAAATTTCCGGTCGCAGAAATATTGTTATCAAATTTTAGAGTAGCCTGGCTTGTGGTTGGATTGATCCAGAGGGTCATGGATTCCAGACACACCGTGAACGAATTCATTTTATGGTGTTTTTCGAACTCACGACCTACGTGACGGACTATGATGTCGCTCAGATTGTAAGCAAGTATCCATTTATGGGGATAAATAACATTGCTGGGCGTGCTGTTGATTTGATGTCACTCACACATCTGCGGCCCTAGTTTACTGGTGGACTGTCACGCATGTTATTTCTTTTTTTTTGCTAATTTTAGAGTAAAATTTTTAAAATGGAGATGAGAATGATTTTCTTCTGCATTCTGATTACATTCAACTGGCCTCCATAATATCTGCCTTTTAGAGCGTAGTTTGTCTATTTTCAGTGCATTTTTTGTATCTCCGACTGCATATTCCACTTGCGAAATCAGTTTGTTTCGTCTGTCACTTTCATCTTAGCAAAGTAGCATCGTCAGAATATTTATAAATCCTTTATTAATTGAAATATGGGAAGCGGTTTTAATACAATTTCCTTTAAATTTATCAAAGTATTAACAGTGGCTAAATTTTATTGCTAGTATGATTCAGCTAGAAAATAAATTTTGATTCAATACTTTGAAAGACCCACTCTGTGGCTCACTTGGTTGAGTCGCACTCTACGATGCTAGTAATCTAGAGGTCCGGAGATCGAATCTCGGCGTGGTCCAAAATGTCCGTACATGTGAATGTAAATATATAGTGCTTACAATATTATAGTTATACACTCCGAAATGATATGCAATGTAATGTTGATTCAAAATTGCCTATAAACGGCTGAGTTAACGCACCATGGCCCCAAGGGGGTATACTATACGGTACTGAGAAGAAAAAGAATAACTTGAAAGACACTGAAATATGAGACCCGTTCCTTATAAGGTCCTTAACCCTGGAAGGTCGTGCTTATTTTTAGTACATCAATTCGACGACCCTCAACTTTGACGCTTCACACAAACCACCCTTTCTCATAATACATATTTATAAAATTTGACAAATTTTCAATCGTTAGTTTATTTAGAATAGAAAGACATCGATTTTGAGTAATTTTGTAAGGAAATTGATTTACAAATTAAATTTTCTTAATTCAATGTTGTTTGGCCCGAAATATAAAACACTAAATTTAAAAATGAGATAAATAAAAACTTAACGCTGATATAATTCAAAAAATGTGCTCGAATCATAAAACACATATTCTAAACGTACTAGAAAATTGGGTTTAATGAATAAGAAGCTCATGTATATACAAGAGGCACAGCGATCCATTTTGGGGTCCCAACACGGCTTTTCTTTCACTTCACCTATTGCGGTTTTTACAGTGGATTGTAGAATTATTTTCAGTTAATTTTGGAATATCTTCTCCCCAAATTTACTTGATTACTTCTAATTCTATGTAATTTTGACATTGAGTGCCTTGGAGCCGATTTTTATGAGTTCGAAATGCAATCTTCCTAAATTGAGGAAGAATTTTGAGCCAGTTTCCTGATTTGTCCTATTTTTGTCATAGTAAATATTTTTTCCATAATTTTTGAAAAAATAGGTCCCACATTTCAAAAATAAACATATTTGTTATGAGCTAGTTGTCTGGACCCAGACTTATCGTCGAATCGACAACCAGCCATAAGAAATACTGGAGTTCTAAAAGTTACACAAAGTTCATCCTTCGTCGTTTCGACGACACCAATTTCCAAAAAGCCAACTTACCCTGCTTACTTCGTCTAGCCGCAATGTACCCGGCAAGTACATCGGCACGGTAAGTGCTGTACGAAAACTCAGCTCCAAATAATGAGAATTGTCACGAAAAATTGGATAAATTTGATGATGCGTAGTCGATTCGACGAAGCATGACCTTCCGGGGCTAACAAACCAAAGATGTATACCATTTGTCACCCTTTCAGATGAAAATAAGTAGAATTCCACTAACTTCCCGAAGGAACCTAACGGTTGAAATTGTGTAGTCCAACTCAGAAGCCATGAAATGAAACAGGATATATGGGATCCACGCAGCCACAGTAGCACACTTACAAGTGAAATGTGTGTGCTGGTACGCAGCCTCCGGCAGTTACGAGAGGCCACTCGCTGTCATCTATTTGTATGCGCCTCCTGACTGCAAACTGTCCCGATCATGGCTTCTCCGGCAGCACTTGGAGTGGTAAAAAAAAGGCAGAAAATTTTTGAAAATGGTGTATAGTGCAGCGATTTTTTTTTTACTACATCGATAAGGATTTTTTTACCATCTTCGTCGACCAGGGGGCTACGCCCATGCATTCAACGTCACTCTAATTTAAACTCCCTTAAATTATACAAGTGCAATTTATTTAAAATTTTATTATAATATTCATTAATAATTACATACATAAAACGTAAAAAGAAAAACCAAATTTTTTATCCTATTCTTTTAGCTCGTTTCCATAAAAATATGTAGCTTAGGGTGTGGAAAATTAAGTACAACATTATCATTGCCCAAATATCTCCCCACAAACTGTTGAAAGAGAAGTTATACTTGTCCATAACTTCCTGGCCAGTTTTCAAGCATGGGATGACATCCGTATTATTACTTGCAGGGCAATCTATATAAGAATAAGGTTTCAGCGTTATAGTAAAAACAAATATTATTGGATCCCTTAGTGCTTACCAATATTTTGAATTCCTTCCCATTGCAAAATTGATAAGGCTTCGTTTGCGTACAACATCCACGATAAATACTTGAGCCATGCTAATCCAAGGGGCATTGTTCTAAAAAAAGAACAACATAACAGTGAATATAATAACATTCTTATGAATATAATTCTTTAAACAAAATGATAATAGAGCTCACTGAAATGTTTTAGATACCGTATAATCATATGAAATATAAATAAATAAACTGGTTTATTAACTAACGTTGTCTTTATGAATATCCCTGACGTAATCATAAAAATATAATCTAGTGGAACAAGATACACCATAGCTAATGGAACTGTCTCAAATGCTGTGGAGAAGAAAATACCTAAAAAATACAAAAATTAATTAAAACCAGCGATTTCATTATTTTTTTTTTCTTATTATTTCATTATTATTTTGATTAATTATTTAATTGGAAAATACGCCAAAGAAAAAGTCAAAATGGAATACAGGATGGAATTCATGCCTTACCACAAGCTGTAGCTGTATTCAATACCAAAATAATCAATAAGGTGGTCATTGTAAACGCATAAAATGTCGGTCGTAGTCCAATTAGCCAATAACTGATCAGGACAAATATAAAAGGCTCCAGTATTAAAGTGGGTAGCTAGAAATAATTTTTTTTAATATTGATAAATTTACAAATTGTGTTGTAGTATAGGTATTTATAAAGATGGATTTCAGTTATTAGTCGCAGTCGTTTTACATACAAATTTGCAGATACAGTCATACTGCCCTAGAATATGGGAAAGATGACTGTGACTGAAATGTATGAATCCATCTTAAGACAATCAGAGATATCCTTACCAAAGAAGTGACATTTGATATGTAATATTGTGCAGTACTATAAATGCCAGAGCGTTTCTCTCGCAAGAAAAGTGGATATCGCTGCGGAAAGTATGCCAAAATTGAATACATTGGATTGAACGTATTTTCCGAAATCAGTATGAACAGTGCGCCTTGGACGGCTTGGATTCCATTTTGAGAAAGTGCTATTGAGCCCGCAAAACATATACCAGCCAAAAATGCTATTGCCTAAATGGTAAGTAGGAATTAAGGGAAGGAATTTATTTATTGTATTTGTTAATGACTAAAATAAAAGTGTAGTCCTATTTACAATTTTCTGCAGTATCCTCATAATCGGCAGCATCGGATCTCTATACACAGACAACGTTGTTCGATAGCACAACAATGCCAACGTCACTATCCAAATAGGCTTCCGAAACAGCCTAAGTTCCTCCTCAAAATTACTACTAGGCGTTTCGGACATATGAACTTCAAGACTGACCAACATATCGCGCTCCTTGGCTGACGTACTTACAGCGAAAAAATCACACAAATGTTGGGCAGCCTTTTGTGAAGCCTGTTCATGAGAGGGATCCGTCGAAAGAACGCCAATCAAAAAATCCGCCGGATTGTATGAAGCCGGACAATGATAGCCGTTCTCGGCGAAAAATGATAGCGCTCTTTCGGGCGAACCCATAAAGGCAATTCTACCTTCAGCCAGCAACAGGACATTGTGAAACATTGCGAACAGTTGACTTGACGGTTGATGTATTGTGCACAGGATCGTTGTGCCTTGATGGGCTAACGTGGAGAGAGTTTGAACTATTTGTTGTGCACTGAAAGAGTCTAGTCCGGTCGTTGGTTCGTCGCAGAATAAAATTACAGGATTTGTCAAAAGTTCTGTTGCAAACGCCAATCGTTTACGTTCACCTCCGGAAAGGACTTTTGAATCGAGAATACTACGAATTCTTGTGTTGGCGCACGATAGCAATCCGGCTTGCTCAAGCATGTCGTTTATTTTCTGCTGCTTCTCGTCATTTGATGTTCGACGATCAAGACGCAAGTGAGCCTATGATATAGAAAAAACAATTAATATTAAGTAACTTTTTCTTATAAGGTTTTCCTAGACTTTAACTAAATTAATTTATGTAATTATATAAATTTTTAGAATGTTGATCTAAAAATAAACAGATTTTCCTCTATTGGAAGGGAATTGTCATACCATGAATGTAAGATGCTCCAGAACTGTTAAATTATCCATGAATATATCTTCTTGATGAACGAATCCACTTATTTTGTGCATAAAAGGACCTATACGTCGACTATTTATTAGAATATCTCCTTGCGCTACTGTGCCCGCTATATAAAAAAAGGGTTGAGTCATACTTCTATTAATTTTGTATCGAATTCCACCAACCTGGTTGACGATATGCTAATGCTGTGAGTAGTGTACTTTTTCCGGCACCACTGAAATAATAAAAAGAAAAACAGCGAAATATAAAAATTGTAAATGCGTAAAATATACAGGGTGTCCGAAAACTGACGCACCGGATTTTGATTCCTCATGTGATTTCCGGCAAAAAAGTTGTCCGGAACATACCCCCAATTCTTAACCTGTAACGGACGGTTTTTTAGCACATACATGTCTGGATTGGTACATTTTTCAGAATGTAATGTTAATGATTTGATTTATTTCAAATTTTTTGTGAAAATCCCGCCACATTCGAAAGTAGACATCTATGTGTTGGACTGTATTTGGGACCGCTGGTCCGAAAATAGCGCATTAAAAAAAAATACGTGGCTAACTTCGAGGGGGAGTCGAGTGACGTATGTCACGGGAGAACCCGCGTTTTTTCTTTCGGGGAGTGGGTCGACGGCTGTGACGAGAAGGGCATGTGGTTTCGAGATGGACCTGCACGATACGTTTTTAGTTTTTTTTAGAAAAAAAAAAGTGGTGTGGAGGTGGCAGTCATGAGGAGAGAACACGCGTTTTTTTGGTGCGATAGAGTGTACGAATTGACAAAAAAAAAATATTTCGTAGCAGAAGCAGGAATGATGACCCCTAAGCGACGACGTCAGCAAAGTTTCCATGTTTGTGTAGTTTCGTTTCGTATCATCAAAGTGTTGTGTATTTAGGGAATCTTTTTTGTGCTTTCGTCGCGTCCGCGTGTGATAAAGCTCCTCATAATGAAAGCCGCGTAGTGCCTTAAGCCCCCCCACAGGTCCACGGAGCTAAATAAGATGGCACCTGTGCGCGTCGGTTACTTTACGCTTTCTCCCCATTTTAACCCCTTTGTGCGTATCGTCTACCTCAGGCATGCGATATCCCTTTCTTTTTGTAATAGGACAGGGGCAACGAGTGGCAGGAACCCCACCCGTAACTCCCGATACTGAGCTAGAGCAAGCGCATGCCGCCGCTCACTCGTTGAGGAGCCCTTTATTAGTCGCGCCATTTTGTAACGAAAATACTTGGGCATCCGAAGATGCCCAGGGGACGGAGCCAATGCCTCTACAACCGTGCATGAACGCATGAAGATTGGGCTCCTCAACGAGCGAGCAGCAACATGCGCTTGCAAATTTACCTAAATAATAAAACTAACCACACTAAAATCGGATAAGACGTTTGTTTTTTACAGAGCTTCAAAGTTAAATTTTTGTGATTTGACCAAAAAACAAATTATTTTTCCATCTCAATTTTCTCCAACTTTGCCAAGGTAAGGTGGTTGCTCGATTCTTTTAAAAATTGGTGCAAAGTCCTACGATAAACTCTTTCTTACATCATTTTATTCTAGCTCCATTATTTCTAATACGTTAAGTGTAGATAACTAGGTTTAATTTTAGCTCGAATTTGATTGAATTCAATTGAAACTGTCCCTAAAGTTCTGCAATTTGGTAAAATTAATTCACATTATGTCGAAATCGAGGCAAAATTAATCCTAGTTTTCTGCATTTAAAGCATTTTGTATTTGGTTTTTCTCTCTCTAGAACAGTGATTCCCAAACAAACAAACAGGGAAGGGGTGCGGCCACAAATTTTATATTGATGCCATTAATAAATTATGCTTGCCATTAATGAATTATGAATGATGGTTTTCTTGCGAACTTCATTCGAAATACACTTGGGGTAATCGGTTGTTGCAAAATTGCAAAAATTTTATTTTCGACGATTAATTCGCTGCTACTAAATCCATTTGATCAGCACCGATAAGAATATCATAGGTGGAAAAAAAAATAAAAAATAACTTGATATGGCTGATATGAACCGGCAGCACTAACAAACAAATGTCCAAACAATTTAAAGTACGACAATGAATTCCGAACTTATGTCCAAAATTAAAAGCATTCCTTGCCCATGGGAATTGCATCTATTTTCGGTTTTTGACCAGGATCAGCAGATCTCGCAAGGGAGACACAAGCTGAAAAAGATTGGAAACCACTGGTCTATATGATTAGTTGACACTCCCTTGGGACGTATTTAATATTGTTCAAAGAAGGCGAAACTAATTTCGGGTCAGGATTCGGTATTCGTCCGCAAAACGAGGATTTCCAAATATTGTTTAGAAAAAATTTTAATGCGTAAGTAAAACCGGTTGTAAATTATCCTTTTTGGGTAATAAGTAAAAAATAAACATAAAATAACTGAAATACAGCTTCATTATGTAATGGTTTCCGGTTTCGATAAAGGTCTCTCTCTCGATTACCGTAACTCCTAGTGGAGCATGGTGCGTTGATGACTACCGTGTATAGTCCATCAACGTTACAAAGACAATTGAATTCGGAGTGCGATACGGTTGTCAGCCATACCACTTCCTAGTCGCATTGTTAGTTTATTATTCTACGATAAGAATATTTCTTGTCATCTTCTTCTAAATAATAAGCTTGCGACGAGTCGTGCCGAGTTTGGAAACTCGTTTCTCTATGAGTGTCTATTTCACAGAGTGGGGACCGAATGATCACGGCCACAGAGCACGACAAGGTACAATAAAGGTACTCAACGGCAAATCTATAGACATTTTTGATTCCACATTTCTTCAGAGGTCCCAGCTAAAAACTTAGAATTCAATCCTAAGAATAAGGTTACAGATACGAAAACTGAGTTTCACAGCTAACTCCGTTACGGTTATACCGTATTTTTTTGTTAATAAAAAAAAACCTAGGAAATAGGTTTTCGATGAGCCCTATTAGTATCCACACACCTTTCTCCGATGAATAATAAAAAAATCATCTTTTGTACCTTTTCCGGGATACCCTGTTGACTTGCCCCTACAAACTTTAAAACTATTCGTAACAAATATAATTTCCATTTTATACATTTCTACCAAATTGCATGTCGATTGGTTGAGCTAATAACGAGATATTTAGTAAACAGGTGGAAAGTTGCTAGACTCGGCAATGTGAAACGCCTTTACCTTAGATTTTTTCTTTTTCCGGTCTGGATAAAGATAGTAGAATGCAAATTTGCACATATGTTCCTTATATTATTTCTAAAAAATATTTACAGTTCTACGAGGGGCTACACACGCACAAACTAAAATTTATCAAGTTTCTCTTTTATTACCCTAACTCCTAGTGGAGCATGGTGCGCTGACGACTACCGTGTGTAATCGTCAACGTTACAAAGACAACTGAATTCGGAGTGTGATTCGGTTGTCAGCCGTACCACTTCCTAGTCGCATTATTAGTTTATTATTCTATGATAAGAATATCTCTTATCATCTTCTTCTGAATAATAAACTTGCGACGAGTCGTGCCGAGTTTGGAAACTCGTTTCTCTATGACTCTCTATATCACAGAGTGGCGACCGAGCGATCACGGCCACAGAGCACGACAATTAAGTAAATTTTTCCTATAGTGCAGTCATATTAGCATTTCAAATAGAAAAAAATGGAGTAAGGCTAATTTTTGTTGTTTTTGAATCAGTGGGCTCCAAGGAATCTAAAACTGATTTTGCTAAAAAAAATTTTGATCGGAAAGGTCCCAAAAAGGACAAAAAAGGATACTCTTGAATCCTTGACCGGAGGTCGGCATGCGGGGTATCGTATCAAAGGGGACGTCGAGTACATTACATATCCGGTGTTTGTTTCCTGTTTTAAGGACCCTCAACGGAATAAATCGAGCTTAAATGGAAAATTTTCGCGTTTCCCGTGTATCTTTTCAAAGCCATAACTACGAGAATAATTCAACTTGTCACTACTTTTATCACTTTCCAGAATCAATAATAGCTGAAAATTCTACCATTAAATTTGCTAAGAAAAAAGTTGATCGGAAAGCTCTGAAAAAGGACATAAAAGGACACTAATTGCACAACTTGGTCGAACGTGGGCAAGTGGGGTGTCATATCAAAGAGGATGTCAAGTACATTCCATATCTGGCATTTGTTACTTGTTCCAAGGACCCTCAAAGGAGAAAATTGGGCTCAACTTAAAAATTTTTGTGTTTCCCGTATCTGTATCTTTCTAAAGCCGAAATTTTCCATTTAAGCCCGACTTATTCCATTCTGTGTCCTTGAAACAGGAAACAAGCACCGGATATGCAATGCACTCGTCGTCCTCTTTGATATGACACCCCACATGCCCATGTTCGATCAAGGTGAGAAATTAGTGTTCTTTTATGTCCTTTTTCAGAGCTTTCCGATCAACTTTTTTCTTAGCAAATTTAATGGTAGAGTCTCCAGCTATTATAGATTTTGAAAAGTGATAAAAGTAAGGACAACTTGAATTATTCTCGTAGTTATGGCTTTGGAAAGATACACGGGAAACTCGAAAATTTTCCATTTAAGCTCAATTTATTCCATTGAGGGTCCTTGAAACAGGAAACAAATACCGGATACATAATGTACTCGACGTCCCCTTTGATATGATACCCCGCATGCCGACCTCCGGTCAATGATTAAAGAGTATCCTTTTTTGTCCTTTTTGGGACCTTTCCGATCAAAATTTTTTTTAGCAAAATCATTTGTAGATTCCTTGAAGCCCACTGATTCAAAAACAACAAAAATTAGCCTTACTCTATTTTTTTCTATTTGGAGGCCTAAATTGGGATATTTTGACTGCACTACTAACAAAAATCAACATACTTAGTATTTAACGTACGTATATGTACAATGCTCGTACTAACCAATCTTAGTGCAAAGTTTCGTGTTTCGTATCGGTACCTATACCGGTTTACAAAAACGTAAACTTAAAAGAACCATAACTCCGTTACCGTTACTCGAAACCACAAAGAATATGATATTGAATGTATTGTCGAGTCTTTTGATTTGAGTACCCACACGCCCATTTCCGATAACCAGGGCCGGCCTTAGCATTCTGGTGGCCCTGGGCCAAGTTGATGATGGTGACCCATACCAATATCCAAATTAAATTATAGCTTCATTTTTTTTTCAAATTGAGTGTCAATATTTTTTATATTATGTGTTTATGTAGCACGACACACCCCAATGTCTGACCTTGTTGGCCTGAATGTTTTTTGCACATGTTAGATCAGTGATTCACAATCTTTTTGATGTCGCGGAAGTCTTAGCATTGCCAATCTTTTTGAAAATAGGCATTTGATAGTTAATCACCGTTATATACATATATTTCAGTGAGGCGAAACTGCAAGCACGAGAGCTGTGAATGGCAAATGAAAATTTTTGTTACTTATAGAAACTTTACAATGATAGATCACGAAGCAGGTTTCTTAAACATTTTTACTGGCTCGTCCCCATAATCATAATACCCATATACAAAATCCTTAATCATAAAATCCCCACACACCCGAAATATGCTGGTAGATGGTTGATGGGTGAAAGATGGTAAATGGTTGTTGTTGTTGTTGTAGCGATTCAAGAGATTTTTTTTTCTCTTGAATCGAAGGGGGTCTTGGCAGCTCTTGGTCGTTTTAACAACGGGTAGCTCCGGGACGATTTAAATCGAAGAACCGGCTGCCGTAGGAGCATTTTTATGGACAACACAAACATCCATGGGCCACAGTGGGATTCGAACCCACGCACCGGCAACTCAGAGATAGAGTGACATCTCTGCCACTGAGCCACCGAATGCCCCATGGTAAATGGTAGATGGCAGATGTTAAATACATAGTAGATGGTATATGGCAATAAGAGAGTCGTACGTCGATACAAACTTACACTCCCAGTCACTTGAATAGGGACAAACTTTTCGAGAGTTGTTTATCTCAAAATATTCTTTTCCTTGCAGCGGAGAGGATAACTCAGTATTTGTTTACAAAGGCTATTATGTTGCTCATAGTTTGCGAGAAAAAAAATGAAACATTTAATAACAACAGTTATGTTTCATCAACATTATGCTGATGCACTAATAAATTCTATGTTGAAAATTGGGTCACTTGAATAGGGACAGTTGCGATTCGGTCGTTATTTCGAAATTCCAATTTCTTACTTTATGGTATCGTATGGGGTCATGGGGCTGCCATACAAACCTCCCCATTTTGGTTCTTCTAAGAATTTTTTACACCAATTTCACAAAACCTTGAATTAATCTGTCTTTATCAAAGCAACTAAAAAGGTAAAAACAAAAGGAACCGTACTATGGGGCGATGCTCGCATCCCCCATTAAAATTTTCTGAGTAAATATTTTTATTTGCCCACTTATTCCAACCAAACCTCACACAAATATTGTTTTGTCGACGCAACGGAACTTTTGTGAAGACAGAAGGAAAAGAATGGGGGAGGGGCGATGTTATATATGTATTAAAATATGTAAGTATGTATTTGCTCTATTACCATTATAGTCAAATGTCACTTCTTTCCTAACCTTTTGAGCTGCAACATGTGAATTCGCGCGCTAGTATTTTGTAATGAAAAGAATCGCACTGAACCAAATCGCCTGCTAAACTAAAGAAAATATGACTCAAATCAAGAAAAAACGTCAACAAGAAACAGCCAAGAAATATTTCTCTTCATTTGAGAATTAGTCCTACTGATCCAAGTGAAATGCCAATAGCAGCGCTTTAAGGAAAAGTAACCTTGAATCAAGCAAACTTTTCTTATGAAAAATACAAGAGAATCTGAACAAAAATAAAAAAGAAACTTGCATTAAACCAACATCGAACCCATAATCCCATTCTTCCCAGTCAAACGCACTACCCACTGAGCCAGAGACACTTCTGACTAATCTATTACAATGCTCCAATATAAGCTAAAGCTAAAATAAAGCTTTTGTACGAGCTTTACATGGAAAATGTCAAAAAAATTTATTATCAAGCATTTTTTTGCTGGAATTAAGAATAATGGTTTAGGCTTGAATCTACTTCCTATTTCTCAAAAGAAGGTCTTGCAAATAGGATCGATTCAAGAAGAAATTTGCACATCTTGAGAAATTTTGTCTAAAGTCGGGAATTTTGCAAATGAAAAAAGAGTTTCTTAATTTTAGATAGCCCAATTTTTTCAGTGTATAGGTACGCCCAAAAAACTTTTAGCTCGAGGGGAGCGAAGGGTATCCAAATGTCGCCCGTGCCCGAAATTAGCCTCGGTCTCGTTTTATATTCTATTTGTCACTTACTTTAATTAGACTTCTGAATTAAATTATTTTATTAAATGAGGTAATGCCATTATAAGTAACGTTTTGAATCAATAAGCATTCTCTTATACTTATTCCTTAAGGGAATCCTTATTTCTTAAGTGATGACTATGAATTCCGCCCTAATCCTCATATTTCGGCGGTTGTAACCTAAGAGCTCGGATACCTTAGCTAATCTTAAGGTGTGCACAAGTATATGTCCAGTGGCGTAACGTTTCCCGAATTTCTTGTGTTCGAAATCGAAATGGGGCACCTAAAGTTTAATATTTTTCATCAGGAACCTAAGAGCTCGGATAGCTTAGCTAATCTGCAGCAATATGGCCGTAACAGTATTCTCAGTTTTCCAAATTTCGGATTATTTGTTTTTGTTTTGTCTATCGAAAAATTTCGATTGAAAAACATACGGCTTATACAAGTTCATTCATTCATTAGCCGAACCTTGCAGTTCAAAGGAATTAATAGAAAAGGGGGAATTAAGTTTTTAATCACTTAAATTTTGAGGAAAAGTTTTGGGGTCTTGATTCACAGAAGATAGACTTTTTGATCCTTACAGACCGCAACTCTCAAAACTGAAATAAGCCGAAAAAAAAAACTAAATTTTTTACGTCCAGTTTTCGTACATTGGATACATTTCTCAAAATTTTGACGTTCTCTTCAAAAGAATTTAAATTTAAATCATACTGAGCTGCACAAGATAAATTCTTTTGAAGAGAACGTCAAAATTTTGAGAAATGTATCCAATGTACGAAAACTGGACGCGTACGAATCGCTTTACATAAGCACATCAAGCAACTTAATGAATCTTTGCAACGGCGATTTCGAATCTCCACTTTTTAATTTGTTAAAATGAAACGTTGTCATTGTTTGTTTTAATTTTACTATTTTTTCTATTTGTTATTTATATATCGATGTTTTAATTTATTTACTTTATTAACTTTCTTTTTCTTTTTTAATTTTGTTTAATTCTGTCGTCTTGTTAGAGTTTTTACACCAATTTTCTGTTTTACAAATTTTATAGCTTTAATTTTATTTTTCAAATAACCTTCTTACAAACCACCCTGTTGCAATATTTATTTATTAATAGCTTTACATAATGTTTCGCATTTGTTCATATAGTTTCCGTTTCTATTCGGGAAACCAATACCTTTTGTCATCAAACATTAATGCTCCATAGTTGGAAGCCGAAATGCATTCTGAATAAAATTTACTGAAATAAGTGGAAATTGTGCGTTTTTCTAAAAAAATGTCGTTTTTTCCGGATTATTTCAGTTTCGAGAGTTGCGGTCTATAAGGATCAAAAAGACTATCTTCTGCAAAGGAATTAAGCCCGCTGAAAGAAGTGGAGGGCAAGCCTGGTGGTCATCCCGGGGCGCCTAATTTTTTATTTGGCCGGGATTGAATAAAACAAAAAAAAAATTGCACAAAGCCAAAAGTAAAATACAATATTAACTTCGATTTAGTGGGAAGGAATCCATTCAAACTACAGATGAGCTAAAATGGAGCGAAATAAAATATCGCAAACCAGGAAACAGTTGTGGCCATTTCTTTATAAACGACATAATAAAGCTTTTTAGGTAAACAAAATATAGTTGTAATATTTTATTAAAAAATTTAAAGTTAAAGTTGATATTTTGTATTTTTAAAGATGTGTTCTAAAGTTGCAAAGCCTTTCACGGCTTTGAAGAGCCCACAATTGATACCCTAGGTGATGCTGCAATACTGCATTATTTCACAGCGACACTAACATTTTTAATGGCGGTAGAAGAAAGACTCAAGACATATTAGATCATACCTAGCTCCCATTACTGCCATTAACGTTCCCGGCAAAACAGCTCCTGTTGAGTTATTAATTATCCTTTTAAAGTTACTGCCTTCAAACTGATTCCCGGGTGCTGCATAGACACACAAATCTCTCCAAATAAGTGTCGCACCATGCTCACTAGGCGACCATTTTTTATAGGGTCTCAGGGGAAAACTTTTAGCATCCACTTGTGGTTCATTGCTACTTATCGAGGTCACTGTTTCACCATTAAGCTCCATTTTACTATACGATGCTAGGGCACAAGTTACTCACTAACACAATTTTGTACCAAGGATTAATTTATAACTGTTAATTAATCAATTAACACTCGAGTCCCGACAGTACATGACGAAGTCAACAGCCCGACTGACGACTATCCATAGACCATAGTCTGTGTGGTGTGTGCTCCACCGCGAACTAAACTTTACCTGGAGCTGGAACTAGAGAAGAATGTTCCACCTTTCTTCTGACCCATTCCCCACAGGAAGATCATATTTCAGAAAAGGAAACCTATGAAATGTGGTCGCCGACGTCTTTTTGTTTATTGTAGATTCCCATCTGCAGTGCATTAAACTGTGTCTGCATATGGATGGCGATATACGCGCCGAAAAGATGGGGAAGTCAGTCAATTCATTAAGACATGTGAACTACAAATGAATTCACCACGTTTCTATATGGATTTGCTTCGATTACAGCCTAACATATCGAGTGCGACTCCTACATTGTGGATAAGGTACTCCTCGAACCGAAAGGCACATTTCTATAAATGCAATTTGATATTTTCATTTTTATATTATTACATGAAACATTCGTGTATGTTTCCTCACACTCTTTAGCGTTCGATGATTAAAAGCGAAGAAGTTACATACAAAATAAAAACATTAAGCTGCTGGTGTGGAATTATGTTATTGATATCATCGGGACGGATTACGTATGTTCGGAATTGTGTTAGTTGAGTACTTCCCAGGGGTCTAATGATTGAGGTCGTGTAGGTGTTTGTTGGGTAGGTATAGGAAATAATTAAAGTCTAAGAAATGTCGAAAGAGAATGTACAACGTTGTTTGGTTTTGCTGAATATATACAGTCGGACCACGATAACTCAAATCCCAAGGGACTTACAAATTTCTTCGAGTTATGTATAGGTACTTCGAGTTATCGATATATCGAAGCTTGTAAAAAGTAAACTTCGACTTATCGAGTTTTTCCCGGCAATATCAATAAATGCTTAAATAAAAAGTCAAAATTAAGTGATACCAATTTAATTCACAAAATAAGGAACGCAAACTTTGGTCAATACAAATACGATTTAGTCAAATTTCATATAATACATAACAAAGTGAATATAACGAATAAATTGAGGAGAGATTAAAAGAAATATACAGGGGTTGTAATTATGTTGTAGTACTCGGAGGCAGAAGTTGAATGTTCTAACGTTCCTATCCGTCAGGAATAATGTGCGAGGAGCAGTTGTCAATAAGCAATAATGCTCGCTTATTTTTGGTTTGCAGCTCCTTATCCCAGTCTTTCAGCCATTTTGAAAAAAAAACAACATCCAAGCCTGCTGATTAGCTTCATACAGGACTAGTATGGACTTAACGTTCTTCATGAATCACGGGTTCTTTATTTACCAAGGGTTTTCTTTTTTCTGTTCTAGTTGAATTGACAACAAGTAGAATATTTAGCCTTTCCTTGCTCTGTTTTCCACCAAAGCAGTCCTGTTCCATTGCCATTATAAATGTTCTCTAGTAAAAAATCTTGAATTAAACGAACCTGTAGCTTCCAGTCGTTGAATACAGTCATATCTGTTGCACTTTCGCCAGAAACCGTCCTGAATACTATCGAATTCCTATTTTTGAACCTGCCATTACTGGCCCTGAATTCTGGATGATTCAACTTCGGGCCAAAATGAAGAGCTTTTTCTTTAGTTAGCCCACTTATGCTAACGTTCTCTTTCTTCTACATAGTTTACAAACATTACGAAACATATATCAATGTCTGGAAATTCAGCTTTTTTGGTCCGAAATGAATCGTTTCGGACCGTTCGATCGGGCTCTTAACATAACTTTGCCCTTGTTTTTTAAAATCGTTGACAATGTATTCGCTAGAATTTTGAATTCGGCGGTGATATTAGCTTTCGAACGCGATCCTCGTTTTTTTACATCTTCAATTAAGCGCATTTTATCCGAAAGAGAAAGTCTATTATATTTTCTTGCAGTCATTATAGCAAACTAGACAAATTCACAGGACGATTTTTAAACAACAAGATAAAATTCTCAAATTGAGACACAAGCAATGGCGCCAAGCACAAACTGAAAGATGACAATTTCCTTTCGTAAACCGCATGCATTTTGCACGGAATTTCCAACGTTGAATTTTCTCGACTAGCGGAAACTCTCTCTCCTCTTCATTACCGTAACTCCTAGTGGAGCATGGTGCATTGATGACTACCGTGTGTAGTCATCAACGTTACAAAGACAACTGAATTCGGAGTGCGATACGGTTGTCAGCCATACCACTTCCTAGTCGCATTGTTAGTTTATTATTCTACGATAAGAATATTTCTTATCATCTTCTTCTGAATAATAAACTTGCGACGCCACGAGTCGTGCCGAGTTTGGAAACTCGTTTCTCTATGAGTGTCTATTTCACAGAGTGGCGACCGAGCGATCACGGCCACAGAGCACGACGGAAACTCTACAAATATTAAAATTCTAGTTGTAAAGGGCGCCACATACTTCGCGATTTATTGCTGAATCGATTGCCCAATCGATAGCCCACAATCGATCTGCCGCCCGTACAGCACACACACTGGTCAATTTATCGGGCAATCTAAAATTGACAGTCTCCACAAGACACAACACAAAATAGCGAAAATTATACCACTTTTGGCGATGGAAGATGAACATCATCCATTGGTACTTTTGATGGAGAATGACCGCCACAACCACAGCATGAAGAACGACCACAGGTTTATGACAAAAAATCAGCAACTGAGAACACATCATGATTGTCATGAAAGCTTGTACGGAAAATTGCATTGGCACACGTCAAATCAAAAAATTGAATCCGATGGTCCCATTAACCTTCCGATTTATCTCGCAATCAAAAAATCTGGCCGATTGATCGGAGGGTCTGTGGGGCTTCTTTGCTCGATAAACTGCCTAATGTATGTGCTGTACGGGCGGCAGATCGATTGTGGCCAATCGATTGCCCAACCGATCGGCCGAGAAATCGTCAGGTTTGTGGCGCCCTTAAGAATTTCCTCTATTTTGTTGTTTCCTTTCGTTTGTAAGTTGGCATTCTCTTTCGTTTTCTAGAGGCTTAAATGCATTCAATGTTAAAATGTAAAATTCTTCCAGTAGTAAGGGCTTGTAGTCTGGCTGGTCTAGCGGTTAGTGCGCGCACCTTCGGTGCACTGGGTCATTAGTTCGAATCTCACCGTGGTTCATGGTGTTTCTCGAACTCACGAGCTTGTGACAGACTATGATCTCACTCAGATGTTAAACGAGTACCCATTTGATGCTGATCTCATTACCTCAACAAAAAGGAGATAAGATCTTGGAAATAGGATGTCACTAACACATCCTGCGGCCTTAGTCCAATGTTGGATTGTCACGCCTGTTATTTTTTATTTAGTAAGGGCTCTAAAACAATTAAAATTCGAGTTGTGGAGGTTTTCTGTTTTTCCTTGTTTTTATGTTGAATTGGCTTTGTACTTCGAGTTATAGAGGCTTACAAACCATTTTCTTCGAGAAACAAAGGCTTATGCCTATTTATTTGCCCGAGTTTGTATTCGAGTTATGTATACATTCAATCGAATTATCGAGTTTCGAATGCCGAGATTTACATAGAAAATTCGTGGGACTGGAAGAGTTCTTCGAGATATTGAGGAATTCGACTAGTTGAGGTTCAAGTTATCGAGTCTCGACTGTACATTTAAGGTTTGTGTCCAATAACACGTTAATAAGGATTAGCTTCTGTTCTTTCAGCTGCCGCAAGCCTTTCGTTCTTATGCTACCAATTAAGTTAAACCCATTCTAATTGAATTTTAAAACTTTCTTTATTATTCTGAAATATTTTATATAAATAATAACTACATCAATTTATCCAATAAATAATTAATTTCTCTATGGCATGGCCGTTCGATTTATCTGTAAAAGCTCTAAGAATATCTTGAGTTTTCCAGCTTTTGTTCCCAGGGGACTTCGTTTAATTTTTCTTATGTTTATTTCACGTGAATTAAACACACTCCGGCACAAAATAAAAAAGTCTAGGCGTCCGTCTACAGCTCTATTCCACATTGCATAATTTATATGGGAGGCAAATATTCACCGCGTGATTACGGAGGAGGTGCTCTTGTAAAAGGGTTTAGTTTAAAATAGTACTCTAAATTATCACTTAGCGTCTTTGATACCCAGCTTCTTTCGACTTTTCATCTAAATAATTTTGTGTGGTCGTCTACCCGTTGCGCACTTGTAAAGTTTTAGACAAAAGTAAATTATTGAAAATTTAGAGTTGTTGTCAATGACACAGGTGAGAATTTTTTGCTTTTCATAATATAATTGAATTTTGTTAAAAAGTGCACCAATAAGTTTTCGATTTTGTTTTCTAGATTTTCGTGATGTTTTCTACAAAGTTGTCGAATTGCCACAATATTTTCATTTTGTTTTTAGATTCGGTATAATTACATGATAATAAATTCACTATGGTGTATTGAATTCATTTTTTATATGGCTGGTTGGTTGTGCTATATGTACCTTATTTCTGTAATGTCAGCATGAATTGCATTGTTTTAATACTTTATCTAAACTGTAATGAGTATTCTGATCTGAATTATTATTTTCTTTAATTTATACATACTTATAAACTTACGCATAACGGATACTTCCATCTTTTTCTCTTTTGTGTGTGTGTGTGTTTTCTTTTTTCGTTTTTGGATTTTTTTTTGTTAAATTCATTCTACGTTTAAAAAAATAATTTATTAATACAAAAGGCAGTCAGTATGTCCCAGCAACTAGAAGAATTGAAAAATGTTCGTTACACGTTGCATTTATTTGCTTTTCAAGAAATTTTACAAATTTATTTATATTTGCTCTTTTTTTGTTTGTCATTTTTTATAATTTTTTCTTTTTTAATATAAGTAAACAATATATGTATACGTGATTCTTTAATAAATACATAACTACAATATTTTGAAAACAATAAAAATGAAATGTCGCATTTTGGTTGGTGTCTTGTGGTTTATCTAGTGCTGCGAAAATTGCAATAACATTTAATATATAGATTTTGTCTATCTTTCTTTTTAAATATGATTGTTATATCGACACGATCTCTATGAAAATCCTTTGTAGTGGACGAAAAAGAATATTAAAAAAATTGCGTAAGCTGTTGGAAATGTTATCCTAGCAATCACGTCAATGGTCTTTGCTACCCGAATTGGATGGGGCGGTTCCTTTTTTCGTACTTGGACGAAACATGTCTGCAAGATAAGATATTAATAAAAAATGATTTAGAACTAAATTTATTTATTTATTTATTTCACCAAATCAAGGTTTGACAATAGTAATTACATTTTATATAAAGATAGGGAAACTAGAATATAGTGAGGGACTTAACCAAATTTTGCTTAAATGTAAGTTTGGAAATACCTGAGGAATAATGGACACTAACAGAGTTAAAATTACGACAACATCTGTTTATGGGTTCATTGTAGCCATAAACGGTAAGGTGTTGATCCTCCTTCAGGAGAGATGTATGTCTAGTACGTCTAATTTGATCGTTGAAAACTATTTTGTTGGATAGAAAATCCACATTAACTGGACCATCAATTACATCGAAAGTAAAACATGGACTAAGAAGCGTTCTTCTTGAAGAGAGTGACATTAAATTTAAAATACCTAATCTGTATTCGTATGAGGGAAGATTACGGAAATCGGCAGGATCATATAGATTTCTTAGAGCAAAAAGGAGAAATTGTTTTTGAATGGACTCAAATCTGTTGCAATGCATTCATACACCGGATTCCAAAAAACACAAGCATATTCAAGAAGGGGTCGGACTACTGTGGTAACAAAGATTTCGTAACCCAAAGATTCTCAAATTCTCTCGCTCGCCTTTTAATGAAGCCGAGTTGCTTGTTAGCAGTAGACAGTACCATACCATATTGCAAATTGAAACGTAGTTTGTTGTCCAAAACAAGGCCAAGGTCTTTTATGTGGTCAACTCGGTTAAGTGCAACGTTATTTAGATTATAGAAGTTGGTTATAATAAGGCTCTTACGGGAAAAAACTTATTATTTGGTACTTGTTAACATTGAGATATAAATAATTTTGATTGCACCATTCCTCGAGGGATTTAAGCTTGAGTTGAAGAAATGCAGCGTCAGAATGGGATTGAATTATGTGGTACAATTTTAGGTCATCAGCATAGAGTAGGTGGGGTATATCGGATAATAAATGTGATAGGTCTGAAATGAAGATATTAAAGAGTAGAGGACCCAAATGACTGCCTTGTGCTACTCCAGAGGATACAGATATATTTTTAGATAAATAATATCTAGAATTTAACAAATTGAGTTCGATTAAGAAGATATGAGCGGAGCCAACTAAGAAGAGACCCAGTTACCCCGAATTTATGCAATTTCTTAATTAGGATTAGGTGATCCACTCTATCAAAGGCTTGTCTGAAATCTGTATAAGCTGCATCAATCTGATTCCCCTTTTCCATTTCACAAAAGACCTCTGATACCAGGATTATTATATTGGTTGTGGTCGATCTGCCTTTCGAAAACCATGTTGCTGTTCATTAAGAAGAGGTTCAGCGACAACGGTCAGCTTATCGCAAACCAATTTCTCAAATAGCTTAGGATAGAATGGCTATGCCCGATAATGGTCGACTATTCGTTTGTCCCCGCTCTTATGAGTTGGTGTAACATGGGAAAATTTCCAATACTAAGGAAATTCGCCTGATCGTAGGGATTTATTAAATATAAAATGTAGAGGAATGAAAAATTGATTTAAACATTCCTTAACAAAGACGGGAGGAATTAAGTCAGGGCCAGGTCCTTTGTCTACACTTAGCTCTCCAATTGCTTTAGATAGTTCCTCCATTGTTATTGTAATTTCGCTTATAAGACTTATTTATTGATGGTCAGTCAGGGGCAATGAGGAACTCGAGTTTCCCAATGAGCAGAAACTGTTTTGAAAATGGTCAGCGAAAAAGTTGCAAATTTCTTGGGGGCAAGAGGAGAAAACGGAGCCGCTGGACATGGAAACCGGGAAACCAGCAGTTTTACGTTTCATGTTAACAAAGTTAAAGAATTTTTTCGGGTCATCGATAATAATTCTCTCACTCATTATATTGACATACATTTCATATGCGTCACGGGATTTCAAGATTTAGGGGTCCAATAGCCACATGAAAGATTTCGAACCATAAAAACGGCACAACTGTGAAAAACAACACTCCGTCGTAGATATTTTCTGTAGACAAAAGGAGATATACACTTTTCGAAGTCAAAACAAATTCTAAATTTATTGTTCCTATTTCACCAGGTCCCTTAGATAAGCAAATTTAATATTGTTCTAAAATCTTTGAAAGTTAATGAGACAATCCGGATCCTAAAATGGCATGGCTGCGCTATTTGCTGTAACTGTAGCCGCGGTTTGTAAAGGGACCCACCATTTTCCTTGCCAAGTGGGCAAAAAGATGCTTTAGGTCCCTTTGCAAATAAACTTCTTATCTTAAACATTTTTGGTGATAGTACCTTTTCTAAACTTTCGGACTAAATTCCAATCCACATTGTCATGAACTGTCAAACACGAAAAAAATAGTTTAAGAGTGGTACTAAACTTAGTTCAAACTAGTTAGTACATTTCGTTGAAGACTAAAATATTTGATCATGCTTGCGGTATATACACGGTCATTAGGGCTGTGGCCACATTTGGTTTGGAAAGAGTCTTGCCAAGATTGCTGTATTGTTAGCAAATTACAAACTTATGCCGCCCACACACGAAGCGTCCGAATCGATTTTTTTGATTCTTCGTTCTGGCAAATTCATACATTTTCTTCGATTTTGACAGAACGAAAATTAAAAAAATGGATTCGGATTGACCGTGTGTGTGCGGAATTGGGGTAGATAGGGCGCTCTTCTTCAAATCATAGGTTCGCTTGATCAAATACCATTGTAGGCGCAAGGAATGCTTAAATATCCCCAACACCTATAGAGGTCAATGCTGCGCATTGAAATCATTAATTTAATAAACAATTCTTAGGTTGCTGGCGGCTTTCCTGGCACATCTACGGAGTGGAGTCCGAGCGATTGAACGGTGGCTTATCCTGGTTGCGATTTTTTTGGGGGAGGGTATGAACTCCTCCATGGTTATATTAGTGATGACATGCCGGTCCCCTGGGATCTTAGCGCCATTTTATTGGATTTTATGGACATATTATGGGAAAAACTTTATTTGGAAATCTTTGAAGAATCCTTTAGTATGCATTTTCGTTTAGAGGATGATTGAGGAATCGGATGGAGCACTGAGATTTTTCCATCGTTTTGTGAAAAATTATTATCATTTTTTTCCACGGTTGACCTTTGTCAGCTATAGAGGCTTGATATTTTTACCATTTTCGATGCTCTGTAAAAATCTGCCAAATTTTGAAATTTTCGGCTCCAAGTTATTGGCAATTTTCGATTAGAAAGCACAAAAATGCGAATAGGTAGGACTTTAAATTTAGAGCAAACTACAAAATGCCAATTCGGAAAGATCGGTCAAAGTGTTCCCGAGTTATCGAAAATGAACGATTGCCAAACATAAAAGCGCGACTATCGAGCGAGAGCGGGTCATCAGTCACAGTCATTTTTCAAGCAAAGTGATAGATTGTCAGTCAATCAATTAACAATCTTTCAACTTGTATAGAAAGTAACTGTGACTGATGACTGAAAAGTGTGGATCTACCCTTGAAGAGTGTTTTCGATTGATTTCTTCTCTTCACTCTGCTTTTTTCTCAGTGTAGGGGGGCCCACTCAAGAAGTTGGCGGGAGGGCCCCGAGTGAAGTTGTTCCGCCACTGGTAGGAACCCTTGTGTTCCTTGCAATGTATTTATTATAGATACATTGGGCTGCTACGCTAAAACTATAAATCGCAAAAAAAAAATTTAAAATTCGTTTCCACTGTAAGCTCTTCATATCAGTGGCGTAACGTAACTTACGGTGTTCCATGTGTTTGACGGAAAAGGCCTTATTCTTTTTTAGTCGCTGGAACGAAAATCCTGATAAGAAGTTCTACAACAGTAAATAACCATTTGCTGATTGATTCCATTGACAGGACCGTTTTGGCCGATTTGCCACCAAAAATTTTCAATTTACCCTTAGAACATGATTGCTTATGAAATTGAGATCAATAGTGCATCCGGTGCAACCACGAGTGACAGTGGCGGCTCGTGGCGTACAGAGCAGGGGGGGGGGGCACCAACTTTGTATAAATCCCAGTTTTATGCGCATATATCCATTTTGTACGATTCTGGAAATAGGCATTAGTTATTTTTATCTTAGATGAAATAAAAAATAGTTTTAAATTCAAATGAATCGCGGTCTTGGATGGTTTTACGGTTTTTTGATGGATGTACAATATCAGTAAAACCAATTTCGTTCAATTTGCTTGTTATAAATACGTTTCTTTTTACTATTTTCAGTCTCGATGTCGATCAAAATGCATTTATTTGTTTTTTTACAAACTAAATTACTTTTTGAAAATCAAAAGTTTTAAAAATTAAATTTTATCCCAACCAAGTTTGAATCGACTTTTTTTGAATAAATCTTGTTGAAAATGAAAAAGGTTTTTTAAAATAATATTTATATATTTTTTTTTAGTTCGCACAGATAAAAAACGTTTTTCTTTTTTAACAAGACTGAATCTAAAAGGTGAATTTAGACTTGGTTGAGATGTCATTTATTTTGTAAATAATAAATAAATGCAATTTGATCGACATCGAGACTAACAGTAGTAAGAAGAAACGTATTTATAGCAAGTTGAACGACATAAGTTGTACCAATATTGGGTTAAAGGTGCAATGTTATGCAATTTTTGGTGTTTTGGGCTATATCTCGAAAACGGTGGGTCGCAGAGAAACAAGTTGTGAGTAAGCATTAAAACTTTCTAAATATCCTATTTATTTGCCCATACTTGCATTGCAAAACTCCTAACGGTTCTTCCGATATTGGTTAATAAAACTCGAAAAAAATTTTTTTGCATTCTATATAGTGTCTCATCGATTTGTTTTTCCAAGAACTTTTGTACGGCAACGAAGTAATATTCTATATTCATCAGAATGAAGACAACCATTGTGGAAAATCGGGAGGGGGTGACGGTTTCTTATTTCACGGATCTATAAGGGATGGTTCCGAGTAAAACATACTAAAAGCTCGCGGTCATGAGGTGTGCGTGTGTTAGGATTCATTTTTGCAGGTTTTCGACTTAATCTCGGAAATAGCTCGGAAGCGGTGAGTCGTCCTGAGAGTATTTGTATGGCAGTATTAAAGCACATTAAATTTCCAAAAACTTATTTGAACATACAAATTTACATATGTGAAGTTAGTTTAAGATTGGTTCATAAACAAAAAAGTTTTTCTTAGAAGAACTTAAATTGGGGAGCTAGGTTTGTATGGCAGCCGCAGCCCCATGATCCAATTTGGGTGATTAAAACATACAACAAAAGCAACGAAATAAGCATGTGCGAAAAATGTTAGCTCTGTAGCTTTCGTATCGGTCGCGAAAAACGCGCTGCAACAGACGGACAGACAGACAGACGGAAATCGCCCAATCGACTCACCAAGTCATTTTCTCAGTACCGTATAGCCCCATGGTGCCGTTTATATGCAATTTCGAGTCAACGTTACATTGCATATTATTTCGGAGTGTATATAATGCTGCAAGCACTATATATTTCCTATTCGCACATGGACGAAAAATTTAGACTACGCCGAGATTCGATCTCTAGCCCTGTAGATTACTAGCATCATAG
This sequence comes from Microchrysa polita, assembly GCA_949715475.1. Taxonomy (NCBI): domain Eukaryota; kingdom Metazoa; phylum Arthropoda; class Insecta; order Diptera; family Stratiomyidae; genus Microchrysa; species Microchrysa polita. The sequence goes on along the minus strand of OX454416.1, from coordinate 110,725,831 downwards.
AGTGCGACTCAACCAAGTGAGCCATAGAGTCAGTCACCAAGTCATGCTGATCAAATATGTATCCTTTTTATATGGTCGGAGATGCTTCCTCCAACACCTTACAAACTTCATGACTAAGTTACTATGCTCTTTCACTCTATGAGCGAAGGGTATAAAAAGATTCTAGAACTGAGATTATGTTAGTTGCGCCCACTGACGTCAATCTGTAGGCCAGGGGTTGTTAACCTTTTGGTCATGGGGGACCACTTGGTAAACCATTTGATTGTCGCGGACCACCATTCTGGCAAAATGAAAATTTTATTTAGTTATCCTCTATACATGTCCCCAAAGACTTCTTTCTTTTGATAACCAATGTCCCTAAGATAAGAATATGCACCCTCATTTTAGACCTTAAATCGGTTTATAGGTAGATAAGTTTATGCTAGTTTGCTATTTTTTTTTTTTTTTAGGCTTTAAAAGTTAACATTTCAAAACTTCATCAGAAGAGGCTGGCTGTCTTGGGAAGTGACCGAGCATGCAATGTTTAACTCATAGTAAAAAGTGTCTGAACTTTCATTTTCATTTAATTTTTAATTTTTTTTTACTTAGTAAAAAAAAGCTTTTTTCTGTGGAGAAAGCTCGCTTGAAGCTATTTCTGCATTGACGGCGCCAAGTGAATTACTACCCGCGGGACCCACCAAATCGTAAACGCCAACCTTGTCCCCAGACTACTGCTCTAAGCTTCAGCAAGCGCATATCGCTGCTCGCTCGTTGATGAACCGTTTCGCTGGTCGAACCTGCATGGTTTTACAGACATTTACTCAGTTCTCTAGGACATCTTTAAATGTCCAGCATCTTCTATTAAAAAAAAATATTTCCTTATTCCTTAACATTTTTATACCCTTCGCTTTCTAAGCGAAAAGCAATGGAGCACTATACTCCGTCTGTTGCAGCGCATTTTCTTCAGCCGTTATAAAAGCTATTGCGCTGAAATTGTGTACACATGCTTATTTCTGTTGCAGGCTGTTTGTATGTTTTTGCACTAAAATCGGACGATGGGGTCTTGGAGCTGCCATACAAACCACAACTCCCAAAACCTTTTTTTTTCTAAGAAAAACTGATTTATTTATCAACGAATATCTATTAAATCCTAGACAAAAATGTTCCTATCAAATCCACGAAATATACATATTCCAAAAAAAATGAATTAGCCCATGGGGCGTGGGGTGCGACACAAACCCAACCCACACAATGAGGTTGTGCTAAGAAAACCAAACAAAACCTCACACAAATGTATTTTTATTGATGCCACAAAATATATGTAAATGGATGAAATCGGACCATGGGGTCATGAGGCTGCCATACAAACGCATCCCCCTAAATTAGGCTCTTCTAAGAAATTTTTTTTTATTTGTTCACTAATCGTAATCAAGCCTTACATAGAAACCACAAAACACATGCAAAAAGAAGTAGAATTCAATCCCAAATAAAGTTTTCTGGGAAAAATCTTTTAATCTGTGCACCTCTTCCTACCAAACTTTACACAAATATCGTCCTACCGACGGTCACGGAAACTATGGAAAAAGGGAGGGGGCATAGAAACACCAACCACAAAGCAAGTTACAAGAGTTAGGTAGAATGGAAGGAATCGGAATACAAGTCATATGATCGCCCGAGAAACTATTAGCCCCAAAGAAAGTAAGGGGTATCCAAATTTCGCCCGCGCAAGAAATTAGCCTTGGTCCCGTTGCTTTTATAACGACCTGAGCTCATGATACTTTTGACTACATAATTTTGAAAACCTCATAATACATAATATGTGACTCAGCAAAGTTGGTTAAATTTTTAGAGAACGCAAATATCCATCTATATCGACAATTTTTTGTGGTTATACAGTGTGTGTTAATGCAATAGTTTCTTTACACCATGTATCAACGACTCATTCAAAGTGATGGCCTAATAAGCTTCAACCACGAAATATACATAAAAAGGATTGTAACTATCTTTGAAACAATAAAAGTAGAATTATTAAGGTTACTCGCGTAACTCTTTCGTTTTTTCATACAGTATCTTGTTTCTGCTTCTCGTTTAGAGGAAATAGGATGCGCTTTTATACTCTTCGGTGGTCAATCAATTCAAATTCATTCAAAACAGTAATCAGCTATGTACATGACACTTTTTGTGTGCTATAAAATTCAAGGAATTATGTAAGCATTTTGTGGCTTTGGTTTGTAGGCCAGGACCCGTCTGAACTCGCTGGAAAATCCTTCAAATCGTACAATACCTGTAATTTAAAATCTTTAAATCATCTCGCCGGAAGACATAAATCTTCTTTACAGTAACCATGAAGAAGATTTGAAATTCTTTTTTTTTTTAATTTTACCTAAACATTTATTACTATACTCACCTCTGTAGCACATCCGTTGTTTGCAGCATGCGTGCACGGACTGGTACCTCCTCCGCAACTTGTACAAGCTACGATTTCATTGGGTCCGCTCGTGTCCCTTTTCTTTTCACCCTGAAATTACGCAAATACTTAGTACGATAGTAATACTCATTCTGATTTCGATACATCGAAAGCGACATCGAATTTATGGTAGTAGATAATAGAATTTGGAAATAAATATATAAATTGCATCCAACTTACCGGCTAATCGTTTCAAGCAGCATTAAAAAGGAAATGGCTCAAGTTAATAAGGATATAATTTTTGGGGGAATACTGAAAATTAAATATAATATGGTGATGTATTGATTTAAGTAAGTAGTAGGTGAAAAATCATAAACGTTGCATGTATTTATGTAAATTTAAGCTGTAAGCCATTTGGCCTGGTGCGTACGCATTTCTTTATGAACCAAAAGGCTATAAAATGTTGGCAAATATAGGCTACTGCTCTACTGTATATGCCTACAAATTGTCGATTGCAAAGAAAAGCAAAACTGATTTTTTTTTTGTTTCGTGACATATTATCCTGAGAATCCTGTATCTCGATGCGAATAATGTGACAATACTTATATAGGTTGAGGCAATTTCATATGCATTATTGATACGTGCGAGAATAATCATATAATTATGTACATAAGTGACTTTTTATTGAGATACAATAGTCACTTTAGATTTTACTCGCAAAAAGCGTTTTATAAATGTTTAAGTTGAACGACGTAATTTTAATGGTACGTTAAAGCTCTGATTTTTCCTTTAATACGGAAGAAGGAAGCGAACATATTTCATAAGGGTGCTGTACATATGATAAACAGTTGCTCAGTTATATTCAGTGAAACCATTATTTTAAGTAATAGCAAAAATGTTAAATTTATAAATTCGTAAGTTAGTAGGGAAAAACTCCACAATACCATTAGAATCTACTAACAAGGTTATCTGCAAGGAAATCATGGATACATAGCCATTCCATAGATGGTTTTCGTTTTGTTGCCTTTTTCAGGAGAAGTGTTAGAAAATAATACAATTTTACCCGATATAAAATACTTTTCGTTTTACTACGAACCAAACATTTTCTTCATCCAAAAAAAAATATATCCAAGATCTCCAACGTTAAAATTAAGAAAACGAAAAAAATAAACTTACAGAATCCGAACAAAGATTCTTCAATTCTACCATTTCGGGCTCATCTACGATATCCTTAACCGCCAAGGCATCAATATCGATAGCTGTCGCTCGACTTGTTTTTCGTCTTGGAGGTTTGACGGGAAGTTGCTTCACGGAAGCCTCTCCCTTCTCACTGTGATATTCAATATTCACAGAAGAGCTGCCCTTCTCTTGACTAATTGTAACAGCAGATCCAGAAGACGGGCCCCTCTCTTCCAATTTATCATCTACGGAAGTGCATTCGGCAGACAATAGATTTGGATCTGTTTTAGGAAGCTGTTCAGATGTGGATGCTTTCGCCTTATCCGATGATGAGACGGCTGCCAAAAATTCTTGTTCGATCAATTCCTATTATCGTAATATTTGCATTAGTATAAAACGGACATGTGAGATTACAAGTCAATATTATCTCAATGTTAACAACAACATTCTATTAAAAAAACTGGAAAAATACCAAAACATCCCTACGAACAATTAATGGTGGTATGGTACTCAAAAATCCGTAAGAATTCAACTTTGTTGTTAGTATACGGTCTACATTTACGAAGTATAGTACAGTGCATCTTTCGAAGGATTTCATTTTAAAACACAATTCAAGTTGTCCATTTCTACCATGAGAATAGGTTTAGATGCGGTTGGGGCAACCTCTGGGGGAAGAAACAGTTCGGGGGATAATCATGATAAAATCAACTACGGTCTATAGAGGCGTGTACCATGTGATATGAGTATGTACGAGTATGATAACCTACAACAAATGAGAATGGAACGGAATAAAGTGTCAGTGATTAAAGTGTATTTCGTTTTTGGCATATTTCATCAAAATCTAAATAAGTAATACAGCGCAAAAATATGGTTACGTTTCAATTCGTATTGAACATGTAACGAAACGGTTCTAATGTTTTGAACGCAAGCAAAAAAGATCGACAGATCAACGTTAAAGCAGATAATTTCGATTGGTTAGTTGCACATAAATAATTAACTCCCAAAAAAGTAATAATTTAATCAATTTAAGCTAAAGTGTGAATAATAACGAACTAGTATATAAATTTGTAGTTTAAGGTACAGTTCCGGTTAGTAAACTTTCATAATAAAGTTTCAAATTTGTTAAGGTTGCGGCATGCGAAAAATTCGTATCAGATAACAGCGCTAGCTAAGTTTGATTGTTTTAGAAAGCATAAGGAAACTAGTGATAGCTTACCAAAGGACTTGCAAGAATGATTCCGATCCTGCTTAGAACGGCTGGAAGGCGCTGGAAAAGTCATATTACAATAATTGGTTCAAACAAAAATACACTTTGAGAATGTGATCAATGTGTTTAATGTATTACGCAAAATGAGATGTGGTTAAGATATACGCGGTTAGGGTATGGTGAATAAAGCTAATATGAGTCCAAGATGAGACAATTATTATCAATAAGAAAATATTGAATCATATTTGAATATGTCAACATTATCAATTATATTCAAGGACGTAACAGAGCCAACCAGCCGTAAGTATTTTGGAAAGCCCAAATTGTCGAGCGACCACGGGATGATTGTTGATAGTTAGATTGAGCTTAGTTTTATTTATGGCAAATTTTGTAAATTTGTAAATCAAATTGTGTAAAATTATCAAAAATAATGTAATTAACGTGTTCGATTGTCTTATGTGTTAATAAAATGCAGGCATAACGTTTTAAATAAACAGATTAATATTTATCGCATCGGAACGGTTAAATATTCTTAAAAAGCGAAATTTCGCATCTTTTCCGAAGCTTTTTGCAGCCTTGTTCTCCTCCAGACCAGAAAAGATTCTTTACAGTTACAAGTCTATAGTAAGTAAAGATATTGACAAAGTCGTAGTTTTTTTTTTTATTTGGGGGAATCAGGGAATTCGAATTATGTATCAGGGATTCGAGGAATTCGTGAGTATGCAGCTCAAGGATCACGTTATCTGCTTCAAACCCATACGCGAGCAGCTTTGTGCGATCCGTCTCAAGACCCGTTTCGCTAATCTCTGGCTCATTAATGCACATGCCCCTACAGAAGTAAGAGAAGACGCGATTAAGGACGAGTTCTATAACTACCTAGAAACACTCTTCGACCCACTTCCATCAAACGCCGTCAAGCTGCTGCTGGATGACTTTAACGCCAAACTCGGAAACGAAAGCTGGCACAGGGGAACTACTGGAGATCATAGCCTCAACGTTGAAAACCACAAGAATGGTCAGCGACTTATCGACTTCGCGAGTGGCAGCTCTAAGCTCTACATGTTTTCCTCATCGATGCATCCATCCATAAGCAGACCTGGAAATTTTCAAATGGATACACCGTCAACCAGATCGACCAAGTACTTATCAGCAAAATATGGGCCTCGAATGTCTTAGACGTCCGATCCTATCGAGGAGCCAACTGCAACTCCGATCACTATTTGGTGAAGACGACCTACAGGTGCACCTAACGAGAATTAACCCAGCCAAGATCTTCGAGGTTGACAATTTGCGGCCAAAGCCCGACTTCGGGCTATCGTGCCACATTGATGATGATTACGAATTCGACATATATATAAAAATCACTTTATAGAATATTCCTTTCATTCTTGGTCAGTCATTTTTTCTGGTAATCACTTTTTCCGAGACATAGTCAAAAATTAAAAAAAAAATGTGAGCTTAAGTAAGTGTTTTTTAGATTGAAACTTTGGAGCCGTTTTAAAGTTGACACGCTCGTTTGAATACGATATCAGAAAATGGTGGATTTCACAACCGGATTGGAAGTAACCTACGTCACGAGTCACGAGAAGAGGACCAAAAAGTGAAATATTTAGACACTGTCATTAGCTCATAAACGTTGATCGCCTACAAATACAATTTTTTGGGTTGGTATAATCGCCGCCAACATTTTAATAAAACGTATTATTGATAATTAGTAAATGTCAGACACTCTTCTTTAGGAAAATAATAAAAATTTCACATTTGACAAAAAAGACTTCCGATGAATCATGCAATACAAGGCTGATAGCTTCCTTTTTTATTAAAGCAAAGCAGTGCTCGCTTTATGCTCTATGGTAATCTAAGGTGACCAGATCCTGGAGGGACAAATGCTGTACACAGTGTTGACCATAACAGCAAAATAGCACACCCCCGCCCCTCCCCATTCGTATAATGACGAAAATAGATCTGAGTTCTCCAGAGAATCGTCGCTTGGTTTTCGCTCCTCATGGTGTTGGAGCAATGCAATCTCGAGTTACTTGTACCTCTTTGTGGAAAATTACTATCGTCCAGTATTCCAAAATAAATGATGTCCAAAAAAGAACACAGAATAATCGATCGACTTTTTTATAAATTTCATATTATCTTTATAGTTGAGTTTTCCAAACCGCAGCTGTCTGCGGACCAGTTTGAAATTTAATAACTATACAGACCACAACCAAATTCAATGGTGGTTCACTTAAATAGTTTCACAAAAATGTGAGTTTTAACCGCCACTTGTACTGTGTCGACTTTTTGTTATTTAAGTATGTATATAGACTACAATTTTGATTGGGTAGTATTACGTTTAATGCGTTTCTTAGTACTCCATTTAGATTAATTATTTTCCTTAGATACTAATAAATAAATTTCCGAAAACTATTTGAAATTTATAGCAACATGTTAGGAAAAAGGACCAAAATAGATGGGTGGCCTCTCAGGCCGGGTGCGCCTTGTTTTGATTAATGGTGCGCCCGACAGAGGAGTGCCCATTCCTTACAATACATATTACTCTTCAAGTTTTGCGCCAGAATCGAATACTGTAGTCAGTCAGCAGGATTCTGTTTAGGCTTTTTTAGATTTTGTGTCTCGCTGCCTCCAGACTCTGGTCAATAAAGACAACATTTACTTTTAAGGATTTGATTTGTTTACTCTCAATTTGGTCTGCAGTTTGGGATTGATTTTTTCTGAAATTCAGGATATCATATTTTCCCACAATTTTGGATTTCTCGTGGAGAGTTATTATTTTTCTGTGAGTAGTGACCAGACATCGCGTGGAGAGTTATTATTTTTCTGTGAGCAGTGACCAGACCTCACATATGAGCCCGCGGTTGGGAAACAAATGTTGATAATAAATATATCTGAATCGAAGCAGAGAAGACTTGAATCTCTTTTGGTAGACTAATAAAATAAATTTAAATACCGTTTTAATACGGGCAATACTAAGCATGGGTTGCACCTAAGGGTTCTTAACTTTGATAGGTAAATTGTAGGAGGTGCTGTCTCCTCCTGTAAAGGCTGTCCTTATGTGACCAGGTTGGAGGTTCCACAGTCTCTAATAAGAAAAATGTCAGGCTTATCATAATTTGCGATCCAAAATTAATTCAAGTACGTGTCCATAATGCTTGTCAGAGATTGGGTTGTCAAAAATGCTGTACATTTTGCTGTACGCTTCACAATGCTGTACGATAGGTCTAAATGCTGTACTGTACAGCGAAATGCTGTACGTATGGTCAGCTTATGGTAATCAAATTTGTCGGCTAGATTTAACTCGGATCTGATTCGCGCTACACTAGCTACAGTCACATTTGGCGAGCTACTAGTACTAGTAAAGTTGCATTCGAGAAATCACCATAGGCGACGACACGTAATAAACAACGAAAACAGTGTCATGTAAATGGGTGACTATGCGTTGTTACGACGTCGTCGCCGAAAGTGTGATGCAACTAGACGCGCAACTTGTCACCCTATATACAGGAGTTAGTTGCAAACGTGAAATTACTACGGTGACGACGTCGTAAACAATCAACAAACTGTTGTGCAATTTGACTAGTAGCTAGTCAACAGACACATTTCCTAGATACTAGTGGAATAGGACATGTTCAATTCGACTAGCACCCACCCAGCGAGTGAATATACGCTACAATTATTTTTCGGTGGATTTCGAATTAACTGCTCAACCGATCGACACGAAATTCAGTGTGAATGTGTAAAATGGTAGGGTATTTGCTACGAATCCCTTCGAGATTACGAAATGGTAACAGGGTGTCCGAGACGAGGTGCGAAAGTCGATTATTCTATTTGTCATCGGAAAAGGGTGTATCGGCTCGTATATCGACATGAAATTCAGTGTAAATTTGTAGAATGCTAGGCTATTTGCTACAAACACCTTTGAGATTACGAAATATCAACAGGGTGTCCTAAAAAAGGTGCAAAAGCTGATTATAATCGGGAATAAATTTTGTTTGAATGTGTAGAATGGTAGGGTATTTGCTACGAATGCCTTCGAGATTACGAAATGGTAACAGGGTGTCCGAGACGAGGTGCGAAAGTCGATTATTCTATTTGTCATCGGAAAAGGGTGTATCGGCTCGTATATCGACATGAAATTCAGTGTAAAATATGTAGAATGGTAGGCTTTTTGCTATAAACACTTTTGAGATTACGAAATATCAACAGGGTGTCCTAAAAAAGGTGCAAAAGCTGATTATAATCGGGAATAAATTTTGTTTGAATGTGTAGAATGGTAGGGTATTTGGCTATTTGCTACGAATGCCTTCGAGATTACGAAATGGTAACAGGGTGTTCGAGACGAGGTGCGAAAGTCGATTATTCTATTTGTCATCGGAAAAGGGTGTATCGGCTCGTATATCGACATGAAATTCAGTGTAAATTTGCAGAATGGTAGGCTATTTGCTACAAACACCTTTGAGATTACGAAATATCAACAGGGTGTCCTAACAAAGGTGCAAAAGCTGATTATAATCGGGAATAAATTTAGTGTGAATATGTTAAATGATAGGGTATTTGCTACGAATACCTTTGAAGTAAGGAAATATTATCAGGGTGTCCCAAAGGAGGTACAAAAGTAGATAATTTTATTTGTCATCGGAAAAAGGTGTACCGGCTCGTATATCGACATGAAATTCAGTGTAAATATGTAGAATGGTAGGATATTTGCTACATATACCTTTGAGATTGGGAATTGGAACAGGGTGTCCTAAACGAGGTGCAAAAGTAGATAATAATCGGCAATAAATTTAGTATGAATGTGTAGAATGGTAGGATATTTGCTACGAATGCCTTTGTAGTCGGGAAATGTTATCAGGGTCTCTCAAACGAGGTGCAAAAGTGGTTGTCATAATCAGCATACCCAACAAACAATAGCTAACAATACAATACAAAAATTCGGAAAACCTGCAATGTATTTTATCCCTTTTTTAAATGTCTTCTTCTTCTTTATATGCCAGTCACAATTATAAATAAATATGATAAACATGTTTTTTTTTACCAAAAACAGTTTTTAGACACCTGGCCCTCTACTGATTCCAAAACACTAAAATGATCTACTTTTGCACCTCGTTTGGGATACCCTGTTAACATTTCTGATTCTCAAAGGTATTCGTAGAAAATACCCTACCATTCGATAAATGCATACTAAATTTATTGCTGATTATTATCTACCTTTGCGCCTCGTTTAGGACACCCTGTTGATATTTCGTAATCTCAAAGGTGTTTGTAGCAAATAGCCTATACCATTCTGCAAATTTACACTGAATTTCATGTCGATATACGAGCCGATACGCTCTTTTCCGATGACAAATAGAATAATCGACTTTCGCACCTCGTCTCGAACACCCTGTTACCATTTCGTAATCTCGAAGCATTCGTAGCAAATACCCTACCATTCTACACATTCAAACAAAATTTATTGCCGATTATAATCAGCTTTTGCACCTTTTTTAGGACACCCTGTTGATATTTCGTAATCTCAAAGGTGTTTGTAGCAAATAGCCTACCATTCTACAAATTTACACTGAATTTCATGTCGATATACACCCTTTTCCGATGACAAATAAAATGATCTACTTTTGCACCTCCTTTGGGACACCCTGTTAACATTTTCCTACTTCAAAGGTATTCGTAGCAAATACCCTACCATTATACACATTCCCACTGAATTTCGTGTGGATCCGTTGAGCCGTTAATTCGAAATCCACCGAGAAATAATTGTAGTGTATATTCACTTCCCAGTAGAATAATTGAACATGTCCTATTCCACTATTAAATACATTTTACTACTTACTAGTAAAATTGCATAACACGTTTTTGATTGTTTACGACGTCGCGTCGCGTCGTCACCGTGGTAATTTCGCGCATACAACTAATTCCTAGGTAGATAGGGTGACTATTCACGCGTCTAGTTGCACACACTCTCGGTAACGAACGTCGTAACAACGCGTAGTCACCCATTTATATGACACTGTTTCGTTGTTGACGTCGTCGTCACCGTGGAGATTTCTTGTATGCATGCACTAGTAGCTAGTACTAGCACGGTCTGACTGTAGCTTAAGCTAGTGGAAAAATATTCTGCTGACGAAATACTGCTTTACTGGAATATTCCTCAAGGTAATATACGTCCTTCGTTAAGCTTTAAGAAGTACCAATCTCAGCAGGATACATCCCTTCATATCAATGTGGCATGATAGCCCGACGTCGGGCTTTCGCCGCCTGAATCGTCGATCTCCAATTGTCGCGGTTACGTGACTTTGTCCTCCAGTTTCGGAAGCCCAGCAGCTGGTGGGCGCCTTCATCTACGGAGTTCTACCAGCGAGCTCTCGGACGTCCACGCAACCTCGCTCCGTCAATTCATTGTGCGTTCATCACCTTTTTTGGTATGCGATTATCGTCCATTCGTTGTACATGCCCCGCCCATTGCAAACGTTGAAGCTTCACGATTTTCGATACTTGTACATCGTACAATTGACACAACTCGTGGTTGTACCGGATACGCCATAGATCTTGCTCGCGAAAGGCGCCGAAAATTCGCCGAAGGACCTTTCGTTCGAATCTGTCTAGCAAAATTTCGGAGGCTTGGGTGAGGGGCCATGTTTTGCAGCCATAACATAGCACGGGTCGGATGATCGTTTTGTACATGCGGAGCTTCGTGTTCCTGCGTGCAAGTTTCGAATTAATTATAGGGAGGACTGAGAAATAGGTCTTATTGGCTAGTTGTATCCGTCGCTTAATTTCGTCGGATACATAGTACCTAAATAATGGTAGCCTCCCGGGTCACTACTGAGAGTAATAAGCTAAGTTTCAACTTCTCTACTGAAATCAAACCAGGCTAGGCGCTGAGTAAACCCAACGGATATTGCTCAGTTTAGGCTCTAGTTTCCTGAAAATTCATCTAGTCTCGCTTTCTTCCGGGGATTAGTTAAGATTTCGATACAATAGCAAAGTGGCTAACTTCGGGTGCTTTGTTTGCTTTACAAAAAATGAAATGCCGAATATTATATAAATTGGAATTCACATTTTTTATTTTATTTGTGAATTGATGACCACACGGCCTGAGTCAAATTGCTGCCTAGTAAGCGGAAGGAGCCATCCGGAAGTAAGCGGTAACTCTACGAGTGTGCTTTAAGCAGACGAGTAGTAAACAGGCAAAACGATCCTGCATCTGACGAGTCGAATTCGTTAGGTCTACTGAACAGGGGTCAAAGGATGATCACACCTGCTATTGACAAATTGTTAGCGAATAGTGAGCCTCGGGGATGGGTGTGACCAAGGGACCTTGGTCTCTGCCCATCAAGGTGTTGGCGAGGTGGTGCTCGACAAGTCGATCAGCTTGAGTCGCATCCAAAGGTGGGGTTCCAAAGGGAGGCATCCCTACTGCTATTAGTCGGATAAACTGCCGTTCCCTTTAAAGGAGGGGGGTCATGGCCGTTGGCTTAGGTACTCCGCAAGGCAAGCATGGTAGACGTCGGGACAATGTAAAAATCCATGAAAATGTATGATTTTGACAGAACGAAGAATCCAAAAAAATGGATTCGGATTGATAGTGTGTGTGCGGAATTACATTGATGTCAGTTTTCTTCGTTGGAATTTATAGAGTTGATGTCGTTTGTCAGTAGCAATTGGGTTTGTTACTATTCACTTTTAAGTGTTTTATTTTTTTTACCGAATGAGTTACAGCTTTCGTGTACATACATAGTTGTCTTTCTTTGAATTGCTATAGCCAATATGCCAGTAAGAACAATAGAGATCCCAGCAGAATTGCTGAAGTACGGTGGAACGTGCCTAACCAAACTTATACATGCGAATATGGAGCGACGAGGCAATTCCGGAAGATTGACACAAAAGCATAATCTGCCCAATCCACAAAAACGATGGTCGATCAGCAACCGATCAACTCTTTACTGTGAAGCTGTTACTTCAGAAGTGTTAGGAATGCAACATTGACGTGCATCAAATTTTTGCCGACTTTAAACAAGCATACAACAGTGTCTACCCTAGTGTACTGTACATATAACATTATACAGTAGAGCGTCGATTATCCGAACGCCGATTATCCGAACACTCGATTAACTGAACCGGGGACTCAGCTTTTTTTCATATGGCATGTATCGAATCAAATGAAAAAAATCAAGTGTCTGAAGGAAGCAACCCCTCATTATCAGCACTCAATTGCTTAGAGTTTCTTATTTTTATTCAGTGCTAGTCGTTTGGCACATTTCCAGGTTCTCGCTTATACTATCTTTAAGGCAATCCTCCAATTTTTCTATGGAAACTCGATTAACCGAACTTTCGGTTATCGGAACCACCCCTTGGCATTAGTTCGGATAATCGACGCTCGACTGTACTTCAATTTCAGCTGACAACATCACCTACCTGGGTTGTAATTTATCAAATTTACTAATGAAACCGACAAAATTAAGCGACGTATTGTATCCGCAAATAAAACCTATTTTTCGGTCTTCCCAATTATTAATTCGAAGCAATTCATGAAACCTCGTCAAAAATACCGACCAGAAGTGCCCGAACGAATGTGGTCTTTTCACTGTTTATTTAGAAACCACAAGAGTTCCAAATTTACCATACACCACATATAATGTTATCGTTATCAAGATTTTCACAAAAAATGTTTTTGAGGGTCTTTCACCCTCTGTAGCACCGCTAGCGTACATACGGGGTCCTTTGTGGTCTTGTTTAGAACCTCAAAAGGAAGGCTCATGCAGCTTTTCCCTATTTTTTCCGAAGTGTAACCAAATTTATGTTCGAATTTGCTCGGGCAGTCCTTGTGTTTCAGGTGGTTTTTACACGTTCTTACCCAACGTTGTTTGTTTCCGTCAGTGCCAGACGTATAAACACCAAACAATTTGTTTAAATAATAATTGGATCTGTACACGATAAAAATATACATTTTCTACTGTCTTACAGGATCCTGTAATTGTATGACATTAGGCCACATATTTTGGCCTGCCGGATAAGATTAAACTTCTGAGAGACTCATGAATACGTTCTAAATATTTGAAAAGAAATGTTATTCCGTTTAAGGTAGGACAGCTAAAACTTGAAGAGCATCTACAACTTCCCATTCTTTCTTCTTTCTATGCTCCCCAGTAAATTAATTTACTGGGAATTGGACGCATTGTTATTGTGGGTGTAGCGTTACTAGCTGCAAAGAGAGAAAAAGAAAAAGCCCAACATAATTTCATAGGATTTCGTGCGCTCTGATAGTATACTATCACCTGTACATATATACATAGTTGCTGTTGATGAGATGAGAGGAAGATCAAGCCACTGATAATTACATGGATCGATTCGATGCTTAGTGGGAGGGCAGTAAATCTTAGTAATAGACGTGCCATAATAGGGAAGGGGTACTTTCGCCTCTACTGTGAAACATCACCGTAGACTCTCTTCTGTGGAAACTGGACTCGAAGCGCGTACACACAGTAGGATACGCTGATGACTTAGCAATTATGGTCAGTGGTAAAATTCATGGACACTATGGACACACTAAGGTTGCATGAGGCAAGCTGGTGGTGAACGGTGTAATGAACAAGAGCTAACTATAAATGCTAGCAAATCTCATTTATGCTAGACATTATACTCGGAAAAGGAAAGATGCATAACTCACTCCAATGCTACTTTTTGGTTCGGAGATAAAAGGGTCCAAGGAGATGAAAAATCTAGGGGTAACCTTAGATCCCAAACTTACTTGCAACTCTCATGTTAACGAAAATATTATAAAGCAAAGTACGGCGCTTACAGCAATAAGAATGGAAATGGATGGCACATGGAATCACTTCGGAAGCAACGTAATATTTGTTCGTAATAATACCAGGGACACTCATATGCATTTGTATGGTATGAGCAGTGCCGGTTTAACCACGTTGCTGAAGGTGGCAAATGCTACGGGCATCGCGCTTTAAGTGGCCCCGCGTTTTTCTCAAATAAAAATTATTGGTTGTTATAATTTGCCAACGAAATTCTAGTCACATTTAAGCGTTATGTCCCGTTTGATTTTTGAAGTTTATGTTGGGAAATGTATTTGCACACATCCATAGAATTTAGAAATTCCAATTATATCTCTTATTCACAGTGGAGTGGCGTACCGCCTTAAACCTTATGAAAAGTGGGGGCAAAATTCTTCTTTATGGCACGATAGCCCGACGTCGGGCCTTGGCAAAGTTACCTGTTTAAAAAATTATTCAAAATTGTTTTACAAAAATTCTTTTTTTTTTCATTTGTGTGTAAGATTTCCAAGATTTTTTATTCTAATTAATAAAACCTTCCTATTAAAGAGAATAAATTTGTAAATTGTAAATGCAGAAAGTGAAATGCTGACATAATGCTAGCCGCTTTCCTGAACCCCTTGAGTAATCACTAATAAAATCGAAATATTAATTTTAGAATAATTTTATTAGTTCGGTCAATCGAAGTTCCATAGTCCCCGTGCTCAACATTTGCCCCACGCTTGCTTAATCCGGCACTAGGTATGAGTATGTAGGGTAGTCGAAAAACAACACAGCACTCTCATAGAGGATGGAAGGATACACGAGGAGCATCCACGTGATATCGCTATCTTTACTGATGGGTCTCTCATGGAAGGAGGAGCGGGGGCTGGGATATACTCCGAGCAGCTGAATCTAGCAATCTCACTTCGTCTAGGTATCAATATATAAGACGGAGATGCTTGGATTGCTGCACGCGCTGGATCATCTTCTGGAAGGCCGCGTACTGGGGAAGCAAATGCTGATAGCACTCGACAATGATCAAGCGCAAGCAACAGTCTAACATCAATGCAAAATTGCTTCTTGAGTGTGTCCAGAAGCTCAATGAGTGTGCTTCAATCAATGAAGTTACGCTAATGCGAGTTAAAGGCCACGTAGGCATATTGGGGAACGAAATGGCCGATACCTTAGCAAAAGAGCGATCAGCAGAAAAGTTTCAAGGATCGGAGTTCAAAAGTGCTTTGGAAAACGGCATGTTTGAAGCCAGGATACATGGCTGGATTGATTCCATCGGCAAGGGTGGCGAAGGCTATCCACTTGTAGACAGGCTCCAAACACAATTACCACCTAGGGAGGAAAGCCAAACAGGTACTCAGTTATACACGGAGTAGCCAAAGTTGGATAACTGCCTTAATGACAGGGCATGGTAATTTTAAAGCGCATCTATCTAAGATGAAAATCGTGAAGGATGATGTAAGCAGACTATGTCTGGAAGAGTCTAAGACGGCAGCATACATTGTGTGTGAGTGCCCACCACTATAGGTAGTAGAAGGGTGAGGATCCTAGGCAAATCCACAATACGTGTAGAAGCCATGAGTGAACTTAGCTTCATGCTATACATCACTCTGACTTCTGGAAATCACAGAGATAACTGTAAGGGGACGAAAATGGACCCCAAAAGGAGTGGTCTGCTTCGATAAATCCCCAAACCACACATATACACTGCGCGACAAATGCTTAGGTTCATGGATATTTTAATATATTTATATTTTTTTTTTGATATTTTAAAACTATATAATTTCTATGTACTTTGATCCGAAATAATTTTTAAATAATGCTTTCTTAATTAACGGCTATTTTAATAAATATTGCAATTCTATTAAGCAACTCGCATAGCTAACGGAATTTTTTATAATGAAAATGGCAATTTCCACTGCGAAAATAAATTGTACGGGTTCACTTACTTTAAAGAGTTCTCTCGTCGTGGTGAGAAGTGTTTGTGGAAGCAATTTTTTCGCGTTGTACTCTGTGAGTCATATAGTGGATAATGTCAAAAGGAAAGCCACTTTCTGCCGAGGAAAAGGCGACAATTTCCATACTAAAGCAAGAAGGATATTCAAACCGACAAATTGCAATATGGATTGAGCGGAGCTCGAACGTTTTTACTAATTTTATACGAGATAGTGAAAATTGTGGCCGATGATACGCAGGAGGCAGAAAAAAAGCGGTTTCCGGTGCATCAAGGCGACACGTCTCTTAATAGAAGCTTCTAATTCGCCCTTTACTGCGCGTAATCGTGAAGAGAATTTAGGGTTATGAATGAGCAAGTGTGAGGACCATCCAACGAGCTCTTAGATTTCTTCTTGTCTGAAACGTTCACGGTTAAAGAAAAAAAAGAAGTCTTAACCCCGCAACATCACCTACAGCGCCTGCAATTCTCCTCAACATTCATGAACTGGACATTGCAATGGAGGCAGGTAATATTTACTGATGAAAAACGGTTTTTTGTGAACGGTCCAGATGGGTTCTCCTATTATTATCATGATATAATAGTCTAAGAAAAATGGCATATTTGGTCGGCAAAAATCCTACATCGGAATTTTTTTTGGATTATGGTTGGGGATGGTCCCCAGATTATGGCATTAAAAGTGTCCCAACCGATTGGGGGTCGGCAACCTTAACAAAAGAGGGGAAGGGGGGGGGGGTCATTTTTTCGTTTTTTTGCGATTATTTCAAAAACGGTACCTAAGCGATACAGAAAAATAGTCTCAGGACAAAAAAAAAACTATATAAAATTCTCTTTGCAATGATATATAACACATTGGAGTTTAATTGAATATTTCGGTGTTAGATTAGAAAATAAATTAGAATATTTTCATTTTAGACCTTTTTTTAAAAGCTCCATAACTTCTAAAAGAATGCTAGTTCAACCGTAAAACTTTGTATAAGTATTCACAATAGGTTCAAGATCATTTTAAGGTAAACTTTAAGTAGCTCCGGTCAACGAGCCCTATTAACCCCCATTTGAATTTATCAGAAAGGCATGTCCACAGCTACCCCCTCCCCCCAAATTGGAGCAGAGTGCTAAATTTTGGTTTGTTGCGATTGGAGGTCATAGTCACCCCACCCACCAAAAATCAGCTCATTCGGATAAAAACTAAGAGTACCTCGCATACAAAGTGACCCATCAGGAGTTTGTTCTACGTACTACTCATTTTATAAACTGTAGAACAAAGTTGTCTTGGGTCACTTTGTATGGGAGGTACCCTTAGTTTTTATCCGAATGATCTAATTTTTGGTGGGTGGGGTGACTATGACTTCCAATCGCAATAAACCAAAATTTAGCACTCTGCTCTAATTGCAAAGTTAATTTTGTGTATTTTTTTTTCATCCTCAGACTATTTTTCAGTATCTCCTACCGTTTTTGAAATAATCGCAAAAAAACGAAAAAATGAGAGTTAATTCATGGAATTAAGACAGCTTGGTCTAAAATACCAATATCCGTGCTGCATTCATTATACGTTTCCCTGCCTCGAAGGCTTTATTAAATTATAAATCAAAATGGCGGAAATACACACGATGAAATAACAAAAATGCTCTTTTTTGGCTGATTCTCACTTTTCATTCATCAGTCACAGTCACTAGTATTTTTCATACAAACTGACAAATATCTGAACAAAAAAAAAAATAAGTTTTGATTGAAATGTATTAATAACGTTAATAAAAGCCGGATATGAGCCCTGGCGTATTTTTGCCTAAACGTACATATTCATGCAAAGAGGGTTAATAATTACATCTCTCTAATCGGACCTATTTGGGGGTATTGCAGATCGGTCCAAAAGTTGGTTGTTGATTCATAAAAAAAAGTCATTATTATGGAAAACAATTGTGTCCGAAAAAGTGGTTGTTATGAAAGGAATTCGCTTAATACAGATGGGTATTTTAGACAGGTTTCACTGTAAATCACACAAATTGCTTAAATCCGAAATAATGAATATGAAATATATACGAGTAAAATGTACATTTGATTTAATAGCGATTTTATCTTAGCTAAACAAAAAAAAAGTTATCCAAAAGAACAACAGTTACGTTTTGAGATTTTATAAATTTTATATTTTTTTCATGTAAGAAGATGATCTATCGGCCTATGATTTGAATATTAATTAGATTTTGTTTACTTGAAAGTGTGAGAAGAACTTTCTGGAAGCTTTCAAAATACACTCAAACATTCCAAACTACACTGCCTGTCATAACTATAGCCGCACAATAAGACAGACTGATCCCTGCAAATTGAAAGAGAGCACAGTTATTCCACATATTATATACTTAAAAATAACAGGCGCGACAATCCAACATTGGACTAAGGCCGCAGGATGTGTAAGTGACATCCTATTTCCAAGATCTTATCTGCTTTTTGTTGAGGTAATGAGATCAGCATCACGCTCAGCAGGGCCGGATTTCCCATATGGGCAACCTGGGCAGCTGCCCGGGGCGGCAGATTTTTAGGGGCGGCAATTTTTGAAAATATCCCTTGGTTTTAAATTCTGTGAAAAAGCATTTTGGAAACTCGAAAATAAGTTGACATAATTAGACACACATTTTAATTCCATCCTTCTAATTTATTAATGTTAGGTAGGTTAGGTTCCAGGGCGCCCAATAGTAAAGTCAGCTGAAACTCAACTGGTGGCGCGTAGTTCAGTGAGGATAGAAGTATAGAAAGTATTTTCGTAAAGCATTGGATTTAACTTAAACAAGGGAAGGGATCTAGCATATACTTCAGTGTCCACTTTTATAGGAAGCCTTGTGTAGCTTTTGTGTGCAATAATCAGGGATCCGGAGCGGCTTAATTTTATCACTCCGCAACCGTTCGAAGACAGAATTTATCTGACAGTATCCTTTTGTTTGATATAAATGATTGAAATTTAGCGCAAATGTTGTTTAAATTGTACAAATCTTCCATGTAATTAAAAGTGGAATAAATCAGGCTAAAACGTCAATTCAATACTTTTAATCTGAAAAACCTAGAAGACGACCCATGGTTACAAAAAAAAAATAGCTCCACTTTCTCATGCAAAAACTGTTCCTCACTTCGCTCATTTACTCCGGGAGTTTGATTCGCGTCGACCCTCTCCGCTCCGGATCTCTGTAACAGCCAAAGTATTCCTGAACCTACATCTTGGACATGTATCAATACATGATTTCCCCACTATACGACTCGTCAAATGGAGGGAATCTGCCGTAATCGTCTTGACCATTGCTCGTAAACTTGTATAAAAGATTTAATTTTTTGGAATAGTACATTGCCAAAAACTCGCTTTCGTACTAAACGAGTCTCTGGGACAGATTGATCTAAGAATTTGTAACCCTAGGCAGCCCATACATGGAGAATCCATGGATTCTGTGTGGGTAGCCCCAGTGTCACTATAGTTAGTAAAACCTAGAACATATTTTCGATTTTTCTATCTTTACTCTATTTTCTTTCTATTTAAAATTAGCCGCGAGGCAACTGGGATGTAGTCATAAATTGGTTTCAGGGGGTGTCCAACTCGGGATACTAGAAATGATGCATTAGCTATAAAATGTTCAGTAACATGTTTCTGTCGTGTGTATAGGTTTAAAAAAAAATCACAATTTGTACGTTTAAATTTTCGAATTTTAGAAAAAAAAACAGAAAACTCCCCTGCCATAAAATCATACTACATGACATGACGCTAATAAACAATTTTAGTTGTTGAGGCTAGGTTATTCGCTCATGACTTCTAAAACGTTCAAAAATGAACAAAAATCTCCGAAAGTGGAAAGGTATTTAGAAAATCTTCTGAACACATTCTGAAGAAAGTCGATGTAATGGATCTGCATCATTTCAGTTTAAATGTTGTCGTCAATGGAATTTCAATGTTTTTCTAAACAAAGTCGTGAGGGGTCCAAACTCCATGAACCTTCCCATGGACCTTCACCTAGCCCCATCACTCAGAAGCACTATATTGTCAAGCCAACAAAATTACATCGGTCACTCGTGCAAAAATATTAAACGTTCTTCTCACATACCACACCACAGCGAACGTTTTGCCTAGCATGTGTATGCGACTACTACTACTTTCAAATTTAACCAGTGGCGGAGGGCGGCTATTTAGCTACTGCCCAGGGGCGCCATAGACGCTAAATCCGGCCCTGACGCTCAGCAGTGTTATTTATCCCGATAAATGGGTACTCGTTTTAACATCTGAGTGAGATCATAGTCCGTCACAAGCTCGTGAGTTCGAAAAACACCATTAACCACGTTGAGATTCGAACTCATGACCCTGTTCACCGAAGGTGCGCGTACTAACCGCTAGACCAGCCAGACTACTACTATTATATACTTGGGGGGGGGGATATTAAAAAGACAAATAATTCCGAAAAAAAATTTCCTTTTATTTCAAACCGTTATTCTTCTATAAAGGAAAATCTAAATTTCCGGTTCGTCATCATAACTATAGCCGCACTTGGAATCAGTATGGTAAAAACTGTTTAAAAAGCCGAAATTGAGAAAATTAATAACGGGAAAAATCTTTTTAAATAAAATTGACTCTGAGGAATTATTTGGTTTATTTCTCAATAAATCATTATAACGGTTTTTAAAAAATTTTGCTTATTGACTTATCAGTATCGATAACCGGTTCTTTTACATAGAAAACTCTTTGAAATTGTATTTATTTTATGAATTTCACGTAATAATGTTTGCTAAACATTTCCTGTCTAATTTTGATGAAGGAGGGGCGACCTCCGTAACATCTGTTACATTGGAACCTTCTTGAAGTGCAATGATTGGCGAAGGATGATGAAATCTCTTGCTAAAAAATCCGTTATGTGCCATGTCTTCTGTATTAAAACGAAAACAGTTTATCGTTAGGATATTCCAGAGAAGTTTTTATTGTATTAGAGATTGTTACATCAACTTCTAAACACATAATCAGCCCTGCTTAACATTATTAAGGAATTCTGTCCAAAATTTGTATTGAGATCTATGAATATCTGGCAAGTGCGTATTAAAAGTATTGAACAGGATAGTCTACCTATAGAATACCTGATTTCGTTACTTCCAGCGTAGGAAAAACTTCATAGGATTATCCTGACGATAAACTGCTTCCATTTTATACAGCAGATATGACACATAACGGATTTTAAAGCAAGAGATTGCATCATCTCTCACCAGTCGTAGTACTTAAAGCTGATTGCAATGTTTCAAATGTTGGAGAGGAACCTCCCATTGACCCAAAAAGGACAGGAAACCTTCGAGAAACATTAGAACGTAAAATTTAGTAAAAAAAAAACACGAGTTCAAAAAGTTTTCAATCTAAAAGCAGCAGTTGACGATGCTAACAAGCTAATAAGCCTAAAACTCGAAAAACTGTTAAAATGATTTCGTGAAACATAAACAAAACAATCTCTCAGAGTCTATTTTATTCGAAAAGGATCTCTCCCGTTATTAATTTCCTCAATCTCTGCTTTTTAATCATAATAATCCCAAGTGCGGCTATAGTTATGACAGACCGGAAATTTAGTTTTTTCTTTATAGAAAAATTACGGTTTGAAATTGAAGGAAACTTTCTGTAAAACCATTTGTGTTTGAAGTATCCCTTTTGTTTATATGTGGAAGAACTGTGCTCTCTTTAAATTTCCAAGGATCCGTCTTATGGTGCGGCTATTGTTATGTCAGGCAGTGTAGTTTTAGTTGTGGTACCTCTCGATACACCTCGCATGAGAATGTTAGTACATACTTAGGTAAACCCTCGCTTGAAAAATAATTTGGTATTCCGATTTGCCAATCTTTGACTAGCAACGTTTATTTAAAAATTGATATGACAGAACAGGAGGTTTTGGTACAGCAACATCTTTCCCTATCATCCTAATGCCGGCCCCACTGTCCGGGGTTCGCCAAACCGTGCGATACAAAACATCAAAGTTGTGGACAACACACGTTAGGAAGAGACAGAGACAGAGACAATTGGGGGAATTTTACAAACAAGTAACGTTTGTTGAATTCCCCCATCGCCTCTGCCTCTGCCAGACGTATGTTGTTTACAACGTTGATCTTTTGTACCGCGCGGTTTGGCAAACCCCGGACAGTGTGGTTGCGGCCTTATACTATCTTAAACGCTAGTTTTCAATATCTTACCTGTGTGACGGGATTCTCTCCGGGTCGATAAACGACATTGTGCAGTGGCCGCTTTCTGCCCACATAATTAACACACACGAATTCTAGAAGCGATGCATAGATAAAACACATACACACTCCGTCCCAAACGTTCATAGCTGTAAGGTTAGATACTACCGGCAAAGTACTTCTGAAACCATTGGATGTGGTGAAAAAGTTCAACATTGTTGTTACACCTATAATTTTAAATTTCACGTTGAGTTCATTCATCGCACCGTTTACTTGCTAAATTAGAAAGGACGAAAAACATATAAAAAGAAAACGCAAAATATCCAAGGACCAAACTAAAAACCGGTTAAATCTTGGAATTTGGCAAAAAAGCTCAAATTGCGCGAAGCATGCTACAGCAGGTGATTTGTATATGTATAGTAACATTTCTAAAAATAAAGGCGATACGAGTATAAGAATGTCAAAATTTCTAGTAATGGTGTAAGAATATGGTACGTGGTCTACACTATAGAAATACGTTTGGCTAGGATTATACAAATCGACACAAAGTTTTGGTTGCGAACTAATAGCAACAGTACGTGATCAAATGGAACACAAAAATATGTGATTGAATTTTGTAATTAAAAAATTGTTCGGATATGAAGTATTAAATGGAATTATGGCACATTTACACGAGTCTTTTTTATTCTTAAGTATAGTGAATTGAGGGAAATGCGGTGAAGCTACGGGAGTTTATGTGATTTATAAACATTCATAAATACGTGAGTAAAGCATGTAATTACCTAAAAGTAGCATTAATCTAGTCCAAATGATTTAAAATGATTTTTTTTACAATGTTTTGATATTGAAAATTTAAATAAATAATTTTTGGTTTGTTTCATTAGCTTTGAGTCCATATTATTAAAGCCGTAGACATGATATTTAAGGTTACTGTAAGCGTAGTTCTTTTACTGTACAATCAGTTATAATCTTATGAATCCTTAAATGATTCAAATTGGATACGCAAATTAAAATCATTATAAAAGGTGGAACAATAGACCCTGTTTTTTTTTATTTTATTAAGAATTGAACCATTTTTTCGACGCAAAATTGTTTACCTTAGTTAGCATTCTAAAAAAATTCAAATCACTAAACGTGCAGTAAGACAATTACGCAAGAGCCCAGTATTAAGTATGTTTACAAATTTAAACCGAAATAGATGTAACTGCTTAATTTTTTATCATTGTGATATAATTCTTAGCTCCCAAATTTATTCCGAGAACAGCACACTTCATGACCATCAAACACTGTTTTACCATGAAACTTTTATTTCGAATTTTGGAAGCTCCATGCACCTTACCACATGGTAAAGCATATGAAACATCAAAGAAATAGGAGCCGCAGCCGGTGCTGGTGTGGGCCTGGTATTCACAAATAACAAATTGCCCTTGGCGTTTGATCAAGCGTATTTTAAGCGGAGATTTGCGTCATTAGGGTCTGCCCTAAAAAAATTATACACAAGAAACCCGCTAACACTAATATAGATAGCTAATATCGGTACAGATGATAGCTAGGCAGTTGAAGGTTAAATTTCATAAACATTCACATCTATAGGATGATGAAAGAATCTATCGATACTCTTCTCAAAAACTTATCATATTACTCTGTTTTTCCCTGCAATCTAAAGTTCCACAAAATTCATGGCGCGCACAGAAGATTTAGGGGGCCCGGGGCAAACAAATTGAAAGAGGCCAAGCGGACTTGCCCCAAACTCTTTGCAATAGATCATTTCAATTCGGTAAAGACGGTCGTTTACGTACCATAGTGACGCAGCTAGTATTCCATTCCTTTTTTGAAAGCGTTTCCGTTGGTAAGATAGAGCAATAGACGATTGAGTGCTGTGTTTTACCCGTATATACATAGAGAGTTTTGCCGCTCCTGCAATATTCATCGGAATACCTCCTTCGCGTAACATTCATTGAGTGAAAAAATAAACTTCAAAAAAAGTGGTTTCAATAAAATGAGAAAACCTCAATTGAATTTCTTCGCAAATTGCTTCCCAGCAGGGTTATCGAGATTGGGCGACGTCTCAGTCAGCCGCCGCCTTTACCAGCTCTGCTCCTGACTCGATTCTCTTTGGGGTTCTTGAAATCATGCGTTTACGAAGAAATACCACGAACCTTGAAACAACTGAAGGAATCTATCCGCGAAGAGGTTGGTTGAAGTTGATCGTTGGGAAAAGTTTGAGAAAGCAACCGAAATTTTAGTGATGAAACGAGCAACATTCTTTGACGTGGATTTTTTGCAGAAGTTTCTCAGTTTTGATGAGAGGTTAAATGGATCGCACAAGCATATCATTTTCTCGTAAAGTTGGATATTCTCTCCAAATTTTGACTTCAGAATGCATATCGAGAGCTTTTCATAAATAGCATTTACACGTAGCGATAAGTCTGTCGGTTAACTTTGGCATTCAAATTTTCCCACGAAATGATAAACTTTTCAATCTTTGAGTGAATCAGCTAGGTGGTCGAATTGGCGATACGTGTAAGCAGAAGTAGGTAAGTAAGTTTTCAAGTTGATGGTGCGTATAAAAAACTACCTGGCTTAACCTTTATGTCTACACCCAAATAATATCGTTTCGAGCTATACCATACACACCCGGGTGTGTATATGTATTTTTGTAAGAAAATTTAACTACAAGGGCTAAAATAATCTGAACTATTTCAATATTATGCTGGAAATACTTATACTTACTACGCTTTCATCATCTTCATCAGCGTAAACTAAATTTCTGACATATTCTTCATAATCATGATGAGACATTCGCTGAAGAGCAGCTCTAGATATTATTTTCACCGTATCTGTCATATTTTTGAATCTATTTCGCATAATTCGACCACACGCGATGAAATAAGCCAGCAAATTGTGTAACAAGAAAACAGAACAGAACAGAACATGTTCTTCAAAGCAAAGTACTCGTAGCCTGCATGCCATAGTGATTTTTTTTATAGTTATTGCTTAGAAATATAAACGTACACACCCGGGTGTGCTAGGTATAGACTAGTGTAAATTTTCGCTTGTCTCTGTTATTATTCAAAGGGTTCTGGTCCAATTTGCAAATATCCAAGAAGAAAAGTTTTAAAAAACATATTGCTACAGCTACTGAGATAAACAGTTCGAAACATTGCCTAGGAAAATTTTTATTGAACATTTGTACATAGCTAACACACCCGGGTGTGCAGGTGTAGACATAAAGGTTAAACCCAAAAAAAAGCCCAGTTCAATAAGTGGGCTAACTCGTGAAAGTTCTGACTGCACTAGTAGAAAAAAATTCAACGCAAACGGACTATTGGTTGTTACGTGTAAGCGTTGCATTAAACATTAGAGTAATTTAAACATAAATTTCTGCTAATTTGGATGTAGACATGCAACTCGGTAGAATTGATGAGAAGATTGCATGTTTCCTGAATCTGACGGGGCCCGGGGCAAATTGCTCCTGTTGCTCCCCTTCAGTGCGCGCTTGTGGTTTCTTATTTATTTTACGTTGTATTATGGTGTGAATTTTTACAATGGTGCGTAAAATCATGCTCAATTAGTCAATTCCCACTATGGTCGTATTACCATTGTGGCCTTCTTGGCAAAGAGAGCACATTGTTCTCAAATCGACAAAGAGTCTAGGGGAGATGAAATGAAGAGCAATTCTCTCAATTATTCTTCATGAAGATTGAAAAGACTGAAGATTGATCTTCACGAAAAGGTTGATGAACCCTAAAGAAAGTCGAAACGGGAAAGCCCAAAACATCATATATAATGAACTCGGAGTTTTTTAAGAAAATGAACTATCCATAGTCCCGTTGACTTTCCTTTTTTCGATAAGCACGGCAAAATGCGGACGATGGATATTGAAGGGAGATTTCTAATTTCTTTGTCTGGCTCATCTCTAACTAAAGAAAATGTATCTTTATCACTTTTTAGACCTTACCACTTTTGTGGAAGATCTACCACTTTTTCCAGAAAATTTTGCAATCTACCAATCTCCCACTAAAAATATTACATGTGCCCAAATCTACTACAGTTCCCAATATCCGAACCTATTTCCAGAGCTATGTATGTCTCTTCTTGCGGAGATGGCCAACATCTAGGTTGACGGTTATCCCTGACTAGGCCTGTTCGGTACCGAGATTTCAGTACCGGGTTTCGGTTTTTATCAATACCCGGTACCACAAGCGGTTTCCCTGACTCAGGTTTTTTTTTCAGTACCGACGGTTTTTTTTAACCATAAAAACCGGTACCAAAAAACCTGAAAGAAAACCGCCTCATGGTTGAAGTGAATCGTTCTTTTTAACTCGGTATCAAAAAACCGACTCGTCGGTCGGTTTTTTTAACTCGATACCAAAAAAAAACCGGGAAATCGGTACTTTAGAATATCGGGTCCGGTACCAAGTGAACACCGGTTTTGTACCGGGATCCCGGTTTTTGGAGCAGGCCTATCTCTGACCACCCTCTGCACTGATCGGAGAAGAGGGTCCGATGACCCTTTATGCAATTTTGTCGCGAGTCTGTCGACACATCAATCGTGTCACTCCGCCAAAGGGTTGCGGAGATATCGACGGATTTCTGAAGTGGTACGAAGTTGATTGTGAATATATTCAGGATGTATGTATGTATGTACGTAAAAACGTAGTCACCTTGAATGCAATTTATCGGAGGTACACTGTATTTGATCCAATGACAACTAAATATATTCCCATTAAATTTAAATGTTGTCGATGAAAACTTGATTGCAACAGGTGAGTCTCATACAAAATGGAATTTCGATATTTACCACCACTTCATTTAAGGTTTTAAGGTTTGGTCCATAAACCTTCTCCAACATAAAGGCCTGGATAGACCTCGGGCGGAATGAGAATGAAATTTTAGTCCGCTGCGATTTTCTCATTGAAATTGCATACATACTGTCGTGGAATATGTGGTAAATGCTGGGTAATTCCATAAACTAAAATCTGAGAATAGTTTCACAATTTGTCTCTGCCATTGTGTTATTTTTCGATTCCCCGGTCCTTAGATAATTTCCACGATGAACTCGTCGTGGACAGTGAATCGGTTTGACGTTTGCAAAACTCACCACACCCGACGGAGAATATGCTACAGAGTCGACTCATTTTCACGTTGAAAATGCATTCGGGCAAGGGGGAAATTATTTTTTTTAGTTATTTTTAAGATGATTTAGGACGTAAAACGCCTTTGTAGCAATTTTCGAAGCTAAAATTTTAAATTCACCACGGTTTTTATGCCGGTTCATTACCGTTTCATTTTCATTCCGCTCGAACTCTATCCGGGGCTTAAGACGGATAAAACAAAAAAAGAATCATGCTTGAAATAGATTACGCGCATCAGCAGCAGCTTCGGCAGAATTTCATAGCTAACAAATATGCTGAACGCCCAGTCTTCTGCTCAACATGTTTGCCAGCATTGTAAATGCATTGCGCTTGACGTTTGGTAATGCCGATGCTGCTGCTGACGCGCTTAATCTATATCAAGCATCATCCAAATCGGTCCAGTGGTTTAGACGTTTACTGGCAACAGCCACAAATACACATTCATTTTTATATACAGGGTGTCCCGCATTAGGTGGTCAATACTGCAAGGGTTGATAGCACAACTTGTTGCGGCAAGAAAATTACCAATACAATTGGATTTTTTTTACCGTTAACTTGTTATCGCTCTTTTTGTGGAAGTCATCGTGACTTGTCATGCAAAATCATAATTTGCAGCCCTCCTGATGACTTAATTCAAGACTTGATTTCAGTTTCAGAAACTACATAAAATTTAACAAAAACTAAAGTTTTTACTGTTGCTAACATGATCCCCACTTTCTATATACAGTTAATCAAACTTAAAAGAAATTTTAAAATAGATTTTTCATTAAAAATTCTAACAGTAATTTCATAACGGTGCTTTATACGTACAACTCAACAAAGTTGATAAATGTTGCTTCAATGTTGGCTTTCCAATATCCAATGGTATATCATTTTTCATATTTACATTGCGTGATTTTGGAATTTCACATATTGGATGTAAGAAAAACGACGTAATTATTTTCTTATCGGATTCAAACTGAAATTTTATTCATTTATTTTTATATTTTACTATCGCAATTTTCGTTTTTCGAGTAAACGAAAAATTGTTAGCGATTCCACTGAAGCCTTGATTTTTACCATTCAATGCGTGTTTTCCTAAAACTCTGCAATGTAAATATGAAAAGTGATATACCGTTGGAAAGCCAACATGTTGAAGGAACTTTTATCAACTTTGCAGAGTTGTACGTATAAAGCACCGTTATGAAATTACTGTTTGAATTTTCGATGTAAAATCTTTTTTAAAATTTCTTTTAAGTTTGAGTAACTGTATCTTGAAAGTGGCGATAATGTTGGCAACAGGAAAAACTTCAGTTTTTGTGAAATTTTATGTAGTTTCCGAAACTGAAATTAAATTTTGGATTAAGTCATCAAATGATGCAAATTAAGATTTTGCATAACAAGTCACGATTTTCGATGACTTTCACGAAAAGAGCGACAAGGTAACGGTAAAAAATTCCGATTGTATTGGTAATTTTCTTGCTGAAACAAGTTGTGCTATCAACCCTTACAGTATTATGACCACCTAATGCGGGACACCCTGTATATGGATAGATAGATGTAAAATTACCTTGAAAATCATTGGGACATTTATTGAAACAGGGCATTTTTGATGTTTTCAAAATCCATTACTTTCTACCGTTATTTTCAAGGCAGATATACCACGGTCCTCAAAAAATAAGTCCAAAAGTTGATCTGCCTCTTAAGGCATCATTCTTGTTACGATTTAAAAGTTCATAGAAACTCCACACTCCTTTTTGCATTCAGTAGTTTCTATTAACTGAACTTCCTCTTATCCGAACTAACTTTGGGTTTTGCTTTTCTGCTTTTTAGGTTACTCTAACCAAAATGACGAAACTTTTGAAGTTGGTTCGTTAATGATTTCAGATACTATCATGAAAGCACAGCCGAATATAGTGAGAGCGCATCAATTGAAATTCTATGTTTCTTCAAATGATTTCGGGAGGCGTCCAGACCCCCTGGACAGACTCTATTGTCATTTGCCCAGTTTATTAAAACACACAGGGCGATTTCCAGTACTTCATTGATAACTTTCGGGAAATTACCTTTGAAAACTCAAGACTCCTAAATAAAATCGCCAATACCCAATTTTGATATTGATACGCGCTGCAGACAACGGTGGGGAATGGGAATGTAACTCCGAATTCACGAATTCAATGTTGATTTAGGTGAGAGAATCACGTAAGAAGTCTTGTTTCGAAATGCGTTCGACATGATGATTTCTCTGATGATTCAACTTGAATTTAATCACCTAAAAAGCTTAAGCTGACTGGCGTTGAAAAAACATGTGTTGTCTTAGCGAGCACGATGTCGTGCTCTGTGGCCGTGATCGTTCGGTCGCCACTCTGTGAAATAGACACTCTTAGAGAAACGAGTTTCCAAACTCAGCACGACTCGTCGCAAGTTTATTATTATAAGAAATATTCTTATCGTAGAATAATAAACTAACAATGCGACAAGGAAGTGGTATGGCTGACAACCATATCACACTCCGAATTCAGTTGTCTTTGTAACGTTGATGACTACACACGGTAGTCATCAACGCACCATGCTCCCCAAGGAGTTACGGTAATCAAGAGAGATTTCTGCTATACTTTCTGATAGATGTGCTAATGTTGTAAAATTGCCAACGTATCAACGTAATATGTTAAATTCAAGAAATATTTGGACATTTTTTTATAGTCTCCGTCTTTTGATAATCATTCGTAATAATAAATCAGACCAGAATAATTTTTCATTTGAAACTTGTGGCTCTAAAGTTAATATTTTTAAAAAAGCTTATTCATAAGCTGTATAGACAATATCCAACACTCCTGTACAACTTGTATGGATGTTGTGCTGTCCTATCCTGTTCCCGATCGAAAAAAAACGCAGTTAATAATAATTTGCGAACAAGGCAATATGCCACACTTACTAACGTGACGAAATGAAGAGGTATCGTGGGGTTAAAAGAGAAACAAGTTTAAATTTACATATTATAGTTGTAAGTCATGGTGATATATTACAGTTTATATTGACTATAAATTTTTTTTAAGCGACTATAAGCCTTAAACAAATTAAACAAATTTTTGAATTATCGTTTTAGAACTAAGCACAAAAATATTATAATAAGAATCATAATTGTCATTTAAGAATATAATAAATAACGCACACTTCTAATATATCTGTTGATGGACGCCAATATAGTAAAAATGCATAAAATCGGTGAGCTACTAAAAACCACGTGTTGAAAAATATTTAATAAATATAATTTATTGTTAAAATATACATCATGCAGTTGAGAAAAAAAAATTAAAACAAAATCGCAAAGTGCTGTTATATGATGCTATCAACCAATTAGAGTATTGTTTGGTGTTTTTTTTTTCTCTTTCAAATTTCAGTTAAAAATTTGAAAACGCATCATGTCGTGTACGGGTATGAATTTTAAATTCAAGAAGTATATTCACAAAACATTTATCAATTAGTTCCTTTCAAATTTCTCGTATTGTGTTTGTTTTGAATTTGAAGTTTATTTGGTTAATTGATTAATAAATAATCCTAAATTGTAAAAATCATGTAAACTGTAAACTACAGAATTATGAAATAAAACATATTTTGACAGACACAGTGTGTAAGTAGTATTTGTTTTTTGTTAAATTCACGTGTCCAAATTCCTTCATTTTGTTTTGTTATTGTTGCATTTTACATACCAATCATAACTCTGGCTGGTACAGCATTCCATTCGAGCCAAAATGTAATGAAGGAGGATGTCACCAGAATTATGCCGGGTATAAAGACGGTCGTAAAATAGAATGCTCGATCACGTGTGAATGTCAGCTCGACTGCCAGACAACTGTAATTACCTGAAGGAAATCAATGAAGGAATTTTGTTTTTTTTTGTCTCTTCTCTATAGTTTTGTTTACGAAAACCTATTTGTTTTGGGAGGGAGCAAAAATGCATCTTATCACTGAATCCTAATAGTAGCTATTTTGTGTACCTGTTTTCTATTTGCTAAACTGGGAACTTAATCTATGGTCATGTGTTTGGGCAAGGATGGAAGACGAATAACAATTGCCTGTTTTTCTGCCGATTGCACAATTACACCAATGCTATAGAATCTAAGTCGAGCACAGAGGGATTTCATTCCTAAATTATATTGAGCAAGTATTGGTGTTGACATTATTATGGTATGCAATGCACTACCATAGTTTTGAGTTTATGCTTCAAAACGAATGTCATTAATGAGGGTGGGTTTTTGGAAATAGTCACTCAATTAACGGGATTTAATTCTTTTCCAATTTACCCAGAGGATCGAATCAACGGTCTACATTCTTACAATTCCGACTATTCTTATATGTATGTATGACATTATTGTTCATACCTTCCAGACAATTAAAATACATACATTCAATAAATGCAAAGTTCAAACCTTGCTTTTTTTGTAATTGTCGTCCTTATAAACAAATATTAATAATATTTGTATTTTCTACAATACACAGTGGCTCTTTAACGTTGTTATATTGATGAAAAGTTTAATGCGATTATTTTCTTATTAGATTATATAATCGTGATTTAATAATGGGCCACGATATTAATTTTATTATAGGAGGAAACATATCCTCAAATATACATTCAACTATGATTCTGTCACTGGAACTGATCAGCTTTATTGAAGCTTCTCAACGTTTCGACGGATGTTCTCTGTATTCCATTTACAACGCCTGCAATTGTATATCCTTTTGTTTTGGGTATATGATATGGTGAATATGGAATGTCACAAATCAAATGGTTAATTAATAAGAATTTTATTAGTCACTTAAATCGTTCTTCTTCGTCAATGTCAACACTCGTGGTCCAATGCCTGTGCGCCAGTTTGACAAACATGGAATGTGCCCTATGCGCTGATGATTTCGAGGTCGCCCATTGCTGGTTGTCGAGCGTTCACAATTTTCAAACAAATGGTATTAACACTTTGGCTAAGCTAATAAACTAAACAAATCGCTACCTTAAATATAAATCGCTTTAATTAAGCATATTTTAACAAATTTTAATTTGAAGCCCTTAAAAATAGAATAGTGCCTTGGCAAAGTGTACTGAAAAAGCATCAGCTTTTTTTTTGTAATCACAAAAAAGGCGGAATCGTATAATATAGGATGCGTGATTAATTTCAGCATAGGGAAGCCTTAAGCTCTTAATATACAATATTATGTGAGACTCTTTCAATTTTATTACATTAAAACAAATATACGAGAAGCAGAAGCGACCATCATTTAAATTTGCAGGTCTTTTGTAAAGCTTATACTCGAGAAGCCTTTTTGATAATATAAAGTAAATCAGAAGAAGCAGTCAAATAAACTGCAAAAATGAATGAATCCCATAGAGTGCTTCACAGAAATTGTGAAATCGGCAATCGCGTACAATATTATAGGATACATACTGAGTAATATTGTTTCAGTTAAAATTACAGGCGAACAGCAAAGATTGAGACTTTTCGTCTTTTCTACTGAGTTGGAGAAAGTGCATTTTTTACTTAATAATGAAGAATTCTGTTTATTTGTTAAGGCGTGGTGCTATACAATTTTTTAATTACACTGTCTACTATTTAAGTGTTTATGGATTTGAAAACAAAAAAAAAGTAACTGCAAATAATTGTTAAGTCCAAAAAATATATGTTTTTACTCTATGTGCTTTGATTACTGTTTTTATCGCAGTTTGGAAATTAACCAGAGCGACTTCACCGCTACTCATCAGATAATGTCAAAATTACTGATAATACGGATCTCAACATATATAATATACTTTGGATTACCTCAAGCTGCCCAGACGTACAGCATTTTGACCTGTCGTACAGCATTGGGAAATGTACAGCAAAATGTATAACATTCCCCATGCCACACAACTAAACCAAATTCACCACATAATAAACTCCTCGATGAGGCCTGTTTAAGGTGTAAAGTTTGACTCCAGTACCCTGTGCCATCGATATTTATTCTATATAATCGCACTTTTGTGTTTGCCAATCTTTAATTTTTGATAATTCGGGAGCTCTTCCCGATCTCTTTGAAAAATTTGCACAATTGTAGAGCTACCTGGCGCTCATATTTCCACCAAATTTTACGGTCCACCTATCGGCGTTCGGAAGCTACAGCTGGCTAAATCCCACTTCTGTATTTTCTAATCGAACATTTTTGGTGAACATTTCAAGGCTGTAACTGCCAAGGTTCTCACTGTACTCCATCCGATTCCTTCATCAACCTCTATAGGAAAATGCATACTAAAGAAAGGACTCGGCATGGGTTTTAGATAAAGTCTTTTCTCACATTTCCTTAGAGTCAATTCAAAATGGCGTTAAGAGCCCAGAGGCCAGCATGCATGGCATCAACCATGGACAAATGCATACTCTGCACCAGAAATATTGCAACCAGGTTTATATAAGATTTAGACCTCTGGCTCGTCCTTAGACTTACTTTTAATTCTATGCCTCGCCATTCGCTCCGCACAGACCTCGCACTGCTTGTCGCGCAATAGAGAATTCACCAACATTTTTGCCACGCAGTGCTGTTGCGAAATAGGATAAGGCGAAGTGCAAACGCAGCGAGCGGTGAGCCAATGTAAGGCAATTGGTAAGCTTTAGATGTTTGGCTCGTCCATACATTTACTCAGATCCTGTGACTCGCCCTTGGCTTCGCTCAGAACTCACTCTGCCTGTCGCGGTTTTCGTACAGCAATTTGCTGCACAGTATAGTATTTTAACCTGCCGTACATCATGGAGCGTACAGGCATCATTCGGTTTCACCCAACGGCATTTAAAACGCCACCCAACGAGGAATTGTGTGCGGTCCTTAAACTTTCAATATTTGTTTTTCCTTTCGCAGGAGATCGACTATAAAACGATACCAAAAATTCGCCCATCCGGCGAGGAAATACAAAGAGTCTGCGCTCAATTAATTAGCGGGAGTAATCGAAGGAATTTAAAGATTCATACGTTTCAATCAGAAAGTTGATCATATGACTCTACCATTATTCATACGTTGAAGTCACTGACAGTGACTGCTTACGGTATCGTGTGGAGGAGGTTTTGCTTGATTTTCCGCTCGTCTATATTCTCATTGAAAAGCTTCTCCATATCCTCATTAGCGAGGAAGATATAACTCGACGGAAAGTCTACCATATACACAGCAGATAAACTGAATTCACGACCAACAAGGATGGGAACGCAATACCTATAGGTATAGTGGTTTGCGAAGCTCTACGATTCAAGTCCTCCTTCGATCCAGCCATAAACGATGGAAAGAGATGAAATCGCATTGTTACCGTCATTAGTTCTCGCATGAACGTTTTTTTTCTCGTATATTTTTAAATTCTGAAGACTTAACACGAACTTTCCAAAAATATGTTTAGTAAGAGAATGCCTTTTTATGGATCCGAATTTCAGTGGGTACATATTGTCATGGATTGTAAAACACAAACAAAATAGTATGGGAGGGAAGCTCAATTTAGCTCCAAATAGCTGATACTGCCTGTTTAGGTCGTCAAACACAAGACTATTTTAGAGTAAAATATTTTATGGTGCCTCGGTATAAACACAGTCCAAATTGGCTGGTTACCACCAGTGGCGCAACCAGGATCCTGTCCTGGAGGGGGCTGAAACCATAAACCCACATTATACCCTGCCCGTCACTTTCGCCTTGAGCTCCAACAAACGCAAATCGCTGCAGGCTCGCTTCCCTTACCTGTCTGGTTCTAAAGCCATCGCTCAAGGGCTCTAGGACATTGTTCAGTCCTCAAGTTCATTAATTCTTGTTTTTGTGGTCAAATATGTGTATATCCTTCGGGCGGGCGCAATGTATCTGACAGATTAAGTGACCAGTTTTTGTCACGCCAATCAGCGATATGAAAAGGGAGAGATCTGAAACTCACAGTAGCTTAATCTTTATCGATTAACTACCCAAAGCAGTTTTCAGTTTCGGTCTACCATATATCTGAGGGGCGGGAGGGAATGAAATAATCTCTCAGATGTATTGCGCCCGATTGTGTTATTTTCTCCTTTTCTATGAAAATTTCTACTTGTTATACTATTCACATTGCGTAATAACGTTGTGTTGACTTTTAGGCTCACCAAATCGTTCAATAGTGTGTTTTTAGTAAAATAAGTTCATATTTTTTTAAGCGGTCGAGTTGTTGGAGGTTTTTTAAA
Source organism: Microchrysa polita (assembly GCA_949715475.1). Classification (NCBI taxonomy): domain Eukaryota; kingdom Metazoa; phylum Arthropoda; class Insecta; order Diptera; family Stratiomyidae; genus Microchrysa; species Microchrysa polita. The sequence goes on along the minus strand of OX454416.1, from coordinate 110,689,822 downwards.
TATTGAAGCGAATGAATGCGGAATATTCTTAGAAAATTGAAAATGTGAAGGGTATCAAACTTTGTAAGCCAGTTTCGGTTTCTAAAATTTCGTAGAACTGTTTCAAAAAGGCAATGCAACAATAAATAAGAGTCTAAAATATGCAGAAGCTTAGTTTCATCCTTTTTTCTGCACTTAATCTGTCAGATGCATTGCGCCCGATCGTGTTAGGATTAGTATTGTGCCCGCCGGAAGGATATATATCAAAATATGTATGTTTGTTACCAGGAGCGTACACAGAGAAATATATTGGGGCATATAGGAAGAGGTCACGCTCTGTGGCTCACTTGGTTGAGTCGCACTCTACGATGCTAGTAATCCAGAGGTCCAGAGATCGAATCTCGGCATGGTCCAGGAAATATATAGCGCTTGCAACATTATACAGGGTGTCCCGCAACTGGTTAGCCATAGACCAATGGTAGACTCAACAGGATGTTTTAGGAAAAATGTCGCCAAAATTATTTCTCTAGCTTTTACTGTTAAGGAGTAATCGCCTTTTTTGTGATTCTTGTCAAAAAACACGACTTTTTTCGAAAAACTGCTATTTTCTAGCTTCCACTTTAGCCAAATTACTAAGAAATGTATTTAGGAGCTTTAAAGATCATCAACCGATCCAATTCTTCACCGTTCCCTGCGAGTCTATCGGATTTGAAGCTAGTTCTTATCTCTAACGGCCGATTACTCTTAAATTTATTTAGTACCTGTCGGATAGTTAGTCTTATCGTATAGACAGGACGCACAGCACTTTTCAAGAAGCATACAGCACTTCACAAGAAGCATACTTTTTGCATAAAGTTCCCACAGGTACTTTTTGGATGAATTTCGCATGTTTATCCCAAAAAGTTTTCGACAAATTTACAAAGCTGTGTATTTTTTAGGATTCATGAATGATTGATAGCAAAGACACCTTTTTTTTTAAGAATATATAGGTTTAAGTTGTTGATAAGTATGTACGAGTAATAGGCCATACTAAGTACATATGTGAAAAGCTCTCACTCTTAACCCTAGACAAACAATCATATTTTTACCCTTTTCAAGAAAATGATACGTCTATTCGACGGGATGATAACCTTACTTGTATCTTATTTTGCCTGTCAAAGTGTATAAACGATTTCTGGTCCCTGGCTTTATATGGAGGGGGCTTTAGTTATGCCCCACGATCTGGTAAGTTTGAGTTAGATCTTATATCTCCTAAATCACTCTGGTCAAAACCCGATTACAGCAAAGATTTTCATCCGTAGATACGGTCTATAGCACGTTTTCGTAAATATATCACATAAATCACAATGCAATAATAAAGATTGACTATTGCTAAGTGTGTGTATCTACAGCATTCGTCTCTCAGAAATTATTTGGTTACCTTTGTTATAGGTCGTAGGATATTTATCAGATTATCATGGTTGAATTACATATCCCGCGTCAGCATCAGCATCGGCAGAGGCAACGGCATCAGCAGAAAAATTTCAATTTAGAACACACGCATTTGCCTTTGATGACCCACAATGACAGCAGCGGCAGAAGCAGAAAAATGCTTCTGCCGATGCTTCTGCCGCTGCTGTCAATGTGGGTCATCAAAGGCAAATGCGCGTGTTCTAAATTGAAATTTTTCTGCTGATGCCGATGCCTCTGCCGATGCTGATGCTGACGCATCCAATCTATTTCAACTATCAGATTTTTTAATCTGAAGAAGATTCAAGAGAGTTGGTCGGTTTCGACAAATCTCATACACGTGTGGACTTGACTTTCTTTCGACCTATATCTTCATATTACACAAAGAGGGAATGGGGAAAATTATCAAGTAAAGAGTAACGACAAATATACATATACATACATCGCGTCAGGCCATATTTCGAAACAGCAAGGCCACCAATTTCGATCGGCGACATGAAAATTGTCATTTCCGTCTACTGCCAGACGTCACCCACCAAGCAGCGAAACAGCCACTTTGAGGAGCTGCAGCGGGAGTACGGCGGTGAATAGGAAGAAATGATTTGGGAATCGTCAATAGGGAGACGAGACCTTTCATTCGCCACCAATTTCGTTAGGCGACACGAAAATTGTCATTTCCCGCAAGCAGCGAAAAATTGCTTTGCGGAGCTGCAGCGGAAGAACGGGGGTGACTAGGGAGGAATGACTTTGGAGTCGTCAATAGGGAGTCGAGACATTTCATTTGCCCCCAATTTCGTTAGGCGAGATGAAGATTGTCATTTTCGTCTACTGCCAGACATATCCCACCAAGCAGCGGAGCAGCCACTTTGTAGAGTTACAGCTGGAAAACCGAAGCGACTAGGGGGAAAATGACGGAATCGTTAGTAGGGAGTTGACACCTTTCGATTGCCTTTTAATTTCGTTTGGCAAGACGTGAGTTTTAATCTTCCGCCAAGCAGCGAAAATCGTGTTTTTCTAATATATTGTATTTTCGATTAATTGTATTTTCGATTAATCGTATTTTCGCTTAATCGTATTTTCGATTTATCGTATTTTCGATTAATCGTATTTTCGGTTAATTGCATTTTCGATTAACCGTATTTTCGATTATTTTTCGATTATTTCTCGATTATTTTAATAATCGATTAATGGTATAATCAAAACGAAAATAATCGATTATTGAAAATAATTTTGTATGGGAGGTACCATTTATTTTGATCGGATCGATGTAATTTTTGGTGAAAAGTATTAAAGGGCTCTAGGCACTTGACCAAATTTAATTTGGCTGACGTAATTTAGAGAGAAGTTACAGGAATGCCTTTTTGAGAAATGTTAACTGGGGCGTGGGAGGTATCATTGGCCGGAGCAAGCTCATTTTTGGTATAAGTTAAGCACATTTAATTGGCAACATCAGCACTAATTCTTATTCCCCTACCTTTACTCTACTAAAAATTACAGTACGAAATGTAATTATCAAAAAATGTAAATTCCACATAATACTTTTGGGCCTAGGGTATAATTTGCCAAGAAATTGTCTAGAGTATTATATATCATTGCAAAGGACATTAAATGTAGTTTATTTTGTTCTTGTTCTTCTTAGCATAGAGCTAAGATTTTCGAATGTTCACTGTATTTGGGATGAGAGAAGGTAGGCCGTAAGACTGAGGGATATTGTAATTGCACATAATATTGTAATAACGGTATGTCCTCCAAGTTCGAATGGATAGAAGAGAAAAAAATGAACGTGTATGGTGAGCTTTTGGGATTAACATACAGACAGAGGGGCATCTACTGTACACGGACCATTCTAGGCGCCAGGATATTATCATAGCCGCACATATGTTTTGCCGGACACAGATAATAGCATAATGAAAACTAAGGCAACTTGAATTGATTGATAACTGAATCGAAAATGAATTTGTGTACATTTGTTCATCAGTCTGTCGCTTCTGGTGGCGGTTTTCTTAACATTGTTTGCAATTTTGCAGTTGAAATTTTTGAAAATTCGGGAAAGCGGAATGCCCTTTTCTCGGCGTTCTATTTGTTATCGATATAAATACAGATGAAGACTAAAAAGTCTATTATCTTGAAATTGTTAAATTTTCAATTTCGCTCGACTGATATCTTCGTGGCGAACTGAAATGAGCTTACAAAGGCATGTTTTCGGAGCATAATGCACATACAATCATTCTTACTCTTTGGGTACAATGTCGACTGGTCGACTCCCTTTCGGGACCTCTAAATATGAATCTATCAATTCTTTTGAAAGTGAAGAGTCAAAACCCTGAACAAATCTATTTTTCTAGCAGCTAATCTTAATACTATTATTGCACTAATGTTACATTTTTGTGCGTACTTATGGCGAAATTGCATTATGTATCCATAATGTTATGTTTTTCCGATTATAGCCAATACAAAAATGAATAGGAAATTTTCTTATGTCATACAGATTTCAGTATTGCGGAAGTATTTGAAATGTTGTTATATATATGCTTGTCATGCAAAAAACGGCAGGTTTAAACCACTTGGTAATGTGTATAATATTGTATTATGTAGTTCAAAAAATGATAGATTTACTTGACTACCATAAGAAATAATAATACAAAAATAAATGGACTAAAAATATAAAACTCTAATTTAACCTACGCAGGCGTCATAATATTACTGGATAAAAATATTATAATAGCATATTTATGAATATAAAGGTTCAATATATATTACTGTCCAGAAATTTGCAAAGTATAGAAATGGTTTCGGATGTGCCATATTACTTTTTTGATTGTATTTTTGGATTTGGTTGATTTAAATCAAATTTTGTTGGTTTTATATTTGGTTCTTTTACCTATCATAGATCTAGCAGGTACAGCATTCCATTCTAGCCAGAAAGTTATAAAAGAGGATGTCACCAGTATAATTCCGGGTATAAAAACGGTTGTAAAATAAAAAGCTCGATCTCTCGTAAAAATCAAATCGACTCTAAGACAGCTGTAGTTTCCTAGTGCATTTTGCATAAATATTATAATAATTACATTATAAACTAAACTATATTTTGAAAAAAATTACAATTATTATATAAAAATGTTTGTAACATATTTTACGGTACTATAGTAAAATATATATTTGGTTTCAATTACTCGCATAAGACGAGAAATACTCTTCTCGTTTTATTGAAAAATCCTAGCAAATTTCAATTAAAAGTAATAAAAATATGAAAATACAATAAAAATCATTCAAACTGAAGCGCGATTATATCTGAATGTTTCAATATTATTATAAAGAACGATTGTTAATCTCTTCATTTTTGATTAATTCACGTTTTTAATAATTTATTTGTATTTCAAAGGGTCTTAAAAATTAACAAGTTGAATATATAATCACACTTAAGTTGTTTTTCGTTTATGTGTATATTTTTTCATAGTAAATGTAATAAATGTTTAACATTTAACTTTAAATCAATTAAAATCTGGGCAAATCCCAAACTTGAACATTTGGTATGATATAAACGAAAATAATGTGTTGTCTATAACCCCGGAATTCACCCCCTCAACAAATAACAACAATTATTTGAAAAAAGTCGATCAATGCATTTCGCTAATTTTCAATCATATAGAATAATCTAAGTTTCATACTAAATATTAATATAGTTAGTTTTAACATCTTTTTACGCTAGTTTACTTATAACGACTGTTTGTGTGTGTGTGTATGTGTATGGGGAAAAATTCAACGAACTCACCTCTCCAACTGCCTTTGATGGGGCACGTTATGGTTGCATTTTTTATTAAGTAAGCATTTAGCGTAGTTAGAGATGGACTCTTTCTTAATGTGTCTTCATCATTTTTCCACACATATTTGATATGTGATAGTTCATAAGAAACTGAAATTAAAGTTAAAAATTATTTATTAGTTTTGCATATTTTTAATAATTCCAAAAACTTAAAATTGTTAAACTTTTCCCATTTCTATATTTTGCTTCAATTTTTTTTTTGTGGTTATAGTGAAAAAAAAAAATGATGGAGAAGCTTAGTCTGATTAAATGCGATATTTTCTCATATAATTCCTTAATACCTATTCATATTGTACATTTTAATAATTTTAGGCAAATCAAAGAATGCAAAGAACATCGAGAGAGGCGACGATTTTTGGCTTCAGGATCTTGTTAGGAGTAGTTAGAACATAAAAACAAACTAAATGTCCCCGAACCTGGGAAATTAGCTAATTCGTTTTTACGGGTACTGTGAGTTACAATAAGGTGACCAGACTCCCGAAGGCCCAATGCTGTACACATTATGTTCTTGCAGAATTCGGTTATCAGGAAAATACTCAGCCATATTCTCGCCCTCCCCCTATTCGCGCCTATTTGGAGAAATAATAACATCTCACGAGGCCATGATGCATGCCTAACGCTCGCATATTTTTTTTTTCGATTAAATCAGGACAAGCGCAGCAAAAGTCGTCGTTTGGCAGGACAACCAGAAACCCAAATGCGTCTGTAATATTTGCGTAACTTTCGAAATTTTCAGCATTAAGTGTAGATTTTTTGGAAACTGAACGGCTTGTTTGAGTGTAGTTTGATTAGAGGAGAATTCTATTTAATACCCATGCATGTTTGGGCATTAATCTTAGGCAACTGCATATCCTCACCATGTCTTCAATATCCTTTTCCATAGTACTGATCATATGTACACAGTAGGGGAAGAAAATTACGATATTTGCTCGGAAAAAATCATGTAGATAGATAAACGTTTCATTTACATTCAATATTCCCATAGCAGGTACAGTGTATTATCAACTGCACGTACATTTCATCATAAAGTATACGGTTTCTCGCAATGTCTCCTAATTTGACCACAGTTTTTCAGTCGAACACTATTCATTCAGAGATCTAGCGTGCATTTTTTTCGGCCTGTTTGCATCGACCAGTAATGTAGGTATACGTCATGAATGATCCACTGTCACTTTCGATTTCGATTTAATTCGCTTAGCTAAGATCTTAAGTCTTGACGGTTGTTTGCTGCTTTTCTGTGGTTACAGCTTTCAAGTACTGCTGCTCCCTTACAACAGCTTTGGTTTTTACAATCTAGTTTGCAAAATTTTGGACAACCCACCGAAAGCAATTGGCGGTGGAATGCTCTTGATACCGCCATCAACGGCAACAAGATTGTCTAAATAGATAAATTAATATTTATGGGGGGAGTTGAATTTCCTTCTCGAGATCCAAAGCTATAACGCCCGGATCGTTGATTTTGTGCGAGAGTACTTAATTGTCGAAACTTCATCATACAAGTTCCACGGGGTCCCGGCAAATAAAGTCGAATGAGCAAAATACTACCATCGGAAATAGGATGCAACCCTCCCTGCCCAACTTCGTTACAAACTTTACTGTGAGATTTCGTTCTGGGGAGGGTTAGCTAGGACTCCCGATGTTATTGTAGAAGCGTAAAAGAGTAGCTGCTTAAACTGCTGAGCAGCTAAAGAGATCGGACTCTCAGTTGAATAAAAAGGATAGATGAGCATCTGCAGCGCTTGGACTCCTATTTGGAAGAGTAAAAACAGCTTAAGAGCTTGAGCTCCTATATCCTCTTCGGTCCCGAGAGCACATTATTTGAAAAAACTTTGTAAAAACGTACTTAAGGTGCTTAGATATGTATTCTGAAATAAGTTTAGAAGATTTGAAAAATTTAGCTATTCTAGATAATTAGATATAATTTGTACACATATGTGTACATTAGGTCTGTAGACGCACATAGCGACCACCTGCAAATGTTACGTAGATACGAAAAAAAGCTGGGAATTACATTTAAAATATAAATTTCAATGTAGTTTTATACAAAAATATTAAAATAACATTATTATTCAAAAAACAAAAACAAAACAAATTAATAATAACAAACGAAATTCAATGATGCAAAAGTAAGAATTTGAATTCATTCCTTATGAAAATGCAAAAAGCAGTTGCGATCTTTCAGAACACACAGGAAGACACCACAACTAACACAAAGAACTCTAGTTCTTCCTGTGCATCCCGAATCCGGGTAATTGTACCCATTTATTAATGAATTGAATTAATGAAATTATTTTTTTTTTACAATTTCAAGCTTCGCGTAAGAAAAAAATCCAAAAATCCGCATCCGGACTTCTATGTGTCCGGATAGGGGCCAGAACCAATGGCGTTTTACTGTACAACCAAATAAAAATCATATCTGGTACAATTGCTAAGAATCAATGTGCATTTCTGTACAAGATAATGTAATCTCATTTATGGTATTGAGACCTAATGTGCACATATGTGTACAAACCTTTTTCAATCACCGTTATTTAAACAATAAAAGACCAATCGATGTGAAAACAATTTACGGACAACAAGGAACTAGTCAACTTTAATTTCTGATTTGAAATATCGCGATATTTGTCATCAACATTAATTTAGTAACGGAAATCGGAAGAGAGAGCGGCTGTCTGTCAAGTCGCAATGAACTGCAATGAAATAATTTGCATTCCTTCAACTTTTATCGAAGTCTAGACGTTGTAACTGTTTTAATAACACGCAATCATTGTTAGAGAATTGAAAAACAATGGTTATAAGAAAAAAAATATTCTATCATGAAAATTAACAGTAACAAATATTTGTACACATATGTGTACGTTGGGTCCGAAGAGGATATTAACCTTCAAGCGGGCGCGCACCATTTTATGACATTACCGGGCGCGCGGCGGTAATTTACCGCCCTCGTCTTTTCCCCTCCATTTGCGCTCAACCGTACAACTTCCATTCTTATATGGTATGGTAAATTGAAAGAGAAGCATGTTCCAAATAAGTTATCATCATAAAAAGTATTGTCTGGTGAACAATAAAACATGTTCGGCAGTTTAAGCGAAGCATGTCATTTGAGTGATCTTACACAGAACACACACATTTTAAGCACAACTATATACGAAAATATACAATCCCCGAACGTTTGATGACCGCTGGAAAAGTATGGAAGGTAAAATTTAACCAAAATTTTAATGTATCGTATTTATAACAGTATGACTTAAGAATACATACTTCTCCCATCTCGATCCGGCCAACTCGGGAAAAGCTATGCGTGTTTATATGATCAGGGCGGTAAACTACCGCCCGCGCGCCCGCTTTAAGGTTAAGGAAGAGGGAAAGAATGTATCCCTAAATGTCTCCAGCCGACTGTCGGATAATGTTTCTTTATATGGATGCTGTGGATGTGAGATAAGGGGCATCTCGGTATGTTTCGGCAGGAGACGCGATCTTTTAGAACCAAGCAAAGCCTGAATTTAAAACGGACATTGATCTCGCAAGTGGAATATCCAATCCAAAGGCCAAAAATAGCACTGAATATAGACGAGCTACGGCCTGAAAAGCAGAATCGGAGTCCAGTTGAATGTAATCAGAATCACTAGTGAAAGTCTAAACACGTTCAGGGGACATTTTTCGTTAAATGGTACAGAAAATCATTCTCGACTGTCCTTTCCTAAAATTTAGCTCTAAAAATAAAAAAAAATAAAAAAACAGGCGCGACAGTCCAACATTGGACTAAGACCGCAGATGTATTAGTGACATCCAATTCCCGAAATCCTAACTGCTTTTTTGTTGAAGTGTTGAGATCAACAGCACGCTCAGCAAAGCTATTTATCCCCATAAATGGGAACTCGTTTAACATCTGAATGAGATCATAGTTCGTCACCGACCAAAGATTTCAACTCCTACGAAAATCTTGATGTTGAAAAAATTTGGATCTTGCCTCCCCCCCTGACCGAAATCCTGGCTACGCCCATGGTTATCGTACAGCGTTCTACGAATCAAGGAGTCCAGCGGGACATTGAAACAAATGGATGGGTAATTTTCACTAACAATGGAAATTTAAAACTTTTACTCCATATGCCATCATCGGTTAAGCCTAGTACTGACATCGAGAGTGAAATTGCTGCGATTTTTTCAATTAAAATGTATTCTTACTGTCGTGGAATATGTGGGGCATGATGGGGAGTTCCATAAGCTACAATCCGAAAACAGTTCCATACTTTTTCTCGGCCATTTTATGTATTTTTTCCGATTCCCCGGTTATTTCATTGTGAAATGTCAAATGACCGGGGAATCGAAAAAGAATACATCAAATGGCCGAGGAGAATTATGGAACCGGTCTCGGATATTAGCTTATGGAATTTCCCACCGTTTGCGACATATTCCACGACAGATAGTATGCATTTTTACTGATAAAATCGCAGCGGGAAAAATTTCACTCTAATTCAGCCCTTTAGCTATGTAAAATATTTAGAAAATTATTATTATCGGAGCAGTCAAATATTGGAGAACATATTTGTCCCACAGAACACTTAACCCCCGCACGTTCTCTTTTTTCTGTTTCAAAATGTTTCTAAAATTCTGGTAAGGATGTTGCAACTTGAACAGGATAGTCAGTAACACAGGATAGGAAAGTAACACAGGATAGCCGATGAAACTGCCAAATAGCCTCTGTTCCAGGAACACGATTCATATCTGCAACAAAATGCATTCCTTCATATTCAATTTTTCCCTTTTACAATTTTTGGGTCTAGGAAATGCTTTCGTCCCCTTAGCCCCTCCCGTGGTTGCGCCACTGCGCCTCTGCATAAAGTTTCATGTTAAAGTGTCAGTATGTGCCAGAAATATAAATTACATTTCAACTTATATATATAGATGCAATTTAGTTAACTTCAACCCGAAACATTAATCTACCCGTATGTTCGATAACATACTCATTTAACTTTCTTGAAATTAGTTTTCGACCTTCGTCATTTGCTCGATCTCGATTGAGTGCTCACCTGCCAATACTACTCAGTCAGAGAGCACATCATACATTTCTAAAATGTTAATCAAGTGTATGTGGCAGGTAATTAAAAGTCATTCCCACCGCATTGAAAACTCCCCTCCAAAAATCACAATTGGGGAGTAAACTCAAATAAATTTTACATTTAACGTTCAACATCAAAACCAACGAAGTTAATTTAATTTAATTGAGTCATTTCTCATCCTGAAATTTCTTATTATCTCTTTCGTATACTTTTCCCGTACAAGTATAGTAGAGCTACGAAACAATATTAAAACTTTTACTGAATTTTTGAATTTCGCCTTGAACATTGTGGTGGATAATAATTTCAAGAATCTTCCTGCCCCGAGAGACACATGAGAGAGTCGTGAGTTTTGAATAAATTTTAGCTTCACCATACAATTGAGTGTGTCGTCGTGAAAGGGTCGTTGAAAAAAATATCGAATGAAATACTTCCTTTGATAAAACTAGGGCAAACTCGTATCCTAGATAGTCGAATATATTGTCTTGTGAAGGAAGGTTTTAGCTAATTCCACCAAGCAGGGCACTAGACAGATATATTGGAGCTTAATTAGTTATAAAAAAGGAAGAGGCGAGAATTATGCTTTGAATTGGTTCTGACACCTTAATAAAAATCATAGAAGCACAAGCGTGAATATTTCCGAAAAGATAAATTTGAAGAAACAAGCTCATACTCGTATGTCTTTAATCTGGGCTTTGAAAAATAAATTTTCTGGTTTAATAATTAGGAGGAACGGATTTACCTACTTATACATACATGACATGAATCTCCTACCCTAAAAAAAGAGCACGTATCGTATCGCTTTACCATCAAAAACTCATCAACGGTTTCAAAGACTTTCACCCACTTACCTAATTAAAAAGAGTATTACGTGATTGAGAGGCAATGAACTTGTATTCCCACTTATGCAATTCTGAAATCGAGTTACAATTTCCTATATCAGCTAACTTTGTCCACTGTTTGTGATTATGTTGGCGTTTAGAACGCCATGTTCGAGCTTTGCGACATCGTATTCGTGTATATTTCCCCAGGAGTTAGAAAACTTTAGTATAGGACTTAACCTGCAAATACGCATTACATCCTAAGCCTAAAGTAGTCAACATGTCTACATGGCCACATTCAAGTCATGTATGTTATGCACGTGTGGCTCATGTTAAGCAGATCCTGCAACTTTTATTAGGAAATCAGCAATTCAACAGGCAAGAGGATACCTTTAATGTATAGGGACATGGATATTTACATTTCAAGGATTTTATTTTTAGGTCTTATGGTGTATGACGATTATTTAAATTGCAAATCGACAAAATTCCGGGAGCTTAAAAGAGCTAGTAAAAACACTGAATCCAATTCGAGAAAACATATTCTTGGCAATAAGCTGAATCCTTGTATTATGTATTAATATTCTGCGAAAACCAAAGACCTTAGATCTCTTTTATGTGTTCTTGGGATTAGGAGAAAATAAAAGGATGCTTGAAATCGAATATGAATGTAGAATATAAACGTTTTGCATATTTTTGAACTTTGTTCAACTACTTTGAAACACGAAAACCATATTATATGTCTGACCCAACTAAATCCGTTCGTCCTACAAATCCTTATATGCTTAAGCAAAAAACATAAATTCTACTTACTACTTTCCATTGCAAACGAGCAAAGTGGATCGTCAAACGGAAATATGTTTAGACTTCCTTGGCAGGAAAGGATTAAGTGACGTCTGAAATGAAACCGAAATTATTACTCCGCTCCCCACACTCCCAAGGCCAGTTCGATTTAAATGGATTAAAATATACTAAACCTCATGGCATATGTGATGGTGCCGTTCCGAAATATTCGCAATGCAAAGTGCATGGGAATAAGTGGATCTTTAAAATCGCCATGCATTATGAAGTATGTGTCTGGCAGCCATATGTCCTCGTGATGGTGGATAGCATTTAAAAATTCATATTTTGATTGGTTCGCATATCGCAGTCTAGGATCATACCACTGTTGATTAAGCAAAAATTCTACTTCGTATTTCTGTAAAGAGATAAAGAGATTTCGTGAGATGTATTAAGAGGAAATGATTTACAAATTGTGTACTCACTAAACTAGATTCATCAGGCGACGCTAGACTTAGTAGCAAAACATTTACATTAACGGTCAGTGTACCTGTAACAAGAAGAAAGTAAATATTGAATAAAATATTTTTTCCTATGTTCACAGTTGTCGATTTGGTATAAAGGAAAATTTTATATGTAATTTCATTTGATGAACCCAATATTGAAGTTCGGTGGTGAAAGACGGATGCACACGATAAATTTTTTCTAAAATAAAATTAGTGCAAAAATATTGTTGGCAAACCTTCGGGATTCATTGCATTTTGTAGGCGAACATCTGGAACGTGTTTTCCATTAACCGTAGTCGTATCTTTAGTCATCTCAGCAAGGCCACTTCCATACAAAGCCAGAAATCTCCCATACGCTTTGGCAGCCAATATTGAACTTGAGAAGATTGCAACTTTTCAATGCGTTAAAGGGAAATCGGAAAGTGTTGCGACAAACTTTACACGAAAACATATTGATTTGCGTCGCGAGAACAGTAAAATAAAAAAAAATCGAAAAAATTATTTAGTTTGCAAGGTTTTCGCGTCTGAGTTTCAAGGACTGCACAATTTTGACGTACATTTGCCTACCATTTTGACATGTTTTCCCAGGCAAACATCGGCTGATTTTCCCAGTTTCTCTCGGTAGTTCCCGGCTTGCAATAGAGAAGGCTTTGCATCCGGGGACGGATGGAAATGTCACCAGAGCCGTTGAATTTTATAAAGAGTTATAAAAAAATATTTTTTTTTTAAGTTAAAGACATTACATACGCATTTAATACCGTGGAAAACCGAATTCGAAATACAAATTTCAACGCCAGATATATAGCACTTATCCTTCTCATGAGAGACGTTTTTGGAGAAGTGTGTGAAGTGTGTTTGTATACCCAAGAGAGACACATAAGTTAAGAAATGTTGCCACCGTTATCTCAGAATTTCAAACACTAGAAACGTTTTTTTATTAAAGACGAATCTGCGAAAAAGCTTCTTATTGTCATTTGTTTGCAGGATACAACAACCAAGAACTTTTTTTATTGTCTCTGGGTCTGACACACTTTACCCATTGCCTATCGCACCTCGACGCAGATTGTTTTTATATAATTTTCTTGTATATTCTTGATGTTTGAGCTTAGATTTAGAGAAAAAATGTGTTTTGATTTTTTTTGGGTTTCGCGGATTACCAGGAAAAAAATGGTTCAGTGACGAACCAATATGGCGGAAAACGATATAAAATATTTTTCGTCAAATTACTTTGCCTGGTCATACTGTATTGTGGTATTTGGGTAAAATTAACAACATTATCTGTATGATCGTGTTGATTTGTTTAAAAAGGGCATTCGTAAAGTCGATTCGCACGATACAGTCACAGTCTCTGTGATTTTGCATACACATTTCTTGACTGTATGACTGACAATTTGTAAATTGATATCGAAAATCCTTATGATTGAAATGTATGAACCGACCATTAAAAATTGAAGCATTTGGTCCGACAGAGTCATTAACAATCAGTGAACTTAGGTTACGCATACTTCGCCCGTGGAATCCAGAGTGGTCCCCCCAAATTGAGGACAATCGTGGTGAAACCTTAGAGAGTGGGTCTAGAGATTGGCGGAGAGACAAGCGTTCTCACGTTTTTTCCTGATGAGCTCCAAACTAATAAAGCTATCAGTGTAGTAACTACATTAGACCCCGATATTCTGAAATGGTTGGGACCAGACCCAATTCGGATTTTCGAGCTGTTTAAATTTTCGAAATGCTTTCCTGGTGATAATAAAACTGTCCTTTTTGGGACCTTTCCGATCAAATTTTTTTTAGCAAAGTTTTAAATTCCTGGGAGCAAACTGATTCAACAACAAAAAAAAATAGCCTTACTCTATTTTTTTTTCTATTTAAAATGCTAATATGACTGGACTAATACGAGTGAGATCATAGTCCGCCACATGGGTAGTGAATACGAAAAACATCATAAACTGTTGGCAAATACAAAAAAACGTAGTTTATTGATATTTTAATAAACTGCACGAATATCATAAACTGAATTTGCGCATGGTGAGACTCGAACCTACGACCCTGTGCTCCAAAGAGAACTCACCTACCGCTACAACATCAACCAGACTACATACTACAAAATTAAGTTGACTCATGCAATATTATCTGCAATCTGACCAAGAACAAGCTTGTTTCGCCTATTAGAACTTTTCAAAAGGAGTGGCGTGCCGTGCTCTGTGGCCGGTCGCCACTCAGTGATATAGAGATTCATAGAGAAACGAGTTTTCAATACTCGGCATGGATCGACGCACGTTTAATATTCAGAAGAAGATAACAAAATTTTCTTAGCATACTCCTAGAATAATAAACAACGAGACCGAGGCTAATTTCGGGCGCGGCCGAAATTTGGATACCCTTCGCTCTCCTCGCACTAAAAGTTTTTTCGGGCGTACCTACGACTTGTATTTAATCTTACATATTGTTTTATGTTAATGGGTTCAATATGTTTAAAGACCGGTGTGCTCTTAGAATACGTCTTTATTCTATGACTATCAGGATGAGAGTAGTTTAATTAACAAAATGTTACATAGTTCAAATGGTTGTTTGTGTGTATATATAAAATTAGTTAGGTACATAATAATAGGTATATTGGAATTCAAATATGTATAAGGAATAAATGTTGTATAAAATATAATTCAATAGTATGTATATGACACATAAATGTTTCCTGTCATCAAAAGAAATACATTTGTGTGAAATTTGCTTGAAATTGGTGAACAAATAAAAAAGTTTTTCTCAGAAGAACCTAATTTGAGGGTTTTGTTTGTATGGCAGCCCCATTACCCCATGGTCCGATTTGAACCATTCTTGCATATATTTTGTGTTATCAATAGAAACACATTTGTGTGAAATTTAGTTTAAATTGGTACACAAATAAAAAAGTTTTTCTTAAAAGAACCTAATTTGGGGAGTTGGGTTTGTGTGGCAGCCCCATGACCCCATTGTCAGATTTTGCTGATTCAAACGTACAAACTGTCTGCAGCAAAAAAAATGCATTTGTGCAAAATTTCAGCTTCATAGCTTTTAAATTGGCCGAGTAAAACGCGTCGCAACAGACAGACGGACAACGCCCAATCGACTCCCCAAGTCAAGCTGATCATATATGTACACTTTTTATATGGTCGGAGATGCTTCCTTCAATGCGTTACAATCTTCATGACAAAGTTAATATACCCTTTCACTATATGAGCGAAGGGTGTAAAAATGCGACTAGTAAGTGGTATGGCTGACAACCGTATCACACATCGAATTCAGTTGTCGTTATGGAACGTTGACGACTAATTTTTGAAATTTTGGACCACACCGAGATTCGATCTACGGACCTCTAGATTACTAGGCAACGTAGAGTGCGACTCAACCAAGTGAGCCACAGATTTTGTGATTAATTTACCTCAAGCCTGTTGTTTTCAATAACATTTTCGAAAATTAACGAAAGTTAAAATTTTACAAGATAAGCGTGTAAAACTACTTATTCCGGAAGAATGTATGTGCTGTTTATTGCCCAATTGAAGAGATTGAATAAGTTCCTTTACTGAACATTTCTTTTTTGTACATAACTAAATTATTTATGCATTACTTTATCATGGATATATATTTCTAACTAATTCGATTCTGGAATGCAGGACATTAATATCCTATTACAATTACTCATGGCATGAAAATTAAAAAAAAAAATACAATTTCAAAGCAACTTAGGTATGTGAATCACATGTCCTCCACTCACTATAGAAATGTACGCATGAATCATTTAGTTTTTAGATGAAATCGAAACTGAATGATAAGAGCGTAATAATACTTTTACTTGCGACCGTCAACATATTTATGTGGCACTGGCAATGCGTGCCTACAAAATTGGTATATACACACATGTATATGTACACTCCCAGTCACTTGAATAGGGACAGCCTTTTCGAGAGTTGTTTATCTCAAAATATCCTTTTTCTTGCAGCAGAGAGCATAACTCAGTATTTGTTTATAAAGGCTATTATGTATCTCATAGTTTGCGAGAAAAAAAATGAAACATGTAATAACAACAGTTATGTTTCATCAACATTATGCTGATGCACTAATTAATTTATTATATGTTCAAAATTGGGTCACTTGAATAGGGACAGTTGCGATTCGGCCGTTATTTCGAAAGTCCTAGCGTCACATCCTAACTGTTTTTGCTTTAATCCACTCACATTGTGTTTTGACTTTAATTTTTGTAAGTTTCGGTAATCATGGGTAGAGCAAAAGCATTAAATACCGCCCAAATGGCTCAAAACGATGTTTTGAGAAATGAACAACACAGTTTACGCGAAATTTCGAAAATAGTGGAAAAAAGTAAATCGGTTGTGTTTAATTATTTAAAAAATAAAAGTGGATATGGACGACACGTGAAAATCGTACGCGAGGCGCCAAAACCGCCAAAGAGAAAAGGGCAATTCTGCGAGCCGCCTCTAATTTTGCACTATCAGCGGCTATAATTGGAGCTAAAGTCGGCGTTACAGCTAGTTTATCAACAGTGCAAGGTGTAATGAGGAATGCCTCACACTGAAAACGAAAAAACATTAAAGAATTCATCATTACCGAAACTTACAAAAATTAAAGTCAAAACACAATCTGAGTGGATTATAACAAAAACAGTTAGGATGTGACGCTAGGACTTTCGAAATAACGGCCGAATCGCAACTGTCCCTATTCAAGTGACCCAATTTTAAGCATAGAATTTATTAGTGCATCAGCATAATGTTGATGAAACATAACTGTTGTTATTAAATGTTTCATTTTTTTCTAGCAAAATATGAGCAACGTAATAGCCTTCGTGAACAAATACTGAGTTATGCTCTCTACTGCAAGGAAAAGGATATTTTGAGATAAACAACTATCGAAAAGGCTGTCCCTATTCAAGTGACTGGGAGTGTATGTATGACTGACTACAGAGACGATCAATGAGAGAATATGTATACCTATATTTTGTAAAAACTAGAGAAACAATTTATATCGACTTGGCTTTTGACACGCGACTTTCTCTCTTTATTCTTCGCATACTGAGCGCAGGTACTAACCCATTTAATCGATATACATACATACATAGTTGGCATGAATTTAGATTATTACTTCCAGGCCCCTCTAAGAGATATGGTGGTAAACAGTTAGTACATTAATCCTGCTAGCGTCTGAAATGGAAACTATACTCGTACTATACCCATGACAGCCGACATGTCAAACCACTTCATGAGGCTAATTGTCCTGAAAGGCCAAAAGCTAATGACTTGCTATCAAAAGTACTGAGAGGCATTCTTAGTCAAAGAAAATTTGGGCAAAATATGGCCATCGAACGGCAAAAATCCTACATCAGAATTTTTTTTTTATTATGGTTGGGGATGGTCCCAGATGATGGCATAAAAAGTCCCAAGCGATTGAGGGTCCGCAACCTTAAAAAAAGGGGGATTATTTCAAAAACGGCAAGAGATACAGAAAAATGGTCCGATGACAAAAAAAAAACTACATAAAATTACCTTTCCAATGATATAAAACACATTAGAGTTCAATTAAATATTTCAGCGCTAGCCTAAAAAAATAAATAAAGAATATTTCATTTTCGACCTATTTCAAAAGCTCCATAACTTTTGAAATAATGCTAGTTCAGCCGTAAAATTTTGTACAAGTATTCACAATAAGTTCAAGATCATTTCTAGGTAAACATTGATTCGCTCCGGTCAAGGACCCCCATTATCCGCCCATTTAAATTTGTCAAAACGGCATCCTTATCCCAAATGAAAAAAATCCTTGTGTATGAATTAAAATAAAATGAATTTAGGGGTGTTTTAAGTTGTTTTTTGCATGGAATTATGAGGTGTGGTTGATGTTATTGGGGATATGAATAGGATCAGCTTCGTGGGGTTGGCTAATGCAATTGCCGTGGTTGGACATTTATGCGGCTGGCTTTTGATATTCATTACATACGCATACCGATCGTCATCAAATTTGGTAGGAATGTAGAATGGTAACAGTCTTTGGCACGAAATACTTAGAAGTTGGTAGGGTAAAGATAACAAGGTGTCCCGGAGATTTGAAAATTTCTTCATTAAATAAGTCGCGAACGGCTGAACCGATCATCATGAAATTTGGTAGGAATGTGTAGAATGGTAACAGTCTTTGGCACGAAATACTTAGAAATTGGTAGGGGCAAGATAACAGGGTGCCCCGAAGATTTTAAGTCGAAGTTGATTTTTTTAGTTTTTATCGGACACCCATGCGTCCGGTAGTCAAATCAAAGAACTCGAGGACATTTCAGTTGCTTCTTTTCAGTTTAAAGTAATGGTAAAAGAGTTATGGGGGTTTATCTAAACTCGACGTCAAAAGTATGGGGCCACCCGCAATTTTCGAACTCTAACCCAATTTTCTCAAAAAAAGTATAAAAGTTACAACTATGAAAGTTATATCTACAGGAAGTGCATTTTATGACAATTAAAATGAATGGAAACTCATTGTGATTTATTAGTTTATTAAGCGTTTATTAAAGATTTTACAAATAAGAGTCGTTTCCAGTCGTTTTCCGGCCTTGTAATCACCAAGTAAAAAGCTCAAATTTATGCTGAAAACAAAGTAAAAATTTAAAATAAAGTGTCAGTGTTCAGTGTTCCCTCCCCTTGCTCGAATAACTGCTAGCATCCGTGTATTCATAGACCTCACGAGGCTGATGACGAAGTCTTGGGAAATTGCATTCGACTCCTCTTCAATTGCGATTTACAGCTCTGGAAGCGTTGATGGAGCAGGAACGCGGGCTCGAATCCGACGTTTTAGCTTATCCCATAAGTATTCGATTGGATTCGAGTCCGAGCTTTGAGCTGACCAGTCCATCGGACGAATGCCGACGTCCTGTAGATACTGGGTCACCACATCAGCAACATGAGGCCGTGCATTATCCTGCATCAACTGGATATTATGACCGATATAATCTGCGAAAGAGATGACATGGACTGCAAGGATTTCATTGATGTAGCATTGTTAAGTCAATCCACGTTTACGGCCCGTGGGTTCGATGAAAACTAAGGTTGTAAGTCCGGCTAGCGAGATGCCGCCCAGACCATTACAAATCCTCCTCCAAAAGCAACAGATTCCGCGAGGCCACACTGAGAATAACGTTCTCCAGGGCGACGATATATTTTTTGACGTCGATCACTTTGATATAGAGTCACGCTGGTCTCATCAGTGATGAGTACATTACTCCACTCTTCTAACGTCCAATCCCTATGCTCTCGAGCGAATTAGAGTCGTGCTCAAAGGTGAGCTGCCGTTAATTTTGAACCCGCTGCAGCTCTCTTCAGGTTCCGCTCAGCAAGTCTCCTTCTAACGGTAGAAGAACTTAAAACCACTTGGGGTTCGTCACGTCAAATTTTAAATTGAAAAGTTCTAAGGTGTAGTTTACATGCAACACACAAGTGTGTGCAAAAAAATAGTTTTTGTTTGTAAATTCATGTTAAAAATGTTGTTTGTCGAATTCTTATTCTAACAAAATTATGATTCGTACAAAAAATATGTTTTCATTAACAAAAATTACATTTGAAGTTTTGCGTTTGTAAAGTGAAAACGGGCCTTTAATATTTATGAGCAATGTTTTGAAATTATTGGCAATGCCTACGTGACATTTTTGAAATTTAACCTGGATGCTACCAAAACCATCTACATATACAGCCAGGAACCTGGGTTGGGTGATTGTGTGCGTGGACTCTCGGTACGTAGTTGGCTTTGACTTTCATGCACGTTTGACTGTTCCACCATGGGAGAGCGCAGCCGCATAACTAACAGAATTGTGAGCATGTTAGAGAATCTGACTGCTTTTGTCATTTTCACTTTCGAATTGGCGGTGAAGTGAAAAGGTACGTTTGTTAGAAAATATTTTCATTCTACATTTTATTAAGATTTTGTGTTTTACAGATCATCAACATTGGAAAGCGCACTCCATAATATTATCTTTCACTTGACCACTACAATTTTAATACCCGAACAATAAATATTACAAAATGCGATACGGCGACATTCACGCACTCTCAATTTTTCTCACGCACAGATGGATGTAAACAAAGCGGGTATCCATCATCTAAAAAACTAAATTATTCGACGAAAATTAACAGCATGGATAAAATTTTAATTATTATTAAATAACTTTGAAAACATATTAGGCCACAACATACTCGAATTTTCCTGTCGAAATCGCATATTATCCCGTATTTTTCGCGTAAAAAAGGACGACCGACCGTATTCCGTCCATACAATCCCGTGTAAATTTTCGATTGACTCTGGCCTTTCGTGCCCTGTATGTGTATAAGTTTTCGTTGTAGAGCCTGGCTGTATATGTAGATGGTTTTGATGCTACCCTCGATAGTTTTTTTTTGCGCGTCTGGGTCAGCAAACCTGCCCCCGCTGATAAAAAAAAACACGGCCATAGTTGTAAGTTTCATACTTTTTGAGAAAATTGGGTTAGAGTTCGAAAGTTGCGGGTGGCCCGATACTTTTGACGCCGAGTCTATTTATAATCGAAGAAACGGTAATTGCATCTAATAAATGTAGTTAATATGTGATACATAGTAAATCAAATCAAATTTCAAATCTGCAGACCTGGGCTACACACGCACAAATATAAACTTTGCAAATTTACTGCTATTAACTTTTTCTTAACAAATATCAACAGTCTTAGTATTTAGCGCATATAAGCTCATGCTAACCTATTTTTGTGCAAAGTTTCATATCGGAACCTATAACGGTTTAGAAAAAAGGAACTGTCCGATAAAAACTAAAAAAGTCAACTTTAACTTAAAATCTTCGGGGCACCCTGTTATCTTGGCCCTACCAACTTCTAAGTATTTCGTGCCAAAGACTGTTACCATTCTACATTTCTACCAAATTTGATGACGATCGGTATGCGTATGTAATGAATATCAAAAGCCAGCCACACACAAGGAACTTTACGTACAAGTAGAAAATTGCATAAATGTCCAACCACGGCAATTGCATTAGCCAACCCCACGAAGCCGATCCTATTCATATCCTCAATAACATCAATCACACCTCATAATTCAATGCAAGAAACAACTTAAAACACCCCTAAATTAATTTTATTTTAATTCACACAAGGATTTTTCATTTGGGATAAGGATTTTTTCTTTTGGGATAAGGAGTTTTTCATTTGGGATAGGGATTTTTTCATTTGGGATATGGATTTTTAAAATAATCGCAAAAACCCGAAAAAAAATTCCCCCTTTTTCATGGTTGCGGACCCCCAATCGGTTGGCACTTTTAATGCCATAATTTGAGGACCATCCCCAACCATAATCCAAAAAAAAAAATCCGATGTAGGACTTTTGCCGACCAAATATGCCATTTTTCTTAGACTATTCTGGGATATGGATAAGGTTGAAGAGAGTCTAGCTTTTAGCAATTTTTAATACATTTCTGGAAGGCGCAGTGGCTAATGCATTGAAGCGAAACAATTTTAGTATTAATTCTATTGAATAGCCTATTTTTGTTAATGACATTAATTTATTCTTCTGGAAGTTCATGGTGTTTCTGGAGAGTTAGTAGGCGTGATTTGTTAACTCTGTATTTAATTACCATTCAAAATAAAATATTAATAATTTATTAAAAGAATAGTTTTATAAATAACAAATTAGATATAAATAATATAAAACCATTCGTTTTACAGGCAATATAGCAATCCCTTTTGTTGATATCAAATCTTCTATCCCGTTCGCTGGTTTCATTGAATATTAAAGAACACACACTCAACTTAATAATGCTTTTAAAAAATATATTATAAAATAACATGTACTCGTGTGTAAGGTACTCTCCATCTGTCTGCGAAATTGACATACACATAATAATATTTTACTGCCAAGATTATCTTCAATTGCCTCCCATATCCCTATACAAATCCTGCCACATTGCAGATGGAGCCCTTTTATTGTAGAATATTCAATCATAATACACGTTCTGAGTACTCGTATTTATTTGTCGAAAATGATATCGTAAACACATTTACACGCGTGAAATTTAACTTTTTATGACCGACCAAGTGTCCCATTAGAAGAGATTTATTATTTTTTCTATAACCCAAAAATAGAATACTTTATTTCATCTACTCGTATGTATGTATAATATAATAATTGTTTCTGACTGCCTTTGTTCTATTTATCCGTCTACAGAAGAAGGATAAGAAACTTTTATACAGTTTATACGTATATTGGTATATTCTTTCATTACACACAAACAGATGATTTATTTCCGGAGGAAAATGGAAACATGGATGAGCTATTATATTGCAGATTTATGACGTTATGAAAAGATCAAATTAATGGAAGGAACAATATTCAAAGAAAAATGAATTTTAATTGTTTCATTAGCATTGCGTAACGAAACCACGATGTTACATCATATGGAGCACAAAATGGCAAAATATCCGTTTTGTTATCCCTCCTAGAAATTGACAATTTTTCCTGTGCGTCGTGAAGTTAAAACAATTGAGATTAAGGGGTAGAAATTAGGGATGTCAAAAACCGGACGGTTAGTCCGAAAACCGGTACTTTCAAAACGACCGGTTTTTTTCGGTTTTTTCATCCTCCCGGTTTTAACCCGGACGGTTGTTTGCCCATCCGGTTAAAACCGAAAAAAAAACTTTCCAAATTCATAAAATTTTCTTGATTTGTCAGTCTGTAATTCTATTGCTTGTCTTCTATGAAAAAATTCGTATTTCCGAACACTCTACTGTGCTATTATTCCAAGAACCATCGCTTCGTCAAACTACCGCTCCTTGCATTTTTCCTTTCCAAGGCAGATATTGTTTACGTTGCGTGTCACACGTGTATCTTTTGTGCGTCGTGAATGTATATGTATGTGCATCAGATCAGTGCATTTAGAGTTCATTGTTATAGGAAGACAAATCGGCAGTTGCTACGACGTCCGCGTCCACATCGATATCCGCGTGCACTTCAATATCGGTCCTGTCCACAAAGACTTCAACATCTACATCATCTATTAGTGCAGTCATATTAGCATTTCAAATATAAAAAAATAGAGTAAGGTTAATTCTTGTGGTTTTTGAATCAGCGGGCTCCCCGGAATCTAAAACTCATTTTGCTAAAAAAAAAATTTTGATCGGAAAGGTCCCAAAAAGGACAAAAAAGGATACTCTTTACTCCTTGACCGGAGGCCGGCATGTGGGGTATCTAATCAAACGGGACGTCAAGTACATTACATATCCGTGTTTGTTCCATGTTTCAAGGACCCTCAACGGAATAAATCGAGCCCTAATTACGAGAGTAATTCAAATTGTCACTAGGTTTCTCACTTTTCCGAATCTATAATAGCTAAAGATTCTACCATTAAATTTGCTAAGAAAAAAAATGATCGGAAAGCTCTCAAAAAGGACACTAATTACAAACCTTGATCGAACGTGGGCATGCGGGGTGTCATATCAAAGAGGACGTAGAGTACATTCCATATCTGGCGTTTATTACTTGTTTCAAGGACCCTCACAGGAGAAAATTGGGATCCAATGGAAAATTTTCATGTTTCTCGTATATGTATCTTTCCAAAGCCGTAATTTTTCGTTTTAGTCTTTCCATTTAGTGTCCTTGAAACAGGAAACAAACACCGGATATGCAATGCACTCGACGTCCTCTTTGACATGACACCCCGCATGCTCACTTTGAATCAAGGTTTGTAATTAGTGTCCTTTAATGTCCTTTTTCAGAGCTTTCTGATAATTTTTTCTTAGCAAATTTAATGGTAGAATCTTAAACTATCATAATTTCGGAAAAGTGAGAAACGTAGTGACAACATGGATTATTCTCGTAGTTATGGCTTTGGAAAGATACACGGAAAACACAAAAAATTTCGATTTAATCTCGATTTATTCCGTTGAGGGTCCTTGAAACAGGAAACAAACACCGGATATGTAATGTACTCGACGTCCCCTTTGATTTGATACCCCTCATGCTGACCTCCGGCCAAGGATTAAAGAGTATCCTTTTTTGTCCTTTCTAGGACCTTTCCGATCAAAATTTTTTTTTAGTAAAATGAGTTTTAGATGCCTGGGAGCTCGCTGATTCAAAAACTACAAAAAATCGCCTTACTATATTTTTTTCTATTTGGAGGCCTGAAATGGGATATTTTGACTGCACTATATGCATTGTCTAGCAATAAAACTCAGTTAACTATTTTTGAAACATTATGAATACTTCTGACAATTTTATTTGATTATCTTGTTTGTTCAACATGTTTCTCTTTTAAGGCTCCATTACACAGTCATATTTCTATACGAACATCAGCTTAACGAGTGTGTATGCATTATTTTGCTAAAACTCTAAGCAATTCAATGAAAAACCGGTTAACCGAAAACCGGTACTTTGAGCCCGGTTAAAACCGGACGGTCTAACCGGCTTTGCAAAAAAAACGATAAAACCGAAAACCGGGTTATGGGCCGGTTTTTGACATCCCTAGTAGAAATGTTCCCCTATATTTCAGGCGTTACAAAAAGCGTGGTTTTCTTCTTTGACATGAAGACATAGGTATTTTCTAGTTCGTTTCTTATCGCATTAAAATTATATTGAAGGTTTATTCTATTAGAGTTTATTAAAACATTTTTTACGAAATGCCGACCCTTTCAAATAAACTCATTGCCGGACACAGCGCCAAAATTTGACACGATTTGTTTGTCAAATGCTCAAAATTGGACGTCTATAGACGTTCTGTCCGAGAAAAGGTTAAAATGGTTTTTCGCAATTATAAAGTCATTTGGAAAGTAGTTTTCATTGCATACAATTTCCTTTTGAAAAAGTCATTTAAACTAACAGGGTAAAACTGATCCTGAATACATTTATCATTTAAGATCAACTTAAGGAACAGAGTTCGATCAGATCTTGTTTCATATGGTATATACGTAATACTCACACCTTTCAATCATGTTTCTCAGTCTGTCGCGAGATCTATCATTATAGGAAATCTGTTTGTAGGTATTGGCTTAGTCAGTGTTCGGCAAAGTTATCGGCCAAAAGAGCCAAATTAAGAAATTAACCAATTTCTTTAAAGAGCAAAGTTTTTTTTTTTAAAGTGGTGCAGGTTGTTTTTGAAAAGCTAAAATTCGACAAGCTTTAAGACGATTAAGTGGAGCAGCACATCCAAAACCATGTACAGGGGTTCACGCCTTTCTGCACCGCTACAATAACGATAAAGTGGAAAGGTGAATAGCAAAAATCTTGTAGAAACTGTTCCAAAATCCGGACTATAGAATACATAGTGGAAACATTTAGTGGTCTGGATTAGCGTGATATCCGGATTAAATGTGATCCGGATTACCCAGTTAACCCATTAGTGCATGAAGTTCCCTGACAACATTTTTTTACTTTTGTCAATTATTATGAATTGAAGTAGCGACAAGGAAGTACTTTTTGAAAGATCTTTTTCGAAAAAATAAGTAATAGTAGATTTAGAAGCCACTTGTATTGTATCCGGTGAAACTACCCACACTGGCTAAATAGTGAAGTAATTTGATGGATATGAAATAGAAATCAACAAAACTGATAAATGGCATGTAAAATATTTACAAAAACGCATTACTTGCTTTGGATCCTCTATTTTCTTTAGTGAAAAGAATGATGACCTTATCCTCCTCAACTCCAAAACTTTTGGAAACGACATCATGATAGTTTCCCCTATAGTTGAAATACATTCATAATGCCCTCCGCTTTATTTAGTGTCCAAAATAAAATCTAATTAGTTCTCCGCGAATAAATTGTTAGCTGCTTTTACGGAAATATGGTGTCATCACATTGTTCAAAGTGAATTCCGCGGGCTCGATTGCCCGTTGACTATCAGGATCGGTTGGAAACTGCTTTCCCGATTTGTGTCGGTTCACATTAGGTATTACTACCACAGGCATGACGTCAAGCAGCTAGGAATAAGCACTTTTTCGTTTCAACAGCTAGCCCTTTTCAGGCCCGGAGCCGCGGTGGAATTGGAATGCCAGTCAGCCATAGCCAACCTGCATCGGGAAACGCCGGAATGGATTTGTCTACTTCCTCTGTGGAGCTCGTGTTGATGGTGAATTCACTTACAAAATTTCTTTATCTCATGACATGGTCACAGACCCTTCTGAGAGGTCTTTGACCAATACAGACGTTTATTCTGTAATTTCGAAAGCAATCGCTAGATCGTCTAGACTGTAAATGCAAGTCTCATCAGCAGGCATTTTCTCCTTTCGAGATCCCCTGTTTCATTGCCATCAATAGGGGTATAGCAGAAATAATGACCTAAAAAAATAGTCCACCGCTTCAAATTTCTCGAAAATTTCCGCAGCCGTAAGTCTATAAAAATATTTCACCAACTGACCTACGTGCATAATGTCCCTTATAAGGGACATTGCAATACTTGCTATATTACACAAAATCTATGACACCACGACGATTTTTCTTTGATTAGAATAATAGTGTACACACATTTTAACGATTATTCAATCGAAACAGTAAACTAGCACTTCAAAACATTATAAATTTTTAATTTTTTCTCACCAGCCCTGAATCTGGCTATTTTTTAAAACTCCGCCACTCATTCTTTTTAATAAATAAACTACACCAAGCAATAAAAACATTTGAACACGACTTTGTTTGATAACTGTGATGTTAATAGTTGTCATTGCATACACACTTCAAGTGCACAGTCAACAATCTGACCGTATAACGGGGAAAAATGGGTGTCCCTTTAAAGGGACTAATGGGTTAAGACTGTATTACGAAGCGTCTGAAGCCGAATTTGGATCCTTCGTTCTGTCAAATCCATCCACTTTCTTCGATTTTGACAGAAAGAAAATAAAAAAATGGATTCGGATTGACCGTGTGTGTGCGGCATAAGGCATAAGATATCCATAACTAATTTTTTTAAAGAACCGTACAAGTACAGGCTGCCTCACGTAAATTTTTTCGATTTGAACTTTAGTTATAACTTTTCCTTTGTTAATTCATTTTTTTTCTAATACATATTCTAAATAAAACAAGACCGAAGCTAATTTCGGGCGCGGCCGAAATTTGAATACCCGTCACATATGAATGAAACTTAACCTTCTTTTGTGTTAACAACTTTTACCGCAGCCCTATGTCGTGTTCCGATTCCATCTGTTCCTGGTTGCGTTGATATTGAGGCTAATCCAGGAACACACTTGGATAAATTTTGGTTAAGATTAAAAAAAAAAGCTTTTCCTACAAGAACCTAATATTTAGGGACCAACCAACTTGTATGACAACCCTACGACGTAATATTCCGATTCCATTCATTCCTAGTTATGTTTTGAAGCTTTACTAGGAACACATTTGGGTGAAGTTTGGTTAATATTGGTCGACAAAGAAAAAAGGTTGTATGACAGCCCCATGACGTAGTGTTCCGATTTCATCCGTTTCTAGATATGTTTTGAGGCTTTACTAGAAACACATTTGGGTGATGTTAGGTTAAGATTGGTTTATAAGAAAAACGTTTTTTTTAGAAGAAACTAATTTTGGATTTTGGGTTTCTATGGCATACATACATACATGACGCCATGGTCCGATTCCATTCGTTCCGACGTATATACAGCGTATACAAATTTTCAGCCCGATAGCTTCAAAACTGAGGGACTAGTTTGTATTGAAACAGACGGACAGACAAACAGACGGACATTGCTCAATCGATTTCTCTCATCACACTGATCAATAATATATATACTTTATATAGTCGTAGGTGCTTCCTTCTGTGCGTTGCAAACTTCATGACAAAGTTAATATACCTTTTCACATAGTGACGGGTATAACAATAGTGTAGTACATGATAAACATAGTACATCAGATTGTAAGATGTGGTGGCAAATTTTTTTTTGTTTCTTATGTTTTTTAGGGTGCTGAGTGCAAATCCGGAGCTTCCCACCAAAATTTCTTTGCGGAACAGGGTCAAAGTCGTGAAAAACCCTAAAATGATTGCTTTTTTTCCGTTAATTGGCCCCGAACTCTGAAAACTATTTATTTCTGCGAAAAACTCTCAATGAATATGTTAGAGAGCACATAATTGCGCGTCCAAAGAGACATAAATATTACTGTTGAGCGGTATTACTATAATTGACAATTTAACCTTCCGGCGGGCGCAATACTAATCCTAACACGATCGGGCGCAATGCATCTGACAGATTAAGTTCAGAAAATAGGATGGAACTAAGTTTCTGTATATTCTACACTCTTATTTATTGCTGCATTGTCTTTTTGAAACAGTTCTACGAAATTTTAGAAACAAATACTGGCTCACAGAGTTTGATACCCTTCACATTTTTAATTTTCTAAGAATATTCCGCTTTCAATAGCCTCAATATTTAAAAAACCTCCAACAACTCGACCGCTTAAAAAATGTGAGCTTATTTTACTAAAAACACACTACTGAACGATTTGGTGACCCTAAATGTCAACACAACGTTATTTCGCAATGTGAAGAGTATAACAAGTGGAAATTTTCATAGAAAAGGAAAAATAACACAATCGGGCGCAATACATCTGAGAGATTATTTCACCCCCTCCCGCCACTCAGACATATGGTAGATAGAAACTGAAAACGGCTTTGGGTAGTTGATCGATAAAGATTAAGCTACTGTGAGTTTCAGATCTCTCCCTTTTCATATCGCTGATTGGCGCAACAAAAACTGGTCACTTAATCTGTCAGATGCATTGCGCCCGCCCGAAGGTTAAAATTGGCATTGCAAAACAAAGTCAAAATCGGCTAAAACGCCAAAAAAATGACTATCAATTGTAAGGATACCGCTTAACGCATTATGAAGATTAATGGCGCGTTGGACCCGCAATTATGTTTTCTCTAACATGTTCATGGACAGGTTTTTCGAGAAACGTACACTTAAAGGGGATTTAGACTATCGACAAGATTTACTTAATCCTAGATTTAGTTAACAGTTGTACCATATTGTACTGTCATTTGAATAATGCAAGTACATTCTTCACTACATTTTGAATTTAATGACATTCAATTTAATCTAGTAGGCGAGTTTCGACTCGATTAATTTAGTGGTTTTAGTAAATCCTGTCAGTAGTGTGAACCCACTGTTACGGATTTCTAAGCCAAAAAACGGGAAAACTCCGAACATTTTGGGTTTTATTCGCGGTTTTGGCCCTGTTCCGCAACGAAATTTTTTTTTGGAAGCTCCGTATTCGAGCTCAGCTCAACAAACGAAAAATCACTTAATGAGATACATTTTGATGATGCCATTTCATTAATATTGACCTGAAACGATTGAATCTGCAATCCTTTTTCGCGAAATTGTAACGGTTTTTCAAATATTCAATGTCAAAGTTTGACATTTATATGGGGTACTTCAGTTTCTAATGGGAAATTGGGGGTATTTATACTACATATTGATGTGAATCAATAGCATTGCACCAAAAATAAAATTTTAAATTTAATTTGCCTCCCTGTCTAGCAAATTGTACAATTCTTGCTCGCAAATATATTTCGACTTTTCATATTATTAACATCTTTGCCAAATTGGTAAAACTTACCTTTCTAGTGGGACTGATTAAAATTAAAACGTCAATTTGATGGCATCGAGCACTTTCCCCAATGTGTAAAGCGAAAATGTCACCCTTTTCTTATCAAATTACATAACTGGCTTCATAGAAAAGTCAAACTTTGACATTGACGAGTAGTTCCTATAGAGCTGATAAGTTGCCATGCCATAAATACTACAGACATGCACCGCAGTTGGTGTATAGAATGGAACGATAAGTCAAGATTTCCACAATTAGTTAAAATTCGCACCCACGAAATTTGGGAGCCAGAATTAATAGAGTGTAAATTCGAGAGGGAAAAATATCTAACTACCATCACTACTCCCAAAGCAATGTGAGCATTCAACACCGGTATACACAGAGAAAAAAAATTAGAATGGTTATCTAAAGAAATAGTCGAATTTATCTAAAGTTAGCGTTGATTTTCAGCTTATGATTCTATGTAGTTGAAACAGCTACGAAGATATGGATAATTTTTCTATTCGTCATTAGTTGAAACATCTACTATATTTGCAAATTCAATTAATTCATTTGTAAAGACAGCTATTCATTATCTATAAATTGTTAAATGTTGGATAGCTAAATTGTGTTGAAGAAAAAATAACGATTGTTTGTAGTTAAATTTTATATTTGAATAGTACAATCAACAACTTGTGTGGAAGAATTGACTATACTTTTTCTTCTAATCTTGCGTGGTTAAATGAACGAATTTAATAGTATTTTCAGCTACGAAGATTAGAGAAATCAGCTATTTCTTTGGTAAAAATATCTAAATTTAAGTCAACTACTTCACTTTAGATAAAAAGTCTAAACCATTTTTTTCAGTGTACCCCTGCACGGTCGAGCGTCATGGTGGTAGCCTTCACGGCAAATCAAAATCTCCATAGAATTCTCCCGCTAAAATTCAAGTGGTCGTCTTGTGCACAGATAGACAACAGACACAAGACCTGATGAGTGTGTCTATCTGTACGAAACCACAAAACTTTAGGAAAAAATACAAAAAATTGAGGAAATTGAGGGAAAAAAGTTTCGTCCCAATCGGGATTCGAACCTCCGACGTTCAGTAACAAGGTCAGCAACTCTACCTACTGCTATAGACGCTTAAAGGTCTCAATGCAAAGATTCCAATGTGACATTTCCGAAATTCAATAACTCGATATCTCTTCTGCTGGGGCTCTTCCCCTCCAAACAGACAAAGTTCCGCGTAGAGCTGGTAAGTTGCCATGTCATAAATACTACAGACATGCACCGCAGTTGGTGTATAGAATGGAACGATAAGTCAAGATTTCCACAATTAGCCTTAATCTTACCCTTGTGTGAAAAATCACACAAACGCATTTTATTTTCGATTTTTCCCCATGACTTTTCCAACCGATACCTATAACTCGTCTTGACTTTTCCTAAAACTTCAAATTAAAAAGAAAAACATGAGTTTCAAAAAAAAAATTCATTTTTATTTTTAGATATTTAAAAACTTACGTTAAGTACCCTCATGTGTGAAAATTCACACATATGGGTGTTTTATATGGGTGAATTTTGTTTTAACCGTAATAATATTGCGAAGTCTACTTTTTTACCGAATGCATGAATCGTTATCGTTTGGAGTAAATTATTTATGTGAAAAATGTGATTCATGATGAAATTCTTGTCTAGGACACAACATAATTGAAAATTTTTTGAAACATGCAGACTCAGGTCCTGATGGTCCAGCCATATTAGCATTTCAAATACGAAAAAATCAGAGTAAGGCTAATTTTTGTTGTTTTTGAATCAATGGGCTCCCAAAAATGTAAAACTCATTTTCGTAAAAAAAAAATTTTTGAGCGGAAAGGTCCCAAAAAGGACAAAAAGGACAAAAAGGATACTCTTTAATACTTGAACGGAGGTCGTCATGCGGGGTATCATATCAAAGGAGACGTCGAGTACATTACATATCCGGTGTTAGTTTCCTGTTTCAAGGACCCTCCAGGTAATAAATCGAGCTTAAATGTAAATGAGTCAACTGTTGTACATAGTACGTAACTACGGCTTATCATGTCATTGATAAACTGACCTTTAATGTCAAATGTCAACAATATACTCTTCTCATAACAGAAATAGTGGACAATTCAACATAAAGCACATTTCTAACTTTAAGAAATTCGCCCAAATTACACTAAAGTTGCATATGTGTGAAAATCCACACATGAGGGTAACGTAACGTAAGTTTTTTTCAGGGTAGGATGAAGGTTAGTCAAACTTTGACATTGAATATTTGGAGAACCGTTAAGATTTCGCGAAAATGGGTGCAGATTCGGTCGTTTCAGGCCAATAATAATGAAATGGCATCATCAAAATTTGGCCCCGCAGATACTGAAATCTCCCCCTGAGAGCGGACCATGACCCACCATCATTTACTAAATTACAATCATTTACTCAATTACAAAAAAAAACTTTTCTGCCCTAAAATAATGTGAAATTTAAAAACTTCCACAAGAGAAGCCGTTTATCGGATCAATCTTCTTTCTTTTGTTTAAAACTATGAATACTGAACTTATAAATATTTGCTATGAAACGGCAACTACAAAATTTCATCATTATTTCCACTTCCAATGATCACGTTATGTATTAGCACGTATTGTTTTACTACATTACTTGCAGCCATATTTGCAGTGTTGCATGCATTTATGAATTTTATTTCTAGCTCCTATTCAATTTTTTCAAGCACCATTCTTTCTGAACAATTGAATTAAAACAATCACCAACATACTCGTACCAATAGTACCTACATTTAAATGCAAACAAAACTTTTTCACACTTACCCAACTTTCGAATATGTTTTCTATGAATTTTCTTCTTCGGGGGGAAAAACTTTCGGTTATTCATGCCTAAATGTTGTTTGTGTGTCTTGTTAATACGAGTATGAACGACAAAATGTATTTACTCATATGAAACTTTGTCGTGTTCGTCCACAACATGTGTGTAAAACAGGATACTCACATATACGACGGATACGATTCACATTTAACACATACTTACGAACATTTATCTATTTTTACCAACTTATATATTCCTGATAAGTAAAATGAACGTAAAAGTTTTTTTTCTCATGACGAACATGTGTGTTTATTGCAGCAAAATTATCAGTATGGAATCAGGCTGAGTAAATATGAACATATAATTTTGTGTCCTGTGAATATATATTTAGATATGAGTCCTGATGGCAGCAGCATGTGGAACGTGCATATGCGTGTCGTATTATAATCGTTGGGTTGAATGAATTACGTAAGGTGCCCTTTTGTTGCAATTGAAACGATCATTTATTCACGAGCAGATATTTCTAACGTTTCAACATTTACATTTCAATTCAATCACCTTGCGTAATCATAATCGATTGATTTCAATTGTATTGCTTTGCATTTTCTAATATTAAAATGTCGCCAATTGAAACGGAAATTCATAATTGATTCGTAAAAAATGTAGAAAAGAATCGTGAATTGCTATCAAGCTCAGTGAGAATGTTGGAAACGTGTGTGAGACTTAAATTTATAGAACAAAGAAGCTCTGCATCTATTCACAGTACTATAAAACATCGACCCAAATCAAGGACAAGAACGACAACAATAAATTCATAGCAAGTTCAATAATTAAAAACGAAAGAATAATAAATAAATGAAACCCACCACCATTCTGCGAGCGGCTACTTGTACCACCCCTGACATTGGTCAAGTTATTTGCCATGTCCGGTGATGACATGCCGCAGCAAAAGTCTGCATCTGCAAAATACGGAAATACATATTCCATTTCACCTAAGCTGAAATTCATATTTTTGTTGTACAAGAAAGATTTATGGATGAATATTTTAAAATGGGAATTTGAAATCAGAATTAAGTTATGTATTTTTTTTTCGCAAGTCATACACGTTGAAATTTAAATGTACAGACACTTTTACTTTACTTTTACACTTTTTAAATTTTACTGCTGTTTATTTATCATTATTTTTAAAGGTGGTCAGGTGTTGAAATTTCATTTAATTTACGTATGGCGTGCAAAAAATGTATTTCCATTCCGCAATATGTATTACATAATAAGGATATTCATGACTTATGGGAAAATATATGATTTATGTGAAAAATACTATCAAACGAAAACTAAGAATTTCATTGGGTTGAGTATGGTTGAATCCGTCGCGCAACAAAGGGTGTTCCATGCGTTCGATGGAATACCTGCTCGCAAGTTAGAGTGGCCCCTAAATTTATGCTTTTTCTTAAGAGTTCTTGAAAAGAGTTGAATAAAAAAGATATTTCATTTGTTGTAACAATCGCCCTTATTCAGATTTTTATACCCTTTGCTAATATAGTGAAAGGGTATATTAACTTTGTCATGAAGTTTGTAACGCATTGAAGGAAGCATATCCCACCATACAAAAAGTATACATATATGATCAGCATGACGAGCTGAGTCGATTGGACGATGTCCGTCTGTCTGTCTGCCCGTCTGTCCGTCTGTTGCAGCGCTTTTTTCTCGGCCAGCTGAAATTTTGATCAAGTGCTCAATATTGTTGCAGGCTGTTTCTATGTTTGAATCACGGAAATTGGATCACTGGGCCATACAAACCTCTAGCTCCCCAATTCAAGTTCTTCTAGGAAAAACATTTTTATTTGTGCATCAATTTCAACCAAATTTCACACAAATGTGTTTCTCTTGATGACACAAAATGGATCAAATCAATTAATGGGGTCATGGGGCTGCTATACAAACCTAACCCCCCAATTTAGCTTCTTCTAAGAAACACTTTTTTATTTGTGCACCTATTTCAACCAAATTACACACAAACGTGTTTCTCTTGATACACAATACAAAACATATCTAAGAATTGATCAAATCTGACAATGGGGTCATGGGGCTGCCATACAAACCCAATAACCCCAAATTAGGTTCTTTTAAGAAAAACTTTTTTATTTGTGCACAAAATTCAACCAAATTTCACACAAATGTGTTTCTCTTGATGGCACAAAACATATCTAAGAGTGAATCAAATCGGATAATGGGGTCATGGGGCTGCCCTACAAACCTAACCCCCCAAATAAGGTTCTTCTAAGAAAAACTTTTTTATTTGTGCACCAATTTCAACCAAATTACACAGAAACGTGTTCCTCTTGATGACACAAAACATATCTAAGAATTGATCAAATCTGAGCATGGGGTCATGGGGTGGCCATACAAACCCAACCCCCCATTTTGGTTCTTCGAAGAAACATTTTTTGCACCGATTTCGCAAAACCTTGAATTAATGTGTCTTTACCAAAGCAACTAAAAACGCCAAAACAAATGGAATCGTACTATGGGGACATGCTCCCGCATCCCCCAATAAAATTTTCTGAGTAAATATTTTTATTTGCCCACTTTAAACCCCACACAAATATTGTTTTGCGGACGCAACGGAACTTTTGTGAAGACAGAAGGAAAAGAATGGGGGGGGGGGGGGATTAAATACAAGTCGTAGGTACGCCCGAAAAAAAACTTTTAGTCCGAGGGGAGCGAAGGGTATCCAAATTTCGGCCGCACCCGAAATTAGCCTCGATCTCGTTTTAGGGTTGCGTACCTCCAATCGGTGGAGACTTTTTTCCCGATAATCTGGGGTTCATCCCCAACCATTCTGCAAAAATCCATCGATGTAGGGTTTTTGCCGACCAAATATCGTATTCTTCTTTGACTAATGATTTGCTAAGATAATTTGTACACCCGTCACTATGTGAAAGGTTATTTGTCATGAAGTTTGCAACGCACAGAAGGAAGCACCTCCGAAATATATATTTATTGATCAGTGTGACGAGAGAAATCGATTTAGCGATGTACGTCGGTCTGTCCGTCTGTTGCAATGCAAACCAGTCCCACAGTTTTTAACCTATCGAGCTGAAATTTTGTATGCAATTTTCTTTTTAGTGTAGATACACTGTATATATATCGAAACGAATGGAATCGAACCATGGCGTGATAGGGCTGCCATAGAAACCAACCCATGACAATTAGGTTCTTCTAAGAAAATTGTTTTCTTTATTTACCAATATTAACCAAATTTCACCCAAGTCTGTTTCCAATAAAGCCTCAAAACATATCTAGGAACGGGTGGAATTGGAATATTACGTCTTAGGGCTGCCATACAAATCAAAGTTCTTCTAAGAAAAACTTTTTTCTTTTTAATCCGAACTTAACCAAACTTTACCCAAACGTGTTTCTAGCAAAGCTTCAAAACAAATCTAGGAACGGATGAAATCGGAACACACCAACTCCCAAATATCAGGTTCTTGTAAGAAAAACTTTTTCATTTTCGAATTTTAACCAAAATTCTACCATAGGTGTGTTCCTGGCTGAACCTCGACGCACCCAGGAACAGATGGAATCGGAACACGTCATAGGGCTGCGAAAGAAATTATTAACACAAAACAAGCTTAAGTTTCATTCAAATGTGACGGATATTCAAATTTCGGCCGAGCCCGAAATTAGCCTTGGTCTCGCTTTTAGGGTTTAAAAAAAATCGAAAATCCCTTTTAAAATCGATTTGTGTCCGTGCGTCTGTCCGTCTGTCTGTTCAATAACTAACTCGCGAGTGGCTCAAAGATCGACATGAAATTTGGTAGGAATGTGAAGAACGGTTTCTTTGGCTCGAATACCTTAGAAGCCAGTAGGACAAAGGTAACAGGGTGTTGACTTTTTTTAGCGGAGATGAGCGTGTGTGTACTCAAATCACTACGAGTAAATTTCATATCAGTTACTTTTTTCCGGTTTTGAGTAACGGTAACGGACTTATGGATCTTTGAAGTTAAGTTTACGATACCCCCTAGGTTTTTCTAAACCGCTATAGGTAGGTACAGATATCAAACTTTACAGAAATATTGGTAAATTTGAGAAATATCAGTTTGTGCGTGTGTAGTCTCTCTTACGATCTGAACATTTTGATGAGGACTATTTCGAAATGATATCAGAAATATATGTGAAACTTTTCATTCCAATACCCTTATCCAAAACAGAAATATAACGAATATTTGGTAAGGGCGTTTCACATTGCCAGGCTAGCGTCTTTCCACCTGTTTCCTCATTATCTCGTTATTGGCTCAACTGATTGACATGAAATTTGGTAGTAAAACATAAAATGGAAATGCTATTTGTTATGAATAGTTCTGATGTTTGTAGGGCCACAGTAACTGGGTGTCCCAGAATACGTGCAAAAGTCGACTTTTGTATTATTCATCGGAGAGAGGTGTGTGGGTACTCATATCAAAGGGCTCGTCGAATACATTTCCTATCAGGTATTCTTTGTTAATTCGGTATAACGGTAACGGAATTAGAGCTAATTCACTTTTTGTATCGGTAACCATATCCTTAGGATTGCAATTCTAAGTTTTCGGCTAGGAGCACTGCAGAAATGATAAATCCAAATGTGTAAATTTGCCGATGAGTGCCTTCATTCGAACCGGTAAAATAGTAAATCTACAATTATTGTATTAATTCTGGTTTCCAACTTAATTTCGTGGGTGCGAGTAGTAACTAACTTTTCAGTAAAACTGGCAAGTTGCCATGCCAAAATATTACAGACATGCACTGCAGTTGGTGTAGTAAATCTATTTTCGGATTGGTCTATCTAGAGTGAAAGGCGCAACCTTTCATTCTGTAACGCTTTTATTTAGACTAATTCAAAAATAGATTTACTGACAGAATTAAAATTATTTTAGGTTTGTTTCTGATTTATTACCCAAAAAAGATAATGTAAGGTATTACGTACGCATCAAAATTCTAAAAAAAAACGTCGTATTGTCAGCCCTCTTTACAATCGGTATTTTTTCCATTTGAGATAAGAAAAATGTGAAATTGGGTACATTTTGGGTTCACTTTGTGCCAAGAGTACCCCTAGGTTTAATCGGGTGGTAGTACTTTTTGGTGAATTTGTTAGTAATATATGGACAAAATCTTATAACTCTAAGTGTCTTCCGTCAAGAGTTACAGTACGCAATGTAAATCTGAAAAAAAATTAAATTCACTATCATACTTTTGGGATCAGTATTTCAATGCAAATGTCTAGGATATTGCATATATCATTATAAATGTATTCAGCAATTTGGCATCACAGCTTCATTCTTTCATTTTTTTGAATGTTTGGGTTTGGCCTTTTTTGGACTAATTATACTATACTAATAGTAATAAATGTCGTGCTCTATGGCCGTAATCGTTCAGTCGCCACTCTGTGGTATAGAAATTCATAGAGAAACGAGTTTTCAATACTCGGGCATGGCTCATCGCACGTTTATTTTTCTGAAGAAGATAATAAACTCTTCTCAATACTCTATTGAATAGTCACAGCAAAACGAGCCAGCCATATGCGAAATTAATACGTGGAATGGCGAACGACTTGATTCAAACCAACCAATCATCAAGAGGTTAGGAAAAAGTGTAGCTCAGTAAGAACTTTTAAGCCAAATAAACCAGGCATAAAAGAGCCGAAACATAATATTATAAGGCCCGTGTTTATAAACGTACCTTAACCCATTAGTGCCTAGTGTCCCTTTAAAGCATTGTTTCCCAACAGGTGGTCCGCGGACCGGGGGTGATCCGCGGGGAAACTCTGGAGACTTCTTACAAAAAAGTTTTATTTTCTAGTGACTAATTCAAGTCACATGTCAAACACGCGATCTCATCATCATGTAACAAATTATCCAGTAAATATGTACTTTGCAAACTACTAGGCCTGTGATTATGGCAAGACGATGAGTTGCTTAGGTTCGTTGCTTGTAGCCCAATTCCGAAATTATTCAAACTTATTATCAAAATTCGAACCCGATTACAAAAATTCAAAGAGTTGAGAATGAAATTGTTGTCAGCTGCGATTTTCTCAATGAAAATGCATATTTACTGTCGTCGAACATGTCGCAAATGCTAAGGAATTCCATTCCGAAAATGATTCCAAAATTTTTCTTCCCGGTTATTATAGATATTTTCCAAGATGAAATGACCGTGGAATCGAAAATAGAGAATCGAGAAAAATTATAGAACCGTTTTCGGATTGTAGCTTTTGAATTCCCCATCATTTGCCACATATTCCACAACAGTAAGTATATGCATTTTATTGGGGGAAATCGCAGCGGACGAAAATTTCATTCTTATTCCGCCCGAGGTCTATCCAGGCCTTAAACCACCAAGATAACGTATGTATGTGTTATGCGAAGGATTTTTACATGATTAGTGGTTTTCCACTTTAGTACAAAAATTTGGAAATAACAAAAGAGAAAAAAATATAAGGGCAATTTGTGATGGGCGATAGAGCGTGAGCTTCTGAATAGAATACATCGAGAAAAAAAATCGAGACCTTAATTCGTTTCATTATTATTGAATGATGGTGGTCCGTCAAGATCCATTTTCAGGTTTAGTGGTCCGCAGACGTTTCTGAGTTGGGAACCACTGCTTTAAAGGGACACCCACTTTTTCCCGTTATATGGTCAGATTTTTGACTATGAACTGGAAATGTGTATGCAATGACTACTAACATCTCAGTTATCAAACAAACTCGAATTCAAATGATTTTATTGCTTGGTGTAGTTTATTTATTGAAAAGAAAAGAGGCGGAATTTAGTGCCAGTTTACTGCTTCGATTGAATAATCATTAAAATGTGTGTAGGCTATTATTCTAAGCAAAGAAAAAGCGTTTTGGTGTTATAGATTTTGTGTAATTTAGCAAGTTTTGCGATGTCCCTTATAAGGGCCATTGTGCACGTAGGTCAGTTGGTGAAATATATTTATAGAGTTACAGCTACGGAAATTTTGGAGAACTTAGGAGCGGTGAACCGTCTTTTTGAAGATATCATCCTTTCTGCTATACCCCTGTTGATGGCAAAGAAACGGAGGATCTTGAAAGGAAGCTGGAAGCTGCTGATGTGCGTTGTATTTAAAGTCTAGACGATCTAGCGATTCTTTGAGAAATTACCAAATAAACGTTTGTATTGGTCAAAGTCCCCTCAGTGGGATCTGTGTCCATGTCATGGGATAGAGACATTTTGTGAGTGGCTTCACCATCAACACGAGCTCCACAGAGGAGGCAGACAAAGCAAAGCCCTTCCGGTGTTTCCCGATGCTGGTTGGCTACCGCTGACTGACCTTCCACACTGGCTCTGGGCTTCAAAAGGGCTAGCGTTTGAAATGAAAAAGTGCTACTTCCTAGCTGCTTGGGGTCATGCTTGTGGTAGTAATACCTGATGTGAACCGCCATAAAGCGGGAAAGTCGCAGTTTCCAACGGAACCTGATAGTGCAACGGCCAACCGAGCTCGCAGAATGCACTTCGAACTATGTGGTGATTCCATATTACCGTAAAAGCAGCTAACAATAAACTTATCCGCGGAAAACTAACTAACTTTATATTTTATTTTGGGCACTAAATTCAAGCGGAGGACGTTATGTATTTACTTCATATAAATGGGAAAATAAGCTGATGTCGTTTCCAAAAGTTTTAGAGATGGGGAGGATAAGGTCATCGATCTGCTCACTAAATAAAATAAAGGGTTTAAAGCAAGTAATGCGATAATTTGTAAATATTTTACATGCCATTTATAATTTTCATTGATTTCTATTCCATATCCGTCAAATTACTTCACTATTTATCCCGTGTGGGTATTTTCACCGGATAAAATACAAGTTGGTCGTATCGATTTTTCATTCGTCAACTGACCGCTGTGCATAGTGTCTCTTATAGGGGACGGCTTGTAAATCTACTATTATTTATTTTTTTCGAAAAAATCTTTCAAAAATTACTTCCTTGCCGCTACTTCAATTCATAATAATTGACAAAAGTCAAAAAATGTTGTCAGGGAGCTTCATGCACTAATGGGTTAAGGAAGCCTTAACAACTGCCATCTTGATGGACAGGCCTAACTGCAGAAACCTAAGTTCCACCCGAGTCCACAGTTTTGTCCGTGGCCACTGACAGTTTACCTGTTGTTGTTGCTATTGCTATTGTTGTAATAATCAGCTGATAATTTGGGTTGTATATCTACATAGATGGCGTTGCCTTAACTCAAGGCGACATTAAGTTAAGGAAACCCTAAGTCGAGGAATGAAATGCACTTTTCAGTACTTGATTAGTCAAATAATTTATTTTGTACGAGGATTTTTGTTGAAATTTTAATAATTAAGGAACAAAATATTAGTACTCATCCAATAGAATATAAAGAAACTTAAAATTGTTATCCGTATAATCAAAAATGTATCTCAATGAACACTTGACGTAAGGCGCCCTTTACTCAATACTCAAGGCGACCTTAGCTTAAGAATATCTTAAGTCAAGGAATACCATGTCGATTCAGTATAATTTAAAAAATTTCATTCGTTTAACAAGTATGTCAAACTCTTTCAATAAAGATAATAATTCCACATTAAAGTTTCTCAAATTTAATAAGTAGTCAAGTGAAATTATCAGAACTCAAAGTAGGTAACAGGCTACCTTTAGTTCAAATGAGAGTGATTGTGGAGATTTCAAGGATTCCTTGACATCGAACTTCACTCGATTTCAAGGATTGTTCATAAATTCAAGTAAATAAGGTAACTTTAGGTCAATGGTGCATTTTGAGTATACGGACATCAATTTATATATTTCCGTTAAGAGCGCACCAATAATTTTTTTACAAATAATTCATGTTTGCACTAAAATACTTGTAAAAATAAATTATTTGGATAAAAAAGTTACTGAATGAAATTTCGTTCCTCGCCTTAAGTATTTCCTTGACTAAGGCATCTCTTTATTACCGTAACTCCTAGTGGAGCATGATGCGTTGATGACTACCGTGTGTAGTCATCAACGTTACAAAGACTACTGAATTCGGAGTGTGATACGGTTGTCAGCCATACCACTTCCTAGTCGCATTGTTAGTTTATTATTCTACGATAAGAATATTTCTTATCATCTTCTTCTGAATAATAAACTTGACTAAGGTAGCCTTGAGGTTTCCTTAAGGGACGTTTATAAAAACAGTCCTCTGTCTTCTTCAAAAAACAACACCTGATGCTGCAACCCCATACACTTATCTTAGTGTGACTTTTTTCCATTTGTCAACCGTCTCCAAATACTCGTATATCAATCAATATTTCAAACTATATTCTATCATTCGATTTGTCTTATTCAACATAACGCTAAATTTATCATTGAATTATGACTAAGATAACCATACAGACATGACAGGGTGACATCTTCTTCTCTACATTTGATGAAAGGAAATTGATGCAAAATAATACAAGAAATAAAGACACAAAAAGACCGTTGAGTTCGGTACTGAAAGTAGATGAGCTAGTAAAAGTGAATTAAATTTATCGAATACGAGGCTTTTGAATGCTATCTTATTTTTCTTTCTTGCTAGTGACAATATAGTCAAATATTCTAAACATTTTTTTATTTTAATTAATTAATTAATTTATTTATTTATTTATTTACCAACCAAGGCATTAACATATACAGTTTACATAATACAAAATTAAGGACAAAAACATTACATTACATTAAATTACTTATATAATATATGTATAAATAATTAAAATATGTAATATATAAATATCTAGGGTTGGTTTAATAAGAGGGCCTGGGTTAATTTTTGTTTGTAGGATGATTTAGTTATACCAGGAGAATAATGGGTACTATGTGCATTGAAGGTGCGGCAACATTTATTTACGGGTTCATTATAACCATATAGGGTGGTGTGCTGATATTCCTTAAGTAAGGTTGTGTGTCTAGTACGTCTAGGTTGATTATTAGGGGTAATTCGATCCGAGAGAAAATTAACGTTGATGACACCAGTAATGATGTCGAAGGTGAAACAGGCGCAAAGTAGTGTTCTTCTACAAGAAAGAGACATTAAATTTAAGAGGTGAAGCCTGTATGTATAAGACGGAAGATTTTGAAAATCGCGAGGGTCGTAGAGGTTTCTTAAGGCAAAAAGAATAAACTGTTTTTGAATAGACTCGAATCTATTGCTGTGAATTTCGAAGACAGGGTTCCAGACAACGCATGCATATTCAAGTAAGGGTCGTACTAGTGTGATATATAAGGACTTAGTAACCCAGATGTTACTAAACTCATGAGCACGTCTCTTGATAAAACCAAGCTGTTTATTAGCCATAGATAAAGTTCTATCGTAATGCAAGGTAAAACGCATTTTGTTGTCTAATAATACACCGAGGTCATTGATATGGTCAACTCTTTTTAATACCGCATTGTTAAGATGGTAGGAAGTGGGCATAATTTGATTTTGATTTTTACGGGAAAAGCTTATTACCTGACACTTATTCACGTTAAGGTGGAGATTGTTGTCGTTGCACCACTGGTCAAGGGAAAGAAGCTTGGATTGAAGAAACTCAGCACCATCAAGGGTTTTGATGGAGCAGTATAATTTTAAGTCGTCGGCGTAGAAAAGGTGGGGTATATCAGACAATATGGATGAGAGGTCAGAGATGAAGATATTGAATAAGACAGGACCAAGGTGGCTCCCTTGAGGAACTCCGGAGATGGCATATATGGACTTCGAAATGTGACCCTGAAATTTTACAAATTGAGTTCGGTTTTGGAGGTAGGACCGAATCCAGTTGAGAAGCTGTCCAGTTACACCAAAGTTGCATAGTTTATCTAACAGCACCTTATGATCGACCCTGTCAAAAGCTTTGCTAAAATCAGTGTAAACAACATCGACTTGATAACCCTTTTCCATTCGGCAGAGAACATCGGACACAAGAATTGTGAGGTTGGTAGTGGTAGATCTGCCTTTTCGAAATCCGTGTTGTTGTTCATTGAGCAAAGGATCAATTAATGGAGAAAGTTTATCACAGATCATTTTCTCAAATAGCTTGGGGATTACAGACAAAATAGCGATACCCCTATAATTTTCCACTGATTTTTTATCGCCACTCTTGTGGATGGGCGTAATATGAGAGGATTTCCATGAAGACGGAAACTCACCTAATTGGAGGGATTTGTTGAAAATTAAGTGAAGTGGAGTTAGCAGCTGGTAAGCACACTGCTTAACGAAAATAGGAGATATGAGATCGGGGCCGGGTCCTTTCGTGTCATTTAA
Organism: Microchrysa polita; assembly: GCA_949715475.1. Classification (NCBI taxonomy): domain Eukaryota; kingdom Metazoa; phylum Arthropoda; class Insecta; order Diptera; family Stratiomyidae; genus Microchrysa; species Microchrysa polita. The sequence goes on along the minus strand of OX454416.1, from coordinate 110,645,737 downwards.
TTCTTGAATAGCATTGACAATTTCGTCCTGTGTAAGAATCATTCCGTCAATGAGAGAGGTTGGGCTGCTATCGAAAGAACTAGTTTGGGAGGCGGTGTTAAAAGCCGAACAAAAACAGTTCTGGAAATGGTCAGCAAATAAATTGCAGATTTCTTGGGGAGAAGAAGAGGTCGCGGCTCCTTTGGTCATGGCAGAGGGGAATCCTGTGGTCTTCCGTTTTATATTGACAAAATCGAAGAATTTTTTTGGTTCATGTATAATTTTTTCTCCCATTAAATTAACGTAGAGCCTATAGGCTTCATGGGATTTAACGCGAAATTCTTCGGCTAGCTCATTGTAGCTTTTTTTATGGTTATCACTAATGTTGGGGTTATTTTTAATGGACTTGTAAAGCTTATTTCTACGATTTCTTAAACGTCTCAAATCTCTGTCAAGCCAGGGCTCCGAAAGGCTGTTTCGTTTCTTTATTTTGGGTACGTGACATTCAATAGCATGGAATATTGTCTTGTAAAAGGAGGATACGATATTATCAATAGTAGGGGAGGAGAGGTATGTGACCCAATCAATAGCATCAAGATAGTTTTTAATGCTATCATAGTCGGCGTTCAAAAAATCATATACAATTTCACTATTGTATGATTGAGTGAAAGATGAATCTGTAGCGGAAAACTCAACTGTAATTGACCCAACTCTATTATACATCAATAGAGTCAAGTAGTGGGAGTAGATTTACCCAAAAGTATTCAAATCAAAGTCATAAATCAACCTTAATTTTATAGATAACAGGCTGTAACCTCATCTTGGGCTCGCTGCGCTCGCACTAACATTCCCTTTCAAATCGAATAAAATTGAAATACTAAATTCGATTTAAAAAATATAATAGGAGGACGCCTAACTAAAACCCCCTATTCCGTTCAATGTGGCCAAGGGATAGGGAAAGAGCTTCCTTAAAAATTTTGCTCATCCGTTCCGTTTATCAAACTTTGGAGATATAGACAAAAGTATTTGACAAAAAACTATTTTTAATAATTATTCTTTGTGATTTTTCGCATATTTCAACAGTTATTCTTGGTGTACACCAATCCACTGGAATTTTTTGACAGAAATCTGGTAATTCCTTCAAGGAATACAAAAAGAAATATGTTTACGAGAAACAAATCTTTATAATTTTGCTCATTGTAATTTTTTTGCATGTTTCAATATTATTTTGATATTCAGGGAAAGGACCAATTCGTCAAGAAAATCTTTCGAAAATCCGCTAAGAAGTTCAAGAAATATAAACAAAAAAATATGGAAAAAAAACTCATTGTGAATTGTTGCTCGTTGTGAACTTTCTGCTTACTTCAATAGCAGTATAGCTATTCCGGTTGTAGCCTTGTGTAGACCCATAGGGGGGTCAACTTACTAAAATCCTGTAATTCGTTCAAGAAAGACAGAAAGAAGTATAAGAAAAAAGAATTGTCTTCATAATTGTGCCCAATTTTGAATTTTTCATATGTCTCGATGATTGTCCTGTTACTTTGGGTAGAGACCAAGCCTGTGGAAGAAATTTACTGAAATCCGCTCATATGTTGAAGGAATACACGCAGAAATAGGTGAACAAGATAATTGTGAATTTTTTACATGTTTTAATAGTTATTATGCTATTCTGGTCAGAGCCTAATCCAACAAACCCAAAATCATGAAAATCTGTCCAGCCGTTCTCGAGTTATAAATTTAATTTTTGTATTTAAAGCATAACTTCATATATCTTCCCACCTCAGTCAATTTTTTTTAATGTAAAATGTCCTCGTTTATCGTACTAAAATTTATTCGTTATATTGATTTTTTGACAAGAAAAAAAAAATAAAGGAAACATGTATCTAACCCTTCTTATCTAGACAGTTTTTATATCGCTGTACCGTCACGTCATTATATGTAAATTTAGGAACATATACACACACACTTTGCATATTTCCTTCGCCTCATCAAGCAACTCCTTGTAACTTTATCTCTTGGGAGTTTCCGTTATTTTTAGTAAGATAGCTACAACCGTGGAAGCGACTACATGGCAAAGTCATATTCTCATTCCACATAGAGAAAACTTGACAGCAAAAAGTTTCCTTAGAGGGAGTCACCAGCAGGACTATACCAATATAATGTACCACTATACATACCCACATATAGGTGAGGAAACCCATATATATGAATGATACTCGTGCTCGTATGTTGAATTGTTGTGTTTAGTATCCTATACATATACCTACAATGCAATGTACAGCAAGATAAATTATGCTGTGGTCACGTATAGGTAGCATCAAATCAATAGTACAAAAAACCAGAATAGTTCAGTTCCCTTGTTTACATGATATGGTAAACCTCAACGGGATAAAGGAGCCGAGCAGCGCAGAACAGAATTGTGGTTTTTGTAATTGCATTTTTCGGTTTCCTCATGGGAAGTTCCTTTTGTTACTATACTGCTTTCAACTGATTTTTCACTTTAAATTAAATACAAATTGCATGTCAGATTTGTCCTTGGGGATATATGTGTTTTTTTTTTTGGTTTTAATATATGAATAAGCAGAGGTATGTATACCGTTAAGTTGGAAGGTTGTAAAGATTAAAATAACTTAGGGTCTAACCGCTCAGATAATATCAGGCAGCAATGGAAAAAGTTTTTTCTCATGTTGCGGTCGATATTTTGGTCGTGTGTGCCATTTCATTTAATTTTTTCAGGGCTGAAGTTTTTAAAAATTTAAAGAGCAAATTGATATTCACCCGCATTTGCGATATTTATTTGATCAAGCCGCCCGCTGCCTATACATGCAATACTTCTGAAAATAAAGTCAAAAAGTTCTTGTCATTTGAAATCTTCTACACTTATCTGACTAAACTTGACGCGAAATACCGCATACATACATAAGTAATCGGCTTACGAGTTTCTTAATTTGTCAGATCAGCTGAAAGTGTGTCGCAATATAGCACATCGACTTCTTGAGACAAATCCCGAATTGGAATAGAACGTTTTCTCCTTTTATAGATGAATGCGGATTTATTTCATTATTATTCTCATAATCTGTGCAGGATGTGATCTACGCGTATATGTACCTATACGTGTATCCTTCTTATGGCATTTCTTTGAGAGCAAAACTAATGCAGCTATTTCCAAGAGGCTTCCGGAAATAATTTTGTTTTGCCCTGGATTTATCTTTTTCAAAGCTTTGGCTTTAGCATCCTTACGGATGCATTGAAGTATGTTATATGTATGAGAGATTTATGTTTTGTGTGTATAAGTTGGGAATGGGTTTATTTGATATAATGCACAGAGTTGAATGCATGCAGCATGGTAAAATATTCATTTGCTTTACATCGCAGACGAGTGAAACTAATGCGAAATTTAGTTCTGCTCCGATTACGGGTACGTTAACAATAAGCTAAAATATTTTCAATTCAAAAAGGAATTTTAGAGGAAAGTTGGGGATTAATTTAGTTCCTAGTGCCACGGATGATCAGATAAAACTATGTAAGTCTTCGCTTTTCTAAAGCTAGTGCTAAGCATTCTAACACAAGTTTTACATACAGGACGATAAGCAATTGATTAGAGAGAAGTTTATTTAATTAAAAATGCCATCAATATATGCAATTGTGTAAAAATGTAACCGTTAACATGTTTTTTTTTCTTTTTTTTTGTGGAAGTCATCAAGCATCACGTCGTGAAAGATTACAATTGGACATTTCATTTTCTCACTCCCATTTATCTAACTACACGAAATTTTAAATTAATTTACCTATTCGCGGTTTCGAATATTCACGTTGGTTCCATACAGTTCTAGAAAAATTCAAAATTTGGTGCTTTAGTGTAGTCATTAGATGATTTCAGATTGCAAAGTGTGTTGGAGAATTTTTTTTTTGTTTCTTATGTTTTTTTGGGGTGCTGAGCTCGAATCAGGAGCTTCCCACAAAAATTTCGTTCCGGAGCAGGGTCAAGACCGGGAAAATAAATTTTCGGAGTTTCCCCATTTTTTGGATTATAACTCCGAAAGTGTACATTTCTCCGAAAACCTGCCTAGGAAAATGTTAGAGAAAACATAATTGCGGGTCCAACGCGCCATTAATCTATAGAGGTATCGCTATTCTGTCTGCAATTCCCAAACTATTCGAGAAAATTGTCTGTGATAAATTAACTCCATCTATTGACCCTCTGCTTAATGAACAACAACACGGTTTTCGAAGAGGCAGATCAACAACTACCAACCTCACAATTTTAGTCTCCGATGTCCTCTGTCAAATGGAAAAGGGTAATCAAGTAGATGTTGTTTACACCGATTTCAGTAAAGCTTTTGACAGGGTCGATCATAACGTGTTAATGGATAAAGTCTGCAACTTTGGGATAACTGGGTCACTTTTCAACTGGCTCCGTTCATACCTTCACACCCGTACTCAATTCGTTAGATTCCAGGGTATGGTTTCGAAGTGCATATCTGTCTCGTCCGGAGTGCCTAAAGGCAGTCACCTTGGTCCTCTTTTATTCAATATTTTCATCAGTGATCTATCTTCCATACTGCCTGATATACTCCATCTACTCTATGCCGACGACTTAAAATTATATCGCACCATTGACACACTTGATGATGCAGAGTTTCTTCAATCCAAACTCCAATCCCTTGACCAATGGTGTAACCATAACAATCTTCACCGTAACGTTAACAAGTGTCAGGTGATAAGCTTTTCCCGAAAAAAACAAGTCATATCCACTTCGTACCATCTTAATAACTCTATGCTGGACAGAGTTGACCATATCAAAGACCTAGGTGTTGTTTTAGACGACAAAATGCGTTTTACCCTGCATTATGATAGAATTTTATCAATGGCCAACAAACAGCTCGGCTTCATCAAGAGACGCGCTAATGAGTTTAATAATATCTGGGTTACTAAATCCTTGTATATTACCCTAGTACAACGATTCTTAACCGGTGGTCCGCGGACCACTGGTGGTCCCTGAGGCGACCCTAGGTGGTCCGCGAAGCCTTCGCTGTGGTTCCCTCAACATCCGATAGGACAATTCTCCAATTTCACGCAGCTCAATCTTAACTTTCTAATAGAAACTTGAATGTTGGAAGCGGATGGAAGTCCGTTTTTACTGAGCAAGACAGACTGTTTTCATTGAGAAATTGACCCTTGTGCACTGTGTAGGATATTGTGTAATGTATTGTATTGGTCGCAAAAAGAAATGTGAGTGTAGCTTATTACGATGAAATGAAATACCGTCAAAATTTGTTTTATATGCTTCTTTTTTAGGTGACGAACGCAAGATTATTGCGATGTGCAAGAAAACAAGGACGGCCGCGAGCTTGATAGGAATGTTCACTTTATGTGCAACAACTACGTGTCTTTATAGACTTGAGGGTTGTTGTTTGTGTTTTTTTGTTATCCTGTGCAGGTTTGGGTAACGGAACTCCATATAAAAAAAATGCCAGCTGACCCACCTGTCATTTTTTTATATGAAGTTTCGTTACCCAAACCTACACGGGACAACCAAAAAAAACACACCTAATAACATACATGTATACTAGAAATCAATCAAATGTGAATTTCAGCAAAATAAAAATGAGATAGAATTCGATTTTGAATGACACAATATGAGCAAGTGCATGTGCACATTTCCATAGACATTTGATCATACTATCACTTATTTTATCTCCAACGACTTTCGACAAATAATGTATATCACACTACAAGCAAAAATTAAAGAAGAAACTGTACTCAACTATCTAGTTTCAAAAGAAAAGATGGGACATTTGTATAAAATGGACAGATTTCGGTAGAAAAAATCTATAGGTAACAATGTGATGTACTGACCAAAAAGTAATTATAACTACTCTCGCAGGATATTTGATCGAAATATTTTCGGTGTTATGAAAAGCTGACAAATTTTTAGGAAAAGTCACGAAGCATTGTGGTGGTGGCTAAAACGGTTTTCATTTTACAGCAACTTAAAAATGAAAAAGGTCTGGCCAGACCCATTAGTACAGACGAGGGTTAAAAGCAACAATATCCGTTTGGCGTTATTTCCACATTTTTTTAATCGAAAACGTCAACTGACAAGACAACAATATATAAGTTGTGTTCCAAAGGTAAATTGAATGAATTATATTAGTTTCCCAATTGATATTACCAAGGTGCAGTACAATCACCGCAAGAAGTAGTCTTCGGTACAAGATTTCATGATTTGAATCGTTCTTATCACAATTGCAATTTGGTGGTCCGTAACAACTAACGAGTTTGATCAAGTGGTCCCCCATGTGCAAAAGGTTAAGAACCACTACGACCCTTGCTCGAATATGCTTGTGTTGTTTGGGACCCTGCGTTTGAGATTCATATCAATAGGTTTGAATCTATTCAAGAACAATTCATTCTTTTTGCATTGAGAAACCTTTACGATCCCCGTGATTTTCAAAATCTTCCATCTTACACATACAGGCTTGACCTTTTAAACTTAATGTCTCTCTCTAGTAGAAGAACACTACTTTCCGCTTGTTTTACTTTCGACATTATTAGTGGTGTCATTCGTGTTAATTATCTCTCTAAAAGAATCGCCTTTAATGGTCAATCCAGACGTACCAGACATACCACCCTACTTAAAGAATATCAGCATACTACCTTATATGGTTACAATGAACCCGTTAACAAATGTTGTCGGACCTTCAATGCACATAGCATCCATTTTTCTTTTGGCATGACTAAATCATCCTTTAAACAGAAACTGACCCAAACTCTTAACCAATCGGAACAAAACTAAATATACATACATATATCCCATTTTCCACTTCCTGTCCTTTCTAACTTTAGTTGTCCACTTCCTGTCCTTTCTAAGTTTTAAATAGTTGTGGTAATGTGAAATGAATTGTATTGGAATATTATATATTATATTATATTGTTAATGCCTTGTTTAATAAATATGTAAATAAATAAATAAATAAAATGCGCTAAGTGGTATAGCTACAATTGATAGTCATTTTATTTTATTTTTAACTCTTCTGTCGGCACCTACTACAATATGCATATTCTATACCCAATAGGTCTGGCTGGACCTACTGAGAAAACTTTTTTATTTTTTAGAAAAAGTGAAATTTTTATCGGTATAATCATTCTACCCATTCTTTACAGCCATTTATAAACAATAAAAGCATTAAAATCGTTTTTGTAGATATACTAGAAGCGTTTTAAGAAGAGATATTTTGAGGTGGTATTAGTACAAACATATTTCTTCCTTATTTTCTTCTATTTTTGCTTCTCTTTTTTCATTGCGTATCCGTACAGAAAGTTTGATCGAATTTTCCAATTCCAATATCTTTGGGGAAATATTTGGCGCTTTGTTGGTAGATTTCACAGCGATATTAGTCTGCGGATTTGGGGAAACAGATAGAAAGAAATAGGGAATTTTCATGCGCAAAAATCATTTCATTCTAAATTTTCCGTAAATATCTCAATTAAATCTATTAAGAAACATAATCGTAAGTCACTTATACTTAGTTCATACTATTACAAAGGAAATAAAACTCGTTTGAATTTCCTAGAATCAAATCTCAGATGATTAGGTGATGTTATAAGACCGGAGAAAATTAGGCGTACCCAATTTGCGAACTTCACGGCTTTTTAAAGCAAAATCTCAGAAAATTTTATCGTTTATCGTACAAATTGAATTTTAATGACTTTATTACATCATAAATAGGAGATTTTTAAGAGAATTTAATATTTTCACTTTTTACCTCAAGACGAAAATGAGGGGAAAAATTATATGTCTGCCCAGACCTATTGGGTATCAAAAAGCACTATAAATTGAAAATCATCAAAAACAAACTCAAAACTTCAACCGATTTTTTTAAATTTTTGCAAATTGTGTCTAAACATATTATTCTACGATATCATGAAATATGAAGTCGCTGCGAATTCATCTTCTATAACTTTTTGACCAAAATATAGTGCCAAAGGTCTGGCCAGACCTTTGTGCCGACAGAAGGGTTAATCTGTTTTGCGACGAAATGTTGTTGGGAAGTTACGGATTCAGCTTCAGCACCCCAAAATATGTAACGTACAAGAAAAATGCAGCTTTTGCAGCCAAAAATAAAAAACCGTTCAATCTCAAAATTTTATTCATACCTAATATAATAATGTAATAATACCGCTTAACGGATTAATAATATTTATGTCTCTTTGGATGCGCATAACATATTTATGAAGAGTTTTTCGAAGAATTAACCTTCCGGCGGGCGCAATACTAATCCTAACACGATCGCGCGCAATGCATCTGACAGATTAAGCGCAGAAAATATTATGAAACTAAGTTTCTGTATATTTTACACTCTAATTTATTGTTGAATTATCTTTTTTAAACAGTTCTACGAAATTTTAGAATTAAATACTGTCTCACAAAGTTTGATACCCTTCACATTTTCAATTTTCTAAGAAAATTCCGCTTTCAATCGCTTCAATATTTAAAAAACCTCCAACAACTCGACCGCTTAAAAAATAGGATCTTATTTTACTAAAAACATACTATTGAACGATTTGGTGAGCCTAAAAGTCAACACAACATTATTACGCAATGTGATGAGTATAACGAGTGGAAATTTTCATAGAAAAGAAAAAATAACACCATCGGGCGCAATACATCTGAGAGATTATTTCACCCCCTCCCGCCCCTCAGACATATGGTAGATAGAAACTGAAAAATTCTTTGGGTAGATGATCGATAAAGATTAAGCTACTGTGAGTTTCAGATCTCTCCCTTTTCATATCGCTGATTGGCGCAACAAAAACTGGTCACTTAATCTGTCAGATGCATTGCGCCCGCCTGAAGGTTAAATAGTTTCAGAGTTAGGGGCCCAATAATGACAAAAAAAGCAAAAATTTTAGGGTTTTTCGCGATTTTCACCCTGTTCCGCAACGAAATTGTGGCGGGAAGCTCCGACTTTGGGCTCAGCACCCCAAAAAACATAAGAAAAAAAATTCTCCACCATATTTTGCAATCTGATGTATTAGGTTGATCACGTATTAACTACACTACTTATATGTAAACAGTTTTTAACCCGAATCGTCTTTTGCGCTAATTTCCCCTTAACTGTCTGGTTGGTGTTGTGGTTAATGCGCACACCTTCGGTGCATAGGGTCGTGAATTCGAGTCTCACCTTGAATCAATTCAGTTTATGGTGTTTTTCGAACTCGCGGCCCATGTGCCGGAATGTGATCTAACTCAGATGGTAAACGAAAACGATTACCCATTTACGGGGATAAATATCACTGCTGAGTGTCCTGTTGATCTCAACACCTCACCAAAAAGCAGTTAAGATCTTGGAAATTGGATGTACCTAGAAAAAAATCGGGGGCTTAGTCCAATGTTGGACTGTCGCGCCTGTTAATTATTTTTACACTAAACTGCAAGCCATTTACAAAAAAAGAAACAAGCCCATATTGTATATTGCGTAAACTGTAAAGTTAGTTGATAAAAATAATTTTTGATTTTTTTTCGTAGCGGGCACCAAATGGGCTATCATCTACTGCCGGACACCCTATATACAGGGTTGGATTTACCCTCTCTCTCTTTTTTATTTGAATCGTACAATCAACAACTTTTGTGGAAAAATTTACTAAACCTTTTCTTCTAATCTTGCGTGGTTAAATGAACGAATTTAATAGTATTTTCAGCCGCGAAGAATCAATCAACTATTTCTTTGGTAAAACTATCTAAATTCAATGTAAGGCTGATTTATTCGGAATGATTTCCAGCTATGTTTCTTTGTTCTTTATATGTTACACAACGTTTCGCCCTTTGCGGGCATCTTCAGGTGTCTAAAAATAAGATTATTTATATATTAAGTTAGATTATTATCAATAGTTAAATGATTTGGTACCTTCTTCAAATTATGTTATGTTGTTAGTGAGAAAAAAATACCGAGCGGGCTGTGCCCGCAATATTGATACTGATAAAACTGATAAAAGATCCGATTCTAGATGGTTTTTCAAGATAACTCCGGGAGCACAGAGGGGAAAGTGACGCAAACTAGGATTTTAAACTTACCCCACCTGTCTTTATAACATATCAAAAATTTGAGACATCCCCAATTTTTGCAAGGTAAAATCTCCCCGTTGATTGGAGTATAATCACTTACTCATTATCATTATATACCTACATATACTGCATTTGGAAAATAAATTAAATTTTGAACAATTGTAATGAATTGAATACCTTTTCAGATACACTCTTGCTCATAAAAAAAATACAACAAAAAATGTAGCTTAAATAGGTTCTTAGTAAAGATACTGACGTAAAGAATACCAGAAAACCAATTTAAGACCAAATTGACGTTATCATTTTTTAACAGGTATTCAATTTTATTGATTAAAATAAAAAAATCTTACACACGTCTATTAAGAAGCACTTTTATGCGACACAATTTAGAATCATTTCCAAACAACCCCCAGTTTTTACAATGTTTTGATAGGTACGCCACTGCACATAAGAGTAATAATAATAATAATAACTTTATTTATCTGAAAATTCTTTTACGTATAACAATAAATATATGTTTAGAGTATTTACGCCAGGAAATTTGAACAAAAATTTGGCCAAACTTCGGAAAAATTAAGGGAAAGCTGGATTTTTGCATGAGCCTTCCTTTCAAGGTCCTAAACAAGACCCTAAAAGTCCCCGTCTATACGAGTGCCGCTAGCGGTGCTACAGAGGGTCAAAGACCCTCGAAAACAGGTTTTTCTGAATATCTCGATAACGGTAGTATACACAACCTTAAAAAAGTGTTTTTCGGGGTTTTTCGTGAATGGCGCTAAGACAAGTGAGTGTGCTCTCTGGTCTTCTGGGAGAAGTTTGTAGCTTATGTGGCTGTTAGTAAGACGCCAAAAGTCCCCAAAGAAGGGGGCCGCCCTAACGAAGTTATGAGGGTCCAAAGATTCAATTAAGCCGTTTTTGGGGAATATCTCTATAACGGTAACGTCCACGGAAAACTGTTATATGGCGAATTTGTAGGTTATACAACGCTTAACTAAATATCCGAATTTCAATAATACGTGCATTACAACGTTTAAACTAACTAATTTTTGTAGTATGTGTAGTCTGGCTGGTCTAGCGGTTAGTGCGCGCACCTTCTGTGCACAGGCTCATGAGTTCGAATCTCACCGTGTTCCGTGGTGTTTTTCGAACTCACGAGCTTGTGACGCATAGGCCGCATCTCACTCAGATGTTAAACGAGTACCCATTTATGGGGATAAATAACACTGCTGAGCGTGTGATGCTGATCTCATTACCTCAACAAAAAGCAGATAAGATCTTGGGAATAGGATGTCACTAACACATCCTGCGGCCTTAGTCCAATGCTGGATTGTCGCGCCTGTTATTTTAATGTGTAGTATGTAGTGTATGTGTGCACGTATGGTTGCCTCAGGTGCATTCATATCGCTGGAGCATTTTATTTGAAACCATACAAACAATACAATTTTACAGACTGCCTCCGGTATACGTTAACCCTAGTTTACTGTTTGGGGTGCAAATGCACCCCAGCGCATGTTTCACTTAATATAACTTCGAAATTTTTCAAGTTTTCATTTTCGATTTTTCAATAGCTTAACAAAATTTAGTTTTGTTTTAGTTTTTAAAGTTTGTACAAATGTAGCTACATAAACTTATTTTTTACGAATTTTTTGTGGAAAGAAGTCATTGGTTCTGTCGTAAGTGTATTTGCACCACAAATAATATCTTTAAATTCAGAACTATTTATTTTAATGTTAAATTGATATTTATTTTGAAATAAAGGTAATAATATCTAAACTTACATCTGGGATGAGAAAACAACTTTAAAAATGTTAATAATAGTACGAAATTTTATTTCTTCGGAATGACCTTTGGGACATCAAATGTGGTTGTGTTTCAGACACGATTTCAATTTGAAACTGTTTCATATTTTTCTAAATTTCATAAATAAACAACAGAAACTTAGTTGAATGATCAGAAATGCTAACTGCAGAAGAGTGTGGTGACTAAAATTTCGAAAAAGAGTTGCATTTCGGAATTTGTGAACAAAATTTCTCTTCGAGCCCATTGGTTTCGGCCTGCTATTTTTATCTATGCGAAGCGATTTCACTTTTATAATTGAAGTAATAAGTTCTGATAATGACCAGGAACCTGAAGAGATGCATAACTCTCGCAAAATCAGTCAATTGGATGCACACCATACGGAAGTTTCATGAACATGACTCTTGTTTGAGTTTATCATGTCACTCAAGTATGAATATCAGTGCCTGCCGTCCAACCAAACTAAACATGTATGCCTCCCGCATTTCTGAATTCGCACTCACTATCTCACTTTTGTTTTTCCTATTTAATTAACATAAAACACGATCAAAATGAATCAAATTAAAAAAATTTGGAAGTCAGTTAATGCAGAAATATAGGCATATATACTGTGGGGTGCATTTGCACCCCATAACATGAAACTAGTAAGAAAATTGTTGCGGTAAACTAGGGTTAAGGAGATTTTCACGAAAATAACCAAAAATACCGAAATTGTAAGGTTTGTAGCCTCATAGCGCCCTTAGTACTGCAATTATTGATCTGAAATTCGAACATTTACTTCAGAGCTCTAAAAACTTCTAATTCGCCATATAACAGTTTTCGGTGCACACTACCGTTATAGATATATTTCCAAAAACTTATTTGGATGTTTGGCCCCTCATAACTTTGCTAGGGGGGCTCCCATCGCTGGGGACTTTTGACGTCATACTAACAGCCACACTAGCTAATTTGCCTCAGACGGTTTCCCTCTAGAGGTTACCGTTATTAAAAATTTTCCGCGAAGCGGCTTTTTGTTTAACTTTGATCCCTCATAACTTCCTTGGCGGTTTACGGGTAAATGAGTTGTTTTGGCATATTAATTTGAAGTTACAGAAGCAACAAAATATTACAGGATTCCATCCCGAATGCGCAATTCACGAAAATAACGAAAAATACCCTTATTGTGCGTTTCGGACCCTCATAGCGCCCGTAGTATTGCAGGCATCAACCTGAAATTCGGATATTTAAATAAGCGTTGTATAAGCTACAAACTCGCCATATAACAGTTTCCGGTGCACATGACCGTTATAGAGATATACCCAAAAAAAAACTGCATTTTTGGATGTTTGGACCCTCATAACTTCCCTAGGGGGCTTCCAACGTTGGGGACTTTTGGCCCGTTACTAACAGCCACATGAGCTACAAATTTATCTAAAATTGGTTCTATCAAGAGGTTACCGTTATTAAAAAAAAATCCGAGAAGCGGTTTTTTGTTTAACTTTGACCCCTCATAGCTTCGTTGGGGGTGCTCGCATAGATGAGTTGTTTTGGCATTTTAAGTTGAGGTTACAGAAGCAACAAATTGTTATAGGCCTCCCTCCCGAATGCGTTCCCGTTTTGAAGAAATTCACGAAAAACCGAAAAATACCGTTATTGTACGGTTCACACCCTCATAGCGCCCTTAGCATTGCACGCATCGATCTGAAATTCGGATATTTGGTTGAGCGATGTATAAGCTATAAATTTGCCATATAACAGTTTTCCGTGGACGTTACCGTTATAGAGATATTCTCCAAAAACAGTTTAATTTAATCTTTGGACCCTCATAACTTTGTTAGGGGGCTCCCATCTTTGGGGACTTTTGCCGTCTTACTAACAGCCACAGAAGCTACAAATTTCTCCGAGAAGACCATAGAGTACACTTCCCCGTCTTAGCGCCATTCACGAAAAACCCCAAAAAACACTTTTTTTAAGGTTTGAACCCCCATAGCGCCCTTACGGCTACACGTATTGATATGAAATTTGACCGCTTTATTCAAAACTACATAGACTACAAATTTTCGATACAAAAGCTTTTAGTACATGTTACCGTTATAGAGATTTTTGTGAAACATTGTTAAAAATACCGTTAGACCTCTTGGCACCGTTAGGAGTACCCGAACGTATTCGGTATTTCCATTTTTTATTGAAAAAGCACAAGAGCTTCAAATTTGCCATACACTACTTTTCTGAATATGTTACCGTTATCGAGTTATTCAGAAAAAACTGTTTTCGAGGGTCTTTGGCTCTCTGTAGCACCGCTAGCGGCACTCGTAGAGACGGGGACTTTTAGGGTCTGATTTAGGACCTCGAACGGAAGGCTCATGCAAAAATCCAGCTTTCCCTTAATTTTTCCGAAGTGAAATGCCAATTTTCCTGGGGTAATTAGACATTGAGTAAAAATGTCTTTACAGCTATATTTTAGTTGATTTGGAAGAAAAATAGTTTGCAGATAATGATGGAGGAGAAATTTTAACTAAAAAAACCTACTGAAAAACTTAATGACTATCTTAAACTAATTTTAAAACTATTCTAAACCTAGTCATCTTAAGAGAAAATTAATACTATTCTAAACCTAGTCAGCTTAAGAGAAAAATTCTAAGTAGACTGGAGAATCCAAGTTAGGTAATGAGCGGGTTGCTTAGAGAGGACAATCTAATTTCTCGTAAATCTTATTTGTCGTGGTGCTTATCATATATGTCAACTTCAGTCATAGTGTGTTTTCTGGTCGAGAAGAAGAAAGGTTGCGATCTTAAGACATTTGCTTTGGGAGATTTGCAATTTGTCTTTGTGTGGCTTAGCGCAGCAATACCATACAGGGGATCTATATAATAAGACAGGTTGAATAACAGCTCTATACATCAATATTTTGTTTACACACGAAAGTCCCGATTCCCGGTTAATGAAAGAGTAGACTGAGCAGATGCATTTATTCAGTTCGGACACGGTTTCATCGACATGACTTTTGAATGTAAGTTTAACATCTAGGTATACCCCAAGGTAGCGGATGCTTGCTGCCCATGAAACATTCGATCCTAGGACATTTAATTGTGGGTCAGGTAGATATCTACTAATACGCCTTTCGGTGAAAAATATGGCCTGAGTTTTTTCGACATTGATTTTAATTTTCCACTTATTGTAAAATTGATTCAGTAGGAAGAGTTGTTGCTGTAAGTTATCTACGATCGCTATTGGCGAATCAGAAGTGCAATAAATTGCTGTATCATCTGCCCTGCATATGTGGCTATTTCGCAATTGGGAAGCTTTACTATGTCAGCTGTGTAGATATTATACAATTTTGGACTTAAAACTGACCCTTGTGGAACCCCATCAGGAATGATGTGTTTGGAAGACACACCCTTGGTTTTAACAGTGAAAGTTCTGTAACTTAAAAATGAGTAAATAAGTTTGACTAGGTAGATAGGAAAAGAATGTTTTATTAGCTTATATATCAGACTCTTGTGCCACACCGAATGAAAAGCCTTTTGGATTTCCAAAGCAATAAAGCCAGTAGATTCCTTGCTATCGAAGCCTGAGCGTATATGCTTAACGACTCTTCTTAATTGGTGGTTTGCAGAAAGTCCAGATCTGAAACCAAACTGCCAGTTAGGTATGATGTTATTTTGGTCTGATTTATATTGGATCCTCTTGAGTATAAGCTTTTGGAGAATCTTGCTTAGAGTGGGCAAAAGGCTGATGGGACGATAGTTTGATGCAATGCTATGATTTTTCCCTTGCTTCGGGATAGGAACGACTATTGCATTTTTCCATAAGCTGGGAAAATAACTTAGTTTCAAGGAGCTGTTGAAAATGAACGTCAACGTAATAATTGCTCGTCTAGGAAGATTTTTAATTAAATATTACTAATCCGGTCATCAACTAAAGATTTTTTTACTTTTAATTTGTTAATTATGGTTATCACTTCGGATGGCTTGCATAGATTTGCAGGAGAAAAATCGGTTGGAGTATTTATAAGGGAGTCCGAAATTGTGTTAACCTCATGACTAATAGCCAAGTCGCTAAGGTGTTCAGTTATTTTGTGAGCTTCGGCGAAACTGCGCGCTAACAACTCCGCTTTCTCTTGCTCGTTGCTTACTGTGGACCCATCCGATGACATGAGAGGAGTAATTGTATTTTCTATATTCAGTGGGTATGTCCAAACGTTTTTTCCAAAATGACCTTCGCCTACTTTTTTTTAATTTGTGAATCTGAACCACTGTGCGTCCCTGACTACAGCCTTAAACGTTAAATATCTGTCAAATTTATTTGTACATATTTAAATGCATTACATATTACAAAATTGAATGACTGCACCTATGTATACCTATACGCTATACCGCACCTGTGGTTTTACACTTCACCGAATCTACAAATTTATTGTTTATCGCTATCCTTTATACTAATGAATCGATTATAGGCTCCAGTAAACAAAATTGTGGTTTAATTGTTTACAATGGCACTAAACCCTCATTAATCAAAACTAATTAAATCATTTCAAGCGAAAATTTAATTTACAACCAAACACCAAACTGTATCCTAAAATCCAATTATCGGGCAAATCAACCAAAAATCATATTTCAGAAGTTTATAAAGTCTATTGGCAAAATGTATCCAAACAAAATATTTCAATACGGGTCTACTGTACAGATCAAAAGGCAAAAGTTTATCCTGAAAATACAAAATTAAATCATGACGGCTGAAACAAATGTCTTCTTGAATGTTACTTCTTACGGATATACGGGCACGGGCCTGCTACATCCTTATCCTTATGCGAGAGCGAAAGTATACGACACGAGCACTTCTTAGCTTTTGTTATGATTTGATTGCATTGTAAAATACAATACTGCAGATATAATTTTGAAGGGTACACATAGTATAGACGGGGAGCAGTCTTGTGTAATTGTTGGCCCCACGCCAACGTCAACCCTATGTTTGTTCGTTGGGAAAGGGATGCTGCAAATACGTGAATTGGAATAAAGGCGTATTTACAGAATAAATAATGGACGCTATGTGCGCCAACGTAGCAGAAAAGTAAGTGTCGTACATACTGCGCGCGAGTATGATAATGACATGGGAGCACAAAGTTGAAATATTCATAACTTTTCATTTATCCTTAGAGCGTGCGACCTTTGTCGGCCCCCCTTCCTTAGACGCGTATTTCACAAGCTTTTATGATTTTTTATGGATAGTTAGATTTGCAGAAATTGTAGGCAAAGTTGTATAAAGAATAAAATGGAAGGATGATGAATGATGATAATGACTGAAAATCGATAAAAGTATTTAGTTGAAGGCAAGCAAAAATACGAGTCGTCCAGCAGTAGGTATCGGTCTGCCGCGGCTTGTATAAATGAGGCATACTTAATTTTGGATATTTTTTGCAGATAATGCTTTAAAACAGAATTTATTTGGCACCATCTGCTGAAACGTTTGGGAAAGTTGTGATTGTTTCGAGCATTTTCGTCTATAAAATAGGTTAAACATGCTTATTTAGCTTCTGAAGAACAGCTTATTTTCGATATTGCTGCTCAAATCAATATCCAGCAAACCTCCAACATTTTATTTTAAATCTAATTATGTGCAGTTCTAATAAAATATAAGAGAAGAGAATCGACCACAGTTTTGCATCATCAAAATTCCCAACAAATTACCATCGTTCATGATAAACTACATCAATGTAATTTACCCTGGGATTATCTAATAAAATAATTGCAACTCTTATTATGCTAATAAAAGAATATATTAAATTCAAGCGGAATGGTCCATGAAATGTAGGTCAATTGGGAGCAAATTTATTGCTGGCATTCATTGTCCGTATATACCAACAATTCACATCCACCACATCAACAACATCCGCCAAATGAAGTATTCTGGCAGAGAATTCTGTAATAATTTCATACTCATTGTATACTCCCTCGAATAAAGGTATAGCTACTATAAAACAAGTACCTACATAAATATTTTCTCGAATGCCCTTTTAGACAAAACGAAATTATTACATTCTGAGTACCGCATTGTTCCCAGAGCGCTAGACACTCTGGTGTTTGGTTCGGTCAATGTTTAAATATCCGTAAAGCCAAAAACCGTGAAGTTTCTACTAATAATGGAAGCAACTCCACTACCTTCAACCCCCCAGGGATACTCATATATACTCCTCAAAACAAAATAAGGGCCACTAATAATTTTCTGATTATTTTTTTGTGGAAAAGGAAAATCATAGTTTTGTTGGTCTAATTTAATAAAACAATATGTTTTTCATTAAATCTAATGAATTTTATTGAATTTTGACCAAAAGTTACACTTTTTTTTAGCATTTTTTCGGATTGCTTACTTTTTGCGGTCATGTAATCGTAACAATAACAGTTAATTTGTATGTCTAATCTGTAAAAAAATTGACTCTTTGTTTTTTTAGTGTCGTGTATGGCCTCCACTTTTTGATATGCAGTCTCGAGGCCTGGACGGAACGCTTTCAATAAGCCGATCGACGCTTTCTATTGATATCTCGTCCCAACATATTTTTAGCAATTGAATCAGCTGTTGCTGATTGTGTATGTCCTTTTAAGCGGTCCGTTTTAATTGATCCCAAAGATGTTCTAGCGGATTTAGGTCCGGACTGTTGGCAGGCCACTCCATGACCTCAATATTGACCTCCTCGAAAACAGACATTGTCGCCCGGGCAGTATGTGGTCGTGCATTATCCTGCATCAGGATAAAACCATCCAGCGCCTGTTGTGAAAAAGGAATGATATGTGGCCTAACAATCCTTTCAATATAACTTTCGGACGTAATTGTCCCGTTATTTAGGATAACAAGGTTAGTTTTGCCTTGCAAGCTAATTCCGGCCCAGACCATCACACTGGGACCGCCTTGCCTCTCAATTTTATTAATGCAAGGATCCAAAAATGCTTCTCCGGTTCTCCGCCAGACTCTTACGCGTCGGTCGTCACTAAAAAATTTTACTTTGCACTCATCCGAGAAGAGCACCTTGCGCCATTGTTGCTTGTCCTATTGGATATGTCGACGAGCAAATCTTAAACGATTCGTACGATGCGTCCTGCCCTGTTCTGTTCTGGTAACATGTTTCCTTGACCACTGTTAGTGTTCGTGCAAACGATTTCTGATTGTTTTAGGGCTAACAATGGTCCCAGTCGTCCGTAATAGCCTACTTTGTAGTCCACGAGCACTAATGGTACGATCCCGTCGCGCACAAAGTCTCACAAATCGGTCTTCTGCGGGGGTGGTTATTCGAACTCGGCCTGAACCATGACGACGGGAGGCATTTCCTGTCTCCTGGTAACGGTTCCAAAGATGTTAAATGGCTCTTCGCGGATACCCTGATTGCAGGGCCACAGAACGTTGCGAACGACCTTCCTCCGACATTTCTAAGGCTCTGGACGAAGCATTTAAATTTAAATGGCGCCGAATTGTTGGTATTTTGTATTTTACAGATTCTCCTTATCTTTAAAAGTGCAACAACTAATGTTGCATTTAAAGAACTTGGCGAAAACTAATTCTAAATAAATCAAAATGAGAAATAAACAAAACTACCAAATGTATGACTCGTGACCCCAAAAGTACTGTTTAAGACAGTTCCGTTAAAGCTAATGTTAACGAATGATACTGTGATAACTCATATCACATTCAGGTACAGAATGACATTTTTGAAAATAATTATCACACTAAAAATTCGCCAAAAGACGTTGTAAAGTCAACGGACATAAGTGGCCCTTATTTTGTTTTGAGGAGTATATATTCCCCGACATATTCTCACCTGCTCTAATAAACACACTCTGACACAAAACACCCACAAGATTTAACACATTTCCCTCTGGCCATTACCATGTCTACTTGTATAGTCGTAGCGTAGAGTGTAGGGAAGCAGCCCGAGCCCGAATGAATATGGAATGGTATGGAACACCCCTTGTGGTTAATCTGGCAAGTGAGATATTACATGCCCAACGGAAAAAATATACAGATGCTCCGACCTAATAAAATGAAATGAAAGGAGCAACGTCAAATAAATGGATAGCCTGTTTTATCTGATGCTAAAGGCAAATGGATGCATAACGGGGTGTTTCAATTATTAAAACATGGCACATTGTCCCGAAAATAAGTTAATGTGTGTGTTGTATGTGTGAAGGTTTGGAATCGATGTTATTATGTAGAAAGGATAAAGGAATCCATTATGCGGGCATACAATATTAAGTTAACCGTTTGAATTAGGTTATTTAGGACAAAATACAGCTTTTGATAGGATAATAACGTTATACATTCCCAAGCCCCATCTAAAGAGTATGGGACGGAATAGTGGGTAGAGAATACAATTTTAATATTTCCAAAGCCTTTATTTTACTGTTAGTATAAAGGACAAAGCTCTTGTTCTTCTTATACTGTTCTGGTAATTAAATCTTAAACAATTGATGCCATCCATTACTCATTAGAGCAAAATCCCTCTAAATTCGCTATACCCTTAGGAACAATACCAGATGAGGTAAGTGGGGAATTCAAAGTTTTAAGCCGAAGAAGAATTACAACACAATAAAAAATAATTACCCAAATATGGGTGTAGCTCGAATTTTACTGTGTTAATGAAAATTTTAATTTAATTTTTATTATTATATTTAATTTAAATTATTTTGTATAAATAGAATATGTTGATTTTGTTTTACTAAATGCCGCGTTAATTCAATTTAAATTCTTTGCAAGACAAAAATGAATTCATTTAAGAAGAAAATGAACGACAATCTATGTGGACTTACCATCAACAGGTGGCAATAATCTCTTATCATATCTAGAATTTTTGAGCAAATGGTCCAAAATTTCTTTATCCGATTTGCCTTCGGCGAATCTGAAACAAACAACAAATGAAATTGTAAATAGTAATTGAAAATATGGAAATCTGTGACAATAAAAGGTGGGATCAGTAAAGAGTTCCGAATTAATGCAATTTTGAGCTTGCGGCTTACAACGTGGTCATCTACCACTACTACCATCAACTCTGTTTATAAATAAATTTCAGTCAAATCGATGCTGATGATGGAGGACGCGGTCGACTTCATATACCCTTAATCGCTTTGAATCATATTCCTACATCAAATATAAACAATTTACGCAAAAAAAAAGTAGTCACCTTGAATATATAGTTAGAGTTACACTGTATTTAACCCTTCTATCGGCACCTACTACAATTTCCATATTCTATATGTATATTAATTGTAACAACTGGAACGCTGATTACGACAATGGATATGTTAATTAAACTGGAAAGCAACGACCTACTATGATAAATGGGCAATTTAAATGCGAGAAATGGTGACAAACAGCCATGAATAAGCCATGTCCGTCTGTCTGTCTGTCGGTCTGTCCGTGTGTCTGTCAGTTCGCACGATAACTCCCGAAATAATGAAGCTAGCGTTTTGAAATTTTGGTCAGATGATTTTTTTTATAAAAGCTTGGATGGTATTGAAAATGGGCCAAATCAGACCAAGGGTTCCCCTACCTCCCATACAAATGACCCCTCCGTGATAGTTTAATTCGGTCATATTTTTCGACAGAATATTGCTTCCGACCTGAAATTTTCATCAATGCCTAATTGTGACATATGCTTGATGTTGGCGGAAAGTGGGGAAGGTCTGGCTACCCCTACCCCTACATCCCCTACAAAGCAATATTCCACCATATCTTTTGATAGAATGCCGCGAAAAACTTCAAATTACATAGTATCAAATGGTAGCTGTTGGATGCCTTGATAAGATAATAAATATGAAATTGAATATTTTGCATTCCTTCTAGGTCTGGGTATAGGGTATATCAGTGGCGTAACGTTTCCACAATTGCCTGTGTTCGAAATCGAAATGGGGGCCCCTAACATTCAATTTATTTCATTAGGAAAAATGGCAACACATAACTCACATTGAAACAGTAAAAAAATTAGCAAGTAACGAAAATTTTCGGCTTTAGCAACATGTTTCAAAGGTCTTTTTTAAAACAAAATTAGAATTTGGAAAATTACAATAAATCTTGTGAGATCATCTATTTATCACAAAATCCACGAGGCGTAATGAAACCACCACCAGATCCTAGACTAAAAGCGATTGGCCTAGATATGAGGATCACATCAAATAGCTGAAAAGTTTTGACGATGATAGCATGTCATGTCCAAATACAAATTTAAACCACTGAAATCAAATTTGTGCTAGAAATTCTTCATACATGGTTTACGTAGGTAATACGGCTAATCTAGTATCTCCACTCACTAGTAAATCGGCAGGGATCTGTTTTTTTATCTCTCGAGTCACTGTTAACAAACTTTCTGACTTAAGCCTTATTGAACGATCTTAGTAACCGTGGTTAGTCATTTCGGTCAATAGATCAACAGTTATCTGTGAACATATTTTTCATAATGATCTAGCAATGACTTCAAGATTCAAATACTCCAACAACATATAGGGAGGCTCAATTTCACGCAAGAACCTTCAGGAGAGGCACTCCTTCTAGCAAATTGCACGATTATTTCTTTTCAATATTCTTGAGCAAAAACCCAGAAGAAATATATATTGAGACAGATCCATACTCAACAAGCTTGTCGACTTCCTAGGCGGAATTTTCGGGAGATATATTTTAACCCTTTCATGCCCAAATTATGGATTTTAAGCGGAGAATTTTTCTAACAACATTATGTCGTTCAGTAAGGCATCTTTTATGATATTTTCTTGAAAATAAAAATTTTAAGCGCTATAGTTAACAAATTAGAGCATGATGCCATATGGCATCATTGGGACTGAAAGGGCACTTAGCAATTTCCGTGTGAACAATGAGATATTTGGTCGGCAAAAATCCTACATCGGAAATTTTTTTGCAGAATGGTTGGTGACGACCCCCAGATTATGGGAAAAAAAGTCCCAACCGATTGGGGGTCCACAACCTTAAAAAAGGGGGAAAGGGGGAAATGGGGGTCATTTTTCGTTTTTTGCGAGTATTTCAAAAACGACAAAATATATAGAAAAATAGTCTGAGAACAAACAAAACTACATAAAATTATCTTTGCAATAATATATAACACATTAGAGATCTATTCAATGATTCGGCGCTAGCTTAAAAATAAATTAGAACTTTTTCATTTTATACCTTTTTTAAAAGCCCCATAACTCTTGAAAGAATGTTAGTTCAGCCGTAAAATTTCGTACAAGTATTCACAATAAGTTCAATATTATTTTGGGAGAAACATTGAGTCGCTCCGACCAACGACCCCCATTATCCCCCCATTTGAATTTGGCGAAAGGACATGTCCATAACTCCCCCCAAAATTAGAGCAAATTGCTAAATTTTGGTTTATTGCGATTGGAGCTCATAATCAATCCACCCACCAAAAATTAGCTCATTCGGATAAAAACTAAGGGTGTCTTCCATACAGCAAGCAACTAGCATTTATATGAATAGGGGACTTTCTGATTTGCCTTTCACGCCCAATGATGCCATATGGCATCATGCTCATGCAAAACCACTTTATAGGGTTTTCCTAAAAAAAATCGAAAAATCTTTTGATTTTCTCTTAAAACAACCTCTTTACAAAATAAAACCATTAAAATGATTTGCAATATGATTATTATCAGGAAATATGGGGAAATGTATTAATCAGTTTTTCGGCCTTACGACAATCGTCAAACCTTCTCTAAAACTTCATTAAAAATAACAACCCAAAACCAAAAATTTCACGCTGGAAAAAATTAACTAGGTATTACACTATTGGGAGAGTCTAATATCACACAAAAAGTTAAAATTTATTTCTTACATTTTCTATGAAAAATCATTAAATTTCATGATGCCATATGGCATCATTGGGAGCGAAAGGGTGGGAGTAATTAAGGTAATTTATTTAATGGAATTTTCGGGTTTGTTCCTAAAAAGCCATCAAATTCCATCAAAATGTGTGTCTGCGATAGTCACAAAGTTTGTTCGTCCAGTGAGAATTTTTTTTTGTGGAGGACGAAAGATAAGACACAGTGCCCCTTTTAGAAGGTATCACCTATACGAGTAACCTGATAAGCTAAGCTAAGTGGCCAGCTCTTGTTTGTCAACTATATTACAATCGACAGTGCTTGGCAGGTCTTGGTCGTCGTAAAAACAAGGGGTAGCTCCGGGACGATTTTATAGTTGAACCGGCTGCCACAGGACCATTTTTTTTTAAAGACAACACAAACATTCATGGTCACAGCGGAACTCGAACCCACGTTCCGCCAACTTACAGATAGAGTTTCATTTCTCAATGAGCCACCGAAGGTCCCAAATAGCTGAGTCATTCACCATTACCCTTAGGCTTCACCCCCTCGTCCACACATCACATTTGGTGTCCATAGTGAGGCTTTTCGGTAATTTTCTGTCCTTATACCAATTTGGTCTTCCCCCCAAATAGGTCATCATTTTAGGGGAAAATCCAGTTTCTTTTAGAAGTCACGAGGCCTACTTGGCAGCACTGCTAGAATCTATGAAATAATATTTTTTTATGTTTTCGGATTGGGGGCCCCTCTGGCTTGGGGGCCCGTGTTCCGCTGAACACATGGAACACCGTACGTTACGCCACTGGGGTATATACTCATCGTGCTATTAGCACGATTAGAACTCGGTCTCGTTATTATATTATTCTAGGATATCATGAAATATGTAGTTGCTGCGATTTCATCTTCTATGCGTTTTTGAACAAAATATTTCCATTAAATTCAAATTTTGTCAATGAAAAAGTGATTGAAACAGGTAACTCTCATACAAAACAGAATCTCGGTTTACCGCCACTTCTTTAGAGGTTTAAATTTTTTTTTTCGTTCTTTAAACCTTCTCTAGCATAAGACGGATTAAACAAAAAAAAAAGAATCATCTAAATCGGTCCAGCGGTCTTCGAGTTTATGTGTGACAAAGAAATCACATTCCATTATATATACAAACATAGACAGATAAGAATAAGAAATTATTATTATTATGACAATATAAGCAGAATTCGTACATTTATGCACAAGTGAGCGGACCCCAATTTTACAGCGAATCCTACTTAAATTTTCCTCCACCAGAAGGCACACACGAGTTAAGGTGTGTACTATGTTCACCGAGCGAAAAACTTGCATTTATGCCTTTCGTGAAAAATGTACCTCGGAAACTCGCCTTTTCTTCACTAAATTTAAGATAAATGTGCACTCGCGGCCTTATTGATGTATCGGTGACACTATTTCCTTCTTCTTCCTTGCCTTGTTCTTTATACCGCTCCATGGCTTCGCGTTGCTCGACCCGCGGTGTAGGCACATGGCCCGTTTTGGCGATAATATCCCAGCATATATCTACAGTCAGCTCTATCTTGGATCGTGTCATCGCCGAGACCAATGCGTTGTTGTTGCTTTTTCATTTGACACATCTTCGGTTTGCCTCTGGCCTTGGGTCCATCAAGTGGAACTTCCATTGATATCGCCTTCTTTGCGGGGTTCTTAGGCGGACGCCGTTGAACATGGCAATACCAATCCATTTGTCGGTCTTCGAGCTTTTCGGTGATTGGTTGGTCTATGGACAAGCTGCCTCGGATGTAGCTACTCTTGATGTGTAGCACTATTTCCATGTGAAATACAGTGCAACTGCATTGCTTACGTTAAAAACCAGTGTGGTGACTTTCGTGTGAAGTGAGTACTGCCTTGGTTACACAGTGCGAGCTATCGTGCGAGTTGGCCTAGACAGCTACTGCAGAGTAGCTACTTGCACCATGTGACCGCATCATGTATGATGCACCATGTGACCGCATCACGTACTCTGCAGTAGCTGTTTAGGCCAACTCGATAGCTCGCACTGTGTAACCAAGGCATACCACCAAGCGAATTCGATTTCACGATCATCAAAGTTTTGACATTATTTGGCGAGTCGTGTGAATGCAATGTAACAGTAATGTCAAATTGCCATGTTTGTTAATCACCAAAAATATGTAGATAAACATAATCTGCACTACATTTTTGTACCAATGTATTTCTTCATAATATTCAAATTAGTTTTCCCGCCATTTACTGGGCTAAATGGCTACTTTGAAAGCGTAGAAAAGTGGCACTAGAGGACGTTGCGCTTCGTATCACAAACACTGAGTCCCTTGTGGCGGAAAGTAATTTAACCAAAAATCGCTACATTTTTCTCGGCGAAATAAACTTAGCGTAGTGTACGTGGAAACACTCATTGTTCGAATAGGTACTAACATCGTCAGTTCTTCAGAAATACGTGCAAATATGAACTGTCAATATTTTGATGATTGTGAAATCGTATTCGCTTCATGGTACTCACTTCAGACGAAAGTTTTCATACAAGTTTTTGATATTTCGCCAGCGAAAACAATGCAGTTGCACTGTATTTTACTGGGAAAACTTGTCATCAACAATTACTCAGGCCGCGAATGCACATTTATCTTAAATTAAGTGAATAAAACGCATGTCTCCATGGCACATTTTTCACGGGAGGGATAGAACAAATGCCTCCTGTAAGATTCCTTTCGCATTTGGTTGTTTGGTATGAACTTATTCAATGTTGTACAGGATAATTGTCATCCGAAACAACTACCCTGTTCCACTCCTATCGCCATGACATATTTTGGCGAGCGAAATCCAGGCGATGACCTTTCCTCTTTGCGTCTTTTTATGTCTTGACTCTGGCACATAAATTCGAAAAGCGTCACGAAAATCATAACGAAAAAGCGGTACGTTTTTGGCATTACCCTGTGAGTTTTGGGTGCCATTCAAGGTTCAACGGAAGTTGGGCTAGGTGGTACCCTGTGAGTGTTGGGTGCCACTCAAGGTTCAACAGAGGTTGGGCTTGGGTTCAATTTACGTTCAGCTTGAGTTCAACTTGGGTTCAACTTGGGTTAGACTTGGGTTCAACTTGGGTTCAACTTGAATTCAACTCGAATTCAACTTGAATTCAACTTTCAACTTAGGTTCAACTCACGTTCAACTTTCGTTCAACTTTTGTTGAACGACCCAAAACGTGTAACTTTTAACTTAGGTTCAACTCATGTTCAACTTTTGTTGAACGACTCAAAAAGTGTTACGTTCAACTTAGATTCAACTCACGTTCAACTTTCGTTCACCTTTTTTTGAACGACCCAAAAAGTGTTACTTTCAACTTAGGTTCAACTTTTGATGAACGACCCAAAAAGTGTTACTTTCAACTTAGGTTCAACTCACGTTCAACTTTCGTTCAACTTTTGTTGAACGACCCAAAAAGTGTACCTTTCAACTTAGGTTCAACTCACGTTCAACTTTCGTTCAACTTTTGTTGAACGACCCAAAAACATGAAAATGTCCCACTGAGTTGCGGACTTGTACGCAAGCTGTTTTTGTTTGTATAAAAGCTAAAATCTTCACGAATTACAAGGAAAAACCTATAAACAGCATTACGAGAACAAGCATCTGAGGAATGACCTTCCGAAAGATTGGAAGCGTAACTACCTATAATACGCCCAGAATACGCACCGCACTTCTTCAATTACGAATGTCGATTTTGCATCGCTCGTCGCTAGGATATCAAATACGCCCGCAATACGCACCGCACTTCTTCAATTTTTCTGAATTTTCTTTCGTTTTAGGTGTGAGGAACTCCTTATTACACGTTGCACTGCTGTAACTCACTCGAGTTTAGCTCCAATTCTAGCCGCTGATAGTGCAGAATTAGAGGCGGCTCGCAGAATTGCCCTGTTCTTTTTGGCGGTTAGGGCACCCATATCCACTTTTATTTTTTAAATAGTTAAACACAACTGATTTACTTTTTTTCACTATTTTCGAAATTTCGCGTAAATTGTATTGTTCATTTCTCAAAACATCGGTTTGAGCAATGTGCGCGGTATTAAATGCTTTTGCTCTATCCACGATTACCGAAGCTTACAAAAATTAAAGTCAAAACACAATCTGAGCGGATTAAAACAAAAACAGGATGTGACGCTAGCACTTTCGAAATCACGACCGAATCGCAACTGTCCCTATTCAAGTGACCCAATTTTGAGCATAAAATTTATTAGTGCATCAGCAAAATGTTGATGAAACATAACTGTTGTTATTAAATGTTTAATTTTTTTTGCAAACTATGAGCAACATAATAGCCTTTGTAAACAAATACTGAGTTGTGCTCTCTGCTGCAAGGAAGAGGATATTTTGATGTAACCAACTCTCGAACAGGCTGTCCCTATTCAAGTGACTGGGAGTGTATATTTACAATTAATGTGAATAACACCTTTCTTCCTTCCTGCGTTTTATAATGTCGAATCGAAACGAAGTCCATGACGAGTTTTTTACTGACATTGTGAATCGTTTCATGCTTAAATTGTAGCCAGACTAGACTAAGCTGACCAGACGTACAGCATTTTGACCTGTCGTACAGCATTAGTATGTAAATGTACAGCATTTCCACAAAGAAGCTTAAAACACTACATAATAAGCACCAGCCTTGTGTTTTTTAAAGGGGGTTTTCGCAAGGTAATCGCACTTTCATTCGGCAAACGATCATTTTCGGTTACTTGAGAACTCTATGATCGATCATTCTGAAATTTAGCACACTTGTACATCTACTTGGCGCCCTTCCTCCACATTTCAAGGTTCTCCCTATCCGCGTGCGAAAGTTAGAGCTGTACAAATCAAACATTGTCATTTCTAATCGAAAACTCTTCATACTCACTCTTGTGCAGTACCACACTGCCCATATTTGGTGTGAATTTCAAGGCTCTAGCTGTCAAGGTGCAGAAGTTACAACCATCAAAAGATGCGATTTAAGGTGTCATGTTTGACTCCTAAAACGATCAATATTTAGGGAGATAGTCTCACTTTTATGTTTATGGCAATCGTTCATTTTCGATAACTCGGCAACATTTTGAGCGATCTTTATGAATTGGCACAATTATTGTAGTTTTTAGAGATACTTGACTCTCACATTTCCTCCAAATTTCAAGGTCCTACTTATCTGTGTTCAGGAGTTACAGCTACCAAAATCGCACTTATGATTTTTCTAATCAAAAATTGTCCATAATTAATTTTTGAGCGGAAAATTTTTACTAAGGGTCTCTGCAGAAATTTCCAGATGCATTTTTTTCCCACACTATGTCCATCAAGTCCAATAAAATAGCGCTAAGAGCCCAAGAGACCGACGCGGCATGGGATCACTGATAAAACCATGGAGGAATGCATACTCTCCACAACCAGGATAAGCCACCCATCTATTGTTATGGGGGCCTTCCTCGGACTCCACTCCGTAGATGTGCCAATAAACAAAACAAACCTTTTAAATAAGTAGGTACAAGGAGGGGGTTTTACCAACAAACCCCGTCCCCTCGCATTTTTTTACTGCTATTTTATCTATAAAAAATTTCTTGACTACTATATTAGAGATCGTGAAAATGCGGGTTCGATTCCTAGCACTGCACAAAAATGCCCGTACTTCAAATAAACAACTATGTACATGATTTTTGTCTCAGGCTCTCTGATATTCATCATCAATGCTACTGAGACTGCAGTCTCCAACAATAAAATTCAAAAGTTGAAAAAGCACGGAGTGTAGACTGTCTAACAAGTGGAAATCGTAAGCGAATTGGATGTAATCAAGAGGTAACGGCTAAACACGTGCATGAAGTCATTTATATGGTTAAAATGTAACAAAGGTTTCTCAATTGTCCTTTCTTCAAATATAGTTTTAAAATGTGTAACATATTTTCTAACAAAATGGGACCACCAATTTACATTGACGGGAAATCTTAAATTTTGTCGCCGATTTGAATTACATACATACCTACCCATGCCCCTCCCCCCTCGAAAATTGAAATAGTATGATTGAGGGTTTGACTGTACATATACCGAATTTCCGCAATGTGTACAGCATTGTGCCTTCGGGAATCTGGTCGCCTTAGACTAGACTAACTTAAGTGACCCATTTTTATTGTCTGCCCTCTTTTCTCCCCTCAAAACGTTTCTACTTCAGTGATGTGATGCAGTTTCAAAATTTTATTTTCAAATAGTTTTGGCGCTCCAATTATTTCACCACTAATTTGATATTCAAAAGAAATTAAGTCACCAACATTATTCCATTATTATCATGTCAAATCGATATAAATCAATTAACTTAATCCCCTATTGTACATACAAAACACAAGTGATTACTCTTGTTCTTAGCCTTGTCGCTTAATAACAACTCTTTATACATTTTCTTTAGCATAATTATCATGTATGGAGTTGCAGAGCTTTTACCATGTCAACTATAATCCCTACCAACCTTGTCTCACCTTCCGGCAAACTTTGGAGTCAAACCCTTCAAGCCCAGGCAGGCATTATTATCCTGACGAAAGTATACTCTCGTATGTGGAGCAATTTATTTTTACGCTATTCAACTGAAAGCCCACTCAATTACAAGTGTCACTTGGTCGTTCATTAATTTATGCGGTGGTCGTTAATTGTGTGATTGACAAGCTCACAGGTCTAAGTCACAGCTTGCTTATTATCAGCCCGCCACCGTACCGTTTCTGGGTTATATCCTGCACTACTGTTCCGGCCGCAATAACATTTTCTTCATAGTAGGTGCCTAGTATGTAGCAGCCAGCAAACACAAAGAGCCCACTTAATCTTTGACGTACTTTTGTGTATTTGTCAAGTGGCTGCTAAACACAAAGGGTTTGTAGTTTTCCATTTCTTATCTGCATCTGATGAAACGGAGTCGAGCGGATTTTCCTTCTTGTGCCTTGTGCATTGCCACTCTTGTGTTTTACTCGGCACTCTTGAACCTGTCTTTTGGCTTTTTTTTTTCTCCCCATTTGCATATGACTACTATGTTGGTACATACTTCCGTCGCGTCGTCGTCGATGGGGAGCCTAAGCAAAGCTACTGATTTTTTGAGATTTTATATTTTCTTTTCTTGTTTGTTTTTCATTTCATTTGGCATTTAACTAATGAGAAAAATGTATGTGTACTCGGAAATCCTTTTCAGACTTTATGTATTTATTCGCAAGAGAATCCTCCACAAATATAAATAATATTTGTGTTTGTATTTTTTTGTACTAAAGGAAGGAAAGATATTCTTTCAAAAGATCGAGCAGACTAGAGAGGAAGACAGCTAACTGTGTCATATTGTTTGTTAGACGAAAAGAGGTTTTAATATCGAACACGAAAAAAAAAGTTAGTTTTACGTTGACCTGTTTAAAAATGGGATTACTAGTGCACCAGACATTGATATTTAAACCGTTGGCCATATAGTTCAGTAATATCGTGTCGATTTAGTACCAATCCGTGAAAAAAATACAGAAGTTTTTTTCTCACTCTTTCTTTATGTATTATGGGGCGCTGATTCCGATTATGAACTTTGCACCCTAAAAAAGTGCCGCAACCTTTAAAAAAAGGGGGGAAAGGGGGGCATTTTTTCGGTTTTTTGCGATTATTTCAAAAACGGTAAGAGATACAGAAAAATGGTCTGAGGACGAAAAAAACTACATAAAATTTTCTTTGCAATGATATATAACACATTAGAGTTTAATTGCATATTTCGGCGTTAGAATAGAACATAAATTAGATTATTTTCATTTTAGAGCTTTTTTAAAAGCTCCATAACTTTTCAAAGAATGTTAGTTCAGCCATAAAATTTTGTACAAGTATTAACAGCAAGTTTAAGATAATTTTAACGTAAACGCTGAGTCACTCCGGTCAAGGACCCCCATTATCCCCCCATTTAAATTGGTCAAAGCGGCATGTCCATAACTCCCCCCAAAATTGGAGCAGAGTGCTAAATTTTGGTTCGTTGCGATTGGAGGTCATAGTCACCTCACCCACCAAAAATCAGCTCATTCCGATAAAAACTAAGGGTATCTCCCATACAAAGTGACCCATCAAGAGTTTGTTCTACGTACAACGTACTACTCATTTTATAAACTAC
Source organism: Microchrysa polita (assembly GCA_949715475.1). Lineage (NCBI taxonomy): Eukaryota > Metazoa > Arthropoda > Insecta > Diptera > Stratiomyidae > Microchrysa > Microchrysa polita. The sequence goes on along the minus strand of OX454416.1, from coordinate 110,613,969 downwards.
TGTAGAACAAAGTTGTCATGGGTCACTTTGTATGGGAGGTACCCTTAGTTTTTATCCAAATGAGCTGATTTTTGGTGGGTGGGGTGACTATGACCTCCAATCGCAACGAACCAAAATTTAGCACTCTGCTCCAATTTTGGGGGGAGTTATGGACATGCCGTTTTGACAAATTTAAATGGGGTGATAATGGGGGTCCTTGACCGGAGTGACTCAGCGTTTACGTTAAAATTGTCTTAAACTTGCTGTTAATACTTGTACAAAATTTTACGGCTGAACTAACATTCTTTGAAAAGTTATGGAGCTTTTAAAAAAGCTCTAAAATGAAAATATTCTAATTTATGTTCTATTCTAACGCCGAAATATGCAATTAAACTCTAATGTGTTATATATCGTTGCAAAGATAATTTTATGTAGTTTTTTTCGTCCTCAGACCATTTTTCTGTATCTCTTACCGTTTTTGAAATAATTGCAAAAAACCGGAAAAATGCCCCCCTTTCCCCCCTTTTTTAAAGGTTGCGGCACGTTTTTTAGGGTGCAAAGTTGATATTCGGAATCAGCGCCACAAAATACATATAACAAAATTGAGAAATAAACTTCTGTATTTTTTTCCTGACGAAAATACGATATGATTGGACTAATAGGACTTATTTTGGGACAAGGCCCATCGTGGTTATCCGGCGAAGGTAGATCTCAAAATGTATACACCGTTTGTTCTGAGGCTCGGCCATCATAATGTTACAGACGATGCCCACGGTGTTAAAAATATGCCTAAATCTCCGCGTTGCCATGCAACCAATGACCAGCGGGGGACGACGGTGACCAGGGCATAAATTGTGCTCCTTGGTTATCAGGCATTTTCCAAGGACAGAGCTTACTACTGAAGTAAAGCGGGGCAATGCTTCGGTCAGTCATATTTTTCCTAGCTATCCGTGGGATTAAAAATGAAAGAGAAAAAAAACGAAACAACAAAAACCAGCAGCATGTTCGATTCAGCAGTGGTATCCAACGCAGTAGTTTTACAACTGAAGACGGGAAGGCCACAGGGAGTACATCCGAACAAAACGATCAAGCCACCAAACTCAGGATCCCAGTTGAGCTATACCTCCGAGACAAACACAAACCAGGACCATGAACTTAATATCTAAAAGCACGACAAGAAGAGTCCCAAGCTGTTCGAAGCAATAGGCATCAAATATTCCCTAAGGTACTCAGCGGCGTGGGATGCTGGATATCTCAAGTTCCTGGTACAGGGACTTTAGCCAACCAAGGCAAGGGAGCTGGCAGCAAAACCCTCAATAAACTCCCATCAGGCCGCACCTCAACCTTATACTAGACAGTAAGAGGGGCGGCGGCTGAGCCAAGATCATGTTAGCGGTGGCCCGATTGAATGCGGCCCGGGGGATGTGAGAGATCAGACGGGAAGCCCTCAACGACCAAGATGACCTCAGAAGCCAAAAAAGCTAGGGAATAGGTAAGGCTTCCTATGGCAAAGTGGGCTCACACACCAGCGTGGCCATAATCACCGCCAACCCAACAGAGCTGCTAACCTCAGAGAAAAAGATGCTGTTTCAGAACATGCTGTTAGCGGGGCTAACTTAGAACGGAAAGCAAATCAAACCAAAAGCCAGCGGCATACAGGAACCATGGCCGGGAGCTTCCCTAAAGGCAGTATTAGGCAACGATATTCCTCGCAATCAAGTAGCCAACGACAACCCAATGCAAAGAAGGCGCTAAGATATCCTGAAAACCATCGATGACTGTAGGGTGCTAAACGAAACCCGTGAAAGCATCTTGGCAACCCTGGTGTCCATCCCCGAAATAATTAAAGCTGAACTCAGTTTGAACTATTAATTCAGCAGGATCACCCTCTAACCTATAATCTGGAAGCATAACAAGCCAGGGAGCGACACAACTGTGAAACATCCAGCCCTTGCTGGAAGCGCATCCACAACGAACAACCCGCCGAACTCTGCCAGTGAGCAGGACCACATCGCAACACTAGCAAATGTGAAGATCGCCAGCTCTGAAGAAGACGACGTCCAATCCCCTCTCTCAGAAACAGTGATCCACCTGAAAACCGAGCAAGGGCATTCAGTAAAACCTTTGGGCCACAGCCTTAGCTCCAGCTCTTTCCTGGGCGTGTTGCTAGTTAACCTGAATCACAACATCACGGCCTCGGGAACGGTATTAGCCACATTCGCCAGGGAGAGGCTGGGCTTAGCACTCATTCAGGAACCCTGACAAGAATGCGGAGAAGTAAAAAGACTCATTGTAAGCGGGTCCTCCGATCGATCAGACCTCGAACTTGCATCCTAATAAAAACAGCATTAGGTTTATATATCTTTCAGAGTTCAGTGATAGTGATCTGATTGCAATTTGCATCAGCACAAAGCTCGTTCTGGCGTCAGCCTACTTCCCCGGAGACGAAGAAATACTTTCAGCACTGCTCAAAAGATTGGCAACACACTGTGTAAGAAAGCACGAATAAGAGAGGTGAGTACCTACTAGAATTCTTCTCCCGTTTAAATTTTAGCATTTTCAATCGAGGTAATAAACCTACCTTTGTAACTAAGTCGAGGCGGCAAATACTCTGCCTAACCTTTGGCAACCAACAGACTGATAACTGGAGCAGAAACTGGCATGTATCTGACGAAACATCAACGTCAGATCACATGCATTTTAGATTTGACCTAGCGATGCCCAAACCTATAAATTGGCAGAAAGGCTCATATCACCGCTAGCTGAGTGAAGTAACTACAAATTATCTCTGTAGGAGAGGGTATCTACTATCGACAGGACTGTTTCCAGCTGGAACACCTTGATTACCAACGTCACCAGCACCATTGTGGCTTCATATGTACGCGAGGAAAACAGAAACATCCAAATTACGAAGGACAACAAAGGAGTAACCTGTTGGACTCCTGAGCTATTGCTAGGCTAAAGGACTCTTTAACAAAGCCAAAGGAACAGGGAAGTGGACCGTGTATCGCTCCCAACATCACAACTGCAATTGGAAAATCAAGTCTGCCACAGTGAACTGGTGGGTGAAATTCTGCGATAGAGTCGAAGGCACTTACACAGCTATGAGACCCCATCGAGTTATGGCTAAAAAAGACACAGAGCACTTAAGTACCCTGAGGCGCCCTCTGGGTTGCAGGTCATATGGGTATCAAAGGGAACGAACGGATTAACGACCTGCCCGCATGGCCGCAGCATTCCACTTAAGGGGACTAGAACCTTTTTGCAGCATCTGTACTTGTATAGTAAGGAGGCAAATCAAAGACTGGAAAGGACTCGAAGCATTTAACTACTGGGACAAGAGGAAATCTGAACTATTTATAGCAGGGTACACAGAAGATCGGCTGAGCTCTTTCGACTAAGCAGAAACAAAGTACGAACTATTTGTATAGATTTCTCGCAGGCTACTCTTGCCTGAGATCCCATCTTCGGATAATTGATCTTCGACAAGACGCGAGCTGCCGCTTCTACGATAAAGACGATGAGAACGAGAGTTCCACCCACTGTGTGATGGGTTACCACCTCGACCACTACCCACGCCCGACACCTGCAAAAAGGAAAGGGAAGGGAGGCGATGTGTTAAAAAAAATACTTTGAGCGGCGCAGTTTCTTAGACAGTCCTATGAAATAAAAGCTTAATTGACCAGATGCAATCTTCCAAAAGCCCCACTTTTCGATTGATAAATTAATAAATCCTTTGAAGGAACTTTTTATAATGGCAGAGGAAAGTTTGGGTGGGCACGTACACACAATCAACTCAAAAACGAATCTCAACCATGCCGGCTCTATAGAGCTATTATTAGCAGTGCTAATAGTCATGCGAAGGAAGTTACCTCAATAGCGCATCCGCATTATTGTGGACCGATTCAGTGGAGTCATGCCTGCCCATTCCATTCGCTGCGCCACTTCCCTCTATGCCTTTATATCCCGGCTGGCAACAAATATCAATTGCAATTGATATCCTGATAATTAACCCAATATGTACCTTCAGAATAAATTTACTAAATTATAAACATTATTTGGCTGGAATGAACAGAGGTGATAAGGGAATTCAACAAAAAAAAAATAACGTCCGTTGAATTACCCTATTGCCTCTATCCCTCCCAGGTGTGTGTTGTCTACAATTGTGATCTTTTGTACATCACGGTTCGGCGAACCCAGGTGTGGGGCCGGCATTAGCCAGATTTTCATGTCAAAATATGTTTCAGGTAACCCACGGGACCCGTACACGTTTAAAATGTCTACGAAGAGAAATTAGAGCGGCAGGGTTTTCGATAAAAGTTCGATCCGGTCAAAAGCAAGAGTTGTTCGATCTTGTTAGGCACAGCCATTCCAAGGAAATCAAGCACTAATTTCAAATTTAAACGACTTTTTCGCTTAAACATCAATTACGCCCAAAGAAATTTCTATGGCCTTTAATAAATTAAGTTTGCAGCGATGCAGAGTGACACGAGACATGTGACGAGTTTTTAATTTCCATTGAATATGGTAAGACCGCCATACCTACGGAAAAACACCCACAGAAGTCATGTTTTTTTATTTCCGAGTAAACATTTAAGCCGCCAGCTATCGCTAAATAGACTATAGGATCTCTTGAAAAGCAGACATTTAAAAACTAAATCAAACTCGCGAACGTCCTAAGGGTGAATATTTTTGAGAAAAGCTTGGCTAAATCTCCCAACACCTCTCCTGAAAAATTTACGCGCGGCCCTTAAAGAAACAGTTGCAATAAATGCGGCAAAACTGGGGCCCTATCATGAAAACGAAAGTGACGAAAGCAATTTGGTATCATGTAACTCGTTCGTTTCGAGTAATTAGTATCGCCTCATGAATGTAGCCAATTTCCCTTCCTGTACTAGAAGAAATCGAAAGATGTAGTAGGCCAAATGTCCATTTAATTTTTGTTTTTGTTGTGTTTTAAAATAAATATTTAGTGTTGAAGGATAATTAAATCAATTACATTTAAGATAAATACGACGCGAATGTTTTAACATTTTGGAAACAACGACAACAAGTATAAAAAAGTCAAGCAAGAAATGTGCTGAGTCGCCGATTCATTAATGGGATTCGAACCTTCGCACCAAATGGAGAGATGGCGCAAGGCATCACGAAGAAAATAGTGCATACACATGGTGCATACACACGAATAGGCGATAAATTGGTCATCGATACTTCTCCCGTGTTTCAGTTAATTTGTTAGTTTTAATACAAAATAAAATTAACAAAATGCGCTCTAGACGAACACTTTTATTTTAAAACAATTTCCTACATTTTTATTGCCAATATTGTATTGTATTTCTTTATTTAAAGAAGTCATTCCTTTTAGTTTTCAAACTAAAACTGTTCAACCATCTGCAATCCTTCCTTCGCAGTAAAAAACAAAAACAATCGCTTCTCGAGAGTAGCGTATCTCTTGAATGAATTTTCGATGCAATCGTCGATATTTTCGAACGATTTCGAATTACATTATACGGGACTTTCGTTTTGTTCCTCGAAAGACGAAAGTCCTATTACTTCCGAACAGAAGCTATTCGTTTTCGAGTTACATGATACCACTTTAGCCATTTTGAAAGCATTTCCTTTCGAATCGAATTACATACAATGAAAAAAAAGGCTCTTCATAATATTAATTAATTTCATTCGTTAAAAAATATTCATTGTATGTATGTAGAAATTATTGATATTTCATTGATATTTTCGGCATGGCTATGAAGGGTTTCTTATATTTAATGAAAGAGATTCATTGGTTTCAACTTTCCATATTTCTGGTGAAATATCCATATATAATTCGTAAAACAATGTAGTTTTACATGAATTCGACGAAATAAATTTAGATTTAATAAAATTATTTCATTGAAATATATTTGCTGAAAGCCTATCATATCTATGAAAATACATTGGACTAATGATATTTCCATGTAGTAGTCTGGCTGGTCTAGCGGTTAGTGCGCGCACCTTCGGTGCATAGGCTCATGAGTTCGTATCTCACCGTGTTCCATGGTGTTTTTCGAACTCACGAGCTTGTGACGGACTATGATCTCACTCAGATGTTAAACGAGTACCCATTTATGGGGATAAATAACACTGCTGAGCGTGATGCTGATCTCATTACCTCAACAAAAAGCAGATAAGATCTTGGAAATAGGATGTCACTAACACATCCTGCGGCCTTAGTCCAATGCTGGATTGTCGCGCCTGTTATTTATTTTAATGATATTTCCACCATGTACATATTTAGATTTTTTTTTATTTCCTGTTCTGAAGTTTCTACCAAAGCGCATATTAATTAATTTTTCATAACATTAATGAACGCTATTCATAACTCTGACTAATACTTTATGTGTGTCTAGAAACCTTCATCACGTATAATCTGGTTGGTGCAGTAGATAAGGTGTAGGTCTTGAAATCATAGGGTCCCAGGATCGAATCTCATTGTAGCTAGGTTGGTTCAATTTATGGTGCTTTATGCTTTATGATGCGTTTATAGGCAAAAGAAATGTGTGCAAAACTTGTACCGGCCTAAATTCAATGCTGAACTCCAGAAGCTTTTTTTTTTATTTAAAAATAAATGAAAAAAAAAACTATGAAACCATCATAGGTAAAGTGAATATTTTTCATTAAATCAATGAAATTTTTCATTAAATCAATGACATTTTTCATTACATATTAAAATAATGTAAAATCAATGAACTGAATTCATAGTAACCATGAAAGTATTCTTTGGCTGAAAATGAATGAAAAATTCATTGCATACACGAAAAATTGCATTACTATTGTGTAAACATTTGGTTCAGTGTACATGATAAGGCCCCTAATCTGTCAATTAAATTTTAAAGCATAGTACTGACTTTTCAGGAGGACTACATTGTTTACACCGGCCCGGCAGAATTTTCCTGAACCCGGCGTCCCGAAAGCACCTTCTAGGCCCGTCACTGCCGGGCGAGGCCCGAGCAGGTGGTAACCCTTGTGTGAGTGCAATGCTCTAGGGCTCTAGGCCAATGCCGCTGACCCCCGAAATAGTCACCATTTAAGGCAATTCAACATTGTTCGATGGTTTCGTCCGTTAGCACGCCAACTCATCAGGAGTGGAGAACATGCCATTATCATAGCCGGCTTGACACAATAAAATTGCAAGCGAAAATACGATAGTTGTGCATTCAATCGAACGAGTTGGAATGCACAACTCATTGTAAATGGTTGAGCTACTCGTGGGCATGTTGAAAGGTAGCTCCTGATGAGCCGGCGGCCAGCGTGCCAACGGACGAGACTATCAAAAAGATTGTAGATTGTAGAGGGGCGTGAACCCGAAGGGTTTCGCAGCACTGAAGCCAGTGGGCCTATTGTGCTATCGCCCTAGTCGCAGATGGGTAGGACTACGCCTGACGATCAAGGTTGATCGTGCTGAGAAACGAGTTGAGGTCGTTGATAGATGTCGAAGCTATTTCGTCCGTATCTGGAAAGGCCACTCCGAGGTGTGACCAGCGACGCTGGGCCAGTGCATCGCACTCGCATAAGACGTGGAAAGAGGTTTCGTCATCTTCTTCACAGACTCGACAGTTCGCATCTTGCACAATTCTCAGACAGGAGTGACCTGTGAGAATGCCACAGATGATGCGTACTTTAGCTCTGCTTAACTGCAGCAGCTCAGCCGTTCTTCTGTGGGAATACCCTGCTATAAACATTTTCGATTGTCTGAACCCAGGTAGTTTATCCCAGTGCTAAGTTGCCTTGAGTCGTTCCTGGTCTCTGAAAGCTCTCTTTACTAAACATAATTAGATGTTGCAGAAGGGTTCAGGTCCGCAGAAAGGGGATGATGCAGCTGTGCGTGCTAGCTCATCAGCCTGTTCGTTGCCTGCGATGCCCATATGACCTGGAACCCAGAAAATTGTTAGGCTGTTGTTGCCCTAAATGGTGACTATTTCGGGCGTCATAATAGCGATTAGCCGGTTGATAAAACTGGTTAGTATGACAACATACCCCACTTATATTCTCACAATTTAGACTGGCCTATGCGGGCCACGCCCCTCCACAATATATCTATCTATCTTAGCAAAGACGCATAAAGAAGCGTCCTTACATATCACCAAGTAGTAAGTCACCAACCAGCCTAAAATATCCTAGAAAAAGAGTGCAACCCCCAAATACTGTAAATGATGTTATTAATTATAATTACACATTTAAATGAACTTACATTGGATGTGATGAGTCCGAAGCTGTAACCGATGTCGTTAGATAACACAAGGCTAAAATTACACTTGACGCCGCATAGAATCGCAAGCAATGACTTTGGCAGTTTACATTATTTGGTTTACTATTTATACTATTACTTAATTTAACTATTTTTGATACAATAAATTGCGTCAGTTCGTCCAGATAATCTTTTTTCACTTTTGTCGTTGTATGATGCACTTCGGTTTCCGCATGTGGTTTCTGTTGTCGATACGCGTTTAGCTCGTACGGTTCGAACAGCTCGCAGGAATGTAATTGCTTGTTTTGAATTTTTAAACGTATATGCCGTTCTTCGCACATGTAGCCCATATTATAACATCTGCAAAAACAGAAATAAATAAATATAACAACATTAATAGTGGTTAGCTAAGTTCAATAACTATTATTTTTTACGTTGATTTTCGTTGATTCATAAAAAATCAGTTTCTCTAAATTATTTACATATTTCGTATGTTTTGTGCGTAATTTCCCAAGCCAACTAAATTGGAAAATATCAGATCGATTCTCTTACAAAAATAATACATAATAATGATTGCTAAAACCGAAATAATTTCCCATCGATAAATTTTGAATAGCTCCACTCTCAGCCCATGCCAATATTTACCCAAGTTCTTACAACAATGAAAATTGTCTATACAAAAAAAAACTCAAAGCGAAAATTGTAAACAGTGTGCTCCGCTCATCTCGATATGACTATTTCTTCTTTCTCTATAGCGAAAACTTTTGCAACAGGATGTTTCTTGGATCCTGGCCAAACTAATATTGTGTGATTCAAATTCAGATTGTCGGCAGACAATACGTACTTAGTCCCATTGAAATCTTGACAATGTTTATTTTCTATAGCCGAGGATAATTATTTTCAATTTTACATTTTAGTGAATACAAACAGAAATTAAGGTGTCTTTATGCATTTGATACGTATGATATCTGCAAAAGAAAATGCATATTGCCATGAATATGCACAATTTAATTTCGCAACCAGGTCTGTGCGCAAATTTAGAACAAATAATAATAAACATTGTATAGTCAAGAAAATACGTATAGAGGAATACGTTTGATAAAATTGTCGAAATCTAATTAGGGTTGTTTTTATTTTATTTTTTATCAATCATTGATTTTATCTTGAGAATTCATTTTAAGATGTTGCAAACAATTTCAATAGAAATTTGACTCGAAATTATTCCAATTTAGCCCTTATATGTAACCTTATCTCGTAAGCTATTCTGACTTTTATCAAAATGATCCTTAAATATCTTCACCGAGGAAGTGCTACGAGTATACAGCTACTAGATGAGTATTAAACATTTTGTAGCATTTGAAGAATTTTCGGCACTTCAAAAGAGTGGATAGAAACTCAAGCTCAATAGCATATCCTTTCTACAAGTACGACGGACATACGAGTGTTAGGCCAGTCATCTAAGATTTTAGGTCGCAAAAAATTGCTCGGTTTTGTTTTTTTGGCATGTTGTTAGGATAATTATCAGTAGCTTACCACCAAGTTTGCAGTTTCGAAAAATCTGTGCTAACCCCGTGACCCTCAAAAAACCTCAAAATGTTCGCGCTTTTTTCATATTTTGGTTTTTAGTTTCTAGAAGGTGATTCCTACAAGAAAGTCGTCCACTGCATTTTTAAAGCTAACAAAATTTTTTTTAATTTGAGTGCAACCGGAGGTTTGTAGGTACAAAGGACCCCAAGATACAGCACAATTGTTTTTGTTGTAAAAAAAAAGTCTTTAAATTATACATTTCGTCATCTTCCGAGCTAAATATCGGCTTAAATACGCGTTCTATGAAGAAAGTCATGTGGCACGAAGTTATTGAGCAGTTATTTGGCTTGAATTTAAGCGTATGCGGAAGCCTGTTGGACCAGTATTTCCCTAGCTATCAGAAAAACAGAAATAAAATTCGTGAATATCAGATTTTTTGAGAAATTTAGTATCAAACCTATGTATGCAAGGCATACGGAAATAAAAGCTAGCTTCAGGTGAGAGAGTAAGAGAAACCATGACGTAAATATGACGTATTCTACCCAATGACATCATTCCTCTTCCTTCTCGCGTGGGGAGACGCTAAAAGAAACTGAATTATGTATATTAATACGAGTCGTAGTTGTGAAATAACGTAAACCTATGCGGTTGTTGAAACGAACGTGTTCGGAAAAAGCTGTTTAAACTTAAACTTGTATCTCGTGAAATTTATTGAAGGGTTTTTTTTTTCAAAGTTATTGCAATGTTTCTAACGAAATGTCGGAGTTTTGTTTACATTCTTCATATACAGGGTGGCCCAATTGAACTGCAACTTTTGGCTAACAGATTTTTTTATTTATTTAATACATAATTTTATTGAAGATAAGCAACAAATATTGAAATACAATTATATTTTTAAAATTTAATTCAAATTCTCGATGTGACCACCATTAGCGCGAACTATGACTTTGAGTCGGTTGACAAACGAATCGCACGTTGCACGAATGTGAGCCTCTGGCATTTTTGCCCATTCACGGCGAAGAGCTGCCTTCAGCGCATCAATACTCTGGTATCTTTTAGTGTTGACATGGGCCTGCAAAATCCCCCATATGGAGTAGTCCAGCGGATTCGCATCCGGTGAATGAGGAGTCCACTGTTCGGTCGAAATGAACTTTGGAGCATTGTTTCTTAACCAGTCTTGATTTGCGCGTGCTTTGTGTGACGGTGCAGAGTTTTGGTGAAATGTCCATTCTCTTTCAGTAAAATGTCTGCGTGTCCACGGCTTGAAAGCACCTTCCAAAACAATTTCTCGGTAAACGTTCGCATTCATCTTGATGCCACAATCAAAAAACATTAGCGGATATTGACCATTCGCCGTCACGGCTGTCCAAACCATCACAAACGGTGGGGATTGGGTTTTGGTGGCCATCCGGATATCTAAATTCTCGGACGACCTTTCTGTTAGGTAGACAGGATCGTTTTGTTCATTTATAAATTGCTCAATAGGGAAATTTTTCTCATTGAAGAAAATGATATTTCGTAACTGGCCACGTTCGTGCAATCGCAATAGCTCTTTCGCCCTATCGAATCTAACTTTTTTTTGGGCTTCCGCTAGATGTTGTCCTTTTTGTATTTTGTAAAGCTTAACTTTGAGCTCCTTTTTCAATATTCGCTGAATTGTTGATTTCGAAATGTGCAGCTCAGCAGCCATTTTTCTGCCACTCCGTCGAGAATTTCGGCGAATTCGAGCCTTGATGTTCCGTACCATTTCCGGGGTTGATACAGTTTTTTTTCCGGCCACCACCATATCGTTTAGCAGCACTACCAGTTTCATTGTAACGAGCTATGGTTCGAGACCCGAAAGATTTGTTGATATTTAGGTGTTGAAGAGCACGAACAATTTCCACTTGCGGCTTTCCAGCCAAATATAGCCCAATCACACTGTTACGTTTTACTTCCATCACGGATAAAGTGTTTTTCACAACACTCAGGCGCAAACGCTTGCGGATGCTTAAACACAACAAGGTGAACTGTCGTGGAACAAAATATGAGGGCGCTATCATTAGCGGTCACAGATTTACAGTTACCTACATTTGGTTGCAGTTCAATTGGGCCACCCTGTATTTTAAAAAATCCACTCTGATCAACGTGCCCCAAAAAAAGATGTTATCCAACCCAAAAAAGAAGCTGCGCTTCCATTTGCCCTGGAATGGATATATGTATGTACAAGGGATTGAAACGATGCAAGCCACAGAGGATGCTGACTGCCTAATTGTATGGACAGCATTGAAAAAATGTGAAAAGTACGAGCAAGCCACAGGCAGCCCCTTGACCCCATAATGCGATTTCATTAATTTTTGCATATGTTTTGTGACATCAATAGGACATTTTCATGTAAATCGGTGCCCAAAGAAAAAAAAAAGTTTTTCTTACACGGTCGGAAATTTAGTTTCTTTTTAAAACTTTTACAGTAAACCGAAAAAGTTTACTCCATATTTTAAGCAAATTTTGTTTCAAATCTAAACAATTCAATTGTTTTAATTATTTTAGTGAAATTCGGTTTATTTCTTAAGAAATCCAAAAGTTTTATAAATGTTTAAGACTAAAAGTATTATAAAGTAAACCAATTGGATCTTAATGATTAAAATTTTTCAATAAAACCAGACTTATAATAAAGTGTAAACTAAAAGTTTAAAATTGAGACTAAAAGTTTAGAAGTTGTAAACTCAGAGTTTAAAATCCAAACCATGAGTTTAAAATTTAATCTTTTGGACTAAAATTTTAACTTTAAACCAAAAACAGTTTTAAGTACTTGCCATATGGCCAATTGTTCATGGAATAATAAATAATCATGAGGTATACGCCCTCTGTGGCGCACTCGGTTGAGTCGCACATGCTAGTAATCTAAGGGTCTACTTCAAATAGCCCATAAACGGTTGAGTGAACGCACCCATGCCCCACAAAAAAATGTAATATGAAATAAAAAAAAATCGACTTAAAAAAAACATTTTAAGCTAAATTCTTTTTTAAAGTAAACCTCTCCAGTTTTAATATTTCACCCGATTCTGGTTTTGGATTTAATTATTTTAGTTTTGGATTTAAACTTTTATTTTATTAAAATCTAAACGGAATGTATTAAAATCAAATATAATGCAAAGTTTTGTATTTAAACTATTCAGTTTTATTTAGGTGTAAACAATCGAAAAGTTTAAAAATTAAACTTTTTTGTATTGGAACTATATACAATCAAAAAAGGTTTAATAAATAAACTAAATTTCCGACCGTGTATAAAAGCCTAATTTGGGGGGTTGGGTTTGTATGGCAGCCCCATGACCCCATCATTGGATTCCATCTATTTTTAGGGCTCCATGACACAGTCATATTTATAGTCATATAATTAAGCCTACTCGATTCATTCGGTTAATTTTTTACATGTGCACTGAACGAAATCGAGTAGGCTTAAGGATATGATTAATATATATTACCAATATATGACTGTGTAATAGCGCCCTTAGATATTTTATGTGACATCAATAGAAATAAATTTTCATTAGGTTTGATGTAAATTGGTGCTGGATGTGTCAAATGAAAAAGCAACAACAACGCATTGATCTCGGCGATGACACGATCCAAGATAGAGCTGCCTGTAGAAAAATGCTGGGATATTATCGCCAAAACGGGCGATGTGCCTACACCGCGGGTCGAGCAACGCGAAGCCATGGAGCGGTATAAGGAAAGAGGCAAGGAAGAAGAAGAAGATGTAAACTGGTGCACAAATGAAAAAGTTTTCTTAGAAGAAGTTGATTTGAGGGAGAGAGGTTTGTATGGCAGCCCCAGCTCGTCATGCTGATCATATATAGGTATATACATATTTTATATGGTCGGAGATGCTTCCTTCAATGCGTTACAAACTTCATGACAAAGTTAATATACCCTTTTCGCTTAATAAGCGGGGTATAATGATGCACCTCTTTGCAAAATAGGCAGACAACACAGGAGTCTGCGGAGTGACAAAAAGAGCCGACTGTTCCGCTAAGTTCTCACTTCACACCTACTCAGAAATTATAAACCCAACTATGAAAAAAGTCCGAAAATATTGAGGTTTTTGGGGGTAACGGGGTTAGCACAGGGTTTCCAAAGTTGCAAATTTGGTGCTAAACTACTGCCATCTATCCTAACAATGTCCGAAAAAAACCAGAGCCGAACAATTTTTCGCGACCTTATATTTCGGTTTATTGACTGGCCTAAGGGCGCTATTACACAGTCATATATTGTTAATATATATTATAATAGATATTATCATATCCTTAAGCCTATCCTTGATTTTGGTTACTGCACGTCTAAAAATTTATACTGAATGAATTGAGTCAGCTTAGGCATATGACATACATAATATATATATTTATAAATATGACTGTGTAAGGAGGTTTTCACACTTACGGCCAGATTACGTAATCTGTGCAAATTACTTAATTTGAGCTGTCAAATTCCATATATTTTTATATTCACCACACCGCAGATTAAGTAATCTGGCCAGATTAAGTGCAAGTGTGAAAACCTCCTAATGGAGCCCTAAAATTGGAAATAATTGCAGTTTATTGCCTTTGCATTAAAAATCAACCCTAAAAATGATAAAGTAGGTTGTCTATTTATATTTACTATACCAAAAAAATTAATTTTTCTTATGTCAAATTACCAGTTTACATTTTGACAGTCAATTGATAAATCATTTTATTAATAACATTTTTAATTAGTCATCCAAATTTGTTGTTATCGATAGACAAATGGCATCGAAACCATCCAAACCTACCGCATTGAATGAATTTATAACAAAGTAAATAGCATAAAAAATGTATTTTAGACATTGAAAATCTTATTTTGCGTTTCCTATAGATCCAAGGAGATAAGTCCTTCAATGGCATTGTCAAAAGAATACAAAAGATTAAAGACAAATTTTAAAATTTTGCTGGGCGACTATAGCGAAGCACATGGTAAATTCGGTATTTCGTCAAGAGGTAAACAGGTGAGATACTCGTACATAAAAATTTATTTACTTACTTACATTACATATTACTTACTTGTTACTTATTTGCGAAATATGGAAAAAAATTATGACCATTGAATTTATAAGAAAATTGTATTTTTAACATGGGTATATCTCTGCACTGTTCAGTACAATAGGAGTTACTGGCTTAAATTGTTCGTTTTGCGCTATACGTGAAATCGTAATCATACAAGTACCTTGGCGTGCCCTAAAATGCTAAAGTGATGCGTTTGCACCCTTTATTATTGACATGGGTTACCACGCAACATCGCGCTCAGTATTTCGAAGGATATACTGTAGGCAGCAAAAGAGAGATATGGCTGGGTCCTGGGTCGACTTCATCACAAACGTCTGAGGATTCGCAAAAACAAAACCAAATTCGATCTCAGTATTGTTACTGGTTTAAATAGTCAAGGCTCAACATTTCAACCCTTCGTACAGTTCGGTATTAAACTTATACTAATTTTTGTTTACACAATTTAATATCTCGGTCAAAGGGGTTTGACATATTTTCATAAATGGTTTGCAAATGGCATTCGCAAACATTTTAAATTACCGAAAAAAGTATTGAATGACGTTAAGTCGCTATTGCCAAAATTCTTTTTTGGCATCGACAGTTGAAAATATCGGTAAGATGCGTGCTTTGGTAAGATGCGGTAAAACTCATTGAATATACCATTATGTTCTGAAATGAACGTCCTTGAAATTTTTGTTCGGATGGATACAAACATATCCGAAATTTGTCATTTCTTCTCACCAATTCGATGTTATTTTACCAAGGCGTTGGTTTGTTTTGCTTCACTATTCTGTTTTTAGTTCCAAAATTGTTCAAAAATGTTTATGTAGGGCTATCAGAATGCGGCGCATTTATTGCACTTTAGGCACAACGTTATTCAGTCATTTACGTCCAGAGCGCTTGGAAAAATAATTCTACTACATCTACCGGCGCACACCGTTAAATGTATTGTTACAAAAATGTTATTGCAGATTATGAATACCTTTATTTTTTTAGGATTTTTGCCGTTATAATGCGGGTGGGGTTACGACCTTGGACATTGGAGGGTGATCGCCTAAAACAGAGCGGAGAAAATTGCCGCCCTCTCCCCATTGAATTTATAGAACATGGAATACGCTTAGACCAATTAAAAAGGTCCCAGCATCTGGGTAAACTTTTTTGGTCTAAATTTTCAGTGCAATGTCTAATCAATGAAACTTCAATGAAACTATTCCATTTACTGGTCTAAATATTCGAGCTGTCAAATTGACAATTCCTGGTTGTTTGAAGTTTTTGAAATATTTCTGTTACGTTTTTATTTGCAATTATTAGCATGAATTGCAGACTGTTGTTTTTGTAGTTGTCTCAGAACACCCTCGGATTGAGGAAAGTGAGTGCAGCGGAACAGGTGGTCGAGATCGTGAGGTGCACCGCCCCAGCTCGGACGAATATCTTGCTTGTCCCACCAGATATTGTAAAGACAGAAGGAGGGAGGCAATTATGTTCACGAACCGGAAATATGCTGGTTTCATGGTGGAGATGATCCTCGCAATATTTTTAGAAAGTACCTATGTGTGAAATTTGTTCACACGAAATTATTAGATTTGTTCTCAAATTTCATTCATTTTATGGGACGACATTAGATGGCAACCTGTAGCGATACGTGGAACAGCGTTCCGTCATGGATCGTATTTCAGTTTGTGTTATAAGGGGTTTCTAACCACACCGGTGCTGCATAACTGGGAATTGCTCCAACATTTTTTCTTTATATATACCCAGGATCTTCCGGCTAATGTAGTGCAGACGCCGTCGGTGGTTGCGGATACTCAGAAACTCCACCAGTTGCTCAATATAGACATACAGTCGAGCACACATATTTAAATCTTTTCCCGAGGTGACTACGATGCAATAGTCATCATAGGAGATTAGTCAATGTAGGAGAGAATATGTTGTATGCCTGTGGAACTCTCCGCTTAGTGTCCCTATGCTTTCAAAAACTGCCACGAAACTCTGCATAGGATTGCCTCCCAGCCAGATAGTTGGCAAATCCACCTTCATTTTTGTGCAGGAATATGGATGTTTAGAACAGCGCAGAGTGAATGACCGTGTCGAAGGCTTTCGGCAGATCAGAGGCCAATAGAGGCCACTAGGAAGGTTCTGTGCAGGGCTGTTTCTGGTTCAGGACATTATGAGAATCGTACATGCACGTCACCTTGGTAGAAGTTGGAGAAAATTGAGATGAAAAAATCATTTTTTTTAGGGTGAAATCACAAAAATTATAATTTGCAGATCAGTAAAACTCAAACCAATCATTCGATTTTAATGCGGTTAGTTTTGTTGCTTAGGTAAATTGGTTGGCTGTGATGAAAAGCTTATTTCGTTATTCTTGCTAGTCTAGTTTTGGAGACATTAAGGTTTAAGGCATGTAACAAAATTAACCCTTCTGTCGGCACCTACTAAACTGAAGGGGCCGCCTGGATGTGAAAAGCAGCGCTACGTTGTCTGCACAGACGCGTAGTCACAGGTCCAACGAGCCTGGGGTGTGCATGCCCGAATTCGACGTAAGGCTTAACCAATAGGGGGCCGAAGGAGGATCACACCTGCTATGGAGAAGTCCATAGCGAATAGTGTACTACGGGGATGGGTGTGCCCAGGGGACCATGGTCCTTGCCCATCAAGGTGTTGGACTCGTAGTGGCTGGAGGTTGTTACCCAAGTCATCCAGCTAGTGATGCAATCCCGGGGTTGGATTCCGGATGGTGTGTGCATGCGCCTGATGGAGAAATCTCCGTCTGACAACAACACCTTGTCAGTAAAAAGCCGAAGGTCCAAACTTTTTAGCGGGACCGGGAGATAAAGGCCGAAAGGCTAGGTGCTCCCCTGACGGTATACCTGTAGGTGGTTAGCTTGTCGGCACCTACTACAATATGCATATTCTATACCCAATAGGTCTGGCTGGACCTACTGAGAAAAAAAATTTATTTTTTTAGAAAAAGTAAAATTTTTATCGGTAAAATCATTCTATCCATTCTTTTCTGCAATTTTTCAACAATACAAGCATCAAAATAATTTTTGTAGATATACTGGAAACGTTTTTAAGTAGATATATTTTGAGGTGGTATTAGTACAAACGTGTTTCTCCCTTATTTTCTTCGTTTTTTGCTTCGCTATTTGCATTGTGTTTTTCTAGTAGATATTTCGATCGAATTTTCTAATTCCAATATCTTTGGGGAAATATTAAGCACTTTGTTGGCAGATTTTACCTCGATATTAGTCTGCAGATTTAGGGAAATAAGTGGGAAGAAATAGGGAATTTTCAAGGCAAAAATCATTTCATTCTAAATTTTTCGTAAATTTTTTGATCAAATCTATTTAGAAAGACGTTTGCAAGTCACTCATACTTAGTCCTTACTATTACAAAGGAAATAAGACTGGGTTGAATTTCCTAGGATCAAATCTCAGTTGATTAGGTGGTGTTATAAAATGTGACGAAATTAGGCATACCCATTTTCAGAACTTCACGGCTTTTTATAGAAAACTCTCAGAAATTTGTATCGTTCATAGTTCAAATTGAGTTTAAATGACATTATTACATCATAAATAACGGAATTTAATATTTGCACTTCTTACTTCAAGAGAAAAAAGGGGGGAATAACTATAGGTCTGGCCAGACCTATTGGGTATCAAAAAGCACTATAAATTGAAAATCATCAAAAACATACTCAAAACTTCAACCGATTTTTTCAAATTTTTGCAAAATGCTTCCAAACATATTATTCTAGGATATCATGAAATATGAAGTCGCTGCGATTTCATCTTCTATCCTTTTTACACCAAAATATAGTGCCAAAGGTCTGGCCAGACCTTCGTGCCGACAGAAGGGTTAATTTTTCAAAAATCTTCAAATGCCTGTGGCAGCTAAAGGGTTAAAGGGGGGAGCGGGGTCCGATACACTTTTTTTTTGCTGGAAATCAAATGAGAAATAATTTGTCGGTGCGTTTATCTAATATCACCCAAACACTTGAAAAATCAAGAATCGATAGTTTCATGTAGGATTTACTGCAAAAAAATGTTGTTGAAACATCGACTTCCAAAAACGGTATGTAGCCGGAAGCCGTTGCGGCACCTGTTCAAAAATCATAGTCAAACATACATGACAAAACCTCCTTTTTCTAATAATTTTTATTTCGTGGGTAGCAAGGGTGTTTCACGGTGTCTTTTTCAAATTGAAATTGTACCACCTATGTACCACCTCCACCAGCCTCTAAGCAAATATTGATATTGAAAAAATGTTGGGTTTGCCGTTTGCAATGACATGCTAGGCGTTGAATTCGCGATTTGGACGAAGATTATTATCAGCTATAGGCTCCACATGTATGTACATGTACTGGATATGAACACTGATTGTCATCAGGTTAGCCCACCCATTCACAGGAGTACTTTCCGCTGAATTCCAGCCAAACTAAAAGAGTTAAAATTTCAAAATTATTACTGTTAATCGCCCATTCAGTTCCCAGTTAAGTAAAACACTAAGTATCGCTCTTCCACTTTTTAATATTATTTTAAAATTCTTTTTCGAAAGGGACCGCACAAAATAGAGCAATTTAAAATTTGTCATCAGTTTAGCACATGAAATGTTTTTTCCGTCGATTTTCCACATTTGACCACGTAGGAACTCCAAACTTTGGTTGTGGCTTGAGTGATATATTAGCTTTATAATCGGTAATGGAAAGTCGTTATCTGTGCATGGAAGATCAAAAATTGAAGCTTACAAAGAGTCAAGGCTGCCAAAAAGCGAAATTTAAAAAAAAATAACAAAATTCGACAAACGAAATCTGAATTCGTATGGTATAAGGCTAGTTTACGTAAAAACAGTAAAGGATATAATAATTGAGTGTTTGTCAATACATATGAGAGAGTTTTTGTTGAAGGAATCGTGGGACTCGGTTGACTCGTTCGCAATAATTGGGGCAAATCCTGACATTAAGGCGATGTTATCTAATTATTGAAACAGTGATAAAAAATTATCTACATTACAAGGTTAGTCCCTTGAAGTCCCCTGAAGATAAAACCCACTTAATTTTGTCCAAAAGGAAATACGCCTTAATTTCGCACGAGAACACTTGAGATAGAATAAAGAGTAGCGCCATATTGTCTTGTCGGATAAAAAGAAGTTTAATTTAAAGGACACGTACAGTTTTATTGCCTTTTTTCCATTATCTTCGCTAGGAAGGACACTATTCGGATCACCTTCATTGTTGGGTCTCGAGAACCATCTGGTAATATGATTCCTGCGAATTACAGTTCTTAATAGCAAATATAAAAGGAAACAGTTACAAAAGGAGCTTTAAAATGATTTCCTCTATTTTCAAAATTTGTTTGGTAATGTGCCGTTGTATTTTTATTTTATTATATCACTTCACTTCACACTGTCCGGCGTCCGGGTGGTTTAATTGAGGCTTGAGGGCCAAAACATCACTGTACGACAGTGATCACCTTACCCTCGACTCTTAATATGATAGAAAACGTTTTGGAATGTTTATTTTGCATTTTAAACGATTCTGCGAAACGAGTCATTCCCCAATAATATTTAGGTATCAGATCAGTTTTAGTAAATTTCATAGACTTAAGGTCCATCTAGATTAGTCGTCAAATAGCTGCGCGTACAAAACTGGCATCGCGTACAGCCATTTGGCTGCTTCTTAGTATCTACACTAGCAGCCAAATGGAGACAGAAAATGACAAAACCAGAATTTCATGTTGGTGATTTTTTTAAATTTAATTATCCAAATCGGACTCTGCGCGTTTGAATTATTACACGGCCACTCAAGAATTATTCAATTTCACACAAAAAACGAACAAAAGTTGCAAAATTGTCATTTTGATTTTGACAAGCGGTTGGTTGAGTTGCTATATTGAATATCAAAACTGTACGCACAGCCAAATGGCGATCAGTTTGGATGGAATGACAACAGGCACGTGACGCCATTTGGCGACTAATCTAGATGAACCTTTAAGTTCAACACCTCCAATTTTTTTGTGTTTACACATTTGCATGCATTGTGTTTTTGCCACGTGTTGGCGGGCCGCACAAAACTGCAAAGTGGGCCGCATGTGGCCCGCGGGCTTCGAGTTTGACATGCCTGCTCTAAATAAACAAACATGAATAATTGAAAAGATTATAAATTATTATCTAATGTTATACATTTAGAATTAAGTTCATGGCTTAGAAGCTCATTCAAAATAGAAAAAAGTCGCATGTGCTAACCTGATGACATACTTTTACTTGCTGTTTTGTGTGTTCTTTTTCGACAAACAATTATAAAAAAACTATTAATGAATCAAGAAACAATGCATTTTCTTTTAATCAACTGCGAATTGGATTGGCTAATAACAGTAATAACTTTGGAATTCTAACTTTTTTAGTTTGACTGAATTTTAGCCGAAACTATACTCATCCGAAAGGGTGTGCTAACCTAATCACAAGCAGTGTATCATCGAGAGCCACCAGAACTACACTAGCTTCGGTTCAAATATTTACAGCATTTCCTCTATAATTTAAACGCTTAATGTAATACGTAACCACGAGAATAACTATAAAACACGCTTTGCTCAATATCTATAAATGCTCCTTGTCGACCATTGGAAACTACACTCTATAACGCTATTATCCTTTCAGAGTCCTGCAACATGTATCGTATCTGTCGTTTATCATAAAGCTCATCCTGTCCGGCAATGGACTAAACAAGATTTACACCGCATATTAGATATTGGCGACAAACTCTATTGGACATCGGTCACCCGCATTCCTTTGAAATCCTGGCAAAGACTCAAACCTCACTGCGTTCACCCCATCATCTATATTGATCAGTACAAATCTACGATATTTGTGGGAAACGATGTAATCACCGGAGCGCACACAAAAGAGCATCCGAATTTACAGAATATCCTGGCAAAGGCTAAGACCCAACTCGACGACGACATCGACACCGACAAACATGCTGCGCTAATTCTCGACTACGATGATAAGCATTTCTCGATTTGGAAGCATCACGGAATGTTGTATATGTTCTGTCCGCATGACGCGAGCAAAGATGGATTGCCGACTCGAACGACTTGCGGAAAATGCTTTGTCATTTGTACGGATAGCATTGAAAAACTTGCCGAGCATCTAGGATGCTTTATAAATGGACGATTTACCATTTATTCGATGCGAATTTTGAAATTCATGGAGGTTAAAAGCAATGTAGCTGGGTTAATAGAACAATTAACACAAAGTCAGATGCCGGAGGAAATTGCAACGGTTGAACCCGAGCCCAACAAGGACAACGACGTTGTGCAAGAAGTTGTCATACCGAGTGGGTATACAAAAGATGTGGAAAATATCAAAACACAATTGAGTTTGGTGAATCATAGCCAGTATAGAAAGCAGAATGACTACCAGGGCAGTATTGTGCACAGTGAGTTCGAAGAGGATCCTGACATGGTGATATTTGATAATTTGGCAGCAATATTGATGCTCCATCAGAAACGAGCGAGTTCATGGAAGAGTGATACAATTGCCGAAATATTAGCTTTGGGGAATGAAATATCCGAAAATGAAATTGATGTCGATACACATATCGCAGGATATTTTGAAGCGGAAGCTTTCGACAAAACCTATAAGCTTGAGTTTGAAAAAATAGTTTTCGGTCAGGTGACATCAACCGATAAAAACGTCCCGACCATCGAGACTGGAGTTCAAATGTTTTTCCAAAATTACAATATTGGCCTAATCGATGGTCCGCAAATTGTTGCCATTTGGCGTGAAAAGAATTTGTATTTCTCTTTCGATCCCAAAGAAAGAGACGAGTTGGGGCGGAAATGGACCAAATTTCTAGCAAATCGAAATGCAGGCGGTGCATGCGTACTCTATCACACCGATATGAAACACCTAATCGACACTTATATCGCGAATGTTCCTGTCAAGCATCGAAAGGACTCGTTTCGAATTATCCATGTTAAAGTTATTGAATCTCCGGAAGATGATGATTGGGAAGAGTGGAAAAGGGTGAGAACAGGCGTCCATTCGCTACAAGGTGTAGACGCTCTTTGTAAATATTTAACTGAGAAGGAAGCAAATAAGTTGGGAAAGTCCTTGAGTGTTGCGCTTTATACGTTGGCATTTTTATCTGAAACCCCTGAGGATGAATGGGACGAACAGACGCTTGACAGTATTCTCAAGAATGGGATTGAATTTTTCAATAGTATGGAACCGAAGGAAAATACGTTGGCCAACATCAAGAAATTGGTAAGCATTGAGGAGAAAAAAATTCTTCTTATTGTGGACGAGTGCGTTGTATCGCAAAAGGATGTTGCAGATTTAAAAGGAATGGCTGCAATCAAATCAGGTTAGTAATTCGTGTTTTAAACTTCTTTTGAATGTTGACAGATTTGTTCGCATATAGTTTTCGAAAAGAGGTCAACTTTAAATCGCTGTAACTTAATAGGACAGACCTTCGTTTCACATGAGTAAACGATTCACTCAAAGCATGGCAATGCGTGACCACTATGCAGATGAATTTTGTTGACCACACAATATCGTATTCATGCACACATGCGATTCGTATTAAATTCAATTTTGTTCTTTTTTATGGAAATCTATTCGGCATGTAACCCAATAGAAATCAGAGATTGCCTCTGGCGAAAGCTTTCCAAGCGAAAGGATCACGAACATATGCATGTTGTTCGGGCGAAATGATTCATATGCACGAATTGGAGCATTGAATATTGAAATTTCGATTTGTGAATAGGACTAACCACATATTGAGATATAGGATTTCAAATTGCGAATTCAATTGCGAATATTGTCATAATTTTGTTTGATCGCACTATGCCGATACCATTTAGTTCCGTTTCTATTTGCATTTGACGGTTGAAAATGTGATTGAGCTCTACTCACAATTTAGTTATTAATCTAACTAAATTGTCAGGGGGCACTCGCTTTGTATATCTATTCAAATTGTTGAAATTTACATTTGAAATCAAAAAAGAGCATTACGAATCTCCATTTATTAAAAAAAAATTTGGGCGAATTTCGGTTTAGTGTCACAGCATAAGCCCCCCTCACGGGGATATTTCAAATTGCATTTTGACGAAATGATTCATTTGCCTTTTCGCTAGACCAGTGGTCGTACATTTGGCTCATTCAGTGCGGGGCAAACATCGCTGAAATATACGGAAGCTAGGACACTTTTTATGACATTTTGAAGTGAGGCTGGTGTAATTTTCCGCAAGATTTTCTTTAAACTCCAGACGACTTTAAACTGTAAGAATGTTATTCTTACGGGAAACCTCCTTTTCGGGTATTAAAAAGGAGACAATTTTCACACTTCAATTCATTCAATAACAAAATTACCATTCATTAACTAATGAAATCCGTTTGAGGGGAAATTAGCACAATCGGGGAGATATTAGCACAGATAATTGCATCAGCGGGGTTTACATTCGGGAAAATCCACTGTTCGTTGCAAGCCACATCACAGGAGATAAACGTCTTTTATCGCGACAACACTTGAACACTGGAGTCCGCCCCTTTGCTCAGAACAGACAGATCAAACATTTGATTTCAGCTATAGACGGAGCACCTTGCCATACCACTCAAGCCACTAAAGATATTTTATCTAAACTGTGGCATGGGTCAAGAATAGTGCTACCGTCTTTCCCGTAAGAGGCGAGAGAATAAAGCTGTCCTGAGTTTCGAACATATCTCTACAATTGTGCGCGCAGTAACTCTGTTTTGCGCTCAAAGGTGCAGATATGTACGAAACTGAACAAACAATTGACCCCTGTGGTTTTGGGGTTACAATTATACCACAGTGATCCCGGCTGGTCGTAAAAGGCTTGTATCCCGCGTACCTGAAATTTACTTTACACTCGAAACATTAAACGAGCCTCGGATACCTCGGACTGATTCAACGGCAACGACTTTTGGCTATAAACAACAGACTACGATCGGTTTTTGGAACGTTCGGACGATGTGAGGTGAGTGTAATAACACAAGGCTCACAGAAGTCGAACAGGAAATGACCGCATACAACATCGCTATACTAGGACTGAGCGAAACAAGTTGGCTCGGATCGGGGGCGACTTTATCACCAAGCTCTCGCACTGTATTGCTCTACTCTGGAAGTGAAGACGATAATTCACCTCGGCAAGCGGGCGTCGGAATCCTGTTGACTAGGAATGCACGCCGATCCCGTATCGACTGGAAACCTATCTACGACCGTATCATCACAGCCAGATTCAAATCGAGAGTATGAAACATTACGCATCGACTGAACCTGCAGACCAATCCGCAAAGGACGTTTTTTATCAGCGACTAGGCGACACCTTTGATAGGGCTTCCAGGGGTGACATCAAAACTATAATGGGCGATCTCAACGCCAAAGTCGGTACTGATAACTTAGGCTCGGAACATCTTATGGGTAATCACGGGCTTGGCGGCAGGAACAACAATTGCAAAATGTTCGTGGAGTTCTGTAACTCTCGGCAACTAGTCATTGGCGGAACGTTGTTCAAGCATAAACCCTGCCACCTAACACTTGGATTTCCCCTGATGGCAGAACAGAGAACCAAATTGACCATATTGCTGTTTCTAAGACACCCCGCAGGGGGGTCGGTGTCCTTGTGACACTCAGCCAAGGAAGGCTGTTTGTAGTGGGACAAAAATCTTTGGTAGGTTGTGACACCACGGACCTAACAGCGCAAGGGGGCCCCTGGTACAGTTGATACGCCATGGCGAGGATCTGTACAAAGACCATTCGGGCGGTAACGTTCCCGTGCTCCATAGTTATGTACGGGTGGCTCTTGGCGTGCCTACCTCCCCCCATAGATTGCGGGAGGGAAGCACTAAAGGCCAAGCACGATTGTGATGTCCTCTGGTGGGGGAGTGCATCTTATGGAAATCGTGTGAGATTCGGGGTTGACGGCTTCGCATGACCCGTGTCCTGAAGGGTCTAGTTAGGGAGAACGGCCTTGGTGGAAAATGCCTACGCGCCTATATCTAACTAGTTTGTGGATTGATGACCACACTGCCCGAGTCGCATTGCTGACTAGTAAACTGAAGGGGCCACCTGTGAAAAGCAGCGCTACGTGTCTACACAGGCTCGTAGTCACAGGTCCAACGAGCCTGGGATGTGCATGTCCGAATTCGACGTAAGGCTTAACGAATAGGGGGCCGAAGGAGGATCACACCTGCTATAGAGAAGTCTTTAGCGAATAGTGAACTACGGGGATGGGTGTGCCCAGGGGACCATGGTCCTTGCCCATCAAGGTGTTGGACTCGTAGTGGCTGGAGGTTGTTACCCAAGTCATCCAGCTAGTGATGCAACCCCGGGGTTGGGTTCCTGATGGTGTGTGCATGCGCCGGACGGAGAAATCTCCATCTGACAACAACACCTTGTCAGTAAAAAGCCGAAGGTCCAAACCTTTTAGCGGGACCGGGAGATAAAGGCCGAAAGGCTAGGTGCTCCCCTGACGGTATACCTGTAGATGGTTTGCTTGCTTGTTTCGAAAACATGGAAAAACTGCCTCTTAGACGTCAGGTCGAAGCGTGCGGCTGATGTTGGCAGCGACCACCATCTTGTTATCGCGAAATTTCGCTTACGAACGGCAGCGATTCAACGATCTCACAAAACGCGAATCTTGCCACGATTTAATATGCAAAAGTTAAAAAATGTCTAAACTAGACGTGCATTTTCGACCGCCTTGCACGAAAAAGCTTGTGCAGTAACATCTCTTCAGAATCCTACAATTGAAGATAGATGGAATTTTGCAAAGGATTCTTTTATTTCATGTGGCAAAGCGACTGCGAGACCATTTATCAGTGATGCTACTTGGTCTCTTATCTCAACACGCAAAATAGTTAAGGAATAGATTAACTCTGCTGCTGATGATTCAGCTAAAAATCAATTGCGACCTGAATACCGTTCACTACAAAAAGGCGTGCAGAGAAGTGTGAGGCGTGATAAGCGTACTTACATAAACGCTTTAGCGAAGGAGGCAAATGATGCGGCTTACCGTGGTGAAAGCGGTACCTTATTTAAGCTAATTAAAGCACTAATTGGTAAATCGTTCGCAACGGACCATCCTGTGAAAGATAAAGAAGGGTTACTGTTTGTTACCGATGAACATCAACTTCAGAGATGGAGAGAACACTTTTTTGAGGTCCTTAACAACCGTTTTGGGGCGGCAAGTGAATCTTCATCGGCAGAAGAAGACGTCCCTCCAGTAGCCAGTATTAATTCAAGACCACCATCTAAGACGGAATTAAAGCGGGTTATCGAATCTATGGACGCCGGTAAGGCCCCGGGGATAGATGGAATTCCGGTTGAACTATTTAAAGCGGATTCGAATGCTACAGCGGATATTCTGCTTCCCCTCATCAGAGAGTGTTGGTAAACCGAAACTCTTCTAGTAGAATGGAAAAAGGGCGTAATTATTAAAATTCCCAAGAAGGGTAACCTTAAGGATTGTAATAATTAGCGCGGGATTTGCCTACTTCCAGCTGTATCCAAGCTGATGGCTAAAATTATTTTGAACCGGATCAAAGATAAAGTTGATCGCACTTTCAGCAATGAACAGGCTGGCTTTCGTGAGGGTTTTTCATGTAGCGACCATGTAAACATAAACACCCACCGAATTATTATTGAGCAATCCGCCGAATGGAGATCCCCATTACACTTAATGTTCATTGATTTAGAGAAGGCGTTCGATAGTGTTGATCGGGAGTATATCTGGAGAGCTCTCCGTAGGAGGGGCATACCAGATAAAATAATTTCCATCATCAAGGAATCCTATCAGAGAGCCCAATGTCACGTTTTGCACAAGGGTAAGCTTTCAGATCCTTTTGTACTAGAGAGCGCGCTTCAAAACCTGTGGAAAGGTATCAGATGGAAAATGTTTGATTACCTGCAACACCTAGATTATGCTGACGATATTTGTCTGCTTTCAAATAAAAAGAAGGATGTAGCTCAAATGCCCGATGCTCTGCATTGCGAAAGTCGTAATTCTGGGTTCAAGATAAACGCTGCCAAGACCAAGTACTTGAGCTCCCATCCTGGGGGACAAAGCGGAATTTGTGTTTCGGGCCAGGCAGTCGAAAAGGTTGACGAATTCTGCTACCTCGGAAACATAGTCACAGCAGATGGCGGCGCGGACGCTGATGTACAATCGTATCAATAAGGCTAGAGCAGCCTTCTTCACTTCGACTCCTTTCTGGCAAAATAACAACATTTCCAGGCGCACCAAAATCCGAATCTTCAATTCTATTGTAATATCTGTGTTTCTTTATGGCTGTTCAACTTGGAAGGTGACCAATGAGAAACCAACTAAGCTACAAACTTTCGTAAACCAGTGTCTACGGCGCATCCTACAAATCCGCTGGCCGGAGAGGAAGCTCGGTTTAAGGACAAACCAAAAGATGCGAACAATTTTTTCAGTATGCTTGCCAGCTAAAAAACTGGGATTATAAGAGGCCGGTGTGCTATAGAAAACAAAATGACAACAACTATACTCCTAAATCAACTATGACAGCTCCGTTTCCTTGGATCCTGATCGGGACTGATTAACCTTGCTTTCATAAAAATGGCAGTAAATGTCCTGGAAAAATGGATCGGTGACATAATTTTACATATGAAAATTTAGGTCATTCGGACCTGTTCTGGGCCCAATAAAACACACCGTCTTTTTCTGGTACCTTTTTTCGGTAGACAAAACTTTATACCTTTTCATAATTTCTTCTGCGTTGCGAGCCATTGGTTGCTAACGGAACCTGCAGGGGAGGTTTAGAGGAGTTCAATGAAACGAAAATCATCTCTCCATTAAGTGATGCCCAGACCAACGCGTCACGAATTTTCCGTCGCGAATCCGCGCCGGAAAATTCGCGGCCCATTTTTTGGTGCCCACACCGGCGCGGCGCGAATAATTCGCTAGGTACTGTCACTCACAGCTGATATCATGTAGTTGCCTTAGAAAAGGTATTAGATTTATGTAAGGAAGGGACTTAGACATGATAGAAAATAACTGAAAGAACTGGCCAAATACAATTATTTTAACATTTATAATCATGCTGCAATTTTCGTGCACTATATCAAAGTGTCGCGGCATCTTTACTTATTATGTAAAAGCGTAAGCGGAAGAAATCAACGTAAAATTCGACATTTTACCTCTCCATGACTATACTTATTCTAATGATAAAATCATTGACATGCGCAAATTGATGGAAATATGCAGTGCAGTGCAACCTTGTTATACGGTACCCCAAAAAAAAGTTGCGGCAGTGTTCGATTTCATTGTTTGAATTGACTATCGCGTACCCGAAAACTCTTACATCTTATCTTGTGCCCGTCGAATGGGTTAGACTTATCGTATAGAGGAGACACAATAAGCTTGAACATTGTTCATTGTTTTGTGGCTGTTTTGAATTGAATATATGTAACTATTTAGTTAGCATGGTTATGCAAAATGCATAAGCTACATACAAGCTTGAATATTTTATTGAATTGAATGTTTACTTTGCATAGTTACGCCATATTTTGCTTGGTTACGCCATCGTATGAAATTGCATAATAACTTTTAGTAGAATCCTTACGTGATTCCTTACGATGGCGTAACCAAGCAAAATATGGCGTAACCATGCAAAGTAAACATTCAATCCAATAGAATATTCAACCTTGTATGCAACTACTTAGGGACAAACGCAAGCACCGAACCACCAGGATTCTCATTTCCTAGCGTATACTATTCATAAATGAAACGATTGACCTTGTATTCTTTCGGAAATCCGTCGATATCTCTGCAATCCTTTGGTGTGGCAGAACGATCGAGGTGGCGCTAGACTCACCATAAAATTGCCGAAAGGGTCATCGGATCCTCTTTTTTTCCGGTCAGTGCACAGGGTGGTCAGAGATAACCGTCAACCTGGATGATGGCCATACAGCAATCTCACAATCGGCTTCGTACTACTTCGATATCTTTGGAATCCTTGAAACGAAAAAAACGATCAAGGTTTCGCTGGACTCGCAACAAAATTCTCTAAGGAGGCGTCGGAGCATCTTTCCTGCGCAGCTCACAAGGGGATAACCGAGATAAGTACAATAATTCACAAAATGTATGCTTTTGTTAGTTGTCAACCTAGATGTCGGTCACAGCAATTTCAAGATCAACTTCGTACTATGCACTTTGGAAAATCGTAGATATCTCTGCAATTCTTCGGCCGAGCGATACGATCCGGGTCTCGCCGGACTTGCCACAATAGGGCAATTT
Organism: Microchrysa polita; assembly: GCA_949715475.1. Lineage (NCBI taxonomy): Eukaryota > Metazoa > Arthropoda > Insecta > Diptera > Stratiomyidae > Microchrysa > Microchrysa polita. Next base: position 110,583,913 of record OX454416.1, on the reverse strand, counting down.
ATTTGTGTAACAACAACGAGTAAAAACCTTCCTTCCTTGGAATTCATGTTTCCAAAAATGTTACTTCTTTTACTCATCCACTGATACCATAAAATATTCAAAACTTAAATGCTCGGTCAATACCTAAACAACTCAGTCCAAATCTACATCTTTTTCGGGTACACCAACATCAAGTTGTACTACACTGCAACTGTCAAATAAATTATTTGAATAAAATGACATTAGGTAGCAAATATTCGAACCGTGAAAAATACTGCAAAACTGGCGAATATTCGCGTTGGTGTGGGCATCTCCATACAACGCAGTGTGTTACAATTTTGACGCCGCGGAAAAATTCGCCGCGAACATTCGCTGACGCGCCGGTGTGGGCATCACTTAATTCAAATATTGGAAAAACGATACACGATGTAAAAATTCACCATAGTTTTCATTGAAAACTATTATCCCCTGTGGGGATTGATCAAGTATCAATATATTGTCCGATTGGGGGTTTTTAAACACCAATTGAGATTGTTCGCATTTCGATATTGACATTTTATGATGAAATTCTATAATATCAGTGCAAGTGTTTGCTTTGTGGTAGGGATGTCCATGTCATAAACCGGCCCGTAACCCAGTTTTCGGTTTTTCTCGGTTTCTTGCAAAGCCGGTTAGACAGTCCGGTTTAAAACGGGCTCAAAGTACCGGTTTTCCGGTTAACCGAGTCTTTTCATTGATTTGCTTAGAATTTTAGTAAAAAATGCATACACACTGGTATTGCTGGTGTTCGTGTCGTATGCCAAATCAAATCAAAGATACGAGGAGAGGTAATTTGACGAAGCGATGGTTCTACGAGTAATAGCAAAAAGGAGAATGTTCGAAAATATGTTATAAGTTAATATGGGTGAAATTTGAAAACGAAATTTTTCATAAGGGACAAGTACTAGAATGGCCGACTGAAAAATCAAGAAAGTATAAAAAAATTGTATAAATTTTTAAAGAATTTTTCTTCCGATTTTAAATGGAGAAACAACCGTCCGGGCTAAAACCGGGAGGAGGAATAAACCGAAAATAGCCCGGTTAACCGTTCTGAAAGAACCGGTTTTCGGACTAACCGTCCGGTTTTTAACATCCCTACTCTTCTGTGGCTCACTTGGTTGAGTAGCACTTTACGATGCTTATTATCTAGAGGTCCGGAGATCGAATCTCGGCGTGGTAAAAAATTTTCGTACATGTGCGGATAGGAAATATATAGTGCTTGCAACATTATATGAATGGCTTGGAGCAAGACTGGTCCAAGTGACATTTTGGTCAAAATTGATTTATTGCTTCTATTGAACTGCTAAATATTCTTTCATTTTATATGCCAATGGGATTTTTTGCATTTCATACCCAAACCAATAAATGGCCAAAAACTTCCTGTTGCACGAAACTATCGATGCTACTTTATTATGCAAGACTGGTATAAGTACTTTGTGCATTTGGATGCTATGTTTGTTAATTGCACTAGTGGTCTAAATACTGCACTTATACCACTATTACAATTCAATTTTTAAAAATGATATTTGCTGAATAATTGACAAACAAATTTTCTCATATGAAAATCTTTCAACCGTTATAAAAATTGGAATTCATTATAACGATACAGAGAAGTATGCAAAAATGTGAAGTCGAGTTTGAGTTTGCTACTCTAGAAATACAGATTTCTATACATTATTTAGAACGGAATATTATTTGTGTGTACGTTTGTAAATTGCGGTAAGAGTACGATTAAGAGAGTAGTCCTAATTTTTGAAATACAAAATTTCGCAATAAGATTATTAAAGGAAGGAAAGGATTTAATAAGGCCTCACAAAATAAAGGAAAGGACCATTGTCCGTGAGAGATTGGAAATACTTCAACATCAAATACTCAAGGAAATAGAGCTTCCGTTTGTACACCACCGTTGGACTCCGATGATTTAGAAACAGATCCGACAGTTTCTTTCAAAAATTATTCTATTAGATCGGGATCATGTAAATACGAGTATAAGAATATTATCTACAGATTTATATTTAGTTTTAAGAATGGAATCTATTGAAAGTAGTTGTTATACAGGGTGTCCCGAAACTGCCGCTTAAACGCACCGGATTATGATTCCTCAGTTGATTTCCAACAAAACAGTTGTACGGAACATACCCCCTCAGCTTAACCCTTTAGCTGCCACAGGCATTTAAAGATTTTTGAAAAAATCATTTTCTTGCACGACTTAAAGGCTAATATCTCTAAAGCTAGACCAGCTAGGGTAGTGAAATAAAATGATTATTACAGCCAACAAATTTACCTGTAAAATAAAACTAACCACACTAAAATCGGATAAAAGGTTTGTTTTTTACAGAGCTTCAAAGTCAAATTAGCGTGATTTGACCCAAAAACAATCTTTTTTTCTATCTCAATTTTCTCCACCTTCTGCCAGGGTGAGGTGCTTGTACGATTCTTTTAAAAATTGACGCATAGTCTTACGATCATATCTTTCTTACATCATTTTGATCTAGCTCCATTACTTCTAACAGGTTTTATACGTTAAGTGTAAAAAACTAGGGTTAATTTTAGCTCGAATTCAATACAATTCAATTCACACTGCCCCTAAAGATCTGCAATTGGTGAAATCTAATCGAAGTATATGTCGAAATCGAGCCAAAATTAACCCTAGTTTTCTGCACTTAAGGTACTAAAACTGTTAGAAATAATGGAGCTAGAATAAAATGATGTAAAAAAGATATGATCGTAAGACTATGTGCCAATTTTTAAAAGAATCGTATAAGCACCTCACCTTGACAGAAGTTGGAGAAAATTGAGATGGAAAAAAGATTGTTTTTGGGTCAAATCACGCAAATTTGACTTTGAACCTCTGTAAAAACCAAACCTCTTATCCGATTTTAGTGTGGTAAATTTTATTTTACAGGTAAATTTGTTGGCTGTAATAATCATTTTACTTCACTATTCTAGCTGGTCTAGCTTTGGAGATATTAGGCTTTAAGCCGCGCAAGAAAATGATTTTTTCAAAAATCTTTAAATGTCTGTGACAGCTAAAGGGTTAAGCTAAGGGGGTATGTTCGGAACAACTTTTTTGCTGGAAATCAACTGAGGAATCATAATCCGGTGCGTTTATGCGGCAGTTTCCGGACACCCTGTATATACTGTAACTGTAACACGTCATTAACTCTATTTTGCCAATAATGTTAATAAATTTTTTTCATTTTAATCAGATTCCAATGAATCGCTGAGCTCAAGAGAATCCTCTTAAAAACAGTAGTCGGCTTAAATATTTGGGCAAAATATCGACCATCGGTGTTGATTATGATCAAATAAAAGAAGTAACGGCACTTATTTTCAACAGATAACAAAGAGCACATCACAGCAACCAATATGTCAATATGTATTTCTCATATTTCTTTTCGAGTTCTCTTATAGTGAGCTCAGGGGCCATTTTTTTGTGCCATGACAAAATGTTTTTCTGTTATCTTACATTTTTGCTGCAAGTGACGGAGCAATCATTTCTTTCCAGGATTTGTTGAGACCATCGTTTATTTTGAGAAGAAATTCTCATGAGTGGCTCGAAACGTTCACCAAAAAATGGCAACATATGCCTTGCAGGAAAAAATGTAAGAACCAAAAAGAATACTCACAGTCAAAAGTAAATTTTGTCCAAGTGTGCTCTGTGGCTGTGGCCGTGATCGTTCGGTCGCCACTCTGTGATATAGAGACTCATAGAGAAACCAATTTCCAAACTCGGCACGACTCGTCGCAAGTTTATTATTTAGAAGAAGATGATAAGAGATATTCTTATCATAGAATGATAAACTAATAATGCGACTAGGAAGTGGTACGGCTGTCAACCGAATCAGACTCCGAACTCAGTTGTCTTTGTAACGTTGACGACTACACACGGTAGTCGTCAGCGCACCATGCCCCACTAGGAGTTAGGGTAATAAAGAGAGAGAGTGCCCACGATCATCGATCATCTAAAACCAAGTAAAATGTCCGATACATAATGGAGTTAATGATAAAATACAACTAAGAGAATGATCATAAATGTAAAGAATTCGTTCGTCCGCCAGCTTCTATTGAATCCAAAGACATTACTTAAAGGATTGGATAGACCTCGGGCGGAATGAGAATGAAATGTTTGTCCGCTGCGATTTTCTCAATGAAAATGCATACTTACTGTCGTGGAATATATGGTAAATGCTGGGGAACTCCATAAGCTACAATCCAAAAACGGTTCCATATTTTTTTTCGGACATTTTATGTACTATTTTTCGATTCCCCGGTCATTAGATATTTTCCACGGTGAAATGACCGGGGAATCGAAAAATAGTACATAAAATGGCCGAAAAAAATTATGGAACCGTTTTTGGATTGTAGCTTATTGAGTTCTCCAGCATTTGCCACATATTCCACGACAGTAAGTTTGCATTTTTATTGAGAAAATCGATGCGGACAACAATTTCATTCTCATTCCGCCCGAGGTCTATCCAGCCCTTAAGCACCTATCCACCTTGGCAAAAAACGCAAATCCAATGAATCAAGTTGGAAGCGAAACAAGAATAAAGCGTTGCGCACCAGTGGACAGGAATACAAAAATAGTAATGGAAGGACAGTTCCTAAAAAAATATTCGGGAGAATCTAAGACTGCCGCTAAATGAAGTGCGCGGAACGCATTGAAAAGGTTCAACAGCAACCAAAAATCTATGATTTGATTTTTATAAGCTGCTCACATGGGATGCTCAAACCAATTTGATTTGTTCCTGCGTCTAAGTTGTGCCTCCACAGAGACGAACTGGAATAAATCCCACTAAGATGAGGTAGCCGGAAAATTTATTTAACTGATCAGTATGTTTGCAAGAAGATGCTCTTGGGTGTAATACAGATATCGAATCATCGATTTGATTATGCATTACGTCAAAAGATGAATCCGGAAACAAAATGGCCTCCCCAGATAGAAGAGGAAAGCAGCCATCAAAAAATCGATTACCAGCACAAGATTTCATGGAAGTTCCCACGCTACAAGAGCCACTACAGTCATTTCCGAACGAGAGTATCTTGAGCCTGGACTCAATCTCTCCCAGATGTACAAACTCTATTGTGAGTTCTGCAAAGCCGAAACAGAGCATATGTATCGTAAAATATTAATATTTGCAAGAATAAATTCGAAACCGAATGCCTTAACAAATTCAGTTCGAACTACTCGCCGGCCGATAGAAAACCATATCCAATTTCTTACGAAAAAATGAACGATATCCGTAAGATGTTGAAATACGTTTCGCCAATTCATCACCTCTTTTATCAGACTATCCCGTTTGTTCCAAGACGAGGAAATGTTGAATAGAACCAGGTGATTACTCTTCCAAATGCTGGAGAATCGGAAGATGAATAAATTCTTTAAACTTGTACTAATTACTTCATACCACCAACTATTTTATTAATAAAAAAAACTTTATTCTATGCCTTTTACTACAATTTTGCAGAAAAAACTTTAACTTGGTTATGCAATAGTGGTCTATGTACGGTCAATAGCCAAAAAAACAATCATATCTCCGTTATTATACACAACCGATTTTCAAATTTCATACACTAATAGATAATTATAATCATAATAGATAAATATCCACCAAGAAAACTTGATAATTATCGACAGATAGGGAATTGTAGAACGAAACGCGTGGAGTGGAGTTTTTTTTACTCCAAAAGGAAAATTTAGAAACTCTCAAATACGGTTTTTCAAAAACACCAACCGGAAAACAATTATTGATGTTTTCGTATAATAAAAGATTTCCCGTCTGGGGTAATTATTAAACACCGATCTTTTGAAATAAAATAAACACCAGCTGAGGGCAGACTCCATGGAACACCGGATTGGGGTTTTATTAACACTACTTTTGTTATAGTGTATGCACTTAATATTTAAACAAAAATCACCAATTTCTAACAATGTTTCCTGTTTTCAGCTCTGCAAAAGTTCTTCCACGACTGTCGAGCCGGTATTCTCAATTGTGGTGATTCTATTCTGGTCATATGGCAATCAGAAGGTGCTTATTATGCCTTGGACTTTTCCGAAAAACACAACATCAGCCAAGCGTTAGAAAGTATTGGTAAGTATAATTTTCTCATTGTACTAATATGTGGATTGTGCCTTGTACTTCTAACCTTTAATAACTCCGCTTTAATCATATTTCAGCAAGCATTCCTGGTAAAATCACAGCCCTTCGATTTGAGAAATTTACCGAATTTATTAATGTGATTAGCCGCAATCCAAAGTATTTGGGTTGCGCAAATGTAAGTTTATATATTTCACCCGTATAGTTGAAGATCAAAATTTAATCCTAACTTCTTACAGATTTGCATATCATCTGTAGGAGTTTCCTCCGAAGAGGGAAGAGATGTTCCCTTACGCAACTACGCTGCTCTAGAAGAAAATGGTGCAATTCTATTTCATAGCGGATTTCACGAAGGACTTTCAATGTTCGGAACCCGAGCCGATAATCAAACTTTAATGAATCTAATTACGGCTCTGTGTCTCACCACAATTAACAATGCTGCCGATTGGTCAAAAGTCGATTTAGTGGACATCATTCGAATAGGCGATAGAATGTATCAGAATTTTATTCAAAAACTCGATGAATGCGGAGCGTATCGGCGAGAGTTGAACTTTGGGGATGTTGAACCTAAAATTGGGCTCACAACCTTTACGTTTACCACAAAGGAAACTAAGGGCATTTTAAACAATGAGTCAAAACACAAAACGGAAGCCACCACAGAAAAAACATCACCAGAAACAAATAAAGAAAAGGAAAAGTCAACTACCGGTGATGAAAATAAAGTAGACTCAAAGTCTAGTAAAGAGCCAAAGCAAGATCCAGAGACCAGTAAGGAAACCCCAGCTGAAGATGAAACACACAGAACAGCAAAAACCATTCTACAGAATATTGATAAGGAAAACAAAGATTTTTTTGCGGTTACCTTGAAAAACGATTTTTGTCAAATCTCAATTTGGAAACAGGACAAACTATATTTTGTGTTCGATCCAAAGGCAAATTACGAAAAGGGCTACCCCAGTCCAAGACGAATTCAACGGGCAGAAGTTCAAATTACCGAAAGAAAAAAAGCAGTAGAACGGGAAGCTGAAAAATTAAAACAATCTATTGCCGAGACGAAAGATGCGGAAACAAACCAAAAACCGGAAACAAACAAAAAACCAGAAAGCTCAAAAGAAACACCTTCGGAGGCAAAGAAACAAAGCAAATCAGAAGTTTCCAATGACAATGAAAAACCTAAAGATGAGACGACTGAAACAAAGACCAAAGAACCGGAGAAAGAACCGGTCGATTTAATGACACTATCAAATGACGGATCAGCTTATGTCGCCTGGTTCCAAACATTGGTTGCACTTATTGATCATATCGTCTCCAAAGTTCCTGACCAATACTTTAATAATCCGATAACAGTCAACACTGTACAAATCACGAAAAATATTGCAGATTTCTCCCAACGTTCGTTGGGCAATTACGAACAACGCAGTGAAAAAGGATTTGGAATTTTGCGTGGTCTTATATCACAAGACGATCCTCTTCTGCCCAATCGAAATTATATCGATGCAGCTTGTTCCATTGTTGCTTTTGCATTTTTACTCATCAGTCCGGCGGATAAATGGCAACAAGCCATTTTGGATGTTATACTGAAATACGGCGATAGACTTTACAGCAAAAGTTTGAGCCTTAAGGGCGAATTGGATGAACGGCTGAAATTGACTATCGACAAAATCGCAAAATCATTTAGTATCTATCAACAAAAATTTGATTACGAAATTCAACCGATTGCCGGCGAGTTTAGTCTGAACAATCCAAGTCAATTCGCTGAAATCAATCCTGCGTTTGATGAAAAGCTAAAGAAGTTTGGGGTTAGCAACGAAACTAACGGCTATATATTGAATATGAACGATGGCTATTATGTAGCTCTGTGGAAAACGAATTCCATTTTCTACGTTTACGATTGTCATCCCAACGATCCCGACGGGGTTTATAATGAAAATGGTTCGGCGAGTCTGTCAAGATTTTCCGATATAGGGACACTGTTTCAGGTGCTTAGACGGAAGTTTGGTAATGTTCATGAAGCAATAATTGTGGAAGTAATTGAGGTACACTTAATGTACACTTAATGTACACAGGTTCATAAAATGATTTTTATTTAATGTTTGTTAATTTTCATTTAAGATAAAAATGGCAATAACAAAAACAAAACTTGCTAATCGCCCAAAAAATACGATCAAAAACTTTACCGTCCCTTTGACTCAATCGGCATTCATCCAAGACAAAACAGGCGACGTCAAAATTTTGAAAGTCGAATATAAGGAAAAATTAGCATCCGATTTCGCATTGAATATAGCGGCTGTCGTGATGAGCCATTTGCTTCTTTCTGAGTGTTGGACCACTACTACAATGAATAAGGTAAGTACAGCAAGTTTTAAATGTGCATTTAGACATTTAGGGACTAATGGTAGAGTCGTTGTGAGCTTGTAAGATAGCCAGAGTCCCTCCGCCCGCAAATTTTCTTGAAAAAAAGGAGAATGTGTGCCCGAACTTCCTATATATAGGCCGGTCTGTATAAGCAAATAAATAGGCAAACATCGGAAATAATACAGCATTGTGGAAAACCTCGCAATTTTCCGGCTTTTTACGGGTTTTCGAATATATCTCGAAAAATATTCGTTTCCCAATTAATGTTTCTGAGGATTTTATCAAGAACATAACATTCTTCGAAAGTAAAGCCACCGATTATTTCTGTGGAGTTAACGCTTTGCTGCTCACTTGGTTGAGTCGCACTAACGATGCTAGTAATCTAGAGGTCCGGAGATCTAATCTCGGCGTGTTCCAAAATTTCCGTACATGTGCGGATAGGAATAATATAGTATGCTTGCAACATACACTCCGTATACACTCCGAAATTAAATGCAATGAAACTTTCACTCGAAATAGCCTACAAACGGCTAAGTGAACGTACCCATACCCCACACGGGGTTACGCAGTATAGAGAAGAAGAACAGGTCCTGAGATACAGCACTTCAAAGGCAAGCAAGAGCAAAGAAATTTATATGACAAATTATCACATAAACGCGCTGGAAAATTATTTCCTAGGTGATTTTCAGCGAAAAAGTTGAACATATACCTTGATATTAACCCTTTAGCTGCCACAGGCATTTAAAGATGTCTTAAAAATGTACTTAGATCACTACAATCTCAATAACCTAAGGTGACCAGATCCTTGTGGGCCAAATGCTGTACGCAATGTTGACCGAAACAGCTCCCCTATTCCTGATGACGAAAATCGATCGGAGTTCTCCAGAGAATCATCGCTTGGTTGTCGCTCCTCAGATAGTCAAAGAAGAATACGATATTTAGTTGGCAAAAATCCTATATCGCTGGCTTTTAGCAGGATGATTGGCGATGACCCTCAGATTATGGGAAAAAAAGTGGAAGATGATTTTTACTGAAAGTTTAGTTGCTCTTATCAAAGACCCTCATTATCCCCCCATTTGAATTTGGATTTGGCAAAATGGCATGTCCATAGCTCCCCCAAAATTGGAGCAGAGGGCTACATTTTGGTTTATTGCCATTGGAGGGCATCATCACCCCACCCACCACAAATTAGCTCAATCGGATGAAAACTCCCATACAAAGTGACCCAAAACAACTTGGTTCTACAGTTCATAAAATGAGTAGTGCGTAGTCGTAGAACAAACTCCTGGTGGGTCACTTTGAATGGGAGGTATCCTTAGTTTTTATCTGATTGAGCTGATTTTTGGTTGGTCGTATATTGGCAGTGGCGGCTCGTATACAATAATACTGGGGGTTCACAAAAAAGAAAACTAAATACGATATCAAAGCCTCAAAATCTATTTTAACGTATACTTAAGACTACCTACTTTGAATTAAAATTATTTTATTTTAATGTCAAAGCATAGTCCATACATACGTACATTCTAATTTTTTGCGAAAATGACTACTTCCTCAAGCCTGTTTCCATCCTGTTTTCCTGCATCTCCTTGTAACTGCGAACAAAAATCTAGATTTTATAACTAAAGAATCACTGCGATTTTCACATAACAGCCAAGAAAAAAAAGTTACGAATCAGCAGCACACCAACATTTATTTTTTATCGTTTACTTGGTATTAAATTTTTCCACAAAATGCTTTTCAGTTCAGACAAGGCAAACCCAATCCCAGAATATTGAGCGTGAATTTGTTGTCCTTAGAAAAGTTCTTGTCAAAAAATTTCTAAAGTTAAACATAAAATCTCTAATCATTCTTATACCTATATTCTTTGATTGAAAATACTCACCCAAAATTCATACATTCGGTTCATCACCAAGTGGTGTGCTGTGCAGGCTGTGCACGACTTATTTGTGCACAAATTCTAGTGTAAATTTTCCACTATCCCCTCGCTCCGAGAACCCGTCACATATCTGATTTTGGAGCGAGTGCACCAGTTCATATGACTGTGCACCAACACTGTGGGTGTTGGTCGCTGGTCGAGATATAGATTCAATGCATGGCTTGGGTATATCGTATGTGCATAATGTACGTACGCTTCTTAGAGTAGGTTGCGTCGGGCGGTTTGTTCTTTTTTGTGAAGTGTTTTATTTAGCACATTATTTGTTGATATGGTTGTTTTATCAGGGGTGCACGTGCACATGTGCACATATGGGCGAGCCGCCACTGTATATTGGTGTATATAATGTGTTATATATCATTGCAAAGGAAATTTTATGTAGTTTTTTTTTGTCCTCTGACCATTTCTATCTTTTCATCTATCTTTTGAAATAATCACAAAAAACGGAATTCGCATTATCTTTATAGTTCCGTTTCCCAAACCGTAGCTATCTGCGGACCAGTCTGAAATTTAATTACTATACAGGCCACAACCAAATTCAATGGTGGTTAAATTCAATATTTTGACATAAATGTGAGTTTTAACCACCACCACTTGTAATACGCCGACTTCTTTTTATATTTAGTATGGAATAGACTATTTTATGGAACTTATCCCTCCGTCGGGCGGACCCGACTTGACAAGCCGTTTGCTCCACTGAGAGGTCCAAAACTTTACAACTCCGTCTACTGGTCTAACCTTAAGAATCTCAAACAATGCCTACCTCCTTCCATGGACATTTAGAAATTGTGTCGTAAGGGTTCTGGCTTAACAGGCCTGCCCCTGATCGCGATATCTGCATCAAGGATGTTCTTCTACATTTAATATTGTAGCCTCATGGGGTACATTCCTAATAACGACTGCCTGCCTTTCATTCATTTCAATTTGTCTTACAAAGCTTGGATCTTGAAATCTTCTTCCTTCGCTTTTCTAGAAAATTTACATACAATTATGATTGGGTATTATTCTGTTTCTACAGATGTTTCTTAGTATTGAATTTAGTTTAATTGCTTTCCTCAGATACTAATAAATATATTTCGAAAAGTATTTGCAATGTATAGTAACATGTTAGGTAAAAGAACCAAAATAGACGGGTGGCCCGACAAAGGATATGGGCACCCCTTACACTATTACTTTTACAGTTTTGCACCTGAATCGAATACTGCATTGAGTCAGTAGGATCTCCAGGATCAAATAATTATGTTTAGGCTTTTTTAAATTTTTTGTCTCGTTGCCCCCTGATTCTGGTCAATAACGACAAAATTTACTTTTAAGGATATTGATTTGTTTACTCTGAATTTGGTCTGTAGTTTGGGATCGATTTCTTCCAAGTTTCCTGAAATCACATTTTTCCTAGAAGTTATCATTTTTCAGTGAGTAGTGATCAGACTTCCGAGGACCTTACGAAGAAAGGTCGGGGCGTCAGTAATGCTGTACATTTTGCTGTACGCTTCCCAATGCTGTACGATAGGTATAAATGCTGTACTGTACAGCGAAATGCTGTACGTATGGTCAGCTTATAACCCTAAGGGCGGAATTCATAGTCCCCACTTAAGTAATAAGGAACTCCTTAAGGAATAAGGAATTTTTCTATATAAGTGAGTCCTTAAGGGAGCTTCGTATTCATAGACATCACTTATTAGGGCATTGCCTCATTTAATAAAACGATTTACTTATTGGGCGTATCTATTGAAAGTGACAAATGAAATATAAAAAGGTATCGAGTAGTTAAAAATTCAAAATTTTTAAAAAATTTCAAAGTGTTTGAATAAGGATATGTCAACAAATATATGAATTTATATAAGCTTACTAGATATGTACCTTAACGAGTAAGGGAACCCTTTAGGAAACCCTTAAGCGTTTGCTTATTGAGTGACTATGAATAGCGTGAGTCCCTTAAGGGTGCCCTTAAGTATAAGTGGGGACTATGAATTCCGCCCTAAAACTACACTAGCTAGAATAAGGAAAGTGGAAATTTGTTAATGTCAACAAATTTTCCTAAAAAATAAAATGAACTGTTATAAAATCGAATAAGTGGTTTAGTTTGTGCAAGGGTTCAAGGAAAAATTTATGTTATTTGAGCCTAAAACGATTTTTTTCATCTCAATTTTCTTGCAACTTCTGTCATGGTAAGGTGCTTGGACGGTTTTTCGCAAAGTAGGCGCATAGTCTTACGATAATTAGTATAGTGATATTAAGCCGAAAAAGGGCCAAACCCAAACATCCAAAAAGAGGGAAGTTTCGATGCCATCCCCTCTATATGCACTAAAAAGTTATACCAATTTGAGCGTCACATTAAGGAGGGAGGAGGTCACGAAGAGGGGAAATTTTCGGTTTTTGCAAATATCTAGAAAACTTTTTGTCTGATTGCAAAACTTCATAAGGACGAAATAAACTTCATTTAATTTCCTATACAACTACATATATGTACCCAGTTAGAACAGAATCGACAATTCATCGATAAAGAATCGAACGCCTTCTATTAAGGAATCGATGACTTTCTCGATCAAACTATGGAGACATTTGTATGGGCTTGGCCGTTTTTTCGATACCGAAAATGAGAACTGGAATCGATCTTATTCCGAAGACTGTCGTTGATGTAGAATCGACCACTACGGACTATGAAGAATTTATGGAGAAACAATGACCGTGGTGAAAAATTATTATTTTTTATTTTTTTCCTTTTTTTTTTAATTTTTTTTTTATCTATTTTATACTTATTTTTTTACCTTATTTAAACTTTAACCTTTTTACATTTTGCTTCTACTGGGAATTGAACCGGGCACCTATAGTTTCGTAGTCCTACGTCCTACACCTAATCTATCTAGGATTACTAATTACGAGAATAAATTAGTTGTTTTATTTTTTGACAATTTCAATTTAATTCAGAGACATTTAGATGAAAGTCATCGATATGTGATCGAAGACATTTCGATTAGATGGTATCTATGACAAATGGATAAAAAGTCATCGTTTTCGTATCGATTACTCTTTGATGACAATGATATCGAAGACAACTGAATGTAGGTCTTCGATTTGGGATCGAAGACATTTCGATTCTGTTGTGTATCGGAGACAATTGGATGTAAATAATCGAAATTGCATCGAAGGCTGTCGATTACATTAGAATAGTAGAGAATTTAGTGACTTGTATCGCTGTGGCATCGATGACTTATTGATTCAGTGGGTTATTGGAGACATTTCGATGGCAGCTATCGCTATATAATCGATGACTTATCGATTCCGTTGGGTATCGGAGACAATTGTCTAGCTGGGTATATAATACTCTAGACATTTTTTTTGGAAAATTATACCCTAGACCCAAAAGTATTATGTGGAATTTACATTTTTTGAAATTTACATTTCGCATTGTAACTTCTAATAAAGTAATGCTAGACTGATGAGAATTAAATGTATTTAATTTATACCGAAAATTAGCTTGCTCCGACCAAGGACACCTCCTACGCCCCAGCTATCATTTCTCAAAAAGACATGCCTGTAAAGTTCCTTCTCAAAGACGCACATTCCTTATCCACAGATCTTCGCCACGTGATTTTAGGATGTCCCCTTTGTCGACCTCGTTGTGATAAGGGGTTCCATCGCATAGCGCGACCAGCAATACAGTTATCACCCTTCCATAACTGACCAATCCACTGCCACTTTCGCCTGCGAATAAATTCGTCGATAGGTATTTGACCCGTGCGCCAAAGAAGGTGTTGTGTTGACGAAAGTTTACAGCTTCTTGGTAATGGCAGCGAAAATTTTCCAAGTGCTGCTCCCGTATAGGAGCACTGAAAGTATCAGGGAGCGAAACAGCCCCAGTTTGATTTTAACACTGAGATAACTGCTTTGCCAGAGTTTGGACAACATGCCGAAGGAGCACTTAGCATGGTTAATGTGGCGAACGACGTCTTGATCGGTTCCACCATCAGCAGCAACAATGCAACGGAGATCCATATTCTACGCATTGCTCAATTATAATCCGTAAGGTATTGATGTGGTCCACGCAAGAAAAACAAGATCGAATCCGAGCCTACTCTTCATCAATGTTGCTTTCTAAGTGGAGCTTGATTCTCTCCAAGATTATCCTAGCTATTATTTTGGCAACGGCACCTCTCTTATTACGAACACCCAGAGGGCAACTTCGAAATCTGCTGGAAATGGCAAAATTGTCGATTTCATTTTCGGTTCGGTACCGATCAACAGACGTCCAGGTGATCTTATGGCAATTCGTATGATCGAATATAGTTCCACCAATGACGAGGCGGTGGAAGTTACAGAACTCTACAAACCTCTCACCGTTATCGTTCCGGTTACCCAGACCGTGTCTCCCCAGCACGTGACTCAGTCCATCGTTGTCGGCACCAATCTTAGCATTCAAATCTCCCATCACCACAACAATGTCGCACTTAGGTGTTTTACACTGGATGGTGTTGAGTTGTTCGTAAAAATAGTCCTTCGGCGCTATCAGGTTCAGTTGGAGCGTAACAGGAGTTATTGTAAAGTTTCTCATTTTAGTACGGAACCTGGCGGTCATAATTCTATCAAAACCTGGTTCCCAACTAATCAGGCTGCTATAAGCTCTGCTATGCTCTGGTTAATAGAGGCCCAACACCCCGAAGACTGCGAGAAAATTTTCCGGAATACAATAGCACTGTGCTACGTGTAGGAGAAAAATATTCCCCACTATTCCATCATCTAATTTGTATCCTCTAAACTAACTCTCTATTTGAAGAAATCGTACCTTTTGTGGGCCATCTGAACCATTGTCCAAGAGGGTACACACGTTCCAGAATCCAATCTTTGTTATGGTGCGATAGCCAAAAGTCGTAACCGGTAATTCAGTCCTAATCCGAGGTCTAGTAAACGTTTCGTTAGCATAATTAAATTTCAGGTGCGCAAGTTGCTGGCATACAAATCCTATCCTTAGTCGCCTTATACGACAAGCCAGGAACACTGAGGTTTATTCTGTCCCCACACAACAGAGGCAAAGTGTACCTGAAATCTGCCAAATTGCACATTTTCGATCTTCCGAAGCCATTTAAAATAGAAAAAAAAGAGCCCGAGGCTAATTTTGGGCGCGGCCGAAATTTTAACACCCGTCACATTTGAATGAAACTTAAGCTTCTTTTGCGTTGACAATTTAGAGAATAGTTACAGTCAGCCTTCTTGAGAAATGTTAACAGGAGCATGGGTGGTGTTATTTTTTATCGCAAAATATATGTACATAAAAATTCCAAAACTCGATTAAAGGTTGCCATTTAAATGTATTATTTATAGATATTAGCCTTAGCGCACAACCTCCATGAAACCTCAACAACCACGACAGCTACTAATCCAATCTTGGACAGAACAGAAAACGACATCAAAAACCTAGTTCAAAGCTTCACTGTCGATAATATCGTGTGCAATCTAAATATTGACGACATTATACGCGGCCCAATCCATGCAAAATCTCCTACTGACGTTTCACTGGAAAACAGTGTTATACTATTCTTACGTAACTATTGTCGAGCGGTTGTCATAACGGTATCCTTTGTCTGTGCCATCTGGCGCGAGGAAGACATGTACTATCTATTTAGTGCCTCCGACAAAGATAGCGTATTTGTTATGAGTTGCAAGGATCAAGAAAATCTGCTGGAATGGATGAAGAAAAGAGCATCATTAGATGAAATTTCCAATTGGTATCAAATTGTTCGGGTTGAAATTGTGTCGGCTAGAGCAAAAGACATGCCGCAACCGAAGCGTAAGCCAAAATGTAAGAAATTCATTGCATCAGCGCTGAAGAAAATGGAAAAATCACAATCTACAATAAAACATACATCAGAGACGCGAAAGTTATTGAACTCAAAGGATTTTAACACGGTACGTTGTTATGAGGAAACTTTTTTTCATGTTCATAGCTAATCCTTATTTTTTTTTAAGTTGGAACAACCCTCATGTCTAGTGGCAGCCGGACTTTGCTTCTTCAAAGATATCAATAAATGGAATAATTCCGATTTCCAAATAATCAGTCGGTCAGCAGTCATGCTTAACATGGCTTTCATTGCTGGTGATTACTTCATTTCGATTTACCTCTTCCACAAGGACGCACGTACTAACCCCATTTACCTTTCCAACATTTTTCAGCGCATGGAAATCGTTCAATTGAAATCGACAATATGAAGCAACTCTTTCAACTGGGACAAATTCAGCTGCAAGTGGAAGCCACTCCATTTCTAACCATAGCACGAAATAAGCTTGCATTGGAAAATATCAGGAAAATGTTAGCGGATAGCTTGACCGAACATAAAATTCTATACATACGATCCGGATTCCATTGTATGTTGGCGATTAATTGGAACGCCAACTTCTATGCCTTCCACCCGGAGAATTTATCGCCAAGTGGACAATATCGGCGTGCTAGTGTCAAGCAATTGGGATCGTTCGAACAGCTTGCCAGCAACTTTGTACAAAGGATTCGCGAGAGTGAAGAGCTCCGGATATCGGCCGGGACAATATCGGTTAAAGTACAAAATTGAAAATCACGTTCGTATATTGTATCGGTCCTCGTGTATGTATACCGCCACCCTCTTGAATATATCATTGTAGCGAAAAGTTTTCAAAAACGATTCACAAGCCTTTTATTCCGGCTTCGCTCGTTATACGGGTACATCATGGTCTCTTCTCAAGCACTTCATACCGGTGCAATGATGCTTAAACTAAGGGAGCTGATTAACATTCCCTCGTGGTTTCTCAATCCACTCCTGTGCGATAGTATGAAAGAGATGTCTCAGTGCACAAGGTGCGGATGACGTAGGTATCCACTTCAAAAGCCTTAGAGCAATAACCGGGCAACAAGACGAACCAAGTGGAGCAGCATAAATTTGAATTGACGTCCAAGGACTTTCTCTCTGAATCTGAATCTGAAAGTGCCTGTCTAGACAGTTTCAATTTTCGTTCGTCTTCATCATTTTGACAATTGAAGCTTGAGATGCCTGCGCTATTGAAGAAACGCATTCATTCTTGAACGCGATTGCTAATGTTAAATATAAACAACTCATCATCTATTCATACTATTAATGAAAGAATTTATCATTTACCCGTCCTGACCAAAGCCGCGACGCATATTTCCCGATAAATAATGAACAGATGTGGATAGATTGAGGCATTGATCTCTTCTGTTCACTTGACGCAATCAACGACACGTTCAATATTGAAAGTGGATACGGAGCTTGAAGACGATAGTGAAGACGAAAGCGCACATGTGTGGACATAGCCAAAGAGAGACGCTCGAAAGTGTTGAACGGGGTTACGAGTGAAACAACTACACACATCATGCTTGCTTGCTGCATTTCCGCCAAGTCAAGCACACAATGTACTCCAGCACAATATGCATTTTATTCAACAGTGGTTGCTGTCGGTGTCGCCTATTTTCTTGTTTGGCAACCTGATTCTACCTCAATGAAGTTTATCCAAACAGATGCAATAGAGCCAAGGAAGAAAATGAGGGGACGCTTTGGCTGAGTTAAAATATTTGTCAGTGTTATTCATGCCATCAATTTTGTCGTTGTCGTCAGGCCTATAGCCATAAGATTCTATGCTCAACCTAGTTTTAACTATAGCTTAATTGCGTACATATATGCAGATCGTGGGGAGAATAAATAATAATAAATAACAAGATCTGCGCTTCCGGGAACTCATCTGCAAGCTAAGTATCATCTCATCATTATCGTAGCAAGAATGTCTCGAAATTATTTCTATAAACAGAATACAAACAAAAATGAAATAAAGGATCAACCATAGTTCAATACTTTTGCTCTATGGAAAGCCGATTGTCATAAAACCAATATTCTTTGGTATTTTATGATGACCAATATGTCCTTGATTCCTCCGTCGCTGGGATGGAAATCGAAACAGATGAACAATAAGCGCACGTTTGAAGTGGCATTTATGTATAAAAGCAGGAGGTACTGCATTTTTCTCTATTCTATTGTGTTATTGTTTCTTTAAAGAACAAAATGATTGAAATGGATTTCATAGCGTAAAGGATTTGTTCAAGCTGTAAAAAAAAGTTTCACAATAAATAACACACAAAAAATTACGAGACCATACTCAATTATGTATCATAAAGTTGTATTCAAATTGACTGCTAATTGGAGGCTCGTCAAAAAAAAAACTGGCATCGCGAGCTGCCATTTGGCAGCTACTTAGCATCCACACAGGCTACCAAAAATGCAGTTGGCTGCCAAGCAAGACAAATTCAATGGGAAATCCCAATGCAGGCACCTTTCCTTCAAGGACGTAGGTACTAATTGGTACAAATTTAAACTGGTTGCCGATGTAGTCCTTTTATAAAGGGGAACTTGTAAAGATGAAAAGATAAAATTAATATGTAAAAATGTGATTAATTTCCAATCATGTTGCAAGCTCTATATGGGCCAGTCATTTAGCGATTTTAGGTCGCAAAAAATTGCTCGGCTCTGTTGTTTTTGGATATTGTTAGGATAGATACCAGATGTGTACCACCAAGTTTGCAACTTCGAAAACCCTGTGCTAATCCCGTAACCCTCAAAATTTTCGGACTTTTTTCATATTTTTGTTTGTAATTTCTAAAAGGTGCTTCCTACAAGTAAGTCGTCCACTGCACTTTTAAAGCTAAGAAAATCTAATTTGAGTGTACCTTCAGCTTTGTAGGTGCAAAGGATCCCAAGATACAGCACTTTAAACATTGTTTTTTGAAATTGTAATTTCAGTCTTGTTCCGAGCTGAATATCGGCTTACTCGTAAATGCGCATTTTACGGAGAAAGTCATGTAACATGAAGCTATAAACCAGTTCCTTAGTTGTATACAGGGTGTCCCGCAACTGGTTAGCCATAGACAATGGTACACTCTACGGAATGTTTTAGGAAAAATGTCGCCAAAATTATTTCTCTAGCTTTTACCGTTAAGGAGTAATCGCCGTTTTTGTGATTCTTGTCAAAAAACACGACTTTCTTCGAAAAACTACAATTTTCTAGCTTCCACTTTAGCCAAATCAATGTTTTTCATATTCTTCTAAAAGTAAACAAAATTTCCAATAAAAGGACATTTCGAACGTTTCGAACGGTTTCGTATCTTCCGAGATACGACGTTTTGAATTTTGCAGAAATGTCAATTTCAATTTTTAATGTCAAAATTAAACCCGAATTTCGTAACGGTACATTATAGTGGCAAATCTGCAAAGTTGAAAAAAGTTGGCGTAGTATCTTAGCTTTCGAACGACATATAAGAATAAATCACAGAATCATCCAGTTTGTGAATAATATGTGTAAAAGGGAAAAAACATAGTCCGTAAGTGGAAGAAATCTTGCTTTTACTTGGAAATAGTTCAGTCATATAAGCATTTCCAATAGAAAAAAATACAGTAAGGCTATTTTTTCTTGGTCTTGAATCAGTGGGGTCCCAGGAGTCTAAAACTCATTTTACTAAAATAAATTTGATCGGAAAGGTTCCAAAAAGGACAAAAAAGGACACTATTTAATCCTTGACTGGCGGTCGGCATGCGGGGTATCATATCAAAGGGGACGCCGAGTACATTACATATCCGGTGTTTGAGTCCTATTTCAAGGACCCTAAACGGAATAAATCGCGTTTGAATGGAAAATTTTCTTGTTTCCCGCAATCATCTGTATCTTTCCAAAGCCATAACTACGCGAATAATTCAAGTGGCCACTTCCTTTTTCATTTTTTAGAATCTAAGATTCTATCATTGAAGTTGCTAAGGAAAAATTGGATCGGAAAACTCTGAAAAAGGACATAAAAGAACACTAATTAATACCTGACAAATTAAAATATTTATCCTTTTTTAGACGATGAAAATGAAAAATACTCTGACAATATTAATGTGTACACGGCAAACCTTCGTACAAACCTTGGTATTTGAAAACCTTCGTACAAATAATTCAACACATAAAACAAATTTGTTTATACCTACCGTTATAATTAGCATCTACAACAGTAGCGAAAAGTATTTTTCCATAATGCATAACAACCAAGTCTATGCTTGATGTAAAAATTTTACTTCCTTTTTAAGATTGAAGTCGGTTTGGTACATTTGCAGACTATGTTTTTTTTTTTCATTTATACATATTATTCAGAAACTCGATGACTCTGTGCTTTATTCTTATATGCCGTTCAAAAGCTAAGATACTACGCCAACTTTTGTCAACTTTGCAGATTTGCCACTACAATGTCCCGTTACGAAATTCGGGTTTAATTTTGACATAAAAAATTGAAATTAACATTTCTGCAAAGTTCAAAACGTCGTATTTCGGAAGATACGAAACCGTTCGAAACGTTCGATAAGTCCTTTTATTGGAAATTTTATGTACTTTCAGAAGAATATGAAAAACATTGATTTGGCTAAAGCGGAAGCTAGAAAATAGGAGTTTTTCGAAAAAAGTCGTGTTTTTTTACAAGAATCACAAAAAAGCCAATTACTCCTTAACGGTAAAAGCTATAGAAATAATTTTGGCGACATTTTTCCTAAAACATCCTGTAGAGTCTACCATTGGTCTATGGCTAACCAGTTGCGGGACACCCTGTATACAGCTAAGGGACTGGTTTATAGCTTCATGTCACATGACTTTCTCCGTAAAATGCGAATTTACGAGTAAGCCGATATTCAGCTCGGAACAAGACTAAAATTACAATTTCAAAAAACAATGTTTAAAGTGCTGTATCTTGGGATCCTTTGCGCCTACAAAGCTGGAGTTACACTCAAATTAAAGAAGATTTTCTTAGCTTTGACAGTGCAGTGGATAACTTACTTGTAGGAAGCACCTTTTAGAAATTACAAACAAAAATATGAAAAAAGTCCGAAAATTTTGAGGTTTTTTGAGGGTCACGGGGTTAGCACAGGTTTTTCGAAGTTGCAAACTTGGTGGTACACTTCTGGTATCTATCCTAACAATATCCCAAAAAACCAGAGCCGAGCAATTTTTTGCGACCTAACGCCTTATTTTTCGGTTTATTGACTGGCCTCTCGACATGAAATTCTGTACTTACAATAATCATTGGTAGCCTCACGCCGCTACTGAGTGAGATAACCTATTAGG
Organism: Microchrysa polita; assembly: GCA_949715475.1. NCBI lineage: Eukaryota > Metazoa > Arthropoda > Insecta > Diptera > Stratiomyidae > Microchrysa > Microchrysa polita. The sequence goes on along the minus strand of OX454416.1, from coordinate 110,562,388 downwards.
CTCCGGTTTGTCGAAAATTCATCAGGTTTCCTGTGGTTAATTGGAGTTAGTTAAGGCTGTGACACTATGAGTCTTATCCCCTGACTTTGGTCACCTTACTAAGATCTAAGGTCGGTAATAGAAAAAAAAAACCATTTACATATTTGTGAAAAAATTTGTTTTCAACCTGAACCAAATCAAAGATGACTATCGGTTACCCAATGTTGACGTAAGTATCTGAAAAGTGCTAATGCCTTATTTGTAATGCTAAAATTTTATAGTTTTTATTGAATTTATTTAAAATTTTAAGCAACTATTTTCAATTTTTTTTTTTCAACCGTAAACCTTTGGAGCTGAATATATGATTTAATAAATGTTTTCGAATGCCAATAAGCACAAATTTTGAAGAAGAATGGTAAACATAGCATTTTTGTAGTGAATCACCCCCGAGGAGTCGGGTTGGAGTCGTTGTTGAGTGGAGATCGGGCGTCAAGATTCCCTCATTATTATTTTTTTGTTGTTAAAAACTGTTTCTTGGCCATGGGGGCCTCACGGTCGGGAATTGGTTAATGCAATTGTGGGTACAGAAGGCCAGGGTCCACCGCCATCGCGGCTCTGGAGCATGAAATGAATGGCATTTGCGCTGTTTGACGCCAGATTCCCCTTTCTCACATTTCTTAAATTCCTTTTGTTTGTGTTTGTGTACCTAGGCCACAGATGAGATATACCTAGGCACGTGATTCCCTTATTAATATGTAATGGACCAGGGGCTGCGAGCGGCAAAAAGCCCGCTCAATTCTCGGAGCCTGAGCTACAGCAAGCGCGTGTAGCTGCTTAGCTCGCATAGAAGCTCCCTTTCTTTGGTTTTGAGTTGCCTGTACGGCCTATAGAGCTTCGGTCCCCAGTGACACTCGGTGTCGGTTCAATTCCTTACAAGAAGTTGGCAAGAAAACCATAATTCATTAATGGCAAGCAAACCATAATTTGTTAATGGCATCAATATTAGAGTTGTGCCCGCGCCCCATTCCCTGATCATCACGCCTCCCTAGCCGCCCCCAAGTTTGAGAATCACTGATTTATAGCAATAAAGTGTTTTTTATACCCTTCACTCGTAGAGTAAAGGGTATATTAACTTTGTCATGAAGTTTGTAACGCATTGAAGGAAGCATCTCCGACCATATAAAATATGTATATATATGATCAGCATGACGAGCTGAGTCGATTGGGCGATGTCCGTCTGTCCGTCTGTCCGTCTGTCCGTCTGTTGCTACGCATTTTACTCGGCCAGTTTAAAAGCTATCGAGCTGAAATTTTGCACGCATGCTTCTTTTTATTGCAGGCAGTTTGTATGTTCGAATCGCTAAAATCGGACCGTGGGGTCATGGGGCTGCCATACAAACCTAACCCCCCAATTTGGTTTTTCTAAGAAAAACTTTTTCATGCGTGCACCAATTTCAACCAAATTTCAAACAAATGTGTTTCTATTGATAAGACAAAACATATATGAGAATGGATCAAATCGGACTATGGGGTCATGGGGCTGCCATACAAACTTAACCCCCCAAATTAGGTTCTTCTAAGAAAAACTTTTTCATTTGTGCACCAATTTCAACTAAATTTCATACAAATGTGTTTCTATTGATGCCACAAAACATATGTAAGAATGGTTGGAATAGGTCTGTGGGGTCATGGGGCTGTCATACAAACCCAACCCCCCAAATTGAGTTTTTCTAAGAAAAACTTTTTGATTTGTGCGCCAATTTCAATCAAACCTCATAAAAGTGCATTTCAATTGATGCCACAAAACATATGTAAAAATGAATGGAATCGGACAATGGGGTCATGGGGCTGTCATACAAACCCAACCCCCCAAATTGAGTTCTTCTACGAAACATTTATTTATTTGTGCATCACTTTTAACCAAAACTCGTAAGAGTGCATCTCTATTGATGCCATAAGACATGTGTAAAAATGAATGGAATCGGTCTATGGGGTCATGGGGCTACCATACAAACCCAGCCCCCCATTTTAGATCTTCTAAGAAACATTTTTCCACACCAATTTCAAAAAAACTTAATGCGTCCATGTCAAAAAAAAATTAAAACGAATGGAATCATACTATGGGACCATGCTCCCGCATCCCCCCAATAAAGTTTTCTGAGTAAATATTTTTATTTTCCCACTTAACCAAAAACACGCAAATATTGTTTTATTGACGCCACAGAAGGAAAAGAATGGGGAAGGATTGAACACAAGTCATATGTTCGCCCAAAAAAAACTTTTAGCCCGAGGAGAGTGAAGGGTATTCAAATTTCGGCTGCGCCCGAAATTAGCCTCGGTCTCATTTTTTTTTTGTTATTACGTGTAGGCTTGGGTAACGGAACTTCATATAAAACAAATGACAGGTGGGTCAGCTGGCATTTTTTTATACCCTTCGCTTATTAAGGGAAAAGGGTATATTAACTTTGTCATGAAGTTTGGAACGCATTGAAGGAAGCATCTCCGACCATATAAAATATGTATACAGCGTGTCCCGCATTAGGTAGTCAATACTGTAAGGGTGGTCATAATACATTAGGTGGTCAATACTGTAAGGGTTGATAGCGCTACTTGTTTCAGCACGAAAATTATAAATAAAATCGGATTTTTTTTTTACCGTTACCTTGTTATCGCTCTTTTTGTGAAAATCATCGAAAATCGTGACTTGTCATGCAAAATCATAATTTGCAGCCCTTTTCAAGATACAGTTACTCAAACTTAACATAATATAAAAAATAAATGAAAAAAAATTCGGTGTGAATAGTAATCCGACAAGAAAATACTTACCTTGTTTTTTTTACATCCAATATGTGTAATTCTAAAATCCCGCAATGCAAATATAAAAAGTGATATACCGTTTACCGTATACCGAAAGCAAACATGTTGAAGCAACTTTTATCAACTTTGCAGAGTTGTACCTTTAAAGCACAGTTATGAAATTACTGTTTGAATTTTCGATGAAAAATCTATTTTAAAATTTCTATTAAGTTTGAGTAACAGTATCTTGAAAGTGGCGATAATGTTGGCAACAGGAAAAACTTCAGTATTTGTGAAATTTTATGGAGTTTCAGAAACTGAAATCAAATCTTGGATTAAGTCATCAGAAGGGCTGTAAATTATGATTTTGCATGACGAGTCACGATTTTCGAAGACTTTCACAAAAAGAGCGATAACAAGTAACGGTAAAAAAATTCCGATTGTATTGGTAATTTTCTTGCTGAAACAAGTTGTGCTATCAATCCTTACAGTATTGACCACCTAATGCGGGACACCCTGTTTATATGATCAAGATGAGCTGAGTCGATTGGGCGATGTCCGTCTGTCTGTCCGTCTCTTGCTACGCTTTTTACTCAGCCAATTTAAAAGCTATGGAGCTGAAATTTTGCACATATGCTTTTTTTTGTTGCAGGCAGTTTGTATGTTTGAGCCGCTAAAATCGGGGGCTGCCATACAAACCTAGCTCCCCAAATAAGGTTCTTCTAAGAAAAACTTTTTTATTTGGGCACCAATTCCAACGAAACTTCACAGAAATGTGTTTCTATTGATGCTACAAAACATACGTGAGAATGGATCAAATCGGACCATGGGGCTGCCATATAAACCTAGCCCCCCAAATCAAGTTCTTCTACGAAAATCTATCTATCTATATATCCAAGCATCAAAAAAGGGGAAAAAAGTGGAACTGTTCTTTGGGACCATATCCCCCCTTCCCCAAAATAAATTTTTCTAATGTAGTTTTGTTTATTTGGCCAATAATTCCAAACAAATCTAACTAAAAGATTGTTTTATCGGCGTTTAAAAACGCAAGTCATAGGAACGCCCAAAAAAACTTACAGCCCAAGGATAGCGAAGGGTATCCAAATTTCGGCCGCGCCCGAAATTAGCCTCGGTCTCGTTTTATATGGAGTTTTCTACCCAAAACAACACGGATTTATCCTAACTAAAAACGTACGACGAAGTCTCTGAAAATTCTTGGCTAAAACACTGAGTCTAACAAGATGTCAGTTTTGTACGTTTATTTAATACTGGCATTTATGAAGTTGCTTCCTCTCGTCAGTAGCAAAAACCCGCCCGCTGTTTTGTTACCATTAATTTACTAGTGTTTTAATTTAAATAAATTAATTTTAAACAAAGCAACAAAAACATTGTTGTTGGACGGTGGATGTAACATGCTCAAAAAATGATTTGAGTTATCCACCGTCCAGTTTGCCCATAGTGGGACACCACAGGTATGCAATCCTCATCAGATGCCTCTACGTATGCTGCGCCTCATGTAATACTAGTTCGAAACCGACTCGAAACGAAATGCACTCTGTGTGCCGCAACTCGCTGGAGTATGCATGCTTGTGCTGTCCCACTATGGGCAAACTGGACGGTGGATAACTCAAATAATTTTTTGAGCAGGCTACATCCACCGTCCAACAACAATGTTTTTGTTGCTTTCTTTAAACCCGTTCTCTAACCCATAGTCAGAAACGCGGCCGTATCGAATCGGTGGCTCGCCATTGCCTATCCCCATTTAAAATGGTTCGATACCAGGGTGTATTTCGTGTCCTATATAAGAGGATCGTACACCTTTGCCTGGTTGAGTCCGGTAATGCCTCTCCTGGTATTACATGACGCGCTGCATACGTAGAGGCATCTGATGAGAATTGCAGCGCGCCATATAATACTAGTTCAAAACCGACTCGAAATGCACTCTGTGTGCCGCAACTCGCTGGAGTATGCAAATTAATTTTAGTTTTCTTGCCATACAAAAGTCCACCCCAAAAATTGTTAGCACTGGACGACCGTACGGCTTGCCCGTACCTAGAACGAGCGCTGGCATCATGGTAATCCTTAAATGTATCGATAAATCGAAAAATGTACTGCATCATGGTTTTCACTCCATTTCTACGACCTACGACTATACCGCTTTATCACTATTTAAACATAATCCAAAATCGTCAGGTAGCGACTGTTGTTGGCCTTTACAGAAATAACGAAGTTACATTGATAAATTCAACTAACAATTTCCAGCGGCTTAGCCAGGGGAGGGGAGCGATTCTTTTCAAAACGGCAAAGCATCAATTTCTATCATTTAATATTTTAATGAAAACCCGATTTTAAAATTTCTTTAAAGTTTGAAGGGGGTATCTCTGAAGATACGAGCAACTTCGTAACGGGCGAGGTGTCATTTTATTGGAAATTTTACGCAGTTTCAGAAACTGAAATCATATCTAGAAGGAAATGTTTGGTGGTGTGGCAAATTTTGATTTAGTTCGGTAAGTCGGGCACTTTTACAAAAAAATGCTATTACATTATAACGGTTAAAAATAGGGGGTCCTGTTGTACATTAACTTTCCCCACTTAATGTGCTTAATGTACGGCTGAACTGCTCGTCATCCATAATCATATCCGTTTGTTATGCTTCTGAACTATCAGTTTCCATAAACTGAGGTTATATGATCCGTAAAAGTTGAATTTTGGTCGATTCTTCCGATCCGTTCTGTTACGACCATTGTGTGCGTTTACATGCCCCGTCCATAAGGTCTACGTTGACAGCTGAACGGAACGGAACGGAATCATTGCGATTGGGCCTTTAGTCTTTTTTTGGGAAAATTGGACGGTAGACTAAAAAATAAATTAGAGTGTTTTCCTTTGGACCTTTTTAAAAACCTCCATTACTTTCGAAGGAATCAATTTAAGCCATGAAATGTTGTGCGTGTATTCTTACTAAGTCGAAGATGATTTTTGCCAAAAATGCTATTGCTCCGATCAACCACCTCGATTATCCCCCTTTTTAGTTTAGCAAAGCGGCATGTTCATAACGCCCCCACATATAAAGCAGGAGGTTAAATTAGGGTTTATTTGAGGGCACCATTTTACAACTCACCAAAAATCAACTCAATCGGATTAAAAAAAAACTATGTGACCCACCAGAAGGTTTTCTAGCTTAGCTGTTAGGATGTTATTTCGTAACCTACTGTACAACTATCATGTATGTATGTATATCTGCAACGCCGTCTATAGATATTAAGGCCGCGATGTAGAAAAATCGCCTACTAAATTTGCACTGTTTTGTTGCTCCTTTTAATTACGTCATATCCTTGTTGTTGTTGTTGTTGTTTCTTCGTATCTTTCCAGAATTTAGTAGGCAAACGGCACAGCTGAGTTACGGCCTTGATGTACAGTCTTGACTCGATAATCCGGATTAATTATTGCAAGGGGTAATCCGGATCCTCGAAACATCCGGATTAGCGCAATCACATTGTTCTGAGGAAAAACAATCCAAACAAATAAAAAAGCGGAAAAAAGTCGATAAATGTTTTATTTCTTAGAAATTAGCCAGCATCATGTCATTTGTTAAACAGTTCGGTAAAAAAGTACGAGACCAAATCCACCATTTCACCCTGAAAATCTCAAAGATTCGGATTATAGAGTCAAAATTGCTGCCGATATCCGGACTATAGAATACATAGTGAAAATATTTAGTGGTCCGTATTAGCGTGATATCCGGATTAAAGGAGATCCGGATTACCGAGTCAAGACTGTATCTAGATGGCGTTGATATCTGTCAACAATACAGTTTTTGGATCAGTTTGTCAGTTGTCACCGCTAATTGAAATCCATCTCTTTAAACCTTAGTGCTCAAGTCGTTTCAATATTAAAATCATCATCTGACAACGGACTCAACATTAGCGATAACGCATGGTTGATTGGTTGGTAAAAGTGGCGGCAGAGGCTAGCCAAAGCCCAATTAGCGCATAAAACGCCGTTTTGAAACCACAACTCCATGAAGTTTAACTAGTTTATATGATGAAGGTTAGGTAATGAATTTATGAGTGGGGAGGTGTCTTGAACCAGCCAGTGTTGTTTAGGAAGTACAGCAGCTCCCCTAATTTCACATTAGCTGCATCCTCCAAGCCTCCCAGAAAAGCCATACCGAGCGTCCTATACCGGGTTCTGGCAAGTCCCGGGCATTCACACAGAAAGTGAATCAGGATTTCCCTCTCATTTGCATTACCGCAGCTGCGACAATGCGCGTTGTAGGGGATGCCCAGCCTGGCAACGTGTAGCCCTATTGGCCAGTGCCCCGTGATAACGGCAGTAAGCTTGGCAATATCTCTACGTGGTTTAGTCAGAATGTCAGACGTTCTTTTCCAGTCGTAGGAGGGCCACATCTTCCTTGATATAACGCAAGTCCTCAGATTTCGCCAGTTGGACTTAGCAGCCCTTATATAGTGGGTGGATATCTTACCATAGGGACGCAAACACGCTCCGCATGAGAGCTATCAAGAGTGGCACCCAATTTGGCTAGTTCGTCAGTCATCTCGTTACCCTCTATGTTCCTGTGTCCAGGTACCCAGAGTAGGGTGATTCTTTGTCGCGTGCCAAGGCTGGTTAATGCTTCCTCACATACTTCAACAACCCTGGAGGTCGTCTTCACCGATTGTAAAGCCAAGATAGCCGCCTGACTATCTGAGCAGATAGCGATATTCTGGTTGTTTTGTATGTCCCTGAGTGCATGGGCGTAGCCAGGGGGGCAGGGGGGGCGACCGCCCCTCCCTGGCCGGTGAAACTTTTTTTATTGAATTGAATATTAATAATACTGAAAGAAAAAAAATATATTTCAGGGATAATTTTTTTCAGATTCACTTTTTCGCATTTTCGTTTGCAGTTTCCATGTTCCGAAAACCACACAAACATTTCCATATCAATTTATTACAAGCCGTTCTTCTTCCTTACATAGTCATCTACATAGATACATATGGACATACCTAATTCTATTCTATTTCGTCCAGATTTACAGCAATCCTGAGCGCTATGGATAGCTCTTTTCATGTCTATACAGTAGACTCGGGTAAACGTGTACTTCGCCAACGTGAAGGTGAACAATTTTATGTGAGCTACTACTCTGAAACGTGAACAAGTCTTGAAAGCCCTAAAACATGAACATTAAGGGAGGAATTCATAGTCCTCACTTAAGGAATACGGATTCCCTTAAGGAATAATTATAAAGGAATGCTCATTGGGACAAAACGTCACTTTTAAATGCATTACATCATTCAATAAAATAATTTAATTCGGAAGCCTAATTAAAGTAACTGACAAATCAAATATAAAGAAGTATCTAGTAGTTATTTTCCAAATACGAGCGACTATGAACTGTAAAATTTATAAGGATGCCCTTATAGATCAGTCAATTTATGATTTTAGGTCGCAAAAAATAGCTCGGCTCTGTTTTTTTGGGATACTGTTAGGGTAGATACCAGAAGTGTACCACCAAGTTTGCAACTTCGAAAACCTATCCTAACCCCGTGACCCTCAAAAAACCTAAAAATTTTAGAAGGTTTTTCATATTTTGGTTTCTGATTTCCAAAAGTCGTCTGCTTGATTCTCAAAGCTAATAAAACCTTCTTTAATTTGAGTCCAGCTTTGTAGGTGCAAAGGATCTCAAAATACTCTCACAGTACTTTAAACATTGTTTTTTTTTTTTGTGAAAAAGTTCGAAATGCTGTATCTTGGGATCCTTTGTACCTACAAAGCTGGCGTTGCACTCAAACTAAAGAAAATTTTGTTAGCTTTAAAAGTGCAGTGGACGACTTTCTTGTGCCTTACAGGCCTTCTACATCTGCAACTTCGTTGCCAACCTAGGTTGCAGGTACCTAACTACACACTTGCAACATTTCGGCAACCACGCCATTCACGTTTTTGCAACCTGGTACTGCAACCTGCACCATGCCTACATATCACTTATTTTCCGGTTTTTTTTTTTTGTGTTACCAACTTAGGTTGGCAACCAAGTTGCAGGTGTATAAGGGCTGTAAACCACTTGTGGAAAATAGAGAATCGACTGCACTTACGTCCCATAACGTACGGTTTCTCGCAATGCCTCCTAATTTGACCACAGTTTTTCAGTCGAACTCTATGCATTCAGAGAACTAGCGTGAAATTTTGTCGGCCTGTTTGCATCGACCAGTAATTTAGGTACGCTCTCCAAGTACTGCTTCCTTTCAACAGCTTTGGTTTTTACAATTTGGTTTGCAAAATTTTAGACAAGAACTTGACTGTGGAATGCTCTTGATACCGCCATCCGCGGCAACGATATTGTCGACAACGACAGCGACTCGCTCATTCCATATGAAAACTCGTTTTTAAAATGAGAGAGAAACGAGTTTTTATGGAATGAGCGAGTCGCTGTCGTGCGGCCGCGTCGAGGACAACGTACGTAAGCTGGACTCAAATTTAGCACTTTGGTCTTGTTTAATTTTTTCTTTAAGTCGACTGCATTTGACTCCTTCTCGAGATCCAGAGCTATAACGATCAGATCGTTTATTTTGTGCGAGAGTACTTAATTGTCAAAACTTCATCATGCAAGCTCCACGGCGTCCCAGCAACTTAAGTCGAATGAGCAAAAAACTACCATCAGAATGGAATCCTGCCCAACTTCGGTTTAAACTTTACTGTGGGATTCCGTTCTGGGGATGGTGAGCTAGGACTCCCGATGTTATTGTAGAAGTGTAGAGGAGCAGCTGAGTTGAGCAGCTCAGTGGAATAACTGAGCGCTTGGGCTCCTATTTGGAAAATGAAAAACAGCTTAAGAGCTCCATTGGGCTCCTATTTTAAGGAAGTGGATAAGCATGTACCCCTAAATATCTCCAGCCGACTGTCGGATAATGTTTTTTTCTATGGATGCTGTGAATGTGAGATAAGAGGCTTCTCGGTATGTTTCAGCAGGAGATGCGATCCTGTAGAACCAAGCAAAGCCAGATTTCAAAACGGATATTGATGTCGCAAGTGGAATATGCTGCCCAAAAGCCAAAAATAGCACTGAATATAAACGAGTTACGTTTTAAAAAGCAGAAACGGAGGCCAGTTGAATGTAATCAGAATAACCAGTAAAATTCTAAACGCTTTCAGGGGCAATTTTTCTTTAAATGGTCTTGAAAATCATTCTCGACTGTCCTTTCCTAAAATTAAAAAAAAACAATCATGAATGGGTACTCGTTTAACATCTTGAATGAGTTCATAGTTCGTCACAAGGGGCGTGAGTTCGAAAAACAAATTAACTGAATTCGTTCACGGTTAGTCTCGAACCCGTGTGCAAAGAAGGTGCGGCCACTAACCATTACACCAGCTAAAATACTCTAAATTTTGCCTAACAATATTTTCGCGACCAACGATTTCAAATCCTAAGAAAATCTTGATATTGAAAAAATTTCGGGCTTGCCCCCCCCTGACCGAAATCCTGGCTACGCCCATGCCTGAGTGCATGACAGGCCTTCATGATTGCAAGCATTTCTGCTTGAAAAATGCTGGCATGATCAGGAAGACGGTAATATTCAGAGATACTTAGTGATCTGCAGAAGATTCCAGCACCCACGCCACACTCCATTTTAGACCCAGAGTGTGATGTCAAAATCCTTGACCACCTCACTCTCTTTCCATTCACCTCTAGTTGGGAATCTGACATCAAAGTTCTTCCCAAAGCTTAGTTTGGGCACTTTGAGATCCGTTACAGCGTTGCGTACGTCTTGTGGTAGTTGGTTTAGAATAGTGATGTGGCCGTATGGCCTAGCACTCCAGCAGCTTAACGCTTTCAGTCTGACTGCATTACATGCTGCCAGTTGGTTGATAAACAGATCGATGGAGAGAACAGAGGAGAACAGAGCGATAACGCATACTTAAATATTGCTATATGCCATTATCCCGCAAACGCTATCGGTACTATGAACCAATAAGCTACAGCCGAGAATTAACTCAAACGTTATTGCTCGAGAAAAAAAAATTTTTTTCTTTGACACCCTTCTGAGATTTAGAATACTACATTATTTGTAGTTCACGGTAACCGTCATTAATGCAGGTTTTACTAACGGTGAGAGCGATTTAAGCAGGATTCTGCTAAATTATTCGAATGGTAGTTTTCCACTTTCCTTGACCGTTAATATCTTGGAACGACATCAACTTATTGCTAATTGAAAGAATATTATTGATGTGATTTGCAAATTTATTTATTTGATTTGAAAGCATATTTTTCTGATTTGGACATTTCTTTGTTTGGTTTAGATTTTTTTTATTTGGTTGTTAATTTTTTTTCATTTGGAAATCCATTCAGTAGTTCGGGATTTGATTTATTTGCTTCGGAATCACGTTTTTTATTCAGGAATTTGTTTTGTTAAAGTGGAAATTTATTTATTTGATTTTAAAATTGAGCTTTTTGGTCGGAAAATTTATTTTTTAAATCCAGAAACATTTTGTAGATTCGGAAATTTATAAATTTGGCTCGAAGAGTTTTTTATTTGACCTGAAAATGGTAAATTGCAGCATAGAATGAACATTAACATCATAGTCATAAGAGAGATTATCACTATCATTTTACAGATAGTTCACACCGACACAATTTGCAATATATGAGCAAAATCCCTCTGAGATTATATATCTATGGTAATTATTTTCTACTCCAGCTGAACTACATTTAACGGTCACTGACTAATCTTTTTGAGACAATTACCTCCTCTAAAGATGACCTGGTTTTTAGCGCAGAAGGACTTCTGCATGGCTCAATTGGAAGTTGCCAATTTTTCAAAATGTATGCCCGTAGTCATTAAGTCGTATTATAAAGCCCATAAGAAACCCCAAGTGAGAGAGAGAGGGCACAAACATTCTCATTTTCAAAACCACAGCTCCGTACCCGTATAAAGAATATGACAGAGTTCCTTGTACGTGAATACACTTGGAGTGTTTTATCACTGCTGAACCATTTTCTATAATGAGAAAAGTAGACATAATAGGTCTACCCATCATACGGAACATTACAATTAAGCTCCCAAGTGATCACTTCGGGCAAAATGCTGCTATTGTTTCCATTGTCTTGGCTGGTGGTGTCGTTGTCAAGTTTTGCTTAGCACTTGTACTTTTAAGTGCCCTTGAGTAGTTACTTTCCCATTCCGAGCCACTTGTCAACGAGTCCTGCCTGATGCTCTCTCTTCCTCTTGCACGTAATGTTGCATAAGCTTGCTTAGCCAGATAATGTATGACAACAACTTAATTTCTGCATTCACCACAATTGACACGACTCGGCTTGACACTGTATAAGTATATGGTATGTGCTCGCGGTTGCGGAGACTATTAAAAAAGGACTAAAGAAAGACAACGCATTCAAGCGCAGTTGGTATTGTTGCCACCATAGAAAATGACAGAGTTAAGTCTGTGTGTGTTGAGTTCAAAACAGAAGCAATTACCCAGAGATCTAAGTTCACGACAGAATCAGACTTATGTAATCTTTTCTTTAGTTTATGACGAAGGAGCATCACACCATACAGACCATACAGAGTCTTCATCATTCAGAAGTCAAAAAAAAAAACAAAAAGGATGCAAGCAATCTTTTCCTGTTTGTCTCAGATTTTCTTCTATTTTTTTTTGTTTTGAAAAGAAATGGAAACAAAAGCCACTAAAAATGCGAATGGCAGGATAGTAGCGAGACTTTGATACGAAATGACAAGAATGACAGCGAATCTAGATTCGGTTGGAAATCTAAAGAATATGGTAGAAAAGGACGAAAGTGAATGTATGGCAGTTGCTTTGCTATAGAGAGAAAATTGTGTTTGCATGGGACTAACGTATTCTCGGAGAAAATGAAAAGAAAGCAATTTCAAATTGAATTTTCGTTTGGAAGCAACGAAAGAGAAGCACTTTGGACCGTATGACGAAGATTATTTTCTCTACGGAGTAGAAAGATTGAGATATATGATATTTATTAGTTTGGAATATTGAAAGCCATAGTGTGTTTGCGTATTTGTTAGTTTTATTGATTTGTTCCACATGTACACGATAAAGTGAAGTCATAAATTTTGCTGTGGAGTAGAGAACGTGAATAGAATTTATTTAGGATAGAAACTAAGGCATTACATTTACAATTTGTCTAATTTTCATTTTCCTTCTGAAAGTCCTTTTGCACGGGGTCACCACCGTGTTCACTGCCGAATAAGATGTGTGAACCAAGCGAAAGTGATTACATATCCGTTCCTTGGATTCACCCCCTCCCCTGTATACTGTAATATCGGTCGAGTTTCCAGCAAGTACTAGAAACGGCCAATTTGTAGGGCTGTAGCGGTAGGTATTATGGAAGAAGAAAAAAAGTGTCCGGGATTTTTCACCGAGTGTATTATTGATCAGTGTGATGACAGAAGTCGATAGGGCGATGTCCTTCTCTCTTTTTTTATGCAAACTAGTACCTCAGTTTTGAGGCTAAAATTTGTTATAGAAATGAAATTCTTTTGCAGGCAGCATATGCAGTCTATGATTCAATTGAGACATCTCTTAATAATAGTCTTCCTTTTCCGAGATTATGTAGGTCGAAAATTTGCAGCGAATACTCACTCTAACTACATACGAACCACACCCCCAAAATATGGTTCCTCTAACAATTTTTTTTTTTTAGATTGTGGCAATGAAGAAGAAAAAGAAGGAAACGAAATATCTGAAAATAAAGGGGACAATTTGATTTTTTTTATAGCTAGCAGTGGCGTAGGAAATTTAGTGTTTGGGGCTGGTATGGTTTAATACTTTTTGACTTTTTCATTGGTTGGAGTATTCAACCGCAATGCACTGGAATACACAGTATTTAAAATTTTGTATTTAAACGAATTTATACCACGCAACGCTTTGCAATCCCATTTAAATGTACTTTTTGTAATAGTGTAAATTGTGATGCTGTTGGTATAAAGTTATGCAACAGGAACGTTGTTGATTAATTAATTTCAAGCATCTATTAATTTTGAAATTTCGTACTCATTGCCCCCATTTTTCCAACGCCCCTACTACGAAGTTACATCACTAAGCTGCGCATGTGCATGATTTTGTTTATTTATTAATTTTCCATATAAAATTCGTATGAGAAATGTCATCTTGTAGCTTCGATCAAGTTACCATAGAAAATATTTTGGTCCCGAAAAAAAAAACGCATATCCAGTGTATTTTGCGGTTATTTGCATTTCCTTTTTAGATTTTCTTATTCATTGGATTGTGGTTTAATCGCCACTTAAACTCACATTAATGCGTTTGTATCAAAGATACAAGATATATGGGGCTGTCGTAGAAACTCCACTCTCAAAAACAGGATCTCATAAAAGAAACTTTTTCATTTTTTCAATTGTTAATTTTTGGATAGCAGCAACATACATTGGGGATGAAATTATGATTATCGAATAAAAAAGCTGCTTGCGGCGGGAACAGAAGGCTCAGGTTTTCTGCGCGCTTCACTATATTTTTACCAACCAGAGGAACCGAAATGGTCTGTCTCCCGTGTTTCACAAACTGACGTGTTTCCGTAACCCATCTTCCTAGTGTGGGTGGACCGACGCGACGTCCCGGTTGCCTGCTGCGTAGCCACTGTACCGAGGAGCGTACGCCTTCTGTTGTGCGTCGCCAGCTGGCCTGCCAAACGATGACCAAGTTCGGCCAGCTGGCACCCATTTCGGGAGAACTGTACCGAATAACATTATCACCAAGAAAATTTGCCACAGAGGGTCAATAATAATGCGACAGAAAACCCCTCCACTCTGTTCCCGACTGATCTCGAACGAGCCCATTATTTATGTACCCAAGGACCACATGGCGTTGGACCTCAGGCCATTTCGACTAAATCATTTAAAATTGTTTAAACAATCCCTAATTCACTTTTGAAAATGGGCGCAGGGAACATAACCTAAATTGTACACATTAATGTTGCCGTGTTAAATAATGCACCAAGAAGAAAATCAACGTATGAATATCATCAATGAAAAGAAAAACATTAAACACTAAAAATATAATTCTCAAAAAAAAAAAACGAAATGAAACACATACAGCCACCGAAATAAATATAAGTTCACATACAAATTCTACCATTTTTCGCTTCGAAAATGATTTTTATTATGTTGTTTACAAACTTCCGTTTCGAAATACTGTTCTTCTTCTTCTTCTTCCTTGCCTCGGTCTTTATACCGCTCCACGGTTTCGCGTTGCTCGACCTGCGGTGTAGGCACCGTTTCGACGTTTCGAAATACTGTTACTTTGGAGAAATCATTTCCGTCAGTTTCACTGAAGACTCAATAGTGTCCGAATCGTGCGTTAAGTGTTGCGAAATATTTATACGTTCACGTCCGTTATTTTTCAATTTCTCGCACCGGAAGTATTTTTTTCATCTTTTTTTTTTGTTGGAAACATTTTGGTAACATCTAAACGAAACTTAACAAAGACATTTTTTAATTACTGGTCGTTTCAGTTTTTTTGCAACATACCACGTGGCGACTCCCTTACAGTCGAAGAACAAGGTGCAATAATAGCGTATAAGGATTGCGGCCTTTCAAACCGCAAAATTGCAGAAAAAATTTGCAGATCATCATGCGTCGTCAACAATTTCCTCCTGCTTCGTGAAAATCATGGAAAACAACGAAGATCTGGACGGCGACCAGTAGTTACTGCGAGAGAAAAAAGACTGCTTGCCCGAAAAGCCACTGAGGAAACAAATTCGCATCAGAAATCCGGAGCGAAATGAATTTACCTGTAAGTGTGCGTCATGTCCAGCAGATTATACACTCCAACCTCAAATTCATCAAAAGGCAGAAAAAACCACCTTTGACCCAATATCAGTGGGCGAAGCGTCTTCAATGGGGCCAACAACATATGGATTTCGGCGATAAGTGGAAAAGCGTTATTTTCAGTGACGAAAAGAAGTTTAATCTGGATGGCACCGATGGTGTTGAATATTATTGGCACCATTTAGGACGAGAAAAAGAAGTGACCATTAGCCGAAACTTTGGTCGTGGCTCTGTGATGATTTGAGGTGCATTTTCATTTGCAGGGAAATTACCTTTGGCCTGGGTTAAAACGAAAATGACCGCGAGTGATTATGTGGAGGTATTAGAGACATCGCTCATTGACCATGCCGAGTCAATTGTTGGACCGGAATTTATTTTCCAACAGGATAATGCCAGGATCCATCGGGCGCACACGACAACAGAATGGTTCCAAGAGAAAAACATTAGAGTTTTAGATTGGCCAGCCCGTAGCCCCGACCTCAACCCCATTGCAAATTTATAGGGAATTTGGAAGGTTTGAGCCCATGGAAAACAATATCAGACCGTATCGGAACTCAAAGGAGCGATCCGCCAAGCTTGGGAAGAAATTGACCAAAATATCCTGGAAAATCTAGTAAATAATAAGAAACAATGGCGGACCGACAGGATATTAGTTTATATCAAATCGTTAAATTTTTTTAAATTATAAGCTAAAACAATAATCAAACTAGCAATATTTCTAAATGAATTTATAATTATTTCGCACTAAAATTTAAGAAGTTTTCTATTTTCTTTAACTATATGTAAAATTTTTTAAATCTTATAACCTACGAGAAGTATTATTTCCCTAATAAATAATTTGTAGTCGATCGATTAAATATTTAATTTGTTTTTATTGATTTTTGAAGCTTTTTATGGGTGAACTTATAATTATTTCGGTGGCTGTACTACCCCCTTTTCCACACTCGAAGACAAGCACATAATCGTATCTTTCTTTTAGCTTCCTTATCTCCTTTTTCTTTCCAGGCAGCATCAGATTGCCCGTCCGAATCGTTTTCCTTGGTCCTCACACGGTTATAGATTTTTAGGGTTTTTTAGAAAACTTTTTTCAAAAAACCCTTATGAAATCGATTTTGTCCGTCCGTCTGTCCGTCTGTCCGTCTGTTCACTAAATAACTCGCGAACGGCTCAACCGATTGTCATGAAATTTGGTAGGAATGTGTAGAATGGTTACAGTCTTTGGCACATATACCTTAGAAGTTGGTAGGAAGAAGACAACAGGGTGTCCCGAACGTTTGAAAAAAGTC
The DNA here is from genome assembly GCA_949715475.1 of Microchrysa polita. Taxonomy (NCBI): domain Eukaryota; kingdom Metazoa; phylum Arthropoda; class Insecta; order Diptera; family Stratiomyidae; genus Microchrysa; species Microchrysa polita. The sequence goes on along the minus strand of OX454416.1, from coordinate 110,545,521 downwards.
GACTTTTTTAGTTTTTATCGGAGATTGACGTATGGGTATTTAAATCAAAGATCTAAACGAGTACACTTCATATCAGTTAAAATTTTCCAGTTTCGAGTAACGGTAAAAAGTTATTGGCGTTTAAAGTTAACCCTAGTTTACTGTTTGGGGTGCAAATGCACCCCAGCGCATATTTCACTTAATATAACTTCGAAATTTTTCAAGTTTTCATTATCAATTTTTCAATAGCTTAACAAAATTTAGTTTTGTTTTAGTTTTTAAAGATTGTATAAATGTAGCTACATAAACTTATTTTTGACGATTTTTTTGTGGAAAGAAGTCATTGGTTCTGTCGTAGGTGCATTTGCATCACAAATAATTTTTTTAAATTCAGAACAATTTATTTTAATGTTAAATTGATATTTATTTTGAAATAAAGGTAATAATACCTAAACTTTGATCAAGGATGAGAAAAAACCTAAAAAACGTTAATAATAGTACGAAATTTTGTTTCTTCGGAATGACCCTTAGGACATCAAATGTGGCTGTGTTTCAGACACGATTTCAATTTAAAACTGTTTCATATTTCTCTAAATTTCATAAATAAACAACAGAAACTTAGTGGAATGATCAGAAATACTATTTGGAGAAGAGTGTGCTGACTAAAATTTCGAAAAAGAGTTGCATTTCGGAATTTGTGAACAAAATTTCTCTTCGAGCCCATTAGTTTCAGCCTGCTATTTTTATCTATGCGAAGCGATTTCACTTTTATAACTGAAGTAATAAGTTCTGCTAATGATGAGGAACCTGAAGAGATGCATAGCTCTCGCAAAATCAGTGAATTGGATGCACACCATACGGAAGTTTCATGAACATGACCCTTGTTTGAGTTTATCATGTCACTCTAGTATGAATATCAGTGCCTGCCGTTCAACCAAACTCAACATGTTTGCCTCCAGTATTTCTGAATTCGCACTCACTATCTGATTTTTGTTTTCCCTATTTAACTAACAAGATACACGATCAAAATGAATAAAATTAATAAAAATTTGGAAGTCAGTTAATGCAGAAATATGGGCATACATACTGTGGGGTGCATTTGCACCCCATAACATAAAACTAGTAAGAAATTTGTTGCGGTAAACTAGGGTTAAACTTCCTTTTCGAGCTCCGTTTTTCTAAACCGCTATAGGGATCGATATGGAAATTTGCACAAAGATTGGTCGGTACCCAAGCAGCACAAAATAACCTTGGTTAGATATACAACCCGAATTTTGGTTATATTTTAGTTGAATAATCAACGATATGGGTTATTGTTACTAAAGTGAGCATTTTGTTGGAGTCTAAACATAAATATTTGCTGCAAAATTAACTAAATGGTTTCATTTGGGACAATTTTTTCTCCTGAAAACCTTAATGTTGTCATTATTGTTTTTACACTTGACTCAATTGTTATTCTTTGGACAATTTTGTTATAAAATAACTTAATTGTCACAGATACAACACTGTTTAAGGTATAACACAATTGTTATAATTTGAACCGAAAGTATCTTTTTGATATTTGCAATTATATTGGATACAAAGCTTCCCAGCGCTAACTGAAACAATATCATAAAAGGAATTATGTTAATAGATTTTTTGGCATATGAAAAAAGAAAAATAAAACATCGCATGATCGAGAATCAATCTTGCGACCGCCATGTATTGCGTGTGAAGTACATCAGATTTAGAGAACAAGAGAAGTATTTCCCTTCTGGCGCAATGGCAATGGTGGCAAACTAGCACGCAAGAGGACCATGTTCGATTCCAGCTTGAGGCAAATAGATAAAAAGGTAATTTCCTTGGATAAAAAGGTATAAAATATTATAAAATATGTCTGAGATAAAAAAGTGTCTGAGATAAAATTGTCAATTCTGAAAAAGAAAAAGTGTGAAATTTTTAATTTTGTAGCATACGAAATTGTAGTTATATTCACAACGATTTTACAACAATAATGTCTGAAAGACAACGACATTACAACAATAATGTTACGTTTATAGCCAGGCAAAAACCTCTTTTTTACGGTTTAGCAAACGTTTTTTAAACGTTTTTACAACCATTTTCCTAACAATATTGTCATATAACCATGGTTGGATTTCGGTTATATAACCGTTTTACAACTCGTTTGTGCTACTTGGGTAGGGCCTTATGTACGTTAAATATTAAGACTGTTGACTTTGCAAAGGAAAAGTAAATAACAGTGAATTTGTAAAATTTCAATTTGTTCGTGTGTAGCCCCTCTTAGGTTTCCAAATATGAAAATTCTGCTAAGGGTTTTTAGAAAATTACATATAAAATATGTCTACGAATTTTCATTCGAATAACTGTATCCAAACCGGAAATATAGCCAAGTAAGTATTTAGTAAGGGCCTTTCACAATGCAAGGGAAGCCTCTTAAGCTATGTTCACTGCATATCTTTTAACTTGATGAAACAATGAACATGGAATTTGGTGGAAATGCATAGAATGGTAATAGTGTTTGCTACAATAAATTTTGAAGTTAGTAAATCCAAGTTAACAGGGTGTCCCTGAATAGCTGCAAAAGTATACTTGTTCAATACTCATAGGAAAGCTTGCGTTGGCTCTTATGACAGGGAACACAATGGAATCATTTTATATAAGGTTGCTTTTCCTTGATTAAAAAACCGTAACAGTAGATTTACAGCTAATAATTCAGTTCATATATAAAGCCAAGCCATCCTTACGTTTGCCTGAGTTTCTTTTTGGTCAAAGGCCATCAGAAATCTTAAATCGAAAAATGTCCTTAGATTTGCCTTGGAGTACCTACTTTTATACAAACTGGGTAAATAGTAAATATATTTTTGGATTGGTCTAATTAAAGGTGGCGCTAGCCTTTCATTCTGGAACGCGTTTATTTAGACCAATCCAAAAATACATTTACAGGAAGCATTTCATTAATGTTGTGCACAATACTTATTTATTGCTTATAAAATATATGTACAAAAAATATTCCCTATGCATTAAAATTCTAAAAAACCCTCGTATTGCGGGCGCAGCCCTCTGTACGCCGGTATTTTTTTATGATACTTCAACCTTTTCACCTTTTTTTCATCAAAACGCTCATCTTCTTCTTCTGATTACCACGCACCCGCCAAAGTCCACCTCTCAAGGTAGGCAGCTTTTCCCAGCAGCCGTGGGAAAAGTGGTCACTGGCCATCATCAATGTTTTTCATATTGGAGCTGTTGCATCGAAAGTACGTTTACACACATAAATACCAATTTTTGAATTTCACAAATATTATTTGAAATTAATCAATGAATAAGAAAATCTAAAAAGGAAAAGCAAATAACCGCGAAATACACTAGGCATGCAACTTTTTTTCGGGACCAAAATATTATCTATGGTGACTTGATTTTGTAGCTTCGATGACATTTCTCATACGAATTTTATATTGAAAATTAAATGTAAACTAAATCATGCACATGCGCAGCTTAATGCTGCAACTTCATAGTAGGGGCGTCGGAAAAATGGGGGCAATGAATACGAAATTTCAAAATTAATAGATGCTTAAAATTAGTTGGTCAGCAACGTTCCTGTTGCATAGGCATAGCTGTATACCAACAGCATCCAAATTTACACTATTGCAAAAAGTACATTTAAATGGGATTGCAAAGCGTTCGTTTCGTGGTATTAATTCGATTAAATACAACATTTTAAATAGTGTGTATTCCAGTGCATTGCGGTTGAACACTCAAACCAATCAAAAAGCCAAAAAGTATTCAACCATACCAGCCCCAAACACTAAATTTCCTACGCCACTGCTAGCTATAAAAAAATCAAATTATCCCCTTTATTTTCAGATATTTCGTTTCGTTTTCGTATTTTTTAGGGCTAATTTTCTTTAAGAATTGTGCACGCATGCACCCTATACCCGTCACTATGCGAAAGGGTATATTAACTTTGTCATGAAGTTTGCAACGCACAGAAGGAAGCGCCTTGTTTGTCTGTTTCTATGCAAGTTAGTCCCTCAGTTTGAAGCTATATATCGGGCTGACATTTTGTATACAAGTTTCCTTCTAGTGTACGCTATGTATATGTCGTAACGTACGGTATCAACGCCATCTAGATATATCATAGCCGCAACTCAGCTGGACAATGCCGTCATAGTTTAGCTCTTAAATTTTTTATTTACACGAACAAACAACAAAAACAAGTAGTGACGTAATAAAAAGCAAAAACAAAACAGTGCAACATTGGCGAACATAACCTAAAACTATAAGCTGATTTTGACGTCTAAGATTCTACATTGCGGCCTTAATATCTAGACGGCGTTGACGGTATTCCATGTTCTCAGTAGAAAACGGGCCCCCAACCCAAAAGGAGTCCAAAGCCGGATATATAACGATTTTTTAGAGTTTTTTTTTATAGAGGTTTTATTGATAAATCGATCGTAAATGTATACATAAATAGTTGAATATAAAACAAAGGTATGGCATGGCCATAAGCCCTCTGCTCGAACAGATTGACATTACACTCAAAAAATTGGGCTATCTAAAATTAAGAAACTCTTTTCTCATTTGAAAAATTCCCGAATTTAGACAAAAGGTGTGTTTTTTTGGTTATCCCGTGCAGGTTTGGGTAACGAAACTCCATATAAAAAAAATGACAGCTGACGCACCTGTCATTTTTTTTATATGAAGTTTCGTTACCCAAACCTGCACGGGATAACCAAAAAAACACACCTAAAATTTCTCCAAATGTGGAAATTTCTTCTTGAATCGATCCTATTTTCAAGACCTTCTTTTGAGAAATAGGAAGTAGATTCAAGCCTAAGCCATTATTATCAATTCAAGCAAACAAATGATTGATAATAAGTTTTGTTTGACATTTTCCATGTAAAGCACGTGGAAAAGCTTTATTTTAGCTTTAGAGGGGTTTCACACTGTGGACAGGATTTACTAAAACCTTTAAATTAATCGAGTCGAAACCCGCCTACTAGATTAAATCGTATGTCATTAAACTCAAAATGCTTCGTAGAATGTACTTGCATAATTCAAATTGCAGTACAATATGGTAGAAATGTTAACTAAATCTAGGATTTAGTAAATCTTGTCGATAGTCTGAATCGCCCCTTAGCTTATATTGGAGCGTTGTAGCAGATTAGTCAGAAGTGTCTCTGGTTCAGTGGGTAGCGCGTTTGACTGGGAAGAATGGGGTTACGGGTTCGTTGTTGGTTGGATGCAGGTTTCTTTTTTTATTTTTGTTCAGATTCTCTTGTCTTTTTCATAAGAAAAGTTTGCTTGCTTTAAGGTTACTTTTCCTTAAAGCGCTGCTATTGGCATTTCACTTGGATCAATGTGGCTAATTCTCAAATGAAGAGAAATATTTCTTGGCTGTTTTTTATTTTTTTTTTTTTTTTTTATTTGAGTCATATTTTCTTTTCTTTAGCAGGCGATTTGGTTCAGTGTAAAGACTAATTAAGTTACATTTAGTTTAGTTGTTATATTAATATTTCATATTTTGCTTCACTAATTTATTAATTTATTATTATAGTTCTATTATTATTACTATTTTAAAATTAATCATTCATTATTGAGTGAATTCATTAAGATGAATTGAATACTGGGTGATGAAGTTCACACAACTCCAGATTCTGCATGTTCATCTACGCAGCATTCACCATCATTTTTTGTTTAGTTGTTTATTTAGTATTATTTGCTTCGTTAATAATTCATTGTCGATATGATAGCGCCTGTGGTGCAGAAATGGTAATGTTGGTTCCAATGTGACCCATTCAAGATGTTCTTCACTTTTGCCTCCGTAAGTGTATTTTTGGTAAAGCATGCTCGCCTAATCTCCTTAAATACCGATTCCAAGAAGTGCAAAATATCCTCTCTAACCATCATTACATATGTTACACAATATGGGTAAATCGTCTGGATGTGGTATGTGATTTAACGGCAGCAGTTCTCCACGTGCTTGAAGGATTAGGGATATTTATTTGGCTGAATTTTCATTCATGAAATATGATGTGTTGGCTTTCAAGTCGTGATTTAGTTGTGGATAGATTACTCTATGTTGTGACGATATCATCTTACTTAGCCTATTAACTTATGTAGTGCATACGCCGATTCGGATGTCCCATTCCAGTTGAGTTGCATCTCATGTTCGTTAGCCAGCTCTTGTAAGTCGCTCATAAGTGTCTTCTTTGAAGCTACTATTTCCATCAGTACTTTTTTCGGTAGTCGTTCGTTTTCCATATCCGAAACTTTAAACTAATAATTCACATGCGCATTCAATGAAAAATAGTGGATCCAGCCCCGTTTCTCGTATAAGCATGTAATTCGGTGTCATAATTGGCAGATGGAAAACCCTTTTCAAGTAGAATCGCTGAAGCTTCTCGACTTCCTCGTATTGTTGTCCTCCCCACACTTGAGCTGCATACAATAAGCTGACCAGACGTACAGCATTTTGCTGTATAGTACAGCATTTTCCCCTGTCGTACAGCATTGAGAAATATACAGCAAAATGTACAGCATTCCCCAAGCCAAACAATGAAAGATTGAAAATGTAAAGATTGACCCCTAACCCTGTATGATCAATATTTAGCGAGATCATCGCACTTTTATGTTTTTTCATTTTCGATAACTTGGTGATAATTGGCACCCTTGTAGAGCTACTAGACTTGAATCCAAGTTTCTATGTCCCATCTATCCGTGTTCGGAAGTTACAGCTGCCCAAATCACACTTTTGTGTTTTCTAATGGAAAATTGCCCATAACTTAAATTCTTAAAATATGGCAGACTTGTAGAGCACCGCACTGTCCATATTTTTTTTAACATATTAAGGCTCTAACTTCCAAGGTTCAAAATTTACAGCTATTGATAGGTGCGATTTTAATTTATTTTTCTTATAACAAAATGATGGAAAAATCAGCCAGCATACTCCATCCGATACTCCTATCAACCTCTATAGGAAAATGGATACTAAAGAAAGGACTCTATAAGAAGTTTTTTAGATAATTTGTTGGAAGAAGAATTATCTTGTTCTTCTTTTTGACACTAGCGAAACTCCCTTGCCATCCGCCATAGGGACTGTCGCTTCAAGGTTTTGAAATTGTTTGAATTCTGGTTGTTTAGCTGAGATTCCGGAGGAATAGGTTTGGCACAGCGAGGCAAATATTCTACGTCGAATAACATGGCACTAGAGATCAGAGATGTAGATTGTCCATAATCCCCACATTAATATAGGTAAACCTACTTAAAAGTTGGAATAGAGTGATAGAATGATACGCGGGAGCTTAATCCCGTCAGACGACAAGGCATCTTAGCAAGAATCGTGAAGTTTATAGAATCGGCTAAAGCTTTTTAAGTACGCAGAATGCGCTCTACACCTTGAAAGTTCGATACTGGAAAGTTGTGGGGTGAACTTTAAATTGAAGTTTTGGATTCAATACCGACCGAAAATGAAAGGAAACTTTCCTGCGCTGGATATTAATGTGGTAAAAATAGGCCTCAGTGATCTGTTCTTGTGGCTGTCGCACTATCTGAAAAACAACGCTTGAAGTAATCTAAATCTCATGTACGCCAGTATACGCTAGGACTTGTCTAGGCAGTAACAATTATGCAATTGATAATACTGTAAAAAGGGTTAATTCCAAAATTCCCCTGTGGATGGCATTTTGGTAGATATTGTTACAAAACCCCAATTACCCAATTAATAGCATTTATTATAATTAGTATAAAAAATATGTGACCAGGGGGGTCAATGCCCGTTTATTTACGCCACTGAGGAGAGCATTGAGAACTTTAGGGCTCCCTGTTTAGTATTAACAGAACCTTCCTTCATCAAATACAGAACCTTCCTTCATCACATATTTCCGAGAATATCGGCTGCGTTTCCTTCTCAATTCTGTTTACGAAGATATCATTTACGAACGGAAGACGAATGAGATAATTTTATTTATTTATTTATTTAATGGTTTAACGGACATTTTGTCCTTTTACATTTTTGTACAATGGCATGCATCATGGTGGTAGCCTCGTATTTATCCAATTCGGCGTGAAACCCACATTCCGCAAGTATGTGTACAGCATTGGGTCTTCGGAAGTCTGGTCACCTTAGCATACAACAGTATTGATTTTGACACCGCTTCGAATATGTTACCTATACTTAGCCGTGTGACATACATATATATGTCCTGGTTATTAAAACAATTCTGCCATACTGAGTTAATTGCCCATTTCGCCTCCTTAGATGTTTTTCCATCGATAAGTTGCTTGAAATAAGTACGCCGAGGTATTTTTAGGTTTCGACCACATTTTGAGCAAGTATGTGACGTTTCTTAAAACCAATCATTTTCGATTTCTCCACTGTGTGCAATATAATTCGAGGTTCTCAATCATTTTTTGTAGATCGCGCGGTGATTCGGAGAATAGCACAATATCGTCTGCGTTTAGTAGCCCCTGCAGTGCAATGTCGAATGCAGTGGCGATCCTAGGTATGGGTTTTTGGGGTTCAAACCCCCTCCGAAATGAATTGATGCTACAATGATGATTATTTTCTTAAAATAAGAGAATCAGTACTACCTGACGGTGTTTTGACACATTGAAGGCACATAGGGCTGCAAAAGTGACTGAAAACTGTCTCCTTACGTAGTGGGTTGAGGCGTTTTGGAAGCTTTGTTCATGTAGATTGAAATTTAGGTTGTTTCATATGCAAAATCACCTGTAACTGGTTGTTTGGGGCAGTTGCCGTAATCGCGTGCGACTTTTACCGTTTTGGTTACTTGTCATACAGCTAGAGCTCACCAGCTCGTGTAATTACAAAATAGGGACATCTGCGACTGACTTAGTTTTTTTTTTGGAAGGTGTAAAGTGAAAGTGTTTGGTTCTTATCGCTGAAGTAATCTAATCGACCACAGGCACGATGTTAACCTTGCCTCAACCTTGGAATATAATTCGACCTGTGCTGTGTTTTGCAAACTGTCATCCATTGTGTTTTGTAAAAGCCGTATCTGAACTATTGTGTTCCATAACCTCACCAAATATATCTCTGCAATAGTTTGTATTTTTCTGGGGTATTACATTTTCTCGAATGTAAAATTTGAATACGGGGTGGGCCAATTACAAGTTCGTTTTTAAAAATGCAATAAAATGAACAAAATTAATTTTTTTCTATGTCTTATGGCTTTATTAGAAAGTAAGTAAGCTCCCATTAATTATGGAATGCAACTTCATTCAAGTAGCTGCCCCGGCTGGCGTCGCAGAAGCGCATTCTGTCACACCAATTTTCCAAGACCCTGTTGATAGTTTCGGGCTGTAGCTCACGGATTGCTTGGATGAAATTGGCCTTAAGTACTTGAATCGTTTCTGGATTGTTGGCATAATATCGGTCCTTCACGGTTCCCCATAAAAAAAAAGTCCAAAGGGGTCAAATCGCAGCTCCGAGGCGGCCAATTGACATCGCCCATTGGCGTATTGCAGTGCAATCTGCACCACGCCAAAAGAGCCGTGGCAGCATGATGGGAACGTCAAAGGACTGAGCGTAAGTAATACGAATCTGGTGTATGACAGGGGCTCTACTCGCCCCAGAGCCTGTGTTGTAGTTAGCCAACGTATTAATTACCTCTGTCTTTCAGAATTTTTACCAACAGTGACCTAGTCGTCATAGAGATCAGCACTACCAGCGAGGGCAACCACAACCTGGTCGTGGCGTCCGCCTACCTACCTGGCGACACGGACATTCCTTCGGGAGAAATTCAGAGATTGGCCTTCCACTGCAGGACCAACGGTAAAAGCCTGTTGCTAGGCTGTGACGCCAACGCCCACCATACACTCTGGGGTAGCACGGACACTGACAGAAGAGGTGAGTACTTACTTGAACTAATTACTTCACTTGACCTATGTATTCTCAACCGAGGATGTCAGCCTACATTTGTAACCAGAGTAAGGCAAGAAGTACTTGACCTTACTCTGTGTAATAACTCAATAGTGGAACGAATTCGTTCCTGGCATGTGTCGGATGAGCCCTCCTTGTCTGATCACATGCACATACGCTTTCACTTAAGCTTTGCGGTTGCTGCAGGAATCGAGCGAAGAGTTCCTCAAAATACCAACTGGTCGGGATATACCGAGTCGTTGAGGGAGCATCTGCAGCAAATCGACAAAAGGGTCACACGGTGGTTGAGTCTAGAAAGACTGGTGGACGAGACCACCAGGGCAATTCTGTCCTCCTATGAAGAAAACTGCCCCGTGCGGGTCTTCAAAGAAAATAAGTGTGTTCCGTGGTGGAATCATGAGGTAGCTTGTCTCAGGAAAAAAAGTGAGGAAGCTGTTCAACAGGGCCAAGCGCAACGGGGACTGGGCTCTGTATAGATTCACCCTCACGGAATACAACAAAAAGATTAGGGACGCTAAAAGGCAAAGTTGGGCAAACTTTTGCGACAGCGTCAACAATACCACCAAAGCAGCTAGACTGCACAAAATTATGGCAAAAAATGGTTGCAGCACTATTAGCACTTTGAAGGGTGCAAATGGGGACATAACGAGGGATGCCGAAAGCACAGGCATGCTGCTTTTAGCAACCCAATAGGGCAAACAGATCTGCCTGGGCAGCAGCAAAAGATATCTTCACGTATGGCAGGGTTAGGTGGGCAATTGGGACATTCGATCCATTTAAGTCGCCCAGCATGGATGGAATCTTTCCGGCGCTCCTACAAAGAGGCCAAAGCGAGCTGATACCATTCATGGTTAGTATCTACAGAAGTAGTTATGCTTTGGGATATATTCCGACAGCCTGGAGATCAGTTAGGGTAGTCTTCATCCCCAAGGTGGGTAAAAGACCGGCGGACGATCCTAAGTCGTACCGCCCCATCAGCCTTACATCCTTTCTCATGAAAGCTATGGAAAAAATACTGGACTCTCACATCAGAGGCACACTTCTTAAGACACGGCCGCTGCACCCAAAACAATACGCCTACCAACCGGGTAAATCCACGGAATCGGCACTTCAGAGCTTGGTAGAAGAGATCGAGGTAGCCATGTCCAATAAGGAAACAGCACTATGTGCATTCCTTGACATAGAAGGCGCCTTCGATAACACCTCCTTCAAATCCATAGAAATGGCACTACGAGCCAAAGGAGCCGACAATACGATCATTACCTGGGTGCAGCGTATGCTTTCGTCAAGAATTATTTTTACCAGTATAGGCAATACTACCCTTTCTGCTTTAGCCACTCGTGGCTGCCCCCAAGGAGGGGTACTATCCCCCCTCCTGTGGTGTCTGGTAGTTGATAGATTGATGTGGAGACTTAGCTCAGCTAGGTTCTCCACACAGGGGTATGCGGATGACCTGGTTATCACGGTTAAAGGCAAATTCGAGGAGGTCCTACCGGATGTCCTGCAGAGTGTTCTGCATATAGTCCAGGAGTGGTGCACAGCAAACGGGCTGCGCGTCAATCCAACAAAGGCCGCCGTGATACCATTCAGTAAGAAAGGGAATCTCCAAATACTGGATTGTCCCTCCATGTATAATGCACGGCTAACAATGCCGGAAACTGTCAAGTACTTGGGGGTCACACTTGACAAGAAACTGCTATGGAAAAAACATCTTAGTCTGGTAGCAGAGAAAGCAGTTAAGGCCTTGTGGATCAGCAGAAGCTATGCGGGGAAGGCATGGGGTATTAAGCCTTACATAGTTCTGTGGATCTACAAGACAATTGTTAGACCTATTGTGGAATATGGGGCGGTCGTGTGGTGGAGAAGAGCAACCACCATAGACGGAAGACGGTGTCTCGAGAAAGTTCAGAGGCTGGCCTGTCTTGCTGTCCTTGGGGCCTTCTTTTCGAGCCCCACTGCCGCCCTGGCCACCTCTCCACATACACATCGAGGCAGTGGCAAGATTAGCTGTCATTAGGCTCGTAGCATGTGATGCGACGTCTCCACTGAACTCAGTTCAACAAGGATGGTTAAGTAGCAACAGATTGCTGGATATGCCATCAGACCATCTGGTCAAAACTCTCCGTTTTGACCCTTCTTATAATGCAGAGATATGGGAAAGGGTGGACTGGACTGACAGATTCAGATCACTCCACCCTAGCACCATCAAATTTTACACGGACGGCTCCAAGACCGACATAGGATCTGGAGCTGGAATTACTGGCCCGAACACTAATATCTTTATTCCTATGGGAATACATCCGACCGTGTTTCAGGCGGAAGTGCACGCAATCGAAGTGTGTGCAAGATTATGCCTTGACAAAGGTTACACCAACAGGAAAATAGCAATATTCACTGACAGCCAAGCAGCAATAAAAGCGCTGACGAGCTGTACTGTCACATCTAAGCTCGTGTGGGTTTGTCAGGAAATCCTCCAACAGCACGGTTAAAAATTCTGGTGTATTTTTTATACCAACTGATGGTATAAAGCTCATTCATACATTTTTTAGTATAAATTTTAATAAACAGCGATGTATAAATTTTGTTTATATTAATTTTTAAAAAATTTATCCGAAGCTTGTATTAAAATATTGAATTCGAGATGTTCGTATAAAAATTATACGAAGCTGTTACAAAATTAATCCAAAAATACTATTGAAAATTATGCAGCATTTATTTGAATATTTTATCAGAACGTGTTATTGATTTTATACTATAAATTACAACTTGCATACCAATTCGTTTAATAATATTGAACTGATAGAAAAATTTTATACCAAAGTGAGGTAAAGTTTATCCTAAATTGTATATTTCTGAAAAAAAAACATTGCATTCGCATTTGGAAAGGTGGACTTCGTGCGTCGCTGTGGCGCACCTGGTTGAGAGTGCATGCTAGTAATCTAGAGGTGCGGAGATCGAATCTCGGCGTGGTCAAAAATTTCTGTATGTGCGGATAGGAAATATACGAGTATAGTGCCTGCAACAGTATGTCCCAGAAGGAGTTTTCTGCAGGCATACATTATCCTTCAGATCTAAATGAATGTCGTTTTTTTTTTAAATTTTGAATAAAAAAATTGTATAGTTTTTATCATATATCTGGATAAATACTATTTACACCTTATTCGGATTATTTTTATATTGTTAGCTTATAAAAATATTTTATACGCAATTAGCATGAACTGTATAGCTTCAACTGATAACTTCGATTAATAAAGAAGCTTGGTATAATTTTTATACAGATAAGTCTATGGAACTATATGTATACCAAAATTTATAAAGTTTATACCATTTTTTTTAACCGTGAGGTGGGCAATCTCAACAATCTCACCCTTTTCTGGGTACCTGGGCACTCGGGGTTTTACGGCAATGAGAAGGCCGACGCGCTCGCAAGAAGAGCATCCACCACTCCCTTCTATGGCCCAGAACCTTACTGTGGGTTACCACTCTGTATCTGCAGAAATGTGATTGGTGAGTGGGAAAAAGCCAAAGCCACCACACACTGGGAAGCTCTTCCAGGGCTTAGGCAGTCAAAACTCTTTGTCGCCAACTACTCACCCAATCGTACCCTTGGTCTGATGAAATTGAGCAGAAACAGGGTTAGGATCATATGCGGGCTCCTTACGGGGCATTGCCGTTTAAACGGTCATTTAAAGCGCTTGCGCATTGTTACCGACGCCAGCTGTCGCTTCTGTGAGGCTGACGACGAAACTGCTTCTCACATCCTGTGTGAATGTGAGAGGCTAGCTAGGCGCCGATTGGAGTGTTTCGGTATCGCTTTTCCCTTGGAAGAGGATATCGCCACTATCAATATGGCCCAGCTGCATCGATTTATCGAAGGCAGTCGATTAGATGAGTTCATCTAATCCATAGTAGGGGAAATGGTACAATATACCACCGGTCGCAGTGCCTAGGGCAACTCTTGTTGCCTGTGCCCTCAATAAATCTAATCTAATCTAATCGTGATATTATTTTTGGAGGTTCGTCGATCTAGATTGGTCTTGTATTGGAGAGCGAGTTCTTTCTTTCCACACAATTTTTGGCAATAACTGCAGCGGACTTTGATAGATACTTGATTAATTTATTGTTGTAAAGACTTTTATTGCTCTACCAGATAAAATGCAAGTCATCCGCATAGTGACAAAACATTCTGCAGCTACTATTTTTGTGTATGGAAGTTGAATGCCGGAAAGCTGCACCTTTACAATTGGCATAAACGTGCAATCAATTTCAAGTAAATCGTCTCCCAAGCTTGATAAATTGGGATTTGTGTGGATATCACTTTTTTTCTGGGTTTTGATCACAATGATATTGATATTAAAGAGACGTTGAACCTTTAAACTATGGCTAGGAGGAGTGCCCTCTAGAAGGTTCTTGCGTAAAATTGAGACATTGTGATCCAGTTTCTTGAGCGTCTGAATCTTGAAGGGAAGGGAAAATCAAGGACGATATGTTAAAAATATTGACAAAAGGATATTTAACGAAAGATCGTTCAATAAAGTCTAAATCAGAAAGTTTTTTTTTTTTGTTTCAACAAACAGTCCATTCAATTCGCCTTGAGCATGGATACGTCAACGAGTGGTGGTAGCTTTGGCCAGTATCGTGAAAACTCTATATGTGAGTTATCTGTTGTGATCCTCAGATCTAGGTTCTAGGATTAATGACTGTTACGAGACAGGCATGTAGATACTATGCGGTAGAAATTATTATCATAAAAGAAAGTTAAGTTTCATTCAATATCAAAATATCGGCCGCGCCCGAAATTAGCCTCGGTCTCGTTGTTTTTTATTTTTAATTTTTTCAAATTTCAATCAAAAAAGATGAGGAGAAAAAAACTTAATAAATTCTCCAAACAGTTCACCCTTTACATCAATATCGAACTTGGCACACAACATTAAACATTTCTGTTGTAACTGTAACGAAACCCCCGCAATATGATGTGTGCACTAGAACTTCTGTTCTAGTGTCCTACTTACTATTGGCAAATATAGTTTGTCTACACAGAAACGCCTCTAACAAAAAGAAAACCGTACACTCAGGCATTCTCGTAAATACTTGGCAATGAATCTTTTGTTTGCTGCTTTTTGAATGGCGGAATGGGGCACTTGATGCAGAATTGTGTGTAAGTTCTACTCTACACACTATTAGATACCACCATATTGCAAAATGTGTGATGCAGCCAAATGCATAAACGCATGAACCGAATTTATATTTGATGCTAAAAGGCCCGACAATGAGCACAAACATTGCAATTTATGCCGGGTGTATAGGGCGTACGACGACATTGCACATTCACACTGATTTTATTTTTATCGCTCTACCAAACCGATATACCGAAACGATTCCCCGATTCCCACATCTTGTTCCGGGACGTAAATTTTAGATAAATGCAACGCCTGCCTATAAATGTTTGATTTGTGCATAGCATATAGAATGGACACTTGAAAATTATAGCTCAATGACAATTTTCACTTTATAAATTTATTGATGGGGAAAATTTGATGTTTGCATATGGGAGGCTTAAAATTTAAAAGATGTGGTACAGAATTGATCTGTAATCAATCTTTGCGTATATTCGTTCATAGCGAAATTAAAGAAATTACGAGCTAGAATAATAATTAAAAAATAAATAGCAGGCGCGACAATCCAACATTGACTAAGGCCGCAGGATGTGTTAGTGACATCCTATTTCCAAGATCTTATCTACTTTTTGTTGAGGTAATGAGATCAGCATCACGCTCAGCAGTGTTATTTATCCCCATGAATGGATACTCGTTTAACATCTGAGTGAGATCATAGTCCGTCACAAGCTTGTGGGTTCGAAAAACACCATGCCTCACGGTGAGATTCGAACTCATGACTCTGTGAACGGAAGGTGCGCGCATTAACCGCTAGTCCAGCCAGACTACAAAAAAATAATAATTAAATGTCAAAAATTAGTTAATTTGGAAACAACGTTGTTGGAAAATACACACTATGTACTTAATTATTGGATGTTCAATTTTCAAAAGATTCCAAATTTATTTCTTATTATTTAATTATTTAGCCAGTATGTATTATTTTTTCCCTATCCTAAAAACACGCATTGTGATAATTAGAGCCCGGATTTTCGTGCAGTAAAAAATTTAAAAACGTGCAGTAAAATTCCCGAAACGTGCAAAACTGTGCAATATAAATGCCCGAGTATGCATTTTTCGTGAAATATCAAAAAAGTCATTCTTTTAGTAGGTTAGGCTTCGGGGCAGTGGGCGCAGGAAAAGCGTTGAAAACAATTAAGACTTGCTCTAAAACGTAAAATAATTTTTTTTAAAATCTGGGATACTTTCAATATTTTAACCGAACATAAACATCTCCGGATAAAATGCTGCCCAGATTAGCTCTTTTAAATATGGCAAAACCTTTGGGCTTATCTAATTTGTGAATCCATCGTCTTCAAAGACTACTGCCTTGGTTACACAGTGCGAGCTATCGTGCGAGTTGGCCTAGACAGCTACTGCAGAGCAGCTACTTGCACCATGTGACCGCATCATACGAGTTACTGTCGTGTGCGATTCGGTCAGTAGCTCGCATCCGAGTTACTACAACATTTTTTGTTTTGACTCAGCCACTCGCCCCCAGTCAGCGTCAGCTGGTATCGCATACTACGATTCGGACATTCGAAATTGCACCGATTGCGAAATAACAATTGCTCGAAATTAACCGCCGGGTGCATTCGTCCGTAAATTTTGTCGTTGACAGTGTGAGCTTATTGTGCAACAATGGATGGATGGACACCGGAGCAGAATTTGAAATTTGTCGATTTATACAAGGACCAAACAAACCTGTGGAATTGTTTGGATCCGAGCTATAAAAACCGAGATTTGCGTAAAATGTCTCTGGAATTTATTCGTGTAGAAATGGCATTAAAAGACATAAGTGAAGTAACTAAGAAAATTACAAATTTACGTTCCACATATAACCAGGAGCAGTAGCTCTCTACTCTGCCAACAGCTCGCACTTGTGTGACCGGGCGATGCAAGTCGAGCTACTTTCATGCGAGTACACAGGTGCAGTAGCTGTCCACTGTCAGGTCAGCAACTCGTACTGTGTAACCAGCCCATACTAGACACTAGATTAACATGCACTCTAAAAACAACAACTGCAAAATTGTATGAAAATCAACTGGTATTTTATGAAATTTCCATAAAGTGCGTAACTTTGTTTGTTTTATTGTTTTTAACATGTGTTTTCCTTCTCAATACTTTTATTACCTTCTCTGTCTATCGAAACAATCTGCACATTGCATAATTTCTGGGAATTTTTTTTATGAAACATGCTTAAAAATGCAAATGTTGGCTTTCATGCAAAACCCTTAAAACGTGCAATTTCGTGCAATATACCCTGAAAAGTGCAATTTCGTACATTAACGTGCAATTGTACGAGAATCCGGGCTCTGATAATGATCTGAACATTTTCTTCGAATGATCAAAGGTCACCCACATTTTGGTTTATCTCTAGTCTAGATTGACATGTCTTTCTTTTAAACCAACACACAATTTTCATACATTTAAAACAATTTATTTTATTTTTAATTAACCAAGATACAAACTGGTTAGAACTGGATGTAATTGGGAATTGGGATGAATTGATTTGTGCCGAAAAGTTCAAATAATTTGGATGCGTATTAGTGTAGTAATTAAGAGGTATCCTAACAAAATACATAGCATTTATTTAAATAAAATAGCAGATATGTGGGAACGTATATTGAGTATACATATGTACATACATACAGTGGTGGAAATTGGAATAGGTTCACATTGAAGGGCTCCTAATAAACGCATTTATTTCCGTTACCTAGCAAACAAACACAAGTCAAACCACCTTAAAGTTAACATTCCACAACTCTGCCCAGCGCCCGCTCTAGCACTTACGCCGCCCCGGGCAAGAGGACAAATTGCCGCCCCTTAGGTACTATTCAAGGCATATTAAACGTAGATTGTATGAGGAATTCAAAGATGTTGCTGTAAAGCTTCTGTAATACTTGCTCTTAATATGAAGCTAAAAAATATACGTACTCCATTAATACTTTTTTATTGTTTTTATTGGACGGCTTAACACACAGGGGTAATCCTGTTAGCAAATATGTAATCAATCACTTACAAATTAACACACACATGCAATATTCTCCTATAGCAGATAATCGGTAGTGTTGTTTTATCCTAATAGTATGACATTAAATTGTCATCCGATAAATTGTTTATCGTATTTTTGTAGGAGTAAGGGCTTCGTAATTTTTGGAAGAGTTGAGAGTGATAGAGTACTTTGAAATACCAAAATGGAAACCAACTATGTATCTTCAATTGAATGGTTTGAAGTCTTGAATTATTGTCAGTTTCTAAAGCCGCTAAAAAAATCTCTACACATAAACTGAGTACATTTTATTGATAAATATGTGGATTGAAACAAACTGTAAACTGTAAAATCTTCTCACTGCAAACGAATGATTGTCAGTTTTTCTATTGCCACTATTGGTAAAACCACATGAGAGAAGATTAATTGCATAACAGATTTTATAGAAATGTGTTAAATATTTCTATATAAGCAACTCCAACTGACGAGCAATGCTCAGATAAGTCGAGTGGTTAAGACATAGGACGGGCGATACGGTGGGCATAGGTTCAATGTTAGCTGCGCGCTACTTTTTTCATCAGATATTAATTATTAAGATTAATACTTAATCTCTTCACAGTGGTTATCGGAGGCAATGCACGAGGCACGAAAGTACTGATGATATAAGATATAAAATACAAGGTTCTATTGGTTTGGAAAAAACGGCGGCAAATGTCACTTTTCTGTTTTCATATCATGAAATCTGCTTCTAATACTATTGGAAGAGGATATTCTACGAAGTAATATAGAAGTATAATTGTTAGTTGTTAGTTTTTTGAAAGACAACACAAATATTGATGGTGACAGTAGGACTCGAACCAACGCCCTAATAACTCAGAAAATATAATCTTAATTCACTGAAAAGGCCCAGAAAGTATGCACTAGAAAACTGTTCCGCTTTCGTCCAGACTCCTAAGCGAAATTCGCCACAGTTCAGCAAGGCTTGATATAGAGTTTATTTGGAGTTCCAAAAATTGAGGTTAGTATTGAATTCCCCGAGCGACATTTTTTTCACCACCGTCAAACAATAAGCAGAGGGCACACGGAAGCTTGGAGGCTTTCACAGCGACGTAAGAAATTGAAAATTAATGCAAAATTATTTTGTTCACTAAAAGACTCAACACATTTTGTAAAAGACTGCTTGGGAAAATTTTGGAAATTTGCAATGCTGCTCGTTTTCATTACTAATCTTTTGGAGTAGTTTTTGATAACATCTTTATACACTGCGCAGCAGATAAACTTCAATTAGTCGGATCTCTTCGCAAACTGATTTCTTCAGTGGTTTTTCATAAATGCGTCATCTTGATAATTTTTATAGAGAATTGGGTAGCTAGCTAGTTAAATCAGGAGAACCTAGCAATATCTCGATATTAGCATGTCTAGAAAAATATAAGGGAAGATTGGTTGCAGCTCTGACAATGTGTACTGTGGTTCCATCCCTCAACTTGCTGAAATCTAAACCAATCTGTTCAAAATTTGTCATCTCAGTGCTAGATAGATCAATGCTATTGGAATCAACTGACCCGCGAAAAGATCAAGCAAATTAAAGTCGAGTTGCTGCAAAAGGTGTTTGGTAATAGTCTAGGTAGTGTGGCTGGTGTAGCGGTTAGTGCGCGCACCTTCGGTGCACAGGGTCATGAGTTCGAATCTCACCGTGGATCATGGTGTTTTTCGAACTCACGAGCTTGTGACGGACTATGATCTCACTCAGATGTTAAACGAGTACCCATTTATGGGGATAAATAACACTGCTGAGCGTGATGCTGATCTCATTACCTCAACAAAAAAGCAGATAAGATCTTGGAAATAGGATGTCACTAACACATCCTGCGGCCTTAGTCCAATGCTGAATTGTCGCGCCTGTTATTTATTTTTTATTTAATTATCTAAAATGACTGAAAAGTGATGAAAATGTTGTTTCGGGCATACAATTTCTCACAGTAGAGGTTGATTTTTTCCCTTTTATGTAGTGAGTGTTATGCGATGTGGCTTCTTATTTCTCATTTCATATGCTGTCCCACTTTGCTTTTCGGAAGTAAGACGCGTGCTAGAGGCAAGGACGTACAATTTTGGCAATTTTTCCTGAGCCTTTTATGATTCCGAATGCAGTACTCCGTATCAATTGTGGGTCATTAAAACCTTGCAAAGACTTTTTTTCTTTAAAACACAACTTTCCTTTTTATGTATTTTATCTTTAGTTTTTATGGTTTTTATTCCACTAAATCGAAGTTGATATTAATATTTTCTTTTCGGCCTTTTCAACTTTTTTCTTATACGAGTACCTACTAGCCAAAAAGCCGCCCCCAAAATTTGGCGCCCCGGGCGACCGCCCGGCTCGCCCCCCCCCCCTAGAGCGGACGCTGACTCTGTCATAACGGTATGTATTTGCCATATGCCAATGGACAACAGAGTGGAATAACATTTTTTTTTTGCAGCGACGAAAAAAGTTTAATTTGGATGTTCCTGATGGGTGTCAGTATTATAGACCTGATTTACGCAAGGAGAAGCAGATTGTAATGAGCCGTCATTCCGGTGGCGGTAGCCTGATGCGTTTTTAAATGGTCGAATAAATTCTGAACGATACATCGATCTGCTGGAAAATGTGATGGTTAAAAATAACAGGCGCGACAATCCAGCATTGGATTAAGGCCGCAGGATGTGTTAGTGACATCCTATTTTCAAGATCTTTCTTCTATGCCGCAGAAAATATTATTGGACCAAATTTCATTTTCCAGCAAGACAAGGCGGCCATTCACATTGCCAGGGTGGTTAAGGAATGGTTTCAAAGAAAGGGAGTACCGATTTTGCCCTGACCTCAACCCATTTGAGAATCTATGCGGGTACTAGTCAAAAGTGTTTATGCAAATGGGCGTCAGTTTTCTGATGTTATAGAATCGCAAAAGGCGATCTTATCCGAATGGCGAAAAATGGATCCAGATATCATAGAAAATCTAGTTCACTCGATGCCTAATCGAATTCACGAATTGATTCAGAAACGAGGTGATTCAATCAGTTACTAAAAGGAAGGTTTCATCCTAATGTCACTATGAGCACATGTATTTTATTTAGTGAACCTACTCTAGTTTAACCCCTAGAATTAGTGTTTTTTGCAAATCATTCATAATTCGACTATTAATTGTAAGTTTAATAACGATTAACAATAAACTTATTGAATACTAGTGTTTCACAACCAATGACTTTTTTATTCATGGTTTCAATTTCCGTAGAATAAACCTTTTTGGGTGAACCTATTCCAATTTCCACCACTGTAAGTAGACAATAGTATGAACTTGCGACTCAAAACTAGCAGCATCATCTAAACTCCTAACCTAAACGCTAGGTTACAATTCGAAATTTCCTGTCATCATGAAGAACTACCGACGGGGACATTATATCGATAGATAGTTCTGTAAAACTAACTATCCTGAACTGAACTCACAAACTGTCACAACTATTGAAATTTTATATACTGTTCTAAAAAAATCCATTGAAAACTCCACCGTTCAATTTGGGAAGTTCACTTTGAGCGTGTCATTTTCCTCATTGAATGTTTGATTTTCCACTTGGACATTTTTTGCCTTTTAGAATTTTATCACGGCAATTGAATTACATCGGCGTGTATTGAAAAACTTTCAAAAAAAGACAAGATTCAATTTCGTTACGCCACGTTACAGAATTTACCAAGCAACACGTACAGAGTATACACCGAACACACATGACAAATGAGGAGCTTCTGATTTACATTATTTGCATTAGCGTAAACAAAAATGTGTTCGTTACTTTGCAAAAAGTTTGATGAACTTAATTTACTTTTCAAATCCTGAGCGACATCCGATCTGCATTTGCATTTTTTGGGGCAGTTTTTTTTTCTGATAAGATAAAGTACAGTTTTTGGAAACGGATAGACCTTAAAATACGTGTAATTGGTTTGTTTGCTGTTCCATTTAGAATATACACTGTGTTGCGTCATGCATTAATGAATAATATAAATTAATCGTAATTTTAATTTGTAACGCTTTTTTTTTAAGTATAACGTTGATTTGCAATGTGTTGACCACTATATGGCGGGACTTACTTCCTTTTAAATTTTATCGGCCCGTCCGCTAGTGGGCAGCACAATAGTCTTTCAGTTTGCTCATCTGCCGTTGGGCAGCACAGTAGTTTTTTTAGTTTGCTCTTCTGCCATTCGGCAGCATCGTCGGTTTTTGAAACATTCCATCCCTGCAATTTCTGACTTGCAGAAATTGAAGAGGAGTTTCGTTCTCTTTAATTTTGTTAGCGAGTAAAGGCAGCAGACCGAAAATCAAACACGTCTGTTCGGGATGATTGTTCAAAAGAGAAGAATGACATTTATTCAGTTTCTATAGTTGTTACATGAAATGCATGGCATTGCCAGGTTAATTCTAATACTCTCCCTGAATTGATAATTTAAAGAAAAATACATAGACAGAATTCGAATATGTTCAAAATTAATTCAAATATTCATTCATATTAATTGCTTTGTGTTTCAATAATCAATTCTAATGGGTTAATTTCAAATCTCTATTATATTACTTTATAATTAAGGCTTTATATTCAATTCATGAGTTTAATTTTATTTTAAAATTCAAAGTTGTTTTATTCAGTTTAGTCCGAAACGGTTAAAAAATAAATTTAATTTATTACTTGTAGCGGGTTTTGTGAGCACGTCGGCCGGCATATTATTTGTACCCAAATATATTAGCTTGACTATTTTGTTTTGGATGTTTTGATTTAGGAATTTGTGTTTGATATCGACATGTTTAGTTCTTGGCGAGTACGTATTGTTAGTAGCAAAGTTGATCGCACCTTGGTTGTCGCAATATAAGTTAATTGTAAAATTGTATTTCGAAAACAGTTCTTTCTCAATATTTCTTAACCATATGCACTCTTGGACAGCGGCTGTCATAGCCATAAATTCAGCTTCAGTCGTTGAAATAGCAACAGTTTTCTGTCTTTTAGTGCACCATGAGATGGCTCCATTTTGCAATGTAAAAACATACCCTGTTGTTGACCTGCGTTCGTCCTCGTCACCCGCCCAATCGGCATCGCAGTATCCTTCGATGTCAGTTGGATCTTTGGAATAAGTTATCCTTTTGTGGAGTGTGCCTTTTAGATAACGCAAGACACGCTTCGCTGCACCCCAATGAGCCTTTCCCGGGTTTCCACTGTATCGACTCAAGACATTTACTGCGTAACAAATATCGGGCCGCGATACTTGCGCACAATATTGCAACGAACCAACTAGTTGACGATAAGGGACACTTCGCATCGCTATTTCCTCTTCATCTGTGCTTGGACACATTTTTGATGATAATTTCTGGTTGGTATCCATAGGTGTAGCCACTGGATTACAGTCACTCAATTTGAAACGAGATAAAATGTCTTTTATATATTGAGCTTGATCCAAAAAAATTGTACCTGCTTTCCTGTCACGTGTCACACGAACGCCAAGAACTGACGATATCTCTCCCATGTCCTTCATTTTAAATTGTTCATGTAGGACCTCTATCATATTCTTTTCCATTTCGTAGTTGTTGCTAAACATCAAGATGTCATCCACGTATATAGCGACGATGAATATATTCCCGTCACTCAGGCAATAGTAGACGCACTGGTCATATGAGGAGCGTTTCAAACCGAATTGCATTAGCACTTGATTTAATGTTGAGTTCCATACGCGGCTTGATTGTTTGAGACCATATATGGATTTCAATAACTTGCAGACGCGATCTGTGCCATCATTGAATCCTTCAGGCTGGGTCATAAATACTTCTTCCTCAAGTTTCCCATGCAGAAAGGCCGTAACAACATCTAACTGCCTAATGTTAAGATCGTATTTAACAGCAATTGCCATCAGGTAGCGGATCGTTGTAAACCGAACAACAGGAGCAAAGGTTTCATGGTAATCTATACCCTCGATTTGAGAAAATCCCTTTGCTACAAGCCTAGCTTTGTGTCTAACAACATTACCATCAGCGTCCCGCTTGGCTTTGAAAACCCATTTACATTTTATGGGCACTTTCCCTTTAGGAAGATTCACTAGCTTCCAAGTTTGATTATCTTGCAGGGAATCGTATTCTTCTTTCATAGATTTTTTCCACAGATCGACACTTCCACTCGAAATAGCCTCCTCAAAGGTGGATGGATCACAAGTCATCAATGCATAAGCAAATGAAGCGTAGTTAGGTTTGGGTTTCCCTTGATTACGAATAGGCCTGATCGCAGATATGTTTGAATCATCGCTCGTTTCCAAAATCCTCCTTTCGATTGAATCGCTTGGCTGCCATTCACTGTTGTCACTTTCCATTAAATCATCATCCGATAAGTCAGTTTCCAGATTGCTGTTTGGTGAGATCGTGACATCGGCATTGCTTACGCTGATATTGTCCTCGTTTGGCGTCGATACCTTCGCATCACTAATTGCTGGCGGATCAAGTGATGAAGAAACGTTTCGCGAATCTTTCGATGAGACTAAGCTAACATCCCTATTTTGCTGCACATCTCCCCCTGATTCGCAACTGCCAATCTCTTGCTCTAAACCTTCCGAATAATCCAAGCAAAATTGATTAATTTTATTAATTTCCAGAGCATTTACCTGATTTTGGACTTCAGACTCCAAAAAAACAACGTCTCGACTAGTTAAAATTGTTTTTGTTTGTTCATTCCACAGCCGGTACGCCTTTGCATCACAAGCATACCCAACAAAGATGCACTCGATTGACTTGGCATCTAATTTCTTCCTCTTTTCAGACGGAACTTGTGCGAAAGCCCGACAACCAAACACTTTTAGTAACGACAAATTTGGTTTTTGCTGCGTCCAAATTTCTTCAGGTGATTTACTACCGGTGGCTTTACACGGGACCCGATTAATGACATATGCTGCGGCCATCACTGCTTCTGCCCAGAACACTTTCGATAAACCTGAGTCAATTAACATACAACGCACTCTCTCCAATATGGTTCTGTTCATCCGCTCAGCCAAACCATTTTGCTGAGGACTGTATGGTGCTGATTTTTGATGAACTATGCCATTGACGTCACAAAATGTATTAAAATTCTTGTTGCAATACTCGGTGCCATTGTCCGTTCTTAAAATTTTAACTTTGTGACCGGATTGTTTTTCCACTAATTTAATAAAGTTAACAAAACATTCAAACACCTCGCTTTTCTTTTTCATTAAGTACACAAACACTTTATGAGAGAAATCGTCAATAAATGTTACAAAATACCGATTAGCACCGATAGATTTGATAGGCAGGGGACCGCAAACATCACTGTGTACTAATTGTAAAAATTGAGTAGCCCGATTACCAATATCATTAAATGGTTTGCGACTGTGTTTTCCTTTAATGCAAGTAACACACGAAGTATTTCGCGGAACACTTTCTAAGTTTTTAAGTTTCAGGTCTTGCAGGAGATAGTTCATATAATCGAAGCTGGTGTGACCTAATCGCCGGTGCCATAAAATCAAATCACTGTTCTGTTTTGGTTGTTTCGTGTAATTGTCGACTATTAACGATTTCACATCACTAGGCACATCTAGTTTAAATAAGTCGTTTGTTAGACTTGCTGTCGCAATTAAGTCCCAATAACAGTCAAAAATTTTACAGCCATCACTAGTAAACAGAACTTTGCAGTTTTTCTTCACCATTTCACTGACTGATAAGAGATTTGCACATATATTTGGCACATGATGCACGTTCGTAATAGTTATGTCTCTTACTTTCCCCTCAACTACAATACTTTGTTTCACTGCACCAATAGAGTCAATTGACAATTTTTCATTATTCGCGACGGTAACCTTTTTGGATGGAACGGATTTGGGATCAACGATAATTGATTTGTCTTTTGACATAGTTACTGTCGCGCCGCTATCAATATACCAGTCAGAAGAGCTAGCACTATTATCCACAAAGAACGATGTTAGTAATGTGCTCTCTGACTTGTTCCTCGGTTTCCCCCCTTTCTTGACTTTGTCACAATATCGAATGAAATGCGAAGATGAGCCGCAACCGTAACATTTTCTTTCATAAGTGCTACCGTACTTCGTTTTTTGTTTGTTTTTTACTGCTAAGGCCGTCTCTTTCTTGTCGTCATGGTCATCGTCGAGAATTAAGCCTTGTAAAAGCATATTTTTGATATAATCAAAAGTAATAGAATTATTAGCATTCTCTACAGCGAGTATCATTGGTCTATACTGATACGGCAATCCCACTAATAACAAAGAGCCTGCCACTTTTTCGTCAATTGCAAATCCAGCAGATTGTACTTTCGACCATAATGTGCTCATTTTATTTACGTACACCTCCATAGACTCACAGTCATCCAGTTTGAGTGTCACTAATTGTTGCAAAATTGCCACTTTTCTGCCGGTACCAGTATCATCAAATGCTGACTTTATGTTGTCCCATGCTTCCTTTGCGGACTTCGCCGTCTCAATATGGGTGTAGTTCGAGGGCTCCAGTAACAGCGTAATTTCACCTAGCGCTCTCGTGTCCTTCTCTTTATCATCCTCCGAAGCTGTAGCGGTTAAAGCAGTCTCACAATACTTCCATAGGCCCTTTATAATCAAGTGTGCTTTTGCACCAATTTTCCATTCTGAGTAATTCTCACGTCCTTTCAATCTATTGAAAGGTATTGTGCTATTCATTTCAATGACCAAATTTTCACTTTCACTTAGACCAGAAAATTGTTTAATTGAATCACTTTGGCCTTCCAATATTCGATAACTGTTCTCGAAATCCTCCAGTATATCCTCGGATTTAATGTCGCCCGACTCACGGCCGCCGTCCATGCGCCTTGGCACGTGGTGATATAATTTCCAAATTTTTTTGAAAAAAAAAAACCGGATAAAACTGACTTTCGTTTTGGAATATTAATGCCCGCTTACGTGTTGTACGAGAATTTGATTTTTCAAGTAATTTCACCAAAAAATTAATCGCGAAGGCCCATAACCTGTTAGCGAGTAAAGGCAGCAGACCGAAAATCAAACACGTCTGTTCGGGATGATTGTTCAAAAGAGAAGAATGACATTTATTCAGTTTCTATAGTTGTTACATGAAATGCATGGCATTGCCAGGTTAATTCTAATAAATTTTCATCTTTCGACCGAAGCGGACGATGCTGGCCTGGCAGTAACTAATATTAAATTTTGGACTTGAACTTGATCATGGAGACAAGGAATATGTGAGTACCATTTCAATAAAATAAAAGTGTATGAATTTTTATGTACACTTGTGACTTTTATTGTATCGTTTTATGGATTTATAGAAGCTGATTGGATTTTTTCTACTGCATTTGAACACACTGCGTTTCACTTGAATAGCACATTCCGTTTTTAGGGTTTTTCAGAATTTTTTTTCAAAAAACCCTTATGAAATCGATTTTGTCCGTCCGTCCGTCTGTCCGTCTGTTCACTAAATAACTCGCGAACGGCTCAACCGATTGTCATGAAATTTTGTAGGAATGTGTAGAATGGTTACAGTCCTTGGCACATATACCTTAGAAGTCGGTAGGAAGAAGACAACAGGGTGTCCCGAACGTTTGAAAAAAGTCGACTTTTTTTAGTTTTTATCGGAGATTGACGTATGGGTATTTAAATCAAAGATCTAAACGAGTACACCTCATATCAGTTAAAATTTTCCAGTTTGGAGTAACGGTAAAAAAGTTATTGGTGTTTAAAGTTAAACTTCCTTTTCGACCTCCGTTTTTCTAAACCGTTATAGGGATCGATATGAAACTTTTCACAAAGATTGGTCAGTAGGGCCCCATATACGTTAAATATTAAGACTGTTGACTTTTGCAAAGGAAAAGTAAATAACAGTAAATTTGTAAAATTTCAATTTGTTCGTGTATGGCCCATCTTAGGTTTCCAAATATGAAAATTCTCCTAAGAGTTTTTAGAAAATTACATATAGAATATGTTTACGAATTTTCATTCGAATAACTGTATCCAAAACGGAAATATAGCCAAATAAGTATGTATTTAATAAGGGCCTTTCACAATGGAAGCCTCTTAAGCATTTCTTCAATGCATATCTTTTAACTTGATGAAACAATGAACATGAAATTTGGTGGAAATACATAGAATGGTAATAGTGTTTGCCACAAATATTTTTGAAGTTTGTAGGACCAAGCTAACAGGGTGTCCCTGAATAGCTGCGAAAGTATACTTGTTCAATACTCATAGGAAAGCTTGCGTGGGCTCTTATGACAGGGAACACAATGGAATCATTTTATATAAGGTTGCTTTTCCTTGATCAAAAAACAGTAACAGTAGATTTACAGCTAATAATTCAGTTCATATATAAAGCCAAGCCATCCTTACGTTTGCCTGAGTCTCTTTCTGGTCCAAGGCCATCAGAAATCTTAAATCGAAAAATGCCTGTAGATTTGCCTTGGAGTACTTTTATACAAACTGGATAAATAGTAAATCTATTTTTGGATTGGTCTAATTAAAGGTGGAACAGGCGCTAGCCTTTCATTCTGGAACGCGTTTATTTAGACCAATCCAAAAATAGATTTACAGGAAGCATTTCATTAATGTTGTGCACAATACTTATTTATTGCTTATAAAATATATGTACAACAAAAAATTTCACTATGCATTGAAATTCTAAAAAACCCTCGTATTGCGGGCGCAGCCCTCTGTACGCCGGTATTTTTTCATTGTAATTTGCTTTTGCTAGTATTTTTTTTTTTTTGATTGCCTTGATTGCCCATTAGATGTTCCAATCCAACATTGTCAGACCCAATTTTAGCATTGAGATCCTCCATAATAATTTTTATGTCACCTCTGGGAGCCTTGTCAAAGGTGTCGCCAAGCAGGTGGTATAAGGCGTCCTTAGCATGCTGGTCGGCTGACTCAGTCGGGGCGTAGCACTGAATAATATTAATGTTTGTTACTCTGGACTTGAATCTGGCAGTTATTATTCGGTCGGAAATAGGCCTCCAATCGATGAGGCCCATTTCCGACTATGGGCTATATGTGCTATTCGCACGATTAGAACTCGTTTTTTATTTTTTTCTCAACCTAAAATATTTTTTAGCGGTGTTCATCAAATGGATTTGGTAGCAGAGAAAATACTATTTTTGCTATTTTGCAATGCTTTGCAACAACCGATTACCCCTGGTGCATTTCGAAAGACGAAACCCATACTTCATTAATGGCAAGAAAACCATAATTTATTAATGGCATCAATATTAGAGTTGTATTACTGCAATAAGTGCCTACTTGCTCACACCAAACCATTCAGAAGACAAAATAACTAAGGCCGTGTTTTTTAATCAGCTAATCTACACTATCCGGGGTAATTTTCGTACAAACGCTAACCTGTGACTTTACAAGCTTGACACACTAAGCTTGGAATGACGCAAATACGTCATTATGACGAAAATTTACCATCCTTATCACGAATTCCAAATTACACATTTGGACCATCATTTGCTCAAAAATGACTGGGTACGCCATCTGTTGCAAAATTGGAGAACAAGAATGTTTGCAAAAATATTAAATTTGTTATCAGTCTTTACACTTTTGTATTCAAATTCTTCAAGAAAAGTGTGTCTTTAAATTATTGAAAAAAATATCAAATCAATATCAAAATATCGCTGTTGTTAGGGAAATTTTCATCATTTACACAAACGTCAAAAGTAAATGACGAATCCTAATGACGAAAACATATATGTCACCTCAATTTCGAACTTTCATCATTATGACGGATTATCATCAAATCATTATGATTTGGATATCTGTCATAGGCATTATTCAGGCTAGAAATTATATTGCTATCCAGTTTTAATGAGCTTTCCAAAACTCGCCTAAATGTATGCAATCCCATTTGTTTTCTAGTACGTTTTCCAATGACTAGCTAGTTTACATGCAACACACAAGTGTGTGCAAAACAAATAGTTTTTGTTTGTAAATTCATGTTAAAAATATTGTTCGTCGAATTCTTATTCTAACAAAATTATGATTCATACATCAAAATATGTTTTTATTAAAAAAAAATACATTTGAACTTTTGCGTGTGTATAGTGAAAGCGGGGCTTTAATATTTATGAGCAATGTTTTGAAATTAATGGGAACGCCTACGTGACGTTTTTTTTGCGCGTCTGGGTCAGCAAACCTGCCCCCGATGATAAAAAATACGGCCTAAGTCAGGGGTGTCAAACTCAAAACCTGGGCCGGGCCAAATAATACTCTCCTCAGGTTTAGGTGGGCCGCAGGAGGAAAATTTCAAAAACTTTTATATAATCGTATTACGAAAGTTGATTACAGAATATTACTCTTAAAATATGACAGAAGATCTGGATCAGCGCAGTGGTGATCCAGTTCGTGCCCCCCTTGCGAGATCTGCTGATCCTGGGCAAGCAATGCTTTAATTTTGGACACAAGTTTCATCCAGGAAGCCATTGCCGCAATTTAAATTGTTTGAACATTTGCTTGTTAGTGCAGCCCACATTTTGGAACTACTGAATTTTAGGAAGTATTATTTAAATTTCATGATTTCCGCATCCTGAATTTCGTCATGAGCAAAATTGATATTGATATGACCAAAATCCGTAAATTTTATTTAAAAAAAAAACATTTAAAGACTATAAGGCCCGTATTTATGAACATTCCTTAACTCAAGGAGACCTTGAGTCAAGGATGCCGAAATTCAACAAATTAAAAGTCATTTTCCATACTTTTTCATAGAAATAACTTTCACGAGTCAATGCATCCTTGATTTAAGGAGAAACTCAAGGAGACCTTAAAATTTTCTATAGTCAACCTCACTTGAAGTTAAGGTAGCCTTGAAATATAATATTTCAAGTCTATTGAAAACTTAAGGTCTCCTTAAGTTTCGCCTTAAATCAAGGATGCAATGACTCGTGAATATAAGTGATTTCTATGAAAAAGTATGGAAAATGACATTTAATTTATTGAATTTCGGCATCCTTGACTAAAGTTTTCCTTGAGGGAATGTTCATAAATAAAATTTACGGATTTTGGTCGCTCCAGTAACATCAATATCAATTTTGTTCATGACGAAGTTCAGAGATTTTTTATTTTTTTGTCGACCTAAAATATTCTGAGCGGTGATCAAATGGATTTTGTAGCAGCAAATTAATCGACGAAAATACAATACAATTATACTTCAAGAACATCAAACAATTAAGACAAGAAAGCGAAAACGTGAAAATATGATTGAGCTTCAAGTAACCACTTTTTGTGAATAACATGATTTGCGTCAAATTTGGGACAGACGATAAAAAAAATTTAGTACCATCCAGGTCACCCAAAATAACAAAATAGTCAGATTAAATTAATTTAAACAGAATGGTGGCTAAAAGAGACAATAATTTCTTTGTGATATGGTACAAGCTCATGCACCAATATAGCTTGGAATTTGGGCTGTGATTATTAGGTTGTAATTTCAAACCCAGGTGATTTAGTTAACAATTCCAAGATTTCAGTAGATTTTAGAGCTTTGCCATTTTTCCAAATAAATCTCAATTCATGTTCGGTAAAGCCAACCAATTTTTTATTAACTGCATTTCGGGACAGAACAGTTTCATAAAGAGACTTAGTATTGTCCTGTACGAAAAAGAAGAGCTGTCTTATAAAATCAAATAACCGCTCTCAAATTGTTGGTGATATTTGGAGAAAAAATCCTAAAATAATCTTGCTTAAGCCATCAACGGCTTAATTTGTTCACCTTACCAATTTCAACATTTTTGAATTGATACACATTGTGCTGCTTCGACATGGACGCGGGCCGCACAAAACTGCAAGGCGGGCCGCATGTGGCCCGCGGGCCGCGAGTTTGACACGTCTGGCCTAAGTAAACAGATTGAAAAGCCATATGGATTTAATTCCCAGTAAAGCCTAGTACTGACCTCGAGAGTGAAATTTTTCGCCGCTGTGAGTTTTTCAATGAAAATGTGTTCTTACTGTCGTGGAACATGTGGGGAATGCTAGGGAATTCCATAAGCTACAATCCGAAAACAGTTCCATAATTTTTCTCGGCCATTTTATATATTTTTTTTCCGATTTCCCGGTTATTTCATCGTGAAATGTCAAATGGACGGGGAATCGAAAAATAATACATAAAAAGCCCGAGGAGAATCAGGAATGTAGCTTATGGAATTTTTCATCGTTTGTGACATATTCCACGACAGTAAGTATCCATTTTTATTGATAAAATCCCTGGGCAAAAAATTTTTACTCTCGATCTTAATTCAGCCCTTAAAAGCTAAATTAGGATGCCCTGAGTTGTAAAGCAAATTTGAATACTCCTTAATTTTGAAAAAAAAACTAACCTTTGTATAGTAACATGCCTGAAAGGTGGATTTGCTCATCCTAGATCAAATTCATTTATGTATTTGCTTTCTTCCGATCACTTTATATTTTAATTTAAAAATGCTTGACTTTGACTGTTTTCATTTTTATACCCTATCTATACCCATAAGATGGCATAGCGTATATTGTTTTTGTTACGACGATTTATGTAACACCTCAAAGGAGCCACCGGAGGTATGGCAAAGTATATATATAAATGATCAGGGTCGGTCCCTGATTCGAATAAGCCATGTCCGTCTGTCTGTCTGTCCATCCGTGTGTCTGTCAGTTCCGCACGATAACTCCCGAAATAATGAAGCTAGCGTTTTGAAATTTGGTCAGATGATTGCTTTGATAAAAGCTTGGATGGTATTGAAAATGGGCCAAATCGGACCAAGGGTTCCCCTACCTCCCATACAAATGACCCCTCCGTGATAGTTTAATTCGCCCATATCTTTCAACAGAATATCGCTAGCGTCCTGAAATTTTCATGAATGCCTAGTTGTGACATACGCTTGAAGTTGGTGGAAAGTGGAGAACGTCCGACTACAAAAACCCCTACCTCCCCTACAAAGTTATATTCAGCCATATCTTTTGCTAGAGTGTCGCGAAAAACTTCTAATAACTATCAGACGGTAGCTGTTGGATGCCTTCATATAATATTAAATATGTGCCAGGTCCGAACCATCTACCCCTCCCTCCCCTACAAAAAAGATGAAATTGAATTTTTGGATTTTGCGTGCCTTCTAGGTCTGTACATGGGTATAGGGTATACACTCATCGTGCTATTCGCACGATTAGAACTCGGTCTCGTTTCTTTTCTCTAAGTGTTACTTTTATTTAGCTAAGTTTGTCCCTGATCCTTACCAATTACCATACACACTCAATTATCGGAATGCCATTATTATCCCTCCTCTATCTCCTGGCACTCATTGTAAAAATACACCAACCCAACATTGAGATAAAAAAGAATTGATCCAACGCCATTACATCAAGAAAAAGGACAATTGTCCCCGCTTGAGCTGTATAACTGCCAATAAAATGCGCATAAAAGCGGTCACATTGTAAAATGGCCAATTACCAGTGAAAGATGGCACTGGCCCTATCACTCGTCCTAAACACAACCCACACATGCGGTGGTGGTATAATGATGTCGAAAGCATTTGATAAACATCAATTCCAACCGTGGCTGTCCTGTATCTTTTTCCATTTTAAATTTCTCAACTGTCCTCCAATCGAGGACGCGACTATGTGTGTAGTGTATAGTGCCGCATGTGTTACGAAGTTGTCAAGTTAATTGCCATTATACAGCTAAAAATATCCAATAGTTTATCGGCCCGCTTCAGGATATGGCAATATAGATTTTCCATTATTATCCACATGTAAGTATACCCCGTTGTCGCATTCGCATCGACAATAACGAACGACTGCTGCTGCTCCTCCTCCTTCGTACAATTATACGCAATATTTTAAGCGAACCTCCTTAGTCATCGGACAGGAAATGAATATGAAAAATGTGCAAATGTATATAACGACACACGCTTTGTCAGAACATAAAAGACATTTCAAAGAACTTGAAAAATGAATCGACTCAATGATTTGGGGCAAATCGTGCAACAGCAAATCATGCCCGAAATCCGTTTAAATCCTACATGAGCCCGCCACTATTTCAACTCGTTTGTCCTTCGTTGACGGTGAAATCCGTTATTAGACTCGCTAGCATATTTATACACGCCAAAGTAATTAGCAAGGTAAAGGGAAGCCTGTATTCCTGTATACAAGCGAAGCGTCTTTCCACTGCGCCTTCTTCCAAAAATAATACAATACTTAGTGGGGATTTCGGTTCGGCACCGCTTCACGCTAGCATTGAAACCAAGCCGCCCGCCCCATACCCCCAAAAAAGGAGTACTTCATAGAACAGGACGACAGCGGCATGCACAAAACAGTCTGCGCTATCGATTTTTTTGTAATGACCTTCTTCGTCGGAACGAACCCTATGTTAGGTGCCCCTGTGCCCTGTGTACATCATACTAGTAGGCAGTTGTCCGCCACACTACCACGGACGAACTAGAATGCTTTTAATTTTCCAACCATTTGGCCGCTCGGGTCTGCACAAGTGGTGAAGCATTCAAGGTGGCATGAACATGATTCGGTGGTTCCACCTTGCTGTGCTAGTCCTGAACGTTATTATAGTCGCGCTATAAAGCAAGGGAAGTTCAGCAACTTAGCAAAAGAAACGATTATGTAAGGTCATGTGTTTTATAACGACAAGTACATTGCCGTTTCGGCTAGAAAATAGCCCAAGAAAGTGCGGCGAAGGTCTTGCAGCACTAGTTGGCGACCCAATTACCACGCGACATTCATCATTGGCTGCAATTCGTGAAATCTTGTAACATAGACGCTGAAATGAAATGAGACCGCGAGGGACAGTGGACGAGACGATGCTTTTGTGCGAACCAACTATGCGCCAGCATTGCACAAATTCTTCTATACGTGCAATAAATAGTGTGGTGTGAACTTACTTTCTCGTTGAGGCTGAAGGCGTATGTAACGGTAACGGGGAACTCGCGATGCACTAATCCACTTGCCGATTACTCCCAACAGAGTCCTGCTCTTAAATCTGCATATCTACACGCACAACAATGGGCTATTCAAGATTTGGCTGGTTCTCACGGTCGTGGCTACCACTTGATATGATCACTCGCTACTAGGGCCACTATTGCACCCCGATTGCACCGCTCGTACACTTTTCGTTCTACTTTTCCGCTGCACAGGTGTGAGTTAGCATAATTTGCTCTTGTCTTGCCAGGCTTGAGGAACCGAGGCTACTCCGGTGCACCGTCGACAAGTATCATTCAAACTCGTAGGCAAACTCCGCACAGGATATCATCAGTGTTCACTGGACACGACACGACCACTCTTGAGATTTGCAATATTTCGTAACAATGCAATTCACTATTACGTCCGTTGCCGTTACAAATGACCAAAACGACGACGAACCGGGTTTGGGCACTTCAAGCACGCACAACGGGATTGAATCCTTCTTTTTTTCCCTTTGAAACAATTTTTTAACCGTTAATAGTTAAACCACTGAACCGCAAGAGGACAATATCCACGAACTATTGTTGCGATTTTCAATACTGTGCGTTTATGTACGAAATATGCATGAGCGTAATTAGCAGGAAACAAAAGCGAATGGTTCAAATGCTTTTTGGTCAAAAATCCGCAGCGAACTAAATTAGCTTTTTCGTGCTTTTCATTGCTCTTAGTCACGAAGCGGATTCACGTCGCCTGAAATGAAATTTTATCGTCGCAAGGAAAAACACATGCGCTTTTCATGAAAAACGCCGCCAACCACGGTGGGTGGGTTTACATTACGCACGAAAGCTCTTCGAATCCCTCTGTTCGAAAGCTTCCTCCGCACACAACAGGACAATGGAATTTCCACACAATCACAACACGCCGAATGCCGTCGTCGATGTCCTGTCATACTGTCTGCCAAATTGACTGGGTCGCCGTCCTCAACGCCGTGGTGTCGATGTCGTTCGTTCGTAATGGACAAGAATTATTTTAAGTGAGGGAGCAATTTTTGCTTTTAGCCAAATACATATCGTTTAGTCAGTTGGTCGCTTGGGAAAGGACGAAATAAAAAAAAATATTAAATTTTCGATGGCAGTGGTAATGGCGACAACGACACGACGGCAATATGCGGCGGAGATTGTTGAATTTGCCGATGCGAGTTTTCTTTGCCAAATTAACAATTAGTTGTGCGAGCGCGTGTTTAGGTTTCTGATTTATAGGTCAACATACTTACTAGGTCATTTGGGAAAGGGGTTAAGAGTGTCAAGTACAAAATTAGGAAACCGAAGCGTTCAAATTGGGAAGTTGACGAACTTTGAACAACCTTCGGTTTGTTGGGGTTGAGAGTTGTTTTTTTGCTTTAACATTTTTGTTTAATCAATTTATTGTGGAACGTGTATAATGTATGTTTAATGTGAGAATTCGGGTGCCATGGTTTCTATTTTGGTGCGTATTGTGATAGCAATTGGAATTGAGAACACTTAAATGTTCTTGCATGACAGATAATACATCGGGGGTCAGCGCAGGGCGTTGAAAATTATTGATAAATATCGCTGAAAGAACGAAGGACTCATTACTATATTCTGGGAATTGCATTTCGTTTGTTGTGAATTTCAGCCAAAAACCGAAGGTTTTTCAGAAAATCAAACAAATTTGAAAATTTCAGATAACACAGTCTTGACTCGGTAACCCGGATGGCCTTTAATCCGGACATATCGCTAATCGACCATTAAATGTTGCCACTACGTATTTTATAGTCCGGATTTCGACAATTTAGACTCTTTATTCCGGATATTTGATTTTTTGAAGGTATCATGGCAGATTTGGTATCGTTCGTACTTACTTACGGGACAGTTAAGCAAATGATATGATGCTGACTAATTTCAAAGAAAAGAATAGATTTATTGACTTGTGTTCTTTTTTTATTATTTGGTATGTTTTTCCTCAGAAAGAAAATAATTTCGCTAATCCAGTTACTACGTTGGTCCGGATTACCCCTTGCAGCGCCCGCTCTAAGGGGGGGCAAGCCGGGCGGTCGCCCGGGGCGCCAAATTTTAGGGGCGGCTTTTTGGCTAAAACAAGAATAAAAAACTCGAAAAGACAAAGCGAAGTACTGCATTTAGAATCTTCAAATGGTTAGTGATATTTGCCTAAACTTTACATCTGTGATGCGTGCAAAGTTATGTGCTAATTAAGTTCTTCCTTAAAAAGAAGCTTATTGGAAAATGGAGTGCTGGTTTCGTTCTCCAACTGAAAATTCCTCTTCTTTTCATCAGAATTAAGGATTTGCTTGCATTTTCCCTAATTCTTGTCAAAGATAAGGGCTATCTGATTTTGAATTGGGTTGATCTGCTATCCACTCTCATAAGGAGAGCTTTTGTGTTTCTAATATTTTCCGCTGCATGTTCGTTATACGGATGATGCAGAAAGTGTCGCTAGTGGCGATAAATAGAAAGAAAAATTCGTCTTTCTCTGTCCAGCCCAGGCGTGTGTTGTCCACAACTTTGATGTTTTGTGCACGGTTTTGCAAGGCCCGATTGTGGCCTAATATTTTTATTCAGTCTGTTGAGTCATAGGAGATCACGTCCACTAAGTAAATATTGAACCTCCGGAGAAACTATGTAAGAAAATATAAATAATTAGTGCATAAACAGCACATAAAAGCGTTAAAAATATCTTCTATGAGAAATTTCTTGCCGAAATGCACCACCAACAAATTTTTTTTCTGGCATTTTAGAAAACATGTATCCACATTTGGCAGCAATTAGCCCGGTCTCCTTGCGAATGGATTCATTGATTCATCTAGCATTGAGTGGGCGAATTTCGGACGGACAAAGTAGTTTGGATTTCAGCAAGTTGAGGAAACACAATACACATTGCCAGAGCCGCAATAGCAGTCTACCTAATATGTTTCCGGACATGCTAATATCGGGATTTGGCTAGGTTCCCCCGATTTAAGTAGCTCTTATTCCTTATAACAACTCGCGAAATGATGCCATTATGAAAATAAGCCACCCAAATTGAAACCACTGAAGAAACTCGTCCTCGAAGAGACTCAGCTAATTTATGTTTATCAGCTCCATCATTTTTGGCATACCATTTTTGAGAGCGGAGTTTTCTAAAGTGTGTTGAATGTTTTTGTGGAAAAGAAATGTTCGCATTAATTTTCAATCTCTTACCTTATTCCATACATCAGCAACGATGGCGAAGGCTATTCACTTGTAGACAGTCTCGAAACGCAATTAACAGCCCACTAGGGAGGAAAGCTAAACAGGTACTCAGTTATACACGGAGTAACCTAAGTTGGACAACTACCTTAGTGACCCTAAGTTGGACCCAAAAAGTAGTGGTCTGCTTCGATAAATCCCCACAAATCACATATATACGTCATTCTAAATTCCGCCAGTTTTCCGTATGACATATGTATATTTTTGCTGGGGAAATTCAATACTTAGCTTAAATTTTGGGATTTCAAACAAACTCTCTGGAAGGCTTTGCTGATCTGAGCTGAATTGCGCTTAAGAGTATGAATTGTGGCGGAACGGACTTCTACGGACTTCTAAATACTATCTGGGCTTTCTCAGTGGGTAGACATTATATTTTCTGAATTACTATAGCGTTGGTTTGAATCCCACTGTAACTATGCAGTTTTGGGTTGATATGTGATCCTACGGCAGCCATCGTGGAACCGATGAGTTATAACGACCAAGGGCTGCCAAAATCACTCGATTTAAGAATAAAATGTCTCTTACATAGCTTCTACAACAACAACGACATAACATTTGTATGTCTACTATCAATTTGCCTGGTACTTTACCTAAGGGGCGGCTATTTGTCCACTCGCCCGGGGCGGCGTAAGTGCTAGAGCGGGCGCTGACCCCTTGCAATAATTAATTCGGATTATCGAGTCAAGACTGTACATACGGAGCGCTTATGTTCAAATGTTCCAGACTTCTTTTTATGGGTTTTTTTAAGTCGCGGGTTTACGTCAACAATCCTCAGACTCTTGAAGCCCTTAAGAAGAATATTCGCCAGGAATGCGAAAACCTGTCGCCCGATATTCTTGGAAGAGTGATGGAAAATACCATAAAACGGGCCTGTATGGTAATCAACTGTGACGGCCACAGTGGGGCGAAATCAATGATTTTTCGGACATCGCATATTTGTGAAGATGTCGTGTTGTAAAATCTACCACGTAAATGACTATAAGTTGAACTTGTTTCTGCTGAATCGAATGGTGGACTCCATTTTAAAATACGCAATGTCCGAAAGAAGATATAGCGGTTTTAAGGATGCTTTCACCAACCCCATTGTATAGACAATTTACCGTTTCTCCTTCCTAATGTTACAAATGATATTAAAAGATAGTACGACTCATTTAGAGAAAAAAATTATATGCCCATAATGCTCTCTCATTTACCGTTACAAAACTGCATCATTATTTATGAAATCTTTGGGAAAGCTAGAGTAACCAAACAAATCCTAAATTTAACCTGTCTTGCTTTGCGAAATTTAGCATTTGGATTAAGGTATTAAAACATTTTATGTAATTTGACTGCCTTCCCATTACAATACTCACTGTTATTTCGAAGATATAGTAATTCAAACTTTAAAAATTTACGAAATTTATTTGACATAGAAAATGCAAACGCTAATATCATAACGGTTCTTTAAACGGATAAAGCTGAAAAATTCACAAAGTTGCTCTTTTATGTAAGCTTTTCGGAAGCTTGAAACAAATTATCAGAAATATGCAAACACCGAAACAAACGACTTTTCGCTTTGCGAATTACGAGCAACTAAGACCATTTTTTGTAAGTATCTTATATACTTTCTACCTATAATTTGTAGGGGAGGTGCGTATCATATGAGATTATAACATTGCCAGCATGTAACAACAATTTAAAGTTCAAAGCTGCATCAGAATGAATGTTATTTTGCGAAAAGGTTAACATGAAAAACAGAGATTAGCCGATATAAATGGCTACTGTGGGCGGGGTCGCAGGTGGTCGCAGCCAAACTTTGTGTTTTTATTGACTCCATTAATTGCAGATAATTATGGCTTAATTCATTTCCCGGCCAAATACGGCCATTTTTTGTTTCTGATGAAACAACAAAAATATCAATGTTTTTGGCTAGAATCCTTAAAATTTACCGTTATCTTCTTTGTTAGATACGTACATACCATAACAAGGTCCTCTTATCCAAAGGCCAAACGTGAAAAGTATATTTATTTGCCATTTTATTAGGTAAGGTGGTTGGTACCGGTATTTGAAATTTTGGAGTCATATGCCAAAAATTCATTTCTTATTGGCAACCAATACCGTTACAAGTAAAAAATTATTAACAATGGATTTCGAAAGCTTATACTATATTTATGTAGTGTAGAGTCATAGAAGTCAAATCTGCATTATTAAGATTACGTCTAATTGCCTATGTCCGAAATTTTGTTCTAGTCGCCCCACTGTGGCGGCCACTTGGCCGAAATAATTTTTGCGACTTTAAAAGTTCTAAGGGATTAAATAAACGTATTTCAAAAACCAAAGTTTTTTTTTATTAAGAAAATACAGCAAAAGAACATCGGATGATTACTTTTGGCCCACATTGTAGTAGCCATTTGTAGTGTTTACGAGCAATGCTGACTATATCTCAGGCCGTGTGGCAATACGATAATCATGGGTTCGATGCTGGCTGTTTTTTTTTTTGTCATTAAATTTCAGTGTCGCCCTGTAAGCCTCGTATAGTTGACAACATTACTTATTCTTTTCACGTTGGTAATCGGAACAAACACGAGAAAATGATGTTGATGTATGCATTTTTTGAAGGACAGTTTAGTGCTACAATAAGTTTCTATTAAAAAACGGCGCCAAATGCCATTATTGGACTATTATTAATTTTTTATAAACTGGAAAGTGCTCCTATTACTATTGGAAGAGATAATTCTAAAATTGTTAGTTGGGAGTAGCACTTCTCATGATTGAGACTTCCATGAAAATCGTCCGTTCCGATTTCAATGTGAGATGATCGACTTTTTATTCAATATACAGTCGACTCTTGATAATTCGAAGCCCAAGGGACAACGAAAAATTTTCGAATTATTGAGTGTTCGAATTATCGAAAAAAGGGACTATGTAAATACAATAATTTATTTCACAATTCAGCAGAGCTCCTCCAACCGGAAAATTTTTTCGCGACACTGCCTCAACCATTTTGAAGGTTTTCCTTCAATAGTGTGCTTTCACCTGTAATTAAATTTTATTCCAACAGAAAGCGAAAACTATTTTTTAGCACTAGGTAGATCCTAAACGTATCAAGGGATTAAATAGTCAAACTAAAGTTAATTTATGAAAAAAATATCGAAACAATTCTTGTCCTTATTTTGTGATCGACTGGAGATACACTAAATTTAATGAGAAAATAGGATACCTTATCGCATTCTTTTGCGTTTTTTTAATGTAATGTGGTTTCCAAACTTTTTTTTTTAATTTTTTGTTATAAAATAGTAGTAGATGCTGAAATCTTAAAATTCGTTGCTACATCTTGTTTATTAAACCATTTTTCACTGCCACGATCATCTGTCTTTTCACATCTACGGATATGAACGTGTACTTTTTCGAAATCATTTTCACTTGAAAGGTAACAATAAACTGAAGAAAATGTTTAATCTTTTCACAATTAGCCGTAAAAAGACAGCAATAGAAACATTTCAGGAAAATTTCGAATTATAAAGAGTTTCTAAATGCAAATTTCGAATTATAAAATGCTAGCGATCACTCAGTTGAACGAAATCATTTCGCTTTATCGAGTGTATACAACTTCATACTAACTTGGTTTCTTTTTTTCGATTTATTGAAGGGACAGGTTAACTAGTTCGGATTATCGAAAAATTCGTATTACCGAGGTTCGAATTAACGAGAGGTGACTGTAATTATATCGCACCTTTTAATTTTTAAGTTTCTATTTCTAAGGTAAGTCTGGCGATTATAAATTCGCAGTACAACGTCTCGCATACTTACCTATGTGCCTACTTACTTCTGCAGATTCATGAAACTATAAATGCTATCTTTGAGGTCACATTGAGTCGTTAGAGTCGGCATACACTGTCCAATCAACTGTATTTCTTTTTATCGTTAGATCGATTGGATTGTGGCTATAGCAGTCATTGGCTATGTCCATACATGTGCGTCTTTCGTCTTCCCTATAGTCTTCAAGTTTCGTTTTGCTCTTTCAATATTGAAGTTGTTATTGATTGCATCAAATGAATAGAAGAAATAAATGTCTCATTCTTGGCATGTTCTGCTATCCGGTCTCATAAGGAGAACTTTTGTGTTTCCGATATTGTCCGGTATATCGTGGATTGTAACATGACGCTTTGTCATGAAGTTTGTAACGCATTGAAGGAAGCATCTCCGACCATATAAAAAGTATACATACACATATGGCCAAAAAATAAGTACACCCATACGAATATTTCTTATCACCCTGTAGCCAAGTAGTTATTTGAGTAAATAAAATCAAATGGAAAGATTTAAATACTTAATTGGTGAGGAATCAAATAATATGTAAATTAGCATATTTTAATACATAACAGCTTTCATCTACCTTGAAAAAGTACGAACTGACTAAAATAGGCTGGACAAAATAATAAGTACATGTCAGTTAATTTGATTAAAATTGTTTTTAATTAAAATATTATGTTCTGATTCGACAAGAATTTGATTTATTTTTTTATTTAAAAGTAAATGATCCATTCTTTTGAAAAAAAAAAAGGTTTTTGTTGGCCCTCTGGTGAAGAATTACTCTTAAGTTCCCATACATCCATATATCCAGTTACTTCCAGGAAATTCCGCATTTGGTCCGTTTTGTGAAAACTTTGTTTCTAGTTCATTGATTCAACTCTCCCTAAACATTCTGGATTCAATTTGACTCTAGTAACAACGTGAAAAACCACTCGATTTGGTTGAAGCGGCTCCTTGACCAGTTTATGAGGTATGGTTAGGGTCTGAAATCCCCATTTAAAGTGTATGGGCTAATCAGTAAAATATTCTGGGACTATCAACTAACATTTCTTATGTGGAAATTGCCTCATAGTAACGGTTATTAAGTACATTTGAACGAAACCAAACTATGAAAATTAAGCCATAGACTAACTTTTTTCCGACTCCATGGGAAATAGCCAGTTGATGTACCGTATATCATATTATATTTTTCCTGAATGAAGAATACTACGATAAGAGTAGTTTCCAATCAAATTTATTACGATCTCATAAATAAAATAAAATATTTTGTGAGTTTTCATTGTTCGGTCTGGAACATGAAGAACTATCCATACAAAATTTTCTTGTACTGTCAACACTTTTTGACATCGCCATGGAAAGTTCGAAACTTTTTACGAAAACTGCTTTACTTCTTGTATTCTCCGATTAACTTTTCAAAGGGATTCTCTATTTTCAATATTTACCGCGAAAATCATCAGTCAAGCCAAGGGAACTTTTCTCGCCATAGTGATAATGAGATCGACAGTTATCCTTAAGGACCTTACATGGACCTATTTGATGCATTTGAGACTGCTTTTATTTAATTTAATGAATTACACAGTAAAAACAATGTTTAGCTGGTTTATTTCGTTAATGAGAGAATAATTTTTCAGCTATTTCAAATTATCGGACTCTGAACGTCTTTTTTCGTACCTACCATGCGTTTTTCGCCCCTTAAGATTTTTTTTTTGTTTTTAATTTAACGCTTGTTGCATACACCAATGAATAAAAAAACAAATCCTTACGGAAAATAGTAAGTTGTTGTCAAAAAATTAAAAAAACCGATGGTGTACTTATTATTTTGACCAAGCTGAAAACCCACTTCAAAGCTAATACCGGGAGGGACTAAGATAATAGGGGGATGCCACTTAGTTTTTCGGTTCCGTTGCCATTGTTGTATCCTAATTGTTGTAATGGCTATCTATTTGGAGTAATTCAATTTTAAAAAGGGTATGCAAATTTGGCATAAAATAGTACATGAGGGGTGTACTTATTTTTTTGGCCATATGTGTATATGATCGGCATGACATGGGGAGTCGATGACGTTTACTCGGCCAATTTAAAAGCTGAAATTTTGCACAAATGCTTCTTTTTGCTGCAGGCAGTTTTTATGTTTGAATCGGTAAAATCGGACAATGGGGTCATGGGGCTGCCACACAAACCCAACTCCCCAAATTAGGGTCTTCTAAGAAAAACTTTTTTATTTGTTTACAAATTTTAACCAAATTTCACACAAATGTGTTTCTATTGACAACACGAAACACATGAAACATATGTCAAAATGTATCAAATCCGAGGATGGGGTCATGGGGCTGCCTTACAAACCCAACCCCCCATTTTGGTTCTTCTAAGAAACATTTTTACACCAATTTCACAAAACTTTGAATTAGCAAAGCAACTAAAAAGGTCAAAACAAATGGAATCGTACTATGGGGCCATGCTCCCGCATCCCGCAATAAAATTTTCTGAGTAAATATTTATATTTGCCCACTTATTCCAACCAAACCCCACACAATTATTGTTTTGCCGACGCAACGGAACTTTTGTGAAGACAGAAGGAAAAGAATAGGGGGGATTAAATACAAGTCGTAGGTACGCCCGAAAAACTTTTAGCCTGAGGTAAGCGAAGGGTATCCAAATTTCGGCCGCGCCCAAAATTAATCTCGGTCTCGT
Source organism: Microchrysa polita (assembly GCA_949715475.1). Taxonomy (NCBI): domain Eukaryota; kingdom Metazoa; phylum Arthropoda; class Insecta; order Diptera; family Stratiomyidae; genus Microchrysa; species Microchrysa polita. The sequence goes on along the minus strand of OX454416.1, from coordinate 110,500,820 downwards.
TTTTTGTTTTTTTTTTTTGCAATTTTGACACGGTTTTACGAGAATTTCATGATATGGAACTATACTAAAAATGGCAAATTTAAATTATCAATTGTAGTAATACCGCTCAACGGATTTAAAATATTTATGTATTTATAATATGTTCACAGTGAACGAAATCATATGATTTGGGGCAATCTTCATGTTTTCGTATGAAAACAGCCCCAAAACATTTCAATTCCCATACAAATTGACACATTGAAAGCACCCTATTTTGCGTGTTTTCTATGAAACCTTGATTTTTTTCAAATGAAAACGTGTAAGCACCCAGGTCTCAAACCTAAATTCCCCTATTCAGCACATTTTGGCTCACTCCAATACTTAAACTGACACCCGAAAAAATTGTTCAGTTTCGTGTGTTTGCCAATGTTCTTAATTTCTCCATGACAAGAGAATGGACGGTCAGTTTGAAGTGACGAAATATGTTGTAAATGACTATCGATGACTGCACCAGTACATTTTTAAATTTAGAGCGATTTATAGGCAAAATAATATTGTCGGTTGTCATATGAAATTACAAACAGTGCACTGTGAACACTTTTCGGTGATTTCTGAAAACGTACGGCGAAATCAATCCGTTTTCGTCCACTGTGAATAGAATATTAGGTTAGCCCTCCGTCGGGCGCACCTCAAATTCCGCATCCATTGTTAGTTAGAAAAATTGAAATTAATGAAAGGCAGGCATTCTAAATTGATAATCGTTATTTGAAAAGGTTCTTAATGCTCCAAATTAAATGTGGAAACGCATCTTTGATGCGCGTAGTTTAGACACATTCTAAATTATGACGCGATCAGGCGCACCCGGCCTGTGAAGCCAAGGTCCTTACCACACAACTGTCTCAAGGACAATGGAAAACTGTAGGTAGGCAATGTGTGAGGTTCTTAAAGTTAGACGAGTAAACGGGCCTAAAAAGTTGTGGGCCTCTCTACTGGCGTGGAGCAGAGCAGAAACTGTTTTGCTGGCCTGTCAGGCAGGGTGCGCCCGACGGAGGGTTAAACGTCAGCTGTCAAAGACTAACCATAGCCGATCTATCACCTGAAACATTTAATTGTTTTTTTTAGTGCTTTTTATCACTTGTAAAAATCACCAATACGTACCAACTGTTGCTTGATTGTAATCTCGACAAAAATCCTGTGACGCTTCTGCGCGATCTGTGGAATTTATCGGCTTTTCGAGTTTCCATTGTTGAGGCACAACTAGCGGACTTTTCCTCGAGAATCTGCTGTCATCGTCTTATCAACATCGAACAGCTGCTACGACCGATATACTTACCGAGTAAACTCTGTTCATCTGCATAATCAGCATCACCAGCTTGCTGACTGCCCGGAGACATGATTATCATCTGTACTTTGTTTACATCTTATTCTCTCCGTTTTCTTGGGGCATGAGTGATTTTGTAATTGAGCAAATCTATTGAGTATTTTTTGTGAATATTGTTTTGACATCTTATTATACTCCAGTTGGAAATTTGTTCGTTGATTATCGATTTCACGAAAAATACAACACAATGTCGACCATCAGCCAAAACGAATGTTGTTTTTGCAATATTGCTTTTAAGGATAATGACGACGTTTACTCATGTTCATCTTGCATAGTGATAGAGCATGCTAGCTGTGCTCAATTATCGAGAAAACAAACACTTAATTTGCGATCGGACAACTCGCCATTGTTTTGTTTGCACAATCTGCACCGAAAAGGACAATATCATCAAATCACTTCGTCTTGGTCTTGCTGATTTGAAAAACATAATTGCCGATCTTCGTTCAGAAATCAACGATTTGAAATCCTCCAGTGCCAATCCATGCAACATGGAGGATATCATTGCTGAAATTGAAGACCGAAGAAAAAGATCTTCCAACATAATCATTCATGGCATTGTCCAAAACAATTCTTGGCATGTTCTGCTTTCCGTTCTCATAGGGAGAACTTTTGTGTTTCCGATATTTTCCGCTATATGGCGGACGATATGATAAGTGTCGCTAGTGTCGATAAGAAGACCAAGAAAATTCTTCTTACGAGAGCTGATAGCGTAATGTTCCCAATTCTTAAACTGGTGCCTTGAAGTCGCTTGATATAATTAAAGCCATATAACCTGCACTTAATTTGGAAGCAAAAGACATTAAAACGTTGAATCGGTAAGCCGAAAAATGATAAACCGAGACCGATCAAAGTTTTAACATCAAGCTTGTCGATTGCTTTTGAATTAATAAAAAGTAAAAAAGATCATAATTCTAGAAAATACCTGAAAACAAATAATGTCAAAATTCTCTTTGATTTAACATTAAAACAGCGTGAACATCTAAACTCACTTAATATTGATGACTTGTTGCAAATCTCTGAAACTTATCCAACGGCTAATATCATTATTACTGGCGATTTTAATTTAACTAATGTCGATTGGTCTGCTTCTTCATGGTCTGTTGGAAGCAATAATATGAAAGCTATGGAAGTAATCGATACTTTCTCATTCTTAAATTTATTTCAATTTAATTAGATTAAAAATATTGTGAACAATGTTCTAGATTTAGTATTCTCAAATGTAGAAAACATTTCTGTATCTGAAAACAAAACTCCTTTTTTACCAATTGATAGTAATCATCCAGCTTTGGATATCAATCTAATTTTACCATTACTTATTGAAATATCTAAAAAATGTTAATCTTACGAACTTATTAATTTTCAAAATGCAGATTATTCTGAGTTAAATGAAGCTTTAAGCATTGTTGATTGGTCTGTAATTGAAAGTTTAGTTTTTCACTAAATGAAGCAGTGTCCTTGTTTTATAATACTGTGAACAATTTGATTAATAAACATATACCTCGTAAACGCTGATAATTTTCCCTCCTGGTTTTCTAGTCAACTAAAGTAGTTAATACACCAAAAGAAAACAGCGCATTTAATGTACAAGTCTTCAGGCAGATTATATGATTATCAAGTTTTTTTTGCGATTTAAGGGCTAAAAGCAAAAGACTTTCAAAACTAGATTTCCAACGCTTTATTTATGAATTAGAATCCGAAGTTCATTCAAATATTAAACATTTTTGGAAATACATACATTAACTCTAGAAAAAATTGCAGCATTTCACCAGACACCATGTTTCTGACCAGTATTATGAGTAGGGATGTCAAAAACCGGTCGGTTAGTCTAAAAACCGGTACTTTCAAAACGGTTAACCGTTTTTTTTTCGGTTTTTTCCTCATCCCGGTTTTAACCCGAACGGTTGTTTATCCATCCGGTTAAAACTGGGAAAGAAATCTTTCAAAATTCATACAATTTTTTATATTTTCTTTATTTTTCCGTCTGCAATTCTATTACTTGTCCCCTATCAAAAATCTCGTTTTCTAATTTCAGCCCTTAAAGATATTTTCGAACACTCTCCTTTTTGCTATTACTCGGAGAACCATCGCTTCGTCAGATTACGTCTCCTTGTATCTTTGATTTGATTTTGCTTACGACACGAACACCAGCAAAAGTAGTGTGTATGCATGTTTTTACTAAAATTCTAGGCAAATCAATGAAAAGACTCGGTTAACCGGAAAACCGGTACTTTGAGTCCGGTTAAAATCGGACGGTCTAACCGGCTTTGCACAAAACCGCAAAAAACTGAAAACGGGTTATGGTCCGGTTTTTGACATCCCTAATTAGGAGTTCTAACTATGCTGATATTTCGAATTTATTCGCAGATAATTTTTCTAAAGTTTACAATAATTAACTGCGGTCCTTTGATTTTCTACCGTTAAATAATCGTACTAACTTTAGTTTATGTATGTAGTCTGGCTGGTCTAGCGGTTAGTGCGCGCACCTTTGGTGCACAGGGTCATGAGTTCGAATCTCACCGTGAGCCATGGTGTTTTTCGAACTCACGAGCTTGTGACGGACAATGATCTCACTCAGATGTTAAACGAGTTCCCATTTATGGGGATAAATAACACTGCTGAGCGTGATGCTGATCTCATTACCTCAACAAAAAAAGCAGATAAGATCTTGGAAATAGTATGTCACTAACACATCCTGCGGCCTTAGTCAAATGCTGGATTGTCGCGCCTGTTGTTTATTTTGAACTTCAGTTTAGAAAACTAAGTGTGCTAGACACTTCGAAAAGACCTGGACCAGATGACATTCCTCCGATCATGCTGAAAAATTGTACTGCTAATATATTGCTTCCACTCACTATTCTTTTCAATAAATCCTTATCTTCAGGTCAATTTCCTGATTATTGGAAGCTATGTCTTGCCTATCCATAAATCAGGTGAAAGAGCAGATATTCGCAATTATGGACCGATTAATATCTTATCGTGCATTCTGAAAATATTTGAAAGTTTGCTTACAGATTATATAACGCCTTTAGTAAAACGTTATATGTATAATACAACAACAGCATGGCTTTTGCGCCGGTAGATCCACTGCAACCAATCTTATAGAATATGAAAATTATATTTTTAATACTTTTAAGAATAAATCCGAAGTTCATTTGTTTTACATCGGCGTTCGATAAACATGATTTTGATATACTAATTAAAATGTCACGTCTTGCATAAGGGCAAGCTTTCAGATCCTTTTGAGGTGCACAGTGGAGTGAGACAAGGCTGCATTTTGTCACCTATTCTCTTCCTTATTGTCATTAGTGCTGTACTCGGCTCCGCACTTCAATTACATCGTAACAAAGGTATCAGATGGAAATTGTTTGATCACCTTCAACATCTTGACTACGCTGACGACATTTGTCTTCTATCAACTAATACGGATGATGTCGCTCAAATGACAGAAGCTCTAAATTGCGCAAGTCGTAATGCGGGGCTGAAAATCAATGCTGCCAAGACTAAGTTCTTGAGCACATATCCAGGGGGGCAAAGCGGAATTTGTATTTCGGGACAGGCAGTCGAAAAAGTTGATGAATTTTGCTATCTCGGGAGCGTAGTTACAGCAGATGGTGGAGCGGATGCTGATGTAAAATCACGGATAAACAAGGCTAGGGCGGCTTTCTTCAATTTGACTCCTTTCTGGCTAAACAACAATATTTCCAGACGCACCAAACTTCGAGTCTTCAATTCCAATGTGAAATCCGTGCTGCTATATGGCTGTTCAACCTGGAAGGTGACTAAAGAGATTACTGATAAGTTGCAAACTTTTGTAAATCAGTGTCTACGGCGCATCCTACATATTCGTTGGCCGGAGATCATTTCGAACGAGGATCTCCTCACTATAACTGGCCAAGAAAGGATAGGCACTTCGATCAAAAGACTTAAGTGGCAATGGATAGGTCACACCTTCCGAAGAAGGCCTAATAACATCGCAAAAAAGGCCCTGAACTGGAATCCACAGGATTCCGGAGCAAGACGCCGTGTTGGACGGCCAAGGAACACATGGAGAAGATCGGTAACAAGCGAGGCGAAAACGCTAAATCTTACATGGTCACAGCTAGCGCCGTTGGCGCAAAACAGAACGAGGTGGAGAGTAGGCGTAGTTAATGCCCTATGCCCCACAAGGGGTTGACAGGAACTAGAGAGAGAATTAAAAAGTTGGAAAATTTTGGGTTTTTTTCGGGTCGATAATAAACTGGATAAACGATTTATTTGAGAAATCGATCTTTAATTGTGAACGTAAATAACAACCTATCAAAGCAATTTATGGCAACATCTGGAGTTCCTCAAGGGTCACATCTAGGTCCAGTGTTATTTTTATTATTTATTATCTTATCTTCGAAGAAGCTGAATTTTTATTATTTGCAGATCACTGTAAAATATTTAGGGAAATCAAATGTTATGAAGATGCTTGCATTCTACAAAGGAATCTAAACAATTTTTTTATCTATTGTATACAAAATCGTTTAGAACTTAATTTATCTAAGTGTCAGTTTATTGTATTTAGTAGAAGTCCAGCAAAACATCAATGTTTTTATTATTTGGATACTCATCCACTGGCACAAGCAACCTTAATTAACGATCTTGGCATACTGATGAATACATTTTTAAATTCCAAGGAGCATATTCAGGACATTTCAGAGCAAGCTCCTCGCATGCAAGGCTTCGTTATTCGAAACTCCACGGAATTCAATAACATTCATGCCTTAAAGTCGTTGTACTTTTCTCTTGCAAGGAGTAAGCTAGAATATTTATCCGTTGTATGGAACCCATTTTATAATTCATACACTTAGGCCGCGCGCAGACTAAAGCCGTATTGGGGCGTAGCGTAGTGTAAAACCTGTCGCCCAATACAACGATTGTATTGGGCGACAGGTTTTACGCTCCAATACGCCTTTAGTCTGCGCGCGGCCTAATACGATTCAGCATAAGTGTTTAAGGTACATCGCCTATAAATTGCACCTAACCAGTAACGACATAAATTATGCACATATTCAGGAATTATTGAATATTAATACACTTGAGGTACGAAGAACTTATTTTGATGCTGTCTTCTTCGCAAACTTATTTAATGGGTCTATAGATGCCCCTGATATTGTTTTTTAAATTCCTTTCAACATTCCTAGTCGCGTTACAAGACAGCGTGATATGTTTGAAGTACGATGTTTGAGGACAAATTATTATCTATGTAACTCACCTTTGGAAAGAATGAAACGAATTAGAAATCTAGCTTTTAGTCATTTAGATTTATTTAGCTCCACTAAGGATGAATTAAAAAAATATATATTTGAATTATTGGATTAAGTTAATAATAAGTTTACGATTTAAGGGCTCCATTACATAGTCATATTTATATTATAATATGTATGTCATATGCCTAAGCCTACTCGATTCATTCAGTATACATTTTTAGACGTGCAGGAAGCGAAATCAAGTAGGCTTAGGGATATGATAATATCTATTATAATATATATTACCAATATATGACTGTGTAATAGCGGCCTTAGCTTTTTTTATATTTTTTTATATTTTTTAAATTTGTTTTTTTTTAGTAGGTACATTAATTTTTTTATTTATGAATAGTGTAATTTACTATTTAATATAACTTTTAGTTTCTTAAGAATTTTATTGATCGGCTACTATTTATTTTTAGGCAGCTAGTTTGTAGTTTTAATTTGTAAAAAGGACATTCGTCCGTTTATGTTCAATAAATAAATAAATAAATAAATGTTTCTTCGGACGCGCGATCGTGTGCTCTCTATCATATCCGTAGAGACCTTTTAGCAGAAATTAAAAGTTTCAGAGTTGGGGCAAAAAAACAGCGGAAAATGGGGTTTTTCGCGATTTTGACCCTGTCCCGCAACGAAAGTTTGGTGGGATTCGTGCTCAGCCCTCATAAGAAACGAAAAAAAAAATCTCCACCACATTTTGCAATCTCATGTACTAGGTTTATCACCTGGTTACTACACTATAATGCATTTGGAAAAATTTAAATAAGCTCTTACTTACTTACTGCCAGAGGCAGAAGTGCCTTATTTCGTGGAAACTGTTGGACAAAATTATGATTTAGGCCCATGTTTTTCACTAGTAAATAAAATTTTTAGTCGCGATTACCCAAAAATGGTTCCACTGTTCGTTCTCTTTACCTTCAATTGGAAAAAATATCAATTAAATTTTGAAAATAGCTGATAGTTAGCTAATTGACCCAGAGACTTCAATTGGCGCTGCTAATACTAAGAATAGTTAAGGATTTAATTTTCTTCATAAAAACAGATATTTGCTGACGAGATACCAGATTTTCGGAAGATAGATACATTGGAATAGAAACTATTCGTATCACGAATACTTTGAATTTTCCTGTAAAAACAAAAAAACACACAATTAAGATTATTCCTTTGTACACACAATTTTTATTAACTTTTTCAATATAACAACGTAATACATAGGATGTTTTATTCCTTAAATTTATTAATTATGTTTATCAATGATTAAATATTGTACTAAGTGCGATGATTTCCAAAACCACTTTTCTTTTTTTCTGGTTGTCTATATTTATACTAAAAACTTAAAATTATATCCTTATAAGAAAGAGAACCTAATTCGTTACAACATAGATTTTGTCCATAACAAATGAAATGAATTTATTTATCTTAACTATAGATATTAAGGTAACAAATAATCATTAATATGTATGAAACTAAAACTTCAATATGAACATTAATAAGTATAAAAAGATGGTAATTATATTATACACTGTACTACATGTTTACGTGGATGTACGAATGGTTCAATTGAATCTATATAAGAAGAATAGTCTATAGTTTAATTATGCACTATAAAAGTATGAGTGGATAGTATGATTAAAAGTCTATTATTGTGAATTGATTGATTGATGTGACTTGAATTGAAATTTTTTTTTTTCTGATCATTATTTGAGTTTATTGATCAATAAATTTATCTGGATAAATTATATTACTTTATTGTGTAAGTAATTTATTCTCAAATGGAATAATATTGTGTTAAATTCAAATTATTTTTTGTTTTATTATTTTTTAATAAAAAAAATTAAATTATCAATTTCAAGATGTCTGTATTTTCTCATTTTTTTTTCGGTTACGAATTCCACAATTTCGAATTGAGAAACACTCAATACTTGTATAAACTAATAAATATATTTGGCGACGTCATAAGATATGCTTTGGCACTTTACCATCTAATGGTATACGATATTTTTTTTTAAATATTGATATTATCCGTAATTTCATTTTACTATTAATATTATATATTACTTTTCACATAAAATTGGTTCTAAATTAGTTTTATTAAGCTCTTTGTAAATACAGACCGAAACATAAATAGTATAAGAAGCAATTATGTTCATGTTCATTTCTAATTAGAACTACTCGTGTGTGTGTGTGTATTTTAACATAAATGAGACTACGATTGTTTTCAATTTTTGTTTTGTTTTAATATCTTTTTTTATTATTTACTTTGGATGTCTAATGATTTCTAGAACAACTACAATAACTTGAGCGAAATATTTTGAGTTATATTATAAGGTTTTTTGCGACATTTCGATTTATTTTCTACTTATTTTATTACTCGTATGCAATATGTATGGGTATTGTGTTTATTTTATTCTTGTTTTTTCTTTGTAATACATGTAAAGGTTTCATGACAACTACTACTTTTCAGGGTTTAATATATGATTGCAATTTAGATTAATATTATATTGAATTACAATTGGATAATGCGAAGAAATGATGATTTTTCATTATATTTATTTTACTGTGAAGGATACTTAAATAGTTTTCATAAATTATCAAAATAATTTGCCAGTATGCTGCGGTAGATTACATTTTCTTTAATTCATTTGTTTATTTGATTCAATAAACAGTGGAAAATTATGCAATAAAATCGATTTAGCATTTGAAAAATTGTATTTCTTTTTTAAATATGTTTTACATATTTTGTGTATGAATATATGTACGTATATACCCTTAAAATAAATCGTATTGTAAAAATTTGCACAATAAATATATCTGTACTTATAATGACCCTGTTTTTTTAAAGGCAAATATACATATATCAGGTGTTTATGCAATTCATCGAATCATGCCATATTCTATTTCATCTTTTAATGTATCTCTTTCTATTCAAATTAACTGAAATTACTTTTCTGCTATTTAAAAAAAATCAATGATTTTCCTCCAGCTGTTTTAAATCAATAACAGTCATTAACCCGTTACTTTTGAGTTGTTTTTTTCTCGGAATTGCTGAATTGTTAGGTACGTTTTTAATTATCCAGTACAGAACAGAACAGAACAACTTCCATACAAATTTGACAGTTGTCTTCTATAAAGTATCCAACTTGTATGAAAGTTGAGCTATACTGTCTTATAGGTATTGCATAGTTAAAAACGCACATATTGTGTAAAGTAGGTCCAGTATTATACCTTCATGGGTAATAAAAATTACATTGCACATTTAAAAAAAAAATAGGTAATGAAAATAACTTGAAACCGATTTGAATGTCAACCCTAAAAGCATATCTATAAATATGATAAAAACTCATGTAGTCTGCTTATGTAAATTCAGATTTAGTTAGGTCCACATAATTCACTGGTTAAAGCTCAATTCTACTATAAAGATTTTGTTTTCAAAGAAATTTCGAAAAGCTGAAGAAAAAATGTTCAAGCTATATAGTTTTAGCTTGACTCAGTTTCAAGGCATCCAAGTGAAAACAATGAGTGTATTCACGTACACTACGCTCCGTACATTTCGCCGAGAAAAATATAGCAAATTGTGGTTACATTACTCTCCACCAGAAGGCACTCAGTTTTTGTGATACGTAGCGCAGTGTCTTCTACTTAGCGCAAAATTTCAACGCTTCACAACGAAGTAGCCATATATCGGAATAGATGGCGGGAAAACAAATTTGAAAATGAAGAAATATATTGTTGAAATAATGAGTGCATTGGGATGTGCTATATATCCCCACCACAAGAAATTGGAAAACTGCTAAGCTTGTGTTCGCTGAATGGACTTGCTACACGTACACGAAATGTCAGTTCTCTCTAATCAGCTGATACATCCGCAGACATTGAGGCCATCAAAAATTCAAAAAACCTTAAAACTGCAACTTTCCTTTCAAAATTCGTACTCTCAACGCACAATATTATAACGTTCACTAAAACCTGGCTCAGAAATGACATTTTTTTAGCTGAACTGTGAATAAACAATTTCCAGTATTGATGGTCGAGCAACTGTGCGTGACAGTTGATCGAGCAGTCCAAGTAGCAGCTACACATCTAAATGTAGCATTCCAATTTAACGCTTCATAGGGGAAATTTTCGATACATCGCATGTGAATCGATTAGCGGGAGAGAACACTTTCCAGTTGGTTTTCCAATATGTGCTCGCTGAATGCACTCAATGTAACGCAGATTATGCTCATCTATATATTTTTTTGTAATTTTTTTCATAATAATGGTGTTTGAAATTAGTGTTACATTGAATTCATACACTACCTTTACATGTGCCTTCTGGTGGAGGAAAACATAAGTAATATTCGCTGGGAAATTCGGGTCCGCTCACTTGTGGCTGAATGCACTCAATTTCAAATTTGGACCGTTGTTCACTAGCATAAGAATATCATTTGAGCTTCATTTTTACGTTCAGATGATACTGCCATTTTTAATAAACAGAAGCAAGATGTTGATATGCTTCTTATTAAATGGCAGCTAATTAAAGAACTTAACTCGGATTTTTTCTGCATGGCTCAACGCTACAATGTGAAGCCCAGTACCTATGCATTTATGATGCCCAGCTATAGTCCACCATTTGACGAATGCACATTCTCTCTTAACGTTGTGATACAGTTTCAGTTTCCAGGCACGACAGCCCAAAGCAACTTAACCTCAATTAGTTCTGTTGCATATACAGTGGAGCCTCGATTTGCATCGACTCACATTGCGCTGTTTTAGAAGTGACACCATTTTACCGATTCGCGTAGTGAAAATTCGAGTTGCGTCGTCATTTTAATGACTTCTCTTTACAAAATTCCAAAATTTGCTATCGAAAGTTAACAATTCGTTTTGCGTTGTTTTGTGTTGCGTCGTGAGATCTAGGAATCAATTACCGACGCAAACCGAGGCCCTACTGTATTCCATTTCCAAAACAAATTCACCTTTTTCTCAACAAAAATTAACTATACATCAAATGAAATTAACAATCTCGCAAACGAAATTAACGCTTTAACAAGTCAAATTCAGTTTTTGACAATGACAAGTGATTTGCTGAATAATATTAACTTGACTTGTTAAGCTTGTATTTCATGTACGAAATCGTTAATTTGATTAGTTAAACCATACATTTCCATTGCGAAATCGTTAATTTAATTTGATGTATAGTTAATTTGTGTTAAAAAAAAGATGAATTTGTCTTCAAAATTGTATATCAAGCTGAAATACAAAAATATAAGGATTTGTATATGAACTAAAATTAAATTATACAAAATTTCAATAGTTTTCCTTTTCATTTCGTACTATTTTCATATACAAATTTCATGCTACATTTCACTACATTTTTCAAAAATGAAAATATTTTATATAAGTTTCTCAAAAATGTTCAATTCGTTGCTCCATTTCAATTTTTGTTATTATTCATATTTTTATTATGAGTAAATAATTATATACCTAGGAAAAATGTATTTTGCCTATAATGGTTCTTTTGTTTTCATCTTTAAGTGGTTGATAATTAATTTATTATCATATTCATCGAAAAAGTATTAATTTATAAAAAGACATTTAATATGTTGTCCGTGTAAAATTGCATATTATATTAAAGATATTCCATCCTTTTATATTTGCATGTGTGTATATTTACTTGAATGTGTAAATTACAAATATAAATCTTTTCAATGTGCCCTCTCTATTAAGTGCAAAAAAATTTGAATTGCGTATAAAATTCGGTGAACTGTTCATATCTGTTTGATTATTACTTTTAATTCGGGAAAATTTGATTTTACTAGTAGGAAAAATTGCTACTTTTAACTTGCACTTGACTAACTGTTTTAGCAATCATTAAGCCAACTTTAATGTTCTGAAAATGTCAGAAGAAAAATCTTGAGCAGCAAAGAAAGACAAGGATATAGAACAGATAGGCAGGATGTCAAGAAGTATACTAAATACAAAACAAAAATCTTATTAAATTTTCCCGTTCTAGATTTTAAAAGAAAATATGAAAAAAATAAATATAAACGTCATACCTTACAAGCAGACTTTTTTCGCATAAGAAAGCCGCTTTCAGAATTGCGATTAACACTTTGCACCAGAAAGTTAAACTAAAAATGTAGCTAGATTCTATCATTCTACTGAAACACAAAAGAATATTTCAGAAATTGGTAGGTTGGTTAAAGTCTCGGATGAAACTTCTCAGAGCTCGAGTCATACCGAAGCTTTTCAATCCCCGTGAAAGGCAATTTATAGGATTGAAAGTGTCTTTTTTTTCAGCCCAATCCACTCAATTAAAAATACGGAGCGTACAGAGGGCTGCGCCCGCAATGCGGGTGTTTTTCCCCTGTTTGCTGAATTATCGTTAAAGGTAAATACTACGTTCACCGAGAGATAAACTTGTATTTATGTCTCCTGTTAAAAATGTACCGTGGAGGCTTGCCTTTTATTCACCAAATTTAATGCCGGCCCCACACTGTCCAGGGTTTGCCAAACCGTGCGGTAAAAAAGTTCAAAGTTGTGGACCACACACGCAACAAACAACAAACAAATAGTGTTTGGTGAATTCACCCATCGCCTATGTCTCTGCCAGGCGTATGTTGTCAACAACGTTGATCTTTTGTACCGTACGGTCCCTGTGGATTAAAAAGCGATTGCATTGTTTTCGCCGGCGAAATGTTAAAAACCGGTGTCCAGACTTCCATGATCACGACCATCAAAATTACGTGAAATGACGATGGTAGTACCTACTCTAAGCTAAAGACATACTACTACAGAGCGAAAAGCTTAAATTTATTTCTCCAGTGAATAATGCTGTCGAGTCCAGTTCATAGAACACGGCCTAAAAAAAACTCTTTCAAGACTGGTCAGTCACAAACACACAGCCCTGACCGTTATTGACCTTGCTTCAACAGAAATATTTAAGGCCCGAAATTTATTCTTCCATGCTAAGTGCTCTTTTTCTTTTTTTTAGCTTTTGAGTTTAAGTCTGCAGACTCAGCCTCTTAGTTTCCCTGCTTCGAAATCCAAACCTCAGTACAGAAATCTTTCGAATTCTGAAATCTTGGAGGGGACCAAGGCTTTCTATATTACTGGATTGGACATTTGAGTTTGCTTCCGCAAGTTGAGTGATGGTGCTATTTACCAGTAGTGACCCTATACGGTGGTGTTGTAAGCTCTCATTGCACAAAAACTAATTTTTTATGAAACCGAAATGCCCGTTTCACCAGTAACGTTAAGGGGTCCAGCTAGGTGAAATAAATGTCCCAACGGAATTAGGCACAAATAGAATCCGGACCGAAATTGAAGTAATACCTTTTCTAATGGCCAGAGAACTTTATTTTCATAGGTCGAATAGACAGCGGGAGCATTGATAGGACTTTAACTCGAAAACAATTTAAAATGATTTTAGATGTAAATTGATGTTACGATAAAAATCGAAGGATATAACGCTTATAATAACCAATTAGGTTTTATTATTACTTCATCAATTTTTGTATTTAATTTGACCAAAAAATAAATTTGCGAGTTCCATTCAGCTAGATTTTCCTAGATTTTTTTGGTTGCGATTGCGCAACCAGACGGACATCGCCCAATCGACTCCCCACGTCATGCTGATCAAATATATACATATTTTATATGGGCGGAGATGCTTCCTTCAATACGTTACTAACTTCATGGCAAACTTAATATACTCTTTCACTCTTCGACCGAAAGGTATAAAAAAAAGCCTAAGGCCTCTGTTGCCAGTGCTTTAACTTTAAGAAGTTTATAACACTATAGTTATGTTATAATATTCTTTAAATAATTAAATAAAATCTCTTAAATACTATCATTCTGCCGGGTATAGTACCGAAGGGCGGCTTAAGAGCTAGAGCTGGCGCTGAGTCTAGGACGTAGCCAGTGGAGGGTTCCAGGGGATCCGGCCACCTCCCGAAATAATTTGGAAGGTCTTTGAAATTTCAGTAAAATATTTAGGATTGCCTCTTGGTCCGGACCTCGACCGGCAGTGACGGATCTAGAAGGCTCTGCCGGGCTTAGGATCACTCTTCATCGCTACAAAATATATTTCTGAAATTGATAATAATGTCTTAAGCAAGACAGATAAGTTTCTATGGAAGTAATTGGGGTGTTATGAATTGAATTGAAGTCAAAACGGCACGGATTGGTCGAAAATATTGGGGTAATCACCGGTCTTTTTCATGTACAAATGAATGAAATCGAAGCAAAATATCACAGTCTATAGCAACTGCGCCTGAAAAATAAAGTACTTTGAAGATTTTTTTCACAATACAGCCCCCCCCCCCCCCTCTAATCCTTCTGACAGGTGACGGGCGAGAGAGAGGTGGTAACCCTAAATGTTTTTTTTTTTAATAAACGTAAATGTCCTTTTTTCAATGTTCACAAACACACAGAATTCCCACACAAAAACTTTATACAGGTAAGCATTTAATAAAGTTCATTTGCGAGAAAGCAGTGTGATTTGTGACCCCATTTTACTGATATTTTCTCAAGAAGAAATCTTTGTTCATCCGACTAAGTGTATTCGATCAAAAATAAAAAACAACCCTTATTCTGCTATCCGTTTTCATAGGAAGAACTTTTGTGTTTTCGATATTTTCCGCTATGTGTCCGCTGTATGTGTAAGTGTCGCTGGTGTCAATAAGAAGAACAAAAAAATTCTTCTTGCTAGAGCTGATAGCGTAATGTTCCCTCTCAGTGAAAGAGTTGCAAGAGGGTGCAAAAACACAAGCTGAAGCATACAGTTCATTATGGTCTAATTACGTTGTTTGCCCACGCAAGTAAATTCGTGCCTCTTATGAGGCAGCCTCGTTAAGCAATAAACGAGCATCGGGATCACTGCAGGAACAGTAGTCATGTGATGTAATGGAGCAACGGCTGATTGACGAAATTATGCTTTTACTGAGCGTTACGAGTAGGTACTAGGAGTGACAAGGCAAGCATTGTGAAGTCATGTTGTCTTCAGGTCTCGGCCGTTTCTACTAGGGATGTCAAAAACCGGCCCATAACCCGGTTTTCAGTTTCTTGCAAAGTCGGTTAGACCGTCCGGTTTTAACCGAGCTCAAAGTACCGGTTTTCCGGTTAACCGAGTCTTTTCGTTGATTTGTTTAGAATTTTAGTAAAAAAAATGCAAACACACTCGTATTGCTGGTGTTCGTATCGTATACCAAATCGGCTGTGTGAAGTTAGCCAGTCATGTTTTTGAAATTAGGTCCTTTTGCTCGGTGAACTGTTTGTTCTACAGCGGCTACGTTTGTTCTTGATTGTTAACCAATTAATATCGTTTGTGCTTCTCTAATTATTTAATTATAACAACTTTAAAATTGTGAGTGTGAACTTAGCCAGTCATTTTTAAATATGGGTCGGAAAGGTATAGCTTTGGTATCAATCGAAAGCCAGACGTTTGTTCATTTTGTAGGGCGTTTGTTCATCCTGGAAACGGAAGGATACAGGAATTATTAAGGAAAAAGAGATTAGCTGTGACGTCATCTTCACTCAACCAACGCCATCTACTCAGCTCAGCTGTACGGGCAACCCGTGTCCCGCGAACAATTTATGCAAGATCCACACCATCATCCTAATTTCAAAAACATGACTGGCTAACTTCACATAGCCTACCAAATCAAATCAAAATGCACGTACAGGGTGCGCCAAAGAATTTTACTAATTTGAAAAATTTCCCGAGCGGTGAGTTCGGCGGGTAGAGGTGTGGGAGGGTGAAGTCCTCAAGTTTTTTCCGATTCTAGTCAGTTGCCATCATTCTCTGGTCTAGAGAGCAGTGGGCCTCGAGAGCTTCTTCTTTAACCGTAGCTCACTTGGAACACGATGGAGGATTTTTCTTCTTCCAAGCCTCGAAGAAATGAACGTTAGGGATGTGTGGTTTCAGCAAAATGGAGTCACAGCACACACAGCACGAGGCACAATGAATTTGTTGCGACTTCCCCGACCGCCTCATATCTCTCAGAGGCGATCTCCCATGGCCGGCACGCTTACAGATTTCGCAGATTTGGGGTTATTTGAAATCCCTGGCTTATGTCGATCGACCACGAAGCATAGGTCACCTCAATAACAACATTCGCGACGGCATTGCCAATATACCGATTGATATGCTGCAAAAAGTGGAGACGAACTACAAAAATCTACTTAATCAGTGTATGCACAATTGAGGTCGCCATTTAACCGATGTCAAGGCTGTATGAACAAAAACTTGGGATATTGTATTCTCAAATAAAGAAAGAATTAAATCCATATCTAAATTATTTTGTTTTTATTGACCTTTCAAATAAATAAGTATCTCTGACGCCTATAGCAACAAGGAGAGGGTTCGAAAATATGTTTAAGGGCTGAAATTTGAAAAAATCGTATAAATTTTGAATTAATTTTTTTACCGGTTTTAACCGGATGGACGAACAACCGTCCGGGTTAAAACCGGGAGAAGGAAAAAAACCGAAAATAACCCGGTTAACCGTTCTGAAAGTATACCAGTTTTCGGACTAACCGTCCGGTTTTTGACATCCCTAGTTTCTATAAAGAATCTACAGCTCTAAATAGATGTTTCATTTATCCCAACTATGAGATGCACATGCACAGAGCGTTTGGATTTCTTACATTAACAAACTGTCTAGATACTAATTCCGCCGTCGGTTTTAAATTTTGAAGGGGGTTTAGCCAACGCCATCTAGATATATCATAGCCGCAACTCAGCTGGACAATGCCGTCATAGTTTAGCTCTTAAATTTTTTATTTACACGAACAAACAACAAAAACAAGTAGTGACGTAATAAAAAGCAAAAACAAAGCAGTGCAACATTGGCGAACATAACCTAAAACTATAAGCTGATTTTGACGTCTAAGATTCTACATTGCGGCCTTAATATCTAGACGGCGTTGGTTTAGCTCGTTACTATTAAAGTAGTGTCCCTTCTTACCAGTGGCGTAACGTACGGTGTTCCATGTGTTCAGTGGAACACGGGCCCCCAAGCCACAGGGGCCCCCGAGGCCGAAAATATAAAGAATATATCCTTGGGTAACTGTTCTTTTTAAGACATTTATTTGCAAGACAATAGACAAACCAGCTGCAGAATCTAACATAGAGACAAAACATTCCGTGGCGTAACATTATTGAAAATCTTTGTGTTCGAACTTAAACATATTTGAAATCCCACTGTCATCATGAATGTTTGTGTTGTGTTTATAAAGAAAATGCACCTGCGGCGTTCTGCGGGCAAATTGACGAGTTCCTAAATCTAGTTTACGACTTCCCATGTACAATTGACGAATTGTGTTAACGAATTTCAATTACAAATTGATAAATTTCCAGATCAAATTGACGAACTTCAACATTCAGATGACGAATTTCCATTACAAATTGGCGACTATTAAAATGATGTTGACGAATTTCCATGTCAACTTTACGAATCGTCAAATCATTTTGATTTGCAAAATCGTCAATTTTAGCTTAGTGATAAACAGTCAAATAGAGCATATGGATGATGTTTACAAGTTCTCCAGTATATTTATTGAAATTTATATTTTTGTGTCAAATTGTAAAATGTTGGGACATGTTTCTTAAACACGAAATGTCGTACGTGGGGGCCCCCACTCCAATTTCGAACACAAGAAATTTGGGAAACGTTACGCCACTCCTTCTTACAAAGGGACAAATAAAGCCACAAAGGGACAAATAAAGCCAAACGAATAAGTGTTAGTGGGTATTTATGTTCCTTGTTCCCTAATAGATGCCCTTTATTCACCTGAACGATAACCTTTCCTATATCGGCCATCGGAGGCTTTTAGGCATTTGCTTGCACTATGCTGTCTGCTACGATCAGGACTTGAAGTTTTTATACAATCAAATTTAAAAATCAATGGATATCTCATGGATTAAATCGAAGGTTTAACCTAAATCTAGCGTGTATCTTGCTACAAATCCATCACTGTAACCTCTATGTTGCATCACTAACCAACAATTATATGATCAGACGATGAAATTGTAGGTAATTCAGTAGATTTCAGTATGATACACGCTAGGTGATTTAGTTTAAACCTTCGTTAAAATTCATAAGATATCCCTTAATTTGGAAATTTAACTGGAAATACATCATCCAGTATGTCGCTATCTAAATCAAAATTCAATACGATGGAAAAGCTTTCTGAATATGTATTGTGTGTGTCTTCTCTACGCTATAAGACTAACCAGCCAACAGGTACTGAATAAGAGCTATCAGAAACCCAGCCTATGATTTTTATCTGAAGTACCGTTAACTCACATTACAAACGATTTGCCTGTTTTGATTAGAGTTCGCGCTTACCGTGTGGCCCGGTTTCATTAAAGCTCAGTGTATATGCATAGTAATTAGTCAATGAATTTTTTATTTTTCCTGTTTTTTACCTGGGTACGACAATTAAACCCACTTTTCGTCATAATCGGGTGTAATCATTAAGTCGTAATAAATTATATAAAGGATTGCGTTTTGAAGCGTATATCATACGTATATTGATTTCAAAGTATACATCAGTTATAAGTGAACCTGGCAATATCAGATACTGTTTTTTTGCCAGTTACAAGGATTTGTTGTTGTTGTTTTTGGAGATGACGGAAACCAAGAAAACAAAAATGGGCAAAAATAAGGACATTTCCCTCAAAAGGAAGCCTATATTTGCTGGCTAATCAATAGCGGACAATACACCTTTCGAGAAATTGCCAGAAACGAGGAAATTTCTCACCAAACGGTGTCAAGAATAGCCAGGAGCAACAAGGAGAATAGTCCGTCGACGGCGGGAAAACTGCCGCCAAAAACGGATAACGACTTCATGGACTGATCGGTGTATCCTTGAATGTGCTTTGGAGAATAGAATATACTAACGTGAACACGCCAAATTAGTGCATCAAAAAAGTGGAAAGGAGATGAGAGGAGGTGAGGAGGAAAAAAAACTGTAAAAACAATAAACGAGCTGCTAAAGGAGCGTAATATCGATATATCGACGCGGACGTTGCGGAGACGGTTATATGAAAGTAACATAAAATGCTGCCGGACTGCCAAAAAACCAAAATTGACGCCCAGGATGAAAAAACTTGTTCGGCAGACTATAAAAAGGAAAAATATAAAAAAAAAACAATAGAGAAAATATTTTTTTGTGCTTAATTTTTAACATAGAATTTGTGGACTCAAAAATTGACTCATAATGTTAATTTTTTAGGTACTTTTTAGTGATGAGTCCCGATTGGAAACCGTCATAGAAAGAGCACAATTTATTAGAAGAAGGCCTCACGAACGATTTAGCGAAGATTGCGTCCAAAAAACTGTGAAACATCCGTTAGCAGTTATGATTTGGTCCCTATATTTTGTCAATGGGACTATGGACGCAAAGCAGTATCAGGATGTCTTAAAATGGGTTTTTTGCCATATTATAAGACACTGAATTCTCCGAGATGCAAATTTACTGACATGCAGGATGGAGCACCTTGTCACAGGGCCAAAACCGTAATGAATTGGATGTCTGCAAGGAAGATTAAAGTATTGCCATGGTCTGGCAACTCCCCGGACCTGAACCCTATTGAAAATGTGTGGAGCATGCCCAAATCGATCGTGTATTCAACTTCAAATAATAATGTGGCCGATTTGAAATCGAGGATTTTACAGGTTTGGCAAAATGATGATAACATCGAAAACATGATACGGTCATGTATTTGGAGTAAGCCCGAGCTGTCATTGCAGCAAAGGGTACGAATACCACTTATTAGTTTATAATGATTCATAACAGTATATGTTAACAAATTTTTCAGTTAAAATTGATCGTTTGTATTTCTTCGTTGAAAAAATGCGGGAAATGTTGAAAAATTGAAGTGGTCCTAATTCAATGGCCAGGGGCTGTATTTGCTGCGGAAATTGGTTTCAATCCAGGGCCCGTGGCATAATCTCAGCATATACTTGATTGATCTGAATTGATCGTTATTGATGTTGCGCTTCTATTCGAGCTAGTATAGGGT
Organism: Microchrysa polita; assembly: GCA_949715475.1. Taxonomy (NCBI): domain Eukaryota; kingdom Metazoa; phylum Arthropoda; class Insecta; order Diptera; family Stratiomyidae; genus Microchrysa; species Microchrysa polita. Next base: position 110,480,173 of record OX454416.1, on the reverse strand, counting down.
CTCCCGTCTGAGCGAGGACATCTGTAGGTCACTAAACGTAAAGAGTTCCGTTCCAGATGGTGATGCCAACAGTCAGGCTTGCGATTAATAAAATCTAAGCAAAACTAAACAGTGCATCTGCTAAGAGCAGTGTTCCCGATACAATTAAATCAGAACTCACTTCTTTTCAAGACAGAATTAAAAACTAAATTTTTGAACAAATTCTAAACATTCCAATAAAATGACGAGCATAAAATAAAACAACTATAGCACGTACAAATAAGAATAACATAGTTTATTATAATAATAATGAATATTTATTTTAAACCATTCTAAAAAAAATGAACATAAAACGAAAAACATGTTTTCTTCGTTTTTTTTTTACTTTATATATTGCTATCATAATAGTCTTACAAAAGAAATATGTATGTATGTGTATATTCCATAAATTTCGAATTAAGTCAGTCTCATAAATAAACAAAAATGTCTTTGATTAAAAATACATAAAGTAGTGTATATGTAATTTTGAATGAACAAAATATATCAACAACACAATTATTTTATGTTGGCATGAATGATTTTTAATATTTTTTTTTACTCTTTTGAATTGTATGTATGTATGCAGAAATAAAAGAACTCGATTTTAATAATAAATAATGAATAAATGGACTCTATACATGTTGAATAATCATTTAATCGGTTTTTTATTTAATTTATAAAAAATGTGTTAATCGGCATATGATATGATCAAAACAAGAGAGATTTATTGGGTGAGTTTTTTTTTGTAATTATTATATTGGCACTTGAAATTATGCAATTAGTATTCGTACATATGTATGTATTTGAAATTGAAATGTTTTTTTTTCTGTGTTTTTAATACGAGAAAGTTGTTTTTTTTTTTTTTTGTTGAATTGAAAACAAACTGCATGAATGAGCATTGTGTTTCCTGAAGAAAAACTACACAGTAATCAAAATGAATACGAACGGAAAAGAAAACTTTTTTGACAGCTTGTGAAATATTAATAAATATTGAGAAAGTTTGGAAAATATTGAAAAGACGGCTTGATGATTGGAATATAGGGTATATATGACGAAGCAGAAAAAAGAACATTTTCACTTTATCCATAAATCTTGGCCTATCTTAACATCAGTATCTGCGTAATATTTATATCACATTGCAATTTTCCGAAAACGAATATAATAAACGCAAACAAACCGAATCACAATTTTCTGTGTGATTGATTGTATTTTTCATTATCTCGATAATTATTTTTCTCTCTTTTTTTTTGGCACTTGGTGCTAATTAATAAATTCATAAATCGTGCTTTTTAAATTCATAAAAAATTTTTAGCATTCTTAAAAAAATAATAAAATCGATTCAAAAAATTAAGATTCAATTTTGTCTACGTCGCTTTTATATTATTAATAAAAATTCTACAATGCAATAATGCAATCAGCTAGCAATTAATTTATGTATATGTATTTCATAATACGCCTCGTGGGTTTTCAAATTTTCTTTACATTTTTGTTATTAAGTTTACTTTTGGCATTGACTATATAAATTTAAGTTGAAATCTTTGACATTGATCCCGTTTTTTCAATTACACAATATTTTTCGTTTTTTTAATGTTCTTTTTTTGTTTTAAGTTCACATTTGATGTCTTAAGGACCTAAACATATAAATTCATGACATTTTTCTTTGTTTTATAGTATACGTACTCATTATGATTTTCTTAAATACTGCACGGCAATAAGACGACTACATTTATCGATTTTATTTGCATGAAATTTTTGTGAAAAACATGTTTGAAAGACTCAAATAAAATGTCGGTTAAAATAGGGCGTTTTGAAAAATATATTTTTTTTTGTATTTAAATTTAGCCAATATTTCAAACGTCTAAAAGGCTGCATAATGCGTTGAGCTTAGCTGTTGAAAAACAGCAACAACAACAAAGACGAATTCAATACGGCAGTATCGATAACACTCGGACCTGTATGTTTGGTTGATATTTTCCAAAAAAAATTTTTTCTTTTGTTCGGAATAGCATTATGGGGAGTCAATACGTTTTTCTTTCAATAATCGCTATAATTGAAATTGTAGCTAAATTTTTTGAATAACAAAGCTCTCTGTTTTTCTCTTACTACCACTTAACGGCTGGCAATCAACTGTGTTAATTTTTTTTTTGTGTTTGTGATACATAAATCAAATCCACTAACATTGATTGATTGTTTTCAGAGAAATGTTCAATCAAACATTTTATAATATGCCGCACAAAAGCGAATTACATTTTCATATTAATACGAGTAATAATTTTGTGGCCCGTTGATTCAACTATTTTGAAACTATACATGTATAGAAGATGATTTTTCCGAGTTTTCTCATTTTTTGGTTTGATAAAATTTAGGGTTTTGGGTATTTTTGTCTAAACATTTTTTTTTTGCCTAATTTTTAATTTTAAATACATAGTATCGATAGCTAAAACTATATATGCACTATATATAGTTTCAAAACACATACAAATCTATATTGCTTTGAGTTTTTCTTTCTGTTCTTTTACTTGCTTATTTTCTTTTGTTTAAATATATAATATTATTTTTTTAAGATATTAAGTATAAATATGTAACGAATTTTTATTATCTATATTAATAACATAATAGAAAGGGTGAGGGTCCCTTACAAAAGAGAATCTTACACGATCGACTCCTAAAAAAGAACTCTTTTTTAAATGATTGTATTTGTTTAGGTATTTTGTTCATGTTGTGACTTGAAAAGCTTCAAGGAATACGTCTTAAGCCGGCCCCACACCGACCGGAGTGTGGCACACACCGCACAAAAGACCGGTTCCAAGAATGATACCTTGGAGTCGCCCAACCACACTGCTGCACGATTTTTCGTATCAATCTTTTGTGCGGTGTTTGCCACACTCCGGTCGGTATGGGGCCGGCTTTAGCTTAGACTCACTGGGCGAATCACGATTCGTCGAATGATGGCTTCATTGCAATCATAAGTGGCGACAACGTACTGTTGTACGATTAAAAATACCGTTGGATATAAAAAAGAGCAACGCCGAAAAATATAAATTTTTCGCAATGGGACGGCGAGCACAAAAAAAAACACAGCTGAGGAGAAAATGCGACCGTGATTCGTAAAAGTCGAAACTTAATAGCCGTTATCGTATTGTAACTCAATGGCCACGGGACACAAGAATTTCTGGGACACCACGGCCCTTAGATGCAAGGTTAGTCCCCTCTGGTAAGGTAAATAAGCCATGGAGTGGATTTGTACAGACTTTCGGGCGTTGACGCTACCGATGCACACGAGTCATGCAGGGTGCCTTCGTCATTATTAACTTCCCCCTTCAGAACGTCATTTGTTATTTCAACCGGGCACATCTCGCAGGGCTTCCTCGGTGGAGAGAAAGCCCCGGTAAACGATCGGGTAAAATCCTTAAAGTTGGTGGCTCTGATAGCCCGAACCTGAAAAGAATAGTTAGGGAGAAGGTCCAATGCGCCTATACCTAGCTAGTTTGTGGTTTGGTATCCACACTATCTGAGTCGCCTTGCTGACTAGTAAAACTAAAGAAGCAATCGAATGTGAAAACCAGCGCCATCCGTCGGCCGAATCGGGTGGCGGAGTGCAACAGGTCAAACGAGCTTGCGGTATACACGTCGAAATAAGTAGGTCCTAACTTTTAAGGAGGTGAAAGAAGAATCACACCTGCTTTCGAAAAGTCAAACGTGAGCCTCGGAGATGAGCATGCTGAGGGTCAGTACCCATCAAGAGGTTGAACTCGAAGTGACTGTAGGTTGTTGCATAAACCAACGAGCTGCAGTAGAAACCCCACGGTTTAATTTCTGAAGGGCAGAGTGCATACTATGGATGCAGAAATGCTCAATCGACTTCGTGACGTTTCGGTAAAATCACGGGATGGTTCAAAAAACTCGATGGACCGAAAGATAAGAGCGCCCATGAAGATGATCCTGCCTCAATGAAATGTTTAGTAGATTTTTCACGTTTGGAATGGACCGCCTAGAGCGACCACCATTTTATTTTCATAACCTGTAAAAACAAAACCAAACTCCAAATTTTTAAAACTGACCTCTGGAAATAACACCATATACGTCTGAAAATATTTACTATTGTCAGTGAATGACACCTTTTGCCAATGAATCAACTCGGCATCAGAGATTTTTAGCAAGGCGCACATCTTCGTCACACCACCTTATGGTTTCTTAAAGTATGGTTCTTACGGATCCACGGTGATACATGAGGCTGGTAAGCGGGGTCCACGACGGAACAGAAAAATCTCGGGGACGATTTCGATAAAATCAAATATGTATTTCATTTAAATTTTTAATACATACTATCAATTTTAAACATACAAACATATTTAATTTTAATTCTAGAATAATTGCAGCACGTTGCATTCATGTAACCACACTGCTTGCGGTTCGCCAAACCCCATACAATGGACGATCATATTAAAGTCTACCTATTTAGATAAGATAGTATGGTCTATCCCATACGACAAGGCAAAACGTTTTATTCATTCAACGAAAATGGTGATTATACATCGATATCCAAGCAATTGCTTCGCAAACTTTTTTAATTGTAATGATTTAATGTAAAGATGATGTCAAGTGAAATAAATGTTCTTTGAACCTTTTTTGTTCTCTGGATTGGATAATAGGCTTCGGATCCAAAATTCCAATAAATCTTTTTTCTTATGCCATTTAATTGAAATATTGAACAATTCAACATTATTAGCCAGAAAAGTGAAAACGAGGTTAAGTCGACGGAACCACGCGCAATCATCTTGTTTGTTCTTGGGAAAGAGCGTGGAAATATGACAAATGTTGTTAACAAGAATATTTTTTCATTCCGTGTAGATCCAACGTCGCTTCATTTCATACAGGCAATCACGTTATTTAAAGTGGGCTTTCAGTCCTGGATTGGACCGCGAACGCGCTCGGTTTTTGGGAATTCAATGGCTCAGTGACACTTCCTCTCTGAGTCGCCGGAGCGTGGGTTCGAATCCCACCATGGATGTTTAAGTTGTCTTGGGTATCTACTCCGATGACAGGCGATTTTATTTTGAGGATCAGGCGTGCAAGTATGAAGGGACCCCATGGGGAAGCTGATGTAGACTCTAGAGAATGGAATACTCTAAAACCATCATATTTACTGACACTGGACCGGCTGTAAGATTTACTTTCCAAATAAATGGAAGGATATCAGTTTTCTAAACCCACACACTAAATTTCCAATAAATTTTGGTTGGTAGTGCTTCTTCTTTTAGCGGTACAGGAAGGTGTCAATTTGAAGCCTCTTCGGGGCGGACCATACCCGTATTTTATCAAACGGCCAAGAGTTGCCAAAACGCCTGCCTGGCGAGAGCCTCGAGACACTTGTACGCATTCAGTCAATTTGACTTCGAGAAATCAAAATGTTAGACTCCTATGGTTTACAGCCTAAGAGTATGCCGAGACTACGCAAGCCTGCTATCGTAGCTGATGTGATGCAAATGGATTTTATTGCAGCAGATGCAAAAGGAGGAGTAATAAAAACTGTGGGTAACAGTCAAAGTGAGCCACCTCTAAGATACTATTTTTTTTAATGTACATACATAACTCTCTCCTTGGCCCTAAACGTTGAATATCTAAAAATTACTATCTCCCATAATTTTTCAACGGAAATATCTATGTTAAAAGAGAAGCCTACCCTGGTGTGGCGTACTTTAATTTTTATTCACTCTATACATATGTACGTGACGACCGTCCCCGAAATTCAATCATCTCAGGTTGAGTTTTTTAAATGTTCCCGGTTGATGAGGATAGAGACATTTAATTGTAAATACTAGAGTTCGCAGAACCATGAGCACGATGGTTTACCAAACGTCAAGCAATTTGTATAGTCAGAGGTTCAGTGAATACACTTAGTTTGCTGTGTCGCGAAAAGCGAAACAATTTAGGCGTGCCTATGTCTGATGTATGATGCAGTTGACAGCCATACCAATATTTGTGAATAATAAACACGCGAGGTTTTTTGGTAGTGCCGAGTTTCACTGGGAATTTTTAGAGTATTAGAGAGTGCAACAATTTTAGCGACATTTCTAATATCCAAAATTAGTTTGTGCGAAATTCCTATATTTTATTTGCGAAAACTGGAAAATTTCAACTGATATGAGATGTACTCGTTTAGATCCTTGATTTGAATTCCCATACGACGATCTCCGATAAAAACTAAAAAAGTCGACTTTTTTCAAACGTTCGGGACACGCTGTTAGCTATCTTCCTCCAACATCTAAGGTATTTGTGCCAAAGACTGTAACCATTCTACACATTCCTGCCAAATTTCATGACAATCGGTTGAGCCGTTCTCGAGTTATTTAGTGAACAGACGGACGGGCAGACGGACAGACGGACGGACGGACAAAATCGATTTCATAAGGGTTTTTTGAAAAATAAATTTCTAAAAACTATTAATATTTTGATAAATTTGGATGAAATACATAGTGGTAAGTTTCATAGTTTTTGAGAAAATTGGGTTAGAGTCCCAAAGTGGAGAGTGGCCCGCTTTTTATTTGACGTCGAGTGTATTTATCCAAACTGTAAACCGTACTTCTTTTTTCAAAGACGGATATGAAAATAACTGACTATGATACTTTGCTAAGAAGAAGAGCAGTGACAGACAGGTATATTTCTTTCAAATCGCAAATAGAATATACAGTACGGGGTCATAAAAAGCACTGATTTATAGGCGATCTTCGGTCTAAGAAGCAGAAATTTTATGCCAGTTGGATGTAATCAGAATCAGGAATAAAAGTCAAAACACGCGCAGCTGCCACATATCGTTTAATGGTGTAAAACAGGGGTGTCAAACTCAAAACCTGACCCGGGCCAAATAGGACCATCTTCAGGTTTGGGTGGGCCGCAGGAGCAAAATTTTCATCAAATTTTTTTTAATCGTATTACGAAAGTTGATTACAGAATATTGCTTTTGAAATATGGTAGAAGGTCTGGATCTCTATAGCGGCTTCGCGATTATCCGTGAGAACTTCCATCTTTTGAAAATTTACTTCAAGAACATTAAAAATTTAGGACAAGAAGCGAAAACGTGAAAATATGATTGATCTTCAAGTAACCAATTTTTGTTAATTACATACATGATTTGCGACAAATTTTGGACAGATGATAAAAAAAATGTAGCACAGGTCATCCATGTCCAAAATAACATTGGGAAGCAGAATAGTCAGATTAAATTAATTTCATCAGAAAAGTGGCTAAAAACAGAAAACAAGACAAACAGTGGTTTGTGATATAGTTTTAACAAAACTCATGCACCAATACAGCTTATTAAGTATAAATCTAAAAATTTAAAAATCTAAAAATTGGGCACTGCTGTAATTATTATGTTGGAATTTCGCATCCAGGTGATTTAGTTACCAATTCCAAGATTTCCGTAGTTTTTAATGCTGTGCCATTTTTCCAAATAAATCTCAATTCATGGTTCGGTAAAGCCAACCAATTTTTTATTAACTGCATTTCGGGACAGAACAGCTTCATGAAGAGGCTTAGTATTGTCCTGTACAAAACACATGAGCTGTCTTATAAAACCAAATAACCAGAAGCAAATTGTTTGTATTTGAGACAAATTCCCAAAATAATATTGCATAAGCCACTGACGAGTTTTAGTAATTTTTGTAGACTTGAGTTCAACGGCTGAATTTGTTCACCTTACTAATTTCACCATTTTTGTGTTGATACACATTGTGCTGCTTCAACATGGCCGCGGGCCGCACAGAACTGCGAGGAGGGCCGCATGCCGCCCGCGGGCCGCGAGTTTGACACGTCTGGTGTAAAAGGTCATTCTCAAATGTCCTTTCTTAAAATTTGCCTAAAAATATTTTTGCGACCGAATATTTCACCCCCTAAGAATATCATCATGTTGAAAAATTTGATCGAAATCCTGGCTGCACCCTTGCATCTATTCTTGGTGTGCAAGCTGCTAAGGCCACAAACAATCATAGGTTGGCTCTACTCTCAATAAAATGAAAGTACCATATTTACGGACCAGCAAGATATCCAGTTCAGGTGACAATAAGGTTCTGAGAGAGAGAGAGAGATTGAGGATGAGCTCCATCAGGCCAGTGATTCATGTTGCAATGTTTCTTACAGACATTTTCATTCGAATGGTTGCAGGGTGCAGGGTGAATTTAAAGTAATCATGCCAGTATGGTCAATCAATTATTTTTGTGCATTACTTTAATGAACTTGACCCTGCTTACAGTTTTTCGACAAATCTTTGGTTACTATAAGAACGGCGAATACCGCTTCAGGATGGGGAAAAATTCAGAATTAAGGGGCAAAGTAAAAGAAAGCAGATGACAGTTCAGGTGAAATGAAGAACATTAAATCGGAAAACATCTACAACATGAACAACATACCTCTTGTAGATCCGACACATTGCAAGGCGCATCATTAAGCTCAAACTAAATTTTAAGCTGTTACAACACATTACATTTTATGTAATGCATATTAAACATAATTCATTTTTGTTTTCAATCATTATTTTTATAATATGAAAAATAATAGAAAAAAAACATTAAACATATTACATATATAAATTTAACATAAAAAAACCAAAATAACTTTGGCTAATATTTTGAATAAAAAAAACATATACGCGTGTCGTCGCACGCGCATATTTCGCGTACACACGAAACAAAGTAAAAACATTATTCATATTTCATTTCAATTATTCTTATAAAGTAAACGTCCAGTCTAAAATATATATTTATTTATATATATGAGCTAATATGTATTTTTTTTTTTTGTTAATTATTATTTTTTTCAATTTCACTAATTTATTTAAATATATTAAATATAAGTTGATCCCAATTTTTCAGTTTTATTAAATTTCGTGTAAAATGTTTTTTTATATATATATTTTTTTAATATTTCTTGTTTTGTTTTTTTTTCATTCCATTCGTCGTCGGTTTGTTTGTTCTTCATTTATTATTTATGTTCTTTGTTGCTTATTTCTTATTGTTTGTGTATGTGTCTGTGTATAAGTATGCCATATTAATGTTTTTTTTTGTTTGTTAAAAGTTTAAAATTGATAGCTAGACATATTTTTGTTTATGGCTTTATATAATTAAGAATATATTGTGTGTGTGTTAATATAATATATATATATTTCATTTTGCATATGTTTCGTCTTCAATATTTACACGAAATATTGTCTTTTTCTTCTTTTATTTAATTATTATTATTAAATTTAACTTAAATTCTTTCTTTTTAATGTAATGATTATGTGATTTCAGTTATGGCTTTCTAAATTGTTTGTTTCCACTAATATATAAGTACATGTACATAACTTGCCTTTTAGTTTCTCGTCTACTATATATGTATGATATATATACGTTCATCAATGATATTTGTCAATATGAATTTTTTTAATAAACTTAAATTTTTTTTTCAAATAATTTATCTATCAAATGTTGATTGTCCAAATGACACAACGTCACTATGTTTAGCACTTTTCTTATTTTTTTATTAGCAAAAAACGATTATATCTTTTTTTCGCCAGATTATTATTTATAATAGATTAATCGTTTTAGAGTTTAGAGAAGACAAGTGAAGTCATTACGCCACACGCTGCGATTTTGATTGAGTTTATTGCTATCCATTAGATATGGAAATGGTCAAAATGCGATTCGTCGTCAGGTCGTTAAGTGTTACGGGGAAAATGAAATGACTCATCCATTCTGTTCACGATCTGAGGTGGCATTCTGTAAGTCGATAGGCGACAGACGACAGTCACTTTGTTTGTTGAGTATCTTCTAACGCTGAATCTGGCAAGATAATAGACCTGACATGCTTCGGTATCGCCGAAGGTAGTTGATCATATGTGATACGTAACAGTCTCATTATAATGCCAGATTTGGAGTTAGAACGTACCAAAAATATGAAAGTGACCGCCGCCTGTCGCCATACAGAATGCCAACTCTGATGACAGTGTATGCATTTATTAGTCGCACAGACACTATATTGTTTTGATCGTTGCTGATCAATTGAAATTTTTCGGCATTAGCTATGTATTAAATCATTTTGATTAAATGATATGCAGAAATACAATCACACAAAAAAACACACGTCTGGAATAAGGCGTTGATCAATTTGTAGTCTTAAATGATCGTGAACTTGATGTGATATGTACGTGAATTCGTAAATAGGTCGCTTTGATGTGGGATGATATCGTCAAATCCTGAGCTGGCATTCTGTTAGGTGACAGGCGACGATAGGTGACATGTTTTTGATATCGTTTAACCGTAAATCGGCCAAGATAAGGGACTTGGAATGCCTGCGTACCGTCATAGGTAGATGATCCTAGGCGATACGTGGCAATTTTGCGTTCAATGCATTGTCTTATTTGCCAGTTAGAAGGTATAAGAAAAATGAAAGTGACTGTCCCCTTTCGCCGTTCAGAATGCAAGCTCTGGTTTAACTATTTCAAGTTGTCTATCAACGACTATACGAGTACAGGGTGTCTCGTTCTTCAACGTTTCGGGTCGCACGGGTGATAGCGCAAACGATGACCAGACGTACGATGGCATGTAAATCGCAGTCATCAAGATTCCAACGGATGGGGCCAACAAGGGCCTGGAATGGGCAAACTGAAGATCGGTTGGACAAACTGTCGCTCAAGACCTCTATCCCTCTCCCCTCTATCCCTAAGTGATGCCAAAATGTTTCACATTTGGACACTTTGCGAAGGACTGCAGCAGCAAGCACGATAAGTCAAGAATGCGTTTTAAATGTAGTAAAGAAGGTCACAAGGCGGCATCCTGTGATAGCAATCCCAATCGTATATCATGTCAGGAAGCAGATAAGGACAACTGAAACCATCAAACGAGAGGTGTTGTAAAGTGTTCGCTGTATCGGGAAGCACTAAAGCACATCCCTATACGAGATTCTTGTAGATGAATCTAAACCATTGCCCAGCAGCACAGGATCTTCTGCTGCAAACTGTGACGGAGCGATAGCTTCCTCCGTCGCAATTATCTGTGATCACTAAAAGAACTTGGGGAAACAATTTGGGGCACAGAAAAGGATGACCAAGTAGCCATCTCCACGTACGGGGACTATTATCCCCAGTAAGGGAAGTCCGGAGAACTAGGAGGAGTTGTAAGAGCAAATGTCAACGTCATATATTACGCTCCGCCACCTTGAACGTGGACGTTCATTTCGAACAATTTCCGTACGGGCTGGTACGAAAAGCCCTGTGGTAAATGTGGGGGAGTTAACGCGTAGGCTAGTGTTGTTCTAATGCCGGACCTAAATTTGATCGGAGTTCGCCGAACTGCGCGGTATGAAAGATCAAAGTTTTGGGAGGGACAAAGGCAATTGGGGAATTTAAGAAACGTTATTTGTTGTTGTTGTTGTTGTTGTTGTAGCGATTCAAGAGATTTTTTTTCTCTTGAATCGAAGGGGGTCTTGGCAGCTCTTGGCCATTTTTAGCAACGGGTAGCTCCGGGACGATTTAAATCGAAGAACCGGCTGCCGTAGGAGCATTTTATGGACAACACAAGCATCCATGGGTCACAGTGGGATTCGAACCCACGCACCGGCAACTCAGAGATAGACATCTCTGCCACTGAGCTACCGAATGCCCCAACGTTATTTGTTCGTTGAATTCAGCGATTGCATTGCTTCCTCCCAGGCGTTTGATGTCCTGCTTCAAAGTGGTCCAATCGAAGGCTCGGCGGAACAAAAGTCAGAACAGATCACAAGACAGCTGTTTATGGCCTGCGACGCATCTATACATTTCGAAAGAAGGCATCAAGTCAAAGAAATGAGATCTACTAATGATCTGAGGAAACTGCGGAGCTCAGGCGCAATTGTTTGAAAGCGTGACGTCTGTGCTAGCGGGCAACTCAAAAGAGCGCTCATAAAAAACATTCGACAATCACAGAAGATCGCTATTCAAAAAGAAAAGCAAAACTGGTTCCGTGGGGAATGGCGTAAAGGGTGGTGATGAAGAAAATAGAGCAGAACGCACCACAACCAAAATATTGTCTCGGCCCTGTTCCCTCAACATGAACTGCTGCCCGTAGGACAAGGTTCGTCAGAGTCGATGGTTCCAATTCCTGCTTGAAGATTAGAGGGCTAAGCTCCAAGACCAGAATGGATCCCTAATAAGGCGTTGAAGTCAGCAATGCGTGCTGTCCCTCAAAAGTTTGTCGAAGTCATCGAAACTTGCTGGGGCGAAAATATCAAACGGCAAAAATTGGTGTTGGGGTTCAAACCGAATAAGGCGGCTGGAGAGCCAAGCTCATATCGGCCAATCTGCCTGCTTAGTACCTTGGGAAAATTGTTTGAGCGATTCATTTTTAATAGACTGCTATCGAAAAAGGGAGTTTGTCATACCGAAAGTAGGATTGCAGACGGGCGCGGGCTACGGTCAAATTTGGCAAGGGAATGACTTCGAAATGGCACATGCTGTTCTGTGATGATGCTCGATGTCAAGACGCTCTTAATTCCGCAAACTGGGCTTCTATTCATGCTGCATTAGAAAGAATTGATGTCCCAGACTATATTGCAGCTATAATCAGAAGCAACCTCTCAAATCGTGTCCTCTAATACCATACCAGCGATGGGCCCCCATGGAGTACAGGATACAGCGGAAGTTCTGCTGCTATGGATCCTAATGTACAACGGCATTCTGGAAGTTTCCATGCCTAGAGAAGTGACTATGGTAAATTTTGCCGACGACAATTATTAACATTAACGCACCAAACTAGAGTGCGAGTGCGTCTACGCCGACGAGGCGATTACAACTATAAAGCTCTGGCTTTTAAAGGTTGGTCTTGAACCTGCTGACCAACAAACGGAGGCTGTTCTTATCAGTAAGGGCAGAAAAAGGTGTTCTCTAAATATCAAACCAGAATACCATAACCTAAAAAAACGCATTAGGTATTTGGAGGTTATGATTGATTCGAGACTGAACTTTGGAGAGCAGTTGAAGTGTGTATGCGAAAAGACTGCGATCGCCACCGTTAACCAGGATTATACGGAATATAAGCCGCCCAAGATCAAGCAGGAGATTGTTGTTGGCAAAAGGTTATTACATTCATATTACTCTATGCTTCTCCGATCTGGGCTATCCCATTAGATTCCTCTAAGAACGCAAAAAATTAAGCTTGGTTTACCGTAGGTGCGCATTGAGACAGTGGCAACTGCAGTGGGATGAAGTTAAAGCCGGTAGATGGACTCACTTTCTAATCCCTATTTCGGAAAATGCATACCGGTAAAGTTAGGATTCGTTTAAATGTTCAAGCTCGAGACAAGATCAAGATCAAGTAGGAGATTGTTGTTGGCAAAAGGTTATTACATTCATATTACTCTATGCCTCTCCGATCTGGGCTATCCCATTAGATTCCTCTAAGAACGCAAAAAATTAAGCTTGGTTTACCGTAGGTGCGCATTGAGACAGTGGCAACTGCAGTGGGATGAAGTTAAAGCCGGTAGATGGACTCACTTTCTAATCCCTGATTTCGGAAAATGCATACAGGTAAAGTTAGGATTCGTTTAAACGTTCAAGCTCGAGACATAAAAGTGCATGGCTTACGTGGAAAGCACACGACGGGCGAGAGCCGTGACGCTGTCAAAACACGGCTCGCGAAACGTGTTTCCACATCTCGTGTACCACGAACCGCAAATTCACGGGTCGCGAGCCGTGTTTTGAAAGTGTTACGGCTCTCGCCCGTCGTGTGCCATACGGCTCGCCGTTTGAATGAAGCCTTTCAAGCTTGATGAGAGGGTCCTAGGTGCAAAATATAAGAAAGACGCAAGGAACGTATTTGTTGACTGCTCCAGATTAGCCGCGTGAAGCGCGCAAGTGAATGTGAAATTCGGGGAAACGTTAAACCCACAGAATGTGATGAACTGTATGCTGGAGTGCCAGCATAATTAGGAGGCAGTGAGTGAGTTTGCCTGAAATCACCAACTCGGCATGATGAATAATAATTAGCCGAAGCCGCCGCTGTGAATTAATACCGAGATGTGATCACGCAGGCAACGTGACGATTGAGGTGGTCTGGTTTTAGTAGGTATAAATCCGGCACAACTGTATTAGCAGTATCTTTCGAAAATGTCTTCACCTCGTTAAACAAATGAAAGTGCAGTGTCCGTTACGAAAAAAAAAGATATTTTTAAAAATTTCAGTCACATATTTTTACAGTTATATATTCAATTGAAGAACGGTCGAAAAATGAAAATCTTGCTATTATTTTTCATACACTGTAACTGCAAAAAGAGATAGTTTAAGAAAAAATCAAAATTTTGAAGGTCGATCCACACTTTTCAGTCATCAGTCAAAGCAATTTTAAATAAAAGTTGACAGATTTTAAGTCAATCAATTAGCTGACAATCTGCCAAATTGTATGGAAAATTACAGCGACTGTGATTGAGGACTGAAAAGTGTGAATCGTTAGTGGCGATTAGTGGTTCATTGATTGACTGGATCTGTCAACTTGTATGGAAAATGACTGACTGAAAACTGAAAAGTGTGAATCGACCTTTAAACTGCTCTTATGTTTACGCTTTTTGTGCAATTAAAAAATAATTCCACGCGATGTGTAGATAAAGGGTTTGGTTCAAAATCCACCTGCTCAAAATCTAGCCAGTCAAATCCACCCGTTCGAAATCCATCTGGTCAAAATCTGCTCGGTTAAAATTACAATTAGTAAAAATTTAGATTTCAATTATTCCGAAATCAAGTTTCCAAACAGATTTAAATTTTGGATGATTATTTTATTGTTGGCAGGCTGGATTTCGGATCGGATGGATTTTATCTTGAGTGGATTCGATACCCGACCTGACGACGAAACCGTGTTGGTCAATGAAATTCGTTTTGAAAATTTGGCGTAACTCCTATTGCGACTTTTTCTCTTCTTCACCATCTCTTGTTCTTGTTTTAAAGCTGAATATATTTAATTCTAATGTAAATAATATTTTAGGTACTAATATCATCGTATCGTTTGATGAAACGATAATACAATTTATGTCGCCTGTATGATTTTTTCTGTTGTAGATACTTGTTTCCTCCGTTTGCTTGCATATGATTTTTTTTATTTATTTACTTAATTGTTTGCACTATCGCAATACTATTTTAAATTTCTGTTTACACGTTTAATTTTATAAAGATCCATTTTTTAAACGCCTTTATAAGTCTTTTGTTTTTTTTTCTTGTTTTTGTTTGTCATTTTTTGGATAATAAATAAGAATATCTAAAATACATTTTACCTAAATTACACTTTTACTCCCGTCCTAATTAAATCAAGCGCGACACTTTATGCTGATCTTGTATCGATTGTAGCTTGCTGATTTTCTTTGTTTTTTTTTTTAGAAAAAAATTTTTGCATATCGCACAATCTTGTCTATTTGCTATTTATTACTTTAATATAATATTTAATAATAATATTTTTTTTACTTTCATCTACATGTCGCCACTACATCTTGATTGTTTTAATTTGAATATCATAAGAATTAGCTATAAAAACGAAAGAGAAAATACACCGAATTTTTTGTTTGTTTGTATAATAACTAGACGTATGAATTCACACTTTCAATTGTTGTATATATATATAATAATAGTATTAAATAAGTTGGCCTAATTTGCAATCGTTGTTGCAGCCACTTGTAATTCAGTTTTTATATTTATGTATAAGATTTTGTTTTGGATGTGGTTGTGTTTTGGTCACCACACTCTCTGACATATATACGACGCAAATAATTCTGTATGTCATTTGCTCTTTTGCGCTTTTCAGCCGTCGCATCACTTTAAAAGTGTGTCCATGTATGTCTGTGTAATGTATACCCTTCTCTTTCATGTTGCATTTAATGCGTAAGATTGTTTTCTTATTTTCAGATAAAAATTAAATTCGACTCAAGTTTTGTTTTTAAATATATTGGATATATCTTCTTCTTTAAACATGTACGTACGTTAAAAACTCTTGCCAGATATGTTTTTTACTAGAAATAGGTATTTGAAAATGTCTGTGTGTTTTTTCTGTTCTTGTTTTGGTTGTTTTGTGATATTTGTGATTTTCAAGTTTCTATATTGAAATTGATTTATATAACAGATATGTCTGTGTGTGGGTGTGTGTGTATCGTTTATAACCACTACAATTGTTTTATAGTTCTGATTTTTTGTTAATTATTCTGTTTTTCCACGGATTATATGAATGTACTACGACGTAAATGTAACTATTTGATAATATTCAAATACAATATTGTATGCACTCAATAAGTAGGTAAAAATTTGTTGATTTGTTTTAATACGTTTCTTCATTTTGTTTTTATATATTTGTAAATATATATATAATAATGTGTGTGTGTGTATATATAACTATAAAGAATCTTATTATCTAAGCGAAATAATATATATATATATAATTATTTAATATGTCTTAAAATTTTGTATTGCTTTCAAGCTGACATTAAAAAATAGTATAAATAATAAAAAACACAAAAAAAAAACATAAATCACATTCAGATCAATAATAATAATATATAAAGCCAAAATTAATCACAACGAATTTTTGTTTCTTATTTTCCGTATCAAATAAATTTAACATAAACGAAATTTGACGTTTTACTCTCGACAATAATTGTTTTCATTTTTTTTTTATTTGTTTTGTTTCATATCTAATCAAGCAAGAAAGCTTATCACCTAACACGCATGTATAAAGAAATCACACACGTGTTTATTTCTTTTACCATGTTTCCGTTTCACATCATCGCAATTCAAATGCAAAAAAAAACATAAAAACAAAAAAACATCACTTTGCATCTACATCTATAGATTAGAACATGTGTGTGTGTGTCTGTGTATATATATAAAGATTTTTTTCAACAAACACGATTCAAATACATAATTTAATTTAATATTATATACTATATATAAAAAAAGAACGAATGGCAACTAACGAAACTTTTGTAGAACTGTTTTGTCGTTTCATTAAATGTTTTTTTTTATTTCTTTTTGTCCGGAGATACACTTTTAACTTCTTTAAAAAAAACATGTTGACGTGTTTGTGTATCTGTGTGCTTTCATTCGAAATGATTCAAGAGTTGAATGAAAAAAAAAAACAATAACGCATATAACTCTGGATCTCCAGTCTCCATATTGTATCAGCTTTCAGTCACTTTAATGAATTGGAGTTTTAACAATATGATTGGGTGCAATGTAGTGATAGCCGGGTATTGGTACGCCTGCAGTTTCCAATGAAATTCTGAAAATTGATATATATAATTATTGAAAATGTATTTGTGTTGAAAGTGGCTGGGGAAAATTAACATATATTTTTACTTAAATTGATACAAACGTGGTATATTATTTTAATTTTTGTTATGGGCAGAAGAGAACTCAGTAATCGATGCAAAATGTTATTTTTTTGCAAAACACATTAATTAAAGTAATGCTTGATTTCAACGCTGTTTTTTATACCCTTCGCTCATATAGAGTGAAAGGGTATATTAACTTTGTCATGAAGTTTGTAACGCATTAAAGGAAGCATCTCCGACCATATAAAAAGTATACATATATGATCAGCATGACTTGGGGAGTCGATTGGAGCATGTCCGTCTGTCTGTCTGTCTGTTGCGACGCGTTTTACTCGGCGGGTATTGAAGCTAGCAAGCTGAAATTTGGCACACGTGCTTCTTATTGTTGTATGTTTGTATGTTTGATTCACCCAAATTGGATCACTGGGTCATGGGGCTGCCATACAAACCTAGCTCCCCAATTTGAGTTCTTCTAAGAAACTCTTTTTTATTTGTGTACCAATTTCAACCAAATTCCACACAAATGTGTTTCTATAGATAACACAACATATATGCAAGAATGGATCAAATCGGACCATGGGGTCATGGGGCTGCCATACAAACTTAACCCCCCCAAATTAGGTTCTTCTAAGAAAAACTTTTTTATTTGTGCACCAATTTCAACGAAATTTCACGCAAATGTATTTCTATTGTTGACACCAAACATATGTAAGAATAGATGAAATCGGACCATGGGGTCATGGGGCTGCCATACAAACCAAACCTCCATATTGGTTCTTCTAAGAAACATTTTTTTTACACCAATTTCACAAAACCTTGAATTAATGTGTCTTTATCAAAGCAACTAAAAAGTTCAAAACGAATGGAATCGTACTGTGGGGTCATGCTTCGGGAACCCCAATCAAATTTTCCGAGTAAATATTGTTATTTGCCCACTTATTTCAACCAAGCCCAAAACTTTTGTCAAGACGGAAGAAAAAGAATGAGGAGGAGGATTAAATACAAGTCATAGGTACGCCCGAAAAAACTTTTAGCCCAAGCGAAGAGTATCCAAATTTCGGCCGCGCCCGAAATTAGCCTCGGCCCCGGGGGTTGGCGAGCGAAGCGAGCAGGGGGCGAAGCCCCCTAGTTTTATTGATCAGTACGGATATTTGGGAAAACACATTGAGTCCGTCCAACTCTTCAATTGAGTTTATGCTACTAGAACCCACTTGATATGCTTGTATTCTTGAACGAACTACATATTATTGAAGAATTATTTTGAAAAGGTTATGAGCCGTTCTATTTCAAACATGAGTAAACACTTTGACCTTTTTGTATTTAAATTTTTTTGTGACAATAGTTGCCCAGGGAGTATAGGGGAGAGGGGGTAACAGACCTGTTTTGCATTTCTTTAATTATTTTTCAAACAGTAAAAGTTGGAACAAAATCATGTAATTGTGAATTAAAGCACCGATAATTTCCTTTATAATGGTGTATAATACCTTTGCCAAATTATACCCTAGACCAAAAAAAAACATCTTTTAGGAAGTTTTCAATTTTAATCTTTTTGGCTGCAAAAATTGCAATAACGTAAGAAATTTACATAAAAATAGTTTTTAGAGAGTTTTAGCAAGCTGTTGTGCTGTAGAAATTGACCTTGTGTGTCTTGAAATAGGTAGTGTGATAAGGTTATAATTAGAGGTACGAAAATTTGGTTTTTAGAAATAGAAGTGAATTTTGGCGAAAATTGCTCATTTTTGCGAATACAGTAGAGCGTCGATTATCCGAACTAATGTCGACAAGGGGGGTTCCGATAAACGAAAGTTCGGTTAATCGAGCATCCATAGAAAAAATAGAAAATAGCCCAAATGTGAAATTAAGCAACAAACTGAAAACGTGTATAAAGACTAGAACTGAACATAATTACAAAGTTCGAGGTAATTGAGCGATGTAGATAAGAGGTTGATTCGTTCAGGCCCTTGATTTTTCATTTTATTCGATGCCTTTTGTAAGAAAAGAAACCGAGTGCCCAGTTCGGTTAATCGAATGTTCAGATAATCGACGTTCGGATAATCGACGCTCTACTGTATATGCAAAATATACTATTTTGTCCTTTTTGTTAATGTTTCTAAAAAAAAAACAATTTCGAAAGTTAAATGAAAAATACGTAAAAAAAGTGCAAAAATTAATGCGTTTTTCTTTTTATTGCAAATTCTTGAGAAGTATTGTCCACAGGTATGTGAGTGTCAAAAACGTTTCTTTGACCACTGAATTCGAACTATAATGGAGTTGTCAGCCATAATACTCCCTTCCATTCTTTGCTTATTACGAGGGTGGTTCAATAAGTACCCGTGTTTGAAGACATAGGACGATACTGAGGGAAGTTGGTGTCATTATCGTGTGCTGCCATCTATCAAACGACGCCAAAACAAATTCCAGACTAATTTATAGGTTAGTTTTGATTTTACAGCCATTCGAGTAACGCGTGTTTCGTAATTTTCGATAAGATGGAAAAAAAGTAGTATCGTTCGGTAATTCGATTTCTGTTTTTGGTTCAGAAAAAATGCGAGGAGATAAAAGCGAAGTTGGATCCTATTTATGGGGACACTTCGCCGTCTATAACCACCGTTAGATATTGGTTCAACGAATTTAAACGTGGGCGAACATCCGTTTTTGATGATGTGCGACCAGGACGCCCGGCAGACGTGGATCACGATGAAATCATTGAAAGAGTCCACGACATGATTCTCGCTGATCGACGAAAGAAAGTGCGCGAAGTAGCAGAGGCCGTAGGTGTGTCGACCGGAACGGCAATTAATATGTTACATGATAAGTTGGCCATGAAAAAATTGTCGGCCCGATGGGTGCCGCGATTGCTCACGGTGGACAACAAGCGGATGCGGCTCTTAACTTCGAAGCAGTGTTTGGAGCAATTTAAGCGAAATCCGAACAATTTTTTGCGTCGAGTTGTCACCGTTGACGAAACCTTGATTCATCACTACACACCAGAAACTACGCAACAATCAAAA
The DNA here is from genome assembly GCA_949715475.1 of Microchrysa polita. NCBI lineage: Eukaryota > Metazoa > Arthropoda > Insecta > Diptera > Stratiomyidae > Microchrysa > Microchrysa polita. The sequence goes on along the minus strand of OX454416.1, from coordinate 110,459,831 downwards.
CAATGGTGGATCTGCTCTAAAGATCATCCTTATGGATTTTTTAGAAAAAGGAAGAACGATCACTGGAAAATTCAACAGTGAGTTATTGGATCACTTCGACAAAAAATTGAAGGATACACGACCGCATTTGGCGAAAAAAAAGTGCTGTTTCACCACGATAACGCATCAGCGCATTCATCCGGAAGCGGCGCCGCCAAACTGCATGAATTGGGTTATGAATTACTGCCGCATCCTCCGTATTCACCCGATCTGGCTCCCTGCGACTTCTTCTTGTTCCCTAACATGAAGAAATGGCTCGCTCGGAAAAAATTCAACTCAAACGAGGAAGTCATCGCCGAGACAGAGGCGTATTTTGGCGAATTCGACAAATCCAATTTTTTGGAGGGGTTAAAAAAATGGCAGGAGCGTTGGGAAAAGTGTATCTTACTAAAAGAGGACTATGTTGAAAAATAAAGATAAAAATTAGAAAAAAAATTGTGTTTTCATTTCCCCCGTGTTGAAACGCCCTCGTATAATCGATATTTTTTGTAGTGGTGAATTTTGAACACTAGTTCCGCTGCGAATCTGCAGTTTTTTTGAAGTAAAAGAAATTAGACCAACAGTAAAACGTGTTTATGCGAATTTTAGGGAAATTTTGAATATTTAAAATTAGTTTATGCGAAATTCCTTTTTTTATCTGCGAAATTTCCGTACCTTAGTTATAATTTATTATTAGATCGAATTCTTTTTCCTTAAACTATCCTAGGATACGCCGCCAAACAAATATTTCGATTTTTACCGCTTTTTTATGACTTGCTAAAAAGCTCTACTAATTAAGACGTAAGTTCTTCTGAAAGGGGATTACTGCGACGAAATATAATAACGTTCCCCTACTAATATTCAGAAAAACCACATGCCTGAACTCTGCCACTTTACAGTAGGAAGGTTTAGCATTGAGGCAATAGCCCTATTCGACTGACTGGATCATTGATCCTGTCCAAGTATAATGAAATCGGATCAAAATTTCCCAAATCGGTAACAGCTGACTATCGTGTCATCTGGTCCCAACGCGATATTCTAAATTATAAATTGCATTTGTAATTATGCACCGTTCGAGATACGATTAAAAGGATAAGTAGCAAGAAATATTAAAATGATTAACTCTGAATAAAGTTTACAAACCAAAAATACTGAATAACAAAATGACATACGGGAAATTTTAGAGAAATTGTTCGCGGAGACATCTAGGAGATTAGTTTGGCAGATGATCCAAGTCTTACCCTGGATCAACTTCCAGGATTATCATTTTGTATGGGATTTCCAATAAATCTGGAAATGATCCAGTGAGTCGAATAGGGCTATTATACTCTGCCTTGATATTTAATTCAATCCGTTTTTTGTAACCCAAAACAAATTTATTTATTTCCGATTGAAATAATTTAGATTACCGAGTATAATGTGGGTGCGCCTTAACGTAAAAAAAAATGTATCTCCTATTGTAACGTAGGTTAAAGTTAATTACAAAATTTTATTCCTCATTTTACAACACATTTGGGAAAGACATTATGTAGTTTTAGAAAACTACGCTTTTGAATTTCCATTTATTTTTCTGTATATATAATAAAAGAATCGAAATTAATTTGCGGAATATTTGGGAAATATATTTTTCCCGAGAAAATTACTTTCATTCGTTTGTTATTTATAGAAAAAGAAATTAAAACTGATAAGTGTAGTATTCTGAAATTACATAATGTTTTATATAAAATCGTCGGGAACGAGGTATATGGAAATGAATCACTATAATTGGTATAGCTTCATCGTTACTCAACCTTCATCGTTGCCAACCTTCATAGCCTTATGTATCGAAAATAAAAAAGTTGGGGCATACCCTTTTTTTGCCCTGTGGCATGAGTTAAGAATTGTGCCACCGCTTTCCCCGGCGTGTCGTAGAAGGCGACTAAAGAGGCAGGGGAGAATAAAACTCTCCTGGGTCTCGTACAAATCTATACAATTGCGCGCGACATTGATTGCGTTCAATTGTATACATATGTACGAAGCTTAATAAAAATTGACCCCTGTGGTGTTGGGGTTAGAATTATGCCACAGCGTTCCCGGCTTGTCGTAGAAGGCGACTTGAGGGATAGCTTGTAACTTGCATACCTGAAACTAAACTACACTCGAAACATTGAACGAGCCTCGGATACCACGGACTGATATACCGGCAACGACCTTTGGCTACAAACAACGGACTACGATTGGTTTTTGGAACGTTCGAACGTTGTGGGGCGAGTGCAGTAGTACAAGACTCACGGAAGTCGAACGGGAAATAACCGCATATACAATTTATTAGGACTGAGCGAAACAAGATGGACCGGATCGGGAACGACCTTATCACCTAGTTCCCAAACTGCTGCTTTACTCTGGTAGTGAACTTGAAGCCACACCCAGAATGGCTGGAGTCGGCATCCTTTTGAACAAGGAAGCTCGCCAATCTCTTATAGATTGGAGGCCTATTTCCGACCGAATAATAACTGCCAGATTCAAGTCCAGAGTAAGGAACAATACCATACTTCAGTGCTACGCCCCAACTGAGTCAGCCGACCAGCATGCTAAGGACGCCTTTTACCACCTGCTTGGCGACACCTTTGACAAGGCTCCCAGAGGTGACATAAAAATTATTATGGGGGATCTCAACGCTAAAATTGGGTCTGACAATGTTGGATTGGAACATCTAATGGGCAATCATGGTCTGGGTGTTAGGAACGACAATGGTGAGTTGCTCGTAGAGTTCTGTAACTCTCGTCAACTTGTCATTGGCGGCACCCTGTTTAAACACAAACCTTGCCATTTAGCAACCTGGATATCTCCAGATGGCCGAACAGAGAACCAGATTGACCATATAGCCATCTCCAAAACATGGAGAAATTGTCTCATGGACGTCAGGACTAAGCGTGGTGCTGATGTAGGCAGCGATCACCAACTTGTCATCGCGAAAATTCGCTTGCGAACCGCTGCTATTCGTCGCACACAAAACGAGCGTGTATCGCCACGTTTCAATGTGCAAAAACTTAAAGATCCATCAACAATACGTGCAGTTTCTAGCGCATTGCACGAGATAGCTAATGCACAAACGCCAGATATCAATTGATGATAGATGGAACATTGTGAAGGACGCTTTTATATCGTGTGGCGAAACATTTGTGGGCAGACTTCAGCGAGGTAGGAGACCATTTATCAGCGACGATACATGGTCTCTGATAACTGCACGGAAGAGAATTAATGAGCAATTGAACTCGGCTACTGACACTACAGTCAAGCCGCAACTAAGGACCGAGTACAATTCTCTTCCAAAAACAGTGCAGAGGAGCGTTAGACGTGATAAACGCAAGAACATCAACGCGTTAGCTTTGGAGGCAGAAGATGCGGCTTACCGTGGTGACAGTGGAACCCTTTACAAACTCATAAAGCCACTGACTGGCAAATCTTTCACCAATGAGCATCCTGTAAAGGATAAAGACGGGTCTCTGCTGGTCACAGATGAACAACAACTGCGCCGATGGAGAGAGCACTTCATGGAGGTTCTTAATAACAACTTTAACCCTTCAAGCCCATCTCCACCGGAGGCAGAAGTGTTCCGCAAGTGGCCAGAATTAACACCGGCGTACAATCCAAGCTGGAAATAACTAAGGCTCTTCAATCACTGGAAGCGGGTAAGGCTCCGGGGGCAGACGGTATCCCGATGGAATTTTTGAAGGCGGACATCCACGCTACAGCGGATATTCTTCTTCCCCTGATCCAAGAGTGTTGGACAACCGAGACTCTCCCTCAGGAATGGAAAAAGGGCGTAATTATTAAAATCATCAAAAAAGGAAGTCTCAAGGATTGTAATAATTGGCGTGGAATCTGTCTCCTCCCTGCAGTCTCTAAACTGATGGCCAAGATAATCTTAGACCGGATCAAGAAAACTATCGATCGCACTTTGAGCAATGAACAGGCTGGTTTTCGTGAGGGTTTTTCATGTAGCGACCATATCAACACCCTCCGAATCATAATTGAACAATCCGCTGAATGGAGATCCCCGTTACATCTATTGTTCATTGACTTCGAGAAGGCGTTTGACAGCGTTGACCGGGCTTATATCTGGACATCCTTACGTAGGAGAGGCATACCAGAGAAACTTATTGCCATCATAAAGGAGTCCTATAACGGAGTCCAATGTCACGTCTTGCACAAGGGCGAATTGTCTAGTCCTTTTGAGGTGAATAATGGAGTTAGACAAGGCTGTATTTTATCACCAATACTGTTCCTTATTACCATCAACGATGTAATCTGCGATTCTCTACGCGACCATAAAAATAAGGGTATCAGGTGGAAGTTATTCGATTACCTTCAGCACCTGGACTACGCCGACGACATTTGCCTTCTCTCAAACACACCAGATGATCTGGCTCAAATAACGCATGCTTTGCATCGTGAAAGTCGAAGTGCTGCCTTAAAAATTAATGCCGCTAAGACTAAATACATGAGCTTGTCATCAGGAGGGCAAAACACCATTTCTATCTCCGGTCAACCGATATAAAAAGTCGAGGACTTTACTTACCTTGGAAGCGCAGTGACTGCGGATGGTGGAGCTGATGCCGATGTCGAGTCGCGTATAAATAAAGCCCGAGCAGTATTTTTCAGTTTGACTCCTCTCTGGCAAAACCACAACATCCCCAGAAATACCAAACTCCGGATTTTCGAAAGCAATGTAAAATCTGTGCTTTTATATGGGTGTTCCACGTGGAAGGTGACCAGTAACATTACCACCAAACTGCAAACTTTCGTGAATCAGTGCCTACGGCGCATCCTACGAATTCGCTGGCCTGAGGTAATATCTAACGACGACCTCCTCAAAATTACTCGGCAAAATAGGATAGGCATCGACATCAAACGGCGAAAGTGGCAGTGGATAGGTCACACACTTCGAAAAGAGCCAAAAAAACATTGCAAAACAGGCTCTAGATTGGAATCCTCAGGGAACCAACGCTAGCCGTCGTGTGGGACGACCCAAAAATACATGGAGAAGATCTGTTGAGGCAGAGGGAAAATCTATAGGCAAATCGTGGGACCAACTAAAGGCGATGGCTGCTAATAGGCAGAGGTGGAAAAGAGGCGTAGTCAATGCCCTATGCCCCACTAGGGGTTAAAAGGAACCAGAGAGAGAGAGAGGGTATGGCAGTAACATATTTATAGCGGAAACTTTAGAACCTTCGAAAAATGTTTCGTGTCTAGTTGTTTTATATGGAGAATCTTCAGATGTTCAAATGTTCATCATTTTAACGTAAGAGATTGTTTTGCAAAACATTCGCCAATTCGGCGTACTTCTGTAAATTTCTTCAAGCTACGATGTAGTATGCAAGCTTCTCAAAATGCTTCAGTTTAAACACTACACAGCTCTTGCATTCCACGAAGCGGAGACATAAACAGCATTTTTCCGCTAATAACTCTACGTGGCCCGGAGCAACCCATCTTCATTAAATGTACCAGTAAAAACAACAAGAACACCTCTAGTCAAGGAAGTTGACTTGTCCAATTCTGGATGCAAATGATGGATTTCTTGAGAAGATAGTACCTTTGAAATCTCTCATCTCATTTCGGAGTGTATATAATGTTGCAGCCACTATATATTTCCTATCCGCACAGGCACTGAAATTTTGGACCACGCCGAGTTTCGATCTCCGGACCTCTAGATTACTAGCAACGTACAGTGCGACTCAACCAAGAGAGCCACAGAGCGAGTAAATTATTATGATTCTTTCTAATTTGTTCCCATATATCTCCTTCCTGCTAATTTGTTCTCATATACTCGGGAATGATATGATGTTGGTTTCTAAAATCATTCTAAATCAATCCGTATTTGCTTCCTCAGAATGAAGAAGAGCTTCCAAGAGTTTTGATTTTGCCTAGTGGGTGTACTTAAGGTTCACATTGTTTTTACCCCACAAACACACATACAAATGTCACACACTTTACTTCCAAACGTGTAAATTACAAACACATGAATCACACTAAAAACTAAAATAAAAATTATACGAGGAAATATACTGAGTTCTCTTCTGCTCATCCTTATATCCTACACACTATAGGTATAGGTAGTGCACACTGGAAAACTTATGATACGTCATTTAGAAAAAAAGAAATATTTATTTCATTCAATATGTTTTGCAAATAAAAACAGAAAAAACAAGTTTATAGCATTGAAAAATAAAATATGAAAAAATAGGTTAAAATAAATAGCCTTACCGGAATACATTTTGTTTTGGATTTGGTGGTGGTGGTGGTGGACAGGCGATTTGAGTGATATATATTTTGCTTCGAAAGGTTGACTGGATAATAGATTTTTGGTTGTTGGTTTTTTTGATTTAGAGAATTGTTTTTTTTTTGTGATTTTTCAGGTATATGATGATTGGAGCATTTTCTCTGGAGCTGGTTGGTTGGTTGGTTGGTATAGCTAGGTTTCGGGATTGATATGATAAAATTGTTTATTTTGGTTCAGGATGATGTTGAGCCGATTTTGTTTTTTATTTCATAACGAACGATGAAAAAGAAACATTTCACTCGACGATTTGTTGGTGTGTTCATGTTCAAAGCACGTCGCCTTGAAAATGAGCATGCCAATTGTAAGTCGAAGAATGAGTTGGTTTCTTCATACTGAAAAATCTGAACGTTGCCTTCGATTGAGAGAAACTGGAAACTACAATGAAACGAAAGACGTTCCGAACAATCTCAGCCATTCCAAAAAGAGAAATGAGAACAAAAACCCACGACGAAGTAAGCAAGGGTACAATCTAATAATTTTTAATAAATTTATTTAGCCCATTTACTTTGGTGATATATGTATATAACTTTTTTCACACATAATACATTGAATTGTATACGGATAATATAATGCTGCTTAATTCTTTAAAAATGAAAAATAAATCACTATAAAACTTAAATCTATACTTCAAGATTAGATTTTCTTGTAAATATGAGATATACGGATAGTTTCCACTTAGTGTTAAACCAAAAGCTGAATAATAAAACTTTTAAAATTGATGGCAAAATTTTGCAATAAAATAAAATTGAGTTTCGCGTAATACCGATTTTAATGTTTTGGTGTTTCTCAGAACGGTTCTAAATTCACAATAATTAGTTAAAAGAAATAAAATCAAATTTTGCCTAACTGAACAGTAGGAAATTCGACATGGAAAAAAGAAAATAAGAGCTAAACTGACTACATACTTTGTTCTTGGATTTTCAAACTTTGAGCTTAAAAATACGACACCATAATATGGATTAAAAATATTTAGTTCATGATGATATAAACAAATGAGTCGAAACTGTGTAAAATAATTATAAAATTGATTTCTATGCTTTTATTCCATTTCTACGTAAACGACCTATCCACAGATCAGTTGGATTCACTGTGGCCCTAAAAGAATAACTCTTACGAATGATTCGCGTAAAACTAGCAAAAATTAAATGTGTGTACGTGATAGTTTATGTTAATAGAGTGAGAGAAGTCGAAACTGAACGTGAAATCCAATTCAAATTAGTACGGATTGAATTTGTTTCGATCACTTTTCTTCTCGCTTGTGCCGCTCGTATTGGGCGAACGAAGACGGGGATAGTTTTTAGAACGATAGACACCGGTCGTTTGAACCGGCGGTACAACGCTTGCAAGTCCACCCAACAGATCGGTGAGACCGCCCAAAGCCGAAAGGCTTGACAGAGCATTCAAGGCGCCCGGCTTGGCAAGCAATTGGGCCAGTGGAATAGCTGACAAAAGTGAACTAGCGGCCGTAGTAGTAGCGTTTGAAGTTGTGTTGCTACTACTACTGTTGCTATTGGAAGGCGACGATGTTGATCCTGACATATTTGATGATGTCGATTGATTTCCGTTGGATGTGTTATTGGCTTCTTGAAGGTTGGCCTTCTGGAGTTCAACGCTGCGGGATAAAAGAAAAAGGATGGATATGTTGTTAGGTTGTTGGTGGTCGGGGATAAGAAGGATCGATTTTTTGTCATTGGTTGTAAACAATTTATTTAAAATGATTATTAGGATTTCGATGGCTGAAAAATTTCCTGTTAGTTTTCCAAAAGCTTGGTTTTAAAAATGTGAATGGAAATAGATTTAGAATTGATAATAATGAGTATTGAATGTTGAACAATGAGGACGAAACAATGCAAGATGATGATTCAATAAAAAACTGTTCATGTATTTACAACACGCGACAATTTAACAATTCCTTCACATGTTCAACACTCAACATTTAGCAGTTTGTTTTTATAAGGATCATTATAATGAGAATGTTGTATTGCCATAAACCTTGTAAACAAATAGAAACAATTTCTTAGGATACGAAAAAATTAAATAAAAAACAAAGATTTTGTGTGAAGAGTAAATTAGTACATTCTTAAACAAATTTAGACCGGTAGGAAAATTGGCTTAAATCAATCAGATCTAAAACGTGTACACAAATGTTCGGCATTTTGGATATTTTCCCTAATATTTCGAACTAACAAAAATATACGTGCACTTACCTCATGTTGATTAAGTATTGAGCAAGAGCAACAGAATCTGGATTTCCTGTAATTGTGATTGTACGATCGGTATTGCCACCCTCTCTCTCCTCACAATTCGATATTCGAATCATGGCACCGGAAATTTGTCGAATCTCGGCAATTTTAGTGCCACCCTTACCAATGATGCAACCGATCAGATCATTGGGTACGGTCATCTCATGTTGTTGTTGACTTCGTGTGGCATTGTTGTTGCGCAATTGCGAACCGGCTAGTGCAGCGAGAGCTGGAAAATCAGATAAACAATATGTATAGTTAGTTTAGGTTAACAGTGAAATCCTGAAAACTGAAACAATCAAGAAGAGCAAAAGGCGGATTTTTGCATCAATTTATCCAATCGACTTCAGGGATAACAAACAAGCCTACAAATACTTCCGACTCTCGATGCTAATTCTTACCTACCCTTAACCACTAGTAGTCCGTGGAGCCTTAGCTCCGATTTTAACAATTATGTGAAGATATGATCAAATTTGACACTTTAAAATCACTTTTGATCAACTATTCTTTGCACCACGAACTCCAACACTTCATCAGTTGAGCGGTAGGGAAAGCCTTATGAATTTATCAATAGTTATGTAGCGATCCAAGTGTACTGTACAAAATTATGCTGAATTTTGGTATACCGGCAAAGTTAGTGCGACGCACAAGGATGACGATGACTAATACCGTATCGCAAGTCAGAGTGCAGAACCGACTCACTGACCTATTTGAAACTCGTACTGGACTCAAGCAGGGCGGCGGGCTGGTGCCACGCTCTTCAACCTTGCTTTGGAGAATGTAATTCGAGCCATGAATATGGACAGCAGCGCAACGCTACTCATCAAGTCGACTCAATTACGTACGCCGACGATATCAACAGCTTGTCTCGAAGATTGGGTGATGCAGAAAGCCTTCTGTATAACCTCAATAACGCCGCAAAGGAAGTTGGACTACATATCAACGAAAGCAAAACAAAGGCCATGATGCAATCGAAAAAAATGACGCCAGCAAATTCAAGCATCACAGTGGGGGACCTTAATATCGAGTATGTAGACAACTTCAACTATCTGGGTTGTAACTTATCACAGGACGCCAACGAAACCGTCGAAATTAAGCGACGAATACAACTAGCCAATAAGACATATTTCTCGTTCCTCCCTATAATTAATTCGAAACTCGCGCACAGGAACACGAAGCTCCGCGTGTATAAAACGATCATCCGGCCCGTGCTATGTTATGGCTGCGAAACATGGACCCTCACCCAAACCTCCGAAATTTTGCTAGACCGATTCGAACGAAAGGTCCTTCGGCGAATTTTCGAGGCCGTTCGCGAGCGAGATCAATGGCGTATCCGGTACAACCATGAGTTGTATCAATTGTACGATGAGCTGAAAGTATCGAAAATCGTGAAGCTTCAACGTTTGCAATGGGCGGGGCATGTACAACGGATGAACGATAATCGCATGCCAAAGAAAGTGATGAACGCACAACGAATTGACGGAGCGAAGTTGCGTGGACGACCGAGAGCTCGCAGGGAGAACTCCGTAGGTGAAGACGCCCACCAGCTGCTGGGCTTCCGAAACTGGAGGACAAGGTCACGTAACCGCGACAATTGGAGGTCAACGATTCAGGCGGCAAAGGCCCGACGTCGGGCTATCGTGCCACTTTCGAACTCAAATTCAATTTTCTCAAAAAGTATGAAACTTACAACTATGAAAGTTATATATACAGAAAGAAATCTAAAGTACCGTTAACTCACGAAACAGACACAATGTCTTTTTTGATTAGAATACGCGCTTACCGTGTGGCCCGGTTTCATTGAAGCTCAGTGTAGTTCAGCACAAATGTCGAATGAGCTGCCTTTTCGGGCTCCGGACGAGCAGTGCCATCTCGTTTTCTGATGAAAATTTCGATGTTTAGAGACAAAATATCCACCATAAACTTACTTAACTTAAGGCCAAAGTTATTACATTTGTGAATCAGTTAGAGTAGTAATAATGCAAAATAGCAATTAGAGTAGTAACAAAGTCGCTCACTACCTATACCCCGTACATCGACTTGATTTATCCGTGAAAATAGTAAAAACAAAATCAGATTCAACGGTTTTCTATTATTTTATTCAGCTTACGTTTCCAAAAATTTTGTAAATAGCACGCTATAGGTGAGCTTTGCACCAAACTTTTCGAAACATTTTGGTAATATGGCACACCTTGGCACCGACACGATTGCCACATTCGCAAAAATACGCTGCTACCCCGTCGTCTAGAAAATATAAATGTTGCGGGACCATCGAGGCCACATACTATATATTATGAGCAACAAAATTCGGCTCAGGTTTCTAAGGATGTTTGCGTTGCTCGGCCAAGAGCATATCGATGCAGGCAGCCATAGCTGGCCCGAGCTGCATCCCGATGACAGGCCGAAAATTATCGACGTTGAATCGATCCGAAAAACATAATTGCCAACTTCCGCAACCGAATTTCTATTGCATCACTATCCCCCATCCGCACAACAATATGAAATAACTATAGCACAAATCCCATCGCAACAAACGGGCTACGAAATTCATCGAATTAGCGACAGTACAAAAATATAAAGAATTGACTACTACAAATCGGATGTCTGAGCAACCAGTCGTTAATATCTTCTTCTTTTAGCAGTGCAGAAAGCAGTAAAACTGCTGTGCATCTACGTGGATTTTATATGGTTTGTCACCTCGTCTCTAGAGATAGGACCGCGGATGCGGTTTTCCCAATTGGCAATTGAAACAAATGACCCACATCGTGATCGCACCAGCAGCATTTTTTTATATACTCGAGTCTATACCAGAAAGAAAGGAATTTAGGCGCAAACCCCACCGAATTTAAGCTAACGTCACTCTGGTTGCTCTCGGAAGCCTAATCTCCTCAGCCGAGACAGGAGGTGAAAGCGCTGAGAGGACTCTATTCGTATCTAAACTCCCGAGATCGACTCACTTTAACAGGGATACTTCCTCATCAAAAGGGTTCCGTTTATATTCGTGAACCTCTCTTTCAAGATCTCGTAACAGGTTTGCTGTCAATACATACATCAACCGTCTACCGAGATTATCCCGACTCGGTGGTAAGAAATGCCGCAGAAAATTTTGACGTTGATATGATGAGGTTTCTGCTTTGGGGAAAAAGTTTGTAATTGCGCTAGATATAAATTGATAAGGAGGCGAATGTTATCCTTATCCAGTCCCGTGGCGAGAACAGTGCAGTCGTCTGCATAGGAAATCACTTCAATGCCAGAAGACCGGCCATGTAGATGTTGAACAGAGTGGGAAAGAGTACCCGCCCTTTGAAACTTCTCATTTGATTTTCCGATGCTCAGGACTTTTGCCTCGAAATTCAGCGAAGGACTGCTAGATCAGACCGGTCAAAGATACGACTCGCGGGCCACAATCTGCTCCGCGCGACTGATTTTGGGAAAAGAGGTCATAACCACCTCACTAAAGCAGCATTTTGATCAAATTTTCATGAAGAAAAAGAAAACAAACAAATAAAAAAATTGTTGCATAGAAAGCTGCAAGGCAGATGTACTTTTTTTTGCACAGAAAAAATGTCTTTAAAAATTGAATGCTCCGCATAAATTGGATAAGAATTTTTGACCGGAATCTCAATATCTTCCTGTGAAATGGCGTGATAGTATTATCTATAATTGGGTTGATTGGTACACGCTTTTTTTTTATGAAAAAAGAAAACATCTAGAAAAGGGTGTAGACTCGTGGCGACGAGAACAGAATGACAATGCCTTCAACAGCTTCGCTGGCGGACTTCGATAAAAGCACGAAAAGGTCTCCCGCTATGAACAGATGATGCGGTTCCGCAATATGTCTTCCTAAAATAGAAAAATTCCAGCAACCAAATACCATTATTTTTCCCCTTTTTCAGTCATTTGCAAGGGCGTAGCTTTTTGTCCACTCTGGGGGCAGACAAATTTTGGTATCGATGTGAACTTCTCACCACATTTGGGTGTACATAATGTCAATGAATTTTCATAAATTACTATATTTCTAAGAACAAAATGGTCGCAATATAAAGACTTTTGCAGACTACTTTACCGTCACCAAGCCGCCGAATTGAATATATTGAGGCAGCTGGAGAGGCGTCACTTTTGCTAACCAATCGGATAGTAGACGCCTATGAGCAAAGCTGCCCAATGCGCCTGCCAAAGAAGGAAAGTACACCTTGGTGGAATCCGGACTTGGCGCAAAAGAGAAGGGCTACAAGGAGACTCCTTAATAGCTCTGAAGAAAAATTTGTCCACGGATTGGACTAATTGCCAACAGGCCCAAAGAATCCTCAAAAAGGACATAAGATCCGCAAAAAGATCATCGTGGAGACGCTTCTGTGAAGAAACCAACTCCACACAGGCTACGGTTAAACTTAAGCGAATCCTCGTTAAAGAAAGTAGCCAAATGCTAGGCAATCTAAGGCTACCGGACGGAACGTTTACGAAGAGTGAAGATGAAACTATAAATTTTCTACTTGACGTGCACTTTCCAGGAAGCAGACAGAGTGAAAATCTAAGGGAGACCATTAACAGTCTCCACCCAAGAGACCGATCTCTGGTCTGCATAATAGTTACGTTAGAACGGGTTAAGTAGGCTCTAAACTCGTTCGACAGCTACAAATCCCCAGTGCCTGCCGGGACCTTTCCTGCTCTTCTGAAAGAGGGAATGGAATTTCTTGGCCTACATTCAAGGAATATAGGACATGCCTAGTGTATGCCTACATTACAACAACCTGGCGGAACGTGAAGATGATGTTTATCCCTAAGCCAGGTAAAACCTACTATGCTGAAGCTAAGAGTTTTCGGCCTATCAGTCTGGGATCATTTCTCCCAAAGGGGCTCGAAAGACTGGTAGACAGGTATATTAGGGATATATGCTTTCCCAGACGGCCGCTGAACAGCAGGCAACATGCTTACCACGAAGGTAAATCGACAGAAACTGCCCTTCATGAACTCGTCGATGAGCTCGAGAAGAGTTTGTGTCAAAAAGTGTTTGCACTGGGTGCAATCATCGACATGCAAGGGGTGTTCGATAACGCCTCATTCACCAGCATCTGTGATGCAGCAAACGAGCATGGAATCGAACCTTTGCTGATAGGGTGGATGGGTAACATGGTCACTTCAAGGAATATCCGCCCCTCAGGGCGGAGTTCTCTCTCCTCTGATGTGGCTCATTGTGATCGACACTCTGCTCCGGACTTTAGATAATAACAGAGTGTTTGCGGAAGCTTATGCAGACGACCTTGCTGTAATAGTCAAAGGCAAAATTGTGGACACAATCTGTGACCGAATGCATTCGACACTACGGCTAATCAACAGATGGAGTAACCAAAACGGGCTATCGGTAAACGCCGAGAAGACCGTCTTGGTTATGTTTACTAGAAACCGAAATTGGGTAAACTTCCCCTTACCCAGGCTACACGGTGTCGAACTTCGTCTATCTAAAAAATAAATATAAATAACAGGCGCGACAATCTAACATTGGACTAAGGCCGCAGGGTGTGTTAGTGACATCCTATTTCAAAGATCTTATCTGCTGTTTGTTGAGGTAAAGAGATCAGCATCACGCTCAGCAGTGTTATTTATCCCCATAAATGGGTACTCTTTTTAACATCTAAATGAGATCATAGTACGTCACAAGCTCGTGAGTTCGAAAAACATCATGGTTCACGATGAGATTCGAACTCATGACCCTGTGCACCGAAGGTGCGCGCACTAACCGCTAGAGCAGCCAGACTATCTCCTACACTTAAATATCTCGGGGTCACTTGGACCCCAAACTTACGTGGAAACTCCATATTCAAGAACAATGCCATAAAGCCTGCAGACTGCTCTGGTGCTGCAGAAGTGCAATAGGCAATTCTTCACCACAAGGGGTACACTGGATGTATACTTCCATCATATTACCCATCCTGCTATACGCTTGCATTGTTTGGTGGCCCAGAGTCAGCGTTGGCGTCAGCAAGAAACTGCTGACGCATGTGCAGAGACTGAGCTGCCTATGCATCACTGGGGCAATGAAAATCGCGCCGTCATCGACGAAAGCGAGGCGTTCTCACTACCTCTTAGGAATGTGCTACGCTTCGCGACATCCTGCATCAATCACAAACAAAACAGCGCCTAAGCGCAACGGAAGGGTACAATGGGTCGAGTTAGTGGCCTGAGTGCCCGTTCCGCGTGGTCCGCCCACTAGTTCGGGCGCGACCGAGGGCTGTGTTTTAGTATGTAGGCATGTCCAAGTCGGGCGAATCGTGCTGGGACGCAACCGTATGTAATGGGACTGCTTTCTTCCTTCGAAGATTTCACAGCCCCGGTCCAACCGAAAAAAAGGAAGGTAAGTCCACCTCCAGAGTTAGAATCTCCCCTGGCGCCTACTCTGTTTGATTGCAGTGTAATAAATTCACCATGGACGCTACGAGATGAGTTCGAACGAAGCTTCGTTTCCAAAATTCTAGAATCGTGAAGTGGGAATTATGTGAATCAGTGGCGCAACCACGGGAGGGGCTAAGGCTACCTAAGGCCCCGAGTCGAGGTCCTTGAAATTGTTGTACAGTAGCCTTCAATTGTTCGCGCAATGAAGAACAAATGCCGTGTTGAGGATTTGTGTCTTAAGTGGCAACACAGTGGAGTGTTCAGGGCGATCGTAATAGAAGACTGAATATGACAATCACATATTTACAAAAAAAAGTAAAAAATAACAAATCTACATACACTGGCAGTACAATCCTCATAGAAGAGGATTATCCAAATGATCCTGGTCTGTAGCCCCATCTGTGGCCTTCTGCATAAGCAGCGGTAACATTAGGGACAAAGCACAGCCTTGGCCAAAGGAGAAAAAAAAAAGAAATCTTAGTCTGGAACCTTTGCAATCGTTTGAACCTACCTATCTTGTCTATCTACGTTAAAGGAAAATAGTTTGAATGTATCAAACTCTTTTATTCACGCTCTGTGGCTCACTTGGTTGAGTCTCTACGATGCTAGTAATCTAGAGGTCCGGAGATCGAATCTCGGCGTGGTCCAAAATTTCCGTACATTTGCGGATAGGAAATATATAGTGCTTGCAACATTATACAGGGTGTCCGGAAACTGCCGCATAAACGCACCGGATTATGATTCCTCAGTTGATTTCCGGCAAAAAAAGTTGTACGGAACATACCCCCTTAGCTTAACCCTTTAGCAGCCACAAGCGTTTGAAGATTTTTGAAAAAATAATTTTCTTGCACGACTTAAAGCTCAATATCTCCAAAGCTAGACCAGCTAGAAAAGCGAAACAAAATGATTATTACAGCCAACAAATTTACCTAAAAAATAAAACTAACCGCACTAAAATCGGATAATAGGTTTGGGTTTTACAGAGCTTCAAAGTCAAATTTATGTGATTTTACCCGAAAACAATTTATTTTTCCATATCAATTTTCTCCAACTTCTACCAAGGTGAGGTGCTTGTACGATTCTTTTAAAAATTGGCGCATAGTCTAACCATCATATCTTTCTTACATCATTTTATTCTAGCTCTATTATTTCTAACAGTTTTTATTCATTAAGTGTAGAAAACTAGGGTTAATTTTAGCTCGAATTCAATACAATTCAATTCACACCGCCCCTAAAGATCTGCAATTG
This sequence comes from Microchrysa polita, assembly GCA_949715475.1. NCBI lineage: Eukaryota > Metazoa > Arthropoda > Insecta > Diptera > Stratiomyidae > Microchrysa > Microchrysa polita. The sequence continues at coordinate 110,443,610 of OX454416.1, read as the reverse complement.
GTAAAATCTATTCAAATTATCTCGAAATCGAGCTGAAATTAACCCTAGTTTTCTGCACTTAAGGTATTAAAACTGTTATAAATAATGGAGCTAGAATAAAATGATGTAAGAAAGATATGATTACACTGTGTGACAAATTTCAAAAAAAAATAACCGTCATCTCCAATTTTTTTTTCTTTTTTATTCTTATCTAATCCTTACTAAAACCTCATATTTACTTTTTCCCTTGACCCCCCAGTTTCAGAGATATGGACAGATATTGATATTCCCAGAAAATAATACAAAATAAAGTTCCAGTAACAAATCGGTTATTATTTATTAATTTTTTTTGGTAAAACGGAAATAAAACAATATAATAAACATATTTAAATACTTAAAATTATAAACTTAATTGTTAAACACATATATTTTAAGGGAAAAATAAAAAAAATCAATTTTTTCTCTTATGTTTAGAATTGTCTTCTCGCTGTAAGCGCCAAAAATAATCTCTTAACATAGCTGCATCCCAATGACCTTGAAAACGTTCCTCAAACCTTTTTATGTCCTGATGAAACCGCTCACCTTGTTCATCACTTACGGCTGCAAGGTTTTCAGGAAAGAAAGAGAAATAGGAGTGAAGAAAATGAATTTTCAAAGACATTCTGCACCCCATCTCTTTATATGCGTCTAAACATATTTGTTACTAAAAGTTCTGCGTTTTCGGCTTTGTGATTTCCTAAGAATCCTTTTATACCAGCTTTTAATGAAGTCCATGTACCAAATCATTCAATTCCTCTTGGCGAATTAGGTGTGGTTTTCGTTGATCGCTTGATGAAGGAGAGGGGAAAAACTGTGTATCCTGAGGGTCGTTACTTTTATCACTGTGAGGAGGGCGAATAGTGCTGTTTACACTATGAGGCACAGGTATCGTGACAGAACTCACTATAGGGTACTCCACTTTATACTTATGCTTTTTCGTAGCAGCCCGCAAATCGAACACACAAAAATAGCAATCGTCGTGATGATTGCTAGGCTCGCTCCAAAGTGCTGGAACCACGAAAGGCATTTCTCGTTTTCCAGTTTTTTGAGAGTGCAGTGACATACAACACGATATGCAAAAAAATAGGATATCCAAGGCTTATCCTGACACACAACGCGGCCAAAACATTCGAAATAAGCATCCCTTAATTTTTGTGTTACTTTTCTCTCTAGCGATTTAAAAATATATTTGCCGCACACGTAGCAAAATTTATTTGGGAAATTTTTGCACAGGTTGCGAATACTTCTTTCAGAATCCATATTAGCGACGTTTTTTCGTATCGCGTGTAAATCTGACTCGAAAAAAACGATCGCGGGTAACATCCCGGTTAAGACCAAACAGCTGACATTTGACAGTTTTTGTGCATCTTTGACTCGCTTTCGTCGGCTTATTTTTTAGATGTGGTGGATTTTATCACAAAAGATGATTATTTCTTTGCAAAATCTTTTCTCGTGATTAGAAAAACTCTCACATTTGGTTTGAAAAAACAAATTCCCTCATATTTCCCCTATGCGTCCGCCATCTACATTTGAGCTCTATCCCGTGTAGGGTAGTTGCACGGGTTAACTTTACCTGGGTAAGTGTCATTTTTTATATGAAGTTCTACCCACCTGCACGGGATAAAGGCAATAAAACGTACCTATTGTAAACCAATTAAAGTAAAACTATTACAACACGTGCTATTTATACCATAACAATATCTTTTTTAAGTTTTTTTTTTTATTTTTGTACCTGACGGTTTTCGCGCTTTACTCCTTAAAGAGGTATTATAAGGATAATAAAAAAAGAATATGACAGGTAAAAACAAAAGGGATAATATAAGGATAATAAAAAACGAGTATATCAGGTAAAAATATAATAAATATAAAAGTTACGTAAGGATATGTAGCCGCGAAAAGATAAAAAAATATGGTTTTCACGGTTTTAAGTCACAATAAAAGGGGAAAAAAATAAAATAACCGAGCAAATTATATTTATTTTCGGTGAGTTTTATTGCCAAGAGTCCTCTTAAGGATACTGATAAGAAATTTACTTATTTTATTGCAATTTGCAGTAATTGCGTAGCAGATACTATATGAGGACCATTAAAAAAGATTTCGGCGTGTAACTCGAAAACCTGAGGGTCAGGAAAAAAATTAATTGCACTTTTGTCATATGGGAACCAATAGCTAACCAAAATAGCATTCAGTTTTTTTGACGGTTTTTTGGTGTCACGCAGTGTTATTAGACTATGCGCCAATTTTTAAAAGAATCGTACAAGCACCTCTCCTTGGTAGAAGTAGGAGAAAATTGGGATGGAAAAATAAATTGTTTTCGGGTAAAATCACATAAATTTGACTTTGAAGCTCCGTAAAAACCAAACCTCTTATCCGATTTTAGTGCGGTTAGTTTTTTTTTAGGTAAATTTATTGGCTGTAATAATCATATTGTTTCACTATTGTAGCTGGTCTAGCTTTTGAGATATTGAGCTTTAGGTCGTGCGAGAAAATGATTTTTTCAAAAATCTTCAAATGCCTGTGGCAGCTAAAGGGTTAAGCTAAGGGGGTATGTTCCGTACAACTTTTTTGCCGGAAATCAATTGAGGAATCATAATCCGGTGCGTTTATGCGGCAGTTTCCGGACACCCTGTATACACTCCGAAATTAAATATATGCAATGTAACGTTGACTCGAAATAGCCTATAAACGGTTGAGTGAACGCACCATGCCCCACGGTACAGAGAGAGAGAAACTCTTTTATTTAGAACCTCTTCGCCACTAATTCCAGAACAAAAAAGTGAATATATCATTTTATCTGTCTGCCTTGAACTCCATTTTTAGGGTTTTTTAGAAAATATTTTTTCAAAAAACCCTTATGAAATCGATTTTGTCCGTCCGTCCGTCCGTCCGTCTGTCCGTCTGTCCGTCCGTCCGTCTGTCCGTCTGTCCGTCTGTTCACTAAATAACTCGCGAACGGCTCAACCGATTGTCATGAAATTTGGTAGGAATATGTGGAATGGTTACAGTCTTTGGCACAAATACCTTAGAAGTTAGTAGGAAGAAGTTAACAGGGTGTCCCGAACGTTTGAAAAAAGTCGACTTTTTTAGTTTTTATCGGAGATTGACGTATGGGTATTTAAATCAAAGATCTAAACGATTACATCTCATATCAGTTAAAAAATTTCAGTTTCGAGTAACGGTAAAAAAGTTATTGGCGTTTAAAGTTAAACTTCCTTTTCGAGCTCCGTTTTTCTAAACCGTTATAGGGATCGGTATGAAACTTTGCACAAAGATTGGTCAGTATGGCCTTATATACGTTAAATATTAAGACTGTTGATTTTTGCTAAGGAAATGTAAATAACAGTAAATTTGTAAAATTTCAATTTGTTCGTGTGTAGCCCATCTTAGGTTTTCAAATATGAAAATCCTGCTAAGGGATTTTAGAAAATTACATATGGAATATGTCTACAAATTTTCATTCGAATAACTGTATCCAAATCGGAAATGTAGCCAAGTAAGTATTTAGTAAGGGCTTTTCACAATGCAAGGGAAGCCTCTTAAGCATTTCTTCAATGCATATCTTTTAACTTGATGAAACAATGAACATGAAATTTGGTGGAAATGCATGAAATGGTAATAGTGTTTGCCACAAATATTTTTGAAGTTTGTAGGACCAAGATACAGGGTGTCCCTGAATAGCTGCACAAGAATACTTGTTCAATACTCATAGGAAAGCTTGCGTATGGGCTCTTATGTCAGGGACCACAATGGAATCATTTCATATAAGTTGCTTTTCCTTGATTAAAAAAACAGTAACAGTAGATTTACAGCTAATAATTCAGTTCATATATAAAGCCAAGCCATCCTTACGTTTGCCTTAGTTTCTTTTTGCTCAAAGGCTATCAGAAATCTTAAATCGAAAAATGCCTGTAGATTTGCCTTGGAGTACTTTTATGTCAACTGGGTAAGACGACCTACAGGTGCAGAATCTCTTCGGTGCACCTAACGAGAATCAACCCTGCCAAGATCTTCGAGGTTGACAATTTGATTGATGATGCCACGGCGGCTGCGTATACGTAGTAGAATCCAAAATTGTTGAGAAAAACACACTTCCAGTTATCCGATTGAATTCATTTAAGTTTTATTTTTCAATGTAACTCCCCTTTACTTCAATACAACGATGAGATCGTTTAATAAGATCCTGCATCCCTTTCAAAAAGTAGTCCGCGGGTTTGTCTTGAAAATGGTCCAAAACAGCATCTTTCAGTTCCGTCTCAATCTCAAATTTTCGTCCTCGGAGGTCCTTTTTTAATTTTGGGAACAGGAAGCAGTCACTTGGGGCCAGGTCTGGGCTGTACGGGGGGTGTTCAATTTCTTCAAAGCCGCATTTGACCACAGCGGCCTTGGCCACCGCGGCGGTGTGAACTGGTGCATTGTCGTGAAGAAGCAGCACCCCTGTCGCCAGTTTTCCATACCGTTTCTCCACGATGTTGACCCTCAATTGGGTCAAAATATCTGCATAATATTTCCCTGTTACTGATCTGCCCTCTTCCTTGAAGTCAATCATTATAATTCCCTTGGAATCTCAGAAGATGGTGGCCATAATCTTTTTCCGGCTCTGCTGCACCTTCGCCTTCTTGGGGCGCTCCTCATAAGGCCACCTCCATTCCATGGACTTCCTTTTGGTCGTGGTCATAGTAAAGGACCATGGTTTCGTCTCCTGTCACAATTCTGTTGATAATTGCATCCGTCGGCGCGACACAGCTCCAAAAAGTCTTTCGAACATTTCATCCTCTGCTTCATTTGATCTGCTGAGAGGAGTTTCGGGATCCATCTTGCCGAGATCTTCCTCATCCCCAAATGGTCGGTAATAATTCTTTCGACGGTGGTTTTTGATAGACTTGTCCTTTCTGCAATATCTGATAACTTTAGCCGCCGATCACTCAATACAACTTCCTCGACTAATTGGACGTTTTCTTCGGTGGTCTCAGTTATTGGGCGTCCGGTGCGGGGTTCATCAAAAACATTCGTCCTTCCTCGCTTGAATTCCAAAATCCACCGGTAAATAGTCGCCTGGGATGGTGAAAAGTTGCCGTACACGGATATGAGTTCATCTCGAATCTGGGACGCCGTGTATCCTTTCAAAAAAAGGAATTCAATGACCGCGCGGTACTTGATCTGCTCCATTTCAAATACGAAATCAGAATGCGACACAAATAATCACCTAGCCAGGCCCTTGATTGCACAATTGAACTCATGTTTAGTCCTGTTATGACCGAAGAGTTGCTCTATCAAATAGCGGTAAAATGAATTCAATCGGATAACTGTAAGTGTATTTTTCTCAACAATTTTGGATTCTACTACGTACAACAGCACTAGAGGAAAAACTGTCGCCCATGCTTGATGACATCAACAATTTAGGCATCCATGAGTTCTGGGAGGAGCTCAAAGACAGCATCAAGGGGGTCGCAGAAGAGGTCGTGGGCTATAAAGGCCGGCGCAGACGAGCAGACTGGTTCGACGACGAATGCCGGGCCTCGATTGAGGCGAAAAATGAAGCCTATCGCCAATACACACAACGCGCATCCCGAGCCAAGAAAGAAAGATATAACGAGCTTCGGCGAGTATCTAATAAGTTAATTAGACGTAAGAAACGCAAACATTTTGACGAGCAGTTACAGCAAATAAACCAAAGATTAGCCAGTAAGAACATTAGACAGGCGTACAAACTTATAAATAATGTTAAGAACGGATATCAACCCAGGACAAGCCTATGTAAGGACAAGGATGGTAACATCATCAGCGACATTGAAAGCGTCAACAAACGATGGGCCTCGCATTTTGAAGAGCTCCTCAATGCACCATCAACATCCCCCGCGGAGCCAGCACTTGAGCAGTTAGCCGAACCAGGCCCTCCCGTTCTACCCCCAACAGTAGAGGAGGTGAGTCTTGCCATACAGTCGCTTCAAAATAATAAAGCGCCCGGCGCTGACGAGATCCCAGCAGAACTGCTGAAGCATGGTGGAACGTGCCTGACCAACGCTATACATGTGCTACTGCTGAAAATATGGAACGACGAGGAAATCCCCGAAGATTGGCGCAAAAGCATAATCTGCCCAATCCACAAAAAGGGTGACAAGCTGAAGTGTGAGAATTACAGGGCCATATCATTAGTTTGTACGGCCTATAAGATATTATCTAAAATTCTTGAAAAGAGAATTAATCCGTACGCAGAACGAATCATTGGCGAGTATCAAGGCGGCTTCAGACCTGGTCGCTCAACGACCGATCAGCTTTTCACAGTGAAGCTACTACTCCAAAAGTGCTGGGAATATAACATCGACGTATACCAAATCTTTGTCGACTTCAAGCAGGCATACGACAGTATCGATCGAAGTGTACTGTACAACATTATGCTGAATTTTGGTATACCGGCAAAGTTAGTGCGACTCACAAGGATGACGATGACTAATACCGTCTCGCAGGTCAGAGTGCAGAATCGACTCACTGACCTATTTGAAACTCGTACTGGACTCAAGCAGGGCGACGGGCTGGCGCCGACGCTCTTCAACCTTGCTTTGGAGTATGTAATTCGAGCCATGAATATGGACAGCAGCGGAACGCTACTCATCAAGTCGACTCAATTAGTAGCGTACGCCGACGATATCAACATCATGTCTCGAAGGTTGGGTGATGCAGAAAGCCTTCTGCATAACCTCAATAACGCCGCAAAGGAAGTTGGACTACATATCAACGAAAGCAAAACAAAGGCCATGATGCAATCGAAAACAAGGACGCCAGCAAATTCAAGCATCACAGTGGGGGACCTTAATATCGAGTATGTAGACAACTTCAACTATCTGGGTTGTAACTTATCAAAGGACGCCAACGAAACCGACGAAATTAAGCGACGGATACAACTAGCCAATAAGACATATTTCTCGGTCCTCCCTATAATTAATTCGAAACTTGCGCACAGGAACACGAAGCTCCGCGTGTACAAAACGATCATCCGACCCGTGCTATGTTATGGCTGCGAAACATGGACCCTCACCCAAGCCTCCGAAATTTTGCTAGACCGATTCGAACGAAAGGTCCTTCGGCGAATTTTCGGGGCCGTTCGCGAGCGGGACCAATGGCGTATCCGGTACAACCATGAGTTGTATCAATTGTACGATGAGCTGGAAGTATCGAAAATCGTGAAGCTTCAACGTTTGCAATGGGCGGGGCATGTACAACGGATGGACGATAATCGCATGCCAAAGAAAGTGATGAACGCACAACGAATTGACGGAGCGAGGTTGCGTGGACGACCGAGAGCTCGCTGGAAGAACTCCATAGGTGAAGACGCCCACCAGCTGCTGGGCTTCCGAAACTGGAGGACGAGGTCACGTAACCGCGACAATTGGAGGTCAACGATTCAGGCGGCCAAGGCCCGACGTCGGGCTATCGTGCCACATTGATGATGATGATGGGTAAATAGTAAATCTATTTTTGGATTGGTCTAATTCATTCTGGAACGCGTTTATTTAGACCAATCCAAAAATAGATTTACAGGAAGCATTTAATTAATGCTGTGCACAATTATTCTTATCTATTGGTTATAAAATATATGTACAAAAAATATTCACTATGCATCAAAATTCTAAAAAACCCTCGTATGGCGGGCGCAGCCCTCTGTACGCCGGTATTTTTTAATGTGTTCATGCAGATTTGCTTTTTTAGGTAATGCAATCAAAATGGTCTCCACAATGATACCATCCAGGATAGAGCTACATGTACAAACAGACTGATACATTACGGCGACAACGGTTGAAGTGCTCACACCACAGATTCAGCATTCTGACGTCATGGAAAGACCTTAACGATCATGCACGTTAAGAGTTTTTTTTTATCAATCAATTCGTAAAATTTAAACATGAATATTCAAATAATAAAGTTTCTTAAGTAGGTAAAAGACTTACCAGTTGGATTCAAAGTTCCAGTATTTGATGGAGCAATTCCTGCCAAGCCCAGTGCGGCCAAGCTCGCCAATGGATTTTTCGCCACCTGCAAATATTTTCAAAATGAACATTAACATTACACACTCCTCTCTCGCTGTCTTCAAAACACAATTGACAATTCTCGTTCTGGCTAGCGAATACGACGATAACGATTAAAGGGATTTTCAAATGTTACAAGAACAATGGGGATAAACTATGTATCATCATGGCACGAATATCTGGCACGACGCGTACGGTGCGTATCAATATTCACTAAATTGCTAATCATTTTGGGTGCTGCCCGCGTAGATATAGCTTCAACCAGTTTGGCTCTATGATGGCCGAAGCAAATTCACTTCTTCACATATGCAAAACATTGTTTTCAGGTACAAAACGAAGGGAGGAAGAAAACTATTGTGTATTGTACTGTTGGCCAGAAGAGAATATCTCTGATGATAAATGAAAGTATAGTAAATATAGTCGTGAATTCAAAAGTTCTAGCGTATATAAATGTTAAAACTGATTATATCCGTTTCACGATTCGCATAAATGCGTGCGTATCTTACAACTATCTTCTCGATTTATGCATTTTCACATGTCGTAACCAGATCATAACAAATCTTAACAAATGACTACAAATTGACTAACCACACCGATGACTCAATGGGAAAAACAGTAAATGCTGTAAGTATGAAAATAACACATGTTCATTGCAAATGCATAAATTACGAAATGGGACAGTTTACAAATATCAAGACCATGGGGAAACGGGGTGGCTTTTAGTATTTATCAAAAGTTACTGATGTATGAAAATCAAAATGTAAGCATGTTAAAAAGCACAACTTATACAATAACCGGGATTGATCACGACGTTTTACTAGCAAGGGGCGGGAGGGATTTAAATATACACATTTATACAAGGCCAGATGATCAACTCTTGAATGACAGACTGTTTCAACTAGCAAAATAGCATTCTATGTTTGAATGCATCAAATCATTCTAAGGGAAATACAACATTCATTTATAATTGCGATTTTGGATATGAACGGGTAACGCACCAAAAATCAAAACAAACCAAACACCCAAATGACAGTTGGGGGGTGAGGAAGGGGAATTGTAAACAAAATTATGAGCCAAGGGCAGCACCAATCAAAACGATTAACTCACATCAGACAATTGATGAAGATGATGTGGGGGCATCGCCGCAGGCAGATGAGCCCCTTTTAATAATGGATCCGCTAAACCAGAGATGCCTGCATGAAGACCACCGGCCAGTGCTAATGGAAACATTGTACAGGTCTATTTACGGACGAGAAAAATTATAATTAAAAATAGGTATAGAAAGAGAAACAACCAAATAACAAAAAATTGGAAGAAAATGTTTGGGATACATTTCGTTTTATTGCTATTTTGTATGTTCATTGCCTTTTGGGATAAATGTTAAATGTTAAGCAATAGCAGAACTAAAAAAATATATAAAATAATTAAAAACGCACGGCTATGACTATATCGGAGGCAAGAGACAGTGAACATTGCCGCATTTGTTCGAATTAAGGTTATTTGTTAAAGGGGAGAGGAGTTGATTGTCTTAACTCAAGACATGCATACATCATTCATTTCTATGGCCAAAAACACGCAATACAACACTTACCTCTTGTGCGGGAACGGCATAATTTCCTTGAATTGTGTATGCCTGTCCGTTGGCCAAGATAACGGGGCCACTTACTGGTGGTTTTGGTCTATACGGGATTGTGGCACCTTTCGGTGGCGACTGGTTATTTTAAAAAAGACGAAAGAAATATCTGTAAAGTACATTCAACCAATAAATCCACGAGGAGACCTCTCACCTCCAACATTACACAACAAATATGATATATGCACTGTGTAATTTGTTCCGCTGTTCCGCTCAAAGTGACGGCACGTTCAGTCGAATTTGGCAACATTTCGCTGGCAACCTGAATCGAACATCCTGTTGACGTGCGAATTTCCTTGATTTTGGCGCCACCCTTTCCTGAAATAATTACAGAAATGATAAAAATGCACTATGCACTCTAGTGGCCGAATTACGATACATACCTATTAGAGAACCACATTGACTTGCTGGCACTATAAGTCGAATTGGAATTTGTGTCTTGCCGCCGCTTGGTGTTGAACTGCTTTCATTGAACTGTGAACACCACTTAAGGGGATTGCATAAATTGATAAAATCCTAAACAATTAACACCCATTCGTTACGTACCTCTTCAAACTTTTTAGTGATTAGCGTGAATGCTGAATATATAGCGGTTGTTGTTCCGGACACGGTCACTATACGTTCAGGGCACGATCCATCTGATATGTTTATTTTTGCTCCCGACTGAAAAGAGGCGGTAAAAAGATTGTGTTAATTGTTTTGCCCTATAAGGCGGTAATTATAGAAAATGTTGAACTTACTTCTTCACGAAAACGATTGACAATTTCTCCTTTTTTACCGATAATGCTGCCAACCTCCTGGAAGTAGAAATGAAATTCAATGTAAATAACTTCAATGTAAATAAATGATTTTGAAATAAATAATGCATTTAATATTTATTTCCGAATGTCAATTTTTGAGCCAAGGAACGCGATTGTGATTCTGAACAAATCCTTTTGTGTACAGATAAAATTTACCGTTATATGCCAGCAACATGCTAAATAATTACTCACAACGGCAGGCGACAGGCGATATTCGCTATTTTTTGGGATCATCTAAGGCGATAATCGCCCATGACTGCCGCCAATAGCGATCACTTTGTGCATCAGCATCATTACTGTCGCTTTCATACGAAATTCCGAAAAATATCAGAAATTGACTCATAAATAGTAAAAACTTATCAATTTTAATATTGGTATTGTGAATGAATCAACAAAATGGCGACATTGAAATAATATTGGAAATTCGAGGGGGTAAAAGAACTTAATATTTTGCTACAATATACTATGCTGGAAATAGAATGCAAGCAGCAACAACAGCAGCAAAGATAATGCAGTCTAATGCAATTTAAATAGGTGACATCATGTTGGCAGCAACAACTATTTATAGCTTTCGCTGCCATTCATTTAAATTGCATTGGGCCGCTGCTGCTGTCGCTGCATCCATTCTATTTCAACTATTATACAAATTACAACAGTTGGCGTTTACTATGAGTGCATTCACGCGAAACTTTCTCTGCTTACATTTTTCCCACCAGAAGGCACTCAGCGTGTGTGATAAGTTATACTTGCTGTTCATTTTTGTCAGCAATTTAAAATGCTCTGTGCTTGACATTTCGTGCTGTTGCTGATGCTGGATCATATGTATTTCTAGCATAACGCACCGTCCTTTATCACCGCCGTCTATATATTAAGGCCGCAATGTAGAATGCAGCAGTAATTGGGTGGTAAACTCCATCTAAAACTAATGCTAAGACCGATAGCAAACAAGTACCGTGAGGGAAAGTTGAAAAGAACTCTGAATCGCCTACTAAATTTGCACTGTTTTGTTGTTCCTTTTAATTACGTCATATGCTTGTTGTTGTTGTTTGTTCGTGTAAATCAAAAATTTAGTAGGCAAACTATGACGGCATGGTACACCTGAGTTACGGCCTTGATGTATCTAGATGGCGGTTCCCAAAGAAGAAGTTATAAAGCGTAGTAAATGGCGCGAAAAAAAAACTTGAAAATTACGAAGAAATATATTGTTACAAAAATACAGCTCAGATTTTGCGTATCTACACATTACATTTTTGATGAATGGTGTCTCGAATGTCGTTTAACATTAGTGTTACATTGCATTCACACTCCACTTTTGTCGCTAACTTGCGCGTGCCTTCTAGTGGAGGAAAATACGTAGGCTACTACAAAAGTTGTTAGAATAGGCATGTTTTAGTACGTTTTCATCAAATATGTATGTTATTTCCATCAGAAAGTTTGATCTTTTTTAGCATATGCCTGCTTAGAACACTTTGATGACAAGTGATACTCGTGTAAGTTACAGTTAGTTAAAAAAAAGTCAATTTAGCAAAAAAATGCAATCAACTCGTGAAAATTTCCGTGCAATGATTTTCTACGATTTTAAAGTTAGATTATCACAACAATAGTGTTTCGGCTTAATTTTGCATTTGACGAGTTCAAACGTGAGCGTAATTCACTAAAGGATGAGTTTCGTGAAGGTCGTCCAAAAACAGCCATTGTGCCGGAAAACGAGGGTGCGTGGAATGATAACGCAAGACCGGCAAACCGAAGTCTTCGGGGAAATTGGCAAAACGAAAAAGAGAAGCCGAATCATTTTTCACCATTACCATGCGAGCACTCACACATCAGTTCAAACTACCCTATTTAACAGGTCAAAACATTTAATTAACGGGTCATCTGCCTTACAGCCCTGACTTGGCGCCGAATGATTTTTTTCTTCCCATTTATTAAAAAAAAATTACGTGGTGAACGGTTTTCTTCGCCCGAATCAACTGTTGAAGCGTTCAGAAGCCATGTTTTGGAGGTGTCTTCATCGGAGTGGAAAAAATGCTTCGAAAATTCGTTTGAGCGCATGCAAAAGTGTATAGATGCTCATAGCGAATATTTTGAAATATAATAAAACAACTTTTGAAAAAAATCGTGTTCATTTATGTAACGGACTGAAGGAAGGGGTCGAGTCAGTCGGCAGTCAGTTGTTTAGTTGTGCAGTTGCAGTCGTTTAGTCGTCCAGCCGTCTCGAAGCACCGCGCCGCCGTCCCGCCGTTCAGCACTAATTACTTCTTCTTCTTCTTCCTTGCCTCGTTCTTTATACCGCTTGTAATATTTCACATTATACATCGTGTACCAATTTGTTGATTTTGCTACTGTGTCGTTGCCGACGGCACAAATGCAAGTGACACAAATTCAAAAAACACGTCGATTTGCATGCAAGCGCTGCACAAGCTTTCTGCACAGTCTCTTGTCATATTCTCTTATCTAGTATTCAGATCCGATCAGCTGGTAGTTATCAATAGGTACACGGTATATTTGATCTTATCACACCAACGGATCTATACAATCATATGATCTGTTGCTAGAAGAGAGAATATGACATGAGAAATGCAGAAAAGGGTGTGTCGCAGCTACACTGCATGTACTGCAATGCAATGCACATATTGCAATATAGATATGCAAGCACGGTATGATGTGCAATGTGGGAATATTATGTGTGGTGTGGGAATTTTGATGTGGGTGGGATTAGCTATTTTTTTTTTTTTGATGATGATTTTTTTTGTGCGTCGATGACAATGAACTCTTTTATATAGGAGGATATATGCACAGTTTTGGATCATCCGATTTGATCATCCGATTTTGCGGTTCTTTGTCCTTGGACAAATTTTTTTAAACGGGACGAGGTTGATTTTTTTGCGTTTCTAGGGGAGTTGAATTTTAGCTGGAGCCGAGCGCGGAAGTGCGAATAGACTTGATTGTAGTTTAAGTTGACATTAAGTCCGGAATAATTCAGTCTACTCAAAACTAAGTTTAACCATAGTTTAAAAAAAATAGGAAAAGAAATTGTCCCAAGAGTGTTGATTATACGTATCGAGTAGTGCTGAAATTGTGAAACCCCTACAATCCGATGGTGGATCTTTGCGATATCAAGGAGTGTGCATCTGATCTATACCACATTAATCACTTTATGCGGCAATCTGGAAATCTAAATTTTCCGGTGTACTCCTTCGTTTGAATCACGTGAAGTGATGATCTTGTGCGCGAAATTAAGCGTATCGCCAATTACCCTATAATCTACATTTTTTTAACATTTCCTGCGATCCCATCACGCAAGGAGCAGTGATTTTTTTGTGCGAATCGACTGTTCGACAAGTGGATTGGCGTATACCGTAATCAAGCCGTGGAATTGCGCATATCGCATATTGTGCTTAAGTCCATTTTCGAAGTCAATTGTGGTGTGCAATCGATTATTCAGCGATCGTGGAAGCGTGCATAACATATCACTAGCCGTGCTCAGTTGCGTTTTTTTTGGAGCCATGTCGGTGCATATCGTTCGTCCAGCAGTAATTAAAGTGTGCATACAGCTATTTGCGCTATAACCCTTTTGAGGCAGTACATATCTCGGAGCGACCAAAGGCGTGGAATTTTTCTCGATTTTTTTTTTATTTTTTTTAGTAATTTTTCAAAAACGAATAATTTGAAATTTGTTCATACGTTTTGTTCACTTATCGTAATTAATTTTTTTTGTGCCATTTTGGCCTTTAGTATTTCCATATTCCTGGTTTTAACCCTACGCTATTTTCTCGTCATTTTTTTGTGTGCACTATAAAACAAAATTGTTCATCATTGTGTATCTAGCCTCATCGCACCTTTAACGGCCGTTGCAGCTGCGAGTTGGTAAGTCCTTTTTTTTATATATATTTTTTTCTCTTTCATTTTTTGATTATTTAAATTTTCGGTGACATGTCCAATTAATTGAAAAGTGCACAGAGTTTAGGATTCAAACTGAGGTTATGTGAAGATTTTTGTTAAACTTTTTGGTTTTCGCTATAAATAAAATGTTGTAAATCTTTTTAAAGTGAATCTTTTCCTCGAAGGAATCCTAACCCATTTCAGAGAAGTAATGTAGGTGCACCTGTGTCGAACTTCGTTTTTTTTTTGCTTTTCAGGGAGGTCTCCGAATATTGGCCCCGGAGATCTAACGGTTGTGGTGGGAATTTGGCCAGGACCCGACCACCTGGGTTCAGTGTGCGTGGTGTCATCGATGGTACTCTTCGCTTCTTTCTTTTTGTTCGCTTTGCCATTTCAATTTTCAGATCCGCGTTTTCAGGCATACGAAATTATTTGTGATGAAGTGGAGGCAATGGACGGCAAGGACCTACCCCACTACCTGACAGAGCTGCCTTCTATCGTATGCCGCCGCCAGTTCCGTTGCGATCCTCCTCAGCCTTTCACATCAGCTGTTCTTCATTACACGCTCCATGGTTCCGCGTTGCTCGACCTGCGGTGTAGGCACATCGGCGGACGCCTTTGAACATGGCAATACCAATCCATTCGTCGGTCTTCGAGCTTTTCGGTGATTGGTTGGTCTATGGACAAGCTGCCTCGGATGTAGCTAATCTTGATGTGGTCCCTTTTGGTTACACCAACTGACGTTCAGCACTAATTTAATACTACATTATAACGTACATTTTGTTATACTTGAATTATTTTGAATTCGAATTAATAAAAGACTCTACATTTATTGTCAAGAAACTTTTGTAGTAACTCTCGTATGAATTTACAGATTCATTTTGAGATAAATTATTAGTTTACGGATTGAACTGGGAGCTGGATAACGGAAGCCAAGAACTTCTACCCTAGTGGCGTTAAGTACTATGTATGACGTATCTATCTACTTTGTGAAGGCAAAAATTTTTCAATGATCGAAGTTGGTTGGACAACATCATCACAAACATGGGTGGTTGGTGTCCTTGCGATAAAACTTAAGAAGGGTCTCCGGAAGAGAAAGATTTCAGTTTCGATAGATAAAAGCGAAGAGGAAGATCGCAGAAGTCCCGGATATCAAAGTACGACTGTGATTAGTATTTCAGTCTGCAGTGTCCGCAGCAGTAGTCTTTTAGTTTCTCCGTCACGGAATATCTAAATACCCAAGATGAAAATTTTAATGAAAACCTAAAATTACAGATTAAGATAAGCCGTCACTGATCCCGTAACGCAGTTCTTTATTCTTAGTACGAAAATTTTCCAATAGTGAAACCCGCATTTCTACGAATCAAAACAACTTAGTGTAGCGATTGTTTGAAGAGTACAGCAGTACAAAAAATTCCCGGTCTTCTTCGGGCAGGAAGGGGACGGGTAAGCGCCCTTCCTAAGCCCCTCCTTGGCCCATGGTCAGACTAGAAATCAGAAAATGTAAGAATCAAACGAATTGGTTGTGTCCATTCTTCTTTCTTTCGTCCTTCTTATTGTTTTGCTCTTGACCATCATGTGAATCCAAACGCCATACCGGCAGCGTATTTAGGAACCCTTGTTCAATCGATTAGCTTTTCTTGTGGCTGAGTCCCAAAAAAACCTAATCGATTTCGTCCCATGAAAGTGGATGAAGTCGCATAGGATTTGGAGTACATTTTACGCCAAGAACAGCTAAATTCCTTGTTCAGTTCGTCCCCACGCAAGATGAAGAAACCCTATGGGAGCTCGTCCACTTTCAGGGGACGAAATTGATAAGGGTTTTGACCAGTTTCGGCACTAGAAAAGCTAATCGATCTCTTCCCCAAGCAGGCGCTGAACTGAACAAGCTTTCCTAAATACGCAACCCGACAAGGAATAGTAGGGTTTCATATTTTAGGACGAATTTACAATGTTTGTTTACAGGCCAAATACACCTGCAACTTGGTTGCCAACCTAGGTTGCAGGTACGTTACTACACACTTGCAACATTCCGGCAACCACGCCATTCACGTTCTTGCAACCTGGTACTGCAACCTGCAACATGCCTACAAATCACTTAATTTCCGTTTTTTTTGCGTGTTGCCAACTTAGGTTGGCAACCAAGTTGCAGGTGTATAAGGGCTGTGAGAGACTCTACACTACCAATACTGATTCCGAGTTTAGCCGAAATGTCTCGAACATTCATCCTACGGTCCTCCAAAATGAGTTCTTCTACGCGGCGAATGTTGTCTGGTGTGATGCTGGATGGCGGTCGACGATCATGCGGCTCATTCTCGACGGATTTGCGTACATCATCGCCTTGGCCCATTTAAACTTAGCAGCCCTACTGAGGCACTCACTAGCGAACTGATTTTGCAAACGCAGAAAAATTTCCGTATTTTTAACGCCGTCCCTCACTAAAAAAACGAATGACAATACGTTGCGCAACGGCGATCGGCACTTGATGTTCACTCATGGTCGTAGCACGCTAAACATCCGTTCGCGACGAAAACTATGCCAAACTGTTCGTAAGAGACCCAGCTAACACATACTCAAGCCGCGACCTTCAAAACATACATGCCCTACGGCCCTACGATTCATCTATTGGCCCCGTAAAGAAATATTCACTTTATTCGAATTTTACGTCTTGTATGGCATAAGAATTTGAATTAGGACTGGACAACCAACAACAAGGCTTACAGCCCATTCACATTGCCGGCGATGCGATGCGATGCGATAAGCTTCCCATCGCAAGAAAAAAAATTTCTTAGCATTTAGATAGGAACCAGCGCGAACCTGCCTGTACCATTCAGACTGCTTGCGATGAGACGTCGGGTTGTACGATGGAGAACTTTTCCATGTCGAATCATCGCGCTGTTTTGAAGATGCAATGCGCATTGCGGCGGCCGGAATCTTCTACCAGCGACATGGGGGATGTGATTTGTGTTTGGATCGGGTTTGTAGTAGCACGGAGTTGTATGGTTGTACGATGGAGAACTTTTCCATGTCGATTCACCGAGCTGTTTTGAAGATGCAATGCGCATTGCGGCGGCCGGAATCTTCTACCAGCGACATGGGGGATGTGATTTGTGTTTGGATCGGGTTCGTAGTGGCATGTTGTTGTAAGATGGAGAACTTTTCTATGTCGAATCATCGTGCTTTGAGCAGCTGTAAGGTGCCTTGTCGCCGAAGGGAGCGACATGGACGGTACGATTTGTGTTTAGACCGTTTTCGTAGTGGCATGGTGTATTGTATGTATGTACATAGAGAGGCTGGTTTCGTGCTGTTTGATGCTGATATCGATATGAGAGGCATGCTTTGTGCAGATCGGGTTGCATTACCATTGGGGATATTCATATATATGTACATACATACATACATGTCGGATGGTGTATAATGTTATAGATTTGTAGATATTAAATGAATGGATAGCCGTATGTATGTAATGTAATAATGGATCGGTCTACTAAAAAGCCTTTGTGGAAATTTACAGTGCTGTCCAACCCAGTTCGTAGCGTACGCGTACCCCCAAAAAAGGGCATACGGATTTGACAGTTGTTGTTGTATAAATCTATGAATGGGTCAAAGAAATAACGTTTGTGGAAATATGCAGTGCAGCACAACCCGGGTTGCTGCGTATGCTTACGTGTGAGAAAATTTCGGACTGCGCATGTATTTGCAATGAATTATTGAAAGTAGTGGTAGATAAGTGAGTTATGGGAACATACGGTGACAAGAAAACCGGGGTACCATTTTGGGTCGGGCAACCCCAAATTTTTATTTTCTGTTTTTGACCTCAAATTTGGAATCAACGGTCCATAATTCTTTTAGTGTTTCTTCCCACGCAGATTGGACGGGAACAGGAGTGCCGTTTTGGGGCGGGAAATCCTAAAAAAAATTCCTTGTTTTTGACATCAAATTCGGAATCAGCGGCCCATAATTCTTTTAGTGTTTCTTCCCACACCGATTGAACGAGTATTTCCCCGAGAAAACAGGGTTGTCATTTTGGGGCGGGCAACCCTAAAATTTTGTTCTTGTTTTTGACCTCAAATTCGGAATCAGCGGCCCATAATTCTTTTAGTGTTTCTTCCCACACCGATTGGACGAGTATTTCCCCGAGAAAACAGGGGTACCATTTTGGGGCGGGCAACCCTAAAATTTTGTTCTTGTTTTTGACCTCAAATTCGGAATCAGCGGCCCATAATTCTTTTAGTGTTTCTTCCCACACCGATTGGACGAGTATTTCCCCGAGAAAACAGGGTTGCCATTTTAGATCGGGCAACCCTAAAATTTTGTTCTTGTTTTTGACCTCAAATTCGGAATCAGCGGCCTATAATTCTTTTAGTGTTTCTTCCCACACCGATTCGACGAGTATTTCCCCGAGAAAACAGGGTTGCCATTTTAGGGCGGGCAACCCTAAAATTTTGTTCTTGTTTTTGACCTCAAATTCGAAATCAGCGACCCAAGTATACTTAGTGTTTCTGCCACGCCAATCGAACGCGTATTTCCTCGAGAAAACAGGGAGGTAATTTTGGGGCCGGAAGCGCGAACACTACAAACTAGGTTTCATTGCACTATTTCACCCATTAACAACAATTTAGACTATACCCAAATGCCGCCTGAATATTGTTTTGAAGCGCGTAAGCTAACACTACAAATTCCTACAAAGGTTGCCTAGCTCTTTCTCCCATTCATTATTACCTACAACAATCCATTCATGGAGACCCATAATTACAACAACACTATCATAAACATAGCGACACGTATGTATGTATATAGAAAATACCCATGATGCTACACTTGAAGCGCCAACTCACGAGGCTGATCTAAAATCATAACCGCATCATCATCAAACAGCGCCAAACCGCACGAGGCAGCGCTGATATAAAGTCCATTGAAAAATCAGGTTTTCTTGCCATGAAAACAAATCGCATTATCTCGCAACAAATCTCATCGCATCGCATCGCCCCGCCCGACATCGCAAGAAGTGTGCACGCATCGCATCGCATCGCGTCGCATCGCATCGCCCGGCCCGGAAAAGCTCGGCGTCGCTCTGTATGTGTACGCGGCCTTAGAGCTAAAAACGAGCTGCTCCACTACCTCAATTTTAAACTGTTTCGATGACAAATCTGTCATCGAATTCTCAGAACTAAATTAATATGCAATAAATACAACCCTCTACACTCAGATTTATTTGACTTCACATAGCATCGCTTTAATGTAGGGATGGGCGCCACGCCACACATACATATATTGCCATTATGAAATATGATCCATACAAAAAATTATTGAAACAACGTCAAATACTTCTCGAAATTTTTCTTGAAATCGAGAATACAAACCTAATGAGGACAATTTTTTGTTAGATGTATATAAGTTCAAATGCCGTAGGATGTGTCCATTCAATATGGAAAGAGTCTTATTCTAAAGAAATGCATTTCAGTTAAATCATAAAACCAAAATTCTTCATGTCTTGTCTCTTTTGATTTTGGAAAAATGTCATCTGCTGTCCTCAATAATGACAAATTTGATTTCAGGTTTTATTAGGGTTTTAGATTAAAAAAAAAAAACCCTTATGAAATCGATTTTGTCCGTCCGTCTGGTCACTAAATAACTCGCGAACGGTTTAACCGATCGTCATGAAATTTGGTAGGAATGTGTAGAATGGTTATCATTTGGCACGAAATACTTAAAAGTTGGTATTACAAAGATAACAGGGTGTCCCGGACATTTGAAAATTTGTTCAGTAAATAACTTGCGAACAGCTTAACCCATCGTCATGAAATTTGGTAGGAATGTGTAAAATGATAAGTCTTTGAAACGTGGCAAAGATAACAAGGTGTCCCGGACATTAGAAATTTTTTTCACTAAATAACTCGCGAGCGGCTTAACCGATCGTAATGAAATTTGGTAGGAATGTGTAGAATCGTAACAGTCTTTAGCACGAAATACTTAGACGTTGGTAGGACAAAGCTAACATGGTGTCCTGGAGATTTGAAAAAGTCGACTTTTTTAGTTTTTATCGGACATGGACGTATGGGTACTCAAATCAAAGAGCTTGATGGGTACATTTCATATCAGTTGCTTTTTTCCAGTTTGGAGTAATGGTAACGGAGTTACAGCTAATAAATTCAGTTAATATGTGTAGTCATGATACATAGTAAATCATTTACAAGAAGCATTTCATTAATATTGTGCATAATTCTTATTTATTACCTATAAAATATATATGCAAAATTATTCAATATGTATGTATCCAAAATCTAAAAAAAAACCTCGTATTGCGGGCGCAGCCCTCTGTACGCCGGTATTTTTTAGATGAAGCATTTTGTATGAAAACTCACACAGCCACTATATCTACAGAGGGAAAATCGACATTTTGCGAGAGTAATATTTGAATAAAGAACAATTCTTGTTGGACTTACCTTTCCTTGCATAATTAATCTTATCGTCAATGTTACTGATGGATCATCCTTCGCGGAAGGAGCATTTGTTCCCGTCTTATTCTCTTCCATTGTCTTAAATTCTTATCAACTTTGGTCTACGTTCAAAAATAAATTCGCGTGTTCTTTTCGTTAATTGTACAATTTCCACCCGATTAATGTATATAAGATCTGAAAGAAAACAGAATAAACAAAAATTAGTAATGAAGTCTTTTGAGTTTTATATTTAAATAAAAAGATTGGCAGTGTTATGAGGTTGACTTAGAGATTACAACTGCATAGGCATCATGACGGGTTCTTCTTGCTTTCCGTACAATACCGGCCCATGGGCATCATAAGGTCACGAAAACATGAAAAAAAAAACATTTTCAATACCAGTATCTTAACGGCCAGCAGTAATTAATATACAAAATGAACAATTTTTCACGAAGTGATCCTGACAACAAAATATTCACAAGTCGTAATAAAAATACAAATCCCCTTCCCTTTGATGCGAACATGCTTTTCAATAATTATTTTCCGTCGTCACAAACAAATATAGTCCTTCCCGAGACAAACGACACATATTTTTAGTGCAATGGTCATGAACAGCTTTTCAAGTTCTCTTTTCAACTGGCCATAACAGAATTCCATCATAAATGTCAGTTGTCGAAATTTTCTGTTTATGTGCCCATTCAGCACATAGAGGAGCAAAAATCCAACCTAAAAACATACTCGTCGTACATCTAGTGTAGAGCGACCGCCCCATTCAGACAAATTTGAACGTAAAAAAAGCGTGTATTCATCGAGGGATATGGAGCGGCTAATCGCCATATGCTTGAATTACTGCTTGGATATTTTTTCCACTTTTTTCTCAGTGAATTGAATGCAAGTGTACTTTTGAATTTTATGCGATATTCCAGCAGACTTGTCTACGTACATAGTACGCCATTAATCATGATTTCGAAGGGAATGTGAAAATCAAGGCGTCCTGAAAGGTATGCAACAGAATGCTGCTTGTCAAAAAAAATTAAAGGAAAGAAAACCCCAAGTGCATCCATGTACGAACAAGATTTTGCCTCACATCGTTTGCACACAACGCATCACAGAGACAGGACAAATGTACAGTAAAAATGTTCTTTTCATCGAAAAATATTCCCTGAAAAGTTAATGCTACTCGTACATTCAGAAAGTTTTGTTGTTATTTTTCATATTGGTATCTCGCCGGAGAACGGAATTCCTCCAAAAATATAAAAAAGTGAAGAAAGTATAGTCGAAATGTTTACATAAATGGTTGGACGGGCATGGGATATGTACCTAATGTTAATATGTTTATTTAAGCGAAGTACACATCGTTTGGAAGAGATGTGTTGAAAATTGGAACATGTGTCAAGTGGATAATTAAGACAATCAATGGTAAGGACATCATTTAAGCACCCAGATGATGGCATTACATAAATTACATGTTGATAGAAGACAATTTAAAGTCCTTCTATGATATAATTATGGTTAAAGAAAATTTTTTTTTCTTTTATGGAAATTCCAACTACTGAGTTTTGCTTGGTGGCTTTTACATGGGTGGAATGGTGGAACTAATTCCAATTTATAGGTATATGTACATATACAAGGTGTCCCCCATTCATGGTGGAGAATATCTTAATGGTAGCTAGTGTGGCTCATTTGGGGAAAATTACTGTACAACGAGGCCCCTCTATTTTTAACCGTTACAATGTAATAGCCATTTTTTTGTAAAAATGCCAGACTTGCCGAACCAAATCAAAATTTGCAACACCACCAAACATTTCATCCGAGATAGGACTTCACTTTCTGAAACCATAAAGTAAAAAATTGGAATAGAGATGGAACTCCATATAACATTAAAACCTACTGAACAACATTTTAGCTTTGAGTGTGTGCTGTATGTAACGTGTACATACAGGAAGATATCTTCACATGTCAGCGGATTATCGAAAGGAAAAGATAAAAAGTGAAAATGGGGGAACAAATTGTTCGACCTGGTATCCTTTGGAGACACATCTCCAACTTTGTGTCACTGTTAGTGCATCGCAACAGAAGATAGAAATTTGACTTGAACTCTTCTCATTTGAAAATCTTCATATAAAATCCTTCGAGTTTCATTAAATTAAGACACCTAACGGAAATCAATGGTTCAGCTACGCTCTTCATGAACGATAGCATTGATTTTATTGGCAACGTACCTTCTTAGCATTGAGGGGCGTCCTAAACGGGGTTGGTCTTCATTCGACATTTCTACATTATCAAAACGTGAAGACTTTTCGTACACTCGGCTTTCACTTAAGGCAGCATCCCCATAAGCAGTCTTAAGCATTACAATAGCTTTCCTGGCCCCCTAACAGGAAAAACAATTTCACAGCCGCGCCTTGCTCTCAAAAATCGACCACCACGAAATGGGAAAAGTTGTTTCATTGAAAAAAAAAACCTCACGGGCAAAAGGATGCAGTTACAGCAATACAACTTCGTACACTAACTCAGAAGACCTGTCCCTAACGCAGCCCAATTCCTATTCTTTTCGGTCCATTCGCGTACAGTGCCATCAAGGGATGTAAAGGTGGTGATAGCTACTTTTAACACCTGGTGAAGACAAAGACCAGTTGATCCGTTTTGTATGGTGAAAACACTCCTCATATAGATAACATAGCTGCCCAATAAAACGTACGTACGGTAAGTTCTGACTCTGCTTATGGTTCTACAGGATCGCATCTCTTGTCTAAACATACCAAGGTGCTTCAGATCTTACAGACGAAATACTGCATCTACTCATAGAAAGAGCGTTGGGCAAAGAAGTTTGATTTCGATAAGGTTTTCGACAATGTGATACAAAAGATTGTATCAGGACTTGTGCAAGAAAGGTGTCTCATACAAAGTAGTGGCTATTTCGTTGGTGCCAATTATTGCTTACTCAATAGTGTCGTGTGGTGATGGATGCGCCGTGGAATGTTTATGCTGATGTTTATTTTAACTGTTCTCAAAATCATTGATCTGAGGGATATAGCTCTGGATCTTGCGAGGGAGTCCCATGCAGAAAAAATAATGAAACAAGAATAAAGTGTTTAGTTTGACTGGAGTTCCAACTATCTGCAAAATATATTAATGGAAAAACGGTTGAACGGAAAACCAATATGTTTATTTTCAGACCATTGATGCTGTTGAAGGCGGTGTGGAGAGCATCGCTGGTTGCATCAAACAAGCCCAGCGCTTTCGGAGGGTTGTCTAAAACTTGGCAAACCAGACTGTTGTATGGGAGCAGCACTCGGAAAGTTGCCGCTAGATTTACCGGAAAACAGAAAAAAGAAACTTAAGCCGATATAATTTCAAATGAAGATCTTAAATGCTCTCAAAGTAAATCGCAAGCGAAAGTGACAGTGGATTGGTCATACCTTAAGTGCCTACATTGCTGTAGTAGTAGGCCGAAAAAAGAGGTCACCCTAAAATTATCTAGCTGAGATCTCTGGATGAATAGTGTTCGACAGAAAGAAAAAACTGTGGTCAAATAGGAGACATTGCAGGAAACCGTACGTTATGGCGCGTAAATGCAGTAGACCCGTTATTCCCCACAAGGGGTTAAGGCAACATAATAGTAGTAGTATAAATTAATTATTTTTGCAGACATTTAAGTGTTCATGATTTAGGGCTTTCAGGACTTGTTCACGTTTCAGAGTAGTCTGGGTCTAAATAAAATTGTTCACGTAAACGGGTGTTCACGTTTGACGCAGTTCACGATTAAGCGAGTCTACGGGGAGATTTCAGTTTTTGCGGCGCCAAATTTTGATGATATAATATATCATAATATCGACGTACCATAACAATATACCCTCCTATACCATACCTATGGGTATAAGATATAAAGATTGGACCAATTCGACCCATTTAATACTTCAATTGTTTCTTCTTAATTGAACAAGTATTTTTTTAAATATAAATTTCAAATTGGGCATATGGTAAACAAGTGAAAGAAGTGCTCTTGTAGCGGCAGGTTACAGAGCTGACATTTAGAATCAGATTTCGAGCTAGGAATGTAGTTGAGTCGAACTAATTTGTCCCTGATTCGGCAAATGGTTGCGATCGCATCGATAGTTAGATCGTCTCTAAAGTAATTCCGGCGTTGAAGTTCGTGAGATCGCATTGGGTACGAGTATAAGGACCTCGATTGGCTCGCTAAGGCTTTTTGGACCCCATTTGGCTGTACTGCATTTCATTGCATTGCAACAATATCATATATGTAATTTGGTGTGTTTTTACGCAATCTTTATGAAGAAACGTAACAACTTCTCTACCGGTTCGTACTGGTTATATCCTCAAGTTTGTGCTCCGTACAACATGATGAATCTGACAACCGATATAAAAACTATGTATTTTGTACTGTGAGCAATTTGCTGATTGTTTTAAAGTTGTTGATTCGTTCTTGGCTGATACTATAATATTAATCAATTCTTCAAAATCCGTTAAGTTGTTATTTAAATTGCTCAGTTTTGCCTTCACGAGTTCTTTAAAATGATCTTGGTGTAGTACTTTTATAAATACTGATTCAATTCGTTTTTTGGGCGCTGGGACTAACTTTAACTTAACAATAGCGACTTTATGATCAAGTTCTGCTTGATCGAATAATCTGCAGTTGAAATCATAGATGGAGGGGGGCTCATTGAAGACACTATGTGATCAATTAATGTGGAAGAAGTGGCTGTAATTCTTGTTGGTTCTTTATCGTTAATGATTTTCATTTGATTCATTGTTAGAATTTCCAGGTATTCTTTTGTTAAACTTGAATTCGCATCTAAAATGTCTATGTTTGTGTCAGCCAACATAGTCAGATTTCTATGCTGTTGATACAGATCATCAATGTGATCAAGAAATTCAGTAGTGCTATCATTAGGGGCCCTATAATAAGTACCTATTTTGAAAGTCCTGGCGGAAACTGATATTTCCAAGATTAGTGTATTATATAGAAGAGAATTTAAAATTTCCTTAAACTGAATGTCGTTATTAACATATATAGCAGTGCCCCCGCCTAAAGAATCCCTGCAGTTAAACGTCGCAGTAAACCCCTGAATATTGAAATAATCACATTCATTCTTATATAACCATGTCTCATTAACAATTATAATATCCGCTTTCTCCAGCTTGCTTGCTATGATTTCTATTTCAACTAATTTATTTCTTAGGCTTCTAGCGTTCGCGTAGAAAATTTTTAAGGGACACTGGATCATTGCGTGTTGTTGTTGTAGTTGATTCTATTAATGACTGTACTGACTGCTAATTGGTATTCAGGGCAATCCTTACTATCTGCCGCATGGCTGCAATCAGGCCTAGATCTTCCGAGGCAATTACAACATTTTTTTGTTGCTGCTTGGCAATCTGATGCACGGTGGTTCCCAGTACATTTGGGGCACACATCCATAGTGCCTCTACAATATTTGCTTATATGTCCATATTTTTGACATTTGAAGCACCTTTTCACATCTATTACCTCGTTGCAAAAATGACTAGAATAGTCTATTTTTACATACCTATTAACTAGTTTTGAGTAAACATCACCTGTCGTCTCAAGAACAGCCGTATATTTGCCCTCTTGTTTTTTGTACCTATTATATTTTAGAAATTTCAGCTCCATATTAGTATCAATTCCATAATTTAAAGTTGAAATTTCTTCTTTTAATTCTTCTGCCGAATATTCTTTATTAAGCCCGTATATGGCCAATTTTGGCAACCGCTCTTTTGTGGTTTCTATCAAATAGCCTCTTCCCATTTTTTCTTTAAGTCCTTCCAGCAACTTTTTACGGTTCTGTTCGCTATTAGTCTTGAACAGAACTCCCCCGTCTCTCAAAAGTTTGGAGAAAATTATAGGTGTTTGTGACTCACGGGGTTTGAAATTAGTTTGCACTGAAGCCATTGTGCTTTCGCTACTCTGTATTACTGTGGGTTTGATAATCACCCCTCCATTGAAAACATTAGATCTTACTTCTGTATTTTTTAGCACTTTCGCGTACGTCATTGGTCCGGTACTTGCTTTGTTCTTGTTTTCAGTTGATACCCCGTCAACTTTTTTACTAAGATCAGTAAGTTTATCATGACTCCCTTTCAAGTGGTCGTGAATCATTGAATCAACTTTGCTTTCGACTTTGGTGGTAATGTCTGTTAGCAAGGCTACTTGTGATTCATTTTTCACATATTTTGACCACTTGGTCAAATCACTGTCACATAACCATATGACACCTCTTTGATCATTAAGGGACATCCTTTGAGAACTTCACACACTTTGTGTGGTCCCATTTCCCACAAAAACCCGCACAAAGAAGACCTTCATCAGAGTCGGTTACTTCTTTTTTGCATTTTATGCAGATATTATTAACCCCAGTGGCACTAGTTGATTGGATCATGAAGAGCGGGGGGTAAGCACCTCGCCTTGCAGGACTCCTGATTTTGTTTCGAACCACTCGGATATCGATGAACTGTTCCTTAGTGAAGCCTTTGTAATCGTGTAAATATCCGTTAAAAGGTTTAAGATTTCAGTTGCAACTATTTAGCTTGTAAATAAAAGCGTTTCGATTGATTTGGTCAAATGCTGATCGAAAGTAAACAAATACTGCATACACCTTTTTATCTCTTTTAGGATAGTACTTTACGCTGTTAAACAAGGTGAATATGTGGTGCTCTGTGGCAAATCCTGGGCGAAACCCAGCATGGCATTCTATTAAGACAGATTTTTCACGGCAAAATAACTCTAAACGATGCAGAACAATTCCAGTCAGTAATTTCGATATAGTGTTCACGAAACTAATACCTCGGTAGTTTTCAGCCATACTGAAATCAGTTGTTATCCACAATTAACGAGGATAACAACCGATTCGAAGAACGTCATCTATATCAATGTGGTACGATAGCCCAAAGTCCATTTTTGGTCGCCTGAATCGTTAATCTTTTAATAAGTGCGGCCTTGCGACCAGGTTCTCAGAAGCCCAGAAGCTACTAAGTTCTCCCGTGGAGCTCTCGGTCGTCCCCGCGTTGTACGTTCATCATCTTCTTCGACACGCGATTATTCTCGTTTTCGTTAAGGTACGTTGTCCTCGACGCGGCCGCAGCGAGTCTAGCGACTCCAGCGGCTCTAGAGCAAGTTCCCTACCCCAAGCAGCCGTCGCCCGAAGCCCCACAAACAAGCAAGTGCACCACGTTCACCATTCGTGAATGCATTATGTACAACAAGAGTCCCGCGACTGCTTTCTATATACAGACAGATTCGTGTATCAGCCGAATCAGTACGACTATTGTGCGAAACAACTACCCTACCCCAAGCAGCCGTCGCCCGAAGCCTACAAACAAGCAAGTGCACCACGTTCACCATTCGTGCATGCATTATGTACAACAAGAGCCGCGCGACTGCTTTCTATATACATGCTATTCGTATATCGGCCGAACGAATATGACCGTTGTGCGAAACAATTACCCTACCCCAAGCAGCCGTCGCCCGAAGCCTACAAACAAGCGAGTGCACCACGTTCACCACTCATGCGGGCATTATATACAACAAGAGCCGCGCGGTTCATTCATTGTGGAGCTATGCCAAGCGAATATCAACTAAAAACGAGTTTTTATATGCAATGGCCAATGGGCGAGCCGCAGTCGCTAGAGCCGCTGGGGCCGTGTCGAGGAAAACGTACCTTTATACATGCCCCGCCTATTGCAATCGTTGAAGTTTTACAGTTTTTTACACTTCAAGCCCATAGTACAGTCGATACAACTCGTGCTAGTATGGGATGCAACATTGATCTCGCTCGCGAACGGCCCGGAAAAATTGCCGCAGCTCTTGGCCGAGTTTATCGTAGAGCCGGCTGGCTTTTTTAAAAGACAACACAAACATCCATGGTTACAGCGGGATGCGAACCCACGCTGCGGTCACTCAGAGATAGAGTGTCATCTCTACCACTGAGCAATTGTTCCGGTACGTATATCAAGTCACTGTCGTCAGTGGCGGTGTTCTGCCTGAGCTTACTTCCATGTACATGTGCTCCTTTAACTTAACTGAATAGAATAGTTACAAGCCTACTTGTAACTTGTCTCGCATATAAACCCGTAAGCATTGTTACATATTCCAACTTTTGCCCCCTCTATTGAATAAAACGAAAATATCCCAATGCTTCCCTATATTTATCTACGTAAAAGTTTTGCATTCTCCGAACTTTCTTCTTTTCAAACTTTTAATCTCGTCCCCCAGACTCTGTGCGGGAATCCTATCCTCGTCACATTAAATTGCTGAAACATTCCAATTGATTGGAAAAACAAATATGCCGAGTCAACTTGAAACTTTGCTAGTCGAAGTCTATGGAATGTTCGGTCGTCAATCTATTTCCGGTCCAATAAACTCTCGAGTCCTGTGAAACAAAGTCAAGTGTCTCCGCTTATGGCGATGATGAGCCACATACGAACAACTCGTCCGTGCGACATCTTCAACGAGTTTTGATCCAGAAACGGAGTGCCAGCAACAACAACAACAAAATTGCTGGCACTGGCATCAACCGCAAGAAGAATCATCGACATGAATCTTGTCGCGAAGATTACTTTTACCAATGACCTCTAATAGCCGGCCCGCAGTAATCTTGAAAGTGGGAAGCAGCAGCAGAAGCGATGGCATGGCTGGCTGCAGCTCAAGCTATCACTTTGCTGATAATGTGCAAAACACAAGAAATCCACTTTGCGCCTAGGTGCCTATAAATAATGGAGACGTTCTTCTCAGCGATTGTATATCTGCGAATAATTGATGCATGTGTTGTGTGTGAGCTCCACACAATGCTCCACCACACATCACACACGCCGAGTGTACTACACTGCGCCAGTACATTCATCCGTCATTATGTTCGCAAAGTGCTTCAACAAACGCCAACTCTGGAGAAAGTCGAGGCTGCAGCCATCGTGCCATCGTTTCGTTTGAGTGCGACCAAGAATAAGACGCTTCTTTGCTGCTTTTTTTCCTAATTGCAGAAATACAAAAGATTTTGTACTGTACATGCAAACATGCAACTACAGAAATTCTGAAATAGTCGTTGTCGTGCGGACGAAAATAGGAAAATGCACTCTCACGGTGGTGGGTCGAGTGGCGGAGTCCGGGCGTGTGGTGGAGTATGGCCACGGCCATCGGACTTTGTGTGTAAGAGACGAGTACACCAAGCCAGGAGTAATTTTAGAAGCACCACGATTGCAACTTGCACAATCTGTGAAGGCGCGCGCTTTCACAGGCAGTGACACTTTGTCTATGCCTGAGAGCTCGGCAAAGAGTTGCATGGGCCGCCCATTAGCCAGGCACAATACGCCACTGTCTCGGGCTCAGGCCAACGTTAGGAATCCATTAACATTATAATTCCTACATTACGGGGCGCGCACAAGTACACGCTTTGCAAGAGCATTGTATTGGCGCGGAATCCACACCAAGCAGGGGGGACAACGAACGACTGCAATTGCTGCCTCTGCCGGGCCCCGCTCCCCGTCCAGCCAACATTTGCGACTCGTCAAGTAGCAAATATGCGTGTTACATGCAGGGGAACTTTTGCGGGCGCATCTGTGACAGAAATGCACACGCAATGCTAGACCTCAACAACAATCTTCTTGCGATTCCGGCAGGCATAGAAAATGTCGCGTACATCACTAAAGGCACAGGCACTAGACAACGGTTGGCGGACTTGTTCTTGGGGGGCGCTTTGGCTTTCTCCACACTCGTTTCGCGACAGCCTAGGATGGTTTTCTAGCGCGGTCCAGATCTAACATCTCGCGAATCCGATTCAGGGCAAAATGCTCCGCTACTTGGCAAGAATTTGCACACGTTGCATAGCCGGTTTGTGAGACTCGGCCGCTTGCAAAGAAAGTACCCATCGTACGGTGGAAAAACTTAGAAATGCGCTCTAATTGCACATCGTCCAACGACCACCGTAGGTTGGATGCAGACTTGCCAAGCAAGTTGCGCCACCAAAGTGGCACATAGCACAAAAGTCGTCGATCGTGTTAAGACAGTGCGCCGCAGGGCCTAGGCAAGACAAAATTCGCGAGACGCAAGGGAATTTGACATCCGTCAGATCACCAATCGATAATTGCTAGAGAGAAAGCCTCCCAACGTTGCCTCGGGCTGTCTCAAGACACACAAACGATGCACAACTGCTGCACAATGCTCCTTCGGGGGGGTTGACCCACCAAGCACATTCCCTACACGGGGGGAAGCAAATGTTACTAATTCGTTTAGGCGTAAATAAGATTAAACCTGAGTTCCTGCTGGATTCAGCGACGACGACGTCAGCGGAGTCCCGCGTCGTGTGTTTGACAAATCGATACGTAGCGGAGCAGTTGGCGCGTCAATTCGGGGCCGGCGACAATTACGGCGCAGGACGACGACGACGACAAGACCACACACAAAACCACTTTCGGGGCAACGTGAAAATTTACGAAAAATGGCAATAACGACAGATACGGATACTCACAAACGCCTACGCGTCTACTTTCAGCACTTCATCACTTTTGGGGCCGCCTGTGACAGGGAATGAAACGTTCACACGGATGTCGGGATTTTGTGGCAAAAACACAGCGAGAGAAAAACGTTCACCGGCAACACACCTCAGTAAACACCGCACGAACTTTATTCCGTTCCGACGAGTAATGGCAAACTGAAGCGAAATAGCGAACGATGAACGGCGGCGGACGGGACAACACTCTTTTCGTGAATGGGCGAGTGTTGCGAGACGAGGCCAGCCATAGGTAATTGACGCGAAATCTTCAGTGGTTATCCCGTTTGCGCTTTGTATTTGCTTTGATTCATGAAAAATATGCCAAGCGGCCAGTCACGTATGCGGAAACGAGATAATTGTGCGTGCCGTGTTGTTGGCTCGCTCGTGCATTCACAGTAAATGGGCCGCCGCGTTTATAGTTTCGCCAAGAGTTGCCATAAGTGTGCTATAAATTCGGACACGGTCGTAATTCGGAGTGGATGTCGGACACTGCTATTTTCCGTTGGCGGTTTGAGTAATTTGAAAAGAAGCGTTAAGTGAAATCAATGCATAAACGAGTGATAATACTAAAGAGAATGGGTTATGGGTTATTTTTACTTTGGAAAAGTGACGTTAAAACAGCACAGCACCACATCATCCAAATGCCCCTCACGAGACCTTTTGCAGGCCACGATGCTTTTGAGGTAATTCTCGATTACTTATTCGCATATTTTGGATCCTTATTCGTCCATAACCAGTCGCATATTGTTCCGCAAATACTCTAGAGTTTGAGAATTGTTCACATAAACCCGGTCTTTTGCGTAGCCCCACCGCCCCACAACACGAAATCTAAAGGCTTCAAATCGCATGATATCGGTGACCCAGCGATATTGCCAAATCGTGAAATTAAGCGTTCATGGAACTTCTCGCGCAATATTTTTCGGTCGAACGGACAAAACGATGATCTTACAGGTCTTACGATGTCTGTAATCGACCCAGTTTCTTCGAATTTTCGTATTGTGTTGGCTATTGTTTGCTGAGTAGGCCGATTATAACGACCATAATCTGGCCGTAAAGCGCGAAATGTGTTCACTGGAGATTCACCATTTTGGTAAAACACTTTAGTACCTAGCGCAGTTTGGACAAATGTTTATGTTTGGAATTCGATCATTGGGTGAGGTTATAAAACACAACGTTCGCGCAACGTTACCTTTAATTTCAAATTAACCGGCCGTTACGGATCAGAAACTTCTCCCTACAAACAGGAGTGCGTTCCGGAATTAACTATAGCAACGCCGCGCCGTCTAGATATTAGGGCCGCAATGTAGAATCTTAGACGTCAAAATCAGCTCGTAATTTTTGGTTATGTTCGCCAACGTTGCACTGTTTTGTTTTTGCTTTTTATTACGTCACTACTTGTTTTTGTTGTTTGTTCGTGTAAATAAAAAATTTAAGAGCTAAACAATAACGTCATTGTACAACTGAGTTGCGGCTATGATATTTCTAGATGGCGTTGACTATAGTCGTAGCTGTAGTCAACGCATGACTATTTTCGTAGTAATGAGCGTTGTGAGAGGGCTCACAGGAGAACATAATATGGAAATGTCACAACAGCCGTTGAATTCAAAAATATGTTTACCAAAAACAATTTATAACTCGATGGCATTCATAATTAGTGTTTACATTCATCGAAATCAATATGAACACTTAGTTTATTAAAAAGCAAACATTGCCTAAATAGTAATTAATAATCGCAACATTTGATAATAACATCAAAAACCAACCCGACATAACCTTACATACTTGAACTTGCCAACGGACATTTTCCATAGCTATCGAGCAGCATTTCGGCATATCTATTTCGGACCAGTGGCTGCTCGACTCACCGCTTTGTAAGTGACTAGCATGGTTTCTTTATCTCTGCCCCAGGTGCTACCAACTAGTGCTTTAAGGACTTTGTTCCTACTGTGCATCTTTTTGCAAATAGATGCCGCGTGATGGGCTGACGTCATCATGCTCTCTAGGTGAAGCCCGAGAATTTTAGGATTAGCTACAGTAGGAACTGGATTGTTGCCAATATATACATCAACCTTGCACCGATAATCCCCCGACCAGGTGGTAAGAAATGTCGCAGAAGATTTAGACGCAGAGATGATGAGGTTTCAGAAAGCTTGTAATCGCTCAAGATAGATTAATTAGGAGGCGCATTTCATCCTTATCCTTCCCTTCCCTTATCCGAGCACGGTGCAATCGTCTGCGTAGGATCGATTCCTTCCGGTGGTGTAGGAAGGCACGACATGTAGATGTTAAACAGAGTGGGGGAGAGTACCGCACCCTATGGAACTCCTAATTTGATTTTCCTCAGTTTAGAACGTTTGCCTCGAAACTCAGTGAAGGAATGCCGACCAGCTAGATAGTTGGCAATCCAACGGATCTCTTGTGCAGGAATACGCATATTAAGCAGGTTCGCGAGAGGCATCGAATGATTGACCTTATCAAATGCATTTCATAGGTCAATTGCCACAAGAATAGATCTGTGGCAAGGACTACACGCTCTGTGGCTCACTTGGTTGAGTCGCACTCTACGATGCTAGTAGTCTAGAAGTCCGGAGATCGAATCTCGGCGTGGTCCAGGAAATATATTGTGCTTGCATCATTATATACACTCCTCTATATGCAATGTAACGTTGACTCGAAGTAGCCTATAAACGGCTGAGTGAACGTACCATGCCCCACAAGGGGTTACGGTACAGAGAGATAGAGAGAGAAGGACGTCGCTGGTTTACCCGTCACGGATGCGTGTAGTGATCGCATCGAGGGCAGTGGTGGTACTATGCATTTTCCTGAAGCCAAGCTGGTGGGGTTCTAGCTTAGCATGCTTGACAAGAGTGGAGTAAATAAGGGCTTCCAGCGTCTTTGCGACAGGAGACAGTATCGTTATAGGTCGATAGGATTCGCCGAGACTAGCGCTCTTCCCTTGCTTGAGACAGGGGACAATGCGTCCTGTTTTCCAGATTTCAGGGATGGCAAGCGTAGAGATCGACAAGTTAAAGGCTGCCCTGAGATACTCAATTATACATCTGAAGCGCTGCTATACAGGGTGTCCCATTCATGGTGGAGGATATTTGAATGGTAGGTAGTGTGGTTCATTTCGGGAAAATTTATGTACAACGGGATTTTATTTTAAAATCGATTTTTCATCAATTTTTATCATTTGAATTTTTGATGAAAATCCGATTTTAAATTTTTTTTAAGTTTGAATGGGTGTATTTTGGAAGATACGAGCAACTTCGTAACGGGCGAGATGTCGTTTTATTGGAAATTTTATGTAGTTTTAGAATGAAATGTTTGGTGGTGTGGCAAATTTTGATTTAGTTCTGTAAGTCGGGCATTTAAAAAAAATGCTATTAATACCATTGTAACGGTTAAAAATAGAGTGGTTCCATTGTACATAAATTTTCCCCAAATGAGTCACACTACCTACCATTAAAATATCCTCCACCATGAATGGGACACCCTGTATAGCGTCATTTGACCGGTCACTGTGATTGAACCGATTCACCTAGGGTGACGATTTGGATACCGTTACATAGGTAATTTGATTATTAAAACTAGGGGGCTTTGCCCCCTGCTCGCTACGCTCGCCAACCCCCGGGGCCGGGGCTAATTTCGGGCGCGGCCGAAATTTGGACACCCTTCGCTCTCCTTGGGCTAAAAGTTTTTTCGGGCGTACCTATGACTTGTATTTAATCCCCCTCCTCATTATTTTTCTTCCGTCTTGACAAAAGTTTTGGGCTTGGTTGAAATAAGTGGGCAAATAAAAATATTTACTCGGAAAATTTTATTGGGGTTGCGGGAACATGACTCCGCAGTACGATTCCATTCGTTTTTAACTTTTTTGTTGCTTTGGTAAAGACACATTAATTCAAGGTTTTGTGAAATTGGTGCAAAAAATGTTTCTTAGAAGAACCAAAATGGGGGTTTGGTTTGTATGGCCATGGTCAGATTTGATCAATTCTTAGATATGTTTTGTGTCATCAAGAGAATTTGCAATTTTGTTGAAATTGGTGCACAAATAAAAAAGTTTTTCTTAGAAGAACCTAATTTGGGGGGTTAGGTTTTTATGGCAGCCCCATGACCCCATTATCCGATTTGATTCATTCTTAGATATGTTGTGTGTCATCAATAGAAATACATTTGTGTGGAATTTGGTTGAAATCGGTGCACAAATAAAAAAGTTTTTCTTAGAAGAACGTAATTTGGGGGGTTAGGTTTGTATGGCAGCCCCCTGACCCCATGGTCCGATTTTACCGATGCAAACATACAAACTGCCTGCAGCAAAAAGAAGCATTTGTGCAAAATTTCAGCTTCATAGCTTTTAAATTGGCCGAGTAAAACGCGTAGCAACAGACGGACAGACAGACAGACGGACCTCGCCCAATCGACTCCCCATGTTATGCTGATCGTATATGTATACTTATTATATGGTCGGAGATGCTTCCTTCAATGCGTTACAAACTTCATGACAAAGTTAATATACCCTTCGTTGACTCTACGAGCGAAGGGTATAAAAATGAACATAATACTTGACTGTAGGGTTAACAGTAAGAAAGATAACGAGCAAAAACGACTGCACATAGAAAGATGCAATTTACCGTAACTTACCACACCCTCTCGAATACGAAAACTCAGTTTTCAGGGCAGGGCAAGTCTTATTTTTCGACGTTTCCAGCGAGAATAATTTCCTATTTCCTATTTTCGAGTAAAAAGGAATTATCGACAATAAAAAGGTTAATAAGGCAAAACCAACCGCTATATACATTTCATCTCACAGACTTAAGAAAGTAACTACTTTACTTAATGGCTTGTTTTTACTGGCTGTTTCACCCGCTCTAAAGGAGGAAAAACGGGGCGGTCGCCCGTAGAGCCAAATTTTTGGGGCGGCATTTTGACCAGCACTTCATAGAAAAAGTCTGGAGTTAAATCATAACCAAGTTTCGTCTATAGTAAACTAATTGTGTGGCTATCTGACAAAAAGTACAGAGCGAAAATAACGCTACTCTGTTTCTTGTTTCTATTTGGCGTTCTTAACGACACCACGTCCTCCTCTTAATAGGATAGCATTAAGGACGTTTAATGCTGTAATCCCCTCGGAAATTTCTTGTAGAATTTCAGTCTAAATTGACGTTCTGATTCTGCAACATAAAATAATAACCCTTTTATAGGAAGTTTTTTTTCAAACTTTAAAAATTTATCTTGATAAATTAGTCTAAGCTGACCAGACGTACAGCATTTTGCTGTACAGTACAGCATTTTGGCCTGTCGTACAGCATTGGGAAATGTACAGCAAAATGTAAAGCATTCTCCACACAATGCAACCTTATTCACAACATAATAAGCCCTCGGTAAGGCCTGTGATCAGTCTTGTTTTCTTTTAAGGTGTAAGATTGGACCCCTGTACGATCGATATTTAGCATTTTTATGTTTGGAATTCTTTCATTTCTGAACTCTCGAGAACCCTTCCCGATATTTCTGAAATTTAGCACACTTGTAGAGCTACTTGACGCTCACACTTCCTTCCAATTACATGGTCCTACCTATCCGCTTTCGGAAGTCAACGCTGCCCAAATTGAAATTTTTAGATTCTTAATTGAAAATTGTGCATTACTGGAAAATTCGTGAGCGAAAAATTTTGAAATTAAAAATCTTGCAGAGCATCGCACCGTACTCTTCACATATTTGTTAAAATTTCATGGCTCTACCTCTCAAGGTTCAGAAGTTACAGCCGTCGATTTAAAGTGTCAAGTTTGAACGATGTACGATCGATATTTAGCGCGATAATAACACTTCAATCGTTAATTTTCGATAAATCGGCAATCGACCGAAATTTCTGAAATTTAGCATACTTGTAGAGCTAGAGCAAGTCCTCTATCCGCGTTCGGAAGTTCCAGAACGTAAATCGCACTTTTGTGTTTTCTAATCCAAAATTTCCATAACTTGGAAATTCTTGAGCCGAAATTTGGATGACTTGTTGAGCACTATCCGTATTTAGTGAACATTTCAAGACTATATCTACCAAGGTTCTAAAATTATAGCCGTGGAAAGATGCGATTTTAATTTATTTTTCCTGCTACAAAACGATGAAAAATCAGTCATTGAACTGCATCCGATTCCGATACCCCTATCCGATTGCTCTATAGAAAAGTGCATACATACTAAAGAAACGACTTTGTAAGGGTTTTCAGATACAAACTTTTTCCCACAATATGTCCTTTGAATCCCTTAAAATTTGCGAGCCCAGAGGACCGGCATGGCATCACTAATGCAACCATACAGGAACGCATACTCTCTTCCAGGATAAAGGACCCATCCATCGCTCTAGAGGTTCTCCTCGGACTCCACTCCATATATAGCTACATTGAAATTGTGCCTGGAAAGCCACCACCAGTATGGCTGAGGACTTGCTTGAAAACCGAATTCCGCAAGTATGTGTACAGCATTGGGCCATTGGGAGTCTGGTCAGCTTAAATTAGTCTCAATCTGCAGACGATAAGCATTAAGAAAGCCACCCCGGAGCTTTGGACTTCCGCTCATGGCGTATAGCCAGGATTTCGTTTCGAGGGGCAGCCTAAAATTTTTTCAACTTCAAGATCTTAGCCAAGATTTTTTAGGGGGTTAGAGAGTGTTATTTTAATCGACAACACCAATTAAGGTTCGAGTGATCGATCCCAAAAATATTGACAGAAAAAGGGCGACACACTTTAAATACATATTGCATATTGCATTATATTTTGTGTTATCTATAGAAACACATTTGTGTGAAATTTGGTTGAAATTGGTACACAAATCAAAAAGTTTTTCTTAGAAGAACTCAAATTGGGGAGTTAGTTTTGTATGGCAGCCCCATGACCCAGTGATCCAATTTGGGTGAATCAAACATACAAACAGTCTGCAACAATAGGAAGCACGTGTGCAAAATTTCAGCTTGCTAGCTTCAATACCCGCCGAGTAAAACGCGTCGCAACATACAGACAGACGGACATGCTCCAATCGACTCCCCAAGTCATGCTGATCATATATGTATACTTTTTATATGGTCGGAGATGCTTCCTTTAATGCGTTACAAACTTCATGACAAAGTTAATATACCCTTTCACTCTATGAGCGAAAGGTATAAAAAGGACAGTCGAGAATTAGCTTTTTCACTTTTAGAGTAGGTACTATCATCGACATTTCACGTGAAATTCATACAAATACTGTCAAAATTTTGATGGTCGTCAAATCAAATTCGCTTGGTGGTACTCACTTCACATGAAAGTCTCCACACCGGTATTTGACGAAAGCCAGCCAGCGAAAACAATGCATTTGCACGTTATTTCACAGTGAAAAGATGTAATTGACAATCAATTAGACCACGAGTGTACATTTATTATAAATTTAGTGAATAAAAGGCTAGGTTCCACGGCAATTTTTCCACGGGAGACATAAATGCAAGTTTTTCGCTCGGTAAACATAGTACATACCTTTAACGATAAATGGTAACTGCACGTTTAAGCCCTGATTACATTCTTGTCTATGCTGATTAGTTTTAACTTTTAAGACCCTAGCGAAGACATCACCTTGCTTAGGGTCTCACTAAGAGAACGATTTCAGATCCGAAAGATTAGATAATACGAGGTATTTCAGGATCTGATATGGAAGGATATTAAATAATGACATGTGGACGCGTCGGCTTGAATATGAGCACAAGTTTAGTCTTCGAGACTGCAGTCTCAGTCTTTAAAGTGCCTGATGAAATGGAGTCAATTAGAAGAAAAAATCAAATCAAACATCTTAAAAATTTGAAGTGCTAGAGCGGGCGCTGTATTCATAAAAAAGTATCACAACTTTCTATGAATAAAGACACCATTTCCCATTTATTCCCTCTTCCTCTACATTTCTTCCTAATCGAAACATATTTTCCCAATAACCCACTAACTCTATGTAAATTAATTAGCACTCCTGTAATGGCATTTTTCAGGATAACTAACGCAGCACTCCATTAAATTTATTGAATAATTTCATTATAACAAAATACCGAGAACATTGCTTTTGATTTGGATAATTCCAGTTAAAAGCTTTTCAGATTTAAGCGAGTTTCGCTGAAAAATGGACATACAATGGACGCGGGCTTACTCGGAAGTATGTTAATAGAATTTACGCAATATGTAATGTATACATGAAGGACGTTCACTGGATAGCGGATACATTGTGTAAATGCAATCACCAATCGGCTATTATTGGCAATATAATTTCAATCTCTCAATCCTCTGGATTTGTTTATACAATACCTACACCCCCGTATACTCTCTCACCCACAGGCTCCCCACGAGTAAACCACTCACTTTTTTAAATCACTGCCTACAGTCCAGAGAGAGAGTAGTGCTTGAAAGCTAAATAGATTATCTTTTAAATGCATTTTCCATCCGGTATCATTGACTTTTCCTTTTTTCCTCTGGTTTTTTGTTAAAAATAAACCAATGATGGCTATTACATATATGTGTGGATTCATGATTGAAGGCTGCGCGTCCAATATATGTATGTGAAACAAGGACCTGTCTGTGATATAGTTATGACTACTCTCGTACCGAGATTGTATAGGTATATTCGTTGCTGCATTTCTATCTGAAAAGGAAATTTAATTTCCGTCCTTTCCATCATCATCGGAAATCTATGAGCGAACCAAGAACCAACTCGAGTGTTGTATGTGTATCTTTTACATTTCCCCGATGTGAATTTAAGTGAAAGATTGTAAATAATAAGAATGCCCGATAGCCATAGTGTATATTTTTTATTTTCAATGATAAGTGGACAGAAAAGTTCACATTCGGCCAACTTTGCGGTCAATCTTTTATGATTTTTGATAATACCTTTCTTAAGCAGATTTTTTTCTACGCAATTTCTCTTAGCGGTTTCCATTTCATAATTGCTATTGCTGACTAACCCTATAGAATGATCCAGTTAAGAGGCTTCATCGGGAAACCATTGTTCAACCCATTCTAATTTAGCAAAAGATTTTCCATGATTGCATTATAAATGATGCCTCTGCCTATTGACTATACATTTCTACGAACGCATAGAACATCAAAGCGGATTCTTCTTGGGATTTAATTTAATCAATTTATCGACATTTTCGTCGTCAAATAAGAGGAATATTGGGAAATCCACTTTAAAGGTGAACATCTCAGCAACTGTTTGGAAATCTAGAATTTCGTGATTGCAGTCGATTTCAAGCACATTTTAGGTATTACACTCTGGGACTCTAGGCACTACACAGCCACACACACAGAACATGAGTGTTTAATGAACTGACGAATAAGTGTTTTCAAGTGGAAATAATGATGTTATTTTTCCATGAATTGCCAAAGTATTTTTACTGCGCTCCTTTAACTCTGTTTATCGGTTTATTGATAGTACCAGTGTGACACATGTCCTGTATGGCGAAAGGACATCGCTATGACCTCAAATACACTGGGGTAGTATCTAATGTGCATTCGCCTGTATTTATAGGGCAATGATGAAGAATGGATTGGGTGAAATTTGACACATTTTATTATAGAAACAAAACGAAGCGATCGTTCTGGTTATTTTATTTTTCGATTTTAAGTTTAAATAATTTTGTGTCAAGCATAGATACAGTTAGAACATTTTTGTTGCTGTGTTAAGTTTAGAGTGGTTGACAAGAATGATACTACATTGTGAGGAAAAGTAGATCCTTTGAAACTTTAAAGAAAAGCTGCAAGTAAAAGGGGTAAGTAAATAATTATGCCGGTACGCAAACAAACATACTTTCATTTGGGATATTAGGGATGTCGACTGTTAATAAGTGGCACGTGCACCAACTACACAAATGGGTGATTACATTTTAGAGCAAATCTTTTCTTTTTCATTATATGTACTATATTCGGCAATTAAAATTTCTGGTTAACCCAAACCTCAATAGACTGGTTGCTGTAGTTTAATCCAGACGAAGTACCAATTAGGGGCACCAAAAGAAAATACCGGAAAAAAATGTTTAAGGCACTGATGGTTATTGTTTCATTTTCAGCAATTTATACAGTCCTGAGTGCTCCTCGTATTTTCCTTTTCAATGCTCTAATTTTTTTAGATCTTAATTTTTTATTAGACTTAGTCGGTTCATTGTAGCAGTTGGAGCATTTTCAATGAGCGCATATATGTATACTGGCTCTAAAATAAATTATCCTAAAACATTTTTGGAGACACATAGTACTTTTTCTTTAGGCTGTGGATACCGGAAGTAATAGGGGAAAGCATCGAGGTTTCCGACAAACAAAATAACTGGTTTGCCCTTTCAGCTACTCACACTAAACTTATGCACAAAGCAACCCTTAGACTTCTTCTGAAATTCCTATAAGTTCATTTTGCGCTCCGCTATTATCTAATCGACATATGTAGGTATAGGTCTGTGAAGAAAAACTATTTGCCGACTTTGCTTAAAGGAAAGCAAAGCTGTGGCTGTGGCTTTCTAAGCTTAGTGATTTATTTACTATATCCATATCTGACGAAAGACAAACTTTTGGTATTTTAGTTGGCGCTTAAAATTTTTCATAGATATCTATCTCGGTGGGACATGCATCGATTAGCAATTTTGGCATGTTGCGGAAGCCATAGAAAGTACAAATTTGTTATAGACGACGTTTTAGAGTGTGTTACCGTTATGGAGAGAGTCACGAGAAATCATAAAAATAGATTTTATTGTATACAGTTTGATAAGTCTCGTGGCACCATGAGAGACGCCGCACAGAAATTTTGCTAAGAGCTATACGAGCAGACTCTTTCGTTATTCACTACATTTTGATGTGTAAACCGTTATCTAGCATTTTCATGTCAAATACATAACTCTCCAAATCAAAAAGATAAATTTACGAATCAACAAAATACGTTTCCAGGATCAAAAAAATAAATGTTCCGAACAAAAAATAAATTTCCGAATTTAAATAAAAAAATTTCCGGCCCAAAAAAAGAATTTCTAATCCAACAAAATACGTTTCCGGCTCAAATAAATAAATTTTTAACGAAAAAAATTAATTCCCAAACGAAAAAAAATAAATACCTAAACCAGCAAAAATAAAAATTCAAATCAAATAAATAAATGTCCAAATCATAAAAATACACTTTCAAAGCAAATAAATAAATTTCTAAATCGAATAAATATATTTACATGTCAATACAATAAATCAAATGAAAAAAAAATCCAAATCAAATAAATAAATTTGCAAATCAAATAAATAGCCAAAAGTCAATGTCATTCCTAGATATTAACGAATGAGGAAAGTGCAACTTACATAAAAGTTTACGCCACACACTGTGACGAGTGATCCAGCTTGAATCGGTACAAGTATTGTCGATACCCAACATGACCCGCAATTCAGTTAAAAAGTGGTTCACTTTGACGTCTTGGCGTTTAACACATTTTACAATATCAGCAAAGAGAGAGTGAGTCCATCTACGGGTTACAGATTCATCCCAGCGCAGTTGTCACTGTCTCGTGCTTCCCTGTCTTTCAAACTTTTTTCGCCTTTCCAAGTCCGCCGGCGTGCTATTACGTCGATCGCCATATACAATATACTTGTCTCCTCCACCAGAATTCCTATTGGGATCATCCAGCTACGACGTAAACAGCTTCGTACGAAGTGTACACTCTGAATGGAAATCTACGGTAAACTGAGCTTAATTTCTGGGCATTCCCAGTGAGGGAGGCATTCATTAGTATGGATGTATGCCGCCTATATTCAGCATAATCCTTGCTAAAGCCACGGTGTTGACCGCCGCTTTTCAACATGCAATGCTCTCCAAAGTTCGGTCTTGAATCTATCATAACCGGCAAATAATAATCAAACCTAATGACTTCTACGCACTCCAGTTTCTTTGCTACCACCACCAATGCAACTGCGATGTCGTCGGTAAAGCCTACCACAGTTAATCCTCTAGTCACGGGAAGTTCCAGCGGGCCAAGCACTTACCCCTGTGGAACTCCCGCTGTGACCCTATACGCCGTAGGTCCATCGCTGCTATCGTATTTGTGGATACGATTTGAGAAGCAGCTCCCGATTATAGCTGCAAGATAGTCTGGAACATCCATCCTTTGTAAGCGGTAAGCGTTCATGACATCAAGCGTCACCACAGAACCGCATTTGCTTATTTTGAAGCGACTCCCTTGCCAAATTGGTAACCAGTTCAATTGCATCCACAGTAGACCTCGCCCGTCTAAAGCCGTATTGTCGGTCTGACAAGCACCCTTTCTCTTCCAT
Organism: Microchrysa polita; assembly: GCA_949715475.1. NCBI lineage: Eukaryota > Metazoa > Arthropoda > Insecta > Diptera > Stratiomyidae > Microchrysa > Microchrysa polita. The sequence continues at coordinate 110,400,003 of OX454416.1, read as the reverse complement.
TACTGAAAACGATAAATCTCTCAGTTTTCCCAAGGTGTCGAGCAGGCAGATTTAGGGATGGGAATTAATAACCGGTTATTATGAATAACCGGTAGTTTCATTTAAAAAAAACCGGTTATATCCGGTACTTTTTTTGCCCGGTTATTAACCGGTACTATTTTTAAAATGGAAAAACCGAGAATAACCGGTGATTACTTTTAAAATTGGCGCACATTCCAAATTTCCACACAATATTTAAACAGAGAACAAGCAGCTAGTGCAATAAAAAGGTCTATTTGGTAAAACTAAACTTAGAATATTTCCAAAAAAAACTTCACTGCACTGGGTGTTCGATTTAATGGAGTAAGTTAGTCGAACGGCGCACATAAGTGGCGAGTACACAAATTAAAATGTATTTAAAGCTGTACCTACATTACCTCCAAATGGCAGCTCGTCAAAAAACAGGCTTCGGCGTCGTGAGCTGCTATTTGGCAGCTGCTTACCATCTACACTAGCTACCAAATGGAGCCTGAAAATGATATAACCAAACTACTTTCATTTTGGTTTTTTTTTATTTAATTATAAAATCGGACAACGCGCGTTTAAATTATTGACATTAAAAAAACACTATTTCAAACAAAAAACGAACAAAATTGTCACTTTGAATTCGAGAAGGCTGAGAAATTGGACGGCTACACAAATGGATGTCAGTGTAGATGCAATCACAACTGCCAGTTGGCATCACAAGCTGCACATGCTCTCTGGTAACAATCCCAAAGGTGAAAGAAGAACGAAACTCTTGCCATAGACCGAGGCTTTCATTTCATTCGAAAACTATATCCCAAAGTTATTCCAAAAGCCATAGAAATACATGAATGTAAGTGCCCGGTATACTGAACGCGGGCTATAGTTATTGACTCAACCTGTTAAACTCTGGACTCTGCCAAATCAACGAATGGAATTTTAATTAATTAATTAATTCGCCATGTATGTGCAGGATGCATAGCTTCACCATCAAATTAGTACATCGAATGCAGCTGATTTTTTCTATTAAAATTAGAAATTCCGTATCGCCTAAATTTATTGTTTCCTATTGAAACTTGTCATTATTTGTGCAAATTTTCACATTTTTGCGCAAAATGTCCTGTTTTAAGAAATAATGCTAATGCGAGGTGCCTGGCTTCCTAATAAGTTACGCTGCGGTCACAATGCTATCTTAAATATAGAAAAAATATATGAAAAATATGGAAAAATATAGAACAGGAGGGCCTTTTCTTTGTTAGTCGGTTTTTAACCGGTTATTTCAATAACCGGTATTTTTGGCCGGTTAAACCGAGCCGGTATAACCGATGAGGAAAATAACCGGAATAACCGGACAACCGGTATTTTTGTCAAAAAGTCCCATCCCTAGGCAGATTGGCGATATGAGCTTGGCTCTCAAACAGGTTTATTTGGTTTGGGAAAGGGGACCAACTTTCACTGTTTCCATGATATTGGAAAGGTGCGTCTTGCCAAGCAAGTTTCGAAGACTTCCACGAACTTTTGAGGAGCAGCACGGGTTGCAGTCTTCAACGCCTTATTAGGGATCCCATCTGGTCCTGGGGCTTTGCCCTCCGCTAATCTTGAAGCACTTGGCAAAGTTCCTCGCCTGTTCATCTGCTCTGACGAACCTTGTCTCACGGACCAGTGGCAGAACAACTTCACTTGGGGCCCTCCCGCCAGCTTCTTGAGTGGGCCCCCTACACTAAGGAAAAATTAGAGTTAAATCAATTAAAAGCACTCTTGAAGGCCGATCTACACTTTTCAGTCATCAGTCACAGTCATTTTCCATACAAGTTGACATTTGATTGGCAAAGTGACAATCTGTAAATTTGAATGGGAAATGACTGTGACTGATGACTAAAAAGTGTGGATCGACCTTAAACCAACTATTTTGAAACATGATTTTGACGTTATAGTGTTTCTACTAAAATTAAGAACGTTCTACTTAAAATAACTTTGCTAAGAGCTACTTTGACTCTTTGCATTCGTATATTGATAATAGCGTTTTTGTTGTAACGTTTATTAAATTAATGATTTCATCAATCGTATATTTTTATTTTAAAATAAAAACGATCACGCGGCGCAGCATTGACCTCTATATAGGTGTTGGTGATATTAAAGCATAGTAAATTACCTGCGCCTACAATTAAATTCGATCCCGTGAACCTATGATTTGAAGACGAGCGCTCTTTCCGCCCTGATGCCGCACAAATGCGGACAATCTGAATCCATTTTTTTGAATTTTCGTTCTGTCGAAATCGAAGAAAATGTTTGAATTTGCCAGAACGAAGAATCAAAAAAATGGTTCCGGACGTTTCGTGTGTGTGCGGCCTAAGTATTTTTAATTTGCTAGACAATTGAAAAAAGCGACACGTAATTAATTCAACTCTATTCCTTGTTCCAGCTTTAAATTTAAGGGGCGGCACATACCTAGCGATTTATTGGTCAATCGATTGCCCACAATCGATCTGCCGCCCGTACAGCCAGTGGCGCCGGAACGAATTTTTTATTGAGGGGGCAAGATTTTTTTTTCTCAAATTCATTTTAAAAACCATATACCGGACCTTTTCTCTAGCACTTTAATGTCCTATGAAACGATACCAATTATTTGGTATTACCAAGTAATTACGAAACATATTAGAGAACAACAGAAGAACCCATCTTGAATAGTCTCCAAAATGAGAATAAGCCTTAGGTTTCATTTGTTACCCATTTTGATCCCATTTTAATTCCAAAGTGTTGAAGATTATCAACTCATAGTTTTACATATAAAATTTAACATTACACGATTTTTCCAAACGTTGTTTTCGGTTTCCTCAAGAAACGAATTCTTTCATGATTTTTGGCAGATCTAAATTCCCTGTTCCCTGTGAACATTCAGAATAATTATATGTATGTTTTTGTATCATTCTTGAACGTAGACATGTTTTACGACGTTGCAAAGCTGCGAAGAACCTTTCTGATTATGCTGCTGTGGCTGAAAACATCAGCATTTATGTTACTAGCTAGCCGTATTACCTCGCTGTATTTCGTGTTTCCAATATTTGAATTGTGAGAATGAATGCTTTTTCGTTGGTCAACGGTCAATGGTTTCGCTCTTCGGTTATTTTAGAAGTTGGCTTTGTCATTAATTTGAGATGCTCTTAAATATCCACTAAAATTATTGAATATGTATAAAAAATATAAAACAAATTATTCTTAATTTTTAATATAGTGCAAGTGCAATATGTAGTACTAACTGCCCCCTTAGTCAAAATATTGAGGGGGCAGTTGCCCCTGCTGCCCCCCTATTCCGGCGCCATTGCGTACAGCACACACACTAGGCAATTTATCGGGCAATCTGAAATTGACAGTCTCACGGTCCACAACACACAACACAAAATAGCGAAAATTATACCATTTTAGGCGATGGAAGATGGCCATCTGTTGCTACTTTTGATAGAGAATGACCGCCGAAACCACAACATGAAGAACGAACACAGGCTTATGTCAAAAAATCAGCAACTGAGAACACATGATTGTCATGACAGCTTGTAAGGAAAATTGCATGGCAATACGTTCCACACGTCAAATCAAAAAATTGAATCCGATGGTCACATACATCTTCCGATTTATCTCGCAATCAAAAAATCTAGCCAATCGATCAGAGGGTCTGCGGCGCTTCTAAGTCTGCTCTAATTTAAATCGTTCAATTTTAAGAACTTTTGTACTTAATATTAAATTCAATGCAGCAATGGCAAGACTCCTTTCAAACCAAATGTGGCCTCTGCACCACAGCCCTAATGAATAGAAAAGAAAGCAAGCAAAAAATTTTTTTTTAATCTTCAACGACATATACAGGCTGTACTAATACTCCAATCAATAGAGACGAAATAATAGGAGTTAGCGTGCAAAAATTGGGGACTTCTCAAATGTTTGATATGTTATAAAGACAGGTGGGGTAAGTTAAAATCCAAGTTTGCGTCACTTTCCCCCCTGTGCTCCCGCCGCTATCTTCAAAAAACATCTAAAATCGGCCTTTTCATCAGTTTTTGGCCTGTAACTTCTTTACAGTCCATTTGAGCACAAAATCTGCCGAGACAATTTTGTAGAGGACAAAATTCCTACAAATTTAATCTAAGATGTTGTACTCTACAGTCAAAATTAACAGAGTTATAGCGCCAAGAAAATGGAGAAAATATTAAAAATCATGCCAATTTCATATTCTCAAAAACGCATTGTATACCAATAACTCATAGCCTCCTCTGCATTTTAGTATAGTATGTTTTGAAATTTGTTAGTAATGATTTTTGGAATTTTTAGCATATTCTTTGCGGTATAACTCTGCCAATTTTGATTGTAGAGTAAAACTTGTCATTTGAAATTTATAGGAAATTCTGTGCTCTACAAGATTGGCTCGGCACATTTCGTGCTCAAATGGACTGGGAAGCAGTTATAGACCGCAAGCTAATAAAAGAGCCAATTTTAGATGGTTTTTTCAAGATAGCGGCGGGAGCACAGGGGGGAAAGTGACGCAAACTTGGATTTTAACTTACCCCACCTGTCTTTTTTAACATATCAAAAATTTGAGAAGTCCCCAATTTTTGCAAGGTAAAATCTCCCCGTTGATTGGAGTATAACTAGTTTGAGATAAGTTTAGAGTACCACTACTTTCGTTCGTGTTTAACAGTTCATGACAAAGTGGATTGGAATTTGGTCCAAAAATTTAAAAAAGGTACTACTCGTATAACTAAAAATGTTTTACTTTATTTTTAGAGAGACCTAAAGAATCTTTTTGCTCATATGGTACTTGGCAAGGAAAAGGGTGGGTCGAGTTACAAACGGCGGCTACAGTTACAGCAATTAGCGCAGCCATGGCATTTGAGGAACCGGATTGTCTCATGAACTTTCAAAGATTTTAGCATAATATTAAACTTGTTTACCTAAGAGACCTGCTGAAAGACGAACAATAAATTTAGCAATTGTTTTGACTTAGAAAAATGTATACATACATATCTGTTCTTGTCTACAAAAAATATCTATGTCGGAGTGTTGTTTTTCGCAGTCGGGCTGTTTTTATGGTTCGAAAAATCTTTCATGTGGCTTTTGGGCCCCTAAATCTCGTGGGCCCCCGCCACGCTGGCCCTGCGGGCCCTTATGCGCCTCCCCTGTCACGGTCATCGCTTCATGTCGAGGGAACAGGACTGCGACAATATTTTCGAGTAGCGTCGGGGACTTTATATGTGGTATATTTGCATTATTTTCTTCATTACCACCTTGTACACCAAGTACGTAGTAGTAGTAGTATTTCTCTTTTCTTTGACTTAATGGCTTCTTTCGAAGCAGAGATGCGTCGCAAGCCATCATCAGCTGGCTTGTGGTCTGTCTGGCATGTTTTACGCAGAACCTTCAATTGAATCACTTTGAAGCAAGATTTCGTTGAAGAGTGCCTCGTCAATCTCTTTGCCGACCATCCAATGGTCTGTGCTTAGATCTTTGGATTCTAGTTCACTTTGTCATGAACTGTCAAACACAAAAAAAAGGTTCGCGAGTGGTACTTAACTTAGTTTAAACCAGCTAGTATGGCCCGCCATACTAGTTCAACATCAACGGCATCGATGGAGACTAAACTATTTTTCATTAAAATATTTTATGTTGTTTGCGGCATATACACGGTCACAGTCTACGGATTCAATAAAGGGCACGAGGGGTCTTCAAAGAATCCATGTATACCAAGGGCTTAATTATCCTGAATATCCAGGAAACGAAACTCAGAGCCATACTTTTCGAAACCTTTTCATCTCGACTGTTTCGATATCAATACTATTCTTCCCCTGTCGTTTAGCCTCATATCATTCTTGGCTACAATGAAAGTAAAGAAACAACTTGCCAGAAATTACCATGGGTTTAAAAATTCACGAAAATAGCTTCTATCTTTGTTTGCGAATCGGAAAGAAGGATTTCAAAATTTTGTCTCCACTAATTCTTACCGTAGCTTATTCTACGAAAAATAATATCGTAAAAAATCGGAAATTCATGGTACACATTTTTTTTCGCCACTAAAAGACTCAGGACAATTACGGAAATTAGCTAACACTCCTTTGATAAAATGTATATCAAGGAATGTTTCCCATTTTCATTACTAAACTTTTGGAGTCGTTTTCGGAAGTTGCCCTAAAACTTTCTAGCAGATGCAGATGACAATCATCCAGGAAGGATTGCAGCGCGATAAGCATTCCATTCCTTGGTTAAGAGCGTTTTAGCTTTGTAAGATAAGCCAGTGGACCATTGAACAGCTTTATAAGCTTGATTACAGTGAGAGTTTCGTCGCCCCTCCAATATTTTTTTTTCGGACTGCATCTGTTCCTCCGCATAAAACCATATTGCATTGACTGAAAAAACTTCGAACAAGGTGGTTTCCACAAAACGAGACCACACTACACACTGCGATAGCCTCAATACCAGTCTTCCGCAATTAGTTTCCCGGCAGGGTCATATCAAGTTTCTTAGCCGGTTCCTCGACTTAACCAGATTTGACTATTTTCTTTGGGTGTCTGAAATTATGCATTTATGAAAATAAACCACGCATACGTTGAGACATCACTTAATCCACCCGCAAAGGGGGCAAATTGGAGTTGATTGATTCATAAAAATTATTGAAAACCACTCTAAAATGTTTGACCATTTTGTCAAATGATTTTCTTAAATGGTGTCATCTAAATTTGGCTACTGTCCTGAGTGTTTTGGTGGCAACAAAATTTTGAAGCATGAATTTTCGAGTTTTTAAGACGTTTTTAAAATTGTGTGCCACCCTGTATAAGGGATGATGAAATTCGTTCAGTAATGCTTTTCGGCCAAATGAAAAATTAATTAAGCCAATTGAAATTTGCCGACAAAAGAGCCAACATGAGGAAGTTACTTATATGTACTTTTAAAATGTTCGAATCGCTTAATACAGGGGTGTCAAACTGAAAGCCTGGCCCGGGCCAAATAACACTCTCTTCAATTTTGAGTGGGCCGCAGGAGGAAAATTTCAAAAGCTTTTATATAATTTTATTACAAAAGTTTATTACAGAATAATACTATAAAAATATGCCAGTAAGTCTGAATTACCATAGCTTCCGGATTATCCGTGATAGCTTCCAACTTTCGAAAATGTACTCCGACTCATTAATCTCCGCTAAATTTTGAACAGATGATAAAAAGTTTGTGGCACCGGTCAACCAGGTCGCCCAAAACAACGTGGTCGTGGTCCAAAATTTCCGTACATGCGCGGATAGGAAATATACAGGGTGTCCGTAAACTGCCGCATAATGCACCGGATTATGATTCCTCAGTTGATTTCCAGCAAAAAAAGTTGTACGGAACATACCCTCTCAGCTTAACCCTTTAGCTGCCACAGTCAACAAATTTACCTAAAAAATATAACTAATGGCACTAAAATCGGAAGAGAGGTTTGGTTCTTACAGAACTTCAAAGTCAAATTTTTGAGATTTGACCCAAAAACAATATGTTTCTCAATCTCAATTTTCTCCAACTTCTGCCAAGGAGAGGTGCTTGTACGATTCTTTAAAAAATCGGCGCATAGTCTAACGATCATTGTTGAGTTTCTCTCTTATTTATTCTCATTTTATTCTAGCTTCGTTATTTCTAACAGTTTTAATGCCTGAGGTGCAGAAAACTAAGGTTCATTTTAGCTCGATTTCAATTCAAACTGCCCCTAAAGATCTGTAATTTGGTAAAATTTATTCAAATTATATCAAAATCGATCGTGTTACTTTGACATGGCCGCACACGGAACTGCGATGTGGGCCGCATGCGACCCGCGGGCCTCGTGTTTGACATGCCTGCGTAGATTCACAACTAAAACGAGCTCTTCGCCAAAGTACACGGAAAGGACTATCTTTCGATACATTCCGACTTATCTAATATATCCTCTAGGGATGTCACAAATCGGACGGACGGTCTAAAAACCGATACTTTAAGAACGGATTTTTTTTTTAATTTTACTTATGTCTCCTGGTAAAAAAATCATCTGCCAAATGAGAAGTGGTGTTGGAGTCTGGCACAATTGATTTTCAAAATAACAATCGCTCCTTGAAGGATTTGATAGAGTCTTACGTAAAGAACCCAAGGGGCTCTGCATAGAAATTCTGATTCCGATTCCATCCATTTTTCTGGCATCACTAGAAACACATTTGTGTGAAGTTTGATTGAAATTGGTGCCCAAATAAAAAAGTTTTTATCAGAAGAACCCAATTTGGGGATTGGTTTGTATGGCAGCTCCATGCCCCCAGGACCCGATTGAGCCTGCAACATAAATAAGTATGTGTGCAAAATTAAAATTTCCGCTCCGTAGCTTCTATAGCAGCCGAAGAAAAAGTGTTGCAACAGACTGTCTGTCCGTCTGATAGACAGTCAGTAGTTTAATTTTTTGTATGTAAAAAATAATTTCTAATTTTTATTGGATCCATAATTTTTTTCAGTCAAATATACTCGCATAAATTTATTAAATAAATAAATAACAAGACCGAGTTCTAATCGTGCGAATAGCACGATGAGTGTATACCCTATACCCATGTACTCGTACATACTTAGACGACATGCAAAACCCAAAATTTTCATTTTCATCTTTTTTGTAGGGGAGGGAGGATATAGATGGGTCGGACCCGGTACATCGTTAACATATCAAGGCATACAACAGCTATACCATTTGATACTAATGTGAAGTTATTCGCGACATTCTATCAAAAGATATGGCTGAATATAACTTTGTAGGGGAGGTAGGGGTATGAGTAGCCGGACCTACTACACTTTCCATTAACTTTAAATATCTGTCCGAATTAGGCATTGATCAAAATTCCAAGTCGATAGCGATATTCTATCGAAAGTTATGGCCGAATTAAAATATCAAGGAGGGATAATTTGTATGGGAGGTAGGGGAACCCTTGGTCCGATTTGGCCCATTGGCAATACCGCCCAAGATTTTATCAAAAACATCTGACTAAAATTTCAAACCGCTAGCTTCATTATTTCGGAAGTTATCGCCCGAACAGACAGACACACGGACAGACATATGGCTTATTCGAATCAGGGACCGACCCTGATCATTTATATATATGCTTTGCCATACCTGCGGAGGCTCCTTTGAGGTGTTACATAATATTGGCGTAACAAAAACAATATAACCTAGATGGTATAGGTTATATTGTTTTTGTTACGCCAATATTGGCGTAACCACCACTTTATACCCTATACCAATATATGGGTATAGGGTATAAAGATATGTAGGTACATATATGATTTTTTTTTTCTAAAACGAGACCGAGGCTAATTTTGGGTGCGGCCGAAATTTGAATACCCGTCACATTTGAATGAAACTTAAGCTTCTTTTGTGTTAATAATTTCTATTGCAGCCCTATGACGAGTTTTTATTCCATCTGTTCCTGGATGCATTGAGGCTAAGCCAACACACTCGGATTCAAAAAGAAAATTTTGTTCTTACAAGAACCTAATATTTGGGAGTTGATTTGTATGACAGCCCTATGACGTAATGTTCCGATTCCATCCGTTCCTAGATATATTTTGAGGCTTTACTAGGAACACACTTCGGTGAAGTTTTGTTAAGATTGGTACACAAAGAAAAAAAGTTTTTCTTAGAAGAACCTAATTTTCAGGGATTGGTTTCTATGGCAGCCCCGATTCCATTCATTCCGATATATATACACCGTACACTAAAAAGAAACTTGTATACAAAATTTCAGCCCGATAGCTTCAAAACTAAGGGACTAGTTTGCGTTGCAACAGACGGACAGACAGACAGACGGACATCGCTGAATCAATTTCTCTCGTTTATATAACTACTTTATATAGTCGGAGGTGCTTCTTTCAGTGGCGTTGAAAAGGGGGGATCAAGGGGATCAATTCCCCCCTTCGGTCACACATTTTCTATAATTACTTTAGATACGTAAAACAAAGCAAAAGTAAACTTTTAGCTGGAATTATTCAACGTGTGTATGGTTCATAAAAACGTGAATCCATTTTCAGAACTGCAGTAGAAAAGTCAGCACTTACTCAAATTTCAATTGTTTCATTTGTGAATAGAAGCCCTACAGCACAGGGCTTTACGTTCATTTATTTTTTTACATTGGATCTGGAGTTTCGAACAGGCAAGCATTACTGAAGTAATCTACAAGTGCTGCTAGAAAAATAGTATGTAAGCACTGATTGAAAATTTGTTGCTGGAAAATCTTAATATTCTGTTCAAAATTTTGAAAATAATGTGGAACACGGAGTGCTCTTCCACAGAAGCGCAATTTCCAATGGGGAAATACACAGTAGATAAGATTATAAAGATTTATTCAGGAGAATGGAAAGCTAATGCGAATGAAGAGAAAACGCTTCAAAACTACTTCCAATTTTTGAGCATCCTTTACTGTTTGAGTTTATTATTATTCTTTCTTATTTATTTAAGTTAAAATTTGACGAAAGGTTTTATCGTATATAGCAGGGCAAATATTTTTTTAGAAATTTCTAAAATTGAAGGAAAAATAGTCTTATGCAGGCAGTAATTCGAATACAAATTAACAAACAAATGGAGTTCTGCGGTACCCTAGGGTTCCGTGAAGATATCTCAGGGGTTTCGGGAAGATATATAAAAATATATAAAAATATAAAAATTTAGAAAGAGCTTTTGAAAATAAAAAGCAGACAATCCATACAAAAAAATGTTTGTAAGTTTTAAAATTCCGAATCTTAGTCTGCTACACTGCACCAGAAATTAACACTGTAAACTATTTGACCAGCATCAGAGACTCGACCGATTTTCTTCTACAACTGGCTACTTTATGGAATGGAGAAGGAAGAAGAACCAGAAGAAAAGTATGTCCGAGTGTTTTATTGAGGTTTTTGGGATTCAAATTAATAAGGCACAAATAAATTAGACGATTAAATTTGTGTTAATCGAAACTTTTGTACGACGTTTTTCTAACAAATGTTTAACGGTCCAAATTTTAAGTTCTACTCACAATTTTTGTATCCTTTTTAAACAATTGGCTGATAGCTAGGGCCTCGAAATTTATAGAAGATAGCTGCTACGTTGTCCTACAAGTTTGAAGACTTTAGTATCTACCCACGAATTCGTTATCGGAGAATTTCGATTTAAAAACACACAAGCTCTATTTTATCCACATATACTGGGCATTCCCAACGAGCTCTCCTCTTCAAAATTTTCTTTTCTTGAGATTTAATTATATAATTTATTTTAATACCTGTTTTGAGATGTCCCGTGACTCCAAAAAGTTTGAGAACCACTCATCTATCCCATTATAAAGCTCTGATACTCCAATCACAATAGCAAAAATTTGCACGAAAATTGGAATACTGTGGATTCACTTACCGTAGTAAAAAAGCCAAATTAACGAAGCACTGTCACAATTTTTGCGGAGAATTCAATATTTTCAGGACGCTTCTTTATGCCAAAATTGCTCTCTATTTTGCAAATAAAAAAGTTTGTTGAAAAACACTGCTAATTTGAAGTGTAATAAATGCAAACATTGTTATTCTAAAATTCAAAATTTGATAACCGTAAAAGTATAGACCACTGTTTCCCAACAGGTGGTCCGTGGACCGGGGGTGGTCCGCGAAGAGACCTCAAAGTGGTACGCGGGGAGACTCTGAAGACTGCTTACAACAAAGTTATATTTTCTTGTGACGAATTAAAGTCACATGCCAACCACGCAATCTCATCATCATGTAACAGATTATCCAGTAAATACTTTGCTACTACATACTATAGGCCTGTGATTATAAAATAAAATAAATAACAGGCGCGACAATCCAGCATTGGACTAAGGCCGCAGGATGTGTTAGTGACATCCTATTTCCAAGATCTTATCTGCTTTTGTTGAGGTAATGAGATCAGCATCACGCTCAGCAGTGTTATTTATCCCCATAAATGGGTACTCGTTTAACATCTGAGTGAGATCATAGTCCGTCACAAGCTCGTGAGTTCGAAAAACACCATGGAACACGGTGAGATTCGAACTCATGACCCTTTGCACCGAAGGTGCGCGCACTAACCGCTACACCAGCCAGACTACATAGGCCTGTGATTATGGGAAGGCAAAATGGGATGCTTAAGTTGCTTATAGCCCAATTCCCAATTCAAACTTACTATCAAAAGTCGATTCAGACTGCAAAATTTAAAGAGTTTTTTCACGTTACTGGATAACTTTCGATTGGAGGTAGCTCTTCCAGACAATAAGCAGTCACAAATTCCTGTGCGAGAAAAATCCCAGCTGGTGCGCCAAGTGTTGACTCGAACAAAACAATTTTTCTTCCTTCTCTCAACCTGGCAAATCTTAAATCATGCTTTCTAACAAGTATAGTTTAAAAAATTCAAGCCCAATGACAAGCAGTTGCGTCAGTAGTTCGTGGACTGCGCCTTCCAAGTGATGGAAGCCGAACCAAATTTTCAATAAATCATCTTCCACAAAGATAACGTAGTCTGTTATGTGAAGGATTTATATATATATATATATATTATCAGTGGTTTCCACTTTTAGGTCTGGTCCGCTGCGATTTTCTCAATAAAAATTCATACTTAGTGTCGTAGAACATGTCGTAAATGCTGGGGAAAATAAATAAATAAGCTAGAATCCGAATGGTTCCAACATTTTTCTCAGCCACTTTATGAATTATCTTTCGATTACCCGGTCATTAGATGATTTTGACGATGAAATGACCTGGTAAGCGAAAAATAATACATAAAATGGCCGAGAAAAATTATGGCACCGTTTTCGTATTGTTTAGCTTATGGAACTCCGCACCATCTGCCACATATTACACAACAGTAAGTAAGAATTTTCATTGACAAAATCGCAGTGGACAAAAATTTCAATTTCATTCCGCCCGTGGTCTATCCAGGCCTTTAGGAATAAAAGTAGGAAATAACAAAAAAAAATAAGCACAATTTGCGATGGGAGATAGAGCGTGAGCTTCTAGAAACAATGCCTCGAGAAAATTCGTTTCACTATTAGTGAATGGTGGTCCGTCGAGATCCATTTTCAGGCTAAGTGGTCCGCAGACGTTTCTGAGTTGGGAACTACTGGTATAGACAATCTTGCAAAATGATCCCCTCCCTCTCAGAAAAGCTATCTACGCCACTGCTTCCTTCTGTGCGCTGCAAACTTCATGACAAAATTAATATACCCTTTCGCATAGTGACGGGTATAAAAATGGAAACTAACTATTCCATTCAGAAATGACAAAATCAACTTTTATATGTTACCAGTATGAACATATGTAGCATCAACGATAAAGGAGCATTTCAATACATCGAGCAATGAGGATTAGTGTTCAGTGTCCACGTGTTAAACAATTGTCATTGTTTAGCCTTTTAGGGTGCAAGAGAATCCCTTTTCTGTACGTCATTAAAAATGGGAGTGAGTTTTTGAGAGTTTTTTTTTTCAAAAAACCCCCATCTAAAAATAGTTCTAATATAATTAAGAGAGGTGCACAGCAATAATTGACTGTCGTGCGAAATGTGTTTGTGTGCGGATACTCGCGCGTACACATTACAATGACAATGCATCATCCCCCATGCTCGCACATGGGGGAAGGCTTAACAAAGTTTTAATTTACATGATTTATTGATTTTTCAGCATCTGCTTTTATATGAGTATAAGTGCAGATACTTTACAATTTGCATACACATACCAGGACATTGTATAGTTCATATTCGCATATGATATGAATAAAAGCCATATAAACACACACTCCTTTAGAGGAGTATTCATAAGAGTTACGATCCATATATGAGAATGGGTGAGGTTATAAAACACAACGTTCGCGTAACGTTTCGCGTTTTCCGAAACGTTTCCTATTGTGTTCTGTAAACGCATAGATCCGGATCAGACTTGGTGTTACCATCGCCATCTCTCGGAAAGTGACAAATGTGACAATTGACACATCACAGCTGATACGTTTTGCTCGAAAATTAAAATTTCCATTTTAAACGAGATGCAGATATATTTTACATTGATTATAAATAGTTTAATAAATAAATGAGGGCGGAAATGCACGGTTCGACGGCAGATTGTAAATTTCTGTCAATCAATCAAGCTATGCCTCGCAAGGGGGCGCTTAGGGGATCTGTTTGTAGGGAGAAGTTTCTGATCCGTAACGGCCGGTTGATTTGAAACGTTGCGCGAAACGTTGTGTTTTATAACCTCACCCAATGTCGTCTGTCTGTACTCTGTTCTGTATACTACTATGGATACAACGATTTCTAATTAACGAACTATACTCGTGGGAAAGATGAAAATTGTAGATGTCTTCGTTGACATCGAAAGCACTTTGGAGAGGAACAAAAAAAAAGCGTGCACATAGCATCTGTATAAAAAGGAGCACATTTGAACAAAAAGAAAAGAGAGTTTTTGTGTTGATTATTTGATTTTATGTTTTCATCGTTCCTGAATAGATTTAGAAAACACTGGAAGCTGTACTAGTTACTATTTCATGTCAAACAGTTGAATCTATTCATGTCAAACAGTTGAATCTATTCCTCCTCCTCATTCCAATGGCACCGGAACAGGGGAGGCAGCGGGGGCAACTGCCTCCTCAATATTTTGACCAAGGGAGCAGTTAGTACTACATATTGCACTTGCACTGTATTAAAAATTAAGAATAATTTGTTTTATATTTTTTATACATACAGTCGACTCTTGATAATTCGAAGCCCAAGGGACAACGAAAAAATTTCGAATTATTGAGTGTTCGAATTATCGAAAAAAGGGACTATGTAAATAAAATAATTTATTTCACAATTCAGTAGAGCTCCTCCAACCGGAAAATTTTTTCGCGACACTGCCTCAACCATTTTGAAGGTTTTCCTTCAATAGTGTGCTTTCACCTGTAATTAAATTTTATTCCAACAGAAAGCGAAAACTATTTTTTAGCACTAGGTAGATCCTAAACGTATCAAGGGATTAAATAGTCAAACTAAAGTTAATTTATGAAAAAATATCGAAACAATTCTTGTCCTTATTTTGTGATCGACTGGAGATACACTAAATTTAATGAGAAAATAGGATACCTTATCGCATTCTTTTGCGTTTTTTTAATGTAATGTGGTTTCCAAGCTTTTTTTTTAATTTTTTGTTATAAAATAGTAGTAGATGCTGAAATCTTAAAATTCGATGCTACATCTTGTTTATTAAACCATTTTTCACTGCCACGATCATCTGTCTTTTCACATCTACGGATATGAACGTGTACTTTTTCGAAATCATTTTCACTTGAAAGGTAACAATAAACTGAAGAAAATGTTTAATCTTTTCACAATTAGCCGTAAAAAGACAGCAATAGAAACATTTCAGGAAAATTTCGAATTATAAAGAGTTTCTAAATGCAAATTTCGAATTATAAAATGCTAGCGATCACTCAGTTGAACGAAATCATTTCGCTTTATCGAGTGTATACAACTTCATACAAACTTGTTTTTTTTTTCGATTTATTGAAGGGACAGGTTAACTAGTTCGGATTATCGAAAAATTCGTATTACCGAGGTTCGAATTAACGAGAGGTGACTGTATTCAATAATTTTAGTGGATATTTTTTCTTTCATAGTGGAGTATCTGGTTCGCAGTTGCATACGTCCATCCAATGAATGTATACTACGCTACGAGTATGTACATGATCATTTCATTTTAATTTCTACTTCGTCAACAAGAGCATCTCAAATTAACGACAAAGCCAACTTCTAAAATAACCGAAGAGCGAAACCATTGACCGTTGATCAACGAAAACGCATTCATTCTCCTTGTCAGAAAACCGTACCGGCGCGCGGCGGCAGAGAGTCTCACAGTAAGATTGGGCTGCCATGCCATGCTGAAGATTTGGATGTTCTTCGCTCACAGTTAATACTTTTGAAGGATATGCCGCATGCCGGGAGCTTAACCTAGATGCTGCTTCGAAATTGCTGATCACTTTCGAAGTAAATCGAATACAGCGAGGTAATACGGCTAGCTAGTAACATAAATGCTGACTTTTCCAGCCACAGTAGCATAATCAGAAAGGTTGTTCACAGCTTTGCGACGTCTTAAAACATGTCTACGTTCAAGAATGATACAAAAACGTCTGGATACGCACATATAATTATTCTGAATGTTCACAGGAAACAGGGAATTTAGAAACAAATCATGAAAGAATTCGTTTCCCGAGGAAACCGGAAACAACCTTTGGAAATGTTAAATTTTATATGTAAAAAACTATAAGTTGATAATCTTCAACACTTTGGAATTATAATGGGATCAAAATGGGTAACAAATTAAATTTAAGGCTTATCCTCATTTTGGAGACTATTCAAGGTGGGTTCTTCTGTTGTTCTCTAATAATATGTTTCATAATTACTTGGTAATACCAAATAATTGGTATCGTTTCATAGGACATTAAAGTGCTAGAGCAAAGGTCCGGTATATGGCTTTTTATATGAATTTGAGAACAAAAATGTTGCCCACTCAATAAAAAATTCGTTCCGGCGCCATTGCCTCATTTTATTCTTCCTAATCCATACAAAAATTATTATATGTTACTAATATATATTCGTATGTGTGTATAGCGCTGCTTCACTTTGATAGTGGCACAACTCCAAAAATTGGGATTTCCCGGTTTTGGGCTCAAATGATGCCAAATGTGGCATTTTTTCATTTTACAAATTTTCCCATTCCAATCTTTAGTAGATTTCTTGTAAATTGTACTTGTGCCGATATCCAACTGCCTCTGGTTTTCCATGGATAGTGGCATAAAAAAATGTGCCCGTATCCAATTGCAATGAGTTGCCTAATTTTGATGGTGGCATTTCATTAATGTTGGTCTGAAGCGATCGAATCTGCAATATTTTTTTTTACGAAATCGTAACGGTTCCCTCTCGTATTCATTGTCAAAATTTGACTTTTCGATAAGGCGAGCTCAGTATTTTGATAGGAAAAGGGAGATATTTCCTCCTTACTGATTGGTGAAAGCGTTTGATGCAATCAAGTCTAGGTTTTAATTTTATTAATTCCAACTACAGTAGTAAGTTTTAGCAATTGGGCTAGATGTTGATAATTTGAATTGTCAAAATGTATTTGCGAATAAAAATTGTAAAGTTTGATAGACTAGATGTAAGTAAAATGTTATTTTAGTGCACTGCTATTGATTCACAACAAAGTGAGGTGAAAAATACCCCCAATTTCCAATTAAAGACTAAACTACCCCAAAGAAATGTCAAATTTTGACATTGAATATCTGGAGAACCGTTACGTTTTCGTGAAAAAGGTTTGCAGATTCGATCGTTTCAGACTAATATTAATGAAATAGCCCCACAGATACCGAAATCGTTCCCAATTTCGTCTTAAATTAACTTGAACGGTTAATACCAATCATATCCAGAAATTCTATCATTTACTTTATAGCAGGGGTTCCCAACCTTTGTCAGTGCATGCCCCCCTTGCAAGGTTAGCGGAATCTGGCGCCTCCCAAAGAAAATTTCGCTCAAAAATGAAAGAAGGCATTTTTTAGCTCATTCTTTTCCTTTTCTTAAAAATTCGAAACGTTGACGAATAATGGGAGAAAATTTGACATCATCTGGAAAAATCTCACAGAGATTTTGGACTAGCGAGATCAGCTTGAGCTTATGTGCAGCTTCAATGCTTCAACGCTAACATTTAGCTCATTTGAATATTGAATTGATTCCACACTTAGAGGGGTTTCACACTGTGGACAGGATTTACTAAAACCTTTAAATTAATCGAGTCGAAACCCGCCTACTAGATTAAATCGTATGTCATTAAACTCAAAATGCTTCGTAGAATGTACATACTTGCATAATTCAAATTGCAGTACAATATGGTACAACTGTTAACTAAATCTAGGATTTAGTAAATCTTGTCGATAGTCTGAATCGCCCCTTAAACTACATAAAGGGTTTTCCAATAGGGACGCTTGATCTTTGAAATGAAAAAAAAAATACATGTAGGAGAGATATTTGCGAATTTTTTTTTTTATTTGAAAGGTCCATCGACCCCATTACATATGGAATATGACATCATTCAAATGACCGCCACGGCTTCGGTTGGTGGCGCGCACACGAAAGGTCCAATTTTCGATGACTCTGGCGCACAAATCGGGCTGTATTTGATCGATGGCGTGGCGTATGTTAACTTTGAGGGCATCGGTGGTTTGCGGTTTGTTGGCATAGACCTGCGACTTAAGAAAACCCCACAAGAAAAAGTCCAGCGGGGTCAAATCGCACGATCTCGGTGGCCAGTTCACGTCGCCTCCGCGCGAGATGACCATGCCCGTAAATTGCTCGTGCAGAACATCCATCGTAGCGTGTGCTGTGTGGCACGTAGCGCCGTCCTGTTGAAACCACATGTTGTGCAGATCCATATTTGTCCACCAATCGACGGATAGTCGACTCGGCAGGACGATCATCGCGACCGTAAAACGGGCGAAGTGCGCGGAACGTTGCTCGAACTGAAGACCCATTTTCATAAAACAATTTTATGATTTGCACGTGCTGCTCGACACTGTAACCTGCCATGGTGGTTTGGGAGGACGGAATGAATATAACACACTGCATTTGACAGCTGTCACTCAAACAACATGGCCGCAATCAGCTGTCAAAGTTCAAGCGTCCCTATTGGAAAACCCTTTATAAAACACTTGATTTACGTAGTGGCCAGTATACAGCTGAATTAGGCTATTGGGCATTTCCGGAGAGCTAGACTTGGCCCTACATCCCTACTACATTGGCTCAAGAATTGAGGGCGCATGATCATGAGTAGGTTATTGCGTGCTGAAAATGTTGACTGAAAATCTGGTTAGACCTAACGAGATTCATTTTTTTTTTGTTCAGCGGTGCGTTAACAAGCAAAATTCAAGTCATTGGATATATTTTATGAAGCATAATTTCAATTTCATTTAAGTTCAATAGGTAGTGCACTCCTGGTTTTTCCTCGATCTCTATTCCTGAAACAATTTCAGCGATCATCATCAAATAGACTTTGGACATATTTTATTGTGGTTTAATGAACTATACCTGCAGCGATTTAGAAATTTTGTTCATGAATCGAAAAATTTTACCAGCTCATGGCCGTGGTAATATAATAATCGATCACTCAACACTCAAGTTGAGCCCACGCCCCCCTTTGCCGACTGTCACGCCCCACTAGGGGGGCGCGCCCCACTGGTTGGGAAGTGCTGCTTTATAGTAATCTGTAATATTCTATGTATTATTCACAGGATATTATCTTGTGTACGAAAATAAAACAAACAAAAAATGAAATACTTTTTCATCAATAGTGGCACATTTTAGAAAAAATGCTTAAAAAAGCAGGTCAAACTGAATTTGGTTCTAAAATTTAATTATAATATACTGTTTCTAGAGACCCTTACACAAATCATAGTAGAAAATTGTTGGAATTGGTTGAACGGTTGAGCGTATATTTGAAAAAAAACCTTTTTCGTAAATCTTTAATTGCTTCTCCTGAAAAATTGCATTTTTCGAGTTGTGCCACTATCAATATAAAGCAGCGTATGTTTATCTCAGTCTTTGTCACATTTA
Source organism: Microchrysa polita (assembly GCA_949715475.1). Classification (NCBI taxonomy): domain Eukaryota; kingdom Metazoa; phylum Arthropoda; class Insecta; order Diptera; family Stratiomyidae; genus Microchrysa; species Microchrysa polita. Next base: position 110,380,394 of record OX454416.1, on the reverse strand, counting down.
ACGAAATAAAAATTGGATAGCCGTCGCAACAGTTCATAGATTAGCCTGGGGGTCGTGTTAAGCTTCTGACATCCTTGCATAACATTTTGTTGATGGCTCTATGTTATGTTGTGGTGGTTGTAGTCAACAACATACGTTCCGCTCACCCCATACGAATCATTTATCTGTATGCAAACTTTTTTTTTTTATTTACAGCAGGATTCGAACCTACGACGCTACAGATTAATGGCGAATGTACTTGCATTACTTCCATACGAAACTATAACACCTAAATTGTGTCAATATCAAGTTAATCTGGAGCTTAGCATGACCAACCTATCACAGATCAAAATTAAACACCTCACATTCTCTGATCAAACAACTAACTAAATACCCTTCGTAAGTCTGGAAAATGTAGCATTATACCTACATAAAATAAATAACTAGCGCGAAAGCAAAATAAACTGCAATACGCTCACAGTGGTATTATAACCCACGACCCGGTGCTTCGAAGGCGAGTACATCAACCATTAAACCAACCAGACTACTGCATAAGCATTCTACTCAAATTCGTTAATATATTCAAACCATCCTACCTAATAAAAATGAGTTAAATATTAAAGCAAATTTTTCATCATTTCACAATTGTACTGCTACTTGACCTATCATTAATAATAATAGTTGCCCAATCCAAACTAAATGCATATATGACCGCTTATATACCGCAGCAAAGATAAAAAGTTTTAGACAAATTTAAATTATTTTTGGACGACATATACGGGCTGCACTAACTAATCGAAACTAAATTTAGTCTCGCTCGCAACATATGGCGAGGTGCTTGCCAATCCATAATGCCTAGACAAGCGACTGTCTCTGAAATTTATCCAGGAAGAGCGAAGTCGTCTTGTTACTGGAATGATATCGTTTTCGATTTTCGTTTCGCTACAAAGTTTATATGAAATTCCTGGTGAGAAAAAACGCGAGATTAACAAATTCCAATCATAATAATTGTCCAAATAATCGAAATGTCAGATAAACCATTTCTAAACATCTGCACATTCCACAACCAATTCGAATAAAAAGAAGAAGAAGAAAGTTAATACGCGAACTAGACTAGGACGGTATATTCACCCTATGGAAAAGGTACTATCTCCAAAAATGTTTTAAGATAGTTTAAATTAAGAGACGGTATATAAGCGCTCTATGATTCAGGAGACAAAATCAAAATAGATCATATTATTTTTCGCGACTAATTACGAGTACATATTTTTATTTTGACTAGATGCAGATTTTTTTTCTAATTTGGAATAATGCCAATTTGCATTGCTACTGCAAAAATGCCAATTTAATTATTTCAGATATACAGCGAGTACTCGACACTTTTCGCAGTGCAAGTTAAGAGCAAGTCTAGTCTAGTGTTGTGTATCATTTCGACAAAGAAAAGGAGGCACTTTTTGATGCAAGTAATTATCATCATTGAAATCGCAATTTCATGTCACTTTCCGTGTTGTTATATGCACGGTAGCGCCAGTCAAGCATATCGGTATTAGTAATGAGTATGGCTAATGAGAATGCTTCGAAAATTCAATCTGAATTATATACAGGGTGGGCCAATTACAAGTTCGTTTTCAAAAATGCAATAAAATGAACAAAATTAATTTTTTTCCATGTCTTATGGCTTTATTAGAAAGTAAGTAAGCTCCCATTAATTATGGAAAACAACTTCATTCAAGTGGTTGCCCCGGCTGGTGCCGCAGCAGCGCATTCTGTCACACCAATTTTCCAAGACCCTGTTGATGGTTTCGGGCTGTAGCTCACGGATTGCTGGGATTATATTGGCCTTAAGTGCTTGAATCGTTTCTGGATTGTTGGCATAACATCGGTCCTTCAAGGTTTCCCACACAAAAAAAAAAGTCCAAAGGGGTCAACTCGCAGCTCTGACATCGCCAAGACGGCTGGTAACACGATTTGGGAATTTGGTTCGTAAAAGATCGATTGTGGCATGGGCTGTGCGACATGGCGCGCCATCCTGCATGAACCAGAGGTCGTCCAAATCCATGTCTTAAATTCAGTAAAAAAAAAGTCGGATAACATGGCTTTGTAACTGGCTCTGGGCTATAGACAGCACTCACTTTGAAAATAAGTTTTCAATATTTCCCAACGTTGTTCAAGTGTAAAGCGACTCATTTCGTTCCGCGGAGGTATGATAAATTTCGAGTGAAAACAGTTGTCAGTGTCAAACTAACCTATGATTTAAAAACGAACTTGCTATTGACCCACCCGTTATTTATGTTATAATGGAATGCAAATTCCTGGGACAAATTACTTCATAACGTTTAGGAAATTGGTGAAAAAATTCACTACCCGAAAGAGTTGTACTTTACATAAGTATTATTATTTAATATTATATATTATTATATTACAAAGAGTTGTACTTATGTAATACAACTCTTATGTAAAGTACAACTCTTTGAGGTAGTGCATGACTTTCCAACCTTTTTTGACGCGACCACGTAACCCTTTTCTCCCGCTAGCCCACCAATTTGACCGCTTTTATGTACTGGATAGGTTCAAACCAAAATTTAAATTTCTGTAACGCCTAGCGAAATTGGTTCCAATCGAAGGCTCTCGACGACTACCAGAAACAGACGAAGTAGGTATGTATCACATTTCAAATACTTTTCCTCTTGAAGGTCACAGGCTTGGAATTATCGATACCTAGCGTTCTTGACACGTTTCGTATGTTTTTTCCAAGTACAAAATCTACATTCGAGTCATATTAGTCCTTGCTAACAAAACAGGTTGCGATACACAACAACAGTAGTCTTACTAGATTTTCTTATTCAAGAATATAATCGTGCGTCCCATCGGAAGTCAAAGCAAGATTTTTTTTTATAATTATGAAGATCCATTCTGGGCAAAAACCAGTATCATTTGAAGCTCACCCTTAGATAATTTTTCAAACACAGAGGAATCCTAATTGCTAAGGACGTTGTAATAATACCTTCTTACATTAATTCCCGACCAGGGGGAAATCTCTAAACAAGAACAGTATTACCGATTAGGTTTTGGCCAAAATCTGTTTTTTGGCCAAATGCTGCTGAAAGTATTTTGGAAGTAGGGGTCGAAAATACAATTCAAGAAGTGGCATTGACTGATAGTCCTATTGCGTTGAACTGACACGAAGTGCATTATGAAACGCTTGGTTAAAAAACTCATTGTTGTTGAATCGGGTCTCTGCTCCAGTGATTTTGAGGGTTTAAAGGTTTACGTTCCTACTGCGACCGGGTTTACGTACCGGAACAACCCATGCCTTTGGCATGGCCAAGAGTCGCAAAGCCCCTCTTCTACGCAAGAAGGGGTTGGATACTTCGTATCATTTCATTCATTGTTTTTTCGTTTGGAGAGCAGTTCTAGCCGGCCCAGCTGCTCCTCATACTACTACTACGTGCCGGCATCGAGCCGAATCCAGGTCCATGGATGTGCTCGATATGCGCCAATAGAATTTGGTCCAATGTTCAATCGTCAGTTGAGTGCATATGCTGCGGAATGGGTTCATCTTAAGAACTGCTCAGGGCTCACCAATACCAATCAATGGACACGATCTTACACCGCGATCCGGTGTAGAAACAGAGGGCAAAGCTCATCCAGTCACCAGCTGGCCAACCAATGTTCCCAACAAGTATCACCTTCTACCTCGGCAAATGCTGTACGGCCCGCTCGACCAAATTTGACCCCAGCTCCACGTATCCTCGATGCAAATTAAACCAACACGAAAATAGTCCAACTAAACTGCAATGGACTCCAGCATATAAAATTGCCGAATTAACAGCCCTCATGGACAGACAACACATCCATATTGCAGCAGTACAGGAAACCAAATTCAACTCTAATGATTCATTCAGGTCATTTGGGAACTAAAACGTCATCAGACACGACCGTGAAAGAAACGCAGGAGGAGGTTTGGCTTTCCTCATCCACAACAATTTGCGATACAGCGTCGTTGATATCACTTCCTCCGATAACACCATGGAACAACAGGCGATAATCGTTAAATCAGGAAATATTGACTTTGAAATCTACTACATCTACATTCCACATGTCTCCAGCTGTCCCACCGGTTACAAAGTCAATATCAGCCCCCTATTAAACGGCCAATATCGCCTCCTACTTGGTGATTTCAACGCCCACCAGAATTTATGGAACTCCAACCTTCAAAACGACACCAGAGGTAACATCATCGCCGATCAACTGGATGATTCGGACTTCTGCCCTTTAAATGACGACAAACCCACCCGTATCACTGGATCCTGCACCAGTTCACCTGACATTTCGGCTAAATTGGCAAAAACCAGGGATCAACTCAGAAGTGCAGACCCAAGTGACCCACGGATTAACGACCTTAATGACATCATAGTCAAGCAGGTCAACGACCACAGGAGAGGCATATAGCACTCACATCTAAGAAAACTAAATTCCAACACTGGTGTGAGCAAACTTTAGAGCACTGTTAGAAACCTATCAAACCCCACTAAAACTCAAGGGAGGGTTTCTATCAAGTTAAGCAACTCTACCGTAAGCGACGAGAAGAAATGCGCAAATCTATTCAACAAACAATTCGTCGAGCACCCAACTAACTAGTGGCGTAGATAAGGGGGGGATCAAGGGGATCAATCCTCCCCCTTCCCTTCGGACACATATTTTTTTTGTTACTTTAGATACGTAAAACAAAACAGAAGTAAACTTTTAGCTGGAATTATTCAACGTGTGTAGTGTTTCATAAAAACGTGAAAGAATTTTCAGAACTGCAATAGAAAATTCAGCACTTCAAATTTTAATTATTTCAATTGTAAAATAGAATCGTATCTAGAAGTGCTGTTAGAAAAATTATATGTAACTACTGATTGAAAATTTGTTGCCGGAAAATCTTAATGTTCAGTTCAAAATTTTAAAAATAATGTGGAACACGGAGTGCTCTTCCACAGAAGCGCAATTTCCAATAAACAGTACATAAGATTATAAAGATTTTTTCCGGAGAGTGGAAAACTAATGCGAATAAAAAGAAAACGCTGCAAAACTGCTTCCAATTTTTGAGCATTTTTTAATTTTTATCAACATTCTTTTTTCTTTTTTATAAGTTAAAATTTGTTGAAAGGTTTTATCGTATAGCAGGGCAAAGAAACTCTTGACTTTCTCTAGTTGTTCACAATTCTACTGAGCTTAATACGAAGAACTCTCAAAGCTATAAGCTATACACAGGATTTTTTTTTAACTAAATCTTTTATAAAAAATATTGTAGAAATTTCCGAAATTGAAAGATATAGTCTTACGCAGACAGTAATTCGAATACAAATTAGCAAATAAATTGAGTTCCGCGTAAACGTTGGGTTCCGTGAAGATCGCTCAAGGGTTTCGCGAAGATATTCAAAAATATGAAAAATGTAGAAAGAGTTTTTGATAAAAAAAAATAAACAAACCATAGGAAAAAAAGCTTGGTTTACTTCACTGTACCAGAAATCAACACTTTAAAATATTTGACCAGCATCAGACACTCGACCGATTTTTTTTACAACTTGCTACTTTATGAAATGGAAAAGGAAGTAGAAAATAAAGTATGTCCGCAGTGTTTGTTTGAGGTTTTCGGGATTTAAATTAGGGCGCAAATAAATTAGAGGATTCAATTTGTGAATCGAAACGTTTCTATGATTTTTTAACGAGTGTTTAACGGTCCAAGTTCTTCTCACATTTTTGGTATCCTTTTCAAACAATTGGCTGATTGTATCGAAATTTATAGAAGATAGCTGCTACGGTGTCCTACAAGTTTGAAAAATTTAGAAATATCTACCCACGAATTTCTGAGTTATCGGAGAATTTCGATTTAAAACACAAAAGCTGTACTTTATGCACATATTCTGGGCATTCCCAACGAGCTCTCGTCTTCACAATTTCCCTTTTCTGGAATTTTAATTATATCATTTATATCCCTGTTTTGAGATGTTGTGGGCTGAAAAGCGGTGATGATAGATGTTCCGTGACTCCAAAAAGTTTGAGACCCATTGATCTAACCCAATATAAAGCTCTAATAACAATAGCAAAAATTTGAAAGAAAATTGGAATACATACTGTGGATTCACTCACCGTAGTAAGAAAGCCAAATTACCGATGCAGTGTCAGACTTTTGCGGAGAGTTCAATATTTTCAGGACGCTATTTTTCGTATGCAGATTTCTGCATATATGTATACACTGCGCGACAAATGCTTAGGTTCATGGATATTTTGTTTTAAAATTATATAATTTCTATGTACTCTGATCGGAAATAATTTTTAAATAATGCTCTCTCAATTAACGGTTATTTTAGTAAATATTGCAATTCTACCAAGCAACTCGTATAGCTAACGGAATTTTTTAAAATGAAAATCATAATTTCCACTGCGACAATTGTATAGGTTCACTTACTTTAAAGAGTTATCTCGTCGTGGTGAGAAGAGTTTGGGGAAACATTTTTTTCACGTTGTACTCTGTGAGTCATATAGTGGATAATGTCAAAAGGAAAGCTTTTTTCTACCAAGGAAAAGGCAACAATTTCCATACTAAAGCAAAAAGGATATTCAAATCGACAAATCGCAAAACGGATTCAGCGGAGCTCGAACGTTGTTAATAATTGTATACGAGATAGTGAAAATAATGGCCGACGATACGCAGGAGGCAGAAAAAAGTGATTTCCGGTGCATCAAGGCGACTTCTCTTAGATTATTGCAACATGATCTTGCCCCAGTTCATACAGCGAGGGTGGTTAAATCGTCTATTGAGGAGGAAAATGTGACTTTGTTAGACTGGCTGCCCATCTGCCCTTACATTAAACATTTGGGGGTGGCTTGTTTGGGAGGTTTACAGTAGTGGTAAACAGTACGACTCTAAAGAAGAGGTAATTCATGGAATTAAGAGAGCTTGGTCTAAAATACCGATAACCGTGCTGCAATCATTATACGATTCCCTGCCTCTAAGGCTTTATGAAATTATAAATAAAAATGGCAGAAATACACACTATTAAATTAAAAAAAATGCTCTTGTTTTTTCGTATTTATCCTCTTTCATACATTTCTGAAATATTATATTCAGCGAAAACATCATGTAAAACGGTAAAATCGTCCCTGAATCTAAGCAATTGTCGCACTGGAAATTGACTCTTTGAATGAAATAAATTACTGTAATTTAAGGAAAATGTCCTTTGGGGATTCAGTCCATTCATTTTGTTTGTGATATTTAATAGTTCCGAAAATAACATTTCTTGAACCGGTAAGCTTTTATTTTACCGTTTCATGGAAGGAAATATGAGTGAACCTAAGCATTTGTCGCGCAGTGTATATTACAGATCGAATTAGTTATTCTAAAATTCGAAATTTGATAACCGTAAAAGTACATATAAGCAATCTTGCAAAATGATCCCCTCCCTCTCTGAAAAGCTATCTACGCCACTGCAACTAACGATAAACTGAAGCGCAAAATCACACGAGACATCCGAAACACTAAGGTAGATGAACATCTCCACATCACCACCATAGAAGTTGCCATGGCGAGAATTCAAAAGCATTTGGTCCAGACGGTATAGCAATGATCATGCTCAAAGACCTCGACACACCGGCCCTGAGGCCGGTATATATAGTATATCACTGCCACGATGAACCTTTCGTTACGAACATTCCTTGTTGTATGTACCAGAAATTTGGAAGAGAGGCCGCATTATACCGCTACCCAAAACTGGTAAACAACACTCCTTAGGAGAATCCTACCGATCAATCACGCTTTTATCCCCTGCGGCCAAAAAAATTGGAATCGCTGATTTACAAGACTCTTGCCACGCATATACAACTCCCTAACCACCAACACGGCTTCAGAAAAATGCACAACATCACCGCACTGGACCGAATCATAGAAGAAAAGGGGAAATCTAAACTAAGAAGGAGAAAACAAGGAGTACCACAAGGCGGGGTACTTTCACCCACCTTGTTCAACCTATACATGTCAGGGCATCCCACCCCACCTGAAGGAATCCACATTGTATCCTATGCTGACGACTGCACCATCATGACATCTGGCAACGATATTCCCGACATGTGCGATCTCATTAATGGTTACTTGGAAGAGCTTAACCTTTTCTTCAACAACAAGAACCTAACGCTATCAGCGCCTAAATCCTCGGTTACTCTCTTTACCACATACAACAAAGAATACAACCTACGGCTAATCGTAAGAGTAAATGCCTCCAAAGTCCCTACTATCCGTCACCCCTAAATTCTTGGCGTCACAATCGATAACCACGGCCTATTCAACAGCCATGCCGACAACATTTGTGACAAAATTAAGGGCAGAAACAAGATCCTGAAGTCCCTTGCTAGCAGCAAATGGGGAACACATAAGGAGACTTTACTCACCATACCTACAAAGCCGTCGGTCGTTCTGTGGTAAATTACGCAGCACCGATATGGACGAATAACTTATGCAAAACCAATTGGAAACGGACTCAAACATGCCAAAATGCAGCCATGCGTACTATTACTGGATGCGTACGCATGTCATCTCGAGACCACCTGCACCAAAAAACTAAGCTGCTAGACCTCAAGGCACACAACGATCTCCTGGCTAAGCAATATCTTGCTATCGAAGCCAACACCCAAATCATGACCTTATGGACAAAACCCCCCACCACGTCATGTAAGACGTTCGTTAAGGGACATGGAAAGGGAAGTCCAAAGGTTTAAACGAGTTCCTCTCGATAACTCCTGCACTTACAAGGTTTTGCAATAGAAATATGATTTACAAAATCAGAGCTTACAGATATGTACTTAAATCTCTCCACTATAATTTTTCGAGCTAATCGTAGACACGATTTAATGGTTTTACTCTTACTTTTATTATTATTTAGTTTTTCCCTTTAAATAAACTCGCTATAGTGTTCTTTGGAAGTCAGAGCGATTAGGTCGGGCTTAGGAGGTGTAAGATAGACCCGCACTATTCTCCTAGGACTAAATTAATCTCTACCCTATGCTATGCTAATTTCGGAGACCATCGAGAAAACAAGAAGCAATAATAAACGAATTATTAATATTGGCCGCACACTTGTGTTGGACACTTTCTCAAATATATAATTCTTCTGGTTTCAATTTAATGGTGAATGGACACAAGTATAGCGAATAGTTTCTTACTATTTTGTCAACTTGGCGTAGTTAGTAACAAAACAAAAAGAATTATGCTGGGATAAATAAATACTTCACTATCATTACTAGGTGTTTTTTTTTTGGTTATCCCGTGTAGGTTTGGATAACGAAACTTCATATAAAAAAAATGACAGGTGGATCAGCTGGCATTTTTTTTAATGGAGTTTCGTTACCCAAACCTACACGGGATAGCCAAAAAACACACCTATTATTATTATATAGTTGCAAGGCCTCTCCACCGAATTCAAATACAACTCTGGTAACTTTTTAGAAAAAAAACATAAAAATATTCGCGTCATTTTTTACCTTTTTGCCGACTAGCGCCCAATTTTGCAGATTTCGCAAAGGGGGTACGCACTGAAAATGTTTGGAAGACATACTAACAAATTTACAAACTTTTTATCATTAAAAACGCTCAAGCAATTATAATACTCTGAACGCTCTAAATATGAAAAATCTTGAAGGGCCACATCTCGAGGTTGCCTGATATTTAAATACTAAATAACCCTGCATTGTTTTTTAGAAACACAAACACACAAATTATTAGAATTATGGCAGCTGTGAAAATCTCCGAATCCCGACAAATCCAGTTTGATTCCATTAGAAATAACAAAAAGAGTATAGTCAAAACTACACAAATAGACTATGCAGGACCTAAATGGGAATATTGGTTTCTTGTGGTAGTTGACTCGAAATCCAAATGGACTGCAGTTTTGAAAACAAAACATTCGACTGATGAGTTCACATGAACAAAGATAAAAGCTTTGCTACACTGAAAAAAAGCATCATAATATTAATGAACTAGGAGTATAGACTTTTTTTCATTACCATGATGAATTAGTTCATAGTAAATAAACCTTCACTTCCTTAAAATAATACAGAGTTCATCTATTTAATGAAACACCGGTCGTATATAGTAAAACGAAATCAAAATTTCAACTTAATGTAAAGCGATCATGAACACAATGAACTTCCAGTAGAATCTTATGCATTGTACATTCGGGCTATGAACCCATACATTAGCCGCGATAGTAAGTAAATAAAACAAAATTTTATGTTATTGTTAATTAATTAGATGACATCGTTCATAGTAGTACATATTGTTGTCACTATCGTTTTAAGTGTATTTTATAAACCTTCGTAACATATAGTCTGGTTGGTGTAGGTAGGCAGGACGTATGTTTTCAAATCATAGGGTCCCGGGATCGATTCCCACTGTAGGTAGGTAGGTGATTTTTGATGACTTTTCACAGCAGAGGTAAAATAGATGTCGTCAACACTTATGAAGCTGGATGCCGGCCTGCGGCAGTTTTTTTTTTTTTAATTGATGAACTCAGTAGTAATTATATCAATGAACAAGTTGGTAATTTTATGAATTAGTTCATCGTTTTAAAGAAATTTTTGTTCGTTGTTTTGATAAAATCAGATTCATTAGACTGATGAAAGCCGTCTTCGGTGGGATATCGGTGTAAATATTAATTACTTTAATGAACAATTTCATTGCTTCAGGGCACCTTTTTCTTTCAGTGAAGTTTGTTATCTGTGACAGGATTGTTTCCGAAAATGCAAGCATGTTTTTTTTTCAAAATCAATACAAATTTTTTTTAGAGCAAATAGCGTAATTCACAAATCTACCCCAACTTACAATCCAAAAACAAATGGTCAAGTAGAGAATGGCGTAATTCACAAAACTACCCCAACTTACAATCCAAAAACAAATAATGGTCAAGTAGAGAACAGTGTTGGTACAGTAACGAAACTGAAGGTCTTTTTCTGACGACGAAATTTTTGGAACGAAACTTACAACGGTTTCTGCCCCATATCAACAACAACAACCCAATTGAATGTGACACAATTGGCTGACGTGATACATATATCCTTATAGATAATGATGCTGACCCGAATTTAGGAAACTATACATAAATAGTAACCTCAAATTTTAACTCGTTGAATACTACTTATACTATAGCTGCAAGGATACAACTTTCTAAAAGTAAATTTTACTAACAATGAACAGAACATCATAATAACACTTAAATGTTAAGACCATTTCTTTGGTGTAATGCCCATGAGTTAGCAGTTCACTATATTAGCTATGAGATGACTATTATAAACCTTTTCTAACACACATGTGTTCATGCTTTGTTATTTTTTAAGAGGCCAAATCCTATTCGTGCTGGAAAATTCGAAAGTCATTGCCACCTTTTAAATTGAATACCTACATACACATAAATCACATATTCTCGGTATTATAAACACTACTCGTACACAAAATGTACGTATGTAAAAATCCCCAAATTTTAAAAATGTCCGAAATATTGCGGTGGTATTTATAAAAATTAGAGGCCTTTCCGACTGGAGCAGAAGCAGAAAAAAATGACATTTCCTTCTTGGCAGATTGTATACTATGTATATCCTTTCTTCAAAATCGCAAGAATTGGTCAGATTTGGGACCTGTACATAATTCCCAAAACCACTTTGGTCCCAAGTACAGGATATGAAAACTTAACTGGTATACAAATTCAAAAGAAATTTTTCCGTGTAGGATAACCCGGGACAAGATTTCTATTGAAATTTAAGTTATCCTGCTAAAGAAACAAAACTACTAACTTTATCAGAAAAGTAAGAAAACAAAAAAAAAACTGCCAACTATTGTTTACGGTTAACGTATTAAATTCCGTTGAATTGATTTTCATATAGAACAACATCAACTCTGCACTACAATTTTTATAGGGCTTCGGTCTTACCTTAATTCCGCTAAACATGTTAATGCCCTTTCCAGCCTTTTTACAAAGTTCACAATGATATAGGTAGATTGCGAAATTGTCGAAGTATTGCTGCAACTTCAACTTTATGACAGCCGCCAGATACTAAACTAGTAAGAGTATGTATATCGTTCATTGACAATTGCACCGTAAACACATGGATAATACAAAACGAGACAATATACGAGAAAAGCATATTTCAAAAGAATAAGCTCAAAATACTCGCGAATAGGTAGTATGTACCTACATACACTGTAAAAACATGGTTGAATTTTATATCGAAAATTCGTTGAATTTTACAGCTTTTTTCTCGCAAAATTACAGCAAACGTTTATTTTTCAACCAAATTTCTCGTAACCCCACAAAATAGTGTAATATTACACAGATTTTTTAATATTTCTCTATTTTGGTTTAATTTTACATCACATTTGGTGTGAAGATGTGCCATTACTTTATTTTTGTGTAATTTTCATGTAATATTGCGATTTTGGTGTGAAAATTACACCTACATTTGTGTAAAACTGAGTGTGCTACAATACTTTTGTGAATTATTGCATTTTCCTGTATCTGTCAAGTGGCTCGTTCTGTGTGCAGTTAGTCTGTTCCGTCCGAAGTGCGTTCGTGTGAGCATCATATTATTGTTGTTGTTGCGTTTTTTGATGTTGAGCCGAAGGGCGTGTGCCAGCTCTTGGCCGTTGGAATAACGACTAGCTCCAGGACGATAAAAATCGAAGCACCGGCTGCCGTAAATATTATTAATTAATTACATAAACCCAGATGTAAATTTACATTTTCGCCGGTGTAAATTTACATTTGTTCCAGTGCAAATTTGCTTATTTCTGATTTAAATTTACAACATTCTAAGAGTAAGTTTACTTATTTATGTAAGTAATTTTGTAGTAAATATTTACACCGTAAAGTGTAAAATTACTCTCGCTCATATCATGGTGTAAATTTACTACTATAATAGAAGGAAAAAAAGTTTCCTCCTATTATTGGAGTAAATTTTTTTAGAGTGTACGTATTTGTCTTATTCTCGAATCCGTAGGTACTTTACTACGTGTATGGGGATTTATGTGTATATGCATGAATAACATTTTTACGATTCTTTCTCCATGATTATGATTTGTGGCTTGTCATAATGCCTTTCTTTCATTTTCCATATCTTCCCTGGCGCTACGCCATACTTATACCTTATACTCTCATACAATTCCAAACTATACTACATAATTCGTGTAATCCTCTCGTGGACATACTCAGCATTTTATCTAGACTAAATAGTGAATAAGAAAACCGGCAAATTGTCAAGAATATAGCATTTTGCATAAAATAGTGTTCCAAAAATAAGTGCATCAGCAACACTTTGAAAATCAAAATTTTTAGAAAATGTTCACGCAGATCAACCATCAACCATAAACTTGACAATGAGTTTATGCAGCATTCGAAAGCTGTCTGACTAGACTCTTTCACTCTTGTCATTTTGAGTAATGCATTTTCAGATAAAACATATTTTCCATTGCGCCTGCCTACAAAGACCAAGTTGTTCTCGAAAAGGGAAGATATATTGAAGGACAACGCAAGAGAATTGTTTTTTCATAAACCCGTTTTTTGGGAATAACTTGGAAAGGCTCTAGCTTAAATACATACAGTGCGTACTTATGATAGTCCAGAGCCATAAAATCTCGAATTTCCACTATTCCGAATTAACTGAAAAATGACACACTCTGTAGTCCGAATTTTGAGAGATTCTCTAATCTCGATATACATAATTTGTGTGTCCATTGGCATAGACCAATACATAAATGCGATTAATCTAGTTCTAGTCTCTCTCTCTCTGGTTCCTGTTAACCCCTTGTTGGGCATAGGGCATCAACTACGCCTACTTTCCACCTCGTTCTGTTCTGTGCCATCGCCTTTAGGTTTGTTTGTTTAATGAAGCAGCCTCGCCGATCTTCCCCACGTGTTTCTTGGTCGTCCAACACGGCGTCTAGCATTGGCTCCTTGAAGGTTCCAATCTAGGGTCTGCTTTGCAATATTTGTTGGCCCTCTTCGGAAAGTATCCATATCCACATTCGCCTTTTGACAGAAGTGCCTATCCAATGCAGGCCTGTGGTACTCAGGAGATCATCATTGGAAAAACTCTCCGGCCAGCGGATTTGTATAGGATGCAATTGATCTAATTCTAGAAGATTATAGACATAAGTAGGTACTTGTAGCTGATCCGTTTCGGCAAGGGTATCCGCGTTTTACACTGCTTTTATTTCAGGATTCCTATAATACTCTTACAGTGAAACTCCCATTTAATTATAATATCAAAGGAGTTCGGGCCACATGACACCATTGGCAGAAACCCGTTACAAAATTTTTCTTAGAATTTTTTTTTCATTAATCTGCGCTTGTGTACAACGCTTATTGGCTTGACGAAGGTCCTATTTGCTGCTATGTTATTTTCTTGATCAGATTTCATTTTAAATCTACCAGCCTTGTAAATAAAATGTGTTTTAGAAACTTATTTCGTCTTCCTTCGTTTAGGCGACTTTTCTTTTTTTTTATACAATAAAGGTTTTTCGTAATTTTCATAAGATTGGTTTCATCCTGCTATTGCAAGAAATTAGTTTCCGCCAAACAAGCGCGGGAGCGGTACGCGTTACACACAACACACACCACCCGAATTGGCAAAATCAGCGTGGTCTACCACGGCGAAAATTATTTTATAGATTCTGACGACTTATGTGAAGTTAGCCAACACATTCTCAAATGACGCTCATAACAGTTTGTTCGCCGGCGGCTATACGGTTGTTCGTGAATGTTCGTTAATTATTTTCGTTTGTTCTTCCTTAATTATTTAATAATAGCAACTTTAAATATTCTAAGTGTGAACTTAGCCCGCCATCTATAAATATGGTTGGATTGGTATAAATTTGGTATCAATCGAAAGCCAGACGTTTGTTCGTTGTTTTGTGCGTTTGTTCGTCCTGGAAACGCGAGGATTCAGGAATAATTAAGGAAAAACAGAAGACGAGACACAAACCATACATATAAAAATCACTGAGTACCGTCTAGTGGAGAGTAGTGTAACCAGAATTCGCTTTATTTTACGCAATGGTTTGTGTTTCGTCTTCTGTATTTCCTTAATTAATCCTGAATCCTTCCGTTTCCAGGTCGAACAAACGCACAAAACAACGAACAAATGTCTGGCTTTCGATTGATACCAAATTTATATTTATGCGACCATATTTACAAATGGCGGGCTAAGTTCACACTCCTTATTTTAAAGTTGCTATTATTAAACAATTAAAGACGAACAAACGAAAATAATTGACGACCATTCACGAACAAACGTAGCCGCCGGCGAACAATAAAGGTTACGAGCGAAATTTGAGAATGTGTGCGGGCTAAATTCACATAAGCATTCTGACGCGTACCGCACTGTGTAGGTTTGGTGGAAGCTATTAACTAATTCAATCACATTTGAATATGCATATCCTTGAGACAAGATGCGAGTATTTTGGCGGGATTGTATTTATATCAATCCTTTTTGCGGCTGACGACTTTTTCTTTGGTGAAAACCATTTACAACAGAGTTGTTTTTGTGAGATATCATATTTTTTGCAGTTTTTAATTTACAAAATAGACAACATATCAATAAGTGATATTGAATGCGTTCAATTTATTGAAGTTAAGACGATATTCACTGCTCTTTTATCACGAATTTGTTTGAGAATAATAACCCTCTTAGACCTTAGATCCCTTGGTAACCTTAGTCGCCTTGGTAACTCTTGTGACCATAGTACACTTGATAACTTTGGTGATCTTGGAAGCCCTTAGTAACCTTCGTAGCCGTAATATCTTTATACACAACATTATACTTAATAGGTGTGTTTTTTTGGTTATCCCGTGCAGGTTTGGGTAACGAATCTCCATATAAAAAAATGACAGCTGACGCACCTGTCATTTTTTTTATATGAAGTTTCGTTACCCAAACCTGCACGGGATAACCAAAAAAACACACCTATTGATAACCCCAACTTTAACCTTAACCTTGGTCTAAACCTTAAACTCAACCTTAACGCAAGCCTTATCCTTAAATTTAACCATAATAATAACACTAACTGTCGAGCTCTGTGGCCGTGATCGTTCGGTCGCCACTCTGTGAAATAGACACTCATAGAGAAACGAGTTTCCAAACTCGGCACGACTCGTCGCAAGTTTATTATTCAGAAGAAGATGATAAGAAATATTCTTATCGTAGAATAATAACAATGCGACTAGGAAGTGGTATGGCTGACAACCGTATCACACTTCGAATTCAGTTGTCTTTGTAACGTTGATGACTACACACGATAGTCATCAACGCACCATGCTCCACTAGGAGTTACGGTAATCGAGAGAGAGAGCGACCTAAAAATAACTTTAACCCTATCTGTTACCCTATTATGATATAAATTACATTCATACTTCCTATGTTTCAAATTGGGCCTACCAAACGGTTAAGACACGATCCCCGTTACTGCAGACGCAAGAATGTCCTTACATCCAGGTTCCACCACCACAGCAGGATCAAACCGAGTGGTACTAACAAGAAAGAACGCAATGTATGCACCGCACTATACGTATGCTCATGCAATATTATATTAATATCTAATGCAGGGGTGTCAAACTCAAAACCTGGCGCGGGCCAAATGAGACTCTCCTCAGGTTTAAGTGGGCCACAGGAGAAAAATTTCAAAAACTTTTATGTAATCGTTTTACGAAAGTTGATTACAGAATATTACTTTTAAAATATAGCAGAGAGTCTGGATCACTATAGCGGCTTCGGGATTATCCGTGAGAACTTCGTCCTTTCGAAAATGTACTACAAGAACATTAAAAATTAAGACAAGAACGGAAACGTGAAAATATGATTGATCTTCAAGTGACCACAATTACATGATTTGTGCCAAATTTTGGACAGACAGATGATAAAAAATGTTTAACACCAGTCATCTGAGGTCGCCCAAAATAATATTGGGAGGCAAAATAGTCAGAATAAATTAATTTCAGCATAAAGGTGGCTAAAAGAGACAAAAAGTTACTTATGTGAATTTGGCCCTCCCACATTCTCAAATTACGCTTGTAACCGTTTGTTCGGCGGCGGCTACGTTTGTTCGTCAATTAAAATCGTTTGTTCGTGTCCAATTATTATTTAATAATAGCAGTTTTGAAATTCTGAGTATTAACTACGCCCGCCATCGTTAAATTTGGTCGGATAAATATAAATTTGGTATCATAGTCCAGTACAATTGGTTCAAAATAGCCCCAAACCTAAACATCCAAAAAGAAAAGACATTTTTGATGCCAAATTGTTGAATACACTGCCTAATATACGCAGTAAAAAGTTACACTAATTTGCGCCATGGGTTAAGGGGGGAGGGGGTGGCAAAGGGGTGAAAATTAAGTTTCTTACAAATATCTGGAAAACTATGAGTCTGACCTTAAAATGTCCTGAGGACGAAACAAACAACATAAAATTACCTTTGCAATGATATATAACAGTCTAGAGATTTTCTCAGAAAATTATACTCTAGACCCAAAAGTATTATAGTGAATTTACATTTTTTTAGTTTTACATTTTGCATTGTAACTCTTGTTAAAATATATTTAGGATCATAGGATCTTGTCCATATATTGTTAATAAAACTTGTTTGATTTGTACCAAAAATTGAAGTGCTCCGCCCATTGACGCCCCCCTCACTCCTCCTAGCATTTTTCAAAAAGGCATGCCTGTAGCTCCATTTCAAATTAAGCTGGGCAGATCAAATTTGGTGGGGTGCCTAGTCTAAGCCCCATGATGCTCCTTACTAAAAATTATTAGCATCCGATCAAAACTAAGGGTACCCCCCATACAAAGTGACCCAAATTTCTAACAAATTTTACATTTTTTCACTTCTAAATTCTACCTAAAATAGAAAAAAAAATTTATCTCTTAGAACGTCCTTATAACAGTTAATTGTAGTCTTCTGAATGTATATCCGAAAGTTTGTAAAAGAGCGTGCCTTAGAAGTACGAAAAATCGAGTTTGAAGGTTGCTAGTACACGTTACTCGAAATATTCGCAAATAGTCTTAGAACTGGTATCACTGACCTTCAAACCCACTTTTTTGATACTTGTAGCGTACGCCTTGGTACAACCTTTTGAATATACATTCACAAGACTACAATTAACTGTTATAATGACGTTCTAAGAGATAAATTTTTTTCTTGTATTTTACATAGAATTTAGAAGTGAAAAAACGTGAAATTTCTTAGAATTTTCGTTCACTTTGTATGGGGGTACCCTTAGTTTTGATCCGATGGTATTAATTTTTGGTGGGGAGGATAATGGAGCTTAGAATAGGCATCCCACCAAATTTGATCAGCCTGGGTCAATTTACAAAGAAGCTACAGGCATGCCTTTTTGAAAAATGTTAGGAGGAGTGAGGGGGGCGTTAATGATCGGAGCACTCCAATTTTTGGTACAAATCAAATACATTTTGTTATCAATATATGTACAAGATCTTATGACGGTAGGTATATTCTATCAAGAGTTACAGTGCGAAATGTAAAACTAAAAAAATGTAAATTCACTATAATACTTTTGGGTCTAAGGTATAATTTTCTGAGAAAATCTCTAGACTGTTATATATCATTACAAAGGTAATTTTATGTAGTTTGTTTCGTCCTTAGGACATTTTAAGGTCAGACTCATAGTTTTCCAGATATTTTCAAGAAACTGAATTTTCACCGCTTTGCTACCCCCTCCCCCCTTAACCCATGGCGCAAATTATTGTAACTTTTTACTGCGTATATTAGGCAGTGTATTCAACAATTTGGCATCAAAAATTCCTTTTTCTTTTGGATGTTTGGGTTTTGAGCTATCTGTACTAGACTATCAATCGAAAGCCAGGCGTTTGTTCGTTGTGTGTTTCCTGGAAACGCAAGGATTCAGGAGTAATTAAGGAAAAACAGAAGACGAGACACAAACCATTGCATGTTTTTTATATTCAAAGCAGTTGAATTGGAATATTCAAACCAGTTGAATTAGAATATTCAAACCAGCTGAGTTGGAATATAAAAAACACGCAATGGTTTCCGTTTTTTCCTTCTGAATCCTTGAGATTCCAGGGCGAACAGACGCCCAAAACAACGAACAAACGCCTGGCTTTCGATTGATACCAAATTTATATTTATCCGACCATATTTAACGATGGCGTGCTAAGTTCACACACCTTATTTTAAAGTTGCTATTATTAAAAAATGAGATACAAACAAACGAAAATAATTGACGAAAAATCACGAACAAACGGTTACGAGCGTAATTTGAGAATGTGGGAGGGCTATCTTCACATAAGCCAAAAAGTTGTTTGTGATATGGTTTTAAACAAACTCACGCACCAATACAGCTTGATAAGTATAGGTCTAAAAATCAGGCACTTGGGCTCTAATTATTATGTTGGAATTTCACAGGTGATTTAGTCACCAATTCCAATATTTCCGTAGTTTTTAAAGCTTTGCCATTTTTCCAAATAAATCTCAATTTATGTTCGGTAAAGCCAACCAATTTTTTATTAACTGCATTTCGGGACAGAACAGTTTCATGAAGAGACTTAGTATTGTCCTGTGCAAAAAAGATGAGCTGTCTTATAAAATCAAATAACCAGCCTCAAATTGTTGGCAGTATTTGGAGAAAAAATCCTAAAATAATATTGCCACTGACGAGTTTTACCAACTTTGTAGACTTGAGTTCAACTTCTGAATTTGTTCACCTTACCAATTTCACAATTTTTGTGCTGATACAGATTGTGCTGCTTCGACATGGCCACGGGCGGCACAGAACTGCGAAGAAGGCCGCATGTGGCCCGCGGGCCGCGAGTTTGACACGTCTGATCTAATGTGCTCGTATAAAAACGAACCGAAACAGGAACTTTTACCTCTTGCCCCTACTTTTCCAGACGCTCTACACTTGAAAACTTTGGAACACATATACAAGGGATTGTTCTAAACAATTCTACCAAATCACAATACTATACGATTCTATTCCAAGCATTTTTCGGGCCCATTTCCGACTTTTTAAAAATATATCCTTTGAAACATATAAAAAGACCAGCCAGAAACTCTATCCAGTTTCACATTTTTTGCTGTATCTTCTACTGCACGGATCGAAGCAAATGATAGCCTATGCACACCCTTGCGATATACTCTATCTATGGGAAAAGACAGCGGATCCCGAGATGCTCTCTACAAGGAGGAAGCCCTGTCAATGAACAACAAGAACAACAATAACAACGAGAACAAAATTTAAAAAAAATGCGATTTTCAAACTCTTGTAACTCCGGTATTCTTCTTCGTATCTTCATGAAATTTGCTACACTTCGTAAGACCTACCAAATTTGAACAGTCAGGGCCAACCAGAGTCCGAGCTACAGAGGTCCGAAAACCCGTACTTGTTCCGTCGTGCAAACATAGTCTTGATCGCTTCTCAATTTGCATTTGTTCAAATTTTTTCGTCTTTCTTTATAGAAAGCGCTATACTCGTATAATTCATAAAATCATGGCGAAAGGTCCGTTTCGCCAGTAGGTTGCGTTTTTAAAACATAATTTTACGGAAGCAGTTTTTGGTTTTAAGACCTAAATGGGTCCTTTTAGCGGAAATCCAGGGACAATAAGTTTTTGTGTGTATTGTAGGAGATTGCCAGTGAAATTTTCGTCAGAGTGCGGAGATATGTCCAGTGAATTTAAATTTGACTTTAATTTGTAATTTACATCCTTAGTGGCACCAGCAATAATCACTGTATTCATTGATGCGTGTATTTCAGTGTAAACACTACTATCTCTAAGTTGTTGTTGCCTCTAATCGTTCCCCTTTCTTTATATCATCGGGCCCTTAACCCAGATAGCCCTGTGATCCTTCTGGAAGGATTTAGAACATCGTTACGATTTAAATTAATTTAAATAGTTCATCATTTCCAAAAGTGCGTATGACAAAGAAAAGACATTCCCCTACACCGAAAAAATTATTTGCTAAAAACAAGAAAAAAAATACAATAAAAAACAGCCAAGGAAAATTTTTTTCCTGATTTAAGAAGTATTTTCTTGTTCCAAGAAAAGTTTTTTCTGATTTAAGGGGTATTTTCTTGTTCCAAGAAAAGTCTTTGCTTAAAACTAATAAATAACCATTATTCGTTTTCGGGTACGCGATAGTCAATTCAAACAATCAAATCGAACACTGCCGCAACTTTTTTTAGGGTACGGATACGGTATAACAAGGTTGTACGGTATAAGAAGGTTGTACTGTCAACATGGGTTGTGAGCTCGAAAAACACCATAAACTGTATTCGCTCACGGTGAGACTCGAAACCACGACCCTGTGCATCGAAGATGTGTGCATTAGCCACTACACCAACCAGACTACAAGACTACTACGACTACAGATTATTACTGCACAACGTAAATAATGGGCATTCGAATCCTTTCCATTTGTTATTCACCTCCTAAAGTAAAAACTCTCAACATTTATGAGCTATCGCTCCACTACAAATCAATTGCTGTTCAAAAACTCTAAATGCATTCCTGGATTTAGCAAATACATCCTATGAAATCCCCTATCGACGAATAGGAAAATTATTAAGAGCTTCTCGCAATATTACCATGTCATTTTAATTGGATTAAATGAAAGATTACCGTGTCGTCGTCATCGTCGCGGATAAACCCGCCTTCTAATGGAAAAGAAAACATTTCGACAACTGAAATTTTAATTTCAGCAAACATACGCGAAAAGTGGAACGCCTAAAGCATCCTCGAATACAACATTCGTCAGTCTCCATATAGTACCATTCAGATAACGACAATTGCACCAGATCCTTTTTGATCCATTTTTGCATTAATGAACTATACTTTTCGGGAGCGCAAAAAAAGCGCGTAACAATCCGCGATGCAAAACAGCGTTAAATATGGACAACATCCATGTATCAGGAAATGTACTAGTGTGGTGCAAAAGGCGCAGCAGCGGTAAAATTTGCGCTCGCTCGCTGCTCCTCGACACATGACGGGCAAATGCAAGTGTTCACCACCATCATTATTACACTTCACGATTCATTTTTTATGCCTCCCTTTTTCCTTTTTTTTCTCTCCTGTTTCTTTTTTTCCTCGAGTCGATTCGTCTCGTCTTTTTTCGTTGTTTCTGTTTTTTGTTGTTGTTGTTTTTGCAATTGTTTTTGTTGTTCTTATTTACGTAAAGTGGTGGTACTTTTGCATCTTACACGACTCGAAATATTTCTTCAGCGCAGCAATAGGTTGGTTGGTCCATCCCAATCCCATCTTCTAGCGCTGCTAAGTATTCAGGTCGTTTTCGCGCGAGAAATTGCATTTATTTATAGAAAATGTCGCTCGAATCACGAATGCACATATAAATGAAACTTTAATTTCAAATTCAATTCATCACCCAAGTCCTATACGTTGGGTCGGCGCATTACATGGGCTCTATTGCACATTGCACTGATTGAATAGCGCTCGTATGTACATGCTATCATTAATTTTATAAATTCGGCCTGGGGTAATTAAAAATAGTCGCCGACTCGTTCGGCATGCGTTTTATCGCAAAATCAGAAAATCAGATTCACTACACTCGACCAATTTCCGCAACATTACATTGGCTCCGCGCCGAGCGAGCGATTCACGAAAAAGGGGTTGAGATTGAAACAAGATAGAATGAAGTGAATTCCAGCATCTTACCTGTATCCTTGGCGTATTTCCCTGCTTGTCCTAATCTCGTGTATATGAATAAATATTCCTGGCACTGAATCGCAACTTTATTTGTTAATCCTCTTCACGAAACCCGAGTTCACTAAGCACACACACTCCAGTTTTTCATTCGTTAGACGTACGAGTTTATACGCTTCTTTTTTTCTAAGCAACAGAAACGACAGAGATGAGAAGTCCTTCGGAGGATTCGGTGTATACCCGGTAAACGAGAGATGTGGAACAGTGCAGGATAATGGGCAGGTGAAAAATCGAATACTTGGTAGCCGTCGACCTCAAAAAAAATAAAAAACTTTTTTTTCCTTATTTGATGGGTCTGCGATGCTGCTGAAGCTATAGACGAGGACTATGTAAGATTGCCTTCTGCGGTGGAGCACTTAGTGTGTGAATGAGAGTACAAAGTACGACGAGTGTGTACTTGGGAATGATGGGGACTCTTCGGATTGATAAATCAAAGGGTCGTGCCTGTATCAGCACACACCTGACTGGTAACAACTTTCACAACAGACTAACTTTGCAACGTGCAGCAGAACAGAAACCCACTTCCTCCTCGGTATACCGAAAAACCGAGACCGAACAGATGCTTGTCCTTGTCACAAAATGGCGATCTTGCGCACAACCCAACCGACATGCGGCCGCTTCAATTAGTCGGCAAACTTGCGGTGTAAAGTGTTCTCAAAGAAGTAGGTATACATATAGCAGAGAAAAAAGCAAGAATTAAAGGAAAATAAAATCCCGGAAATGTTACTTGCAATTCCCTAACGTTTGAGCATTTTCTCGAGGAGTACGTACTAAGTTTTCCGAATTGATGCGCACACTTCATCAAATATTTCCCATGTGTAGTAACGGTTTTCGGGACACTGGATGGCAAAATGTTCAGGTGTTGGGCAATTTTTTAGGCTGACAGCGAGATTAAGTTCGCTAATCTCATAACGGCATTTGTATAGTGTTTTTGCATTGTTTTCGCCAAAATAGAAAGCGTCAATTGCGACGTCATATCTTTTTGGCGTCGAAATATGTCTTCTGACTAAATGACATGGCCTATGGCAGCCGATTGGTGGCATAGGAGCATGTCTTGCCGCCAATGGACATTTTTCGCTTTTGTTTATGGCATCACGTCAGTCGGTTTGCCGGGTAAACGATTTATCAATGCTCGCGGCCCGAATTATTTTAAGAAACATAATCAACGCTCTGTTCTCTGATTGGGGACTTAAAGTTCTATTACAAACGCATTGTCTTTTCTATGCATGCGTATATGCATATTTGCCGAGTAACTGTAAAGGAATCACACAAACACAATTGTGGCTGTATGTATTAGTGTTTTTTGTTTGCATGGTCAGTAAATTTTGCGTAACACACCGTTATTCTAGCTGACTAGTAAGTCAGATATTTTGAGTCCCAAAAGAAAGGTCAAACGGCCTAATAAAGGAAAACCTATTAATTGCCCTGTCGGATGCAGATGCCATGTCCCTTGTCGGGTGCCATCTCCTCTATATCGAATGCAAACTACCACTACGCATACCATATCAAACAAACGGTATTTGTCTTGGAAATTGAGGCAATATTATCCATTCGCTTTATTCAAAGTTCATTAATATACCAATTGAAATCGGTGGAGGATCTCTCCTAAAACTGGTCGGATTCGGAAACGATTGCCTTCGTCCCGGGTCCTTAATTAATTAATAGGTAGAACAAAATTGGGAATAAGCAACATGCAACAGGACAACGATGACCCTGCAAACGTCAAACGAACATGTTCCTTTGGAACATGAAATGTATACTTTCTGAATAAGCTGGGAATTCTACGATCGGTCAGATCCGGGAAATACAAGCTGCAATCCAGTATACAAAATGACTTAGAAGCGGTATTAACAACCGAAAATCGACACAATTGGAAAACCTACGATACGATGCACAAAGGAATTTGGAGAAGCATTTATCATGAAAAACACCTCAAACCGCAGGTCTTCGACTCCAAACATAAACGAGTGACTGTGTTATAAATGTTTGATTCGCATCAAGTCTTGCTTATCTAACCTTTGGCTCGTTAATGCACATTTCGCCTACTGAAATTAAAGAAGTCGTTCTGCAAACGTTTAGAAACTCTCTTCGACTCACTTCCATCAAACAATGTCAACCCATAAAGTAAGTAATTGGAATAGAGATGGAACTCCATATAACATTAAAGTCTACTGAAAAACATTTTACCTTTTAGTGTGTGCTGTAAGTAACGTGTACATACAGGAAGATATCTTCATTAGTCTCTCTTCAACTTTGCTCAAACTACTTGAACGACTTGTGGATACACATCTACGAATTACTATTCCGCCACATCTCCTTTCAGCGGCACAACATGCCTACTGGAAAGGAAGGTCAGTGGATACGGCTCTGCACTCTCTAGTCAAATACATTGAAAAGTCTATTCATCAGAAAGAATACATCAGAAGGAATAGGCTGTGTTCCTACACATTGAGGGCGCCTTCAATAACATTAAACCTAGGGCGATTACCGACGCGCTTCGGAGCCTTCATGTCGACGAGCCTATCTGCATACTGGTGAATGCGCTATTGACATCGAGGCGCATTATTACAACCATGGGCCCAACGTCTTCATATAGGTATGTTTCTATAGGCACCCCACAGGGTGGTATTTTATCTCCCTTACTGTGGAACATATAGCAATCAATCAATTGCTTCTGGTTCTTGAGAGGTCTGGATGTAAGGTCACTGCAAATGCTGACGATGTGGCTATCGCTGTTACAGGTAAGTTCCCGGAAGTCCTTTGTGGACTACTTGAACACGCCCTATCTTTTGTAACTAAATGGGCCAACATCAGTGGCGTGGGACTTAATCCGGCTAAAACAGAGCTTGTGCTCTTCACTAGAAGACATACCCTTCCTTCTTTTGACCCACCTACACTACGGAATAGTCCATTAATTTTTGCTGAAAAGGCCAAATTTCTTGGCATCTTGTTGGACCGGAAGCTTTGCTGGAGGCCTAACATTCAGGAACGAGTGAATAAAGCAACTATAGCACTCAATTTGTAGGATTTTTATTTTATAAACACTATTTTATATTTCAATAATAGTTTTTTATTAATAAATTAACGTTTTTACAAAATTCGCGTCTTATTCGTCTTTCGTCTTTTTTTTAACAATTTTATTATTTTTCTTCTGTCAAATCATAATTTTCATCTAGTAGGTAATCTAAACGTAGTAGTCGGTGCAATGCCTACTCTGCTGCCATAACCATTCCCACATATATATGTAGGAAAGCCGTAGGGAAAACCTGGGGCTTGCAGCCAAAAGCTTTACATTGGATCTACACTGCTGTTGTCCGTCCTATTCTATTATACGGTGTATGTGTATGGTGGACGGCACTCAGCAAGACAGCCTATAATAACTTGCTGGCGAAGGTACAAAGAATGGCTTCTCTTGTCATAACTGGAGCCTTTCGTACAACCCCCACAGCCGGACTGGATACGCTGCCGCTGGATTTGTTCGGTCAAAAGCTGGCTGCTAACACCGCTTTACGTCTGCGGGAAACTAATCAATGGCGAACGCTTGATTATGGGCATTCGCTTATACTAAGTAATTTTAACCTCCTTCACACGAAGGAGTGGGTATTGGCATCCACTCGGATGTTCTTGATGTTAACCTGTCATTTCGTCTGCCTAATTACTGCAGCGTCCTGCAAGCGGAGATTGCGGCGATTATGGAATCCTTAACATGGCTAGGTAATCATGTCGTCACTGCGAGGGATTTCACTATTTACACTGACAGCCAGGCTGCAATTCGGTCTCTCGAATCGGTCCTGACAACATCTAAAGCTGTCGAAACCTGCCACTCGGCTCTTACAGAGATGGGTCTTTTGTTCAATATTACCCTCTGTTGGATACCTAGTGGATTCGCGGGGAACTGTAATGCGGATCGTCTCGCCCGTAATGCGACCAATATGAATTTAAAGGACCATCATAGTAACCTAAAAACGCCGATTTCCTCCTGCAGAGTGGCAGTGGAAGCGGCTGTTTTGCTCAGGACTAGTGCCAGATGGACTCACGGCAGCCCTTGCGCGACAACTAGGTTGATTTGGCCACGGCTTGACTCGGCCCGATCAGCCATATTATTGTCACTGGACAGGAAACACATTGGTGGGGTGCTCGGTGTTATAACGGGGCACTGTCCTATTGGAGAGCACGCAAGAAGACTCCGCATTCCCCATAATGACTACTGCAGAAGTTGTGGTGACGAAGAAGAGGAAGAAAGCGTGCATCGCTTTCTCTGTCAGTGTCCGGCCCTGGCCGAAGTACGAAGATGTATTCTTGGTTCTAGGTTTTTCTATGATATGGACGATCTTCGGGATGTGAGCCCAATATTGCTCAATAAGTATTGTGATGTGTCTAGGATACGTCAACCCAAATTGGCACCAGATGGCGCTAGTATCACTAGCAAGACAACTTACTGGCCGAAGTTTCCAGAACAGCGAAAATGAGTATATAAGGGCGTCGACTAGAGTCAGTGAGTCAGTCTAGTTTTAGCATTGAATAAATAATGTCGAGTCAATTAGTGAAGTAATTGGTAGAAATTGTAAACCGAGTATATCCGTGTGGTTGTAATAAATAGTGTTACAGTAAAGCGAGTGTTATTCATTGTCGGGTACGCGAAAACCTATCGAACCCACTGGAACGCCTAGAATAGACGAGAAATATATAACAATTGGTGTCAGAAGTGGGATTTTCAAGTACGGTGAAGTGTGACTCGTGCGCGGAATATACGACGTGAAACTGCGAGTGCCGAGTGAATTTGTGAATATTCGAGGACTCTTCGAGAATTATAGGTATAGTTCGCGTTGGAAAGTTCTGGATTGTGAACTTACGCGGTCGTGTTGAACTAGTGTGGACAGATTCAGTGCGTGAAACTGTGTGACGAGTGTATTCGGGAATATTCGAGAATTCTACGAGAATTTTCTGGAAAATTCGCGACAGAAAATTCTGGAAAGTGAACGCAATCGTATCGGACTAGTGTGACGAGATCCGGTAAACGTGAAATCGCGTGTGTTAGTGAACATTCGAGAACTCGACGAGAATTTTCGGGAAAGTTCGTTACGGAAAGTTCTGGAAAGTGAACTTGTGAACTTCGGGTCGGACTATTGTTGATTGAAAAACTTCTCGAAAGTGAATTAGTGCCGTAACGTGTAGAATTCGAAAACATTCTAGAAAATTCGATTCGTGTAAAATTGAACTGTAGACAGTTTATAAGTCGAGAAACGAAATGCCGCGTAATATCTCGCAATTAACCACGGCCGAATTGAAGCGTGAGCTGGCGAAACGGAATTTGTCGACTTCAGGAAACAAAAGCGCGTTGCTTGCTCGGCTGATGGACGCACTGATAGATGGAGGACAGGATCTCGATACGGTAGAGTTTCTGGAGGAGCAAGACATCGGCGAGCCAAGTGCAGAACAAGTCATGGATCCTATGATGCAATTTCTAATATCAATGAAGGCGGAGTTAAGTGAACGATCAGCCAGGTCCGAAGAGGCAATGAGCGAACTGAAAGAACAAATTGCGGGTTCGGAAAGGTCGATAGCGACCAAGCAGGAAGAAGCGTTCAGCCATCTAAAGACCAGTCTTGAACATCAATTTGAAAAGCAGCAAACGGAAGTGCTGAAGATAATCGACGAGAAATGGCGAGAAAATTCTGATAAAATCAAGTCGGTGGCGGAAGAAGTCCAAATGCTAAAGAACGATCTGGAACGTTTAAAAACAACGAACGTTAACCATCACCAGCAGAGTTCCGTAGTAATTGACAAGTTCCAGAAATCAAATATCGATCGAGAAACATCGAGAACATGTGCAGTAATAAAACCTGACTCGAATATTAAAAGTCTAAAAGCGCCGACTTTCGATGGACAAATGTCTTGGAACATCTACAGGACACAATTTGAGGCTGCTGCAGTGGTAAATGGTTGGTCGGACAGTGAGCGTGCCACGGTTCTTGTTCTAGCATTGAGAGGACCTGCTGCTGAAATCCTGCAATCGATTCCTGCTCCACTGCAGACATCTTATGTGGAGCTTGTGAAGGCGTTGGATGGGCGATACGGTGACGAGCACATGAAGCAAATTTATCGATCACAGCTTCGTAACCGGACACAGAAGCCAGGAGAAACTCTTCAGCAATTGGCGCAAGATATTGAACGGCTGGCTCTTTTGTCATACCCGACCTCGGAGCCAGAACATCGGAACGAAACAGCAGTCGATGTATTCGCTACAGCCCTCCTGGATCGTGAACTACAACAGGCGTTACGGCTAGCTGACAAGCGGACGATCAAGGATGCACTTGCATACAGCCTGACATTTGAAGCTGCGAAGCAAGCCGCCCGTAACTGTGTGCGAGCCCGAGAAGTAGTGGAGGATTGTGTCTGTCAGCGAATGGATGCATCAAGGCAAGCTATCAACAGAGATGCAATTCGGTGTTGGAACTGCGGTAAAAAGGGTCATGTCCGGAGGAATTGTCAACAACCGAGAAAGGCTGAAACATCCGCAAGAAGTGTGCCCAGCAGGCGAGAAAAACGAGTTGGCAAAGAGCGAACCGAGTTCGAGAAGTAACGGATGATTACGTTTGTCGGAGAATCGATGTATCGAGACAAGTTGTTAACGGAGTTTCGATTCGATGCTGGAAATGCGGTCAACAGGGGCACGTGCGAAGCGCCTGTGAACAGCTGAGGAAGGCAGGCACATTCGGCAAGAAGGTTACAAACGGAGGTTCGAGACGATGCTGGAAATGCGGTGAACACGGGCACGTGCGGAGTAACTGTGAACAGCTGAGGAAGGCGGGCACACTCTGCAAGAAGGTTGTCAACGGCGATTCAATTCGGTGCTGGAATTGCGGTGAAAATGGTCATCTGCAAAGGAACTGTCGTATGCCGAGAAAGGCAGGAACATCCTGTAAGAGATGCGTGCAGCGAACCAGAAGAATGAGTTGGCGAAGTGCGAAACAACCTGCTCCCGTTGTACGTAAATCGGGAAACAAACGATTCTACTGGGTGGACGTTCGAGGTGACGTTGAGGAGTGGTGCCGCAGGTGTACGAGTTGTGCAGCGGTTAAAGGACCAGCGCGAAAACTGAAAGGAGCTATGAAGACATACGTTCGTCGGTTCGCCGTTTGAAAGAGTCGCCGTGGATATTGCGGGACCATTTCCAGAAACCGATCGCGGAAACCGGTACACATTGGTAGTGGCTGATTATTTTAGTAAGTGGACGGAAGTATACGCAATACCCAATCAGGAAGCGACCACGGTGGCGGAGCAGCTCGTCGAAAATTGGGTCTGTCGATATGGTGTACCTTGTGAGCTACATTCTGATCAAGGGCGAAACTTCGAATCTGGAGTGTTCAGCGAGATGTGCCGGCTATTGGGAATACGGAAAACTAGGACTACGCCTCTACACCCTCAGTCCGATGGAATGGTCGAACGTTTCAACAAGACATTGAACGAGCACTTAGCCAAAGTAGTGTCGAACAATCCGCGAACATGGGATCAACACCTACAGCTATTCTTGATGGCATACCGTGCGGCTGAGCACACATCAACAGGAGAAACCTCATCAAAAGTTCTGTTTGGAAGGACAATACGGCTACCTGCGGATGTAAAATTCGGAATTACGCCAGCGGAACAGTCGACATCAGTTCCTCAGTATGTGTACGACTTAAAGCAACGTTTGGATAATGTGCATAAGTTGGTGCGAACACGATTACGATTGAATGCGGATCGTATGAAAACGAGATACGACTTAAGGGCTAACACTGCCGGGTTCAACGAAGGAGATCTCGTTTGGTTATACAACCCCCGTCGCAGAAAAGGAGTATGTCCGAAGCTTCAGCAGAATTGGGAAGGACCGTACGAAGTTATCAACCGTCTTAATGATGTCGTATATCGTATTCGAGAGCATCGGAAGCCGAGAGCGAAAATGAAGATCATACATGTGGATCGATTGGCACCCTATCGAGGCAACGATACGGAAGAGACCGAAGCGTGTTCTGTTCAGGACGAACAGGTTTAAGGAGGGGGTAATGTGATGTGTCTAGGATACGTCAACCCAAATTGGCACCAGATGGCGCTAGTATCACTAGCGAGACAACTTACTGGCCGAAGTTTCCAGAACAGCGAAAATGAGTATATAAGGGCGTCGACTAGAGTCAGTGAGTCTGTCTAGTTTTAGCAGTGAATAAATAATGTCGAGTCAATTAGTGAAGTAATTAGTAGAAATTGTAAACCGAGTATATCCGTGTGGTTGTAATAAATAGTGTTACAGTAAAGCGAGTGTTATTCATTGTCGGGTACGCGAAAATCTATCGAACCCACTGGAACGTCTAGAATAGACGAGAAATATATAACAGTATATTGCCAGAACGGGCTGGTTTTACAGCATGACTTAGTACGTACTTTTCTTCTCCCATGGGGTATCACAATGGACCAATCTTTCGGTCTAAGTGCACTAGATGTCAATTTTAGTGGCCCCTGCACCTAGCCTAACCTACAGCACACACTCAAAGGTAAAATGTTTTCCAGTAGACTTTAATGTTATATGGAGTTCCATCTCTATTCCAATTACATACTTACTTTATGGTTAACCTACTGCTAGGAGATTTAACCGAAAAGTCGAGAACGATAAAGCTGGCATGGGAAAGTCGCACCACGAACGAGCTGCAAATTCACAGCTCGAGAGTCGTGTTTTGGCAGCGTCCCGGCAGGCACGTAGCCAGGGGAGGGGTCCTAGGGGTCCGGACCCCTCCCGAAATGTTTTCAGTGGACTGCAAAATTCCAATAATAGTTCTCACCAAAACCCCATTTTGCTAGATGAAACAGATTAAACTGCAAAATTGTGAACGAAAGAAGCACAATGCATTTTAAATTGTTGACGTAATGTTAGCAGCAAAATGACGTCGCCAATTTAAAATGCATTGTGCTGGTTCCGTAGTCTGTTTTACTGCCTGTGTTTTATTTCAAGCATTACTTGTCTTTACAAACTAGTAAACTCAATTCTATTATTTTTCGAAAAATCGTAAGAATGTGAAAACTTGAATTACAAAAATTTGATTGCCATTAAAAAAACTTCCATAAAAGTAAGCATTTATTTTATGGGAGTTTTCTACTCTTTACAATAATATACAATTACTTCGCCCGATGTACTCACTGGTTGATCCTTTATGATTGTTAAATTGTGCGTGGCTAATTTTCATAAGGAAACCCGCCGAGTAAGAAATCGAGGTGATGTACGATGAGACCCAATTTTTCATTATAAAAAGCAAAAATCTTCGATATCTCAACTGAGTGTATTTGATGATTCGCTCCTCGTTCCACGACTTGAGGCCAAACGTTCGGTTGCCTACAATCACTATGGCAATGCCTTTTCAGTTCTAATATTCTAAAATAAACTCACCACCACTTTGCTGTTATTTTTATTTTTCCAATTTCTGAATATTGTCAAATTGGGTTGGATTATTATGGATATGACAGAATAATGACATTTAACAAAAAATATTAATTGACCCACATATACACAATCCCTTTCCAAGGACAGTGTTACCAGTCAAGAGTTTCCTTAATATTATTCTGATTACCACATTTTAACGTACTTCCACCGTACCGTTATAAATGACAGTGTATAGGATCAGCTAATTTGATAGAGGTGTTTAAAAATGCAACAAAATAATAGTCAGTATTCTTGTTTTAAGGATTTCATCACCCAATAGAAATACACTAACAGAGCTGAGCTACCTATCATTGCTAGAATTATCCATTACATTTCAAGCCGGCAAAATGGGTCGAGTTACCACCCCGATGGACAATGGTAAATCATGGTCAACTGAACTCAAATGAAGCATATAGTGGTGACTTGCAAGAGAACTATGAATATTGTTCATTGAAGATAGCTATGACAGAGATCTGCTTATTCATTTAGGAAAAAATCAACCCAGAAGTGAAGTCGATTTCCCTGTTGCACAGGATGGACATCAAAACACCAACATTAAAATATTGATTTCAAATAATGACTGTAAAAAAATTTCTGATTTTGATATCGACCCTTGGACCCCTCCCGAAACCAAATCCTGGCTACGTCCCTGCGTCCCGGCTCTCGTACGTCGTGTGCTTCCCATATAAGCCAATGCATTTGTATGTCTTGAACTTGCGAGCCGTACGGCTCGTCGTTTGAATACAGCCTAACGGAATAATAGTGCCTTAACTTCGCAACCTGCAGATCTTTGATCATAAGTTTTACATGCTTCCCGCATTATCACAGGTAGATCTAGAGATTTCCAGACGAAAATACCGCAAAAACCTTCACATTTGCAAGTAACGGGAATGGATCTTATGTATTGGACGTCTTTCAAATTGAGAACTGCGATTCAGAGGACAATTTGGTGAAGACCTTCAGGTGTCGAAAATCTTCTGTGCATCAAGTGAGAATCTACTCGAATATTCGCGGCCAACAAAGTTTGCGTATACTCTGCGATGGTCATGCTCAGGCGCGCACAGTAGGTGGGGCATAAGGGGCAAGTTGCCGAATGGCTTTACATAAATTTAATCAAACTAGATGCACAAAACTAGAGATTGAGAACATAAAATAAATAATTGGCCAAGGCTTCAAACTATGTGTTTCATAGGGAAAGCGTTAACCAAAACAGGCAATAGAGGGGATTCTAATAAAAACAGAATCAAATTTTAATTTGTTTAACGGCAAGCGTGAATTATTCGGCATTTTAGTAATGATACCAGCATTGAAACGATATTCTTGATATGACTTTTTCTTAATTCAGTTTCCATAAACATACATTTAATCAAATTTCTCTCTGATTCCTCTTTTCTATAACTATGCTCTCGGGATAGCATTATTTTTTTCGCGTACACGATAGTGAATAACATTCGCTTTACTGTAACATTATTTATTACAACACACACGGATATACACACGGTTTACAATTTCATTAGGTATGTTTTTTTGGTTATCCCGTGTAGGTTTGGGTATCAAAACTTCATATAAAAAAATGGCAGGTGGGTCAGCTGTCATTTTTTTTTATATGGAGTTTCGTTACCCAAACCTACACGCAATAACCAAGAAAACGTACTTAATATCAACATAGACCAGGTGGTAAGGGTAGCAAACATCTTTCAGCTTCCTTCCCTCTAATCTTAAGGCTGGTAAGTCGTTATGAGGAAAACAATAGTCACCACCTTTAAAGGATCGGATAGCTAAATGCGTTAAGCCTCAATCGCAATACTCCGTTCCGTTCCGTTCCAATCAGCTGGCAAAAGTAGACCTTACGGACTGAGCATGTAAATGCACACAATGGTTGTAACGGAACGGAACGGATCGGAAGAGTTGACCAAAATTCAACTTTTACGGATCACATAACCTCACTTTATGGAAAATGACAGTTCAGGAGCATAACAAACGGATATGGATATGGATAACGAGTAGTACATCGAAGCCGTACATTAGGTACAGTAAGTATAAATGATAAAACAATTCTAACATTTCAAGAAACTCCGACAAAACGTATGACAACTGCCAGAACGGAACGGAGCATTGTGCTTTGCACTAATATTTTGACAAAACGGAACGGATTGGATGGTTGACGGAATGGAACGGAACGGAGTATTGCGATTGAGGCTTTATGGAAGACGTGATATTATAGTGGGCCTCCTCGAATATGGAAATTACTTTATTTTAATTATCTCTTCTACCGAAAACTCTACACTACAGTTTATAAAAACTTTCTCGAAATCAAAGAGAATGAAGCTGTGAAGAAGTGAAGTGTTGAAGAAGTGTACTCCAAGGTACCAGCATCCTGAGATCCTGTACGGGTATGAACATAATTTGGGGTGTTTCCATGGCGGGTCATTTTTTCTAAATGGAGTTCGTTACCCAAAACTACACGTGATGACTCAAAAAAACGTACTTTAAGACTAATGGTTGAAATACATTTCCCGCGTCAGCATCAGCATCGGCAGAGGCATCGACATCAGCAGAAAAATTTCATTTTGAACACACGCATTTGCCTTTGATGACCCACATTGACAGCAGCAGCAGAAGCATTTTTTCTGCTTCTGCTGTCAATGTGGGTCATCAAAGGCAAATGCGTGTGTTCCAAATTGAAATTTTTCTGCCGATGCTGATGCTGACGCGGGAAATGTATTTCAACCATAATTGTCTAATAAGGCTGAGCGCCAAACATAGATTGGGAATGCGTTTTATGCTATTTTCATCATCATGTGATAAACTTCTCTTCACCGCCATTGGCATAACTCATTCTCTAGTTGCCGTAACTTTTTAAGCAACAGCAAAATGACGTCACCCATTTAAAATGCATGGTGCTGCTTTCGTCTGCTGTCTTGCTGCTTTACGTTATATTTCCAGCATAACAGGCAGAGACACACCTTTTCTTTATCTTTTACAGGATGGTGTGTATATAGTTAAAGAATTGCCAATTAATGGCTTAATCAGCTTAAATAAAATACAAATATCATCGCAGAAGCTCCTTTATTTCCCTTCATTCTCCATGTCAGAAACAGTAATGGTCTATGTTCTGCCATCTGTAGAAAACCAAGTTTTTACGCGGCTTTTGACTGGATTTATTTATTTCATATTTGGGAATTTAATTCTGAATCGGCGTTAGTTTTGATCCGATTGAAGTTATTCTCGGTGGGAATCAAAATGCCATTCTCTTGGCGATGAACCAACATTTAGGTGCAAACTGTAATTTTTTAAAGAAGCTACGGGCATGCCTTTTTTTCGAAATATAAACAAGAGGATAATTGGAGTCCTTAAGCGGAGCAACTCAATTTTATAATTTAATACAAATACTCACGCTAAATTTTGTGGCTCAACTTCGTTTTCAGACAATTTTTACCTTTTGCTGTTTTTTTTTTAATAATTGTTAAAAACTGAAAAAATAACGATTTAGGAAAAATACAATAAATTGGAAGACAAACATATTATTTGTACATGAAATAAAATCAAACCCTTGACTTAGAAGTGCCACAGACCCTCCGATCGATTGGCGAGATTTTTTGATTGCGAGATAAATCGGAAGGTGTATGTGACCATCAATTCAATTTTTTATTTGACTTGTGGAACGTATTGCCATGCAATTTTCCGTACAAGCTGTCACGACAATCATGTGTTCTCAGTTGCTGTTTTTTGACAAAAACCAGTGGTCGTTCCTCATGCTGTGATTGTGGCGGTCATTCTCCATCAAAAGTAGCAATGGATGTCGGCAAAAATGCTATAATTTTCGCTATTTTGTATTGTGTCTTGTGGACCGTGAGACTGTCAATTTCAGATTGCCCGACAAATTGCCTAGTAAGTATGCTGTACGGGTGGCAGATCGATTGTGGGCAATCGATTGCCCAATCGATCGGCCGAAAAATCGTCAGGTTTGTGGAACCCTTAAGAGACAAATATCGTCAGCAAATGTAATCAAACATCTTTCAGCTTTGTAAGAGAAAGTACTACTTTAAGAGAACACATACACCTACAGGTAGATAAAAATGTACAGGTTGCTATTCAATATCAAATAAAACACACTTGTTAAGTAGTAACCAAAGGAACAACGCGTCTTTCATTATTCCCATCCTCACAAGTCAGAAGTGGGATAAGTATACACGATGCCCGGGCGTGATTTGAACGTGAACACGTTGAAGCGTCTATTGGAGGAGATTGGTCAACCGACTCACGGAACAAATGCGGAATTGCTAATTCGTTTGGAAGCCGCAGGACTACCCGCCGAAAAGTTCAGTGGATTACAAACTCCAATTACGGATGAGGACAGCGTGAAAGATGAAGAAGTAGCGGAGACCGGCCACGTGGATCAGCCATTCGATGGAGCAGCTCAATTGAAAGCTCTGCAAAAGGAGATGGAATTAATGCGACGGGAGCTGCAATTAATGGAGCGAGAAAGGGCGTTAATGGCTGCAGAAAGTTCCACGTTGAAGAAAAATCCCGAAAAGAAGGTAAGTGTGGCATGGACTGCAAGCGTGATGATGATGGTCGGCGAATTTTCGGAGCGCGAAGATTTCGACGTGTGGGAAAAGAAAGTGCAATCGGTGGTAGAGTTCTACACTTTAGACGAAATGCAGTCAAAAGCACTTCTTTCCGAAAAATTAACCGGTCGCGCCAAGGCGTGGATGCAATCGCGAAGTGATTATGTAACGTTATCATTTCAAGAAACGTTATCCCAGCTCCGAACTCTCTTAGCCAGTCACCACAGCCGTGTCACTCTTCGTCGGGAATTTGAAACGAGACAGTGGAGAAAGCGCGAATCGTTCAGTGAGTACGTCCACGAGAAAGCGATTATGGCCGGAAGAATATCGATTACAGACGAGGAACTCATCGAATACTTAATCGATGGGATCCCCGAACCACAGTCAAAATCGCAAGCCCAAATGCAAAGTTTCAGTAGCGTTGCTGATCTCAAACACGCATTCGAAAACATCACTCTAGCACCGAAACCAACAACTTCAGAGGGGAAGCAATCTCGGGGCAAATGCTTTAATTGCAACACCGAGGGGCACATCTTGAAGGATTGCCCGAAGCCATAGCGTCAGCGCGGTTCCTGCTACAAATGTGGAAAAATGGATCACATTGCATCGAGATGCAAACAGCAGATAAATAGTGTCAGTGTAAGTCACGCATTCGAGAATATTATTAACATAGTTTTAAGATTCGAATTTCCATTTCAAATCTTTGGGATAAAGTCGAGTTTTGAATAATATCGCCATAGTATATTAAGGCTCGACCTGAGCTCACTTTATTCGATAAATGAACTTAATGAACTGAATTCTTACAAACTAAAAACTTATATTTATACCATAATTTCACTTGACATCTTTTCTAATTACATACATATTTGTTATTCATTTTATCTTCCGTATTTGTTACATAGAATTTGTGTATTTCATTTATTGCATTATCTTCCTTTTATTGATTCTTATTTTATAATCTTATTGTTATATCATTCAAGGATAATTAGTAGACATTTTACATCTTCTTATCTTAATGAAATTGGTAACTCATATATACAACATGTCCCTTCAATGATTTCCATATTTCAACTAAAGATAGAAACACTTATTAGGTGTGTTTTTTTGGTTATCCCGTGCAGGTTTGGGTAACGAAACTTCATATAAAAAAAATGACAGGTGCGTCAGCTGTAATTTTTTTTATATGGAGTTTCGTTACCCAAACCTGCACGGGATAACCAAAAAAACACACCTATTATGTTTGTTTACACATATGTATGACCGGCATTAATGAGGGTTCATGATATGAGTCACAGGCGAGAGATTGTGATATAACTACATGGCGATAGGTGATGATAGTGAGTGCTTAGTCAATTTACTTTGCTTAATAGATGTAGGTAGTCCTATAAGTTTCATTAAATCGAAATATGTAACTGAACGCTATTTGATGTTGGATGATTCGCAAATGGTTTACGCAGGTATAAATGACGCGCGGATGCATCCCACCAAACAATTTGGCGAACTTTCACCACAATGAACAAAAGTCTGATTCGAGTTTTCTTCGACTAGACGAACTATCGTCAGATTTTACGTAAATAGTACGCCATGATGAAGAATATTCTAAGTCAGTACGAACTTTCTTCATCATGGCGAACAATTTGCGTATCTTTCGAGCATAATTCACGGCGGCGATTAAAATTCGAATCAGACTTTTCTTCATTGTGATGAAAAAAAAAGCAATTCTATAACTCGAAGTTAAATTATAAAAGACTGGACTCTATATGTCGAATTTTCTTTAATTTGGACTCAATGACTCAACTCGATACCTCAAAATTTCCATAAGTCGAAATAAAAGTTCCCTTCAGCTTCGAGTTATCTCCTGTTCACATGTAATAAAATAAACACAAATTCGAATCTCGTCGGGCAAAAGTCATCTTCTACGAATCATCAATGCAAATTGTTAATGGATAAACTTCTACGAATCCCAAATGCAAAATTTACGTTTCGTAATGACAAAACTTCTACGAGTCGTAAATGTGTATCGTATTTAGTTCGCCGCCACGTATCGCTTTCGAATTATATTGGCGTATTGCTTTCGGTTCACCGGGGCAATTCACCATAGAAGTACCATATTCTTCTCAGGCAATCTGTTTGCGATCTGAATACGAGTTCGCCGGCGAACAAATTTCTCGTCTTGGCAAATCGTCTTCAGATCGCCGGCGAATCATTTTGTTTGGTGGGATATTATAGGGCAAGTGGCTTTGTTTTTCAAAATGTTTGGGAGAGAAATTTCGATTTCTGCGAAGGTTGTTCCTGATACTACAATGAACGCTGATCTGGTTATAGGTAGAGATTGTTTGGCCAATTACAATATAGGTTTGGAAGTGAAGAGTTTACCGTCGGATGCTATTCAGGAAATTATGAATATTGATTATGATAGCAGTCAGAGTGAAACTGATAGAATGATTTTCGGTGATCAGGTAGCTAGTAGTGTTCGGTGTTTAGTACGTAATCTGTTCCGTGAAAATTATGAGAAGTGTGTCCGACCGAAAATTCCAAAAGTTGACGACTTTAAAACTTGATGTGAAAGAAGTGAAACCTTTTTACTGTACGCCGCGGAGGCTTTCTTATCATGAAAGAGAAGAGCTGAACGTCATTTTGAATGATCTACTTGAAGAAGGCATAATCCGCCCAAGCACGTCCGAATTTGCATCGCCCATAGTGCTTGTTAAAAAGAAGAACGGTAAATTAAGACTATGCGTGGATTATCGTACTTTAAACAAAAACATAGCTCGTTGTAATTACCCTTTACCCGTTATTGAAGACTTGATTGATCGTCTTGCTAATAAAAAGATCTTTACATTGCTCGACCTAAAAGATGGATTCTACCATATTTCTTTGCACTCTGATTCTATTAAATATACCTCCTTTGTGACACCCCAAGGACAATTTGAGTATCTCAAAATGCCTTTTGGCCTTAAGCCCGCGCCAAATAGGTTTCAGAAAATGGTAAATGAAGTTTTTGCTGATTTAATAAGGTCTGGGGAAGTAGTTCCGTATATCGATGATATTCTCATCGCATCAACAGACGTCGAAAAGCATATTGAAGTATTGGGAATGGTGTTTAGGCTACTAGTCGAAAATCGCTTAGAACTTAGAATTGATAAATGCAAATTTTTGACTAAGTCGATTGAATACCTAGGATATATTATTGATGAGCAAGGTATTCAGCCAACAAGATCCGGAATCGACGCTGTTGAAAGATTCCCCGTTCCACAAGACGTTCATGCTGTTAAGAGTTTTCTAGGGCTCTGCTCATATTTTTTTTTTAATTTTTCGCTAATAGCCGGCCCACTTATCGAGTTGTGCAAGAAAGATGCCAAATTTGTTTTTTATGAGAGACTATGAACTCCTTTCTGGAGTTAAAGAAAAAACTCACCCATCCGCCTGTACTTGCTATTTTCGATACTGGAAAAAAGACCGAGCTCCACTGTGATGCGAGCTCCCATAGATTTGGAGCTATACTTCTACAGAAAGGAGTTGATCTAAAATATCACCCCGTATTCTTCTTCTCGAAACGAACTTCAGAAACGGAAAGTAAATATCATAGTTATGAGCTTGAGGCACTAGCCATTATTTACGCTTTACGTCGGTTCAGGATTTATTTGCAAGGCATTCAATTTAAAATTATAACTGATTGCAACGCAATTACTTTAACACTAAATAAAAGGGATATAAATCCCCGTATTGCGCGATGGGCACTAGAGTTAAGTCAGTACGATTATACAATAGAACACCGTAAGTCCGACCGAATGAGGCATGTCGATTGTTTACGTAGGGTGATGAATATTTTAACACTCGTCGACAACCCATTCGAACAAAATTTAGCTATTGCTAAAAATTTAGATTCTAAAATTATGCAAATGAAAAAAGGAATTAGAGGAAAGAGAACATATGTTGTATGAAATGAGAAATGGCATTGTATAGGAAACGGAATGATCGAATTCTTTTTCATGTTCCAGAAAACATGGAAAGGGAAATAATACGAAAGTACCCCGATGATCTAGGTCACGTAGGAGTGGAAAAATCAGAAGGCTCCATATTATGCAATTATTGGTTTCCTTCTATGAGAGAGAAGATTAGTTTGTACATAAAGAATTGCTTAAAATGCATTGCCTTTAATCCAAATACA
This sequence comes from Microchrysa polita, assembly GCA_949715475.1. NCBI lineage: Eukaryota > Metazoa > Arthropoda > Insecta > Diptera > Stratiomyidae > Microchrysa > Microchrysa polita. Next base: position 110,339,448 of record OX454416.1, on the reverse strand, counting down.
GGAAAACCAGAAGGATTTTTAAATTCTATCCCTAAAGGAGAAAAACCATTCTACGTTGTGCACGTAGATCATTTCGGACCGGTTAGTCTTAAACATCCTTCAAAGAAACATATATTAGTTATTATAGATGGCTTTTCTAAATTCTTGAAACTCTATGCTACAAAATCTACAAAAACATCCGAGGTGGTTTCTTCACTCCAAAACTATTTTGATAACTATAGTAGACCTAATACCCTTATTTCAGATAGAGGATCATGTTTTACCCCGGGAGAATTTCAGAAATTCCTTAGCGAATGCAATATTAAGCATATTTGAGTAGCCACTAATTCACCTCAGGCTAATGGCCAAGTTGAGAGGTCAAATCGCTTTATTGGACTGATGATAGCTAAGGTAGCCAGTTCGAATCCAGAATTACCATGGTATAAATTGTTAAGTCAGGTGCAAGTTGCAGTTAATAATACTATCCATAAATCTACAGGTCTTACGCCGAGTAAATTACTGTTTGGTGTTAATCAAAAGGGACCTGTACCAGATTTCCTTGCAGATCTCTTAGAATCTTTTAATGGAGGAAGTTAGAAAAAAGGCGTCTGAAAATCAACTTAAGAGCCAAAACTATAACAAGAAAGTCTATGATTTGCGTAGGAAGGCGGCTCATACTTATAAAGTAGGAGATTACGTTGTAATAAAAAATAAAGTAACGAGCTCGAATGATAGTCGCATATTCATAGTTCAGAAACGATAAGTAAGCGCTGGTCCAATGTAACAGCGCTTATATGAAACAAACGTAAAACATTATTCGTCGTTTGTCGTTATTCTTGTGCTGAGTGAGTGAATCGAAGTGTAAACCTTAAATTTAACAAAAGGTCGAAGTTATACTGTGCGTGAGGAGCAACATAAGATTTTACATTGGAATTGTTCTGAAGAAATGGGAGAAAAATAGGTTTAATGTTTTTTTTCGTTAGTGTCATCTTAGATTAGAGACCAGAAAATGTGATAGATAGATACGTCGCCCATACGATCAAACTATGCTTCATTTCACTGCTAAGGCACCTAATCCCACACATAAGAGGGAGTGCTCAGAGGAGTTCAACAGAATAGCGTCTTTCACTGCAGGAGACGTTATTCCTACTGTCACACATCCTAAAATCCTTGGGGTTCACTTAGACACCATGATGAAGTCGAATCGACACGTCGACGTTGTTATTAACAAAATCCACAGTCGAAATAACGTTCTAACTGGCACTAGCCAGCAGTTCCTGGGGTAAGGATATAGAAACCATACTGGCGACATAAAGCGATTGATCGAGCAATTCCAGATTATGTATCACCGGCGTGATCACAAGCCATTTGCGACCCAAACTGTTGATGCGATTCAGTGCATTCGTATTGCGATGGAAAAGTATAGAGCAGCACGAAAGGTATTGCACTTTGTATTCATCGATTTAAAAAAGGCATTCGATGGAATACTTCGTGATGTCCGAAATGCAATTTTATTCCAAACTAAAGTAAATACGAATAGGAATTAAACAAATGCATTAATTTAGTATATTTACCTCCGCCAACCGATTCCGGAAACACAAACAATGAGAAATAAATACGTAATTGTGACGTCGGGGTGAGATTTCGAAGGCAATTAGCTTTGATCTGGTATTGCCACACGAGCGGACAAGTTTTAAAACTTTTCCAAAAACCAGGTGCGTGTCTCGTCTAAACGATAAGACTTAACCAGCCCATGCGTACTGAATAGCGAAACTTTAAATGTCAAGACATTGTGTAAGCGAGATGTCGACTTAAAGCAATCTTGACAAGATAGTTAGCTATCGCGGTTGTTAAATTTCTACGAGAAACTGGGCCAATATCAAATAAAACACACTTGTTAAGTAGTAACCAAAGGAACAACACGTCTTTCATTATTCCCATCCTCACAGCTTCCTTCCGCATTATCTGTGCGGAAAAAATAGGAAAAATAATGCAGCCTTGCTAGTTAAACGTTGTGTGAGACGCGTGCCATTGGGCTCCCTAGTAGGCCTCCTCGTAGATGAAAATGACTTTATCTGGATTGCCTCTTCTATCGAAAATTACATACACTACACTACATAGTACCGGGTGGTCCAACGTGAATGCACGAAGTTAATTGTTAATAAAACAAAAAGGGAACATTACGCTATCAGCTCTCACAAGAAGAATTTCCTTGTTCTTCTTATCGATTAGAGCGACACTTATATTACCGTCCGCCATATAGCGGACACATAGCGGAAAATATCGGAAACACAAAAGTTCTCCCTATGAGAGCGGATAGCAGAACAAGCCACAAAAAGTTTATAGAGAATTATCTAAATTGTTTGTAATTATGATAGAAACAAAACATCGTCCAAACGCTCGCCATGGCTACCGTGGCATACTTCTATCCGATGGTCCATATTTTCAATGACTCTGAGACATAATTGAGGTTGAATATCGTTAATGTGCTGAATTATCTCATCCTTTAGCTCTTGAATTGTTTTTGGCTTATTCACGTACACTTTTTCTTTTAAATATCCCCAGAGAAAAAAGTCCAACGGTGTCAAATTCAAATCACATGATCGTATGGCGGCCAATTAACATGGCCAAGACGAGAGATAACACGGCCATTGAATTTCTCGTGCAAAAGACCCATTGTTTCGTTGGCTGTGTGGCAAGTGGCCCCATCGTGTTGGAACCACATATCGTTCATGTCAATATCCTCGATTTCTGGCCACAAGAAGTCCGTTATGTGGACGCATTTGGTCAATTATGTTGACCAAAAAAATCATGAAGTGCACGAAAAGCATTTTGATTTGAACGTCCATTTTCGTAAAAGGCTTCAACGACTTTAATGGTTGAAATACATTTCCCGCGTCAGCATCAGCAGAAAAATTTCTATTTAGAACACACGCATTTGCCTTTGATGACCCACATTGACAGCAGCAGCAGCGGCAGAAGCATTTTTTCTGCTTCTGCTGTCAATGGGTGAGGTTATAAAACACAACGTTCGCGTAACGTTTCGCGTTTTCCGAAACGTTTCCTATTGTGTTCTGTAAACGCATAGATCCGGATCAGACTTGGTGTTCCCATCGCCATCTCTCGGAAAGTGACAAATGTGACAATTGACACATCACAGCTGACACGTTTTGCTCGAAAATTAAAATTTCCAGTTTTAAACGAGATGCAGATACATTTTATTTTGATTATAAATAGTTTAATAAATAAATGAGGGCGGAAATGCACGGTTCGACGGCAGATTGTAAATTTCTGTCAATCAATCAAGCTATGCCTCGCAAGGGGGCGCTTAGAGGATCTGTTTGTAGTAAGTTTCTGATCCGTAATGGCCGATTGATTTGAAACGTTGCGCGAAACGTTGCGCAACGTTGTGTTTTATAACCTCACCCAATGTGGGTCATCAAAGGCAAATGCGTGTGTTCTAAATTGAAATTTTTCTGCTGATGCCTCTGCCGATGCTGATGCTGACGCGGGAAATGTATTTCAACCAGAATGCGCTGCTCAATTGTGTACTTCTCCATGGTTGAATTTGCCAAACACTGAAGAAAAGAAATGTCTAAAAAAGTTGGGCGAGAAACTTACCGTTAAGGTGTGACACTCAATTAACATGTGCATTCTAGTTGGACCACCCGTTATATTCCCGGTCAACGCTTTCGAGCGCTTTCTCGAAACTATATTAAGTAATGAGGTGTAATGCGCAGAGAAAGTCTTACCTTTTGCTGTAGGATTTATTTGCCGATCTAGCGATTAGTGCTGAGGTACAAGCATCCGGTGATCCTGTGGGTAGTAACAACATTCGGGGTTTCTAAGGACAAATACCTACACTTTTCCCTCAAATGGGCCTCTTTTAATTATTTGCCTACGCGTAGATTTGCTGGCGCCAACTGCTGCTGGTGGATGGTCCGGTCCCGGTATTTCTCAGTGATTTTTAAAAACCCGCCCGAAATAGGTGCTTCTCGTGGTTCCTGAGGCTCCCACTTCCTTTTCTGCCAGCACTGATAGTGTTTAACCAGAGAGGATATAGGATATGTATATCTCCTCTCTGGTTTAACTATAATATTCTCCTTATTCCTATAATATTATCCTTATTTCTCACTGATTGCCACACTGCATCTCTTTTGGGAACAACGGTACATTACGCTTTCAGGTCCCCAAGGGAAATTTTTGATGTTTCCGATATTTTCCGCCATAAAGCGGACACATAGCTTTATGGCGGACGGTGTCGCTAGTGTCGATAAGAAGAACAAGAAAAATTTCCCTTGGGGACCTAAAAGCGTAATATACCAAAAAACGATCGCGGGTAACATCCCGGTTAGGACCAAACAGCTGACATTTGACAGTTTTTGCGCATCTTCGAATCGCCTTCGTCGGCTTATTTCTTAGATGTGGTGGATTTTATCACAAAAGATGATTATTTCTTTGCAAAATCTTTTCTCGTGATGAGAAAAACTCTCACATTTGGTTTGAAAAAACAAATTCCCTCAAATTTCCCCTATGAGTCCGCCATCTGAGGCACTTATTTCCAAAACTCGCTTCTTGCATTTTAGAAAATTTCAAGGTAGTTTTGGTTTTTTGCAAATAATTGAAGTCTAACTTTGCTTTTTCCCTAAAATTTTTACATAATAAGCTTTTTAATGTTTGTGGAATATATTCAAAGACAAAACGATTTCAAACATTTTTTCTTGACTTTACAATCAAACTTGAAACTTGGACAATGATAATTTTGTAGAAATGCAAGAAGCGAGTTTTGGAACTCAGTGCCAGATCTACATTCGAGCTCTATCCCGTGTAGGGTAGTTACACGCGTAAACTCTACCTGGGTAAGTGTCATTTTTTTATATGAAGTTCTACCCAAACCTGCACGGGATAAACACAATAAAACGTACCTATTATGTTGGTTATCCCGTGGTGGGTCAGCTGGCATTTTTTATATGGAGTTTTGTTACCCAAACCTGCATGGGATAACCAAAAAAACACACCTTATTTAAAAATATTTACCAACCCCTTTTCATGTAGTTATACCGAGCTGGGTTCTATTTCACTGTTGTCGTGATTAGTTAGTACAACAACAATTAGTTAGTACGGCCTATTTATGTCGTTGAAATCTAAAATATTTAGTGTAAAACACCTTGTTTTTTCGGTGTAGTTAGTGTTTTAGCAAAAAACAAACGTGTAAATCGACATTTAAGAACATAGAAAAACATCGCAAACCAAAATAACATCGCATAATCGAAACTTCAAAATCAGCTGTTCACAGCTGGATAATGTCATTTTCCATCTTGCAGGTTATATACAACAAAAATATTAACATCCAAAACTAGGCCACAGCCAATTTTAGGTGACCACATCGGTTCATATTTTTAGTCCATGTGCGAGCTCCCGTATGAGAGTGTCAAAACGGACATGGCTGCTTTCTAACCCAACTCGGCTCGTGAGTGCAAGAACGCAGTTCATTGACCAAAATAAAACAAATCGCACCGCTAATCAGTTACTCATGGTCCATCCTATTGGTCAATGATAAGTCAGAGTGCGGTAAGATATACTCGCGCTAACTCCGCCCACTTATTAATTCTTGTCTAATTAGGTATTTCCTATTAGCGTGTATTAATGAAGAGAAGACAAGGTGGCCGAAATCGAAGCTAATAGTGACCGGTAATTGGACGACTTTTTTCGGACTTGCTAGGACTCAACGCAAACAAGATGGTAAGTAGCAAGAGGAGATAAAAAAACCCAAACTTTCAAATAATGAATTATTATGCAATTGAAAATCGAACTATTTTCTCTAGGCTGTACTTGGCGGTCAACTGGTCATAACACTGGTTATGGCCAGCATCATTCAGAAGATTAACTCTCATATATCCTTCGCCCGTTGGTTGATAGCACGTACAGGACTTGTCCGCTATTTGGATCCGACTGATGATCAGTTGCGCACATTGGCCGGTATCGGGAAGGAAAAGGGCAAAGGAAAGAATCATCAAAAAGACAAGCCACAGAGCTTCCATGTGCCTAGGAATTTAGATATTGACTTGGAAACTGCCAAAGTAGAACCGATCGATGTAATGTATTTGCGATATTTCACTGAATATCAATGGCTTGTGGATTTTAGCTTGTATGCCGTTATTGTGTATATTTGTTCAGAGGTGAGAGATGGAATTGCATTGATCGAAAACAGGACAAAACTGAATTGAAATTCTCAAATTTACTTTCAGGTGTACAACAACTACTTTCCCACAAAAGACGAAGTCAATTTAAGCATGGTGTGGTGTCTGCTGGTTATATTTTTTGCATTGTATCCTTTTAATTATCACGATGCTAGACATGAGATCGCACAAGATCTTGGATCTGAGCGAAATTACAATGGATTTGGAGAGGGAGGCAAATAGTGTTGAGCTAAGCAAATAGCCTTGCGCTAAGACCAAAATCCTTAGCAGTACATAATTCTGTAGACATAACCGCCTATGTCTATAACACTACGCTCCAAACACGACCGCTCCTGATATTTTATCATGTACCGCTTTCCGCGACACGACGCAGGCACTTGATACACCGACTTGTTGATGGAGAACTAATAGCTTATCGCGATTACATGTCGTGGCAGTTGGATCTTCCAACACCGACAGCTTCTGCGGCAGGCCATAGGTATTTCCATGTCTAACCATGGATTGACCGAATGCGACGAAGTACTGGAACAAATTACTGGCGGCATGATGCGCGGATCTCAACGTACAGTTGATAGCGGAAAGTCTTTCCGCTTCTAATTTCGCTGATAAGGATCGATATAGGCACGGATGCCCGTCACAATGGAGCGTATAGTAAAGTGTGCCATATCGAACCAGCAAGAAATTGAAGATACGATACTTGAACGGCATACCACTATCCGTCACCATCGCCTCCGGGTGGTGTTTGTTGCCTCTGTCCTCTTACAGTGAAATGTTTATCGCTTGCCTGCAGAATTACAACACAAGGGTATCAATGGGTTGATAAATATATGAAGCGGGCACCTAACACAGGTGCCACCTTTTTGTGGTCCGTGGACCCGAACTTACGTCGGGCTCCCACCTAACGTAAGTCACTGGCATCACTTTTAGCCAGTTCCTATGTCCGGGTACCCAAAATAGGATGATTCTTTGTCGTGTGTCAAGGTTTCTTGACGCTTCCTCACATAGTTCAACCACAGTTGAAGCGATTCGATTTATAGTTCGTCGTCGTTTTCTTCCGAGATCTCCAGGTACAAAAACGTAGCAGCTGCAATGGGGTTTTCCCACAGTGACAGTGGGGTGAGATCGGTGGGTGCAGCTGGGCATTGAAGCAGATGGGCCACATGGTGAGGCGTACCAGGCGCAATTTGGGCATACGTTTTGTATGTTTGAGTCTATGCTAGATAGATACGAATTGAGGCGTGAGCTGTGGGAAAACCCTATCGCAGCAGCTATGTTTTTCTCCTTAGACTTCACGGACACAAACATTGACGAACCATAAATCGTGCCCACATAGATGCACAGAGGTTGGACATCTTTCTGCACCGCTAAAAGAAGAAGAAGCCTGACCAAAGCTGGGCTAAAGTCACTCTGGTGGCTCTCGGCAGCCTAATCTCCTTAGGCGAAATAAGTGGTGGGAGCGCTGAGAGGACTCTGTTCGTACCTAAACTCGCAATAGACCAACTAACTTCGTCAGTGTGAATCATTGCAATGGCGGCCCGGTATGATTGTTCGTCGAAAGGTTTCCGTTTGGACCTCTCTCTCAAGGTCTCGAAGGCCACGTTTGATGTGGCGTGGAGGGGGAATTCTGTCCATAAGGTCGCGATGATGCTCTCGATAGCAAGATATTGTTTTGCAAGTAGTCGATTGTGGTCACGTATTGGCATCAAATATATCTCCTGGTGTGGCTGTGCGTAGAGCATCATTTTTGCAGACTTGGATTTTGTTCCAGTTTGTGTTACAAAGACTTTGCGACCAAACTGGCGCCGCAAAATCAGCCGCTGCTCGACCCACCGCTTTGTAAGTGGCTAACATGGCAAGAGCCTCGAAGGTCTCGATGCAGGAAGGTTGTGTATGACGGACGACACTCTGGTTTTCTTCTACACTCCTGATTGCATGACAGACCACCTCACTGTCCTTCCACTGACCTCTAGTTAGAAATTTGGCGTCTTGTGGAAGCGATCGATGGGCGGAAGATCCCACCTGTGGTGCTATAACAGACCGATCTTTGCGGTCTACCAAGTCTTGCTACATTGTATCCTTCCTTTACTGAGCGCTGGCTGAATAGTCACCCGTATGCTAGGATGGGCCATACGACTGATGTGTAAGCCCAGTTCCATGCTTGGCTTTTTAAACGCGCTCTTCAATGTTCAACTTCCATTTGAGCTATGAGTCGAAAAGAACGGCCAGATACTTCGAGCTGAGTGATTATTGGAGTTGATGTCCGTTTATATTTGGGAGCTTTTGTTTTTTATTTTTGTAGTAAACAGAACGGCTTTGTCTTACCCGGGCTTACGCCTAAACTGCTGACCAAACCAATGGCTCTTTCCATGGTCTGACTGATCATACATAGATACATTCCTGATTGATTCTACGACACATCATCCACATATGCGACTACCTTGATCTCCTCCCTGTCAAGCCTAGCTGAGATTTTATTAATTACTACTTGCCACAGTAGTTGAGAGATGGAACCACTCTGAGGTGTTTCTCTGCACACGAATTTAGACAAATCAACATTTCTTAAGTTAAATTACTCTGGTAGTTGGTGGGGACGTGGTTGAGTAGCAGAAGGCTTCTGAAAAGTAAGAGCAGCCGTGAAACTACAAGATCTTGCGTTTTCTGAAGCATGATTGGGAACATGGAGAACTCGTCGCGCACGTTATCATCCGGTAACCTCTCATCTTCGTAGATGAGTCAAAGGAAGACAGCGGCCCGTCCTGGTTATTGACTATATATTCCACCGCCATTTTCGATAGCTTCGTCTCGATTCCCGTCTGTCCCGATCTTCCCACTAGAAGAACATCTCTCCACCAGTGCAACTTTAGGTTATTTCTGGCTACCTCACTGCAGAATTTCCGAGGCTTGCTGCCAGAGCTTACACCTGGCTTCCGCGACGCTCCTGGGATCTGTTTATTTTCGAGTTGTTTTCCTTACTAGTGGCAAGGCGCTGGTTGTAGTAATCAACCACTGCCTGATATTTCTTCCCGTCTTCTTCGTCACGCTGATGCTGGTCTGTTCTTTCTAAGCAAAATTATTAAGAATAAACACGGCCCTCTTGTACTGCAACTTCAGAGATACCCCGGAAAACGTTTGCTTTCTGACTGGAGCTAATTGGACATTATGACTGCTTAATTGCTGATTGAAACTCTATTTTGTTTGAAATCAAATAATTTTTCTTAACGTATTTCAACCTGTTTAGAAAACTCTTGGGCTCTTTAACAGTTTTGTATTTCCGAAGCGAAGAATCAATTGCTGAGAGATCAATGTGCATTGTGGCTTGCTTAGTTTATCTTCTCGTAGCCATGATCGTATTAACCCTGAATGACAATGTGCTGGAAACCGGACTGGAACAAGCCTATTCAAATTTTAACAAAAGTGCTTCGGTTTTCCTATCGGAGCAGGGAATTTCGAACTCGTAATATTTAGTTTCTTAGTATTTATTTTCACAATTAGTTATTTGTGCATCTCATCTTCTAGCGGTCCAGCATCAAAAATAGTTTTGAAATTTTTCATCGCAGTTATGTGTGGCCTATTGGGATCATTGTTCACCTTCCCTGGTTTGCGAGTCGCACAAATGCATTGGGATTCGCTGAAGTAAGTTTTATAGTCACTGTATGATTTGACAGTGTACTTTATCCTATTTTTCTATTCCAGATATTGCAGAGGCTCAAAACTGATGCAAGTTATTTTAAATATAAGTTTTGCCCTTCCTTTCGTCCTAATTGTTTTGTGGGTAAAGCCTATCACACGGGATTTCTTAACCAATCGAATTGTTGGTGGAATGGACAGGCCTATGTAAGATTGGGATTCGTTTAAAGGATTTTTTTTAGACTTTTTTGTATTGCAGTCTCACGGATCATGCATTTGATGCAATTCGTTTGTTACTGATGATTTTCGCAGTCTTATTGCGATTCGCACTATTGCCTACATATCTACAGGCCTATCTGAATATTGCCTATGAACGTATCGAAAATATGAAGAAGGAGGGTGGACGCATTACGAATATTGATTTAAGACGAAAGGTCTGATATCCTCCTTAGGACAATGAACAGCAAATCCCAATTACAAATGATTCTCTATTGCAGGTTGCATCCGTATTTTCGTATCTATGTGTAGTAACGCTACAATTTGCTGCACCATTGATTTTGTGTTTGTTCTTCACACTAATGTACAAGAGTCTTGGTGGTTTTACGTGGCTCACACCGACCATTCATCAAAATGTCAACGAAACCGTTTCTGTAACGCCAGGTGTCGATAGAATTTCTAGTGACACAGCCGACGATGATGGGGGACTGGATCTCATACAATCGGCTCAAACACTGCATATGTCGTGGCAAAGCTTGAAAAGGGTAAATTGTGCTCAAAGGACTTGTAAATTCGGATATAATAATTTCGGTTTATTTCTAGGTATTTAGTACAGAAGTATATAAAGGATTTTTAGGCTTTGCAGTTTGGTGGAGTTATTTTTCATTGTTTGCCACCTCGGCGTTGGGCTTGTTCTACAAAACGTATTTCACTAAAGTGTGAAACCGATTTAAACGGTTTCTTCTAGTTGTATCTCAACAGACTTTTGATTTTTGTTTTTAATTTACAAATTTGTACATAAGTGAGTAGGAAAGCAATAAAATAAAGTTTCTAGTCTATGTATGTATGTATATTAGTAAGAGTTTTGATTTCTTTCCGAAGATTTTCAATGACTCGTGACAATAATTAAGAATTTTGTCATATGCAAGGTGAGATGTGGTGACGCAGATGACTGACTCACAACACAATTTAAATATCTATCATAAGTAATAGTTTAGCCCTCAACGTGTCCAAAGTAGTTTATCCATAACCAAGCACCAAAGTAACAGAAAAGCACACAACTTTGTGGGCAACCCTTAACGAAATTTATGTTGAAGTGAAGCGATGAGTATATCCTCATATAGAGTCGTTAGATTTCTTTGCCTTATAGAGATGGGGTATTTTGAAAAGATATTGCATATCGCATGTAGCAGAAACCACTAGGATGCGATTATGTTGGATATTCACCAATCCAGGCACCGCTTTCGTCGCTATAAGAACTTACACTGCACGCTCGTGTCTCATGCTTGAAATACAGGGTGTCCGGAAACTGCCGCATAAACGCACCGGATTATGATTTCTCAGTTGAATTCCAGCAAAAAAGTTGTATGGAACATACCCCCTTAGCTTAACCCTTTAGCTGGCACAGGCATTTGAAGATTTTTGGAAAAATCATGTTCTTGCACGACTTATAGTTTATTTAATTTTATTCTAGCTCCATTATTTCTAACAGTTTTTATACGTTAAGTGCAGAAAACTAGGGTGAATTCTAGCTCGAATTCAATACGATTCAATTCAGACTGCCCCTAAAGATCTGCATTGGAAAATCTATTCAAATAATGTCGAAATCGAGCCAAAATTAAGCCTAGTTTTCTGCACTTAAGGTATTAAAACTTTTAGAAATAATGGAGCTAGAATAAAATGATGTAAAAAAGATATGATCGTAAGACTATGCGCCAATTTTTAAAAGAATCGTACAAGCACCTCTCCTTGGCCGAAGTTGGAGAAAATTGAGATGAAAAAATATAATGTTTTTGGGTGAAATCACACAAATTAAACTTTGAAGCTCTGTAAAAACCAAACCTATTATCCAATTTTAGTGTGGTTAGTTTTATTTTATAGGTAAATTTGTTGGCTGTAATACTCATTTTGTTTCACTATTCTAGCTGGTCTAGCTTTGGAGATATTGAGCTTTAAGTCGTGCAAGAAAATGATTTTTTCAAAAATCTTCAAATGCCTGTGGCAGCTAAAGGGTTAAGCTAAGGGGGTATGTTCCGTACAACTTTTTTGCTGGAAATCAACTGAGGAATCATAATCCGGTGCGTTTATGCGGCAGTTTCCGGACACCCTGTATATTACGCGCATCAGCAGCAGCATCGACATCGCGAAACGTCAACGTCAACGTCATTTTACATTGCTGACAAAAATGTTGAGCAGAAGACTTGGCATTCAGCATAATTAGGTGTGTTTTTTTTGGTTATCCCGTGCAGGTTTGGGTAACGAAACTTCATACAAAAAAATTACAGGTGGATCAGCTGACATTTTTTTATATGGAGTCTCGTTACCCAAACCTACACGGGATAACCAAAAAACACACCTAATAGTTTCCCTCTCCGATTAATGGGCGAACTTATTCTTAGTACGGAAGCAGTGTATGCTATTGACAGTTGATCGATGGGTTTCAAGGCTATCTCAAGGTTTCTATGAACGATGCCTCTTCGAAGGCATGGAAATAAAGGTCCACCATACCAAAGCATACATTGACTGACTGACATTGAGAAATGCTGGCTTGTAACGGAGGGCGCCAGATATCCTACTGCTCCGTCAATTATGTCCATTTGACTCCCCCTGGACATATTTCCTCGATGGGCACGGATTGCATAACATCCTAGGTATTAAGGGCATTCGATTTTAGAGTAGCTTTATGCCCATTCCCACATTCGGGAGCAAAGACTTGGTTCTGAGATCCGTTCAAGTATATATCTTGCAATGTGTACGATGCATACGCCTCTCCTCGTCTAAGGCTTTCCTTGTACGAACACACTCATGTACCCTGAGACCAGAGTAACTTAAGCTGACCAGACGTACAGCATTTTGACCTGTCGTACAGCATTAGTAAATGTACAGCATTCCCAATGCCACACAAAAGAAACCTAAATGACTTCATAATAACCTTCTCGGTGAGGCCTATAGTCAGTCTTGTATGTTTTAAAGGTGTTTTTAGCAAGATAATCGCACTTTCATGTGGCAAACGTTCTTTTTCGATAATTTGGGAACTCTTTAATCAATCGTTCTGAAATTTAATGTACCTAAATGTAAGCCGCAGGTAGCTCTATAACCTGGGGATTACATTTACTTACATTTCTCCATATTATAGGGTTCCCCTATCTGCGTTCGACAGTTACAGCTGCCCAAATCGTACTTTTGTCTTTTCTAATCGAACATTCTCAATAAAATTTGTCCAATAAATTTGAAAATTGGCAGACTTGTGAAGCGCCGCACTGCCCATATTTTGTGAAAATTTCAAGGCTCTCTCACACTTGTAGCTTGTAGAGCTACTACTTGGCGCTCACCACTCACAATGCCTCAAAATTTCAACCTATCTGCATTCGGGAGTTCAATCGATTCAATCGAAAATTGTCCGTAATTCGGAAATTTTGGAACGGAAAATTTTAAAATTCGACAGCCATCTACAGAGCACCACACTGCCCGTAATAGTTGAAAACTTCAAACATCTACCTATATAGCTGCCAAGGTTCAGAAGTACATCCGTGTAAAATGCGGTTTTAATTTTTCACAAAACGATGGAAATATCACTGTACTCCATCCGATTCCTCTATCAACCTCTTTAGGAAAAAGAAAATGCAAACTAAAGGGCTCTGCAAGGATTTCCCCTAAATCCAATAAATAGCGTTAAATCCCTCGCCATCCGCTTAAGAATTCTCTTCGCAATGAGGTAGCAATTTATCTATTGTAATAAACAAAACGAAACTTTTAAATAAGTAGGTACAAGAAGGGGTAATTTTCGTTTTCGTACTGCAAATAAACAGCTTCATGATTTTTGTCTCATTTTCCTTTCTTAGAATATGGTTACAAAAAATGTCTTACATCTTTTCTAACAAAATGGAACCGACAATTAAAACAGACAGAAAATCTTAATTTTTATTGTAGATTTGAATTACTTACCTATTCCTAACCTTAATAAAATTCCGGGCTCCTTGCGTTAAACAAATGTTGGGTTTGCCCCTTTTAAACGAGATCCTGGCTACACTTTTCCCATGTTTGTTATAACTTTGCGTGTTAAAACATACATTTGCACTTCACATGCTGATGGTGTTTTATCAATGAGAACATTTAGAAGTTGAGGGATCTTTTCTGGGTCCTGTTTAGTACCAACAGAACCTTGCAAGGACGTTGCCAGGATTTTGCTTCGGAAGGGGTCCTACGCTGGGTTTCAGAAATTATGACATTATTAGAATTTTGTTGTTAATTGTGGACACTAGTTTCGGCGTTGCCCCACTGCATAATATGCCTCCTGTCCCACTTTTTCTGTGTCGAATCCAATTTTATCGCTTGACGAGGCTGGACGAAGCATCGGAAGCAGAGAGTGCCACGTCTACAACGCCAAAGACCTCTTTTCTGTACAATTATTATCGAAGGGCTCGTGGGCCATGGTATATGCACGAAGCAGCAACTATGGAACTATGGAAAGTACAATTGGGATCGCGTATTCGGTGGCCACGTCGTGCTGCGTTTGCCTTCCCTTCCCACGGCTCAGACAAAAATTACTTCATTCTTAAGCCTAGTATTGACCTCCAGAGTGAAATTTTTGTCCGCTGCGATTTTTTCAATGAAAATGTATTCTTACTGTCGTGGAATATGTGGGGAATGCTAGTGGATTCCATAAGCTACAATCCGAAAACAATTCCATAATTTTTCTCGGCCATTTTTTCGATTCCCCGGTCATTTCATCGTGAAAAGTCAAATGACCGGGGAATCGGGAAAAAACCGTTTTCGGATTGTAGCTTATGGTGTTCCCCATCGTTTGTGACATGTTCCACGATAGTAAGTATTCACTTTTATTGATAAAACCGCAGCGAAATAAATTTCACTCTGGAGCTTAATTCAGCCCTTTACAGGGAAATATTTTATTTCAAATTGTGTAGCCTGTATGAAGTCTTACGTAATTTGTTGAAGTTTCCATTATGAGAGACCATCTCAATTTTGGGTCACCAGATTTTTATGTTTTTCAAATTGTTTATTATGTAGTCACGGTTGATCTACTTTCGTCCAGACGACACAATTTATCTAACTGCAAGCTTAATTTCGGCAGCATTTTAGGAATGAATGAATTAGAAACACTGTGGGAAGTTAAGGACCCCCTGGACCCCTCCCCTGGCTACGTCCCTGGAACCTTGCTTTCCCAAAGTTCACCACACATTTCCCATAATAAAGGCTATTATATCTGTATTCTGTTTACGAAGATATCACTTATGAAAGGAAGGAGAATATGTGGTCGTTTTATGGCATCCATCATAATGGTAGCCTCGTGACATACAGTCGAAGCAGCTCAATACGATCACATCGGGACCTTGCTGTTTTGATAATAATAACCGAATGATAACAAATAATAAAATACATAGTACGATTGAGCATTGGGCCTTCGGGAGTCTGGTCACCTTAGAGTAACCGTATTTGAAAAGCCTACAGGAAACTGGATGTCGATACTTTTCAGAACTTGCATGTCAACCATGAAGACCCTCTTGACCATACATTCTTCGGCCTATGCCTATGCTCTTTCTTGCGCCTTGGATAAGTGATTGGTTCCCAACTTTTTTTGGCGCGGCGACTTTCTAAGATTGAGAAATCAAGTAATGGGTAGCTTGAGACCCCCCTTTTGTTTTTTTAAGTTTCAAAATATGTAATCCTTAAAGATGATTGTCTCCGTTAATTTTGCAACTCTGACTAATAACAGTAGGCCAGTCAATAAACCGAAATATAAGGCGTTAGGTCGCAAAAAATTGCTCGGCTCTGGTTTTTTGGGATATTGCTAGGATAGATACCAGAAGCGTACCACCAAGTTTGCAACTTCGAAAAACCTGTGCTAAACCCGTGACCCTCAAAAAACCTCAAAATGTTCGGACTTTTTTCATATTTTTGTTTGTAATTTCCAAAAGGTGCTTCCTACAAGTAAGTCATCGGCATTTTTAAAGCTAAGAAAATCTTGTTTAATTTGAGTGTAACCCCAGGTTTATAGGTGCAAAGGATCCCAAGATACAGCACGTTAAAAAATGTTTTTTTTTTGACGAATGAAGTCTGACGAATTGCGAGACTTATGTAAACGCCTAATAAAACATAATTCAGTGGAAATGCAATATTTAAAATGAAATTAAGTAGAATTGAATATAGAATATATCAAATTATATCAAAATTATTTTGATAGTTTGGATTGACGCCGGTCGTAAAATGTTAAATATGAAATTATTGCGGTACCTCAGCGAATTCCTGCGCAATGTAAATAATGATAGATTATAAAGAAGTAGTAGGTGTGAAGTGAGATCTTAGCGGAGCAGTCTTGTTCTTGTAGAATGCCAAGGTTTCAAAGACGGCTCTTTTTGCCACTCCGGAGACTCCTGTGTTGTCAGATCTAGTGGTAACGAGACCGAGGCAAATTTCGTACGCGGCCAAAATTTGAATACCCGTCACATTTGAACGAAACTTCAGCTTCTCTTGTGTTAATATGACGCACTCTATGACCATTCCGATTTCATCTGTTCCTGGATGCGTTGAGGCTAATCCAGGAACACAGTTGGATACATTTTGGTTAAGATTCAAAAATAAATTTTTTTTTCTTACAAGAACCTAACATTTAGGGGTTGGTTTGTATGACGGCCCTATGACGTAATGTTCCGATTCCATCCATTCCTGTTATGTTTTGAGGCTTTACTAGGAACACATTTGGGTGAGGTTGGGTTAAGATTGGGTTCATAAAAAACAAGTTTTTCTTACAAGAACCAAATTTTCAGGGGTTGGTTTGTATGACAGCCCTACAACGTAGTGGTGCGATTATTAGAAATACTGCACTTTTCTTTTTGAAATGAAAATACTTTTAGACTTCTGATTCAAAACTCTTTTATTTACAATTTGAATCTTATTTTGTTGAGCTCAAGAACTCAACTAACTTCTTATAAACTCGTGGTTCATGAAAGTTCATATATCTTTTTCAATACTTCTTCTTCTTCTTTATGGCACGATAGCCCGACGTCGGCCTTGGCCGCCTGGATTGAAAACCTCCAATTGTCGCGGTCACGCGACCTTGTCCTCCAGTTCCGAAAGCCTAGCATGTGGTGGGCGTCCTCACATACAGAATGCTCCCATCGGGCTCTCGGTCGTCCACGCAATCTGGCTCCGTCCACTCGTTGCGCGTTCATCACCTTTTTGGGCATGCGATCGTCGTTCATCCTTTTTGCATGTCCCGCCCATTGCAATCGCTGCAATTTCACGATATTCGACACCTGTATTTCATCATACAGCTGATACAACTCAAGGTTGTACCGGATGCGCCATTCACCTCGTTCACGAACGGCCCCGAAGATTCTTCGGAGAACCTTTCGCTCGAATGTGTCCAACAGGTGTTCAGAGTTTTGGGTTAGGGTCCATGCCTCGCAGCCATAGCATAGCACAGGTCGGATGATGGTTTTATACACGTGGAGCTTCGTGTTCCTTGAGGTCCTTGAATTTACTAGCGCTCTAGTTTTTGATTGCATCATGACCTTGGTTTTAGATTCGTTGATATGTAGCCAAACTTCTTTGGCGGCGTTATTGAGATTATGCAGAAGGCTTTCTGCATCACCCAATCTTCGAGACATGATGTTGATGTCGTCGGCGTAGGCTACTAGTTGAATCGATTTAATGAGTAGCGTTCCGCTGCTGTCCAGATTCATGCCTCGAATCACATACTCCAGAGCCAGGTTGAAGAGCGTCGTTGCTTGAGTCCAGTACGAGTTTCAAATAGGTCAGTGAGTCTGTTCTGAACTCAGACCTGCGAGACGGTATTAGTCATCCTTATGAGTCGCACTAGCTTAGCCGGTATACCAAAATGCAGCAGAATGTTGTACAGTGCGCTTCGATCGATACTGTCGTATGCCTGCTTGAAGTCAACAAATATTTGGTATACGGCGATGTTGTATTCCCAGCACTTCTGGAGTAAAAGCTTCACTGTAAAAAGCTGATCTGTCGTCGAACGACCAGGTCTAAACCCGCCTTGGTACTCGCCAATGATTTCTTCTGCGTACGGATTAATTCTATTTTCCAGAATCTTAGATAAAATCTTATAAGTCGTACAAACTAATGAGATGCCTCTGTAGTTCTCACATTTCAACTTATCCCCTTTTTTGTGGATTGGGCAAATGATACTTTTACGCCAATCTTCCGGGACTATTTCGTCGTTCAATACTTTAACGATAAGTGTGTGTATAGCCTTAACAAGGCTCTCCCCACCATGCTTCAGCAGTTCAGCCGAAATCTCGTCAGCGCCCGGGACTTTATTATGTTTTAGTGCTTGCGTGGCGAGATCAACTTCTTCTACTGTTGGGGGTTGAACGGGAGGGCCTGTTTCAGCCATCAGCTCCGGAGCTTCTTGTGTGGGGTTGATCGGTTGAACATTGAGGAGCTCTTCAAAATGTGAGGCCCAGCGCTATCGGTGTCGCTAATGATATTGCCATCCTTATCCTTACAGAGGCTGGTCCTGGGTTGGTATCCACTTTTAATTGAATTAATCAGCTTGTACGCTTGTCTACTGTTCCTACTAGCTAGTCTTTGGTTTATTTGCATCAACTGCTCGTCAAGATGCTTACGTTTCTTACGCCTAATTAACCTATTCGAAAATCGTCGAAGCTTGTCATATTTATACCCTATACCCATAAGATGGTATAGGGTATATTGTTTTTGTTACCGAATATTATGTAACACCTCTAAGGAGCCACCGGAGGTATGGCAAAGTATATATATAAATGATCAGGGTCGGTCCCTGATTCGAATAAGCCATGTCCGTCTGTCTGTCTGTCTGTCTGTCTGTCCGTCCGTGTGTCTGTCAGTTCGCACGATAACTCCCGAAATAATGAAGCTAGGGTTCTGAAATTTTGGTGAGATGTTTGTTTTCAATAAACCTTGGACGGTATTGAAAATGGGCTAAATCGGATCAAGGGTTCCCCTACCTTCCATACAAATTACCCCTCCTTGATATTCTAATTCGACCATAACTTTCCACGAAATATCGCTAACGAGCTGAAATTTTGGTGATTGCCTAATTGTGACATATCATTGAAGTTGACGGAAAGTGGAACAGTTCCGACTACCCTTACCCCTACCTCCCCTACAAAACTATATTCAGCCATATATTTTGATCAAATGTTGCGAACAACTTCAAATATGTGTCAAATTGTAGCTGATCAAATATGAAAGTGTGCCAGATCCGACGCATCCTCTCCCCCCCTACAAACAGTTTGAAATTGAATATTTTTGGTTTAGAATGCTTTCTAGGTCTGTACATGGGTATAGGAGGGTATACACTCATCGTGCTATTCGCACGATTAGAACTCGGTCTCGTTTGTTTTTTTTTGGCTCTAGTTGCGCGTTCAGTCCATTGGCGATATGCCTCGTTTTTAGCATCTATATACAATACAATGAACTTATTATATAAACAATGTCGTCTAATACGACTCTTAGAACCATGGTCGTTATCTGAATCCATTTGGAAAGTACGATTAATTTTTGTTTAGATTTAGTATCTTAAGTGGCTGTGAGTGCACTATATTTTATAATCAAAATATCATAAATATCTAACACCGATTTCATCCGTTCCTAGATATTTTGTAAGGCTTAACCAGGAACACACTTGGGTGAAGTTTGATTAATATTGGTACATAAAGAAAAAAGTTTTTATTAGAACCTAATTTTCAGGGGCAGCCCTATAACCTCATGGTCCGATTCCATTCGTTCTGACATATATATAGCTAAGTAACTGATTTATAACTTCATGTCACATGACTTTCTCCGTAGAATGCGCATTTAAGCCGATATTTAGCTCGGAACATGACTGAAATTACAATTTCGAACTTTTTTACAAAAAACAATGTTTACAGTGCTGTATCTTGGGATTCTTTGCATCTACAAAGCTGCGGTTGGACTGTGGACTCAAATTAAAGGTTTTGTTAGCTTTAAAAATCCAATAGACGATTTTCTTGTAGGAAGCACCTTTTGGAAATTGCAATCCAAAATATGAAAAAAAATCTGAACATTTTGAGGTTTTTTGAGGGTCACGGGGTTAGCACAGGTTTTTCGAAGTTGCAAACTTGATGGTAAACTTCTGGTATCTATCCTAACAATATCCCAAAAAACCAGAGCCGAGCATTTTTTGCGACCTAAAATCGTTAAATGACTGGTCTACAGGAAATAATGAAAATTTGAGCGTTGAAATGTATTGTTTCAATTTCTACTGTGGCAGAGATGATTAATTTTCGAAAAAAAAATTCCTAATCCACGACCTATAAAAGCATATACACGCCAGTCAGCCAATAAGCTCAACATACAGGGTGGACAACGAAAGACCTATCAATTTAAAACGCGTATTTCTTTTTTATTTTTATTTTTTTCTTTCTTTTTCTTTTTACATATTATAATTTAACTTTTGGAAATTTATAATAAGTTCATACAGTACACAACAAGGGCAACACACCAGTATCAGTTACATCCATTAAGATGCACTGTTTGGTGCGGTGTTATGGCCGAAAAAATTATCGGCCCATATTTCTTCGAAAATGGAGATGAAACGCCAGAAACGATTTCCGGGGCTTCTTACATAACAATGATCGACAACTTCTTGCGGTCAATGGTGGAAGAGCACCCTAATTTGTGGTTTCAACAAGATGAAGCGACTGAGTTCAGATTTCCCTTGGTCCCGTCGTTCACCAGATTTAACTGCGCCCGACTTTTTTTATGTGGATATTTAAAAGACAAAGTGTCTATTAATAAACCCGAGACTATTAGACAATTAAAGCAGAATATTCGAGGCGAAATACGGAGCCAGCAACCAGAAACATTACGTGGTGTAATGGAAAATGCGCTAAAAAGAGCCCATGTATGTGTCGAGCGAAATGGTGCACATTTGTCTGATGTCATCTTTCATACTTAATTTCCATAAAATGTATTTCATATATATAAAAAATTAAATAAAACAATTGGTAATTACAAGAGTTATACGCGTTTAAAAATGGTAGGTCTTTCGTGGCCCACCCTGTATTTCTAATATCTACTCTATCGGTTAGGTATCACCACCATGATTTGCTATGTCAGACATGCCAATAACAGCCAGATAAATTTTGTTGCAATATCATATATTTACTGTAGAACTTTGACTACATTTATAAAAGAGTGGCGAATTTAATGCTGCACACACGGAGAATCAGAATCCATTTTTTCTTGGATTCTTCGTTCTGTCAAAATCATACAATTTTCAGGATTTTGACAGAGTGAAGAATCCCAAAAAAAAGGATTCGGATTCTCCGTGTGTGTGCGACATAAGACTTCAAGTTGGAAAATGAGACAATACCAATGTATGTGAAACCCAACAGCAAAACATAGACAATAGTCACTGTGCATCAAATCGATTTTCATTTAATTTTGAACAATTAGACTAGTCTAGTCTAACATTTTCGGGATTAGCTTTATATTTCTAGCAGATAATAATAAACATGTTCGCACATTTTATCCACTTAAATCGGTCTCATAACTACAACGCAATTTTTAAAGGAATATGAACGGCACTGTTAGTCATACATTTTATTTATTAATTACTTATTAAACATAAATACTATTAAACAAATAAACACATTCAACTTCTATTGAAAAATATATAAAATCAATTATGCAACATGATTAATCATACTTTGGGCCTTTTTGTTGTGGAATGTCCTTCAATGCCCACAGAGCATTTTGATGTAAGATCTGAAAAATGCACCTCAGACGGAGTGCTTGGGTACACATTAAGCCGCTTGCGATTGGGCGACGAATTGGGCGAGACTTGCTTCAAACATTCGACATCATCAAAAACCACTTGTGCTCCACCGCCACACGTGGGAATCACGTTTCCCTTATACAATTTTGTCTCCAATTCACCCTCTGTGTCGGCTTCTTGAGCCACCAAACAATATTTCGATGTTTTCGAATTAGTAACGTCTCTAACGTCGGTAAGTTTTGTAACAGATTTACGATTTTTCAGATACGGCTGAAAGATCGTGTCGACCGGAACGGGATTCTTTGCTCGATGTTCGAGCCAACGATCGCCGGCCGATCGGGAACGTCTGTGTCGTACATTGGATACAGGAACTCCCTGAAAACAAGGTTATGCCAAATTAATTTAAATTAATTATTTCGGAGTAGATAGCATACCCGATGCGGTCTTGGCGTATGGGTTACACGATTCGTTTCAGTCATAGTCACGGTACGCTCGGTTGCAGTTGGAAGATTTTCAAAACTGTTCGAACGTGGAAGATGTGGTAACTGATGAAAATTATCTACTTTCAAAATGTTCGAGACCAAACGCAATTTCTCATCTTTCATGCGAATCTCTTCCATTTGCTTCGTCTCCTGCTCTCTGAGTCGCGACTCCAATTTCCGATTGAGTTTGTCCGCTTCGATTGCCATCTTGCTGGTGTATTTCTTTTTCTGTCGCTCCTTTTCGATTTCTTTCTGATTCAGTTGACATTGCTTTTGATTGAGTTGACGCTGAAGCGTTCGGATCTGATCATCTTTTTCTTGTATTTTTCTATTCAACTCATCAATGGAATTTTCATAACTGATAGCTTTGTTCTTGACGGCATTCAATTGACCACGTTCCTGGTTCAACATGGCGTTGGCAGACGAAATTTCCGTTTTGTAACTCAAATTCTCTTTTTCGACATGCAATAGACGACTGCGAAAATCATCACCTGGAAGGAAATTTAGTTTTAATTTAATGCTGTCTTACAAAATTTACGATTTTAAGGTTGATTCCTACATTGGTCACATATTTTCTATAGAAATTGAGAGATAAAGCTATGTTTAGGACCTTTTGCTGATCTCGAAAAGCATAAATTGCTTGCAGATTCGTTTAAATTTAAAGCTTGAACGCAATTCCAAGCATTTTAAAAAAAGTCGCACAAAAGATCTTAACCGCACCTTAGCTTTTATATCAAGATTCCGGTCATCGTGACCGTATTGTCTGAATCAACCTTTAAACATACATCTTGCATTAAAATCCTTCATCAGAAGCGCACGTTTCTCGATACGTTGTCTCAAATGGTGCATCAGCTCCAAATGAATGTTACTGTTCACGTCACCGGTATATTCCGGGAATTTCGCTCCCAAACTGTAAATCAAGCCGGAATTGAAATTGAAATCCAAGTGTCGGACTCGCGGCGTGTCCAAATCATTCTCGAATGGTCGCAACACTTTCGCTGCCTTTCTACGACCGGGCGTAAGTCCATGATCGATTTTGGCTGGCGTGGATTTAGTCGTTTGAACTTCCTGGCTCATTTCCGCGAATTTAAGAACACACTGTGGATAATAATATTTAGATGAATTTCTTTATATATTTTATAAGAAATATGAATATTTACCGCCGTCTCATCGAAATCTTCCGCCCGCGGATTAACGCACACGATCATATTCACCTGTCCTTCTCCTTCAAAGTATTTCTTAAAGTAGTGGGTGAGTTTTGAGTCGCGATACGGAACCTTCTTTCGGGTGCCAGTCAATTGATTCTCCCGTAGATATTCAAGACATGTTCTGAGCGTCATGAGCGAATTGTTAATGTTGCCTGCTTCACGCAAGCGTTGGCCACTATTTTTAGTGCGGTTCGTACGTTCGCTGCCCGCCAAATCGACAAGCGACAATTGACTTACGATTATCATGTTACGATCCTGTATGACATTTTCGCCATGCAAATCACTCGGTGCTTGGACTAGACGTATTGTGAAGACAGAGTGACTGCGGCTAGACTCGGCATTGAGTATGGTGTGACCGACACGTTTCCGTTTTTGGCCTGTCTGAAAGACTTCTATTGCTTCCTCGAATGAGTTCACTTCGATCTCGGTGACGCCATGCACGTACATGTTGTGCATTGAATCTTCACGGATTATTTTACTTTGTAGAGTTCTAGAAGAAAATATATTTTTGATGATATGATGACGATTGAATTTCAAAGGCTTATGGGCCGCCACAGAAGGCAAAAAAAATGTTTTGGAATTAGTATAAAAATTATACACGGAAGATCCTTACGAAAAGATTTTACAATCAACATTACAACACGATCACCATTCAACAATTTCTTTTGATATAGGTGAAAAATTATGGAGAAAAATTGTAAAAGGTTCGCCAAAGAGGAAGCTTTACATACGATCTCAAACTGCAACCATAAACTTGCCTACTTACATAGTCAAACAAGTATAGAACTGTTGAAGTGGGCAAGGTAAAGTACAGCAGTAAGCATGGTAGGAAAATACGTGTTTCGCATGGGAGGAAAACGATATAGTCTAGGACCCCTGTGCTAGAGTAGGCTGACCACTCTGAACCGGTTCCTTAACCGATTTTAACCGGTTCGAAATAGGCAAAAATTCACCAAGTACACCCTTAAATATTAAGTTTTGGGAAATTTGGTACATCCACCCGATTGAATATGTTTATAGTATTTATACCCTTCGATCGTCGAGTGAAAGGGTATATTAACTTTGTCATGAAGTTTGTATCGTAGAGTGAAAGGGTATATTAACTTTGTCATGCAGTTTGTAACGCATTGATTCAAGAGATTTTTTTTTTCTCTTGAATCGAAGGGGGTCTTGGCAGCTCTTGGCCGTTTTTTAGCAACGGGTAGCTCCGGGACGATTTACATCGAAGAACCGGCTGCCGTAGGAGCATTTTTAAGGACAACACAAACATCCATGGGTCACAGTGGGATTCGAACCCACGCACCGGCAATTCAGAGATAGACATCTCTGCCACTGAGCTACCGAATGGCCCAGTGGAGTGGTCGGAGATGCCGAGGCCGAGATATGACTTCCGGGAAATGACGACTTCAACATCATGTCTCGGAGATTGGGTGATACAGAAAGCCTTCTGCATTACCTCAATAGCGCCGGAAGTTGGACTACATATCAACGAAAGCAAAACAAAGGCCATAATGCAATCGAAAACAAGGACGCCAGCAAATTGAAGCATTAATATCGAGTATGTAGTCAACTTCAACTATCTAGGTTGTAACTTATCAAAGGACGCCAAAGAAACCGACGAAATTAAGCGACGGATACAACTAGCCAATAAGATCTATTTCTCGGTCCTCCCTATAATAATTCGAAACTTGCGCACAGGAACACGAAGTTCCGCGTGTACAAAACGATCATTCGACCCGTGCTATGTTCTTCTTCTTCCTTGCCTCGTTCTTTATACCGCTCCATGGCTTCGCGTTGCTCGACCCGCGGTGTAGGCATATCACCCGTTTTGGCGATAATATCTCAGCATATTTCTACAGGCAGCTCTATCTTGGATCGTGTCATCGCCGAGACCAATGCGTTGTTGTTGCTTTTTTCATTTCCAGGTGCTCTTCGGTCTGCCTCTGGCCTTGGGTCCATCAAGGGGAACTTCCATTGATATCGCTTTCTTTGCGGGGTTCTCAGGCGGACGCCGTTGAACATGGCAATACCAATCCATTTGTCGGTCTTCGAGCTTTTCGGTGATTGGTTGGTCTATGGACAAGCTGCCTCGGATGTAGCTACTCTTGATGTGGTCCCTTTTCGTTACACCAACTGACCAGCATTCTGATCCATACATGAGTGCGGGACGTACAACCGTTTTGTACAACTTGCCCTTTAGCTTCAGTGGCATTTTCTTATCGCAGAAAACTCCAGAGTTTTCTCGCCACGTCATCCACCCAACCTTTGTGCGATGTTTGATGTCATCATCGCATGTAGCTCCGTTGTTCACCATCGAGCCAAGGTACTTGAACTTGGTACAAGACTTAAGCTGCTCTCCTTTGACGTACATATCTGGTATCGGTGCATCTGGGTCTGAGAATGGGCAGCATAAGAACTCAGTCTCTGTTATACTTACCCTCAGTCCATGCTCCTCCAGAATGTCACACCATTTTGTAAGTGCAGCTTGCAAGGCAACGACGTTTGGGCTACTGAGGACTATATCATCGGCAAAAAGAAGAGATATTTCTAGGCCGTCCGTTATACGTGTTAATAAGTAGCACATGATGATGTTGAAGAGCAACGGACTCAATACACTGCCCTGGTGTAATCCACCAGTGTAATGGTGTTTTTATAGAAAGGAAGAAGAAAACTTTCCCTGAAAGCATCAGGCATCGGTTGCCCAGCTTTGATTTTGTTGAAGAAAACTGTGAGCCAACTAAGCCCGACGTTCTCCATTTTCAACCAAAATTCCGCGGGGATTTTGTCCGGTCCGACTGCCTTTCCGCGTTTCATCTGATGCATTGCCTCCATCACCTCTTCCTCTGAGATATCTTCAATATTTGTGGTATTCGGCTCAACATCTCGGAAAGCTGCTCGAGGAAATTCTTCATTTAGAAGTTCGTCAAAATACTCTCGCATCCTGCTACAAATTGCCGTATCGTCAATCAGCAACATTCCTTGCGAGTCCTCCACGTACTTTGGCGCCTGTATTTCCCGAGTGTTCCTTCTCCTTTGGGCTGCGACCCTAAATATCCTGGCGTCGTGCTTAGGTCTCTCGCGCAAAGACGGTCCTTTGGTCGCAGTCTGTGTTTCTAATTCTTGGTAGAATTTCTCAGCTGCCTTCGCCTTTGCTTGAGCTACCAAGCGCTTTACGTTTTTCCGGCATTGCATATAATTTTCGCGAAGTTGAACCCGTTCGGTTTCACTGCTTGACTCACATTTCGTCCATGCCTTAAATGCGTTCGATTTGGCTTGCACGGCTTCCTTAGTTTCGGTGTTACACCACCATGTTTCTTTCTTCGTGTGGAGTGGACCTTTCGAAACTTCAAGTGCCTTTTCCGCCTCACCTACTGACATGTCAGCGAAACTATTCCACATTTGTGTTGGACTGCCAGTTTGTGTTGTTTTGAAACCACTCCGTCATTTTATCAATGAATGGAGTTACTACAGGTTCAAAGTTGTCGTTTGTGAGATTGTGTCACTTGATTTTTTCGACTGGCTTGGGAGTTCTTCTATTTCTTACTCCACCTACTTACAAGATAAATTCTGACTGGAGCAAACGATGTTGGCTAACGCCAGATTCACCCAAGATCACCTTGCAGTCTTTTACCCACCTTCTCATAAAATCGAAGCAGAGGTGGTAATCGATCTGCGTTTCGTGTTTCCTATCTCCGTGTCCACTACTGTACGTGATCGGGCCTCTCTCGTTTTTCACAAAACATGTATTTAGGATGATCAAACCTTGCGATCTGCACATGGTCAGCTTCACCTTCGTCATTTCTGACCGTTGAAGGGCTACCCTTTCCACCATGGCAATCCTCGTAATCATAATTTGATTCACCCACATGGCCATTTAAATCTCCTCCCAAGAACACCAATTCGGTATCTGGAATGGTCTGAATCAGGGTTTCAACGTCGTACCAAAAGGCCTCTTTTTCTTCTGGTGGCAGTCCCACTTGGGGAGCGTAGGCACTTATTACGTTCCACACCCTTCCGCAGATAATCAATTTGATGCTGATTAAGTGAGCACTTCTCTTCGCGACACTTATTATGCTGCCAAGCAAAGAAGCTAGAATAATGCCAACTCCGTTTCTTTGGTTTGTAATTTCATAGTAGTAAAATTTATACTTCATGGAATTCGTAAGAAATCGGGCTCTGTCGATATGGGTATTTCGCCACTTCGACTCTTGCACGCACATAATGTCTATCCTCCTCCGCTTCATGATATCCTCAATCTCCTCGCTCTTCGACGTCATGGAATTCCAGCTTGCAACGCTCAGCTTCTTCACAGTGTAGTTGGACTGCCTTATAGTGCTCGCCCCCGGAAACCGTCGAGCTCTGGCGCGAACTAAGTTCGCCCCGGGATCAGACTCTCGATTAGGATCTCGAACAGTAAGGACGTGTTTCTTTAGTAATCTTAATAGTGCATTACTGTGGTGAAATACTGAGGTGTTGGAGTAAAATCGAGTGTTGGTAGCCATATTGGAAAATCATTTTGCAGAAGGTGAGTGAATTACAATTTTATGATACTGAATCTTTTTGTGCGAAGTTAATTGTGTTCTTGTCTGGGAATTTGATCGTGATAAACTGGTTAATGATTTGGGAATTTAAAAAAGATGGAAGAAAATAAGAAAAAGCCTCCGGACAGGGGTTGGGATAGGATTAAGGAGACCCATTTGGAAAAAAATAAAAAATTGATTGAAATTCAGGAAGTTGTAAATTACAGTGAAGACCATGAAATGGAAAATATAACATTAAGTGAGGTGAATTCAGGAGAAAACAAAAACGATACGACGGTACAAAATTCTTTTGTTTTACAGGATGGTATTGGTATAAAAAATAGTTGTGGAAAAAATATGACAAATGATAGTGGAAAGCAGACGAAAATTAATTATGGGATAAAAAATAGTGGAAAGGATAATGATAATGAAAAAATTTTAAATTTTGAAACGCAAGGAAAAAAGGATCAATTGGAAAATAGGGAACACGTGACTGAATCTACAATGGCATATCACAGGGGAGAAAAGAATCTGGGTAATTTTAATAAAGAAAATGAAAGAAATGATCAATATGAGAAAAACATCAGGTACGAAAATTATGCAGTGATGGTTAAAAAGAATTCTGAGGAAAGATTATCAGATTTAGCGGTTTTGGAAATATGTGAAAAATTTAAAATAAAGGGGATAATAGACATTCGCAACATAAATTTTAAAATTGTGAGGTTAATGTTTGAGACATATGGGAAGGCGAACGAATTTTTGGAAAATGTGGAAATTAAAGGTGCTGGACTCAAAGCATTTATACCACAAAATTGTGTGTCAATTTTTGGTATTATAAAATTCATAGATAGAACGTTTAGTGATGAAAGCATATTAAATAAAATCAATAAGAATGGTATAATAGCCACAAACATATACAGATTTAATAGAAAATTGGGGGACGGGTCAATGATCCCAAGTGAAACAATTAAAATAGAGTTTTTGGGGAAAAAATTACCAAAAGAAATTACAATTGGTCCAATTATACGAAAGGTGGAATATTATTTTCCAAGAATTAGAATATGCAACAAATGCGGTAGAATAGGACATGTAGAGAAGTGGTGTAGAAGCACCTCAAAGAAATGCATGAAATGTGGGAGACGTATAAATTGTGGGGGAAATTGTAATCCTGAGAATTGCTTCTTATGTAAAAATCCACAGAAAAAATTATATGCGTGTAATGGGGACTGTACAGAACAAAAGTGTATTTTATGTTCAGATAAAAATCATGATTTTAAATACAAATTCTGTCCTGAAAGAATAAAAGAAGAAAATTTAATTAAAGAAATTATAATTAGCGGGAAATCAAAAAAAGAAATACTGGAAAATGGAACGAATAACCAATTTGCATTATTGGATAATTATGAATATGACGAGCAATTTCCAAGATTATTAGGGGATGAAAATAAAATTAATAAAGGGGGAGTTACTAATCAACGAAACAAGCAGGAGGAATTAAATAAGCTTATGATTAGCAGAAATAGTTTTGCTAATGTTGCAAGAAAGAGACAGCTTAATGTAAACATCCAAAAAGAAAACCCGAGAAAGATCCTTAAAAGTACGAGTAGGAGTAACAATAGCGTAGAAAATACAAATAAACTCGCATTTAAATATCCTAACGGAAATGCAAATTTTAGTTTTAATAAAAATAAAAATTCGGAAATATCGTTAGAAAAGAAAATTGAGGAGGTAATAAACAAAGTCAACACGGCATATATCCCTAAAAACATTGGGGAGCCGTTAATGAAGTTCTTCAAAAATATTAATGGAAACAATGGAGTGAAAACAAATTCTGAGTTTGAAATATTATACGAGGAATTAATTGTTAATGAGGTAAATCAAAATAGAAAAAGTCAGGAAGTTGATGGTCCCCTGGGCGGGATCTTCACGTTCACCTAGGATATTATCTTAATGACGATAAATTGTTTACAATGTAATGTACAAGGTATTAAAGTTAATAAGAGTGAAATTGAAGCGTTAAGTATTAACAATAATATTGATATATTTGGTATTCAAGAAACTTTTCTAAAACCTGGTCAAACAGTGTTTTTCAGTGGTTACAACTCATTCTTTGGAAATCGTGATGATGGAAGAGGAGGAGTTGCGATCCTGATAAACAAAAAAATTCGTAGTAGAAGAATAAATTTAAATAATCCGCTGAATTATATTGCAATTGAAACAACTAATCTGAAAAATAATATTATCCTGGTGAACGTGTACATCCCGCCCAGGAATGATGATCAATTCGAACAACATTTACCAGATCTCTTAAATGAAATTATCAATAGAGCAGGTAAAACGATAATATTAATGGGAGACTTCAATGCTCATAATAATAACTGGGGAAGCCATCAAACTCAATGGAGAGGCAGAATGATGGAAGAATGGGTGGAATTAGCTGGTTTAAGTATTTGCAACAATGGATCTCCAACATACATTAAAGCAAATAATCCATCGGTAATTGACCTAACTTTTACCAATAATATAAATGTTATTAAATATTGGCATACGATGAAAACAAGAAATTTCAGTTCATATCATTTACCAATTAAATTTAGTATTGAGGATGAAATTAGTCAAAAGCCGAAAATAATTAACAATAGGATTTTGAGGGATAATATTAAGAGGATTCAATTTGAGGAAAATATTGAAAGTTTTAACAAGGCGATGAAACTATCAATCAAAAGAGCGACTTTTCAAACTAACCAGCAATCATTTTCCCCAAAAAAATGGTGGAATCCGTCATTAGGTAAATTATACACGAAATTTAAACAGGCTTCAGCTAAACTCAACCAATCCAGGAGTCTTGAAAATTTATACGTTTTTCGTGACGCCAAAAGAGTATGGAAATCTGAAGTAATATTGGCCAAAAGAAATGCATATAAGGAGACAATTAGAAGAATAAATAATACTAATGAACCCAAAGAAATTCATAACCTATTTGGTAATATCAAAAATAGTTTAATTAACAGGGAGGATTTTGGATCATGGGATGAAAGTAAAAAGTTAGAATTCTTAAATAATAGTATGAATATTGCAAGAACTATGGAAATCGTGAATAATGAATTAAATAATTTGGTGATTTCAATCAAACAAATCTTTTCAATAAATGATCTGGAAGACACAATTAAATCAAAAAGTAACTCGTCGGCTGCGGGATATGACGGTATAACGTATAAATACATCAAAGCATTGGATGATACAAGTAAAATTAAATTTTTGAACATCATAAATTCAGTCTGGATTAAAGGGGAAATACCTGAATGTTGGAGGGTAATTAAAGTTGTACCAATTCCTAAACCGGGAAAAGACCATAGTAATGTCAATAATTTCCGACCAATTTCACTACTGAGTATTCCATTAAAGATCTTAAATAAATTAATCCTGGGTAGACTCGTAAATCATATCAAAGATTTTAATATTTTACCAGACAGATCATATGCGTTCAGAGGCAATAAGTCGACTTCGCACTGCATTAATGACGTAATCAACATTGTAGATCAAAACAAAATTAATGAATACATTTCGGTTTGCGTAATAATAGACGTTAAAAGTGCGTATGATATGGTAGACAAAAACGTTTTATGTGAGGTTATGAACCAACTGGAAATACCACATGAATTTATAGACTGGACAAGTAAATTTCTCCAAAAAAGAACACTTAAATTAGCGGAGGTTTCAATGGAGATTGAGAATGGGCTTCCTCAGGGTAGCTGTTTGAGTCCTATTTTATTCTCAATACTAACATCGGTACTTCATGAAACTGCTGATAATGAAAACCATATGTTCCAGTTTGCAGACGATTTTTTATTAATGTCAAAGGGTAGGAATTTAAAGGAAGCTATACAAAATCTAGAAGTATTCATTGGGCGATTCATACAAAAGCTTAATACAATGAAATTAATAATTAATGAAGATAAAACTAAATTTTTTATATTTTCGGCGGCTAATTATCACAGGCATAATATCAAAATTGGGGAAAAAATTATAAATAATTCAAGAACGATCAAGTACCTGGGCTATAATTTGTCAGGAAATTTATCGGTAGGAAGGCATTACAATGAAATGATAAGTGCAAACATAATGAATCAAAAAACCTTTTTTGCAATTAGTAATCATCGTGAGGGACTACACCCATCTAAGGCTTTAATGCTTTTTAGATCATATATAAGACCAAAGATCGAATATGGAAGGGCAGCGAGCTGTCACATTGGCCAAAATGGGTATAAAAAAATGACTGTGTTTATTAACAAATTCATGAGAAGATGTTTGGGTTTAACAAAAACCACTCCAATAAATAATATATACGTTCTAGCAAATGAAATACCACCTCAGTTTAGGAGTCTATGGTTAGCGGCCTCAGAAATGGCCAAAAGAATGGCCACGGACCCAAGATTTCTGAATAACTGGATTAACAATAACGAACCAACAAATAGTAGAACCAGTTACAACCATGTGTGGGCTTTGTTTGAGGAGAACTTAAGGAGAATTACTTGTGGAGAGGAAAACTCATTAGCGATTCTAGAGGAAACAAAAATGGAAATTAAAACTAATATATTGGGAATGTGGCAAATAGATTATGAAGTAAATGCACAAGAAAAAGGCAAATTTTTTTTATGATATAATTAATCAAGTCAATAAAAAACCTTGGTATAAAGAAAAAATCTTTAAGAAGGGCGACCCTAAAATAATTAAACTGGTAAATAGACTTATCACAAATCATTCGTACAATAAAGTATTTCTAAAAAGAATGGGAAAAATTGAGTCAAATTTATGTAACAGATGCTTAGTTGTAGAAGATAACGATCACCATATTTTAAATTGTCCGAGATACTTATCAAGGAAAGTAAAGATCCCAGGATGTGGAAGAATTCAAAACATTAAAGAATATTTTAAAAACAGGCCACCTAAAAACTGGTATTCATTAGGAAAAATACTTATTGAGGATAAATCATCATTGTAAGGTCAGTGGCCCCATACAAGAACACAGAAACAGAGAAAATTGATTTAATTTATAATAAGAACTGATTCAGAGTTGTAAAATTGTTGAAATTCACAAACCGAATATTTTTTGTATCAATTAAGGAGATCCTGGTCGGGAGTCAAATATTTTTATAAGTACAATTTAGAAATGTAGGAAATTTTGAAATTAGAATTATATCCGATAAATTTTTTTTTTTTTTTGGAAGAATATATTGATTGATTGAATATTATAATTAATAGTAAAATAGTAGTAAACATGACATTATTTTATTATGAAATACAGAACAGAATCTAGATTTGGACAAATTTCGACATCCAGATAAAACTTAAATTTAAATATAACGAATATAACAATTGTACTGTGATTAATTGATTATAATAATTGAGATAAACCATAATGTACATAATATTGTTAAGAATAGCATAAGTCATTATATTGTATTCATATGATTACATTATAATTTTTTGAAAATCAATGGTCTGTAACAACCAAAGGAGCGGAAGAATAAACAAATATTAGTTGTAATACTAGCAAGTAACATCATAACATTATAATTATTAAAAAAAAAAAAAAGTAGATGACAGTTAAATGATGCTTTAACAAACAACTGGTGGCAATACAACTCTTCAAGTAGAGTTAGCCAAGGTTGATAACTGCGCACGAAGTGCGCAGCCATCAAAGGAGAAAAAAAAAAAAAAAGCCCCGGGATCACTCAACCGCATAGCAGAAGTAGTGCCCGGCGGGGTAGTGCTTATATTTGCGTGAATTTCCATAAGGCCTTCCATTCTTTTACATCCCTCCCTTGGATTAGGGTCCCTTTTAGTCGCCTTCCAAGACACGCCGGGAAAGGCGGTGGTATTATTCGCGACCCATGCCACAGGGCACCCATTAAAGACGAGCTACCCCATAGAAATGTCAAACTTTGACTTTGAATATCTGGAGAACCGTTACAATTTTGCAAAAAGAATTGCAGATTCGATCGTATCAGGTTTCAGGCCAATATTAAGAAATGCCATCATCAAAATATGGCGCCACAGATACTGAAATCGTGCCTTGGAGCTTGGAGTTTTGGAGATCAATAGAACGTCGAGTTATTTAACATCTGTGTGAAATCATAGTCCGCCACATAGGTCGTAAATTTGAAAACATCATAAGCGGAGTTCTCTTACACTGGGATTCGAGCCCACGACTTTCTGCTACCCTAACCAGACACAATGGAAACCTCTAATTGGTTCATACACTTACCTTTGAACACCGCCTTCCTCCAACAAATCGTACACGCTATTGTTATAAATCTCCACATAAGTGATGAACACAGCAAACATATTATCCTCCTCCAGTCCATCCAAAACCTTCGTATTGCTCGACGCCTGCGATGCAATTTCCGACTCTGAGTCCTGTCTGCGTGGCTTCGCAAACCGCGAATTCATCTCTTGCTGTCGCTCCAACATTGCATCTGCCTCACTTTGAATGTCAAATCCATTCAACCGATCCGGCTTGAACACAAACTTCTTCGACTGATACCCGGAAATTGTTTTGAACAATGCGTCCAGACATCGCGGCATTATCCCTCGATCTTTACTGTTCCCCGTCATCGTGTACGTCTTCCCGCTGCCAGTTACCCCGTATGTAAACAGCAGACCATCCTTGCCCCGAATCAATTCCTCAACGAGTGGCTCGGCCACCGTTGTGTACAACTCTCGTTGTGTTGAAGCGCCTGGGAAAACATGCTTAAAAATGTAGTGCGTCTCCTTGACCATATTCATGCGAAAATTCGCTGAACTCGAGGGCATTTTGAAGACGACTGTATTGGGCGGTTTGATTTCAATGCACGATAAATCCATTTCGGATTGCATGGGGCGTAGTCGACAGAACACCTGAACGGCCGTTTTTTCGGTCGATGCATTGGACGCGTTGCGAACATTTTTCTGTGGGGCACCACCGCGTGTTCTGGAAAAATTAAGTTGTTTTGTTAGAACTGGAAGGGTATCGAACACTTTGCACACTCACGATTTCATTTTGTCGTTGCACTTCTTGTAGAAAATAGGAAAATAAATATGCACAATCGAAACGACAAGCCAACGTTCAAATTCAATTCAAAACTTGTGTGGTTCTTCTTCTTGACGCGCTACAAAATTTGTTGGTTGATTGCCCAGTGCGAAACGATTGAAAATGTTGGCAAATCGACCAAAGTTAATACGATCCACATTGAAATCCAAATCATAAATTTTAGCTAACTACATAAAAAGGAGCTCAATATATTTTTTTTCTGTTTTCAAATCAAATACAAATTTATATAAACCGAAATTGTAAGATAATTTATTTGTTTTATTATCCCAAACTGGTATATTTTCGACCTATTACTTATTCCCACTATAGTTCCATGGTAATCCGTCAACACGTGCTTTCTTGCTGTCACTCAAACATCAGTTGCCGAGTAATTGTCAAACGAAATAGAGTTTTTTTGAAAGTGCCGGGCATAATGAAGAAAAATAATAAGAAAAAGCAACCAAAGCCTGAACCTGTTAAGGTGGAAGAGGCCCCACTCGAGTCTACAAGGATGTCGGATCAAGTGGAGACTAAAAAGGTAAATATTAAGCCGTGTCATCGGGTTTTACTGAGGGCGATTGTTCCGAATATCAAATCTGAGAAATTACGCGACTCTGTTCGTGTTAATTTTTAGAGGTAGAATGGATTTCGTGTAGTCCCAATGTCAAATACTGAATCGTTTATTGGCTTGTAACTTATTTTGATTTTCTTCGAGCAAATTGATTCTCTTTGGAAACACATTTCCTAACCTAAGAGCATGTTATTGTTGGTTCGGTGGAGCTCGGTAAATTTCGTAAAACAGATTCGTTCGCAAATTTCGTTCTTTAAAGGTCTGGATAGACCTCGGGCGAAATGAAAATGAATTTTTTTCCGCTGCTATTTTATCAATGAAAATGTATACTTACTGTTGTTGTTGTTGTAGCGATTCAAGAGATTTTTTTTCTCTTGAATCGAAGGGGGTTTTGGCAGCTCTTGGCCGTTTTAACAACGGGTAGCTCCGGGACGGGAAGGATATCAGTATCTGTGGTGCTAAATTTTAATGATGGCATTTCATGAATGCTGGTCTGAAACGAACAAATCTGCAAAAACTGTACGCGCCACAGCCTCAGATCTGGCCGCATTGGTTTTTTCTCGTCCATTTTAGGTATTTTTTCCGATTCCCCGGTAATTTCATCGTGAAATGCCAAATGAGCGGGAATCGAAAAATAATACATAAAATGGCCGAGGAGAATTATGGAACCATTCTCAGATTGTAGCTTATGGAATTCCCCAGCGTTTGCGGCATATTCCACGACAGTAAGTATACTATTATTAGTATCGGGGCATTCGGTGGCTCAGTGGCAGAGTTGCCGGTGCGTGGGTTCGAATCCCACTGTGACCCATGGATGTTTGTGTTGTCCATAAAATGCTCCTACGGCAGCCGGTTCTTCGATGTAAATCGTCCCGGGGCACGATTTCAGTATCTGCGGCGCCAAATTTTGATGATGCCATTTCATTAATATTGGCCTGAAACGACCGAATCTGCAATCTTTTTCGCGAAATCTTAACAGTTCTTCAGATATTCAATGTCAAAGTTTGACATTTATATGGGGTAGTTCAGTTTTTAATGGGAATTTGGGGGTATTTTTACAACATACTGATGTAAATCAATGGCATTGCACCAAAAATAACATTTTAAATTTCATTTGCCTCACTGTCTAGCAAATTGTACAATTCTTGCTCGCAAATATATTTTGACGGAAATCCACCCCTTTTCTTATCAAATTACATAACTGGCCTCATAGAAAAGTCAAACTTTGACATTGAATATCTGGAGAACCGTTATGATTTGGCGAAAAAAAATCACAGATTCGATCGTTTCAGACCAATATTAATGAAATGGCATCATCAAAATTTGGCGCCGCAGATACTGAAATCTCCCCTGAAAAACGACACCCGCTTTATTTAAAAATCAGCAACTGAAAACACATGACTGTCATGGCAGATTGTACGAAAAATTGTATGGCAATATGCTCCACACGTCCAATAAAAAAATTGGGCGATTACAGGCTTTCTTCCAAAGCCGAATCCTCGCCATCTCCGCATCTAAATCTTCTGCGACATTTCTTACCACCTGGTCGGGGGATTGTCGGTGGGAGGAGGTTGATGTACGTATTGGCAACAATCCAATTCCTACTGTTGCTAATCCTAAAATTCTCGGGCTCCATTTAGAGAGCATGATGACGTCAGCTCATCACGCAGCATCCGTTTTCGAAAAGGTGCGCAGTAGGAATAAAATCCTAAAAGCACTAGCTGGTAGCACCTGGGGCAAGGATAAATAAACCATTCTAGTCACATACAAAGCGGTGGGTCGAGCAGTTGCTGCTTATGCAGCCCCAGTTTGGTCACATAGTCTATGTGATACAAACTGGACCAAAATTCAGGTCTGCCAAAATGCTGCTCTACGCACAGCCACAGGTTGCCTCTTGATGTCTGCCCAGGATCACTTACATCAAGAGACAAAATTGATGCCAATGTGTGACCTACTCTCCTACTGTCTAAACAATATCTTGTTATTTGCTACCGTGAAGATCATCCCAACAACAGTCTCATGGACCGAATTCCTCCACCACGACATGTCAGGCGTGGTTTACGAGACCTAGAGAGAGAGGTCCAGGGATACAAGAGGGACCCTTACGACGATGATGCATACCGAGCTGCCATCGCTGAGATTCACACTGCAGAAGTGAGTCGGTCTATTGCGAGATTAGGTACGAATAGAGTCCTCTCAGTGCGCCCTCCACCCATTTCGCCTGAGGAGATTAGGCTCCCGAGAGCCACCAGAGTGACATTAGCTCAACTTCGGTCGGGCTTTTGTTCACGCCTCAATTCGTACCATTCTCGCATTAACCCGGACATTCAAAACATCTGTCCAAACTGCGCTGGCGCTCCACACGATGTGGGTCACTTGTTTCAATGCCCAGCTGCGACCACTGACTTAACCCCTATCTCACTGTGGGAAAACCCTATCGCAGCAGCTATGTTTTTGTCCCTTGACATCACGGACGAAAGCATCGACGAACCATAACTCGAATCCAAATAGATGCGGTTTCACACCTTTCTGCACCGCTAAAAGAAGAAGAAGAATAAAAAAATTGGATTGGATGGTTACATACACCTTCCAATTTATCATGCAATCAAAAAATTGCTTCAATCGATTGGCAGGTCTATGGGCACTCTAACATGACGTGGTCGTGATGATTGTTCGGACGATCGCTACGATAGCATCCAATAAGGTACTGTTTCGCTGTGTTTTTTCATAGTCATCATTTTTGTGTCCTGATAAAGATGTCACAAGAACGCAGCCGGTGATGGTGCGAGGTACGTAGTGCTGCATTCTGACAGGTACGTCTTTATTGCGTGTTACAAAGGTTGTTTGTCCAGACGGCATCACCATAAGTGCGCGTACACATACAGTGCGACGCCGAGCTTTTCCGGGCCGGGCGATGCGACGCGATGCGATTTGTTTCCACGACAAGAATGGTAATCTTGTTTTCTCGGGGAAACATTCGTCCAATCGGCGTGGGAAGAAAAACTAAAAGAATTATGGGCCTCTTCAGAATTTGAGGCCAAAAACAAGAAACAAAATTTGGGGTTGCCCTCTTCAAATTGGTACCCCTGTTCCCTCTGGGAAATACTCGTCCGATCGGCCTGGCAGAAACACTAAGGTAAATTTGTGTCGCTAATGTCCGAAACTTTCTTATACGTTAAGCGTACGCTACATACCGGGTTGTGCTGCACTGCATATTTCCACAAATGCTATTTCGTTGACCCATTCATACATTTATACAACAACAACTGTCAAATCCGAATACCGCCCTTTTTGAGGGGTACGCGTACGCTACGAATAGGGTTGGACAGCACTGTAAATTTACACAAAGGCTATTTAGTAGACCAGTGCTTCCCAGGGTTCCGCTGAACCCTGGGGCTACGCGTGACCAGCCCAGGGGTTCCGCGAAAAAATTATGAAAATATGATGTTCTGAAAATTTCAATAAACACAAACAAATTCTAAAATTATTGCCATCAGTTTTCGCATTTTTCATATTGGCCAGTTCAATGTAAAGGCCTGGATAGACCTCGAGCGGAATGAAAATGAAATTTTTGTCCGCTGCGATTTTCTCAATGAAAATGCATGCTTGCTGTCGTGGAACATGTCCGAAATGATGGGGAATTCCATAAGCTACAATCCGAATATGGTTCCAAAATTTTTCTCGGCCATTTTATGTATTATTTTTCGATTCCCCGGTCATTTCACCGTGGAAAATATCTAATGACCGGGGAATCAAAAAATAATACATAAAATGGCCGAGAAAAATTTTGGAACCATATTCGGATTGTAGCTTATGGAATTCCCCATCATTTCCGACATGTTCCACGACAGTAAGCATGCATTTTCATTGAGAAAATCGCAGCGGACAAAAATTTCATTTTCATTTCGCCCGAGGTCTATCCAGGCCTTAAAGGGCTGAATTAAGATCGAGAGTGAAATTTTTCCCGCTGCGATTTTATCAGGCAGTTTGAATCGGTAAAATCGGACAGTGGGGTCATGGGGCTGCCATACAAACCCAACTCCCCAAATTAGGTTCTTCTAAGAAATTTTTTTTTAATTGGGTACCAATTTCAACCAAATTTCACACAAATGTATTTTTCTTGATGATACAAAACATATGTTAGAATGGATCAAATCGGACCATGGGGTCATGGGGCTACCATATAAACCTAACCCCCCAAATTTTTTTTATTTGTGCACGAATTTCAACCAAATTACACACAAACGTGTTTCTCTTGTTTGTTTCTCACAAAACATATATAAGAATTGATCAAATCTGACCATGGGGTCACGGGGTGGTCATACAAACCCAACCCCCATTTTGGTTCTTCTAAGAAACATTTTTTGCAACAATTTCACAAAACCTTGAATTAATGTGTCTTCACCAAAGCATAAAAAAGTTCAAAACGAATGGAATCGTACTGTGGGGTCATGCTCCCGCAACCCCAATAAAATTTTCCGAGTAAATATTTTTATTTGCCCTCTTATTTCAACCAAGCCCAAAACTTTTGTCAAGACTGAAGAAAAAGAATGAGGAGGGGGATTAAATACAAGTCATAGGTACGCCCGAAAAAGCTTTTAGCCCAAGGAGAGCGAAGGGTATCCGAATTTCGGCCACGCCCGAAATTAGCCTCGGCCCCGGGGGTTGGCGAGCGTAGCGCCCTAGTTTTTCGATTCCCCGGTCATTTGACATTTCACGATGAAATAATCGTGGAATCGGAAAAAATACATAAAATGGCCGAAAAAAATGATGGAACTGTTTCCAGCTTTCCCCACATATTCCACGACAGTAAGAATACATTTTCATTGAAAAAATCGCAGCGGACAAATATTTCACTCTCGATGTCAGTACTAGGCTTAAGGAGGAAAATATTTTAACGTATACTGATAAAATAAGTGCCATGAAAGGCAAACTATTACTTTGGAAGAGGCATGTTGCAGAGGGAAACCTGGAAATGTTTCCATCCCTCAATAGCGCAAGTGATAAAATCAAAAATTTAATAGTCGAGCATTTGGAAACCTAAAGCCGGACACCGCACAAAAGATTGATACGAAAAACCGTGCAGCAGCACTGTGGTTGGGCGATTCCAAGTTATCATTCTTGGACCGATCTTTTGAGCGGTGTGTGCCACACTCACGTCGGTCTGGGGCCCGCTTAAAACGGTTGAAAAATATTTCCCCTATTGTTAAACACAGAGCAGTTTAATTGGATAAGAATAACAAATCTCTTTGTGGCATACAATATTTCAAATTTCACCTTGCCGGAAGAAGAAGAATTAACGTCACTTTCCTCTGATCGAGGTTTAAGATTAAAATTTGCAGAATGTTCGCCTGAAGAATTTTTGATATCCGTCAAGGAAAAATTCCTTGTTTTCTAAAAAACGCTGTAAATATCCTGCTATTGTTTTCAACTTCATATTTATGTGAAATCGGATTGTCTTTTTGCCTTGGTTTTTGATTGTGACGCCAAGAATTTTGGGGTAACGGGCGGTAGCAACCTCGTCTACGTTGATGTCGAGTCGTAGGTTAAATTCTTGGTTGAACGTGGTGAAAAGAGTCGCTGAGGATTTGGGCGCTGATAACTTCAGGCTCTTACGGACAAAGAAATCGTTTAGGACTTTCAAGTATTCGTTGAAGATGATGCACATTGCGGGAATATCATTGTCATGACGCAGAATTATCCGCTGTCGATCCCTTCAGGGGAAGTGGAAAGTCCTGACATGTAGAGGTTGAACAAGAAAGGAGAAAGAACTCCTACGCATAGTACTCCTTGTTTGATTATCCATAGTTTAGATTTGCCGTCTCTAAACTTAGTGCAGGGTAGGCGAACAGCAAAGTAATTAGCAACTCATTTCAATATGTAGGACAGAATATATGTATTGCCTCAAAAGAAGCGAGTAATTCACCTTCTATTCGCCTTCGATAAATCGCGAGCGACTAGGATGGTTGGTTTGCAGCATGGCTTAGGTTGATTTAGTATATTAAAGAGCATGGACGTGATCGAGGGCAGTGGTGGAACTGGGAGCTGGAGAATTCTATTTGTTCTGTCTGTGGCTATTAACTTGTTTAACGATCTCAGCATTGAGATCGCCAATGCGGAAGTCACTGGGGTCTGCACTGCGGAGCTGATCTCTTGTCTTTGCCAATTCTGCCGCCGATCTTGGACAATTAGGTTTTAAACTAGGCCTATGTAGTTTCTGGCCGCTTTCTGTATAATCTGTCTAAGATGTTCTTCGGCAATACATCGGTGGGTGGGGCTAAACTAGCGAAGGATTCACTAGTGAACCCAGTCAGTTTTGTAGAAGTTGACATATATTTTATTTTCAGGGTATATGATCAGATCCCATAGTATTCAGTGGTTCCCAGGTTGTTTCATTTATAAGTCCGGCGATGGATATGTCCAGCGAACTCGTGCAGCATCCCGTGACGCGCGTAGGTTTTTCGTCATTAAGAAGACAGAAATCAGATGCATCCAGTTGGTTCGCAATGGTGTTACCTCTGGCATTATTGCTCATATGTGCGCTGAAATCACCAAGTAAAAGGCATTAGCGCCCGGTGAGTCAGTATTGGCATGTAGTTTGTAACTTGAAGGACAGTTGGATAGTAACGGGATATAGATGTTGAAGATCCCAAAGTTCATATTCCCTGACTTGAAGGATATCGCTTGAATTTCTGTAGTGTTTTCGGCGACTGTGACAGCAACGACACTGTATGACACTGTGTTGTGAATGAGGAAAGCAAGACCGCCACTTTCGTTGGCTACTCTGTCGTGTCTTAAGATACTGTAGTTCCCGTGGGAACTAAGCGATGAGTTGTAGCTTAGTTTGGTTCCCTATATAGCTGGAATCTGAATGTGGTGTCTGTTCATGAGCTATGCAACTTTATTTTGAAGCCCATTGTAATTTAGCTGTAAGATTTTGGTGGTATTGTAGTTGACGTCAATGGCTGGATGCGCTGAAGTTGTGGTGGGCGTTTAGTATTTGCCGGAGTGGATGGTAATTGTTGTTGGGAACAAAGATTAAAAGATGATGATGTAGAAGAGGATGGGCTTAGTCCTCTATTCCTACAACGGCTAGTAGTATATGAGTCGTTCCAATCGCCAGTGCTGCTTACACCAAAGCAGTTTTTAATATGCCACAGCACGTGCAGTAAACCGGCGCTTGAACATTTGTCCAAATCCTGTTTCCGTATATACAGCAAATTCAGCAGTTGTAACAACTTTTGGTCATACAATATGAATGGGTCGTTCCGGTGCGTCGAGCCCAAATTCATGGTAAAATGCATTTCGTTGTCTAAAATACAATTTGGATACAATTTTTTATCGGAAAAAAACCTTATCACCTGATATTTGTTAACGTTAAGCAGAAGATTGTTTAGGTTACACCACTTGTCAAGGGATCCACTCCCTTGATTGGATTGAACAATTAATATGAGACCCCAGTGAACCATCTTAATTCCCAATGCGTTCAGTCCGCGTAAGCATTCCTGAGTTGTGTCATCCAAAACCGCGTTGACCAACAGACGTGTTTTGTTATAGTGCTCCTTTATAAGCTCTCAGCCAGGTTCCGATCACACACCGGTAGTTATTATATTAAGCTATCCGATTCTCTTTTTGAGGTTCTTTTAAATGAACCACCGTTTTTGAGCCGCAGCCAAGGTTTTTGTGTTTGAGTTGTATGAATAAAAATAAATAACAGCGCGACAATCCGGCATTGGACTAAGGCCGCAGGATGTGTTAGTGACATCATATTTCCAAGATGTTATCTGCTATTTGTTGAGGTAATGAGATCAGCATCACGCTGAGCAGTGTTATTTATCCTCATAAATGGGTACTCGTTTAACATCTGAGTGAGATCATAGTCGATCACACCATGATATACGGTGAGATTCGAACTCATGCCCCTGTGCATCAAAGATGCGCGTACTAACCGCTAGACCAGCCAGACTACTATGAGTTGGGTGAAGAGGGCATGAAACTCCTCTCTCCTGCCATACCAAATAGTTCCTGCCGAATTTGGGGAGCTGAGTCCTAGGAAGTTTCATGTTGGCCTGCGCTGTACAAGCGGCAGACGACGTTGGTTCCATCAAATGTAGTTGTAACCTCTCCACTCGTGATTTTTAGTCGATGAACAGTTCAATATCGTAATCGACCGAAATAAGCTCTTCCTCTATGAGCTGAATATGCTTCGTTCTTATAGCGTTCCATTGCCGGTTGATGGCTTCAAGCTGTGACATCTTGAACTCCAAATGCTAACTGCTGGTAAATTTTTTGGAGGAATCGTGCGTCGTAGGTTGGCCATCATGATCGCCTCGAAGCGTATCGAATGTCCTAGATATGATTACTTTTGTAGCTTTCCCCGTATTGACTGCATCCTGATGAGGAATCTTGAAGCTCCTCACTTGTTGGATATCGGTCAAAATTACAATGTTCTTGGTTTCATCTAAATTCCGCAACTGTACACGTAATAGAATGATGAACAAACTGCATGGTATCACTTTGCCTAGTTCTACATTTAGCATCATGTATACTAACGTTTTGAGTTTTTTTTTACTTTCAGCCCAAATGGACCAATCGTCAACGCGTGCTTGTCTTCGCCGCCCGCGGAATAAATCACAGAGATCGTCACCTAATGCGTGACATAAAATCACTGATGCCTCATCATCGAACCGAATCCAAAATGGAACGTTCAAAATCCCTCGCAATTGTCAATGAAGTGTGCGAGATCAAACACTGCAACAAAGCCCTCCTATTCGAAGGTCGTCGCAAACAAGATCTGTACATGTGGGCGGCTTGTGCCCCCAACGGACCATCCGTCAAATTCCTTGTCGAAAACATTCACACAATGGGTGAATTGAAAATGGCGGGCAATTGTTTGCGTGGATCGCGCCCGCTCCTCTCGTTCGATATGCAATTCAAACAAATCGCACATTTGTCGCTGATCAAAGAAATGCTAGCACAAACGTTTGGCGTGCCAAACCATCATCCGAAAAGTCAACCGTTCTTCGATCATGTCTACACGTTT
This sequence comes from Microchrysa polita, assembly GCA_949715475.1. NCBI lineage: Eukaryota > Metazoa > Arthropoda > Insecta > Diptera > Stratiomyidae > Microchrysa > Microchrysa polita. The sequence goes on along the minus strand of OX454416.1, from coordinate 110,294,757 downwards.
ACGTATCTGGACAACCGTATTTGGTTCCGGAATTATCAAATATTGTCGGAAGACGGTGGTTTGAGCGAAATTGGTCCACGTTTTGTTTTGAATCCGATAAAAATCTTTGAGAATTCGTTTACGGGTAAAACTTTGTGGGAAAATTCGGACTATGTTAGTCCGACACGACAACGACAGATTCTGAAGAAGGCTATGAAAGACCGGTACGTTAATAAAATGGAGCAGCGCGTGCATCAGGAGGCGACTCGTCCCACCGAGGCGTATAAGTTTAATCAAAATGATGATATATTTGAGGGCAAGGATCCCATTAAGAAGGCGCAAGAGTATGCGAGTAAGTTAAGAATATTTTTGTGCTGCGATAACATTTAATCGTTGCCTGTATTTACTCAGTTTCAGATAGTATCAGCAAGCAGGACAGAGAGCGAAAGGAAAGAAAAAATCAAATGAAACAGAAGCTCAAAAAGAAGAAGGCCAAATAATTTTTTAAAATTTGTTTACATTTTATGTATTTTTTTTTTTTAATAATAATAAGACTTGAAGAAAAGTTGTCTATTTTATTATTATGAATTGATCAAAAGAAGCATCTCGTTCCATAGGGAGAACTTTATTCTCAGTAAAAAAAGCTTACAACTAAATATCAAATAAATTAGGTTGGGTGATCATCCAACTAGTGCTCGTCCTCTGAATTGGAACACGGTTCGACTTTTGGAACAATGTCGGCAACTTCTCCATTCGACGGCGTATTGTTCTGTTTCTCCTGTTCCTTCAGTAAAATTTCTGACACGGCTCCACTCGACGGATGAGTATTCTGTTGCTCCGCTTCGTTCAGTAACACCTCTGAAACGGCTCTATTCAACGGGGGATTATTCCGTTCCTCGAGTTCGTTTAGCAAAAGCTCTTGTATTCGTATTTGGCAGCGCAATTGTGACATCGTTGATAGTTTGCGCATTGTAGGCACCAGACTCAGAGCAAAATGATAACAACTATCGTGAATTGCATCAACATTTTTTTCCATTTCTATGTCCTTGTCTTTACCGAAATCATATTCTTCGTATGATTCAGTCGCCGCGGCTGCACTCTCGTTGTTCTGTTGTGTTGGTTCTTCCGCGGAGTCAACGACATCGACAAGCGGAAAAGGTTTTGATTCATCACCACCATCACCAGTGGATGTTGACATCAATTGAGGCATGCTTGCTTCTTGGCTATTTGTAGGATCCTTTCTAGAGTTGGTGTCGGCATTCGACATGATATATCGGGAATGTTGTCTTGTTCTTAGTGAGGGTCTAATAAAGTGAAGTTTTGCATACCAATTCCACTTTGGTCCACCTCTCTTTCGACGGTTTAAACTTGGCTCTAGTTGCTTTTTCATTTCGTACCGATATGTATCTCTTAATCCTTTCCATTTTGTCCGTGCTGTTCTTGCTGTAAAGAGTGGGGGAAATGCGATTAGTGAAGTGAACATGAAATGATATCAAACTGAAGGCAGGAAGGAAGAAATAATCAACATAATCTATGAGTCAAATATTTAAAAAAAATCATCGGAGCCGTGGTAAAAGTACACAATAAGCACGATAGGAGCGAAAGACTTTTGTTACTTACCGAGCCCAAACGCAGACAGCGTCGTAAACTATCTGCGGCGAATGGATCTTCATATGTTCAACGAAGAGCAACTCTTATTAATACTGGATGCAGCAGAGCATGCAAGGAAACTGATATGTTCAAGGGAAGGTTGAAAGATAATACTTGGAAAGATAATCCTTGGAAAAAAATTCTACGTCAAGAAACAGAATGAAAGCCTCGGATTGGACGGATACAACCCAACGACGACTTCGCAAATGAACAACTGATTACTCTTTCGGAACCTGGAATGTACGCTCCCTGAATAGGCCAGGGGCCTTAACGGCCCTCTTGGATCAGGTCGAAAAATATAAGCTGAGCATAGTTGCACTCCAGGAAACAAAATGGCATAGTAGCGAGATTGATGACCGAAATTCGTACACAATTTTCACTAGTGGAAAACCTTCGGGCCACAGGGAGTTTGGAGTGGCGTTCATTGTAAACAATTAACTTAAGCCGCATGTTATCGACATCAAACCCATAAACGAGCGGCTGTGCATTAAAACCCCCAAGCTCTAGCCATACAAATGCATTGGCTTATATGTGAAGCTCACGACGAGGGAGACACGTGCCACTGTCAAAACACGGCTTGCGAGCCGTGAATTTGCGGATTGTGGCGCACGATATGTAAAAACACGTCTCGCTAGTTGTGTTTTGACAGCGGCACGGCTCTCGCTCGTCATGAGCTTCCCATATAAGCCAATGCATTTGTATGGCTGGAGCTTGCGAGCCGTTTTCGCGCCGTTTGAATGAAGCCTTATAGGTGCAGAATTTCTTCGCTGCATCATTCGAGATTCAACCCGGCAAACATTTTTGCGGTTGACAAATTGTCGGATGATGCCACGGTGGTTGCTTATACGACTGCCCTTAAGGAGATGCTGACCCCCTTGCTAAATAATGTCAGCAACGAAGGCGCCCTTGAGATCTGGGATACACTCAAAGACACCATCAAAGGAGTCGCAGAGGAGGTTGTGGGTTACAAAGCCCGGAGAGCCCGAAATGATTAGTTTGACAAGGAATGTCAAAATTCGGTAGATGCGAAAAACGAAGCATATCGCCAATGGACCGAACGCGCAACTAAAAAAAAAACAAATATGTCGAGCTTCGACGATTTTCGAATACGTTAATTAGGCGTAAGAAACGTAACCAAAGACCAGCTAGTGCGAACAGTAGACAAGCTAATTAATTCGATTAAAGTTGGATACCAACCCAGGACCAGCCTCTGTAAGGATAAGGATGGCAATATCATTAGTGACACCGACAGCGTTGATAAACGCTGGGCATCACATTTTTTTTAAAACATAATAAAGCCCCGGGCGCTGACGCGATTCCAGCTGAAATGCTGAAGCATGGTGGGGAGAGCCTTGTTAAGGCTATACACACACTTAGTCCCGGAAGATTGGCGTAAAAGTATTATTTGCCCAATCCACAAAAAAGGGGATAAGTTGGAATGTGAGAACTACAGAGGCATCTCATTAGTTTGTACGACTTATAAGATTTTATCTAAGATTCTAGAAAATAGAATTAATTCGTACGCAGAAGAAATCATTGGCGAGTACCAAGGCGGGTTTAGACCTGGTCGTTCGACGACAGATCAGCTTTTTACAGTGAAGCTTTTACTCAAGAAGTGCTGGGAATACAACATCGACGTATACCAAATATTTGTCGACTTCAAGCAGGCATACGACAGTATCGATCGAAGCGTACTGTACAACATGTTGCTGCGTTTTGGAATACCGGCTAAGCTAGCGCGACTCATAAGGATAACGATGACTAATACCGTCTTGTAGGTCTGAGTTCAGAACAGACTCACTGACCTATTTGAAACTCGTACTGGACTCAAGCAAGGCGACGGGCTGGCGCCGACACTCTTCAACCTGGCTCTGGAGTATGTATGAGTAATTCGAGCCATGAATTTGGACAGCAGCGGAACGCTACTCATTAAGACGACTCAACTAGTAGCGTACGCCGACGACATCAACATCATGTCTCGAAGATTGGTTGATGCAGAAACCCTTCTGCATAATCTCAATAAAGCCGCCAAAGAAGTTGGGCTACAGATCAATGAATCTAAAACCAAGGTCATGATACAATCAAAAGCTACATAGAACCCCAGTAAATTCAAGTATCACAGTGGGTATGTAGGGTATGTAGAAAACTTCACTTACCTGGGTTGCAATTTGTCAAAGGACGCCAATGAAACAGATGAGATAAAGCGACGGATACAACTAGCTAATAAGTGTTATTTTTCGGTCCTCCCAAATATGAATTCGAAGCTGGTGCACAGGAACACGAAGCTCCACGTGTATAAAACCATCATCCGACCTGTGCTATGCTATGGCTGCGAGGCATGTACCCTAACCCAAAACTCTGAACACCTGTTGGACACATTCGAGCGAAAAGTTCTCCGAAGAATCTTCGGGGCCGTTCGTGAACGAGGTGAATGGCGCATCCGGTACAACCTTCAGTTGTATCAACTGTATGATGAGCTACAGGTGTCGAAAATCGTGAAATTGCAGCGACTGCAATGGGCGGGACATGTATAAAGGATCAACGACGATCGCATGCCCAGAAAGGTGATAAACACGCAACGACTGGGCGGAGCCAGATTGCGTGGACGACCGAGAGCCCAATGGGAGCATTCTGTATGTTAGGACGCCCACCAGATGCTAGGCTTTCGGAACTGGAGGACAAGGTCGCGTGACCGCGACAATTGGAGGTCTTCAATCCAGGCGGCCAAGGCCCGACGTCGGGCTATCGTGCCATAAAGAAGAAGAATTAAACTCATCATGAAAATACTGTTTCTTATTTTTATTTAAAAATATTTTCTTAATAAAATGTGTAAATAATAAATACCATATAAATGCATAACATTATGATAAAGGATCAGCATCTGTTTCAACTAAAATTACATCTAAATTTGAATTTATATCATCACCGTCCCTATCCGACCCATATTCGACAGCATCCAATTGACGAAGCTCGGCGTGACCAAATATTTGCGCTATTTGCATTTTCACGTGAGCCTGCGATCTGGCTGTAAACGTCTTGAACGTATCTGCATAGCTTAGAAACAGATAATCGATGCGGTCGAGGTCTGTTCTGTTCGTGCTCCGTGCGGATCGCATAAGAAGTTTCTTATGTGACGCCTTTTTCAAAAGCTTTTTGTTAGGATCTCTGTGTGTCTGCGAGTGTCGCACAAGTTGTTGTGGTTTCGTAATCTTTCCCGAAGACGGTGAAATTTTCACATCATCCTTCGCATCATCAGTTGTTTGTTTTATCGAGGGAGATGGCGACTTTTTGTCGTCGTCTTGATCGTTCGCTTCCGACTCATCGTCATTCGTTTCGTCGCATTTGAGCCGTTTTTCAGACGGCGGTTGACTTTCGTCACCGGACCCCACTGATGAAACATTCATTGTGAATTCCTCATCTGATCTGTGATTTAGATATTTCAATCTTGATCGTGGTCGCGAGGCGGTATGTAGGAAACTTAAATGTGTAGCCCATAGGTAATTTTTAAATCTGGCATATCCAACTTCGCCGCTTAAGTATTTCAGATATTTTACGTATGAGTCTCGTAAGTTTCGCCATTTCACTTTTGTTACTTCAACTGTAAGAAATAGAGAAAAACATTCATTGTAGTTTTTTTTATTATATATATTAAAAATAAAAAAATAATTAAAGAAATGTGTTTAAAAAAAATATATTTTACAAAAGAACGACGAAGTATGCCATTGTCTATTTGCCTAAGTGGATCTTAATAATTCTCAACTGAATTTTTGCTCTCGGTGGCTCAAACGGTTTGGTCGCCACTCCACGATTCTCGAAATCTAAAGACACCGGGAATGTGGTAATTTTTCCGAAACAATCCAGATAGAAACGATAAAGACAAAACCATAGAAATAAATTACCCAGTAATAACTGCAGTGCATTAGAATTTTGATGTAATTTCAAGGACAACTTACCATTATAATTTGAAAATTTTCACAGTATCCTTGGGTGCTTCCGTTTTCCGTAGTTTGCTCTTGAAAACGTCACAAAGAAAAGAACTTCACTCCCGCACAAAATAAATTTTTCACTTATCTTGATAATTTTTGGGAATCTGCGTTGCGTTAATTTTCGTTTAAAGGACGAAACAGATAAGAACGGGACGGAAATAAAATTGTACTAGAGCTCTTCGGCACGTAACGAAAGCATTCTGTTTTGCACAAGTTGCTAATACTAGTGATTTTAGGGCAAACCCTTTGTCGATCTCGTTGGGAGAAAGGGTTCCATGACAAAGCGCGACTAGCATTGCAGTTATCACCCTTCCGCAGCATATGACCAATCCACTGTCACTTTCGCTTACAAGTAAACCCATCGATAGGCATTTGACGCATACGCCGACGAAGATCTTCATTAAAATTTCAGTGGGCCCGAAACATTTTTAAGATGCAACTTCTCGGTAACTTCAGCGGTAAGTTTCCAAGTCCTGCTGTTGTTGTCCGTTGTGCATGTCTGTGGAAGTGCTCTATATTTCGTCGTCGTTCTCGCCTATTGTCTCAAGCAACAAGAACAGCAGCAGCTGCAATAGGGTTGTCCCATAACGCCCTCGGAGTGAGGTTAGTGGGTGCAGCGGGGCATCGGAACAGGTGGTCCACATCATGAGGCGCACCACCGGGACTATTGTCAATTGCAGGTGTTAAACTTGAGCGAATATGCCTTGTTGTATTGTTGACTACGGGTGGCGGTGGCGGAGAATTGACTTGAGAACTGGAGCCAGGTATGACCGGAGATGATGGTAAACTATTAGCTTGTGAGCCGACCCGCATTCAGACACCCTGGAGCAACAAAAGACAACTTGTCATACTGACTCATTTTTCTTAAGCCGGAGCATTAAAAATGACACATTACTGTGTATGTGTGCGGATGTGTTTCCTGTGTTTTTTGTCCAATTGGGAGCATTTAATCTCAGCGCGGTGGTCTCAATTCTCTTAATCCGCGCCGGCATCGAGACCAATCCAGGTCCCGAAATCTACATCTGCTGTGTATGCAACCGACGTATCTTCGGGAATGCCAGGTCCTTGAGGTGTACCTGCTGCAGTGAATGGTGTCATTTCTACTGCTCAGGCCTAAGAAAAATGATTCGTTATGTCGAGTTGTCCTTTGTTGCTCCAGGGTGTCTGCACGCGGGTCGGTCCCCAGCCACCCTAGACCCTAGCTCACGAGCTAATGGCCCACCACCGTCTCGGGCCATTCCTGGCCCCAGCTCTCAAAACAACCCTCCACCACCCCCACTCGTAGTCAACAAGACATAATATCTCAAGTCTAACACCTGCACCCCCGCAGCAGTGTACACCTCACTCACCATATTGAAGTTTAACTGCAATGGCATCCGTCAGAAGATCGGCGAGATAGTCCGTTTCATGAGTATGCGCATTTCAGGAGACTCCAACCATAAACTCGGCAGGCAGAGTTCTAATCCAGGAGGAGGGCTCGCATTCCTAATACACAGAACCGTGCAATACAGTGTATTAGATCTTCGTTTCAACGACGGCACGGCGGAAATGCAAGCTATTGCCATTAAATCCGGCAATACCAATATCGAACTTATAAACATCTATGTTCCACCAGCATCCAGCTGTGGCTCTGGCTATAAGTTCGATATAGGTCCACTATTCACAGGACAGCATAGGATCCTACTTGGCGACTTTAACGCCCATCACGAGCTCTCGCACTCTCTCCTCGCAAATGATGCCAGATGCCATTGGGAGGGTTTCACTGCGTTCACTTCGACGAAGTTCGCCGCGCTACCTACTCCAACGAACGCAAGGGAAGCACAAAAGGATATAACGAACTTCATTGTCAAAGCGGCAGCTCGCTACATTCCGGCAGGGCGTATCCCCAAAGTTCGGCCATATTTCCCAACTGTTGCCGCAAGGTTAGCCGACGAACGGGACGAATTAAGACGCGTAAATCCGGCAGACCCCAGAATTCAGGAGCTAAACTCCGAAATAAATCGACTATAAAAGAGAAATGGAACGAGCATCTGGACCTGCGACCTTTCACAAGGTGTCAGCAAACTATGGGCTACGGTCCGCGCTCTGTCTCACCCAACCAAAGACAAGGGCAGTGTAGCCATCAGATTCGGTAAGAAAACCACCGCAAATCCAAAACTCTGCGCGAGCTTGTTCAATAAGCATCGCTTCAGGAAGAGGCATAGCACCCTGGATATGATCACCCATCACATCCACAATAGCCTCAACCAGAAACAGCCCTGTGACAGAACCGTCCTAGTGGCCCCTTGACCTGTCGAAAGCCTTCGACACGGTCATTCACTCTGCGTTGTTGGCCGATCTCCTAAATATGCATATTCTTGCACAAGAGGTTAGGTGGATTGCCAACTATCTAGCTGGGAGGCAATCCTTCACAGAGTTTCGGGGCAGCATAGGAAATTTAAACAGGGAGTTCCACAGGGTAGCGTACTCTCTCCTACGTTGTTTAACATCTACCTGTCGAGCCTTCCAACACCCCCGGAAGGTATCGAACTAATTTCCTATGCAGACGATTGCTACTCACCACGGGGAATGATTTAAATGGAATGTGTGCGGACTGAATGACTATATTGAGAAACTGGTGGAATTTTTCAATATCCGCAACCTAGTCACTTCGCCGTCTAAATGTACTGCAACTCTTCTCACCACCAGGACGCAGGAACTTTCGGAGGTGCTTGGGATCCGTACTGGTAAGCATGCTGATGACGTTGTTCCTACTGTTACCAGCCCCAAGATCGTTGGTGTCTATCTGGATACCATGATGAAGTCGAAAGATCACGTAATAAACGTAGTCGACAGAATGCACAGTAGAAACAACGTCCTGAAGCCACTAGCCGGGAGTTCCTGTGGCAAGGACAAAGAAACTATGTTGGTCAACTACAAAGCGATAGGTAGGACAATCCCTAGCTATGCAGCACCGGTGTGGTCACAAACCGATTGTGACGCAAACTGGAATAAGATCCAGGCATGCCAGAACGCTGCTCTACGTATCGCTACAGGTTGCCATCTCATGTCGTCATAGGATCATCTTCATCAAGAAACCACCATGTTATCAGTGCGTGATCACAATCACCTCCTGTCGGTTGCTATGGAGAGGAACACCCAAACCATCATCTCATGGACAATACTCCCCCTCCACGACATGTCAGGAGTGGAATCGGAGACCTCGAGAGAGACGTCTAGAGATACAAACGGGTACCTCCCGATATATTCGATAACACAGCATAACATACAACCGTTGTGAATCGGTCAATAGGGAGATTAGATCCGAATAGAGTCAGTGCATCGGGAATGGTCGCCAGTAGGACCACACATGCTCCTGCATCCTGCTCGGTGCCGCCATCAACAACAATGCTACGTAAGTAGACAATTTTGTCTACCTGTTCTACAGGTTGTCAGTTGATACTTATGGGGAGAGTGGTAAGGCTAAGGGATTTTGGTCTAGCCGGTATTAATCTTCAGCCCGACAAGATTTGTTTCACTCTCGAGATCAGAAGCTATTTTGCTTAGATCCTCGATTTTATCCGAGATTGGGCATTCGCTAGATTATTGGGTAGAGAAGACACTCCTATGAATTACCGGAACGTGGTTTCGAGTCCCACTGTCACCATGGATGTTTCTTCTTCTTCTTCCTTGCCTCGTTCTTTATACCGCTCCATGGTTTCGCGTTGCTCGACCTGCAATGTAGGCACATTGCCCGTTTTGGCGATAATATCTCAGCATATTTCTACAGGCAGCTCTATCTTGGATCGTGTCATCGCCGAGACCAATGCGTTGTTGTTGCTTTTTCATTTGACACATCCAGGTGTTCTTCGGTCTGCCTCTGGCCTTGGGTCCATCAAGTGGACAACACCATGGATGTTTGTGTTGTCTTTATTTTTTTTTTTAAAGGACTAGGGATAAGAGTTAGGCACTATCCTTCATTACATATCAGTTTGATAATAAAATCATAGCTTTATCATCATTTTCCTGGGATTTATGGAAGGGAAACACATATATAAAAATGTTCCTACGGTTATTCGATGTAAATCATCCCAATTGTTACAACGGCCAAGAGCTAGAAAAAACCCCTAGGATTCAAGACAAAATGAAATCTCCTGGATCGTGGATAGTCCAAATGCTGTAGGTGACTTCAGCGTCTATTGAATCCCACAGCAGCGTTCTTCACGCTATGAACTTGTAGGCCCTCCGACACCTTACCCAACTTTTTGCACCGACGTATGTTGTCCTAATAATTCTTTCTTCTTCTTCTAGCGGTGCAGAAAGGTGTGAAACCGTTGTGCATCTATGTGGGTTCGAGTTATGTTTTGTTAATGTTTGTGTCCGTGAGATCTAGGGACAAAAACATAGCTGCTGCGAGAGAGTTTTCCCACAGTGATATAGGGGTAAGATCAGTGGGCGCGGCATTGAAACAAATGGCACACATCATGAGGAGTACCATCGCATTTTGGACAGATGTTTTGGATGTCCGGGATTATGCGAGAAAGGTACGAATTAAGGCGTGAACAAAAGCCCGACCGGGAGCTTAATCTCCTCAGGCGAAATTGGTGGTGGGCGCTCTGAGAGGACTCTATTCGCACCTAAGCTCGCAATGGACTGATTCACTTCTTCAGTGTGTATCGCTGCGATGGCGGCTCGGTATGTAACTTCAAGAGTCCCGTTTGTATCTCTGAACCTCTCTCTCAAAGTCTCGTAAACCACGCCTGACATGTCGTGGTGGAGGAATTCGGTCCATGAATTAATGATTGGGATGATCCTCAGGATAGCAACCAACAGGATAATGTTTTGAGAGTAGGAGATTGTGGGCACGTATTGGCATCAATTTTGTCTCCTGATGTAAGTGATCCTGGGCAGACATCAGAAGGCTACCTGTCGCTGTGCGTAGAGCTGAGCGGCATTTTGGCAGACCTGAATTTTGGACCAGTTTGTGTCACATAAACTATGTGTCCAAACTGGGGCTGCATAATCAGCGGCCGCTCGACCCACCGCTTTGTAAGTAGCTAGTATGGTTTCTGGGGTTTGTTACAGTAGGAACAGAATTGTTGCCAATACGTATATCAATCTCCCATCTAATATCCTCCCACCAAGTGGTTAGAAAGGTCGCAGATGATTTGGACGCCGAGATGGTGAGGTTTCGGCTTTGGAAAAATGTCTGTAATCGTCCTTATCATTCCCTGTGGCGAGTACGGTGCAATCTTCAGCATAGGAAATCACCTCGATTCCTTCAGGTGGCGTACGAAGGCCGGACATGTAGATGTTAAACAGAGTGGGGGAGAATACCATCCAGCACACCACATTTTCCTAAGCTTAGAACGTTTGCCACGAAACTCGATAAAGGAGTGCCGACCAACTAGATAGTTGGCAATCCAACAAATCTCTTGTGCAGGAATATGCATATTCAACAAGTTATCGAGAAGCATTGAGTGATTGACCTTATCAAATGCATTTGATAGGTCAATTGCCACAAGAATGGTTCTGTGACAAGGACGACGTTGAGTTAGCCCATCGCAAATGCGTGTAGTGATCGCATCGAGGGCAGTGGTGGTACTATGCATTTTCCTAAAGCCATGCTGGTGAGGTTCTAGCTTCGCATGTGCAACAAGAGTAGGGTGAATAAGGCCCTCCAGCGTCTTTGCGACAGGAGACAGTATCGTAATGGGGCCGTAGGGTTCCCCGAGATTTGCGCCCTTCCCTGGCTTGAGATAGGGAACAATCCGACCTGTTTTCCAGATTTCAGGGATGGCAAGCGTGGAGATCGATAAGTTAAAGGCGGCCGTGAGATACTCAATGGCTGGAAGGTCGAGATGCTTCAACATGGCCATCAGAATGCCATCTGGTCCAAGGGCCTTGGAGTTTTTAGCATTCTCAATGACTTTTTTAACCTAAAAATAACTTCCCAGAAATCGGTAATGCATTGATTGTAAATTTACTTGAACAAATTTATTAACCAGCCGCAACGGCAACCCTTGCTCTGGCTACTATCATGCAATATTGCACGCCAGGGGATTATAGGATTAGGGGTGCGAGGAATTCGTCAGGAAAAACATAATCCTCTAGCTATTCCATTTGGTTGGCAAAACCATAGACAACTTTACTTAAATTGTACACATAATTTCAGTATGTTTACTTTTCACTTACCATCTAAACCGCATTCATACGCCACTTCCTCCCATGCAGCTTTCACCAGACTACGATCATGACTTGTTTGGCGGCCATAATCCCAAATACACGGACGCTGTTTAACACTCGTTATCAACGATTCTATGTACGCCATTGCGTTTTAGTTTTTCACCACTAAGGGGACGAAATTTCCGCCTTTTCACTTTAATTTGGTTGAATCCACTTTGCGTTTCACGGAACACAGCAGCAGCAATTCAAAACAAAACTATCAAGTGCAAAAGTGTCAAAAAAACTTGCGTGATATTTTCTTCTAATCGCTTGACATCTTGACATATCCTTTCGCGATTGCATTTTGCATGCTGTTTTCAGATGCATTTGCATAGTGAACGACAACGACTGTTTGACGAATTTATTTTAACAGATTGGCGGGTGTAGTTGCTTTTCTTGAGTTTTAATACTTTCAATACTTCTTCTTCACCAAAATTCTTCATGTCGCCAATTGAAATGTCCAAACAACTGCATCCCAATTTGTTATTTTATATTAATGCTGTTTTCGAATCCAATATGTATGCCATGGCACGTAGGATTGTACCAACATGCAATTACGACCAGCCCGTGAAATGTCAACATTATACTGAAAAATCACCTTGACTTGGCTTTGTATTGTTGTTTGTTGTCCTTGCATCCCGAAATTATTTTTTTGATTATCCTTAGGCGTAAAGTAAGTTAGTAAACAAAATTAGTTTCATATTTGAGTGTTTTCCCTCATACACTAAACTGCTAAGATGTCGTTGCGACCGGATGATCATAGAAGGAAATGGGATCGTACCGAGTACAGCAAACTTGCCCAGGAAAGGCTTCGAAATGCTGCGAAGGTGGAGGATGAATCGAAAGGTAAGTTTTACATATTCCGATTTTCGGATATAATTGTATATAATAATAATTACGTAGATTTATATGTGCACGGAGGTAGAGACTAGTTCTGCAATTGATTTTTCATTTTTTGGTAAACTACTGGTACTGACACCTTGTTTGAGATATGTACATACATGTATTTCCAAATTTCAAATAAGGCCTCTTCTTCTTCCTTGCCTCGTTCTTTATACCGCCCCATGGCTTCGCGTTGCTCGACCTGCGGTGTAGGCACATCGCCCGTTTTGCTCGGAAATATCTCAGCATATTTCTACAGGCAGCTATCTTGAGTTGTGCTCGTGTTATCGTCGATATCGCTTTTTCATTTGACACATCCAGGTGTTCTTCGGTCTGCCTCTGGCCTTGGGTCCATCAAGTTGAACTTCCATTGATATCGCTTTCTTTGCGTGGTTCTCAGGCGGACGGCTTTGAACATGGCCATACCAATCCATTTGTCAATCTTCGAGCTTTTCGGCCATTGGTAGGTCTATGGACAAGCTGCCTCGGATGTAAGCTACTCTTGATGTGGTCCCTTTTGGTTACACCAGCTGACATGCGTAACATTTTCATTTCAGTCGCTGTCATTTCTTTCGAGTAAAGGGCTGAATTAAGATCGGAGTGAAATTCTTCCCGCTACGATTTTCTGAATAAAAATGCATACTTACTGTCGTGGAATATGTCACAAACGGTGGGGAATTCCATAAGCTACAATCCGAGACCAGTTTCATAATTCTCCTCGGCCATTTCATGTATTATTTTTCGATTCCCCGGTCATTTGACATTTAACGATGAAGTAACCGTGGAATCGGAAAAAATACATAAAATGGCCGAGAAAAATTGTGGAACTGTTTCCGGATTGTAGCTTATGGAATTCCCCACATATTCCACGACAGTGAGAATAGATTTTCATTGAAAAAATTGCAGCGGACAAAAATTTCACTCTCAATGTTAGTACTAGGCTTAACCTTCATACATGGTCCAGTATTCAGATCCATACATGAGTGCTGCACGTACAACCGGTGCGTCCCGTTTTTCTACAAAACGGCCAAAAACTGCCGAAATGCCTGCCTGGCAAGAGCCCTGAAGGTTCGATGCTGGAAGGTTGTGTTTGTCTGTGTACATGTGTGGATACGAGATATGTGTTTTTCGTCACATTGGGAGCATTACGTGTCGGCGCGGCTGCTCGCGCCAGTGTTGAAATAAATCCAGGCCGAAGAGTATGGATTTGTAGTATCTGCAAACGACGAATCGGTTCGAATGCCAGATCAGAGCAGTGTAATTGCTGTTTGGAATGGGTTCACTTCAGGTGTTCGGGGTTACATAGACAGGGTCAGCATTCCTTGGCGTATGTCGCGGCAGGTTGTATAAATTCTGGCCAACTTAGGGCTGCACCCAGCCCACCTCCTCCTCCACAGCCCCCTACACTGCCCAACAATGCGATAAGGAATGCCAGATCAGATCCACTCTTACGTCTGGCCCTCCTTCTCCAGCGAGTTTCACTCCACTATCCATATTACAGTTTAACTGTAATGGCATTCACCGTAAAATCCCTGAAATCACACACTTCTTGGGTTTCAACAGAATTCTCATCGCCGCCATCCAGGAGACGCTGCTTCATGCAAACTCTTAGCGTCCATAGCTAATATGTTATATTGCGGCCGCCACGGATGATCCTCACCCTGGAGGTGGACTTGCCTTTCTAATACACAAGTCCGTGCATTACTGTGTATTAGATGTAGTTGATGAGGGTACGCTGAAATAAAAGCCATCTCAGTTGCATCAGGGAGTACTAACTTCGAAATTTTTAATGTGTATACTCCACCGCAATCTAGTTGCCCTTCTGGCTATCATTTCGATATTGGTCCTCTCCTTCCCGGAGAGCACAGGGCACAGCTCTGGCATTCGGACCTCAACAACAATGCCAGGGGTATAACAATCGCCGAATCGCTTGACGCCTCAGAATTCTGTTCACTCAACGAAGACTCGCCGACTTGAGTCACGGGCACTTGCAGTAGTTCTACTGACATAACCATTGTGAGTGCCAGCCTAATCGCTGCTACTTGCCTCAAATCTGATCATCTCCCAATCGTTATAGGAATTGACAAACCAGAGAACCTGACTAAGTCTGAGAAGCGAACGTTTGTCAATCACAAGAAAGTCGATTGGGACGGTATCAAAGCATACTCGTCGGCGAAGTTCATCGAGCTACCATCACCTACCAATGTACATAAGGCCGAAAGAAATATTAGGAACGTCATTTCCAAGGCTGCGGCACGTTTTATTCTTGCAGGACGTATCCCGAAAATTCAGCCTAACTTCCCTTCTAGTGCCGCCAGATTAGCCGATGAACGTGATAACATCAGAAGCGCTCACCCTGATGATCCCAGAATTCAGGAGCTTAACTCCGAAATCGACCGACAAGTTAAAAACTATCGAATGGCGAAATGGAATCAGCACCTCGATTACTGCAACCTTAATGAAGGTGTCAGCAAATGATATGATGGTCAACTGTCCGCGCCCTTTCCAATCCTAGGAAAGGAAAGGGCAATAACGCCATTGAATTTGGCAGTAAAAAAATGTGCGATCCTCTTCGGTGCGCGAGCCTGTTCAATAAACAATTTATTGAACATCCCAAGTCTGACGGCCTTAAACACAAAATTAGAAGACGAATTCGCAGCCGGAATATTGACACCATACCATCGTTTACTGTGGACCAGCTTAAAAAAAAGTCATCGAGAATGCTAAAAACTTGAAGGCCCTCGGACCAGATGGCATTTCGATGGCCATGTTGAAGCATCTCGACTTTCCAGCCATTGAGTATCTCACGGCTGCCTTTAACTTGTCGATCTCTACGCTTGTCATCCCTGAAATCTGGAAAACAGGGCGGATTGTTCCCTGGCTCAAGCCCCATTACTATACTGTCTCCTGTCGCAAAGACGCTGGAGGACCTTATTCACCCTACTCTTGTTGCACATGCGAAGCTAAGACCTCACCAGCATGGCTTCAGTAAAATGCATAGTACCACCACTGCCCTCGATGCGATCACTACACGCATTCGCGATGGGCTAACTCAACGTCGTCCTTGTCACAGCACCATTCTTGTGGCAATTGACCTATCAAATGCATTTGATAGGGTCAATCACTCAATGCTTCTCGTTAACTTGTTGAATATGCATATTCCTGCACAAGAGATGGTCGGCACACCTTCACCGAGTTTCGTGGCAAACGTTCTAAGCTTAGGAAAATCAAATTAGGTGTTCCACAGGGAGGGGTACTCTCCCGCACTCTGTTTAACATCTACATGTCCGGCCTTCCCACACCACCTGAAGGAATCAAGGTGATTTTCTATGCTGACGATCGCACCGTACTCGCCACAGGGAACGATAAGGATGAAATGCGCCTCCAAATTAATCGCTATCTAGGACGATTACAGGCATTTTTCCAAAGCCGAAACCTCACCATCTCTGTGTCCAAATCTAAATGGCAAAAATTCTGTTCCTACTGTAGCAAACCCCAAAATGTTCGGGCTTCACCTAGACAGACAGACCTAGACACCTGCGAAGCATGCAACATCCGTAGCACCTGGGGCAAAGATAAAGAACCCATGCTAGCTACTTACAAAGCGGTGGGTCGAGCGGCCGCTGATTATGCAGCCCCAGTTTATACATGTGACACAAACTGGTCCAAAATTCAGGTCTGTCAAAATACCGCTCTACGCACAGCCACAGGTTGATGTGATGTCTGCCCAGGATCACTTACATCAGGAGACAAAATTGATGTCAATGACCACAATCTCCTACTCTCAAAACAGTATCTTGTTGGTTGCTATCGTGAGGATCATCCCAATAGTTATCTCATGGACCGAATTCCTCCACCACGACAAGTCAGGCGTGGTTTACGAGACCTTGAGAGAGAGGTTCAGGGATACAAACGGGACCCTTACGATGAAGTTACATACCGAGCCGCCATCGCAGCGATCCGCACTGAAGAAGTGAATCGGTCCATTGCGAGTTTAGGTGCGAATAGAGTCCTCTCAAAGCGCCCACCACCAATTTCGCCTGAGGAGATTAGGCTTCCGAGATCCACTAAAGTAACACTAGCTCAACTTCGGTCGAGCTTTATTTCACGCCTTAATTCGTACCTTTCTCGCATAAATCCGGACATCCAAAACATCTGTCCAAATTGCGATGGTACTCATGATGTGGGCCATTTGTTTCAATGCCCCGCTGCGCCCACTGATCTTACCCCTATATCACTGTGGGAAAACCCTATCGCAGCAGCTATGTTTCTGTCCCTAGACCTCACGGACACAAACATTGACGAACCATAACTCGTACCCATATAGCTGAACAGCGATTTCACACCTTTCTGCACCGCTACAAGAAGAAGAAGAACAATATTTTTTGGGGCATGAATTTCATCAGGCTATTCTGTCCGAAGACACATTTCCTCGTATCGCCTTTGGCCCAAGGGACACACTACCTTGTTGATGACGGCGGCACACAGCACTCATCTGAGCTGCTTATGAGGCCCCTTGCTATTGTTTATAGCTGTTGTTGTTGTAGCGATTTAAGAGATTTTTTTTTCTCTTGAATCGAAGGGGGTCTTGGCAGCTCTTGGCCGTTTTAACAACGGGTAGCTCCGGGACGATTTACATCGAAGAACTGGCTGCCGTAGGAGCATTTTTATGGACAACACAAACATCCATGGGTCACAGTGGGATTCGAACCCACGCACCGGCAACTCAGAGATAGACATCTCTGCCACTGAGCCACCGAATGCCCCATTGTTTATAGTCATAGCGTGGATCTATACTTTCAGGCAATGTCGATCCTTTGGGTCCGAGTCATGCAGAGTGGCCAAGTTACCTAATCAAAGCCAATGACAAACTAACTGTACTGATTAAATCATGTTTTGAGGCAAATCATGTATCACGCCAACTACAGAGGGAAAAGATGATGATGTCTGTCGGTCCCAGATGGTCGTGCCGGTCGGTTCCATTTTACCAAGGGGGTGGCACTCAGTACACATTTTTCGTAGAAATAGATGAGTGCTTGATCATGGTATAGTTGATCGTTGATTATACCTTCAGTCGATGCGTCCATCGTGCTTTGGCTGTTTGCAAAAAAAAAAAGACAGTAGAAGCAACATCGTAAAAGTTCTAGCTCCCATCATTCCATCGACTGAAATCCGACACTAGCGACGTAATCCGGAAAGAAGTTGCCAGTGATTTACACTGAAAAATAAAATTAGTCTCTTGTACACAACAGTGTATAGTTTCACCTCAGAGGATTTAATTTAAATTTAATGATATTTTCTTTCTATTGCAGAACCAATTCAACGTGAAAATCTCAAAAGACGCGAATACAAAGTCGACTTGGACAGCAAGCTAGGCAAAAGCATTGTCATCAGCAAAAACACGCCCACTTCCCAGTCGGGCGGTTACTATTGCAACGTATGCGATTGTGTCGTTAAAGATTCCATCAATTTTCTTGATCATATCAATGGCAAGAAACATCAACGCAATCTGGGCATGTCGATGAAAGTCGAACGTAGCACAGTGGATCAGGTGAAAAGTCGTTTTGTCACAAACAAAAAGAAAATGGAAGAGAAACAAAAAGATTTCGAACTTGAGCGACGCTTACGCGAAGTCAAGGAAGAAGAGGAACGCTACAAAGAGCACAAGAAGGAGCGTCGCAAGGATCGTAAGAGAAAAGCTGACGATTCGGGCGATTTGGAGGCGGAGGCGAGTAGTTCACAGCCTGATCTTATGGCTGTTATGGGATTTGCCGGATTCGGAGGATCCAAACGAAATATTTAAGAATGATGCGATAGTTTAAGTAAATTGGTTTGACTAGTTAAAAAATAATCGTGTGCATACGAATTATATAATTACTATACCCATATTTTAGAACACAACCAACCGTACCTGCGTTTGTGTGGTATAAATCAATTATTATTGGTTGTTCATGTTGATTTTATCGATAATTGCAATTTAAATGAATTATAGAAGACAATATTTAAATATTAGAAAATATTGTAGTGTATGCATTTTAACTTACACATTTATTGTATAATTTTTAAAGAAATTATGATACATGCACTGTCTATTACAATATTAAATGAACTGCATGGCGTTTCAACGGCCATAGGAAATTACGTCTAAACAGAAACTAAAACAGTTTGAACACAGCGAAAAAGAAAAATAATTTTCTGTACTTTTCTAATAGCGAAATAAAAAATATGTTTCAATATAGATAAGAAAGAATATTTTCAATTTTTAGATTCGAATAGAGTGTTTTGCATTATGAATTCCATTAGGGTGGATGTAATTGGACAAGTAGTTGCACAGTTCATTGAATTTCGTGAATATTGTAAAATAGGAAGGGTTGACCTCAACATTTGGCCTGAATCCCTATCAGCCATCCAAGCATTGAATGCTGAACAATTCGGAACAACATTTGTATGGAAAGTTAGATCATATACAAATAATACATACACTGCGTTTCACTTGAATAGCACACTCTATACATTAAATTTATTTTCTTAATATCCTTAAAAAAAAATGAAGACAACAGATGTTTTGTATTTTTTATTTGTCATTTGATTAATTAGCTTTAATTTGAAATAAAAAGAATTCGAATTTTTCCAACATGTAATCTTAGAAAAACAAAAAATGTAAAACACCAATGAAAAAACACATAAATTCTGTTTCACTTGAATAGCACACTTTTTTTAAAACTTCTTTTAATTAACTTTTTATGCAGTTAGGATAACTTATTATTGTTCAGAATACAAGTTGAGATCAATTTGAATTAAAATCAGCAATTTTAGTAATGGGTTGAGCCTCCCCCGTTTGAAATAACCTCCTACATCCTATTAGGCAAAGAATCGTACAAAATTTTGATGTAAGCAAGGGATATTGTAGCCCATGATTGCTGAATGGCTTCAATTAGGCCAGTCTTTGTTACAAACTGTTTGCCAGACTCATACACTTTTCTGACCAGCCATCCCCAAACATTTTCTATTATGTATAGATCCAGCGAGTATGGTGGCCAGTTCAAAAGAGTAACATTTTTGGACTCGATAAACTACTTTACGGCACGGGTAGTGTGTATTGGTGCATTCTCGTGTTGGGAAGTTTACGGCAATGGTCCAAAGTGACTTTCGAATGTCGCAAAAGCCTTTTCTAAAACACCTTGATACGACTTAGCATTCATAGTGGTGTCTAAGAATTGGAGTTCACAAGTGCCGAAGTAGGATATGGCTCCATAAACCATAACGCCGCCAACTCGACTGTGCAAACGGTCCAACTGGTGAGTCTCCTTCCTTAAATCATAAAAATAACAGTTATATCCGTCGGGCCCTTCCAAATTAAATTTCTTCTCATCAGAAAAAACAACGCGATACCACTCTTTGGTCCATGGCATGTTGGTACGACAAAAAGTCAACCGAGCTTGTTTACGAGTGGGGTTTAGTGGTGTTTTTTGAATTAGCACGCCATACAGTTGTTTTACTCGCACTGAGACCAACTTTTAACCGAGTTTTGACCACAGAATCATGTGAATTCGATGCTTCACGCCAAATAGATTGCTTTTCTGCATTAGAGAGTACACTGCTTACTCGACCTTTCATATTTTTTCATCATTTTCACCATTTTTAATAAAATTGTAAATCACGTTTCTGCTTTTTCCAATTTTTTTTTGATATTTTAGTCACTGAAAGGTCACAATCCCTGTAAGTTTTTATTTTAACTTGTTCTTCGCTTGTTAAGGCTTTACCACGACCCAAAATTTTTTAAAATCAACGAATTGTATTTAAAATACTCAAAACGACTATAAATTGTGACATTGTGACCACGTGCACCCCGTATGTGAAGCTTAAACCCAACTGTGCTATTCTAGTGAAACAAAAAATCTGCTCTCTTTTGAAGCAAATTGGTGAAAAAATGTAACGGTTAATTTCGAGAGCACAATTTTTCTTTCGGGGAGCCCACACAAAGAAGACAAAAAAAACTACTAGCAAAGTCATAAGAATATTGATATATATGCAAATTACAATGAAAAAACGGAATGTGCTATTGAAGTGAAACGCAGTGTATATGTCCAAAGCTCACTCAAAATCGGGTACACATTTTTTTGGCCATGTCTTCTGATCGGCACCCAATGTCACAAATACGACCATACAGATACACGTATACAGGCTATTAAAGCTATTTGCTCTTTTGCTACACAGTTCAAGTTGAAGAGAGTTTAGATACTCTGCCAGAGCAGGTTTTCGTGCATTTGTCGACTTCATGAGTGTATCTTCTTCCACTGTCCCATGCCATGGGTCGGGGTGGCTTACGCCAAAGTATCTGCGCCTGCGAAAACTGCGTATTGAAAAAAGATGAAAGATGATTTGATCACAATGCATTTCTTGAGGTTGCGGAACAGGTAGCCATGCGTTCATTGACCTCATTAGTGCATTTCGTAAGTTGCATGCCGCGCTGTTAATGCAATGTGGTGGTAGCATGCGGTAGAGTGAGTGGATTTAGTGCAGGAGAAGGTAACACAACTTCCATACACATTTGAAAAGAGTTATATTTCTATACAGAACATCAACTGAAAATTTGTATGCAGGTTGTTCTGTCTGGTTCTGTACTCGATTCAATTAGAGGGATATGAGAACGAGAATGAGTTGAGTATTGATCAAATAAAAATACGATATTTGATCGGCAAAAATCGTATATCGCTGGAGTTTTGCAGGATGGTTGGTGATGCTGATGGCGTCCTTATTATGGAAAAAAACTCCCCAACGATTGGAGGGCTCCAACCTTGGAAAAAGGGGATAGGGGAGTATTTTTTTACTTTTTAGCAAACATTTCAAAACCGACAAAATACATATACAGAAAAATGGTCTGAGAACGAAAAAAACACATAAAATTACCCTTGCAATTGTATATAATACATTAGGATTTTAGTGAAAAATTTGTCGCTAGACTAAAAAATAAATTAGAATATTTTCATTTTAGACTCTTTTAAAAACCTCCATAGCTCTGAAAACGCAAGTACGCCTCCCTCCTTTTCAAGGCTGCAAACCTATAATCTGTTGGGACTCCCCATAATCAGGAGGCCATCCCCAAAAATCCATCAATGTAAGATTTTTGTCGTTCGACGTCCATATTTTTTTTTCTTCGGCTATAATAAGATCATATTGATTAAATTGTTTGAAACAAATCAGAATGCCCACTTTAGTATGAAAGTTTGTTAACGAAATTTGTATCAGAAGTCTGAAAACGCAAAAGTCTCTATTGGAGAGTAAGGAATATATGAGTTTCAATTTTGGATTGATTTTGATATAATTTGAATAAATTTTACCAAATTGCAGATCTTTAGGGGCAGTTTCAATTGAATTGAAATAGAGCTAAAATTAATTAAATCTTCAAATGCCTGTGGCAGCTAAAGGGTTAAGCTAAGAGGGTATGTTCCGTACAACATTTTTGCTGGAAATCACAAGAGGAAGCACAATCCGGTTCGTTTATGCGGCAGTTTCCGGGCACCCTGTATATTTTCTTAACTTACAACTAATAAAAAAAAACTATCGGAAAATTGGTTTTGATACCGAATTTTATACTTTTAGGCCCGTATTTATAGACATATGTATGTCCCTTAACTCAAGGCGACCTTTAGTCAAGTATGCCAAAATTCAAAAATTAGATGTCATTTCCAGTAGTTTTTCATTGAAATAATTTATATTTAGAAGTCAATGCATCCTTGATTTAAGGCGAAACTCAAGGAGACCTTAAGCTTTTAACACAAGTGTAATATAATAATAACTCAAGGTAGGTAACTAGCTACATTGACTTCAAGTGAGGTTGACTATTGCAAAATTTCAAAGTGTCCTTGAAATCGCCTTAAGTCAAGGATGCATTGTCTCGAGAAAATAAATTATTTCAATGAAAACTAATGGAAATGGCATTTATTTTAAGGTAAGGTATGTTTATAAATACGGGCTTTCGTTTTGGCTAATTCTTGCTATGCTTGTTGCGGCCGGCATATCAAGAAACAATACTATGTATACTATAAATTGATAAATCTAGAGCTGTCTAGACGGGATCGCATAAATGCAAATTTAGAGAAGGTATTGAATAAAGTGGTCGCAACATGTAGGAACAGCTTCTTCCAAAAATAATATGTGCAAAATTTGAACTTCCTTTATTCTGTCACAAGTTATGGAGTGAGTAAAATGCCCGAAGGGACTAACAAAGAAGGTATTTTTTCAGAAACTCCATGTCTTTGACCCTAAAACTCACATTTATATTAATTATCGTCTCCAATAGAGACTTTTCATTTTGACATCGGCTCAGATAATCTGAACCTCAAAATATAGATGCACGTGCCACAGACGAATTTTAAATGGTCCACTTATCTTGCGCGCGCCGCGCCGCGGTGCCATACATCGCACACCACACAAGACGCGGGCGGGACGTGGCAGTAAATGAATTTCATAATCATTTCTGTGTTCATAACATAACATATTGTCCGCAACGGCAACTTGCTCTCTTCCTCCACTCGGTCCACTTGTCATGCGTCACGGAGTACGGAGATATCCATCACACACCACGGAAGTCGCAGGCAATGGCAAGCGATGAGTGATTCTTAAAAGATACTATAAAAAGAGTCTCTTGACTCTCTTGAACTGGAAAACGTTATCTCAAATTCACACGCACACAGGCTCATGCGATTCACTTGAAAGCTCTAGGAAATTTCAGATACATTTTCATAGGAACAACATTTTGTACCAATTTGGACATATATGTATGATTTGTATATGGTTAGATAATCTTCCCTTGTTCTGGCTGCCACAGAAACCCTTTAAGATGTGGTTCGCTCAATTCCATCTTCATAAAAAAATCAAGAATTGTACACAACAGAAAATTATTTCAAAATAAAACTATATTTTATTCATAAAAGTAATCATAATTACATATTGATGTATCTCACAATAACACGCCTCCAGCGTATTGATTTATTTTTTCGGCCTACCCGCTCCCTTCTTCCCGGATAGTGATTGTTTATCTTTATTGTTTTTATTTTGTAACAGCGGATGAGTTTCTGAAATAAAAAAGAATATTCATAATCGTTTATTAAGATTGATCAAACATCCAAAATTCACCTTCCGTTGGTGCCTCCGGCAAACTGATATCATAATTATGCGTTTTTCGCTTCTTCGCTTGCGATCCAACACCCATACTGCCATCATCCGATGCGGCATCATTCTCCTTCGAAACGCTACTTTCATTGCCCTCATGTGCCGGCCAACCATCCTCAGGATCCTCCACCTCGGGTGCCATTGGCAAAAAGTGTAACGCCGCGTCGTCTTCACCTTCTTCGTCGGAACTACAAAATGCCGCCACGGGCTCAACTTTTGTCACGTCCACTTCAATCTCTTCGTCTTGTTTCGCTTCGGCCGACAAATCCACGGATTTGTCCTCATCGTCAATATCGAATTCCGATTCGCGTTCTTCATACTCGACATTTTCGTCCAATTCTTTGAAATCCGGTGCAAAGGCTGACCAATTTTCGACTTGATTTTGTGCCCATATCGATACCAGTCCCGAACTTATACTGGCTATTATAGGTCGAACCGGATGCCAAACGACATCTAGCAAAAGTTCTCCTTTGGTACCGTGCAAAATTTTGACGAGATTTCCAATTGATTTCTCCCAAATGTAGAGGGCGTGTTGTCGGGCACTGCCAGCGCATATGTATTCACCGTCGCCGGAGAAGCAGCATTTTTTCCATGTGGTTCTGTAAAAAAAAGTGGTAGAAAAATTAGATTTACCTTTTCTATGGCACACTAGTTTCCTCATACTTATTGACGAGATCTTGAAGTTTTTGGATAGGCTCCGGTTCGCCGTCTTTTCCCAATGACACGACTTGCTTCGAATCGTACACCCGTATCACACGATCCGATGTGTTGATCAAAAAGGCACTGCGAATTAAAGATGAAATTAAGACCTGTGAAAATGTTGATGCAATTTCAAAGAATACTTACTCTCCTCGTCTTGCAAATTCAATACTCTTAACGGCCGTTGCACTTGACGAACCCACAACTATTCGAAAACTAGCCACAATGGCAAGTGTGTTGACGTCTAGGACAAGTATTTTTCCTTTTGCATTTCCCGTATAGATATGCTTACCGCGTCGATTGAACGATGCAACAATGTTAAGATCACCCTGTAATCAATAGCAATTATGTACATTTGAATTTTATGCACTACTGTGTCTGTACGATGAGTAGACTTACATCATTATCCAATGGCAAGCATTGATGAGCGCCACCTATATTTACTAAGACGGCGGCATAACGCATTGGACACACAAGAAATCGATTATCATTTCGTGGATCGAATTGTACTTTTAGAATAGGCGACGGAAACCGATATTTGTGATCACAATCACCAGTTAGAATATCCCATACGCATACGTTGTTGTCGGTTGAGGCTGAAAGAAGCTGTTAAAAATGTTTTATGAGAAATTTAGTTCGACAGTGTATCTTTTCGAAAGATAAGATTAAAGGTCGAAGGTAGCAATTTAAAAATTTGCATATAAAGTACATATTGCACCTCCTTAATACCTGTAAAATAATTTTTGAAACCGATAGGAACAACTTTGAATATACAACAATTGGTAGTGGTGTCCTTAATCAATTTTGAAATATAAAATGGTCATGAAATCCTTTTGCCTAATTTATAACGCAACTGATTTATCATGAAGAAATTTCTTTTGGTGAGATATTACAGTCAACGTTCAACACTCCTAACGGAAACGCATGCATAATGCTGACTGGGTAAACAGGACGGCCATCCTTGGCGCCAGAGGGTGCAAATCTGGGATGTTGCTTACGGCAAAATTAGAAACAAAAATACTGCTTGCTAAGCGAATGCCAAATAGGTATCTAGCTAATGATTTTATCCGATTTTAAATGATTTGCCCTTATCTTTGTTCAATACTTTTCATCTAAAATATATCGAAACGAAGCGATTTTATAATGAAACTCACTCCGCTCCTCCTTACAAAAAAAACGCTACTCCCTCCGCACTTTTACTCCGAAATTTTGTGTCGCTCCAACACAATTCGGGTCTGATTATCTGTTCTGTCATTGATGCGGTGATGTTATTCTTTGATTAAAAAAAGAACGAGTGGGGCTACGCCTTTGTGTGGATTTTTAAACAATTTTGCAAGTTGAAATCTGGTACGTATTCAGTGCAAGCAACGAATAAATTTGGTCCTCCGAGTCAAAAGCAATTCGGCGGTTTCCTGCCTAACTTTACTATCCTTAACCCGACGCGCAATTAGTGTAACTTTTTACTGTGTATAGTAGGCAGTGTATTCAACGATTTGGCATGAAAATTTCCCTGTTTAATCTGGTTCTCTCTCTTCTTCTCTGGTTCCTGTTAACCCCTTGTGGCGCATTGAGTTCGACTGCTTCCCCCCTCTGTTCTGTGCCATAGTCTTTAGGTCTGACCACCTCTTGTTTAATGAAGCAGCCTTGCTATCAACCGATCTCCTCCATGTGTTTCTTGCTCGTCCAACCGCGTCTTGCATTATCTCCTTGTGGGTTCCAATATAGGGCCTGTTTAGCAACCCCCCTCTTCGGAGGAACCTATCCCTATCCATTGCCACGTTCGCCTTTTGACAAAAGGCCTATCCAATCCCGGCATGTGACATTAAGATCATCATTCGAAATATTCTACGGTTATCGCATTTGTAGGATACGCCCTAGGCACTGGTTTACAAAAGTTTGCAGCTTAGTTGTTATCTCATTGGTCACCGTCCACGTAGAACAGCCATAAAGAAGCACTGATTTCACAATTGCATCGAAGATTTGGATTCCGATGAGCACCTCAAAAGGATCTGAAAGTCGAATGGTATTCAGCTCTAATTTGTTCCTTAACTCTCTTGCGTGCTGAGATTAGAGACCAAGTGGCGTCAATGATAAATGGTCTACTAACATGAAACAAAAGTCCTACGATTACTTCGTCACACCAAATGAAAGAATCCTTTGTAGCAGTCCATCTCACTTCAACTGTGGGATTCTCAAGGCCTGGAATTGCAATATTTTTGGGTGCAAGGCAGTAGAATATGCACGTCTAAGAGTCGGCATACATTATCCAACCGATTGAACAATCAAAGCTGCTTTCTTTGGGGAAAGCTCATTTTTTAGGTTCCACTACCGAATTCGCTAGAGAAAATGAGCTTTCTTCACAGAAAATGTTTTTTTCTCCACAGATAAAGGTCGCCATGGACAGTGCGATTAATTGAACAATCAAAGCTTATTTCTGGGGAGAAAGCATATTCTCTCTGGAGAAATCTCATTTTCTCTAGCGAATTTGATAGTGGAACCTAAAAAATGAGCCAACCGACTGAACAACTAAGGTTCCTTTCTGTGGAGAAAGCTCATTTTCTCTTGCAAATTCGGTAGTGGGACCTAAAAATCAGCTTTTTCCACAGAAATGACCTTTAGTTGTTCAATTGGTTGGCTAATGTATGCCGACTCTATTGTATGCCGAGTCTTAGCTCATTTTTTAGGTTCCACTACCAAATTCACTAAAGAAAATGAGCTTTCCCCCCCAGAAAATGTGAAAGGTTAAACAAGGAAGGAGATAAAGCACCTCCTTGTGGTACGCCTTCCTTGATTTATTTTTAGCAGTGACCGGGGAAGGTCATTTGCGACGCGTTTCAATACTTGCGACGGATTAGATGGATCACAAAGATCTGTCAGAGGAATCGAATGATTCACCGTATCAAACGCTTTTGACACTTTTAGAGCCACTAAAGGTCGCCATAGACTTTCCAATTTATTGTACAATCAAAGCTCATTTCTATGGAGAAAGTTCAGTTTTTAGGTTCCTCTACCGAATTCGCAAGAGAAAATGAGCTTCCTCCACCGAAATCTTTGATTGTACAATTGATTTGAGAGTCTATGGCCCTGTGACAAGGGGTAAGAATAGTGCCACCGCTTTCCCCGGAGTGCCGTACAAGGCGACTAAAGAGGCAAGGGAGAATAAAACTCTCCTGGGTACAAATCTATCTATCTATACAATTGCAGGCGACATTGATTGCGCTCAATTGTATACATATGTACGAAGCTTAACAATTGACCCCTGTAGTGTTGGGGTTAGAATTATGCCTCAGCGTTCCCGGCTTGTCGTAGAAGGCGACTTGAGGGATAAGGTATGTAGGCTTGTAACTTGCATACCTGATGCGAGTGCAGTATTACGAGACTCACGGAAGTCGAACGGGAAATTACCGCATATAGAATTTCGATATTAGGACTGAGCGAAACAAGATGGATCGGTTGGGGAACGACCTTATCACCTAGTTCCAAAACTGTGCTGCTTTACTCTGGCAGTGAACTTGAAGCGTCTGCCAGAATGGCTGGAGTCGGTATCCTTTTGAACAAGGGAGCTCGCCAATCTCTATTAGAGTGGAGGCCTATTTCCGACAGAATAATAACTGCCAGATTCAAGTCCAGAGTAAGAAACATTACTATTATTCAGTGCTACACCCCGACTGAGTCAGCCGACCAGCATGCTAAGTTTGTCTTTTACCACCTGCTTGGCGACACCTTTGACTCCCAGAGGTGACTTTATGAGGATCTCAACGAAAACGAGACCGAGGCTAATTTCGGGCGCGGCCGAAATTTGAATACCCTTCACTCTCCTCGGGCTAAAAGTTTTTTGGGGCAAACCTATGTTTTCGCATAATATTTGATATTGACAAATTCTGTGGCGTCGATAAAACAATATTTGTGTGAGGTTTGGTTGGAATAAGTGGTAAAATAAAAAAAAATATCTCAGAAAACTTTATTGGGGGATGCGGGAGCATGGCCGCATAGTACGATTCCATTTGTTTTACTTTTTTTGTTTTGATAAAGACGCATTGAGGTTTTTTCAAATTGGTGTAGAAAAAATGTTTCTTAGAAGATCCAAAATGGGGAGGTTGGGCTTGTATGGTAGCCCCATGACTCCATAGTCCGATTATTTATGGCATCAATTGAAGTGCACTTTTACGAGTTTTGGTTGAAAGTGGTGCACAAATAAAAAAGTTGTTCGTAGAAGAGCTCAATTTAGGGGGTTGGCTTTGTATGATAGCCCCATGACCCCATCGTCCGATTCCATTACACATGTTTTGTGGCATCAAATGAAATGCACTTTTATGAGGTTTGATTGAAATTGGTGGACAAATAAAAAAGTTTTTCTTAGAAAAACTCAATTTGGGGGCTGGGTTTGTATGACAGCCCCATGACCCCACAGTCTGATTCCATTTATTCTTACATATATTTTGTGGCATCAGTAGAAACACATTTGTGTGAAATTTGGTTCAAATTGGTGCACAAATGAAAAAGTTTTTCTTAGAAGAACCTAATTTGGGGGGTTAGGTTTGTATGGCAGCCCCATGACCCCATGGTCCGATTTGATCGATTCAAACATACAAACTGCCTGCAATAAATAGAAACATGTGTGCAAAATTTCAGCTCGATAGCTTTTAAACTGGCCGAGTAAAACACGTAGCAACAGACGGACAGACGGACAGACGGACAGACAGACAGACGGACATCGCCCAATCGACTCAGCTCGTCATGCTGATCATATATATACATATTTTATATGGTCGGAGATGCTTCCTTCAATGCGTTACAAACTTCATGACAAAGTTAATATACCCTTTACTCTACGAGTGAAGGGTATAAAAATTGGATCTGACAATGTTGGATTGAAACATCTAATAGGCAATCACGGTCTGGGTGTCAGGAACGACAATGGTGAGTTGTTTGTGGAGTTTGCTAACTCTCATTAGCTCAAACACAAACCTTGCCATTTAGCAACCTGGATATCTCCAGATGACTGATCAGAAAACCAGATTGACCATATAGCCATCTCGAAAACATGGAGTAATTGTCTCATGGACATCAGGGCTAAGCGTGGTGCTGATGTATACTGCGATCACCATCTTGTCATCGCCAAAATTCGCTTGAGGACCGCTACTATTTGTCGTACGCAAAACGAGCGGGTATTGCCACGATTCGATGTGCAAAAGCTTAAAGAACCATTAACAATACGTGGCGCATCGCACGAGATAGCTAATGCACAAACACCAGATGCTCCTTCAATTGATGATAGATGGAACATCGTGAAGACGCTTTTATATCGTGTGGCGAAACGTTTGTGGACAGACTTCAGCGAGGTAGGAGATGATTTATCCACGACGATACATGGTCTCTGATAACTGCACGGAAGAGAATTAAAGAGCAATTAAACTCGGCTACTGACAGTACAATCAAGCAACTACTGAGGATCGAGTACAGTTCTCTTCAAAAAAAAAAGCGTGCAGAGAAGCGTAAGACGTGATGAACGCAACAACATCGACGCGTTAGCGTTGGAGGCAGAAAATGCGGCTTACCGTGGTGACAGTGGGACCCTTTACAAGCTCATGGTACAATCATTGGAACCTGGTAAAGCCCCGGGGGCAGACAGTATCCCCATGGAGCTTTTGAAAGCGGATATTCTTCTACAGCGGATATTCTTCTACCCCTGATCCAAGAGTTTTGGACAACAGAGTCTCTCCCTTCTCAGTACCGTATAGCCCCATGTGGGGCCATGGTGCGTTAACTCAGCTGTTTATAGGCAATTTCAAGCCAACGTTACATTGCATATCATTTCGGAGTGTATATAATGTTGCAAGCTCTATATATTTCCTATCCGCACATGTGCGGATATTTTTTACCACGCCGAGATTCGATCTCCGGACATCTAGATTACTGGCATCGAGTGCGACTCAACCAAGTGAAATAGAAAAAGAGCGTCATTGTTAAAATCCCTAAGAAAGGAAATTTTAAGGATTGCAATAATTGGCGTGTAATCTGTCTCCTCCCTGCAGTCTCTAAACTGATGGCCAAAATAGTCTTGGACCGAATCAAGAAAACGATCGACCGCACCCTGAACAATGAACAAGCTGACCACCAATGCTGTTT
The DNA here is from genome assembly GCA_949715475.1 of Microchrysa polita. Lineage (NCBI taxonomy): Eukaryota > Metazoa > Arthropoda > Insecta > Diptera > Stratiomyidae > Microchrysa > Microchrysa polita. The sequence goes on along the minus strand of OX454416.1, from coordinate 110,264,053 downwards.
TTTATTATCATATCAACGACGTACTCTTCAATTCTCTAGACGACCATAAAAGTAGGAAATTATTTGATTACCTTCAGCACCTGGACTACGCCGACGACATTTGCCTTCTTGGCGAAAAAAAATTATAATGGCAGCACGTAATGACAATACATTATTAGCATAGAAAACAGCGTCAACAAAGGCGAAGGTAAACTGTTCTGCTCATATGTTCGAAATATGCGCTCGTCATCTTCACATCCTTCTAACCTTTCATTCGACCAGTTAACTGCAAGCAATCCAAGAGACATATGTGAATTGTTTGCCCGGTACTTTGCTAGCCATTTTAGTCAAACCTCTAACTCTTCTGCTTATACTACATTTCATGAATCACATAATCACCTTCCTTTTTTCCCTAATATTCAAGAAGCTTATGTGGGCACAATTATTGCATCATTTAAAAACAATTCTTCTTCTGGTCCCGATGGAATCTCCAATTACTTCCTAAAGAAGTGCAGCCTGTCTTTATGCTTACCTCTTGCGATAATTTTCAACAAGAGTATTAGACAAGGGGTTTTCCCTTCCCTTTGGAAGCTATCCTATACCGTTCCCATTCCGAAAAAAGGTGATTCAAGCATTGCTTCAAATTATCGCCCCATTTCATTGCTGTCTTCCTGCTCCAAAATTCTTGAGCGTATCATATTCAACCTCATTTGGGATTGTTTTAGCCATCTTATTGTCTCGAACCAACATGGTTTCTGTGCAGGCAAATCAACGGTCACAAATTTAGTTGAGTGTGTCGAGTATGTAGGAAAGTCATTCAATAAACATTGCGATGTACATGTGATGTACACCGACTTTTCTAAAGCGTTTGACGCAGTGGATCATGGTATCCTTCTTCATAAACTTGGCATTTCCCTCCCATTCTTTTAGGTTGGTTAGCTTCGTACCTTATGGATAGAAGCTCATCAGTCGCTTTTAAAGATTTGGTTTCTTTGCCGTTTTACCCGTGCTCTGGGGTACCTCAAGGGTCAATATTAGGCCCATTACTTTTTTTTCTTTATTAATGACCTGCCTCCACTTCTGAAAAACCATTCTTTATTATATGCTGATGATTGCAAGCTATTCACGACGGTTTCAAGGCTGGATGACGCTATCTCGTTGCAAGCCGACCTGGATATGTACCTTATCTGAATGGTGCCTTAGGAACGGTCTGCACCTAAATATTTCTAAATGTGCTCAGATGATATATTCCCTTAAACCTTATCCATTTTCCTATCGTTATCAAATTAATTCCCTTCCTCTTAAATGTGTTTCAACAGTTGACGACCTAGGCGTAACCTTTGAAACTAAGCTGAAGTTCAACGTCCATATTGAAAATTTGGTACTTAAAACATCTAAACTTTCTGGTTTCGTATTAAGATGTTCCAGTGATTTTCGTAACATTGGAACTGCTGTAAGACTATTCCTTTCGCTTGTACGCAGTTTACTGGAATATGCGTCTGTTATTTGGTCACCATCTGCAGAACAAAACAGAACAGACTTAGAATCAGTTCAACGTAGATTCACTAAATCTTTATTTTTTAAATATGGAATACCTTACCTACAGTATCCTCAACGTCTTATCTTTTTAAACATTATGTCCTTGGAGAAAAGAAGGTGTTTTCTTGACCTTTGTTTTCTTTACAAAATCTGCAAAGGGCTTATAATTACTTCTACGGTAGAGGATATTGTGTATAGACTTCCCAGTTATAGGACTCGTAGTGTAGCCATTTTTAACCCCCCAACTGTTTGTCTTTCCACTTACATGAACTCGTCTATTATCAGAATGATGCGCAGTTACGACGATTTGGAGCTGCCTTCTTCCATTTATGCATTCAGGCGCGCTCTGTTGTCTAAATTAAATTAATATTTTTATCAGTGATTATTAGAGACCGGATTATATGCAAATGCATAACTGCATATGCATTTGCATATATTGCCCATTTTACTGGGTTTTTGCATATTATATTGATAATGTATTGATGATGCATATTTTCTAGTATAATTCTCGATTTACACATTTGAAAATAGAAAAAAGAAAGCATTACCATCAACTGCGAGTACTCAATTCTATGCCAACCTTGAGAATGTAGCATCTCCTAGTTAAAGGACTCCATCCAACTAATGAAAAGTGTACAAAGATTGAACGCTGAGCTACCCGCTATATTCGCAGAAAAACTCAAGGAAAAGTTTCACAAAATCCTTGATAACAACCCTAGAAACGAAGAAATATGTGAAATTGACAATTATATCAACGGTACCGGCAAAACTTTACCTGGAAAAAAATCTGCTAATATGGCGCCTAAATTTAAATATTGTCCAGTGACATCGGCTGATGTTGAACGTTCCTTCTCAAATTATAAGACAATTAAATGACAGGAGACATTTTGTTTTTTGTCTTACTACGGAGCATTTCCCAAGTAACAATTTCATTCCTATAATACTTCGCAAAATACGCTCTTCTAACAATAATAGGGGCGTTTTACAATGTATAACCACTGAATAATAGTCCAATAATGGCATTTGGCGCCGTTTTTTAATCCAATAGTACCTTATTGTAGCACTAAATTATGCTTCAAAAAAGGCGTACGTCATTTGCTTTATATCATCATTTTCTGTCATTAAACGAATTTGCAAAAAAAAAAATTAAAAACAAAATTTCCGCAGCTAGCCTCGAACCCATGTCTGTTGATTGCCCGTCCTACAGGCTACCACTCAGCCAACCTCACATATAGTCAGCATTGCTCGTAAACGCTACAAATGGTTAGTTGATTCTATAGAAATGCTTGACAATTCTTTATCGCATCTTCTGCAGTGCACCCTACATCAATCAGGTGACGTTGATTAAATCCACACATTTCTCAATAAAATGCAGTCAATTTCTCCGCAGAGATCACCTTAATTGGTTCCGAAGATAACAATGAGTAAGTGTTTCATGCAAGATTTCAAGGATTTCTATTGAAGAAATTGTGTATTTCAGAGCACTTCATAAGTGTCAATTCATTAAAAAATCACAATCCTTCTATAAAACTACGGTGAAAAATTTATTGGGTGACCATACGAATGTCACACTATAAAAATAAATAAAATAATAATAAAAATAAACTGTGCTATAGAAGAATATATGCCTGTGTGTGAGTTAACTTAGAGAGACTATATTGCATGTGTGTGCTGCATCATCCAATAAACCATATGTTGGAGTGGAGTATTTAAAGGAGTATCTTTTTAGGTTACCGTTTAGAGACAGTTTTATCGAAGTCTTATACCACCATCTTTAAATTTATTCCATAATGATGATAAAAGCTTTCCGGAAAATGCTTTAAGGATGTTTTATCGGATCAAAATATTTATTTAAGCGATGTCACACGATAAATTGATTTCGTGGTACATACTATATGTGCATGTCTGTGGATGTGTTCTAAGTTTCGTCGTCGTTCTCGCCTATTGTCTCAAGCGACAATAACGTATCGATGCAGGAGGGATGTGTATTGCTACAGTGTGAAGTGCTTCTTTAAAGATAACGAATTGTTGCTTGGGTTTGAACAATATATACATAATCGTTAATTACTATAAAAACAACCAATCTTTGGCTGGAACCAACTAAAATGTGTTTTCCGTGCTCTAGAGTGCTAATAAAGACTGAATAATAAGTCTTTTCTTTCATTTTATATTGCATATTTTGTCATTTTAGTTGCATATTTCAAAGGTTTATTATGCATATTTGCATGCTTATTTCAGCCTTTTTAAGTTGCATATAATCCGGTCCCTAGTGATTATAAATATATTCTAGTTTCCATACTCGATTTTGCATGTACAATTAATTTCTTGCATTCTGTTACCTATTTAAATTCTTGAATTTTACGTTTTTGCTTTCTTACTCCTACAATTAGTTTAATAATATTTTTCATTTTTCCTCTTCTTTAAGGTGCTGTGTTATTAGAATTATTGTTGTTCTGTTCAGCTTGCCTATAATAATAAATAAATAAATAAATAAACACCCTCCGAATTATAATTGGACAATCCGCTGAATGGAGATTCCCGTTGCATCTTATATTCATTGACTTCGAGAAGGCGTTTGACAGCGTTGACCGGGCTTATATCTGGACAGCCTTACGCAGGAGAGGCATATCAGAGAAACTTATTTCCATCATAAAGGAGTCCTATAACGGAGCCCAATGTCATGTCTTGCACAAGGGTGAATTGCCCATTCCTTTTGTGGTGAATAATGGAGTCAGACCAGGCTGTACTTTACCACCAATGCTGTTTTTTATTATCATATCAACGACGTACTCTTCAATTCTCTAGACGACCATAAAAGCAGGAAATTATTTGATTACCTTCAGCACCTGGACTACGCCGACGACATTTGCCTTCTCTCAAACACATAAAATCATATGGCTCAAATGACAGATGCTTTGCATCGTGAAATTTGAAGTGCTGCTTTAAAAATTAATGCCGCTAAGACTAAATACATGAGCTTGTCATCAAGAGGGCAAAGCACCATTTCTCCGGACAACCGATAGAAGAGGTCGAGAACTTTACTTACCTTGGAAGCGTAGTGACAGCGGATGGTGGGGCTGATGCCAATGTAGAATTGCGCATAAATAAAGCCCGAGCAGTATTTTTCAGTTTGGCTCCTCTCTGGCAAAACCATCTCCAGAAATACCAAACTCCGGATCATCGAAAGCAATCTAAAATCTGTGTTTTTATATGGGTGCTCCACGCGGAAGGTGACCAGCATCACTACAACCAAACTGCAAACTTTCGTGAATCGGTGCCTACGACTTCTTCTTCTTCCTTGCCTCGTTCTTTATACCGCTCCATGGCCTCGCGTTGCTCGACCCGCAGTGTAGGCACATCGCCCGTTTTGGCGATAATATATCAGCATATTTCTACAGGCGGCTCTATCTTGGATCGTGTCATCGCCGAGAATAATGCGTTGTTGTTGCTTTTTCATTTGACACATCCATCGGTGCCTACGACGCTTCCTACGAATTCGCTGGTCTGAGGTAATATCTAACGATGACCTCAAAATTACTCGCCAAAATAGGATAGGCATCGACATCAAAAGGCGAAAGTGGCAGTGGACAGGTCATACATTTCGAAAAGAGCTAAAAAACATTGCAAAACAAACTGGGATCCTCAGGGAACCAATGAAAGCCGTCCTGTGAGACGACCCAAAAATACATGGAGAAGGTCTGTTGAGACAGAGGGAAAATCTATATGCAAATCGTGGGACCAGCTGAAGGCGATGGCTGCTAATAGGCAGAGGTGGAAAAGAAGCGTAGTCAATGCCCTATGCCCCACTAGGGCGTAAAAGGAACCAGAGATGGCGACTCTAAGATGATGCGCTGGCACGACTTTGGTTGATTTAATCCATTCAGTGTTCATTTTTCTAGAGCCATGTTGGCGAATCGCAAAAAACTGCCAGCGCAATCGGACGATTAGATTATCCAAGGATGAGCTCTTTACCAGAGGTTTGGGTAATGGTATAATGTAACCTTTCTTCAAATACTCTGGGATGATGAAGGATCGTAGAGATAGTTTCGTAGTTGCAGTACCAATTTTCCGCTTCAGCGAAAATACATTGGCTCATATAGGAAGTACACGACGGGCGAGCCTTAACGCTGTCATAAAACATGGCTCGCGATATGTGCTTTCACATATCGTGCACCACGAGCCACAAGTTCACGCGGCTCGCGACCCGTGTTTTGACAGCGTCACGGTCCTCGCCCGTCGTGTGCTTCCCATATGAGCCAATGCATTTTTATGTTCCTGGCTTGCGAGCCGTACGGCTCGTCGTCGGAACGAAGCCTTACAGAATACTCTCGTCAGGCTAACAAACTCTTCTACGACTCCTGGGGAAAACCAATAAAATCAAATCATGTACGTAGGAAAAATTGCTTACCTTCCTTCCATTTCGCGTCCAACTAATACTACACACCGGATGTACATGAGCTGATATAATTTTCGCTATGCCTCGCGTAAGAAAGTCCCAAATAACAATTCGACCATCGTTGCATCCTACCGCCAAAAGTGTTCCGTATTTATTAAAAGCGGACGTAACCGCCAACGAGATACAATCCAGCGATCCATCAAACTCTTCCGGGTAGTTTTGTCCAAACGATTCTAGAAATGCAAACACGCTTAACGTACAATTTTCTGCAAACTATTATCAAATCTTACCAAGTAGTTCTAAATTCATATTAACATCGAATAAATTGAATATTTATCAAAACTTTGGAGAACACAACGAACAGAACAGCCGCAAGCGTTTCCCAAACAACCATCAAATGTCAAAACAATATCAGCAAATGACGGCCAGCAGCTGAACGCATCCTGGAGAAATATTGAACCGGTTCAGAGTTCATTGCGGATTAGTGAATCGTTCCACAACATCAAGGCGGCTAAAGATTTGAACTCAATTAGTAATCACAATATAGAACGTGAAATCGTAGGATTTTTATTTAGATATGAGTTTTGTTGACAAAAATAGTAATTTCATTTGTCACAAGAAACAGTAAAAATCATCGCAAATCGATATAATTTAGTTATGAAAATTTAAATTCAATTATCATCCACAGCTGCACATTCCACAAATTCTTCGAAAAAAACAAGCGAATGTTGCTGGACTGTATTTCCGGACGCAACCAAAACTTCCTTCATTCGCAAACAACGCGAAGAAGAAGATTGCACGTATGTATATACATTCCGGCGAACAGCAAGGACGATTGGCAATAAAAGTTTGATTTTATGTGTAGCTTGTGCCATTTTTTGCTAATCGTGCACAATCGGGAAGCTCGTTTGCACAACAATTTTTGGTTATATTTTTCATTGTCCTGCATGTTGAAAGGGTGGAAAAATGAGTGAACTGTGCACTATAGAATTGTCCGACACCGAAGAGATGACGATTGAAGAGATTTATGGTAAGCTGAAAATATGATTTTTTTTCTCCAATTTTGGTTACTAATGTATGTAGTCGATTTGTGCGCACAATCTATATTCTTGGGATTTTTAGGGATATTGCATAGCTACTCAACAGATGAATCTTCCTGTAATGTTTGCTACACGAAAGCAAAGTTTAACAATTGTTGGGGTGCCCCTAGAATTCAGTTGTTTTCCTTATTCAGCAAACAAAATTTACGGGAAAGATACTGTATTTGCTAATTATCATCCACCGAACCATTTAACAGCTTTTTTACTTATTAAATGAAGCCATTTTGCAGTGCTATAGAACTTGGACTTCCTTGTTTCCGCTCTTCGTTGCAGTTAAACTTAAATTCGACGGATCCCCAGTGGTTTGTGTGATTTATTTTCATAAATGCATGATTTGAACAACCGCCACAGAATAAAGTCGGAGCTGGTTAAGATAGGAGACCGGCTCGACACGTCGTCGATCTCAGGATGCAATTTCATTAGAACTGCTATTGATGCTCTGGCAGTGTGTACTGTTGCCCCTCTTGATGAATCCACCTCCCAGACCTCCCATCATTTCATCAGCGAAGAGATCAGTTGAACAGCATTAGTTGTACAGTAGAGCATTGGGGAAATGTGCGGCATTCCACACAATGAAACCTAATTCAATACATAAGCTCATCGGTGAGGCCTATGCTATGATAGGTCTTGTCTGCGTTTAAGGTGTCAAGTTTGACGATCGATATTTAGCGAGATAATCGCATTTTTATGTCTGGATTTATTTTTGATAGCTCGGGAACCCATCCCGATCTTTCTGAAATTTATCACACTTGTAGAGCTACCTGTGTAAGCAGTGCAAGCCAAATCAGACGCATTCAAGCCATGTGCGACAAGCAGTGAAGCCGAACGGTTTCAACTTGGCGTAAATTACATGCAATGCCGGAAAAGTAAAGCAAAGGCGAGGGCAGCTGCGAAATTCAACAAAGAATTTGAAGCTCAGACTGCGACTGAAGGACCGTCATTTGCGCGAGAGGCCTAGAGCCCACGCCAGGATATTCAGGGTCGCTTCCCAAAGCATAAGGAACGCTCGAGAAATACAGGCGCCAAAGTATGTGAAGGACTTGCAAGGAATGCTGCTGGCTGACGATGCGGCAATCTGTAGCAATATGCGAGACTATTTTGACGAACTTCTAAATAAAGAATTTCTATAAAGTTAGCATCTCCAACACTGAAGTCTACAAGCGAGTCGAGTTGTCTGCAACCGATTGAGAAAGATTGTGTGGTTGAATGACAATCAATGCGGATTTGTCCAAGGACGATCTACAGTCGATGCGAATCAGTACATTCGTATTGCGTAGAAAAATATAGAGGACTTGCAATTTGTATTCATCGATTTGGAAAAGGCATTCGATAGAGTACCTCTTGATCTGATATGGTTGGCCTTCAGAGCACTTAATGAGGGATACGCCAGGATGATACAAAGACCTGTATGCTGGAGCTACGACTAAGGTTAGATGCACAGTCGGTGAATGTAACGGAGTACATCAGGGCAGTGTAGTCCGTTGCTCTTCAACATCATCATGTGCTACTTCTACGAAAATTTAACTGAAGGTAAAGGGCAAGTTGTACAAAATAATTGTCCGTCCAGCACTCATGTATGGATCTGAATGCTGGACCATGTATGAAGGTTACGCGAATGGTATAAAAATTTTAAGATGTCAGTTGGTGTAATCAAAACGGACAACATCAAAAGTAGCTACATCCGAGGCAGCTTGTCCATAGTCTAACCAATCATCGAAAAGCTCGAAGACCGACAAATGGATTGGTATTGCCATGTTCAAAGGCGTACGCCTGACGATCCCGCAAAGAAGGTGATATCAACGGAAGGTCCACTTGATGGACCCCACGCGGCAAGGAAGAAGAAAGATAAAACGAAATAAGTTATGCGTATGATGTTTTACAAATTCATTTTGACAGGAAAAGAAAACATGTCGATCACGCACGCAATTACACTCCGCGTCAAAAGTATCGGGCCACCCGCAACTTTCGAACTCTAACCCAATTTTCTCGAAAAGTATAAAAGTTGCAACTATGAAAGCTATATCTACAGGAAGTGCATTTTATGACAATTGAAATGAATGGTAACTCATTGGGATTTATTAATTTATTAAGTGTGACTTTATAGTCTGGCTGGTCTAGCGGTTAGTGTGCGCACCTTCGGTGCACAGGGTCATGAGGTCGAATCTCACCGTGGATCATGGTGTTTTTCGAACTCACGAGCTTGTGACGGACTATGATCTCACTCAGATGTTGAACGAGTACCCATTTATGGGGATAAATAACACTGCTGAGCGTGATGCTGATCATGTGCTACTTCTACGAAAATTTAACTGAAGGTAAAGGGCAAGTTGTACAAAATAATTGTCCGTCCAGCACTCATGTATGGATCTGAATGCTGGACCATGTATGAAGGTTACGCGAATGAAATAAAAATTTTAAGCATGTCAGCAGATAAGATCTTGGAAATAGGATGTCACTAACACATCCTGCGGCCTTAGTTCAATGCTAGATTGTCGCGCCTGTTATTTATTTAAGTGTTTATTAAAGATTCTACAAATAAGAGTCGTTTACAGACGTTTGCAGGTCTTGTAATCACCAAGTGAAAAGATTAAAACAAAGTAAAAATTTAAAATGAAGTGTTTGGTCAATATTCAGTGTTCCTTCCCCTTGCTCGAATAACTGATAGAATCCTTGTATTCATAGACCTCACGATGGTGAAGATGAAGTGTTGGGGAAATTGCATTCTACTTCTCTTCAATTGCGATTCGCAGGTCTGGAAGCGTTTTTGGAGCAGATAGGCGGGCTCCAATCTGACGTTTCAGCTTATCCCATAAGTGTTCTATTGGATTCAAGTCAGAGCTTCGAGCTGGCTAGTCCATCGTACAAATGCCGACGTCCTGTAGATACTGGGTCACCACATGAGCAACATGAGACCACGCATTATCCAGTTGATGCAGGAAATTGTGTCCAATATAATCTGCGTAAGGTACCACATGGACTGCAAGGATTTAATTAACCCAGATAGCCCTGTGATCCTTCTGAAAGGATTTAGAACATCGTTTCGATTTAGATTTATTTTAAAATAGTTCATAATTTCCAACAAGGTGGAAAAGTGTGTATGCCAAAAAAAAGACATTCCCCTAGTTATATCAATCACTCGATCTGCTAATTTGAGAGTTTAGTTTATGTTAGAAGCATTTAAAATTTGGTGATCCGGAAACAAGGGTGACTTCACCGATGTCATCGCCTAAAAGTTAGTTTATTTTGGAATGTGTTTACTTTATCGGTAAAATTTTCATTTTGAGTGTATATACTTATTTCTGAAATATGTTTTCCAAAAAAATGAACAGAAATATGTATGTTTAGGCTTTTCACTAGACGATTGTCAATTCGCATATCCTTCCAGAAGGATTGCAGGATTAAGGGACATCATTTTTGCACTTTGTTCCCCCACCTTACTTTGTTTGAGTTGTTGGATTTGGGACGATCTACTGCACTATCTGAATTATTTAACGTTTACTTGCATTTGAAGTGAATAAAAACAATTTTCAAACAGGCAAATTCAAATTGGCAAAATTTTTGGTGCTAAATGCTTCTCCGAAAAGGCGCCCAAGCCATAGGACTTACTCAGCAAAGAATTTTATTTAAGAAAATGTCCTTTATTTTGCCAAATTTTCACCATAGATTGATTGTATTAGCGACAATACGCGAATGGAAGTACTTTCACGGCTCTGCGTTATTTTGGTGGTAAATAATGAATATTTAAGCTTGCATTTTGATTTATTATCGAATTAAACTAAATTTTTAAATATCACAACATAGAAAAGCGACCGAAAAAAATCAACTCCGTCAAAAAATATGAATTTAGTAATTAATTCCAGCTTGACAGTCCAATTTCCAGCTAAAATTAGCCGGTAATGGTTAATTTCGCACCACTGGTGCCGTACCAAACTAAATATACTCACAATTGATCAATAATATTTCTCATATTTATCTATTTTCTATGCTGAATAATATTTTTCTTTGGACATTAATTTGATATCTCATGCCCCTGTGATCCTTCCAGAAGGATTTTGAATTCCCAGGACCTTTGGGATGTGAATATTGAAAAAACTAAAAATAACTGCTATTTGAGATATTTTCACATAGTGTAGAGCAAAAAATTTCAAATCATCCAAAAAAAAATAATTCAGGGTTATCACGGTTAATATAGCGGTGTGAAGTCAATCCACGTGCACGGCCCGTCGGTTCGATGAAAACTAGTGTTGTATGTCCGGTTAGCGAGATGCCGGGCCAGATGATTATAGATCCTTTTCCATAAGCAAGAGATTCCGTGATACAACCCTGAGAATAACGTTCTCCAGGGCGACGATTGGTCATCGACCGACGTCGGTCACTTTGATATAGTCTCATCAGTAAAGAGTACATTACCTCACTCTTCTAACGTCCAATCCCTATGCTCTCGATCGAATTCAAGTCGTGCTCGACGGTGGGCTGCCGTTAGTTTTGAATCTGTTGCAGCTCTCTTTGGAGTCAGGTTCCGCTCAGCAAGTCTCCTTTTAACGGTAGACGAACTTATAACCACGCGTTGAAGCGGCGATTTCACAGAACATTGATAGTTTGATATAATTATCATCTGCTGCTGATGTAGCCCTAGGTTTGTCCTAACTGGACGCCGCTCGAATCCTCCAGTCTCTAAATATCGTCTGTAAACTCTTTGCACCGATGATCTGTTGATTCGAAGTCTCTGAGCGACCTCACGTTGTGCAAAGCCTGCTTGAAGTAGTGCTATAACTTAAGCTGCTTTCTCCGGTGCCGTATTCTTTATTGATTGAAAGTAGTAAAAATACACGCGTCTAAACAAGCAATGAATAACAACTGAAGAAATTATACAAAAAATAATCAAAATCACTGCAGAAGAAAAAAAGGTAAAGGCGAACTCTAATCAAAACAAAACAAATCGTTAGCTTTGTTTTTGTTGTTTGATTGCTATGTGAGTTTACGTTGCCATTAAATGCTTTTTCTGTAGAAATTATCTGTTAAATTTAAACGTGTTTGAAACCAAGTTATCAGGAAAACCATTTATCCCATACCATCTTATTGGTATAGGGTATAAAAACAAAACTGAAGCTCAGATATCGCATTAAATGCTGCCGAACAAACCCGCTCAATACATTATAAATGTATGACATCATTTTTCTGCTGCTCATTGAGTTTAGAGAACATCGTTCAAAGGGGGAAAGAGTTAGAAAAGAAATGGCATCCGTCTAAAGATCGGATCGTCCATTTTATGAGTACTATAAAAGTGCACATCGATATTAATTTATTATTTCTTTATATGCGCGTTGTGCACTATCAGTGTTCCTTCCAAATGTCTAATTTGCGTTGAATAAATAAAAACTAGTGTGAGGTGACCAGATACTTGAGAGACTTATGCTGCACAAACCAACCAAGCTACATAGGAATTAATGTGATTTCAAGGCTCATAAACAATTTTATTTTGAAAATTTTAAGAGGACACGAATGCAGAATGCTTACACGATAAGCATGATAGGCGATCAAGTCATGGGAAATGATTTTTTTGGATGAAAATCACAAAAACTGTTTCTGAATCGGGCTCTGAAATCACCTCAAAGTTAAATAAAAAAATTTAAAGAGCTATCTTTAACATTTAGAAGGGTAATCTCTGCCAAGTGAAGGCATAAAGGTCCATCCAGACTGATCGCCAAATGGTTGCACTTGTAACCAACTGGCAGTTGTCATTGCATCCAAACTGATCGCCATTTGGGTGTGCGTCCAGTTTTGATATTCAATATGGCAACTCAACAAACCACTTTGATAACCGCTTATCAAATTCAAAGTGACAATTTTGTAACTTTTGTTCGTTCTTTTGTGTGAAATTGAATAATTCTTGAATGAGCGTGTAATAATTCAAACGAGCAGAGTCCGATTTTGATAATTAAATTTAAAAAAATCACCAAAATGAAATGTTGCTTATATCATTTTCTATCTCTTTTTAGTTGCTAGTGTAGATGCTAAGTAGCAACCAAATGGCTGTTCGTGATGCCAGTTTTTGGACGCGCAACCATTTGGCGATCAGTCTGGATGGAACTTAAAAGGCATACATTCTACCTACTTCGAGCCCTTGCATCTGTTTTTTATCAAACTCTGCGCGGACATGCTAATATACAAGCGGTATACAAACTCGTATAATTTCAGAGAGTATTTGGAGCACCTCCGAAGGACGGTTTTATTTAGAAGAAACTCTATTCTATTCTGATAGTAGTCTCTCTGATGTACCATGGAGAGGCATATTTGGCAAAAATTCCATCGCATTGATGACAGTCAGCGGGGGTTGTCTCTACATACTTCTATTTATATTAGTTAATTGTTACGCTATCACAGTTATTTAAGGGTCAGCTTATGCGATCGTTGCCTTGGTGGAAAATGCCTACGCGCCTATATCTAACTAGTTTGTGGATTGATGATCACACAGACCGAAAGGAGGATGCTAAAGAGAAGTCTTTAGCGAATAGTGTGTCTCGGGGATGGGTGTGCCCAGGGGACCATGGTCCTTGCCTATCAAGGTGTTGGCCTCGAGGTGGCGGTAGGTTATTACCCGAGTTATCCAGCTGGTGATGCAACCCCAGGGTTGGGTTTCTGAAGGTGAGTGCATTCACTGAATGGAAAAATCCCCATCTGACAATAAGACCTTGTCAGTAAACAGCCGAAGGTGTAAACCGCCCGAAGGACCGGGAGATAAGGCCGTAAAGGCTAGGTGCTCTCCTGACGGTATACCTGTAGATGGTATCCTTGTACGGCAGGTGGAAATGCTGTACATCTGGTCATCTTTTACTAGTGTTAATTGATTTCGAGTGACTTTTTAACTTTACAAAATGTCTAGAAGGTAAAAAATAATCAAATATGTAATAGCAAAATATATTTTCAAGGATTTTTTGTAGAATAGAACCCTACTGTTTCTGGGGCGATTGCGCACATCGCTAAAATTTCCCTCCAGAGGGACCTAAAGGAAGTTATGGTCATATGGTACTTGCACGGAAAAGAAAGTGGGTCTTACAAACTGCGGTTACTGTTGCAGGTTTCAGCGAACAGCATAGCCAAGCCAGGTGAAAATGTATTGCGTAATACAGGCTTATAAGGGTTTTTCACTGCCTTTTTTTTTAGAGAAATTTAGAGTAAATTAGGCAGAACATTTTTTGGACACAGAGACCACCGAAAATGATGTAGAACAGCATTAAGAACACATCGCTGGAATATTGACTAACCATGGTTCTATGGTGAAAATGGCTGATCAGTATAATTCGAATGGATTTTTCCAAGTCCTGGGGACAACGGTTTACGCATAATCCGCCAACATTCTGGAACAATTGAAGGCTCTTTTCCGCAAGATGGCTTTTATGCAAAAATTTGAGCGCCCTTCGATTTGTCTAATAAATTTTCAATAGTTTAAGAACAAAATTAAATTTTGTGGACGTATTCCGCTCATATAGATGAGACTGACTTCGGAAAGTGTATCTCTTCTTGTCTACGAAAAAAATTTAAATTTATGGAAAATTGTTATTCGTATAGTCGCGATTTTTTATGGTTCGAGAAATCTTTCTTATTGCCTTTAGGCCCCTAAATCTCTTGTCAAAAAAACAAGAAAACTTTACAATTTAAACCTGAAAAAAAAAATTGCGGAAAAGACAAAATTTCTTCCGGAAAAATCAACGCAAAACGAGTTTCGTTACCATATGCTCCCCATATAACTAATAAAATTAAATCCGTTTTGAAAAAGCACAACATGGATATTGGACAACGTCTACTCAAGTAATGGTACAGAACCAAGTATCGAATATAAAGTACAACACGGAAAATTTATCCAAATCGGGAATATATTAAATTTCATGCAGCGATTGCCAACAAAATTACATTGGGCACACAAAACGTAGTATACCGCACATCATAAAAAATCAAGCAATAAAATCAGCCGTCGCATTACACGCATTGGAACACGAACATATGAATTGGAGCCACGAGAATGTAGTTGTGCAAAAACATAAGTGATACAGAACACAACTACTACATGAAAGCATTCACATGCACCCAAACAAAGATACAGCATTGAACACATTCGAAGATCAACTATCTGTTTAAGTATATATGTATTCATGCATTCGAATAAAAATGTTTAAAGCAAAGTCATTAAGGTGTTGTTTTCATTAGCAATGCTATAACACACTGCTGTTGTGTGTGCAGTGCAGCTGCTTATCCGACTTGCATTGCAGGCAACATTGCCTTGAACTCAACACTGCTTTGTTACGCGTACTATGGAATACGTTGCCGTATTCGAATCGAGGCATTACTGCATCTTGGCGGAGAAATAATACTGCCTTGAACTCTACACCTACACGGATTTATTACGGGTACGGCGTTTTTCCGTATTCAGTTCGAGGCAGTAAAGTTTATCAAGAGCGTATTGAAATCAAAGCTCGCGTCCTCGAATTACATAGCTTGCAAAATTGTTTTCTTAAATAACTAACTCCTATTAATCCATGCTTGTGTTAGCACTATAAAGTTGCGATTCCGATTATCCTTTCGTATCCAAATTATGAATTTGAAGCGAAACATTTTTCTCACTAAATCTTCATTGTTCTTTAGGCATCTTTTATATTTTTTTCTGAAAAAAAAAAAATTAAGCACTATAGTTAATAAATTAGAGCATGATGCCATATGGCACCATTGGATTTGAAGGTGCACTCAGCAAGTTCCATATTCATACGTATAATACATATAATTTTCTATTGTCATTAAAAACACCTGGTTGAACATTTTAATTAAAGGCGTGTTTTTTTTTGTACTCCGGTGTAGGTTGGTTAAGTGTTGTAACATAGGGTTACAATAACAAAATAACCTGTAGGGGTCGTGTAAAAAAAAAACAAGCCTTAAATTTTAGAATTGTATTACGATATCAATTCATTCAAAATATCAAGAGGAATTTGGCCATTACCAAGCACCAGCAGTTGTCTCGATAATTCAGCAGCCGACGGGTCGTTCTGCAACGTGACTCTCATGTTCGTCAAATAAAAAAAAACTTCATGGAATGCCGCCACAAAAACGATTATTTCAGGCATGCATTAAGCTCATCATGTGGTCTCGCTGGTCTAGCGGTTAGTGCGCGCACCTTCTGTGCACAGGGTCATGAGTTCGAATCTCACCGTGGGTCATGGTGTTTTTCGAACTGACGAGCTTGTGACGGACTATGATCTCACTCAGATGTATAAACGAGTACCCATTTATGGGGATAAATAACACTGCTGAGTGTGATGCTGATCTCATTACCTCAACAACAAAAAAAGCAGATAAGATTTTGGAAATAGGATGTCACTAACACATCCTGCGGCCTTAGTCCAATGCTGGATTGTCGCGCCTGTTATTTATTTATTTATCAAGCTCATCGGCAGCAGTAGATAGATCTCGGGAGCGCAATATCATAGCCCCACCAAATCGTCTGGAATCATCTCGTAAGTTCTTTATCCTTTATTAATCTGCTGCTTAAAAGCGGAATGTGCATTTCGACCGCCTTGCAACAATCTGGCAACAATGCCAGAGGATGCAACAGCAGCGCAATTTGAGATCTTGAACGTATTGTTACTAGAATCAACGAAATGATGAATAGTGCCTGTCCCACCGGCAGAATCGAAAAAGTAATTATACCTCCCGTCCTATCGTCAACAGCCTTCATCAGCTAATCGTACACGTTCTTGTGCTTGGCATGTATTTGTTCGGACTCTTTCGGCCAGCTCATCTCGATCATAGTGTTTCTCCCGTTGCAATTCATTTCGCGATTGAATGTATCGTGCATCGAACGATTTGGGGTTGACACTCCCAATGTAAACAGCAGACTACCGCATATGAGCACGCACACGTCTTTGATCAGAACTAACGTTTAGTTGCGCATTTCGTCGTTAATTTCAAGATCGAATTTTGAAGTTGTCGTGCGAACATTGTACAAAATGTCTTGAGCCATCTTGTCTTTATATTTTCCCCACAATGCGTTCAGGTTCGACCGGAGTCATGTGGCTATGATGATCGCAAATAAAGTTTGAATTTGACTTGCTGGCGCAGAAACAGTTGCATCCGTAAAGTAGACACGCTGGCCGTTCTCCAAGTGAACTGCCAAATATACGACAGTCGTCGGTTGACGTCCACAAATGGGAAATGAAAACTTATTTTCTAAAAAAAAGTATCGAATGATCAAAAACAAGCTATTTACTAAGAAAACATGCAAAAAATAACAAAATTTTCGGCGGATATCATAGCCCCCACTTAAGTAATAAGGATTTCCTTAAGGAATCAGCGTTTTCTTTATACGAGGGCAGTTGAAATACGATGGAGACAAACGCTGTAGATGACGCGCATGTATGTGCTGAAGATCGCGACTTGAGTATATGATAGCTGGGTCCCTTACGAACAGTTTGGCATATTTTTCGTCGCGAAGGGATGTTTTACGCTTGTACTACGACCATGAGTGAACATCAAGTGCCGACCGCCATTGCGCAACGTATTGTCATTCGGTTTTTAGTGAGGAAAGGCGTTAAAACTATGGGAATTTTTCTGAGTTTGCGCAGTTCGGTAGTGAGTGCCTGAGTAGGGCTGCTGTGCCAAAAGGGCCAAAGCATTTAAAGTTGCCTGCGAAACCGTTGAGAATGAGCCACATGATCGTTGACTGCGAACCAGCATCACACCCGACAACATTTGCCGCGTAGAACCACTAATTTTGGAGGACACTGGGAAACATTTCGGCTGAACTCCGCATCAGTATTGGCAGTGTAGAGTGTCTCATCCACGAACACCTTCAATATCGCAAAATAACGGCGCGATGGGTTTCCTAACTTTTGAACTTCTCCAGGATAACGCGCGTCTCACGCTCGATACAATATTGGAATTGGGCTGGGAGGTACTGGAACAACGCCCCTCAAGTCCGGATTTATTACCCTGCCACATATGTTTGGACCACTGAAAGAGATCATAAATTCAACGCCGACGACGAGGTAGAGTTTGTGCGCACATGACTGTCAGATTTACCCAAGGAATTTTTTGATACTGGCATTAAAAGTCTTCCAGAGAGGTAGAAAGAATGTGTAACTAGTGCGGGGAGTAGCTACAAAAAAATTGATTGTTTTTTAATATAATAATTAAATTAATGTTTTTTTTCTATAACAATTAAACATGTCACGCTCTATGATAGTTTTGAACGTTTTGAATTATCATGTCTATCGGCGTGTTCGAGATTAGTGGAAGAATTGAATTTGCAGTGTTACCGATGTCGAGCTTTTTTCCTTTTAAGGATCGAATTCCACTTATATTTGCCAATTCGTATTATGCTGGAAATAGATTTGATGCAGCAACAGCAGCGGCGGCCCAGTGCATTATCGTTGCTGCTGCTGGGATTTGCTGCCACGGAAAGACAGTATGACCTGTTTTTCGCATCCGCAACGAAATTACTGGATAGAAAAAAAACTTGGATCAGGGCAATAACCAATCGATTTACATATTTGCATCTATATGTTGTTATGGATAATTATTCACATTATTTGAGCGGAACAGCTGGTGCTCTAACATTGGGTGAGGTTACGAAACAAAACAGTTCCGCAAACATGTTTGCCGTTTTGTGGATCAGAAAATCAGTAACATTACCGCCTAATTTGCTTTTGGCATATATGACACCAAACTAATTTTTTTGCTGAAAATCAGATGGATTTCCCGTCGAGTTGTTCTCTTTTAGTGATTTATTACTTCCATTTAATACTTCGTTTGCTTTGATGCACTTTGGAACATCCCTTTTATTTTTCCGAATTATTCCCTCCCCTCCCTGTCCAGAATTTGGATCGCCGCTTCCCGTGTAAATTGAAAATTTCAGCGGGTATCCTACGGCGCTATCGTTGAGCCACCAGAGTATTAGTCCGCACTTTGCCGGTTTACGTGGCATATATTGCCTAAATTTGCACCGTTTCACAGTGCGTCGAATGTATGGAGTGGGTGGTCAAAAATCAATATCTTGAGAACGCGTTAACCGATTTTTATGAAATTTGGTGGATATGTTTAGCTAGTTATGTTCTCAATTCTGTATAAAATTCAACATGAATAAATGATGGATTTTTGAGATATTGATAAAAATGTGAGGAAGATAAATGGTATAAAGATAGGCTATAATATAAAAAATCGTAACTTGGTAACCGGTTAACCAATTTTCTTGAAACTTGGCTATTATTTAAAGTAAAGAATAAACATTAGTTGGTAAAAAAAATATTATCCGGGAGCAACTGAGCTCTGAGATATTTAAGAGAGAAATCTATGAATTTTACCCATTTTTGGGGGCTTTATAAAATGGCTAATATCTTTCTAGAACCCAAATTTAAACTTGATATTTTGTCACTCTGACATTGCTCAAGTGTCACTATTTAAAATATATAAATTTCAAAGAAACGGAGTTTTGAGATTTGGAGATATAGTGGTTCAAAAAATTAAATAATTCAGTGATACGCATCCTCCGAAGTTGTGTTTCGATAAAACATTTTTTTTCGTTTTATATTTTTTTTTATTTTATAGAATAACAATTATATTAACAAAATACATGCTTATAATTTATTCTGACTCATCGTTGCTTTCCAAATCCTGCAAACTTACATCAAAATTGGCAATAGGAAGTATAATCTAATTGGTTTATATATGAATTGACTTCTGCGTCTATATGATGTTGTTTCTTAATATTCGGAGTCCGCAGGGACGCTAGGAAAGGGTCCGAGGTTAAGAGGAGCATTCGCATTAAATCCTTATTGGAGTTGGTTCTGGAAAACTTACAAGTGTGAGACAATCGATTCCCTGTAACTTACTTATGCAGTGCCTCCTAGGCATCCTCAGATAAATTTCCAATTGGCAAATGGAAAGAATCAATTACCTCAACTCCGTGCACTCTTGAGCAAACTATTGAACACGGGTATAATTCTAAATATAACCCTTTGGTGTGACCTAGAAGGTTCCCAATTTTTTCTTTATTGATGCTTTGACCACTCGCCCGTACCCTTAAAATTATCGAAAAGTTTTAATAAATTTGGCTGAATAAGAATACAAATTACATTAAAAAAGCAAAAATAATTGTAGCTACTCTAAATCTTTCCATGCGTATTTTTTAAATCTCACTTTGAAAGTTTGTTCATATTTTATAGATTTTTAACGATTTTTTCAACTAATAACAATTTATTATTATATTATTATAAATATTTTTTACATGATATGGTTTACACTGGACTTTAGAAATCAAATTCCATAGAAAACCATACCCATTATGTATTTATATTTATATTTTTTAGGTATTTTTGAATTAATTGAATTTTTGATTTAATTAAATAATTAAAATTATTTATAATATTTTTTTTGTTCGTGCTTAAAACTTATTATCTCCTCTATCGCAAAAGTGTGTAAAAGCTTAATATTATGGTAAAATTATCACTTTTAGTGACTTTAGAAATAGCCCAGTTGCCATTTTTCAAGGAACTAGTTCCGTAAAAATGCCAATTGCGTAAAAAAAGGCAAACCAATACTAGTTTAAATTAAAGTAGACACTTGTATCTTTCGGAAAATATCAACCACCCAAAACGTTTTGTGACGTTTTTTTTTAATCTCAATTTAAAGTTTTTTTTTCATATTTTAATGATTTTTTTACATTTTTTATTCAATTAAAAGATTTTTAGAAAAAGAAATCTGAAGAGTTTTAGTGGAACATACTTTTTCTAAAAAATATCATTATGGTTGCCAAAAACTTGCGAAAAGATCGGAAATCGAAGTTAAAGTACAACCTATTTTTTTGAATTTTTTATATTTTTCAACTTTAGTCCATAAAATTACTAAAAAAAACGAAAAAAAAAATTTTTTTTTACATATTCGGATACTCCCACATGTTCTCTTTGATATTGGCTAACTTTGATTCCGGGGAAAAATAGTCAATTTTTTTATTTTTGCCTATGGAACGACGCACTGTGCGTCTCCCGAATACTTTTAGTTGCTCATCTATGGTGAAATTTTCGGATGGAATACAATTAGCTGAATGTATGCAATTTATTTCATCCAATAAAATTTGGATTGGCGCCAATAGACTCCGATTCACGGCATTTTGTGCACGAGGTCCAATCGAATCATCGAACCGCAAAAATAAATTGATGGATTGAAAACACGTTCGATTCATTGTTGCACGCAGAAGTGTATGACCTTTGATAGGGTCCCACAATGTTCTGAGGCGCCTATGATAATTTTTTACTGCCCCTGTGTATAAGAGGATCCCGAAATATGCATCTAATTCGGATATAGTTATTGGTTGCCAAGTGCGCTTATATTGTTTCCTTTCATTCCATTTGTTGTAAACAGCCTCGTTCGTCCATTTAATTATGGACTTCTTAAGTCGAAGAGGAAACAGAGCATTTTAAGTTTCGGGAGGGACCAACATTCCCATTACACTTGAATAAATTGAACACTTGAAATCGGGACAAATCAGCAATTTATGGTTCTTTCATCTTTTTTCGACCGGTTGGCGCCAAGAAGTAATTATCTTCAGTTTCAAGATGATCATCCGCAATCGAAACATTTTCGCAATTAGAATCAGTATCAGATGGTTCTTCAATTAGGATGTCATCCATATCCTCGTAGTCGCCAATGTAAATATTCCGGAGATATACAAAATAAGAATTACTTACAGTCGTCATGAATTTCGTCTTCTGGGATGAAATTTGGGTCTTCATCTTTGTATAAAGGAGAGAGTTCTTCAATATCACCCTCGTCAGAAACCAGCTCCATCAATTCTAAAACCGCTTCTGCTCTTTCATCCTCATTTCCCCGATTTAATTGGGGAACAATTCACTTAAGTGACTGGAAACTGACAAGTATTTTTGCATTTTTCCATAGATGTATAATTTACCGCTATATTCAACCACACAGTAGTCGCATTGATATTAAAAGTATACAATTTAGAAATACGTATGTACATTCAGTGCATTTGCTTTAAGTCATTAAAGAGCCGAACTTATCTAGCCAGAAAGCCACATAATGGCTTGTGAGCCGCACGTTCCCGACCGCTGGTCTGAGATATAATTTTTTCATATATCATTGCAAAGGAAATTGTATGAAGTTTATTTCGTCTTTTGGACAATTTGCGATCAAACTACTCTCTCTCTCTTGATTACCGTAACTCCTAGTGGAGCATGGTGCGTTGATGACTACCGAGTGTAGTCATCAACGTTACAAAGACAACTGAATTCGGAGTGTGATACGGTTGTCAGCCATACCACTTCCTAGTCGCATTGTTAAGTTTATTATTCTACGATAAGAATATTTCTTATCATCTTCTTCTGAATAATAAACTTGCGACGAGTCGTGCCGAGTTTGGAAACTCGTTTCTCTATGAGTGTCTATTTCACAGAGTGGCGACCGAACCATCACGGCCACAGAGCACGATCAAACTACTAGTTTTCTAGATATTTGTGTGAAACGAAAATTCCCCCTCTTTGTAACCCTCACCCTCCTTAACGTGACGCGCAAATTTGTATAACTTTTTAGTGCCTATAAGAGGGAAGAGTGTGAAACAATTCAGTATCAACTTCCCAACATCTGCGGCTAAATTGGCAAAAACTAGGGATCAACTCAGAAGTGCAGACCCAAGTGACCCACGGATAAACGACCTCAATGACATCATAGTCAAACAGGTCAACGACCACAGGAGAGGCATATGGCAATCACATCTCAGAAAACTAAATTTAAACACTGGTGTGAGCAAACTCTGGAGCACGGTTAGAAACCTATCCAACCCCACTAAAACTCAAGGGAGGGTTTCTATCAAGTTTGGTAACTCAACCGTAAGCGACGATAATAAATGCGCAAACCTATTCAACAAACAATTCGTCGAACACCCAACTAAGGATAAACTCAAGCGCAAAATCACACGAGACATCCGAAACACTAAAGTTGATGAACATCTCCAAATCACCTCTACAGAAGTTGCAATGGCCATAAAGAATGCCAAAAATTCAAAAGCACTTGGTCCAGACGGCATAGCAATGATCATGCTCAAACACCTCGACACACCGGCCATAGAGTATATCACTGCCACGATGAACCTTTCGTTACGAACATTCATCATACCAGAAATTTGGAAGAGAGGCCGTATCATACCGTTACCAAAACCTGGTAAACAACACTCCTTAGGAGAATCCTACCGACCAATCACGCTTTTATCCCCTGTGGCGAAAATATTGGAATCGCTGATCACCAACACGGCTAATCACCAACACGGCTTCCGAAAAATGCACAGCACCACCACTGCACTAGACCGAATCATGTCTAAGGTCTTCAATGGGATCAACCAGCCCCCGCCGTTTAAGCGTACCATTCTTGTGGCTTTAGATCTGTCGAAAGCGTTTGATACGGTGAACCACTCGCTCCTACTGACGGATCTCCGCAATTCATCCACACCGCCGCATATAGTCAAATGGATCGCAAACTACCTTGCCGGACGTCAATCCAGCACCGAGTTTAGAAATGGGAAATCTAAACTAAGAAGGATAAAACAAGGCGTACCACAAGGCGGGGTACTTTCCCCCACCTTGTTCAACCTATAAATGTCAGGGCTTCCCACCCCACCCGAAGGAATAGACATTGTATCCTATGCTGACGACTGCACCATAATGACATCTGGCAACGACATTCCCGACATCCATCCTGCGTCTACTGCGCTTCGCCATTAGGAGTACCTAAGCTATGCAGCCATAACCTCCCTCCCTTGCGGGACGACGAGAATTTATCCGGCTTAAAGCCGGAATGGTGTTCTCCGCCGGGATGCCTCCCTTTGGATCCCCACCTTGGAAGGCGACTCTAGCTGGTCGACTTGTCTTGGGTAGGGACCATGGTCCCTTGGGCACGCCCATCCCCGAGGTACACTATTCGCTAAAGATTTCTCTATAGCAGGTGTGATCCTCCTTTGGCCCCCTTTCGGAAGACCTAACGAATTCGGACGCCTCCGCAGGATCGTTATGCCTGTTTACTACTCGTCGGCTTAAAGCAGACTCGTAGCGCTACCGTTCACATTGGTTTGGCCTCCGTCCGTTTACTAAGCAGCAATTTGATTCGGGCCGTGTGGTCATGAATCCACAAGCCAGCCAGGTATAGGCGCAAAGGCCATTCTCCCTAACTGGCCCCTTCGAGGCTTGGGTCCTGCGAAGCCGCCAACTCCGAGACTAGACACGTACGCTTATATGTGGTTTCTCCCCTACGAGGAAGCACTGCGTCGTGTGAGCTTGTATAGCTGACTTTTTGGAGGAATAGGGAAAAAGTCAAGCTATGCTGTGTCACCCATACATGACGAGCTCGGGAGCTCGGGACCGTCAACTCCCGAAGGTCTTTTGTACAGATCCACGCCATGGCGTATCAACCATACCAGGGGCCTCCCTGCGCTGCTCGGGTCCGTGGTGTCGCAACTCACCAAATATGTGTGTTACAAGAACACACTTCCCCTGCGGGAGACATTCCCGACATGTGCGATCTCATCAACGGTTACTTGGAAGAGCTCAACCTTTTCTTCAACAACAAGAACCTAATGCTATCAGCGCCCAAATCTTCGGCCACCCTCTTTACCACATACAACAAAGAATTCAACCAACGGCTTAACATCAGAGTAAATGACACTGAAGTTCCCACTATCCGTCACCCCAAAATTCTTGGCGTCACAATTGATAATCACGGCCTATTCAACACCCATGCCGACAACATTAGTGACAAAATGAAGGGCAGAAACAAGATCCTGAAGTCCCTTGCTGCCAGCAAATGGGGCACTGATAAGGAGACTTTACTCACCACCTACAAAGCCGTCAGTCGTTCTGTGGTAAATTATGCAGCACCGATATGGACAAATACTCTATGCAAAACCAACTGGAAACGGATTCAAACATGCCAAAATGCAGCCATGCGTACCATTACTGGTTGCGTTCGCATGTCATCGCAAGACCACCTGCACCAAGAAACCAAGCTGCTAGACCTCAAGGCACACAATGATCTCCTGGCTAAGCAATATCTTGTTGGTTGTCATCGAAGCTTACACCCAAATCATGACCTCATGGACAAAACCCCACCACCATGTCATGTAAGACGTACGTTAAGGGACATGGAAAGGGAAGTCCAAAGGTTTAAAGGAGTTCCTCTCGATAACCCCAACATATATAAGGCGGCCCTAAATCAACTGCACACCAGCGAGGTAACCAAAGCCACAAATAGGCTATCCGTAAACCGCGTCCTTCGCGCTCGACCACCCGACATCTCAGCCGACGAACAACAACTACCGAGAGCCACACGTACCACCTTGGCTCAGCTTCGTTCTGGATTTTGCTCCAGACTAAATTCGTTTTGGTCACGCATTGACAACAGCATTGGAAATATTTGTCCAGCATGTGGAGCCAGCCCACACGACGTGGATCATATATTTGACTGCACTGCCGCACCTACGCATCTAACACCTATCGCACTATGGGAAAACCCCATCGAAGTTGCGATCTTCTTAGGTCTTGACCTTGAGGAGAGGATGCCTACGATTTATGAATGATGATACAAGTCCCCCCCCCCCTCTCTTGCGCCGCTACAACAACAACAACAACATTCAGTATCAAAACTTCCCCATTTTTAGGACATTTGGGTTTTGTCCCTTTTTCGGCTTAAATTCACTATACTGCAATGTGTTTCTTTATTACAGACAAGGAATATCGTATTAGTGTCCAGGACATAGACTACGGTTTAGAGAACATGGAGAGTGGTTTTCAGTTTATTGACAATAAAATTCGTCGAATTTATGACAACGCAATGAAGAAGTATGTTTTTCGACGATTATTGCAGGATTTTCAATCTCTAAAGGGAATGGTGAGTGTTTTTCTCAAGTTTAATTTGTACTTTTTTCTTTGAATTTGCGAAAAAAAAAACAAATCCTAATTACAGAGCCGTGAAAGCGAAAGATTCATATGGCACGTGACGGAGATCGTAGCATCTTATATTAATTTTCTGTGCGATGAAGTGGATGAGGACACAAATTTGAACGACGGCAGACTGAAATGCCTTTTCGCAACTTTACACAACCTTTTTGAAGAAAGGCCAGAGGCTGTTTCAATAACACTGCTAAAGGCAAACGCCGATTTCAGACTCTACCCAATTTACAGGTAAGCAAAATAATTCTGGTTGTCCAACACTTAAATCTTAAGTGTTAATTCATTTAACATTTTCAGAAAATACCTTTTAAAGTGTAAAGCGACTGATTTGAGTATAGCCGAGTATTTGTCATACATTCTATGCTACAGAAAATGGAGAGAAATTGAAAGTGGACATTCCGTATTGTTGATCGACATCGATGAACTATTGCGGGTGCTTCCCAACAGGGTGCCATTGGATGACCTAGAAATTCCGTTTTTCGGCATTTCTGATCTCATTCGGTTTGCTAGTCGCCAAGGCAATCAGGGGACCAGGTATTATATGAGTGTTTTTGAAAAACGTCTGTCAAATGTGTCTTATATGAGTGGTGTATTTATTTTCTAATTGAATTAACCAGAGTCATGCTCGAGAATCCTTCTATGGATTTGGATGACTGCATACCAAGGTATTTGAAGAGGTACGACAGGTATACAAAAAGCCTTCTAGACAATTTACTAGGGATCCAACCTTCTTATGAGGTAAGTGGCGCTTTTTTAGATTATGTACGTTTTTCTTATGTTTACACAAGGATTTCGGGTGACAGATTAGCGTCTAAGCAATTTATTGCTCAATATCTAAAATATAGAAAGTGCTGTATTAACAATAAAACTGATTTTTATGGAAGGCTACAAATTAATGGCGCTTTTTTATGCAGCAAAGCATATATATACACAATTGCATAAAAAGTGGAAGGACGAAGGAACCAAAGTCACTTAAATATAATTTATGATTATACTTTTGAGTGCACGCATTTAACTTGCTTTAAAAACAATTTTAATATTATTATCGCCATTTTTAAAGTGTGGTGGTGATTGCAAAATTAACGATACAGAATTTAGGACATTTTTTTAACACATTTATTTTGTAATTTGCATTTTATTTAAATTCTTTTAGCTCAACCTATTTCGCCAGGCTAATTTATTTTCTATCGCAGGACTCATTGTTGATATATTAATCTTACTTTAATCTAACTTGTATCCAGGCTACACATAAACATAATATAAAAAATTATAATTTCTGTTTGTGCATGTTTATTTTTTTTTACTTTCTTTACCGAATTATTTTAATTGCATTGTTATTAATTTTAGTCATTCTTTATACGCAAACAATTTTGATGTCAGTCGACAGTCGACTATGCGTTGAACTAATAGAAATTATAGAAATCCATAAGTATGTGTTCCTGCCAACATTCGTTGTTGTAAACATATGTTTAAGTGTGTCGTTGACAACACTTTATTGACAATTTTTAGCAAACATTATGTTATTTTCGAAAATCATTTAGACGGCGATAGCAAGGAATCTAAATTTCTTTTATATGCAGACAAAAAGTGCAATCATCTCGCTTTTTAGATCAGCTAGATGAGTCAACCCTTTTGCCTTTTTGTCCTTTTTGATGCAACTTTAACGGTGATAGACAGGACTCTACCTTTTCAGCAAAATGTTCGCCCTAATGTGACTCCTGTAAACCCAATTTTTTTTTTTAATTTTGATTTCAAAACATTAAAATGGCATTATCTAGTCTTATAGAGGCGGCTGTATCTCTTAACACGGTGATAGCTAGGACTCAGAACTTCTCAGCAAAATATTTGTGCCGATGCGCTCTACATTGACCCTCAGAAACTCACTCTATACAGGGTGTCCCACAACTGGTTAGCCATAGACCAATGGTAGAGTCTACAGGATGTTTTAAGAAAAATGTTGCCAAAATTATTTCTCTAGCTTTTACCGTTCAGGAGTAATTACCTTTTTTGTGATTCTTGTCAAAAAACACGACTGTTTTTCGAAAAACTCCTATTTTCTAGCTTCCACTTTAGCCAAATCCATATTTTTCATATTCTTCTAAAAGTACACAATAAAAGGACATATCGAACGTTTCCAACGGTTTCGTATCTTCCGAGATACGTTTTGAATTTAGCAGAAATGTCAATTTTAACTTTCAATGTCAAAATTAAACCCGAATATCGTAACGGTACATTGGCAATTCTGCAAAGTTGACAAAAGTTGGCGTAGTATCTTAGCTTTCGAACGGCATATAAGAATAAAGCGCAGAATCATCCAGTTTGTGATAGGTGTAAAAGGGAAAAAAACATAGTCCGTAGGTGGAAGAAATTTTGCTTTTACGTGGAAATAGTTCAGTCATATAAGCATTTCCAATAGAAAAAAATACAGTAAGGCTATTTCTTTCTTGGTCTTGCTAAAATAAATTTGATCGGAAAGGTCCCGAAAAGGGCAAAAACGACACTATTTAATCCTTGACTGGAGGTCGGCATGCGGGGTATCATATCAAAGGGGACGCCGAGTACATTACATATCCGGTGTTTGATTCCTATTTCAAGGATTCTCAACGGAATAAATCGCGTTTGAATGGACAATTTTCGTGTTTCCCGTAACTTATCATCTGTATCTTTCCAAAGCCGATAACTACGCGAATAATTCAAGTTGCCACTTCCTTTTTCATTTTTTAGAATCTAAGATTCTATCATTAAATTTGCTAAGGAAAAATTGGGTCGGAAAACTCTGAAAAAGGACACTAATTAATACCTGACAAATTAAAATGTTTATCCTTTAGACGATGAAAATGAAAAATACTCTCACAATATTAATGTGTACACAGCGAACCTTCGTACAAATAATTCAACACATAAAATAAATTTGTTTATACTTACCGTTATAATTAGAAAAGTAGCATCCACAACAGTAGTGAAAAGTATTTTTCCATAATGCATAACAACCAAGTCTATTCTTGATGTAAAAATTTTACTTCCTTTTCAAGATTGAAGTCGGTTTGGTACATTTGCAGACTGGTTTTTTTCATTTATATTCTTATATGCCGTTCGAAAGCTAAGATACTACGCCAACTTTTGTCAACTTTGCAGATTTCCCACTAAAATGTACCGTTACGAAATTCGGGTTTAATTTTGACATTTCTGCAAAATTCAAAACGTCGTATCTCGGAAGATACGAAACCGTACGAAACGTTCGATATGTCCTTTTATTGGAAATTTTGTGTACTTTCAGAAGAATATGAAAAACATTGGTTTGGCTAAAGTGGAAGCTAGAAAATAGAAGTTTTTCGGAAAAGTCGTGTTTTTTGACAAGAATCACAAAAAAGGCAATTACTCCTTAACGGTAAAAGCTAGAGAAATAATTTTGGCGACATTTTTTCTGAAACATCCTGTAGAGTCTACGATTGGTCTATGGCTAACCAGTTGCGGGACACCCTGTATTCGAATATTTTCCTAATAAAACATAAGGAGTGTGATTATGTCTCTTTTTAGAGCAGCCAGACAGGTCAAGCTTTCCTCTTTTTGGGGCATATTTGGACATCGGTCGGTGGCTAAGGCGATATAGGCCAAAAGCACAATAGGCACAAACACCGCCGTTTCCAGACCACAAACTCCGTTAAGCTACTAAAAGGATGGATGATACAAAAAATATATTTTCGAGGTATCTAGAGCCATTCAGAGAGATTTAGGAAGTGAAGCAGCTCCCCTATTTTCGCCTTCGACGTATTCTCTAGGCTGCCAATAAACGCACAACATGTTGTAGCGGGATTTGGCGAGGCCTACCCAATAACAAAAAAAAAATAGTTGAGATTTTCTCTCTCATTTGCATTATCGCAACTGCGACAGTTGTGAGGAATACCCAGCGAGCTGCATGGTCCCCTATTGGCCAATATCCCGTAATAACCGCTGTAAATCTTGGGAGCTATCTACGCGGTCTGTTCAGAATCTCAGACGTTCATTTTTGGTCATAGGGTGGCCATAGCTTCGTTGATTAGCATTCCAGATATAATGATAGGAAATTTGTCTCGAAAAGCCCACGCGCTCCGTCTAAGAACTGTCCAGAGTTGCCCTCATTTTGGCCAACACATCTGCAACCTCATTAACCTCTGCGTTCCTGTGTCCTGGCACCTAGGCGACTGTGCCTTCCTTCGAGGCTGTTTAGTGTTTCTTTACATCACTTCACAAGCTTGGAAGATATCTCTACAGATTTCAGTGCCATAATACCACTATCTGAACAGATGTTGTTGTTATCTTGTATGTTCCCGAGTGCGTGACATGTTTCAGCCTAAAATATGTTGTCATGATCAGGGGGACGGTAAGATTCAGAGATATTGAGTGTGCCACACAAGACACCCAAACCACAGTCCATTTAGGACCCATCTGTGAAAAGAGAGATATTACCTCACTCTCCCTCCATTCTCAATTGGTCCGAAATCTGACATCAAAATTCATCCGGAATTGAGTGTAGTCACGGCATAGTCCGTTGTAGCTTTGATCGTATCTAGTGGCAGTTGGTCGAGGATATCAGAGTGGCCATATGGCTTGGCAGTCCAGCGACCCGACTCCTTATTCCTAACTGACTATATGTCGCTAGTTCTTTGATAAAAAGATTGATAGTCAGAGGATGTAGGATTACATTCAACGCATAGCTTCAGGAAAATGCATAGTACAACCACTGCCCGCGAAACGGCCACTACTCGCATCCGAGATGGACTAAATCAACGGCATCATTCGATGCTACTCGCCTACCTATAAATATGCTTGTTCCTACAGATTAAATACGTTGGATTGCCCACTATCTAGCTGGTCGACATTCCTTCACAGCGTTTCGTGGTAAACGTTCCAAGCTGCGGAAAATTAAATTAGGAGTTCCACTGGGTGAGGTACTCTCTCCCATTCTGTTTAATATCTAAATGTCTGGCCCTCCTACACCACCGGAAAGAATCGAAATGATTTCTTATGCGGACGATTGCACCGTTCTCGCCACTGTGGAGGATAAAGACGTTATGCGACGTCATCACGTTGCAGCAGTATGTGAAAAAGTGGGTAATAGGAACAAAATACCCAAGGAACTGATGGCTGGCAGCACCCGTGGGAAAAAAAAGAGACTGTGCTAGCCACTTATACAGCGGTGGGTCGATCAGCATTGATCATATTGTTGTAGTAGCGGCACAAATGGGAAAACATTCAATGTAAGTTGCACATTGTCATTCGCAGATGGTGGTGAGATGCGTAGGAGCAGCTGAGCAATCGAAAATATGGTCCACGTCATGTGGACTGGTTCCGCAGGCTGGGCAGGTGTTGGCGACTTCATTATTTATTCGTGATAAGTAAGAGTTTAGCCAGATCGACACAATCGGGGAAACACAAAATTCAAGTCTGTCAAAATACTGCTCTACACACTGCCACAAGCTGCCTGCTGTTGTCTGCCCAGCATCACTTGCATCAGGAGATACAATTGATGCGAATAGAGTAACAGTATTGTCTTTTTGGTTGCTACCGTGGGGATCATCCCAACCACAATTTTATGGACCGAATTCCACCATCACGACATGTCAGGCGTGGTTTACGAGACCTAGGGAGAGAGTTTCAGGGATACAAGCGGGACCCTCACGATGAAGAGACATACAACCATTGCAGCGATTCGCAATGAAGAAGTGAGTCGGTCTATTGCGAGTTTAGGTACGAAGAATATTATAGTCCTCTCGGTGCTTCCAGCACCTCCCGAGAGCCACCAGAGTGACTTTAGCTCAACTTCGGTCTGCCTGCCTTAATTCCTATCTTTCCCACATAGACCCATACATCTAAATCAACTGTCCTACCTGCGCCTGGCGCGCCTCATTATGTAGACCATTTGTTTCAATGACCAGCTGTGCCCTCTGATCTGACCCCTATTTCATTGTGGAGGGAATAAATAACTCACCCACCCCTGGAAGCTCAATTCCAACAACTATGAGCTAAATTGCAGAGGAAGGCATTAATGCATTTTTTTGAGATGTATTCTTGAAACAAATAACCCACATCATGAGGAGTACCATCGCAGTTTGGACAGATGTTTTGGATGTCCGGGTTTATGCGAGAAAGGTATGAATTAAGGCGTGAACAAAAGCCCGACCGAAGTTGAGCTAGTGTTACTCTAGTGGCTCTCGGGAGCCTAATCTCCTCAGGCGAAATTGGTGGTGGGCGCTCTGAGAGGACTCTATTCGCACCTAAGCTCGCAATAG
The DNA here is from genome assembly GCA_949715475.1 of Microchrysa polita. Classification (NCBI taxonomy): domain Eukaryota; kingdom Metazoa; phylum Arthropoda; class Insecta; order Diptera; family Stratiomyidae; genus Microchrysa; species Microchrysa polita. The sequence goes on along the minus strand of OX454416.1, from coordinate 110,231,778 downwards.
ACCGACTCACTTCTTCAGTGTGGATCGCTGCGATGGCGGCTCGGTATGGTCCCATTTGTATCCCTGAACCTCTCAAGGTCTCGTAAACCACGCCTGACATGTCGTGGTGGAGGAATTCGGTCCATGAGATGATTATTGGGATGATCCTAACGATAGCAACTAACAAGATACTGTTTTGAGAGTAGGATATTGTGGTCACGTATTGGCATCAATTTTGTCTCCTGATGTAAGTGATCCTGGGCAGACATCAGAAGGCAACCTGTCGCGATGCGTAGAGCGGCATTTTGGCAGACCTGAACTTTGGACCAGTTTGTGTCACATAAACTATGTGTCCAAACTGGGGCTGCATAATCAGCGTCCGCTCGACCCACCGCTTTATAAGTAGCTAGCATGGTTTCTTTATCTTTGCCCCAGGTGCTACCAGCTAGAGCTTTTAGGATTTTATTCCTACTGCGCATTTTTTCACAAACTGAAGTTGCATGATTCGCAGACGTCATAATGTTCTCTAGGTGAAGCCTGAGAATTTTGGGGTTTTTTACAGTAGGAACAGAATTGTTGCCAATACGTATATAAATCTCCCATCTGATGTCCTCCCACCAAGTGGTTAGAAAAGTCGCAGAAGATTTGGACGCAGAGATGGTGAGGTTTTGGCTTTGGAAAAATGCCTGTAATCGTCCTAGATAGCGATTAATTTGAGGGCGCATTTCATCCTTATCGTTCCCTGTAGCGAGTACGGTTCAATAGTCAGCATAGGAAATCACCTCGATTCCTTCAGGTGGTGTGGGATGTAGATGTTTCATGTAGATGTTAAACAGAGTGGGGGAGAGTACCCCTCCCTGTGGAACACCTAATTTGATTTTCCTAAGCTTAGAACGTTTGCCTCGAAACTCGGTGAAGGCGTGCCGACCAGCTAGATAATTGGCAATCCAACGAATCTCTTGTGCAGGAAGATGCATATTCAACAAGTTTGCTAAGAGCATTGAGTGATTGACCTTATCAATAGCATTTGATCGGTCAATTGCCACCAGAATGGTTCTGTGACAAGGACGGCGTTGATTTAGCCCATTACGAATGCGTGTAGTGATCGCATCGAGGGCAATGGTACTATGCATTTTCCTGAAGCCATGCTGGTGAGGTTCTAGCTTCGCATGTGCAACAAGAGTGGGGTGAATAAGGGCGTCCAGCGTCTTTGCGACAGGAGAAAGTATCGTAATGGGGCGGTAGGATTCCCCGAGGTTTACGCTCTTCCCTGGCTTGAGACAGGGAACAATTCGACCTTTTTTCCAGATTTCAGGGATGGCAAGCGTGGACATCGACAAGTTAAAGGCGGCCGTGAGATACTCAATGGCTGGAAGGTCGAAATGTTTCAACATGGTCATCGAAATGCCATCTGGTCCGAGGGCCTTGGAGTTTTTAGCATTGTCGATGACTTTTTTAACCTGGTCCGCGGTAAATGATGGTATGGTGTCAGCATTCCGGCTGCGAATCCGTCTTCTAATTTTGCGCTTAAGGCCGTCAGACTTGGGATGTTCAATAAATTATTTATTGAAAAGGCCCGCACACTGAAGAGGATCGCAGTTTTTTGTGTTGCCAAATTCAATAGCGTTGTTGCCCTTTTCTTTCCGAGGATTGGAAAGGGCGCGGGCAGTATACCATAATAATTTGCTGACACCTTCATTGAGGTTAGGCCCTCCTATAGTCTTTAACTTGTCGGTTGATTTCGGAGCTAAGCTCCTGAGTTCTGGGATCATCAGGGTGAGCGCTTCTGATCTGATCACGTTCATCGGCTAATCTGGCGGCACTAGTGGGGAAGTTAGGCCGAACTTTCGGGATACGTCCTGCAGGAATAAAACGTGCCGCGGCTGTAGTAATGACGTTCCTAATATTTTTCTCGGCCTTATGTATGTTGGTAGGTGATGGTAGCTCGATGAACTTCGCCGACGAGTATGCTTTGAAACCGTCCCAATCGGCTTTCTTGTGATTGACAAACGTTCGCTTCTCAGACTTAGTCAGGTTCGTTGGTTTGTCAATTTTTATAATGATTGGGAGGTGATCTAACTAATAACAGTTATGTCAGGAGAACTACTGCAAGTGCCAACGACTCTAGTCGGCGAGTCTTCATTGAGTGAACAGAATTCTGAGGCGTCAAGTGATTCGGCGATAGTTATACCCCTGGCATTGTTGTTGTCGTGCTCTGTGGCCGTGATCGTTCGGTCGCCACTCTGTGAAATAGACACTCATAGAGAAACGAGTTTCCAAACTCGGCACGACTCGTCGCAAGTTTATTATTCAGAAGAAGATGATAAAAAATATTCTTATCGTAGAATAATAAACTAACAATGCGACTAGGAAGTGGTATGGCTGACAACCGTATCACACTCCGAATTCAATTGTCTTTGTAACGTTGATGGACTACACACGGTAGTCATCAACGCACCATGCTCCACTAGGAGTTACGGTAATCGAGAGAGAGATTGTTGTTAAGGTCCGAATGCCAGAGCTCATGGTGCGCATTAAAGTGCTCTCCGGAAAGGAGAGGACCAATATAGAAATGATAGCCAGAACGGCAACTAGATTGCGGTGGAATATACACGTTAAACATTTCGATATTAGTACTCCCTGATGGAACTGAGATGGCTTGAATTTCCGCCGTACCGTCAGTAACTACATCTAATACACAGTAATGTACGGACTTGTGTATTAGGAAGTCAAGTCCACCTCCAGGGTGAGAATCATCCGAGGCGGCAGTTTCCGCAGTACAACATATTCGCTATGGACGCTTAGAGACGAGTTTGCGTGAAGCAGCGTCTCTTGGATGGCGGCGATGAGAATTCTGTTGGAACTCAAGAAGTGTGTGATCTCAGCGATTTTTCGGTGAATGCCATTACAGTTAAACTGTAGTATAGATAGTGGACTGAAAACCGCTGGAGGAGGAAGGCCAGGCGTGAGACTGGGTCTGGCATTCCTTATCATATTGTTGGGCGGTGTAGGGGGCAGTGGAGGAGAAGGTGGGCTGGGAGCAGCCCTGGGTTGCTCAGAATTTATACAACCTGCCGCAACATAGGCTAAGGAGTGTTGCCCTTGTCTTCGTAATCCCGAACACCTAAAGTGAACCCATTGCAAACAGCAATTACACTGCACTGATCTGGCATTCGAACCGATTCGTTGGTTGCAGACACTACAAATCCATACCCTTGGGCCTGGATTTGTTTCAACACCGGCGCGGAATAATAAGATTGAGATCAGCCGCGCCGAGATGTAATGCTCCCAATATGACGAAAAAACACACATATCGTACCCACACATATACACAGACAAACACAACCTTTCTGCACCGAACCGTCAGGGCTCCTGCCGGGGCTCTTGCCAGGAAGGCATATTGGCAGCTTTTGGCCGTTTTGCAAAAAAAACGGGTGTGGTCCGCCCCGTAGAGGCAGTTGCCGTAAGACCACTTCTTCCTTGCCTCGTTCTTTATACTGCTCCATGGTTTCGCGTTGCTCGACTTGCGGTGTAGGCACATCGCCCGTTATGGCGGTAATATCTCAGCATAATTCTACAGGCAGCTCTATCTTGGATCGTGTCATCGCCGAGACCAATGCGTTGTTGCTGCTTTTTCATTGGCACATCCAGGTGTTCTTCTTCTTCTGGCCTTGGGTCCATCAAGTGGAACTTCCATCGATATCGCTTTCTTTGCGTTGAACTACTTAAAAACACGTAAATTTTGTTGAGGTAGAAGGCAATTTAAATTATGAACTTAAAAGGGAGTCGCAATACAGAAAAGATTAGACACCCCTGCTTTAGCCTTAAGCATAGGCATTTAAAGATTTTTTAAAAGTTCATTTTTTAACAATAAATAATAAATATAAACCCTAATACATATCTCCAAAACTACGTCAGTAAGAATACCGAAAGAAAAGCCAACAAATTTTTCTAAAACCCAGAAGTAACCGCAGAAAAATCGGATACGCGGTTTGGTTTCAACGGATTTTCAAAGTCAAATTTTCGTGATTTAATTATTGAGATTTCATAATCTCCCAAAAAACAACAATTTGGAAAGGTATCCGGTAGCTGCAAAAATATCACTTCAATTCACCAGCCATATCCAGTTTCGCCTATTGGTTGGATACAGTGGATCAGCCTGCATGTATGCGGATTTTCTTTCAAGGTTCTTTAGTGGGACCTCAAAATAAACAAATATGTACATACCAGTAAATACGACGCCGATTTTATGACATTACTACTGTGTCATTGCAACATAACGATACACAGATCCTATAGATTCCGTCTACAATGAAAGCTCCCACCAAACAGATTTGAAAGATAGTGCGCGTAATTGCCGGCTTATCCACTGTATCCCACAAATATGCGTAGCTGGATATGGCTGGAGATATTAATTCCTTTGACCAGCTAGTGAATTTTTATTTGGCGGACACCTTTCCAAATTGTTGTTTTTTGGGAGATATTTTTGTAGTAGATGGTGCCACAAACATCACTTGAATCCAGAAAACATTAAGAGTCGCTATACACTGTCTAATCTATTAGAAATTAATTGTTATGCAATTTGCAAAATGCATTAACATTATTTTCCTATACAATGTGACAGATCAAGACGACCCATCAACATCATCAGATTGATCGCACAATTTATGCCGATTCTTAGAGATACTTGTAAAACAAATAAATTATTATTATTTTTTGTAATTCGAATTAAGCTTTCCTTTACAGTTATTCATCTCGCATACTAATGGTCCAATGTCATTTTCTAAATCAACATTATATGATTTTTATCCTATGATTTGCATACCTACTAACATGTTACATAAAATAAATCACTAGTAAATCTTTGTGTTGAAAATTAGTTGCCGAAACTACTGGACGAAAAGTGGATAATCATCAATCAACAATCAACAAATTCCATCGAGCAAGAAGTGTTATCATCAATCAACATTTGCGAAAATTACAGCAGTTTTCAAGATTTTACTATTGGCATAAATATCAACTTTCAAAGGCATCATAAATTATTCTAATTGTACAAATATGTACTAACAATATTTTTTCATAACACATTTATTATTAAATGAGAAGTAAAACAAAATCAATTTCATTGATCAATGTGTGTGAAAATATGCAGATTTTTTAAAACATTTGTACAAAAAGGGACTTCTTTATGCAACGGAAGTACGTACATAAGTTTGCCTTGTTTTTTTTTATTCTTATAAGATCTCTCTCCTATTTTAAACAGAGCTGTTTCACTAAGAGCATTAATATTATAATTTTTTTATTTTGTAGCTACGTCAATCAAATGTCGGAATGATGTCGCCCAATCGTTGTGCCTCCACATCGCACGAAATTTGCTCGTCGAATGGACCGTCATGTATAGAAATGGATGATATAGAAATGGATGATAGTTCAAGAGAGTCTGACTGTCAAGTTGTTAGCATAGATACAGTAAGTATCCGAAAGAAGAATTGATTTTGGCTAAATGCAATTTCAGTCAATAAGTTTCTGTGGGAATTCCATCCCTTTTGAATTCGAATTCCCAAGTCCCGATGTTTAAGTTAGATTAGATTCTGAGAGGGCTTTGGTTGTTGGATGTTATAGTCACTGCAACTGCTGGTTTATTATACAATCGATTAGATGAACTCATCTATACTACTTCTACCGATAAAACGATTTAGCTAGCCTATAATGGGAAAGGCGATATCCTGCCGAAGAGGGAATGCAAAGTGGAAAAGTTTTAAACGGCGCATATCTAGCCTCTCCTGTCATATGTGAACATACTTCTTCCTGATGCCCAGTTAGACCTATTGCATTGCCTGTGGAGTTGTGCAGATGCCGGAATTCCTCGACCCTCCTCGTGATGACACTGTTTCCTTTGAGAGTGCTAATCTAATTGCAACCATTTTCAGCCAATACTTTGGGCAGCCTACCTGCTTTAGTGGTGTCGTTAACGCGATCACAGCAGTTTGTCCAGCTACTTTTTTTGGCATCTTCTATTGTATTCCGTAAGAGAGGTGCGATACACTTGTTTGTGTTAATTGCCTTTAAAGGGCCGTTTTATTCCTAGGACACAATTACCCAGGTGTCATCGTCGACACGTCTTTAGAGACTAAGCCACTGAATGACTTTCCTCTCAATTTTCTGTAGGTATTCCTTTAGCAGACACTGTGTAGATAAGAGGGCTCATCCGATATTTGCTAATCAGGAATCCGTTCCGCTATTAGGATGTTACACAGAGCTAAATCAAGGACTTTCTGCCTTGTACTGGTGACATAGTTGAGGAGGTCAAAAGGTACTCATCTTCTATTAACGTATGCGCTTCAGCGTAGTACATTGTGGGCATTAGTATCGAGGCCCAGCCGTAACTATTTCTCACTTTCCTTACAGTGATAACCAGTCTCTGCAGCTGAAGCCCTCGCTAGCGGTATTCATTGCAATTCAGGCTCTAGGTCGGGTAGAGCCTCTTCCGGAACACTGACTATTTACGGGCGGATAGACCTTATCCGTCTTGCCTCCATAGGCATTAGATCTACCGCCACTATTGAGTAAAGTCCATTTGCCTCTGTCGTTGGGTTTATTACCCTCCACTCAATAGTATGCAGACCGTCGTTTTGTCTGCAAAGAAGTGTAATTGCATTAGTGACGCCCATGCTTTGCAACAGGAATCGGATCGTCGCTATCATGGAGCGCAAGGTGGCTCCTTCCCAAGGGGTGAGAGTGGGTGTTATATTGCTAAGTCGACTTCCGACCGGTGCCTGAGGGGTGACAGTTGATCCCATCAGAGGTATCTTTCGGTCACTCCTGCTCCTTTTGGATGTAGTGTGAGGAATGTCCGCTAATCCAGATGGTCAGCGAAAGTCACCGGCGATGAGGATTAATTGCAAGTGCAGACGCCTTTTCAGGGGCATGTCCTCTTAAAAGCCCCAAGTCTTCTTCTTCCCCGAGGCCTCCTCCCGGTGAATATTCGGATGGAAACAAAGCACCGATATTGTGCTTCTTCCCCGATCTTGTGTGGGCGATGTAGCTAGCGTAATCTTCCATACAGCAAGTGCTGCGTTCGATACGGAGCGATTCGTCCATTTCTAACTGATAAAAAAGCTCGCTGGAAGTTTGAGGCAGGTGCCTCTTGGTTTGAATCTGGGGTTGCTGCTGAATTTTTGTTCATTGAAATCCCCCGAATAGCTAGGAAAATAAACTCCAACCACACCAGCGGTGTGGCAAGGCTAGACAGTATGAGAAGGCGTCCGATATCCGATATCCGGTTGCTCAGTTAGTGATGTTGCATAACATGCTAATGTCATCAATTGTATTGTGTTGACATTATTCACTATTTATAGCATTTTCTTTTTGAGAATAGCAGTGGGGTATGTTGGCATACTAACCAGTTTGATCAACCGGCTAGTATAACCCCCGAAATAATCACCATTTCAGGCAGGGATGAACAGCAGTTGCCACACGGTTCTCGCTTCGCTGGTTCACCCCAGTATCTCGGACCATTGTACATGAAGCAAATACAGACACACACACTCGTTACAATTGATTTGTATTGTAAGTATAGGTGGACTGACGAGATCACGAGAATTTGGCACAAATGCCTGAAAGCCTGCGCCGCATAGTGATTTGCTCCAGGCCTTGCGATCAAAAAAGCGATAATTAGGAGGTACCTCTCCCACCGTGTTTTCAGTTACGACACTGGGGAAGGATACAAGGAATAATACATTATGACTGCCGGAGTGCCGCAGGGATCTGTTCTTGGCCAAATTTTGGGAATATTATGTATAATACTATCCGGGAGCCTACTATGCCGAGGGGACTGACGATGGTTGGTTTGTCTGATAAAACAGCAGTTCCGCATTGTCGTCGTCGCAAGGGACCCGGACGCGGTTGAAATCTGCGCAAGCAAAGGGATTAAATCGATGTATCTAGAAACCTTTCAAATGGAGCTCGTCAAGCCAAAAAAAATTGAAGAGGTCCTAAGCGCAGAAAAAAGTGGCCTCTCAAAATCAGGGTCGGAGGGTAGAGGGTCTCTAAGCAAGCCTTTAGTTAGGTACGAGTAATGATTGATTCGCGGCTATGCTTTGGAGAGCACTTGAAATATGTAGATAAGGCGGTGACCGCCACGACGGCTTTATGCAAAAATAGGTCCTAGAACAAGTGTGTGTCTGCTATTGTCGAGGGCGATACCATTAATTTTAATCTATACGCCTCGCCAGTTTGGGCTAGTGCACTACTGGAACGCAAACCCCTTAAACGCGGTCCATCGTAGGTGTGCCTCGAGAGTGTGTTGTGCATACCGAGCCACATTACGGAAGCCGCCTATGTGGTAATCGGAATGATGCCTATGTAGATCCTGGTAGATTAGATCAGCAGGCTGTACAGCGGTCGCCAAAGGTGTAACACGGGAGATACACGCATGAGGACGGTCAATCCTATTCCATTTATTTGGATTTTTCTTCTGTCAAAATCATACATTTTCTTAGATTTTGATGAACGAAAATAAAAAAATCGATTCGGAATCTCCGTGTGTTTGCCACATTAGCATTTTTTAAGATGATACCTTTCTTCCATTCTTGGGGAGAATCTCGGTTGCCCAACATTCTTTGATCAGGGAAAGGAGAATATCCGCTGTAGCGTTAATGATCCGCTTTCAAAAGTTCCATAGAGGTACCATCTGCCCCCGGGGCTTTACCAGCTTCCAATGATTCCTTGGATGGCACACCGGTATGTATTACCTCTGGCCATTTGCGGGAGTATTAACTGTTTCCTGTGGAGATGGGCTTGAAGGGCCAAAGATGTTGTTGACGACCTTAATGAAATGCTCCCTCCTTCGGCGCAGTTGTTGTTCGTCTCAGATTAGTAGAGATCCGTCCTTACACGTATTTCACAGGATGCTCATGGGAAAACAATTTGTCAGTGAGTGGATTTTTGAGCGTGTAAAGAGACACTGTTACCACGGTAAGCCGACTTTTCTGCCTTCACCGCTAACGCGTGGACATTGTTGCGTTTATCACGTCTTACGCTTCACTTTACGCTTTTTTGAAGAAAAATATACTCGGTCCTCATTTGTTGCTTGACTGTGCTGCAAGTAGCCGAGTTTAATTGCTCCTTAATTCTCTTCAACCCTCGTATTTCACAGGATGCTCATGGGTAACAAATTTGTCAGTGAGTGGATTGTTGAGCGTGTAAAGAGACACTGTTACCACGGTAAGCCGACTTTTCTACCTTCACCGCTAACGCGTGGACATTGTTGCGTTTAAACCTCTTACGCTAAACTGTACGCTTTTTTGAAGAAAACTATACTCGGTCCTCATGACTGTGCTGCCAGTAGCCGAATTCAATTGCTCCTTAATTCTCTTCCGTGCAATCATTGGCGCCAGCCTGTTCAAACATAAACCTTGCCATTTACTAACTTCGGTTTCTTCAGATGGCCGAACAGAAAACCAGATTGACCATATAGCCGTCTCCAAAACATGGAGGAATTGTCTCATGAACGTCAGGGCAAAGAGTGGTGCTGATTTAGGCAGCGATCACCAATTTGTCATCGCCTAAATGCACTGCAGATCGCTGCCATTCGTCGCAGTTCCCAGCGCATTGCGAGAGATGGCCAATGCACCAGATTCTCCTTCAACTGATGAGAAACGGATCATCGTGAAGGACACTTTAGTATCGTGTGGCAGACTTTAGCTAGGTAGAATACCAGCGACACCACATGGTCTCTAAGAACTGCCAGTTGGATGTTTAAATCCAACATTGTCAGACCCAAATTTGTACGTTGAGATCCTATTAAAGTCACCTCTGGGAGTATTATCAAAGTCCCCCCAAGCAGGTGTTAAAAGGCGTTATTATGCTGGTCGGCTGGCTCAGTCGAAGCACAGCACTGAATTATAGTGATCTTTCTTGCTTTGGACTTGAACCTGGCAGTTAGTATTCGGTCGAAAATAGACTTCCAATCTAATAAGAAGTTTTCCGCGCTTCCGTGTTCAAAAGGCTGCCGACTCCAGCCATTAAGGGTGTGGCTTGAAGTTCATTACCAGAATAAAGCAGCACAGTTTAAGAACGGAATGATAAGGTCGTTTCCGAACCGGTCCATCTAGTTTCGCTCAGTCCTAATTTTGAAATTCTGTATGTGGTCATTTTCCGTTCGACCTCCGAGTCTCGTACTACCGCCTGACACTATTCTTGACCCATGCCACAGGGTATGCACTGTTCCAATCAATTCTATTTTCAATCAGTGGATTTTTAACAGATACATTTTACATCCAATCACAAAACCTCTATGATATTTCCATTTATAAATCGGATTCAAATATTTATTTAGGTGTCTGTAAATGCCTACGAGGCGACTTCACCAGATAGTTGAAATGACGAATCAGAATCGGAAAACGTACACATGTAGCTAAAATAATCTTTAAACTACCCTAACACTTTTTGTTATCAACCCTTTTGTCAAATCGAAGTATAACTGATCGATCATAAATCTATTTTATCTATTTTCCGACAGGCGGACGCAACACGAAATCATTGTCGGATCGCCGGATCCTCTGCAACGGAACATCCTCAACTTTCAATCGTAATGGACAGCAGAGACGACTCTGAACCGCAAGACAACAGCAGCATAAAGCCGAAATCAAATGAAATTGATAACATACTTGATTCGCTGGCGAAAAGGGCGATTACACTGAAAACAAATGCAGAAAATTTGAATTTCCAACCTACGCCCAATAGAAACGTATTATCAGTGTTCGACGAATTTGAAACACTTTCGGACTTAACGGACAATGAATATGATATCAATGAAGAACAAGAGGAGCTGCTACTTTCCGGTGAATCTTGCACTGCCCAGGTGACAAATAGTTCAAGAAATAATGCCCGTAGTCCCATTGCGCCAATTATATGTAGCACACCTAGTCGCGAAATGAGTGCAAAATCAATTTCTATTCAAGTAAAAATACCTCTGGATCTGTTGGGCAATTTAATATTTGCACAGTGTATGCTCCTGCCAAGATTCTTCCTGTATAGAAGATGGTATTTGCAACGGTTCCTGACAAGTAGGCCAAATAGAGACATAATAGTATCATCGTATATTCTCATAAAAATTGTTGAAGGCCTTACAATGATTGTCGATATAATTACCCAAACGTCACCTAGTGGTAATAAAAACGCTTTGTCGATGAATACGATATTGAGGCGTACGAATCAGTTGCGTTTATCCCAACACGTTGAAAAGTGGCAAATTGAACTCGCCTTACAAATTCTCAGTTTGAGAATGCCTCAAATTAAATCCATTTGTACAAAACAGGATATTGACAAGCTCCGTGTTGTCACCCTGCCGCCGATTGTGTTGTCATCCGGTCAAAGGTCGGAATTGTCCGTGGAAGCCAATCAACCTCCATATACACATGAATCTCAGAAATCATGGTTGAAATATTTCGATCTTCGTCCAACTGACGATATGATTGCGCGTCAAAAAACTCAAAACAAATCCACCGACCGTTTAGCCAAAAGGGTGGCTAACTCTAAAATCAAATGTCCGATTTTCGATTACGACGAAATACTTTTCGAAACACCTCCACGAATATATAGGCCCACTAAGCTGAAGGCGCGACGGAAATCAACTTTTGGCACACACAAGTTTGGTAAATGTTCGATATCAACGACTAAGCGCTCGGCGTCAGCTCCGGTTTCCTCCGTTTCGAAATTATCGCCGAAATTACTTGTGCAGAGTAAAAGATTGAAACTATCTTCTTCGTCGCCTAGTCTGAAAAATAAAACAAAACTAACACCTGCCAAACGCAAAAGTATGGAGTTCAACGAAACTTTGAAAGTTACTGCAGATAAAAATCACTCTTTGTCGACTGCAGGGCAAATAGCTGTATCCAACTCTTCGCCTGTTTTTTGTGAAACTTCAATTTCATCCGCCAAGCGAAGAAGAATGTCTGCTTATAGCGAAGTCTCACCGGCCATCATTATTACCGAACAGCTATCAACCAACGCCGATTCGTTGTCCAATAAATCTAAAATTAACAAAAATTCAGATTCTAATCCGACTCATTTAAAACGGATTGTGCGAACTCGCAATTCCACTTATTATTGGGATCCCAATCAGCAGACGTGGGAGACAGAAGAGACGTGGTTCATGTCACATCTTCGTCTGATGAATTTCGTTCATCTGGAAAGCGAAGTGAGCAAGTTATTGAAAAATTTGGTGATATTTCCAAAAGCTCCTAGCATCAGTGTGTACTTTATTCTCAATCAAATAATTCTAACATTCGTCTATGAGTGCCTCGCGTCTGAGACTTGTTCTCAAAATACGCACAAGCGAAATTGTCTAGCTCTTTGCACAGAATCCCGAAAATTGCTAGACACACAGCACATATGTGACGAACACCTAAGTGAAGTTCTTCGCAAGTACGCCAAGCTGAAAAGCACCTCAGGCGGGGGACTACAACAGTTACACATTATACAGCTGCTTGATATAGTTCTGGAATCTCTGGATACGATAAAGAAAAATCTATTCAGCACAGATTGGCTAACATCACATCGCAATGAGATTAAGATTCAATCAACATCACAGGGATATTCGCCAAGTGGCGTGGAGGATACTGTTGATCGCGGTAACACCGATAGTGATCTTTCGGCCGCCATACTATCCGGTTATACCTTTGGCGAAAGTACGCTTGATATGATGCCTGATGTGACGCAGGCAGACCCTATTGGCTTTTTGGACGATTCCGCCATACCAATTGACAATGAAGTCGAAATTTCCGACAATGGTGAGTCATTTCAAGAGTTTTTTAACAACTGTCGCCTCAGTATAGGTCCCACACCACCGCCGTCGCCGTCGCCGCCTATTCGAAAGACTAGTATAACCAATTCATCGTCGCTGATTACGAAACTTCTGCCCTTCCAGTCACGACCGCTGCAAAGTCTCTATCGCACGCATACGGAGACAGTGAAAACTAAATTTTTTGTGATGAGTTAGGGTGCCATTGGACGAGTCGTTGAACAGATAAGTTTTCGTTGATTTTTGGCATTTCGGTCGCAGAAAAATGTCGAAAATTATACGAAAATTTGTGGATTCTACGAACCATCGAATGGCACCTTAAATATTATTTAAATTATTTTATATTATATTTATCGACTAATTTGAATGCCATTCGTTTTTTTTAAATCCCACCTAGTTACCAATTGACGTTTCTTCTTGTAAACAACTCCTGAACCAATTCGCCAATCTCACAATATAGGACACGAATCCACAAGATTTCATGAGTTACTGGGCACAGTAATACATATAATGCTCAATCGATGATAACGCTACGCAAGTTTGCTGCCGTGTCATCGTCAGTGTTAACTGTAGAACCAACAACTTTTATTATATTACCGGCTACAGACCTACGATCGTGTGCATTGTCGCCCCAATCCGCAGCAGCATAGCCAATTAGTAGTTTTGAATGCTCCTCGACTGAGTATTCATATTTCAATATTGAAGATTATCGAGCCTCTGATGTACTTCAAGATTCGTTGTGCAGCTACCCAATGTTCGCTGGTTGGACACGATTAAAACTGGCTGCAATAACTAACACCCACCGATAAATCTGGACGGGTTGCACCAGCCGATCAGATGCATTCCCTTCGTGTTGAAATCAAATTACAATCTTCCATGCCAAAGCGACACAAAACCTTTCTGATTCAAATACAGTGTTCGTTGTTTTCGGTCTCGCTTTATTTTGATTTCGTGAAAAATTTTCGTTTCACCCTTGTCGTGCATCTGGAACTCATTCGTCACTAACAATTTGATATGCGTAATTTCGACGATATCTTTTTCCATAAGTAGCAAATCGTCCACGTAAAGCAGCATGTACACAATACTTTGTCCCTTGATCGTATTCCGAACGAGAAAATCTATTTTTAGTGATAAATGCGTGAAATCGTCCATTCCATATACGCAAAGCTTGTTTCAATCTATGTAGTCCAATCAACGAAGACATTGTAGAGAACATCGGAGGGGGCGATGTTTTTGTTTTTCTTCAGCGCTTTGTTTGGTGTAATTAGGAGGTGCTAGTAAAGCTGCCATTTTTGTCTTTTTCATCTATAAATCCTAAACGGCGAACGCTACAAAAAAATGTCTGAGCAAGAATGACAGCAAAAGTTCCTCTCACATGCATAGCTCTAATTCCTAACAATTTTCCAGATATATGTAGCTAATTTAAATATCATACACAGCGTACATGCATATAGCGCTTTTCTATAGATACACATACACCGATTATGGTGTTGTGATGTTCTCTATGCAAAATTTCTGATTTTCAAATTAGATATATCTGCTAACTGCTTGGGTTTGCCCAGGGTCCCTATCCATCTTGGTGTTTGACTCAAGGTGTGGTATCTGGTGTTAGACAAGTGCACCATCTAGAGTCGCAGCCTGCGGAGAGGTTCCCAAGGGAGGAATCCCTGCGGTAAAACTTCTTTTCAAATTTAAGTTGGACAAACCCACTAGTCCCTTAAGGGAGGAATCCCTGCGGTAAAACTTCTTTTCGAATTTAAGTCGGACAAACCCACTATTCCCTTAAGGGAGGATGGGACATATGGTCTATGGCCAAGGTATTCCTCAAGGCAAGTGCAGTAGATCACACAGCACTGTCCAGCTTCGTCTCTTATCCGCGAAACAACCCACTGTATGCATGTGACCACCGAACGCTTCATTAAAGTTCAAGTTCCATTTTAAATTAATTTGTTAGTCCAATTCCTGTTTCACTACTTGCATCCATTCCGACGCCTCCTCGATATCGCTGAATTATTTAGGTACATTATCTCGAACTCCGTTGCATTCGATACAAAAAAAAAACAGATTTGGGTTACGGTTGTCCACGAGGATGGAGGAAAAGCTGCTAGGCGTAATTTGGGCGTAACCACGAGAGATCGCTTTTTGCCTATCAATCCCAGAAAAGTCTTATATAAAGTACAGTCAGACGCTACTACCTATAGTTACTAGCTGCTAGTGCAGCAAGTAAGCTGCATGCGGAAAATCTCCACGGTGAAGACGACATCAACAACGAAATAGTGTCATATAAATGGGTGACTACGCGTTGTTACAACGTTCGTCACCAAGACCAATTTGACGCGTTAATAGTCACCCTATTTACCTAGGAATTAGTTGCATGCGCGAAATTATCACGGTGACGACGCGACGTCGTAAAGAATCAAAAAAGTGTTATGCAATTTTACTAGTAGCTAGTAAGCAAAACTATATGCACAGGTCTTACGACGTCTGTAACCGTAGTTTTTTTTTTTATTTTGTATTGTGTTAGCTGGCCTACCCAGCAAACAATAGGCCGATTATGACAACCACTTTTGCACCTCGTTTGGGACACCCTGTCAACATTTCTACCATTCTACATATTTACACTGTATTTCATGTCGATATACACTGCTGGTCAAAATAATAGGTGTGAACTAATTTTTTTTTTTAAAGTAGTAAAAACAGCAACAAGATTCTTTACTATGAAAAATATCAATTTGGAAATCTAGTAGGACGATGTTTTGAATGAAACTGAGGAATCTTCACGCGGAAACTGTGTGTTATCATAGGTAACGGCTCCTTCATTTGTTCAATCTTCAATTTGAGTTGGACAAAAAAATAGGTGTGCATTGTTTTCTTTATACAGAATATCTATTTTAAGAATTATTCGATTGTAAAAGGTGAGATATTGAGAAAAATAAATCAAATGAAGGCATTATAAACATACTCTAATGCAATTTAAAAACTAAAATTAACATTAGATGGGTCGAGGACGTCACTGCAGTCTAGAGGAGAGAAGGCTTGTTCGTCAGCTCCGAGGTGAAGGAAGAAGCTACAAATTTATTGCCACATCTTTGGGACGGTTCGAAAATTTCGTAACCAATGACCTGAAACCAGAAAAACTCTTGAAACTCGTGGGGCACCTACAAAATCTTCACCAGTGACCGACCATCGAATCGTTACATTGTCCAAACGCGACCCATTCAAATCATCATGGACAATTGCGACCGAGATTGGGAATGTCCTTTCATCACGAACCGTTCGACGCCGATTGGCAAGCTCAAATTTGCCTGGTAGGATTGCTCGCAAAGTTCCTCTGCTTAGATCCGTGAATTTGAAGAAGAGGAAAAATTTTGCGTTGGCTCATAAAACATGGTGCGGTCCACAAGGCGAAAAGAAATGGCGGAATATCCTTTTCAGCTATGAAACAAAAATCAATTTATTTGGTAACGATGCAGGAAGAAACGTTCGTCGTCCTAAGGGAAAAGCATTTCACATTCGGTTCACAAAAAAGACTGTGAAACATGGCGGAGGCAACATAATGGTATGGGGCTGCTTTTCGTGTCAAGGTCTCGGTCCCATATATCGAATCGATGGGATTATGGACAGATTTGCCTACAAGAATCTCCTGGAGACTATTATGCTGCCTTACGCTGAGGATAATATGCCCCTTTGTGGACATTTCAGCAGGATAACGATCCGAAGCACTCATCACGATTGGTCAAAGCTCGGTTCGAGGAGCCAAGTGTTAACGTTTTGGAGTAGCCAAGTCAGTCCCCCGACCTGAATCCAATAGAAAACCTTTGGAGTGAGCTTAAAAGGCAAGTGTCAAAAGTGGATTGCCAAAATAAAAAGCAATTGTGGGAAAATATCCAAAAGGTTTGGTACAATATTCCCCTAGAAACTGGCCGGAAGTTGGTATCGTCCATGCCCAGAAGAATTGATAAGGTCATGGAGAATAATGGCGGATATTCTTGGTATTAAGTGTGGTCTACCAAAACTAACATTAACTGTCATCATAAGGGACGAAATTAAATTTTATTACTTAATTCTGTAATCACACCTATTATTATGGCCAGTCGAAAATTGGTCTTATTCCTTATTTATTTAAAAATATTTAAGTTTCCATTCAGTTTTCAAACTCATTTTTGTTTGGTGCAACAATGAAATATGCTGAAGTTCTAAACTAATTTAATTTTCGTGGAATAATAAAGTAATATGTGATAACCAACCATGTTTGGAAAATTAAATGCGTACACCTATTATTTTGGCCAGCAGTGTACGTGCCGATACACCCGTTTCCGTTGACAAAAAAAAATCTAGTTTTGCACCTCGTTATACCGATACCCTGTTAACATTTCCCAATCTCAAAGGAATTCGTAGCAAATACCCTACCATTCTACACATTCACACTGAATTTCGTGTCGATCGGTTGAGCGAAATCCCCCGAAAAATGGTTGTAGCGTATATTCACTCGCTTGTTGGTTGCTAGTCGAATTGAACATGTCCTATTCCACTAGTACCTAGTGAAATGTATCTATATTTACTAGCTACTAGTAAAATTGCACAACACTTTGTTGGTTGTTTACGACGTCGTCACCATTGTAATTTCTCGTTTGCAACTAACTCCTGTAGATAGGGTGACTAGTTACGCGTCTAGTTGCATCACACTTCGTCGTAACAACGCAGTCACCCATTTACATGACACTGTTTTCGTTGTTTATTACGTGTCGTCGCCTATGGTGGTTTCTCGAATGCAACTTTTGCAGCGCCAGTTAACTCACCAAATGTGACTAGCTATAGTGGCAGCTACGATCTGTAGGCCGCTTACAATATGGGTTGCACTGATTAGTTTTCCGACCAGCAACGTTCCACATCGAATTATTTTTCTAATAAAGAAATTAATAAGGCTGGGCAACATATCACATCTGATCCTTGGGAGCTATTCGTATAATTAGACCTGTTTCGCGTTATGATGTTCACGCCGCTCAGATTGCGTAACCGCATCATGGTACATTACGCTTTCAGGTCCCCAAGGGAAATTTTTGATGTTTCCGATATTTTCCGCTATGTGTCCGCTATATGGCGGACGGTAAGATAAGTGTCGCTAGTGTCGATAAGAAGAACAAGAAAAATTTCCCTTGGGGACCTGAAAGCGTAATATACCGAATTTTTTTCATCACGAGCCTAGACGTCAATGTAAAGCGATTTCGACCTAAAATATTTTCAGCGATCTTTTGGCCAGAGGCTCTTAGCTAGTATGAAAATAAATTTATTGTTACAGCAATATATAAGTTGTACTCACGCCCCCCTCCCCAAGCCGTCACGCCTCCCTAGGGGGGCGCGCCCCACAGTTTGGGAATCACTGGTCTAGATAGACCTCGGGCGGAATGAGAATGAAATTTTTGTCCGCTGAGATTTTCTCAATGAAAATGCATACTTACTGTCGTGGAATATGTGGCAAATGCTGAGGAATTCCAAAAGCTACAATCCAAAAACAGTTTCATAATTTTGCTCGGCCATTTTATGTATTATTTTTCGATTCCCCGGTCATTTGATATTTTCCACGGTGAAATGTCACACAAAAACACACAAAACGTTTTCCCAGGATCACTAACTAGAAAGATAATTCATCAAAACGAAATCCCCTATAATTAGGCAATTTTCTACAGCTTCCCCAACCCCGACGAATACAAATTTCAGCCATTACCATTACGTATTTTTCAAGTATTGTACTACCTTTTAATTTCACCACTGTGAATTTAAGACATTCTCTCAGAAGCGTCCTTCCTTCAGTCCGACTGTATCAAAAAGTGATCCGTCCCACATCCTATAAATTTTGTAAGTAATTCATTTAACGCAGCGTAATCGGGAAGCTAACCGTGTTGTTGTTGATTTTTGGTACAAGTGCTAGAGTTACAAGTGGGAGCTCCTTTTGTTTTTCATAAGACTGAAAAGTGTATTTACCATATAATTAGGTTATTAAGGCTTAGAGGAGTTATGGAAAATTTGACAATTTTTTTGTAAATAATGTATTAATTTATTAGCTCATATTTTTAAATGAATGGGCTTGTCTGCATGCAGAACTAGAACAAAAATCGATTTTAATGTGAAATATGCTTTTTTTATTGCCTCGCTCGTCACGTCTCTTCTAAAACAAACGGGTTTTCTTCTTAACTTTGCAGACAGGATCAATTGAATAAAAATAATCGTAATCTTGTAAATATTAACTTAATATAAAATAAAAATGTGTTTATAACTATTATTTTTTTAAGACAGGAAAAAAGTAATTATGTACTATTTAATTTGTTGTTTAGGTTTAAAAGAGTCTTGGAATATTTACCAAAATTATTTTCTGTAAATAACAAATAATAATAATAATAAATTACTGGCTAATAGTTTTCAAATTAATTGATTAAAAAAATCCGAAATTTTAAATCATAAAATAAAATAAAGATGTACATGTTTCTAATTTATTATATTTTTGTGTTTCTGATAGATAGATAGTTGCGGAGAGGGCAACTTAATTTCCAATAGAATATACAAATTTCAGAGATGTGATTCTGTGAGCACACTAACCACTCGGAATTATCATTTTTTATATTTTTTTTATATGTTACATATATGTTTCAGTATAAAGGAAAAAATCAGACAAATGTCCACAGTTTTGCTTTTGGAATGACACATGCGTTTCTCATCGTTACACCGCGTAATGATTCTGGTTGCAGGTTCTGTATTTCGTCTCGAATATTCTTTTAAAGCTGTCCATTTATTGGAATCCATGGATTTCCGTCCTGTCAAATGTTCTGGATGGGCTCATTTTACGGAACGAAAATCCATGCATTCGATGTGTGTGCGGCCTAATAGTTTCTATCACTGTTTATCTTTTGAATAGCCCCGTTCCACAAAGCGGTCGGCTTAAACTTTTAATCATGAAGGCTGTAAAAGCTGATTTGAATTAAATTATGGACGATATTTTCGCTGCCTTATACACAGAGACGGCCTTAGGAGGTGGTGACCAAGTGGTCGCCCAGGGTCTCGCACAACGGGTGACAATAATTAAAAAAAAGTAAAATTTCTCATTTAAATTTAGTTAATCTCATTCTTGCCAAAAAGAATTTTCTGGAACCCAGTGGGAAGGAATCCAAATGCTCTTGCGACACATATTTTTCAAAAGAAACTTAAGGAGAATAAAGCAAAACAACAATAATTTGGAGATGGAAGAGATTTGAATTGCCATGACCTTGTTCTATTTCCTGCTTTAGAGGGGGCTTTAAAGACTGAGGCTATTAAATGTCACGCTAAAAAATACGAGCCGGTTTCTCGTACATCTTATCTAGTGGTTAGTCTGTCGTATATACAAGATGCACACATTTTTTGAAAGCTTTTGCATTATATTTAATTGAGTTTTTTTGTGACTAATATGTCCTAGTTTCTGGTCTGTGTTTCGTTACCACACAAACTTTGATGTATGTATTTCGGGGCCACTTACCCCCTTCTTCAATCGTTACTAAACTAATGGCAAGTTCACATCTCCTTATGTCGTAAGCTAATTACATACTGTGCCGTAACTTTTAGGTTACCTCTACCTGTTTTTATTATACCTATTAGCTAAGAATTTAATGAGCCGCAATTGGCAGTTTCCTTCGTCGGTGTTAAAACTTTCGCTTGGTCTTCACGCAAGATTTCGAGGGTTTCCCATGGGTCCAGTTTGTGGGGTTTTGTTACGTAACGCAGTACCTGTAGTCCGTCTTGGTTGATATTATGTCCTTCGTTGATGATGTGCGCGGCAACTGCTGAGCGGATGTTTAGGCTGGGTGCTTTTCTCGATGCTGCATCTCGAATGTGCTCCCGGAATCGTGTTGTTACTAGCCTCTTCGTTTGTCCGATGTAGCATTGGTCGCACTCAATGCAACAGGTATGCCATTTTTCTTCTCCATCCTGAGTGGGTCCTTGGCGTTACTTAGGGCGGCCCGTAGCGTAGAGTTCCTGTTTGATCCAAATACCTGTAAATCGAAACGGTGAAGACGGTTTTGAATTTTTTGGAACGTATGGGTTACTGATATGCTGATACGTCGCACTGGTTCTTCAGGGACCTGATCAAAGAGCGTTGTATGCTTCTTCGTTTCCACTGCCATGGTCTTACGCCGGATCATATTCTGGATGACGGATTGCTCATATCCGTTTTTTTTTGCCGCAGTGTCGAGGACGAAATCCTTTTCAGTTCATTGCCGAGAGGATCTGGTCTACTTCGTCTATTTTCACAATGGCAAACACATCATCGACATATCTCCCCCATTCCCTTGGCATTAACCCCTTCGACTCGATAGACTCTTCTATCGAGGTCATGAACATTTTCGCCAGGAGCGGGGAGAGCGGATTGCCCATCGCTACTACTACGGTTGTTCTGTAGTGGTTATCCCGGAATTTGCAATTTCTCAGTCAGCTCTAGTGAGTTCTTGACTGAGTATTTGCTATTTGAACCTCCCACGTTTGAAAATTCTACCGACGATTTATTAATGACGTAATTAGGTATTATCACGACGGGTAATTTTTTAGTTGTAATTGGTGTTAATGCGGCAAGTTTTTTTTATCTAGCACGCGGCGTTTTCTATTCCTTTTGCATTCAAAAGCTTGGTGTAATTTTGCGATGAGTGGTCCAATTGGGATGAGGTTCTGAGATGCCAAATTAATATTGACTGGACGAATCAAGAAACTCCTATCATTAGATGATGCAGTAGCGTTTTTTTCACAATATTATGAATATGAATATTCTAATTACTGACCATATTCCATTCATATTCACCTAAGTATTGATAAATTTCCCAATTGACTTTTAGGTGGAGCAGAATAATTTTATCAAAGAAAAGAAAATAGCTCATTTGAATTAGAAATCTACAGGTAGTCTAAAATTTTACTTAGAATTTTCCAATTTAAGATCCAAATGCAAGGAACAATCTAAAATTGATCATAAAAATACAAAAAAGACAAGGGCCTCCCAAAACTGTCGCCTGGGGCATCGCAAAAAGCTAATGCCACCACCATGCTCATACAATAGATGGTGGACCAGAATAAAGGTCGATCCATAGTCTCATTAGGCCCACCATATACAACCTCCATTTATGTAGGAGTCCTACGTGAATTTGGGTATTTTATTAACAGTATCAAATGCTTTTCTAAAATCCAAAAATACCTAATAATATGCAATAGCTCCAACCTGTCATAACATACTATTTTCGGTCTTTTATTTTAATTTTCTCTTCATTCAGAGAAAGTGCAATTGCGCATATTGCACCATCGCTATATTTATGTTTACCAACATTTGTGTGTAATCAGCTGATTGTGAGCAACCGGCTTTTCACCGATTGTCATTCGCTGACATTTACTTTTCAATTCGGTTTATCGTATCTTCTTCTTTCTCACATAAAATCCACAATTGACCGTTATTAAAATCAACCGATTCGTTTGTATAGATTTTGTAAGAAAATATTCTTAAAGATCTTGATGAATGTTGTTGTTAGACAACGGTTTTGTTTTGCCGGGAACGTTGCTATTCTTCGGTGTAGTTTTGTTTTGCCTCGATAGCAGAACCCAAATGAGAAAACCCAAAACTGTAGTGAAACCGATATATTTCGGGCTATCAACAGCCCATCTTCAGGGTTTAGTTTTCTATAAAACAATACAAATTTTGGGGATATATTAAACAAAATTAAATTAAAATAAATTAAATTACCTAATTTGTGGTTTTCAAAAATGATGGACAAATTACATGATTGTGAAACAAAGAACAAATTACAATGTCAAATTGGCATATAAAGATATCACAGATGTTAATGTGTCATTTAGTTATAAAAATATCACAGGGTGTTGTTGTGTCAAGCAAATCAAAAATATCACAGGTGTAGTGTTGAACATTGATGTACATATAACAAAAATAAAAACGAACTTAAAAAACTAGTCAACATTCATCTTAATTAAGTTATAATAAGAGTTGGTGAAGTCCTTTTTATCCGTTTTATAATTGCATGCGTGTTCTTCATGTCTGATAATTTGATTCGTCTCGTGAATTTGGAGTTTCGTTTTATTAGGATGCGATTTTAAAATTTTCGCATTATCAAAATCAAAGGAGTGATTACTTGTAATCGCATGTTTCGCTAGTGCTGACAGATTATTATTCAATGATTTCTTTGAGTCATAATTATGTTGCGATATACGCGTAGCTAATTTTTGAATTGTTTCTCCAATATAAGATTTATCGCAATCGGAGCAATCAATTTTATATACAACTCCTGATTTTTCACGTTTTGGTAACGGAGTCTTTAATTTTGCAAACATATTTGAATTTTTATGGTGAGGTCTCATAGAAATTTTCAACTCCGGGATGAAATACTCGCACGATCTAGAAATCGCTTCACTCAATTTGGGTACATAAACCAAGGATGAGAATTGCTTAGAAGCGTTCTCATTTTGTAAGACATGAGAGCAATTATCGGTAGACAGGTACGCGTAACTTCTCATATCGGCCATGTTCTTATTGTTTGAATTTCTCACTTGGTTTACCATCTTTTTAATCGATGCTTCCGGATAGTTGTTACTCTTTAGAACGTCTTCAATCCTAATGAGGTTATGGTGCCAAAAACTTTTATGGCTAACTCGGAAAACATTTCTGATGAAAGACTTAGCTACGTTAGTCTTCATGTTATCAGGATGATTGGAGTAATAATTTAATAATCTATTCGGCGCTATTGGTTTATGATACCAGTTAGTTATGACTTTGTTCTTATCTGTACGATACAAGCTAAGGTCCAAATAGTCTAATCGTCCTTGTTGCTCAATTTCATAAGTAAATTTAATTTTGGGATCATAACTATGTAACACGTCAAGCACTTGTTGTATTTTCCCTTCAGGTATCGCCGTAATGTGGTCGTCAACATAAGATTGCCAAAACAGTGGGACAAAATCAAGTTTAAGTAGAGTTTCATCAATTACATCGTCTAAGACACGTTCAACAAGGATTGGTGCCAAACTCGATCCCATGAACAAACCTGATGTCATAGAAAGGAACTTATCCTTGTAAGCAAAGTAATTACAATCAATGATGCAAAAACGTAAAAATATCTTTTGGTATCGATGTGTGTTTACTAACAAATGTAGCAAAATCTCTTTCAACAATGCGCAAAGCTATATCAGCTGAAATATTGTTGAAACAATTACTGACATCGAACGATATTAGTTTGTGGTCCTTTGGTACCGTTCTCTTAATTATTTGTTTAACAAATTGAATCGAATTTTGTAATGCATAATGAGATTTGAAAGCTTTGCGTAATATGTTTGCTAAAAACTTTGATGTTTTATACGCTACCGAATTTACCGTCGACACAATTGGTCTTAATTTTCGGTCAGGTTTGTGAATTTTAATTTGACCGTAAATACGTGGTGGTAGGGCCGTATACGTTCGTAGACTCGATGCCTCTTTTTCAGAAATATATTTATGATTTTGGTTACATAGAGTAGTGATGAGACGGTTATTTTTACGTTGTAAAGAAGCCGTTGGGTCAAAATTTTAAAATCGCATCCTAATAAAACGAAACTCCAAATTCACGAGACGAATCAAATTATCAGACATGAAGAACACGCATGCAATTATAAAACGGATAAAAAGGACTTCATCAACTCTTATTATAACTTAATTAAGATGAATGTTGACTAGTTTTTTAAGTTCGTTTTTATTTTTGTTATATGTACATCAATGTCCAACACTACACCTGTGATATTTTTGATTTGCTTGACACAACAACACCCTGTGATATTTTTATAACTAAATGACACATTAACATCTGTGATATCTTTATATGCCAATTTGACATTGTAATTTGTTCTTTGTTTCACCATCATGTAATTTGTCCATCATTTTTGAAAACCACAAATTAGGTAATTTAATTTATTTTAATTCAATTTTGTTTAATATATCCCCAAAATTTGTATTGTTTTATAGAAAACTAAACCCTGAAGATGGGGGAAGAAGAAGAGGGCTGTTGATAGCCCGAAATATATCGGTTTCACTACAATTTTGGGTTTTCTCATTTGGGTTCTGCTATCGAGGCAACACAAAACTACACCGAAGAATTCTTAAAGATATCATCTTTCCACTATTACTTAAAGACAAGATTTACTAATTCCTAGATTTATTTAACATTTGTACCATATTGTACTGCAATTTCAATAATGCACGCATTTTGCATGACATACGATTTAACTTGGCGGGTTTCAACTCGATTAATTTAGTGGTTTTAGTGAATCCTGTTCGTAGTATGAATCCCACAAAATCACAAAAATTAACACAAAATTAACTTTAAATCTCTGTGAAAACCCGACCCATATTTTAGTGGGGTGAATTTTCTTTCTTAGGAAAATGGGATGATTCAGTTAATCATTTTTTTTTCGCTTTTCTAGCTGACGTAGTTTTATAGCCGATACAGATGACCAACAATCTGGTGTGGATTAAAATTAATCCAGTCAAAACCCTGGATACTAGATCGTATTGTGCGTAATTAAATTCAAAATGCACCGTATATGTAATGCATTATTAAAATTGCAATACAATATGGTACAACTGTTGATCAATTCGAGATTTTATAAATCCTGTCGGAAGTGTGAATTCCCTTTAAGAGACTGAGGGTTCCTAACTTACACTTGTGGCAGTTTCCCACACCGAGTAGATTCTATCACAAAATATTTATTCAAAATTTTTTTACAAAATCCTTAAAACCAGGCAAGAGTGGTTTTTGTGAGGGTACCATTACATAATTCTCAATCGTTTTTAATGCCTGTCACCGTTACGTATGGAAGAACTGAATATTGACCTACAATAAAAAAAGCTTTATTAAAGTAATTGAATCAAAAAATAAATATGTACATTGAAAATAACAAAATTGATTCGCGCTAAACCTTTCTCATACAGACCCGATCCGGCTACCGTAAGTTTTGGTACCCACGTAATCTTCTTCTTTTAGCGGTACAGAAAGGTGTGAACCGCTGTGTATCTATATGGACTCGTCTTATAGTTCGTCATCGTTTTCGTCCGCAATCTCCAGGGACAAAAACGTGTCAGCTGCAAAAAAAAAAGGTATCCACGTAATCCTTTTTGCTGTCACTTTTACGGGGAAAGCCTATCGCGGTTTACTGTAAGCTTCCAAAAAATAAAGCAGTTAATTATCAGACAATTTTTCGTTATATATCAATTGTTTATTATTCGTCGAAATTGGTTTCATGCTCCTCCGCAAAATATGATACTACAATCGGGCGTATTGCGTGATAGGCGAATTGACGCGGTACGGCTTCCTAGCCGTCAGCCAGAAGACCAAAACGTAATTGTTTGAGATTCAAGTTCGAATCCGAAGGAGGTACTGCAACCAGAGAGGATATAGGATATATATATATCCTCTCTGCTGCAACATCAGCAAGAAGTCCGTGTATTGGTTCATTCACATTGTCTCAAATTGCTTAGGATTCAGCATGATAGCACATAACAAACTAAGGGCATTACGTAACCAGTACATGATGACTTTCCACGATTTCATTTTTTACCACTATAACGGGTGGGCCATAATTACAAGTTCGTTTTAAAAAATACAATATAATGAACAAAATTAAATTTTTTTTCCATGTCTTATGGCTTTATTAGAAAGTAAGTAAGCTCCCACTAATGATGGAACACAACTTCATTCAAGTGGTTGCCCCGGCTGGCGTCGCAGTAGTGCATTCTGTCACACAAATTTTCCAAGACCCTGTTGATGGTTTCGGGCTGTAGCTCACGGATTGCTTGGATGATATTGGCCTTAAGTGCTTGAATCGTTTCTGGATTGTTGGCATAACATCGGTCCTTCACGGTTCCCCACAAAAAAAAGTCCAAAGGGGACAAATCGCAGCTCCAAGGCGGCCAATTGACATCGCCAAGACGGCTGATAAAATGATTTGCGAATTTTGTGCGTAAAAGACCGATTGTGGCATGGGCTCTGTGGCATGGGCTCTGTGGCATGGCGCGCCATCCTGCATGAACCAGAGGTCGTCCAAATCCGTATCTTCAATTTCAGTAAAAAGAAGTCTGATAACATGGCTCCAGGCTAGACAGCACTCACTTTGAAAATAAGTTTGCAATATTTCCAAACGTTGTTCAAGCGTAAAGTGACTCATTTCGTTCCGCGGATGTATGATACTGACTTTCTATCAAGAAAGCATTTCGGCATTTTTTCTGCTTCTGCTGTCAATGTGGGTCATCAAAGGCAAATGCGTGTGTTCTAAATTGAAATTTTTCTGCTGATGCCGATGCCTCTGCCGATGCTGACGC
This sequence comes from Microchrysa polita, assembly GCA_949715475.1. Lineage (NCBI taxonomy): Eukaryota > Metazoa > Arthropoda > Insecta > Diptera > Stratiomyidae > Microchrysa > Microchrysa polita. Next base: position 110,204,632 of record OX454416.1, on the reverse strand, counting down.
TGACGCGGGATATCTAATAGTTGAAATAGATTACACGCGTCAGCAGCAGCATCGGCAGAATTTCATAGCTGACAAATATGCTGAATGCCAAGTCTTCTGCCCAACATTTTTGTCAGCAATGTAAAATGCATTGGGCTTGACGTTTCGCGATGCCGATGCTTCTGCTGACGCGTCTAATCTATTTCAAGCATTATTCAACCATAATTCAACCAATTTAACCAGAAGACTTGGCATTCAGCATATTTGTCAGCTATGAAATTCTGCCGATGCTGCTGCTGACGCGCGTAATCTATTTCAACTATCAGCTGTCCCGTTTGCCTACTAAATTGTGGAAATATACGAAGAAACAACAACAACAATGCTTGTTCTGACGTAATTAAAAGGAATAACAAAACAGTGCAAATTTAGTAGGCGATTTTCTACATTGCGGCCTTAATATCTCCCACTAGGAAAAAGAGTGTGAAGTAAGCCCTTCCAAAGGTCTTCTTAGAATGAAACAATTCATTCTTTTTATCTACCTTTATATCTACCATTTTCCATAGCCATATCCGCGGAAAGAAGTAATTCCAAGAAGGAATCTTTTGGAAGTACTATATAATGATTCCATAATGACTTCTAGGAAGGTTTTATTTCCAGTACTTCGGAATGAAATAAAAAGGCCTTCATGGAAGGCTTTTTTTGCTGTACTTTAGAATGAATCAGTAAGGTCTTCTAGGAAGGTTTCTTTTGCAGTACTTCAGAATGAATCAGTAAGAACTTCTAAGAAGGATTCTTTTTCAGTACTTCGGAAGGAAATAGTAAGGATTTCTTGAAAGGCCTTATTGGTAGTACTTTAGAATGAAAATGGGAATGACTTTTAGAAAGATGTTTTCACTAAAAATAAGCGCGTTTTTTGTGCAATCGGTGTGGATTAGTTTCGGGTAACAACATAGTGTACCTTATAAGAAGTTAAACTATTTATTTAAGATCTATTTTATATTTATTTTTTATTTATATTTCTATATTTTATGTTGGAAATACCACCTACCCGCACTCAATGTCCAAAAATGTATTCATCATCAATGTGGCACGATAGCCCGACGTCGGGCTTTGGCCGCTTGAATCGTTGACCTCCAATTGTCGCGGTTACGTGACCTTGTTCTCCAGTTTCGGAAGCCCAGCTGGTGGGCGTCTTCACCTACGGAGTTTTCCCAGCGTATTAAAATGATGCAATTTAAGTTGATACTAAAGTCTTCACTTTTGAATTGAGATCGCCGTTCAGAAAGGAAAGAATTTCATTTATTGATAGTAAAAAACTTATCGCATTGGTCTCGGCGATGACACGATCCAAAAGAGTAAGTTCCTTGTAAAAATAGGCTTAGACATTACCGCCCGAACGGGCGACGGTCCTACACCGCAGGTCGAGCTACGCGGCGCAGTGGTATAGAGGGCAAGGAGGAAGAAGAGCAAACATTGCTTACGAAAGAGATAGCACAGCATCTCACGAGTTCTAAGAACTCTCCAATCGGGCGTCGGGCGTATAGCGCCCTATGATGATGAAAAAAAACTTAGTAATTTATGTAGAATTTTTTATATCAAATTTATTATATCACACTCTTAACATTTAAAAAAAGAAAAAAAAAATACAATTTCGTTATTTTTAAGTAAATAAACTAATATGCACTTTATAAACTTCAAACTATGTATAATCGAAATTTTCTGCTACGAACTGAATCAATCCACCACTCACAACAAAAACTATGCACGAACTGCGCAGAAAAATGATTTCCAGCAATATACGAAATTGTACGTCGCAAAGTTAGCGGTAAAACAAACGGCATATTCCTTCGAATTCGCTCCCAAACACCTACCCGGAAATTATTTTATATTAGGTGTGTTTTTTTGGTTATCCCGTGCAGGTTTGGGTAACAAAACTCCATATAAAAAAAATGACAGCTGACGCACCTGTCATTTTTTTTATAAGAAGTTTCGTTACCCAAACCTGCACGGGATAACCAAAAAAACACACCTAATGTCTTCTGAACTCATTCTAAATGCCTCCATATTTACTTCCTCGGAATGACTATTACCTTCTACACACCTTCTAAATACCTTCCTGAGAAGGATTTCATTTCATTTTTAAAGTCATTCTAAATACTTCCATATTTGCTCCCTTGGAATGAAAAAGACCTTCAAAACATCTTCATCGAGAAGGACTTCTAATTTTTCCTAGTGGGGACGGCCGGCGTTGCTAAAAACACAAAACCACCTTCACTAGAAGCCGGGAAGCAGCAATACATGCACACAAAACGAGCCTATGAACATGTCGTATATACGTTGCACGATGCACTAACACAAGCACAGCGCATGTAAAAAAACCGTGTCTGCTCTGATAAAAATCGCGAAAACATGTGGAAAATTCACTTTTTGTCGGGATTTTGTTCTTTCACTGCATTCTAGACACTTTAATTCACGACACATTCCACTTTTCGCGACGAAAATCGACCGGGAACCAATACTTTTCGTGTAAAGTTTGTCGCGACCCAACCCGATTTGCCTTTACCGCAATGTAAATTTTCGATCTGAACAGGCCTATGATTTGGCGCTTAAGTATATGAACGTGTTCTGCTTCCGGGCTTTGTATAAAGATGGTTTTGTAAAAACATGTCAAATTTATCCGAGTTTCGCGCCAAATTCATTTTAGTTTTCTGGAACCCATTCACAATACGCAATTCATCTACCGAACGCACTCCTCGCTTAACTCTAGTACAAGTGAAAGAACCTCAATATGGCCGACCATTTTTATTATTACGACTGCGTTAATCACAACATGAGATGGTAACGAAAGGTCGGAAAATACTCGGTTTGGCATTTTCCCATCGATTTCTTTTGTACCGTGTCAGTTTCGCGAAAGCATAATAAACCACGCCGTGGATAGTTGCCTGGTGAATTTCCAAAGCCAACGAGTGTAGCAATTGCGTTCGAATAGGCGTTTTCTCGAGAAAAAAATTTCGCAAAAAGTGGTGACTTCGCGTTCAGGTTGTGAACAGTCTCGGTTGAAAGAAAGACGGCCGGAGCGCGGGACGAAGTGTTGAATTACATTACGGTTCGCACTTTGTGTGTGATTTTTTTGGGAAGCGTTTAGCGTGTCGACTGCTGTGTGTCCAGTATTTACGGACGCGAAGGAAGCAGCTAGTTTATTTGCATTGAAGTGACAATTTATAATCAGTGAAACGGATGTGAACAATGTGATTCGTCGTCGAGTTTGCACACAGTTTTTTCGTCAAACATAAAATCAGGCAGAAGCGAAAAGCGTAACGATGACGACGACTACGAGCATGGAGGAGGTGATCGAGTTGAGTTCGGCCTCGGATGGCGAGGAGTCCCTTTCCATTAAATTTGGTAAGTGTAGCAGTGCGATGTGCTGAACTGTTTTTCTTACGTAAATACACGCTTGCCGTCTTCAAGGGTATCGTGTCATAGGTCTGCCGCTGCGTTTGTTGATGGCACGCTGTCCCAGGGAAAACTTTCTCTTTCTGTAGCCACGAAAAACGTATTGACAGACCACGACAAATGTCAAAGTTTCTGAGAAAATATTCTTTCGCTAGGCGTACTATTATCTCAATAGAATTTGGCGATGGCAGTAATCTAATGGTACATATGACTTCGACTTAGGAAGTAAACTTGGTTGTAAACAAAAAAGGTTCATGATGCATTACTAGACAGAGGAATGCTCTGACCTAACTTCTTCGCCCCCGAGATGGCTTGTCGGCCAGTAAAAATTGAGTTCCGATACGAAGAACCAAATGCTTTCTGGGAACTATATTTGCCGTACATTTCTTAAGATTTTCTAATCCGGATTTTATCAAGGTCAGTGCAATTACAGTGTGGCGATCCGATTTTTACGTAGGTCACATTCGTTTTTTTTTTAAATAGTTTTATCGGTTCTTCATGTGATCGGAATATCCTTTCTAATTGAGACGGCCCTAAAACATTTGTTTTAAGACTTGTACCAAATGTGGCCATATCGCCCATTCGCCTGGAGAAAAAGGTACACGCAGTGCAATTGAACCGGGCTTTGCAAATTTGTTGAGATCTTAAATCAATTAATGACCACAACGGAACTCACTAAAATATCAATTCCATAAACTAAACTTGTGGTTCTACAGTCGACTATTTCCGATAGCAGCCCCGCTGCCATATGGGTGTTTCAAACCTCTTCGGGGCAGACCACACCCGTTTCCTGAAACGGCCAAGAGCTGCCAAAAACATCCTTCGTAGCCATGATGGTTCGATGCGTGAGGATTGTGTATGGTTCTGTAAGTATGTGGATCTGTTTTATATTTTTTTTCAGTAAAATTAGGAGCGTTCTATCTCAGCGCGGTTACTCTCAATTCTCCTAATCCACGCCGGCATTGAAACCAATCCAGGTCACAAAATCTGCATTGCTGTGCCGACGTATCTTCGGAAATGCCAGGTCCGTGAAATCTACCTGCTGCGGAGTATGGTGTCATTTTTACTCCTCAGGTCTGAAGAAAACGGGACAGTATGACAAGTTAACTTTTGTTGCTGCCATGTGTCTGAATGCGGGTCGGACCCTGGTATAGACTTTAAAATTAGACCCAGAGACTGGGAGACTACTGCGCCTTTCGCCCCTGACCACTTTTCATTATTAAACCAGCCGAAATGACGAACGGCGTACATTTATCAACCATAAATTCATTCCGGCAGGACGTATTCCTACAGTTCAGCCATATATCCCAACAGCTGTGTACCGTTAGCCGAGGATCGGGTAAGACGCGCCAATCCTTCAGTAGCTTAATTCCGTAATTAATCGACAAGCCAACACACATAAAAAGAACAATGGAACCTGTGATCTATCAAAAGATGTCAGCAAACTCTGAGCTACCGTCTGCGCACTGTCATATTCAACCTAAGCCATCAAATTCGGTAAGAAAACCACTCTCTCTCTCTCTCTGGTTCCTTTTAACCCCTAGTGGGGCATAGGGCATTGACTACGCCTCTTTTCCACCTCTGCCTATTTGCAGCCATCGCCTTTAGCTGGTCCCACGATTTGCCTATAGATTTTCCCTCTGCCTCTACAGATCTTCTCCATGTATTTTTGGGTCTTCCCACACGACGCCTTGCATCGGTTCCCTGAGGATTCCAATCTAGAGCCTGTTTTGCAATGTTTTGTGGCTCTTTTCGAAGTGTGTGACCTATCCACTGCCACTTCCGCCTTTTGATGTCGATGCCTATCCTATTTTGGCCAGTAATTTGGAGGAGGTCCTCGTTAGAGATTACCTCAGGCCAGCGAATTTGTAGGATGCGTCGAAGGCACTGATTCACGAAAGTTTGTAGTTTGGTTGTTATATCACTGGTCACCTTCCAAGTGGAACACCCATATAAAAGCACGGATTTTACATTGCTTTCGAAGATCCGGAGTTTGGTATTTCTGGAGATGTTTTTGTTTTGCCAGAGAGGAGTCAAACTGAAAAATACTGCTCGGGCTTTATTTATGCGCGACTCTACATCAGCATCAGCCCCACCATCCGCTGCTACTACGCTCCCAAGGTAAGTAAAGTTCTCGACTTTTTCTATCGGCTGTTCGGATATAGAAATGTTTCTTTGCCTTTCTGATGTCAAGCTCAAATATTTGGTCTTAGCGGCATTAATTTTTAAAGCAGCACTACGACTCTCACGATGCAAAGCATCCGTCATTTGAGACAGATGATCTGCTGTGTTTGAAAGAAGGCAAATGTCGTCGGCATAGTCCAGGTGCTGAAGGTGATCAAATAATTTCCACCTGATACCCTTACTTTTATGGTCGCCTAGAGCGTCGCAGATTACGTCGTTGATGGTAATAAGGAACAGTATTGGTGATAAAATACAGCCTTGTCTAACTCCATTATTCACCTCAAAAGGACTAGACAATTCGCCCTTGTGCAAGACGTGACATTGGGCTCCGTTATATGACTCCTTTATGATGGCAATCAGTTTCTCTGGTATGCCTCTCCTACGTAAGGCTGTCCAGATATAAGCCCGGTCAACGCTGTCAAACGCCTTCTCGAAGTCAATGAACAATAGATGTAACGGGGATCTCCATTCAGCGGATTGTTCAATTATGATTCGGAGGGTGTTGATATGGTCGCTACATGAAAAACCCTCACGAAAACCAGCCTGTTCATTGCTCAAAGTGCGATCGATCGTTTTCTTGATCCGGTCTAAGATTATTTTGGCCATCAGTTTAGAGACTGCAGGGAGGAGACAGATTCCACGCCAATTATTACAATCCTTGAGACTTCCTTTTTTGGGGATTTTAATAATTACGCCCTTTTTCCATTCCTGAGGGAGAGTCTCGGTTGTCCAACACTCTTGGATCAGGGGAAGAAGAATATCCGCTGTAGCGTTGATGTCCGCCTTCAAAAATTCCATCGGGATACCGTCTGCCCCCGGGGCCTTACCCGCTTCCAGTGATTGAAGAGCCTTAGTTATTTCCAGCTTGGATGGTACGCCGGTGTTAATTCTGGCCACTTGCGGAAGACTTACTGCCTCCGGTGGAGATGCGCTTGAAGGGTTAAAGTTGTTATTAAGAACCTCCATGAAGTGCTCTCTCCATCGGCGCAGTTGTTGTTCATCTGTGACCAGCAGAGACCCGTCTTTATCCTTTACAGGATGCTCATTGGTGAAAGATTTGCCAGTCAGTGGCTTTATGAGTTTGTAAAGGGTTCCACTGTCACCACGGTAAGCCGCATCTTCTGCCTCCAAAGCTAACGCGTTGATGTTCTTGCGTTTATCACGTCTAACGCTCCTCTGCACTGTTTTTTGAAGAGAACTGTACTCGGTCCTCAGTTGTTGCTTAACTGAATTATCAGTAGCCGAGTTTATTTGTTCTTTAATTCTCTTCCGTGCAGTTATCAGAGACCATGTATCATCACTGATAAATGGTCTTCTACCTCGCTGCAGTCTGCCCACAAATGTTTCGCCACACGATAGAAAAGCTTCCTTCACAATGGTCCATCTATCATCAATAGAAGAAGCATCTGGTGTTTGTGCATTAGCTACCTCGCGCAATGCGCTAGAAACTGCGCGTATTGTTGATGGTTCTTTAAGCTTTTGCACATTGAATCGTGGCAATACACGCTCATTTTGTGTGCGACGAATAGCAGCGGTCCGCAAGCGAATTTGTGCGATGACAAGTTGGTGATCGCTGCCTACATCAGCACCACGCTTAGCCCTGACGTCCATGAGACAATTCCTCCATGTTTTGGATATGGCTATATGGTCAATCTGGTTCTCTGTTCGGCCATCTGGAGATATCCAGGTTGCTAAATGGCAAGGTTTGTGTTTGAACAGGGTGCCGCCAATGACAAGCTGACGAGAGTTACAGAACTCTACGAACAACTCACCATTGTCGTTCCTAACACCCAGACCGTGATTGCCCATTAGATGTTCCAATCCAACATTGTCAGACCCAACTTTAGCATTGAGATCCCCCATAATAAGTTTTATGTCACCTCTGGGAGCCTTGTCAAAGGTGTCGCCAAGCAGGTGGTAAAAGGCGTCTTTAGCATGCTGGTCGGCTGACTCAGTTGGGGCGTAGCACTGAATTATAGTAATGTTCCTTACTCTGGACTTGAATCTGGCAGTTATTATTCGGTCGGAAATAGGCCTCCAATCTAAAAGAGATTGGCGAGCTTCCTTGTTCAAAAGGATGCCGACTCCAGCCATTCTGGGTGAGGCTTCAAGTTCACTACCAGAGTAAAGCAGCACAGTTTGGGAACTAGGTGATAAGGTCGTTCCCGATCCGTTCCATCTTGTTTCGCTCAGTCCTAATATCGAAATTCTATATGCGGTCATTTCCCGTTCGACTTCCGTGAGTCTTGTACTACTGCACTCGCCCCACATCGTTCGAACGTTCCAAAAACCAATCGTAGTCCGTTGTTTGTAGCCAAAGGTCGTTGCCGGTAAATCAGTCCGTGGTATCCGAGGCTCGTTCAATGTTTCGAGTGTAGTTTAGTTTCAGGTATGCAAGTTACAAGCCTACACACCCTATCCCTCAAGTCGCCTTCTACGACAAGCCGGGAACGCTGTGGTATAATTCTAACCCCAACACCACAGGGGTCAATTTATATTAAGCTTCGTACATATCCACACAATTTAGCACAAACAACGTCGCGCGCAATTGTGGTGATTTGTACGAAACCCAGGAGAGTTTTATTCTCCCCTGCCCCATTAGTCGCCTTCTACGACACGCCGGAGGAAGCGGAGGCATAATTCTTGACCCATGCCACAGGGCACAGAAAACCACTGTGAATCATAAACTCTGCGCGAGCTTGTTCAATAAGCAATTTATTGAACACCCCAAGACTAAAATGCTCAGTTGCAAAATTAAAAGGATTTGAAACGGAGCGGGCCAAGTTTCAGCAGCTATTTAGAATGCTAAACATTCTACGGTCATTGGTCTAGATGGCATTTCAATGGTCATGTTAAAAACATCTAGATCTTCCGGCCATCGAATATCTTACGATGTTTTGCAACTTGTCGATATCCATGCTTGTCATCCCCCTCCTAAAACCCGATAAGGACGTAAAACTCGCCGAATCCTACCGTCCAATCTAATTATAATTTTATTACCTATTGCAAAGACGTTCGAAGCGCACATCCACCCCATCCTTATGTTCTCAACAGCATGGCTTCAGCTCTGGATTTGGTTACCATATCACATTCACAACAGACTTGAGGTTTGTGTTCGTAGACACGACTCATATGACGATCACTGAGTGATTGTCGCCTGACGACTCCCCGCAGGGGGGTCTGTGTCCGTGTGACACTCAGCTTGGAAGGCTGTTTGTAGTCGGACAGAGATCTTTGGTGAGTTGTGACACCACGGACCTAACAGCGCAAGGGGGCCCCTGGTACAGTTGATACGCCATGGCGAGGATCTGTACAAAGACCATTCGGGCGCTAACGGTCCCGTGCTCCTGAGTTATGCACGGGTGGCTCTTGGCGTGCCTACCTCCCCCCATAGATTGCGGGAGGGAAGCACTAAAGGCCTAGCACGATTTTGATGTCCTCTGGTGGGGGGGTGCATCATACGGAAGTCGTGTGAGCTTCGGAGGTGACGGCTCCGCATGACCCCAGTCCTGAAGGGGCTAGCTAGGGAGAACGGCCTTGGTGGAAAATGCCTACGCGCCTATATCTAGCTAGTTTGTGGATTGATGGCCACACTGCCTGAGTCGCATTGCTGACTAGTAAACTGAAGGGGCCGCCTGGATGTGAAAAGCAGCGCTACGTTGTCTGCACAGACGCGTAGTCACAGGTCCAACGAGCCTGGGGTGTGCATGCCCGAATTCGACGTAAGGCTTAACCAATAGGGGGCCGAAGGAGGATCACACCTGCTATGGAGAAGTCCATAGCGAATAGTGTACTACGGAGATGGGTGTGCCCAGGGGACATGGTCCTTGCCCATCAAGGTGTTGGACTCGTAGTGGCTGGAGGTTGTTACCCAAGTCATCCAGCTAGTGATGCAATCCCGGGGTTGGATTCCGGATGGTGTGTGCATGCGCCTGATGAAGAAATCTCCGTCTGACAACAACACCTTGTCAGTAAAAAGCCGAAGGTCCAAACATTTTAGCGGGACCGGGAGATAAAGGCCGAAAGGCTAGGTGCTCCCCTGACGGTATACCTGTAGATGGTTAGCTTGTCGCCTGACGACTGGAATTGAGTACTACTTGCATATATTTTATATGGAGCTGTGTTCTTCGAAACGATAGTCGTTGAGCTTGTCAGGCGACGGTCGTGTGGCATGTGTAGAATAAAATTATCGTCGCGACGATCGCGCTCATTGTTATACATTCTGCCTCGATGAGTGGTGACCGTGGTGCAAGCCACTTGTTTGTAGGCTTCGGGGAGCGGCTGCTTGGGGTGCTACGCGCATTGTACATAAAATTTCCAGCAATGCTCATACATATCCGGATGAGGGACGACTGGATGTTGTAAATGTATATAGTAAGGAGTCGCGCAATTATTGTCGTGCAGCTTCTCTGTGTGGTGACCGTGGCCCCTTGGTTTGTAGGCTTCAGGGGGCGGCTGCTTGGGGTGTTACGCACGGTGTATATAAAATCGTGCAACGGTCGTATTCGTTTCGTATACATTCGGTTGAGTGGCGAGCGTATTTGCATATAGAAATCATCCCTGCACATGCTGATTGGCTGAGTGGACCGGCCGATGCGTTGTTTGGAATGGTTTTCAGGGAACGGGATAAAGATAACAAGGAAATACATAAGTCATGGTCGTCGTCGCTGTAGTCGCTTGTAGTAAAACACCCGTAGTCGATAGTCACATAGCAAGCCAAGCATCGCATAGCTACGACAGGTCAGTGATCATCCTGTGAGTCGTCTCTACGAACACAAAACTTTAAACAGAAAAAGCCCTGCGACAGAAGCGTCCTAGTAGATCTTGACCTATCGAGAGCTTTCGATACGGTCATTCTTCCTTGCCTCGTTCTTTATACGGCTCCATGGTTTCGCGTTGCTCGACCTGCGGTGTAGGCACATCGCCCGTTTTGGCGGTAATATCTCAGCACATTTCTACAGGCAGCTCTATTTTGGATCGTGTCATCGCCGAGACCAATGCGTTGTTGTTTTCATTTGACTCATCCAGGTGTTCTTCGGTCTGCCTCTGGCCTTGGGTCCATGAAGTAGAACTTCCATTGATATCGCTTCCTTTACGGGGTTCTCAGGCGGACGCCTTTGAACATGGCAATACCAATCCATTTGTCGGTCTTCGAGCTTTTCGGTGATTGGCTGGTCTATGGACAAGCTGCCTCTGATGTAGCTACTCTTGATGTGGTCCCTTTTGGTTACACCAACTGACATGCGTAACATTTTCATTTCAGTCGCTGTCATTTCTTTCGCGTAACCTTCATACATGGTCCAGCATTCTGATCCATACATGAGTGCGGGACGTATAACCGTTTTGTATAACTGGCCCTTTAGCTTCAGTGGCATTTTCTTATGATGAGCCGTGTAGCTCGCATGCTCGAGACATCAAAATGCATTGGTTTACGCGAGCTGCCAATTCAAGGCTCGAGGTGCAAATGCTTTTCAGTTCACAAGCACGAGCCGTCACGGCTTGCCATATATCTTCTCTGAATCGTAACCCTTTGTGGGGCATAATGCGTTCACTCAGTCGTTTATAGGCTACTTCGGGTCAACGTTAACATTGCCCTTCCCATATATGCCAATGCATTTTGGTCTCTCAAGCCTGAACATCAAGCTAGGCATCTAGACTTAAGTAGTAGCTCGCCGGAATCTGCAAGTAGCGTGTGTTTCCTCAAAGGAAAAGATCTCCTGATTTTTTATTTAAGTTGGTAATGAATTCTATAATTCTCGCAGATATACAGCACATATCCGACGTTCTATACCCGTGTAATAAATTTTGTTAAAGACTTGCAACGGGAAGAACTTTTCACGTTCACTCTAAAGACCTTCGGTGTATCAGCCTAGTCTCGACTGCTACATGGCAGATAGGCTTCAATTACCATCTACGAGGTAGTATTCAAGCAGCTCTTTAATCAAGCTTGCAGTATGCTTACTGGAAGGGAAGATCTGTGTATGCATCCCTTCATTTCATTGTAGGCTACATTGAGAAAGCTCTTAAGTTTTTGGAGAATATCCCATGGTAGATTCTCTAAATATCGACGGCGCAATTAATAACATGAAACATTATGTAATTAAATTATTGATAGATACACTATCTTGTATCGGAGTTGACGACGCTCTGTAAGCTTATTGACCAAATGCTGGAATTTAGGATTACATATATGCTCGGAAATGGAGGCTTCGGCGACGCTATTGTAGTTTTCAATAAATACACGCAGACTTGGATAAAAGGCATTATATAATATTATAATTTATTGGAGCAATCTTCAACAGGTCTTTGCTCAGTCTAGCAGTCTAGAGACAGCGTTCCGGAAGTAAGGACTCAACTTAGAAAAGTTGGAAATGTGATGATAATCAAATTCGCATTACAGTTCAGTTGCTTAGTTTGTTCTATTTTTTACTATTATTAATAAAATATTCTTCACAACACACGCGAAGCTATTTAAGGGTACCCCACAAGTTGGTGTCCTCTCACCACGTCTTTGGAAGTTCGCTACTAGCCTTAGTGACGTATTAAAATTCGCGCTCTCGCGGTTATCCAACTGGGCAACTAGTTGTGGAGTCGGCGTGAATTCAAACAAAACGAAAATTGTTCTTTTAACAAGGAGAAATAGATGATATATTCTACCTGGGGAGCAATGGGTGGGTTGAGACTGGTCAATCAGACAGTGCCGAATCCCTTGGCGTTATAGAAAGCTCATATGGAAGCCCAATATTCAAGAGCGTGGAGACAATGCTATGATTGAACTTTGTTCAAGTAGGAAAGGAAAATTCGGAAGACGTAGGGATAGGAAAGCACTTTATTTTATGTCAATGACTGTGGAGAACTAATGTAGTCATTACGTGATTTCAGATTGCAAAATGTGATGGAGAATTTTTTTCTTATGTTTTTGAGGTGCGGAACCGGAACACGGTCAAAACCGCAATAGCCCAACATGTTCGGAGTTTTTTCTGGTTTTTGGCTAATAACTCCAAAATTGTACATTTCTGCGAAAACCTGTCCACGAACATGTTAGAATAAACATAATTGCGGGTCCAACGCGACATTAATCTTCAAAATACGTTAATCGGTATCACTTCAATTGATTTTTTTTTTCCGATTTTGACCCTGTTTAGCAACGAAATTTTGGTGAGAAGCTACGGATTCGTGGTCAGCAACCCAAAAAACATAGGAAACACAAAATTTTCTCGCCCACATTTTGCAATCTGATGTACTAGGTTTATCACGTACTAACTACTGAACTGAATTCGAAGTGATATGCTGGCGGTTATCAGGCATACCACTCCTGGTCGCATTTTCGTTTATTCTCCTTTCAGAAAAACGCATATTTTCTCTTTGAATAATAAACGCAACGGGTCGTGCCGAGCTTCGCAAAACTCGTTTCTCTGTGAATCACAGAGTGGCGACCAAACTGCCACAGAGCACGTTATGTGAGCTTGGTGTATAGCAAATAATAATTGTGCTTAATTTTACGCAGACATTGTAGTAATTTATTAAATGGACCCGATTTCTTGGTTTAGTGCATGTACTCGCCTTCGGAAACCCAACCCCGGGGCCGGCACTCCAGCTGGTTGACCTCCAGTCCAACGCCATAATGGGAGGAGACCATGGTCTCCTGGGCATACCCATCCTCGAGGTACACTATTTGCTAAAGGCTTCTCAATAGCAGGTGTGATCAATCGCCCCCATTATAGGTTGAGCCTAACGCTAAATTTAGACGTGCATATCCCAGATTCGTTTGACCATCAGCTTAAAGCGATAGGTATCTCTAGGCCTGTTCGGTACCGAGATTTCAGTACCGGGTTCCGGTTTTTTTCAATACCCGGTACCACAAGCGGTTTCCCTGACTCAGGTTTTTTTTTCAGTACCGACGGTTTTTTTAACCATAAGCCGGTTTTTTTGAGTACCGGGTTAAAAACCGACTCAGGTTTTTTTCAGTACCGACGGTTTTTTCAACCATGAGCCGGTTTTTTTGAGTACCGGGTAAAAAAACGGTACCAAAAAACCTGAAAAAAACTGGCTCATGGTTGAAGTGAATCGTTCTTTTTAACTCGGTACCAAAAAACCGACTCGTTGGTCGGTTTTTTAACTCGGTACCAAAAAAACCGGGATATCGGTACTTTAGAATATCGGGTCCGGTACCAAGTGAACACCGGTTTTGTACCGGGATCCCGGTTTTTGGAACAGGCCTAGGTATCTCTGCTTTTCACATTCGGATGGGGGTCCTTCAGTATAGTAGACAGCAATTTGACTCGGGCTGTGTCGGCTCATCAATCCACAAACTAGCTAGGTGTAGGCGCCATTCTCCCAAACCAGCCCCTTCAAGGCTCTGGTTATGCAAAGCCGACAGCTCCGAGGCTTTACACGATCGCTTATGGCGGATACCTCTTCAGCAAGGAATCACTGCGTCGTGTTTGGCTTGTATGAACTGACCTTCCGAAAGAGGAGGGAGAAAGTCAGTAATGCCGTAAGCTCCTCAACATGACTCGAGTGCATTAGGATCGTCAATGCCCGAAGGTTTTCGTACAGATCCACGCCATGGCGTATCAAGCATACTAGCTCGGGTCCGTATTGTCGCAACTCATCAAAAATCTGTGTGCACACTGCGGGGTGCAGTCATTACACAGGAGGAGATATTATCCTTTTTAATCTTAACTCTACATCACCCATAGGATTCGAAATCATTTCATACTTTGACAATTGACAACGATATTCCTGAATTGTGTATACTCAACGTGAAGACACCACCAAAATTCTTAGCGTTACTATCGACAACTCCGACAAATTCAACACACAGGCAGGCTGGCTTGGCTTCACAAGAAACGAAAATTATGAAGACGGACTCCCCTCTAAGCAATACTTATTCGGATGGTATCGAACATTTTTGTTGGGTGTTAATTGAGATTTACAGACAGATACAGATTGGTTAAAAATATAATAGTTTAGGTAGTAATCCAGTTAATAATTAACGCGATATTAATTTTTAAAATTTAAAGTTTCGTGTTACGTTAAGTCATATTTAGAATTAAATTTTATCGTCTACTTTCAGAGAGAAATAAACGATTTCGTGTCATCTGGAGACTGGCCACACGGATGATTTTAACAAAAATTACATCGGAGAGTGCCTTGTTTCCATACAATGGTCTGAGACATCTTCTGGTGATAATCAAAGAAAAAACACACGATATCAAAAGCGTGCAACTGAGGGAATTTATCTTTCGCAAATTTTTGCATTTCTTTGAAGCCGTAAAGTTTGCCTACAAAGGGGTGAGTAGAATTCCGCTTTTGCGTAATTTGTACTTTTATGTCTTTTCAATTTAAAATACACATTTCTGAATTTTTAGATTGGCGAGGACGAAAAATTCAATTTCCTTCTAGTTGACTTTATGGTTTTGTACATAAACTTGATCTGCGATCAATACAAACAATTAAATGAGGACAGTACTGTAATCAGTCATCTATTAAATGCTCTACATATAACGTTTAGTGGTAAAAGTAATTTCACAATACTGACGCTACTGAAGGCAAAATCAAATGTTGTATTGCATCCAATATACAAGTAAATATTCGTCTTTATTCGCTATTGTTCAAAATAAATATGTGTGATTATTTTGCCATTTTAGAAAATATCTACTAGATCGTAAATTGCATGATGGCTACAGTATGATTCGATACATTCCGCTCATCTTGTGCTATAGAAAATGGAAAAAAATCGAATCGGACAATAAGATGGTCTCGTCCGAAATAGATATAAATCGTATGCTAAAGGGTGTACCGCCTAGAGTACCACCAGTTGATAATATGAATCGATGTTTTACTAGAATTTGCGATTTGATCGGTTTTGCTATTCAAAATGGTGACCAGGGAACTAGGTATAGTTATGCGAATATTGTATGTGATGAACAGACTTTTCTCATACGCAACTCTTCAATTTTTTTTCAATTAGCATTTTATTGGAAAATAAATCCATGGACCTCGAAGAGAGTATTGATAAATTTTTCAAACTGTATGGACAATATATCGCCCGACATTGTTCATTTAATACACCGCAAAATTTAACGCTTGGTGACAAGATTGTCATGAACAACTCATCATATCCGCCTAGTGATACTAAGAATGCAGTACTTTGTAAAATGAGTGATAGTGAAAGAGAGGTAAGTGAAATTAACGTGACAAGGAATTTGTTCATTACAGCATGGATCGGAGAAAAGCTAGACGAAATATCTCGAGCATCGACATATTAGTAATAAGCGAGAGCAGCGAATATTTATTAAGTTTAGAAGAAATAGTTTTAAGAAAAATCAACTACATATATCTTTAGATTTAGGGAATACAAGTTAGAAACTTGTTATACACCTAAGCTCCAACGAGGTTTCCTTTACTGCTTCATCCATCACTTGTCTTTGTGCTTTTTTTCTTACCATTTTGTTGGCTATGAGTAAATGGAAGACAGCAATTATTTTGGTGCTTCAAATGTTACAGTTGTCGTGCTCTGTGGCCGTGATCGTTCGGTCGCCACTCTGTGAAATAGACACTCATAGAAAAACGACTTTCGAAACGCAAGTTTATTATTCAGAAGAAGATGATAAGAAATATTCTTATCGTAGAATAATAAACTAAGAATGCGACTAAGAAGTATGGCTGACAACCGTATCACACTCCGAACTCAATTGTCTTTGTAACGTTGATGGACTACACACGGTAGTCATCAACGCACCATGCTCCACTAGGAGTTACGGTAATCGAGAGAGAAATGTTACAGTTATACTTCTTCCCAACTATAACTGGAAATATTTTGCATGTGATCATGTGCGTTTATTGCTTCCGTTTGGGAAGCGGAATAGGTCAAACTTCAGACAGTTTTTCTAATTTCTTCGGCAACTATCAAACAAACTCTATAGGCTTGCTACAAATAGGAATATTTTTTTAGAAGCCACAAATGACAAGCGTACCCTACTTTCATCATATTTAGAGAACAGAATATAATGGTTGAAGCAGCACGCAAGCAACTTCTCGCATCCCATATTGCTGATGTTTTGCACTTGTTCATATGATATGATTGATTAGCCTTCATATATTTCGTCCAGCTTCAATTGTTGATTGATTGACATAATAATCATCGACTTTACAGATCATTTCCTCAATTGTGGAGGTTTTGGACGTCCACGATGTGGCGCTCACATTTTGAACATTTGAACTTGCTCATCCAAAAATGGATAAGCCAAAACGAAGGTCTAAAGAAGTCATTTTTCTGTAAAAATCAAGGAGATCACCGTCGCCGGAGGAGAGTATAATGTCCTCGTAACCTTTTTAGTGCAGCTTTTAAAGTTTTCGAAATATGTTCATAAATAAATAACAAAAACTATAAAATGACCTTATCTCTCCCCCATTAATCGGATAAATAGCACACCTGCTAGACCTGACTCAAAGAATTATTGAAATGTCTTGACTCGGTAATCTGGAACAAGTTTACAACAAATTACAACCACTATTTTTTCTATAGTCCGGATTTCAACATTAAAATCGATTCTTCAATCCGATTTCTCGGTATTTTGAGTGTGTTATCATTAGTCCAGATGACATACAGATAAATATTTTGGCTCATTTATTTATTAGTTTTAAGTAGAGCCCGGATTTTCGTGCAGTAAAAAATTGAAAAACGTGCAGTAAAAATCCCGAAACGTGCAAAATCGTGCAATATAAATGTTCGAATGTGCATTTTCCGTGTAATATTAAAAAAAGTATTTTTTAGGCTTTTAGAAATTACACTTCGGAGCAGTGGAAGCAGGAAAAGCATTGAAAAAAAATGAAGAAGACTGGATCTAAAAAATAAAATAATTGTTATTTATAGTGCGGTACACTTTCAATATTTTAACCCATAAAATTCTGTCTAGATTAGCTCATTAAAATATGGCACATGGAATGCTTGACCGGTTTTTGTTTAGGATCCATCGCGCAACCTTTGTGCTTATCTAATTTTATGAATGCATCGTCTTCAAAGGGGCAGATTTTCCTATATGTATTTAAGTTTAGTTAACCACCAGATTCACATGCACTTTAAAAACAACAACTGCACAATGTATGAAAACCAACTGGCATTTGATGAACTTTCCATAAAGTGTATCACTTTCTGTTTCATTGTTTTTTTTTTTTCAAATGTGTTTTCTTTCTCAATACTTTTTATCTTTTCTCTGTCTATCGAAAAATTCTGCACATTGGATAATTTCTGGAAAAACTTGTTATGAAACAGGGTTAAAAATGCAAATATTCGTTTTCATGAAAAAACCTTAAAACGTGCAATTTCGTGCAAAATACCCTAAAAATGCAATTTCGTGCATTAACGTGAAATTGCACGAGAATCCGGGCTCTAGTTATAAGTTTATGAGCCCATTACATTATTGAGATTGACGGCGAGTTAATGTTCGTGGATTGAGTCTCATGCTGGAATCAGCATACGAATACGGTTCGGCAAGATATCGATGTCGGCTGTGAAGATGATCGCTTCTTCCCTGAAGTGTAACAAAATGTTAATTCATGAGAACCTCACCTTTTAATAAAACGTTTACCGAAACTTCATCGGCATTGGATACTGTATCCCATACCAACGTTTGCTAAGATATCGCACTATAAACTTCGGCAGATATCATGTGTGATTGTACTCCTGCTGTCACTCATCTTTTGGCAATTAACGATACTTTTGATTTTGTTGACGAAATGCCATACGTCGAGACACCACCACGCCCTTGCTGTCTGGAAGCCATACTGTATCATAGCGCCAAAGCTGTCCGACTTCGTACTGAATTTTGATTTGTTGTTTTGTTTTTCATGATACGTCGTGAACGTTTTTCTTCTTGAGTCAGAATTTACTCGTCTTTCTTAAAGATATCCAATGACTTAACGCTGCATAGCTGTCGGAAAAGTTCTTCGTTGTTGTCCTGTTCAGATTGACACTCACAAACGTTGTTCAGAATTCATATTCTGATGCAAGGAAGATTTGGCGATTTTTCACTCCATACCAATCGAGTTTTTCGCCGCTTTTCGTTCGTTCGGACAGCGTTCCTTCACCTTTAGTGACACGTAACGTAGGTTATCATAACAGAGCAAGCGTTAATATCGTAAAGTCTCGAGCCGTCTACTCAAATAGCATATCGTTGAGCTGCCTTCACCTACCTAATATTATTTGTTCGAGGATAGCACGGTCCCAAACCCATATACTAATTTTTTTTTTTTTTTTTGTTTAATATATTACACAATTGTACAATTTTGTAATCCTCCATCGTTTCTCAGACCAACGAAAAGCTTGTTAGACAGCCCTGATCTACCACATCTCTGCAGTCTGCTATCAAAATTACGGGTTTTTCAATTTAAAAGTGAATTAAGACATTCTCAATCGAAGCAGGCATGAGCATATTTGAGGTGTCTTAGTTTGTCGGCATTTATGGATATCGAGGTGGCGCATTTAATAGGTATTTCAGTAAAACCTCATGGCAAAGCTTCAATGCCAGAATAATTTATAATAGTTCTTCTATCTAAGTTAATGTTATGATGAAGCAGTAAAGGATGTTATTTATTCCAATTTGTGAAACAAGTATATAGGTTTAGGGTAGCATTTCCATATCAGATTACTGTTTTTCCTCATTTTCAAACTGAAATGATAATCATAGTATCCAACTTCAAAGTTGAAGTGGGAAATCGTTAATTTAATTTGAAGAAATGTTAATTCGATTTGGCAATGTATTAATTTGAGATGGAAACTCCAGCGAATATTGGACAATACAATAATTATACGCATAAATTGCAAGACAAAAACAACCATACGGCTAGAGGTTTTCACCTTTGTTCACATTTAAAAAGTTTTATCCTTAAATCCTTAACCTTTTTCAGAGTTTGGTGTGAAGTGAAGTTAATAAAACTTTAATATAGTCCATCTCTATTTAATGGACTTAAATTTTTATTATTTAAAGAATAGCGAAGATTATGTCGTCCTAAATTTCAACTTAATACAAAACCAAATCTGAAAATATTTATGTACGTATAAATTTGTCTTTCTTTTTAATTGCGCTTGTGTGTATATCATAAGCGGAAAGTCAAAGAAAGCAATATGAATAGGCAGTTAGATATCACGGTTAGCAAACACCGAGTTCGATAGGCTCACTAAAAAAAATATATATCAGACCAAGGATTTTAATTTTATTATATAATTGTACAATGTTCACATAAACTACATATATAATGTTAAGTTTTAGTTTTTAAGCTCCTGATTGTATCATAATGATAACACCTTACCCAATTATTTCAGTTTATAAATTCACAACTCAAGAACCTAAAATGTAAATCTGACATTTTACTAACAATTAAATATCAATACAGTAGTTTTGCACAAACATTTTTTATGCGACTTGTTGTAAACAGTAAATTTTGCATGATAATACTAACAACACTAAAAACCACTTCCCACTGGACCGTCATCATCACCATCGCCTGCCCAAATGGATGTTTCCGTGGACCGCTGTCGTCGTCATCTCTACACAATAATCTTCAATCAACCTTTATCGTAATCAGAGCATCAAACGTAATTTCAATCAAGAAAACTGTATCACAAATCTTCAATCAACCAAACCGCATCGCCCACTGGAGACCAACTGATATTTACTATGTTCTATGGCCAATCTAGTAAAATGTGGCCCGTTTTTGTTTGTTTTTAAATTGCATGAGTAACTTAAATCGAAAAAAGTCGCATAAATTTAAAGTAGAATTTTGATTGATTGAATTTCAATAAGAGAATATAAAAAACTTCTCTGCTGCTATGTGCAACACAAGTAAAAGCGTCGCAGCTACTTATGGTAACATTTATTATATATATAATATATTTTTTAATATTCCCTACAGATTATTTTCCATTTAAGACCAAATTACACGCGTTTGATAGGGTGAGCCGTTGTTTCAATTATGTCTGCATGTCGTGTAAAAACACGCGTTCGTTCTTGAAATAACTGAAACTACGGCTTTCATAAATCTTTTTAAACAGTTTTTTTACTAAATTGATTTCTTTTTCATTTTCAGGACACTTGGACAATTTTCCGAAAATTCTATGTACATAAAATTAAAAATGTAATGACATTTTCTGGCAATAATCACGCTTTAGAACCCAAGCAAGATATTCTACCTCAATTAGATCCACAATAGATGTTGAATTGATTTATAAATGAACCTACCACAGAGCAATAGTTAGGTTGAGCCTCTCATCGTTTTCGGTTTCCAAACGTAACTTTCTCTAAAAAAAATCCCATTCGTTGAGATAACCTTCCTGTGATGTAATATTGAAATTAATCGATGACAACTAGCAAATTACAAATAATTGAGTGTCAACAAATATGTTCAAATTCATGTCCCTAATTTCCTTACCGTTTTCGTTAAACCAAACGGGCAGTGAATCATTCGCGACGATTAGGCGAAAATTCGCTTGATCATTTTAGTCGTAAATTCGTGGAAGACAACTGTTCCTGCTTATTACAAGAACCAAAATAACACAATACGCACGAAACGAAGCGTTAGCATCTCTCTGTCTGAATTCCTACCTGTGTCGAATAGACCCGTTTCTATACTCTACTGGACCCATTAATCTCACTAAGAGTGGATTATGGGACAACTGGATTGCAGCTGCTAAGATCTTGTCGCTTGAGACAATAGGCAAGAACGACGACGAAACATAAAGCACAAACACATTGGTTGACACCGTTTTTTTTTTGCACCGCTGCCCTATCACATACACAAATGAGCCGGAAATCAATTATAACCCACTACCATTACCCAATGGTTAAGACTTTGAGGGGTAGCAGTATCCTCTCAATAGCTTGTTGTAGGACGATAGACGTTGTCACTAAAACCAGTCAGGACGGGGCACTCCACCGTCCTTATTTTTATAGGGTTGGGGAATCTTCAAAATATATTCCTGCGTGCAGTTTTACCTGATTTTTAACGATTTCTTTCTTACGTTATCGTTTAAACCCTTCGCAGGCCCAGTTCCTGCTAATCAGACCGGGTTTCACACTTGATTTTGGCGCACATTTGGCTGAGTCTGAGTCCCAGCTGATTGTGTACGAAAGGTACAAAAGACAATGCGACCCAAGGACAAAAAATTGCGAATGCAGGATCACCGGCAAACCGGGCCAATCTTTTGTGCGACTCACGGGCAAAAAAGAAACGCAAGCGCAGACAGGGTCAATTTTAAAAAAAGTGCTGAACTCGGGTGATTGTTTGCGGGACAATTTTTAGTTCGGGAGAAACTGGAAAAATGCGGCACGTTCCGCAGTATCCTGGACGGTTGGTCGCCTTAAGTTTGCGTTATGCACTGTCCCAAACTGGTGCGATTATAATGGATGTGATCACTCTTGACAATAATAACCTCCTACTTGTTCTAGGGCCTCTTATGTTTGGCATCATTCTCGCTAGAGAATTCGTTACTCGCTGCCTTATTACGTGCATACTTTAAGTCGTGTCCAAAGCTTACTCTCGCGTCAATTATAACCCCCAAGTACCTATCGGCTGGTTAGTTTAGCACGGCTTCAGTTCTCTGGTTAGGGAGCTATAATCTAGTTTCCAGCCACAGCTTAATAGTTGTAATCGCCTCGCTTGCGTATATTTCGATCATGTTTGGGTTCCTTACAACAACCACATCAGCAAAACCTACCACTGTCACTCCTTTCGGCTTAGCGAACAATCCAGAATAGCATTGTACATGACGTTCCACAAAATTGGGCCAAGAACAGATCCATGCGGTACCCCTGACCATGTATGCCTTGTCGGTAATTTAAAACACGGTGTGAGAGGGAGCTCAATTATCGCGGAAAGGTTAATGGAATTACACCTATCGGCTGGTTAGTTTAGCACGGCTACAGTTCTGTGGTTAGGGAGCTATAATCTACTTTCCAGCCACAGCTTAATAGTTGTAATCGCCTCGCTTGCGTATATTTCGATCATGTTTGGGTCCCTTACAACAACCACATCAGCAAAACCTACCACTGTCACTCCTTTCGGCTTGGCGAGCAATCCAGAATAGCATTGTACATGACGTTCCACAAAATTGGGCCAAGAACAGATCCCTGCGGTACCCCTGCAATTACCATGTATGCCTTGTACTCCTCGCTAGTGTCGGTAATTTAAAACACGGTGTGAGAGGGAGCTCAATTATCGCGGCAAAGTTAATGGAATTACATACATTTTTAACGTGTGGGTAAAAAACAAAAGTATGCACTCTTACGCAGAGTATCCGTCCCTAATATGGTTACCATTGTGATTGCGTCTATCCAAGATCACGCACGTCTTAAACTGTAAAAACACCCTTGTCCTTCCGCTACCTCTGACAACCGTGTATTTCATTCATTCACGGATTCATCCCACCGCTCTTTGCGTGTGCGTGATGGGACTTCACTATACGCAGTGTGTATTTCTTGGACCGATCGCTCGCGCTACGCATCTCATCAGATGCCTTTTCCTTTCCGCCGCGTCATACACTGTTGGGACATGGCATGAACAGGACTCATCTTGCCCGTGTGTCACATTTGATACCAATACGTAACCACAAACGCCTACTTTCGGAACAGTATCTTGTTGGTTACTATCGACAGGATCATCCAAATTGTGATCTCATGGACCGAATTCCTACACCAAGGCATGCCAGGCGTGGTTTACGTGATCTTGAGAGAGAGGTTCGAGAACTTAAACGGGATTCTTTCTATGAAGGAGCATATCGGGCCGCCATTGCAATGATTCACACTGATGAAGTGAGTCAGTCTATTGCGAGTTTAGGTACGAATAGAGTCCTCTCAGCGCTCCATCTGTCTCGCCTGAGGAGATTAGGCTCCCGAGAGCGACCAGAGTGATGTTCGCTCAACTTCGGTCGTCTTCTGTTGACGCTTTAATTCTTACCTCGTATAGACTCGATACAAAGCATCTGCCCAAGTTGTGATGGCGCGCCTCTTGATGTAAGTAATTTGTTTCAATGTTCAGCTGCGCCAACTGATCCTTTCCACCTTTCTCATTGGTTGACGTTACGAAACACCATAGTTGCGTATGTTCCCCGAACATGTTCGCCGTTCTGATTCCCAAACTGCCATTTTTCGGTTCAGAAATTTTTTCCGGTTCTTTTCGTTTACATGTTCCACAAAGGCAGACTAACGAAAAGAACCGGAGATTATTTTTGATCCGCAATATGGCACTTAGAGGATCAGAACGGCAAACATGTTTGTGGAAGATTTGCAACTGTTTTGTTTCGTAACCTCACCCATTGTGGAAAAACATTTGTCCCTGGAAACCATGGACCAGAACGATGACGAACCAAAAATCATATCTATACATGTAGATCCACAGCCGTTCACATGTTCCTCTACCGCTAAGGGAAGAAGAAAAAGTCTTCGATTCGATAGGGCCGTCGTTCAGACAATGTGCCAGTCACCGAAACACAACTTCCAATCTCCTTTTATAGATGTGCTCCGCGGTTGAATATTTTTCGGATTCTTCTCGACAGCACTATGCATATACGGCTCTTTGATTCCATAAAATCAATTAGGTCGATTGAGACTTAACTTATCACGGATGGGTATAAGAAATTGATTTTACTGCGGATCAGATCACATAAATATAACTGCAAATTACATGGTAACGGGACTTTCCTTCAGCAGGAAATTATGTTCATCATCCCTGGCCGTAAGAGAAATGGAAACGAAGCTATGCCCGAAAACCGGAAGAATGATGTGGTACTCAGGCAACGGATTCGAAACAGAACATTAAATCGAAGCTGAAGCTTTATAACTGCATCGACCGCCACTGGTATTCGGCCAACTAAGGGTCGTGGGAAAGGAAACAGAGGATCTAATTGAATTAGTTGAACATAAG
Source organism: Microchrysa polita (assembly GCA_949715475.1). Lineage (NCBI taxonomy): Eukaryota > Metazoa > Arthropoda > Insecta > Diptera > Stratiomyidae > Microchrysa > Microchrysa polita. The sequence continues at coordinate 110,180,092 of OX454416.1, read as the reverse complement.
CCTAATAGGAGAATGAATCGCAGTCATGGTACTACAACGCTGAAACAGCCTACCAGATTTATGCCAATCTAAGGAACTGAAGTAATGTGAGTGATAACGGCATCACGATCCGAATTCAGTTATCGAAGAAATGTGGTTTACGATGAATTGGATCGTCGCTTTAAAGAAGAATTGAGCGATAATTTGATTATGCTGTGAGTCAGGGTTTGAAAAGTCGTACTAAATAAGTCGAAAGGGCGGCATATGGCTTGCGAGCCGCATTTGCCGACCACTGTTCTACAACAGTAGCCAGTTAGGTACCACTGCGGTCGATATCGACGAAGCCCATTTGCATGCTCCCACAGCCAGTAAAGTTTAATCAGTTGATTATTTTACTATTGTGGCTTGGTTTATTCTTCTAGGTTTCCATCCCATTAGCCCTCGGAGGGTTGATACATCATAGAGCTTGCATATCGAATGACCAAGCAACCCCTTGACCGCACATTATTGGAATGCGCTTGTAATTTGTTGTTTAGATAAGGTGTCGACACTGCCTTTCAAACGGCTTGCTTATACGACAACACTCGAATCGGCTAATCTTTGGACGAAGGGACCCGAAAATCCTTACATGAGCATAGCGGGGAAACTGGAGCATAATAACATTAACATACTAACGGTCAAGCGCTCTTAGGTATTTTTTTTAATGATTTTCTTTAAATCTGACCAGCTTTGTGTGAACGGGTTTCGCGCATGCATAAATTGATCCACTGTATACATAAGTCAGAACTGGCGACGGCCAGTGTGGTTAGACATAAGATCTCCGAGCCCATACGGCCCAAATAATATACCAAAACACTTGTCGCGGGAAGTTGAAACAGCATAATGTTATGTCATCCCAAAACACATTCAATACATACTGTGTACAATGAAAGTCGCTGTATTTCATCAATTTGCTCTACTAACTAGCCACCAAAGCAATAAGCGCATTTTCAAAATTGGTCGATATTTTAATTCAAGATCGGAAGCAGCGCCCTATGATTTATGAATCCAGCCAGTATTTCGATTAAGGTGAAGTGAAAATCGAACATTTTCGCCAAGATGACAAATCAAAATGACTAAATTTCCGTGACAATGGTACGGAATAGGGTTTAATTAAAAAACAACACACTATCCACTTATTTTTTTATTAGTGATTATATTTGCTAAACGAAAATAAAACGGGAAAATTCCATTCTACAAATTCTATTCGTCTACACACTCCCATTCCAAGACAAACCACTACAAAGACAAAATTTGTGAGCATTTGGTATATGGTGACACACTGAAACTCACTTCTACTTACCTTTTTGTTTTGCATCTCATAAAAACGAATTTTGTCGATGGGATGTTGATCCACCATTGTATTGGGCATATCTTCTTTGTCGATGAACACCAAAACAACGTTTTCGACCAATGGGTCTTTATCCACCTAAATAAAAATCGGATAAAATTACGCCTTTTTTAGTAATGCGTGTGTTTGTTTTGTGTAGATTTCTTACCTTCAACTTGAGTTTGTTTGCCGCTTCTATTGTGTCCACCATGAAAAAAACCGCTTTCATGTTTCGGAAAAATTCGTGACATAATTCAAGTTTATGGTGTGGATTGGCCAAGTCCCAAACGGTTATGCGAATTTCCTGGCAATCCGTTATCGTAATATCGACGCCGATTGTCGGAACGATTCTCATGATTTTTCCGGAATGTAATTTGAACCTTTTCGAATTTTGTTCGATTGCACGAGTTTTCACTAGAAGACAATATGTATGTTAGTTTTCGAATGATTTGAGCTTGAAAACCAATCTGGCTTTCGAGTACTAGTCTAATCGTAACTTACCCTTTTCCTTTAGAATAATTTTCAACTCTCGTTTGTTAAGGAAGTGCTTAACAGTTTGATAAATGTACGACAAACACATACCGACTTATAAACTTTAGAAGATAGGTTTTGGTGCGAAAAGTTTACGATATATGTCGAGCAAGTGCTACTGAACAAATGACGGATCGTTTCGATAGAGGCGTTGATCAACTACATCTATTGCAAAAATGCCCGTCTCGCAAGAACAAAGAAGACTTAAACAAAGGCACGAAATCAGAACGAAGAATGTGTTTCTCTTCGGTTGTAATTGTTTTTTATTTGTATAACTAAGTCATTTTTTTTATCGTCTCAACACCAAATAGAAATTTGCATATGATTGCCGCTGTGTGTTTGTGTGTGTGAGTCAAAGAATGAGGAGAATGTAGGGTATGGGGATCAATGGAAAACTGATCGACTGCGCTGAATCCGAATTACACACGCTCAAGAGAATCCCCTACAATCCCCTAACAAGCGTGCACTTATTCTTCGATCTCTTCGCGTATAACATCGTAGTTGTATATATACACCTTTAAAACGTAATAACGTGGCATTTTGTAATGGTATATCTTTCGATTAGTCAGCGGCCTGTTATCCATAAACATGGAAAAAATACCTATGCATATACATATATGTATATCATTTTCAGTATTTTCATGCCTTGTTGCCAAGTATATTCTTCCTAAATTGGAATCAAATAGACCAATAATTATAGTATGTGACCTGGTCTTCGCGACAATAAAATGGAGACATTTCATAGATTCCCGATTTCAATTAAGATTGCGTGGCAGCAAAGCAAGAATTTTGCATCCTCTATCGTTTAAACCCCTTGTCAAATCATGTCCTCTGAGCACTAAAAATCTTTTCGGATACATTTTATGGCAAGAACTTATGAGAATTATCATGGCTGCGCAGGCGCGCGAATGCATGTACCTTTTCTGTATGTCTCAAAGCTGGGCCTTTTGCGTCTGTATCGTCAATCTTCAATAATTGTCGCGGTCACGCTACCTTGTCCTCCAGCTTCCATCGATATCCGGCGGTACTGAGATTCCGGCTAATTAGATGTTAAACATGGTGATCTAACGCTTTGAGCGCTTGTCTCGAAACTCGGTGAAGGATTGCCGACCAGGGTAATTAGCAATCCAACGTAGCTCTTGATCAGAAATGTGCTTATTCAACATACCAGCCAGCAACATTCCGTGATTGGCTTTGTCAAATGCACAAGACAGATCTGTGGCTACTATGAATGATCTGTGGCAAGGTTGTGGCTGGTTCAGTCCTTCTCTGATGCGGTTCGTAATTACATCGAGGACTGTAGTTGTGCTGTGCCTGAAGCCATGCTGGTGGGATCCTAGATAAGTATGTGCGTATGGGGTGGATGAATGCCTCCACCGTCTTTGCGACTGGTGAGAGTATCGTAATCGGTCAATAGGATTGGGCGAGATTCGCCACTTTTTCCCCGTTTGAGACAGGGTGTCCTATCCTCCTTCCTATCTTCCAGATTTCCGATATGGTAAGCGTAGATTTGGGAAATTAAAGGCTGACGTGATATCGTCCTGGTCGAGAAGGTCAACATATTTCAAAATGCCATCGGGTCCGATAGCCTTGGAGTATTTTTTAGCCTTTTCAATGACGGGCAATTCGATATTCGTCGAAGCTCGTGCTATTTTGGCTCAGGGTGCGTGTTAGGTCTTTTTTTCGGCAGGCTTAATTTTTCGCATCTATCGAGCTTTGGAATTCTTCGTCAAAGTAGTCGTCTCGTGCTTTCTGGGCTTTAAACAACAATTTCCTCTGCTACCTCTTTGATTGTGTCTTGTGAGTTAATCCCAAAAATCAAGGACGCCCTTGTTGCTGATTTTGCTTAGCACTGGCGATAGATTTTCCTCAAGGACAGCGATACCAATCTCTTGCAGACTAGGACGTAGTCAGGAGACTGAATTGGTTCACGGTGAGACTTGAACCCACGACCCTGTGCACCGCAGGTGTACGCACTAAGCACAACATCAACCAGAATACACCTTGCTGTACGGCTAAAAGAACAAGTAGAAGAGGAACTGCTTCAGTGACCTTTGCAACCTGATTTGATGGAGTTAACAGGTTGAGTCCCGGTAAAAAAAATTATGGATGTTGACCAATTTATCTGATAAATTCGTCACTGCTTAGGACACAAAATATGTATGTGTAGAAACTGTCTAAATCAGACCATGAATTCATGGGGCTGTCATAGAAATCCCACCTCGAAAAGTAGGAGGTTCTTCTAGGAAAAGCTTTTAAATTTATAGACCAATCGTAACCAAAGAGCAAATAAATTACCTATTGATGTCACAAAACATTTATTTAAGAAGCGCCACAGCCCCTCCGATCAATTGGCGAGATTATTTGATTGCGAGATAAATCGGAAGGTGTATGTGACCATCGGATTCAATTTTTTGATTTGACGTGTGGAACGTATTGCCACGCAATTCCGTACAAGCTGTCATGACAATTATTAGTTCTTCATGCTGTGGTTGTGGCGGTTATTCTCCATCAAAAGTAGCAATGGATAACTATTTTTCATCGTCAAAAATGGTACAATTTTCGCTATTTTGTGTTGTGTCTTGTGGACCGTGAGACTGTCAATTACAAGCCCGATAAGTTGCCTAGTGTGTGTGCTGTACGGGCGATTGACGTTCGATTGACCAATAAATCGCTTGGTATGTGGCGCCTTTAACGGATAACCATCCGATAAAAACGTGGGGCTTGTTAAAAAACACGGACTTGGATCATGGGGCTGCCATACAAACCCCGCCTCAAAAAGTAAGTTATTCTACAAGAAAGAATATAGGATTATAGAGTGCCATAAAAACTGCACCTTGAAAAGTATGTTCTTTCAAGAAAAACTTTCGTAACTAAGTCTTACTTCTTAATACATAAAAAAGGATCTATCGATTACGTGAATTTTGTTAATTTTAAAAACAACACAATGTCCACTTATTTCTGCTATGTATCATATTTATTAAACGTAGTATGATTCATATAACAGTTGGAGAAGATAAGAAGTTCATTTAATTGATAAATTTCGAGCACATAATTACATCTATTCTTTTTTGGCCGCTTAATTTCAGTCGTACAAGTTGTATCCTTCTATTTCCATCGAATCCCAAATATACCACTGCAAAGACGGAATTTACGACAACATTACACGATGGCACACTAAAGCCTACTTACCTCATTGTTTTCCAACTCATACAATTGCAATTTATCGATAGGTTCTTGACCAGCCATTGTATTGGGCATATCCTCTATGTTGACAAACAACAAAAGAATATTACCGGAAAATTCGCCCTGCTCCAACTGAAAAAAAATGAATCTCGTGTGTCTATTTTGCAGCGATGTTTTACCTTCATCTTGAGTTTGTTGACCGCTTCGACTGAGTCCACTACAATAAAAACGGCCTGCGGATTTCGGAAAAATCCGTGACACAATGGATTTATATGGTCTGGATCGGCCAAGTCCCAAATGACTAAACGAATTTTCTGGCAATTCATCTTCTTTATATCGATGCCAATTGTCGGAATGATTCTCATGATTTGGGCCGAAATTGAATTGAGCATTTTCGCATTTTTTTCGATTGTATCCAGTTTCTCTGCAATAAGAAGGAGATAATGAGAATGTTAGTTTTCAAATGATTAGCTTATTAGTCTAGCCGTAACTTACGTTTTGTCAAATTTCTCATCTTCTGCCTGCCAATGAAGTGCTTGGCCATTTTAGAAATGTTTAAACCCATGATCCACTGATGATTGAGACAAGTCTGCGATCAAGGTGCTGCTCCTACTGAACAAATAATGATCGTTTTATTTGGGACCTTGTCCGAGTATAATGGAAAATTGTTAATCGCGCATGAACAAAGAGGACTTCTCAATCGAAGGCACTCAATTATGCCATTCTCTCTGGTCTTAATGTTTTTTTTTTTCATGAAGTCATTTCTCGTCCATTGCCAAGTCGTAAATTGCATACGATTAAATGTGTGTGCGTGGTAAAATGTGAGGAGTGGGAACAATAAAAAATTACGATCGACTGCGCTGGATGTGCATCATACACGAGAGTATTACAAAAAGTTACCGAAAACGATTGTGCACTTTTTCGGATCTCTTCGCGTATCCGATCTGTGTATCTATTTGCATACATGCAGACTTAATAACATGGTATTCTGTAATGGGATATCTTTCGATTAGTCAGCGGTCAGTTATGTTTGCCATAAATATTTGGAAAAAACCTATAACATAACGTATATATGCGTTGTGGCGAAAGTTATTCTTTTCCTAAATTGGAATGAAATTATGTGCTAAACTTATTTATCCATTTTGTAATATTATGTATTTGTAATATAAAGACTCCTACAGACATAACGCGATTTGTGTTCCCGTTTAAGGAAATTATTTCAATTTGATTTTGTGATCATGTTGGCTTAGAACCTTCGATGATATTTGAACACAGAGTGACCTTGAATGACCGTGGATCGTTTTGTGTGGCTGTGTGGATTCAAATTCGCACAAAAGGGACCGGTTCTAGAGAAGTTTCAGTAGGACTAAATATTAACATGATTGAAATAAATACATACTTCTGGTAACTGATACAATTATTTAGTCAGACCCTCAAAAAGCTTTACGAGAGCACCTGTGGCGGCCTGATGAGCACCACAGCGGTATCAGCCAGCTTAAGAAGCAGGGTAAATGCTTCACAATTCGTTTCAGACTACTCCTTGAGCTATATTTTATTTTAATGGAGGGAAAAACAAATTTGAGCTCTGTGTAAATTAAATCTAGAATGGGAACACGGACTGCGAGCATGAGTTACTACTGGTTCTTCCGGGTGACTGCACCGGAGGTTCTCTTTATTTTTTCAGTGCCTTGATATGCTGAGGCTGCTAATCATGGATGCAGCGTCGTCTGTCTTCTAATTGTTGCTGATTGAGATCGACGCGGCGCTTCTATAGTGCGGCATTATTGAAAATTCCCTAGATGACAAACACGGTACCCCTTGTTTATGAAAAACACGCTTTTAAGTATAATATAGCCAAGAAGTCTCTTACAACGCGTGCTAACGTCCGAACTCCTTCACAAAGTGTGTGGGCGTTAGCATCACAACCGATTACGAATTGACGTTTGGTGTTCCTGCAGTTGTCAGTCTATCAAGTGCGAGACTCTTTCCAATGGAATGGCATCTTCGTTCGCTGCGAAGTAAGAAGACGCAATAACTACTTCCTGACTACCTTACGCAAGAGAAATGCTCACAAACAAACCCCTGCTGCACTTTTACCTTGCCAAGGCCGCACGCCTCGTTCGTCCATGTCGCATCTAGTCTATCCTTAACGATTGCTTGCTTATTGATTCTAGGTATGGTATATGAGCTATTTGCTCTTTCAGGAGCATCGTAACGGCGATGCACGGATTGTGAGACTGAATACATTGTTTTTAGAGGCCAGTGTCTTAGCGGTGGCTAGTGATTGGAGCGCGCCGCCATGTTTGGTATACGAGGCAGGAGTCAGGCTATTAGTAGGAGCAGAAAATACTGCTCATGCAGTTATACCGGATTTCTACCGACTGAAACTAGACCACTTCTATCATCATGCTCCCAGTAGGACCACCTCCACTACCTATTACTTCGCCGGGGGATTCGCCTAATTAGCCCCTCATGCTGAGTTGTTGACTTTGGCTAACTTCTTCTCTTTGAAGTTCCTTGTGAATGTTGCAGTGCAGACAGAAGACACTGCTCTAGGTTTGTGTGCGTGCTGTGCACGTAACTGAACCATGGTTATGACTGTAGGCTCTGGCTAAGGGTTTTAGTAGAGTTCCGGTTCGATGGACGGACCATGGTTATCAGCACGACAATTGTAGACGGAATAGTGTTTCGGCCGAGATTGAGAGATTCGTCGCAATGTTCTAAAGCCGGCCCCACACCGACCGGAGTGTGGCAAACACCGCGCAAAAAACCGGTCCAAGATTTACCTTGGACTCGTCCAACCACACAGCTGCACTGCTGCTGTACGATTTTGGTATCAATATTTTGCGTGGTGTTTGCCACACTCCGGTCGGTGTGGGGCCGGCTTTAGAATGTCTCTTTACATGCCCTCCTTGTTCCATATTTATTATTAAACCCCATACCTATAAGATGGTATAGGGTATATTGTTTTTGATACGCTGATATTTATAACACCTTTAAGAAGCCACCGCAGGTATAGCAAAGTATACAAATATGTTAATGATCAGGGTCGGCCCCTGATTCGAATAAGCCGTGTCCGTCTGTCTGGCCGTCCGTGTGTCTGTCAGTTCGCACGATAACTCTCGAAATAATGAAGCTAGCGCTTTGAAATTTTGGTAAGATGTTTGTTTTGATAAAACCTTGGACGGTATTGAAAATGGGCCAAATCGGACCAAGGGTTCCTCTACCTCCCATGCAAATTACCTCTTCTTGATATTATAATTGGTGCATAACTTTCGACAGAATATCGCTAGCGAACTGTAATTTTTAGCAGTGGATGTCCTTATAAAATATATATACGGTGTGCCGGATCGGACCGATCTACCCTTCCCTACAAAAAAACTTGAAATTGAATATTTTGCGTTTTGCGTGTCTTCTAGGTCTGTACATGGGTATAGGGTATACATTCATCGTGCTATTCGCAAGATTAGAACTCCGTCTGGTTTTTTTATGCTGTATGCGCTATTCGTGTTCGTTGACCGCTATGCGGACTAGATTATTCTGTTGGAAATGTATGCGTCCGATACGGAAAGTTCTGATTATGATATTTCTGTTACTGTCTGCATGTTATTCTATCGTTGGTTGAATGTTTTGTTTGTTATGTTTTTTTTTTTTTTTAATTATGTACTCATTCCCACGAATAGGCCGGCTACACCAGAGGCCCGTATAATGTAACAAGACTAACAGCCCATTCACACTCCGGGCGACGCGATGCGATGCGATAAGCTTCCCATCGCAAGAAAAAAAATTTCTTAGCATTTAAATAGAAACCAGCACGAACCTGCTTGTACCATTCAGACTGCTTGCGATGCGACGTCGGGTTGTACATGGAGAACTTTTCCATGTCGAATCATCGTGCTTTCAACAGCTGCTGCAAGGTGCCTTGTCGCCGATGTGAGCGACATGGACGATGCAATTTGTGTTTGGATCGGGTTCGTACTGGCATGTGGTTGTAAGATGGAGAACTTTATCATGTCGAATCATCGTGCATTCAACAGCTGCTGCAAGGTGACTTGTTGCTGATGGGAGCGACATGGAGGTTACGATTTTTGTTTGGATCGGTTTCGTAGTGGCATGGTGAATTGTAATGTATGTATGTAATCTGACATAGAGAGGCTGGTTTCGTGCTTTTTTATGCTGATAGGGAGATATCGACATGAGAGGCATGCTTTGTGCAGATCGGGTTGCATTACCATTGGGAATATTTGTATATACATACATACGTGTCGTGTTGTATAGTGTTATAGGTTTGTAGATATTAAATGAAGGGATAGCAGTGTGTAGGTGATGTAATAATGGATTGGTCTACTAAATAGCCTTTGTGGAAATTTACAGTGCTGTCCAAACCAGATCGTAGCGTACCCGTACCCCAAAAAAAGGGTGGTATTTGGATTTGACAGTTGTGGTTGTATCTATGAATGGGTCAAAGAAGTAACATTTGTGGTAATATGCAGTGCAGCACAACCTGGTTTGTGGCGTACGCTTACGTATAAGAAAATTTCGTACAGCGCATGTATTTGCAATGAATTATTGAAGGTAGCGGTAGATAGGTCAGTTGTGGAAACCTACGGTGATGAGAAAACCGGGGTACCATTTTGGGGCGAGCAGCCCCGACATTTTTTTTTTCTTGTTTTTGACATCGAATTCGGAATCAGCGACCCAAATTGACCTTAGTGTTTCTGCCACGTCGATTGGACGAGTATTTCCCCGAGAAGACAGGGGTACAATTTTGGGGGCCGGCAACCCCAAAAAAAATTTTTGTTTTTGACCTCAAATCTGGAATCAGCGACCCAAATTTACCTTAGCGTTTCTGCCACGCCGATTGGACGTGTATTTCCCGGAGAAACGGGGAAGCCATTTTTTGGCCGGCAGGCTCATAAAAGTGCGCGTACGCTAGAAACTCGGTTTTATTGCACTGCATGTTTCCAAAAATTACCTATTTCACCCATTCATACATATTTGAACAATAATTAACACCAAATCCAAATGCGGCCCGAAAATTGTTTTGAAACGCGTAAGCTAACACTGCAAATTTCCAGAAAGGTTACCTACCTCTTTCAGTCATTCATCATTACATGACCTACCTACAATTTATCTACAACACTTCATAGCCATGCCGACAAGTACGTATGTATATATTAAAAATACCAATGGTACTACATTACATTATTATTACCTACGACAATCCATTCATTAATACCCACAATTATCTACAACACTACATAAATATACCGACACGTTTGTATGTATATTGAAAATATCAATGGTAGAACACTCGAAGCCCTATGTCACGAAGTCGATCTGAAATCATAGCCATATCAGCAGCAAATCGTACGAACCAGCGACGTATGAAATCCCCTTGAAAAATCTGGTTTTCTTGCCATAGAAAGAAATCGCGTCTACTCGCAACAAATCGCATCGCATCGCCCGGCTCGACATCGCAATGAGTGTGCACACATCGCGTCGCATCGCCCGGCCCGGAAAAGCTCGGCGTCGCTCTGTATGTGTACGCGGCCTAAAGCGTACGAGCGCGAGGTATCTATCTTCCTCCAATGGGCATGGGTCACATAACGCCCAGGGGATCTAGGACCAAGCTAGATAAGGGCGTTAGGGGAAATCAAACTGCAGATGAACCGTCTAGAAGGGCTTGACGATACAATACAATTTTCATGCGACGGTTACGATTTTCTGTAACCTACATCCAAGAAACAGTGACTAGGAATCGATTACCAGCCTGTCACTGATGCTTTGAAGCAGGCACGTAGCCAGGGGAGGGGTCCATGGGGTCCGGACCCCTCCCGAAATGTTTGCAGAAATAATCGGAGTCAGCGTTTTGATAACATAATTTTGAAAAAGATTGACGTCTTCTTAGCTCCGCTATTTATTTAGACATCATTACTCAATCACCTAAATAGCAGTCGATTTCAGAGTTTAATCAATATTTTCAAATTGTTAGCTTAGTTGAAAGTGCCGCTAGTAGTGATGCGGCTGAACACTACTAATTATGTGTAGAAAATTACTAATCGCATTCGGTACAGAATTCTCGTTATTATTTATCCTAATGGATTGATTATTCTGCTATCCGTTCTCATAGGGAGAACTTTTGTGTTTCCGATATTTTCCGCTATATGTCCGCTACATGGTGGATGGTCAGATAAGTGTCGCTAGTCTCGATAAGAAGAACAAGAAAATTCTCCTTGTGAGAGTTGATAGCGTAATGTTCCATCCTAATTTGCCTAAGAGTTTGGGGTTTTGAACTTTCCGCTGCTGAGGTCCAAAATGTTGTTAAGAAATAATTTCAAAACGCGATAAACAATAGTTTAGCCTGAGCATTGCTAGTAAATCCAGAATGCAACATAGTCGATATTTTCAGCTTACACAGACATCTCTCTTTAGGTGGATATGTCCTGTTTGTACTCTCTGTGCTCCCCATTCCAGCCCAAATGCCACGAACTTATGTTCGAATCCCAGATTTCTTTCCACGCACGCAAAAAAAACCACCGCAGATAGAAAAACATCCGTTGTAGCCTCGCCACATTCCGAAATATTCCAAATACAACTTTATTGGTGTCAGGGAAACTGGGCATTTAAATCATGCTGATGACCAAGATTGTGAAACATGAAGCCAAAATCAATAATTTTCCCTATTATTAGTTGGAAAGAGTGGCGCAACAACGGGAGGGGTAGACCGAGAAATTGTGAAAAGTAAATTTGAAAATAAGAACTACACAAGTTTGAGTTTTGCCTACCAGTGATCCCAATGTTTTTTTTACCTGGGAAGATATTAGCGCAACACCAGCCCAGATTTTGTTTGTGCATAAATTCCTTTTTTGCATTTTCCATGCCTTTTTTCTAAAATCCGGCTGCGCGCCTTGATCTAACTTGTAGACCGTTGGGACATACATTTAAACCCTCCCTCGTCAACCACAATGCTGAAAAGAGTGATTCTCGACTCGTGTTCTTACGACGCTAAAATACGCAAAAAATTTTATAAATGCAACGGGAACTATATAGAAACACCACAGTATATCATCATTACTGGAAAATAGCACCATCATCAACTTGCGACAGCAGCTTCAAATGTCCAGTAACATGGGTGGCCTTAGCCATTTCCAGGGATAAGATCCAAGTTGTGCCACTGGTTGGAGCTCTAATATATATTTTTTCTAACGATGGACCCTAGTGAAATAAACATAAATTTAAATCTTCCTTTTGGTGCTCCTAACAAACCCCGAAAAAGCCTTTCCCTTCTTTTTAATTTAGAATCTTTGGTATTAAATACTGTACCGTTTTGGCAAAAGATCTCCAGTAACACATATTTCACAAAATCACACTGTTCATTTCGAAGAGGACTTCCCCTTAATTTCTTTCGGGACACATGGAATCTTGTAGTAATTCTTAGTGTACTACCCTGTTAAAATTAACCTAATAACACACACCATAATTTCAATTTAAAGGTTGAAATCGTTTTTATCAAATTTATAGAAAACAAAAAAATAGTACGGGGCAATATTTGGACCCCTCCCGAAACAAAATCCTGGCTACGTCCCTGCTTTGAAGAATACACTCGGAGTAAAAAAACGGACACTTTTTTACGGTAATTTGTCATAATACCACGCCCAAGAAGCGGATCTGAACTCCTTTTCTCAGGGGTGATCTCCTTTCTCTCGCTACAACCCCCCAAATTGACCGTTTTCAGTACTGGGTGGGACCAAACCGAAATTACAGTCTCCTTTAAATTGGCGTCAATCGAAATATCTCGACTCCCTCGACCCTCTCAATGGATCTAAAGTCCTTTTTCCCATATTCACTTCCGTTCTCTAGATGTTTTAAGTACTGGATGAAACGAGCCGGAAATTACAGTTTCAGGGAGGACGAGAAAAGGGTGAACCCAGGAAAAAGGATTACAGTGTTTCAATTGTGCTCGTTTTCTGTTCCTAGAAACAGTTCCAAGTCACCGCAAGAAACTTGTAATCGTTTTAACGGTAACAGATCCTAGGAGCTATTCCAAGTCAGTCACTGCCATGAAGTGAATTTTTACTTTTCAATTTGTTATTTGTTGAAAATCAACCAACGTAGTTGTTTTGCCGGTATCGCTGCTTTTCATCAATGCTTGTGTTGTTTCGCCTCGAAAGCAAGTCTCTTTCCCCTCTAAGACTCGTATATGCTCTGTTTCTTCTTTTTGTGTCTTTCAAAATGATTCGTTCATTGATCAATTATCCATCATCAATTGCTGCCACGCCGATTTGACGAGTATATCCTAATGAAAACAAGGGGTATCATTCTGGGCGGGCAACCCCAACAATTTTTTTTCTTGTTTTATTTCATTAATTATTTACGGAAATGTTACTCAAAAGTATAGTGCCCATCCCTAGTACCTACCCATTAGCTATTAATGGAGAAGAACTCGGCAGAGCGTGCTGTTGATCTTAACATGTAAATTGGATATCATTGCACATCTACGGCCGGTCGAGTCAGCTATTTTATTTTATCAAGGGGGTCGAAAGTCCTTTTGAGTGAACTATTATGCAATAATAGTTATCATCATTGTGAATATAGTCTTTCTGTCTTTGTATCATGGTGCGATAGCCCGCCATCCGGTCTTGGCCGCCTGTATCGAAGACCTCCAATTGTCGCGGTTATCCGATCTTGTCCTCCAGTTATGGAAGCCCAGGATCTGATTCTTTAAGTCATCCTACCCATTGAAGCGTTTCTAGTAATGGCCAGAGTGCCGAGCTCATAGGTATGGTATTCGACACACTAATCATTACTACTTGCGTTGTCATCGATCCATCGTTAAATATTTCCTCCCTTTTGTTTTTTTTTCTTGTAAATTTCTTGTAACGTTTGGTTTCTGAATTGGTAAAATCAGATAATGTGTATTTCTTCCCTATTATGTCCAACTGTCCTTTATAAGTCGTAGGGAACCTTAATAAAAAAATTAGATATGAACTCTTCAAATGTAATTTGGTCTTGAATGGGAATTTGGATAATTTATGCAATTTTCATTACTATATTCTAAAGAGTACTTTCTTTCTTTCAAACATTTTAGAGCAAACGGGCAGCTGCCTTGACAGTATGTCAGGAAAGCGGCAGTAGCAGCACTCCCTCATCCTTCCGGCGGCAAATCAATCATTTTCGCATACCGCCGACGAGCAATAATACAACAACACAAAATCCAACAACGCGAACGGATAACAATAAATGTGATATTAAGCTAAGTAATCAAAGTGAAACTAGTTATAGATGTAAGCAACGTTTACCAAGAAATCGTGATAATTTAGGCGGCATGCCACGACCTATTAATAGCAGGACATCGACATCGCGTCCTGTTAATACTTCGCCAATGACGTCAGTCAATAAATCAAAGCCGATAGAAACTATACTAATCGACTCTTCGGACGACGACGCCGACGACGAAAAACGCAATGAATCGCCCGAAGGCGAGGTATCGAGCACAACCAATTGGGAGGATGACAGTCGACAAAATAAAGTGGAGAATCATGCCAAAGAATTAGATACGATTTCACAAATCTTACCCACGACTTCGACACCGAAAGCAAAAACACCTGCATCATTGCCTAGATTTAATCATGATAATAGCAACAGTAATAGTAATAGTACTTCTAGTAGAATTAAGGAACGTAGCGATCAAGTTTTCAGTGCCGAAGTATCTAGTTCGGCGTTAGATTATACGAATTTTGAAGTAAGTAAAACATATGAATCTGTAAACAGTCCAAAAGTGACTGAAGACGAAACACCGCAAAAGTGTCTAGAAAATACTGAAAATTCACTTGCTGTTGTCGATAGCAATCCTCTTGTCCCTTCCGCATGTCCCCCGGAGAATGTTAGCAGTAGATCAACTGATCCAGATGAGCTGATCGATTGTGATCCGTTTCGAGTTGTTCAACCGTTTAAAGAGTTCTACGGTGTTTTATTGGAGCGATCTCAAGAGTCGCGTGATATGTCCTCATTGCCGCCGTCTACAACAGCCGATGTGATTGAAACGCCCGTAATTGATGGAAGTACGAAAGTGAAACCAACTGAATTGGATGTTGTTGAAACATGCGCAATTGATGAACACATGAAAGAAAAACCAACTGAGCTCGATAAATCGCCACTCTGTTCGGCTGAACAAACCGCGAAGGAATCTCAAGAGACAAATTCGGTGGTTGAGAAAACAAAATCCACTGACATTTTCTCATCAATAGAAGATGTTTTTCCGGAAATCTCTAGTCTTGTCGAAGATATTCAAATGAATTCAAACGACGAATCGTGTCTGTCATTGTCTGATCTTACTTGTGATGTAGTTTCTAAGCCTGCAAATATGATTGCTGAATTTCAGGGTACATTGTCGAACGGCAACTTAACTTTATTATGTAGAGTCGTCCCGAATAAATGGGATCGTAATTGTCTTCATAGTTTTAAGATGCATTCATATTTATCGTATGTGTTGTCCACTTGTCGTCGTTTCGGCTCCTTTCCATTCGACTTTCTCGAAAGTCGAATATCGCCATCAAGCGGCTATACACTTCCACTAGAGAATGAGAATCGTGATTTTTATAATTCTCGTCTTTTTTATGAAGAGACAACAGTTGCGAGGAACACTAATCGCCAGCTGGTTGAGGTGGGATATTTTCAAAACTATTTGCCAACCGTCGTTGGTGCCTCATGCTCATATGATGACTCGGCTTCAACTTTGAGCAATATTGCGAACGGTACTACAAGTAAGTTGATTATTGATTGGAAACAAATTCCTGGCAAGTTAATACATTTGCCCTGTCTACTGGAGGATGGTAATGGCTTCAAGACGACCGTTGGCTTGACGTTGCGATTTATTGACAATAATAATATGAACATGTTTCAACCGACTCCACAAGACCATATATTTGGTGACATCTTCTCGCGACAGTCGTCGCTCATTTGCTCGCCTAATTTTCGACCTCAAATACCTCTTGCAAATGGAACGCTTATTCCACATCCCGCTTTGACAATGGGTCCGATTCTCGACAGCAACATGAAACCGATCCAACATGTCAATCAGATGAAAATGCTAACACAAAAACCTCATAATCCGCCGTTGCCCGTCCGCGGTCGTAATGGATTCAAAAAACCACTACTACCGATTGTTAGTGTGCCAAGAAACCTTCGAATGCCTCTTGAAATTCCTCATGCCACCATTAGCTATCCATTTCGCGCTCAGGTCATTCAAACGAGTTCCAAACCGCCAAAGCCTCTTATTGCAGATTATCGAAATCTCACAAACGATCACAAGACTGATGAACATGTTGCAAAGTTGCACACACTCAACTACATCGAAAACGCAGTGGAACCAACGCCTCCTTCCACTCCGCCCAAAAGACCCATTGCCATTATTGCCCCCACTTTCATCGAAGAAATTACGAAAGAAGATGTGCGCGATTATTGTGCTAAAGGTATTGTCGATCCACCGGCCAAACGGCGTAAAACGCTCAAAGAGAACAAAACCAATGTTACGCCTGCACCTCGTGAGATATTGAATCGCAAAGAATTCGAATCTATTCTGAGCGATAAAGAATGCTATGTGCCGATCAATTCGAATATTGTTAGACGTTTGTTGAGTGAAAAGCAAAAATCTGCCAATGTCAAAGAGAAGCGCAAGGCCGAGATGGCGGATTTGGTGCGAGAGCACAAGAGTGGGGCTAAAAGAAAAAAATGCGATTCAGAGGAATCGAAAAAGATCGCAAACGGGCAGCTTAATGGCAAGCGCAAATTAGAGATTCTCGAATCGTCCAAAGAGCAGCATGAAAACGGTCGGAAAAAGAAGAAACACAATAAACCCATAGAGGTCGTCGCTACTGCACAAAACAACTCACCTCCGAAAACCAGCACTTGGAGCGAAACAGATTCCATGCTGCGAGATGATCTTCGTGCCATGAAATTGGAGAAGCTGGAAAGTGAGATTGATAAGTTGTTAAAAGCACTGACCAGCCTCCCGAAAAAGCCATCTGTCGAAGCTTACTTTCTACTCAACAAGATGGCTGTAACATTTCTCTTCGAATGTCTCTCCTCGCCTGATTGCTCCCGCGGCACCTATAATAGAAAATATATGGCCTTTTGTCAGACAGCCAAGAAGCTGCAGGGCTACAATGTCGACAACGTGGAGTTGTCCAAACTGAGAGAAAAATATGTGGAACTAATCCAAAATACGAAATCTTTGAAATCACTGCCAATCATATGTCTGGTTGACAAAACCCTGGATCAATTGGAAAATATCAAAACGAATCTATTCTCTGACGAATGGCTTCATAAGCACACCAGTCACATTCAACGACACAAACACACCGTGCTAATTGAACGGAGTCTAATCAATAAAATGGATCAAAACCCCGTCGTGCTGGCCGAGAAGAAAGCCATCGTCGTTATCGATTCGCCCAAAGCCCTGGTCGCCACAGACGAAGAAATCATGTCGTCTGAAAGCGAAACGGAAATTTCCGAACAACCCACCGACACCGGCGATGACGATGAGGAGAAAGTCTTCAAATCGCCAAACGCCCAGTTCAATACAACATCATCCGCCCAACCACTTTCAGATCACATCTACACCGATCAATTGATCGATCCGTCTATATTAGATCAACAATTTATTCAAATTCGTCCGATGCGATCGGACACATCTAAAGATGATGAAATTTCTGACGCGACGCTCGTCGATTATTTCAGTCTCAATATGGGCGAGATTAATCTCGATCATATGCCCTATAATGATGCGGCCGATATGCCGTTGAGTTTCTGCAATGAAACCGAAGTCGTGTCGGACGACGTTTCTCATTTGTTCGTTCAAAACGATCAGTTTGATCATGAAGCGGACGGGCTTATTGGAAAGGGTGCCGGCACTTTTGACAATGACGATGAAGAGTTTCTTGAATTTAAAGAGTATGCACGTCTGCAGAGCCAATCGGCGAATATCAATGACACGTTTGATTCATTTTTGGAGAACGGACTAAAAGAGAAAATTGACGGATCCAGGTTACAATACGAGGCTGGATTTGAAAATCGTTTTTATATTCCACTTGATTCCGATAACAATCACATTGACTTCCCGACGCATGCATCGACACTGATAAGCCCGTTGAGAGCTCCGCGGCCGACTTACTCGCCGATAGAGAGTGATGAGAGCTCCCTTGACGAGTCGGAAGTGGATGCAGTGCCCTATAATGTTGTGTCTTGATCATGAGGAAGTTGTTGTTGACTGTGTGGACCGTATGTTTCGTGCACATAAGGAAGTGTGTGCCATTTATTTTCTAAGACTGATTGCCAAAGATTCTATTATAGGAGCCACAGATGGTTCAAATGTAAAATAGTAACTCAGAGGGAACTGACTAGTGATAATATGCTAGCCGGCTAGCATTAACTGTACATTTATTTTTAGGAACAAAGCAACTTACATTGTATCACACTGCAGTTCTACCTTTTTTTCTATACACACGAAAGAAGCGTCAGGCGAAAATTGTGCTCAGAATAGGTACTTAGCACAGTGGAAATTTCAATCATGAAATCACTTATTTTCGGCATTATTTGTGAGTCATTCTAGGCTATGGATCTGTTCTAATGTGTAGTCTTCGTATGTGGTGAATTATATTTATTATTGTATTTATGTTAGAAATGTTTTAACTTATTAAAATAATTGTCAATGTGTATTCCAATTGCTTGAATTTGTACGAATTTAAAGATGAGATTAAATCCGATGTAATTGCATACTGTCAAACAGCTAGCGATCATTTCTTCGGTTGCAGTGGCCTACTGAAGAGATTCACAGAGCTCATGAGAGCATTGAAACCTCTTTTCCCGTTGTTGTCCGTATTCTTTGCGAAGCATAGCTCGATCATTGTGGGGTCAGCATAAGGGTGCGTGCACACACAGAGCTACGCTGAGCGATACTTTGCTATGCTACGTATTTATGCGCCTACAATGCGAAGATGGGCTCGGCGATGCGTTTTGTTTCGATGGCAAGAAAAGCTGTTTTTCAAGAGGATTTTAGACGAAGCTGTTTCGCGATGTTTGATGCTGGTCTCAGAAATCGGCATGATTTCTGGTTTCATAGCGGTTTCGTGAAATGGCGCTCCGAGAGTTTTACCATTGGGATTTTCCATATAATACGTATCGGATGTTTATGAAGTTTTGTAGACGTATTTATCTATGAATTTTTGGAAGTGATGATGAATGGGCGAAAGAGGTTATGTTAATAAAAACAGAATAGCTTGGTTCCAGCACTACAATAAATATTTATTTTGGTATATACCAGTATTTCGGGTGCAACTTGCACCCTTCTTCAGTACAAAGCTATCGAAAGAGGTTACTTTTGTGCAAACTTGCAGTGCAATTCAACCCAGTTTATAGAGAAAGTGTACCAAACAAAAAATAATTCCGGGTGGCGTTTAAAAGAAATTCTTGTAAGTACCACGCTCTGTGGCTCACTTGGTTGCGTCGGACTCTACGATGCTAGTAATCTAGAGGTCCGGAGATCGAATCTCGGCGTGGTCCAGGAAATATATAGTGCTTGCAACATTATATTCACTCCTCTATATGCAATGTAACGTTGACTCGAAGTAGCCTATAAACGGCTGAGTGAACGCACCATGCCCCACAAGTACACAGAAGAAGAAGACCGATGAATATGTCAACGAAGCAACCTTTGTAGAAACTTGCAATGTTGTACGAATTGTGGCGTACGCGTACCAAAACAAAAATATTCGGGCGGCATTTGGATTTGGCATGAATTGTTGTAGGTTGTAGGTATCAATGTATGGTTGAAAGATATAACTTTTGTTGAAACTGCCGTACAGTAGGTAGGTACAACTTGGTTTTCTCGCATACTCCAACAACCTTAATTCAGAGTTTTCGTTTGGAATCAATTAGTGAAAGCATTGGCGGATGTATGTGAGTGGGGTAAAATATAAAAAAAAAAACATGCAGAGCAGTACAATCAGGTTTATAGTATTCGAGCAAAAAATTTCGAGCAGTGTTTGCATTTGGAAGAATTCTTGCTGTATCGATGGATCAGTGAAGAAGGTTACGTTTTTAGAATCGTACCTAAGAACTCAAATGCCCACCAAAATGTATTTTCAGGTTTCATTACCTACAACAATCGATTCCACATCCAAACTATATGAGTATGTCGGCAAATAGAAATATCCCGTAAATTCGTTCATCGCAGATAACACGCCTTCGCTCTTAACTTTTCCAGTTGGCTTTTTTCCGATAGCAGCAGGTTACCCATGCAGATAGCCAACGTACATATGTATTTCACCTGGCATAGTATGACGAACTAAACTGGCCGGATCGATCCTTTTTCGTCTCGCTGCAGTGCTCGCCTGGGGTCGTGTGCACGTTTGGCTTGCGTTAGATTTCTATATCACCACGACCAGGATTTCGGCTAGTTTGTCCTTCAGCTTGGTTCATCCACTCGAATCGCTCGTTGTTTTTTAATAATGACAGAATATCGGGGTTGGTTGGTAAAAGTGGTGGCTAAAGGCGAGACAGGCCAAGAGCCCAATTAGCACGAAAAGCGCCGTTTTGAGACCACAGAACTCCGTTAAGCTACTTAAAGGATGGAGGTTACAGGAAATATAATTTTAAGTGTGGAGACGGACCTAGAGCCATTTAGAGAGATTTAGGAAGTGAAACACCTCCCCTATTTTCGCCTTAGATGCTTCCTCTAGGCGCTCAAAAAGCGCACATCCCAACGTTTGGTAACGGGATCTGGCGAGACCTGGGCATTCGCGTAGAAAGTGAAACAGAGTTCCCCTTTCATTTGCATTATCGCAACTGCGAGCTGTGGGGAATACGCAGCCTGGCTGCATGGTCCCCTATTGGCCAAAGTCCAGTAATTCCCGCTGTAAGTCTAGCAATATCTTTACGCGGTCAGAATCTCAGACGTTCTTTTCCGGTCATAGGATGATGATGTTACACAAGTTCTAAGGTTCCGCCAATTACGATTAGCACTCGCCAGATAATGAGAGGAGATTTTTCTTCTGACAGCTGCCATCGGAATGTCCACGCGCTCCGCATGAGAGCTGTCCAGAGTTGCTCCCAATTTGGTCAACCCATCTGCAACCTCATTTTCCTGTATGTTCCTGTGTCCCGGCACCCAAAGTAGGGTAACTGTGTGCCTTCCTCCAAGGTTGTTCAGTGTTTTTTGGGGTAGGCATTTTCGAAAAATCCGCTAAACACGAGAAATTGTCTGAACTCAGACACGTCGTTGGAAGTTGGTGATGGACTCACCAATGAGAATCATCCTTCGTTTTCTAGAAATACGATTTTCCATCGCAGAAATTCACATTTCATTCATTTCAATTTAAATCCATTGGCCTCCAAATATTGCAAAAACATTGAAGTCTTTCTACACCTTGCTTGCTAACTGTGTTTATTTGAGACGATTTGCTATTTAACCTTTTCCACGGCAATCTAAAGTTTGCGTTTAACCTTCACTAAAACATTTTATCCGGTCGATTTCTAGGGGGCAAAGCAGAACTTGTGTTTCGGGCCAGGCAGTTGAAAAAGTTGACGAATTCCGCTACCTTGGAAGCTTTGTCACAGCAGGGTACGGGCGCTGATGTACAATCTCGTATAAATAAGGCTAGGGCAGCCTTCTTCACTTTGACTCCTTTCTGGCAAAATGACATTTCCAGTCGCACCAAAGTCCGAATCTTCGCTGCAATTGTGAATTCAGTGCTTCTACATATATGGCTTTTCAAGTTGGAAGTAGTCTGGCTTCGGTGCACGTGGTCATGAGTTCAAATCTCACCGTAAGCCATGGTGTTTTTCGAACTCACGAGCTTGTGACGGACTATGATCTCACTCAGATGTTAAACGAGTACCCATTATGGGGATAAATAACACTGCTGAGCGTGATGCTGATCTCATTACCTCGACAAAAAGCAGATAAGATCTTGGAAATAGGATGTCACTAACACATCCTGCGGCTTTAGTGCATTGTTGGATTGTCGCGCCTGTTATTTTAAGCTGGAAGGTGACCAAGCAGATAACTAAGCTGCAAACTTTCGTAAACCAGTGTCTACGGCGCATCCTACAAACCTGCTGGCCGGAAATTATTTCAAATAATAATCTCCTTAATGCCACAAGCCTGAATTAGATTGTTTAAGGGTTAAATGCAAATAGTGTTGGACTTGCATTATGTTGATGACAAAATTACACAGGTCGTTCGCATCTTGGTACAACATTATTTGCTTACACCATCAAACATCATTCACTAGGTCAATTAGGTTTACTTGCGACATGTGATTGATGAGTAAGCAATCGAAGACTTTGTTCGATATGCAATTATTGATATTGAGTAATTACACTTCGAGCTAAGTCAGAAGAATGCACATTTTTCATATTTGCAAGTAAACACTAAAGGTTTTCTCGGACCTTCGACGTGAAGCTCCTGGGTGCGAAGCCAAATAAATGATACTATTAAATCGTAAACGAGTCTTCGACGTGAAGCTTACGGGCGCGAAGCCAAGTTTTTATACCTAAATCGTATACATAATTATCTAAATCATTGTATTATTTAAATCGTAAACATAGATAGGTGCTCCTATCAAAGACGAAGGTGGCAACATATAGGTCATACCTTTCGAAAAGGACCAACAAAAATATTACTAAACAGCCCGTAGGCCCACACAAGAATGTCGTATAGTTTATGTGACAAACTGGAGTAAAATCCAAGTTTGCCAGAATGCTGCTCTACGCACAGCTACAGGGGGCCTCTTGATATCTGCCCAGGATCACTTACCATCAAGAGACGCATTTGATGCCAATACGTGACCACAATCGCCTACTTTCGAAAGAGTGTCTTGTTGGTTGCTATCGAGAGGATCATCCTGATTTTATGGACCGAATTCCTCCACAGCGTCACATTAAGCGTCGTCTACGTGCTCTTGAGAGAGACGTTCAGGGATATAAACGAGTTCCTTTTGATGAAGAAGCATACCGGGCCGCGATCGCAATGATTCACACGGATGAAGTGAGACGGTCTAATGCGAGTTTAGGTACGAATAGAGTCATCTCAGCACTCCCATCACCTGTGTTGCTTGGGGAGATTAGGCTTCAACTTCGGTCAGGCTTCTGTTCACGCTTTAATTCCTACCTATCTCATATAACATCTGCCGAAATTGCGCTGGCGCACCTCATGATTCATTATTTGTTTCAATGCCTAGCTGCGCCCATTGATCGTGCCCCTTTATCACTGTTCCTGTCTCTGAACGAGAACTATGGCGAATCATAAATCAAATCCATATAGATGCACAGCGGTTCACACCTTTCTATACCACTAAAAGAAGAAGAAGCCAATGCAATGTTGGACGACTAAGAAACACGCGGAGAAGATCGATTGATAGTGTTCTTTGAGGACTTGAAAAGGAGGATAAGGTTTTTTGTTCATGGGAGCATCTACAGTAGAGCATCAATTAATCTTCGGACAGTTTACGCCTCCGATAATTTTAGTGATACGGATGTTGCTATGTCGAATACAATTTTTTTTTTGTCCAGAGAATGTACCCTCGTTCGGAAATCCAACACGAGGATTGAAACTCTAGTTGGTTCACTTGTCTAACACTCGAGTCAATCACCTTGATGTATAGGAACTATGGTTCCTTGGGCTCCCTTATCCCCGAGGTACACTATTGACTTCTGAATAGCAGGTGTGATCCAACGTGCATGTCGCAGGAGCGTTTAACCTATTACTACCCGCTGGCTAACCAATCAACGGGTGGCGCTACTATTCACATCCGGATGGCTCCGTCAGCATACTAATAATCAGCAATTTGGCTCGGGCAGTGTGGACATCTATCCACAAGGTTAGTTAGGTATACGTGGATTGGCTATTCTCCTTAATTTCGAGGCTCAGTTTATGCGAACCGGCCAGCTCCGAAGCTTTACTCGTTCGCTTACAACGGCTTCCTACCAAGAAAGGGAACGCTGCGAAACGTTCTCTTCTCACCCTGACTGTGGACTCGAATGAAATGGGGGAAAGTCAGTCATGCCGAAGCTCTACACAACTCGAATGCATCAGGATTGTGAATGTCCGAAGGCTTTCGTAAAGGTCCACACTATGGCGTACTACCAATCATATTAGCCCCCCCCCCCCCCCCCTGCGCGGCTCAGGTCCTTGGTGTCACCAAAGCCTTTTTTTCTCCTCATTAAACGGTCCAGTTGTTTGATTCTATCTGAAGAAAACCACGCTTATTTTTGAGGTACATACATAGGTACATTTATTCGTATCTTATCCATACTCCGTAAATGTATGTGGGTACTGTCGTTATACTATTTGATAACATATCCTTCCTGGTATCAACCAATCCATACTGGAATAACATTGTAAACGTATTTTGCTCAGGTGTGTTTCTTCCGTTGTGAATTTATATCCCATTCTTTCACATATCCGATGACAATAGTATGCCTCCCCCCTCTTCAGTATTTCTCTGGAAGTGTAATCAAAGACGGCTTAATGCAAGTAATAACATGCTAAGAAAATTGATAAAACTAAGTAAACATTTGTTGTTTTTTCCTTATCGTTTCTCTGAAAAAGAAAATGATTTCTCGTAAATTAATGGTGACGGTGCTTGCTTGCTTATCATATTTATTTCTATGAAGACAAAAGCTTCTTTGCATTGATTCTTAGGCTTTCCTTAAACAATGAGACGTAAATTCTTCGGGACTCATGCTGATGTGACTCGGATTTGACCAAACAGCCGTCCAGCTGGCCTTAGGATCGAAGAGGGTTTTAGTCGCATAGTGGGGCTTGTGACTTGTACTCGCGAAATTCAGTATCGATAAAAAATGCTCCATACTGCAAGCATTGCCATTGCGTTTGTTTTTGATCTCCAATTTTGATTAACACGGAAAATCGAAAAATGCTATCGAAAAAAATAATATTAAGAAGATTCAAACGCCTCGGTATATTTATTTTCTAAATATATATCTGCCTTAAATTTTCAGTGTTTATCACAGATACTGCCTGTTCTAGATGAAACTGTTCCATTGTAATTTCCATTCACCCCTACTGGCACAGCAAATATTAGGTGTGCGTTTCGTACTATTGTCTACAGGACAGAACAACACTACTTCAATTCAAATTTGTCAGTTTTGTTCTATACAGGGTGTCCCATTCATGGTGGAGAATATTTTAATGGGAGGTAGCCTGGCTCATTTGGGGAAAATTAATGTACAACGGGACCCCTCTATTTTTAACCGTTACTATGTAATAGCATTTTTTATCAAAATGCCCGACTTCCTGAACAAAATCAAAATTTGCCACACCATCAAACATTTCATCCGAGATATGACTTCACTTTCTGAAACTACATAAAATTTCCAATAAAACGACACCTCGCCCGTTACGAAGTTGCTAGTATCTTCCGAGATACACTCGTTCAAACTTTAAAGTAATTTTAAAATTGTACGTATACAATTTTATTATTTGATTTGAATTGATTTTGATGAGAAACCAATTTTAAAATTTCTTTAAAATTTGAATGGGTGTATCTCGGAAGATACGAGCAACTTCGTAACGGGCGAGGTGTCGTTTTATTGGAAATTTTATGTAGTTTCAGAAAGTGAAGTCATATCTCGGATGAAATGTTTGATGGTGTGGCAAATTTTGATTTTGTTCAGGAAGTCGGGCATTTTGATAAAAAATGCTATTACATAGTAACGGTTAAAAATATAGGGGTCCCGTTGTACATTAATTTTCCCCAAATGAGCCAGGCTACCTCCCATTAAAATATTCTCCACCATGAATGAGACACCCTGTATAGAACAACTCTTAACTAATTTCCTGTTCACATTAATTTGAAAGTTGTCCTGTCTGTCCTGTACCCGAGGGTAAAAAACGCACCTATTGTGTGAATTTTCAATTCTTTTGAGTTCCTCTTATTCTATACTAAAAAAAAAACATTAACGATTTCTGTGGTCCATTTGTTAGTTCTTTATTTGTTTAAATATAAAATACTAAATGAAACGATATGACTATTTTGTACAAAGTTCAAAATTATTTATTTACATTTGTAAGATTCATAGATGGCATTTATGAATTAAATTATAAATTTTATCTGGCATTGTTCACAACTACAAAAGAAAAATTGTAAAGAAAAACAAAAATAAAATAAATGTTCAGAAATGTTAACGATAAAAATGTGTTTTTTTTTATATTTTTATGATTCGCAGAAATACACTTACGGTCAAAAGTATCGACTCAACCTAAAAGCGCGTGTATTTGTACGTGTTTTTCGAAAAGTATAGCAGTTATCCATAAAAATCGTATGTCATTGAAAAGCTTAAGGCCTCAGCTTTACGTTGGTACCATTTTAACCAATATTTGGTGAGCACTTTTAAAATTGATGCTCTTTGAACGAAAACGTAGCGAAAATGAGCAAATATGAAAATGGATTTTGGTTAGGTTTTTTGCAAATAAAACAAAAACTGTTGGAAAATAAGTTAAGTATTTATTATTTTAGTATTTGGTATTTCCTCCTCTTGCTCTAATGACAGCTTCCAGTCGATTCTGCATTGATTTGATCAAGTTGCTGATGGTATCTTGAGGAATACCGTTCCACTCCTCTAATAGGGCTGCCTTCAATTCTACAGTGGACGAAGGGACTGGATTTCTGGCTCGGACTCTTCTCTTGAGTTCGTCCCATAAGTGTTCAATGGGATTGATGTCGGGACTGCGCGCAGGCCAGTTAAGTGACGACATATTGGCTTCATTCAAGAACTGCCGAGTGAGGCGCGACGCATGACACCGGGCATTGTCGTGCATCAAAGTAAAGTTCTCGCCAATAAATGCTGCATAGGGCACAACGTGGACACGGAGAACATCGGTAACGTATCGCTCAGCTGTCAGCCCTCCTCCTCGGCCTCCTGCGGGCACGAATACGAGATCCGATTTCCCTCCAATGAAATGCCAGCCCACATCATACAGGAACCGCCGCCGTATGCAACCGTTTCAGTGAAACAGCACTGCGCAAATCGCTCAGTTGGACGCCTGTAGACTCGACACCTTCTGTCACTGCCATGTAGACACATTCTCGACTCGTCAGTGAACAATACTGAGCTCCATTCCGTATCGCTCCAAGTAAGATGATTACGAGCAAATAAGAGGCGCGCTTGTCGGTGTCGTGCAGTCAATTTGGGGCCCCTGGCAGGCCGTCTTGGAGTGATATTCGCTTCCCTTAATCGTCTCCTTACTGTGCAGACACTAAAAGCTACTCCGCGAACACGCCTCAGGTTCCGCTGCGCAGCAACACCCGTGAGGAACTGATTTCGTAACGTACTTGTAACAATGAAACGGTCGTCTCTCTCTGAAGTGGATCGAGGGCGGCCCGCACTTGGTCTCGAATTAAAGCTACCAGTCTCTCGAAATCTCCTGCTAACTCTCGAGACAGCAGACTGACTCATTCCAAGACGGCGAGCGACGGTTCGCTGACTATGATTCTCCGACAATAGGGCTACAACTTGTGCCGCCTGATCTGGCGTCGTATCCATTGATGAGAAAACAGTGATTGAAATTACTTCAGAGGTAAGTTACCTAACTTTCCTGATGCAACTGATAATGAGAAACCGATTACGGGCGCTTTTATAGGGGTAGTTTACCTGACCTGACCTTTACCTGAAACTTAAATTTTTCTGGGTTTTTTGTTACAAGTGGCAATAATTTAAAAAGTGCAAAGCAAATGTTGATAAAAAGGGTACCAACAGGTAGCTAAGGTTTCGAACTTTTAAACGATATACGACTTTTATGAATAACTATCATACTTTCCAAAAAACACGTACAAATACACGCGCTATTAGGTTGCGTCGATACTTTTGACCGTAAGTGTAGTTTTCTGGATATAGAGGTATGTAGTCAGATAGTTACAAAAAGAAAAATACAATCCCATATGTGCTTTAAAATGCTTGCCATCCGAAATATATTTTGAAATATGTATCACAATTTACAAGGGTAGCTCGCGCTTTAAAGATTTTCATCTATATAAAAAACGCAGAAAACTTGGATTATCAACTGAAAAAGTTGATGAATTTTGCTAGTTTGGAAGCACAGTTACAGTAGATGGCGGCACAGATACAATTTCGTATGTTTTAGCGGCACAAACGGATAAGTGTTAAGAATTTGCACATATATCACTCAAAAATGGCATCCCGGCCATCAGGTCGAGGTTGAGGAAGTAAGCTGCTTCAATTGCACGTAACGTAAGTGGGGTTAGGTGCGTGGGAGCAGCTGGCATGGTAGGTGGTGGCGATTCCAATAATCCCGATTTGAGCTAATGTTGTGCGGTTGACTCAGGTTAACTGCTGTTCATCCGGAAAGATAGCTGGTAGTTTATTGTCAAGTACGCGGATCTTGGCGAATTCTTGAGTAGCTTTATTAACTTCTGGAATGTGCCGCCTTGTAGTGCGAGCCCCTGATTGAGCGTCTGATGTGACGCGGAGGAGGTGCCTTGTCCACGAGATGGTACGGTAGCATCGGACTAAATAGTGCTAGTAAGTAAGAAGCTTATTATAGTATTTTGGAGACCATTCGTCCAAGTGGGTGCTGCATAGTTAACTAAAGGACGACCAATGGCTTTGTAAGTTGCCAACATGTGCTGCCGGCTAAAGCTTTAAAGATTTTGTTTCTGCTCTTAAGTTTACTGAGATTGTCCGCATGAGTGTTAATTTTAAATTTAGTTGTCGATAGTAACACAGAGAATTTTGGCGTCACTTATTGTTGATACATATTTCAAAGTTGCCGATTCGGATGGATAGCCAGTCGTCTGTTATATTCCTTAATAAAGGCGGTGAACAGGGTGGCGGAGAACTTTGGCGCTGATTGTGTCTGGTTTTTGTCGGAGAAAAAGTTGTTAAGTTCAAGCAAGTAATTGGCAGTCAGGCTGGTGTAGTGCACAGGTGGCCTTAAGGTCCAATGTTGGTCTGTCGCGCCTGTTACTTTTAAGTAATTGTTAATGAGGTTGCACATTTCAGGAATGTCACTGACAGTTGCCATGATGGTGCAGTCGTCGGCGTATGAGATCATTTAGAGTCACGTTGGTGGTGTGGGAGCGAAAACTCATTTATGAAAAAACTCAAAAGAAGGGGTCCCAAAATAGAGCCTTGAGGAACTCCAGGCGAGGGACAGAATGGCGGAGAAAGTGAGTTATTAAATACTACACGAGAAGATCGTCCGAGGAGATAAACAGAGAGCCACGCTACAAGATAATACGGGAAATTAAGTGATAACAATTTATCAAGTAATAGCCAATGATCAACCGTTTCGAAGGCCTTAGAGAAATCCGTATAAGGGTTCCTTTTATATTTCGGGATTAGAGAATCATCGAAAATCGCTTTATTGTTTTTCAAAATATTCCCAGATCTGCTACACTAGTTGTCCCATCCCGAAATATAAAAGGCACCCTAAGTATTACACGAACATCTAAATGCTTCTCAAACGATCTTGCGATGAAGTCTGTGATTTCTGCAAAGTTGTTGACTGTAGAAATCAAATCAGGTACCTAAAAGATTAGTAAATGAATTCAAATATAAGACGTTCGAAGAGCGTGGAACAACTTGAAAGAAGTGAGATGGGCATATAATTAGAGTCCTCATTACTATCACCTTTTTTAGGTAAAGGTACAAATAGAACTGTTTCCATTCAGAAGAAAATGTACCTTCTTGCAGACTTTTATTAAATATTATTGCAAGGGGAATAGAAATCGCCTTATTAGTTTTCTTAAGAAAATCGTTGGATATTCCATCTGGACCTGATGATGAGCTGTGTTTAAGAGAAGACATGAGGGACTGCACACAATCTGGATCTATCGGCGAGAGACTTGACATAATATTCGGTGGCATATCATTTACAAGCCCGGAAGTGTTAGATTGGCGGAAAGTACTGGAAAAGAAAGATGCAGAAAGCTTTGCAATTAGTCAAATCTCCATAGGAAATAGAAGCAGGGTTAGAACTGGACGAACGTATATTCTTTACATACTACCAAAATAATTGGTTTTCATTATTTCTAACACTGTTTTCAATAGATTCAAGGTACGCAGCTCTAGCAGTACGGATGACGGAAAAGTATGAGATCTGACTGACGCCTAAAACGTTTATATTTGGAATGAATGCTTCTTCTTTCTATTGATGATCTTATATAGAGGGGTGGAAAATAAGAGGTGTTATTTTGATATTCAAAGAAAAATAGCATTTTTTGAGATAAACGATCGGATGTTTATTTCATTATAAAGAGGAAGGTATGCCGTTAATCATGGAAAACCACATCAGCCAAATTGCCACCACGACCACGCTTACAGGACCATATCCTTTTCATGAAATTTTCCATAACAAAATCGCAAAGTGGTTGCCCTATGTACTCGATAGCCTCACGAATTCCATCTTTGATGTCTTGAATCGACGCTGGGCTGTTGGCGTAGACCTTATCTTTCACGTGGCCCCAAAGGAAGAAGTCGCAAGGTGTTAAATCACAAGATCTCGGTGGCCAATTGTGATCACCTCTTCGAGAGATAACACGTTCCGGAAACTGTTCCCGTAAAAGATCAATGGTTTCGTTGTTTGTGTGGCACGTAGCGCCGCGCCGCCTTGTTGAAAGTAAACGTTGTCCAGATCAATACTATACAATTCCTCAAAAATGGAGTTCGTGAGGCTATCGAGTACATAGGGCAGCCACTTTGCGATTTGGTTATGGAAAATTTCATGAAAAAGATATGGTCCTGTAAGCGTGGTCGTGGTTGGCTGATGTTGTTTTCCATTATTAACGGCATATCTTCCTCTTAATAATGAAATAAACATCCAATCGTTTACCTCAAAAAATGCTATTTTGCTTTGAATATCCAAATAACACCTCCTTATTGGAAAACTCTATATTTTGGGAGTAAACCAAATCGGGCCTTTGCAATGTTTCGGGGTGTAGAGAGGTTTTTTTATGTCTTCTGTTGTCATTTACTTGCTTCTTAATCTCTGTATTCAAGCTGCCGCACAGTGCGTCGAATGTATGGAGTGGGTGGTCAAAAATCAATATCTTAAGAACGCGTTTACCGATTTTTATGAAATTTGGTGGCTGTGTTAAGCTACTTTGGTTCTCAATTCTGTATAAAATTCAAGATGAATAAATGATGGATTTTCGAGATATTGATAAAAATGTGAGGAAGATAAATGGTATAAAGATAGGCTATAATATAAAAATTCGTAACTTGGTAACCGGTTAACCAATTTTCTTGAAACTTGGCTATTGTTTAAAGTAAAGAATAAACATTAGTTGGTAAAAAAATTATTATCCGGGAACAACTGAGCTCTGAGATATTTAAGAGAGAAATCTATGAATTTTACCCATTATTGGGGGCTTTATAAAATGCCTAATATCTTTCAAGAACACAAATTTAAACTTATTATTTTGTCACTCTGACATTGCCCAAGTGTCACTATTTAAAATATACAAATTTCAAAGAAACGGAGTTTAGCGATTTGGAGATATAGTGGTTCAAATAATTAAATAATTCAGTGATAAGCATCCTCCGAAGTCGTGTTTCGCTAAAATATTTTTTTTCGTTTTTTATTTCTTTTTATTTTATAGAATAACAATAATATTAACAAAATACATGCTTATAGTTTATTCTGACTCATCGTTGCTTTCCAAATCCAGCAAACTTACATCAAAATTGGCAATGGGAAGTATAATCTAATTGGCTTATATATGAATTGACTTCAGCGTCTATATGATGTTGTTTCTTATTTTTTGGAGTCCGCAGGACGCTAGGAAAGGGTCCGAGGTTAAGAGGAGCATTCGCATTAAATCCTTATTGGATCTGGTTCTGGAAAACTTACAAGTGTGAGACAATCGATTCCTTGTAACTTTCTTATGCAGTGCCTCCTAGGCATCCTCAGATGAATTTCCAATCGGCAAATGGAAAGAATCAATTACCTCAACTCCGTGCACTAAAACCTTGAGCAAACTATTGAACACGGGTATAATTCTAAATATAACCCTTTGGTGTGACCTAGAAAGTCCCCAATTTTTTCTTTATTGATGCTTTGACCACTCGCTGGTACCCTTAAAATTATTCAAAAATTTTAATAAATTTGGCTGAATAAAAATACAAATTACATTAAAAAAGCAAAAATAATTGTAGCTACGCTAAATCTTTCGATGCGTATTTTTTAAATCTCACTTTGAAAGTTTGTTCGTATTTTATAGATTTTTAACGATTTTTTCAATTAATAACAATTTATTGTTATATTATTATAAATATTTTTTCCATGATATGCTGGACTTCAGAAATCAAATTCCATAGAAAACCATATCCATTGTCTATTTATATTTCTATTTTTTAGGTATTTTTGAATTAATTGAATTTTTGATTTAATTAACTAATTAAAATTATTTATGATGTTTTTTTTTGTTCGAGCTTGAAATTTATTATCTCCTCTATCGCAAAAGTGTGTAACATCTTAATATTATGGTAAAATTATCACTTTTAGTGACTTTAGAAATAGCCCAGTTGCCATTTTTCAAGGAACTAGTTCCGTAAAAATGCCAATTGCGTAAAAAAAGGCAAAAAAAGGCAAACCAATACTAGTTTAAATTAAAGTAGACACTTGTATCTTTCGGAAAATATCAACCACCCAAAACGTTTTGTGACGTTTTTTTTTAATCTCAATTTGAAGTTTTTTTTTCATATTTTAATGATTTTTTTACATTTTTTATTCAGTTAAAAGATTTTCAGAAAAAAAAATTATCTGAAGAGTTTTAGTGGAACATACTTATTCTAAAAAATATCATTATGGTTGCCAAAAACTTGCGAAAAGATCGGAAATCGAAGTTAAAGTACAACCTATTTTTTTGCATTTTTTATATTTTTCAACTTTAGTCCATAAAATTACTAAAAAAACGAAAAAATAAAAAAATTTCTTTTACATATTCGGATACTCCAACATGTTCTCTTTGATATTGGCTAACTTTGATTCCGAAGAAAAATAGTCAATTTTTTTATTTTTGCCTATGGAACGACGCACTGTGTGCCGATCCGAGGATCACTGGGATCAATCAATCAAGTTTAGCCCTCACCTTGGCTAATTTGAACGCGGAGGATGGAAAATGCAATCTCAGTAGCGGGATGCGGCCTGCTGGGATGAATCTATTGGCAGCAGTTTGAATAATACGTCTCAAATCTCGGATCGTAAATCTGTAACTGTAAGAGATGGAAGAGCAGAAAAGGCTTCGTTTGTGTTGAAATCCGTCTCAGTCGGCTTTATTAAAGTTTGTGTGCGTTTTCTTTTCCGTGTAAGTTTTTTGAGTCGGTTTATCCATACCTATCCGTCTGGTCGGACAAGAATGTGAGGAAGAGTTCCCATGTGGTGCTGTTGATGAGTCACAGAACTGGCAATACAGATATCAGGCGAGCTAGAGTCTGATCCTGCGATACGGGTTTGAGTGTCATCAGTAATTGGACACAAGTCAGACTCATCCAATTGGCTAGCCATATGATTTCCTTTGGTGTCGTTGAGGTTTGAATGCCATCGTTATATGCATTGAAGTCACCCAATATTAAGCGATATTGTCCAGTAAGGGGCTAATGTTGGCTTGAAATACAGCGGGACAACTTGACGTTGGTGGTATGACTATGGATATCGCTTGTAATTCGATGAAATGGCGAAGAGTTGGCGTCAATGATACTGTATGGCACGCTATTATGTACCAGGGAAACAAAGCGTCCTCCTGCGCCTGTAGCACGATCGCATCGGATGATGTTCAAATTTCCGTAGGAGTTGAGCGATGTATTGGCGTTTAGCTTGGTTGCTGAACGGCTCCGATTTGGATGTGGTGTCTCTACATAAAGTCTCTTAGTTCAGTGACTTTGTTATGCAAATCATTCCAATTTATCTGCACTATGCTGGTGGTAGCATATAGTTGACAACTAGTTGTGGTGGTGCTAGTTTTTTAATTTTGTGGGACGAGTAAAAACTGTCGAGGTGGCGTGACAGCTGTTGACCCTGATTTTCTTGTTACTGGGAAGTCAATGATAACTGACAAATTCGTATCAACAAGACTAGCGCAACCCTCTTCACTTTGAAACCTTTGCGACAGAATAAAATTTTCGGGCGCACCAAAATTTGAATGTTCGATGCAATTGTGAAATCAGTGCTTCTATATGGCTGTTAAAATTGGAAGATGACCAAGGAGATAACATCTTAGTGTCAAACTTTCGTAAACCAGTGTCTACGGCGCATCCTACAAATCCGCAGGCTGGGGATTATTTCAAATGAAGATATTGTCACAGGCCGTAATTGGATAGGCAGTTCGATCGAACTTTCCAAAGAGGGCCAAAACATATTGCCTGATTGGAATCGGGCGATCAAGAAACAC
This sequence comes from Microchrysa polita, assembly GCA_949715475.1. Taxonomy (NCBI): domain Eukaryota; kingdom Metazoa; phylum Arthropoda; class Insecta; order Diptera; family Stratiomyidae; genus Microchrysa; species Microchrysa polita. The sequence continues at coordinate 110,145,595 of OX454416.1, read as the reverse complement.
GTGGATGAGATCGGTTGATGGCGAAGTTCCATAATTACATAAGTATGAGGTGGTAAACCTTAAGACGATTGGACAGAATAGAAAGAGATGGAAATCATACGTAGTTAATGGTTTATGCCCCACAAGGGGTTAACAGAAAGAAGGAGAGATACCAACTGCGGTATCGTGCTTATTACTTGGCGCAAAAGATTGTGTACAAATTCAAAATAGGTTTTACAATCACTAAGATCAAGAAAAAAATATATTTTCTTGAACTTAGTTCCAGCCGCATAAAAGTAATTGATGAGCTTGTAGATTTTTAATTTTTAGTTTACCAGCAGTCTACCTGAATCTTTTGTTGTTTTACACATTCGCGAATTAATTACTGCGCCCTTACATTCTTAATACAGTGTCAAGAAATAGAGAGATGGCTCGCATAGTATCTACAATGAAATGGCATTATCGCCGTATATCAAACGTATAGAAAACATACAAATCTCGCCTAATTCTACCGTCCAATCAGTCATATCACAGTTAAGAGCGAAGGAAATAATTTCCGTTCCCTACAGTTACGTTAGGTCCCGTTCCGAATGATAGGACATCCGTTCCGTCCCATGTCGAACACCTGTTGGTGCAATGCAGTTTGTATGTAACTGCACACATTGAATGGCACGGCGCGGAAGCAAAATAGTACTAGAGCTCCTCAATAAGCAACGAAATGGAAGCGTTCTGTTTGGCTCTTTAATGTACTGCAACTTTTATCATCCTCCGAAGGCAGAATTTTTTCCTTCTAACTGTCACGAACCATAAAATCCTTGTGGTCTATTTGGACACCAAGATGAAATCGAATCGACACCTCGAAGTCATAACCGACAAAATGCACAGTTGAAATAACATACTACAGACACTGGCCAGCTGCTTCTCGGGCAAGGACAATAAAAAAATCATACTTATCGTGATCGCTTATAAGCCATATGTGACACAATCTGGAGCAAGATCCACGCATGTCATAATTCTGCTCTACGTATGATTGCAGGTTATTAACAAGCTGGGATGGTATTCCAGGAACATCTACATGAGGAGGCAAGCAGCATATTGCCTTCCGTGGAAAGCCACTCAAATCAACATCTAATGGGCAAAGGCACAGCATACCATGCGAACCATATTCACACTACAGGTGGCAATTGGTCAACAAGAAGTTTAGGTAGTAATAATGTCCTCTCAGTGCCCCCACCATCTGTATCGCCTGAGGAGACTAGGCTCCGGAGGACCGCAAGAACGATACTAGTTCAACTTAGGTCAGTCTATTGTTCTCGTATCACCTTACCTTTCTCGAATAGAAAGAATCGAGAATCAAAAATATTTTCCCGAGCTGCAGTGGTGCGGCTCAAGATATGGAGCACATGTTTCGATGCTCTTCTACATCCACTAATCTAACTTCAGATTATGAGACAACCCGATTGCAGCCTCTACGTTCATGTCGCTTGGGACAATATACATAATGTGAACGAACAGACGAAACTTAGAACGCATCCATACCATAGACACGCACAGTAGTTCAAGATTTTCTGCACAGCTACAACAAGTGTCCGCAATGGAGAGCTATAGTAAAGCAAGGAAGAATTAGGAAATACATAATAGCACATGCAACATTACACAGCCCGGATTTATATGCAATGTAGGGTGGGCTCTGCCGTAAATTGCATAGTTGACGCACTTTCAGCATGCCTCACATAGGATTACGAAAATCAAACAAAGATTTGGAATTACAAAAAGGGTTATGATGAGCAGCTTTCCCCTGATATCCTTTCCGAAATAACATAAAAATTGCAAAAATTTAAAACGCCAAATTTGTTGTCTACAACGATTCTTTATTCTAATTTTATTGCCGCATAATAGAAATACATACGCAAATATCAATTAAAATGTTGATGCATTATGTTTTATACTCATGTAAATATGTTTGTGTATTTAAATAGTAAAAAATATGTCTGAAAAAAAAATTATGATAAAGTCTAACCGAACAACGCTTGCTCCTGCTTGTAGACGGCATGGAAAGCGTTTCGTATCAGCACGTAAGGGAAGCAAGACTCCAGCAAATCCATTGTCAAGAACGGCGACTGTTGAACGATTTGATCCAGTAGCAAATAAATCGATTCACGATTGCGTGTGGCTTCCTTGTCCGATTCCTGTCCCAATCGTAACAGTGACGAACTTGCCAACGCCAGAAATTCCTTCATCCGATCTTCGATATCATTTTGTCCGCATATCGTAAAAAGTGCTCCAAAAATGTTATTGATGGCCATGGCCATGCAGTGGGTATTATTCGAGTGCCCGTCCAATGAGGCGCGATAGAACGAACTATCATTGCGTGCAAGCTTTGGAATGGAAACGGCTACAAACACCATGAGCAGGCATGCAACCAAATGTTCGCCGTCATCGAATTCGGGTTTTTGCGATTTTAAAATGCTGGCAAGAGTTGGGTCAACTTTGCACGGAAGACCGGCCGCCGAGGCCATTTCAGAGGCAAGTTTGATTTGATCGCCACCCGGCAAGTGTTCCTGGAAGTCTTTCACCGAACTCAACAAGAATGGAATGCGTTGATCCAGAACATCGACAAGAGCCTCGTGTACTAAGTGACGGAATGAAAGTATCACTCCGATGATCGTCATGCGCTGTAGAACGTTGTCAACATGTTGTAGACGTTTGAATTGCTCCTTCATCACTTCCGGTTTGTCGAAACTTGTACGCAGTGTAATAAGCACGTCCTTGTTCAAGCCGACCAGCTTCTTTAACTCTTGTACTTGATTGGCAATGTGCCACATTAGCGTTTCGTTTAGAATTTTTATTCCATACGGTCCGATCAATTCGGCCAGAGCTCGAAGTTCATTCAGATCTGAAAATTCTTGTGGATTGAATGGAACGCATCCTTCCGCCGTGATGTGCACAAACGACTTCTGATTCATAGAAAAGACAATATTGCCGGCACTTACACGCCTCAGCAAAGCGTCCGAATACCAAGTGTTGTAGTGTGCTGCGATGGTCTTCTCACCATGTGAATCCAACGCTTGAGTTTGCTGGAGCAGACAATTGTTGAACACGCGTGTAATGTCAATGTGCACGTAATTCTCGACCGTCTGCAACACGTTCATGTAGGCCCGGACCGAAGCCAGCAGTTCGGACGGTTTGGCAATTTCCATAGTCTCCGGATTGAACATAACCATACCCACTAGCGCGCGTGAAAATCGATTTTCCAAATGCTGACAAAGATACTCCCGCGGAGCAAAAGCAAACTCCCAAACGTTCACGGTGGGACAGTAGTTAATTGCAAAGCACAGTTCCGTCAGCGCCATGTGGAGTTTGTCCATCGTGGTAAGGTCTTCGCGAGTCTTTCGATAGCTCTCTTCACCCGGTTTCCGCACATCGTCCAATTGCTTCTTGGCTTTGTCTTTCTTCTTGCGCGACGCTACAGCCGAGAGAATTTTCGCACAATGTTTTTGCAACAGTGCATCGGCCATTGTGCATTGCTCGTCGCAGATCGTCGTAATAATATTTTTCGCCTCCTTCGCCATTTCCTCCAAGAACATGTTCACTACGGATAGGGATCGTTCTCGAATGTGGTGTCTCTCCTCTGGACACATCTCGTGCGTGCAATTCTGGAAATGACTGCAAATAAGTGGGAATGCAATGATAAAGCGATTCTGTGCGGGGAACTCCAAGCACATGTGGAATTGGTCTTCGAAGATTTTGCTGTAGAAACAGAAGATGGACAAATCCGATGTCTCGACCAGCATTTCGTCCAAGTTATCCACCACACGACTATGGAACACCATCGAATCGAGCAAGTGGGCCAGATCAGGATTATCGACGATGCGAACGGCAGACTTGGCGACGCTCATGTACGTCTGTAGACGGAACCAGTCCAATCGGAATGCTTGAAAGTCGAAAATTTCATTGTCCTCTACTTGTTTCACGTTAACACTAGACGAAGTGTTGTACAGAGACGAAAGGATGGTGCTCTCCTCCTCCGGACAGACTTGCAGATTTTGCATTTTTATATTCAGGTCGATGGAGTCGTAACCGGACAAGTACTGTACGTAATAGCGCTGCATAACTTGACTGTACTTCCGAACCAGCGCGCGCAACTCTTCCATGTGGAAAAGTAGTTCGGGGATCTGTCGATCCACAAGGTCTTCGGTGGTCTTTCCTTTACTCTTGACTGGTGGCGGATTGTCGCTGTGTCGAAGCAACCAAAGAATCTCATCGCGAGCCAGGCACAATCCGATGAACACCAGCAATGCTTTCGGACCCAAAAGGCCAGGCTGATCGGTCATGATTAGTGCCAACTCCTTCAGAGCTGTACGCAGGAATTTGCGGCGCTCCCGGTGAACCAAAGCGGCTCGTTGTACTGCGACGTTGTGCGCATCCTTCACTTCATTGATGCGCTTGCCGTAGCCCTTGATGCCGTCAAAAGTGTTCTGAATGTACTGATGAATCTGGAGCACTTCGTCCCGGAACAATGGAATCACCCAGCTTGACTCCAGTGCGGAAATCCACATCTTCGTCACATCCGGATTATCCGAACCCAACATCTGATGATTCAGGAGCAAACCAAAAATCACCCATCGATCCATTATCTCCAACGAAACATATTCACAGGATAGCGTGTCTGTACGCGACGCTTTCAGCAGCATGGCCGGGTTCCCGATCAGACTCAATTTTTGCGTCTCGCGCCACTTCTCGGCGGTAAGATTGCGATTCGGGTAGACCGTGACGAGTGACTTCAATGCACTTGAAAGCAAACGCTGATGCGGTATAAACTCTTCCGACAGCTTCTTGATGGGCGTGTCGTAGTCAATAATCATTTGGCCAAGTCGCGGAAAGGCCTGGTCACTCGTATTGTTCTGCAATTCGTAGGCGGCATTGAAGAGCCCCAGCACGGCTTTGCGGTCCTCCACCCGCGATAGCAACACCATCAACGACACGTACGTCACCACCAAGTCCAAGTAGTTCTTCGTCAGTTCAAAGTTGAGCGTGAGGTCCAAATGAATTTGACACGCATCCATCGTAGTGAGTAGCTCACATACATTATCCTTGAAGTCAAGCAGATCGACGAATGTGTAATAGTACAGCGACAACGATTTGATGATTTCCGCCTTGATGTTGACGATTGCTTGCAGACTTTTTATGTCGATATTCGGGAAACGTTTCACGATAAATTTTATCGATGATTCAAGCGACTTCTCCGAAAGGAATCCGGGTTTAGATTTTGTGTCGCCACAAGCCTTTTTGATGTTGTAAATTCGCGTCAAAATGCCCGAGCCACGGTCATTGAGGATGATGAGTTTTTCGGCGATTTTTTGTTGCAACGGGTTCAGTGCTCGCGCCATCATTTGCAACTTAGCGCAGCCTGAACAAGGAACGAATAGAAAACACTTTTAAAGCAGCCGCAACTTATTATTGGCCGAAAATTGAGAGAAAATGTGAATTGACTCACAACAAATTGATTGAAATTTTTATGACAGATCCCACCCACTATTTTTTTTACTGAATTGACATGTGTGACCATTGAGAGGGACATTGTACGGATGGGGCGTCTGTCCGAAATGAACATAGGCGCGCAGCAGTATATCGCTGTAGGGGTGATAACGATTTTTTCGAAAATACCCCAAAAAATATATTTTCAATAAAAAGCTGGATTTGCTTTGCAAAATAGGACAGGAAACCTTACTTTCCATGTCCATATCATACACAGGAGCCGATAGTACCAACAAAGTTTTTGGCTGAATTCAGCGAACGACTAATTTAGCAGAAAGTTTGACTCCAATTGGATTCTCATTGCATATATAGATTAAATGGATTAAATACAGCACAGAAAGGGTTCGGTGGCAGGTAAATTCTTTTCCAATATTTTTCCAGTGAATTTCGTTCACTGAATGCAGCCAATGAGTGCATGTAGCGAACGAAAAATGTAGCAGAAAAGTGCTCTTCCAATTAGATTCTCATTGCGCATAATGGCTTTTCAGCGGAGAAGAGCGGTGGCGGGTAATTCTTGTAGCATTTCCAGCGTTTTTCTAGTAAATTTCGTTCGCTTGCGTTCGCTGAATGCAGCCATTATCTGCACTCAATGAAAAAAACTGTAACTGGATTGAGCGACACTAGGTCCGTTTTATTGGATCGAGTACAGGACAGAACAGTGCAATTTTCCTTACAAATTTGTAATAAGCGCAAAGGAAAATGATTCCTCCTTTAATTTCCAACAACAAATATGTGCTCTATGGACACAGACCCCGAATTTTTAAACGTTTAGTTGCCACAGACATTTGAAGAAGTAAAAAAAATTTTTAATTTTTTTTAAACTTAAACTTTAATATCTCCAAAACTCAAGCAGCTAGAATAGCGGAATAAATGATCACATCCAACAAATTTTCCTAAAAATAAATCTAACCGCACTAAAATCGGATAAGTATGGTTTGGTTTTTACAGAGCTTATGCTTGAAATACATATGATGCTGGAAATAGAACGGAAAGCAGCGCCATGCATTTTAAATGGATGTCATCATTTCGCTGTTGAACAGCAGCAGCATGCAGCCAACATGACGTTATCCATTTCAAATGCAAGGTGCTGCATTTTGCTGCTTTCTATTTCCAGCATGATACACCACCGCCGTCTCTATATTAAGGCCGCAATGTAGAAATCTTTCGCCTACTATTTGCACTGTTTTGTTGTTCCTTTTAATGAGTCATATGCTTGTTGTTGTTGTTTGTTCGTGTAAATCCCAAATTTTGTAGACAAACTATGACGGCATGGAGCGGCTGAGTTACGGCCTTGATGTATCTAGATGGCGTTGGATACACCCATTTAAAATGCATTGGTTCTGCTTTCACCGCTGTTTTGCTGCATCATATCTATTTCGAGCATTAAAGTCAAATTTTTGAGATTTGACCCGAAACAAATTCAAGGTTTTGTGAAATTGGTGTAAAAAAATGTTTCTTAGAAGAACCAATGGGGGCCCAAGTAACAATTTCATCCCTATAATACTTCGTAAAATATTATCTTCTAACGACAATAGGGGCACTTTACAGGGTATAAACTCTGAATAATAGTCCAATAATTTCGTTTGGCGCCGTTTTTTGATCCAATTGCACCTTATTGTAGCACTGAACTAAGCTTTGAAAAAGACATACATCAATGTGTTATGTCATCATTTTCTGTCATTTTCTCGTGAAAAAAAGAAAAAAAAATTCCCCCAGTCAGCGTCGAACCAGCGACTGTCAGACGCCAGTCCGACGCCCTAACCACTCGGCCAACCTCACATATAGTTAACATTGCTCGTAAACACTACAAGTCAAAACCATCTTTATACAAAGCCCGGAAGCAGAACACGTTCATATACTTAAGCGCCAAATCATAGGCCTGTTCAGATCGAAAATTTACATTGCGGTAAAGGCAAATCGGGTTGGGTCGCGACAAACTTTACACGAAAAGTATTGGTTCCCGGTCGATTTTCGTCGCGAAAAGTGGAATGTGTCGTGAATTAAAGTGTCTAGAATGCAGTGAAAGAACAAAATCCCGACAAAAAGTGAATTTTCCACATGTTTTCGCGATTTTTATCAGAGCAGACACGGTTTTTTTACATGCGCTGTGCTTGTGTTAGTGCATCGTGCAACGTATATACGACATGTTCATAGGCTCGTTTTGTGTGCATGTATTGCTGCTTCCCGGCTTCTAGTGAAGGTGGTTTTGCTACAAGTGCTCAACACTTCTTTATCGACTCTTCTCCATTGCACCTTCTTCTTTATATGTCAGTCAATTGAAGTTGAATAAATCCACACATTCATCAACAAAATGCAGACATTTTCTGCGCTGAGATTATCTTAATTGATTCATAAGTTAACAAGGAGTGAGGAAATGTTAGTTTCATGCAATATTTCAATGAATTCAATTCAAGAAACGTGGTATTCCGGAGCACTTCATAAGTGTCAATTCAATAAATCACAAAGTCCATCCTTCAATAAAACTAGGCTGAACAATTTATTGGATGACCATACGAATGTCACACGATAAAAATGACACCGACTGTGCTATAGAAGAATATATGCATGTGTGTGAGTTAACTATAGAGAGACTATTGCATGTGTGTGCTGTATCATCCAATAAAACACAAGAGTGGAGTATTTAACGGAGTGTCTTTTTTAGGTTGACGTTTAGAGACAGTTTTATCGAAGTTTTATACCACAATCTTTGAATTTATTCCATAATGATGACAGAAGCTTTCCGGAAAATACTTTAAGGATGGTTTATCGGATCAAAATATTACTTTAAGCGATGTCACACGATAAATGAATTCCGTGGTACTATATGGTTGCTACAGTGTGAAGTGCTTCTTTAAAGCAAACGAATTGTTGCTTGGGCTGGAGCCTTGCGTGTAAAAGTTATTTGGTGATACCGAAAGATTTGTGTTCCAGCAGGATAATGCGCCATGTCACACTGCTAAAGAAGTAAGTATTAAATACAAAAAAGTCAAACGTTTAATAACCATATCATAAAATATTACAAAATTTAATTTTTTATTTTTTTTTTTATATTTAAAGGTCAAGAGGTACTTCGAAGAAAGGAATTTTGACGTTTTAGATTGGCCCCCGTGTAGCCCCGACTTAAATCTCATCGAAAATACGGGTCCAGCATAAAACTTGAAGTGGCCAAGAGGCGCCCGGACTCCATTCAGACCTTGAAAAGGTTAATAATAGTCACTTTGCAAGCGGTTCTCAGAAAAAAAACCTTGAAAAACTTATTGGAGTCGATGAATCGGAGGTGGGGGGCAGTAATCGACGCCAGAAGTGGTCCAACAAAATATTAATGTTAAACTATTATGTCTTAAGAACCAATAAAAATATAAAAACAGACCAAAAACAATTTACTTTATTATTACGAAACAATCTTTTTATGAGTAAAAAAAATCCATATTTCCACTTTATCTAATTTCTCCCTCGGAATCACAAATATGATTATTTTTTAGTAAAAATTTGTCTTAATATTGTTTCAAGTGGCACAATAAATCAAATAACAAAAAAACCTACCAATTTTTATCATTAACTGTCTTTTATGACTTAAAAAGGGTTTGAGCAACTTTTTTTTTCCAGCACTGTATGTATACTTTTTATATGGTCGGAGAGGCTTCCTTTAATGCGTTACAAACTTCATGACAAAGTTAATATACCCTTTCACTCTATGAGCGAAGGGTATAAAAAAGACTGTGACTGATGACTGAAAAGTGTGGATCGACCTTACTTTGTATGGAAAATAGCTGCGACTGATGACTGAAAAGTTTGGATCGACCTTATGTTGTCGTTTCGCTGCCATTGCCATTAATTTTTTTATATTTTGTGCTTTGCATCATTCTCGAATTAAAGTAACCCATTTTATGTCAAATGCATATTTCAGTTGTGCTCGTTATCCTCTAGTAACAGCCAAAATCTTACCGAATGCTGCATGCTATATCCACAAACGAGAACGAACCATGCTAAGCACTTACAATTATATTTCGCTCTTTTTTCTTGCCGTGATATCGTGGCTACTTCTTTGCTATTTCAATAGAAAATTGTTACCACGCAATGAAAATATCCTCGATAAGCAAACAACACATCAAAATGGTATGTAGTAAGTTTAACTTTTTAATACAAGCTTTATTTTCACCAGGACGACTTTCTTTCAGATAAATTAATTCAATCATCGGAGTGGCTACTAATGCCTTCACTGTTGTCTTTTGATTCAAATTTAATAGTGTATATTTTGTATACGCTTTGTGGACTTGTTGCTGTCTCTAGTCTTTTGTAAGTTAGGTTGAACAAAACCCCATTCTATATAATCCATTACTTTATTCTCTAAAGAAAGCGTAAATTCTTCGAATCACAAACTATACTACACATTGAAAATAATACTGACTCTATGAATGAAATTATAAAATCACTGCAATCGGAAAGAAAACACCTATTGAAGTTAATTCAAAATCTTAAGACAGCAAACAAGCTTCTAAGAAAAAATAATTACTGCTTAAAGAAGCTTTTAACTCAGAAACTGAAATGTGATTTGAAAAACAAGAGGAAAACGCTAGATTGCAATTGCGTTATTCACAACAATTATGTAAAGTATACGACAAACAGACACCTTGCTGTTCAGGCATTTGGGAAGGGAATGATTCGGCCACTAAAAAATGTCATTCTTGCATCATCTGCTGGGATTGTTCAAAACTATTTCAACAAAGACGCTCGAAATATTAAGGAGCTTGCCCTTACAGTCAGTAATATTGAAGTAATTAATAACATTGTGAAGGAAGCTAATTGTAAAAATCAAAAACGTTACCATAAAAACAGGTGTCTCGAATCCTCGATGAATGATGCATTAATTAAAAGCGAGAAATGTTCAAATCAACAAGCTCCGAGAAATGTGGAAATAGTATCAACAGATGAACTTATATTTCAAAAAGGAATCGTTTAATTTTAAACTTTAATGTATTTACACACTATTTCTGTGAAAAAATAAAATTACGTAATATCGAATCTCTTTAGTCTTAAGCAAAAAATTTGCATTCAATCCAGGGCCTGAAAGATGCAAAATCACAAAATGTGGTTTCGTAGCCGACATCACATATAACGATTTTGTGTCTAGCAGGAACTCGAAAAGGTTTCCAACAACACACGTTGATTGTACGAGATATGAACGAAGGTAGCATTAGTATTTGCTGTGTTTCATAGCTCGGCTCCTTGTGAATCCCTGAGAATTGCAAAACAAATGTAGGATTTCGCTTCTTCTAGGATCCTTCCCCGTAAACACTCCCTGGAAATAAAATATCATAAAAGCGAGATGGAATTCTGCGAATCGTACACTATTTTACTATTTTTTTATTTTGGAAAACCTACGGGCCACAAGGAGTTTGGAGTATCAATCCGCATGAACTTCAAATTCATAAATGAGCCCGGTTCTTCAATCTCTTACTAGTAAATGTGCATGCATTTAAGGACGAATTCTACAACTGCCTATAGAAACTCTCTTCAACTCACTTCCAACAAACGACATCACGTTGCTGCTAGGAGATGAAAACGCTAAAGTCGGAAATAAACAGGCCATTAAAAAAAATGCTAAAATTACAATGTCGTGCTGGGCTGGTGTAGCTATTACTTGACCCATTCATGTCCGACGTCAGCTGATTTCACTACGCTGGATATTTTTTTCCGATATTTGCGTTTAAAAAACCTTCCCAGTGGGTCTAACTGATGCGCACGTACATTCTATGCGGTTACTTTCCAGCACGATTCGCTCGACTTGAACACGCATACGTACTAAAACACAGCCCAAGACCACGTCCGCACTAGTAGGCGGACCACACGGTACGGGCACTCAACTCGACCCATTGTACCCTTCCGTTGCGCATAGGCGCTGTTTTGTCTGCAATTGATGCCGGATTTCCCAAAGCGTAGCACATTCCCAAGATACCCCATCGCCAAGATACCTTATCTTTGACATTGAAAAGGGAGGGCAGCTGCATATGAAATGCAGTGCTGTTTCTTCCTCACACTGGCCACACATATAGATAGTATTATTAATTTTGTGTAGGTGGTAATTAAGCGATCAATGACTTGTCACTAGATCTGTGAGGGTCTTTATGTCCCCTTTCCTAAGATTGAGCAGGAAGAACGCTACATGTCGCATGGGTGTGGCGATGAAGGCTTTAGTCTGTCGGCAGGAATCTATGTTCTCCCAGATTCCAGCATGGATCGCAGCCAACTCCCTTTTTAGGGTATGCTTGATATGTATGCCGAATGCTGGCTCCGGACCTATAGCATGTGTGAGCTAGAGCCTTGTTGGGCGAGTTCATCTGCCATCTCTCCCAGTGATGTTTGAGTGTCCGGGCACCCACACCAGCTGTGGCCCGTTTATTCTCCCCAGCCTTATAAGCGCTTGATGACAATACTGAGGAATGAGTCGTAGCTGCGATAATTAGACCTCACACAGAGCATTTGACCAACCGTATTCCCAGCGAAAGTTCACGCCATTGAGGTCAGCGCTGAAATTTTTTTTAACAATAGCTAAAATAGCCTAGGCAGCTATTAAGACACTATCATTACACAAACTCTTCAATATGTCTCTCAAGCATTTATTACGTTACTTTGTTTTGGATGCCGGGCCACAGAGAGAACATGTTCAATGCTAGCGAAAAAATAAATTCACAGTTATGTTATGTGATTCCCCGCATTAATGCTTAATAATACTTACCTTCTAGAACGATATATTAACAAGCGAGATATTGTAGAGCTATATTTTGAATTAGCAGGTTATTGAAATGGAGGTATATTAAGTTTGCGGGCATTTTGATTAGACGGTATTTCAATTGAGTTAGTGTAATTTCACTGCACTTCACTTCACTAAGGTCGTACAAAATAAAATTAGCTAGGGAGCAATGTCGATTTGAGTCAAGAATTGACGTACATTTTTTAGTACACGGATAACAATTTTCAGTTTATTTACCTTTCTTTAAGGGAGCTAAGTTACTAAAAATGGCGCTTCATTGTTTGCCATAAGGTTTTAAGGCTTCCTTAAATATATATAATATAAATACAGGCGTCGTCTAGATCTATAACCGAACTTTCTTTATTTAAAAAATGACAAATTAAAAATTAATTTCATATTACTAAGGTGGAAAGCTTAAGGTCTACTATCATTACTGAAATCTCGACCATATAAACCATAAACCAGAAACTCTGGAATCCCACGTATCGACTCGATTGTCGACGATCTAAAGTTGTACCTAATGATAACATTTTATTATCCAAAATTAAAACGACTTATAAATTCACAACTCACCCTGCATGTTCTCGAACGCTGTGCGAAACCATTGTATAGTTAGACACGTCCAAAGGCAAAAGTCCTGTTGTCACAGTGCTGGGCATGATCATAAAGTCATCGAATGAATTTGATTGAAAATTTGTCGTGACTCGAATATGTTCAAAATTAACTGATTTAAATATATTCGTTGACTTTTGCATGAATCTTTGTCCACAACTTTCTGCGGTATTATCGGTACATGCAACCACACCACAATATAATTCACCCATTTGCCTGTTAGCCGACGAACTAATCGTACTATTAACAATCAGTGCATACTTATAGGCGACAAATCCATCCGGAATGGACGTTTCATACATCCGAACTTCAGCTTGACAACAAACTCGATCGTTGTCCACACAAACTTTGGTCAATGGATTAGTAATAAAGTAGATTTTCGGCGTTTCTTTCCACATTACAGTTATGTTCAGATTGAGTAGTTCTTCGGGAGAACGTTCTTCGCGGACTGGTGGTTTATCAAACTTGTAGGCAGAACTTGGGTTTTTAGGAACTTTGGCTGTAAACATTTTGCGAATGGATGTTCCAAATGTGCCAGTAACTTGGATTCTTTTTTTACCAATATAGATACCACTGCCAGTTGTACCAGATGTAAGGGAATTTCCACCGGACACAATTAAGTTTACATTGTTAGCATAGGCCCAGCCTTGATGGATGGTCTCGGCCATGTGGAATGGCAGTGACGACAACCAATAAGTTGGGTAGAGAAAATTCGTTACATTTTGTTGTAATAGTCTGAAAGATATTATATTAAATTAATTAATTAATAATAATCGGACTGATCAGCATACTGTAATTATATATTAAAATTTTTCATTTAGATCAGAAGAATTCAATAATATTTATAGTTTTAAGAACTAACTATTTAAATACGCACAATGCCAAATCACAACGATTTTTACGACTTGCTAAAACTCCCTACCTACCAAAATAAATTCAAACAAAAACTTCACAGTCAAGAATGTACTTACATTTTCGCTGGATCCTTAAATAAAATATCGAAACAAATAAAATGACCAAACTTCACATTAAAATCCGTCTCAAAGACAGACAGTGGTTGTTCTTGTGGTTCATCCATATCCACTTCCTTGTAGAGATTCTTTTTACGATACTTCGATATAATACGTCCCGTTCTATCGAGCACAATATTAGCGTTGTAAAGAGAATATCCATCATTGTGCGTATTAAAAGGGTACTTGCAAGCGTCAGGATCGTGTGAGCAAGGTACTTTTTCAATTAGATTGACAAGAATGTAGATTTGATTATTTTTGGCTGCTCTTGAAAGTTGCACTAAAATCTATAGGAGGTTGAAATAATGTATGTAATTGTCATGAAAATAATTCACTATGTACTATACGATTTTGATAATGCTAATTGCATCATATTTAAAGTTTTGTGTGTAATAAAAATGTGTTTATTTCAATATTAGTTTACTTACATTTGAATCATATTTTGGAGTCAAATATCGTGAAATTTTCAATGTTTTATTTGGTATAAAAACAGCTTCCTTTAAAAGGTTTTCTCGGGATTTGATGACATCATAGTTTAAAGTTGCTTCAGGAAACACTAAAATATCCACATTCTGTTAAAAAAAAATTAGATTTGTTTATTTCGATATTTTATTTATTAATTTTGGCTTTGTATTTACTTTACGTTTTGCCTTTTCAATTAGTTTTACGTATTCTCGCAAATTAAGTTCAACGGACTTCCGAGAACTGATAGACGACACTATTGGACTGTATTCCACGACCCCAGCTACATAATAATCTTTTTCAGCGTTAACCACCTAATGGAAAAATAAAAACTTTCGGAAAACTATTAAATAATACAAATTGACTTACATTATTTTCATAGAAAATGTTAAAAAGATGAGCGCAAAAAAAGAATTGAACTAAAAACGAAAACATTTGGTAATAGTATTAGAACGCGGGTTGAAAACGATCTTGTCTTGTAGCAATATAAGTTACTACTAGTCATTCATTCTGATATGATGATATGTTTAGTCAGATACGACTAAAATCAAATTTCTTTATAATATTCGATGAGAGTAGTAGTCTTCGTAGTAGCAGACTTGATGAACTGCAACAGCATCTCTCGAAAGCTTCTGAATCATAGTGTACAAAAAGCTAGAGATATGCATACGGGCATAGGGTGTACGTTCTTCTTCACGATTATATTTGCATTATTATAGATAAGGTGAATGTGTAGTTACATAGTAGCTATAATTATATTTATACCATTCACATTATGTGAAAGGGTATATTAACTTTGCCATGCAGTTTGCAAAGCGCACAAGGAAGGAGATGCTTCCTTTTACTATTTATTTTGATTTATCTATTTACTAGCTGAGAGATTATATTAATTTAACTTTATGAGCGATTTTGAATGCGAATAAACCTACTAACTATAATTTATTGGGATCGACGATGGTGAAACTAAAGTGGATATGTCGCGCCAATACTTCCTAAGGGGTCAAGTCAATACAACGACGATATACTCAACCGCCTGACGATTTTATGTATTATTTTTCAATTCCCGGGTCATTTGACATTTCACGATGAAATAACCGTGGAATCGAAAAAAAGACATAAAATGGCCCAGAAAAATTATGGAGCTGTTTCCGGATTGTAGCTTATGGAATTCCCCAGCATTCCCCACTTCATTCCACGACATTAAGAATACATTTTCATTGAAAAAAATCGCAGCGGACAAAAATTTCACTCTCGATGTTAGTACTAGGCTTAAAAACGAGTTTTCATATGGACTGAGGGAGTCGCTGTCGTGCAGTCGTGTCGAGGAAAATGTACCTTTACACTGTATTCGATCCAGTGGCAACTAAATATTTCCATTAAAATGTTGTCGATGAAATGGAACTTCGATTAAAAGGGGGAGGGGGGCACTTAAGGACATGAAATATAGCTTACGACCGATTCCCATACTTAGCAAGGATATATAAAAAAAAATCATAAAAATCGGTCCAGCCGTTTAAGAGGAGTTTAGGAGCAAACTTTTTGAGGAGAATTTTATATATTAGATATCAACGGTCAAGTGTCGTTTTAGGGTTTTTCAGAATTTTTTTTCCAAAAAACCCTTATGGAATCATTTTTGTCCGTCTGTTCACTAAATAACTCGCAAAATTTGGTAGGGATGTGTAGAATGTATGGGTACTCAAATCAAAGAACTCGACGAGTGCATTTTACATCAGTTACTTTTTTCCAGTTTCGAGTAACGGTAACGGAGTTTCGGTCTTTTCTAAACCATTATAGGTTTAATAAAATTCAAAATATAAAAATAATTAATGTTATCGTTTTGACTATACTATATTCCAATTCTTTTTTAATATTAAATAAATCCAGGGGCGTATTACACTAATTTTCAGTGGCTTTTAAATCAATTGGCAAGAAGAATAACGTAAATGAAAGGCTAGCACTCGAATAAAAAAAGCCAGAAGGAAAAAAAATCAATATGGTAAGGAAGCCTACAGATGAAATAGAAAGAGGCGAAATAAAATAAGGTATAAAGGTACGTGTTCGTAGACACAATTCATGTGATGATCGCTCAGCGATCGTAGTTCTGCATCCAATTTCAAACCATATTTGCATATTTTTTTAATGGTGCTACTTTCCTAGTATCGAATATGAACTAAAGGAACCCACGGATAAACGACCTTAATGACATCATAGTCAAACAGGTCAAAGACCACACGAGAGGCATATGGCAATCATATCTTAGAAAACTAAATTCCAACACTGGTGTGAGCAAACTCTGGAGCACGGATCCAACCCCACTAAAACTCAAGGGAGGGTTTCTATCAAGTTTGGTAACTCAACCGTGAGCGACGATAATAAATGCGCAAACCTATTCAATAAACAATTCGTCGAACACCCAACAAAGGATAAACTCAAGCGCAAAATCACACGAGACATCCGAAACACTAAAGTAGATGAACATCTCCAAATCACCTCTACAGAGGTTGCAATGGCCATAAAGAATGCCAAAAACTCAAAAGCACTTGGTCCAGACGGTATAGCAATAATCATGCTCAAACACCTCGACACACCGGCCATAGAGTATATCACTGCCACGATGAACCTTTCGTTACGAACATTCATCATACCAGAAATTTGGAAGAGAGGCCGTATCATACCGTTACCCAAACCTGGTAAACAACACTCCTTAGGAGAATTCTACCGACCAATCACGCTTTTATCCCCTGTGGCGAAAATATTGGTATCGCTGATTCACAAGACTCTTGCGACGCACATACAACTCGCTAATCACCAACACGGCTTCCGAAAAATGCACAGCACCACCACTGCACTAGACCAAATCATGTCTAAGGTCTTCAATGGGATCAACCAGCCCCTTGTGGCTTTAGATCTGTCGAAAGCGTTTGATACGGTGAACCACTCGCTCCTACTGACGGATCTCCGCAATTCATCCACACCGCCGCATATAGTCAAATGGATCGCAAACTACCTTGCCGGACGTCAATCCAGCACCGAGTTTAGAAATGGGAAATCTAAACTAAGAAGGATAAAACAAGCCGTACCACAAGGCAAGGTACTTTCCCCCACCTTGTTCAACCTATAATGTCAGGGCTTCCCACCCCACCTGAAGGAATCGACATTGTATCCTATGTTGACGACTGCACCATAATGACATCTGGCAACGACATTCCCGACATGTGCGATCTCATTAACGGTTACTTGGAAGAGATCAACCTTTTCTTCAACAACAAGAACCTAATGCTATCAACGCCCAAATCCTCGGCCACCCTCTTTACCACATACAACAAAGAATTCGACCAACGGCTTAACATCAGAGTAAATGACACTGAAGTTCCCACTATCCGTCACCCCAAAATTCTTGGCGTCACAATTGATAATCACGGCCTATTCAACACCCATGCCGGCAACATTAGTGACAAAATGAAGGGCAGAAACAAAATCTTGAAGTTCCTTGCTGGCAGCAAATGGGGCACAGATAAGGCGACTTTACTCACCACCTACAAAGCCGTCAGTCGTTCTGTGGTAAATTATGCAGCACCGATATGGACAAATAACCTATGCAAAACCAACTGGAAACGGATTCAAACATGCCAAAATGCAGCCATGCGTAACATTACTGGATGCGTTCGCATGTCATCTCAAGACCACCTGCACCAAGAAACTAAGCTGCTAGACCTCAAGGCAGACAATGATCTCCTGGCTAAGCAATATCTTGTTGGTTGTTATCGAAGCCTACACCCAAATCATGACCTCATGGAGATAACCCCACCACCACGTCATGTAAGACGTTCGTTAAGGGACATGGAAAGGGAAGTCCAAAGGTTTAAACGAGTTCCTCTCAACAACTCCAACATATACAAGGCGGCCCTTAATCAACTGCACACCAGCGAGGTAACCAAAGCCACAAATAGGCTATCCGTAAACCGTGTCCTTCGCGCTCGACCACCCGACGAACAACAACTACCGAGAGCCACACGTACCACCTTGGCTCAGCTTTGTTCTGGATTTTGCTCCAGACTAAATTCGTTTTGGTCACGCATTGAAAAACAGCATTGGAAATATTTGTCCAGCATATGGAGCCAGCCCACACAACGTGGATCATATTAGAGATGTAACGGATGTCCGCATCCGCAATCGCGGATTATCCGCATAAAAATTAAACTCCGCATCCGCATTCTCATCCTCATCTTATACATATTTACATCCGCATCCTCATCCGCAATCCTCATTTTTGTATGCAGACAATTAGCGGATATATGCGACCCACGTGCTACTTTAAAGAAATGCATTGAGACAAAGTGTATTCTGTATCGTATACACAACTGAGCTTCAGTTTGTCGGTCAGTACAGCAGGAGCGCGTTCCATTTACAGTCGAACTTCCCATAAGCGGACACCATTGGGGATTGAGATTTTGTCCGCTTATTGTAAGTGTCCGCTTATGAGAATATTTCACAAAGGAATAACATTTTATAAAACTAATTTGGACTGCGCTGCGAATCCATTCAAAACCACGATGTCTCATTGCAACCGTGTTTTTCCAATTCAATTTATTTTCAAAATCGACAACACTATTTTTTCGTGAATTCTAAAATGACATGTTCTTGCACTTTTTCTTCAAAAGACAATTTTTTTTCTTATTTTTTTTTTCATATTTTAAAAGAATAGAAAACTGCACGATTAAATGCCGCGACATACATATATTGAACTCCTGAATCTCTAAGAAATTCCACCTACACGGAGAGATAAACAAGATTTGTGCAGCGATTTCCGGAAAGTGAATTTTGCTTTACGCGAAAGACCGATTTTCCGGTAATTTCAAAACTTCTTTGCTCGAAATACAATTCTGTAATGCAAGAATTTCGAATTTTATTTGTGGAACTGTCCATTTATTAGAGACTTGCTTGTTCAGAAAGGGTATAAAAGCACAGTCCATGTCCGGTTATGAGAGTGTCCGGCTATTGGAAGTTATTTTTCTAGTAAAATATAAGGAAAAACGTTGGGGAAAATAAAAATGTCCGTTTATGAGAAATGTCCGGTTATTAGAAGTGTCAGTTTAGGGAAGTTCGACTGTATATGATCTGAGTATTCAGCGATGACTACAGCTACGACTACAAGTGAATTAAGGAACGCACTCCGGTTCGCATTTTTGTGACTAGTGTTTGAGTGGTTTTGTTTTAAATGAATTGAACTGAGGCGGGTGAAGTGCGTTTTTTAAGGTGAAGCGAAGTAAGAAAGTATGCAACTTTTTAATTTTTAACCACACTAATCAGAGGAATTTCAACTTTTTTCCATCTTCATGAAAAGTGTGAAACCTAAATATTTTTGTCTACATTTTCGATCATATCCTCATCCGCACCCTCATCCGCATCCTCAAAAATGTCTCCATTAATATCCGCATCCGCAACCGCATCCTCACTGTTATACTATTTTGCATCCGCATCCGCATCCTCATCCGCTAAACAAGATCCGTTACATCTCTAGATCATATATTTAACTGCACTGCCGCACCTACGCATCTAACACCTATCGCACTATGGGAGAACCCCATCGAAGTTGCGATTTTCTTAGGTCTTGACCTTGAGGAGAGGATGCCTACGATTTATATGATGATACAAGTTTCCCCCCCTCTCTTGCGCCGCTACAACAACAACAACATATTCGTTCAAAAAGACATGTCTGTAACTTATCGCCGAATCACAGCAGGCGGGAAAAAATAAACGGTATTGGTAAACGTTAAAGCTAAGCCCCATTAGACCCCCCACCAATTATTACTTGCATCGGATTAAACTAAGGGTACCTCCCATAAAAAAGGGAAGCCGAAATCTTCCAAATAGCACATTTTCTTCTCCTCAGAAGCCATCTATTTATATTTATATATATTTATTTGTCCGAACGTCAATATAACAATTAATTAGCCTTCTAAATGTAAGTTAAAAAAAAAGTGTCGGAAAACCGGGTTGAAAGGTCGCTAGTACGTATTTGTCGATGATATTTGAAAATCGCTTTAAAGCTGGAACTAGTGACCTTCAAACCAGATTTTTCGAGTCTTTAAAGGTACAAATTGGTACGAACTTTTGAATACACATTCAGAAGACTATAATTAATTGTTATAGTGACGATTGAACAGATAAATATTGTTTTTCTATTTTAGATGGGTTCTAAAGAGAAGAAAATGTGCAATTTGGCAGATTTCGGGTTAAATTTGCTTGGGAGGTACCCTTTGTTTTGATCCGATCGATGTAGTTTTTGGTGAAAAGTATAAAGGGCCCTCTAGGCACTTAACCAAATTTTATTTGCCTGACGTAATTTAGAGAGAAGTTACATGAATGCCTTTTTGAGAAATGTTAGCTGGGGTATGGGAGGTGCCCTTGGCCGGAGCAAGCTCATCTTTGGTGAAGTTAAGTACATTTAATTCTTATCACTCTACCTTTCCTCTACTAAAAGTTACAGTGCGAAATGTAATTGTCAAAAAATGTAAATTCCACATAATACTTTTGGGCCTAAGGTATAATTTTCCAAGAAATGGTCTAAAGTATTTTACATATATCATTGCAAAGGAAATTAAATGTAGTTTATTTCGTCTGGCTGGTCTAGCGTTTAGTGCGCGCACCTTCGGACATGGTCATGAGTTCGAATCTCACCGTGGATCATGTTGTTTTTCGAACTCACGAGCTTGTGACGGACTATGATCTCACTCAGATGTTAAACGAGTACCCATTTATGGGGGTAAATAACACTGCTGAGCGTGATGCTGATCTCATTACTTCAACAAAAAGCAGATAAGATCTTGGAAATAGGATGTTACTAACACATCCTGCGGTCTTAAGGTCTGTGTTCGTAGAGACGACTCATGGGATGATCGCTCAGCGATCGTAGTTTAACATCCAATTCCGAGCCCTATTTACATATTTTTTTTTAATGTGGCGTCATTCCTTGTATCAACTATGGCCTAAAGGAACATATCGGTATAGAAAATATACGCATAAAATGCTAAGAACCGATAGTTTAAGTGCGATCGGTGAGCAATCATCCCATGAGTCGTCTCTACGAACACAAACCTTTAGTCCAATGCTGGATTGTCGCGCCTGTTATTTTTTTTATTTCGTCCTTACGACGATAGGACTAATTCGACGCTCAAATTAGTGTAACTTTTTAGTGCGTATAGAGGGGAGGGTGTACAACAATTTGGCATCAGAACTTTCCTCTTTTTTTTATGTTTGGGTCTAATGCTAAAATCACTGTACTATTATGCTTGAAATAATCTTTTCTTTTCACAAAGTTAATTAAATAAGCTTCAAAATAAGACACAATAGCGATATGCTAGTTTTATACATAATTTATTAAAACCTAAAAATACTTTATAATCGATTACGATTATATTGAAACTTACTTTACTAGATTAACAAAACCAACATGAATTTCAAGGAAAAAGTCTATTGACAAGTTTTTTCAACAACTCGTTACGCTCTTTAAGGTGCCGATTGGTTACGACCAGTTGTGCGTGCATTTCTTCCATTGCCTTCACCTTGCGTTCCTCCAGCATCAATTGTTTTCTACGCATACGCTGAACTAATTTTTCACTGTCCGTCGGTTTCGTTGATTTTGGCGTTGGTTTTGGCGAGTCTGGTTCACGTTCATGATCGGAATCTGCGACCGGTATTATTTCGATTTTTATTTTTTTCTCGGGCGGTTCACTTTTCTCATTATGATTTGTCGTTTTGTTGTATACTTTTTCAAATTCATCTGATAATACTCCATCAAGGATGCGGAAGTATCGCCAAGTGGCCGATGCTGGATCACCTAATAAATATATTCCAAAATATGTATATATTAAAATTGTTTGTTATATGTACATAAAATATATTTGATTTACTTACCGCCCGTCTCGCGTAGTTTTTCTTTAATAGCTTTGTACGTTTTCTTCAGATTTCGCATTTTTCTATCTGCTGCTGCTTGATTTATGTCACTGTAACCAGCCTTTTG
The DNA here is from genome assembly GCA_949715475.1 of Microchrysa polita. Taxonomy (NCBI): domain Eukaryota; kingdom Metazoa; phylum Arthropoda; class Insecta; order Diptera; family Stratiomyidae; genus Microchrysa; species Microchrysa polita. The sequence continues at coordinate 110,123,220 of OX454416.1, read as the reverse complement.
CATCACGCGAGTTATATCGGCCCAAATATGTTTTTTCTTCTCGTCCTTAGCACGAAAACGTTCGATTCTGTCTACGTAGGCTCTAATTAAGCACATGGTGGATTTGTCATCCCACTTTCCCCAGGAGACATCTACAAGTAGAAAAGAAAATATGCATATGCTGAAAATTATTATAAATTTTGCTTCTAATTTAAAAGTGATGGCAGTATGTATGTAGTACCATTTGTTGAAGTTTAATGCAATTGCTTTTGCACACTGTAGATAAAAGCCTCTGTTTATCCTCGTGGAACAGTAATACTCATATGTGCCGGCATCGAAACACATCCAGGCTAATGGATCTGCTACATTTGTGGCAAAAGGATTTACACTCAGCTCAGTCATCAGTGCAATGTACGTCCTAGAACGAATGGAACCATCTGAAAAACCAAATTCCTACGTAAATTACAATGTCCAACGCGATTGGGTTGGAAATGCAGGAGGACACGTTCCTTTCCTGATACACAATTTGGTGCCCTACAGTGCCATTAGCGTCACCCAACACCACCATCGAAATACAAGCAAATATCGCTCCTGTCAGGAAATATTAACATTTAAATTCTCAACATTTACATACTACCAATTTCAAGCTGTCCCGCTGAATTTCAAGCCCACTTTCAAACCTCAACAATGCCCCCGAAGGCAAATCAATTAGATGAATCAGACCTACTGCCAACTAAATGACCACACACAAACCCGACTAGTAGAATCATGCTCTTGCTCACCTGATTTCTAGCCAGAGTCTTGGGCTCATCTGCAGCACTATATGGGAACCTTTCCTCAGTTTCTTATCGGGCCACCTGCCCGAATTATCCTAACAGTCTCAATATTACACAAGGAAGAAAACCAACTACAGCAAAGCCGACTGGGACGGCATTAAAGCAAGAGAAGATACTTCCGTACATCTCGAAAAACAGGTCCAAAATGGTTCTTCTTCCCGCTCTGTGCATGCTAGTTGTTGTTGTAGAAGCGGCGCAACCTCGAGGAAGAAGAAATACATTTGCTTCACTATTCATAAATTGTTGGCATCCTGTCTTCCAGGTCAAGACCTAGGAAGAATGCTGCTTCGCTGAGATGTTCTCATAACGCAAGAGGTGTGAGTTGCGCTGATGAAGCAGCACAATCAAATGGTCCACGGGGCTGACTGCGCAAGCAGGGCATGTATTTGCGATGTTGTTATCTATCCGTGATAGAGTTAATCCATGTACTCCATCCGGAACGTAACTGAGCGCCAAGGTAGTTCGAGTAGCTCTTGGAAGTTGTAATTCGTCGGGAAAAATGGCGGGTGGTTCCAAGTATGCGATTTGTAGATATACTTCTGATTGATTTCCGAACTTCATTAGCGTGTATGTCAGTTAATGCCGCCTTGTAGTTTCTATTATCAAAAGGAACTAGTTTGTATCTTTGCAATGAGGGACAGCAAAAGGTCAAAGTTTTGCTGTCCCTCATTGAACGTCTAACATGACGAGATGGTGGGGTGTTGTCCATAAAATGGTTGTTCGGATGGTCGCCACGGTAGTAAACAACTAGGTAATGTTACGCTAGTAGTTCGTTGTGATTTTTCAGTCATCATGTTTGTCTCCTGATGAAGACGATCCTGAGATGTCATGAGAACGCAGCCGGTGATACTACGTAGTGCTGCATTCTGATATGTATGGATACATCTCCATTGCGTGTTACAAAGCTTGTTTGTCCAGACAGTTGCTATATAATTCACCGTTGATCGACCAATCGCTTTGTAGGTGGTAAGCAAAGTTTGTTTGCAAATTTTGTTTGTCGGTTCCCCATGTGCTGCCAGCTGGAGCCGTAAGCATTTTATTCCTGCTCTTTAACTTGTCAAATATTGGCTGCGTGGCTGTTGAAAATGCATTGGGTGAATTCAAATTGTAAGACGAAACCGTACGGGTAAACTTGCAAGACAAGATCCATCGTTCTTACAATCTGAAATGCATAATGCTTGTCTGCTGGCCACTACAAAAGCTCTCGCCGTCCGTTTGTTTGTGCTAATAGCTTGCTGATAGCTTGAAGTTCTTACTGACAAAGAATTCGTGTAGACCTTTCAGGTAACCATTGATGAGAGTGCACATAGCGGAAATATCGTTGTCATGACAGTGCAATTATCCGCGCACGAGATAGTGTCGATCCTTTCAGGTGAAGTGGGAAGCCCTGAGGTTTAACAAGAAAAGAGAAAGAACTCCTCCTTGTGGTATGCCTTTTTTGATTTTCCGTAGTTTAAATTTCCCGTCTCTAAACTGTAAAGGTAATTAGCAACCCATTTCAATATATACGACGGAATAGATGTATTGCGTAGGTCTGTCAGAAGAAGCGACTGTTTTACCGTATCAAACGCTTTTGACAGATCGCGAGCCGCTAGGATCGATTGTTTGTGTGGCTTAGGTTGATTTAGTCCGTTCAAGATATTGGAAGTGATCTGCTATGCATGGTGCTCTCGCGAGATCTATATGCGTCGTAGTATCGGTAGTATCAGCGACTCAAGTATTTCGATCACAAGAGACAAGAGCGTGATCGGACGGTATGATTCTCCAAGGTTGTGTTCTTTACTAGGTTTATCATCGCAACATCGTCGGGACCAAACGCTTTGGAGTTTTTAGGTCTCTGTATGGCACGAGTGACTTTATGGATAGTGACTTAAAGATTCTCTTCGACCGTGTTATTTCGGATAATCCTTGTGATTTTGCGCTTAAGCGGATCCTTAGGTTGGTGTTCGACGAATTGTTTTTTGAATCGGTTAGCGCATTTCCTGCCGTCGCTTAGTAGTGGTACCAAACATGATCGTGATTTTCCCTTTCATTTTCACGGGGTTGGAAAGGCTCCCAGTCTTCCAGAGCTATGCTGGAATTTATGTTTTGCAGATAAGAGTTCCATTACATTGGGGCTGCCGTAAATACGGCTGGTCCGAGAACTAAATTAGAAAATATGGATTAGTATTCAGATTTGCCGCGTACCGGATATAGCCTCGATTTTCAACCTGGTTCACCACATTGGTTGCTGTCTTCGATTGAATATTGAGCAACTTAATAATTTAGGTGGATTCGCTTGGTGTATGCAATCGGGTGATAGGCCATTAACTTGTTTAAGGATCTCTATATTGATATCAATAATGCGGGGGTTACTGGTCTTGTCTTTGCCAATTTTACCACCGATATTGGAAAATTAGATTTTAGACTAGATATGCGGCCTGCTGGATGTACTGTCCAAAGATAGTTGTATGGTGGATCGGACAATATCCAGTTTTGGTCATATCATTCTCGTCGTGCCTATACAGTAGCTTTGTTCATCCTTACTTTGATGTTGGGCTTCCATTTTAGTTTTTCGTCTAAGACCGAGAAATTTTGCCGTATCGGAAAACCCCAGTTGAATTCCTCCAAGTCTAGGCAAGTTCATAGTAGGAATCGTACGTTCTCTAGTGAATCTAGTCAGTTTTCACTGGATTAATTTCCACGCCACTAAAATTTGCCCAATCTGTTAGGATAGTCAGGGCGTTCGCCAATAACCGACTAAGAATATCAGGAAACTTACCTCTAACGGCGATGGCAAAGTAGTGACATTGCTTCCGATTCTTTCCAAATTCAAAAGCAATTGGTTGATCGCTATATTCCAAAGAGGAGACAGGATACCTCCTTGTGGAGTACCCTTACAAACATATCTACAAACAGAGGAAGTACCTAACCTACTCTGAATGCATCTAGAGGTAAGTAACATATTCACGCATATAGATGAGATATGAAGATTCCGAAGAGCATCCGTAATAACTCTGGGTTCAATATTGTTAAAAGCACCCTCAATATCCAAGAACACCACCATCGTTTCAACATAATGACCAGCGAATGTAAAGCTGTGTCAACCGACCTCCCTTTCCAATATCCATGATGCGACATGGATAATAGGTGTGATGATCGTTCGTAGATGAACATCGATTAGTCGCTCTGGCAATTTCAGCATGGTCGACGAAAGGCTAATGGGCCGAAGATCCTTTGGACTTGCATGCATGACAACTTCTATCCGTTTTGGAAATAGAGTTACTCTCACTTCTCTCCACAAGCGAGGGATGTGTACTATTGGGCCATGATATTAGTATGCGCTCTATCCAGCTCTATCCAATATGCGTTGGCTACTCTGTCGCGTCTTACGATTTTATAATTCCCGTGGGAGTTTAGCGACAAGTCGTGGCTAATTTTGGTTTCCTGTATGGCCGCAATATGGATGCGATGCCTGTCTATGAAATTGGTGAGCTCCGCAACTTTGTTTTAGAGTCCATTGCAATTCAGCTGTACGGTTTTGGTAGTACTGTAGTTGACGTTATTGGTTGGAGGCGCTTGAGTCAGATTTACTCGTGGAGGAACTGGGCGTATAGTATTAGCCGGAGTCACTACGGATCACCGTAGACTCTCTTCTGTGAAAACCGGACTTGATGGGCGTACACACAGTAGGATACGCTGATGACTTAGCAATTATGGTTAGTGGTAAATGCATGGACACTATTCAAGGTTGCATGAGGCAATCTCTCAAAGCAACTGAAGAATGGTGTAATGAACAAGGCCTAACCATTAATGCTAGCAAGCCAAGCACTATAATTTCTACTCGGAAAAGGACAGATGTAGAAATCACTCCCATGCTGCTTTTTGGTTCGGAGATAAAAAGAGTCCAAGGAGGTGAAGTATCTAGGGGTAACCTTAGATCCGAAACTTACCTGGAACTCTCATGTTGACGAAAAGACACAAAAAGCAGCAAGGATTTTACATCGGTGTAAGAGAGTGTGTGCACGTAGGTGGGGTATATCACTAAAAGCGGCACATTGGATCTATACAATGATGGTTAGGTCCATTCTATCCTAAGAGGCAGTGCAGTCTGGTGGCCCAAGTGTATCCAGAAAACTACTGGCAGTGGCTGGATGGGATTCAACGCATAGCATGTGTAAGCATAAGTGGTGCAATGCATGCAATGCACGCCAACGCATGCTATGGAGGTAATACTGGGACTACCGCCACTGCATCTTTTTATAAAGCAAAGTGCGGCGCTTACAGAAATAAGAATGGAAAGGGATGGCACATGGCATCACTTTGGTAGCAACGGAGGTCATAAGAGGATCCTGATTATTCGTAATAATGTCAGGGAGACTCATATGCCTTTCGATGGTATGAGTAGATGTAGGGTAATCGAAAGACATCACTGCACTCTCATATAGGATGGTAGGATACACGAGGAGCATCCATGTGAGATTGCTATCTTTACTGGTGGATCTCTCATGTAAGGAAGGGCAGGGCTGAAAAATACTCCGAGGAGCTAAACCCAGCATGCTCACTTCGTCTAGGAGAGGATGTATTAGTATATCAGGCGGAGATGCTTGGATTGCTGCACGCGCTAGATCATCTCCTAGAAGGCCGGGTACTAGGGAAGAAAATTCTGGTAGCACTCGACAACCAATCGGTGATCAAGCGCATGCAGCAATCTAACATTAATTTAAAATTTGCTCTTCAGTGTGTTTAGAAGTTCAATGAGTGTGCTTCAATCAACGAAGTTACGCTAATTGTGGGTTAAAGGACACGTAGGTACATTGGGGAACGAAATGGCAAAAAAAGGATCAGCAGAAAAGTTTCAAGGACCGGAACCCAAAATTGCTTTGGGAAACGGCATGATTGAAGTTAGGATACATGGCTGGATTGATTCCAGTCATCGGCAACAATGGCGAAGGTTATCCACTTGTGTGTTTCCTGTATGTGTCGAGGGGGGTGTGCGGCTCTTGGCCATGCATAAATGCAAGGGTGGTTCCAGGGCAAAGACCCGACCGCAATAGGAACCCGTAAAAGCTTGCAATAAAAAAATGCAAAAAAATCCAAAGCGTACGGACCGGACGGTATTGGTTATGCTCAAACACGTTGACTTTCCGAACATTGAGTATATCACTGCTACGATGAACTTATCGCCGAAATCCTTCATCATACCTGAGCTATAAAAAAAAGACCGTATCTCCCCCATACCGATAAAGATCATACACTAGCAGAATCATACCGTCCAATAACGCTACTGTCCCCCGTGGCCAAAATAATCGAGGCACTAGTGTTGCCAAATCTCCTAGAGCACGTTCAGCTTGCCAATCATCAACACGGTTTCCGGTAATTGCATAGCACCACTCTGAGGAGGCTGAGGATCCCAGATAAATCCACAATAAGTGTGGAATCCATGAGTGAACTTAGCTTCAAAGACATGCTACAAATCACACGGGACTCATTGATGAAGGAAGAAGTCGATAATTATCAGTCCACTTCTGTAAATCACCGAGGACTGTCAGTGGCGTGCACTCCATAGAGGCATCAAAGCACTGCCTACCCTGGGAGAAATTGAAAATGTGAAAATATAAATTAACTATTTCAATTTTACTTCAAGCGCTAAATTAATTTTACGTGCACCATAAAGTTAAATCATTTACTTTTGCACATTAAATGAAATTTAGTTTCTCCACCAAGTCATCGTCTCACATAATCGCCGGAATAGGCACAACGACTTTGTGCCTTCAAAACCTTCACACAATCAAAGCAAATGGTACGAACCTTTTCGATGTAGAGAGCAATCGACTGTAGCCTACACTATGGGAAAAGAAGGCATGCTTTTCGCTCGGGTCGCTCGCTCACAGTAATCAACGACACACGGCGAAATTCTTCTCATTCTGCTATGCCTTGATTTTCGTAGAGAGGAAACCTGTTCTAGCAAAAAAGATTCTAAGGCGAAAGATGCGCCAATGAGAGGAGAGTGTACTTTCTGACAACACACAATCACCCCAGTCGTGACGGCTCAATAGGATGAGGGAATGCGTAATGGCTGAAAGAGTGAAGCAGCCTGTGCAGGCGCATATGAATGATAAATGATAAAGAATAAGTAGTATGCAAGTATACAGTAGATGACATAATTATCTACACACATTTTAAAATGTTTTCTGTCGTGTCTTTTGAATTTACTTCAACGATTTTTTTTTGTGTAACTGAGCGTTTTACTAACAAGTCGATTTTGTATTATATTGATAGGTATAAAGCAAATATCGTTTGACAAAGATAAATTTATTCAATATCGATGATTCATTAATTAACCTAAATTTATGCCTTCATTTGAGCATGTGATAATTACTTGTCTTTGTAAGAAAATTCAAGGATTGGGATTTTAAAACTGGCAAACACTTCAAATTTTAGACTTAGTAAAGAAGAAAATTAGCTGTTCATGTTATTGAATAGGTATTTTAAGTTATGTAGGAAAAGGAATGTTGTTGTTACATAGGAAGTAGATGCAATGTTAGTCTTACGTTACTCCGGATTTTCGAGATAGTTCTACTGCCTACCCTATATGAAAAGGCTGTGCACGCCACTGAGGACTGTAAGCGTAAGGGGACGAAGAAAATGGACCCAAAAAAGTAGATTTCTGCTTCGAGAAATCCCCAAATCATATATATACAAGTTAGCCGAAGTGAATGATGATTGTTGTTGGGAACTGCATTTCGATGAGAATGGTTTAGGGCATGCGCTTAGTGGTCTGCGGCTAGCAGTTTATGAGTCGTTCCAATCATCTGTGCTGTTTAGTGCAGATCAGTTCTTAAAATGTACCCAGCATCCACGACACTTGCGCGTTGCTTTAAATAATTTTGCCGCATTCACAGCAAATCCATGGGCCTAGATTGGGTTCAAGTTCAATGCCGCCGCTTAAAAGTAGATTTCGGAGTAGTTGCCGGCCGGCCAGTACTGCTCGTTATATGTATGCTTACAGGGTGTCCGGAAACTGCCGCATAAACGCACCGGATTGTGATTCCTCATGTGATTTCCAGCAAGAAAGTTGTACAGAACATGCTCGATTTTGACATCATTTAAATAAATGATACCAAATTGCAGAACTTTAGGGGCAATTTGAATTGAATTGAATGGAAATCGAGCTAAAATTAACCCTAGTTTTCTACACTTAACGTATCAAAACTGTTAGAAATAATGGAGTTAGAATGAAATGATGTAAGAAAGATATGATCGTAAGACTATGCGCCAATTTTTAAAAGAACCGTACAAGCACCTCGCCTTGGCAGAAGTTGGAGAAAATTGAGATGGGAAAAAATGTTTCTGGGTCAAATCTTGAAAATTGGACTTTGAAGCTCTGTAAAAACCAAACCTCTTACCCGATTTTAGTGTTTTCAGTTTTATTTTTAGGTAAATTTGTTGGCTGTAATAATCAAGTTCTTTCGCTATTTTAGTCTAGCTTTGGAGATATTGAGGTCTAAAGGTCTGGATAGACCACGGGCGGAATGAAAAGGAAATTTTTGTCCGCTGCGATTTTCTCAATGAAAATGCATGCTTACTGTCGTGGAACATGTCGGAAATGATGGGGAGTTCCATAAGCTACAATCCGAATGTGGTTCCAAAATTTTTCTCGGCAATTTTATGTATTATTTTTCGGTTCCCCGGTCATTTCACCGTGGAAAATATCTAATGACCGGGGAATCAAAAAATAATACATAAAATGGCCGAGAAAATTTTTGGAACCTTATTCGGATTGTAGCTTATGGAATTCTACATCATTTCCGACATGTTCCATGACAGTAAGCATGCATTTTCATTGAGAAAATCGCAGCGGACAAAAATTTTATTTTCATTCCGCCCGAGGTCACATGAAGAATCACAATCTGATGCGTTTATGCGGCAGTTTCCGGACACCCTGTATAAAAACAAGGCAAAAAATACTGATTGACAAATGGTGTATTTTGTTGTAATAACCCTTGGCCATGGAGTGATGCATGGTTCGTTCCGATACGTAGACCTGGTTGCTGTAGGAACGTTCCTTTTGCTCGCCTTCTTTGACCTTTGAGGAAAGCAGTATCACTATTCTATCACTGAACATTTCACTCTCAAGTGCATCATGCATCAACATATACATACCAAGTACGTTTGGCTGATTTCATACTTACCACTTTTTCGACTACTGTCCTCAATTCCAACAAATTCTGGTTTCGAGACTTCGAAGTCCGGGTCTGGAAAGGAATTGGTAATGCTCTGATTCAACCGATAACACATTTGCCAATGATCGAACTTACCATCCTGAGGAAGTGGATTATAATCAGAATCTGAATCTTCGCTCTTCCAATTATCTTTCGCAGACATTATATTGCGGGTTGATGTGATCTTAAGTATAAAATTGGTTTCGGGATATACTTGTTTGTAAAAATTTTAAAAACACCCCAAAAAATCGTCAATGGCTTGCTGTCAATTTTGTTTATTATTAAGTCAATGGGTGAGGTTATAAAACACAACGTTCGCGCAACGTTCGCGCAACGTTACCTTTAATTTCAAATCAACCGGCCGTTACGAATCAGAAACTTCTCCCTACAAACAGATCCCCTAAGTGCTTAGGGGATCTGTTTGTAGGGAGAAGTTTCTGATTTGTAACGGCCGGTTGATTTGAAATTAAAGGTAACGTTGCGCGAACGTTGTGTATTATAACCTCACCCTATGTCATGTCAATTTCAACAGATTATTGAACGCACTCATCCTTTTCCAAACCAAAAACTAATATGGCAATGCCGCCTCTTTCAATGCAAACGTCAAAATTAATTTCAAACATTATCCGTTTTGTTTACGTTTTGCCGCGATAAATATTCCTTTATAAAAATATGAGCCAAAATGGATTTTTTACCTCTTCTATTGACTTCGAGAGCAGCGTATTGGCTCAAATTGAACATGCCAATGAAAAGCCAAGTAATTCCAACCATAGAACTCATTCAAATCATAGGAAGAAGGAAGCTGGCACTGAGGTAATCGAAGAATCGCCAACAAACGGCAAATCAATCTCGAAACACAAAGATCACTCGAAGGACCCGCTGACACAATCGCGATTGAGACGTCGTGCTTTTCGAAAAAATAAATCCGATTCTGTGCTTCAGAGCAGAGTGGAGCCAAACTTACCGCAGACTTCTGCAACGAAGGACAAGGAAAATTTTTCCGATTATTTCAACACTCCCATGGAGGTTGATATTGTCACTGGTCTTAAGCATGAAGAGAAACCTGCAAACGGTTTGAAATCGCCAACAAATGTTTTCCCGAAACGTTCACGTTCGTCATTGGAAAAGGCAACCGTTGCCAATGGTTTGGATGATATGTTTGTTGATAGCATCGATTTCAGCGATCAAATACGGTTTTCGCTTAAAAATGATCAACAGGAGAATAGTATTATTCAAATTGATGATTCTTCATTCAAATCACATGGTAGCGACGATGCTGAAAAGGCCATCCTCGAACAAGCTATGTGCAGCAAAGAGCTGGACGAATTGGGCATTAACTTCTGCTCTGAGTCAATATTCGGCGATGAAAATGAGGGAAATCATCAAGCCAAGGATACGGATGATCCTCATAAGAAAGAACAATCGTTTGCCTTGGCCAATGAGAGTATTGAAAATTTGATACTTGACATGTCCACTGAAATGAATATTCAGACCACGGCGAGCGAAGTAATACAAACTTCGTTGAATCTGCCACAAATTGCAACTGATGAAATCATCAACATTGAAGAGACTAGTTTTCTTGTATCAAGAAATTCTAATGATAGTTCTGCCATTTCGGATGCTGCTGCGTTGCTGCCGTCCAAAAAGGAGGTCCTTTCCCATATCAAAGCTGAGGAGAGGAGCTTAATTACGGTTCCTATATCTTCACAGAGCAGCAGTCTACTGCATGGCAAAACTAGCCAAAATGTGATAAATATGAGTCAATGTGCCGATCGTGTGCTGAATTGGTCAATGTCAAGCGACGAAGAGCCCAGTCCTCCCAAAAACATCCAAAACGTAGCCTCTCGCGAGCCTATAGCTAAGGAATTATCCAAATCTTCTCAAGTAGCAATTCCACGATCTACACTTAAAAAGATCACAGACTGGAATCTGCCGGAGTCGATTGTTAAAGAATATCATGCTAAAGGCATTCGAGAAATGTTTGATTGGCAAGCAGAATGCTTAAGTAACACAAGGGTAAACATCTTTCAAACATGAAGCAATGAATTCTTTCATATTCTGCTTTCATTTTAGATTCTGTTTGATCACGCCAATTTAGTGTACAGTGCACCAACATCGGCCGGAAAGACCCTGGTGAGCGAATTGTTGACAATAAAAACAGTAATCGAAAGAAAGAAGAAGGCTTTAGTGATTTTGCCTTTTATCTCTGTTGTAAGAGAGAAAATGTCTTATCTTCAGGTGAGTTTTAAAATCAACAAAATAATCCAATAGCAAACAGTCTTTTTCATCTCTTCTTAACAGGACTTACTAACCTCATCCGGCTATCGCGTCGACGGCTTTTGTGGCGGCTATACCCCAGCCGGAGGTTTCGATAGCATAAATGTAGCAATATGCACCATCGAAAAAGCTAATTCAATTGTCAACAAACTATTAGAAAAAAACAAATTGGAAGATATCGGCATAATAGTCGTCGATGAAATCCATTTAGTTTCCGATCCCGGTCGAGGATACATACTGGAACTATTGCTCGCCAAAGTGATCTATATTTGTCGAAAGCATTCGTTAAACATTCAAATTGTCGGAATGTCAGCGACTCTTTCGAATATAATTTTATTACAAAAGTGGCTGCAGGCGGAATTCTTTGTTACCCAATACCGACCCGTGGAACTACACGAAATGATTAAAGTGGGAACGAAAATTTACAATAATCAAATGGAACTGATTCGTGAATTGGAATGCGAACAGTTTTCGGAAATCGGGAAAGATCAAGATCATATTGCTCACTTGTGCATTGAAACGATTGTAATTGATTGTTCGGTTATTGTGTTTTGTCCGTCGAAAGATTGGTGTGAAACGTTGTGCGTGCATTTGGCCAAATCACTATGGAGCGTTGCTAACAGTGAGAATCCGTTTAGTGAGAAAATACGATCGCGAATTAGTAAAGCGGATTTGGAAGATGTTAAGATGCAGTTGAAGAGTAGTCCAGCAGGTGAGTCATATTGAGAAAATTAAAGGATATGTTTTAATTATTATTCAAAAGAATTAAAAGGCAATGACATACATATCTAAAAAAGCAAGTCATTGTTATTACAGCCTGGAATATGGACTGTGATAACTTCTTTTCATTCAATTCAGGGGATTTGTTTTTTAAATAAATAAATAACAGGTGCGGCGGTCCAACATTAGACTAAGGCCGCAGATGTGTTAGTGGCATCCAAATTCCAAGAACCCAACTGCTTTTTTGTTTAGGTGCTGAGATCAACAACACGCTCAGCAGTATTATCCATAAATGGGTACTCGTTTAACATCTGAGTGAGATGATAGTCCGTCACATGGAATCGTGAATTCGAAAAACACCATAAACTGAATTGGTTCACGGTGAGATTCGAAGCCACGGCCCTATACACCGAAGGTGTGCGCACTAACCACTACACCAACCAGACTACTTTAGTATGTATGATGACTAAAATCTTCGCCGCGCTACCTACTCCAACAAGCGCTAGGGAAGCCGAAAAGAATATAAGGAACGTCATTGTCAAAGCGGCAGCTTGCTACATTCCGGCAGGGCGTATTCCCAAAGTTCGACCATATTTCCCAACTGCTCCCGCAAGGTTAGCCGACGAACGGAACGATTTAAGATGCGCAAATCTTAAATCTGCGCATCTTTTAATCACCCATCACGATTTAAGATGCGCAGTGGTCCTACGGAAACTGCCTCTACGGGGCGGACTACACCCGTTTTCTACATGGAAACGGCCAAAAGTTTCCAATATACCTCCCTGGCAAGAGCCCTGAAGGTTCGATGCAGGAAGGTTGTGTTTGTCTGTGTATATGTGTGGATTCGAGTTATGTGTTTTTTCGTCATATTGGGAGCATTACATCTCGGCGCGGCTGCTCTCAATTTTATTAATTCGCGCCGGCATTGAAACAAATCCAGGCCCAGAGGTATGGTTTTGTAGTGTTTGCGGCCAACGAATTGGTACGAATGCCAGGTCAGTGCAGTGTAATTGTTGCTTGGAATGGGTACATCTCAGGTGTTCTGGCCTGAGAAGGGTTGGTCAGCACTCCACAGCATATGTTGCACCGGGATGCATAAATACAGGGCGACCAAGGGCTGCTCCTAGCCCTCCACCTCCTCCTCAGCCCCCAGCACCCCCAAACAATATGATCAGGAATGCTAGGCCTAGTTTAACCCCTGCTCCTCCTCCAGCGGTTTTCACTCCACTGTCCTTATTGCAGTTTAACTGCAACGGCATTCACCAAAAAATCACCGAGATCACTCACTTCATGAGTGTAAACAGAATTCTGATTTCTGCTATCCAGGAGACTTTGCTCCATTCGAACTCGTCTCTTAGCGTCCATGGCAATTACGTTATACTGCGCAAAGATAGACCAGCCGCCAGGAATGATTCTCACCCTGGAGGTGGACTTGCCTTCCTAATACACAAGTCCGTACATTACTGTGTATTAGATGTAGATGTCGACGGTACGGCGGAAATGGCCATCTCAGTTTCATCAGGGAGTACTAATATCGAAATTTTTAATGTATATGTTCCACCACACTCTAGTTGCCCTTCTGGCTATCGTTTCGATATTGGTCCTCTCCTATCTGGAGAGCACAGGATCATTCTTGGTGACTTTAACGCGCACCATGAGCTCTGGCATTCTGACCTCAACAAAGATGCCAGGGGTATAGCTATTGCCGAATCTCTAGACGCCTCAGATTTCTGTCCACTCAATGAAGACTCGCCGACTCGAGTCACAGGCACTTGCAGTAGCTCTCCTGACTTAACTATTGTAAGTGCCAGCCTAATCAGTGCTACTCGATGGGAGACGCACACTGCTCTCTCGTCCGATCACCTCCCAATCACAATAAGAGTTGACAAACCAGCAAACCTGACTAAGTCTGAGAAGCGAACCTTTGTCAATCACAAGAAAGCCGATTGGGAGGGTTTCAAAGCATACTCGTCGGCGAAGTTCATCGAGCTACCCACACCAACTAACGTTCATAAGGCCGAAAGAAATATTAAGAACGTCATTGCCAAAGCAGCGGCACGTTTTATTCCTGCTTGACGTATCCCGAAAGTTCGACCTAATTTCCCTACCAGTGCCGCCAGATTAGCCGATGAACGAGATAACATCAGACGCGCTCACCCAGGTGATCCCAGAATTCAGGAGCTTAACTCCGAAATGAACCGACAAGTAAAAGACTATCGGAAGGCGAAATGGAACGAGCACCTAAATGACTGCAACCTCAATGAAGGTGTCAGTAAACTATGGTCTACTGTCCGCGCCCTATCCAATCCTAGGAAAGGAAAGGGCAATAATGCCATCAAATTTGGCCATAAGAGCACCAGCGAACCCCTTCAATGCGCAAGCCTGTTCAATAAGCAATTTATTGAACATCCCAAGTCCGATGGCTTAAAGCGTAAAATTAGAAGACGTATTCGCAGTAGAAATGTTGACACTATACCATCGTATACTGCGGACCAGGTTAAAAAAGTCATTGAGAATGCTAAAAATTCAAAGGCCCTCGGACCCGATGGCATTTCGATGGCCATGTTGAAACATCTCGACCTTCCAGCCATTGAGTATCTCACGGCAGCCTTTAACTTGTCGATGTCCACGCTTGCCATCCCTGAAATCTGGAAAACCGGACGGATTGTCCCCTGTCTCAAACCGGGTAAAAGCGCTGGTCTCGGTGAATCCTACCGACCCATAACAATACTTTCACCTGTCGCAAAGACGCTAGAGGCCCTTATTCACCCCACTCTTGTTAAGCATGCTAAGCTAGAACCTCACCAGCACGGCTTCAGGAAAATGCATAGTACCACCACAGCCCTCGATGCGATCACTACACGCATCCGTAATGGGCTAAACCACAGACGTCCTTGCCACAGAACGATTCATGTGGCAATTGACCTAACGAGTGCTTTTGACAATGTCAATCACTCGATGCTTCTCGCTAACTTACTGAATATGCATATCCCTGCTCAAGAGATCCGTTGGATTGCAAACTATCTAGCTGGTCGGCATTCCTTCACTGAGTTTCGTGGCAAACGTTCTAAGCTTAGGAAAATCAAATTAGGAGTTCCACAGGGTGGGGTACTCTCCCCCACTCTGTTCAACATCTACATGTCCGGCCTTCCTACACCACCGGAAGGAATCGAGGTGATTTCCTACGCAGACGATTGCACCGTACTCGCCACCGGGGAGGATAAGGATGAAATGCGCCTCCAAATTAATCGCTATCTCGGACGATTACAGGCTTTCTTCCAAAGCCGAAACCTCACCATCTCCGCGTCTAAATCTTCTGCGACATTTCTTACCACCTGGTCGGTGGATTGTCGGTGGGAGGTTGATGTACGTATTGGCAACAATCCAATTCCTACTGTTGCAAATCCTAAAATTCTCGGGCTCCATTTAGAGAACATGATGACGTCAGCTCATCACGCAGCATCCGTTTGTGAAAAGATGCGCAGTAGGAATAAAATCCTAAAAGCACTAGCTGGTAGCACCTGGGGCAAGGATAAAGAAACCATGCTAGTCACATACAAAGCGGTGGGTCGAGCAGACGCTCGAAGCACTTATCCACCCCACCCTTGTATCGCATGCTGAGCTAGCTTCTCACCAACATGGCTTCAGGAAGATGCATAGCACCACAACACCTCTGGATATGATCACCCATCACATTCAAAATGGCCTCAACCAGAAACAGCCCTGTGACAAAACCGTCCTAGTGGCCCTTGACCTGTCGAAAGCCTTCGACACGGTTATTCACTCTGCGTTGTTGGCCGATCTCCTAAATATGCATACTCCTGCACAACAGGTTAGGTGGGTTTCCAACTATCTAACTGGGAGGCAATCCTTCACAGAGTTTCAGGGCAGTTGTTCAAAGCATAACAAAACTAAGCAGGGAGTTCCATAGGGTGGCGTACTCTCCCCTATATTGTTTAACATCTACCCGCCGAGCCTTCCAACACCACCGGAAGGTATCGAACTAATTTCCTATGCAGACGATTGCACCGTACTCACCTCGGGGAATGATTTAAATGGCATGTGTGCTCGACTGAATGACTATATTGAGAAACTGGTGGAGTTCTTCAATATCCGCAACCTAGTCATTTCGCCGTCTAAATGTACTGCAACTATTCTCACCACCTGGACGCAGGAATCTTCGGAGGTGCTTGGGATCCGTACTGGTAAGCATGCTGAAGACGTTGTTCCTACTGTTACCAACCCCAAGATCCATGGTCTATCTGGATACCATGATAAAGTCGAAAGATCACGTCGAAAACGTAGTCGACAGAATGCACAGTAGAAACAACGTCCTAAAGGCACTAGCCGGGAGTTCCTGGGGCAAGGACAAAGGAACTATGTTGTTCACCTACAAAGCGATAGGTAGGGCAATCCCTAGCTATGCAGCACAAACTGGAATAAGATCCAGGCATGCCAGAACGCTGCTCTACGTATCGCTACAGGTTGCCATCTCATGTCGTCTCAGGATCATCTTCATCAAGAAACCAGCATGTTATCAGTGCGTGATCACAATCTCCTCCTGTCTTTACAATATCTGGTCGGTTGCTATCGAGAGAATCACCCAAACCATCATCTCATGGACAATACTCCCCCTCCACGACATGTATGATATACAAACGGGTACCTCCCGATATATTCGATAACACAGCATACCATGCGGCCATCGCAGATATTAACACAACAGATATTAACACAACCGTTGTGAATCGGTCAATAGGGAGATTAGGTCCGAATAGAGTCCTCTCAGTGCCCCACCACCCATATCACCTGAGGAGACTAGGTTCCCGAGAGCCACAAGAGTGACACTAGCCCAGCTTAGGTCGGGTTTTTGTTCACGCCTCAATTCGTACATATCTCGAATACTCGAATCTCCAGAACATTTGTCCGAGCTGCGGTGGTGCGCCACACGATGTGGACCACCTGTTTCGATGCAACGCTGCACGGCTGCACCCACTAACCTCACTCCGAGGGCATTATGGGACAACACTATTGCAGCTGCTACGTTCTTGTCGCTTGAGACAATAGGCGAGAACGACGACGAAACTTAGAGCACAGACATGCACAGCGACTCACACCCTTCTGCACCGCTACAAAAACCGTCAAGCACAAGTCTCTACTGAAGTTCAAGGTGCTTTTCAGAGATCTTGGAATATCTGGAAACCGATCCGTTGCACAGGCTTCACTCAGCTAATGCTACTCCTGACATTTTTCTCAAATCGATGGCGAAAACGCGGCCAGACTAAACCCTGAGATGTCGCTGTTAGAACTGTACAATTTGTGAGCGCATTTGTCGTCTTTGGGGGGGGGGGGGAGGGGGTGGATAATGCACGTACTTTTTTCCAAAGGTTGCTCACACCGGATTTTATGTGGCAGGGTTTTAAATGCTTGTTCCATAGTTGTCTTCTGTGGTCATTTACTTGCTGGGTTATCACATTATTTAGGTCGCTGATACGAGGATCACTGGGGTATATAGCTCTGAATTCATCCATCATTTTTGCCAATTCTACGGCACTGAATGGAAAGTGAGGTCGCAGGATTGGTATGCGGCCGGAAGGGATGTATCTACTAGCAGCATCTTCGAAAATCCGTCTCAGATTTTTTTTTCAGCAATACGTACGTGTCGGTGGGAATTTGTAGGGCAGAAAACCTTTCACTGGTATATGCTTGAAAGCCGATCCAGTCTGCTTTGCTGAAATTTGTGTACGTTTTCTTCTCGGTGTACGCGAATTGGGACGGTTTGTCAATCTTGAGCACTTTTGGCAGATGGTCTGACGAGAAGGTAATATATGGCTCCCATGTGGTGTTGTTGATGAGCGCGAGGATGACTGGCAATAGATATATCAGGTGAGCTCCTGCATGATCCTGTAACGCGTGTTGGTGAATCATCGTTCACGGGACAGAAATCTGAGTTATCTATTTGGCTAGCGATGAGGTTGCCTCTAGTGTCGTTGTCGAAATTCGAGTGCCATAGATCGTGATGTGCATTGAAATAACCAAGTATTAAGCGGTATTGTCCAGTGAGTAGTGGAGAAATGATGGTCTGAAAACCAGTGGGACAACTTGAGGCTGGTGGTATATCCTCTCTCTCTGGTTCCTTTTAACCCCTAGTGGGGCATAGGGCATTGACTACGCCTCTTTTCCACCTCTGCCTATTAGCAGCCATCGCCTTTAGCTGGTCCCACGATTTGCCTATAGATTTTCCCTCTGCCTCAACAGATCTTCTCCATGTATTTTTGGGTCGTACCACACGACGGCTAGCATTAGTTCCCTGAACATTCCAATCTAGAGCCTGTTTTGCAATGTTTTTTGGCTCTTTTCGAAGTGTGTGACCTATCCACTGCCGCTTTCGCCGTTTGATGTCGATGCCTATCCTATTTTGGCAAGTAATTTTGAGGAGGTCGTCGTTAGGTATTACCTCAGGCCAGCGAATTCGTAGGATGCGTCGTAGGCACTCATTCACGAAAGTTTGCAGTTTGGTGATAATGTTACTGGTCACCTTCCACGTGGAACACCCATATAAAAGCACAGATTTTACATTGCTTTCGAAGATCCAGAGTTTGGTATTTCTGGAGATGTTGTGGTTTTGCCAGTATATATGGTATATAGATATTTAGAATATCTATATCAACATTTCCCGACCTGATGGAAATCGCTTGGAGTTCGGTGGTGTTATCGGCGGCGGCGATGTCAATTTCTGAGTATGGCAACGAATTATGGATCAGGAAAGCTAAGCCTCCACCTGCGCCGGTGGGTCGATCTTTTCTGATGATATTGAAGCCTCCGTATGAGTTAAGCGGTGAGTCAGCTTTTAGCTTAGTTTCCTGAACCGCAGCGACTTTGATGGCATGTCTGTCCATGAAGTCGGTGAGCTCGATGATTTTGTGTTGAAGACCATTGCAGTTAATCTGGACAATCTTAGTGGTAGAGTAGTTCACAACTGGCTGTGGGGGTGCTGGTGTTAGGGTATGTCGTGGTGCAGTGTATTGGGCGGAAACGGTGGGGGTGGCAGGTGATGGTTGTTGGCCCTGATATTGTGATGTTGGGAAGTCGATGATGACTGCTGTCCACAGATCCTGCAGTTTGGTGCTAGAAAGGTGTTAATTGTAGTTGTTCATTGTAGGTCTGAATTGTTTAGCCCAGAACAATTCTTAAAGTGGCACCATTCTCTGCAGCACAAGCAACGCACTGAGGTTTGAACGTTGGAGTAGATCCTCTTACCACAGACGCAGCATATCCAAGGACCAGGATTACTTTCGATGCCGGCACGTAAAAGTAGGATTTGGAGCAACTGGGCCGGCTCGGGTTGCTCCAGTGGTATAAAAACGGTGGTTGTGAATGTGCAACTTTTTTCGTGTTTCCTCGATTGTGTCGCGGGGGGTTTGCGGCTCTTGGCCATGCATGATACACATACACATACACTTTTTCGCAGTGTTGAAATATAAACATTCAGACGATCGTCGGTCGGATTGAATTTATTCAAATGATTTTTTCAGGGCTGTAATTGCGTTGTCAATGGGTACGCTTGGAAACAAAGCTGCCACATAAAAAAAAACATTTTTTCACCGGGCTCGAATTTAAGGTGTTGGATTTTGTTTACGAAGTCGAAGGAGCTTTTAACTAGAAGCTCTCGAAATCTCCAAATTTATTAATTTCATCTACCAACCAGTTGGCAACTTTGAAATAAAACTTAATAGCACCGTATCCAATCTTCAAACCAAACTTCTAATTTTTAATTTCTTGTTTATGTTTAGATTTACTTTAAAATAAGAAACTCAAAAATCAATAAGAATACTTTTTGTCCATCAATTCTTGCTAAACATTGTTTGTTGGGGCAAAGAGTTAAAAATTGTCAAAATACTTATGCAGCAACAAAATTACGCCTCCATATCTTCTCTTTTCTCTATGGCATAAGAGTCCGAATGAAGAAAGAAAAAAATATTAGGAATATTTACTGCTACTTGTGTGTACTTTAATTTCATTATATCAAATTTACCGCGTTATTCGCTCTAGTTAAACAAAACCAATGTTGGGACTCGAGTGTCTTGTAAATGTGTGTTGGACTGTGTTCGGTGCAGTTGTTGTTATTTTCAAACTACTTCGACATTTTCTCAATGAATTGAGCTATGTACTCGTAACTTATCAGCTCCGAAAATCAAATTTAATATCAAATTTTGCTTTGCTTTGAATGAAACTTTTTATACATATAATAGTCGTGAGACCGCAACCTGTCCTTGTTTTTTCGTTTTAATTTGAATATGAAAACCGTAAAAAAACATTTCTATTGCTTAAAACAGGTCTGGACCCCATACTAGCGAAAACCATTTCGTATGGATGTGCCTTTCATCATGCTGGCTTAACATCAGAGGAACGTGATATCATTGAGACCAATTTCAAATCGGGCGTTCTAAAAGTTCTAGTAGCTACAAGTACGCTGAGTTCCGGCGTTAATTTACCCGCACGAAGGGTTATTATTCGATCACCGCTATTCGCTGGAAAGAAAATGAACCCTTTGACCTACAAGCAAATGATTGGTCGAGCCGGACGTACTGGAAAGGTGCACATTATAAACATTACCAACGTAAATAGTTAATTATTGTGTCTTTTACTTTCCAAGGACTCTTTGGGAGAATCTATACTTATCTGTACCGAAACAAATTTTAAGACAGGAAAGGATCTTGTCTGTTCCGAACTGTTACCAATACAATCATGTTTGAGCTTAGAAAGCAGTGTAAGTGCCTAGAGTGAGTACATAGTAATGAAGATTATAAACAATTTCAACATGTTTGCAATCTTATTCCTTTCGTACAGATGCCACTGAAAAGAGCTTTACTCGAAATAATCTCGTCCGGGGTTGCAACCACCAAGGAGGATGTTGACAGTTTTCTCGAGTGTACACTTTTACATACTCAAAAGTTGCACACGGAACAAGGAAACGCGGTAGAAGGTGTAACTGATCCAGCAAATAAATCGAAGGATGAAAATGACGAAGATAAAACAGATCCGCTGAATGAGTCTCTCAAATTTTTAGTAGAGTACGAGTTCATTCGATTACAAATGAATGAGGATACAAACACTATGACGTATGTGCCTACACGGTTGGGAATGGCTTGTCTGAGTATGTTTTCACTTGCCTCTTATTTCTTTGCATTTCGGTTTATGTATTTATTTATTTTAGGCTCTTCACTGCCGCCGAACGATGGCTTGTTATTATTCTCCGAACTTCAGAAATCTCGTCGCTGTTTCGTGCTAGAATCCGAATTACATGCTGTTTACTTGGTTACACCATATTCCGTGTGCTATCAACTGCAGGACATTGATTGGCTTTTGTATTTGGATTTACACGAAAAAATGTCGTCGTCCATGAAACGAGTGGCAGAATTAGTCGGCGTGAAAGAGTCATTTCTAGTGAAAGCTATGCGCGGCCATGCAAAGCTGGATTATAAATTGTTGCAGATACATAAAAGGTACAAGACGAAAAAATTGTTCCGTTAAAGCACAAATAAACATTTCCTGTTGCTCTCATAGGTTCTATACGGCTCTGGCCTTGCAGGAGCTCGTTAATGAAGTTCCTTTGAATGTAGTCGCCGAAAAATACAAATGCTCTCGCGGTTTACTTCAGAGTTTACAACAAATGTCTTCAACATTTGCGGGAATTGTAACTTCATTTTGTACGGCTCTGAATTGGACACTACTGGCTTTGATAGTTGGCGAATTCAAGGAGCGTCTATTCTTTGGCGTACATCGAGATTTGATCGATCTTATGCGTATACCTGACTTGAATGGTCAAAAGGCAAGAGCGCTTTACAATGCGGGTGTAACGACTCTGGTGGAGTTGGCAAACGCTGAATATTTAAGTGTGGAAAAGATATTGTTCGATAGCATAAGTTTTGATTCCGAGAAGCGGCATGAAAATGAAGACGAATTCGAGGCGAATAAACGAAATCTAATGAGATGTATTTATATTACAGGCAAAGTTGGTAAGTTATTCAAAGAATTTGCTTGAAATTAATTATTATTGAAATCAATTTCCAGGATTAACAATCAGAGATATTGCAAAACTTTTGATTTCAAGCGCCCGACAATATTTGCAGCTTGAGATTGGAGTCGAAGGCGTCAAATGGAATAACACAATTACAGATGAAAGAAGAAGTGAAATTAATATGGATTCAAAAAATCTGGCTGAAAAAGAGGACGGAAGTGAGCAAAACAGATCAAATAATAAAATGTCGTCTGATGAACTTTATTCTGCCTCAAAAGAGCTTCAACCAAATACAGGGCGAAGTCAACCCGGAAAGGGACTTCAAACGCAGATAAAACCGAATGATGAGTGTCTTCCACCGCAACCACGAAAGGAGACCCCAAAGGGTATTGAACCGCAAAAAAAAACTAGTGAATCCTCAAAATGCCTTGCAATGCAGATAGTGCGGAATGATATTTCAAAACGCCTTCCACCGCAATTAGACAATGGGGATACCCTTAAAAGTCTTCGTCCTCATATGAGTCGCATTGAGACTCCGAACACGTTTCAACGACAGATAAGACGCACTGAAACTCGAAAAGTGCTTGATCCGAAGATGGAATCGAATGAAACCCGTAAAAGTCCTCCACCGCAGACACGAAAACGAAAATCAAGCGAAGAAATCAAACCGCCTATACCGAAAACTAAAATGAAAGAACAAAAAGATAGAGCTGAAAAAACAAGACCAAGCACTATTATCAGATCCACTTCACGATTACCAGAGACGACAGAATCCACAGCGTCCAAAAGTACAAAGAACGAAGTTATCTCAAAGATTATTAAACCGAAACCCACCGTTACGGAAATATCAAAAACTACACCGAGAAGAAGTCCACGCAATCACAGGCCAAGAAATTCGAATATCAATTCGCCCAACAGTCCTCAAGTCGCAGTTCTAAGACAGGCGACGGTACCACCATTCAATGTAGAAAAAACAAAACAGGAAAATGTTGCGAAAATCAATGATCTTTTTGACGATTCCCTAATCGATATAAATACTCAAATTGTAAAGGCGCTTGACACAAAACACTCCAAGCCACCGGTTGAAGATAAAAAATCGAAAAATGCTCAAATTAAAATCGAACCAAACGCAAACAGTCCCGTCAACGCCAATAAAAGTATTGAAGAAATAACAAACTCACAGCCCTCAAAAGCCACCCCGAATTCAACTCGTATGCTTCGTTCACGATTCACACAAAGAAGCCGTAAAAATTCCGAAACAAAATCTGCCCCACCAACCAAGTCAAAAAAGGATTCTTGCGACTCTATTGAAATATCCGATTGTGCCTCCTCCTCCCTACTGAATAATCCAATGCAATTGAATGCATCCCATATTTTGAGCACTAGTAAGGTCGAATCAACTTCGGGTCTCTTTAAGAGTATTTCAATTATTGACGTATGTGGCAATCGTGACTTGTTCGATAAGGCAATCAGTGAGTGGAATAGCTCCTCGCATTTGGGTCTTTCCGTGTCTGTTCAAAAACTTGCTCACAAGAAACGTCCAATGATTGGTGCAAATTTACTTTTAAATCAAATTCGCACAGCCCAAGATGATGAGGCTGTTGATTTCGAGTTTGACGATGGATTCTACATAACAGGATTGTCGATATGTTCAGAAAAAAATATCGTCTACTTTTTGAATTTTCAAAATAAAGAAAACGAAAATAAAATCGTAACAACCAAAAGGGTGCAAGTTATAATCGATTTGCTGCAAAATGAAAAAGTGGTTTTGCGAATATTTGACGCCAAAGAACAATTAAAAGCTTTGCATAAGGCCATACCCGAGCTGAAGGAAATTAGGGCGACAATTGAGGACCCAAAGATAGGCAACTGGTTACTCGAACCCGACAAAGAGATGTCATTGAAAAGCATTGTAAGATTATGGCAATAGGTCAAAGTATTAACAGCTAAAAGTGGAAATTTGTATATTTCAGGTGCAAACGCATGCTCCAGAATGTGGTGCATTGATGTCATTGGCGGGGACGTGCGTGTCATATAATAGTTTAGGCTTAAATCATATGAGTTCGATTCTGGGTAAAGTAAGGTAGGTAACAGAAATTTATGTTCTTTTATGTCGCTTTGTGTTTTTTATTTGCTTGTAAGCTAAGGACTTGGAAACTATTAGATAAATAGTCTTTATAATATCGTGGTTACATAGTTCGATTTCTTGGTTTGGTAATAGCTTCAGACCTACTATGTGTGGTTTAAACACATTTTCGTCAGTTTGAAGTCCTTGAAATTTTCTATAGTCAACCTCACTTGAAGTCAAGGTAGCTAGTTACCTACCTTGAGTTATTATATTTCAAATCTATTTAAAACTTAAGGTCTCCTTGAGTTTCGCCTTAAATAAAGGATGCATCGACTCGTAAATATAAATTATTTCAATGAAAAACTACTGGAAATTACATTTATTTTTTGAATTTCGGCTTCCTTGACTAAAGGTCTCATTGAGCTAAGGTATGTTTATAAAAACGGGCCAAAAAGCTAAAGAAGAAACTAGTATGAAATATGTAACTCCTACCACTCGCGATTCTTTTGATTAAACGTACGTTTTCGTATCAAGCGTATATATCAAAACCAGAGGGAAAAAAGTAAAAGTTCTGGTCCTTTCGATTTTAACACTTAGCTTAATTCGATCATTTCTCTGCTAGCCATATTTAACAATATCTATGTATATATGAGCAGGTAGTAAAAATATGGGTGCTGAAACTTATAGAGGCGGCAAATACATTGTGTAAAGCTGTTTGAGTCTGACTAAAGCGACCGCCTTTTCAGTTTAATTTATTTTTTGAAGTTATGTAAATGGTATTTTTTCAAATCAAGAAAGAACTTTAAATCAATGGAAAGTATGAATGTTTTTGAGATATGCCGCCCTACGAAATTTGCCGCTCCCGGCAGTTCCCCAGGTTGCCCATGCGTAATCCGGCCCTGTCTAAGATAACTTGAGTTTTCACTAGAGTATGCATAATTTTTCTTTCCACGCCTTTTTTAGCGTTGTCTTTTATATTGGGTTATGGGACTTGTTTTCATGGTATTTCTTTTCATTTAGCCAAATGACAATGCAAATTGTATTAACAATTTGTACATACATATTTGATTTATAAAACAATACAATACAATACAATATCTCGCTTCGCTTGCAATAAGACCCCATTGCAAAAGATACTCTTTCAACAATAACAAGATACAATTTTTAGACGAATCTATTTTTGGAATGGTTTCTATGGCAGCTCCATTCCACGGTGTCATGTTGTCCGTTCCTGGAAGTGTTTTGTGTATTTGATAAGGAGACAGTTATGTGAAGTTCAATCACATAATCATAATTACATCATCGTAAAGAAACAAGTTTTTCTTGGCAGAACCTACTTAGAAGAGGACATTAGTGCATTCGGCGGCTCAGTGGTATCTCTGAGTTGCCGGAGCGTGGGTTCGAATTCCACTGTGACCATGGATGTTTGTGTTGTCTATAAAAAAATGCTCCTACGGCAGCCGGTTCTTCGATGAGAATCGTCCCGGAGCTACCCGTTGTCACAACGGCTAAGAGCTGCCAAAAACCCCTTCGATTCAATAGAGAAAAAATATCTCCTGAGTCGCTACAACAACAACAACTTAGAGGAGGAGTTTCTATGGCAGCCCCATGATATATCGTCCGATTTCGTCCGGAAACTCCATATAAAAAATGATAGCTGGGCATTTTTTTATATGAAGCTTCGTTGCATTCCGGGAATCCATGGATTCCGTGTGTGGCCGCCCTAAAACTGAATAGACCGGGGACCATAAGGGATCTGCTATATCTGCTAGAAAAATACATGCTGAGTATAGCTGCAATCCAGGAAACAAAATGCCTCAAAAGCCAGATTAGCGACAGCAATCCGCACACTATTTTTACGAATGGTAAAGAGGAGAGAAACAAGAAGTTTGGAGTAGGTTTTATCGTGAGTAAGCAGCTCAAGGATCACGTTATCGACTTCAAACTCATAAACGAGCGGCTATGTGCGATCCGTATCAAGACCTGTTTCGCTAATATCAATGCACTTGCCCCTACAGAAGTAAGAGAAGATGCGAGTAAGGACGAGTTCTACAACCACTTAGAAACACTCGTCGACTGACTTCCATCAAACGACGTTAAGCTTCTGCTGGGATACTTTAACGCCAAAGTCGGAAACGAAAGCTGGCATAGGGGAACTACTGGAGGTCACAGCCTCCGCGATGAAGGAAACGACAACGCTCAGCGACCTATCGACTTCGCGTGGCATAAATCTGGTCATAAGCTCTACGTCCTGATCGACGCATCCATAAGAATACCTGGAAATCTCCAGATGCAATGCAAGAAATCTCTACATACAAAAAAGCAGTTAGGAGCTTTTTTGTTGAGGCGTTCAAATCAGCACGTTCAGCAGTGTTAACCCTGGCAATTAGAAATTCAAATTTAATTTCTATATAATTTTTTCATTAATCCTATAACTAACATAAAATTCTGATAATAATAAGGCATCCAATGAAAAATTGTCTTAATAAAAATATCTGACAGTGCCGGGCAGGTTTCTAAATATTTAATGATCACTGATTTGTGAGCTTTCTCTACCAAGTGATTCATTTTGAAACTTATTCATTTGCAGATCTGCCGTGGAAGCATGCGTATGTTTGCATGTTGTAGAGAGTCAACTCGAAAATTTGGAACGAATCTCCAACGGAAACTTAAAAAGGTTTTTCCATGGTAAGTTCTTTCGAATGGGCATACCAAAGCACCACTTTAAGTGGACGTAGATATCAACGAAACACCAAAAAATATTTTAATTTTGCAGAATTGGAAATGCCCACACAGTTGGCATTATGGAAAATGGAATGTATCGGATTTCCGGTCGACATCACCGCGTTGGGCGATTTATCCAAACAAATTCTCGATGTCATGAAAAAGTTGGAAGTGAAAATGTATGAATTACATGGATCGCGATTTAATTTAAGTTCAACATCAACTGTAGCGCGAGTAGGAATATTAAATAGTTTCTCTGGATTACCTTGTAATAACAATCCGAAAATCTTCTAAACAATCTTTTCAGATTTTGGGATTACATAAAAAACCAAATGGCCGGGTCTCAACGGCAAAACAGATACTTGAAAAAATTGATTCTCCAATGGCAAATTATATTTTGAATTATCGAAAGCTTGGGGCGACTTTGAACAAAACTATTCAACCATTGATTCAGAATGTTAAAAATGGCAGGTTAGTCGGTTTATGCTAAACTGTCTTCTTTTCGTTTGTCATGAAATTGCGTATTAAGGTGTTGACCACTCCAAGGATGGATACGGACGTATAATCCCATCATGATAATCAAAATCCTTTCGCAGAAGTGGCGGAAACTCGCTTGGATGTGATTATCTTGATTAAATGTTTCACTGTCAAAATAACATTTAAATTAACTCTTTCAGAATACATGGAAACAGTATTACATTCACAAGCACGGGTAGAATATCAATGCATGAGCCCAATCTTCAAAATGTTGCCAAAGATTTTACAGTGGATATAGAAGGTTTGTATTGTAACAATTAATACCAGAGTCATATTTTATCTTCAGGGCTACCGTTCCCTATTTTTAGGTTCAGAAAGCATTCTCATTTCATGTAGAAGTTCATTTTCCTGCGAATCGGGAAAAGCTTTAATATCTGTCGACTTTTGTCAGTTGGAGATGCGTATACTGACACATTTGTCTGGGGTAGACATTCAAATTACCTAAGGGAAAATAAATTTGTATAAAAATAATATTTTTTTAAGGACAACACACTCATGAAAATCATGAACAGCGACCAAGATATATTTCGTGCTATCGCAGCGAAATGGAACAAGATATCGCTCGACGATGTATCGGAAATGCTTCGAAATGGAACAAAGCAAATGTGCTACGGTATAATTTATGGAATGGGATTAAAAACACTAGCTGAAAATTTAAAATGTGATCAAGATGATGCGACAATATTGCTGGAGCAATTTCATAAAGCCTATCCGGGAATTAGGTAAATTGAGTACTTTTAGTAGAATCCTCTTTGGACATGAATACATATTTCCATTTTGTTTGCAGACAATATACGAACAAAGTCATCCGATTTGCCAAACAAAACGGTTATGTGGAGACAATAACTGGGCGTAGAAGATATTTGCCACATATTGCTAGCACCGATGAATCTTTAAAAGGTTAGTATTCAGTCACTTATTCATTGCGTTGATGGATTTAGACTCATTCCATACAAATTTCATTCGCATGCTAAATGCTAAAGTATCTACTGACAAGATTAGTTTTCACGAAAGCATACACACTTGACTTTTTTTACTAGGACAAGCGGAACGCCAGGCATTAAATACAACAATTCAAGGATCCGCTGCCGACATAGCCAAGAAAGCAATTATCCGCATTGAACGCAATATAGAGAAATATTCATCAAAAATCGGTTTGACACCAAACGATATTAAACTAGTCTTACACTTGCATGATGAATTGATTTTCGAAGTTTCTGAGTTTAGATTGTACAAAATAGCCAAAATACTCAGGACTAGTATGGAAAATAGTGCACAGTTAAGTGTTCCCCTAAGGGTGAAGTTGAAAGCGGGTAAATCATGGGGAACACTATTAGAGATTTAAATTATTATTTTTTTTATTGTATATATTAATAAATTAATTTCTGTTCATATTTGTATTTCTCCTAATATGCGTAATGTTAGTGTAACCACACAGGGTGCATTAATTTACTTAGAGGTCGGTATAGCCGACATGCATGCGCTTCGAGCAACCATGTTCAGTGTCAACACTAGAAAATGTCTCTCCGATCGATTTCAGTTTGTGTTAAATCACTTTCTAACATCTACCTTGGGCTGTAGTCTTAATTATATGCTACAAATATCATGTTCAATAAATTCTCGTATACTTTGGTCAATTTTCAATCAACACACTTTCTAGGCAAATTGCCTACCCCCTATCCCACAATTTTGCCTATTTGTAGGCGAACGTATAGCATTTTAATGGATGACTGTCAACTGCCATTTGTCTATTTCATATAGTATCACCTTCCACACTGCGTATTGTATGGGAATTGAAAATGTTTCGTGCTACATGCGATGATAATGCATTTTGTATAGGTATATCCAAAGCTCACTCTAATATATTTAATTGCCCTTTGTGTAAGACACGTGCACGTATTTGATATGTGTCCCCTGTGTTGCACAAAAGTGGTGTTACCAAAGGACACTCGTGAGTGATTTTGTGTTTTTCTTTATTGCACGGAGAAATAGTGTTAAAATTACAATAGAGTAGTTATGATGGAATGTTTTGACAGCAAACTATCGCATGTTTGATGGGGCATATATTCAGGGTCAACAGAATGTAATGATTGGTGTAATGTGACCCCCATGACCTGTATGTATGTGTTCGATTAATGGTCTTTTGAAAAAGAAGCATGTAAATATGATTGTAATGCAGACAAATGTACGGGAGAAAATTTAATTGCATTGGCTGAGCTATTTCAAAGCGACCTGATGTCGGTCGTACTAGTCCTAAGATTTTGAGAGAAGCTGTCAATAATCTCTTCCTCCTCTTAGAAGAAATATCGAATACATGCCTAATCCTAAGTATGTCGGGAATTACTTTTATAGACTAATAGTTCAGTAATGAGATGAATCCGGAGCTAACCAACAAAATTTCGCTGCGAAACAGGATCAAAATCGCGAAAAATCCCTAAAATTATCGATGTTTTCTCTTTTTTGGCTTATAACTTAGAAACTGTATATTTCGAACGCAACATAAATCTTCAAAATAAGATAAGCCAAGCGCTATCGCGACAATTGATAGTACTTTTTTTGGCCCTGTTTTGCAACGAAATTTTAGTGGGATTCGTGCACAGCACCCCAAACTATATAAAAAATAAGCAAAACCCAACTCTTGTGATCAAAAATATAAACCCGTTCAATCTGGTAATTATTTCCTAATATTGGACTATACTAAAAATTACAAACTTGGATATTATCAATTGTAGTGACACGCGTTAAACGGATTTTTTTATTTTTATGCCTGACGCACAATATTGTGCTCTCTAACATATTTATGGACAGCTTTTCGCAAATGTACAGTTTTGAGCTATAATCCAAAATAGGATAAAAACACCCCTTCTTAGGGGTTTCCGCATATGGGGATACTTTACTTTCTGCGAAAGTGTAGGCATTAGTTAGGCAATTACCCAATCTTCGAGACATTATATTGATATCATCGGCGTACGCTACTAATTGTGTCGCCTTGATGAGTAGCGTTCCGCTGCAGTCCATATTCATGGCTCGAATTACATACTCCAGAGCAAGGTTGAAGAGCGTCGGCGCCCATCGCCCTGCTTGAGTCCAGTACGAGTTTCAAATAGGTCAGTGAGTCGGTTCTGCACTCTGACTTGCGATACGGTATTCTTCTTCTTTTAGCGGTACAGAAAGGTGTGAACCGCTGTGTATCTATATGGACTAGTTTTATAGTTCGTCGTCGTTTTCGTCCGCAACCTCCAGGGACAAAAACGTGGCAGCTGCAATGGGATTTTCCCATAGTGAGAGGGGGGTGAGATTAGTGGGTGCAGCTGGGCATTGAAACAAATGGGCTACATCGTGTGGCGTGCCAGCGCAATTTGGGCATACGTTTTGTATATTTGGGTCTATGCGAGATAGATACGAATTGAGGCGTGAGCAGAAGCCTGACCGAAGTTGGGCTAAAGTCACTCTGGTGGCTCTCGGGAGCCTAATCTCCTCAGGCGAAATAGGTGGTGGGAGCTCGTGAGTTCGAAAAACACCATGGAACACGGTGAGATTCGAACTCATGAGCCTGTGCACCGAAGGTGCGCGCACTAACCGCTACACCAGCCAGACTACAATAGTTTGCGATCCATTTGACTAAATGCGGCGGTGTGGATGAATTGCGGAGATCCGTCAGTAGAAGCGAGTGGTTCACCGTATCAAACGCTTTCGACAGATCTAAAGCCACAAGAATGGTACGCTTAAACGACGGGGGCTGGTTGATCCCATTGAAGACCTTAGACATGATTCGATCTAGTGCAGTGGTGGTGCTGTGCATTTTTCTGAAGCCGTGTTGGTGATTAGCGAGTTGTATTTGCGTCGCAAGAGTCTTGTGAATCAGCGATTCCAATATTTTTGTCACAAAAGATAGAAGCGTGATTGGTCGGCAGGATTCTCAAAAGGAGTGTTGTTTACCAGGTTTGGGTAACGGTATGATATGGCCTCACTTCCAAATTTCTGGTATGATGAATGTTCGTAACGAAAGGTGGCAGTGATATACTCTTAAGGCCGGTGTGTCGAGGTGTTTGAGCATGATCATTGCTATACCGTCTGGACCAAGTGCTTTGGAGTTTTTGGCATTCTTTATGGCCATGGCAACTTCTGTGGTGGTGATGTGGAGATGTTCATCTACTTTAGTGTTTCGGATGTCTCGTGTGATTTTGCGCTTGAGTTTATCCTTAGTTGGGTGTTCGACGAATTGTTTGTTGAATAGGTTTGCGCATTTATTATCGTCGCTCACGGTAGAGTTACCAAACTTGATAAAAACCCTCCCTTGAGTTTTAGTGGGGTTTGACAGGTTTCTAACAGTGCTCCAGAGTTTGCTCACACCAGAGTTGGAATTTAGTTTTCTTAGATGTGATTGTCATATGCCTCTCCTGTGGTCTTTGACCTGTTTGACTATGATGTCATTAAGGTCGTTGATCCGTGGGTTACTTGGATCTGCACTTCTGAGTTGATCCTTAGTTTTTGCTAATTTAGCCGAAACGTCAGGTGAACTGGTGCAGGATCCAGTGATACGGGTGGGTTTGTCGTCATTTAAAGGGCAGAAATCCGAATCATCCAGTTGATCGGCGATGATGTTACCTCTGGTGTTGTTTTGAAGGTTGGAGTGCCATAAATCGTGGTGGGCGTTGAAATCACCGAGTAGGAGGCGATTTTAACCGTTTAATAGGGGGCTGATATTGACTTTGTAACCGGTGAAACAGTTGGAGACATGTGGAATGTAGATGTAGTAAATTTCAAAGTCAATATTTCCTGATTTAACGATTATCGCTTGTTGCTCCATGGTGTTATCGGCGGAAGTGATATCAACGACGCTGTATCGCAAATTGTTGTGGATGAGGAAAGCCAAACCTCCTCCTGCGTTTCTTTCACGGCCGTGTCTGATGACGTTGTAGTTCCCATATGACCTGAGTGAGTGACTAGAGTTAAGTTTGGTTTCCTGTACTGCCGCAATTTGGATGTGGTGTCTGTCCATGAGTGCTGTTAGTTCAGCGATTTTATGCTGGAGTCCATTACAGTTTAGTTGGACTATCTTCGAGCTGGTGTAATTTGCATCGACGATACGTGGAGCTGGGATCAAATTGGGTGGAGCCGGCCTCACAGCATTTGCCGGGGTGGAAGGTGATATTTGTTGGGAACCTTGGTTGGGCAGCTGGTGACTGGATGAGCTTTGCCCTCCGTTTCTACACCGGATCGCTCTGTATGATAGTGACCATTGATTGGTATGGTGAGTCCCGAGCAGTTCTTGAGGTGTACCCATTGTCCGCAGCATGTGCACTCAACTGACGATTGGACATTGGACCAAATTCTATTGACGCAAACCGAAATCCATGGACCTGGATTCGTCTTGATGCCGGCACGTATTAGAAGTATGAGGAGCAGCTGGCCCGGCCAGAACTGCTCCGACCCCTTCTTGCGTCGAAAGGGGGTCTTAGCGACTCTTGGTCATGCCTGGGGCATGCGTCGTTCCGGGACGTAGACCCGGTCGCAGTAGGAACGAACATGGTACGAACGACATCGCTGGTAGCTATAGGCGCTTCACTTTAACAAAATTATGAACGAAACAAAAAAAGAACGACACATTTTTGCGAACACATTTACAAGTCAAAATTTTTTTTATACACAAAAAGTTTTTGAAATATAGAATGCATCACAAAAATAGTTCAACTATGTACTTCGATAATGTTTTTTGTTGTCGGGACAATATTTTACGGCTGAGTCGTGATTTGCCCTTATATTTACCTGAAATTGGGTTTTTTTAGTCCAAAATATTAAAGGTTAATTTTAAATAAAATTTCGCCCGCCTATGTGAAAGGACAGAATCCCTTAAATGATTGTCTCCAATGGAGGTCATCAGCAAATATACAGTGTGACGAAGCCATGCCTCTACAACCGTGCAGATTACGGCTCTTCAACCTCATAGCGGTACTGTTGGACTATGTTTCTACCACCCGTTGCCCCTTTGACCTCTATATCAAGAAGAGATATTGCATGTCTAACTAACATTTTCTGCTTTCACATGGTCGTCAAAAAATTGAAGATTTCTTGTGACTAAAAAATCAATAATCCAAACTTTTATTTCAAGCAATTAATGCATTCTACAACACAATTGATACAATTAGCGCAAATGACAAAAACAAATGTACGTTGGTAAGTTTATTTGATATTTTCTTTCTTAGCCCATTCCTCCCAGGATCCTTTGTAAGGTTTAGCGCTGAAAGTGAAAAGAAAAATCATAAATACCGTTATAAAACCATACAAGCGATGCTTTTTCATTACTTCTTGAATCCCAACGATTTGGCAAGATCGGTTGCCTTTTGTGCCCGTCCGCCCATCTTACAGTGGAATATGACCACTTGATCATTTGTTGGCTTTTCACGTTTGTACTTCTTCTTAAAATCGTCGTTTGATGATCGAAGTGCTTCTTCCAGTTGTGGCACTATAAAAGAGAAATTAATTGAAATTTTTTTATTAAAAGTTTCCAGTAACTGTCTTTTGGTTTTTGGTAATCATTATCAAATCATGAGACAAAAACCTTGTCCAAAGAGTTTTCAAAGGTGGCAAATGAATAATTTATTGAATTATCCAATGATATATTTGGTCTGAAATGTCAAGAGCATTGTTTCACACGAGACACGTCCGACGTAATCCTAAACCAATAGCACGACCTTAGTGTGCATTATTTAATAACTCTGTCATATTTAATCAGGACACATAAAACATTGCCCCAATATCCTCGCCGGGAATCAATACAAAATTCGTTATTTCATTATAACGAGTTTAAACACGTGAACAACCATCGGCCGATATTAGTCGTTCACATATGCGAGCATATATCGATTAAGGACCAGGGAACTGACCACAAACTAATATGTGTAGGTGCAATTTAGTATTTTGTGTTCATGCCCATGTACAACACGATTTCATTTTATTTACCAAAAGACTTTTTTTTTTCTTTGGGAACGGGAACTATAATCACCGTGCCGATAAAGGAATTTCAATAATTCATGCAATGGGAATGCCCAGCAATCTTGTCACGAATGCGGCGATCAATATTGATTGACATTGTACTAGCCACTAGCGAGGAGGATATAAAGAATTGCGAGTCATGTTTGGGTTTTTTTTAGTACAATGATGAAATCTGAAAATGAAATTGAGAGATAATGGGAAGCATACGATCAAGGACAAACGGACTGGTCAAATGAAATAAATACTATCTTTCTATTTGACCACAATTAATTGCTGTCTATATGTGCGGAACGGAGAAAAAAGCTTTTAGGGATAATCATATAGGACAGGGTGAATATTATGCCATTGACTTGCGGTCATGTTTAGTTAATGTTGAGGGAATCAAACAAGGCCTGAATATTGTTGACTATCGCGTGTCATTTCAAAGGAAAGATGTGCTGATTAGACTCATTTAACAAGCTAGGTTAATGTTTACTGATCGCATTTTAAGTATTACTAATTCTAGCGATTAACTTTCTGTGGACTTTCCGGAAGGTGGAAATTGAACATATTCATAATTAATAGATGTGTTTAGGTCAAGCTTGGGGTTTAAAACACACGTCAATATGTACATGTGTATGATGATAAGTAAATGATAAATACATTTATTGAACTTCATTAACTTCAATAGGCGTGAAATTTTTTGTGGCAGCCAGGAATTGTGCGATTAGGAAATAATCAAGCTCCGGACATATGAAGAAAAGATTTGAGACAATGCATGTTGCCCTCTTTTGGTTCAAATCCGTCTCCAAAAAGAAGAAATCACAAATATGCTTTACAACACAACACACACTGTAGAAAAATGTTGAGCCGTTCGGCATCTCGTCATTTGCCTTGCATGAGAAACAATCTGAACTAGCCATGCTCAGCAAATGGATTTAAATTAGAAACTGTAGAAAACTTATCGAAACTGCGTCAACCTGAAAATATAGAAGGAGATCACTTTACTCGCCCCAAAATTTGGACTCGCTTGGAAAAATCTCCTTCTTGAATTTGTTTGAATTTAAATAATTTTAAACAGACAAAATACAGTAGGAGCTCGTTTTGGCTCGGGAATTGGTTCTTAGAAAACGCGACACAAAACGAATTCACCTTTAGTAGTTTCTCTACTTACATATCTCGTTACAATCGTTGATCTGAGCATTACATCATAGTGGGCCATTAACACCCAGTTTTGCTAAAGCGTTTATAACGACTGTGGGTTCCACATTATTGAAATCGCCCTCAATATCTAAGAGTAAGTGAATATATATATCCTCCCGTAAGGGGGAGGATAAAGGTTGAAAGGCTCCGGCCGATTCCTATATCCTTTTCAGTTGTGGCATAACTGCGGACCCTTAGCTATGCAGGAGGAGCTTCATAGGGTGAGCGGCTCCGTCCAATTCCTATGTTTCTCTACGGGGCGTTACTTTCCCGCATTATCCGAGTAACTTCAGCGTCTCAGGTTACTAAATGTAATAGGGTGACAAAAAACAAATAGTCAATCACCGAAGCAGCACCTCCGAGGCCTCTCCATGATGGACCTCTTTCGTTTTACGAATACTATCATGGTTAAGCGATAGGTCGACAACCCATCCTTGGAAAAAATTCTACGTCAAGAAACCTGGAATGAATGCATCGGATTGGACGGATACAACCCAACGACGACATCGCAAACGAACAACTGATTACTCTTTCGGAACCTGGAATGTACGCTCCCTGAATAGGCCAGGGGCCTTAAGGGCCCTCTTGGATCAGGTCGAAAAATATAAGCTGAGCATTGTTGCACTCCAGGAAACAAAATGGCTTAGTAGCGAGATTGATGACCGAAATTCGTACACAATTTTCACAAGTGGAAAACCTTCGGGCCACAGGGAGTTTGGAGTGGCGTTCATTGTAAACAATCAACTTAAGCCGCATGTTATCGACTTCAAACCCATAAACGAGCGGCTGTGTGTGATTCGCATTAAAACCCGGTTCTTCAATATCTGGCTCATAAACGCGCATGCCCCCACCGAAGTCAGCGAAGACGCGGTTAAAGACGAGTTCTATTACCGCCTAGAAAATCTCTTCGATTCACTTCAATCAAATGATGTCAAATTGCTGCTAGGGGATTTTAACTCCAAAGTCGGAAACGAAAGTTGGCATAGGGGGATTACTGGAGGGTACAGCCTCCATGAAGACTGTAACGACAATGGCCAACGACTAATAGACTTCGCGACCAGCAGAAATATGGTCATTAGCTCTACCTGTTTTCCGCATCGTCGCATTCACAGGCAGACCTGGAGATCTCCAGATCAACATACCGTCAACCAAATTGACCACGTCCTTGTCTGCAAGAGATGGGCATCGAGCATAATGGATGTTCGGTCCTATCGTGGAGCAAATATTGACTCTGACCACTATATGGTGAAGGCGACTTATAGGTGCAGAATTTCTTCGGTGCATCATTCGAGGTTCAACCCGGCAAAAATTTTTGCCGTTGACAAATTGTTGGATGATGCCACGGTGGTCACTTATACGACTGCCCTTGAGGAGAAGCTGACGCGCTTGCTAAATAACATCAGCAACAAAGGAGCCCTTGAGATCTGGGATACACTCAAAGACACCATCAAAGGGGTCGCAGAGGAGGTTGTGGGATACAAAGCCCGGCGAGCCCGAAATGATTGGTTTGATGAAGAATGTCAAAATGCGGTAGATGCTAAAAACGAGGCATATCGCCAATGGACTGAACGCGCAACTAGAGCCAAAAAAACAAAATATGACGAGCTTCGACGATTTTGGAATAGGTTAATTAGGCGTAAGAAACGTAAGCATCTTGGCGAGCAGTTGATGCAAATAAACAAAGACTAGCTAGTAGAAACAGTAGACAAGCGTACAAGCTAATTAATTCAATTAAAAGTGGATACCAACCCAGGACCAGCCTCTGTAAGGATAAGGATGGCAATATCATTAGCGACACCGATAGCGTTGATAAACGCTGGGCCTCACATTTTGAAGAGCTCCTCAATGTTCAACCGAACAACCCCACACAAGAAGCTCCGGAGCTGATGGCTGAAACAGGCCCTCCCGTTCAACCCCCAACAGTAGAAGAAGT
The DNA here is from genome assembly GCA_949715475.1 of Microchrysa polita. Classification (NCBI taxonomy): domain Eukaryota; kingdom Metazoa; phylum Arthropoda; class Insecta; order Diptera; family Stratiomyidae; genus Microchrysa; species Microchrysa polita. The sequence continues at coordinate 110,085,743 of OX454416.1, read as the reverse complement.
TGATCTCGCCATGCAAGCACTAAAACATAATAAAGCCCCAGGCGCTGACGAGATTCCAGCTGAACTGCTGAAGCATGGTGGGGAGAGCCTTGTTAAGGCTATACACACACTTATCGTTAAAGTATGGAACGACGAAATAGTCCCGGAAGATTGGCGTAAAAGTATAATTTGCCCAATCCACAAAAAAGGGGATAAGTTGAAATGTGAGAACTACATAGGCATCTCATTAGTTTTTACGACTTATAAGATTTTATCTAAGATTCTTGAAAATAGAATTAATCCGTATGCAGAAGAAATCATTGGCGACTACCAAGGCGGCTTTAGACCTGGTCGTTCGACGACAGATCAGCTTTTTACAGTGAAGGTTTTACTCCAGAAGTGCTGGGAATACAACATCGACGTATACCAAATATTTGTTGACTTCAAGCAGGCATACGACAGTATCGATCGAAGCGTACTGTACAACATTCTGCTGCATTTTGGTATACCGACAAAGCTAGTGCGACTCATAAGGATGACGATGACTAATACTGTCTCGCAGGTCAGAGTTCAGAACAGACTCACTGACCTATTTGAAACTCGTACTGGACTCAAGCAAGACGACGGGCTGCCGCCGACGCTCCTCAACCTGGCTCTGGAGTATGTGATTCGAGCCATGAATCTGGACAGCAGCGGAACGCTACTCATTAAATCGACTCAACTAGTAGCCTACGCCGATGACATCAACACCATGTCTCGAAGATTGGGTGATGCAGAAAGCCTTCTGCATAATCTCAATAACGCCGCCAAAGAAGTTGGGCTACATATCAACGCATCTAAAACCAAGGTCATGATGCAATCAAAGACTAGAACGCCAGTAAATTCAACCATCACAGTGGGGGACCTCAATATAGAATATGTAGACAACTTCACTTACCTGGGTTGCAATTTATCAAAGGACGCCAACGAAACAGATGAGATAAAGCGAAGGATACAACTAGCTAATAAGTGTTACTTTGCGGTCCTCCAAATTATGAATTCAAAGCTGGTGCACAGGAACACGAAGCTCCACGTGTATAAAACCATCATCCGACCTGTTCTATGCTATGGCTGCGAGGCATGGACCCTAACCCAAAACTCTGAACACCTGTTGGACACATTCGAGCGAAAGGTTCTCCGAAGAATCTTCGGGGCCGTTCGTGAACGAGGTGAATGGCGCATCCGGCACAACCTTGAGTTGTATCAGCTGTATGATGAGCTACAGGTGTCGAATATTGCAATGGACGGGACATGCACAAAGGATGAACGACGATCGCATGCCCAAAAAGGTGATGAACGCGCAACGAGTGGACGGAGCCAGATTGCGTGGACGACCGAGAGCCCGATGGGAGCATTCTGTATGTGAGGACGCCCACCAGATGCTAGGCTTTCGGAACTTGAGGACAAGTTCGCGTGACCGCGACAATTGGAGGTTTTCAATCCAGGCGGCCAAGGCCCGACGTCGGGCTATCGTGCCATAAAGAAGAAGAAGAAGTGAATATACGTTACGCGTTACGAGTGAATGTGCAGCATTGTCCACAGGCTTACCCTTGCAGTAGGTATGTTGATATCTCCCAAGCTTGTGAAGTGCTGTAATGAGACACTAAACAACAGCGAAGGAAGGCACACAGTTGCCCTGTTTCAAATGCCGGGTGCTGATTGGGGCCACTCTGGACAGCTCCAGCGGAACGTGTGTACATTCCGATGGCAGCTGTCAGAAGACGAATTTCCTCTTATTATCTCACGAATGCTAATAGTCTTTAGCAAAATATTGGAACTTGTGTAATATCAAGGAAGCTATGGCTATCCTATGACTAGAAAAGAACGTCTGAGATTCTGACCAGACCGCGCAAAAATATCGCCAGACTTGTAGCGATTATTACGGAACATTCGCCAAAAGTCAGGCCTACATATCGGGATGAGAGAGAAACTCTTAACCTTTTGAGGATCATACATGTTTGGCCGAAGTGATTTTTTTTGTTTTATTTTCGTGATCTACCAATAATAGGTGTCACACAAAATCCCATTTTGCTCCTCATTTTATTTGCCTGTGGGTTGAAAAGGAATTTATAAAAAGACTCAACATAATAGGTTCGTTTTATGAAACAGTTTTCTGATTGTAGCTTACGGTATTCCGCATCGTTTGTGACATGTAGCACGATAGTAAGTATTCATTTTTATTGATAAAATCGCAGCGGAATAAATTTCACTCTCGCGCTTAATTCAACCCTCTATGAGGAACTTTTTGCTTATTGAAAAAAAAATAACAGGCGCGACAATCCAACATTGGACGGCCGCAGGATGTGTTAGTGACATCCTATTTCCAAGATCTTATCTGCTTTTTGTTGAGGTAATGAGATCAGCATCACGCTCAGCAGTGTTATTTATCCCCATAAATGGGTACTCGTTTAACATCTGAGTGAGATCATAGTCCGTCACAAGCTCGTGAGTTCGAAAAACACCATGGAACACGGTGAGATTCGAACGCATGACCCTGTGCACTGAATGTGCGCGCACTAACCGCTAGACCAGCCAGACTATTGCCTGAAAGTTAATTCCAGTTCTGATAATCCCTGGAAAAGGGTGGACTCGCGGTCTAAAGCTAATGCATTCTTTCAGTGGAACTCACCTTAGTGGGATTAGGTACTATGTATACTGTATAAATATGGCTATTGTGTACGCTGTTCAAAAAGACCCAAAACCAATCGGAATTGAAAATGTTATTTCCTTCTGCGACGGAATTCATAAAATAATTTTTTTATCCATTAAGCCGAATCCGACTTCCCTTTTCGCATGTTATAGCTGACAGCGAATAGAAGGATAATTGCAGTTCATTGCAGTGTACATATCACAATTTAAACTGATACAATTCAATCTAAACGGCATCGCGGCGTGTTACTTGATAATCTAGAAAAATAGACGTAATGTGCCTGTACGTCTATTTTTCTAGATTATCAAGTAACACGCCGCGACGCCGTTTAAATTGAATTGTATCAGTTGAAATTTTGCTATGTACACTGCAATGAACTGCAATTATCCTTCTATTTAAACACAGATGTGCTCCTCGATGCATAACAGCCGAAGTGCCTTTGCCTCTTATAGGCCGGAAATTGTCCACATTCCAGATTAGAATACTGCTAGAGAATGTGAAATTGATTGAGAGGGCCTAGACTTTCACAATATTATTTTAGTGTCACATATCCAAAGCTCAATATAAGTTTATACTGGTTTATACTGACATTCATAACCCGCATTCGACTCATTCAACCAGTGTGTCTAGTTCTGAATAGTTTAGTCTTATCTGTCTCTGTCGTTGAATGCTAACATATTTATATTTAAAACTTTTTATAAAGCTTCGGTTTAAACACTATTACTGATCATTATTTACAAAAGGATGTTCTCACCTGTAATACGTTCAAGTATTTTATATACTTTCTAAATAAATATGTACGCATATGCATCATCTATTTGAATACAACATAATTTGATTGTCAAAGAGCATTAGAAGCTCAAGATATGAAACGATTAATGTGTTTTATCTACTTAAAAAAAAATAATGCGTGCTTCAAACGTATTACACTCCGCGCCTTCTTGCGTAGTAGACATTTATTTACGTAGTTTCTGTAAATTCTTACCCCAAAGTCCAACTCTTGTTAGAGATTATTCTAATTCTAAAGCTAACAAAGTGCATAGAGGATAAACTTTCAAATTTATTTAATAGATACATACTAATAATAATCGACTATGGTATTATATACATATTGAAAGTCGGTATTTTTTCTACATACACTACTTGTCATCAGGTTAGTACACCCCTTCGCATGAGTAGTTTCGGCTGAACTCCAGCCAAACTAAAGGAGTTAACATTTCAAAATCAGTACAGTCAATAGCTTATCCAATTCTTAGTTACATAATTCAAACAAAAAGGATTGTTTCTCCATTTTGAATATTGTTTTATAATTTTTTTCGCACAAAATAGCAGTTTAAAATACATACATATGTCATCAGATCAGCACATGTGATTTTTTCCGTTTTTATTGAGCTTTTAAGCCATGAGCCTATTTCCAAATTTATAACATTTGAAAATTGATACATTTTTCAATAAATTAAATAATGTGCGGAACCTCCCTTACTTAGAAGGACCTTACAGATACTATAGGGGAGTGACTGTTACAATTTTCTTATATGATTTAGGGCCTTACCAGGCGCCCCTGAATGCTTTCAATAAGTTCGACTTCATTATACGGTTTACAAGCATCAAAAAAAAAAAACATCCCCAAAGGTTTTCTTTTAAATTGATGTAGGGAAAGTAAGGCGGCCACTGTCGTACACTGATTTGTTGGCCGTCAATCCTTGATTTAACCACCCGGACAGTGTGAGGCGGAGGGATATCGTGTTAAAAATGCGATGACACATTACCGAACAAATTTTGAAAATAGAGGAAAGAACTTTGAAGCGCGTTTTTGTGTTTCCGTTTATGTTTCCTGTTAAAAACTGCAATCCGCAGGTACCACAGTACCAGATGGCTCTCGAAAACATTACACCCTCTATCTGACAATTAGGGCGATCCTAATGGTGTCCTTCCTAGCGAAGAGCATGGAAGTAGACATTATAACCGTGTTAGTCTTCCAAACTGAACTTCTTTTTTTATCCGAAAAGACAACATAGCGCCATTTTTTATTCCATGCGAATAGATAAGCTCGCCTTAATGTCAAAATTTAATGATTGCGACCGAGTCATGAGGCCTCAACTGTCATTTTGCGGATCAGGAATAATCTCCGGTTCTTTTCGTTCGTCTGCCTATGTGAAATATGTTAACGAAAACAACTGGAGATTATTTCTGATCCTCAAAATGGCAATTAGGAGATCAGAATGGCAGACATGTTTGCGGAACATACGCAACTGTCCGTTTTGAAACCCCACCCAATATGATTGGCAAGCATTCAATTATTATCGCTTCTATTATTTTTACCTCAGCACTACTTATTAAGTTCCATCGTCGCCAAATGGCTGCGCGTCCAAAAACTGGCATCGCGTACAGCCATTTGGCTGCTACTTAGCAGCTAGCAGCCAAATGGAGACAGAAAATTACATAACCAAAATTGCATTTTTGTGATTTTTTTTTTAATTTAATTATTAAAATTAGACTCTGCGCGTTTGAATTATTATGGAGCATGGCCCCATAGTTCGATCCCATTTGTTTTGACCTTTATTGTTGCTTTGATTAAGACACATTAATTCAAGGTTTCGAGAAATTGGTGTAAACAATGTTTCATAGAAGAACCAAAATGGGGCGTTGGGCTTGTATGGCAGCCCCATGACCCCATGGTCCGATTTGATCCATTCTCACATATGTTGTGTGTCATCAATAGAAATACATTTGTGTGAAATTTGGTTGAAATCGATGCACAAATAAAAAAGTTTTTCTTAGAAGAGCCTAATTTGGGGGTTGTGTTTGTATGGCAGCCCCATGACCCCATGGTCCGATTTGATCCATTCTGACATATGTTGTGTGTCATCAATAGAAATTCATTTGGTGTGGAATTTGGTTGAAATCGGTGCACAAATAAAAAAAATTCTTAGAAGAACCCTCCTCCCCTAATGGGGAGTTAGGTTCGTATGGCAGCCCCATGACCCCATTGTCCGATTTTACTGATTCAAACATACAAACTGCCTGCAGCAAAAAGAAGCATTTGTGCAAAATTTCAGCTTCATAGCTTTCAAATTAGCCGAGTAAATCGCGTAGCAACAGACGGACATCCCCCAATCGACTCCCCATGTTATGCTGATCATATATGTATACTTATTATATGATCAGAGATGCTTCCTTAAATGCGTTACAAACCTGACAAAGTTAATATACTCTTCGTTGACTCTACGAGCGAAGGGTATAATAAGGTCCCACTAAATTATTAAATTAAATTGGTGCTTCAAATTTTTTTCTTAGAATACCCAAAATGTGGGGTGGAGTTGGGTTTATAGGACAGCCCATGACTCCACATTGCTATTCCATCCATTTTTTAATATGTTTTGTGACATCAACAGAAACACATTTGTGTAGTGTTTGGTTGAAATTGGTGCGGAAATAAAAAAGTTTTTGTTTATAGATAAACCAAATTGTGGGGGTTGGGTTTGCATGGCAGCACCATCACCCCATGGTCTGATTTTAGCAATTCAATCATACAAACTGCCTGCAATGAAAAAAAATTTCGAACGTTTCGAACCATTGGACTGTTTTACGAATTCATGCGATCCACGCCGGAGATATCCAATATTTATTGATTCAATTTATGGAAATGTAGAAAAAAGGAAATCAATTCGACTAGATGATAGTCTTCTAGTAGGAATCTGAGAGTTAAAAGTTGCTCTTTATGGGAGCAGCTTAACGATGAGATAATACATTGATGATGATCTTGATGATAAACATGTTTAGCAAAAGTGGCAGTTTTTTATGATTCCAGCGTTCACGTTATCAGTCTCAGTCAGTCTCCTCGTTTGGTGTTAACACGATCGCAGGACTGCACCAGTAAGATGGTCTTTAGCTTGATAAACAATTTTGGTTTTTCTTTTTTTGCGAACAACATTTTCTTTTTATGTCGTTTTTCCAGAATTTGTACAAGCAAGGTGATAATTTTGACATTCATAGATTATCAATTGAAAATGTACAAAAAATCTATTTTAGGGAACACACTGAAGCCTACAAAAAGCTACTCGACTCGCAACATCGACGTTCGATGCTCATCCCTCGATGTTCCCCCTCAAAACCGGCATTGTTGCAGTCAGCTGTTAATTTGATAATAGTGACTCCTTCTTCTTCTTCCTTGCCTCGTTCTTTATACCGCTCCATGGTTTCGCGTTGCTCGACCTGCGGTGTAGGCACATCGCCGTTTTGGCGTTAATATCTCAGCATATTTCTACAGGCAGCTCTATCTTGGATCGTGTCATCGCCGAGACCAATGCGTTGTTGTTGCTTTTTCATTTGACACATCCAGGTGTTCTTCGATCTGCCTCTGGCCTTGGGTCTTTCAAGTGGAACTTCCATTGATATCGCTTTCTTTGCGGGGATCTCAGGCGGACGCCGTTGAACATGGCAATACCAATCCATTTGTCGGCCTTCGAGCTTCTCGGTGATTGGTTGGTCTATGGACAAGCTGCCTCGGATGTAGCTGCTCTTAATGTGGTCCCTTTTCGTTACACCAACTGACATGCGTAACATTTTCATTTCAGTCGCTGTCATTTGTTTCGCGTAACCTTCATACATGGTCCAGCATTCTGATCCAAACATGAGTGCGGGACGTACAACCGTTTTGTACAACTTGCCCTTTAGCTTCAGTGGCATTTTCTTATCGCAGAAAACTCCAGAGTTTTCTCGCCACGTCATCCACCCAACCTTTGTGCGATGTTTGATGTCATCATCGCATGTAGCTCCGTTGTTCACCATCGAGCCAAGGTACTTGAACTTGGTACAAGACTTAAGCTGCTCTCCTTTGACGTACATTTCTGGTATCGGTGCATCTGGGTCTGAGAATGGGCAGCATAAGAACTCAGTCTTTGTTATACTTACCCTCAGTCCATGCTCCTCCAGAATGTCACACCATTTTGAAAGTGCAGCTTGCAAGGTAACGATGTTTGGGCTACTGAGGACTATATCATCGGCAAAAAGAAGAGATATTTCTAGGCCGTCGGATATACGTGTTAATAAGTAGCACATGATGATGTTGAAGAGCAACGGACTCAATACACTGCCCTGTATGACGTATGCCTCAGGGACATTAAATGCTCTCAAGGCCAACCATATTAGATCACGAGGTACTCTATCGAATGTCTTTTCCAAATCGATGAACACAAAGTGCAAGTCCTTCCGTGCGGCTCTATACTTTTCCATCGAAATACGAATGCACCTTCAACAAAGCCGCATTGATTGTCATTCAACCGCACAATCTTTCTCAATCGGTTGCAGACAACTCGCTCGTAGATCTTCAGTGTATGAGGTGTTAACTTTATAGCTTTATAGTTGTTGATGATAATAGTGACTCCTGAATTGATAAGATTTAAAAAAGATAGTAGGTGTAATATTTACTAAAATTGCATATAAACGTGTATATGCTAACAGTCTCTAGAATAGAGTGTCGGCTTATTTATTTTATTGACAGTTCACAAATATCATAGGTTGCTAGATACTACATCACTTTCTTTTGTTTCATTTTTTTTAAGTTTATGTACAATGAATATTATTTAATTTAATTTAACTCTCATCAGCAAATTGTGCATAGTTCAGCCCTCTTCTTCACTAGAAATGTTTTGCAAGTGTCCTACATTTCGGCGGTATATTTTCTTTGGTTCCAACCACAGTTTCTCCTCCTTTCTCGGACAAAGAATTCATTTAGTTGAAATTTCGTCGATACTTTGTTTTCTTTCTTCTAACATTTAATTAATATGTTTCCTTCGCGTGTTTTCGACGGTCGGCATATTCCTTTCCAATTCGTATTTCTTCTGTTTGACACATTTTTTTTATATGCTTCGCATTTTATATAGAATGTTTCGGCTTTTTGTGAGTTCTTCTGGTGCCTTCATGGTAGTTATGTGAACATATTGTACTGCAGTTTGAATAATGCAAGTATGTACATTATACGATGCATTTTGAAATTAGTGACATACGCTTCGATCTAGTATCCCTGGCTTTGACTGGATAATTTTTTTTTTTACAACAGGATTTGGTGGTGGCATCGTCTATAAATCCCAGTAAAATAAAATACTCCATTAACGCTTAAGCTTCTTCGTCTAAATACGTCAACCATAATTAAAACAAACAGAAATTCTCTTCGTATTCGAGTCCTTTAATCTACATCTAAGTAATCCTAGTAATCGACTTCAAACTGGCATAAAATCGACTGAATTCCAGTTTAACAAAATAAAAATCATTTCACCTACATACATATGTGTACATATGTATGTACGTAATTATGTACATAATTTCAATGCCATACGAAATTGAGTTCTAGGCATTAAAATTCCTAAAAATTTATTTCCACAATTTAGCCATACGAAATTTAATTCTAGGCACATAAAACAATTCAGTCAATTGAAATTTATTTCTGGCCATTTCAGTACTTTATCCGAAATTTAATTCTGGGCAGTTTTCGGTTCGAATTCTAATTCTTTTCCTCGGTCATTTTGGTTACGGCAGGAATTGTCACGCAAGAAAATAGCACGAAACGGTACAAAACCGGGCTTCATTGTTTTCTTTTCGGAAATACGCATAACATTCGATATTCCACGGAGAAACACGCCACTATACATGCTTGGACATGTCGCAATCTGGCGCAATATACAACATTCTAGAATTTCTTAAATAACTCTTTTAATCTTCAATCAAAATTATCACACTGAGCTGGATTGAATCAGATATCGAATTGAATCATCTACCGAATTTAATCAAGCATCGAATTGAATCATGCATCGAATTTAATCATAAATTTTCATTTCCACAGTTAGTCGAAAACGAAAACTTAATTATGCTTCGAATTAAATCATGCATCGTATTTAATCAGCGAATTTAATCAATAGTCCCATTTTTTATGTTATATACATAAATCACAAAAATATCGAATTGAATCATAGATCGAAAGAAATCAGCGAATTGAATCAAGTTCTTTTTTTTAACATAAATTACATAAAACATCGAATTTAATCAGCGAATTTAATCAGTAATCCCTTTTTTTTATGTTAATATAAATCACATAAAAATATAGAATAGAATCATAGATCGAATTGAATCAGCGAATTTAATCATGTTCCTTTTTTTAACATAAATCACTTAAAAACATCGAATTGAATCGGCGAATTTAATCAGTAGTCCTCTTCTTATAGAAGTATATACGTCACATATTAAAACAACCTTTCATTCAAATTTAATTCTCTTCTTCTTCCTTGCTTCGTTCTTTATACCGCACCACGGTTTCGCGTTGCTCGACCTGCACATCGCCCGTTTTGGCGATAATTTCTCAGCAAATTTAATTCTCCATCGAATTAAATCATTCATCGAATTTAATCAATAAACTCTTTAACTGTTCAAAACACGTCACAATTTTTTATTATTTATCCAATTGAATCAAGCTTCTAATTGAATTAGCTAATTTATTTATCAAATTTAATCATCTCCGTAATATAATATCGATATGACTAAAACACAAATAAATTTAACCTTACGTTTTTTTCTTCTTTTTATACGTACTTACTCATCTATCTATAATTTTCATCATTCTTCACATCAACACGAAATTTCTTTAAATTTTCGACGATTTTCTTTCTTTTTATTTTTAAATCACTTAAATCACTTAAATCACTTACATCACTTAAATATAACTTTTGGAAAATCCTTAATCCTCGTCGCCATTGTAATATTTACTAAAATTGCATATAAACGTGTATATGCTAACAGTCTCTAGAATAGAGTGTCGGCTTATTTATTTTATTGACAGTTCACAAATATCATAGGTTGCTAGATACTACAGTAGGTAGTGCCCATTTGATAATATTTGCTGTCAAAGTTCGAAAACTTTACAGTTTCGCTGGCACATGGCTCTGTAAAATTGTATGCTTGAAAACTATAGCGTTATTTATACCCCTACATTGGAGATAATTTGTCCCGTCTTTTGCAAGCTATTATTCTAATTATTGTTTGTATAAACTAGGATTGTCCACCTTGTTTCTTATTGGTCCATTGGATGGATTCCATATACATATCAGCTATGTTTTCAAGTTCCATATCGGCTTTGTTCAGTGCAAAATGAACAATTATAATAAAAAATAATAAATTGAGAGCTATAATTTTCAATGATTTTTTTGAAATCTTTAGTTTTTGCGGCGAACACAAGCTCAACATTATTGAATCCTGCTTAAAAAGGCCATTTGGTTGGTTTGAAAAACATGTGGTGTCCATAAGTACATAATGGACACAATTTGGTTGTTTTATCATACATTTGGAAGTTTTCCTAGCAAGTTTATTTTCGCTATTATTAATTTTTTTTTCTTCAATTAAGCAAAGTTAAAAAGCCACACAATAACCACTCGTTTTTATTAATCCTACGTAAATTAGAAAGTTTGTATGGAACACTGATAAATGCACAACACGCAAAGGTACACAAAAAAAATCGTGCATTATCGATGTGCACTTATCCGCGTTTTACTGTATACATATTTTATATGGTTGGAGATGTTCAATGCGTTACAAGCGAAGGGTATAAAAAGTGAAGACACAATACTTTTTGTTTTAATTAACTGAGAATTGAATAGACTTTTAGCAGTAATAAATTTATTAAACTTTAACTCTTTTAGTTTGGTTGGAAATCAGCCGAAATTATTCACGCGAAGAGGTGTGCTAATTTGATGACGAGCAGTGTACAGCCCGTAGTCTAACAAAATTCCATAATTTCAGCATAGTCAAATAAATCATCCAAATATTGTCTCACGAAAATGATTGGTCATCGCGTTATCAGATCAGAACATCAAATGAGTGTGCCATGTGGAGGCGATACAATAAACATTACTTAAGGCCGGGCCCATAGCTAAAATCGACCTTGCAAGGTCTTCGCCTCGACATAGTGAAGTAATCAGCCACACACTACATATTTAATTTGCTCAAATGAATTTTTTATACTTACATGGAATGACAACGCTAGTTGGAATCTGTCCGGTCTGCTGAACTTCGTCCGGATTCCGTACATCAATCAACACCTTTGATGGATGGTTGGGCAAATCTTTAACTTCCTCGTATGTGGCCATTTCAAGGAATAACTAGTTTCCCGGTCTTGATCCTAAAACACAACTGAACTCAATGAAGTCTAGCACTCTACTGTGCGACTAATCCTGATTAGATATCCGTTAAAATTGATATTACGTTTTTCTAGTATCGATAGTTCGACAGTAGGCAAGGCAATGGAAATGGGAAGGCAATAGGATTCCAATCGGCGGAATGTCTATATGGACTTCCAGTGTGTGTACTAGCTAGACTAAAAAATAAATAGATAAGAAACGCCGGTAGGTAATTCAATTGGTCAGCAAACAAGTAGTGGTCACTGGAATAGCTGGAATAATTTCAACCAGCTGAGTGTCAAAACCACACAATATGGAAAAGCAGTGGCGGCGTTTATTTTATTGTAAATAAGAGGAATGTTGTTAAATGCTTTCGCTTTTCAGAGCCAACAATTAAACATAAATCTTTTATATCTCGATAATTTTATATCAAATATGTACCTGAAAGCACATCCCATGCATAAGTGCATTTTTTCGATTTTTGCATTATATGTATTATTCATTGTCAAGTTCTCCATTGAGTATTTACTGTTTAGACAAAATTTGCTCATCTAAATCGAAGGTACCCTACATTTACAAGAAGTGATATGTCCTAGGACCTAGGTTGTTAAAAAAAAATGCTTAAAAGTGGTAAGTCCAGTGCTACTGCTATTTTGAGCTAAGTCCATTTTTGGAACAATGAAGCAATTAGTATTTGTACCCTATTACAGCTTACATTGAATTTTGTATAAGGCCATACTTTTCTACAGGGATTTGGAGCGACACATTTTTTCGCTCCGCTCCGCTCCCGCTCCGACCAATTTGAAACCGCTCCGCTCCAGCGCTCCGCTCCGACTAAAATTTTTTCGCTCCGCTCCGCTCCACGCTCCGCTCCGCTCCATTACAAAAATACAACAAAACTTCATTGTTCTTAGTAAATATTTATTATTTTCCGCGAATTATTCAATTTAACGTATATCTACTCACGTATTGTAGAATATGACTTAACAGGTGCGTTTTATTCGATCAAGTATAGAACGGGATAGCACCAATTTCGTAATCCGGATCAATTATTGCAAGGGGTAATCCGGATCATTGGAACATCCGGATTAGCGCAATCACTTTTTTCTAGGGAAAACAATCCAAACAAATAAAAAGGCGGAACAAACGTCGATAAATGTTTTATTTGTTAGAAATTAGCCAGCATCATGTCAATTGCTAAACAGTCCCGTAAAAAAGTACGAGACCAAATCTACCATTTCACACTGAAAATCTCAAATTTCCGGATTTTAGAGTCAACATTGCTGCCGAAATCCGGACTATAGAAGACATAGTGGAATTGTTTAGTCGTCCGGATTAGTGTGATATCCGGATTAAAGGAGATCCGGATTACCGAGTCAAGACTGATTATTAATGTCATTTCCAGCAAAATAGGTGCTGAATTCTTAACTCCTTAGCATTTAAAGATTTTCCAAAAATGCTACCACTAACACCTCCGTGGTGAAAAAATGTATATCAAGTAAGATCACAAAATTTTGTCTTTGAAGCTGTGTAAAACTTTAAAAACTAAACTGCTTATCCAATTTTTATGGGATTTATTCTTAGGAAAAATTGTTGGGCCCAACCGAAAGAAAATATGTATATGTAAAATGTTAAATCTTTGAAAAATCTTTAAATGTCTGTGGAAGCTGAAGAGTTAATAATTTTTTTATACTCCTTTTTGCTGGAAATATCACGAGGAATTATATTTGCGTGCTTTTATGCGATAGTTTCCGGACATCCCGTATAGAACGAAATCTCTCAAATGGTTATGGAAGCTGCGCTGTCCAATAAAACGCACCTAATAACTAATTTAAATTAAAAAGGGCGTTTCATTTATCGAGTACAGTACAGGACTTTTCTGTCCTGGATGATCTTGAATTTCTTAATAATGAAGAGTGATGATTATGACTAAACGCAAAACCTCTTTTATCACAATGAATTTCACAATAATACGAAATTTCGCAAGTCTCTCAGCGAATTCTTCGCCTTTAAATAGCCCAAAATCATCAATTCGTTCCATAAAATGAAAAATTTCGTCGAAAAAAATCCTTTTTTTTCTCGGAATATTTTGATTTTTTACATCGGAGCGGAGCGGAGCGGAGCGATCTTCAAAGCAAAATTCGCTCCGCTCCAGCCTGCAAAAACTCGCTCCACGCTCCGCTCTTTCGCTCCGAAATTTAAGGTCGCTCCGCTCCGCTCCATCGCTCCGCTCCGCTCCGCTCCAAATCCCTGCTTTTCTATAATCTACAGTTCAGCTTGAGATCTGGCATGCGTGTGCTAAACACGCTGTAACGTTCATAATTATCGTGTTGCAAATATCGACTCAGACCACTATATGGTGAAGGCGACTTATAGGTGCAAAATTTCTTCGGCGCAACGGTGGTTGCTTACACGGCTGCCCTTGAGGAGAAGCTGACGCCCTTGCTAAAAAAAATTCAGCTACAAAGGCGCCCTTGAGATCTGGGATAGACGGAAAGACACCATCAAAGGGGTCGCAGAGGAGGCTGTGGGTTATAAAGCCCGGCGAGCCCGAAATGATTGGCTTGACGAGGAATGCCAAAATTCGGTAGACGCGAAAAATGAGGCATATCGACAATGGACCCAACGCTCAACTAGAGCCAAGAAACCAAAAAAACTGCTGAAGCATGTTGGGGAGAGCCTTGTTAAGTATAACATCGACGTATACCAAATCTTTGACGACTTCAAGCAGGCTTACGACCAGGGATTTGGAGCGACACTTTTTTTCGCTCCGCTCCGCTCCCGCTCCGCTCCCGCTCCGACCAATTTGAAACAGCTCCGCTCCAGCGCTCCGCTCCGACTAAATTTTTTTCGTGCCGCTCCGCTCCACGCTCCGCTCCGCTCCATTACAAACATACAACAAAACTTCATTGTTTTTAGTAAATATTAATAATTTTCCGCGAATTCATCAATTCAACTTAAGGTGCGTTTTATTCGATCAAGTACAGAACAGGATAGCACCAATTTCGTACAAATTTGAACATAAAATTGAGTTGTTCTAGATAGGGTGTCCGGAAACTAAACTATCGCATAAGCGCACCGAAATATGATTATTAATTTCATTTCCAGCAAAATAGGTGTACCGGGAATATCCCGAATTCTTAACTCCTTAGCTACCAAAAGCATTTAAAGATTTTACAAAAATGCTACCACTAAAACCTCCGTCGGAAAAAAAAATTTATATGAAGTAAGATCACAAAATTTAGTCTTTGAAGCTTTTTTACACAGCTTAAACTGCATATCCAATTTTATTGGGTTTATTCTTAGGAAAAATTGTTGGCAACGGCCGAAAGAAAATATGTAGGTAATATGAGTATTAAATTTTTGAAAAATCTTTAAATGTCTGTGGTAGCTGAAGAACTAATAATTCGGGCTTTTTTATACTCCTTTTTGCTGGAAATATCACCAGGAATCATATTTGGGTGCCTTTATGCGATAGTTTTCGGACATCCCGTATAGAACGAGATCTGTAAAATTGTTATTATTGTCCTGTACTCCATTCAATAAAATGCACCTAATAACTAATTTAAATTAAAACGGGCGTTTCATTCAGCGAGTACAGGACAGGACTTTTCTGTCATGGATGATCTTGAATTTTTTAATAATGAAGAATGATGATTATGATGACTAAACGCAAAACCTCTTTTATCACAATGAATTTCACAATAATCCGAAATTTTGCAAGTCTCTCAACGAATTCTCCGCCTTTAAATCGTCCAAAATCATTAAATTGTGCCATAAAATGAAAAATTTCGTCGAAAAAATTCAATTTTTTATCTCGAAATTTTCTTGGTTTTTTAATTCGGAGCGGAGCGGAGTGGAGCGACTTTCAAAGCAAAAATCGCTCCGCTCCAGCCTGCCGAATACCGCTCCACGCTCCGCTCTTTCGCTCCGAAATTTAGGGTCGCTCCGCTCCAAATCCCTGCTTACGACAGTATCGATCGAAGTGTACTGTACAACATTTTGCTGCTTTTTGGTATACCGGCCTAGCTAATGCGACTCATAAGTATGACGATGACTTATACCGTCTCGCAAGTCAAAGTTCAGAACAGACTCACTGTGCCTGTCTAGACAGTTTCAATTTTCGTTCGTCTTCATCATTTTGACAATTGAAACTTGAGATATATGCGCTATTGAAGAAACGCATTCATTCTTGAACGCAATTGCCACTGTTAAATATTAACAACACATCATCTATTCATACAATTCATGAAATAATTTATCATTTAACCGTCCTGACCAAAGCCGTGACACATATTTAACGATAAATAATGAACAGGTCTGGATAGAATGAGACAGATCTCTTCTGTTCACTTGACGCAATCAATGACATGTTCAATGTTGAAAGTGGATACGGAGCTTGAAGACGATAGGGAAGACGAAAGCGCACATGTGTGGACATAGCCACTGACTCATTTGAAATTCATACTGGACTAAAGCAAGGCGATGGACTGGCACCATCGCTTTTCAACCTTGCTCTGGAATACGTAACTCGAGCCATAAATATGGACAGCCGCAGCTTATCAAGTCGACACAATTAGTAGCGTACGCCGACGATATCAATATCACGTCTCGAAGGGTGGGCGATGTAGAAAGCCTTCTGCATAGGCCCAATACCGCCGTTATGCAATCTTGTTTTTGATTGCAAGGCCAGTATGCAATCAAAAACAAGATCGCCTTACTGGCATCAAGCATCATAGACAACTTCATTTACCTCGGTTGTAATTTATCAAAGGACGCCAACGAAACAGATAAGATAAAGCGATGGATACAACTAGCTAATAAGTGTTGTTTTTCGGTCCTCCCAATAATGAATTCGAGGCTGGTGCAGCGGAACACGAAGCTCCGTGTGTATAAAACTATCATCCGACTTGAATGTTGAGCTACATGTGTCAAAAATCGTGAAATTTCATCGACTGCAATAGGCGGAAAATGTACAAAGGATTAACGACGATCTCTTGCCCAAGATGATGACGGCGCAACGAGTGGACTTAGCCAGATTGCGTGAACGATTGAGAGCTCGAAGGGAGCAACCAGTATGTGAGGACGCCCACCAGATTATAGGCTCCTACTGGAGGACAATTGGAGGGAGGTTATCAATCCAGGCGGCCAAGCCTTGACGTCGGACTATCGTGCCATAAAGAAGAAAAAGATTTTAATGCAAACTTGCAGACCCGATGATTCCGATCCCGATGACCTCGGCACCCAATTTTTCTAATAGAACGGTACGCTAAGATCTAGATTTCGTCTAGGGAACATTACGGGTTCCGTTCTCATAGAGTGAATTCTCTTTATCTTCTTATCGACACGAGCGTCACTTACTGTACCATCTGCCGTCTAGCGAAAATATCGGAAACGCAAAATATCTATGAGAACGGGTTTTGTATTACATAATAATATAATAATGATTTAATTTGTAGAGAGTGGCACACAAGCACAAGACGCTTAAATGCAAATTCGTATTATTGTCCTTAAAACAGCCTGCTTAAGGGAGTGTTTAAGAAAACTGATAAGTAAAAAGTTGCATCCTCGATTAAATGTATCTCTTCATCGATGCACTGTTGGGGTTCATGTTAGCGGAAGCTGGCCTCGTGGAGATTTCAGTATCTGCGGCGCCAAATTTTGATGATGCCATTTCATTAATATTGGTCTGAAACGACCGAATCTGCAATCTTTTTTCGCGAAAGCGTAACGGTTCTCCAGATATTCAATGTCAAAGTTTGACTTTTCTATGAAGCCACTTCAAGTAATTTGGTAGGAAAAGGGGGATATTTCCGCTTTATCCATTGGGGAAAGTGTTCGATGCCATCAAATTGACGTTTTAATTTTAATCAGTCCCACTAGAATAGTAAGTTTTACCAATTTGGCAAAGATGTTAATAATATGAAAAGTCGAAATATACATATTTGTGGGCAAGAATTGAAAAATTTGCTAGACAGGGAGGCAAATTAGATTTAAAATGTTATTTTCGGTGCAATGCTATTGATTCACATCAATGTGTAGTAAAAATACCCCCAAGCTCCCATTAAAAACTGAGCTACCCCATATAAATGTCAAACTTTGACATTGAATATCTGGAGAACCGTTACGATTTCGCGAAAAAGGATTGCAGATTTCTGAATGGCTGCCGCAGGACGAAAGGGTCCGGTTTTTATCCCTGGACCATTGATTCATTCATTGATTCACTGATTTTCTCTGAGATGTTAAATATGTCGGGTTCTTTCTTTACTCTTTTGTGAGCCAACTACTGACAAGTTTTGGATCTAACCGATTTGTTGAATTCCCAAAAGTATGTAAAGTTATTTTGTACAAAAATATTGATTGTTTGATCTTTATAAAGGTAAAGCTCTTTTATTATTGCCAAACTTTATACTGCTGTTGACCAGTATTCGCTGGGTACCTATTCATTATTGAAAAAGAAGCTTTCTACATTGATGTATTTAAGATTTGAAATAATTCAGTTGGTGAAAAACTATTTCTTCTTTTTAAATGATTTTTACTAAATCAAGATACACAACAAATATTTAAAAACAATATCATCACTTTTACGACTTCAAACCTTCCTTGTCAGCCCATTCCAGCCAGGATCCAACATAGTTTCTTGAACTGAAATAGAGAAAAAAACAGCGATGAATACAGCGTTCCCCTATCTAAACAAAACGAAGGTAAACCTACTTTTTGAAGCCCAATTGACACGCTAGATCTACTGCAGTTTGTGCTCGTTTGCCCGAACGGCATGTAAATATGATTTCATCATTCGATTCTGGAAATTTGCGTCCGTACTTCTCTTCGAATCCTGTCTTCGATGTTAAGGTGTCCTTTAATGTCGCCACTAGAAAAATATTAGATTCAGAACATGAATATTATTTTACAAAATAAAAATCATGTTGTTGTGGTGGTTAAACCATTTTGTGATAAAAAAAAACGCCACTGCGATGTATATAAAATTAAATGTAGCTGGGTAAGTTGTATTTATCGATTAAACTGAATATTTTTCAGCTCAAAATTAAATAAAATTAAAAAAAAAATATTAAATTAATTTTAAGAGATAAGCTCGATAGTGACAAAAATCTTATTAAGTTAATATTAACTTACACGGAATATTAATGCTCGTCGGTATAACTCCAGTATCCTGCAACTCTTGCGTCTCACGTACATCAATCAGTAGCACCTCTGGATGATTAGGTAAATTTTTCACTTCCTCATAAGTCGCAATACTATTTAATTTATCCGTACAATCACAAAAGACAACAGATATAAAAGAAACATTTAAAATCACAAATAGAACAACAAACAACCTTTTCATTGTGGCGGCCAGTGATCGTGTGATGCCAATTAATTGATTGCTGACTGGTGTCCAGCTTTTGCAAAGCAAATTTCGAATCATGACTTTTTGTTGGATCGGCAAAGTTAAATAGATATTTCAAACCGGTTCTTCTTAACCGCAAATGATGAGAATCTTAATTGCGCAAGACAAGCTTTTTTTAGCAAGAAGTTTTGTGAGAGAAATATTCTTAAGTGACGTAATTATAGGTAACCGAAAATTAATTCTCAATATGAGAAGTTAGAGCGGTAACAAGTTATCTGCAAGAGAATAGACAATCTTAATAAGTAATTGGTAAACACAATTAAATATTTGCCACGAATAAGAATGTTGACATATCTTATCGGTAGCTAGTATGTAAATGCAAATTAAGTAATCGATATGAGTGGAATTCATTATGTGGTTTTGAATATATAGTTGATTTTGTGGACATACAATTATTGTGTTACTGGTTAAGCAAATATAGAACTATCTATCATCAATAAATTTAATTATGCATTTGAATAATATTAATCCTAGGGCCGGTTTTTCCGGTTTTTCGTACCTCTTATTCAATAGATAAGCTTAAAGCATACTATAGCCAGTGCAAACCACCATGCTTAAAGTATACTTTAAGCCTAACCAATGGATATCTATTGAATAAAAGGTACGAAAAATCGGCCCCTAGTTATGTAATAACTCCTGAATGAATGATTATAGTCCATTTATTTTATTATTGATTCAGAAGTTGTTAGATGACTATTGGCCGATTTCTCATAACTCTTATTTTATCGTATAGAAAAGACGCAACAATTTTCAGGAAGCTTTGTCATTATATTGAATTGCGTTTTTGCTTATTTTGCATAGCTATGCCATATTTGCCTTCGTTACGCCAACATCTGAAATTGAAATAATTCGTACGGAATTTCATACAATTGCGTAACCAAGCAAAACATGGCAGAACTATGCAAAATAAAACATAAATTCAATTCAATATAATGGAAAAGCTTTCTGAAAATAGTGTGCATCTTATCTATATGATAAGACTAACCAGCTGACAGGTCCTAGATAAAAGTTATGAGAAATCCGAAAACCCGTGTTCAGTACGAGGCATAATTGCCTCCAATTCCGGAAATCCGGGTTTGTAAGCAAAGATATTGCTACAAACCCGGATTTCCGGAATTGGAGGCAATTATGCCTTACGAACACGGGTCGGATTTCTCATAACTTTTATCTAGGACCTGTCAGCTGGTTAGTCTTATCATATAGATAAGATGCACACTATTTTCAGAAAGCTTTTCCATTATATTGAATTGAATTTATGTTTTATTTTGCATAGTGCTCGAGTTGGAGACACTCGCCCTTCAATTCGACACGAATTTGTTGGGCGGACGTTTTAGACACATTCCCGTTTGCAACTCCAGGTAAAAATGCCTTGAACTCCGCACGGATTTGTTGTGGTAAATTTGCAAACAAACCCGTGCGGAGTTGGAGGCATTCATGCCTCGAACTGCAGACGGGTTCGTCAATACGCGCCCGCTGTCATAAGTGAGTCTGGGCGGACCACACCCTTAATAGTTGGTAGGGAAAAGATAACAGGGTGTCCTGGACATTTGAAAATTTGTTCAATAAGTAACTCGCGAACGGCTTAACCGATCGTCATGAAATTTGGTAGGAATGTGTGGAATGGTAACAGTCTTTAACACGAAATACTTAAAAGTTGATATGGCATAGATAACAGGGTGTCCCGGACATTTGAAAATTTGTTCACTAAATAAGTCGCGAACGGCTTAACCGATAATGCGTAGAATCGTAACAGTCTTTAGAACGAAATACTTCGACGTTGGTAGGACAAAGTTAACAGGGTGTACCGGAGATTTGAAAAAGTCGACTTTTTTAGTTTTTATCGGACATGGACGCATGGGTACTCAAATCAAAGAACTCGATGTGTACATTTCATATCAGTGCTTTTTTCCAGTTTAGAGTAATGGTAACGGAGTTACAGCTAATAAATTCAGTTAATATGTGTAGCCATTGATACATAGTAAATCTATTTTTGGATTGGCCTAATTAAAAGGCGTTAGGCTTTCATTCTGGAACGCGTTTATTTAGACCAATCCAAAAATAGATTTACAAGAAGCATTTCATTAATTCTTATTTATTACCTATAAAATATATGTGCAAAATTATTCATTATGTATGTATCCAAAATCTAAAAAACCCTCGTATTGTGGGCGCAGCCCTCTGTACACAGGTATTTTTTTTTTCAAAAAGAAAACGGCCAAGAGTTTGCAGATATCCTTCCTGGCAAAGGCCATAAAGATTGGATGCAGGAGGGTGATGGTATGTGTATGGATGTGTTCTATGTTTTTTTTCGTCAAATTGAGAGCATTTCATCTCAGCGCGGGTTATATACTTTTGAGGCGATAGAGTCCTCAAGGTCCTAATCCAGGAGGAGTGTTTGAATTCCTAATACACAGATTCGAGGTATAGACATCCGATTTCTGCCCACTTAATGGAAGTTCGTGCACTTGCATCGCGTTATCGAAATGCTGAGTAGTATTGAAATAAACATTTTAGCGTTTATCTATCCAATTAACCCGTAAAAATTGTTCCGATTTGTTTTTATAATGTTCTTCGTCATAATGCTTGGACAAAGCTGTCAAATCACCAAAACGATGCTCCCACCGTTATAATTTAGGTTTAATTTTCATATAATTTTGAAGAAGAATCAATCAATGGATATTCAACCTCCTCCGCGAACGACATCACACATCATCATGTTCATCCCCAAATCTTCCAGTTATACAGTCCTCTTTGCCTTCGCATCATTCACTGCCGTTTCGTTCTAAGCCACCGGGATATGTACCTCCGTCACAGCTATCGTCGTATACGTCAATGGCTACATCAAGTTACTTAAGAGTTTGCTGCCCTCCTAAGAACCTCTTTATCTCAAGGCTTGCGTATGATACCACGGAAGAGGAGATCGGACGATATATTATTGACAACCTTAGATACGTTCCCGCGTTACTGACTTGTCATAAACTCTTCCTAATCGAGTTCTATCATAATTCCCAATGAATTAGATATACTTTTTATGGATTCCTTTTGGCCTGCTGGCATTCTTCTGAAAGAGTTTACTAACTGAAATTTTCAACGTTTCGTATCTAGGAAAAATCGAAAATAATATATTTTAACATAAACTACCAAAATGTACGACGATCGCGAACCAAACTTCAAAGCTTCAATCTTCTGAGTACCGTATAGGGCCATGGTGCGTTAACTAAGCCGTTTCTAGGCTATTTCGAGTCCACGTTACATTGCATATTAGGCCAGTCAATAAACTGAAATACAAGGCGGTAGGTCGCGAAAAATAGCTCGGCTGTTTCTTTTTTTGATATTGCTAGGATAGAACTTTGATGTCAGATTCCCAACTAGAGGTGAATGGAAAGAGAGTGAGGTGGTCAAGGATTTTGACATCACATTCTTCACCGATGGGTCTAAAATGGATTGTGGCGTGGGTGCTGGAATCTTCTGCAGATCACTAAGTATTTCTGAATATTACCATCTTCCTGATCATGCCAGCATTTTTCAAGCAGAAATGCTTGCAATCATGAAGGCCTGCTCTCAGGGACATACAAAACAACCAGAATATCGCTATCTGCTCAGATAGTCAGGCGGCTATCATGGCTTTACAATCGGTGAAGACGACCTCCAAGGCTGTTGAAGTATGTGGGGAAGCATTAACCAGCCTTGGCACACGACAAAGAATCACCCTACTCTGGGTACCCGGACACAGGAACATAGAGG
Source organism: Microchrysa polita (assembly GCA_949715475.1). Taxonomy (NCBI): domain Eukaryota; kingdom Metazoa; phylum Arthropoda; class Insecta; order Diptera; family Stratiomyidae; genus Microchrysa; species Microchrysa polita. Next base: position 110,062,759 of record OX454416.1, on the reverse strand, counting down.
GTAACGAGAGGGCTGACGAACTAGCCAAAATGGGTGCCACCCTTGACAGCTCTCATGCGGAGCGTGTCTGCGTCCCGATGGCAGCTGTTAAGAGTAAGATATCCACCCACTATCTAAGGGCTGCTAATTCCAACTGGCGAAATCTGAGGACCTGCGTTATATCAAGGAAGATGTGGCCCTCCTACGACTGGAAAAGAACTGAGATTCTGACTAAACCGCGTAGAGATATCGCCAAGCTTACTGCTGTTATCACGGGGCACTGGCCAATGGGGCTTCACGCAGCCAGGCTGGGCATCCCCTACAACGCCCATTAATGAGAAGGAATAATAATAAGGTAATATAAATGAGAAGGAAACCCTGTTTCATTTCCTGTGTGAATGCCCGGGTCTTGCCAGATGTAGGCAGGATGGTTTTTAGTAATTTATCAGTACAGTGCCTTAATTCTACAAGATCTCCCATAGATCATGTTACTGTTGATCCTTATCATCAGGCGTTACGGGTCCACATAAATGTCTTGTTAGATCGTTCTCAAAGTAATGATGTTAATACTTGTTTCAATTTCAAGAAAGGAGACTATGAATCTATAAATCAAAAAAAGAATTGATGAATACTGATTGGTCTAACTTCCTAAACGGACTTATATGTGATGTCAACATTTTATAGTGTTCTTTCTAATACACCTATAAGTTTACAAATGCGTGTCTGCAATGTACTTCGTCAGAAAAATATAATCCGCGTTCGATACAAAAGTTTCAAACGCCCTTCGGATCTTTCGCTTTTTAAGTAGCTGCGCAATAATACTCCAATCAATAGAGAGGAAATAATAGGGGTTAGCGTGCAAACATTGGGGACTTCTCAAATTTTTGATATGTTATAAAGACAGGTGGGGTTAGTTAAAATCCAAGTTTGCGTCATTTTCCCCCCTGTGCTCCCGCCGCTATCTTCGAAAAACCATCTAAAATCGGCCCTTTCGTCAGTTTTTGGCCTGTAATTTCTTTACAGTCCATTTGAGCACAAAATCTGCCAAGACAATTTTGTAGAGGACAAAATTTCCTACAAATTTAATATAAGATGTTGTACTCTACAATCGAAATTAACAGAGTTATAGCGCCAAGAAAATGGCATTTCAAACTCACAAAAAACGCATTGTATACCAATAACTCATAGCCTCCTCTGCATTTTAGTATAGAGTTCTCCAAGTATGTTTTGTCGGTAATGATTCTTGGAATTTTAGCATATGCTTTGCGCTATAACTCTGCCAATTTTGATTGTAGAGTAAAACTTGTCAGATGAAATTTATAGGAAAGTATAAGTAAAATCCCTAATTCGAGCTTCCAGATATGCCTACATTGCTGGCATTGGGAATAGTCTCACAAACCACGAAAGTAATTTATTTATATGTTCCTCTGCATATCCTGCGAGGCTTTCTTCTTATGAACAAGTTCCTAACACAGTATTTCCCAACGGCTGTCGCAAGGCTAGCCGACGAATGGGACAATTCAAGACGCTCCAATCCGACCGATCTGTGGCTCACTTGGTTGAGTCGCACTCTACGATGCTAGTAATCTAGAGGTGTGGTCCAACATTTCCGTACATGTGCGGATAGGAAATATGTAGTGCTTGCAACATTATATACACTCCGAAGAGCTTGCAACATTATACACACTCCGAAATGATATGCAATGTAACGTTGACTCGAAACGCCTATAAACGGCTGAGTTAACGCACCATGGCCCCACATGAGGCTATACGGTACTGAGAAGAAGAATCCGACCGATCCTAGATTTAGGAACTAACTCCCGAATTAAACGACAAGTCAACATTTACAAAAAAAAAAAAATAGAACGAGCATCTTTCAAAAGGTGTCATAAAACTCTGGGCTTACCGTCCTGTCACCGCTCTGTCACATCCCACCAAAGACAAGGTTAGTTTATATATACTCCAACTTGATGCGGCACACAGAGTGCATGTCGAGCCGGTTTCGACTAATAGTACATGGCGCACTGCATCTCTCATCAGATGCCTCTACTTATGCAGCGCGTCATGTACTATTGCCTAGCCCCACTAAAAAAAGATTCGATACCAGGGTGTATTTCGAGTCCTATATAAGAGGATCGTACACACTGCCTGGTTGAGTCTGGTCATGTCTCTCCTGATAGTATATGACGCGCTGCATAAGTGGAGGCATCTGATGAGAGATGCAGTGCGGCATGTACTATTAGCCAAAACCGGCTTGAAATGCACTCTGTGTGCCGCATCAAGTTGGAGTATCCATACAGGTGTCGTGTCGTGTAGTCCCACTATGGACAAGCTGGACGGTAGATATCTGAAATACATTTATTTGAGCATGATACATCCACCGTCCAACAACAATGTTTTTGTTGAAGGTTAGTGTAGCCATTTAATTCGGTAAGAAAACCACAACGAATCCCAGACTCTGCGCTAGCTTCTTCAATTAGAGATTTACTGAACCCCGAAAACCAAAATGCTAAATTCTAAAATTGAGAAAAGGATTGACGTCAACCCCACCTATACAGCGGGCCAAGTTTCAGCAGCTATCCCGAATTCTAAACACTCTAAGGCCATTGGACCAGATGGTCATGCTGAAACATCTAGATCTTCCGGCCATCAAATATCTTACGATGGCTTACAACTTGTCAATATCCACGCTTGTCATCCCTGAATTTTGGAAAATGGGGCGAATCATTCCCTTTCTAAAACCCGGTAAAGACAAACTCGCCGAATCCTACCGTCCAATCTAAAACTTATCACCCGTTTCAAAGACGCTCGAAGCACTCAACCACCCCACCCTTTTATCGCATGCCGAACTAGCTTCTCACCGGTATGGCTTCAGGAAGATGAATAGTACCAGAACAGTTCCAGATCTGCTCCCATCCACAATGGCCCCAACCAGAAAAAGCCCTGTGACAGAACTGTCCTAGTGTCTCTTGACCTGTCGACATCCTTCGACACGGTAATTCACTCTGCGCTGTTGGCCGATCTTCTCAATATGCACATTCCTGCACAAGTGGCCAGATGGTGTGTGTGATCGACTTAAGCGCTACATTGAAAAATTGGTGAAGGTTTTGAATATCCACATCCTAGTAATGTCACCGTCTAAATGTACTGCAGCTCTTTTTACTAACAATTTTCGGAGAAGCTTATGATCCGTGATGAAGACGTTGTTCCTACTGTTTCCATAGATCCTTGGGGTCTACCTACACACCATGATGAAGTAAAATCGTCATTCGAAGGAACTAATTGACAAAATGCACAGCTCCTGCTCCTGCGAGATCATAATCTTCTACGGTCTCTCCAAAATCTGGTCGGTTGTTAGCGGGATCATCTAAACCATAATATCAGGGACAATACTGCCCTCCACATGTCAGGAGTGGACTCAGAGATTTCGAGAGAGAAGTCCAGAGATACAAACGGGTCTTTCCCGATTGTTTTGAGACTAGACTCCCGAAAACCACAAGAGCGACACTTGCTCGCTTGCCCGCAGACTGTCCAATCGATGGTACAATTAGCTCATTTTCTGTGGAGAAAGCTAATTCTCTGTGAAGAAAACTCATTTTCTCTAGCCAATTCGGTAGTGGAACCTAGAAAAGGAGCTTGATTGTACAATCGATTGGAGAGTCTATGGCGACTCTTAGGTTAGGCTGGTGTTCGCGCGTCAATTCCTACCTATATCGAATAGACCCGTGCTACTGCGGTGCGCCTAATGATGTAGACCACCTGTTAGAATGCCCTGCTGCACAAACTAAACTCACGGGGGCACCAACTAACCTCACGGGGACGTTATTTCTACTGTGCATCTATCGATTGCGACATCGATGAGTGGATCCGATTTCATCATGTTGTCCAAATGGATCCCAATGATTTTGGGATTTGTGACAGTAGGAACTCGTTTCTATCTTGCCAGTGTAGATCATAAGTTCTTCCGCAAATTCCTGCGTCGAGGTGGTGAGAAAGGTTGCAGTACAGCTCCCTGCTGGATTTTCCTAAGCTTTGAACGTTTGCCTCTAAACTCTATACAGGATTGCCTCCCAGGTCGAAAGCGATCAAAAGCTACTAAAATAGTTATCATCACACAACCGATACTTGATATGAAACGCAATCGCATCCAGGGCCTTGGTGGCATATATACATACTATGCATCTTCTTTAAGCTATGTATGCTGGTCACAAGCTAGCGTTCCTCTGCTGCGGTAGGAAAATTGAAACTGAATTCTTCCCTAAAACTTCAAAAATTTTAGAAAATTCGTAGCCCGGCGTCATTGCGGTAACAGCAACTAAATTTAGAAGAACTACTTACGCCACTGTACGGAAGTGCAATAAATTTCGTTTAATTTGTTGCCTATTTTTACTATCATAAAATTTATTTACTTTTTAAAGGCAGTGTTCCGGCAAAAGTTGAATGAACTTAAGACATAACCTTAAAAAATCACCTGACATTCCGAATTTAAATCCATAGATCCATAGGCGTCGTCAAAAGAGAAATTACTGTCCAGGGGGTACGGCGCAAAATTATAAAAGTGGACGATAAATTACTAATTTTCTTCGGGTGATACAAGCGCCACAGACCCTCCGATCGATTGGCGAGAATTTTTGATTGCGAGATAAATCGTTAGGTGTATGTGACCAATCGGATTCAATTTTTGATTTGACGTGTGGCGAGAATTTTTGATTGCGAGATAAATCGGTAGGTGTATGTGACCAATCGGATTCAATTTTTGATTTGACGTGTGCAACGTATTGCCATGCCATGGTTGTTCTTCATGCTGTGGTTGTGGTGGTCATTCTCCATCAAAAGTAGCAATGGATATGTCCATCTTCCATCGCCAAAAATGGTATAATTTTAGCTATTTTGTGTTGTGTCTTGTGGACCGTTAGACTGTCAATTTCAGAATGCCCGATAAATTGCCTAAAGGGCACCACAAACCTGACGATTTCTCGGCCGATCGATTGGGCAATCGATTGCCCACAATCGATCTGCCGCCCGTACAGAACATACGTTACGCAATTTATCGGGCAATCTGAAATAGACAATCTCACGGTCCGCAAGACACAACACAAAACAGCGAAAATTATACCATTTTTGGCGATGGAAGATGGACAACCATTGCTACTTTTGATGGAGAATGATCGCCACAACCACAGCGTGAAGAACGACCACGGGTTTATGTCAAAAAATCAGCAACTGAGCACATGTTTGTCATGACAGCTTGTACGGAAAATTGCATTGGTAATACCTTTGAGCAGGTATTATTAATATAAGGAGAGGGCGAAAGTTACGAATTCCATACAATGTGACAGCTCAAAAATGTGCCGAGAATCTAATACATGGGAGAGCAAGCATCTAACAGTAAAGTAGTAATTGTGTCAAAAATTCGTTCGCGCTTGGTTGAATTCTTCTTCTTCTTCATTCTCTTTATCTTTAAAAGTGGGTTGTCAAAGCATGGAACTTTGTTTGAATCGAGATGTACTGTTACTTTACTTGTGTCAAATCGCTTTGCTTCAACAGTGTTGTTATTGTATTTTTCTCTCCCATGAATTTGCACTTTCGGCACACTTTTTAAGTGATGTTGCCCCTCCTTCTATTAATACCTGCTCGAAGGGTAATACGTTCGACATGTCAAAACAAAAAATTTAATCCGATGGTCCCATACACCTTCCGATTTATCTCGCAATCAAAAAATCTGGCCGATCTATCGGAAGGTCTGTGGCGCCTCTAATGTATGTGCTGTACGGGCGGCAGATCGATTGTGGGCAATCAGTTGCCCAATCGTTCGGCCGAGAAATCGTCAGGTTTGTGGCGCCCTTTAGGTCCATCTAGATTAGTCGCCAAATGGCGTCACGTGCAGCCCAATGGCTGTTGTCATTCTGTCAAACTGCTCGCCATTTCGGTGTGCGTGCAGTTTTGATATTCAATATGGCAACTGTGACAAAGTGACAATTTTGCAACTTTTGTTCGTTCTTTTGTGTGAAATTGAATAATTCTTGAATGGCCGTGTAATAATTCAAACGCGCAAAGTCCATTTTTGATAATTAATCTTTAAAAAATCACCAAAATGAAATTTTGGTTGTCATTTTCTGTCTTCATTTGGCTGCTAGTGTAGATGGTAAGTAGCAGCCAAATGGCTGTTCGTGATGCCAGTTTTTGGACGCGCAGCAATTTCGCGACTAATCTAGTTGGACCTTTTAAAATTAGTTACATATCGAAGACGCAATTCATTTTAAATCCTATACTTGCACCAATCATCCACAATTTGCGACGTTGTCTTTTTCCTTCGTTCCACACTCAACTGCACACTAAAAACATGACAACTGCCTGCCGTCGTGCATTGTGAACACTCCCGTTCGCATCTACGGCCGCGCCACCCGTGAGGAATTTCCGAACTTCGTCGTCGTAATAATTTTTAATGTGCCAAGACGAGTTGGAGGTGTTATTCGAGCGCGTGTGAAAAATTGTGGAATTTCCATAGAAAACGAACTTTGTAAGTTCCTGAAATATAAAAAAAACATAGTAACGGTTGTGCGCAACAAACTGTGTATATTTTCCCGTGTGCAAGTCCAAAGATTCTCGTGAAAATGTGAAAATATGCGAAGCACTGTGTGTCGGGGTCATTCCAATTGAATTTCAATTCCGAATGGCGACCTGAATCGCCCGAGTGTGTGAATTTTGTGAAAATGTCGCCACATCTGTCGGGGAAAAGTGTGTCCTGTGCGTGTTGTGCGTTCTCGAAAAGGATTTCTGCAAGCAAGTGGATTTCTGAAAAAGTCGCTCCTTGCTAACGTCGTTTTCCACCGTTCGCTTGCCCGCCCCCTGTGCCCCGAGCCGCACCCGCTTGCCTATCGTAGTCGCAGTGTGTGCATTCATTCGCATTCCATTGACGAGGAATTTGCTTTTTTCATTGTCGTTTCGTTTCTTTTATTTTTTGTCAGGCGATCGTCTCGCTCTGGCCAACGTCGCTGATGGCTGACGAAGCAATTTGTGTGGTTCTTTCTCCATTTCATCGCGGCTGCCGCGTTTTGTTGTTGTCACGATGTTTTTGCTTTTTGGTTGTGGATATGGTTGCGGGTTGTGCGCGCGGGGTGTGTTTTGTGTCCGGTGTGTGAATGTTTGCATGTCGTTTTGCGGGGCCATCATCATCATCGCCAACGGCATCAAGAAGACCGTGCGACGTTCCTTCTTTCTGTTTTGGTCAATTTACTCGATTTACCGTGTAGAGCAGGCAACGAATTTTTGTGTATGTGGCAGGCGAGGTCGACCGGGCGGTGCTCTGGTCGGTCCAGCTTGCCAAGGTCTCGCGGTTGCAGTCGTAAGAACAGAGTGCGGAACAGGTCGTAGTCAGTCACATTCCATAGTGAGTAGTCATCGAAAATGTTGAACGTTCGAAAGGGGCCCGCCGAAACATGGATACGGTGTGTGGGTGCAACGAAAACTGCTGCAGGTTTCATCGGAATTCCTGGCTTGGTGGGAGCAAAGAGTGGCCGAGCAGAGAGGGTGGCCAACGGCTTGGTAACAAAAACTGTTGATTGTCCTTAAATGGAAGTGGCTAAATGGCTGGTTTGTTGCTGTGTAGAGATGGTTCTCAAATACTTCATAAACGTTTCTGCAAATGCTGAGGGAGTTCCTCGCTCCAGAAGGCAATCACGTGTAAACCAAAAGAAAGTCGTTCAAAGATTTTGAATATTTTAGCGTTATCTCCCTTCCTTTTTCACGGATTGCTTTAAAACAAGCAATTTTCCCGACGAGGAAGTCTGCCCCCAATGGTTATACTGCTCAAGACACCTGAAGCCACAGGGTGCCTCATGATGTCTGCCCAGGATTACTTACATCAGGAGACACATTTTATGCCAATACGTGACCACAATAGTCTACTTTCAAAACATTATCTTGTTGGTTGCTATCGAGAGGATCATCCTAATTGTGGTCTCATGGACCGAAGTCCTCCACCACGTCACATCAAACGTGGTTTACGAGATCTTGAGAGAGAGTTTCAGGGTACAAAGGGTACGATGAAGAATCATACATTCACACCGACGAAGTGAGTCGGTCTATTGCGAGCTTAGGTACAAATATGTAGAGTCCTCTCAGCGTTCCCAACAATAATTTCGCCTGAGGAGATTAGGCTCCCGAGAGCTACCAAAGTGACTCTAGCCCATCTTCGGTCAGCCTTAGTTCTTATCTATCTCGTATAGACCCGAGCATACAAAACATATGCCCAAATTTGGCTGGTGCGCCTCATGATGTGTGTTATTTGTTTCATTGCGCAGCTGCGCCCACTGATCTTACCCCTTTATCTCTGTGGGAAAACCCTATCGCAGCAGCCACGTTCCTGTCCCTGGAGACCACGGACGAGAACGATGACGAACCATAAATCGCGGCTCACACCTTTCTGTACCGCTAAAAGAAGAAGACACCTGATACGGTCAAAATTGATCCTCACACTTATCATGGCATTAATCTCCTTCCAGTGCTTGGTAAAGTCCTGAGCTGGCATTCTGTAAGGCGATCACCCACAGGCGAAAGTTATGGTCTAACGCTAAATCTGGCAATATAATGGTCTTGGCTAGTACCGTCAAAGGTAGTTCATCATGTTGTTATTCTGTTTCTTTTAGTAATTGGTGATGTCCTCCATGCAGCTCAATGGACTCTGCAGTCTTAACTACAACATTTGAATTATGCATATTATTTCAAATCATGACTATGAGCGAAATAGTTCTGGATCGAGAGATAAGCAAAGTTCGTCGGGCTAAAGATTAGCCTGACTGGAAACCCCACTCTCCTCATAAGTATCAATGGACAAACTGTAAAACCGGTAGAAGAATTTGTCTACTTAGGTAGCATCGTTGCTGTTGATGGCAGCACCGATTAGGACATCAGACGTCGCATTACCCAAGCTAAGTGTCGTTTCGGCATATTGTTCAAAGTCTAGCAAAGCAGTTATCTCAGTGTTCAACCCAAACGGGGCCTGTTCCGCTCCCTGATTCTTTTATGGAAGCAGCACTTTGGAAGTTACCAATAAGTTGCAAACTTTCGTCAGCACTTGTCTTCGTCGAGTCTTAACATTTTTTTTTATCAAAATAATTTCTAATGAAGAACTCAGTCTGCGCACGGGTCAAATGCTTATCGAATTGACTCGCAGGCGAAAGTGGCAGTGGATTGGTCATACGTCGCGGAAGGCCGACAAAAGCGTTCCCCAAAAATCACGTGGCGCATATCTGTAGATGAGGAATCTTTGTTGAATTATTCTAAAGGGCAGTTGGAAACCTACTGTGAGATGCAGTCCTGCACAAGATCTAGGCCGAGGGCAGAAGTTGCCCCTTTGGGGGAGTTACTTCTTCGGCAAGAGAAACTTTTGTCTTCGGGGCCTATGTGGTGCACAAACATGCATCATTCTACCGACTGTCCAAGTGTTGCGCATATGAAGACGACCTACTCATCCTTTAAAGTAATTTCATGTATGGATAGTGTCCATAAATAAGGATTTCTAATGGAAATTGAAGTATCGACGTCTAAGAATGTGACCATGCTGGTCAAGGGCAGTTTTACTCTCATATTCCAGTAGTTAGGATGGGGGATGTCAACGTGTTCCATTATTTGACTGTGTTGACAGACGCTCTAAAAGTTCTGATAAGAGGGGCACATCTTTTGATTTGAAGATCTTGCTCCGGGTTTTCCCACAGTGCTGTAGGTGTAAGGTCAGTTGGCACAGCAAACAAATGGACTACATCATGAGGTGCGCTAGAGCAGTTCGGACAGATGGTTTGAATGTCTGTTTTTTTTTTAGATAGGTAGGATGTATGAATTTGGACGCGAACACAAGTCCGACCGAAGTTGAGCCAATGTTGTCCTGATGACTCGCGGGAGCCTATTCTCTGTAGGGAGATGAATTGATCCACACCTAGACTCGAGATAAAGCGATCCACTGCCACAGTGTGATTCGCTGCGATGGCGGTTCTGTACGTTTCATCATTGAAACGGTCCATCTTGTACCCCTGAATCTCTCTCTCTAGATCTCGTGTTTATCTGTGTAAGCAGGCGGTTCAAACGTACCGTTGGGAAGGTTAGGGTTCAGGTAGGTGCGGCCCAGAAAATATAAAAACCCTTGATACTTGGCTGTACCACATGGTTCCGTAGCACTTATGGAATTCACCTTTAAAAGTGGCAGTCAAGATATTTGTGATACGTGTCAACCTGTCTTTCAGACTTAATATTTCAGAGTATGTAAGACGGTGTGTACCGACGCTCTGCAAGTTCTGATGGGTGAACCCTCTCTTGACTTGGATATCTTACGGTTTGGGATGTTCCTTGTTGCTCTACGAGAGTGTCTCTGGCAGATTTCGGCAAGAAATTGCTGGACTCCTGAAAGAGTGAAGACACTCTAAGTGGCAATCTAGAAGCGAAATACGAGTCTCATGGGAGAACCGCGAACGAATACCTTAGACAGATTCGCGATGTGTGAAAATATGCTGACTCGGTCTTTAATCTAGTCTAGTCCTGGGTTTCCTAATCACAGATCGAGAGTGGCTGTATGAGAGGCGTCTTGTGGATGAAGATATGAAGACTGGGCTCATGTACTTTGGCATTGTCCAGTCCAGTGTACTCGTACATCCGACATCTTGACGTTTCAGGAGTCGAAATCGAGCAAGGTGTCATGAATGTCTCTCTATCTGACCGGTCCGACATTGTCACCACATTCTGCCATCCGAAAATCCATACATTTGTGAGTCAGATGTGAACGGGGAGGAGCGCTGTGTGCACATGTGACTCATAGACAGTGAACGTGTTAACACTTGGTATAAAATCCTGCATAGGCCGAAAGAAGTGGGGTGTCCATAAATCGTTTTCTAAAAGGATTTTTTTCTTTTCCGGACAGTAACTCTAGTCTCGGTGTGCTTGCGTGTCCTATTTGTCTTTATGGGGCACTTGCAGGTCGATTTCTATGGAAACTGATGATAGACGACATATTGATGGTGTAGTATTACATTCGCAGTTACTGTGCGATGATCCAATAATTTTTTTAGGGAAACGAATGCGAAGCGGTTTAAAAAGCGGTTTTCCGTTTAAAAATTAAATGTCCAAACAGGCCTAGCTAATTGTTCCGTAGAGAGAGCATGATAGGAAAAACCAAGCATGAAATCACGGTCCCCCTGGAAGTTTCCTGCATAGATTGGACCAGTTCGTCGAAAGGTAGGATGAGGTACGAGTATGCAGAGAATGTTTATTATGTCACACACACTGTCCGGGGTTTGCCAAACTGTGCGGTACGAAAGATCAAAGTTGTGGACTACACACGCTCGGAAAAGACAGACGATGGAGGAATTCAAATCACGTTTATTCAATTTCCCCTTCGCCTCTGTCTCTGCAGACAACGCAGCTCTCAGAATTAGGGACTTCCATTCGTCTACAATCATGTGAAAAGAGATAATGGTGAATACATAGTAGGAAGATGTATTTCGCCGCTAGGAGGTCATCCTATTAGCATTAACGCAATGTCCACAAGGCGGTGTGCTCTCTGCTTTACTATAAGAGCGTGCTGGCTGAACGCATTGAACGACTAGTAATGACTAGCATTCGGTGGCTCAGAGAGATGACACTCGGTTCGAATTCCACTATGATCATGGATGTTTGTATTGTCTATAAAAATGCTCCTACGGCAGCCGGTTTTTCGATGTAAATAGTCCCGGAGCTATCCGTTGTCACAACGGCCAAGAGCTACCAAAACCCCCGTCGATTCAAGAGAGAAAAAAATATCTCTTGTGTCACTACAGCAACAACAACTAGCAATGAACTGACAAAACAAAGCAACATCAATTGCAAGTCGCTAACAATTTGTCATTGACAACAATTCTTTGAATTTACATAACAAATTCATTTTTATAAAATCTTCAAGTATTCGTCCTCAATCGAAATACAATTTTGCCATTTGCACAAACAACAATCATTGTGTCGTATTTTGCCTTTCATGAATTTATGTTTTATCAGCACATACTTCTGAAAGCTATTAGCCACAATAATGATTGCGATGACCCCCACTGCGTCTCTTTCGCTCTTTTTAATCGTTCCGATAAAATTCCTGCAGATACTATCGACAATATAACAAATAAAAGTCAATGTTTAAATATAGATTGTTTTTCTTACATTGAGTCAATAATGCCGATGTATTTAGTAGTAGAGCGGAGTGGAGCTTACGGCTACGGGTTACCTTCATTTGAACCTCGTGCCAAACAGGCCAAACTTAAAATTATAATCACTCAACGCATACTCGTACACGATACGAGTGTAGTGTAGTATGTACGTGTACACTTCACACATTCCACAGATATGAAGCATTTTGGAATGCCGGTTACGTGAAATTAGTTGACCGGAACATTCATTATAAACATTCATGTACACCTCATATTTTGTGTAACTTTTTGCTGTGGTCATACGAGTACTTTTGTTACTCATGCGGGCTGGAGAAAGATGATGGGGGAAAACAAAAATCATGTTTTAAAAATATTGTACATATTGATGTGTAACATATGGCAAAAGTCAATTGAGAATCATTTAGTTTTTTTGTTGCCATAATTGACTCGTAATAGCCCCATACCCGAACGTGAGTCAATGCGAAGGAAAGTTTTGTTTTTATTTTTTAAAAGTTGTTTTTATCCCATTGTGATCTCAATTGAACTAGTATGTATGTATGGAATATAGTGATATCGAAATGAAAATTGATGTCTTCATAATGCCCATTTTGATCACACATTTGCCATGCTTTTTATTTAAGAGATCTAGACGATCATATCAAAAGGATTCAAAGGTTAGGCAACTCGGAGACTAGAAAAACCCCAATCGTCTAATTTTGACATTTAGCGGATATCGAAGTCCTGAGATGGCCTTCTGTATGGCTACAGTCACTTTCATTTTTGGGTATCGTTTAAATCTACGCACAGGGAAAAGAGACGCAAATCGGGGGACCAGCTAAGGGCGATGACTAGTAACAGATATAGGTGGAAGGATCACCGCACACGAGGATACTTTGGTCTTTGCGACCCAAAGAGCACGCGACGCAGCGACGAGACGACATGCACGTATAAGTCAAATGGCAACCTGCACACAGAAATATTTAGTCTCGAGTAGCGATCGCCTGGAAACCTCATGACTAAAATTGTCGAGACCCTCAACATGTTTGGCCCTTGTGCAAGCAGGCCGCACATATGCGGGAACCATGAGTCGTACTTGGCTTAAACCGACCGGAGTGTGGCAAACACTGCGTAAGAGATTGATACGAAAAATCGTGCAGCAGTGTGGTTGGGCGACTCCAAGGTATCATTCTTGGACCGATCATTTGCGCGGTGTGTGCCACACTCCGGTCGGTGTGGGGCCGGCTTTATATACATGAAAACAGAATAAATACTTTTACGTGCATGTCGTGCTTGTTCATAACCAGATTCCGATCTCTCTCTGTTAGAGATGTCAAAAAAGTAACTACTCGCTACTTAAGTAGTCGTTACTATTAAATATCGGAAGTAACAACTACCGAATACAAAAAGTAGTCGTTACATATGTACCGTAGAACAAATAAACAAAGCAATCTATGTATGTACTCAGACACCAGAATCGAGCACATCGAGTAGTACACAGTCTGTTATCTAATCTTGAAGGTTATCCCTAACACCCTTGTGAGCTACGCGGAGGGTTTCGGAAGTAGTAGTATGAAGCTGATTGTGAAATTGCTGTGACTAATATCCCCCCACTGACCGGAAAAGAGGATCCGACAACCTGTTAGACAATATTGTGGTAAGTCCATCGACACCTCGGTCGTGACGCCACGCCAAAGGATTGCAGATATATCGACGGATTTCCGAAAGAATACGTGGTCAATCGTTTCGTTCATTAATAGTATACGATAGAAATCGTGCTGGCTCGAAGCTTGCGCTTCTACCTGAGAGTAATTATCAGACTGCGTGCTACTCGCTGTACTACTCGGCGAGAATGGAGTAGACCGACTACTACTAGGTCGAGTAGAATCACGTAGAAGCGCAGCATCGAGCAGACCGAGTGCGAGTAGTAGTCGGTCTGCTCGATTCTTGCGTTTGCACTACTCGGCGAGTACCACACAGTCTGATATCTACTCTCAGGTAGAATTGCAAGCATCGAGCCAGCACGATTTTCTATCGTATACTATTAATGAACGAAACGATTGACCACGTATTCTTTGGGAAATCCGTCGATATCTCTGCAATCCTTTGGCGAGGTGTCGCTGGAGTCGCCATAAAATTTTCTAACGGGTTTTTCGATTCTCGTTTCCGGTCAGTGCACAGGGGAATCAAAGATAACCGTTAACCTGTGGTCACAGCAATTTCACAATCATCTTCGTACTACTTTCGAAATCCGTCAATATCTTTGGAATCCTTGATCCGATCAACGATCAAGGTATCGATGGACTCGCAAGAAAATTCTCTAAGGGAGAATCTTCTCCGCGCAGCTCACAGGGGTGTTAGGGATAACCGTCAAAATATAATAATTCACAAAACGTATGCTCTTGTCAACCTAGATGTTGGCCACAGCAATTTTAAGGTCGACTTCGTATTCTTGCGGAAATCCGTCGATATCTCTGCAAATCCATTGGGTGAGCGACACGATCGAGGTTTCGCCGGACTCGCCACAAAATTGCCTAAAGGATCGTTGAAACCTCTTTCGAGATTAGCAATGCTTTGGCGGATGGTTTCCGCACAAAATTGCTCAAAGGGTTGTCGAAGCCTTTTACCCGTCATTGAACAGGGGATAACCGTCAGCCAAGATGTTGGCACAGCAATGTAACGATGAACTTCGTACCATTTACTTTAGAAAATCGTCGATATCTCTACAATTCTTCGGCCGAGCGATACGATTGGGGTGCCACCTGTCTCGCAATTTATTTGTGTAAAAAGTGCAAAAAATTAGTACAACCCCTCCTTTCTCCTATACTATGTCTGCGACCAACCGTGAATATGAGTACTATCGCATTCGAGTAGGTTGTCGTTATATAGTCGTTGTAGTTTTTTATGTGTTTCTTTAAAAGCAACGAATACGAAGTAACGATTACTAGAAACAAATGTAACGAATATAACCGATTACTGAAATGTAACTAAAGTTGACATCACTGCTCTCTGTACATGTTCGAAAACTTTTGTTAACCCTTTAACGACTATAGGCAAATATGTTTGCCCGGAGGTTTTTGACATTTAAAATTGTTCACGTTAAAAATATAACAAAATACTCGGAAAGAAATTCATAAATGAGAGTTGGGGCAACAACATTATTATGGGTATAATTTCCTATCTCACCCGCTCCCCAGGGGCCCTCAAAGTTTAGTAAAAAGTAGTCACAGTTCAAGGGGCTGTAATGTAACGGTAAAATCGAAAAAATGGATGAGCCTCAAATAGTAAAATGTAAACGTTCCAGGTTTTTCGAAGTTCAGTGAACTCGTACAGGCCTAAAATAAGTTGGGCAAATATATTTGCCTATGGTCTGAAACGGAACAAAACGCACTATGTCTTTTTTTATTACATTTGCAACATTTAGAGTTAGAGTCGGGAAAATGAATAGTGTAAGAAGGTTTTCGCACTTGCACTTAATTGTGGTGAATTTATCGAATTTGTAATGGGATAAATTTAAAATTTTATGAATCTGAAAGGTCAAATAATTTGCGGTATATAGCGTTCATAAATGTAAAAACCTTATACCTCACGACAGCTGTTTTTTTCAGCAACCAAACGAAATATATAGACTACTGCTTTACGAATCTAAAGATTATGGCAAAGAAAACGTTGTCAAATTATATTACTATTTGGTCTTTTCTGGAAATAATAGTTGACAAATCCAGGCTAAGTCTAAAAATTGTCATTGACTTGGAAAAATCTGCTGTATCTCCAAAACGCCTAATCTACTCCTAATATAGAGAGTTTCAAAAAGAAGCCCAGCTTTATTTACTCCCCCAAAGCAATTCGGCGCTTCTATGTGTCTGAAACTGGCTACACAACTTTCACGTCTACACTGAAAAAAAAAACATTTATAAACTCGATGAGTTTGTTGTATTACATTAATGCCCATCGACAGCAAAGAAAAGGGTTGAAATTTATGTTGACAGTTCTTTGTAAGGGTCAATTAATTTTCCATTCTCTAGCAACATTCTAATATGGCAGGTGGACAATTTCCGGAAGCGAGGGTACATTGGTTTCTATGCAGTGGGGAGCATATCTGCATATGTGGGCATTCGGCGGCTCAGTGGAAGAGAAGTCACTCTATCTCTTATTTTCGAAGCGTGGGTTCGAGTCACACTGTGACCATAGATGTTTGTATGTTGTCCCACTTTCGATCCTTTGCCCTATGCTTGAATTAAAGGGTTATCCCGTAAAGCCTTGACATCGACATAAAGAAAAATGCAAGGGACATAACATCTTCATCTGACCGACTGATACAATTCAACTTAAACGGGCGCGGTTTGTCGGTACATAATTTAGCAAAATATACGTAATGTGCCTATTTGCTGTCAGCTTTTACATACAAATAGGCAAGTTTGCTCTTGGATATTTTTCGAATTACGTAAGCAATACTCTACCGTAACCTATAGCTATTCTACAGAAATCCGCACCGAATATCGAGCCGGTTTGCCGGAGGAACACTCTACTTTAGTAGACCACGAGTCCACCCTTTTCCAGAGATGATCAGGACTGGCCTTTTCAGGAAATAACTCTTCATAAAATGCGAAACCGAGAGATTTTGAAAGTTTATCCTTGTGGTACTTTTATGGATGTATATGACTGCTCAGATGTACTTTGTACCCAACGTAATGTGTCCTTTTGCTCCACAACATCTTGAGATTGCTTCAATATTTACCACACCTAACATTAATTGTTTTCAATTAGGATCTTTACTTTTAAAATACATGTATTACACGTCACAATGCCGTTATTATGTTCAGTTGTCTTTAGGTAACAAATTCCCTTTCAACCTCAAAGGGTTAACCGAAATTTATCAATTCTTTCATTTTATAAATATTCACTATGTACACAGATTCTCTCAAAATGAAAGTGACTGTCGCCTCTCGCCTTACAGAATAGCGATAGCTCGAAAGATCCCATTATTTTTTTCCAGTTTAGTTGTTTTCATACACTTATCATGGGTTTTTGTGATTCGCTCTTCGCTACGGTCTACCCAATGAATAAGAAAATCTAAAAGGAAATGCAAATAACCGCAAAATACACTGGATATGCGACTTTTTTTCGGGACCAAAATATTTTCTATGGTAACTTGATTTCTCATACGAATTTTATATGGAAAATTAATTGTAAACAAAATCATGCACATGCGCAGCTTGATGCTGTAACTTGGTAGTAGGGGCGTTGGAAAAATGGGGGCAATGAGTACGAAATTTCAAAAATAATAGGTGCTTAAAATGTATTAATCAACAACGTTCGTGTTGCATAACTTTATACCAACAGCATCACAATTTACACTATTGCAAAAAGTACATTTAAATGGGATTGCAAAGCGTTGCGTGGTATAAATTCGTTTAAATACAAAATTTTAAATACTGTGTATTCCAGTGCATTGTGGTTGAATACTCCAACCAATGAAAAAGCCAAAAAGTATTAAACCATACCAGCCCCAAACACTAAATTTCCTACGCCACTGCTAGCTATAAAAAAAATCAAATTGTCCCCTTTATTTTCAGATATTTCATTTCCTTCTTTTTCTTCTTCATTGGGTCTCCCGAAGAAGGACGAATCCAATAGCTCTTTGACCGTGCCGGCATAAGCTCAGAGAGGTAATGTTGGACTTGGTTTTTGCTGTTCGTTGTTCTCTACACCAGGGTAGATATTTCATTCCTGGGCAAGAGAACGCGAATTAGGGGAAAATCTGTATGTGAAGATTTGTGACGGCGAGAACAGAATGGAAAGGCCTTGTGTAAAAAACTCGGCTGACAGGTGTAAACGGATACCTCTGACGAACCTAGATTATGTCGGTCCCGTCCTTAAGAACCCTCCATTAAAGCCAAGAAGCGGTCTTAACGAGAAAATTCTTATTTTAGAAAGGGAGGCCTTTTTTCCAGCTTAAACTAATAAATCCGCTCTGTTCCGCAAGATACATCTCGCATAAAAAAAAACCTAGCTGGCTTTTCCTCCGTCCTCGTCGGCAAATGTCGCTTGATTCCCGCCAAAGACGCATGTCAGCAACAATGGGCGACATTCACAATGTCCTGCCGTCATTGCGTCGTGGCCAAAACAGTTGCTGTCTTTAAGGCCGTTCATGTTGTTCTAGTAGCGATAAATCTTTGCATTGCATTGTCGATGGTGGTTCCTAATTTAATACTATCTGCTAAAGCGGAACTTCTGCTTTGCATATGAAAGATTATGCATCGTTTACTAAAAAACTATATTAATCAAGGGAACAAATTCCAAAATCTGAAACTCACATCATAGCATAAATATGAGAATCACAGATTAGGATCGTTATAAAACGGATGGAATATAGCAATCAACTCCCATCGCCTGGACGAGCCACATACAAAAATATGTTTGACAAAAACAACCAACCACATGTATGCATGATTTAACGTTTGATTTCATCTTATACGTTTCAACAGTCACTTGAAATGTCTCCATGGACCTGTTTCCTCTGTTTCCCCAGAAGCATAACATCCACGTAGTAACGTACATCTCTGAGAGCATTCTTTAAAAATACACTTACCGGTTAACCTTCAATTATTACCGCATAGTCCGTACGTATTTTTACGAGACCACAACATAAAAAAATACTCGGTAGTAGACTTTGTTAGTACCTCATGGTTGTTGTTTCTTCTTTCAATGATTTTTGGATTACAGTAAAACACGGTTAAGTACAACACGCTTAAGTGCAAAACTCGGATAAGTGCACACACTTTTCATGCACCATCCATTCAATGCAATTTTCAATACATTTAAGAACGGATAAGTGCAACACGGATAAGTGCACAACACGCTTAAGTGCACGCATTTTTTTGGTAGGGTTAACAATATTTAGACACGATTCATGACGGATAAGTGCCCATGTGCATTTGAAAAATTTATTAGTGCAGATGTTTCGAACCAGTGGATTATTTTACGAATTTATGCGATCCTAGCCGGATAAATCTAACATTTATTGATTCAATTTTAGGAAAATGTAGAAGAAAGGGAAATCAGGTCTTCTGGATAATTTTTGTCTTTAATTATTCTGAGAGTTAAAAATTGCTCTTTTTGGGAGTAGCTTAAGGCTAAGATCAAACGTTGTCTTCATAAAAAAAATGTTTAGTAAAAGTCATTCATTGTCATTCCAGCGTTCAGTAATCTCAGTCAACAGTCACCCTCCTCATTTAGATTGCAGGACACTAAAATAGTCGTTCGGTTGTTTGAAAATTTTGGTTTTTCTTTTTTTGCGAACAAAATTTTTTGAGATGTTGTTTTCCCATTTTTGCAAGCAAGTGATAATTTCGACATCCACAAATTGTAATTGAAAATGTACAAAAAAAAATATTTTAGGATACACACAATGACACAATTTTTGACGACCCAAAATCCTCTAAAGGCTCGATTCGTAACATATATGTTCGATGCTCTTCCCTCGATGTTCCCCCCTTTTTTCTCTTCAATTGAGTGATTTTAACAGCTTTGACTTCGTGCAACCAACTGTCGTAGGCACATTTTTATAAAGAGAACACATAAACGTATTATCTCAGTTGGACTCGAAACAACGCTGCAGTTATTCAAAGGGTGGTATCTTTATCCACTGAAGTACCGAAGGCCCAGATAGTGCTTATGTGGTAGAAACTTAATCCTGGTGAAAATAAGGGGAAATATATGTTCAGTTCCTTTTTATAAGGAAGAGCCTAATTGCCAAATAACTGAGCGAATTGTCTCATTTTGCTTTTCGGAAGTGGGTGGCTGCTAGCACTACAGAAAAAGAAATAAGCAACTTTTACTAAGCATTCTAAATGATTTATTTTCATATTAATTAACACAGAGCAATTTTACTATTTGAGGTCCTTACTTGAAAGTGAAAGCTCACGATATTTAGAGAACCATAACGAGCTAATTTTGAGACATTTTCCATACTGTGAATCCCTCAAAATCAAGAGTTACCTTTGCATAATAAATTCTCACCGAAACGAGGAAACGAGAATCATTGATAAAAACGTGACCTTTTTTCAATTGTGAGATACGCTGCTTAGATCTTTTTCTCGGGCCGAACGACATGGATTTAGTCCTCTTTATGCTTATGTTATGGAGGACGTTTTACCGTCTTTTGTACCATTCCTGGTAATACCGGAAATCGAGATTGAAGTAGGAATGCTTGATTAGAGAATTATTTTCGCAAATTCCTGTCTTTTCGTATATGTTCAGAAAATAGTTTCCATTTTTATATCAAGGATTTCTTCGTCAGTTGCTTTGGGATATAAAAGTTGTTCATTTCAATTTCATGTTTATTTCTTGCCCGGGGCGCATAGACAGCTTCAGGGGGCCGAATGCGGCCCACTGGCCGCGGGTTGGATATCCCTGGTCTAAACTAAGGTTGGAAAGGATTCCCTTTCAGGTTGTGTTCAAATTATCGGTATCGGCTTTATTCAGTGCAAAAATATGATTGTTAATTTTTCGTCAAAAAATATTAATGGCAGTCTATCAGCGAACACAAGGTCAATATAACCAAATACTGCTTAAAAAGGCGATGAGGTTTGTTTGAAAAACATGGTCCTAAACATGGTGGGGTTCTACAGTTTTTTTTTCTGTTTGAGTTCTTAAATGGAAAGTACGTGTTTTGGTCTAGACTGAAATCGCGAAACTTTTTGGTTTGTATATAAAATTGTGATTTCCATTTAAGGAGCACATTCCTAACCACCCGGGGTTTGTAATTTGGGAATGAGACACATTTTTTTGTAGAAACTGGAAAATTTTCCTAGCAAGTTTATTTTCGCTATTATCTAGTTAGTTCTTAATTTTCTCCAATTGAGCAAATAATAGCCACACAATATCAGTTTTTGCCACTAGTTTCTATTTATGTTACGTAAATTAAATAGTTTGTATGGAGCACGGATAAGAGCACAACACGCTTAAGTGCACGAAAAAATTGTGCATTATCGATGTGCACTTATCCGTGTTTTACTGTATACCTGTTCATTATACACAGTCCGGATGCTTTGGATGCCATAACCCATCCCATTCGATTATGTTCGGATTTCGTGCAAGGTTATTTGGATTTTTGGATGCGGTTTCCTTTGTACATCAACTTGTCGTCGTTTCTGTTATGCGATGATCGAGTTTTTGAGATAGTACCCTCAATTCCAAAACCCATTATGCATAACTCCTTTCGAAACTTGTTTTGAAAAGTTGTGTTTTTGTTATTGTATTTTTTGTATAAAATATATTAATGTATGCCTGTGGCTGTGACACATTAGCATGAGGGACGCGTATTTATTAGACATATTTGCCGATATTTTCTTTAGCATTTATGTACATTGATTTTGCTAAAATATTTTGGTTTTTGAATTGAAATGAAATGCTACGAAAGCCGTTAAATTTGAATTTTGTCGACTAAAGTTAGTTAGTCGATTTAATCTCATGTCTATATTGTCAGTACGAAAACGTTATAACTGCATAATAATTTGCCATTACATTAAAGGTGAGGGCACACTTCCTTGGGGCCAACCCTTAATTGCGTTACCTAGCAAGGAATCCATCTTCAACATAATGGGATGACAGAGGATGGTAAGTCCTTCATTTTAAGGGCTCTAACTATTCTGTCATAAACTGTGTTGTCTAAGGGATCACTAAATTTTCCTAAGTAACTAACCACTTGCTCTAGATCAGTGCTTCCCAAACGGTATTCCGGGGAACACCAGTCTTCCGCAATATCCAAAAATAGAAAAAATATTTAGAAATTTGGTTGATAAATTCAAGCAATGCTTTCGAAAAACATGGTTATGCGATATCATTGGAATCTCCACTTGTTGGATCCAAGGCCAGAGGCGACGGGCCATGCCGAGTATCGAAACTCGTTTCTCTTCTTCTTTATGGCACGATAGCCCGACGTTGGGCCTTGGCCGCCTGGATTGAAAACCTCCAATTGTCGCGGTCACGCGACCTTGTCCTCCAATTCCGAAAGCCTAGCATCTGGTGGGCGTCCTCACATACAGAATGCTCCCATCGGGCTCTCGGTCGTCCACGCAATCTGGCTCCGTCCACTCGTTGCGCGTTCATCACCTTTTTGGGCATGCGATCGTCGTTCATCCTTTGTACATGTCCCGCCCATTGCAATCGCTGCAATTTCACGATCTTCGACACCTGTAGCTCATCATACAGCTGATACAACTCAAGGTTGTACCGGATGCGCCATTCATCTCGTTCACGAACGGCCCCGAAGATTCTTCGGAGAACCTTTCGCTCGAATGTGTCCAACAGGTGTTCAGAGTTTTGGGTTAGGGTCCATGCCTCGCAGCCATAGCATAGCACAGGTCGGATGATGGTTTTATACACGTGGAGCTTCGTGTTCCTGTGCACCAGCTTCGAATTCATAATTTGGAGGACCGCAAAGTAACACTTATTAGCTAGTTGTATCCGTCGCTTTATCTCATCTGTTTCGTTGGCATCTTTTGACAAATTGCAACCCAGGTAAGTGAAGTTGTCTACATATTCTATATTGAGGTCCCCCACTGTGATGCTTGAATTTACTGGCGTTCTAGTTTTTGATTGCATCATGACCTTGGTTTTAGATTCGTTGATATGTAGCCCAACTTCTTTGGCGGCGTTATTGAGATTATGCAGAAGGCTTTCTGCATCACCCAATCTTCGAGACATGATGTTGATGTCGTCGGCGTAGGCTACTAGTTGAGTCGATTTAATGAGTAGCGTTCCGCTGCTGTCCAGATTCATGGCTCGAATCACATACTCCAGAGCCAGGTTGAAGAGCGTCGGCGCCAGCCCGTCGCCTTGCTTGAGTCCAGTACGAGTTTCAAATAGGTCAGTGAGTCTGTTCTGAACTCTGACCTGAGAGACGGTATTAGTCATCGTCATCCTTATGAGTCGGACTAGCTTAGCCGGTATTCCAAAATGCAGCAAAATGTTGTACAGTACGCTTCGATCGATACTGTCGTATGCCTGCTTGAAGTCAACAAATATTTGGTATACGTCGATGTTGTATTCCCAGCACTTCTGGAGTAAAAGCTTCGCTGTAAAACTCGTTTCTCTAGGAATCTCTATACCACAGAGTGGCGACCGAACGCGTTGCAAGGCAACGTCATGAAGCGGTATAAAGAGGCAAGGAAGAAAAAGAAGTAAGTTCTAAAATTCTTACCCACAGTTATGAAACCCGCAGAAATCGCCAGATGGATGATATTTCGAATGTGTGACACAATTTTTCCAGCCGTATCTCTGTTGCTTTCAATTGAAGGAAATGATGGGAAATATGTATATGCGTCACACAATGTGGGGGCCGCATTGAACCATCTACGTGGCTACCGTAGAGCTTAACGCTCTTTCCTCCCGGCCCTTAGAACGTTTTGAACTTTCAGCGTTTTATTGACAAGCTCTTATTGTCAAGTGGAGATTTCTTCATCCAGTAAATGCACTGATTCAGGCCGTGTGGACATCAATCCACAAACTAGTTAGATGTAGTCGCGTAGGCATTTTCAACCAAGGCCATTCTCCCTAACTAGCCCCTTCGAGGCTCCGGTTATGCGAAGTTGCCAGGTCCGAAGCTCACACGATTATTTATGGTGAGACCTACCCACCAAGCAACGTGCTCGGCCTGTATGACTTTCCGCAAGCGAATGGGAGAAAGGCAGCCATGCCAAGAGCCACCCGTACATTACTCGGGAGCACAGGAGTGTCATCGCCCGTAGGTCTTCGTACAGACACAGGCCATGTTATATCAACCATACTAGGGCCCCCCGTGCCGCTAGGGTACGTGGTGTCGCAACTCACCAAAAATCTGGGCCCCCCTACACAGATGCTTTGTGTCACAAGGACTCAGACTGCCCTGCGAGGATGGTCGGCAGATCTGCAACTCCTGCACTTTGAAAACGCACTGTTTTAGGCAGAACAGAACAAATGTTTTTTGACTTAATTATTATAGCCTATTCATGTTCGATGCATCATCTCGCGGCAACCCACAAACGTTTCAATATTCCCGCGCTAATGAACACCTAGACTGTTCTTGCATTTATGTCTCCGGCGAAAAATATGACGTGGAGACGTTCCTATTATTCAACCAATATAAAATAAATGTTCACTCACGGCCTGATTTATTGCCGATTACACCTTCTTCCCGTGAAATTTAATGCAAATGCATTGTTGTCGCGGGCAAAATGTCAAAAATCGGTGTGTGGAGACTTTTGTGTGAAGTGTGTACCTCAATGGCAATTCGATTTAACGATCCTGAAAATTTGTACAGTATTTGTATGGATTTTACTTGAAATGTCGATGATAGAGTCGTCAGTTCACGTGAAAACCACGCAAATACATACTGTCAAAATTTGATGATCATGAAATCGAATTCGATTGGTGGTACTCACATCGCACGAAAGTTTCCACACCGGGGTTTGACAGTGAAAACAAAGCAGTTGCACTTTATTTCGCAGGGAAAATGTGTCATTGACGACCAATCAAGCCGCTAGTGCATAATGTGTCGTGGAGACTCGCCTTATATTCACTAAACTTAAGATAAATGATTTATTGTCCATCACACCCTTTTCCTTGCTAAATAAAATGCAACTGCATTGCTTTCGCTTGCGAAATGTAACAACCGCCGTGGTGGAGACTTTCGTGTGAACTGAGTACCACCAAACGAATTCGTTTTTACGATCATCAAACATTTTGACAGTATCTGCTTGGATTTCACGTGACGATGTTAGTACCTACTCTTAGGTGTTCAATTGCTAAAAGAATTACGTCGTTATTCAACTGGCATAAAGTTCCTTTCAAAGTTTGCTATTCAAAAATTCAAAATTCGTATTGCGTCGCACTATCTAGAAACTAATATATAATTCAATTGCAATTTCCCATTTACATGCGTACTTGTACGTGCTGATTTAATAAAACGACGGGGATGGTGGTAGATTTTTTTTGCCATCTTCTTTTCTTAAAATTAGTAAAGTTGCAGGCCACGAATTAAGCAAGATTGACCAAGACCCTGGTCTTCATTGGCCGAAGTACTCATTTTTCTGTTCTTAATACATTTTATTAGTAGTCTGGCTGGTCTAGCGGTTAGTGCGCGCACCTTCGGTGCACAGGGTCATGAGTTCGAATCTCGCCATGTTCCATGGTGTTTTTCGAACTCACGAGCTTGTGACGGACTATGATCTCACTCAGATGTTGAACAAGTACCCATTTATGGGGATAAATAACACTGCTGAGCGTGATGCTGATCTCATTACCTCAGCAAAAAGCAAATAAGATCTTGGAAATAGGATGTCACTAACACTTCCTGCGGCCTTAGTCCAATGTTGGATTGTCGCGCCTGTTATTTATTTTT
Source organism: Microchrysa polita (assembly GCA_949715475.1). Classification (NCBI taxonomy): domain Eukaryota; kingdom Metazoa; phylum Arthropoda; class Insecta; order Diptera; family Stratiomyidae; genus Microchrysa; species Microchrysa polita. The sequence goes on along the minus strand of OX454416.1, from coordinate 110,037,238 downwards.
AATACATTTTATTGGTCCTAGTTATTTGATGTACATTAAGCAAATCATTCCGCTAGCCACTAGATGACGCATTATTACGTCGGTAGGAAGACCTTGTTTCTTGCTTCCGTGGTGGTAACAGTCGATCTGAATGACCTGTGTACATCAACATTCCTGGAAGCTTTTATTGTTTTATTTTATTGATGGATCGTCGAGGTTGACCTACAATCTTAAGCATTTTGCCTTTCGTCTTGAGGCTCTCAAGGCTCGATTCTTGGACCTATATTGCTTTTTTATCAACGAGCTTCAATTGCTGAATTTTGTCAAATTTATTCGTCCGAATATGGTTGAATTTTATGGTATTGAATTGTCTATTCAATTAAATCAGCTCCTATTTGTTTTACGTATGAAGTAAAATCCCTTCCGGTTTCAGAACGACTAAAATCGGAAAAAAAATGTTATACCATAGCAATTCTGGGTTATCGCCCAAAATAATGCACTTTTCAAAATTCAGTGCCGGGTCGGGTACTTCAGCATAATTGCAATGAGTGTTATGTGTTGAACATCTCAGTTGACTGTGATCTAATCTGAGGCGACAGTTTAATTTCGTGGCGTGTGTGGCAGAGATTGTATTTGCCCGTTAGATAGCTATGGAACTTAATATTTAGACAGCAAAGAAGCTTCTTATTTACCAATAGTAAAATTGCCAGTTTTATCAGTTATCACCCACAAGTCGAGAATTTTTCCTAAATGTGAATCACAACTTTTATTTAGGTGCATTGGGCATTAAAATTGATATTACTGCTTTAGCGGACTTACCGATTGGAGAATCTTTTCCTTGTTAGTGGCATAGCTTAGGCAACAATTGTTCCGAAAATAGCCTTTTAAGCTATCAGCTTCTAGCTTTCTCATTATCACTATGCAATGAATACGCATGCTGATAATAAATGAATGCTTCCATTGCCTTGAGCACGTAGCGCAGCCATAGTCAGACTGTCTATCATCACATTAAATCCCAAAGCAAAGTTCATTTGCGCGATAAAACACACTTTATGGTATATTTGCAAATTCCACACATCATCTGATAAAATGAATAATGATGTATTCAATATAATTCTGTATAGCATAAGCTGTGAAGCATTGAATCACATCATATAACTCAACCAGACAATTTGTTACAAACATTTCCATAACTTCTGATGATTCAGAATGCGGTCTTCTCTAGTTAGTTCATGTACTCAGCAAACCCACCTTTATGATGCAGTGCACACATATTAGATACGCGAAACCATTATACCATTCATATTTATATTGAACACTCTTTTTTGCGATGCCGACATTCCTATATTGTTTGCTATTGTTCGAGTGTTTGTTTTTCCGTTTTCGCCGAGCTATTTAATTTGGAATTTTTGTTGATACACGCCTCGCTTATCGTTAAGCTCAAGCGTTTCTTTCTTTTTCGTTAGGCTCTGCGTTAAATTCAGCATTATCTTTATACACCCGTTAAGAGGTTGTCTACTCAAATGGAATGTTGCTGATAATACGAAGTTGGCAAAAAAAAAAATTTCAAAGTGCTAAATTTCATTTTGGATGTGATATAAGTAAAGTGGAAGACAATCTGGCTAGAAATAGGTCTAGTGGTGAATAGTGAAGAAGAGAACTGCGAGTATGTATAGTTTGATCTGAATGATGGTGTGAATGTATGGGATGCTGTTACCACGTTCAATGCATTTTTCTTTGGAGTTACATATGCGAAAAATATTTACGTAATTTGTTGTTTATTTTTGCAGAATTTGTTTATTTAATGGATACAATGAAATAATTCGAAAACAAAGCGAACAGCCCAAAATATCATAAAGCGGATCCATCAAACGATAAGTGCCTTGACCTACAGTGCCTTTTATTCTCGAGTAGTTTTGTCTCGTAGACTGCTTCCTGTTGTTTGGTAGTACGGAAAAGAATGTCGTCACATCCACCAGGACTACGTTTTTCATCGTATTCCTCGTCGTCGCCATCAACAAATAACGGCAACACATCGCCCACCACAATTGTGACAAAAAACTTGCAGCCACAACCACAACAAAGCACGCATAACAACAACAATAACAATTCAAACACCAGTAGCGGTGGCAATAGCAACAATATACATTAAACAAGAAGACAAGTTCATCGTCCTCGTCTGCATCATTGCCCGCAGTCCTTCCGACGACAAGAAATCAGTTTACGACAACCAACAGTTTGTCGGGATCGGAAACAGATATTTCAACATCAACCGAGAATCTTTCAATGGAGCAACGTTACGTGCTGAAACATACGCCTCGCGTTGAACCGCAAGGTCAGGAAAATCTACAGGAAACTGCGAATGCAGCGAACGAGACAAAAGGTTAGTACTGTAATGATTCTCTGTAGAAATCGGAATGACTCACCTCTTACACATTTTTATTCAGGTCGTTTTGGAGCCGAACAACGTTTCTCGTCAAATGTCTCCGCCGATTCCACTCGCTACGGTTCGAGTAACCGTAGCCTTTCCGAAGCGCGCAATCCAATCTTTGCCCAAGCGAACGCGAACGGAACGAGTGCATCGAATCGTAACTCTCTGAAAGAGGTCAATTCGAATCGATCATCAATGGATGTGTCCACGTGCTCGTATAATACTCTAATCATTCATAACGACGACAGCATGTATTCGCTGGCAAATCGTGACTATCCAAGTCCACCGCCAATGACAAAGAAAGAACGTCCACGCTCGTACGGCGAACAGGGCATGCAAGAAATCACCGAAATTCCAGACGATTATTTGAGTCAGAGTCATGTTCTGAAGCATTTGGCGAACGAGATCAAATTGCCGGCCAAGAATCGCAACAATGCCATGCATAGCAACAGCAATTCCGACGGACACGAGTCCAAGGAGAGTCCGAAATTTGAGTGGATTATCGAGGAGCCCGAATCGCCCACCAAGTCGAAGAGCAAAAGTCAACCGGATTTGACAAAGTGAGTTTAGTTTGTTTGGAATAATTTTAATAAATTTAATTAAATTTAAATTTATCCCTTAGACTTCCGACGTCCGATGCTGACAAAGTTAGCGCTCTGGCAAAAGAAAATGCCATGCTCAAGACACAGCTAATCATGTGCAACATGAAAGTAGCGAAAACACAAAAGGTAAGCAAACACTCCGTAGCTTTCGTTGGATTAAACGATAATTTTCCATTTTTTCTCACAGCTCGAAGAAGAAGTTGCAAAAGTGTATCGCGTCTACGAAGAGCTCGTACAATCATGCGATCGTCGCGAAAAACTCGAACGAGTGGCACGCATGCGTCTACAAGAGAATTTACAAAAAGTTCAAACCCTCAATCGGGCACTTAAGGATCAAGTTGACATATTCCAAACACAACTCTTGGCACCAACCGAACATCAGATCTTGATCGCTCAGCTATTCAGTCAAAGTATGTCAACACACGACACACTATACTATAACGTAATTTTTAATACTAAATCTTCTTTTTTTCATCAGATAAAGAATTATGCTCCGCCAAAGAGCGACAAGATATTGAGTTGGCCGCACAACAAGAAACACTACAGGAGCAACGAACTCATATTGGAATTTTGGATACGGCACTGACTAACGCGCAGCGTAATATTCGTCGTTTGGAAGATGAATTGCGCAAAAAGCAAATTTGTATTGATCGATTGACACAATTGTGCGGTGCGGCAAATAAGGCCAAGGCGAATGAGTGCAAGGTGCGATTAGATTATGAAAATGAATTGAGTAAGGATTCGAATCGAAGCGGTAGCAGTACAAATAGTGATTCAAAATGGCAGCTACAGGAGAAGAACAGTCAATTGATGAGGTAATTTTGTAGAAAGTTTTGAGTTGAGGATTTCTTTCTACTAATGAAATTTTTAATTTTTATTTTCATCTAGGCTGGAGAGCGAAGCCCGCCATTTAGAAGAACAACATGCCATGCGTCAAAACGCGTCTAAATTGTCACTTGAAAAGAACGCACAGGTATGTTAATATCTCAGTAATTTCGCATTCGTTTTTCATTTATTATATTATTGATTTTCAGTATTATTGGAAAACAACAAAGTGCATTGAATAATTGTGTTTATTTCTATTTTTCTTACAGGAAGCTGATCGTATTATCGCCGAAGCAAAGCACGACAAACTTCGCTTTCTAGAGGAAGTTCACTCGGCGCAACGCAAAGTCGGCGATTTACAATCACATTTGAAAACGCTCGAAAGTCGTTTGGCGGAAAAGGATGCATTGATTCGGGCATTGCAAAGTCAGAAAGGTAAGAAGAAATTTTTTTTTTATAAAAACATCAACTGTTCTTCTTCTTCCTTGCCTCGTTCTTTATACCGCTCCATGGTTTCGCGTTGCTCGACCTGCGGTGTAGGCACATCGCCCGTTTTGACGGTAATATCTCAGCATATTTCGACAGGCAGCTCTATTTTGGATCGTGTCATCGCCAAGACCAATGCGTTGTAGTTGCTTTTTCATTTGACACATCCAGGTGTTTTTCGGTCTGCCTCTGGCCTTGGGTCCATCAAGAGGAACTTCCATTGATATCACTTTGTTTGCGGGATTCTCAGGCGGACCCCGTTGAACATGGCAATACCAATCCATTTGTCGGTCTTCGAGCTTTTGGGTGATTGGTTGGTCTATGGACAAGCTGCTTCGGATGTAGCTACTCTTGATGTGGTCCCTTTTCGTTACACCAACTGACATGCGTAACATTTTCATTTCTTCTTCTAAGTACCGTATAGCCCCCTGTTTGGCCATGGTGCGTTGACTCAGCCGTTTATAGACAATTTCGAGTCAACGTTACATTGCATATCATTTCGGAGTGTGTATAATGTTGCAAGCACTATATATTTCCTATTTGCACATGTACGGAAATTTTGGACCACGCCGAGATTCGACCTCCGGACTTCTAGATTACTAGCATCGTAGAGTGCGACTCAACCAAGTGAGCCACATTTCAGTCGCTGTCATTCTTCCGCGTAACCTTCATACATGGTCCAGCATTTTGATCGATACATGAGTGCGGGACATACAACCGTTTTATACAACTTGCCCTTCAGCTTCAGTGGCATCTTCTTATCGCAGAAAACTTCTGAGTTTGGGCTACTGAGGAATATATCATCGGCAAAAAGAAGAGATATTTCTAGGCCGTCGGAGATACGTGTTAATAAGTATCACATGATGATATTGAAGAGCAACGGACTCAACACACTGCCCTGGAGTACTCCGTAATTCACCGGAAATTCTTCTTATTCACCGGCTGTGCATCTAACCTTAGTCGTAGCTCCATCATACATGTCTCGTATCATCCTGACGTATGCCTCAGGGACATTAAGTTCTTTCAAGGCCAACCATATCAGACCACGAGGTACTCTATCGAATGCCTTTTCCAAATCGATGAATACGAAGTGCAAGTCCTTCCGTGCTGCTCTATACTTTTCCATCGCAATACGAATGCACTGAATCGCATCGACTGTAGATCGACCTTCAACAAAGCCGCATTGATTGTCATTCAACCGCACGATCTTTCTCAATCGGTTGCAGACAACTCGCTCGTAGATCTTCAGTGTATGAGGTGTTAACGTTATAGCCCTATAGTTGTTGAGTTTGCGTGAGTCTCCCTTGTTCTTATAGAAAGGAAGAAGAAAACTTTCCCTGAAAGCATCAGGCATCGGTTGCCCACCTTTGATTTTGTTGAAGAGAACTGTGAGCCAACTAAGCCCGTCATTTGCCATTTTCAACCAAAATTCCGCGGGGATTTTGTCCGGTCCGACTGCCTTTCCGCGTTTCATCTGATGCATTGCCTCCATCACCTCTTCCTCTGAGATATCTTCAATATTTGTGGTATTCGGCTCAACATTTTGAAAAGCGGCTCGAGGAAATTCTTCATTTAGAAGTTCGTCAAAGTACTCTCGCATCCTGCTCCAAATTGCCGTATCGTCAATCAGCGACATTCCTTGCGAGTCCTCCACGTACTTTGGCGCCTGTATTTCCCGAGCGTTCCTTCTCCTTTGGGCTGCGACCCTAAATATCCTGGTGTCGTGCATAGGTCTCTCGCGCAGACGGTCCTTCGGTCGCAGTCTGAGTTTCTAATTCTTGGTAGAATTTCTCAGCTGCCTTCGCCTTTGCTTGGGCTACCAAGCGCTTTACGTTCTTCCGGTATTGCATATAATTTTCGCGAAGTTGAACCCGTTCGGCTTCACTGCTTGACTCACATTTCGTCCATGCCTTAAATGCGTTCGATTTGGCTTGCGCTTCTTCCTTAGTTTCGGTGTTCCACCACCATGTTTCTTTCTTCGTGCGGAGTGGACCTTTCGAAACTTCAAGTGCCTTTTCCGCCTCACCTACTCACCTTTCAGCGAAATTTTTCCACATTTGTGTTGGACTGTGCTCGGTGCAGTTGTGTTGTTTTGAAACCACTCCGTCATTTTATCAATGAATGGAGTTACTACAGGTTCAAAGTTGTCGTTTGTGAGATTGTGCCACTTGATTTTTTTTCGACAGGCTTGGGAGTTCTTCTATTTCTTGCTCCTCCTACTTTTAAAATAAATTCTGACAGGAGCAAAGATCACCTTGCAGTCTTTTACCCACCTTCTCATAAAATCGAAGCAGAGGTGGTAATTGATCTGCGTTTCGTGTTTCCTATCTCCGTGTCCACTACTGTAGGTGATCAGGCGTCTCTCGCTTTTCACAAACCATGTGTTTAGGATGACCAAACCGTGCGATCTGCACATAGTCAGAATAGCTTCACCTTCGTCATTTCTGACCGTTGAAGGGCTACCCTTTCCACCATGGCAATCCTCGTAATCATAATTTGATTCACCCACATGGCCATTTAGATCGCCTCCCAAGAACACCAATTCGGTATCTGGAATGGTCTGAATCAGGGTTTCAACGTCGTTCAAAAAGGCCTCTTTTTTCTTCTGGTGGCAGTCCCACATGGGGAGCGTAGGCACTTATTACGTTCCACACCCTTCCGCAGATAACCAATTTGATGCTGATCAAGCGATCACTTCTCTTCGCGACACTTATTATGCTGCCGAGTAAAGACGACGCCAGAATAATAATAACTCCATTTCTTTGATTTGTGATTCCATAGTAGTACAATTTGTACTTCTTGGAATTCGTTAGAAACCGGGCTCTGTCGATATGGGTATTTAGCCACTTCGTCTCCTGCACGCACATAATGTCTATCCCTCTCCGCTTCATGATATCCTCAAACTCCTCGCTCTTCGACGTCATGGAACAGCTTCTTCACAGTGTAGTTGGACTGCCTTATATTGCGCTCCCTCGGAAACCGTCGAGCTCTGGCGCGAACTAAGTTCGCCCCGGGATCTCTCAACTGCATAGCAGAAGTAGTGCCCGGCGGGGTAGTGCTTATATTTGCTTGATTTTCCATAAGGCCTTCCATTCTTTTACACCTTTTGGAGAAAGGTTGTGTGTTTTGGCACTAGTGTGTGGAAAAAAGTAAATTTATGGACTTTCCTTTCACCTCCGCCGGCAATCTCCAGACGCGGCAACCCATACACGCAAACACTAATCTATGGGAGATCTTGTTGATGTTAATATGTGCCTCAGGGTTAAGATGTAATGGTTGCCTCCTACCTTCGCATACTGATCCACCTTGGATTAGGGATTTTTTGTCACTGTAAGAGTTCTCATCTCTCCTGTCCCTTTTTTTGTCGCCTTCTACGAGACACGCCGGGAAAAGCGGTGGCATCATTCGTGACCCATGCCACAGGGAGAACAAAAAACAATCCGCAAAGCACCTTGTCGCTAGACAGCTTTGGTTGGAGGACTCGCAAATCGGAGGGTTAAAAAAATACACTGCAGTGCGGATTTTTCTGTTAGAGATCCTGCTTGAAGTAAATTATTTTCGATGTGTGAAAGTGGGGGTTTCGAATAAATTTGGAACTCGATACCGTGTTAATTTTTCCACAAATGGTAACTGCCAACATTAAAACCCAAACCTTTTTCCCATTTTCCGACACGCTGCTGAAAACCTTTTCCCTGAGCAATGTCATGAGTTGGGCTACTTGCTTATGTTGAGATTGGTATTTTATGTCTTCGGTAACATTTCTAGAAATAACCGAGATTCAAGTACTATTCATATTACGTAGTTCAAACTTAAAGAAATAATAATATTGGTCGAGTGCATATTACATTTAAAAACTCTGTTCTTTTTTGGTATGTGCTCAGAAAATAGTTTCCATTTTTATATTTGAAGGTTAGCAATTTCATTGTAGGTATTCCCCGGTCAAAATTCGGGTTACGGAACGGAGGAAATTGCGAAACGCAGAATTTTACTTTAGTTATGAATGGATACTGAACCCCTTAGTACTTAGATATATTCCTTTATTAACCCTAGAGTGGGCGCGTCTTTCCGAGAAACTTCAGTGGGCGCGTGGGGAGCATTTTGCCGCTCCTTTTTAGTGACCATTTTAAGTAGGAATAAGGCAACTGAATTAATTTATTTTCTTCAGATTTAAGTAAAACACAAATAAGCAATGACAAATTAACATATTTATTGAAATCTATTTTCAGAACGGTTTATAAAAGGTTTTCCAAAACGCAACGCATTTTAAAAATAAATAACAGGCGCGACAATCCAGCATTGGACTAAGGCCGCAGGATGTGTTAGTGACATCCTATTTCCAAGATCTTATCTGCTTTTTGTTGAGGTAATGAGATCAGCATCACGCTCAGCAGTGTTATTTATCCCCATAAATGGGTACTCGTTTAACATCTGAGTGAGATCATAGTCCGTCACAAGCTCGTGAGTTCGAAAAACACCATGGAACACGGTGAGATTCGAACTCATGAGAATTAATCGCTATCTAGGACGATTACAGGCATTTTTCCAAAGCCGAAACCTCACCATCTCTGCGTCCAAATCTTCTGCGACTTTTCTAACCACTTGGTGGGAGGACATCAGATGGGAGATGGATATACGTATTGGCAACAATTCTGTTCCTACTGTTAAAAACCCCAAAATTCTCGGGCTTCACCTAGAGAACATGATGACGTCTGCGAATCATGCAGCTTCAGTATGTGAAAAAATGCGCAGTAGGAACAACATCCTAAAAGCTCTAGCTGGTAGCACCTGGGGCAAAGATAAAGAAACCATGCTAGCTACTTATAAAGCGGTGGGTCGAGCGGCCGCTGATTATGCAGCCCCAGTTTGGACACATAGTCTATGTGACACAAACTGATCCAAAGTTCAGGTCTGCCAAAATGCCGCTCTACGCATCGCGACAGGTTGCCTTCTGATGTCTGCCCAGGATCACTTACATCAGGAGACAAAATTGATGCCAATACGTGATCACACACAATCTCCTACTCTCTAAACAGTATCTTGTTGGTTGCTACCGTGAGGACCATCCCAATAATCATCTCATGGACCGAATTCCTCCACCACGACATGTCAGGCGTGGTTTACGAGACCTTGAGAGAGAGGTTCAGGGATACAAACGGGACCCTTACGATGAAGTTACATACCGAGCCGCCATTGCAGCGATCCACACTGAAGAAGTGAATCGGTCTATCGCGAGTTTAGGTGCGAATAGAGTTCTCTCAGAGCGCCCACCACCAATTTCGCCTGAGGAGATTAGGCTCCCGAGAGCCACCAGAGTAACACTAGCTCAACTTCGGTTGGGCTTTTTTTCACGCCTTAATTCGTACCTTTCTCGCATAAACCCGGACATCCAAAACATCTGTCCAAACTGCAATGGTACTCCTCATGATGTGGGCCATTTGTTTCAATGCCCCGCTGCGCCCACTGATCTTACCCCTATATCACTGTGGGAAAACCCTATCGCAGCAGCTATGTTTTTGTCCTTAGACCTCACGGACACAAACATTGACGAACCATAAATCGTACCCACATAGATGCACAGAGGTTACACACCTTTCTGCACCGCTACAAGAAGAAGAAGAACTCATGAGCCTGTGCACCGAAGGTGCGCGCACTAACCGCTAGACCAGCCAGACTACTACAACGCATTTTAATAGACTTTTAATATATTCTACATTATCGTATGTAATACTCATAAAAACGGAAATTAACAGCGTTATTATCATCATCATCAATGTGGCACGATAGCCCGACGTCGGGCCTTGGCCGCCTGAATCGTTGACCTCCAATTGTCGCGGTTACGTGACCTTGTCCTCCAGTTTCGGAAGCCCATCAGCTGGTGGGCGTCTTCACCTACGGAGTTCTCCCATCGAGCTCTCGGTCGTCCACGCAACCTCGCTCCGTCAATTCGTTGTGCGTTCATAACTTTCTTTGGCATGCGATTGTCGTCCATCCGTTGTACATGCCCCGCCCATTGCAGACGTTGAAGCTTCACGATTTTCGATACTTCCAGCTCATCGTACAATTGATACAACTCATGGTTGTATCGGATACGCCATTGGTCTCGCTCGCGAACGGCCCCGAAAATTCGCCGAAGGACCTTTCGTTCGAATCGGTCTAGCAAAGTTTCGGAGGCTTGGGTAAGAGTCCATGTTTCGCAGCCATAACATAGCACGGGTCGGATGATCGTTTTGTACACGCGGAGCTTCGTGTTCCTGTGCGCAAGTTTCGAATTAATTATAGGGAGGACCGAGAAATATGTCTTATTGGCTAGTTGTATCCGTCGCTTAATTTCGTCGGTTTCGTTGGCGTCCTTTGATAAGTTACAACCCAGATAGTTGAAGTTGTCTACATACTCGATATTAAGGTCCCCCACTGTGATGCTTGAATTTGCTGGCGTCCTTGTTTTCGATTGCATCATGGCCTTTGTTTTGCTTTCGTTGATATGTAGTCCAACTTCCTTTGCGGCGTTATTGAGGTTATGCAGGAGGCTTTCTGCATCACCCAACCTTCGAGACATGATGTTGATATCGTCGGCGTACGCTACTAATTGAGTCGACTTGATGAGTAGCGTTCCGCTGCTGTCCATATTCATGGCTCGAATTACATACTCCAAAGCCAGGTTGAAGAGCGTCGGCGCCAGCCCGTCGCCCTGCTTGAGTCCAGTACGAGTTTCAAATAGGTCAGTGAGTCGGTTCTGCACTTTGACTTGCGAGACGGTATTAGTCATCGTTATCCTTGTGAGTCGCACTAACTTTGCCGGTATACCAAAATTCAGCATAATGTTGTACAGTACACTTCGGTCGATACTGTCGTATGCCTGCTTGAAGTCGACAAAGATTTGGTATACGTCGATGTTGTATTCCCAGCACTTTTGGAGTAGTAGCTTCACTGTGTAAAACTGATCGGTCGTTGAACGACCAGTTCTGAAGCCGCCTTGATACTCGCCAATGATTTGTTCTGCGTACGGATTGATTCTCTTTTCAAGAATTTTTGATAAAATCTTATAGGCCGTACAAACTAATGATATGCCCCTGTAATTCTCACACTTCAGCTTGTCACCCTTTTTGTGGATTGGGCAGATTATGCTTTTGCGCCAATCTTCGGGGATTACCTCGTCGTTCCATATTTTCAGCAGTAGCACATGTACAGCGTTGGTCAGGCACGTTCCACCATGCTTCAGCAGTTCTGCTGGGATCTCGTCAGCGCCGGGCGCTTTATTATTTTGGAGCGACTGTATGGCAAGACTCACCTCCTCTACTGTTGGGGGTAGAATGGGAGGGCCTGGTTCGGCTAACTGCTCAAGAGCTAGCTCCGCGGGGATGTTGATGATGCATTGAGGAGCTCTTCAAAATGCGAGGCCCATCGTTTTTTGACGCTTTCGATGTCGCTGATGATGTTACCATCCTTGTCCTTACATAGGCTTGTCCTGGGTTGATATCCGTTCTTGATATTATTTATAAGTTTGTACGCCTGTCTAGTGTTCTTACTGGCTAATCTTTGGTTTATTTGCTGTAACTGCGCGTCAAAATGTTTGCGTTTCTTACGTCTAATTAACTTATTAGATACTCGCCGAAGCTCGTTATATCTTTCTTTCTTGGCTCGGGATGCGCGTTGTGTGTATTGGCGATAGGCTTCATTTTTCGCCTCAATCGAGGCCCTGCATTCGTCGTCGAACCAGTCTGCTCGTCTGCGCCGGCCTTTATAGCCCACGACCTCTTCTGCGACCTCCTTGATGCTGTCTTTGAGCTCCTCCCAGAACTCATGGATGCCTAGATTATTGATGTTATCAAGCATGGGCGACAATTTTTCCTCAAGGGCTGTAGTATACGCAGCCGCCGTGGCATCATCAATCAAATTGTCAACCTCGAAGATCTTGGCATGGTTGATTCTCGTTAGGTGCACCGAAGAGATTCTGCACCTGTAGGTCGTCTTCACCAAATAGTGATCGGTGTCGCAGTTGGCTCCTCGATAGGATCGAACATCTAGGACATTAGAAGCCCATCTCTTGCTGATCAGTACGTGGTCGATTTGGTTCACGGTGTATTCATCTGGAGACTTCCAGGTCTGCTTATGGATTCGTCGATGAGGGAAGCATGTAGAGCTTATGACCAAGTTTCTGCCGCTCGCGAAGTCGATAAGTCGCTGACCGTTATTGTTGTTTTCGTCGTGGAGGCTATGACCACCAGTAGTTCCCCTATGCCAGCTTTCGTTTCCGACTTTAGCGTTAAAGTCTCCTTGCAGCAGCTTGACGTCGTTTGATGGAAGTGAGTCGAAGAGTGTTTCTAGGTCGTTGTAGAACTCGTCCTTAATCGCGTTATTATAGTTAGTACAATAAATGCACCATAAAACATACCCAAAACTCCAACTTTGCTAAAAATATGTTTTTTTATATGAGATATTTTTAGGCGCGCGATGAGCAAATTGCCGCCTGATGGTAACAACCTCCTTCTCCAGCCCCACTCCGCCCACTGACGACGTACAGCCTTTTGGCACGAGTTCTGGATGAAAATAGGGGCAGCTACTGAAAAGCGCAAACTCAACGAAGAATTATTTTACGAATTATTAAGGTTTTTTTTTTGTGGGCGGCAAAATGCTCATAGCGCGCCCACTCTAGGGTTAAACGTAACAAACGTAAAACCGTAATTAATCATATTCTTCACAAACCAAAGATTGAAGCAAAAGCTACATTAACTCTGTTACTATTTTATTTTTATTAATTTTATTTATAGTGAGTGGATCATCATTCGATTCGTACAATCTTTCGACCGATAGCTATGCCTTGCATCCCCATCGCTACAACTCTCCATCATCCTACAATGTATCCAACAACTCCTTCAATGGCGCAACCAATCCACTTTTGGATCCGAATCCCTACGGTAATGGTGTATCTATTTCGCCATCATCCGTTGCCGCCTACAATCATCATCCGGCCGCCATGAATAGTGCTTTGACCGCCACAACAGCTTACGGACCGGTCGTACCACCCTACAATCATCAAAGTGTCAACATGCAATCGATTTCCATACCAGGCAACTATTCACCAAACAGCTCCAATTATAGTGCAAGCTATGATCCAAATTCCAATTATATAACACAAAACTCGCCAACGTTCAACACATCGTCGTACGTTGATCAGCAATACGACGAGCATATGAAGAAACAAATTGACGAACAATTGAGCAAGGTAAGTCAGCTGTCGCTGATACAACACAGTGCTCGTGTTACAACCAAAGTGCTTGATCAAGCGATTTGTTTGAATCCCAAAAATAATAACATAATCCTTAATCACCAAATCCATGCCAATCATGAATTAGCCCGATTGCCGTGTCGAACCATGTCCAAGGAGACATTCTATTGAGGAAAACTCTTTTGTTTTTTTTTGCTAAAATAAGAGTAAAACAGATAATAATAATAATTCTCTACACTCATGTTTGATGTTGTGAAGTGATTTTTGTTTTCATTATAATATTATTCCCTATTTTTGATGATATTTATAAGCAGATAAAATTATTTACATAATCATAGTTAGGGAGATGATAAACAAATTCCAGAAAACGCAAAGACATATCCCAAATTGGTGTGTGTATCTATTGTATACAATATTTAATAAATTTCGCTCGTAATATACATGAAAAAAATAATGAGACTGAATTTGGTCGTGTCTTCTAAAATAATTGGGGATTTTTTAAACTTTAGACTTGAAGCTTCTTAAAGTTGTCTGAGAACTTTGCATGTAAAAGAAAGTCATTGGGGTTTCATTGATATGAGAATGTAAGTGCCCTAGACTAGAACACGAATAGAACGAATTGGGTAGCGAGACTACCCTTTTCAACTTTCGATAGATAAATCATGTAACAAGTTACCAAGCAATTTTGTTTTTCTTAAAACTAATGTCACAACTTCTGTTCACAATATTGTAAGAACAACATTATCGCAAGCTCTGTTCTGAAAAGCCTTCTAAAATAAAATGTATTTCCGTATATGTAACATGTACGAGTGAAATACTGTGTCGTTCCTTAGTTGCATTTAACATGTAAATTTTGATTTATTTTGTTGTATGATTGTAAAGCATTTAGTTGGAATTTTTAATCCAAAATGTAGAAATAAATTAAAAACAACATAACAAATACTCAACTAGAAAACTGAAATAAATCCAAGGAAAAAAATTGTGTATCAGGCAATTTAACATGCTTTATTAACTAACTGTATATTAGATGGAGAAATAACCGTCATTTGAACGTTTTCTAACTCATTGCACACTTAAGACTAAATTAAGTTGAACTTTTGAGTAGGATTGCAGACAAAAGCTAGTTTATTCCAAAATTAGCTTTAAGTGTAGGCAGAGAAAAAGAAACAATTTAGAAGAAACAAGCTGTATTCCCCTTGAAATGGGGAATTCTGTTTTGTTTGACACATTCAGTGTTGGCTTAAGTTAGTTTTGCATTTCCTTTAGGCTCAAAATTACACAATATAGTCTTACTCGAATAATGTAGAATGGTAACTAAACAAAAGAATCTCAGATAATAAAATCATGTTTAAGTAGGCAGATATGAAGAGCAAAATAGTCGCAGATAAACGCATAGAAAATATATTAGAAATATATAATGTGTAACGTGCATCCAGCTAGTTGAAAATACCCCAAAAACGAAAAAAAAAAAATACAAATAAAATAATATTCTAAACTAAAACAATTAATATGCTTCACTATTAACTTATTTGTATATTTTATTGTAAGTTGTACAGTGTACTCGGAACATATTACGCCTAAATCCGACAAACAAATGAAATCTAGACTTAGACAAAACAAAGGAATTTAACCACAACATGGCCTTACATTGAATATTAAAACAGCGCATGTATATTTATATCGATAAGCATGAAATAATATAAGACGAAAAAATATATATATTTACACAAAATCTATAATTTTTGCTTTTTGACTTTGAACAATCATCCCGAGAACCCCAAAAATCTGTTTTGTGTGATGTGTTGCGCTGTTTCGCTTTGTTTTGATTTTTTTCGTATCCATCAAACCAACCAACAACAACTCTTTTGGCGTCTGGTCCTCAAATGTGTGTCCGCTAAACTGGCGAGTATCTGGTTTTCAGTTACAATTTATTTTTTGGTTTTTGTTGAGAATTCCGGGCAAATTGCTTCGAATGAAAGCCGAATGTGTATGTATGCGTGTGCTTTGGCGTTCGTGATGGCATCAATCAGCAGCAGCATCCTGACATAGAAAAGGTTCGTGCCCGAGTTTCAATTATTTTTATTTAGATTTATTCCCTGCTTTCAAATACATATTAATTATTTTTTTTTTTGTAAAATGTCAAGTATCGAATTAGGTTTTATGATTTAATTTGTTTTCCTGATTTTTTTTTCATGTTATTCGATTACGCTGGTGGACCAATATGCAGTTTGAAACATTACAGCGGGGCTTGTGTTGTTTTCCAGGGTTAAGCAACAAGAAGCCAAATCAACCGTTGTTGTCAGACGAAGTGTCCGTTTTATCGACGAATAATAGTGACGCATTTTTACAGGTAATTTTAATTGGTTTTATTTGACGTAAGCATTTAAAATTATAATAGTAGGCTGGCTGGTGTAGTGGTAGGGTCATGGGTGCGAGACTCACCGCGATCGAATTCAGTGTATGGTGTTCTTCACACTCACGACCCATGTGACGGACTATGATCTCACTCAGATTTTAAACGAGTACCCACTTGTGGGGATACATAACACTGCTGAGCATGTTGTTGATCTCAAAAACCTCAACAAAAAAAAAACAGTTAAGATCTTGGAAATTGGATGTCACTAACACATTTGCGGCCTTAGCCCAATGTTGGACTGTCGCGCCATCTATATAATTCGTTCCTTGTATAAGTATATTTTTTGCAAATTAAAGCCTGGAATGCTTCCCTTATTTCAGTGGTTCTTAACCTTTTGCACATAAGGGACCATTTGATAAAATTCGTTAGTTGTCGCGGACCACCAAATTTAAAATGTGGAGCCATTAAAATCATGAATTCTTGTTCCGAATACCATGTTTCGCGCTGATCGTGATCGCAAACCTCGGTAATATCAACAAAATTTGGTGGAGATATGGTGTTCGGTTTTTGTGGAGTTTTGTAAGTTTATAATATTATAATATTTAAATAGCAAAACGCCGAACTGACTAACGAACATAAAACTTTTCCAGTGCAGATGTCAATTGGTAATTGAAATTCGCATAATGCTTCTATGCTTCCAGATGCTCGACCTGTTCTTGTGTGCCTTTGTATAAGGTCGACGTAGCTTCTTTTTTTCTGAAATGCATCTAGAATTGAAGATGTCAAACCATTTGTCGAAGTTTTCTAGAAATTCGGAAGTATGCAAGGCACTTTCGTCTCGATTTGCTATAGCCATAACTTTCATTCCCATCGATAGGGTGAAGCTTATAACTTGCGTTGTCAATTTCACCTTCATTTTTCTAAATGTGTTTGGGTAGATGTGATATTTAGTCAGCTTGGGAGCTGCCCTGAAAACTTGCTCTGTATCGTTATTGTAAAATTTTACAATATCCTTCCACTACAGAAAAATAAAATAACAACTATCTTACGCGTCTACATCTTTCGGCAGACCAAAAAGACGTCGCGGTCCCATTGGAATCGGTCCGGAAAGTATACACTTATCCATTTTCGCAAAAAAGAGGAAGACTATAATACTGAAAAAATATTTCTCTAACTGTCACGAAATTCGTTTTTCAATTAACGGCACATTTTTGCGCCAAATGTTTCGTTAAATTTACACAGAAATTACAAACTTAACGATAGTCTCGCGTGGTACTGCCATATGCGTGCTGGCATTTTTCACTCATGGCAGCTCTAAATCTATCGAAAATAAACACATACAAGTGCAACTCTTAATTTTTCACCACGCACACACGCAAAAGTAAACTTTTCCTGGCTTGTAGCTATCGGAAATTAGATATAGCTGTCCTTGTCCTGATCATGGCAAGTTAAATGTGAACTCTAGCCATCTCATGTTGTTTATAAGTAGTGGTGCGCTAATTTTCCCCTCACAAAAAATATTTTTGTTCTAAGCTCCAGCTCTATGTATATCTCCTCTGTGGTGCTACAGCCTAGAAAACTCCGATGTTTCGCACAAGCCGAAAGAAGTTTTTTTTTTACATCCAGAGTTCCGTGGCTCCGCGGAAATTGCATTACTGAGGGGATTAAATGCCAACAAAAAAATGTTTGATGGTGTTTCATCAATCGTCCGAAATCCTTATGTACCATCAATAGAGCACATATCCTTGCAATAATATATTCTTCAAAAACAAAATCGTAAAAAATCTCAATAAGAACAGTCTCGAACGATTTTTATAATGGTTAAATGGATTGACCAATAACCATGTTTTGTGAGTAGCGGGATGCCTTGAGGTCTAAAACAACTTGCTCTGCCAAAAACGAACTCCGCTCTGCTACTAACCTTCGAGTTTGTTTTGAGAAAAGGAAGATTGAGCTGCGTAATATCGGAGTTTCTCCTTAACGCATAGCCAGAGCGAAGGCTTCGCGGACCACCTAGGGTCGCCTGAGGGACCACCAGTGGTCCGCGGACCACCGGTTAAGAATCGTTGCCTTATTTCATACTACGCAAGAGACGACGGTAATCGGCGAGTCATTTAATCGAGGTCTTGTCTTGTCATTTGATGCCAATACGTGACCACAATCGACTACTCACAAAACAATATTTAGTAGGTTGTTATCGAGAGGATCATCCTAATCGTGACCTTATGGACAAAATTCCCCGTCCACGCAACATCAAACGTGGCCTTCGTGACCTTGAGAGAGAGGTCCAGGGTTACAAAAGGGATCCTTTCGATGAAGATTCATACCGGGCTGCCATTCCTATGATTCACACTGAGGAAGTGAGTCGGTCTATTGCGAGTTTAGGTACGAACAGAGTCCTCTCAGCGCTTCCCCCACGTATTTCGCCTGAGGAGATTAGGCTCCCGAGAGCCACCAGAGTGACTTTAGCCCAACTTCGGTCAGGCTTCTGCTCACGCCTCAATTCGTATCTATCTCGCATAGACCCAAATATACAAAACATATGCCCAAATTGCGCTGGCACGCCACACGATGTGGCCCATTCGTTTCAATGCCCAGCTGCACCCACTAATCTCACCCCCCGCTCACTATGGGAAAATCCCATTGCAGCTGCCACGTTTTTGTCCCTGGAGATTATGGACGAAAACGACGACGAACTATAAATCGAATCCATATAGATACACAGCGGTTCACACCTTTCTGTACCGCTAAAAGAAGAAGAAGAAGAAGAAGGTCTTGTCTCTATTTCTGAATTGTCTACTATTTAGCCGGAAATTCATTTGCTATGGACCACACTTATGAGGGTTGATTGGGACAAGAAAAAGCTAAATTTGCGATTTGATCTGACCCGGACCGCTCTTTAAAGTCTTAGCAATTCAAATTTGTGGACTTTATGCATTCCAATCGGGTACACCTCTGGATGCGCTGAATGTCATCCTGCATCTTCTACCCATCGATCTGTTTATTAACCAACTGGCAGCATGTAGCGCAGTCAGACTCAAAGCGTTAGGTTGCTGGAGTGCTAGGCCACAGCAATATTCTAAACCAGCTACCACAGGACGTAAGAAACGCTGTAACGGATCTAAAAGTGCCCAAACTAAGCTTTGGGAAGAACTTTGATGGCAGATTCCCAACTAGAGGAGAATGGAAAGAGAGTGAGGTGGTCAAGGATTTTGACATCACATTTTTCACCGATGGGTCTAAAATGAATTGTGGCGTGGGTGCTGGAATCTTCTGCAGATCACTAAGTATTTCTGAATATTACCGTCTTCCTGGTCATGCCAGCATTTTTCAAGCTGAAATGCTTGCAATCATGAAGGCATGTCATGTGGTCCTATCGGCGACCATTCCTGATGGCAGCTTGCTGCCACACGGGTTTTTCAAGCCTCTACGGGGCGGACCACACCCGTTTCATCACCAACGAAACGGCCAAGAGTTGCCAAAAGACCCCTCCATGGCAAGAACCATGAAGGTTCTATGCAGGAGGGATGTGTATGTCTGTGTATGTGTGTGGATGTGTTCTATGTGTTTTTTCGTCAAATTGGGAGCATTTCATCTCAGCGCGGTTGCTCTCAATTCTTCTAATCCGCGCCGGCATCGAGACCAATCCAGGTCCCGAAATCTTCATCTGCTGTGTATGCAACCGACGTATCTTCGGGAATGCCAGGTCCGTGAGGTGTACCTGCTGCAGAGAATGGTGTCATTTCTACTGCTCAGGCCTAAGGAAAATGAGAGATTATGACAAGTTGTCGTTTGTTGCTCCAGGGTGTCTGCACGCGGGTCGGCCCCCAGCCACCCCAGGCCCTAGCTCACAAGCTAATGGCCCACCACCGTCTCCGGCCATTCCTGGCCCAAGCTCTCCACCACCGCCACCCGCAGTAAACAATACAACAAGACATAATCGCTCTAGTTTAACACCTGCACCCCCTGCAGCAGTGTACACCCCACTCACCATATTGCAGTTTAACTGCAATGGTATCCGTCAGAAGATCGGTGAGATAGTCCGTTTCATGAGTATGCGCAGAATTCTGATAGCGGCATTCCAGGAGACAAAACTGAAACCATCAACTCCCGAATTTAACATCCGCGGCGATTACATACTTTTGAGGCGCGATAGAGTCGGCAGGCAGGGTCCTAATCCAGGAGGAGGGCTTGCATTCCTAATACACAGGCAATACAGTGTGTTAGATCTTCGTTTCAACGACGGCACGGCGGAAATGCAAGCTATTGCCGTTAAATCCGGCAATACCAATATCGAACTTATAAACATCTATGTTCCGCCAGCATCCAGCTGTGGCTCTGGTTATAAGTTCGATATTGGTCCACTCCTCACAGGACAGCATAGGATCCTACTTGGCGACTTTAACGCCCATCACGAACTCTGGCACTCTCTTCTCGCAAATGATGCCAGAGGTATAGATATCGCGTCCAAATTAGACCCATCAGACTTCTGCGCACTCAATGGAATTTCGTATACACGCGTCGCTGGTGCCTGCCATAGTTCTCCTGACATAACTATGGTGAGCGCCAGTCATTGTCATTGTCAAAGCGGCAGGTCGCTTCATTCCGGCAGGGCGTATCCCAAAAGTTCGGCCATATTTTCCAACTGCTGCCGCAAGGTTAGCCGGCGAACGGGACGATTTAAGACGCGCAAATCCGGCAGACCCCAGAATTCAGGAGCTAAACTCCGAAATAAATCGACTAGTTAACACCTACGAAAAAGAGAAATGGAACGAGCATCTAGATAGCTGCAACCTCTCACAAGGTGTCAGCAAACTAGGGGCTACGGTCCGCGCCCTGTCTCACCCAACGAAAGACAAAGGCAGTGTAGCCATCAGATTCGGCAAGAAAACCACCGCAAATCCAAAACTCTGCGCGAGCTTGTTCAATAAGCAATTTATTGAACACCCCAAGACCAAGATGCTCAACTGCAAGATAAAAAGAAGGATTCGCAACCGAACGGTTGACATCATCCCTACTTATACAGCGGACCAAGTTTCAGCAGCTATAAAGAATGCCAAAAAATCTAGGGCCATTGGACCAGATGGCATTTCAATGACCATGATGAAACACCTAGATCTTCCGGCCATCGAATATCTAACGATGGCTTTCAACTTGTCGATATCCACGCTTGTCATCCCTGAATTCTGGAAAAAGGGACGAATCATCCCCCTTCTCAAACCCGGTAAAAGCGCGAAACTCGCCGAATCCTACCGTCCAATCACAATTTTGTCACCCGTTGCAAAGACGCTCGAAGCACTCATCCACCACACCCTTGTATCGCATGCTGAGCTAGCTTCTCACCAGCATGGCTTCAGGAAGATGCATAGCACCACAACAGCTCTGGATATTATCACTCATCACATCCAAAATGGCCTCAACCAGAAACCGCCCTGTGACAGAACCGTCCTAGTAGCCCTTGACCTGTCGAAAGCCTTCGACATGGTCATTCACTCTGCGTTGTTGGCCGATCTCCTAAATATGCATATTCCTGCACAAGTGGTTAGGTGGATTGCCAACTATCTAGCTGGGAGGCAATCCTTCACAGAGTTTCGAGGCAGTTGTTCAAAGCATAGAAAAATTAAGCAGGGAGTTCCACAGGGTAGCGTACTCTCTCCTACATTGTTCAACATCTACCTGTCGAGCCTTCCAACACCACCGGAAGGTATCGAACTAATTTCCTATGCGGACGATTGCACCGTACTCACCTCGGGGAATGATTTAAACGGCATGTGTGCTCGACTAAATGATTATATTGAAAAACTGGTGGAGTTTTTCAGTATCCGCAACCTAGTCATTTTGCCGTCTAAATGTACTGCAACTCTTCTTACCACCTGGACGCAGGAATTTTCGGAGGTGCTTGCGATCCGTACTGGTAAGCATGCTGAAGACGTTGTTCCTACTGTTACCAACCCCAAGATCCTAGGTGTCTATCTAGATACCGTGATGAAGTCGAAAGATCACGTCGAGAACGTAGTCGACAGAATGCACAGTAGAAACAACGTCCTAAAGGCACTAGCCGGGAGTTCCTGGGGCAAGGACAAAGAAACTATGTTGGTCACCTACAAAGCGATAGCTATGCAGCACCGGTGTGGTCGCAAACCGTTTGTGACACAAATTGGAATAAGATCCAGGCATGCCAGAACGCTGCTCTACGTATCGCTACAGGTTGCCATCTCATGTCGTCCCAGGATCATCTTCATCAAGAAACCAACATGTTATCAGTGCGCGATCATAATCACCTCTTGTCTTTACAATATCTGGTCGGTTGCTATCGAGAGGATCACCCAAACCATCATCTCATGGACAACACTCCCCCTCCACGACATGTCAGGAGTGGACTCAGAGATCTCGAGAGAGACGTCCAGAGATACAAACGGGTACCTCCCGATATATTCGATAATACAGCATACCATGCGGCCATCGCAGATATTCACACAACCGTTGTGAATCGGTCAATAGGGAGTTTAGGTCCGAATAGAGTCCTCTCAGTGCCCCCACCACCCATATCGCCTGAGGAGACTAGGCTCCCGAGAGCCACAAGAGTGACACTAGCCCAGCTTAGGTCGGGCTTTTGTTCACGCCTCAATTCCTACCTATCTCGAATAGACCCGGACATACAGAACATTTGTCCGAGCTGCGGTGGTGCGCCACACGATGTGGACCACCTGTTTCGATGCCCCGCTGCACCCACTAACCTCACTCCGAGGGCATTATGGGACAACCCTATTGCAGCTGCTACGTTCTTGTCGCTTGAGACAATAGGCGAGAACGACGACGAAACTTAGAACACATCCACAGACATGCACAGCGACTCACACCCTTCTGCACCGCTACAACAACAACAAGGCATGTCATGCTCTCAGGGACATACAAAACAACCAGAATATCGCCATCTGCTCAGATAGTCAGGCTGCTATCATGGCTCTACAATCGGTGAAGACGACCTCCAAGGTTGTTGAAGTATGTGGGGAAGCATTAACCAGCCTTGGCACACGACAAAGAATCACCCTACTCTGGGTACCCGGACACAGGAACATAGAGGGTAACGAGATGGCTGACGAACTAGACAAAATGGGTGCCACCCTTGACAGCTCTCATGCGGAGCGTGTTTGCGTCCCGATGGCAGCTGTTAAGAGTAAGATCTCCACCCACTATTTAAGGGCTGCTAATTCCAACTGGCGAAATCTGAGGACCTGCGTTATATCAAGGAAGATGTGGCCCTCCTACGACTGGAAAAGAACTTCTGAGATTCTGACTAAACCGCGTAGAGATATCGCCAAGGTTACTGCTGTTATCACGGGGCACTGGCCAATGGGGTTTCACGCAGCCAGGCTGGGCATCCCCTACTGAACCCATTGCCGCAGCTGCGGTAATGTAAATGAGAAGCCAGAACCCGGTATAGGACGCTCGGTAGGGCTTTTCTGGGTAGCTTGGAGGATGCAGCTAATGTGAAATTAGGGGAACTGCTGTATTTCCTAAATAACACTGGCTGGTTCAAGGCACCTCCCCACTCCTAAATTCATTGCCTAACCTTCATCATATACACTAGTTAAACTTCACGGAGTTTGTGGTTTCAAAACGGCGCTTTATGCGCTAATTGGGCTTTTGGCTAGCCTCTGCCTAAGCCGTCACTTTTACCAACCAACACCTCTGGTTCCTGTTAACCCCTTGTGGGGCATAGGGCATCAACTACGCCTACTTACCACCTCGTTCTGTTCTGTTTCATCGTCTTTAGGTCTGACCACCTCTTGTTTAAAGAAGCAGCCTTGCTATTAACCGTTCTTCTCCACGTGTTTCTTGGTCGTCCATTTTTTTTTTATTTTCGAAAATCGTTTTATAGTTTTTCACAATATTTGCAATGAGCATTTATGCACTTTTGCATGTGCTCAAACCAATTTTCGGCTTCTCTTGTTCGGTTCGCGAATGCAAATGGTCGTGTACCACTCGAAATTCGCCGTACTACGTTCCTCAAGTGGAACAATGGCCACAGGGCCCATTCGGCCGAAGAAACAGGACACATTTTGCCTCGCAGTGCTTCGTGCGCGAACAACTTTTGTTAGCTGGGGAATTTGATGCACCGTTATGGTATTTTTTTACCATTTTCAGCACCAATCGACACGAGCCTTTTTTTGAGCTTTGTCAAATTATGCGGGACAAACCTTTTTTTAACGGCCAAGTGTTCATGTAGCATCGAATGTATGGCCGGGGGCACAATGGCTGTTTTTGGACGACCTTCAGGAAACTTGAGCGAATTACGCCCACGTTTGAACTCGTAAAAGCAGTTATAAATTATCGGACGAGATGGTGCTTCATCCCGAAATGCAAAATGAAGCCGATAAAATCAATGTTCTTGTGATAGTCCAACTTTCAAATCGTAGAAAATGTTCACGTGTTAATTCCATTTTTTGCTAAATTGACTTTTGTAACTAACTGTAACTTACACCGAGTATAAGAACGCCGTCTAGATATTAAGGCCGCAATGTAGAATCTTAGACGTCAAAATCAGCTTATAGTTTTAGGTTATGTTCGCCAATGTTGCACTGTTTTGTTTTTGCTTTTTATTACGTCACTACTTGTTTTTGTTGTTTGTTCGTGTAAATAAAAAATTTAAGAGCTAAACTATGACGGCATTGTCCAGCTGAGTTGCGGCTATGATATATCTAGATGGCGTTGGTATAAGTCAAACTTTCTGATGGAAATAACATATTTGACGGAAACGTACTAGAACATGCCTATTCTAAAAACTTTTGTAGTAGCCCACGTATTTGTATCCAACGCCACTTTCCCCTTTTGACAGAAGTGCCTATCCAATCCAGGCCTGTGATATTTAGGAGATCATCATTCTAAACAAATCTCCACCCAGCAGATTTGTAGGATGCGCCGTAGACAATGGTTTACGAAAGTTTGCAGCTTAGTTGTATCTCATTGGTCACCATCCAAGTTGAACAGCCATATAGAAGCACAGATGTCACAATTGCATCGAAGATCCGAATTTTGGTGCGTCCGGAAATGTTGTTATTTTGCCAGAAGGGAGTCAAAGGGAAGAAGGCTGCCCTAGCCTTCTTGATAAGCGATTGCACATCTGCGTCTACGCGCGCCATCATCTGCTGTGGCTATACTTCCGAGAATTCGTCTTTTTCGAGTGCCTGACCCGAAACAGAAATTCTGCTCCTGGATCAGAATTCAAGTACTTGGTGTTGGCAGCGTTTATCTTGCAACATTACGATTTTCGCAATGCAGAGCATCGGCCATTTGAGCTACATCCTCCTTTTTATTTGATAGCTGACAAATATCGTCAGCATAGACCAGGTGTTGCAGGTGATCAAACATTTTCCATCTGATACCTTTCATTTGGTTTTGAAGCGCGCTCACTAGTACATCGTTAATGGCTATAAGGAGAAGAATAGGTGACAAAATGCAGCCTAGTCTCACTCCACTGTGCACCTCAAAATGATCTGAAAGCTTACCCTTGTGCAAAACGTGACATTGATAAGATTCCTTGATGATGGAAATTATTTTATCTGGTATGTCCCTCCTACGAAGAGCTCTCCAAATATGTATACTCCCGATCAACACTATCGAATGCCTTCTCGAAATCAATGAACATGAGGTGTAATGGGGATCTCCACTCGGTGGAATGCTCAATAATAATTCGGAAAGTGTTTATATGGTCGCTACATGAAAACCCCTCATGAAAGTGTGATAAACTTCATACTTGATCCGGTTCAAAATAATTTTAGCCATCTACTTGGAGACAGCTGGAAGTAGGCAAATCCCACGCCAATTACTATAATTCTTAAGGTTACCCTTTTTCGGAATTTTAATGATCACGCCCTTTTTCCATTCGCCTAGAAGAGTTTCGGTTTCCCAACACTCTCGGGGAAGCAGCTTTAAATAATTCAACCGGAATTCCATCTACCCCCGGGGCCTTACCGGCGTCCATAGATGGTGGTCTGGAATTAATACCGGCTACTGGAATTACGTCTTCGTCTACCGATGAAGATGCACTTGCAGGCCCAAAACCGTTGTTGAGGACCTCGAAAAAGTGCTTTTTCCATTTCCGAAGCGGCTGTTTTTCGGTAACAAGCAGAGACCCTTCTTTATCTTTCACAGGATGATCGGTAGTGGACGATTTGCCAATTAGTGGCTTAATTAGCTTGAATACCACGGTAAGCCGCATCATTTGCCTCCTTTGCTAAATCGTTGATGTAAGTACGCTTATCACTGACACCCCCGTAATAATGCGGGAGACTTCAACGCGTGTGCTCGGGAATGGGGCAGCCGCGAAACAAATAAGCGTGGACGGACGCTCCTGTATGCTTTCTCTCGGCTCGACATCGTTGAAGACAGTGTGCATCACTTACTCTGTCACTGTCTGGCCCTGGCCGAGAAACGGAGGCGTTTTCTAGGCTCAATGTATTTTTACAATACCAATAATCTAAAAAAAAATACTGCTAGTTCTAGTTCCTAGCATAAGCGGTATCACAACGGACCAAATTCTGGTCTAAGTGCGCTGGGCGTAACCCTGACGGCCCCTGTGCCTAACCTAGGGAGGAGTATCCAACTTAATTTTTACGCAGGCCACATTGTTGGTTTGAAAAACCATGGCGAACCAAACATTTTCATGAAGAACAAGACATTCTTTCATGCGAAGGACGCCAAGGATGTTTATACCCTATACCCATAAGATGGTATAGGGTATATTGTTTTTGTTACGACGATTTATGTAACACCTCAAAGGAGCCACCGGAGGTATGGCAAAGTATATATATATAAATGATCAGGGTCGGTCCCTGATTCGAATAAGCCATGTCCGTCTGTCTGTCTGTCTGTCTGTCTGTCTGTCTGTCCGTCCGTGTGTCTGTCAGTTCGCACGATAACTCCCGAAATAATGAAGCTAGCGTTTTGAAATTTTGGTCAGATGATTGTTTTGATAAAAGCTTGGATGGTATTGAAAATGGGACAAATCGGACCAAGGGCTCACCTACCTCCCATACAAATGACCCCTCCGTGATAGTTTAATTCGGTCATATTTTTCGACAGAATATCGCTTGCGACCTGAAATTTTCATCAATGCCTAATTGTGACATATGCTTGAAGTTGGTGGAAAGTGGGGAAGGTGTGACTACCCCTACCCCTACATCCCCTACAAAGCAATATTCCGCCATATCTTTTGATAGAATGCCGCGAAAAACTTCAAACTAGTATCAAATGGTATCCCTTGGATGCCTTGATAAGATAATAGAGATGTGCCAGGTCCGGCCCATCTACCCCTCCCTCCCCTACAAAAAATATGAAATTGAATATTTGGGGTTTTTGCGCGCCTTCTAGGTCTGTACATGGGTATAGGGTATACACTCATCGTGCTATTCGCACGATTAGAACTCGGTCTCGTTAACATATTAATATTATAAATATTTGTAAATGAGATCATTGTTAATGGCGCGTGGCGGCCATTTTTTTACTGGCTTTTTTTTGCGGGACATCTGTCCATGAGGACGAAAAAAGAGTGCGGCATGGATAACGGAACAGTTGGTTGAAGAATAAGATGAAGCAAATGCAAAATATGAGTTTTGGTATTAACACAAGAGGCCGCTGGTTGCCTAGTGAAATGCGTATTTTTCCTGCAGGGACGGCCTAGGTGGAGTAAGGTTTTTTTATAGAGCGATTCATAACACTAGGACCTGACATGCGGAAAAGTCCTCAATTTAATTCAATAATTTGCGTCCGTCAAAGCTATCAACATATAGGTACACCTGTTCTGTCAAGCTTTGTTTAAACTGGTTCGTTCCGGACAGCTGCCTTCCGCGTTAATATTTTTACGTTGCTCGTTTCGCGACTACCGAAAAGGTCTTCTCGAAGTGGATAAACTGCGTAGGGATGGGATTCGTCGGCCAAATTTGGTGCCTAGCTCATCAGAATTGGCCATCGCATGGCACGTCAGCTGAGGAGGCGCGGGGAACTTGGTCAGCATATGCCTCATGACGGTGGAGGTTGTACGCAATGGTATGTTAGGACCCTGGCCGACCATAGAGGAAGGGTAGGCCACCTATAATAGGACTGATTGCGGCACTGCACTATATATGTTAATAACGCCGCCACTAATCCACACTAAGATCTCCCGATTCCTCTCATTCGTTTTCGCTTATCCAGCTACCTTCTCTCGTTGTGAAGGAGAAAGGGCAAAGTGAAGCAGAAGCCCAGCTTTACACTACCACTCTCATTTTGCTGAAGTAGCCAGGTGAGTTTTGATCGGTAGAGTCGAAACTGGAATCCAGCTCTGATTTGTGAGTCTAATTGAACGTTTAACTTCAGCCATAAATACACGTTTGATGATGAGTCTAGCGACGAGGTTGCTTTTTTAATGTGTTCACAAAAGTTACTTCAAAGACTATTCCTGCAGAAAGTTCCGGAGTCAGTTTGAGATATATGAGCCCTTATATCCAGCGCTCCAGCTATATTGATGCCCAGGACCTCTAGGACAATACTTCGTTGGACGTCGTTGTGCTTTTCCTACACGAAGGAACAGCTTGCACCACAGCTTGCGGAGAGCTAGGTTCGATCAAAAAAGCGCCCTCTTTCATTTAGGTGCGGTAAAGACAATCGGTTCACACAGTTCAGACTTCACAAGGTGAAGTTTCCTTGAGCTCCCCCACCCCAAGGAAATTCTATCAGCATTTCCCAAAATGGTGGGGATTCTATTGATTCCCACCACTTTACAGGCTGCTCAGCCTTAGATGCAAGAACGGATGAATTCGCTGCTGAACTTTAGACGCCACACCTATCTTTACAGCGGACCACCTTAAAGCAGCAATTGAGACTGCTGATTATTTCAATACCGATCATGTTACAATGTCTATACGTCGTCATAGGAGATATAGACTTTGATCTTAAATACATAATAATAACATTAAAAGCTTCAGCATCGATATGTTCGTAAATATTGTTCTTGATTCCAATGGAATTTATTTTCTTTTTGTCATTCCCATAAGAAACTTGCTCATTTGGATCATCGTGAACGCGAACGTCAAGAACAGGAAGCACAACTAAATAAGAACAAAGCCGAAGAAATTGTCTTATTGGAGAAGCAGGGTCGCTGCTCGCAGAAGACAAGAAACAATGCGTCCGGGAATCTAGCCCAAGTCACGCATACTGTCGGGCAAAATATGACAGACATCAGTAATATCGGAAATATGTCACCCACACCTCAGGTACTAAGAAGGCTTCCAGTAATACTCATATTTCATATTGATAATAAATTCTAATTTCTCCTCTGTATTTCAGAACATCAATCCTTTGGCCTTACCGCCACGCAAGGAGCGAGGAAACTCTCTACCACCTAGTGCTCTACCTCGTCCGCCGCGTAGCCTTAAACCTCCACGCAAAATCGACTATGATCGATTGAGTGATTCGGAATTGAAAAAACGTTCGGAAACTCCACCGAAAATTTCGCCACAACGATTATATGAAATGAAAACGTCCAGCTTGAAACAATATCCAACTCATGATTACGCCTCATCAGCCAATCACTTTATTAAAGAAACCCTTTCATATCCGAAAAATGATTTGGCCTTCAAACGAAAAGATTACGGTGCAATGGGAACAACCGAACCGACAAAATTCGGTTTTAAGAACTCCTCCGATTATCAACGACCCGATTACACGTCCACTAAGAAATATCAGCGACTGGACGACAGTCCCAAAACCTTGAAAATTCCATCAGATTCGGGCACTCTGAAAAGATCCCTTTTGCCCAGTAGTTCCCGTAAAATCAACGTTTTGGGCCCGAGTAATAGTAACGTGAAAGCGCCCCGAGATTCCTTTAATTCCCATCCGTCCACAAATTCACGAAGCAGTCCCATGCACACGAAATCCGATTCAAATTCGTCTCACCTTACGCTCCGTCTACATTCAAAAACACCGCCAAAATATATGCAATTTGGCAATCCGCCAACAACATGCGTGACACCGGCCGAAATGAATGTTGTTGGTAATCAAAATCATCATCAACAGTCACGATTGCAACCGCCACAGATTAAAAGTTCACTGCCCATACCAGCTTCGTCGTCGTCGCTGCCACCCAAGCCTGCTGACAGTAAGAATGTACGACGTGGCCAGAGTATTACAAGGAATGGTGAGAATCGGTATCGTATTCAATTCTGAAAGTTGACGCAAAAATAGATTTAAGACGTAATATGTATGTATATCCCAATAACGTAAGTAATATCGAGCTTAGAAATAGTATTCATACCCTAGTTATATTATCCTCGCTGGAATTTTATGTGTTCCTGTACCTTTAATATCCTTGCATTTGAAAACAAAGGCGAACAATAAATGAACTGACTATAAATACATCTCTGTATTTTAATAGAACTGTTGCAGCAGGATGTCCGCTCATTATCCAATTTCACACAGCTGTGGTTTTCTCTTTTTTTTTTTTGAAAGTTGTAATAACTTTTTCCATGCCTCGCTATACCTCTTTGTTTGGTTTTCCTAATTTAAATTAATATTTAGTTACTCAATTTTTGTTTTGAAACAACATGATCTAAAATTTCAATAGTCCTTGAAAGAACATGAATATACGTATAACCAACAAAAGGACCTTCGCTAAAATGTGTCTATTTTTATGCTAGCTCTACCTACATTGGCCTTTTTTTTATTTGCTGTTCACTGGAACTCGCGTACAAAAAGGAATTTCAAGGAAAACTCTTCGCTTTCTTACAGAATTCAGCACTCTCTTATCTTTACTTGAAAAGTTTGTGTCGATTTCCCTAGAAGATGGATCCTATACATATACTCGTATATTTCTATATAAATATATAATTTTTCCTACTAAGTATATAGCGAAATTTCACATGAAAAGTGCATGCCATGCGCAATTTCTATTCAGCGCATGAGTTTGTACAAAGCGGCATCAAGGATGTTTCCCTTGACAATGGTCAGTTTTAGATATCAACAATGATTGAAATCGATGTGTATCAAAATAAATTTTTGCTGGATGTGTTGAGTTTGTATGTAAATAAGATTATCTCGAGTTTATAAAAATCAAATTAAAACTTTTTAGAATAACCGACACTTTTAAGCTCTCTGCAATCAAAGCATTTATGCTCTATGGGGATAAAGTTATTTTAGAAGAAACGCCCTTACATACGCCACATACTTATGTGCTTCATTAAAAAACCAAACAGTATAGTTCTACACCTTATAAATTATGCTACATTATTACAATTATTTATCTCTGAATTGCAACAAAACATGAACAATAATGGTGAAATCGTCCGTGTGCACAAAAGATTCCGAATTACATGATACTGGATTCTCGTTTCATAGGCCCAAAAGACGAAAGTCCTATCATAGAAAAATAAAAGCTATTTTTTTTCTCTGACAGACTTAAGCGAGTAACCCCAGTTTAGAATGCTCAAATGTACTAAAATGATGCATTCCCATTGCGCAATTGAAAATGGATTTAAGTTTTCCCGTCAAATAAAATTGCCGGCCACAAAAATATTGTTAGAAATGGTGGCAAAAATGTTAAAGTTAAATTTTATGAAAGGACAATCGGTGCTACCTTTTAACGAGTTTTGCCTTTTACTCCTGACCACATACCTCACCTCTTATTTTCGCTTTATTTGTTATTTGTGATCAAATTGACGACGGAATGATGTTAAACTCCATTAACTTTCTAGAGACTCTCATGTGACTTATCCTCAGTAAAAGATGATTGTCAGCAAAAAGGTAAAACACAGGTGGTTGAAAATAGATCTTCGGGAAAACAACCACGACCGCCTAGGTTTAAAAAAATGGCAAGAGCCCTGAAGGTTCGATGCAGGAAGGTTGTGTTTGTCTGTGTATATGTGTGGATACCATAGCTATGTGTTTTTTCGTCATATTGGGAGCATTACATCACGGCGCGGCTGCTCTCAATTTTATTAATTCGCGCCGGTGTTGAAACAAATCCAGGCCCAAGGGTATGGATTTGTAGTGTCTGCAACCAACGAATCGGTTCGAATGCCAGATCAGTGCAGTATAATTGCTGTTTGGAATGGGTTCACTTCAGGTGTTCGGGATTACGTAGACAGGGTCAGTATTCCTTGGCGTATGTCGCGGCAGGTTGTATGTATAAATTCCGGGCAACCTAGGGCTGCACCCAGCCCACCTCCTCCTCCACTGCCCCCTACACCGCCCAACAATGCGATAAGGAATGCCACATCCAGTTTTAGGCCTGGCTCTCCTCCTCCCGCAAGTTTCACTCCACTATCCATATTACAGTTTAACTGTAATGGCATTCACCGTAAAATCCCTGAGATCACACACTTCTTGAGTTCCAACAGAATTCTCACCGCCACAATCCAGGAGACGCTGCTCCATGCATACTCGTCTCTGAGCGTCCATAGCCAATATGTTATATTGCGCAAAGATAGACCGGCCGCCACGGATGATCCTCACCCTGGAGGTGGACTTGCCTTCCTAATATACAAGTCCGTACATTACTGTGTATTAGATGAAGTTGATGACGGTACGGCGGAAATACAAGCCTTCTCAGTTTCAGCAGGGAGTACTAATATCGAAATTTTTAACGTTTATATTCCACCTCAATCCCTTCGCCCTTCTGGCTATCATTTTGATATTGGACTCGCCGACTCGATTCATGGGCACTTGCAGTAGGCTGACATAACCATTGTAAGTGCCAGCCTAATCGCTGCTACTCGATGGGAATTACGTACTTCCCTCAAATCTGATCACCTCCCAATCGTTTTAAGAATTGACAAGCCAGCGAACCTGACTAAGTCTGAGAAGCGACCGAACAATCACAAGAAAGCTGATTGGGACGGTTTCAAAGCATACTCGTCGGCGAAGTTCATCGAGCTACCATAACCTACCAATGTACATAAGGCCGAAAGAAATATTATAGGAACGTCATTGCCAAGGCTGCGGCACGTTTTATTCCTGCAGGACGTATCCCGAAAATTCGGCCTAACTTCCCTTCCAGTGCCGCCAGATTAGTCGATGGACGTGATAACATCAGAAGCGCTCACCCTGATGATCCCAGAATTCAGGAGCTTAACTCCGAAATCGACCGACAAGTTAAAGACTATAGGAGGGCGAAATGGAATCAGCACCTCGATGACTGTAACCTTAATGAAGGTGTCAGCAAATTGAATTATGGTCTACTGTCCGCGCCCTTTCCAATCCTAGGAAAGAAAAGGGCAATAACGCCATTGAATTTGGCAGTACAAAAACCTGCGATCCTCTTCAGTGCGCGAGCCTGTTCAATAAACAATTTATTGAACATCCCAAGTCTGACGGCCTTAAGCGCAAAATTAGAAGACGGATTCGCACCTGGAATGTTGACACCATTTACCGCGGATCAGGTTAAAAAAAGTCATCGAGAATGCTAAAAACTCCAAGAGCTTTGGACCAGATGGCATTTAGATGGCCATGTTGAAGCATCTCGACCTTCCAACCATTGAATATCTTATGGCTGCCTTTAACTTGTCGATCTCCACGCTTGCCATCCCTAAAATCTGGAAAACAGGTCGAATTGTTCCCTGTCTCAAGCCAGGGAAGAGCGCAAATCTCGGGGAATCCTACCGCCCCATTACGATACTGTCTCCTGTCGCAAAGACGCTGGAGGCCCTTATTCACCCCACTCTTGTTCCACATGCTCACCAGCATAGGTTCAGGAAAATGCATAGTAACACCACTGCCCTCGATGCGATCACTACACGCATTCGCGATGGGCTAAATCAACGTCGTTCTTGTCACAGAACTATTTTTGTGGCAATTGAGAATTGACCTATCAAATGCATTTGATAATTTGAATCAATCACTCAATGCTTCTCGCGAACCTACTGAATATGCATATTCCTGCACAAGAGATTCGTTGGATTGCCAACTATACAGGGTGTCCCATTCATGGTGGAGAATATTTTAATGGTAGGTAGTATGGTTCATTTGGGGAAAATTAATGTACAACGGGACCCCTCTATTTTTAACCGTTACAATGTAATAGCATTTTTTGTCAAAATGCCAGACTTTCTGAACTAAATCAAAATTTGCCGCACCACCAAACGTTTCATCCAAGATATGACTTCATTTTCTGAAACTACATAAAATTTCCAATAAAACGACACCTCGTCCGTTACGAAGTTGCTTGTATAATCCGAGATACACCTGTTCAAACTTTAAAGAAATTTGAACATTTTATACGATTTTATCATTTGAATTTTTGATGAAAAACCAATTTTAAGATTTTCTTCATAGTTTGAACGGGTGTATCTCGGAAGATACGAGCAACTTCGTAACGGGCGAGGTGTCGTTTTATTGGAAATTTTATGTAGTTTCAGAAAATGAAGTCATATCTTGGATGAAACGTTTGATGGTGCGGCAAATTTTGATTTAGTTCAGAAAGTCAGGCATTTTGACAAAAAATGCTATTACATTGTAACGGTTAAAAATAGAGGGGTCCCGTTGTACATTAATTTTCCCAAATGAACCATACTACCTACCAATTAAATATTCTCCACCATGAATGGGACACCCTGTATAGCTGGTCGGTACTCCTTCACTGAGTTTCGTGGCAAACATTCTAAGTTTAGGATAATTAAATTAGGTGTTCGACAGGGAGGGGTACTCTCCCCCACTGTTTAACATCTACATGTCCGGCCTTCCCACACTACCTGAAGGAATCGAAGTGATTTCCTATGCTGACGATTGCACCGTACTCGCCACAGGGAATGATAAGGTTGAAATGCGCCTCCAAATAAATCGCTATCTACATATAACGATTACAGGCATTTTTCCAAAGCCGAAACTTCACCATCTCTGCGTCCAAATCTTCTGCGACTTTTCTAACCACTTGGTGGGAGGACATTAGATGGGAGCACAATAACGAGATATGCGTGTTGAGACGCAGCCTCCGCATCCCACGAAACAGCCGTTGGGGCCGTCCACTGCCGTCCCGGTTCCCATTCAGTGCGGGATTTTGCATAGTTATGCCATATTTTGCTGCGTTACGCCATTGTATGAAATTGCGTAATGTTTTTTTTTATATTTCAGATGCGGCGTAACCAAGCAAAATATGGCATAACTATGCAAAATAAACGAAAATTCAATTGAATATAATGTAAAAGCTCTCTGAAAATTGTGTGCATTTTCTCTATATGACAAGATTAACCATTAGATAAGATAAGATTAGATACAAGAAACTGGCCGTAAGAGTCGCCATAGAATATCCAATCGATTGTACAATAAAGTTCATTTTCTGTGGAGAAAGCTCATTTTCTTAAGCGAAGTCGGTAGTGGAACGTTTAAAAAAAGAGCTTTATTGTACAATCGATTGGAGAGTCTATGGCAACTCTAGGAATAAAGAAGCTTATCTTGTAAAACTGAAGCAATCGTAAATTTTTTTTTTTTTGTATTGTATTTTTGTCTAAATTATTCCATTTCACTCTTGATAACTATTTAAGAAGAAAAAATTTTTCAAACCTTATTTTTTTTTAAATGAGGTCTTCTTTAATTTTATTATCAATATTGTTTAAAATCGTATGTTTAAGAAAACCATCAAAACTGCCAATTTTCAATGGTTTCCTCGATATAGTTGCACGCGCTCAGGTCTATCAAGTTCGAAAACTTGAATATTTAATATATTAGAAGGTCATCCTATAAAACGTTTATTAAAAACTGCATTTTTACTGGGCTCTTTATACAAATAAATAATTTCGATCTACTAAGTTGGAACACCACCAGAATTATGTACATTCACATGCATGTACATCATAATGCGATTTTACACACATACTTGGATGAATTCAAAAATAGATTTATTTATATCTGATTCCGGTCGCCATCTGGCCCGTTGGTCTAGGGGTATGATTTCCGCTTAGGGTGCGGGAGGTCCCGGGTTCAAATCCCGGACGGGCCCAAGTGTATCATTTTTTTTAATATAAAAAAATACTGTTGCCTATTACATATGCGCGAATTTGCCGTTTACATTACATAAGTTGATGATATGTAATTGTACGGCAATAGGTTTTAAACTGTTTGTTTACAAAGTACAAAGATAACGATGAAGAGAAGTGTGTACAAAACTCAGGTATTTTACACAATGTGTGTATGACGTCATATAAAGATTATTTCGGTTAATGAAAAAATGTATAATATTTATGTACATATGTATGTTTATTGCTTAGAGAAAGCATGCGTTAGTCCAGAGTGGGCATCAGAAAATAAAAATGGCACCGTTTTCACACTATTGCAGCACATAGTATGTGTGAAAATTTTATTCAAATGTCAATTTTTTGTTTACAATTGAGAATATAAAATCCGCGTAATATTTATAACTCTCTCAAAAAGCCAATGTGATTATTAACCCTTCGATTGGCACAAAGACCTAGACAGACCATTGGTACTATATCTTGATGAAAAATATCGTTCAACAATATTATCCACCCCTTGCCATATATGTATTTCAAAGGGACTGACGGCCACAAATGCGATCAAACGTTCGGCGAAATATAAATTGTGTCTAAAGAAACGAAAAAAACCGGCGTATCATTGTAAGACATAGTATGTAGACTGTGTCTAGAACTAAAATTAGACCTCTTCAAAAAATAAAATTAATTTTACAGAAGATTCAACAAAACCTCAGGCATAATAGCTCGTAGGCGGCGACAGAAGGGTTAATAATTGCATCGACAATATTTTGACGTTTGAATTATTTCGTGGAGTGTAGTGTAATAAATTTGGAGTCAAACACATATGGGTTGTGTGATCACATAGCCACTCTGGACTAATGCCTTGGTTACACAGTGCGAGCTATCGTGCGAGTTGGCCTAGACAGCTACTGCAGAGCAGCTACTTGCACCATGTGACCGCATCATACGAGTTACTGTCATGTGCGATTCGGTCAGTAGCTCGCATCCGAGTTACTACAACATTTTTTATTTTGACTCGGCCACTCGCCCCCAGTCAGCGTCAGCTGGTATCGCATACTACGATTCGGACATTCGAAATTGCACCGATTGCGAAATAACAATTGCTCGAAATTAACCGCCGGGTGCATTATTGTGCAACAATGGATAGATGGACTCCGGAGCAGAATTTGAAAATTGTCGATTTATACAAGGACCAAACAAACTTGTGGAATTGTTTGGATCCGAGCTATAAAAACCGAGATTTGCGTAAAGCGTCTCTGGAATTTATTCGTGTAGAAATGGCATTAAACATAAGTGAAGTAACTAAGAAAATTACAAATTTACGTTCCACATATAACCAGTAGCAGTAGCTCTCTACTCTGCCAACAGCTCGCACTTATGTGACCGGCCGATGCGAGTCGAGCTACTTTCATGCGAGTACACAGGTGCAGTAGCTGTCCACTGTCAGGTCAGCAACTCGTACTGTGTAACCAGCCCATAACGCATGGCATGGGTTGATATACTTTCTCTAAGGTTTATTGGTTCTACGTATTTATTAATTTTATTAACTTTCTGTACAAAGAAAAATAAACAAGCTATACAATGCGAAAAATATTCTTTTTGATACCTTTGATACTCGTATTAAGCTCAGAATTTAAAGAAATTATGGGGAAGTAAATTCATTTGATTAGGAGCTTTTTGTTTTAATTGATTAATTAATACATATACAGGGTTATTGGTTAAGTCGACCTATTCCCTGCAACACGTTATAATAGGGTCAAAATGCAACAAAATGGGGCCATAAATGTTAGGCCGATTGTCAATGGTCACTGAGATTTATGAATTTTTAATTTTTTTTTTTGAAATAACCTAGAATTTTGCCATTTAAAGTAAGAATTAAAAAAAAACTACTAAGGCAATGGGCTTAAACTTATTTTTGGATTTTAGTCAACACTATAGCAGACATTTCTTAATCATTTAAAATTTCAAAAACCCATCACAATTCGAAATTTTTAATTTTATATAAAAAAAAATTTTCTTAAATTTTGTTAAAGATATTTTTTAATGTAGTATTACTAAAAAAAAATATATGACATGGAGTCTGCAGACCACTGGAAAAACATACGCGTGTTGTCAGCTTTACAAAAAGGTGTCAATGTCAATACAAATACATATTTATTGTTCTATTTGCAAGTCTCCAAAGCTTTCTTGTACTATTTTCGGCATTCGCAATTTGAGATTGGTAGTAATTGCGTTTGGCTATGATTTTTAGTAAATTAAGTTTATTCCTGTAACTTTTGAAGAGTAACAATAGCCCTTTATTGAAAGGCTCAGAATTAAGCCTCTATTTTAATTTATCCCTGGTAGGAACTGAGAATAAAATTCCTTGTGTCACCCATGGTTTCATTGACACTTACTTTAACGCATTTGGTGTATGTGGACTTAGATTTTATTTCTGTTAGTGTTGATATAAACTTGCATGTTGACATATTTGCGTTATCATTTTCACAAATGATAAACTTCCAATCGGTTTGAATAATTAGGTGCCTCATCGTAGTGAAATTAATTTTCTCTAATATTTCCTTTTCCTTTTGCTGACTACGGGTTTTATTATTATAATTGCTAAACTTAATGATTGTAGTATAATGATCAGTAATGGTATTCTGGAAAATTATGGGTGTTATTTGTTGATTTATATTTTTTTTCGTCCTAACAAAAATGTGATCTATACATGATTTATTTGATTTCTCGATCCTAGTAAAACTATTTATATATGATATAAATCCTAGACAGTAATACTTGTAATGTAATCATTTGTAGATTTCATATTATCCAGAAGATAAATATTCATGTCACTAACAACTGTTAAAACATAATGTATTCTTTAAAACCATGTT
This sequence comes from Microchrysa polita, assembly GCA_949715475.1. Lineage (NCBI taxonomy): Eukaryota > Metazoa > Arthropoda > Insecta > Diptera > Stratiomyidae > Microchrysa > Microchrysa polita. The sequence continues at coordinate 109,998,478 of OX454416.1, read as the reverse complement.
AGTAAGATACTCATAATTTCTTTATGTTTGGGATACTCGTATTACGTATTGCGCGGATACATCCGAGCATCTGAGTCATTTGCGCCCGCCAGCGTCACTGGGTGGGCGCAAATGAGGTCGCAGGATAAGTACGTAGGTGTAGGTATGGTATGGTATACCCAGGGCCGGCCTTAGCACTGGGCCAAATGGATGATGGTGGCCCCTAGTCCTTTACTAATACACAAACAAAACGCATCTGATCTTGATTGGCTGAATGTTTCCCCTTACGTTAGATCTGCGACTGACGAGGGCTATATCAAAACTCTTTAACGTTTTACACCAATATTGGGAGCTGCTGTCACTGGCAGTTAGCTGTTTTTTAATCTCCTCAAATTCTAATCTTCTCTCATGATCATATATCTAGCATTCATTAAAATTTTTTTTATTTAATTACCAATTGGAAACAAAACTGACATTTTGCAAATTTCTGTTAGCTGTGTAACTTTTCATTTGCAAAACATTCAAAATACCAAGCTTGAAATAGATTCGACGCGTCAGCATCGGCATCAGCAGAAACATTTCAATTTAGAACACACGCATTTGCCATTTTTTCTGCTTCTGCTGCTGCTGTCAATGTGGGTCATCAAAGGCAAATGCATGTGTTCTAAATTGAAAAGTTTCTGCTGATGCTGACGCGTCAAATCCATCCACCATCCATCTGACGGTTTTTAGGAGTTTCATAACTTTGCGTAAGTGTTAATTAATGGCATTCACCGGAGTGCTTAGTTGGCAGCCTAAACCTTAGAATTTTAATACTATGTACAACATTTTGTGGAGTTTTTTATTCATTCCTTGAATTTTTCAATCAAAAGTAATTTCTACATTACTCATTTCCTATATTTGAGAAGTTGTAGCGGAACCCTAGTGTTCTATGAAACCCTGTTTGGGAAGCACTGCGTTGAACGATAATTTTGTACACGCAGTGCATCGTGTTCCTATAAATAATACATCCACCTGTTTTCAATGCAGAAAACTCCAATCCTCATTTATGGGTCTGACGTCGATAACGGGCGTGTGGTTAAATTATTCATGAAAAACACCAATTCAAACTTCTTGTAACCTAAAGGTGTCACGCCTTGTAAAGAAACAGTATGAGATTTCCAGTCACTAATCTCGATTTCAAGATTTTATGGCAGCAATGCTCAGCTTTCGACGTGGTCTAAGAGAGCAAAAAATGTAGTATCCGAATATCGTAATTCGAAAATTTTGATCTAGGTTTATTTTTCCTCTTTCTTCCCTTATTATACCAATCCGTGAAGTAGTGGCCTCTTGTGTCATCACTACCGGGTTTTCACGGTATAATCTCAGGCTTATCCTGCACCTTATCGAGCTTGGATATTGGTAAATTTTTTCGATAAGTTGTAAAAATCAAACTTCTTTCAAACCATGCTACCGTCACTGGCATTTTTAACAAACATCAAAGACACCAATGGTGACGTTGGAGAGCAGATATTGCAATATGTTTCAAAAGAGAGAACTCTCTCTCTTTTGAAAGATGGATATCTTATCCCTATGCATGTTATAACAGATTTTTTATCAGTAAAATTACATCATCGCTATTTCACTTTATATCAAATTTAGAACTAACTTTAGAACTACTTTAGTTCGAGTACATATCTTTCGGTGGAGACCCCTTTTGAGTGATCCTTTTTCCGAGTGGTGGTCCTTGAAAGTAAAGGTTTCTTGAGAGCGGTGGCCCCTTAGGTGTGGTGGCCCTGGCCGACCGCCCAGTTCGCCCACCCCTAGGGCCGGCCCTGGGTATACCATATCCAATCTTCTGAAATGTGTTGTGTAAACATTAAATTTTCTATTATTTTTATAGCCGACACAAACTACAAACAAATATTGAAGTTGATTCAAGTTAATCCAGTCAAAATTCTGGAGACTAGATCAAATCATACGTCACTAAACTCAAAATGCATCGTACTATTGTATTATTCAAATTGCAGTACAATATGTACCAATTGTTACTCGAATCCAGGATTTAATAAATTCTTTCCATATTCTGAATCCTCTATTACATAATAAAAATTCATAAGCAAATTATACGCAAATTTTACCAGATCGAACATATTTACTATGAAGGAAAAAACGAAGAAGCTACATATTTCCCCAATATGAATTCTTAGAAAGTTTTTATACATTTTCCATACAAAGTACGAAGACTTTATGGAAGGTGTTTTTGCTTATTTTAATGCGGTCAGTTAAAACAACGTCAGGGCTCCCTCAACGAAAGACGAGACCGACTCAAATTTCTACCGCAGCCCTATGACTTGTTCCGATTCCACCTGTTTCTGCATGTGTTAAGGCTAAACTAGGAACAAGCTTGAATGAAATTTGCTTAAGATCGGTTCATAAAGAAAAAAGTTTTCCTATAGAAGAACCAAATTTTCGGGGGTGGATTTGTATGACAGCCCTGTGACGTAGTGTTTCGATTCCATTCGTTGCTAGATATGTTTTGAGGCTTTACTAGGAACACACTTGGATTAAGTTTGGTTAAGATTGGTTCATAAAGAAAAAAGATTCTCTTAAGAACCTAATTTTGGACTTAGGGTTGGTTCCTATGACAGCCCCATGACGCCATGGTCCGATTCCATTCGTTCCGACATATATACTACCAGTGGCGCAACCAGGATCTTGTCCTGGAGGGGGCTAAAGGTACATTCTCCTCGACACGACCCCAGCGGCACTAGCGACAGCGACTCGCTCATTCCATATAAAAACTCGTTTTTTTCTCATTCTAAAAGTGAGTTTCTATATGGAATGAGCGAGTCGCTGTCGCTAGAGCCGCTGGGGTCGTGCCGAGGAAAATAAACCTTAAGGCCATCTAAATTATGCCAATTAAACTTGGCATAAAATACTTTTACGAAATGTTGTACAGAAATATGTTGTATCGATGGCTCCTTCCTTTTATATACATCATGTACTCCGTGCCACCAGAACGAATTTAAAATTCTTCCACAATTTCAATAGTAAGGAAAAATTCAATTATTTTTTTACACATGTAAAATATTTAGCTTCTGGTAAGGATGCTTCATCTTGCACAGACCATCGGAGCTGGTGAATAATTTATGGTAAAAGAAAAATTCACGTTTTCATAAAATCTGCAGCGAAATGCATTGCTTCATGTTTCATTCTGCAATTTTTCCTTTCTCAATTTCTGGGTCTGGGAGGCGGTAGGGGCTTTAGCCCCCTTAGCCCCTCCCGTGGTTGCGCCACTGTATACTACACTACACTAAAAAGAAACTTGTATACACAATTTCAGCCCGATAGCTTCAAAACTGAAGGACTAGTAGTACCTAGTTTGTTTCATTGAAATTAAAGAGTCGTGTTGCTGAAGATGAACGGAAAGCCGTCCGAAATGCATCCAAATCTTTAAATCTTTAATAAAACAGCGAGCTCAATATAAAGGTGTTTCATTTATCCATTTATTAATAATATAGTAGTACCTACTCTAGCACTTATGCCGCCCCGGGCCAGACGACAAATTGCCGCCCTTACGATTTTTATACGCTTCGCTCTATGAGTGCTGTGTGTTACGACCAATGAAGAAGAAAAAAAGGAAGTAGTCCAAGCCCTAAGATGGACTATCGAAAAGGGGACCAATTTCGGTCTTCTCCTTCTCTTTCCATCCTACCATATGTTTAGTGCGGCTGTCATCCCAGTATATTGGTTAGATGAATGAATGAGGTAGCAAATGGTCCCACATCCAATATCGGATTGCTAGTTCATGGACCTGCCATATAAACCAATCCCTCCAAATTGAATTCTTCTAAGAATTTTTTTTTATTTTGTTTGCCACACTAATCCAGCCCCTCAAATTAGGTTCTTCGAAGGAAAACTTTTTTAATCGTGCACACAACCTCAACAAAGCCTTTTACGAATGTGTTTCTATTGATGCTACAAAGCATATGTAAAAGTCTGATGGACAGTGGGGCTGTTGTGTAAACCCAACCCTCCATTTTGGTTCTTCTAAGAAAATGTTTTTTTTTTAATCAATCCCTATATTAATGTGTCTTTTTCGAAATAAAAAAAAGGGAATGTATGGGGTGCCCCTTCCCCCAAATGGGGACCTCCTTCCCACAGTTTTCTAAGTTTTGTTTTTAATTTGTGCACTTATTCTAACCAAATCTAACACAAATATTGTTTTTTCGATGTCGCGGAAACTCATTGTATTGTAAAGAAAGAACTTCCCAAGTAACAATTACGTTCCTATAATTCTTCGTAGAATATTTTCTTCAAACGATAATAGGGGCACTTTACAGGGTATAAACACTGAATAATAGTCCAATAATAGCGACGTTTTTTTCGTATCGCGTGTAAATCTGACTCGAAAAAAACGATCGCGGGTAACATCCCGGTTAAGACGAAACAGCTGACACTTGACAGTTTTTGCGCATCTTTCACTCACCTTTGTCGGCTTATTTTTTAGATGTGGTGGATTTTATCACAAAAGATGATTATTTCTTTGCAAAATCTTTTCTCGTAATGAGAAAAACTCTCACATTTTGCTTGAAAAAACAAATTCCCTCATATTTCCCCTATGCGTCCGCCATCTACATTTGAGCTCTATCCCGTGTAGTGTAGTTGCACGCGTGAACTCTACCAGGGTAAGTGTCATTTTTTTTATATGAAGTTCTACCCAAACCTGCACGGGATAAACACAATAAAACGTACCTATTGGCATTTGGCGCCGTTTTTTGATCCAATTGAACCTTATTGTAGCACTGATTTACACTTTGAAAAAGACATACATCATTGTGTTATTTCATCATTTTCTGTCATTTTCTCGCGTTTGCAAAAAAAAAAGAAAAAAAATCCCGCAGCCAGCGTCGAACCAGCGACTGCCGTACGTAAATCCGACGCCTTAACCACTCGGCCAACCTAACATATAGTCAGCATTGCTCGTGAACACTACAAGTGGTTCGTTGCTTCTATCGGAATGCTCAACCCTTCTCCTCAATGCACCTTCTTCTTTATATGTCAATTAGTTGAAGCTACTTAAATTTACACGTTCATCAATAAAATGCAGCCAATTTCTGCGTTGAGATTATCTTAATTGAGTCAATGAGTGAGGAAATGTTGGTTTCATGCAATATTTCCATTAAATCAATTCAAGAAACGTGGTGTTGCAGAGCACTTCATAGGTGTCAATTCTTTAAAAAATCACAAAGTTCATCCTTCTATAAAACTACGCTGAACAATTTATTGGATGATCCCACGAATGTCACACTATAAAAATGAAATCGACAGTGCTATAGAAAATCATATGCATGTGTGTGTGTTGATTTCAGTCATGTGTGTTTATGTCATTCAATAAAGACTACAAAGAAGTATTTAATGGAGCATCTTTTTAGGTTAACGTTAAGAGAAGTGTTATCGAAGTCTTATTTGATGTAGTCGTGAATTGATTATATAAGAACTTTTTAAGCTTTCCGAAAAGTGTTTTAAGGAGTTTTTATCGGATCAAAATACTAAAATAAGCGATGTTGTGTTACTATATGATTGTTACAGGATGAAGTGCTTCTTTAAAGCATACGAATTGTTACTTGGGTTGACCATCCGAATATACCCGTAACCGTAAAGGTTAGGCATGAAGATAGCGCTCAACGAGCGAGCAGCGGCATATGCGCTTGTTGCAGCTCAGTTTCGAGCAAGCAGCGGCATGAGCTTGTTGTAGCTCAATTTCGGGAGATATGAGCGGGGTTTGTGCCACTCGCTCTCCCTGCTCTTCTACAATTGAAAAGGGATATCACATGCCTGGGGTTCACTACACGAACACCCAAGTAACAATTTCATCCCTATAATACTTCGTAAAATATTATCTTCTAACGACAATAGGGGCACTTTACAGGGTATAAACTCTGAATAATAGTCCAATAATGGCGTTTGGCGCCGTTTTTTGATCCAATTGCACCTTATTGTAGCACTGAACTAAGCTTTGAAAAAGACATACATCAATGTGTTATGTCATCATTTTCTGTCATTTTCTCGTGAAAAAAAGAAAAAAAAATTCCCCCAGCCAGCGTCGAACCAGCGACTGTCGGACGCCAGTCCGACGCTCTAACCACTCGGCCAACCTCACATATAGTTAACATTGCTCGTAAACACTACAAGTGATCAACACTTCTTTATCGACTCTTCTCCATTGCACCTTCTTCTTTATATGTCAGTCAATTGAAGTTGAATAAATCCACACATTCATCAACAAAATGCAGACATTTTCTGCGCTGAGATTATCTTAATTGATTCATAAGTTAACAAGGAGTGAGGAAATGTTAGTTTCATGCAATATTTCAATGAATTCAATTCAAGAAACGTGGTATTCCGGAGCACTTCATAAGTGTCAATTCAATAAATCACAAAGTCCATCCTTCAATAAAACTAGACTGAACAATTTATTGGATGACCATACGAATGTCACACGATAAAAATGACATCGACTGTGCTATAGAAGAATATATGCATGTGTGTGAGTTAACTAGAGAGACTATTGCATGTGTGTGCTGTGTCATCCAATAAAACACAAGAGTGGAGTATTTAAAGGAGTGTCTTTTTTAGGTTGACGTTTAGAGGCAGTTTTATCGAAGTTTTATACCACAATCTTTGAATTTATTCCATAATGATGACAGAAGCTTTCCGGAAAATACTTTAAGGATGGTTTATCGGATCAAAATATTACTTTAAGCGATGTCACACGATAAATGAATTCCCTGGTACTATATGGTTGCTACAGTGTGAAGTGCTTCTTTAAAGCAAACGAATTGTTGCTTGGGCACAGGGGTTAAAATTGGGAGAAAACCGTTAAAATATTAACCGACGCTCACAATCTATATTTGAAATAATTTCTCCCATATCAATGGGTAAGGTTATAAAACACAACGTTTCGCGCAACGTTTCAAATCAATCAGCCGTTACGGATCAGAAACTTCTCCCTACAAACAGATCCCCTAAGCGCCCCCTTGCGAGGCATAGCTTGATTGATTGACAGAAATTTACAATCTGCCGTCGAACCGTGCATTTCCGCCCTCATTTATTTATTAAACTATTTATAATCAATGTAAAATGTATCTGCATCTCGTTTAAAACTGGAAATTTTAATTTTCGAGCAAAACGTATCAGCTGTGATGTGTCAATTGTCACATTTGTCACTTTCCGAGAGATGGCGATGGTAACACCAAGTCTGATCCGGATATGCGTTTACAGAACACAATAGGAAACGTTTCGGAAAACCCGACACGTTACGCGAACGTTGTGTTTTATAACCTCACCCAATGTCTATGTGATAATCTGAAATGCAACCTGGATGTCAACCTATCTTATTTGAGAAAGCACAGTCATAGAAAACTTTCAGAAATCATATTTTTTTACGAAAAATTCGTCGTTTAAGGGTCTAATTTATATCGAAGAGAGGAAATGTCTTAAGTAGACTTAAGACATGAGATTTGCCCAGAGGCATCCCTAATAATTGCAAATTTTACGAAATGTAGTCAATCAAATAGCAAAGGACCACGCGATTGGTCCCTGATGAGATTTAAGGGGAAATACTTCCAAATTTTTCTTCACATTTCGCATAAAAATGCTAGTAGCGAAATTAGTCATTTCATTTCGCAATAGTTTTTTAGAAATGCTCCGGGCCCATACAGCGGAAAGCTTAAAGCTCCAAGTATACATTAATCATGCTGGTTTTTCAGGGAGGGGGTTTTTAGGACTGCACTGTGTGTTGACATTTCCCACGAAAACAAACATTCTAAAATATTGTATAACATTTGAATTTATCCAAATTTTCGAAAGAAAAAAATGTACATATTTACCGCCTCTGTCGGCTGCCGCCATAGTTATTGGTCCACCCATCGGTTTATTGTGTACGACGTGTAATGTAATAAATTGAATACCCTGGGTGAAAGTTGTGCTGATTTTCGATTTTATAAAACGTTCCTCATCGCGAACATTCCGCACCATGGAGACGAGACCACTTGCATACAATTTAACATTTACAAAAAATTGCATTGTAGCAGTGTTGCACCTTCTCAGAAAATGTTTATGAATTTGCAAAAGCATAATAATTTTAAATGTGAAAAATCTACTGTGCAAAATGAAAAATAAATCTTAATTTGAGCGTGAAATGCATTGTAAATTAATATGTATGTAGCAATAGCAATTAATTGGAAGAAAGAGAAAGAGATGTAAGCATCTACTACTGATATTCAGCCCAGAGTGCACTGAACAAATTCGCAGTACACAAAAAAAAGATAAAGAGATAGAAAAGATTCAGCTAGCCAGCACTGAATTTAGCAATACATATGTTTAAATTGAATAAGCTTTACTCTTTATTCGGCAAAAGCTTGATCACATTTCTCTTAAATCAGCAAAGCTTTCATCTTATGTGTGCCATGGAAACCCAATTTGTATCTGAACCAAAGTGCTTTGGGGGTTGGCGGGGAACCATTCCCGAACAGAGCCACAAAAAGTTGATTTACTCACTACTGTGCTTTAATTTGCATGTGTTTTGTGTTGAAACATGTTTATAGTTTACTTGTTTTGTATGTTTGACTCGCCGAGTGATTTATGCCCCGTCAGCCACCCACCGAATACTCCTCTCTAGACTAGAATATCCGAAGACCTTAATTAAACGGACCCCCTCGTCCGCCCACACAATTGCACAATATAGTGTGCTGTTCGCATGCATCACACGGAACGTTTTTTGCATATAAACGACTCTGGCTCTGGTCGTCGTCTAGGATTTCCCATATCAAGTCCTCGAAAACTTCGCAGCGTACTCTTCTATTCGAGTGGGCTAGAGCGAGACACAAAAACCTGCCTGCATATTATGGGTGTAAAGCAGCAGCCCATAGCCATCTCCTGCTTGTTTGATGGCAGTTTTTGCTGTCTGTCGTATTCATATAATGTTGTTGCTCTATGGACATTCGGTTTCGGTACGTACATTTGTACGTCTCCACGATGCGCCCTTGTTACGGTGTTGGAATGCGAGTTGGAGCATTTATGTGAGTTCAGTTCGAGTATCATCGTTTGTGCGAGCGAGCTCCAATTTGGGGCTTTTGTTGCTCGTTTTGGGAATTTAATTACAAACAGACGCGCTGGACTGCCTTCACGTTGTTTTCGTTTGGATCGGACGACGCGGGCGAGCCCGAGCAGCAGGGAAGTTTATTTACCCACATGTTTTGCAATGTTTACGACGCATGGGGTGGCCCCGGGGGCGGGCGTGTGCTTGCAAAAACGACGGGGTTGAATACTATATGGGAAAAGTGAAAATAATCAGGGCATGTCGGTTGTCGGACATTCTTTTCTCGAATGAGTGTTGTTGTATTATCACGGACAAATGGTGGCGGGCGATGAAGGGAGACCGGGGAAGGCGTTTATCTTCCTTGGGAGAGTTGAATGACTCAAAACAAATCGACGATTTTTATTATGTCGCGACGTTTGGCTGCCAGGTAAATATTTTATTACTATTCTATATATGTATGTACATATTTGCTAAGCATTTTTGGATTGATACTGGGTTACCCAAAGCACTGGATTTAATAGAAGGACGCAAGTTACAAGACCTGCGGCTTGCATCCCAAGCTTTTTTTGTCGAAGAATTCTCTATCAATAAACCAAATCCAACTGAGGAGGTGGATGGATATGGCGCTGAGATAGGTTGGGCTGGTTGCGCCCGATACTGCAGCCTGCTGGCTTATTGTATTTCCCATCTAAGCGAGAAAATTTCAGGTTAAGAGCTCTGTCCTACGTAAAAGGCTTTGAAGAAAGTTAACCAGGTTTACTTTGGGTGCACCCATACTGGTGGTTTGAGCCTCAAAGAAGTTTTGTCTCCAGCTCATAAGAGCGGGACATTCGAAAATAACGTGCGAGGCTGATTCCTCATCTTCGTTACAGAGGCGGCATAGTGGGTCTTGTGTGTAGATCCCTATTGTATACAGATGTTTCCGTAGGGTGCAATGACCGGTTATAAGGCCTGTCACTGCCCTGAGGTTCGTTTTACTAAGACTGAGGGCTTCGGTGCAGCTGGTATGCCAGTTAGATTCCAGCATGCGCTTGCTATGCCTGAGCCCTTCAGCGAGTCTCCATCGGTCGTGGAATTTATCCTCGGTCCATCGTCTAGCAACGGTTCTGGCAGTAGATTTACTGATCCCGATTGCAGGTTCAGGACCGGTTAAGGGTAGTTCGGAACCCTCTCTTGCAAAGGCATCCGCTTTCTCATTTCCTTCGATCCCCTTATGTCCTTTCACCCATTTCAGAGTTACTTTGTTTGGGATTGCTAGGTTTTTGAGATTTTGTTGGCATTCCCAAACCAATTTAGAGGTTGTTTTAGGATTTGCAATTGCTTTTATAGCAGCTTGACTGTCGGAGAGAATATATATGGTCCTATTAGTATATCCCTTTCGAGTACTCTCCCCTGCTGCAAGGTTTATGGCTATAAGTTCTGCCTGGAAGACAGTTGTATATTGACCTAGGGGTTTGGAGATACTATAGTTGTTGGTTTTAGAATAGACTCCTGCCCCTGTTCCTTCGTCTGTCTTCGACCCATCAATGTACCACACAATGTGATTTGATAGATGGTTGTCGTTCCATTTACTCCAGTCTTCCCTAACCGTTGAGGTTTGGATGTTGGAGTCGAAGGTGTACATGGCCGGGGTATAGTCGCTGCCCATATCTAGGATTGGGTTTGCAATGATTTCTGTGATCGTACAGTGTCCTACCCTTTGTGGTGTCCACATGTTCGATGATTGGAGTCTGTACGCTGCGAGTCTAGCCTCTTCTGTGATTTTGAGGTCCAGTGGTGGCAGGTCTAGTAGTTTCTCTAGAGTTAAAGTTGGTGCACTGCGCATGGCGCCGGTTATGCTTGCGCAGGCCAGTCTCTGTACTGATCGCAACTTCGCTGCTGCTGTTTTTTGCTTGATTTTAGTCCACCAGACTATGGAGCCATAGGTCAGACGGGGTTTGACCACAGCTTCGTATATCCAGTGTATCATTCGTGGTTTCAACCCCCACGTTTTTCCTATTGCTCTTTTAGTTGCATATAGGGTCTGTTTGCCTTTTGCAATTGTGTTTTGCAGCTGCTTGTTCCACGTGAGTTTGTCATCAAGGGTGACTCCCAGATATTTTACCTTAGTGTTGTTTTGGCGGGATTGACCGATAGGCCTACCCTCCTGCACCAATCCTCCACTTGGGTTAGAGCTTGTTGCATGAGTTCAGAAATAACTCCTGGATATTTTCCCCTTATAAGGATGCTGATGTCATCGGCATATCCTAGGGTATAGAAGCCAGTATTATTAAGCAGGACCAGTAGGCTGTCCACTACAAAGTTCGACAGGCGGGGTGAAAGTATACCCCCCTGTGGGCAACCTTTGAGGACAGCTGTATACATCGTTTCACCGAATAATTTTGCATGTACTTGTCGTCCTTGAAGCATTGATTTTATCCACCGACATAGGGTGTTTTGAACTCCATGACTCGAGGCGCCGTGTACAAGAGATTCAAAGGAAGTGTTGTCGAAGGCCCCCTCTATATCTAGGAAGGCCGCGAGCCCTATTTCTTTGATTTCTAATGTGGTCTCAATCTTCCCAACTAGATGGTGTAGTACTGATTCACATGATTTCCCTGTCTGATAAGCATGTTGGTTTGGGTGCAACGGGAAAAGCGACAGGCACCTTTCCCTGATATGTATATCGACGAGCTTTTCCAATGACTTAAGTAGGAAGGAGGTTAGACTTATTGGTCTATACGATTTCGCTAGGGTTTGGTCAGGGTTCTATACAAAATCCAAAAATACAAAATCCAAAAAGACAAAATCCAAAAAAATTGAAAAATCCACAAAGTCAAAATCCACAAAGACAAAATTCACAAAGCCAAAATCCATAAAGTCATAATTCACAAAGTCAAAATCCAAAAAGACGAAATCCATAAATTCAAATTTACATCAGTTTGCTTATCACAATTGAATATTGAGAATATTTATGTACGTTATTACGTTAACTAGGCAATTACCAAATCACGGAGCATATGCGCTTTACCTGAAGACACGAAAAAAGGATTCATCCGTGGCATATACGATTTGGCCGATGACATGGAGAGGAATGCACCGGACCATAAGCGCTTCAGGTAAAGACAGAGACACCTAAGGCGCATATGCTCCGGGTGCATCCTTCTCCGTGTCTTCAGGTAAAGCGCATATGCTCCGGGGTTTAGTAATTGTCTAGTGCCCACGCAATAAGCATTATGGCTCTCATCATACAAAAATTTATGGATTTCGTCTTGATGGATTTTGACTTTGTGGATTTTGACTTTATGGATTTTGTCTTTATGGATTTTGTCTTTATGGATTATGACTTTTGGATTTTGACTTGTGGATTTTGACTTTGTGGATTTTGTATAGAACCCTTTGGTCACGCCCCGGCTTTACCAGAAATGCTACGTTTACCTGCTTCCAAGTGATTGGGATGTATCCTAAGGCTATGCTGGCTCTGAATAGTCTTAGTAAAAGCGGAGCCAGGGTCGTAAGACCCTGCTGAAGCAGGGCTGGGTAGACACCGTCTGGTCCTGGTGATTTGTAGGGTTCGAAAGAGTTGATCGCCCATTCCACCCTATTATAAGTTACTATTTGGTTCGCAATCCGCCAGTCGTCTTTGTTAGCCCTGAGAAAAAGGGAGTTGTCATCCAACTGGTCTGTGCGCTCCGATGTTATCGTTGATCCAGGAAAGTGAGACCCTAGAAGGACTTCCAGGGTCTCCTTACCTGTTTTTGTTTGGTTTCCATCGGAGTTTTTAAGTGTTCCGATGGGGTTTGTTGGATCCTTGGCTAGAATCTTCTGGAGTCTCGCTCCTTCATGCAGGTTTTCTATTTCTTCGCAGAACTTCTTCCAGGATTCCCTCTTGGCTTTCCTAATTTCTTTGCTATACTGGGTTAGGGTGCAGCGGTTTGTGTCCCAATCCCCATTTCTTTTAAAATAAATAACAGACGCGACAATCCAGCATTGGACTAAGGCCGCAGGATGTGTTAGTGACATCCTATTTCCAAGATCTTATCTGCTTTTTGTTGAGGTAATGAGATCAGCATCACGCTCAGCAGTGTTATTTATCCCCATAAATGGGTACTCGTTTAACATCTGAGTGAGATCATAGTCCGTCACAAGCTCGTGAGTTCGAAAAACACCATGGATGATGGTGAGATTCGAACTCATGACCCTGTGCACCGAAGGTGCGCGCACTAACCGCTAGACCAGCCAGACTACTCCCCATTTCTTTTGGCTACGTTGAAAAGCTTACGTGTCTTCTTACGCAGAATGTTCAGGTTCAAGTTCCACCATTTGCATTTTGCATTGGTGTGTCGTCTCGTTAACCTGCAACTCTCTTCGAAGGAGGTTTTTATTGCGGCTTGCAGTTGATCCGCTGCAGCCTCCACACAAAGTGTAGTTTTAATGTGTCTGGGAATTTCATTCAGATTGATGGTCAGGCGCTCTCTGTAGAATTCCCAGTTTGTTTTTCTCGGATTTCGATACAGTTCAGTTGGCTTATCAACTTTGTCGATTTCCATACTTATGTATCTGTGGTCCGATAGCGATGGTTCGGGTAAAACCCGCCCATGGCGGACGTTAGGGGATACGTTGAAGGTGGCTAAAGTAATGTCAATGACCTCTCTTCGACCTGAGGAGGTACTAATATACAAAATAATATTAAAGATGATCTGAGCCAATGAATTTCAAAATCCGCGAGAAAGAAATTTAAATGGTAATCACAGCGAAATAGTAAAACAAAATTCAACTTCTACTAAAGGTAAATAAATCCAAATCCAATAGAATTAGTCACAAACTAAACTAATAAATAGCACTGTTGGTACATTCCTTTTAAAATTCTTTTTATTTCGTTTACATTCTCGTATCGAATTGGATTCATTTATCTTGTACAGATGACTATTGTTAGCGAACTCTGGGGTTTGAAAATGTTTTACTCAGAGAAGAAAAGGACATTTCGTTCTTACTAATATAACTGATCAGTTCCCAGCAAAGTATTTTGGACCTAACAATTCCCTGAAAAAGATTCTAAATACTTTCATTAGTATTGCGCGAACTTCTTTAAGAAAATACTGAAATTTGATACCCATGTTGCGTATATGTACCTTTCAGGATGAAATGAGGAAATTTCGTCCTGATTAAAAGGGCGTACGCAGAGAACTATTCCGGGAGGAATTTAAGGAAAGAGGTTAACGATTCGTGGGAGCATAGATCGGAATATGAATATCCTACAGCCGCTGAGCGCAACCAAATTAGTGTTATTGCGAAAGTATACTAAGGAGTATATTTAAGAGCATCAGAGTGGAACTAAAGGTCAGTAGTTATGCTCCTTCACTATTCTGATTATGTTAAAGGACCGAAACACTTAATCGCAAATTAACTGAGGCTCTCAGTTCCAATCTGAAGTTTATGGAAAAATTGTGAAACATATGTAGGTCAACTTGATTGGGGTAGAACAGGATAGAACATCACAACCGCCATAAAAATTTGACAGTTGTGCTGTTCTAACAACTCTTCTCAAATTTGTATGGAAATTGTGCTGTTCTATCCTGTTCTGACCCAATGAAACGGACCTAATAACTGGAGCAGGTCATAATTAGCCTTTTTTCTGATCGAAAATTGCAATAGCAGAAAACATCAAGCTTTGCTGTGATGTTGATTTTCTTGCTCGATGTTCATTAGTTTGTTCCATATATGTATATATATATACTCCTGAATTGACTGATGCACTCTCTTTAAGCCTTTTTTTTTGTAATTTTTGAATTTATTTGCCATTATGATGCAATCTCTATGTACCTATAATATCCGTAGCTTACAATAAAAAACTCCGGAGGGGCTTAAACCCCCAAAAACCCTACCAAGGATCGTCACTGCTTCCAGTAGTATAGCTCGTCGATTGGGCCATGCCCAAGCTACACCCGCGTCAGCAATTTATAGTTTACTATTTTCGGATTGTGGCGAGGCCCCAACGCGAGATCTCTTATCCGCTATCCGCACAGGGAATAAATGCTCGGCTGTTCCAGAATGAAAAGCTAACGCCTTTAACCGGCTGTTTGAACGTATTAACCAATATTCAAACTTTTGATACCGTCAAACATAAGTTTGTTAGTGTTGAAATTCAATTAACGTTCAAGCACGGTATCCTAAAAACGTAATGTACTTTGAGGTTTCAGAAATTATATTTGGGTACTATGAATTTAGGGTTGTTGGGAATTGTTCTCTTCTCCGTAAAGGAGAAATTATTGATGCCAACTATAGGAGGCTTATAGAAAGACAGTGATATCTTAAGAAAAAAAGCAGCTCGCAGCTAGCATCGAACCCATGAGCGCATCGCCCGTCTGGCACCTTAACTCGACCAATCTGAGATTAATGGTGTGATGATTTATCAATTGCTTCTATATAAATGTTTAACAAGTCTTTATAGAATATGTACTGCAATAATAAATTCTTCTATCAGCGTTGAGTCGCACTCTACGACGCTAGTACTCGTAATCTAGAGTTCGAATCTCGGCGTGGTCCATTATTTCCGTACATGTGTGGATAGGAAATATACAGGGTGTCCGGAAACTGCCACATAAATGCATCAGATTGTGATTCCTCATGTGATTTCCAGCAAAAAAAGTTGTACGGAACATACCCCCAATTCTTAACCCTTTAGCTGCCACAGGCATTTGAAGATTTTTGAAAGAATAATATTCTTGTACGACTTAAACTTCAATATCTCCAAAGCTTGACTAGCTCAAATAACGAAATAAGATGATTATTACAGCCAAAAAAATTACCTAAAAAACTAACCGCACTACAATCGAATAAGAGGTTTAGTTTTTACAGAACTTCAAAGTCAAATTTTTGTGATGTGATTCAAAAACAATCTATTTTTCATCTCAAACTTCTGCCAAGGTGAGGTGCTTATACGATTCTCTTAAAAATTGCCGCCTAGTCTTACGATCATATCTTTCTTAAGGTCCGTCTAGATTTGTCGCCAAACTAGTCGCCATTTGGCTGTGCGTCCAGTTTTGATATTCAATATGGCAACTCAACCAACCGCTTTGACAACCGCTTGTCAAATTCAAAATAACAATTTTGCAACTTTTGTTCGGTCTTTTGTGTGAAATTGAATAATTCTTGAATGGCCGTGTAATAATTCAAACGCAGAGTCCTATTTTAATATGTAATTAAATTTAAAAAAATCACCAAAATGAGATTTTGGTTATGTCATTTTCTGTCTCTATTTGGCTGCTATAGTGTGGAGGCTAAGTAGCAGCCAAATGGCTGTACGCCATGCCAGTTTTTGGACGCGCAGCCATTTGGCGACTAATCTAGATGGACCTTCACATCATTTTATTCTAGCTCTATTATTTCTAACAGTTTTAATTCCTTAAGTGCAGAAAACTAGGGTTCATTTTAGGTCGATTTGAATTCAATTCAATTCAAACTGCCCTTAAAGATCTGTAATTTGGTAAAATTTATTCAAATTATATCAAAATTAATAAAAGCCAAAATTAACCCTAGTTTTCTGCACTTAAGGCGTTAAAACTGTTAGAAATAGCGAAATGATCGTTAGACTACGCGCAAATTTTTAAAAGAATCGTACAAGGACGTCACCTTTGCAGAAGTTAGAGAAAATGGAGATGGAAAAATATATTGTTTTTCGGTCCAATCACAAAAATTTTACTTTGAAGTTCTGTAAAAACCAAACCTCTTATCCGATTTTAATGCGATTAGTTTTATTTTTTAGGTAAATCTGTTGGCTGTAATAATCATCTTATTTTGCTTTTCTAGCTAGTCTAGCTTTTGAGATATTGAGGTTTTAGTCGTACAAGAAAATCTTCAAATGCCTGTGACAGCTAAAGGGTTAAGAATTGGGGGTATGTTCAGTACAACTTTTTTTCGGAAAATCACATGAGGAATCACTATCCGGTGCGTTCATGGGGCAGTTTCCGGACACCCTGTATAGTGCTTGCAACATTATATACACTCCGAAATGATATGCAATGTAACGTTGACTCGAAATTGCCAATAAATGGCTGAGTTAACGCACCGTGGCCCCACAAGGGGCTGTACGGTATTGAGAAGAATAGTTTCTATGGTTTACTATTACTTTCCACTAAATCGAAATTGATACATGTTATTTTTTACGTCTTTTTTTATTCGAGTGCTGGTCAAAAAGCCGTCCCGGGCGACTCTAACCTAGCTTACTTGAATCATCCGGTGGTATACTCTCATACAGGCATGTCAAACTCGTGGCCCGCGAGCCGTATGCGGCCCACCTCATTGCTTTTTGTGGCCCGCGGGCAGGTTGAAGAAACTCAAAGTGCATTAGCACAAAATGCGTCAAAATGAAAAATATGAGGTGTTGAATTCAAGAACATATAAAAATTTACTAGAACTCGCCAATAAGACGGCGGCTTATGCTATGCGTATTATAGAAATTATCCTCAATGTTGTATAAACAATTTTTGTTTAAGGGTTTTTTTTTGTGGACAGGAAGATATTAAGCTCCTTCGTGAAACTATTTTGTCCCGAAATTCGGTTCAGAAAAAATACTTTGCTTCACCGAACCTTATAAATATCTGCCACAATAGCATTATAAATGACCCCGTATTTGGTGAGGAAATCATTGCTTTACTGGTGCAAGCGTTTGTTTCACACCAAATCAGAAATGTTAGTCTATTTTCAGCCACTTTTTTTTACGCATGTTGCAATTTTGGTTCCCAAAATTGTTTTAGACTCTCTGGGATGTTTCCGGATGACTGATGCTACAATGTTTTGATCAGCTGGCCAAAATTTGGCGGAAACCAATTCACAAATTGTGGTTACTGATCGATCAACCACATTTTGGCAATTTGACTTCATGTCTAAATTTTCTAAATTCGTTTGAAGAACATATTTAAAAGATGGCATTTATAAATGATATAGTCTCGATGTCGTTATAGTCACTTTGATTTATAGTTATGTTTAAAAAAATATATTCTTTGATCAAATTCCAAAAAAAATGTCTTTGGGCAGTTTCGTTCCGGTTTTATTCTGCGGCCCGCTCAGACTCGAAGAATATTTGGCCCAGGCCGGGTTTTGAGTTTGACACCCCTGCATACATTCATTGCTTTGTAAGTTGCCTTTTTCCGCTCATATTTGAATCTGGGCTTAATATTTTATTCTGCAAAAAAAGGAACATCTCTCTTGAACTAGATTTGGTTTGATAAATTAGACACGCCGTGATGAAATATGATTGGCCTCATATATGTATGGTTATTACTCGTCTATCTGCGTACAATGATGATGCATGATGGATTGGTCCTCAATCGAATTGACTGGAAATCGATTTTTCAAATTATTACAAAAATAAAAACCAATGCATCGAAATCGCAACACGGTAGCAAAAAGTAGAAACAAATCGATTTTGTAATTATTACGTACATGAATGTGTGTAGTGTAGTGTACATCTATCTAATTCTTCGCAATATTGTTGTGGATGATGATGGTGATGAAAACAATGTTATGTTATGTGTGACTATGAGTATGTACTCGTATGGTTTGAAGTACCTGAAGTAAGTATTTTTGCTCAATTGTTGAAAATCCATATTGCAGAATTGCACCATATGTTTCTGCCTGTCATACTTAACGCGCCAGATTAAGTATACTTCTGCATCTTTATATAACACACACAGAGCAAATTTCGTACCACACGTGAAATTTTTAACGCACGTACTCGTATATCGCCATAAGGTGGGTGGACACGTGTGACATGATTTGCATTTAATGCAAATTATGCTACAGTCAGTTTATTTGGCGAATTGAATACTCGTTCAAACAGAAATTGATGTAATTTCAAAGTACCTACATTCATTGATTTATTGAGTAGTTTGGGTTTATGTTATGTTCTTAAGTCAATAATCCTTCATAATATCATAATATATCCTCATATACCTCGCTCGACTCATTTAAACTCTACTTAACAAGTTTCATACAAACAATTGATTTTCTCCTTGAAAACTTGTTCTTCCTCAAGCCCGAATTCGAGAAGACCAAAGGTAAATGCAGAAGGCGTCAAGAGCCACGAAACTTGCTCGTAACCTAATTTGAATTTAAATCGTCCGATAATTGAGTACCGTCGTCGTTCAGATTTAAATGCAGGTTCTTCATCAGGCGAAACTTACCTCAATACTTGGAGTGCAACTTTAACCCTCGGATGGTTCAGGTAAAGTTTACATACGTAAATGGTTCAGTGGGGAATGACAGACCCCAAGGTAAAAATCGCTCTAAAACTTAAATTTTTGCGTTTTTGGCACATTTGTTTGAACTTGAAGTAACTGTGAAGCCTTTTGATTAAGTGGTTTACAGGGTGTCCGGAAACTGCCGCATAAACGCACCGGATTATGATTCCTCAGTTGATTTCCAGCGAAAAAGTTGTACTGAACATACCCCCTCAGCTTAACCTTTTAGCTGCCACAGGCATTTAACGTTTTTTGATAAAATCATTTTCTTGCACGACTTAAAGCCTAAAAGCTCCACAGCTAGACCAGGTAGAATAGTGAAATAAAATGATTATCACAGCCAACAAATTTACCTGTAAAATGAAACTAACCACACTAAAATCGGATAAGAGGTTTGGTTTTTACAGAGCTTCAAATTCAAATTTGCGTGATTTTACCCAAACACAATCTTTTTTTCCATCTCAATTTTCTCCAACTTCTGCCAAGGTGAGGTGCTTGTCCGATTCTTTTAAAAATTGGCGCAAAGTCTTACGATCATATCTTTCTTACTTCATTTTATTCTAGCTCCATTATTTCTAACAGTTTTAGTACCTTAAGTGCAGAAAACTAGGGTTCATTTTGGCTCGATTTCGACATACTTTGAATAGATTTTACCAATTGCAGTGTGAATTGAATTGTATTGAATTCGAGCTAAAATTAACCCTAGTTTTCTACACTTAACGTATAAAAACTGTTAGAAGTAATGGAGCTAGATCAAAATGATGTAAGAAAGATATGATCGTAAGACTATGCGCCAATTGTTAAAAGATTCGTACAAGCACCTCACCTTGGCAGAAGTTGGAGAAAATTGAGATGAAAAAAAAGATTGTTTTTGGGTCAATTCGCGCATGTTTCACTTTGAAGCTCTGTAAAAACCAAACCTCTTATCCGATTTTAGTGTGGTTAGTTTTATTTTACAGGTAAAATTGTTGGCTGTAATAATCATTTTATTTCACGATTCTAGCTGGTCTAGCTTTGGAGATATTAGGCTTTAAGTCGTGCAAGAAAATGATTTTTTCGAAAATCTTCAAATGCCTGTGGCAGCTAAAGGGTTAAGCTGAGGGGGTATGTTCCGTACATATTTTTTGCTGGAAATCAACTGAGGAATCATAATCCGGTGCGTTTATGCGGCAGTTTCCGGACACCCTGTAAAAAAAGAGTGGAATTCGGACAGTAGCTTTTAGTATGTGGAAGAAAAAATTAGCTGGTGTCAAATTTGAGGGTAATTTGAACTTATCGCAAATAAATCAATATAAAAACTAAAATTTAAACAAAATTTTATTTTTATTAGTCAAAACGTATTTAATACTATTTAACAAAGATAAGTACATCAACATTTTTTAGCTAAGGTTAATATTTTTCCTTAAATCGGGATCCAAAGTTAGTCCATATTTAGAGCATTTTTCTTCGCAGCTTTTTCCTCGATGGTCTTCACAGATTGGCTTTTTGCACTCGTTGCAATTGCATTTAGTCTTCCGATCATTTGCTCGTGGGCATAGAGAATATCTTTGCCTCTTTGGGGACCATCTGACCCCATTGGGGGACTGGGGCTTCAGCCCCCAGGGGGGGGGGGCATTCTGAACAATGCACAAATGTCTTCAATATTTTGCACTGTGCTTTGGCGAATATTGCCCGTTGATTTCCTCCTTCTTAGAAGAGTTTCGACAAGTGTATAGCCAAGTTCGCTGATGAAGCTTTATGCATTATGTAAATTACCCACCTAATTGTTACGCTAAAAAAAGTCATTAATTTATGTCTTGACTTAAAAAACATAAGGTAATGACACAATAGTGAAAGACATGGGCGTAGCCAGGGGGGGGGGGGCAGGGAGGGGCCGTCCGCCCCCCTGGTCGATGAATATGGTAAAAAAATCCTTATCGATGTAGTAAAAAAATCGCTGCACTATACAACATTTTCAAAAATTTCACCACCTTTTTCACCACTCCAAGAGCCAAGAAGCCATGATCAGGACAGTTTGCAGTCAGGAGGCGCATGCAAATAGATGACACCCGAGTGACCTCTCGTAACTGACGGAGGCTGCGTACCAGCACACACATTTCACTTCTGAGTGTGCTACTGTGGCTGCGTGAATCCCATATTTCATGCTTCATTTCATGGCTTCTGAGCTGGAGTACACAATTTCAATCGTCAAAGGTCCCTTCGGGAAGTTAGTGGAATTCAACTTATTTTCATCTGAAAGGGTGATAAATGGTATACAGCTTTGCTTTGTTAACCCTGGAAGGTCATGCTTCGTCGAATCGACTACGCATCATCAAATTTATCCAATTTTTCGTGACAATTCTCATTATTTGGAGCTTAATTTTCGTACAGCACTTACGGTGCCGATGTACTTGCCGGGTACATTGCGGCTAGACGAAGTAAGCAGGGTAAGTAGAATTTTTGGAAATTGACGTCGTCGAAACGACGAAGGATGAACTTTGTGTAACTTTTAGAACTCCAGTATTTCTTATGACTGGTTGTCGATTCGACGATAAGTCTGTGTCCACAGAAATAGCTTGTAACAAATTGAAATGTGGGACCTATTTTTTCAAAAATTATGGAAAAAATATTTACAATGACAAAAATATGACAAATCAGGAAAATTGCTAAAAATTCTTCTCAGTACCATATAGCCCCTTGTGGGGCCATAGTGCGTTAACTTAGCTGTTTATAGGCAATTTCGAGTCAAAGTTACATTGCATATCATTTCGGAGTGTATATATAATGTTGTAAGCACTATATATTTCCATTCACATGTACGGAAATTTTGGACCACGCGGAGATTCGATCTCCGCATCTCTAGATTACTAGCATTGTAGAGTGCGACTCAACCAAGTGAGCCACAGAGCGGATCTTTCAAGTTATTAAATCAAAATTCATTTTCTAATCATACCAGCAATAAAATTTAGCCACTGTTAATACTTTGATAAATTAGAGGAAATATTATTAAAACCGTTAACCATACTTCAATCAATAAAGGATTTATAAATATTCTGCCGATGCTACTTTGTTAAGATGAAAGTGACAGACGAAACAAACTGATTTCGCAAGTGGAATATGCAGTCCGAGATACAAAAAATGCACTGAAAATAGACAAACTACGCTCTAAAAGGCAGATATTGGAGGCCAGTTGAATGTAATCAGAATGCAAAAGAAAATCATTCTCATCTCCATTTTAAAAATTTGACTCTTAAATTAGCAAAACAAAAAAAAAGGAAATAGCATGCGTGGCAGTCCACCAATAAACTAGGGACGCAGATGTGTGAGTGACATCCAATTTCCAAGATCTAAACTGCTGTTTTGTTGAGGTGTTGAGATCAACAGCACGCCCAGCAATGTTATTTATCCCCATGAATGAATACTTGTTTACAATCTGAGCGACATCATAGTCCGTCACGTAGGTCGTAATTTCGAAAAACACCATAAAATGAATTCGTTCACTGGAATCCATGACCCTGTGCACCAATCCAACCACAAGCCAGGCTACTCTAAAATTTGCTAACAATATTTCTGTGACCGGAAATTTCAACACCTAAGAAAATCATGATTTTGAAAAAAATTTGGGCTTGCCCCCCCTGACCAAAATCCTGGCTACGCCCATGGTGAAAGATCCTCATAAATGAAAACCAGGTAAAAAAAGCGCATAATTTTTAATGAATTGAGTAAAAAATGTTAAGCCCCCTAATTCAAAACACCCTAAATTTTCCATTTATTTCAAAATTAACATATCTAATTTCCCAAATGTACTCTAATTACAAAGTTTCAACACTTCCCGACTATTATTATTACATTTTGTCGTTTTCCAAATAACATACTTTGAAAATTTCCCACAAAACGAAAGATGTACTTTTGTAAAAAAGACATACGTTAATGGTTCTTGGGGTCTGACAGACCCCAGAGCACTTTCAAAGTGCTATAACTTATTAACAAAATCACAAATTCAAACAAATTCATGCTTAAATCAACGTATGTGACACATACTTAAATTACATATGCATCAAAATACCATTCAACAAGTTTATCTATGAACATTTTAAGATTCAAATTTCCCTGGGGTCTGTCAGACCCCACTGAACCATCCGAGGGTTAACACTACAATCACATCGCATCACGTACCAGCACCAGCCTGGTCATAAAGAATAAAGTTTGCTTCTTCGTCAACATAATGAAACCAGCTTATCGAGTGTTAGTGTGAGTCTATCGAATGACCCAGATTTTCTAGAAAACTTTCACCAATAAATTTTCTTTAATATCTCCTTGGGATGAAGGTGGCCGTTGATATTTATATGTCATGTCGTTGGAAGATTTATTTCTTTGTAGAGAAAGCCGGTACTCGGAGTCAGAATATCCAAAATATATACGAACCAACATATGTATATGTAATTAAATTTATTACATAACGATGAGGTAGTTGTTAATCAGAAATAAATTTATAAATGGCATATCAGAGTATGTATAAGTTTAGTTTATAATACAAAAACACAATCAAAATGAGCAACATGTGCGTGGATAATAATTCACGTGAACGTGAAGTTCAGATAGTTTCAACGATTGGAGTTTTGTTGACTTTGATAATAAATGTTGTACGTGATAAGTGATATCAAAATGTATTCTCAAGTACTTAGTAGAATTATGCCATACTATGTATATGTAGTACATTACATTTGTTGTTATAAAGCTCTCAGTTTTGAAGGACGCTGTACAAGTTACACACTCACACATATAACAGGGTGTGCCGAATTTAACGCATAAACCCACCCAAAAATGAGTTCATATGTGATTTCAAAAAATCAAATCAGTAAAAAGGATATACACGGGGCAACACCCGAATGCTTAAATCTTTAGCTGCCAGAGACGTTTAAAAGTTGCTAAAAATCCTTCTCATTAGGCTGCTCAGAAATCAATATCTTCAAAATTGCACTAGTAGTATAGTACAATTGGCTCAGAAAAGGCCCAAACCCAAACATTCAAAACAAAAAGAAATTGTTCAATACACTATCAAGTATACACAGTAAAAAGTAACACTAAATTGCGTCATGGGTTAAGATGGAAGGGGTGACAAAGGGGTGAAAGTTGCACAACTACATTCACTAGCTTTTATTGACGAGTGGCGCCATCTTTGAGTTGAGGTCGGAAACTTTTCAGACCACCCTCGTATACCATGAAAAAAATGTGGAGAAAAGACTGTGAGTGATACTTTCAGGTATATTCGAAGTAAAAAAAAAACACAGAGAAGTCCTACAACAGTTAAATGGAAAAAAATTGTGCATACATATATTATCAAAATCATCGGAAGGTCATCATCAAATACGTGACAAGCCTGACAAATGTATTCTCAATTCACAAACAGACTTGATTTGCAAAAATAACCAATTTTAATGAATCCTGAATTCTATAGAATTTATTAAGCTGCATCCACATCAATTCGCTCCGGAACGATTTACATCATGAAACCGGCTGCGAATGCCGTAGAAGTATTTATTCAAAAACAACACAAAACATAGTTACCGTACGATTCGAACCACGCACCGACAATTCAGAGATATACGGCGATGAATAGCTTAAAATAGCTTTCAATAGTTATGAGTAAGCTTAAAATAGCGATGAATAGCTTAAAATAGCTTTCAATAGTTATGAGTAAGCTTAAAATAGCGATGAATAGCTTTAAATAGCAATGAATAGTTTTATATAGCTATGAATAGCTTTAAATCACGATGAATCCGCTCCAGACACATTTACATCATGGACCGACTGCGGTATTTATTGAAAATAACACATGACATAGTTACAGTTCGAACCCAACACGAACCGACAATTAGTACAATGAATACTCCGTTCCGAATAGGAAATATGTACGTCGTTTGAAACAGCATCGCCGCGTAAAATATTAGTGTATATGTTTGAATGGCGTAAAATAGCGGAAGAATAATAGAATAGCTTAAAATTAGCAACGAATATTTATTTTAATGTAAATAGCAATTAATAGCATAAAATAGCAATGAATAGCTTAAAATAGCAATGAATAGCCTAAAATAGCAATGAATAGCGACTGCGGTATTTATTGAAAACAACACAGGACATAGTTACAGTTCGAACCCACCACGAACCGACAATTTATAGGTTTGAATAGCGTAAAATAGCGGCAGAATAATAGAATATCTTAAAATAGCAATGAATAGCCTAAAATAGCAATGAATGGCTTAAAATAGCGATGAATAGAATAAAATAGCAATGAATAGCCTAAAATAGCAATTAACATAGCAATGAATAGAGTAAAATAGCAATGAATAGCTTTAAATAGCAATGAATAGTTTTTTATAGCTTTAAATCACGATGAATCCGCTCCAGACACATTTACATCATGGACCGACTGCGGTATTTATTGAAAACAACACAGAACATAGTTACAGTTCGAACCCACCACGAACCGACAAAATAGCGGAAGAATAATAGAATAGCTTAAAAATAGCAATGAATAGCTTGAAATAGCAATGAATAGCCTAAAATAGCAAATAAAATAGCAATAAATAGCTTAAAATAGCAATGAATAGCCTAAAATAGCAATAAATAGCTTAACATAGCAATGAATAGCCTAAAATAGCAATGAATAGCTTAAAATAGCGATGAATAGAATAAAATAGCAATGAATAGCTTAAAATAGCGATGAGTAGGAAGCTCCTATTCTTCGCTATTTTAAGCTATTCATAGCTATTTTATTCTATTCATAGCTATCTTAAGCTATTCATTGCTATTTTAAGCTATTCATTGCTATTTTAGGCTATTCATCGCTATTTTAGGCTATTCATCGCTATTTTAAGCTATTCATTGCTATTTTAGGCTATTCATTGCTATTTTAAGCTATTCATTGCTATTTTAGGCTATTCATTGCTATTAAGTTTACAAATGGAACATTTTACGACTGACCAACCCGTTAAAATTAGAACATTTTACGACTGACCAACCCGTTAAAATTATTAAATTATTCTACCAAAATGGTGAATGTGCGGGGGCCACGTTTCGTGCATTACGCGCAGATTATGGTCGACATAATCGTCCCAATGAGCGCACAATCGGCTAAACAGTGAACAAAATTTGAAGAAACTGAATCGGTGACAGACATTTCTACACCTGTGCATTATCGTTTTGCTTGTTTGACCGTCCCAAAAGTATAATAGGTAATTGAGTTTTACATTTCGCGCTGAAACTTTTGATACAGACATAAGATTTTGTCCATATATTGCTAACTAAATGCATATAATTTGAAAAAAAAAATTAAATGGGTCCCACCAGTCACCCCCCTCACTCCTCCTAACACTTTTCCAAAAGGCATGCCTGTAGCTTCTTTTTAAAATAAGCCAGCTAGTGCCTAGCCTAAGCCCCATTATGCTCCCCACCAAAAATTATAACCATCCGATCAAAACTAAGGGTACCCCCCATACAAAGTGAACAAAAAACCTAACAAATTTCACATTTTTTCACTTCTAAATTCTCTCTAAAATATAAAAAAATATGTATCTCTTAGAACGTCATTATAAGAGTTAATTGTAGTCTTCTGAACGTATATTCAAAAGTTTGTGCGACAGCGTACGCTACAAGTGTAAAAAATTGTGTTTGTAGCATAGTGGTGCCAGTTCTAAGGCTATTTGCGAATATATCGAGTAACGTGTACTAGCAACCTTTAAACGCCATTTTTCGTACTTGTAAGGCACGCTCTGGTACAAACTTTTGGATAGGGTATACATTCAAATAACTGCAATTTACTGTTATAAAGACGTTTTAAGAGATAAATATATTTTTTCTATTTTAGATAGAATTTAGAAGTAAAAAAATGTGAAATTTGTTATATTTTTGATTCACTATGTTTGGGGGGGTACCCTTCGTTTTAATCGGATGGTAATAATTTTTGGTGGGGAGCATAATGGAGCTTGGACGAGGCACCACACCAAATTTGATCTGACTATCTTAATTTAAAAAGAAGCTACAGGCCTGCCTTTTTGAAAAATGGTAGGAGGAGTGAGGGGTGTCAATGGTTGTAGCCATTCAACTTTTGGTTCAAATCATAAGAATTTTGTAAGCAATATGTGGACAAAATTTTTTGACTCTAGGTCTATTCTGTCAAGAGTTACAGTAAAACATGTAAAACTCAAAAAATGTAAATTCACTAATTATACTTTTGGGTCTAGGGTATACTTTTCCGAGAAAATGTCTGATATTATATAAATCATTACAAAGATAATTGTATGTTGTTCATTTCGTACTCAAGACGTTTTGCGGCCTAACTCGCAGTTTTCCAGATATTTCCAAAAAACTGAATTGCCACCGCTCCCCCCTTAGCCCTGACGCAATTTAGTGTAACTTTTTACTGCGTATACTTGGTAGAGTATTGAACAATTTGGCATTAACAATTTCTTTTTGTTTTGGATGTTTGGGTTTTAAGCTATCTGAACTATACTATAGCTGGAATACTAAAATAAAATGTCTATCGCATTAAATAAATGTTTCTAAAATTGGATAAGGGGCTTCAGTCCCCGAACACCCTACATATACACTCGGCCGCAAAACTATCGACTAAACCTAGAAGCGCGTGTATTTGTACGTGTTTTTCGAAAAGTATAGAAGTTATCAGCAGTTTTGTCGCACCCGCAAACAATCATATCTAACAGGTGGAGCGATACGAAGTTCGCCGGATCAGCAACTATAATTCCAGCCACATTGTCAACAATATTTTTTTTATTTAACAGTCTAAATATTTACTAGAAATGAAGTGTATATTTCATACCGTTAGGTGCCTTTCAATTTTTTTTTTAAATCGAGTTTAGTAGCTCTCACAGCTTGTTAATTAATAAAGTGATGATCTGAAATTGTGGTAGAGCCGATTTTCTTGCTAGTTCCTAACCAAATATTTTTGAAAAAATCTATTAAGGTTGAACGTTTAGGTTACAAAACTTATTGTCATATAAAAACATTAGGTACAAGCAAGCATAAAAAAAAGTTAAAATCCAAAAAATTCAACGCAGATTTGATGTAATGTATGTTTTTGGAAGCTATATGTTATAGCCTGTATTCATTACAATAAATTAATTTTAGTTCGCCGGATCTATTCAAAGGAGGATTCTTTCAGTTGTCCCATCGCTTGTGGTTGCTGATAATACTGCAATACGCCTAGTCTATACGTCAACCCAAAAAGGATTTTCAGTACTTGGCACCAGATGGCGCTAGTGTCACTAGCTAGACAACTTGCTGGCCGTTGCTGGAAAGTGCGTCACTGAAGTTTCCAGAACAGTGAAAATGGGTATATAAGGGCGTCGACTAGAGTCAGTCAGTCTAGTCTAGTTTTAGCCGTGAATAATGTCGAGTCAATAACTAGTGAAGTAATTAGTAAAATCGTAAACCGTGTATATCCGTGTGGTTGTAATAAATAGTGTTACAGTAACGCGAGTGTTATTTATTATTAGCGACGTTTTTTTCGTATCGCGTGTAAATCTGACTCGAAAAAAACGATCGCGGGTAACATCCCGGTTAAGACCAAACAGCTGACACTTGACAGTTTTTGCGCATCTTTCACTCACCTTTGTCGGCTTATTTTTTAGATGTGGTGGATTTTATCACAAAAGATGATTATTTCTTTGCAAAATCTTTTCTCGTAATGAGAAAAACTCTCACATTTTGTTTGAAAAAACAAATTCCCTCATATTTCCCCTATGCGTCCGCCATCTACATTTGAGTTCTATCCCGTGTAGGGTAGTTGCACGCGTGAACTCTACCAGGGTAAGTGTCATTTTTTGTATATGAAGTTCTACCCAAACCTGCACGGGATAAACACAATAAAACGTTCCTATTGTGTACGCGAAAATCTATCGAGCCCACTGAAACGTCTAGAAAAGACGAGAAATATATAACAATACCAAAGGTTCTCGAGAACAAATTTTCGTTGATCCATCTCTCCATCTCAGGATGTATCTTCATCCGTATCCATTTTCTTAACTGAAATAACGTTTTGAAAATGTCAAAATTTCAATGCAAATTGATGTAACGGAATACTGTCATTCAAGAAAAAGTCAATCATTTGTCTACCCATATTGATAAATCTTGTCACGTTAATGTGTATTGGTTTTCAAAGGACAATGTCAAAATGTTAGTTTTTAAGGGAGAGGAGGGCGTGACAAATTTTTCGAAAGTGGAAATATCTTTTTAAGCACCAGCGACAATTGCGGATACATTTGTTTTAGGAAGTTTGTTAAAATTTGAGATTATAAGCTAAATACTGTTTATGGGAATGAATCATATCTTGGGGTGGTTTTTCGAAGGGGTAAAAGCAGCGCGACAAATTTTTGTGCGAATATCTTAATTAACCCTTGCGGCAATTTACTGGATTCATTTTGTGTTCAGATAGTTGTTAGAATTCGAGTTTTCAACAAAAAAAAATCTTTTTATTCGGGAAAACGCACTTAGGGGTAGTTTTTGAAGAGGGGAGGGGTGTGAAAAAATGTTTGAAGGTGAACATATCTTTTCAGCTGCTGCGACAATTAATACATTTTGCCTAAGGGGGAGCCTTCGTTTCGATGCTACTGGGGTGGTAGTGCTAACTTAACTGTCAAGTTAGCATTACCATAGGTTTTTTTAACGCACGCCACAATTTTTTTTTCTTTTGCCCTTGAGTCGCGACCAAATCGCGGCATTTAATGCACTATAGCGCTAGCGCTAACTTGACAGACGTAAATAAAAAATGAGACTTTCCTAAAGATTTACAATCTCCCGAAATTAGTATTGAAAATACAGACGAAACGGTTACTAAGAGTTGTTTCAATATGTCTGGGACTCACTGTATCTGTGCCACTGTTCACTCGTTTCAAGATTTTTTCTGCTGGAGGATTCCGCATTGTAAATAGTTGCCTTCACAACTTGTTGTGTATGTACGATTAGTTACTTTTTTAAAGACTGTGAACTGTTTTTAAAATAACCCCCACGCCTATTTCCGCAATAAAAACAAACCCTCTTGTATGTACATAATTTGTTCATAATGGATTTACATTTTATGTCCGTATGACTGTGATATGTATCCAAAAGCAGATGCAATTTAATTTTCCACAACAAAAATAAATTCTCAACGTACTCGAAACACTTTCCAAGTTCATTCTCATGGCCCCATTCTGGATAACAAGGATTACTCAACTTTGTATGTTTGTTTTTCATGAATTTAAAGCTTATTCGGTGGCATTTACATAACGTGTGTTGTATGCTGCTGTGCCGCGTGAACCAATTCAAGCTGGACGCACATACAAATGCATAATTTAAAAATTTAAATGTATTTTTTTTTATTTTTTTTATTTCGTGTACTTTTATGGTTAACAAAAAACCCTCGCGAACAGATGTAGTTGTGCGAGAATATGTCCACTGAAATACATACATTATGTATTTACAAAAACAATTTGTTTGTAAATTTATTTACAAATGTTCTTATCTTGAGCTGAGTCAATGTTTGTAAAGTTTCCAGAGGTCAGTGTATAGCGAGAGCGATTTGTGTACTGATTTATGGATGGAAGTGTGCATAATCGCGACTCACGTTGTTGCATATGATTCACGGGTATTGTGGGGAACAGAACGAATAAAACGACGAAAGCGTAAAAGTTACAGGCCCTGTGTGAAATTTGATACTTTTTTTTGCATATCTGAGTTCAGAAGATTGCACAACTTTTTTGTATATGTACATTATTTACGTGGGAAATATTTATGTATGTACATGTACATACACTGTACATTTTAAAAGTGTATTTACTTCCTTGTTTACTTTACGGATATTCTGAAAATTGTTTTGCTGATAATTGTGTAAGCCAACCAATTTTCAGAAGCCAATGCGGAACATACAACCTGAAAAAAAAACTCAATCGCATTAATTTTGCATTCGTGCAAAAATTGCACAGTCCTAGCTAACTATGCTATTAAAAGTTACAGCCATTCATTCCATTTTCCACCCAAGTAAAAAAAATCGCAAAAGGGAACCCAGCGCGAACGGCTTTAGTTTTTTATGCGACCCATATATGTACAGTGAAACCTGTCTAAGGAAACCACTGTCGGTTCCCTGAAAAAGTGGTCGCTATTAGAGGTGGTCGCTTAATAAGGGTAATGAACTTAGGGAACAAATTCATCAATTTAGAGGCAATGTACAACTTTTTTCCTAAATCAGGATCATTAATTCTAAATTTCATAAAAATCCCATCACGGAGAGAGACAGTAGAAGCAAGTCTTTCTGTAGCTGTAGACTCCAGTCTGAAATTGGGTTACTCGCTTAAGTCTGCCAGGGTGAAAATTTCACCGTTTATTGCATATATCTTACCCGTTATTGTGCCGGTCAAAGATTTTTTTGGAAAGGCACTAGAACAGAATTTTTGGAATACAATTTTTTTTGGGTGATGTTGCCTGGAAGGCTGTAGCCCTGTCAATGAAAAAAACAAGTTGTGTCCGATAATCATAGACTTTGCTTTGGTTTTTTTTCCTTTGGCGGGCGATACGCTCTCGCGTCTCTTGATATTGTAAAAAGTGAAAAGGGTAGTAACAACTTGAATTATGATGATGAAGTTCCGGGAAACACGAACATTTTTCATTCAAACGCGATTTATTCCGTTGTAGGTCCTTGAAACAGGAAACAAACATCGGCTATGAAATGCACTCGACTTCCCTTTTGCCCTTTATGGGACATTTCCGATCAAATTTTTTTTTGCAAAATGATAGACTCCTTCACTGATTCAAACATTGCGAAAATTAGCCTTACTCCATTTTTTCTATTTGAAATGCTAATATGAAAATCACGTTAGTAGCACGTTCTTTTCTTGATTTCGTGGAAACCCAATTCTAATTCACGTTTTTAGCATTGCAATTGATGTGTTTATAAAACAGAAACAACCGAAACTGATAAAAATTATATTCGGTTAAATTTGACCAAGGGATTTCCTTAATGTGAATATAGCTAAAATGGCGGCTTGCTTTTCTTTGCACAAAGATGCCTCTTAAATCAAGGATCAATCGATAAATCGTTGGATTGTAAAACTGAAGGAGTTGCAATTATAGGAATTAAAGAAGAATGGTCACGATCTATACAAAATTTACCCAGTCCCGGCTCAAACGAAACCTATCTCAGGAATTTCGTTATTTTATGTACATCAATTATTAGATATATTTTTTTTTAAATATCAGTGACTAAGTTTGTTTGTTGCGTAACAAAAGTTCTACAATATCCCTTCTGATTTCCAATAGACGTACAGAAAGCACATATCGCCGACGACTACGTAGTGCATGTTCACACACAACAGACCACGCAACGCAAACACGCTAAGTCCGCTAGCACAGGTAGAAACCCTAACTGTAGATATCTCGCTTTTTAAGGGAGACTGCGAATTAGATAGTAGGTATCGAGCTAGCATACGCGAATGCTTTTGTTAAACCTTCAATAGACCAGGTCTGTGGTATTCGTACTATTTTTAGCTTTGGTTGCTCGATATAATTGATGTAATATACATTATACTCATTTACAGGGTGGGCCAATTACAAGTTCGTTTTTAAATCATAGGTTAGTTTGACACTGACAGCTGTTTATCGCTGAAAATCTTTATAGAAACTCAGTATCATACCTCCGCAGAACGAAATGAGTAGCTTTACGCTTGAACAACGTTGGGAAATATTGAAAACTTGTTTTCAAAGTGAGTGCTGTCTAGCTCAAAGCCAGTCACAGAGCCATGTTATCCGACTTTTTTTTTACTGAAATTGAATTGACATGGATTTGGACGACTTCTGGTTCATGCAGGATGTCGCGCCGTGCCACACAGCCCATGCCACAATCGATCTTTTACGCACCAAATTCACAAATCGTGTTATCAGCCGTCTTGGCGATGTCAATTGGCCGCCTCGGAGCTGCGATTTGACTCCTTTGAATTTTTTTTTTGTGGGGAACCGTGAAGGACTGATGTTATGCCAACAATCCAGAAACGATTCAAGCACTTAATCCACGAAATCCGTGAGCTACAGCTCAAAACCATCAACAGGGTCTTGGAACATTGGTGTGACAGAATACGCTACTGCGACGCCAGCCGGGCCAGCCACTTGAATAAAGTTGTGTTCCATCATTAATGGGAGGTTACTTACTTTCTAATAAAACCATAAGACATTGAAAAAAAAAATTAATTTTGTTCATTTTATTGCATTTTTAAAAACAAACTTGTAATTGGCCCACCCGTTATATACTCATTTTATAATGAGTTAGCCACAGAAATCTGAAAAAAGAAAACGTAATAATTCATGTATATAAAATAACAAAATAACTGGGATATATTTCGTTTGCGCCGGAGCTGGGTCACAAATGACCATTCTTCTTTATTTTTCTATAATTATGTAAACTATCGCTTGAGATCTCGAATTGCGTATTTGACAACCTCTAATATTATGTTCAGAGTGGGCGAAAACGGATTGATTTCGACGTACGTTTTCAGAAATCACCGAAAAGTGTTCATAGTGCACTATTTGTAATTTCATTTGACAACCGACACGCAAAATAGCGTATTTTCAATGTGTCATTTTGTATGGAAATTAAAATGATTTGGGTCTATTTTCATTCGAAAAGATGAAAATAGCCCCAAATTACATACACTAGTCGGCAAATGTATTTTGACATATCATACTCTCGAGCCCCGACACTGGTTTTGTCTAACTGAAGCAAATAACGGTAAATTTATTTTATCGAAGTTAAAGTACATATCGACAGCAATAAAAATGCTCACTATTTTTTTTTTCTTTCGGACTCCCCTGCTATAGAAAAGAGAAAAGATGGGGGCGTAATTCTGGTGCGGCATAAGTATTTTGACAATATTTAACTCTTTGATTGAACCCATTTTTTTTTCGCAAGGATTGATGCACAATACAAATTCTTATTAATTTTTGAGTTCGCCAGTGGCTCCAAACATAAACAAAAATCAGAATTTAGAAGATTGGTTTGAGAATCGATTGATGCAAGCATTAGTCCTGGTTTACACATTGAATACGCTACTGTTGAATTTTATTTTATACGGTAAACTGTTTATTACCAAACAAAAAAAATGTTTTAAAACAAAATAAAAACAAATCTTGGCGCTGTCCGAAAGAAAGCGAATGTGAACCCCGATGATGAGTGAGCCACGATGAAGAACTCTAAGAAAGAAGTGAAATTTAAACCAAACTCTGACTACACACGGTAGTCATCAACGCACCATGCTCCACTAGGAGTAACGGTAATCGAGAGAGAGTTCTAGGCCGAAGGTGGTCGTTATTATCTCTGCCTCCGATGGCACATTCTTCATATTCATAGTATCCTTTGGTTCAATTAGGACATTTTCCATAAATATTTGGAAGATTTGTCGGTAATTATTCGATATACATATCCCATTTCTGTGATGCATGGAATAGTTTTCTATTTCTTTTCTCTTATTCAATTTTGGTGATTAATAATGAACAGTCTACCTTATGAAATTAAATTCAATTGCAGCACCTCCAACCTTTAAACCAGGGTTGAAGTTTGCCTCGACGGAGGCTTAAACCAAACTTCGAATTTCTGATTTTTCTCCAATGTTTGAAGCCACTGGACACATTTTCTGCTTGAAATTCAAAATATAAACAAAAAAATTATGTTTTGTCAATTTTTTCCAAGGGAAATTGGTGTACAATCAAATATTTAAATATTGTCAAAATACTTATGTCGCACCAGAATTTCGCACCAATCTGTTCTCTTCTTTATAGCAAGAGAGTGCGAAAACGGACAGGAAAAATATTGAGCATATTTATTGCTGTTGATATGTACCTACTTTGATTTCCTTATAAGAAATTTACCGTTATTCGCTCTAGTTAAACAAAATTAGTATCTGGGCTCGAGAGTACCAGATGTCAAAATACATATGCCGGCTAGTGTATGTATGCATATGTTTTCGGTCACTGTGAACAAATTATCAATCAATGAAAAGTATGAAAGTTATAGAAATATGCCTCCCCGGGCAGTTAGTTGGCCAGGCTGCCCATATTGGAAATCCGGCCATTTTGGAAATCCGGCTCTGCATCCATATACGCTTCACCAGTCTGGACTGGTGCCCGTTACGCTAACTCGGTTTAGGTGCATACTAAGAGTATGCTGTGCGTATCGCACTACTCGACTGCTTTTGTTGTAGCTGGGGTGAAGCCAACTGGCTGTATGTACCGCGGGCGCAACAAGGGAGCTATTGACAACTCGGTAGATTGGAAAGGTTTCGAGTTCCTGAGAAAGTGGCAACTCAAATGGGATAACGCTTCGACCGGTCGATAGACGCACACTCTATACCACCCACTATAGCGAAGGTGGTAAACCGAAAATATGGTGAAGTAGATCACTACCTACGTAATTTCTTGCGGGGCACGAAGTATAATGGTAGCTTTTGCATCGTTTTAAACTATACTATTCGCCATGGGGCCTCAGCTCAGATGCACGGAGGTGGTGGAAGATGCGAGCCACGTGCTTTTCAAGTGCCCAAGGTTTCAAGCGACGCAGGATCGATTCGAGTTGGATTAGGGTATTAATATAAGTCCCATCCACTTTTGTAATCTAACGAGAATTATGGGAGGCAATGAGCAGAGCGTTCTGTGAAATTCAGAACGTGCTGCGTAAAAAGAAAGCCACAGGCGTAAGTCAGCGAAGATGACTAATTAACGATGGGACAGCCGTCCCTGCTAAGTAATACCGAAA
Organism: Microchrysa polita; assembly: GCA_949715475.1. Taxonomy (NCBI): domain Eukaryota; kingdom Metazoa; phylum Arthropoda; class Insecta; order Diptera; family Stratiomyidae; genus Microchrysa; species Microchrysa polita. The sequence goes on along the minus strand of OX454416.1, from coordinate 109,962,423 downwards.
GGTGGTTTCGCAGGGACCCACGGCTTGGAAGAGGAAGAGGGGTTAGTCACAAGCGCCTAAAGGCGTAGTGTTTCTATGCAAGATTTGTGGGAGCGAAGAGGATATGAAATGCTGATGTATTATGATTTAACTAGCAGATTAGCATTAATGAATCAAATTATTATCATTGGAAATTACCCGTAGCTTTCCATTCCCTGAAATAATATAAACACACCTAGACCCATTTTCAGTAGACTCGCCTTTATTTAAAAAATGTATAAAATTATGTATATTCGCCTTATCTTTAAACTTCTTTAATCTACTCTCAACCAAATTGTGTATCCTGCAACGCCACCGGCTTTGTGACACGATGAACATATTTAAAATTTTTACTACGTTTGCCCTTCTGATTCCAATACGAAATTGCATGACTATCATAAAGCGGATTCTCTGTAATCGAATACATTAACTCCTTCCTTAGCTTTTCTTCTACTTCAGGACTCTCCTCCATTTTTCGATATCGTCCAGAATATTCAGATGTACGTGGTGGCGGTGGGGTTGGCTCATTGTCTGCTTCTTCAAGAGTTCTTAAATATTCATGATATATCTCGCGCCGAAGGAATTGTTCAAAGCGTTTCTCACGAGTCACTTGAAATACATACCAAACAAATAAATGTATAAAATTGTAAGCGATATTATGTAAGTCTGAACCGGGGGCAGGACGATGATAGCTAGCATACAGACAGAAACTTACCAATTGGCCTTTGTATCTTCGGATAGGAATAGCTCTCCTTTTGCGTTGATTTGGGAAATTTCAATATTGACTCGCCATCGCTGTCGTTTTTGTTAGTAACAGCTAGATCAATCGGTATGTAGTATTCTGGACGACTTTCGTTTCGAGCCATTGTTTGAAGGAAAGGATATCGAGGAAAAATGATGCTTTTGTGGATTCTAAATTTATGACAAAATAACGACATTCACTGTATCGATGATAATAATAATGTACACAAATACACAACGCTTTGTTGCTTTGTAGCCAAAGTAACGCTCATTGTTCGGGATTATGTTGATATGGTTACGGCTCGTCCTCGTTGTTTGTTATGGTAGAATGGGTCCTTATTATAAAATGAAATGGAGATGCTTCGAGAAAAATGTTGTTTACTGATATACAGTGTTCAATCTAAAAAAGACTAGACAAAATATTTACCATCGAGTAAGAATGTAAAAATATGTTTTTCCAAATATTCTTTATGTGATATATATTAGGTCCGGTGTATTGGGTCGAGTACAGGACAGAACAGCACAACTTCCATACAAATTAGACTATATACATATGTAGAACATTAACTGTCAATTTTGTATGAAGATTGTGCTATTCTGTCTTATACACGACCCAATAAAACGAACCTGTGTAATTATCCTGGATTCACCGATAAAAAATTGCTGTTGATGCGGCCATAAATAAAGTACATATAAAATTGTTATGCTTAAATATGCAGTGTCGTTCAATAGTGTCGATCCATACATAACTTAGGATCCTTCCTATATCCTACTGTACGTTGGGATACCATTTTGATGACCGATTTTCTTGTTTAAAATCGATACTTCAATTTAAAGGTAAATTTACACGTTATGACTTTAATGTGTGATGATATTATAATGTGAACCGACCTTAAAACTGTCACTCAAATTATTTTATAAAGAATCTTGTTAAAATTAAGCTCGTAAATAATGAATTAAACAACATTTTGACACTCTGTCACTCACCATAAATACAAGTATATACATAATGTATATTTTAAAAATTGCATACAACCCACCATACTCACCAACAAACACTTTCATAACTCATCCAACTTTAATGGCATCATTAAAGCCGTAACAGTTTCAACATTCTTTTTTCTTCAATTCTTCCCGTTCTGCGGTATGCAAATTTAATGAATCGGCTGTGTCAATGGACCCAGCAACGCCACCAAGAACATTCAATTCAACTCGAGCTAACATTGCTGCGGCCAAGTAGCTTTGAATGATGATGATGGGTGGTATTAATGGTGGTAACTATGGTGAGTGCGAGCGAGTGGAGTGAATGTGAAGCAACAGGCGCAAGCAATCGAATGACAATGACATGGTCAAGGACGCAAGAATTAATTAAAATTTATATGGGTTGATTGTGCGTTTCGTGATTGTACAACAAGTGAATATTAATCTACATATATTGATTTGATTTCATATGAATTTGCGAGCTCTGAATTATGCCTCCCTGACAAGGGAGAGGTTGTCAAGGTTCAAGCAAGTTATCATCATAGATATAGTTAACATGATGACAGAGCGTACAGAAGGCGCAGAAGTGATTTCAAAGATAAGGGGTCCTAGGGCTAGTTTCTCGTACATCTTATATAAAAGGGAATTCAGACAATAGACAAGATTTACTAAATCCTAGATTTAGTTAACAGTTGTAATATATTGTACTGCAATTTGAACAATTCAAGTACATTCTACGATGCCTTTTGAATTTAATAACGATTTAATGGGCCGTATTCATAAAAATGAAGGATATCCTCCCAAGCATAAGGTAGAAGTATAAGGTTATGCTCTGAAGTAAAAGGTAAGAGTATAAGCATTTCCTTTTTTTCGTATTCATAATCATTACCTTATACTTGCGAGGATTTCCTTCAAGTACGAGTAAAAGGTTAACTCTGAGATCTGAATGACATATCAAAAGGTACTACAATATGATATGTCGTGATGCCTTTGATCGTCATTCCATTTGTAATTTCGTTTACGCATATGCATTCAGTTTCATGTGGAGCTCAGTGCGGTAAAAATGCGTCCTTCAAGTAGTGCAAGTGAGAGTTCAGAGTCCAGTTCAGAAGATAACAGTACAGATGATAATGCACCTCCGCGAGTTTCTCCATTCGCACCTAAAATTCTGTCCGCAAGCCACTGTACATTTTCTTCTTCAAAACGAAATAATGCTTTAAAATTATGTACTTTCAAGGGTTGGTAAGCGGGGCTTATATTGTTTAACACCTTTTAGATCCACAAAATCTGCCATTATACCAATTATTATAGACGAAAGAACCTTTTACTTCATAGATGAGTCTGCTACTGACCACACTCACAATTTTTAGAGGATATGCTTTTTGTGTCGAGTATAAGGTCAAGATTATGAATACGAAATACCCATTTACTTTTATATGAGTAGAAGCATACCCTTTTACTCTAAAAGTAAAAGGTTCTGATTCAAATTTTTATGAATACAAACGGGAGGATTTCCTTCATATTTTGCAAGTATAAGCATATCCTCTTTTTTATGAATACGGCCCAATATAGTAGGCGGGTTTCGACTCGATTAATTTAGTGGTTTTAGTAAATCCTGCAGTAGTGTGAATCCCCTCTAATGGTTAGTCTTATCTTATCGTATAGAGAAGACGCACACAATTTTCAGAAAGCTTTTACATTATATTGAATAGATTTTTTTTTATTTTGCATAGTTATGGCATATTTTGCTTGGTTATGCCATCATCTGAAATTTAAAAAATCATTATGGAAATTTATACAATGGCGTAACCAAGCAAAATATGGCATATGCAAAATAAACAATTCAATTCAATATAATGAAAAAGCTTTCTGGAAATTGTGTGCGTCTTCTCTATACGATAAGACCATTAGATAAGATGTACGAGAAACTGGCCCAAGATGTACGAAAAACTGGACCATGAAAAAATAAGTACGAGTGTAATTATGGTTCACTTTAATCGTGAATAATACTGCCCAATTAACAATTTTATCCCTATAATACTTCATAAAATATTGTCTTCCAACAGTATTGGGGGCGCTTTATAGGGTATAAACGCTGAATAATAGTCCAATAATGGGATTTTTTGGGTTTTTAATCGAATAGAACCACAGATAAGAAAAACTACCAGATGTCTTATCGGTATTTTTGAGCTTAAAATTCTGCCGCAGTGCCATCTAACTTGGAACAATTGAATTAAAATCTAAAAGCTCGTTGAAAGCAATGGTTCGTGTCTACAAACCACACCAAAAGGAGCCAACAGATGGCCGACATCTTGGGTTTACGAGCTGACCTCTTTGTCAAATTTTCAAATTGAGATAGTTTTGTTTCGTCGCATGTACCATGAATGCGCGAGTCGAACACACAAGTCCGCACCCAGCCACACAGGTAGATCGAATGTGACGAACCATCTCAAGAGCATAAGCGGAAGGTCGAAGCGTATCTTTGAAAAATGTGTGAATGTATGCATAGCAATTAGGATTTAGGTAATGATGCATGCATGCGCTCAACCACGGCCAGCGCGGCGGACTTTGAGCAATTAATTACAATGACAATCGACTGTAATCCGTCTTTTAATTTTTTCTTAAGCCTTGTTCTGTTTGTAAGCGTGAAAAGTTTACTTTCTTTTACTTTCTAAGTGAAGGGGTATATTAACTTTGTCATGGAACAACCTTTCTTATAACAAACACTTTTTTATTTGTACAAGAATGTTTCCACGTTTGATTTCTAGATAAACCTCGAAACATGTATGGATGGACCATTGGGTAACAGGGCTGCCATACAAGCCTGTCCCAGGAAGGCTTCTCAAGCAAATCCGAACGCTCAATAATCGAGTCTCACGTTTTCGGAAAACAATTTCGTTTTTTAAAAAAGACAAAAATCAACACCAATTGTCAGTAGCAAATGGGCAAATCATACATGCTGAAACATTCAGTAAAATGATTACGAAAAATAAGTCGATCAAATATACAGAAGATGAAAAATGGATTTCCCAGTGCTTGTTTTATAGAAATACATCACTGTATAATTTTATGCGGGACGTTTTGCATTTCAGAATGCCTCATCCATCGTCTATACAAAGATGGGCCCCCTTAAAGCAACTATCTCCAGGTTTCAATTTTAATTTGCTGAAAGAAATAAAGAAAGTCGTCGATTTTCTGGATTCGAAATCCAAGCAAGTTGTCCTTATTTTTGACGAAATATCCTTTCAAGAAAACGTAACGTACAATGCTGCAACCGATCGAATTGACGGTTTCATTGACTTTGGAAATGGTTCTAGAATGAATGAAAAGGCTAAACACATTTGTGTTTTCATGGTGCGTAGCATTTGTGGGAAATTTAAACAAATAATTTCTTACCTCGTTGGTGCAAGTTCTGGACCGCAAGATATATTACGAACACATTTATTGGAGGGAATTAAAATCTGTGGAGATGTTGGTTTAAATGTAAGGGCTATTATTTGCCACCAAGGGTCCACAAAGCAAGCACTTTTTTTTTTAAGTTTTGGCTTAAATTCAGATCAACCATACTTTGATTGTGATGGGCAAAAAATTTATGGTATATTTGATGTTCCCCACTTATTTAAATCAATCAGAAATAATCTAAGGTCAAATGACCTGATAACACCTGATGGAGTAGCTAGTTTTAAAGTTGTCTGAGAGCTCTTTTCAATAGACAGCCAAAACGCTACAAAACTATGTCCAAAATTATCAGAAAAACACATCCACCCAACTAATTTTCAAAAAATTCTTAAAGAAATGTCAAAATATTTTACACAAATCCAAATAAATAGTAAAAAACGTTCAAGTGTATTTTTTTCTGAACGGACTTCAATTATCAATCAGTTCAATACTCGCTTTGACAGAGGAATTATTTGCGGAGTTTGATGATCTCTTTTATTTAAATACTTCAAAGTTAAATCAAGAACCCCTCGAAAGCTTTTTTTCTCAAATTCGTGGAAGAAATTGCAACAAGCGAAATCCAAGCACGAACGCCAACTTTTGCCAAAATAGTGTCCATTAAATTATTATTTTCCACAAAATACGCCAATTGTGAAAAAGATTCTAATGAAATTTTGAATCTTGACCGGTCTGCCATTTTACCTAATAACGATAATATATCAGAAGCTGTGGCGGAATCAACAACTGACAACAAATTATTGTCAATCATTGTACGAAATTTAAATGAAAATATCGTCCAATACAATAGACCGATTATTTGTTAGGTTCGCCATACACGTTCCAATTTATTGTACAATCGATTGCACACAGTCGATCTGACACCCGTACGGCATATCCATTATACAAGTTAAAAAATACCGGCGTACAGAGGGCTGCGCCCGCAATACGAGTGTTTTTTAGAATTTTAATGCATAGTGAATATTTTTTGTACAAATATTTTATATGCAATAAATAAGAATTGTGCACAACATTCAAGAAATGCTTCCTGTGAATCTATTTTTGGATTGGTCTAAAGAAACGCGTTCCAGAATGAAAGGCTAGCGCCTTTCATTCTGTTCCACCTTTAATTATACCAATCCAAAAATAGATTTACTATTTGCCCAGTTTGTATGAAAGTACTCCAAGGAAAAGCAACTTATGTATATGAAATGACTCCATGTCAGGGAACACCACCCAAGCTTTCCTATAAGTATTGAACAAGTATACTTTTGCAGCTATTCAGGGACACCCTGTTAACTTGGTCCTACAAACTTCAAAAATATTTGTGGCAAACACTATTACCATTCTATGTATTTCCACCAAATTGCATGTTCATTGTTCAATCAAGTTAAAAGATATACATTGAAGAAATAGCTTAAGAGGCTTCTCTTGCATTGTGCAAGGCTCTTAGTAAATACTTACTTGGCTATATTTCCGGTTTGGATACAGTTATTCGAATGAAAATTCATAGACATATTCCCTATGTAATTTTCTAAAATCTCTTAGAAGAATTTTTATATTTGGAAACCTAAGAGGGGCTACACACGAACAAATGGAAATTTTACAAATTTACTGTTATTTACTTTTCCTTAGCAAAAGTCAACAGTCTTAATATTTAACGTATATAAGACCATACTGACCAATCTTTCAACAAAGTTTCATAGCGATCCCTATAACGGTTTAGAAAAACGGAAGTCGAAAAGGAAGTTCAACTTTGAACGCCAATAACTTTTTTACCGTTACTCCAAACTGGAAAGTTTTAACTGATATGAGATGTACTCGTTCAAATCTTTGATTTAAATACCCATACGTCAATCTCCGATAAAAACTAGAAAAGTCGACTTTTTTCAAACGTTCGGGACACCCTGTTATCTTCTTCGTATCAACTTCTAAGGTATTTGTGCCAAAGACTGTAACCATTCTACATATTCCTACCAAATTTAATGACAATCGGTGGAGCCGTTCACGAGTTATTTAGTGAACAGACGGACAGACGGACGGACGGACAAAATCGATTTTATAAGGGTTTTTTGAAAAAATATTTTCTAAACAACCCTAAAAATCAGCATCTAAAGCACATGATTGTTAATCAATCATATGACAAATTGTTTGAAAAAAATTATTGCATAACAATATTTTCCACACGTCCAATCCAAAAATTACATACATACACCTTGCAATTCATCTGCTGATCAAAAAGATTTGACAATCGATCGGAAGGTCTATTATCTTATTTATTCTTATGAGATCTCAGAAACGCCTTTTCATCTGAAACGCGCGGTTTTAGCGGCTACCTGTGTCATTTTTGTATTTCCTATTTGCGGTTTTATCAGGCGCTGATACTGCGTACGAACGCTTCATTGCATTCGCGTACAGCATATTTTTTTTTGAGATTCATGAGGAGCCAGGAAAAATTGACTTTACTTTTAAAACCGGTTCTTGGTCGAATAGAAACAAACACAGTAAAACACGCGTGCAATGCACGCACGACATACTTCTCCGGAGCGGCCTCAGCGGCTCTCTGCGTCATCATCCACGTTTTTTCTATATGAAGTTTTCGCAGTCGGTCTACCGCATGATAGCATGCATACGCTACGCGGTATTTACATGTCACAGGCCAAATACACCTGCAACTTGGTTGCCAACCTATGTTGGCAACACGCAAAAAAACCGGAAATTAAGTAATTTGTAGGCATGTTGCAGGTTGCAGTACCAGGTTGCAAGAACGTGAATGGCGTGGTTGCCGGAATGTTGCAAGTGTGTAGTAACGTACCTGCAACCTAGGTTGGCAACCAAGTTGCAGGTGTATTTGGCCTGTCATGGGCATGAGGCTGCTGAGAAAGATGCACTTTTTGAATGGACCTGTCTACACGCGACAAGAACAAAAACCGTTTTCAGAAGAGAATTGTGAGAAGTAAGGTATGAAAAATTCATTTTTCACATAAAACCGTACTTGTTCTTGTTTGAGTGTAGACAGGCCCATTTGGATGTACAAAAATTTGAATTTCAAACTAAGTCCCCGCCATACATTCGCCATAAGATCTAATAGCACCAGCAGATGTCAGGGTAGACAGTGGATTGGGTATTTGGATTAGGAATAACGTGGAACGTGTCTTTGCTGAAGAGCTTTGAAAGAGATTTTGGTTTGAATCACGAAATATCCAATATTGGATATTTTGCGGTATGCGTCCGGGGTTAATATTTTGTATGGCGTGAGAGATATGGTAGTTATTAGTATGTGATAGAACCTTATTGTAGCACTAAATTATATGTCTTATGTCATCATTTTCTCGCGTTTGCGAAAATAAAAAAAGAAATCCCGCAGCTAAACTCGAACCCATGTCTATCGTATTGCCCGTCCTACCCGTCCACATATTCATGAATAAAATGCAGTCAGTTTATATAAAAATGAGTGAGGAAATGTTGGATTCATGCAAGACTTCAAACAATTCTAATGAAGAAACTTGGCATTCCAGAGGAATTCACAAGTTTCAACTCTTCCAAAAATCACAAAGTCGTCCATCGTTCTATAAAACTACGATTAACAATTTATCGGATGACAATACGAATGTCACACTATTAAGATGAAATAACACAACCGATTCTCTGCTATAGGAGAATATTGCTGGCGAGTGTTAATTTAGAGAGAGAGACTATTGTATGTGTGTGTTATGTCAACCAATAAACGCTATAGAGAAGTATTTTATGGAGTATCTTTTTAGGTTAACGTTTAGGGAAAGTGTTATCGAAGTCTTATATACTACCATCTTTAAATTCATAATTTGAGCTCTTCATAGTGCTAATATTCCATGATTATTGGATAATCGTGAATTGATTCTATAAGGATTTTACAGGCTTTCCGTAAAATGTTTTAAGGATTATTTATCGGATCAAAATACTTGTTTAAGCGATGTCACACGTTTTTGTGTTACTATATGATTGCTACAGGCTGAAGTGTTTCTTTAATGCATACGAATTGTTACTTGGGTGGACAGATTCAGAACGCTGTTCTCACTATCGTCTTAATTTTGTTTTAAACACGTCATCTATGACTCGCCTTAGAGTACTGTTATATTAATCTTGTCTTTTCTAGACGTTGCAGTGGGTTCGTCTGATTTTCGCGTACACAATAATAAATCACACTCACTTTACTGTAACACTATTTGTTACAAAACACCGCATTTTCAGCATCGATTCGAATCTCCGTTTGTAGCCTTCTTGCAGAATGTGGCCGCGCCTTCTTCAACTGTTCACAGGCACTTCGCACGTGCCCCTGTTCACCGCATTTCCAGCATCGAATCGAAACTCTGTTAACAACTCGTCTCGATACATCGATTCTCCGACAAACGTAATCATCCGTTACTTTTCGAACTCGGTTCGTTCATTGCCAACTCGTTTTTCTTGCCTGCTGGGCACACTTCTTCCAGAATGTTCCGGTCTTCCTCGGCTGTTGGCCATTTCTTCTGACATGACCCTTTTCCCTGCGGTTCCAGCACCGAATCAAATCTTGGTTGCTAGCTTGCCTTGATGCATCCATTCGCTGACAAACACAATCATCCACCACTTCTCGGACTCGCACACAGTTACGGGTGACTTGCTTCGCAGCTTCAAATGTCAGGCTGTATGCAAGTGCGCCCTTGATCGTCCGCTTGTCAGCTAGCCGTGACGCCTGTTGTAGTTCACATTCCAGGAGAGCCGCAGTGAATACATTCACTGCTCGTCTCGTCTCGATGATCAGCTTCCGAGGTCGCGTACGCCAAAATTGCCGGCCGTTCAATGTCTTGTGCCAATTGCTGCAGAGTTTCTCCTCGTTTCTGTGTCCGGTTACGAAGCTGTGATCGTAAGACGTCTGAAGTGGAACAGGAGTCGATTGCAGGATTTCAGCAGCAGGTCCTCTCAACGCTAGAACAAGCACTGAAAAAAGTCATTTGCTCAAAACAAGAAAAAATGCAACAAAACAGCCAAGAAATAATTTTTCCTGATTTAAGATTTATTTTCTTGTTACAAGAAAAGTTTTTCTGATTTAAGATGTATTTTCTTGTCCCAAAGAAAGTTTTTGCTTAAAATAATGCTTATTTATTTATTTTAAGCAACAAAAAAATACATCTTAACCCTTTCCCGGACAGAACGTCTATAGACGTCCAATTTTGAGCATTTGACATACAAATCGTGTCATATTTTGGCGTTGTGTCCGGCAATTATTGTATTTTTTCTTGTTTTTAGCAAATGATTTTTTCAGTGAGAGCTGTGGCATGCTCACTGTCCGACCAACCATTGACCACCGCAGCAGCTTCGAATTGTGTCTTATAGATATTTCAACTTTTCATAGTCGAGTCCATTTTTATCATTCCACTTGTTCTAGATGTTTCTCGATCGCTGTTCGACTTCTGGAATTCCTCAACTAATATTGAACTGTCCTGGTGATAATTGACGTTCGTTGATTTCGATCTATCTAGTAGATCGTTCCGTAACCAGGGCCGGATTTCCCATATGAGCAACCTGGGCTACTGCCCGGGGCGGCAGAATTTGAGGGGCGGCAAATTTTTTCATTGGTCTAAAATATGGGAAAGATAATAATAATTGTAGAAAATATTTAGCTTTTTTAATTTATTCTAGTTAGGTGTACTTATTCGTCTTAATCCAAAGCACCTAATCGCAACGTCAACTTAAATTTTAAGGTGATTTCACCTTCAAAAATTGGGACTACGCAAAATTTGGCTTGAAGCATACAATCATTCACTCTAAATGGCGTGGCGGCCTTTAGTTCAATTAAAGTAGGAAAATCATCTTTGGCTTCACTTTAAACATTATGCCTGAACCTACATTAAATGGTGTAAATACGCGAGTACTTGGCTCCTGTTTTCAAGCCTCTAAAATTGCCCCAGACTTGAAGAAAAAAAAATCTAAAAATATTTTTGGTGATAGCGATCCTTCGGAAAGTTCAAAACGCGCCCAAGCAAGTAACTCATCTAACCACACATTTTCGTGGGTTCAATTACTTCTTAAATTTGTCCCCACATCAAATTCGCTGGGAAGCAAGGATTAGGCTCCGGGAGAGATCCAAGTCTCGATACTAGAAATGCGGCATTGGCTATCAAATTTCTGAGTTTCTGTCGGGTGAATAGGTTTAACGAAATTTTTAAGAACTTTTACGCTTAAATTTTCGAATTTAAAATTTTTTGTTCAGAGAAAAACGGAAATTCCACCGAAAATAAAAAATAATTTAAAATAGAAAATCTAGAACTTTTTAGGCACCGAATGATTTTTGCTGAAAAACATCAGTAAGTGCTTTCCCAATTCGTTTTCGCTATCTTTATCACCGAAAATAAATAAGGTGAAGGTGAGTTCAAAATTTACGGCAAGCTTTCTTAATTTTATTTTTTTTTCCGGTATGACGTTTTCTGGTTAAATGTGATCCTAAAATAAGGAAATTTTGTTTGTTTGGGTAATTCGCAAATTATTTCCAAAACGATTGACAAAGAAACAAATTTAGAAAACATGAACGCAATTCTAAAGAAAGTGAAAGCCGAATGTAATAAGAATTGTACAGTTTTCTATGTTATAATTGGAGTTTCAATCATTCCTTAAACAATTTTGGGAGGTGCACGGAACACCTAGAATCCTCCCCTGGGAAGCAACATAAAAAATTTTCAAGCAATCAAAATACGCTTACTAGTAAAAAATATGAAATTTTCAATTTTTCACATACCCGCTAGCGTTTTGCCTACATTTTCTTTGGGAGGTGACAACTGCCTCCTTCGAGCTTATCTAGTAGCGGAGGGCGGCAAATTCGTTACTGCCCAAGGGCGCCATAGAGGCTAAATCCGGCGCTGTCCGTAACTTCTGGACTTCTTCTGCACATCACTCTTAAACTTATGCACCTCTTCGGTCACCGTATTGATTTTCTCGGAATTTGATCGAGATTTCTCGTCGATTATTTTCAGGACTTCTGTTTGTTGTTTTTCAAATTGTTCTTCAAGGCTGTTTAAGTGGCTAAAAGCGCTTCTTCCTGCTTGGTCGATATTCACTTTTCCGAATCCGCAATTCGTTCTTTCAGTTCGGACTTTATCGATTCCCCCATCTTGGCTTATCGTACGCTTAATGTGATGAGTGCCTCCTATGACTTCACCGACCGTTCATTCTGTTCCGCTGCACGCTGTTTCAGCTCCGCCATGGCTCTTAGCAACTGCATCATAGGGTCTCTGGCCTCTTCTGCACTTGCCTCGCAGGAGTCTTGCTCCTTCCGAAACTCCACCGTATCGAGATCCTGTCCTTCATCGCTCAGTGCGTCCATCAGCCGAGCAAGCAAAGCGCTTTTGTTTCCCGAAGTCGACAAATTCCGTTTCGCCAGCTTACCTTTTAATTCGGCCGTTGTTAATTGCGAGATATTCCGCGGCATTTTGTCTATCCACTAAAAACTGTCCACAGTTCACTTTTACACGTTTCGAAAAAGTTTTCGAATGTTACACTAATCCATTTTTCTAGAAGTTTCTCACGTTCAGATCTGTCTACAATAGTACGACACGTACGCTTAAGTCCACTTTCCAGAACTTTCCGTCGCGAACTCTCGTCAAGTTCTCGAATATTTCGGAATGCGCTTGACTCACGCAATTTCACGTACCGGATCTGTCCACACTATAGTTCACCACGTTCGCGCCAGTTCATTTTCCAAAGCGAACTTTCCAGAAATTTCACGTCGTATATTCGGCGCACGAGTTACACTACCACGTACTTGAAAATCCCACTCTGACACCAATTGTTATATTTTTCTCCACTTTTCTAGACGTTCCATTGGATTCGTTTCAATTGATAACACAAAGCATAGGTAAGAATGGATCAAATCGGACCATGGGGCTGCCATACAAACCCAACCCCTCATTTTAGTTTTTCTAAGAAAAATTAAAAAAAAACCCACAAAAATATCGTTTTGTCGACGCAACGGAACTTTTGTGAAGACAGAAGGAAAAGAATGGGGGGTTAAATACAAGTCGTAAGTACGCCCGAAAAAAACTTTTAGCCCGAGAAGAGCGAAGGGTATCAAAATTTCGGCCACGCCCGAAATTAGCCTCGGTCTCGTTTTATATTTCTTTCAACGGCAGTGCCATTACCCCATGGGCGGATTTTTAACGTTTTGTTGATGTGATTAAGTCGCACTCTACGATGCTAGTAATCTAAAGGTCGGGAGATCGAATCTCGGCGTGGTCCAAAATTTCCGTACATGTGCGGATAGGAAATATATAGTGCTGCAACATTATATACACTCCGAAATTATATGCAATGAAACGTTGACTCAAAATAGCCTATAAACGGCTGAGTGAACGCACCCATGCCCCGCAAGAGGTAACGCGGTACAGAGAAGAAGAAGAAGATGACAAAAATTCAACCGTTGAACTCCAGTCTATAAAAATTACTAAAACTCGTCAGAAAGTCAATGACTTATGCTAGCTTCAACTATGTATGTATATATTTTAAGAATTTTCCTCTAAATACTCCAAACAATTTGCTGATGGTTATTTGGTTTTATAAGGCGCCTTATCAACAAAAAATAGGTTGGCAGCTTTACCGAACATGAATCGAAATTTATTTCCAAAAAATTCTTAAAATCCCGGAATTGGTGACTAAATGCCTTGAATGTGAAATTTTAACATAACAATTACAGCGCAAGTGCCTTATTTTGATCTTCATACTTATCAAGCTGCATTGGTGCATAATTTGTTTAAAACCAGATCATAAACAATTTTTGTCTCTTTTAGCCACGTTTCTACCAAAGTTAATTTAATCTGACAATTTTGGCGCCAATGTTATTTTAGGCGACTTGGATGACCGGTGTGACATTTTTTCTATTATATGTCCAAATTTTGCCGCATATTAATTGACAAATAGTGGTTACTTGAAAATAAATAAAATTTTCTCGTTTTCGCTTCTTGTGTCAATTTTTTTAATGTTCTTGAAGTACATTTTCGAAAGGAGGAAGTTCTCACGGATAATCCCCAAGCCTCTATAGTGATCCAGACTTACTGCCATATGTATTTGAAAAGTAATATTCTGTAATCAACTTTTGTAAAAAGATTATATTAAAAATTTTGAAATTTTCCACCTGGGGCCCACCCGAACCCGAAGAGACTGTTATTTGTTCCGTGCCAGGATTTGAGTTTGACACCCCTCTAGCCAGACGTTTAGGTTTAGATATTGGTTACGCAATTTCTGTCCTTACCTTAATCCTGCTTGCTTCGACTTGAATTGAAGATCCGATAGCATCTCATGCATTTCGAAGGGTTTAACATTGAAGTCAGATAAAAATACACAAGATTGCAGCATTAAAATAAATACCAATCTGATATGTCGTTAATATAAAAAAAAAAAACACTCAAATATTTTACAAGCAAGTGATGCCATTGTTCGCTACAGACAATGACAAAATTAAATGGTAAAATTAAATAACGTTCACGTCAAAATAGACGCAATCGGTACATGCACAGTACAGTGCGATTATATTGAGCAAAAAAGATTTTTAGACGTATCTTCACATTCGACTTGACGCGAACGTAAATATTAAATATATTTTTAGATTTCGTTTTTCTCTTTTGTATAAAAGATACGAGAATGTCTTGCACATAAAATATGTAGTAGATAATTATTTTTAGAATTACCAGAAATACATTGTGAATTTATTGAATAGTGTTCTTTTTTTGGGAAATATTTGCATTAAAATGGGCGTATACATTTATTTAAAGCTATATAAATAGATTGATGGACATTTAAAAATACATTTTGTTTATTATTGTATCCTTCTATAGATGAAAAACTCGTACAATTCAGTGGCGACTTTTTAATACATACATACATATTCGTTAAAATTTTCTTTTATTTGCAAATGTTAATTTAATATTTCAAATGTTAAATATACAAAATTTTATTTCATATTTTTTCTTGCAGTTGCATTTTGCATCACTTTAAAAAAAACACGATTCCTTCATTATTTGAATTAAATTCAAAATGAGCATTTAAACAAGTATATAATTAATTCGATGGCACTTATCTACCAAGGTCAGGGTGAATGAATAAATTACAAGTAAATTAATCATTCAACGCAATCGAATCACGTAAATCGCGTCATTCATTACACTGATGTATATTAGACGCGGGTCATGTTTGAGTTTTCACTTTTGCTGAATTATGAGGGCAGTGCAGAAAGTCGGAACAGTCGTATATACATTAAAGTAAAATTACCTAATCGCTAATTGATTACAATAATACACGTTGTAAAGTATGGCACTCAATTCTAATTTCCATTTTAAATTTACTTTACGATAATGCTTGGCGTGCTTTTCCTTTTTATAAGCTTTAAATTTGTACATACGATACCTTAAAGCACAATAGTGCTAAGTCCATTTTTCAACATTTGGAGAAAACGCGAAAATAACATTTCAAACCTTGTTCCCATCTCCGATAACTTTATTTTTGCAAATTGTTTTAGCTTTTCAAGCAGGTTACACTGTCAAAAGGATAATTGTATTAAAATCTGGCAAGCAATCGTCACAATTTCAAAGAAAAATCGAGAAAAAAGAGGAAAGTACGGACTTGGCACTATTGAGCACTTAATTTTATACCAAACATGGAGTTGACGGAGAAATGTTCGTATTGTCGTTACAATATTGTAAAATATGGATGTAGTGATAATATTTTTAATATGTACCATGAGATGCAAGCAATTCATTGAGTTTCCACCAGTTCGTATCCATGAAGCAAATGTGTCTCATCAGTTTATGCTTTTCGAAAGTGGTAATGATCGCGAGATGACCAAAAGATGATCTGGTCAAGACTCGACGTCGTCCTTTCTATCCCACTACTGTCATTGACCAGGAAGCTAATTTGTAGTGTTATGAGGGTCATAACAGGACATGGTGGTCCTATTATGAAGCTCGCCAGGAGACTAGAGGAATAGAGTAGAAGCAATAACAGCAACAGCAGCAGCGCGAAATGTCAAGCACAATGCATTTTAAATTGCAGACAAAAATGCTGAACAGCATAGGACGACCTCCTAATTGTCGAATCGCGTTTTCCCAGTGCGATGGCTATGTGACCATAATGTTATGGTCAAAGATGTTGCCCCAAAATTCCTGCAGTGGAACTGCGAATTTAGAGATGTAAGTTAAATAAGATTGCCAGAATGACATCTTTTCAAACAACTGATTAATAAATGTATTATTCGGACCTATCTCTGGTCTATTTGGGCTAGGGGTAACCTCGCCGGACTTTTAGAAAGAAATTTATTTATTTATTAATATACGGACGTAAGTCCTTTATACACTAATTTACAAAGTAGCTGTCTTAATTTCTAATTAAAATTAATAAAATGAAAATTAAAGAAATATTTAAATTCAAGTAATCGCATTAATAATTCAAATGTATTTAAAAATGTTAAACAAATAAATCGAAAATAATTTTTTTTAGTTCATACTTGTTACAATTGAATAAATCAATATGATTAGAAACTGAATTACCAGTAGCTTTAATTCTTTCAATTGGAGCGTTTATTGCGTAATTTGTACGAAACGTATTTAGATAAAATAATTCATGGTGCCTTGTATTTCTGGCCGGTGTTTTCAGAGAGATTTCTTGTAGAATTTCCGGTACGTCAGTTATTCCATTAATTACATTGTACAAGAAAGTTGCATCGTAGTACTTTCTTCTCGCTTCAAGGGTATTAGTGTTGAGTGTTTTTAAAATATATGAGTAATCAATATTAGCTGATGAAATATGCATTTTATATCCAATATACCTCAAAAACTTGTGCTGTACCTTTTCAATAATATTACTGTAAGAACTATAAAAAGTATTCCACACAACCGGCACATACTCCAATTTACTTCTCACTAAGGAAATATAAAGGCTTTTCAATGCATGTACATTGCGAAAATCCGTTGAATTTCTTATTATAAATCCAAGCATACGTCGAGACTGCTCAGATATATCCATAATGTGCTCTCGAAAATTTAAAGATTTATCGAAGAGTATGCCGAGATCATTAATTGTGTTTCTTTCGGATATTTGAGAATTTCCAATGGAATATGTGGTATTGAAATTTGTTAGCGTTCTATTAAAAACAATGTATTGACATTTAGATATATTGATTTCTAAGTTATTAAAACTACAGTAGGTGGCAAATTTGTTTAGGTTCGATTGCAAAGTAGTAATATCATCGTAACTGGATATAGTTTTATAAATTTTGCAATCGTCTGCAAAAAGTAGGAACTCTACATCATTAAAAACATCTTTTATGTCATTAATGAAAATTAAAAATAGTAAGGGCCCTAAGTGGGAGCCTTGTGGAACACCCGAAGAAGGACTGAATGGAGCCGATACTTCATTATATAGTTTTACAATGGAAGAACGGTTCCTCAAATAGTCATTTAACCAATTTAATAGAGAGCCACCAAATCCAAAATTTCTTAGCTTTCTGACAAGTAGGTCGAAATTGATTTTATCAAAAGCCTTTTTCAAGTCCGTGTAGACTGAGTGAACCTGCGACATATTCGCAAAAGACTTGAAAATATAATTTTCATAAACAATCAAGTTGGTCGCAGTGGACCTTCCAGCACAGAATCCGTGTTGGTTGGATATGATAAAAGGTCGAATTAAAGGAGTAATAATATCAGTGACAATACTTTCAAACAACTTAGGAATACTCGACAGAATGCTTATTGGGCGGTAATTAGAAATGTTAGCTTTGTCACCAGATTTATGAATGGGAAGAACGTAGCTACCTTTCCAAAAGGAGGGGAAGTGTCCGGAACTAACTGATTTATTATAAAGAATAAATAGTGGTTCAGCAAGATTCTCAGCACAATTTTTTAGCAAAATTGGCGGAACTCCATCTGGTCCTGCAGCTTTGGATATATCTAGCGAGCTCAGTTTGTTCTTAATGGAATCAACATCGATATATAAGTTCGAAATATTTAAAATATGACCAGATCCAGTGGGTTCATAGAACGAATCTGCAGTGCTGTATACTTTCGAAAAATATGCTGCAAATAAATTTACAATTTCGAAGTTATTAGAGCTTCTCACATTATCTAAATACATTGTACTAGGAATATCGCGATCAGTTTTAAGAGAATTAACATGTTTCCAAAACGATTTGATATTATTCTTGACCTCTGACTCCAATTTCAGAATGTAGCTCTCATAATCAATTTTTGATTTAGTTTTGCACTCAGACCTTAACCGCGAAAATTCGTTGTAATGTTCCAATTTACCAGATGTTTTATAAGTTATATGGGCATTTTTTTTCTTTTCAATCAGTTTTTTTAAATCATTAGAAAACCATTTTGGAAAATTATCATTATTAAAGCGATTACTGGGAACAAACGACTGGATTAAATTATTTAAGGTGTTATAAAATGAAGAAACTGCATCATCTAGAGGCAAACGTTCCAAATCTGACCAGTCTTTTAAACATAATGCATTATTAAAATTAACAAAATCAGCTTTTTTAAAATTCATAACAATTTGAGAGCTACAGGCAGTAACATTAGAATTGTGTGAATTTAAATAAATCTCTAGGGCAGGATGATATGAATCTAAAGGCAAAATAGACTGTGTGGCTTGTAGAACTTTGATATTATCCACATTAGAAAAAATTAAATCTAATAAGCTATTATTACAATTTTTGATGGAATTATATTGATCAAAATTCAAAAAAGAGAACGCTTCAATAATATCATAGCTTTTTGTATTATTATTATTTACTGACCATGATGTTGCTGTCCAATCCACGCTGCTTAGGTTAAAGTCACCAGTGACAATAAAATTGGCAGATGGGAAAGTTTCGGCTAGAGCTAATATTTCATCCGCATGTAATTGGTAATGATCGGGTGATGCATCAGGAGGGAGGTAAACAGTAGATATGATTGTGCGGGGCTTAGTATTGATGCTTACGAATAGTTCTTCGATATTATTATGTTTATTTTTTATTAGGGCAGATTTGAAACACTTTTTAATTGCAATCAAAACACCGCCACCGTCCGTTTTGCTAGAAGTAATATTATTTCTATCACACCGATAAATATGATAATTAATTAATCCAAGTTCCGAAGAAAAAACACTAGAGTTTAGCCACGTTTCCGTAAGTATTATTATGTCATATTGAGGGGTAGATAATGTAAGTCGAAGTTCATTTAATTTGGAACGGATGCCGCGGGTGTTTTGGTAATAAATAGCGATGTTCCGTTTTTTGTATTTTTACTGGTAACAATACGCGGGACACTATTTACATATTTAATTGTCGCGTCCGGATTAGATTTTTTTACTTCCTCAAGTTTGGAACGCAAGGAGTTCAAATGTTTTCGTTGCCGGATAGTAAGATCGGAAAATACTTTCACGTTTTTATTACGGAGATATTGCTTTGCAGAATGATCCTTCTTGCTTTTAAGGATGTTAAGCGCTGTTGCAGAATCGGAGGTAATAACTTTTATTGGCC
Source organism: Microchrysa polita (assembly GCA_949715475.1). Lineage (NCBI taxonomy): Eukaryota > Metazoa > Arthropoda > Insecta > Diptera > Stratiomyidae > Microchrysa > Microchrysa polita. Next base: position 109,942,724 of record OX454416.1, on the reverse strand, counting down.
TTGGTTTATCCGTGTTCGGTTTTCCAAGACGATGAAGCTTTGCGTTGTTTATTTGGAGAGATGGTGCTATCGTGTTAATAATTTCAAAAATTTTAGCTCTATCCTCTTCCGCTGAAGTTTCCTCGATACCATGGATGATGATATTGGCAGATCGTGTACGGCGATCTTCGAGTTCCGCTATTACATCTTCCATATCCAGTGAAGATGAATTAGTTGTTGTCAAGTTATTGATTTCCGCTCTGAGCTGGGATATTTCGGCTTTCAATTCATCGCAAGAACTCTTATAGGAAGAGATCATTTTTTCCTTTTCGGTACAGAATGTACACACGAAAAGCGAACGATTGGATCTTAATGCAGTGGTTTGTGGCCTAGACAATTTAGCACAGCTGGAGTGTTCGTTTTTTTGACAATATGCGCAGGAGAAGTAGTCATCATCAGATTTTAATATTTGTTTGCAGGAACGGCAATCGTTTAAACTAATAACTGACATGACGATAGTATTTTTTTTTTTTTTTTTTTTTTTTTTATGTTTTCGTTTATAAAAAATAAATAAATAAATATGCAAACTGTCCAACTAATGTTAACGCGCACTGTATTTTAAGTAAACGTCACTCGTTTTATAGCACAAGAAACACTTTATAGCACATGAATCGGTTTGGAGTGTGTCTCTGCTAAGTGATTCCAGTTATGCTAAGATGTTCTTTGTTTGATGGAATTGTCTTAGATATTGAAAAGAAGAAGAACTTCACAATTTCCCAGTCACTTTATCACTTATTGTTCGATCGAGAACACTTTTATCGTGAAAAACTATGTACTTGGGAAGAAATTGAGAGTTTTTGACGGAGCGTAATTAGCAAGGAAAAGTCAGTTTGACAGCTTTCATACATACATGCATACATACATCCCATAACTCGGTCCCAACCGACATCCCCTTTCTTTTGAATGAAGTTTTGGGTGTAGCTTCGACTCGGATATTATCTAGTCTCTGTCTAGTCTCTGCATGCATTAGCTGGTGAAATACAAAGGCCAGACACTCATTAGGATTAAGGACGTATATCAATAGTTATACATTTACTTTTTCTAATTTGGTAGATCTTTTTCAAAGTAGTCTTTTATTTTAGTCAGCTTCAATTTACTCTCGAAATATGTCAAGTCATAAATAAATAAATAGCTGCCCTTCGCATCTAATCCCTAAGATTTAAACTGCTTAGATCAACAGCTCGCTCTGCAGAGGTTTTTATCCCCATAATTGGGCACTTGTTTGACATCTGAATGAGGCCATATTCCGCCACTTGGATCATGAATTGGAAACTATCATAAACTACGACCCTGCGCTTCGAAGGCGAGTACACTATTCACTGCACCAACCACTGTTAAACTCTGTTAAAATCCAATTTGCGTATATTTAGTACAATCGTCCCTTTCTAGTTGTTTTAAATGCAAGTTTATTGTTTGGTTTTGGTAATACCCAAATTACCCGTGTTTCAGACTGCACGATAAGGAGCTTCCAAACATTTTATGTGGACATAGTAACTAATTCTTTTTCGTAGTACGTAGTACTTTTTCGTAGTACGATCAAACTGTTTTCAACGGGTCTTTTGGAAAGTATATCTTTTGGAGCACAGTGGGTGAGTATAGCTGATAAAAATATGTCGTTACAAAGCGGTGAACATATGCGAATGCCAGGTGTCAAGCTGAACTGTAGATTTTGGAGAGGGATGGCCTTACACAAAATTCAATGTAAGCTGGCATTTACACAAGCCCCAATGTATGTTATGAAGGTTTCATTTTGAAGAGAAAATAGAGAATTCAAATTAAGCCATTAAATGTGAGGGTTTAATTGAACACCAGTGCTCATTTGAACCTTTGCATCGGAGGTAGACGGCTTTTACCCATTTCAATACAATTCAAAGAAAGAATACGCCCATGTAAACATTTTACAGACAATTCATCCCATCTAGAGTTAACCTGCAATCCCGCAGACAAACCCGCCTTATATTAATCGGGAAGCAACCCTGGCTATTCCTATTTATGTCTCATAATGATATACATTCGTTTTATGGCAGTTATTACCACAAATTTAACTTCCTAATTGTTGCAAGTATGGACTTAGCACAAAATAGCACTATAACTGGACTTAGCACTTTTGTGCAATTTTTTTTGGATCAACCTAGGACATAGCGCTTCTTGTAAATGTTAATTTCCTTGAATTTAGCTGAGTAAATTTTGTTTCAAGATTAAGTACTCGATGGAGAACTTCACAAGGAATAATACGATGCAAAAATCTCAAAATCGAAAAAAATGGACTTAGCACTTTTGTGCTTTAAAGTATCGATATACAGGAAAGATAAATAAATCTCATGTGTTTTGAATAGAATATATGTAATACATATTCTGGAGATATACAGTGAAACCTGCCTAAAAACCACCTGTATTAAGCGACCACCTTTCATAACGACCGAATTCGTTTCCATACTCTCTCTCTCTCTCGATTACCGTAACTCCTAGTGGAGCATGGTGCGTTGATGACTACCGTGTGTAGTCATCAACGTTACAAAGACAACTGAATTCGGAGTGTGATACGGTTGTCAGCCATACCACTTCCTAGTCGCATTGTCCGTTTATTATTCTACGATAAGAATATTTCTTATCATCTTCTTCTGAATAATAAACTTGCGACGAGTCGTGCCGAGTTTGGAAACTCGTTTCTCTATGAGTGTCTATTTCACAGAGTGGCGACCGAACGATCACGGCCACAGAGCACGACGAATTCGTTTCCATACAACCTCATACATTTGTTCCCCTTATTAAGCGACCACCTGTTTATCGGACCAACGACCACTACACCACTCATTTGTCCATACAAATTTTACCCTTCTTATGCGACCACCTCTATTTAACAGATATGTATGTCAAATTAAAAAGCAACAACAACGCATTGGTCTCGGCGATCACATGTTCCAAGATAGAGCTGCCTGCAGAAATATGCTGAGATATTACCGCCAAAACGGGCGATGTGCCTATACCGCAGGTCGAGTAACGCGAAACCATGGAGCGGTATAAAGAACGAGGCAAGGAAGACGAAGAAGGAGAAGCGACCACCTCTATAAGCGACCGTAAAAAATGCGATGTGCCCGTATCAAGCGACCATTGGGTTTTCTGGGTTTTGTGTGTTTTTTTTTGTAAGTTTTCTTAATAACTTTAATGGTATTAACTCAGAAAGAAGCAAGGCCGCAGAAAACTGAAGTCGTTTATAGTTACGCGAATAATAGATTATAGGCGGTGTGCAGCAACAGCAAAATTGTCCAATCAGATTTAGTTTTAGTTTTTGTAGCCATAATTCGGTCCTGATACAGCTGCTGATTTCATTGTTGTTCATCAAACACCAATGTGTGTTTGATAAATTGTCATTTTGCTGTTAATGCGTCGTTCCGCGTTTGTACTATTTTCAAGTTTAAATGCTGTCGAGGATGTTAAGTTGCTCTGTCCAATTCTGGATGGAAATTGATGTCGTGGATTTCTTGAGAGGATAGTAGCTTTGAAATCTCTCATTTTAGCTTTAATTTAGGAAATATGCTACACATTGCCTATAAATTGATGAATTTATTCCATAGGTTCATTCCTATTATTAAGCGACCACCTATAATAGCGACCACTTTTTCCGGGAACCGACAGTGGTATCTTTAGACAGGTTTCACTGCATGTACTTTACTTTTGTGCGTTATTCTTGGATTTACTATAATAAGAAGCACGCTCCCTGAATAGACTGGACAGGCCAGCGACTTATCGACTTCGCGAGCAGCAGAAACTTGGTCATAAGATTTACATGTTTCCCTCATCGACGAATCCATAAGCAGACCTGGAAATCTCCAGATGATTACACCGTGAACCAGATCGACCACGTACTGATCAGGGCTTCTAATGTCTTAGATGTTCGAACCTATCGAGGAGCCAATTGCGACTCTGATCACTATTTGGTGAAGACCACCTACAGGTGCAGAATCTCTTCGGTACACCTAACAAGAATCAACCCTGCCAAGATCTTCGAGGTTGACAATTTGATTGATGATGCCACGGCGGCTGCGTACACTACACCGCTTGAGGAAAAACTATCGCCCATGCTTGATAACATAAACAATTTAGGCATCCATGAGCTCTGGGAGGAGCTCAAAGACAGCATCAAAGGAGTTGCAAAAGAGGTCGTAGGCTATAAAGGCCGGCGTAGAAGAAAATACTGTTTCGACAACGAATGCAGGGCCTCGATTGAGGCGAAAAATGAAGCCTATCGCCAATACGCACAACGCGCATCCCGAGCCAAGAAAGAAAGATACAACGTACTTCGGCGAGTATCTAATAAGTTTATCAGACGCAAGAAACAAAAACATTTAGCAGTTACAGCAAATAAACTAAAGATTAGCCAGTAAGAACACTAGACAGGCGTACAAACTTATAAATAATGTCAAGAACGGATATCAACCCAGGACAAGCTTATGTAAGGACAAGGATGGTAATATCATCAGCGACATCGAAAGCGTAAACAAACGATGGGCCTCGCATTTCGAAGAGCTCCTCATTGAACCATCAAACTCCTTCACGGAGCCAGCTCTTGAGCAGTTTAGCTGAACCAGGCCCTCCCGTTCAACCACCAACAGTAGAGGAGGTGAGTCTCGCTCTCGCCATACAGTCGCTTCATCATAATAAAGCGCCCGGCGCTGAAGAGATCACAGCAGAACTGCTGAAGCACGGTGGAACGTGCCGGACCAACGTTATACATGTGCTACTGCTGAAAATATGGAACGAAGAGGTAATCCCCGAAGGTTGGCGCAAAAGCATAATCTGCCCAATTCACAAAAAGTGTGAGAATTACAGGGCATATCATTTGTTTGTACGGCCTATAAGATTTTATCGAAAATTCTGGAAAAGAGAATCAATCCGTACGCAGAACGGATCATTGGCGAGTATCAAGGCGGCTTCAGACCTGGCGTTCAACGACCGACCTTTTTTACAGTGAAGCTACTACCAGATGTGATGGGAATACAACATCGACGTATACCGAATTTTTGTCGCCAAATTTTTGTCAACTTCAAGCAGTACCGACCGAAGTGTACTGTACTACAACATTTTGCTGCATTTTGGTATACCGGCAAAGTTAGTGCGACTCATAAGGATGACGATGACTAATACCGTCTCGCAGGTCAGAGTGCAGAACCGACTCACTAACCTATTTACTTCGTACTGGACTCAAACGGGGCAATGGGCTGGCGCCGACGCTTTTCAACCTTGCTCTGGAGAATGTAATTCGAGCCATGAATATGGACAACAGCGGAACGCTACACATCAAGTCGACTCTGCATGACCTCAATAACGCCGCGCCGCAGAGGAAGTTGGACTACATATCAACGAAACCAAAACAAAGGCTATGGTGTAATCGAAAACAAGGACGTCAGAAAATTCAAGCATCACAGTGGGGGATCTTAATACCGAGTACATATGTAGACAACTTCAACTATCTGGGTTGTAATTTATCAAAGGACGCCAACGAAACCGACGAAATTAAGCGACGGATACAACTAGCCAATAAGACATATTCCTCGGTCCTCCCTATAACTAATTCGAAACTTGCGCACAAGAACACGAAGCTCCGCGTATACAATCATCCATGATCAACCATGAGTTGTATCAATTGTACGATGAGCTGGAAATATCGAAAATCATAAAGCTTCAACGTTTGCAATGGGCGGGAAATTTACAACAAATGGACGATAACGGCATGCCAAAGAAGGTGATGAACGCACAACGAATCGATTGAGCGAGGTTGCGCGGACGACCGAGAGCTCGCTGGGAGAACTCCGTAGGTGAAGACGCCCACCAGCTGCTGGGCTTCCGAAACTGGAGGACAAGGTCACGTAACCAATTGGAGGTCAACGATTCAGGGGGCCAAAGCCCGACGTCGGGTTATCGTGCCACATTGATGATGATGATAATAAGAAGCAGGGGCGTACGCAGAAAAATATTTCGGGAGGGGTTTTAGTGATGGTTGACGTCGGCCATAGAGTTGAGTGCGAGAATATATTTTAAAGCTGCTAAGTGTAACCAAATCACTACCAAATTTATTTAAGAGTTTCAAGGACAATCAAATTTGTGAATTTTCAAATTCTTCTCGAGAGCGCACTACACCTATTCGTTTACCAAAATCGAAATGAATCATTTGAACTGCGGAGCTTCCTCCTTTTCTAATACCGTGATTTGTTATTCTAAATAAAAGGACGCTTGTAACCATAATCACTATTCCATCCAAAAATTTAGGAGGGGATTCGAACTAGTTAAGCTTCTTTAAAAAGTCTGAAAATGCGCTGCGTTCTTCAATTAAGTTTGTCTTTTTTTTCTTCACGAATATTTATTTTACTTGCGTTCGAACCAACTTTATTAATACGCCCCCAAAACATAGTATAGCCTTTGACCTGACGTTTCGGGCCTAGAAAAACGTTCATTATACAGTTTTTTTATGTGTGGATAGGAAAATAAATTTTAGGGTTCTTATAGCTAGGTCCGAACGACGGATGACCCACGAAGTCTGTGTTTTGACCAGTCTAACAGGCATTAGCCTATGAGTTCATGTCTAAAGGCTTAATTTTCACAATAAGGACTGATTCGTTTTCTCCAGTTCGTTTTGCAGTTTTTCCAATGGCTTTCGGCAAACAAATGATCACAATATTGGTAGTTCATATAGACGTAGGCCTAGCGCTTAATAGTCCTGACACACTAGGGCATAAACTCGTTTCATAAACCGCAAAAAAATGAGCTTTTATAACCACGATACCGTGACACACTACACAATTGCGGGTTATGAATGTCACAATATTGTAAATGAGCTTTTGCAAATTGACAAATAAATACTTATGTCAGAAAATCTAAATTTGGTGTTGCAGAAATCAGAGTTCGCAGATATTTACAGGATATAGTCTGGGTTTTTTATTTTAAAACTAATCGATAATACCTAATTGTGTATGGAATGTTTACGCACATGCATAATATAATTATATTATATATTATATGTATATAAAATATTTTAATATATCAATTCAATCGGCGTAGTGTGCATTTCCAGTCACACTTATGACTGGACGTCGCAGTGGGGTGGAAACATAAAGAGTCAACACGTAGGTGTTGCTCTAGCTAGAGCTATAGCATATCTGAAGTCATTCGCAGATCGCTCTTGAAAAGACCCAAAAATAAAGACAAGCTTATTAGGCATTTAGTACTATTTATTCATAATAATTATATAACTCATTCTCAAAACTCATGATTGCGTTGTCGAATTCCGAGATTTCAACAAGCGGCATCTTGAACATCATTCGATTCAGGTTTAACGTTTAACCTTTGTCGAACCCGATCTACTACCTTCTTCGTTGCTCAAATTGTTGGAAGTATCGAGTTCGAGATGGATTTGATTAGGCGTGAATTTGCTATTTTCGAATTAAAATGCTCCTGCTGCTCACAGCGATTGTCCGCTGCTTCGACGATTGATTTCCCGATTTGTCGTCGGTTGATTTGATCTGGATATCAACCATTTTTGATTTGCTTCCGTTGGTTGGTACTGAATTGAAACATCATACGCAACTCAGTAATTTAACTTACCAATAAATGGCAGCGCTTCGATAATGATTGTCATTGTCATTTGGCATATGACACATTAAAATATGTACGTGCATATGTATACCACATGGTAACTAGAATATATTAAAAAAAATGAGCTTTTTGGTGGTTATAATGCAGGTTTAGAATACAAAGCTCCACTATATTGCGGGTTACGAGAGCTTATTGCGGGTTAGAACGTGGTTACGAGAGCTTTCATAAACTCCAAACGACATATAACCTCGTTATAAACCGCATATAAACTCGTTCCTAGCTCATAAACTGCAATCGTTCGTAAACTCGTTTAGGTGTGTCAGGACTATAAGTCTTTGTTAAATGATATGGAATCCAATGTGGAAAAACTTTTTTTAAGGCTTGTGATTAAACATGTTAGAATTTCCGATGGAAGTGTAAGATTTTTCGAAAATGTGCTGGAAAATCACTTTTAATAAAATTTACCTAGTGATTTACGTACATCCTTGCTGTAGATGACATAAGTTGAAATGCGTCCAAGTCTAAAAAAATTATGTTTATTATAATAAAATAAAAAAATTCAAAATATTATCAACTCTTCAAAACGCAAAGCAAGTGGCTAAAAAATTCAAAATTATAATTCAAGTATCAAAAACTTTTCTGCAACTCTAATCTTTCTACTTACATATTTCATTTCATCCGTCAAAACAAAAAATCTCCTAGACACGATTTCATTTCAATTTCCTAAATTGATATCCATTCACAAGCCACCAAATCCAACATTCTTCTATTATGCTGCTGTCTTCCATGTTCCATCCATTAAGTCCCCACTGGAATTTACTCTCTTCATTGGTAATAATTTCGGTCTGGGCAATGTTTTACGGTTTTACTCCGTATAGACCTGACTGCACTATAAGACATTTGAAAGCATACAAAATACATATCGTCCTATATCGTGAGAAAGTCAATGTACGACAAAAACCCTGAGAACATCATCCTACTGAAAACCTTTCACCTCACTCACTATAGGATGAAAAAAAGGAGAGCCGACCTAAGTTGCCGAGAAGAAGTCCTTTGAAAGATGTTGCGATGTTTTTGCAGCGATGTAGTGATACTCATAGCGGAACACAGCAGAAATGAGGCTTTCAACAACTTGAACTACATTAGTCCTAGGGGAGATATTTGTTGCAAAAACGAGTATGTTCATAAAGTGCATATATAGATGTTGACGGTTGTCCTTCGGTTAAGTAGATTCTGTTGTGCATTGTCGTGGTTGTGGAGAGAGCGGGGTCGACTTTGGCGTTCAGCGAGGAGGGTTTATCAACTTCAAGAACTATTTACATAGTCAAGAAAATTTTAATTAAAACAAAAACTGGGGAAAAATAGTACTATGATTAATGACTAAAGTGTGGTGAACAAAATAAAACTCATATGTTTTCCCTAAATACATATCAATAGTTGTGGATGATTCTGGGATTAGAGAAACATTGTCAACTAGACTTCGATGCACTCGTATCTCGTATGCACATACAATATCAGAACAGTCACTTTAAAAACGTAATACATTCATAACTCAATTCTGCTTAGTAGGAAAATAAAACGACATATGGAAATTACATTTTCATCACCTTAAAATTCATTTTATTTTACATCCACTAAACATCTTTGGCAGCATGAATAATGCAATTATTCAAACGCGATCAGCAAAGTTCCCTTGTCTCTCCTATTGAAATGGGTGAAAAAGCAAGCAACAACCACACTTCGATTCGCTTCTTAACAGGTTCTTGATCTCGTCTTCTGCATCCTGTTAAGGATATACACAGTACTATCGATTTTCCCCGTCAGACTTTTGCTATTTTATACATTTATTATGCTGATTTTGTTTCCTAACCATTTTGTCGTCTTTGAGATATTATCAACTGGCGGATACTAATTTTCTTCGTGAGATTATTTCAGATTCTTTTCTTTTAGCTAGAGGAAGGTAAAGGTGAAGAAGGACCAACATAAGCAATTAATTTTTCTAATTCAAATTTGATCATAAGTAAACCATAATAATTAATTAGGCTTTCAAATGAGCAAAAGTATATCCAACCTGTCCATTAATAAAATAACCAGCGTAAGCGTATATTGTCAATATATTACATCTTTTTGTACAATGAACTGTTTCCGTACATGTAGCTACGCGTGAGAACTACTTACAAGAAAAAGTATAATCTTGATTTATTTGCTCCGAATATCAAGGCCATTTCTTGAGCGCTTACCACCATCATGTGGTCATTGCAGACAGGGGCGTAGCCAGGATTTCGTTCAGGAGGGGCAAGCCCGATACTTTTTCAACATCATGATAATTTTCTTAGGAGTTGAAATCGTCGGTCGCGTAAATATTGTTAGACAAAAAAAAAAATGCCGGGTATTCGAGCAACAAAATCCGATAGGATAAAAAAGAAAAATTATTTCGGAGTAAACATGCTCAAAATAACACCGCCATCAGGGTTTTTATTAGAAAAGAATCCGAAACGGACGAAACTTCTAAATTAAAACCTTTTTCGGACACATTGCAAAGAATATCCCATTTGGTATTGAGTATTACACCTATCGGATCAATTCCGTAACATGTTCAATCAAGTTATTGTGCTGGGGCTATTTTCATCCGATTTTGGTATTTTGTGTATCCACCGATCGGAGTGAATTTGGTGGTAGAGCGAAGCCACATGTTGTATAAATTACAAACTCCATCAGTTAGTCTGGTTGGCTTAGTAGGTAGGGCGTTCGTCTACAAATCATAAGGTCCTGGGATCGAATCCCACTGTAGGTAGGTACATTTATTATGCATTTTAGAGCGTAAAGAGGTAAATGATTACCTATAGAGGGGTTGTACAAGTCTCATTTATGCGTTACATGTTCCTTCCCTATGAAAATTGTTTTTTTTTTTTATTCCAAAAATATCGAGAATCACTCCTTTTGGTGTTAATGAAAGTATTCTTTTGAGTTCAAATTATTACACCATAAGGATAAAATCATTACATTCGTTCGGAGTCTTTAGCAATACCTTGCTTCGAGTTTTATGCCAATATTATCCGATTCGGATGGACACTATTCGACACCGATTCGGAGTGAAAATCACTCCGATTTTTTTGCTGTGTAGCTGGTGTAATGGTCACACAGGATGTGATGTGCCCTCATATAATCCTAACCCTGTTCCTGCTCAGTTTCATCAGATCAAGGGTACGGTGTGGTGAGTAGTAAGCAACAAAAAGTTTTGACTGCCTAAGCCCTGGAAGAGCTTCCCAGTGTGAGGTGGCTTTGGTGTAATGGTTAGTGCACGCACATTCTTTGCACAGGGTCATGGGTTCGAGACTCACCGTGAATTAATTCAGTTTATGGTGTTTTTCGGACTCACGCCCCTTGTGACGAACTATGATCTCACTCAGATGTTAAAAGAGTACCCATTTATGGGGATAAATAACACTGCGGAGCATGCTGTTGACCTCAACACCTCAACAAAAAAGCATTTAAGATCTTGGAAATTGAACGGCACTAACACATCTGCACAATGTTGGATTGTCGTGCCTGTTATTTTTTTAAATTTTAAAGCCAAATTTCAGGAAAGGACAGTCGAGAATGATTTTCTACACCATTTAACGAAAAATGGCAACTGAACGTGTTATAGACTTTTCCTGGTGATTCTGATTAAATTCAACTGGCCTCCGATTCTGCTTTTTAGACCGTAGTACGTCTATATTCAGTGCTATTTTGGCTTTTGGACTGCATATTCCCATTGCGATATCAATGCCGGTTTTAAATTCTGGCTTTGCTTGGTTCTACAGGATCGCATCTCCTGTCGAAACATACCAAGAAGCCTCTTATCTCACATCCACAGCACCCAGTCATAGAAAGAAACATTATCCGACAGTCGGCTAGAGAGATTTTGGGATGCCTGCTTTTCCTCTTCCTTAAAATAAGAGATCTTAAGCTGTTCTACCTCTTCCAAATAGGAGCCCAAGCGCTTCAGATGCTTCTCTATCCTCTTTTTTCGATCTCTCTAGCTGCTCAACCCAGCTGCTCCTCTACGCTTCTACAATGACATCGGGACACATCACATAGCTAACCCTCCTCCCAAAGAGAGGAAAATCCTACAGTAAAGTTTATAACGAAGTTGGGTAGGATTGCACTCTATTTGCGATGGTATTTTTTTTGCTGATTCGACTTTATTTGCCGGGACGCCGCCCGTGGAACTCGTATGATGAAGTTTCGACATTTAAATACTCTCGCATCGCGTACATCTAAGCGATATCGCTCTGGATCTCGAGAAGGAGTCAATTGCAGTCGGGTTAAAAAAAAAATTAAACCAGACCAAAGTTCTTATTCTGAGTGGAAATTCAACTCCCCCATAAAAATGTATTTATCTATTTAGATATTATTGTTGCCGTTGTCGTGCTCTGTGGCCGTGATCGTTCGGTCGCCACTCTGTGAAAAAGACACTCATAGAGAAACGAGTTTCCAAACTCGCCACGACTCGTCGCAAGTTTATTATTCAGAAGAAGACGATAAGAAATATTCTTATCGTAGAATAATAAACTAACAATGCGACTAGGATCACACTCCGAATTCAGTTGTCTTTGTAACGTGGATGACTACACACGGTAGTCATCAATGCACCATGCTCCACTAGGAGTTACGGTAATCGAGAGAGAGAGAGTTGCCGTTGATGATCAACAGCATTCCACAGCCAAGTGCTTTCGGTGGGTTGTCCAAAATTTTACAAACCAGATTGAAAAACCAAAGCTGTTGTAAGGGAGCAGTAGGTACTTGGAAAGCTGTAACTAACTCATCCAGACTTAAGATCTTAGAAAAGCCAGCGAATTATATCGCATTTGAAAGTGACAGTTGATCATTTATTACGTACCTACATTTCTGGTCGACACAAACAGGCCGAAAAAGTGTCACGCTAGATCTCTAAATGAATAGTGTCCGACTGAAAAAACGTTGGTCAAATTAGGAGAGATTGCGAGAAACCGTATACGTTATGGGACGTAAGTGCAGTCGTTACTCTATTGAAATATAGCAAAAAATAAGCAATTTTTCCAGACATTTAATGTTCATGTTTAAGGGCTTTCAAGACTTATTCACGTTTCAGTCAGTAGTCGCGTCTCATAAAATTATTCACCTTCACGTTTACGTGAGTGTACTGGATAGACATTAAAAAGAGCAATCCATACCGCTCATGATTGCTGTAAATTTGGACAAAATAGAATAAAAGTAGGTATGTCCATATGCATCTATGTTGATTACTTTGTGAGGTAGACGTAGAAGAACGGCTTGTAATAAATTGATATGGAAATGTTACTGTATGGTTTTTAGAGCATGGGAATTGCAAACGAAAATGCAAAAAAGTGAATCGGAAAAAAATTGTCTATGATAAAAATTTTTTTCTTTCAGTGTTATTGATAAATCTATTCAATAAAAAAAAATCAACGGCCAGGGGAGGGGGGGCGGTCGCCCCCTCCCTGCCCCACCCTGGCTACGCCTATGATTGCAGAAAGCCATAAATCAGCATGATGCTCCAATAAAATGTGAAAATCGATAGAAAAATCTAATGAGAAAAAAACCATTAAGGAAACCGGAAGTACATTTTCAGCAGCGTATGTACTGAGTCTCCTAGCAGCAGGTACATACATAATAAATATGGATTGCATGTGTATTAAGCTGTATACTATACCAGTATTTTTTAGCATTTCGACATTATCATTATCGACATATCATTGGGGGGCAAAAGACTTCTCCATGTGTCCTCCGCGCGGGCGCCCCCTGGTAACGGTAGTGGGTAAAACCTCTAACGGCTAAGGCAAATCATCTGATGCGACATTTGGAAGAAGCACCGCTGCGCCTGAGTGCTGTATTTACATCTGCAGCGTCTTACTTAACGTGATAGGTGACAGAAAACGTTTAACTCAACCACTAAAGCAACAATTTCGAGGCATTGCCCATGATGGCCTTTACTCAACGGTTAAACCCTATCATGGTTTAACGATGTGTCGACAACTCATTCTAAGAAAAAACTTAAAGTCAAATAAACCTGAAACAAAAGCCTCAGATTGGACGGATACAAAACAACGACGACTCCGCAAACGAAGAACTGATTACTCTTTCGGATCCTGGAATGTACGCTCCCTGAATAAACCGGGGGCCTTAAGGGCCCTCTTGAATCAGGTAGAACAATGCAAGTTGAGCATAGTTGCAATCCAGGAAACTAACGACCTCAATTCGCACACTATTTTACGAGTGGTAAAGAGAAGGGCAACAAGGAGTTTGGAGTAGCTTTCATCTTGAGTAAGCAGCTCAAGGACCACGTTATCGGCTTCGAACCCATAAACGAGCGGCTATGTGCGATCCGCATCAAGACCCGTTTCGCTAATTTCTGGCTCATTAATGCGCATACCCTTAGAGAAGTAAAAGATTAGGGACGATTTCTACAACAACCTAGAAACACTCTTCGACTCACTTCCATCAAACAACGTCAAACTGCTGCTAGGAGACCTTAACGCCAAAGTCGGAAACGAAAGCTGGCATAGAGGAACTACTGGAGGTCACAGCCTTCACGACGAAAACAACAACAACGGCCAGCGACTTATCGACTTCGCGAGCGGCAGAAACCTTTATGACCATGTCTACATGTTTCCCTCATCGACGAATCCATAAGCAAACCTGGAAGTCTCCAGATGAATACCCCGTGAACCAGATCGACCACGTACTGATCAGCAAGAAATGGGCTTCTAATGTCTTAGATGTTCGAACCTATCGAGGAGCCAATTGCGACTCCGATCACTATATTTGGTGAAGACGACCTACAGGTACAGAATCTCTTCGGTGCACCTAACAAGAATCAACCCTGCCAAAATCTTCGAGGTTGACGACTTGATTGATGATGCTACGGCGGCTGCGTACACTACAGCGCTTGAGGAAAAACTGTCGCCCATGCTGTCGCTGGAAGGAACTCAAAGACAGCATCAAAGGAGTTACAAAACAGGTCGTGGGATATAAAGGCCGGCATAGAAGAACAGACTGGTTCAACGACGAATGCAGCGCCTCGATTCAGGCGAAAAATGAAGCCTATCGCCAATACGCACAAAGCGCATCTCGAGCCAAGAAAGAAATATACAACGAACTTCGGCGAGTATCTAATAAGTTTATCAGACGCAAGAAACGCAAACAGTTTGACGACAAGTTACAGCAAATAAACTAAACATTATAGACAGGCGTACCAACTTATAAATAATATCAAGAACGGATATCACCCCAGGACTAGCCTATGTAAGGACAAGGATGGTAACATCATCAGCGACATCGAAAGCGTCAACAAACGATGGGCCTCGCATTTCGAAGAGCTTCTCATTGCACCATCAACCTCCCCCACGGAGCCAGCCCTTGAGCAGTTAGCTGAACCAGGCCCCCCCGTTCAACACCCAAGAGCAGAGGAGGAGAGTCTCGCCATACTGTCGCTCCAAAGTAATAAAGCGCCCGGCGCTGACGAGATCCCAGCAGAACTGCTGAATCAGGGTGGAACGTGCCTGACCAACGCTATACATGTGCTACTGCTGAAAATATGGAACGAAGAGGTAATCCCCGAAGATTGGCGCAAAAATGTAATCTGCCCAATCCACAAAAAGGGCGACAAGCTGAAGTGTGAGAATTACATTACATACGACCTGTAAGATCCTATCGAAATTCTGGAAAAAGGAATTAATCCGTACGCAGAACGAGCGAGATCAATGGCGTACCCGGTAGCCGGTACAACCATGAGTTGTATCAATTTTACGATGAGCTGAAAGTTTGCAATGGGCGGGGCATGTTCAATGGAAAGACGATAATCGCAAAAAAAAAGTGATAGGCGCACAACGAAATGACGGAGCGAGGTTGCGTGGGCGACCGAGAGCTCGCTGGGAGAACTCAGTAGGTGAAGACGCCCACCAGCTGCTGGGCTTCCGAAACTGGTGGACAAGGTCATGTAACCGCGACAATTGGAGGTCAACGATTCAGGCGGCCTAAGCCCGACATCAGGTGGTTGATGTGCAACCACTTATAGCATCGAAACTTTCCTCTTTTTTTATGTTTGTGTTTGGCCCTTTTTCGGCTTAATTTCCCTATATACTATGTAGCATACACAAATTTCCCCGCGAAATAAAATCCTGGGTTCGCCCCTGCAACAAGCTGAAACAACTTTTGTCAAATTTTCCACATTACGTGAAATTATTTATCTTTACTTTGGATATGAATCTTGGCAGGAACATTAAGATTTTAAACTGTGAAAAAATAATAATAAAAGTAATGGTTTGCTGCTTTTGAATAACCTTTTTTCATCTGGCCACCTGAAAGAATTTACATCAATTATGTATACATTATCATGTACATATTCGAAAAATTGGTCGATAAACATTTGAGATCGTTGAAAACCCTAAGGGCATTTAATGATTTATAACGAAGGTCGCTCTCCTTTGCACTCCCGTTGCCCGCGCTCAGTTTAGCCCTCAACAATGTTAATTTATCAAGAGACGCGAGAGTGTATCGCCCGCCAAAGGAAAAAAAACGAAAGCGAACAAGTCTATGATTACCGGAGACAACTTGCTTTTTTGTTTGACAGGGCTACAGCCTTCCAGGCAACATTCCGCAAAAAAAAATTTTATCAAAATATTCCACATATCCTGTTCTAGTGCCTTTCCAAAAAAAATCTTCGATCGGCACAATAACGGGTAAGAAATATGCAATAAAGGCCTGAATAGACCTCGGGCGGAATGAAAATGAAATTTTTGTCCGCTGCGATTTTCTCAATGAAAATGCATGATGGGGAATTCCATAAGCTACAATCCGAATATGGTTCCAAAATTTGGCTCGGCCATTTTATGTATTATTTTTCGATTCCCCCGTCAATTAATATTTTCCACGGTGAAATGACCGGGGAATCGAAAAATAATACATAAAATGGCCGAGAAAAATTTTGGAACCATATTCGGATTGTAGCTTATGGAATTCCCCATCATTTCCGGCATGTTCCAAGACAGTAAGCATGCATTTTCATTAAAAAAAATCGCAGCGGACAAACATTTCATTTTCATTCCGCCCGAGGTCTATACTGCGCTTAAACGGTGAAATTTTCACCCTCACAGACTTAAGCGAGTAACAAAATTTCAGACTGGAGTCTACAGTTGCACAAAGACTTGCTTCTACTGTCTCTCTCGGTGATGGGATTTTTATGAAATTTGGAATGATGGTGGTCCTTCTAAATAATCAATGTCTTCTATTTAGATAAGTGGATGGAATAACGGTAAATTAATAGGTAAAATTAATAAAAGATTTCCAGCAATTGCGTCTTTCGGCTCATCGCATTGACAATTTTTAAAACACACTGCGACATTGGGACATTGGGAAATAAGGATATTGGGAAGGGTAAGTATAACAAAGACTGAGTTCTTATGCTGCCCATTCTCAGACCCAAATGCACCGATACCAGAAATGTACGTCAAAGGAGAGCAGCTTAAGTCTTGTACCAAGTTCAAGTACCTTGGCTCGATGGTGAACAGCGGAGCTACATGCGATGATGACATCAAACATCGCACAAAGGTTGGGTGGATGAGGTGGCGAGAAAACTCTGGAGTTTTCTGCGATAAGAAAATGCCACTGAAGCTAAAGGGCAAGTTGTACAAAACGGTTGTAAGTCCCGCACTCATGTATGGATCAGAATGCTGGACCATTTATGAAGGTTACGCGAAAGAAATGACAGCGACTGAAATGAAAATGTTACGCATGTCAGTTGGTGTAACCAAAAGGGACCACATCAAGAGTAGCTACATCCGAGGCAGCTTGTCCATAGACCAACCTATCACCGAAAAGCTCGAAGACCGACGAATGGATTGGTATTGCCATGTTCAAAGGCGTCCGCCTGAGAACCCCGCAAAGAGAGCGATATCAATGGAAGTTCCACTTGATGGACCCAAGGCCAGAGGCAGACTGAAGAACACCTGGATGTGTCAAATGAAAAAGCAACAACAACGCATTGGTCTCGGCGATGACACGATCCAAGATAGAGCTGCCTGTAGAAATTTGCTGAGAAATTATCGCCAAAACGGGCGATGTGCCTACACCGCAGGTCGAGCAACGCGGAACCATGGAGCGGTATAAAGAACGAGGCAAGGAAAGAAGATCTGACCAAAAACAACAAAGTTGTAAAAGTTACCCCGCCAAAGAAAAATTAATCTGCCGCAACAAGAATACATATCACTCCAATCCGCCGCTCATATGTAATTTTGTTTTAGGTGTAAATGCTGGATGTAATTTTTTTTTAGGTGTAAATGCTGGAGAAGTTTAAATGTACAGGACTACTTCCTAAAGTAATTTGGTGGAAGCCGTCAAAGTGGCACGGAATAAAATGTTAATGCTCCCACCAAATTACTTTAGGAAGTAGTCCTGTACATTTAAACTTCTCCAGCATTTACACCTGAAACAAAATTACATCCAGCATTTACACCTAAAACAAAATTACATATGAGCGGCGGATTGGAGTGATATGTATTCTTTTTCCGGCAGATTAATTTTTCTTTGGCGGGGTAACTTTTACAACTTTGCTGTTTTTGGTCAGATAAGTATTTATTTATTATTGAATATGTTTCGCCTTTTTGTTTTGTAGGACAATATTTTCATAACCAGTTCAACATTGATGGAAATAAACCTGAACTTCTTCAGACAGGTTGCTACTTCAGGTAGAGTAGGCTGTGTCAGATTGTAGTAGATTCGAGTGGAAAACGTGACAATAAACTCGAATATAAAGGCTTAACAATATGTATTAATTGTTTACATTGTGGAGATTTGCATATTGCAAATCACTAAAATACATACACTTGCCAGAAAAAGTCTCCGTACACAATTTAAGGAAAACTGCATATTACGGAACCACTGAGAAATGAAAACCTTAGATTGCAATTTGTCATCTAAAATGTTTATTTAGTTTGTTAACTAATATTTGTACTCATTATTTTACTGAAACTCGGTTGTAAACAAACTTTTCTAGAACAAAAACTAAAAAACTTCACAAAAAAGAAACGAAAAAGTCTCCGTACACGACCATATTTTTTTTATAATTATTCAGTTTTTTTTCACAGTATTTCGAAGAATTCACTAGCTTAAGGGTAACATTTTTGGAGGAGGTCCTCCATGCTTCGATGTAAAATGGACTGGATCAATTTGGCCGAGCTCTGGCCTGTTATTTTGCCCCTTTGGTCGAGAATGGGGCTTTGAAGCATCCCCTTGTAAGTTATTATGTGCTGACGGTTCCTGGGCACCTTCAATTTCTGAAAATGCTTAGTAGGATTAAGCTCTCGGAATTTGGATAGCATATGTAACTTAAGTTTTCTTTAAGAGAGCGATACAAGCGTCACCATTAAAGGCAAGCCCAAGGGATCATTATTTTGTTTGAACAAAGAAGCCTTGTAAACCCCCTCTGTTAAACGCCGTGTCTCCTTTTGGTTTTCAGAATGCGTAAAGAGACGTATTGATTCATTGTTGACTCTGTAAGAATAAGTACGACTACTCCCTGCGTCAACATTTACTCCCTGATCATCATGACCACCTTTGCCACGTTAGGCAGTTGGTACAAGATTTACATTATCGATGGTATAGACCTCTCCACCCTGCATAGTAATGGAAAATTACTTAATTTCGGCAAAGAGTGGGTTTTGTATATTTTTACAATAAGGTAAGTAAATTTAAAGTGGCGGAAAATCGGCTCTGTCCTTCATAAGAAAAATCAGGCATTAACTGCCTAAGATGGCAAAGGTGGGCATGATGACTACGGGGTGTACGTTGGGAGGGAGTAGGAGTACTCATTTTTACAGAGTCAACAATGGATCAATACGTCTCTTTAAGCATTCTGAAAACCAAAAGGACACACGGCGTTTAACAAAGGGGGCTTCGCAAGGCTTCTTGGTTCACAAATAAAATAGTGATCCCTTGCACTTGCCTTTAATTGTGACGCTTTTATCTCGGATAAAATAAAACGTAAGTTGCATATGCTATCCAAATTCCGAGAGCTTAATCCTACTGAGCCTTTTCAGAAATTGAAGGTGCCCAGGAACCGTCAGCACATAATAACTTACAAGGGGATGCTTCAAAGCTCCATTCTCGACCAAAGGGGCAAAATAACAGGCCAGAGCTCGGCCAAATTTATCCAGTCCATGTTACATCGAAGCATGGAGGACCTCCTCCGAAAATGTTACCCTCAAGCTAGTGAATTCTTCGAAATTTTGTGAAAAAAACTGAATAATTGTAAAAAAAATATGGTCGTGTACGGAGACTTTTTCGTTTCGTTTTTGTGAAGTTTTTTAGTTTTTGTTCTAGAAAATTTTCTTCACAACCGAGTTTCAGTAAAATAATGAGTAGAAATATTCGTTAACATACTAAATAAACATTTTAGATAACAAATTTCAATCTAACGTTTTCATTTCCCCATGGTTCCGTAATATGCAGTTTTCCTTACTTTCTGTACGGAGACTTTTTCTGGCAAGTGTACATACACAGACACTGTAGAAAGATCGATACTTTGAGTTTATTTTAAGTAAAGGTGCATTTCACTAACATACATAATATATGGGCAGGCTCAAATTGAACCGACTACAAATTTATCGGATTTGCCGAGCCACGCGATCAGCACACTATTCCTCTCTATCTCGCGTTTTCTAAAAATACCAAAGTTTTAATTGAATTTACATTTCCTTACGAATTTTTAAATTTCCCTTCTTACCATGCAATTCACAAGTTTACATCTTTCCGCATTATAACAACTTCTTGATGTAATACACCATGAGGAAAATGAAAATGCTATTTCTGGTAAATAAAATTGCACAATCTTACAGCCGTACTCCACACAACGCAGCCCACATACGTACATACAATGCGATATGCATTTAGTGCATTTTAAGCTTCCGATCTAAAGTTTGCACGGGCAGACATTGTTACTGCAGTTTGCAGAAAACGATGATGTGACATGTTTGCTATAAATAATGCATGTGGCGGCCAATACAACAAAAGCTGAATAAAAGTGAAAATAAACTCACAAGAGGACGACACTGCGATGCGACCATGAGAGTACGGAGAGAACGCTTGCGGGTGCGATGTGATATACAGGGTGTACCGAAACTCAATTTTAACCCGGACACGAACAATAGTGCATATGGTGGTGGTTACGAAATTTATGCGCGTATTCTATTGTCAACCGCAATTTATTGAAACCGTATTTATTCAGTGCTACAGTGGCGTAGCCAGGATCTTATTCTGGAGAGAGCTAAGGCCATCCAGACCATCCATGACTCATAGACACTGAATGTGTTAAACGTCCATTACAGCCACGCCACGCTTATATTAGATTTAAATTTTTGGTATCTTAGCGTCTTGAAAAAGCGAGTGTAATGTCATACTTCTCGATCAGCAAGTCTCTATACCCTATACCCATAAGATGGTATAGGGTATGTATGTATATTGTTTTCGTTACGCCGATATTATGTAATACCTCAAAGGAGCCACCGGAGTCCGGAGGTATGGCAAAGTATATATACAAATGATCAGGGTCGGTCACTGATTCGAATGAGCCATGTCTGTCTGACTGTCCGTGTGTCCGTCTGTTCGCACGATAACTCCCGAAAAAAAATGAAGTTAGCGGTTTGAAATTTTGGTCAGATGTTTCTTTTGATCAAATCTTGGACGGTATTGAAAATGGGCCAAATCGGACCAAGCGTTCCCCTACCCCCATACAAATCACTCCTCCATTCGGCCATAACTTTCGACAAAATATCGCTAGCGACCTCAAATTTTAATTATATATACTACTTTGAGCTGATGGAAAGTGAAAAAGGCCTTACCACCCCTACCCCTACCTCACCTACAAAGCTATATTTAGCCAAATCTTTTGACAGAATGTCGTGAAACACTTCAAATTTGTGTCAAATACTTTATTTACTTTTAAAACTTTTGGAAGCCCCTTTAAGAAGTGTAGGATTTGCGTGCCTTCTAGGCCTGTATATGGGTATAGCTATTCGCACGATTAGAACTCTGTCTCGTTTCTCTTGTTCTCATGAATACCTAATTTTTAATCACTTTTTCTAGCATTGTAATTGGTGTATAATTTGAATTTTTGTACAAAATTCAAATTTTTACGTCCAATTTTTGAACAAAATTTTGTTATTGTGAGGCGTTGATTACAGTTTACAGTTACAGTGCTTCGAAATATATAATAGAATATTTCGATTGATTTATTGTATAATGTATAAAAAAATTAGCAGTTGAAGTTTACTTTTTTTAAATAGATCCCTCGCAACTTTTTAAACACCCTGTATATGCACATACTAGAACTTGAATAGCGCATACATATTGTAAATTGTATAGAGTTGTTGATGTCTTCCCAGAGTATTTTTCAATTGAATTTTATAAATAAAGACAGCTCAAGAGATAAGAGCAATAGCATTGAAGAAAGATGCAAACGTTGACCTTCGTCATTTCATTTTATGAACACACACATTTATTATTTAGCACAGAAAGTGGGCGAGATAAAAAGGAAAATGCTTCCTGGATTGTGTTGTGATTTGATTAAAATGTTTTTGTAAAACGCATGGAATGTTGTTTAAAATTAAAATGTTTTTGTGGGATTAAGCTTAAACTACTTACTAATACATACTAACTTGTTTTTTCTCCTGAGTTTTAGTTCAGCTGGGTTCAGTTCAGCCTAGCCTAGACCCCAGAGCTGTAAAAGTGGATCATCAGAGACACAGTTATACATACCTTCGTGTTAATGTTTAGAAGTTGAAAAAAACCTGAAATACATATAGCTATGTACAAACAAAAGCTGTAGGGAGACAAGTCGCTTAAGATCGGAGCTATCCAGCTGCAAATATTGTTTAATATTGCACATTTTCCTTGTGTGCCAATTGAATTCGCTATTATAATATCATTCTCGAAACATTATTCACATACTCAGGACGGATAACGATGAATCTGTATAACTTTATACGGGTTAGCCTCGGGCTTTCCACTTCGTAGGTGTTTGGTCCGAAATAGGCGGAATTATGAAGGGCTATCGCACACTAACAAACATAAGAAAGTCTGGCTGCCATCAGAGCAGACTCGGATATATTCCAAACTTGTCTTCAATTAACTTTTCAAAGAGATTCTAAATTTTCAATGTTTGCCGCGGAAATCATCAATTATGCCGAGGGAACTTTTTTTTTGCCATAGTGATAATGAGATCGACAGTTGTCCTTTAGGTCCCTATCCCTAAATTACTAACAATACATAAAATTGACGTGTTCGAGTCTGGTTAACTACTCACTGCAGCAGTGCTTTCCTTAGTTTGTTGTTGTACGTTGATGTGAATGGCAACATCCTGTTTGTGGTCTAATGCGGTAAGTTTAGCAACGCTTTAGAAAATCTAATAATTAATATTGGACATCCTTCGGGAACATCCATTCTCGAAACATTATTCACATACGGATACGACCAGGACCAATTGCTAAAACAACAGACCGCAAAACTCCATCTGAATGTTTTGACCTTTGAGCAGATTATATTGACACACGCCAATAATGAAATGGAGCTTCAAAATATGAATACGAGAATAGTTGGCCTCTGAAACCCACGTGTATTTTAGAGCTAAAGCTAAGGGCGTATTTTGGTCTACTATTTTGTCTGGGGCACTGAAAAATTATCACTTATCGGCTGAAAAAATGTATGACCCGAAACTGGGTAAACAATACGAAAAAGATTGTAGGAAAATATGAACACGTCGAAATTACGTGTTGTTAGTAATAACGCCCTAACCAGTCATGTTAGTATTTCAGGGTTATATGGACTTAAACGCATTTGAAACTGATTTTATTTAGTTTGCAATGAATTACACAGTGAATGCAATGTTTAGCTGGATTATTCCGTTATTGAGCGATTACTTTTTCCGCTATTTCAAAGTTTGAAACTTAAACTCCTTTCTTCGTACAATCTAAAAAGTGAATTTAAATTTCCGATAAAAATGCGGTTATTTTACACTTTTTCCCGCTTATAATCACGTACAGAGTGCATTTTTCAACAATTTCTGTGTAAAATAAGAAAATTACACCAAAATCGGTGTGAAATGCATTTTTACGCTACACTTGTGTATAATTCAAATTTTCTGGTGCATTTTTACAACGTCTATGGTGTTTAATTTGTCAAAGGACGCCAACGAAACAGATGAGATAAATCGACGTATACAACTAGCTAATAAGTGTTACTTTGCGGTCCTCCAAATTATGAATTCGAAGCTGGTGCACAGGAACACGAAGCTCCACGTGTATAAAACCATCATCCGACCTGTGCTATGCTATGGCTGCGAGGCATGGACCCTAGCCCAAAACTCTGAACACCTGTTGGACACATTCGAGCGAAAGGTTCTCCGAAGAATCTTCGGGGCCGTTCGTGAACGAGGTGAATGGCGCATCCGGTACAACCAAATTCTACACAACATTATTTGATATTATTTGCCGTGTTTTTTAATAAGCTAACCTACACTATCCGGGGTAATTTTCATACAAACGCTAACCTGTGACTTTATTCAGGTTAGAAATTATATTGCTATCCAGATTTAATGAGCTTTCCAAAACTCGCCTAAATGTATGCAATCCCAATTATTTTCTAGTACGTTTTCCAATGACTAGCAAAAATTAAATTTTGAAATGAAAAGCTCTAAGGTATAGTTTACATGCAACACACAAGTGTGTGCAAAAAATATAGTTTTTGTTTGTAAATTTATGTTAAAAATGTTGTTCGTCGAATTCTTATTCTACCAAAATTATGATTCCTACATAAAAATATGTTTTCATTAAAATAAATTACATGTTAACTTTTGCGTTTGTAAAGTGAAAACGGGGCTTTAATATTTTTGAGCAATGTTTTGAAATTAATGGCAATGCCTACGTGACAATTTGAAATTTAACCTGGATGCTACCCTCGATAGTTTTTTTTTGCGCGTCTGGGTTAGCAAACCTGCTCCCGATTTAAAAAAACACGGCCATTGTTGAATTTGTACCATATTATTGCCCTAAGCCTCGCCAAGATCCAGTGTGGTTTACCCCACATATTCATCGTTTGATTCATAGAAAAAAAACGAGCCCATCGACGCTATAAGCGCTTTACAGATCCTTTTGACCTGTTAGTTTTTAAAAAGCTTCGATCAGAAACTAAGAGTTTAATTTCCGCGGCCAAGACCGCTTACCTAGGCACTATCGAAAGTAGTATACGGAACAACGAAAGTAAGCTCTTTTGGTCCTACATTCGTAACTTACGTTCTTCTTTTCATGTCCATCCTCTTTAAGGTACAATAACTCATCCGCACATACACCCGAGGAAATTTGCGCTCTTTTTGCAAAATATTTTTCTAGTACTTTTAGACAGCCGTCTCTTAATTATTCCTCCATCCCTCCTAACAGTGATGTTTCAGTGCCACTTATTTTACCTTCGTATGTTGCACTGCTTATACGCTCTGTCAAAGTAAGCTCCTGTGTTGGCCCAGATGGCATTCCCAATAATTTTTTAAAAAGAACCTCTAACGCCATTGCCACCCTTCTTTCAATACTATTCAATAAAAGTATCCGGCAAGGTAAATTTCCATCATTATGGAAATCGTCTTATGTTGTCCCTATTCCGAAGAAGGGTGATCTAAATGTTGCCTCCAATTACCGCCCTATCTGCCTTTTGTCCTCTATTTCTAAATTGCTGGAGAGAATAGTTCATAACTACATTAGTCTGAACTTCGGTTCTATTATTTGTGCTAACCAACATGGTTTTTGTAAGACTAGTAGACTTCATTGCCAAAGCGTTCAACAAACATCAAGACGTACATGTGTTATATACAGATTTCTCAAAAGCTTTTGATACTGTTAACCACAGAATATTAACCGAGAAACTTGTCAGATTATCAGATTGAACTTTCCGCTTTCACTCATAACCTGGCTTTCTTCATACCTTTCTGAAAGAACCTCTTAAGTCATCTTTAACAACATTCTTTCACCTGGTTTGTGTCCATCATCTGGGGTTCCTCAGGGGTCCATATTGGGACCTCTTCTATTCGTCTTTTTCGTCAACGATCTTCCTGATCGCCTTAATTGTGAATCTTTGATTTATGCTGACGATTGTAAATTATTCAGAACCATATCTAACATTAATGACTGCATCTTGCTCCAATCCGACATTGACCTGTTATACAGTTGGTGTGTGTCCAACGACTTACCTCTTAATGTATCCAAATGCTTTGTGATGCAATATAGTGACACAAAACTCAACTGTTCTGAGCATGTTTCGTCCACTGTTAAAAAAGCTTCTAAACTCTCTGGTTTTGTATTGCGATCAAGCCATGACTTTACTTCTGTTTCTACATCTGTGAACCTGTTCATTTCGCTCGTCCGTAGCATCCTGGAGTATGCTACCATAGCTTGGAATCCGTCCACTTCCTGCTCGTCAGATGCTATAGAATCAGTCCAAAGAAAATTCACTCGAGGTGTCTTCTTTAAATTCAGGCTAGATTACTTACCCTATTCCGAACGACTTAGCTTTCTTAAACTTATGTCATTAAAGAAACGTCGAGCTCATCTGGATGAGTGCTTCTTGTATAAATTGTGTTGCAATCAGATACACTCTTCCCTTACCGAGAACATTGTTATTAGAAATCATCATAATCACTTTACTCGTAGTGGTGCATTTTTTTATCCACCTGCTGCCGAGTTCTCGATTTATCAGAATTCTCCAATGCCTCGCATGCTAAGCAACTTTGACAAACTACAGCTTGGTCCTTTACCTCCTTCGCTTACAATTTTCAAAAGAAAACTTCTTCGTCAAATTGAAACGATTGAGTTGTAATCATTTAATCATTAATTCTTTTACTTTTCCGTACTTAATCTCATTAATTTTTCATTTCTTTCTTTTCTTATTTCTTACATTATTTTATCTTATTTTTTACCTAAACTTATATTAAATAAATTTACTTTATACTTTTGTAAGTCATGTTACTCACTTCCTGATTCTGGTCGTTGTATATTATTGTATATTATTGTACTATGGGATACATTCCCGTTCAATAACTTCTATAAATAAATAAATAAACCTTGAGTTGTATTAGCTGTATGATGAGCTACAGGCAGAGCCATGCGAAGACAATTTGGCGCCCGGGGCAAAATTTTGATCAAGGCGCCCTCAATAAAAATTCATACTTATTGTCGTGGAACATGTCGCAAATGCTAGGGAATTCCATAAGCTGCAATCCGAAAGCGGATCCATAATTTTTCTCGGCCATTTTATGTATTTAATTCCCGGTCATTAGATATGTATTTTTCACGATGAAATGACCGGGGATTCGAAAAATAATACACAAAATGGCCGAGAAAAATTATGTAACTCTTTTTCGGATTATAGCTTATGGAATTCCCCAGCATTTACTACATATTCCACGACAGTAGGTAGGTATGCATTTTCATCGAAAAAATCGAAGCGGTCGAACATTTTATTCTAGAGGGCTATCCAGGCCTTAACGTGATATTTCAACTGCAATTTGGCAAAATCCAACGCAATTTGCAGAAGTACATTATATCCCATTTACGAATCAGGATTCGTCTGTATGTTTCAAAGTTCAAACTCTGCATTATGGTATCCTTTTAAAGGTAGATTTTCGATAACATCAACTAATTATAATAACTGTTAAGGCCCAGTTAAAATGGTCAAAATGCAAAGACAATCATCGCAGTTAATAAAGTTGCTTCCAAATTAAATTAAAAATCGGGAATATCAGAAATTATCTATTTCATGCCATTTGTGACAAAATTCGAAATAGAAATGCCCTTAAAACAAACCATTATTGTAAATCGTATAAAACTCATTGAAGCTACAGTCCCCTGTTCGCTGAAGAATAGAAATGAATTTAAAAGATAATAACTTTGGTGGCCCTTATTTTTGTTGTTAACGAAATTGATATACATATTAGAAAATATGTTAAAAATTAAAACATAGTTCCGAAAATAAACAAACGTTCTCAGCTTCTCTATATTAGATTGTCTGTATCTTTCGAGCCTTTATTGTTGCAAAATCATCAATGCTCTTATCTAAATGGAGCTGTTTCGAGATTTCATTCTCAATTAATATTATTGATTAATTGGTTAACCGTTCTTGGCCGATTGAAGATCTCAAATAATTCTTTATTATTTTAAGTTTGTTAAATAAACGTTCAGCAGAAGCAGCAGACACGTGTATTGTCAAAAATATTCTGTACTCCGTATCCATAACTCGGTACTAAGTCAACGCTATGAATAAGTTGCAGTATTTCGAAATGGTTCATATTTTGCAAATTTGGATTCAAGGATGGTAAAATTTTTTTCGCAATTAAAATTTCATTTTTATTTCACGTTCATTAAAGTCAGCTGAATACTTTTGAGTCAGTTTAGTTATTTTTTCGTCTAGGGTATCTTCGTCAAGGCTGGTCTATTTTTCGTCAGATAAAAAGCCAAAATCGTCTGCAACCGTTTTAAGCTTTTAAACCTTCATTTAAGCTGCGTGATAATTGTGTCTAGGACTTTTATATAATTTCTACGAAATTTTTCATTAGGGCTTATTTCTGGAGTGTCATCATGGCCTCATAACTGATAATTTTTCGATTTTTTCTTTTCCTTCTTCTAAGAATTCTGGGATTATAACCAGAGATTAAGCGTGGTCAATGCTGTAGTTGTATAATGTGTCAAGTCCTTTATTTCTCAATGTGTTAATGAACGAAACCAATTCTTCAATTAAGTTGCTAGCTATTGCTACGCTAATGTCCTTTTTTTGTAATATTTTATTGACTGTATTAATTGTGTTAATCCTACGTAAGAAATGCAAATATTTTAATTGAGTTATCAGCATCTTTGCACCAGTGTATGTTTCTTCATTAGATTTATTGGATTCTAAATCCTCCAATGTCTTGAAAAAACGTTTACCTGGTACTTATGAACTGTAGACTAGACACAGCCTGCTGTTCCGATGACCAAAGAAAGTCGGTATATTTTAGCGATACAGTCATACCGTTTTAGGGAAGATGCCGAAAAGAAAACAAACAAACTCTGAATTATTCCGAAAAATGGAAGATGGAACAAAGTGTGCAATAGGAGCTTTAAACGGGATTGAACACCTCTGTACTTTCCTGCCACCTTTGCGGCAGAGCATTGAGGTCGACAATATTTCAAATCTAGATCGTCGGACTTAGTAAGTCTTCAATTTCATTTGCCAATCCTTCAGCAGTTTTGGACTTCGATTCGACAAAACAAAGAAATATTTCTTCGATGAAGCATTTTCAGAAATTTTGACGTATCAAACGATTTCGCTCATTTGCTCTTTGTGCGATACGCCTGGAGTACAATCGAATGAAATGGCAAAGTATTTCGCATCGTGAATTTCTTTGATAAATTGGACTCTCTATTTCCTATCCTAAACGAGTGATTACTTCATTTTCAATGTTATTCGAAAAGTATGTAATTTTTCGACCAGAAGGTCTAACAGAATTATCTTATTGCTGACGGATTTCAGGATCATATTTTCCTATCAAATCGATAGTTTTTACTCAGCGATAGACTACGACTTTCTCTTCGGTTTTGAATCATTTGCCAGATGACTTAAAAAGTGGATGTACTCGTATTAACACCTTTTATTTACAATTCCGATTTCCATAAAGTGGGCGCCTTTGTTGACTTACAGACTAGCTTCCTATCAGTTTGGTCACCATTTTGTCATCGGAATACCTTCCAATTTTGACCTTATCCTGCGCTCCCTAGGGGGCGCGTCCCACCGGTTAAGAATCACTGATCTACAATATTAAATTCGTGCGTGTGTGGCAGTATGCCCAGGATATGCAAATCGCTATAAGCATAAGCAACGTAGATGACTGTCTTAAGTTGCAATCCGAATTTAGAAAAGTTGCAAATTTTGTGCCAATAATATTTAAAATTTAATTGTTGTAAAGCGTGTATAAATTGAAAAGTCCACTCTCAAAGGATTTCTGAAATTGGAAAAAGTATGGGCTTAAAAAATGTATAACGAGGTCAATAAATGTATATGATAGTTTAGAACAAAGACTTACTTCTTTAAAGTAAGTCCAATCCTTTACGGCGCCCCTTGGAACACGGCGCCCGGGGCAAGTGCCCCCTTCGCCCCCCTCTTCGCACGGGCCTGGCTACAGGTGTCGAAGATCGTGAAATTGCAGCGATTGCAATGGGCGGGACATGTACAAAGGATGAACGACGATCGCATGCCCAAAAAGGTGATGAACGCGCAACGGGTGGACGGAGCCAGATTGAGTGGATGACCGAGAGCCCGATGGGAGCATTCTGTATGTGAGGACGCCCACCAGATGCTAGGCTTTCGGAACTGGAGGACAAGGTCGCGTGACCGCGACAATTGGAGGTTTTCAATCCAGGCGGCCAAGGCCCGACGTCGGGCTATCGTGCCATAAAGAAGAAGAAGCATGTGTTTAACTCGGATTTGTGGTGTATTTTACAACGTGCAGTTGTAGTTTTACTCATTTTTTGTAGCGTGCTCTCCAGTTATCATACTTCAATCGGCTGTACTTGGCACAGAACTCATATGTACACGCTCTGTGGGTCACTTGGTTGAGTCGCACTCTACGATGCTAGTAATCTAGAGGTCCCGAGATCGAATCTCGGCGTGGTCCAAAATTTCCGTACATGTGCGGATAGGAAATATATAGTACTTGCAACATTACACTCCGAAATGATATGCAATGTAACGTTGACTCGGAATTGCCTATAAACGGCTGAGTTAACGCACCATGGCCGCACATTGGGCTATACGGTACTAAGAAGAAGAAGAAGTGTACAAATCGCACAAAAAAGACCATACATGCATACATGCAACCTCCCATGTAGATGAAAAACTGATCAGCAAAACCCGACCGATACTTGTTTATATTTTATATATCCTTAAACAGTTTTATTGATAACTATATTATTTGAAAAGGTTCGCCACTTAAATCCTTACAACGGAAAAAAGAGTGAAACCGCTTTATTTTCCTATTATTACGGAGTGTTTTTACACATAGCGTGGTGTAAATTTGCTAATATATTGGAGTACTTTTTTAAACATTTTTTATGTAAAACTATACTTGATTTGCAAATTTAGATTGAAGAGTAATTTCACTATTATAATAGAAGGAAACAAAGTTTCCTTCTATTATAAGAGTAAAAATTCCATAGAGTGTACCTACTATGTGTAATTTAACGCTTGTTGCATACACAAATTAATAAAAAAGCTAATTCTCACGGAAAATACCAAGCTATTGTCACAAAATTGGTGTACTATGGTGTACTTATTATTTTGACCAAGCTGAATACCCTCTTCAAAGTTTATATCGGGAGGGACTAAGATAATGAGGGGATGCCATTTAGTTTTTCGGGTCCGTTGGCATTGTTGTATCCTATTTGTTATAATGGCTATCTATTTGGAGTATTAAAATTTTAAAAAGCTATGAAAATTGGGCATAAAAAGGTACCTGCGGGGTATACTTATTTTTTGTACATATGTGTATCTGTTCCGTTTGGTAATCTCTAGTTGATTGCTTTCCTTTTTTCGACAGACGAGACGTCTTCAAATATTTTTTAATAATCCGAATCAGGTCACTTGAATAAATTTGCTGTATGATAACCCGATCTACTCCTCATTCTAATCCACTGCATAGGCGTTACTAAGACTGTATATATGTACAACTTAAATTATGAATCCTTCTCAAAATAGCACCGAAGGAAGCTACTTTATAATACCCTCTTCAAACATTCAAAGTTAATGTCATTCTTCATGAAGTGTACGTTTTCTTGTCGTATGTAGGTTTTAGTAAATGTATACGACGCGACCATAGATATACATACTGGATAAGAAGAAAGCATATCGTTCTATTGCAACCCGTGAAGCCACACA
Source organism: Microchrysa polita (assembly GCA_949715475.1). NCBI lineage: Eukaryota > Metazoa > Arthropoda > Insecta > Diptera > Stratiomyidae > Microchrysa > Microchrysa polita. The sequence goes on along the minus strand of OX454416.1, from coordinate 109,911,110 downwards.
CATACTTTGATTTTCCCGTATTCGTACACGGCAATTTTTTTCTCCCCTCTCACGTCACTGTCCAAAATTGCGATTATAACACTGGCTCTCAACCTTTTTTCTCAACTGATTTTTTTCGGAAGAAATCATTGAACATTTAACGTTGATTCCGCATTTTTTTCATTTTTGTACATTCTTCCTGGATTATTAAAGCTAGCACTTATTTGGAATTATACTGTAACTTATTTTTAGTACAACAAAATCGCATTATCAAAATCTGATTACAAAACTCTTTTCCGCAAAATGCTGAGAAACACTGGAAAATTGCGGGGAATTCGCTCATTCCGTTCCGTTCCAACTTCTGACATGAGTGACAAGTCCCCGTCTGTTTTCACATCGTTAAGAATTGTATTCAGGGATAACTTTAAAATTTAAAGTTTTTAGTGAGTTTCATTAATTCAAATCCCTTAACAACATTTTAAACTTAAATAATGAAGTGCGCTGTAAAGAATTGTGCAAGTGATTTACCGAAAACTTTGAGCCTGAATTTCATTTTTCGTGTAAGCTTCGTGTTCTGGTGATACAAATTGAAGATTTTTTAATAGCTAACCACGTCGGCTGGTAAAGTGATAACTTGTAAGGTGTAAACAACATATTACTGAATATCGCATGTACCTTCTTATAGATGGTACTATCAGTGCCATAAATATTTTCGGTAAAAATATGATTTCGGTGAGCTTTCCCATGCGTGGCACGGATTTCCATGTATTTTTCATGATGCTAACCAGTGAATCTCGTAAAAGGCTCTATTAATCCGAAAAACTGAATTAGTGGCGGTGAAAATGAAATATGTGAGAATGTTTTTAGTTGCATATTTCATAGATAAAAAATGTTTTTTTCTCGGAAATTTCGGGTGAATTCACAGTAGCGCCGTGTAGTATCTATTTTCTCGTTCTTTTGTTCCAATCGTTCCAATTTCACCTTCACCTTAAACCTTTTTTGGTGATTGTTTATGATAAAAATATGGCGCGAAAGATTCGAATTGTGAACTAATTAGAATATTTCGGATGTTCGCTAAAAAGGTAAACTAAACTAAATTTAACCGAAATTACGTTTTAGAATGTTCATAGAAATTACTGTTAGCTACTTTGAATGTTGATACATATTACCTTAAAATTGTGTCGTTGTTTTTGTCTTATCATAATGATAATGTGTATCATTTAGAGAGTGGTTTCGACGTATCTATTTAATTACCCTGATTCCGATTTTGAGCTACTAGCCGCTGAAACCATATGGGGCAATACAATCCAGGTAAAATGCTGATAAAAACTAATGTTGTTTTTGCCATCAATCACAGTCATTGTAAAAAATTGTTAGGTTACGAAACAAAACAGTTGTGTTGTGCCGTTCTGATTCCCTAACTACAATTTTGCGAATCAGAAATAATCTCCGGTTCTTTTCGTTAGTCTGTCTAATATAAAAGCAGATCCTTTTTTACAGGTTAGTTTATATTTCAAATTTCAACCAGAAAATTCAGCAAAGCTTAAATTTACATTAAAAGTATGTAGTGAGTTCACCGAGCGAAAAACTTGCATTTATGTCTCCCGTGAAAAAATTTACGTGGAGACTTGCTTTTTATTTAGTCAATTTAAGATAAACGTTTACTCGCGTTTTGATTGATTGTCGACCACATCTTTTCCTGTGAAACAAAGAGAAACTGCATTGTTTCGCTGCCGAAATGTCAAAAACCGGCAAAACCGGTGTGGAAATTTTCATGTGAAGTGGAGTTGTTACATTCATAGAGGATAATTTCGCCATTGCATAATAACATATAAAATTGTCTTTTAAGTAACAAAAATTTAAATGTTTGACTAACGTTATGTGCAAACACATTACAGAGCTTTATTCAACGCATAATTATTCCTCATTAGAAAAATTTTTGCGTTTCCGCATGAATTTAAACCCATGCAAAAACAATTTAACAAGTGTTGGAGTCAAAATATTTAGTAGTCTGGCTAGTGCGCGCGCCTTCGTTGCACAGGGTAATGGGGTGGAGACTTAGAGTAGGTACTAACATCTTCATTTCACGTGAAATCCATGCAAATACTGTCAAAATTTTGATGATCGTGAAAACGAATTCGCTTGGTTGTAGTTACTTTACACGAAAGTCTCCACACCGTATTTTGACATTTCGCCTGCGATAACAATGCCATTGCACTTTATTTCACAGGGAAAAGGTGTCATCCACAATCAATTAGCCCGCGAGTTCTCATTTATCTTAGAGAATAAAAGGCATGTCTCCACGGCACATTTTTCATGGTAGACATAAATGCAAGTTTTTCGCTCGGTGAGCATAGTACTTGCCTTTACCGTGAACAAATTCAGTTTATACATGGTGTTTTTCGATAATCCCACTCAGATGTTAAACGAGTTCCCATTTATAGGCCTGAATAGACCTCGGGCGGAATGAAAATGAAATTTTTGTCCGCGGCGATTTTCTCAATGAAAATGCATACTTACTGTCGTGGAATATGTGGTAAATGATGGGGAATTCCATAAACTAAAATCCGAGAATGGTTTCACAATTTGTCTCTGCCATTTTATGTGTTATTTTTCGATTCCCCGGTCATTAGATAATTTCCGCGATTAACTCGTCATGGACAGTGAATCGGTTTGACGTTTGCAAAACTCACCACGCCCGACGGAGAATATGCTACAGAATCGACTCATTTTCACGTTGAAAATGCATTCGGACAAGGGGGAAATTATTTTTTTAGTTATTTTTAAGATGATTTAGGACGTAAAACGCCTTTGTAGCAATTTTCGAAGCTAAAATTTAAAGCCCCGGATAGAGTTCGAGCGGAATGAAAATGAAACGGTAATGAACCGGCATAAAAACCGTGGTGACGGTAATGAACCGGCATAAAAACCGTGGTGAATTTAAAATGCGACGTGAAATGCTCTGTTGATTCGTTTCCCTGCCGAGTTTAGATGATTGTTAAAGGCACATAATCGGAACCAAGATATATTACCTCCGGTCATGCCACTCCCGGCAGTGCATGGCGCCGCAAAGCACTGGCACTTACTGATATGCGGTGTCATATGCTGTTGGTCGAAACCGGGGAGGATTTGTGTGTTTTCGCAGACACTTTTTTACTATAAAAAAACTAAGTGTATAACTTGTAGTTCATGTATTTTATTTGTTAAAAATTAGAATGAGGTGTAGTGAATTTTTGTAAATTTAAGGGATCGTGTTATAATATTTTTGATATATTTTAGGATTCTATTAGAAGTGCGGCAAAGGAGACAATGGCTAACTATTTTAAAAGGCCGAATGAAAACAAATATAACTGCGAAACAAAACAGAATATGTCACAAACACTTTAACACTTTAACCTCGAAAGTGAATTCATCAATTTTTTTGAATACAGTAATAAATAAACCCAATAAATTATTTGATTTTTCGCTGAGTAACCGTTTCAGGCTTAGTATTTATTGTTGGTTTGATCGTGTGTGACATATATCTGAAACACTTCTTGCAATTGTCGCCGAATTTTCAGAGCACATTTTTTTGACCTAGGTTGTAACTTAATTTTACTTTTTTGAAATAACCACCATTTCAGGTGATTTTGGAAATAAAGAAATCAATGGTTCCATTTATATAAAATATAATATAAATAAACTACATATTTATTGAATTGAATTGAAATAAAGGAATTTATTAGACCTTCTGAACCCTTCTTTGATTACATATTTGGGTTTATTTCAAAGATGTTTGTAATTTTTTTTAAGTACGTTAACAAATAATCCGAAAACACCTATTGGCTATGTCCACACATGTGCGCTTTCGTCTTCCCTATCGTCTTCAAGCTCCGTTTCCACTTTCAACATTGAACATGTCATTGATTGCGTCAAGTGAACAGAAGAGATCAATGTCTCATTCTATCCAGATCTGTTCATTATTTATCGTTAAATATATGTCACGGCTTTGGTCAGGACGGGTAAATGATAAATTCTTTCATGAATTGTATGAATAGATGATGTGTTGTTAATATTTAACATTGGCAATTGCGTTCAAGAATGAATGCGTTTCTTCAATAGCGCATACATCTCAAGTTTCAATTGTCAAAATGATGAAGACGAACGAAAATTGAAACTGTCTAGACAGGCACATTCATCATTTTAACTACATAATTATACATAGTTCCATTATCATACACGCACATACACATACCGACATTGTAAAAACTATACAGCAACTAAAACGAGATGCTATAATTCATAAGTATAATACACCCATTTACACATATCTAAATAATAATTCTATGTATCTTTAATGCTAAAGCATTTGTATGAGTTAATTTATTCCAAGATGAAATACTCAAACTTTGCAAAATAATTTCCTCTAAATTCTAGTTAGGGTTTGAATCAACAATAATTGATAGTGCTGCTCAAACTTTTCATTTTATACTTTTTCTGCGGCGCCTATGACCATGTCACACATACATAGGCGCGGATCGCACAAAAATGCTTCAACGTTTTAAGCATATGTCCGGTCCAGTAGGTCTATGGACGCGACATAACACTTATTTCCGCCACGAGTTCATCAAGAAATATCCATTTGAAATTGCACGCGAACCCAATTAGGAACGGCAACAACTACGTCGACGACCCATTTTCAAGTAACCTGTTCAAGGTAGGTAGAGCTTCAGCTTCAGAGCTTGTAACTTGGATTGGATGTTGTTAGCTTTCCCTATACGAAGGTATACGTACAATTGAGTGCAAGCCTTCCTCTTCAAATCGAAGATATGCCCTCCTGCCTGCCTGCCTGTAGTAACAAGGCTAAACATAACGACATGACATTCTGGTTTTAACGCTCTTTGTCGATGTTATTGGCTTTCCCTTTGTTCGGTGGTTGCATTTCAATATAATAATCGAGTCTTTTGCAATTCATACAGCAATGTCGTTAGTGTACCGTTATTTAATTGACTTTCTTTGCATTACATGCTTTTTTATAATTCGAAATGAGGAACGAATGAAAAGAAGGTTCAATGTAATACGTACGTACATCCCAAAAACTATAGGCTACAAGATCACGCGGATAGCTGTACGAAAATTTTCCGTTCTGCGCATCTACGTCACAATATACCTATAGTATATGCATAGTATACGAGAATGGTTATGCTCACGAACAAATTTGTAAAGAAAAGTGTAAATGCCGTTTATAAGGCCGCAAATTTGGTATATTATGAAGGTGAGGAGTTGTTAAGTTGCTCGTTAGGGGTAAAATGCCGAAGGAAAACCCCGCAAAATGATTGTTCAGCCGTTTTCTGGTAACATTATGCAAATATTGCCAAAAAAAACCTTAGTTTTGTTAAGATATTTTTTAAATAATCTTACAAGCTCCTCACTTTGGTGCGCGTTCCGTACACCTTTTTTGGAAACAACATGGGAAATCAATTTCTGGTGCGTTTGTTCGGCTGTTCGCGGCACCCTATGTATAACAATTATTTTAAAGAAAAAAACATTCATTTATGCATCTGTTATATATTATTTATTAGTAGGAATATGATTTTATTTATTTTTTAATATACATAATCTGTTATTCCTCGTACTCCAATTAAATCATGTTTTCTTCATATTTAAATTTAAAATAAACGGTGTCGCATATCTGATTTTTAAATATTTGTATTTTTTATACCTTTCGCTCATAGAGTGAAAGGGTATATTAACTTTGTCATGAAGTTTGTAACGTATTGAAGGAAGCATTTCCGACCATATAAAAAGTATACATATATGATCAGCATGACGAGATGTCTGTCTGTCCGTCTGTTGCAGCGCGTTTTTCTCAGCGACTATAAAATAGGGATGTCAAAAACCGGACAGTTAGTCCGAAAACCGGTACTTTCGAAACGGTTAACCGGTTTTTTTCGGTTTTTTCATCCTCCCGGTTTTAACCCGGACGGTTGTTTGCCCATCCGGTTAAAACCGGATTTTTTTTTCCAAATTCATAAAATTTTTATATTTTCTTGATTTTTTAGTCTGTAATTCTATTGCTTGTCTTCTATGAAAAATTTCGTATTTCCGAACACTCTCCTTGGTGCTATTATTCCAAGAACCATCGCTTCGTCAAACTACCGCTCCTTGCATGTTTCCTTTCCAAGGCAGATATTGTTTACGTTGCGTGTCACACGTGTATGTTTTGTGCGTCGTGAATGCGTCCACTTCAACATTCGTCGTGTCCACAAAGACTTCAACATCTACATCATAGTGCAGTCATATTAGCATTTCAAATAGAAAAAAATAGAGTAAGGTTAATTCTTGTGGTTTTTGAATCAGGGGGTCCCAGGAATCTAAAACTCATTTTGCTGCAAAAAATTTTGATCGGAAAGGTCCCAAAAACTCTTTAATCCTTGGCCGGAGGTCGGCATGTGGGGTATCAAATCAAAGGGGACGTCAAGTACATTACATATCCGGTGTTTGTTCCATGTTTCAAGGACCCTCAACGGAATAAATCGAGATTAAATGGAGAATTATTGTGTTTCCCGTGTATCTTTCCGAAGCCCTAATTACGAGAGTAATTCAAATTGTCACTACGTTTCTCACTTTTCCGAATCTATAATAGCTAAAGATTCTACCATGATCGGAAAGCTCTCAAAAAGGGCACTAATTACAAACCTTGATCTAACGTGGGCATGTGGGGTGTCATATCAAAGAGGGCGTCGAGTACATTCTATATCTGGCGTTTATTACTTGTTTCAAGGACCCTCACACGAGAAAATTGGGATCCAATGGACAATTTTCATGTTTCTCGTATTATGTATCTTTCCAAAGCCGTAATTTTTCGTTTTAGCCCGAATTTTTCCATTTAGTGTCCTTGAAACAGCAAACAAACACCGGATATGCAATGCACTCGACGTCCTCTTTGACATGACACCCCGCATGCTCACTTTCAATCAAGGTTTGTAATTAGTGTCCTTTAATGTCCTTTTTCAGAGCTTTCCGATAATTTTTTTTAGCAAATTTAATGGTAGAATCTTAACCTATCATAGATTCGGAAAAGTGAGAAACGTAGTGACAACTTGGATTATTCTCGTAGTTATGGCTTTGGAAAGATACAGGGAAAACACGATTCGATTTAATCTCGATTTATTCCGTTGAGGGTCCTTGAAACAGGAAACAAACACCGTAATGTACTCGACGTCCCCTTTGATTTGATACCCCTCATGCTGACCTCCGGCCAAGGTTTAAAGAGTATCCTTTTTTGTCCTTTTTGGGACATTTCTGATCAAATTTTTTTGTAGCAAAATGAGTTTTAGATTCCTGGGAGCTCGCTGATTTAAAAACCACAAAAAATAGCCTTACTCTATTTTTTTCTATTTGGAGGCCTGAAATGGGATATTTTGACTGCACTTTATACATTGTCTCGCAATAAAACTTTTGAAACATTATGAATACTTCTGACAATATTATTTGATTATCTTTTTAGTTCAACATGTTTCTCTTTTAGGGCTCCATTACACAGTCATATTTCTATACGAACATCAGCTTAACGAGTGTGTATGCATTATTTTGCTAAAATTCTAAGCAATTCAATGAAAAACCGGTTAACCGAAAACCGGTACTTTGAGCCCGGTTAAAACCGGACGGTCTAACCGGCTTTGGGAAAAAACCGAAAACCGGGTTATGGGCCGGTTTTTGACATCCCTACTATAAAAGCTACGGAGCTGAAATTTTGCACACATGCTTATTACTGCTGCAGGCTGTTTGTGTGTTTGTAATAGCGAAATTGGATGACTATGTCATGGGGCTGCCATACAAACCAAGCCCCCCCAATTTAAGTTCTTCGAGGAAAAACTTTTTTATTTTTACATATTTTGTTATTGCTTTTGAATCATTTAACGGGGACAGAGTGTTCAATACAAAAAGCATATTGCTCAACCCTCTCAAATGAATTGCTATATTAAATACATATATAATTACATAAACGATTATGACGTAATTTTACGCAGTTTTCGTTTCTTTTTGTATGTGCTTTCATCTATTTCTTTATTTAGTTTCCTGACTTTAAACAAACATTCTCGCTCGAAAGAACTATTTTCAACCTTAATATTACAATGAATATGGTAAGATTGGTCAATATGTTTTTGTAGGTAATTAAATGAGCAGTTGGTCCCCGCTGATAGATTGGAAAATGTTGTTCAAAGCTCTTATATTTTCCATCATAGTTTCATTTTGACAATCCTCGTTCACTGAAATCGTTAACCCATGTGTACGAAAAATTGTCTTCGATCTGATTATCAGTGGACTCAAATTCATCACCCAACTTATGGCATATGTAGCCAGCAAGATTCTCTAAGCCGTCATATGCCAGACCATCGAACTCTGCGTATTTCATTGGGGTTTCCTCACATTCAGGTGCAACAGCTATCGTATTTAATATGATACCTTGATGGGCAAAATAAATAATAATTAATTATGGGTTTCTTATAACAGCTATACAGGGTGTCCGGAAACTGCCGCATAAACGCACCGGATTGTGATTCCTCATGTGATTTCCAGCAAAAAAGTTGTACTGAGCATACGCCCTCAGCTGCCACAGGCATTTAAAGATTTTTGAAAAAATCATTTTCTTGCACGACTTAAAGCCTAATATCTCCAAAGCTAGACCAGCTACAATAGTGAAGTAACATGGTTATTAGAGCCAACAAATTTACCTAGAAAATTAAACTAACCACACTAAAATCGGATAAGAAGTTTGGTTTTTACAGAGCTTCAAAGTCAAATTTGCGTGATTTGATCCAAAAGCAATCTTTTTTTCCATCTCCATTTTCTCCAACTTCTGCCAAGGTGAGGTGCTTGTACGATTCTTTTAAAAATTGGCGCATAGTCTTACGATCATATTTTTTTTTACATCATTTTGATCTAGCTCCATTACTTCTAACAGTTTTTATACGTTAAGTGTAGAAAACTAGGGTTAATTTTAGCTCGAATTCAATACAATGTAATTCACACTGCCCCTAAAGATCTGCAATTGGTATAAAATCTATTCAAAGTCTGTTTTCACAAAGATGAATGGCAGACATCTACTCGTAAGAGTATAACTTATTCGAATAAGAATGCTATACGATTCAATTTTACAAAAGGACGCATATAGATCACAGGCAAGAGTTAATTTAAGTTATTCACTTGAACAAGTAGTCTAAGAAAAATGGCATATTTGGTCGCAAAAATCCTGCATCGGAAATTTTTTGGGTTATGATTGGGAATGCTCCCCAGATTATGGCATTAAAACTCCCAACCGATTGGGGGTCCGCAACCCTAAAAAAAGGGGGAAATGGGGGATATTTTTTCGTTTATTTTTTTGCGATTATTTCAAAAACGACAACAGATACAGAAAAATGGTCTGAGGACGAAAAAAAGTACATAAAATTACCTTTGCAATGATATATAACACATTAGAGTTTAAATTACGGCGTTAGACTAGAAAAGAAATTAGAATATTTTCGTTTTAGAAATTTTTTAAAAGCTCCATAACTTTGGAAAGAATGCTACTTCAGCCATAAAATTTTGAATAAGTATTCACAATAAGTTCAAGATCATTCTAAGGTAAACATTAAGTCGCTCCGGTCAAGGACCCCCATTATCCCCCCATTTTAATTTGTCAAAACGGCATGTCCATAACTCCCCCCAAAATTGGAGCAGAGTGCTAAATTTTGGTTTGTTGCGATTGGAGGTCATAGTCACCCCACCCACCAAAAATCAGCTCATTCGAATAAAAACTAAGGGAATCTCCCATACAAAGTGACTCATCAGGAGTTTGTTCTACGGACTACTCATTTTATAAACTTATTTATATTTTTAAATATTAATTAATTATTAACAACAATTGTTTTTTTAATTTTGAATTTCTAAATCTACGACAACTTTTTTATGATAAATTCTTATCTTTGTATGCATAAATCGTTTGTCAGTAAAACCGCGAATAAATTTTTATTCATAGGTAAAAACCGTGGTGCGTCTTATGTATACGCACTAAGATAACCCATTCCAATCAACACTTTTTTTAATCCACACAATACGCAACAAGCATAAATAAATGAAATTCAATGGGGTAAAGAGGCTGTAACAGCTGAAAATTATATGGGCATGGCTTTGACCCCGATTCCATCCAGCTACGTTGGATTAAGCCAGATATGCGAAACAGCGAGCAGAGTGTTGGGTTGAACAAAATACATAAATACTACAGGTGGTAACTGGTTTTTCTCTTTAAACCACGACCACCTCTTCGGTGTTAAAAAATGAATGTTTCTCGCGCCAACATATTCAGCTTTTGATAAGTAACTGTGAATTTTTTATATTGTTGTTGTATACGTACATACTTCATGGAAGTAATGCTATTGAGTTAACTACATCGGCCCAGCGTAATTGCAAAAGAAAGTTTTCTTTTCAATTTCTTCTACCTTTCATTTTTTGTCGACATTGTCAATTTGGGTAAATTGACATAAAGCCTGGTTGGTGAAATGCATTTTGCTCGTAAAATTAATATTGACTTGGAATATGGCATTCTTAGAAATTGATTCATTTCATTTGTTATTCTCACCGTGGATCATGGTATTTTTCGAACTCACGAGCTTGTGACGGACTATGATCTCACTCAGATGTTAATCGAGTACCTATTTAATTTTTTAATAACACTGCTGAGCGTGATGCTGATCTCATTACCTCATCAAAAAGCAGATAAGATCTTGGAAATAGGATGTCACTAATACATCCTGCGGCCTTAGTCCAATGTTGGATTGTCGCGCCTGTTATTTATTATTATTGTTTTAGTTATCGATTGATCTTAATAATTACAAAGGTACAATCAAACCTCCAAAGCTCTAACCGCTACGAATTTACCAGAAAAAAAGAGCTTTATTTTTACAAAAAATTTAGGGCGCCAAGTTGTTCCACCAGTGTGCCGAATTTCAGAAAGATCGGTTAAAGGGCTCCCGAGTTATGGAAAATCTAAGATTGTCAAATATATAAGTGCAATTATTTCGTTAAATATTGATCCTCAAGGTTCCAAACTTTATATCACGTATTTTGACAGCTGTAAAGAGGTTTTCACACGTGTACTTAATGTGGGCAGATTACGTAATCTGAGGTGTGGTAAATTTAAAAATGTATGGAATTTGACAGCTCAAATTAGGTAATTTGCACAGCCCAAGCAACAATTCGTTTGCTTTAAAGAAGCACTTCACACTGTAGCAATCATATAGTACCACGAAATTCATTTATCGTGTGACATCGCTTAAAGTAATATTTTGATCCGATAAAACATCCTTAAAGTATTTTCCGGAAACCTTCTATCATCATTATGGAATAAATTTATAGATGGTGGTATAAAAAAAGCACTCCTTTAAATACTCCACTCTTGTGTTTATTGGATGATACAGCACACACATGCAATAGTCTTTCTAAGTTAACTCATGCAAATATTCTTCTATAGCACAGTCGGTGTCATTTTTATAGTCTGACACTCGTATGGTCATCCAATAAATTGTTCAGCGTAGTATTATAGAAGGATGGACTTTGTGATTTTTTAGGAATTGACACTTATGAAGTGCTCTGGAATACCACGTTTCTTGAATTGAATTCATGGAAATATTACATGAAATCAACATTTCCTCACTCCTTGTTAACTTATGAATCAATTAAGATAATCTCAGCGCAAAAAATGTCTGCATTTTATTAATGAATGTGTGGATTTATTCAACTTCAACTGATTGACATATAAAGAAGAAGGTACATTGCAGATGGGTCGATAAAGAAGTGTTGAGCACTTGTAGTGTTTACGAGCAATGTTAACTATATGTGGGGTTGGCCGAGTGGTTAGGGCGTCGGACTGGCGTACGACGGTCGCTGTTTCGACGCTTGCTGCGGCAATTTTTTGCAGTCGCGAGAAAATGATGACATAACACATGATGTATGTCTTTCTCGAAGCGTAATTCAGTGCGACAATAAGGTTCTATTGGATCAAAAAACGGCGCCAGATGCCATTATTGGACTATTATTCGGTGTTTATACCCTGTAAAGTGCCCCTATTGTCGTTAGAAGAGAATATTTTACGAAGTATTATAGGGACGAAATTGTTACTTGGGAGATTACGTAATCTGGCCCTAAGTGTGAAAACCTCTTAACGTTCAACCTTCACAGCTAAAAATTGGGAAAATGTAAACAACATGTTTCTTATATTATCATCGTTTTTCGTGTGTTTCGTGCTAGATACGATGCAGTAAAACACTGGCGAAAGAACCAGCTGTTCAACAGAAACAACAAAATGGCGTCACCCATTCAAACACTGGTGCTGCTTTCGCCGTTGTTTTGCTGCATCATATCTATTTCAAATTTCAAGCATTATGTTTTTTTGGAGTGCATGAATCCGGAGCTTTCCACCAAAATTTCGTTGCAAAATCAAAATTTCAAAAAAAAAAAAAATCCAAAATGTTCGCTGTTTTTCGTTGTTTTTATTTTGCCCCTAACTCAGACACTGTACATTTCTGCGAACAACTGTACATGTATATGTTAGGACGTTTTCACACTCTGGCCAGATTACGTAATCTGAGGTGTGGTGAATTTAAAAATATATGGAATTTGACAGCTCAAATTAAGTAATTTGCACAGATTACCTAATCGGACCTAAGTGTGAAAACCTCCTTAGAAAGCACATTATTGCGCGTCTATAGAGACATCAATTTTATAAATCCGTTTAGGGGTATTGCTACAATTGAAAATGTTATGTATTTTGGGGTGCTGAACACGAATCCGTACTTTCCCATCCAATTTTTGTTGGATCGACCTCTAAGAGGAGATTCACACTACTATGACAGTATTTGCTAAAACCACTAAGGCCTGTATTTATAAACATACCTTAAGGAAGCCTTAATTCAAGGCGGTAGTCAAGGATGCCTAGATTGAAGGAATGAAATGTCATTTTCAGTATTCTGCATCAAAATAATTTACATATTTCTACGAATATTTTAGTTCCAATATAAATTATTTGTGGAAAAAATATTATTGCTCTCTTAGCGGATTGACAGTAAACTGAAAACTGTTGCACAAATACTCAAAAATGTATCTGAATGCACTCTTGCGTTAAGGCGACCTTAAGTCATTGCAACCCTAAAGGTTTGTGTTCGTAGAGACGACTCATAGGATCATCGCTCAGCGATCGTAGTTTTGCATCCAATTTCGAGCCGTATTTAAATATTTTTTGAATGGTTCTACTTTCCTAGTATTGTCTATGGACTAAAGGAAAATGTCTGTATAGAAATTATACCTATATAGTGCTCAAAACCGGTGGTTTCACTTCGATCGCTAAGCGATGATCCCATGAGTCGTCTCTACGAACGCAAACCTTAACTCATGGAGATTTTTAGTCAAGGTATCGTTGGATTCAGTATTATTTATAATTTATCACTATTATCACATTTGGCCAATTTTTTGTCAAACTTGCTTAAACTAACGTCACACATCCACACATAAGTTTTGTTTTCGAAAATTGAACACGGAAAATAGTAGTTTAAATTGAAACCAAATATAAAAACTTAAGGTAGGTAACTAGTTACCGTGACTTCAAGTGAGGTTTGATGTGGATAATGCAAGGCTTCCTTGAAGCTTCAAGGAAGGTTCTTAGATTCGAGGTTGCCTTAAGTGATGGGAGCGTTGAAATATATTTTTTAGAAAACGGAAAACAATTTTCAGTTTATTTATCTCCCGTGAAGGGTGGACTAAAAATTTAAACAAAAATATATTATATTTGAGCTAAAATACTCGTATAAATAACTTATTTGGATAAAAAATACTGAAAATGACATTTCATACCTTGAATCAAAGTATCCTTGAGTTAAGGCTTCCTTAAGGTATGTTTATAAATACGGGCCTAAGTAATCGAGTCGAAACCCGCTTACTAGATTAAATCGTATATGTCATAAAATTCTTATTATTCAAATTGCAGTACAATATGGTACGATAGTTAACTAAATTTAGGATTTAGTAAAAATGTACAGTTTCAGAGTTATAAGACACACATTTAATTTACGCTTGACGAAAAGAATCAGTAACAATTTTTGTTAATGGTATTAATGCCCCAAAGTAAGGAAAGGAGGGAGTTCGGAAATTCCAATGATAAGTACCTCCATGTTCGCCTCTAGCATCATCTATTAAATTGTTTAGAAGGAAGTTTTCTAAGACCTACAAATGAGGGTTCCAACAAGAATTTCTGATTTTTTTTACGTTTTAAAAATCGTCAGGTTCCCGTATGATACCTTGTGTAAAACATTCCACGACGCTATTCGATTTTCTACAACAAATGAAACAAAAGATAAACTTCGGCTATTGCACTTATTTATTTATTTCGCCGGACTCGTTGAGAGCTCTGTATGTATTTTACACTTTTAAGGTACGTTGTCCTCGACGCGGCCGCAAGAAAGCGACTCGCTCATTCCAAATAAAAACTCGTTTCTCTCTCATTTTAAAAACGAGTTTTTATATGGAATGAGCGAGTCGCTGTCGTGCAGTCGTGTCGAGGAAAATGTACCTTAAAGGTACGTTGTCCTCGACACGACTGCATCGGCTCAAGCGGCAGCGACTCGCTCATTTCATATAAAAACTCGTTTTTAGAATGAGAGAAAAATTATTTTTTATATGAAATGAGCGAGTCGCTGTCGCTAGAGCCGATGCAGTCGTGTCGAGGACAACGTACCTTAAGCAAAAAGTCTTGAATATAATTTTTAGTTTATGGGAAACTCATAAAAATAGTCTTATACATATATAGTTTCAATATGCTTCGAGTTGAAGAGCCGCACTGAATGAGCCGACTGGTACGATAGAGATAGTCAATTGTAAATTGATACGAAGGCGAAAATGGCAGTGGATAGTTATAGCGTAAGAACGATAACTGTGTCACTTCACAAGCTACGAAATGATCGCTTAGCGATCGTAGTTTAGCACCCAATTTGAAGTCCTATTTGCATATATTTTTGAATGTGGCTACATTCTGTTTCGACTATGACCTAAATCCTAAAGGAATATGTTTGCATAGAAATGACACACATCTGTTGGTCAAAACCGGTGGTTTAAACATGAAGTAATGATAGGAATAGAGTTGGAGCTCCATATAAAAGTAAAATCGGTTCGAAAACATTTTATATTTGAATGTGTACTGTAAGGTAAGTACATAATATGAACATTCTAAAAGATACCCAGTAATCGAAACCCTTCGCCTTAGAATCATTTAAATCCATACGAATGAAAGAGACTAACTACCTTTCTATCGATCTCTTTCTTAAATGCGAGAAAAATCTGCTCATAAATACACTTGGAGACTAAAAAAACGGACACTTATTTTTCTTCCATAATTTTCCATAATACGCTATAACAAAAGATCTTGATCCTCAATAAAAAAATGTAGTCTGTTTCGACGGGACCACCCCAGCTCTCCCGCTACAAAAAAAAAGTATCCCATATTTTTGGTCTCCTAGTGTATCCACACGCAAGTGCACATAAAAAAATACATGCAAAATTTCGGGTCGTGCACAAAATCACTTCAATGCCATTTTCGTTTTTAAACAATGGTGTTACCATTTCGGGATATACAATAGAGCAGTGGTTCCCAAACTTTTTGAATACGCGGAACCCCTGAGTTTGTCGAATTCGTTCGCGGAACCCCAAAAATGGGTTGTTAAGACAAGACGAGCGTTGATAGACGAGAAAAAACGTTCATCGTACCCATACAAGAAGAAAAATTAAGGAAATTATTAGAAAAAAGTATCATTATTTAGTTGAAGTATGCTGTTATTTAAAAAATGGAGCAATTTAATGAGGAACATGTGCCTGGTGATTTTTACATATTTCAGTGATGTTAGGCCGAATATATGACAGACCCACTCGCATATCCTCTTCCAAGTTCCTGAGGCTGTCACGTTTTCTTGTTTTTATATTGAGCATAGTCGAAAATCCGAAAATTTCACATAAATATGAAGTTGAAAACAATAGCAGGATATTTAGAGCTTTTTTTTTTACAGAACAGGGAATTTTTCCTTGACTGATATCAAAAATTCTTCAGGCGAACATTCTGCAAATTTTAATTAATTTTTCTTTTTCCGGCAAGGTGAAATTTGAAATATTGCATGCCACAAAGAGATTTCTTATCCAATCAAACTGCTGTGTGTTTAACAATAGGGTAAATATTTCTCAACCGGTTTAGGTTTCCAAATGCTCGACTATCAGATTTTTGATTTTATCACTTGCGGTATTGAGGGATGGAAACATTTCCAGGTTTCCCTCTGCAAAATGCCTCTTCCAAAGTAATGGCACTTATTTTATCAGTATACGTCAAAATATTTTTGTCCTTGCCTTGAATTGACCGACGTGAAAAAATCAAAAATGTCTGCCAAATATGCCAAAATGCAGGGCCAATTTTCATCCTGAAGGTATGCCATGAAACTCTCTAACAGAACGAGCAAGTAAACTATGTACAACGGTGTTTCTATAGTGTGTCGGTGTGCTATTATGTCTCTCATGTATTTATACACAAATTCCTTAAAACTGTTAATGCGAAAACTGATTGCAATAATTTCAGAATTTGTTTGTGTTTACAATATTATTGAAATTTTCAGAACATCATATTTTCACAATTTTTTCGCGCATCCCCGTTTGGAAAGCACTGCAATAGAGTAGTGTAGTGCGCATATTTTTATAAAATTTTAATTGAAATGTTAATTATTTAGAATGACTGTTAAAAAGAAGAACATTATTTGATAGTGAATCGATTTATTGTACGCTTAAAGTATAATTTGATGATTCCGACCACGCTCACACTTGAAAGTATTTTAAAAATAAAAAAAAATAAAAATTTTACGACTCTCTGATAATCAAAAATTAACTATAGCTGTCTTTGTCAATGCAGTGGGTAGTTGGATTGAAATTCTATTCGTCTCACACTATACATATTTATTTCTATTGGTTCGCTCATTTTCTTCTTAAGGAAAATTCATTTGTTCTAAGTTCCGTCTCTATTCCTATCATTACTTTATGGTTTAACTGCGATCGCTGAGCGATCATCACATGAGTCGTCTCAACGAACACAGACCTTTACATGGCGACACGTTCAATGGCAAAAAAGTGCAAAAAGCTACGCAAATCGTTTGCGGCGCTGCGACTCATAGCCGAGGATCAAGTGGACGCGCTATGCCCCAACTAGGAGGAAATTATGTTTACGTTTTATCGTTTTTTTTCTAAATAATTTGAATTTACTATTTTTTTTATTTCGTCATAATATGTACCTACATACACATATGGACAAAAAAATAAGTACATCCCTCATGCACCTTTTTATGCCAAATTTTCATACCCTTCTTAAAATTGAATTACTCCAAATAGATAGCCATTATAACAATTAGGATACAACAATACCAACAGAACCGAAAAACAAAATGGTATCCCCCTATTATCTTAGTCCCTCCCGATATTAGCTTTGAAGTGGGTTTTCAGCTTGGTCAAAATAATAAGTACACCATCGGTTTTTTTAATTTTTTGACAACAACTATTTTCCGTAAGGATTTGTTTTTTTATTCGTTGGTGTTTGCAACAAGCGTTAAATTAAAGCCAAACAAAAATACTTAAGGGGCGAAAAACGCATGGAAGGTACGAAAAAAGACGTTTAAGTTGGAAAATTATAAATGGCAGAAAAATTATTCTCTCAATGCAGCTAAACATTGTATTTACTGTGTTATTCATTAAAACCTAAACAAAAGCAGTCTCATATGCGCTTAAGTCAATGTAAGGGCCTTAGGGCTCTCGTCTACTGCAAGCGTAAACTTGAGCGGCGCGGCGCTCCAGCGGCAAAGCTTTCACAAAATGTGCGAAAAAAGCTTTTACTAGTAAAAGGTATAATCACACACAATATTCAGAAAGCTTTTCCATTGTATTGAATGGAATTTTTGTTTATTTTGTATAGTTACGCCATATTTTGCTTGGTTACGCCATTACAATTCGGAAAAGCTTTAAACGCGGGAGCGCCGCGCCGCTCGAAGCAGGTAATGGACGGCAGGCGTTAAGGATAACTCTCGATCCAACTATTACTATGGCGAGAAAAGTTCCCTTGGCATGACTGGTGATTTTCGCGGAAAATATTGAAAATATAGAATCCCTTTGAAACGTTAATCGGAGAATACAAGAAGTGAAGCAGTTTTGGCAAAAAATTTAGAACTTTCCATGGCGACGTCAAAAAGTGTTGACGGTACAAGAAAATTTTGGAGCGATAGTCCTTCCTGTTCCAGACCGAATAATGAAAACTCACAGAATATTCTGTTTTATTTATGAGATCGTAATAAATTTGATTGGAAGCTACTCTTATTGTAATAATCTTCATTCAGGAAAAATAATAATATGATATACGCTACATCAACTAGCTGTTTCCCATTCAGGCAAAAAAAAAACATGGTCTATGGTTTAATTTTCATAGTTTGGTTTCGTTCAATTATACCTAATAACCGTTACAATGAGGCAATTTCAATATAAGAAATGTTAGTTGAGAGTCCTAGAATATTTTGCTGATGAGCCCATAAACTTTAAATGGGGATTTGAGTAGGACATTAACCATAACCATTCCTGAGAAACTGGTCAAGAATCCGCTTCAACCAAAATCGAGTGGCTTTTCACGTTGTTACTAGAGTTAAATTGAATTCGGAATGTTGGAGAAGAGTTGAATCAACGAACTAGACACAAAGTTTTCACAACACGGACCAATTACGGAATTTTCTGGAAGTAACTGGATATATGGATGTATGGAAACATGACATAAGGATTATCTCCAGAGGGCCAACAAATTTTTTTTTTTTGCAAAATAATGGACCGTTTACTTTAAAATAATAAAATAAATCAAATTCTTGTCGAATCAGAACATAATATTTTAATTAAACCAGTTTTAACCAAATTAACTGACATGTATGTACTTATTATTTTGTCCAGCCTATTTTAGTCAGTTCGTACTTTTTCAAGGTAAATGAAAGCTGTTATTTATTATAATATGTTAATTTACATATTATTTGATTCCTCACCAATTAAGTATTTAAATCTTTCCATATGATTTTATTTACTCAAGTGACTACTTAGCTACAGGGTGATAAGAAAAATTCGTATGGGTGTACTTATTTTTTTGGCCATATGTGTATATATTTAAAGAAAAAAAATCAAATAAATTTTGGACCAGATTAGTTTAGCATGTATGTATATTTAAAGCATGTACCATGTGCGTTTGAAGTGAAAGCAAATGAGTAGATAATAGAGCAATCATGCTGTCAGACTAATCTTATCTTGTTGGCCTAATTCCGTGCTGGAAATATTTACTAAATTTATTTATGATAGCCAAAATAAAACACATCGTATTTGTTTTCCAATTTGTTGTAGATATACATACGAATACGAGTATACTTGTTTATGTTCATGAGGAAATAATTATATTGTGATTAAATATATATGTACAACATATTCGTAATTACATAAGGACGGTGCTCCAAGATTCGAGTTTAAAGAATTAATCAAATTAAGTTAAATAACATCAAAAAGAGCGTATATGATGATGCCGTTCCCCTCCTGAACAAAATTACATACATTCTTTACTACATACAACATTTCATGCAAATTAACAGATATATTGATTTAAATTTTGCCTTATTATATATTTACATACTTATATACATTACATTTTCTGCCACCTGTGCTAAGAAGAAGTCATTTTCTATTATATTTGCTAATTTTCGCAGCTGTTTTCGAAAAATGATTTAGCAATTCAAATTTACCATCCCCAGCACGTATCAGTCGCACCACAGTCCCACAAATAAAAGCATATCATTGAATACATTACATATAGTCCAATCATATGGTATTTTCGTCAGGAAAAAAATACAGAAGTTTATTTCTCAATTTTGTTATATGTATTTTGGGGCGCTGATTCCGAATATCAACTTTGCACCCTAAAAAACGTGCCGCAACCTTTAAAAAAAGGGGGGAAAGGGGGGCATTTTTCGGTTTTTTGCGATTATTTCAAAAACGGTAAGAGATACAGAAAAATGGTCTGAGGACGAAAAAAACTACATAAAATTATCTTTGCAATGATATATAACACATTAGAGTCTAATTGAATATTTCGGCGTTAGAATAGAACATAAATTAGAATATTTTCATTTTAGACCTTTTTTAAACGCTCCATAACTTTTGAATGAATGCTATTTCAGCCGTAAAATTTTGTACAAGTATTCACAATAAGTTTAAGATCATTTTAAGGTAAACATTGAGCCGCTCCGGTCAAGGACCCCCATTATCCCCCCATTTAAATTTTTCAAAACGGCATATCCATAACTCCCCCCCAAATTGGAGCAGAGTGCTAAATTTTGGTTTGTTGGGATTGGAGGTCATAGTGACCCCACCCACCAAAAATCAGCTCATTCGGATAAAAACTAAGGGTACCTCCCATACAAAGTGACCCATCAGGAGTTTGTTCTACGTACTACCATATACAAATCATACAGTAGTACGTAGAACAAACTCCTGATGGGTCACTTTGTATGGGAGGTACCCTTAGTTTTTATCCGAATGAGCTGATTTTTGGTGGGTGGGGTCACTATGACCTCCGATCCCAAAAATTTAGCACTCTGCTCCAATTTGGGGGGGAGTTATGGATATGCCGTTTTGAAAAATTTAAATGGGGGGATAATGGGGGTCCTTGACCGGAGCGGCTCAATGTTTACCTTAAAATGATCTTAAACTTATTGTGAATACTTGTACAAAATTTTACGGCTGAAATAGCATTCATTCAAAAGTTATGGAGCTTTTAAAAAAGGTCTAAAATGAAAATATTCTAATTTATGTTCTATTCTAACGCCGAAATATTCAATTAGACTCTAATGTGTTATATATCATTGCAAAGATAATTTTATGTAGTTTTTTTCGTCCTCAGACCATTTTTCTGTATCTCTTACCGTTTTTGAAATAATCGCAAAAAAACGAAAAATTCCCCCCTTTCCCCCCTTTTTTTAAAGGTTGCGGCACTTTTTTTAGGGTGCAAAGTTCATATTCGGAATCAGCGCCCCATAATACATAAAGAAAAAGTGAGAAAAAAACTTCTGTATTTTTTTCACGGATTGGTACTAAATCGACACGATATTACTGAACTAATATATGTTGTAACTATAATATTGATAGGGAGTTTTCGCAAAGGGGGCACGCAACAAAATGTGATACAAATCTATCATTTCGAACGAGTCCAGAGCCAGACAGATTTGCCAGACATGTAGTAAAAGTAGAAATATACTACATACGAGTATTCCCATCGTCCAATGTGTCAAAGTTCTCACACTTTTGTGTTTCCCGTTCTGTCTACGCTCAATAAACGTATACTTACGTACGTGTAGCCTTCAAACGCTTCGCGAACCAGGGGGGGTTAGTTCTTCTAATGTTGCCAAAGGACTTTGAACTTGTAACATTGGGGCGAAGGGCGCATGTCCTCCGTTCAGCTTAAAGTCGTCCCGTCGTCGTCTTTCAACACATAAATATTGATATAGGCTCGTATTGTATGCTAAAATATACGTAACATCAATTTATGTGTAAAGAGTAGAGTGAAAGGAACGTGCTCAAGGATAATAGAGTTAAAATTATCATTGAGAAACGAACGACTTTAAAAGAATATATGCAAATATATATTTTAGGAAAATTTAATTGGTTAAATTTTAAGCAATGAAAAATTCATTGGCATAGTATTATTTTAAAAACAACTGTCTGGCAGGCAGTGGTTGGAATCTTATTGACAAGGAGAGCACGTCTATTTTAAATCAACTGGAATCCGATTATATTATCACTGCCAAAAGTAAAAATGTGCCTTTGAGAAGCCTGTCAAAGGTGACGTTGAAAATATAATCGGTGATCATAGCTTAAGACTCGGTGTTCTTACATATACATATATAGCGACTGGAACAACTCTAGACACAATACTTCGTACTATACTAAAATCTCGGCACTACTTTGTTTGAGAGCGTCAAAATTCAGGCTTGATTCCTAGCATGGCGTGAAATTTCCAGTACTGCAAAAAAAAATGCGGGAAAGATATGATCAGTTGGCGCTTGGTATCAACCCACAGTTTTAGTTTTTCTACAAATCGAAAGTGTTCATTCTTGGATATTTCGAGGCAGGGAAACTGAGAGACTGTCATCCGCACAATGCTGCGCAGTTTCGTACGTTGAAATTATTATTATTATTATTCTGTCTTAAACTATGACCTTAAGCATTAACGGATCCTGGCTATGCCCATGCTGTAGGAGTGGTTGTTACACCTCGCCACCCTAACTCCGCAGGAGAGCCTGTATCGCATGTGACACAGGTTTTTCATTGTCGCATCTTATAGTTCCTGTTCCATGCATGGGACACGGATTGTTGGTTGGTGGGTTGCTCCGGGTATGGTTGATATGGCATGGCGTGTATCTGTACAAAAACCTTGTGGCATTGATGATTCTGATATGCACTCGAGTAATGCTAGGTGGCACGTCTCGTAGCATTTACTCGGCGGGGAGGAATCCGTTTAAGGGAGCGTGTAGCCTGAGTTGGTGACATCGCATAACCGCAATCTCGAACAGTCTCTTTAAAGGCGGCCCCAGACCGACCGGAGTGTGGCACACACCGCACAAAAGACCGGTTCTTTACATGACCCGCGAGTCTAATTGCTGCCCAGTGAACGTAACAAGCCGTTTGGAAGTGAAAAGCAGCGCCACTCGTCGATGAAGCGAGGTGGGATCAAATGAGTCTGCGACTGGCAAGTCTAAAGGTTTGTGTTCGTAGAGACGGCTCATGGGATCATCGCTCAGCGATCGTAGTTTTGCGTCCAATTTCGAGACGTATTTAAATATTTTTTGAAAGGTTCTACTTTCCTAGTATCGACTATGGACTAAAGAAACATGTCTGTATAGAAAATATATCCATATAGTGCTCAAAACCGGTGGTTTCACTCCGATCGCAGAGCGATGATCCCATGAGTCGTCTCTACGAACACAAACCTTAAGCTCTTTATTTCTCTTTAAGAGGGGCAAATTAGGATCATACCTACCTGCTATTGAATAGTCTATTATGAAAGTTACACCCCGGGGGTTTTTCAGCCCAATGGACCATGCCGTTGGACTCGAAGTGGTTGTGGTGTTATTAGTCAGCCAAGTCGACAATCAAGAGTCGCAAACAAAGGGAGGCATACCTGCGAAGAATTCCTTTCCAAATTTAATTCAGATATAACTGTCGTTCCGTTAGAGAAGGAGGGTATGACTATTGGCGCAGTAGACACAGACTGACTGACTACCACCTCTTATTGAGATTACTCTAATTTTTTGAAAAGGGATAGAATGTCGCCACAATTTGTTCATTTTATGTAGCGAAGCACTTGTAGGTCAGTTGAATGGTTGGTAAAAGTGGTGGCTTAGGCAGAGGCTATCGCCAAAACCCTAATTAGCGCATAAAGCGCCGCCTTGAAACCACAAACTCCGTGAAGTTGAACAAGTGTATATGATGAAGGTTAGGTGATCAATTTAAAAGTGGGGAGGTGGCTTGAACCAGCCAGTGTTATTTAGGAAGTACAGCAGCTCCCCTAATTTCACAAGCCCTACCAGTTCTGTCAAGACTCGGGCATTGACACAGAAGTGAATCAGGGTTTCCTCTCTCATCTAAAATACATTTTTGAAGCAACGGCAATGCGCGTTGTAGGATGCCCGTGATAGCAGTAGTAAGCTTGTCGATATCTCTACGCGGTTTAGTCAGAATCTCAGACGTTCTTTTCCAGTCGTAGAAGGGCCACATCTTCCTTGATATAGCGTAAGTCCTCAGATTTTCCAGTTGGAATTAGTTTCATCATCCAATAGTGGGATGAAATCTTACTCCTAACTGCTGCCGCCGGGACGCAAACATGCTCTGAAAGAGTGGCATCTATTTAGCTAGTTCGTCAGCGAAAACTGTTTCATCTATCCTATTCACTAAGGGGGCTTCCTCCTATTCTAAAAACAATAGACGCATATAATCTTACCAACTATAGATCGATTGCGATTACATCAATTGTTAAACTCTCATGACATCAGTGACAGTCAATACGGGTTTCGTTCTTCTGTTAAACCGGTGAAATTTTTCTCAGAGCGATAGAAAAAGTTCTCCATAACTTTGGTAAACCTAAAGTACATAGTTGCTTTGGTCATCTCCAAAGGTTTCGACTGTGTTTGACGTTTAGCTTTTCTATCGAAACCATTCGCTTTTGATGTCTATCTCACATTAGTAATTTGGATTAACAGTTTCTTAACTGACAACTCAATTGCTATTGTACTGAACGGCGTCAAATCTTCCATTCATATATGTGTATAATCCAAATCCAACAAAGATCAACCAACTGGTTGAGTAGAGAACACATAATTTCGGAAAATCAAGCGGGGTTTCAAAGAGGATACTCTACTTGCGATTGTATTTAGACGAAGGACGAAAATTCTACACTTCTTTTTATCGATTTAATAGCAGCCTTCGATTTCTGTGCTTTTTTATAAACTTTATGACAATAGAATGTGATAGTAGCTTCGATAAAGACACATTGATATAAGGACTTACAAATAGTCGCTAACGAGAACGGAGCTTTTTCGATTGGAATGTCAACTTTGGATCTGCAATGTCCTCACAGCATAAAATACATCTACATACGATTATCTCATAATCTGCAATCTGACACGTATTTGCTAAAAAAGTATACGGCCCACAAAATATCATTTTTGGGCACGAGAAAAATTTCAGCAATTAAATTATGTGCTGCACAGGGAAAACCTACCTGTATTATGCAATTTATGTAACAGGAGGACAAGGGAGGATATCCAGTACTTCATCGGTATATGACTACAATTGTAACATTTTGTTACAAATTCAGTTTTCTTGTTACAATGTTACACCCCGATCAATTTTGCTACAATCGAACATCTATATTATATTTGAATCCTCCATAGAACAAGTGGGGTCTTTTGGGACTCCAGTGGGTATTTTTGACATATTATTTTTGAAGGGTTAAGACCATCCAAGTGAGCTTGAAGGACATCTAAATCAAATAAATTCTGGTCAGGAATATGCTTGAAAAAAAAAATCCCAAATATTTTCAGAAAAAAAAATTTTGATAACCAAAAGTGCAAATTTACGGGAACGGTCTCATGGGGTTTTCGGAAGCCTAAGGTACCAGGGCCTCAATTGCCATAAATATCCAGGAAACGATACTCGAAGCCATACTCTATATCTTCATTTCATTGCGTCTATTCATACTGAACCGAAGACCGAGGTAAGCCTCATATCATTCATTCATTACAATAAAAGGAAATGAAGAGATCATACCATAGATCAAATTGCCAGAAATTATCCTTGCTTGATAAATTCACAAAAACAGCTTCTAACTTTGTTCCTCAATTACTGCGATAGCTTCTTCTGAGAAAGTAACGATTACTCAGAATAACAGTATAGAATATCGCCGATTACTGAAATCTAACTAAAGTTAACATCACTGGGTCCCAGTACCATAAGTACCATAAAAAATTTGATATAAGGGGGAAAACACACCTTGACTGTAGCAAATCTGAAAAAAAGGTGCTGAAAATTATGCCTCCACGCTTTCTTCTTCAACACACATACCACCCGAATTGGCAAAATCAGCGCGAGCGTCATATCCGACGAGTAGAATCGCCTTGCTTTTCCCACAAAAGTCCGCCAGCCTTTTGAGTTGTGAGGCTGCTACTTCCCCGTGAACCCGAAGGAGGGCTCGCAGCACTGAAGCCAGTGGGCTTATTGTACTATCGCCCTAGTCACCTGTGGGCAGGACTATGCCTGACAATCAAGATTGATCGTGCTAAGAAATGAGTCGAGGTTGCCAATTGACATAGAAGCTATGTAGTGCGTGTCTGGATAGGCCACTCCGAATTGTATCCAGCGGCGTCGGGCCAGAGCATCACATTCGCAGAGGACGTTGAATGAGGTCTCGTCATCTTCTTCGCAGAATTGGCAGCTCGCGTGCTGCAAGAGCCCCATTGCGCGCAGATGTGATCTCAGGCAAGAGTGGCCTGTGAGAATTTCACATATGGTACGTACTTTTCTTCTGCTTAGCTGAAGCAGCTCAGCCGCTCTTTAATGGGAGTATCCTGAACATTTTGGATTGCCTGAGCCCGGGTAGTTGGTCCCAGTGCTCAGAAGCCTTAAGTCGTTCCTGGTCTTTGATTAATCTTTTTACTATATAGGTACATGTAGATAATGTTACAAAAGGGTTCTGGTCCGTAGAAGTGGGTAGCCATGCGTGTCAACTCATCCGCCTGTTCGTTCCCTGTGATGCCTGTATGACCTGGGACTCAGAAGAGTGTTAATCTGTTATTTGCTCCTAGTTTGTTCAGATCATTCAGACAACACTGAACGAGTCTTGCCGTGATGGTGAGTGTCTTAATAGCCGCTTGGCTGTCTGAGAAGATCGCTATTCTTTTGTTAACGTAGTTAGCAAACAGAGATCAGCGGAGGTTGCTATTGCGTGAACCTCTGCCTGGAATACTGTGGTGTGATGCCCATAGGGCCATAGGCATGGATATCCTATGCGCTGGGCCAACCACCGCTGTTCCTGAACTTTCGGTTGTTTTAGAGCCGTCAGTAAACCATTTAATGGTCTGTGGGTGCAGCCTAGCGAAATTAGAGTGCCACTCCTCTCTGCTCCCTGTCTCGGCCTGAAAACGGCGGCCGCATGAGATCTCCTTTGGAAGGAGATCGGATTCGCGACAGTGATGTTGTTCAGGATTTTTTCAGATTGGCATAGCTCGCGATAAGTCGTGCCAATGCTAGTTTTGCTTCGGTTTCGAGGTGTATGTCGACAGGATGTAGGTGAAGTAACACTTCTAGAGCACTGCTAGGGAAGGATCGGAGTACACCGGTAGCAATGAGATATGCTAGTCTCTGTACCTTGCCTAACACAGATTTTCCCTCCGTAGTCAGGGCTCTCTTCCACCAGACCACAGCACCGTAATCTAGAGTTGGTCTAACTATTGCTCTGTAGATCCATAATTGATAGTTTCATACCCCAGGTTTTTCATACATTTTTTTTTTGCATATGCAAAGGGCCCTGGTGGCTTTATCAGCAGCCGCTTCGGCATGTAGTAGTAGAGTTTACTGTCGAAGATTACCCCGAGATATTTCATTTGATTCCAAATCGGTAGTTGGGTGTTGTACATTATCGGACGCCTTATTTCAGCCAGATTTCTATTCTTGGAGAATAGAGGTATGATGAGCGCCTTGGATGGGTTTACTCGGAACCCGTTCCCATCACACCATTCTTTACCTATTTTTAATGCTGGTTCGAGTAAGTCAGGTAATGTTTCCTCAAACAAACCCTTTATCACTATAACCACATCGTCGGCATATCCCTGCACGGAGAAACCACTAGATGTGAGCTTCCACAAAAGTTCGTCAGAAACCAGGCACCACAGGAGGGGCGAAAGTACACCCCCTTGTGGGCAGCCTCTAGTAACCTCAGCACGGAGAGTCAGCTCGTTGATGTGGCAGACGACTTCTCTGGAGGAGAGCATGCTACTAATCCATACTATATTTCCTACCATCTTACTTCTCAGCGCTCTTTCAATTGCATCGGAGGCAGTATTCTCATGCCCATTCAATATCCAAGAAAGCACCTAGCGCGGTATTTTTGGCTTTAAAGGTCCTTTCGATCTCTCCTGCAAGGCTGTGGAACGCGGATTCTGTGGATTTACCCGGTTGGTAAGCGAACTGCCTTTTGTGTAGCGGGTTACTAATCAGCGTGGTTTTTCTGATGTGCTCATCAATGATTTTTTCCATTGATTTGAGCATGAATGAAGTAAGACTGATTGGTCTGTAAGATTTGGGATCGTCCTTGGGCCGGTTTCCCATTTTAGGAATGAGGACTACTTCGCAAGTCTCCATGAGCGCGGGATGTAGCCCAGCGCAAAGCTCCTGCTGAAAATACTCAAGAGATATGGAGGAGGAGGATCTCCAGACCCTTTTGAAGGAGAGCCGGAAAAATCCCGTCGGTGCTCGCGGATTTAAATGGCTCGAACGAGCCTATAGCCCATTTTATTTTATCTTGTGTAAAGATTAGTCTAGCTGTTCTCCAGTCTGAAGAATTAGCTCTGGGCAGACTGTCCTCATTTGAAGGCCAATCACTCCTCAGTATTTGGCATCCCGAAAAGTGGGTGCTAAGGAGTAACTCGCCCGTTGTCAAGGCATCAGTCGTGTGACGCCCATCAGGGTGCTTTAAGGTACTGAAGTGTTCAGCGTCCTTTTTAGCCATAACTCGATGAATTCTATAGCAGCTGTGTTAGTGTATTCGACACCTACACAGAATTTTCCCCACGAGTTCGATTTGGCAGACCTGATTTTCCTGTTGTATTCATTAAGTTGGAAGCGATACGTGTCCCACTCCCCTGTCCTTTTAGCTCTGTTAAACAGTTAGCCTCTTTAATCTCGATAGCTCTGGAGTCCACCAGGATACTCCTTTTTTATCCTTCGTCCTTCAGGGGGGGGGGGGGCAGTTTTCCTCGAAAGAGGTCACTATGGCTCCGGTGAAGTTGGAGACCAAGCTATCCAGACTTAGCCAACTGGAGGCAGTCCTGGGCAAAGATGGATAGCCTTTCTCGTACAGAGATTTCGTAGTTGGCCCACCGTAGTTGATGAGCTGTGGTATTTGCCTTTCTTGCAAACCTGGTGTGGGCACTGAAAGCTGAAACCTGATGTGAATGTGGTCTGACATCGATGTTTCGTCATATACATGCCAGTTTCTTACCGAGTTATCAGCCCGTTGGTTACCAAAGGTTAGATCGAGTACTTCCCGCCTCGATCTAGTGACAAAGGTAGGTTTGCTGCCTATATTGAAGATGCTAAAGCTTAAGGTAGAGAATACCTCTAATAAGTACTCACTCCTTGTGTTGATGTCTGTACTTCCCCATACCGTATGATGTGCATTAGCGTCACATCCGTATACAAGCTCGAGGTCTTCTCGAACTGGTATCATATACAATTGAGGACTCGCTTACCTTGAGTCCTTTTATTTCGGCTCGTATTTGCCAGGTTTCTTGGATTAAAGCTAATCCCAGGCCCGCCCTGACGAACCTGGCCACTAACGTATCCGAGGCTTTGATAGAAAGATGTAGGTCAGCTTGCAGCACGCCCAGGGATAGGTTAGTCGTCGGGGTCACCGATGTCGTCCACGGGCTCCATGCGCCCCTGTTGTTTGCTCGGATCCCCTACCTCGGTCTCCATATAGCGATAATCCAGATCTGGGTCAACTATAACGGAATCAAATTCATAGAATCTGTGTGAATGTAACCGCACGCGGCTAGTAGTTTCAACAAAAGCTAAATGAAATACATAAAACCTATCTATGTACTCGTTGGTACTGCGCAACTCGCTTTCATATGTTTCAACATAAGCTACAGAGTTGCACTACGCGCGAACACCTTAATAGCCAAAGGCAATTTCAATTAAGCCCAGCAAGAAACTCGTTTTCTACACCTGGTTGCCGGCACAACTATTAGTTTCAATTCTCACAGATCTTTTCCAATCTTTATGAGTGTGGAATTGTGAATATGCGAGTCAAATCCTAAAGAACACCATCTCTATGAATTGCTACAATGAAATTAAATTCATATAAATTGTATTATGAGAACCAGTTCTCAATTCTAGATTATTATTATTATTCTTTATGCAGCCATTTATTCGTATTGTTGATGATTGTATCATTCATACTTGCACAAGACACTTCAGCCTGGCAAGCAAGCAGCGTACTTTCTTCGCCGCGTTATTTACTTTTCCGCACCATTTTGATTTTCAGATTAAATTACCGTAACGACATTAGATCGCGCCACCCAGAAACGTATGTAATTGAGGAGTTTTTTTTTGCAGCAACGTTCATTAAGTCCGTTTCAAACAGGAAGAAGATCTACATACCTTCCGTGTATTGCTTGATAAGCTCGTTAGTTTCAGTGTATCCGTATCTTTTATCATGGTTCGAAAAGATGGTAGTCTAGCTCTGGTCATCATTATTTCTTTGCGCTTCTGCTGCTATAATATCGCGAAAATATTAAACATAAGCCAGTTATGTACTCGCGACTATAAACAACAAGTGAACAACACTTTAATGGAGTCGTAACACAATAAAATAGCTGCGGCATTTTATAGCCAACCCGGTCAGACCGGTTCCATTTAGCTGTGAAGTAGCT
Organism: Microchrysa polita; assembly: GCA_949715475.1. NCBI lineage: Eukaryota > Metazoa > Arthropoda > Insecta > Diptera > Stratiomyidae > Microchrysa > Microchrysa polita. The sequence goes on along the minus strand of OX454416.1, from coordinate 109,880,820 downwards.
AAACTCGTAGGTAACTTTGGAAGAGTTACGAGACAGTTTCAGATATCGCGGAGTGTGGTTATAGTAAATGCGGTTCGTACAGAGTTGGTTTGATTTTGGTCCAGCTCTGAAGACGAGACGAGAAAAGAGAGAAAACGGACTACATATGAAACTGAATGAATACATCGGTGCAATTCTCTTATGGAACCTATTTAACGTCTTTCTTGTCTTCTTTCAAGTGCGCTGAGGTCAACGAGACCACAAGCTCACCCTGAAGATCTCCGGCACTCGCATACAGTTTATTGTAGCGAATTATAGAAATACCAACACAATTCGTAACAGTGACTGCGATTCTTACAATAATGGTTACCATTTCTGTAGTTGAATTGGTGTCTCTTGTACGGATTCGCTATACCTATAGGAGGTGATCTGAATGTAGGATGAAGAGTGGTAAGAATTTATTAAAAGAAATTGATTTAATCAGGAAATAATGAAAGATGACTTCAGTTTCATTTTTAAAGGGGTTACAGTAGTTCATAGCAAGAAGATGTACAGATTGCTCAACATCATTTTCATCGTAACTTCTAAAAAGAAACATTTGGGCGTATTTCCCTGGGCCCTGTGATTTTAGGAGCTCCAATTGGACGAGAAAAAATAATCGTTTAGCTTTTATTTGTTGCTATGAGATTAGCATGATTTTATTGGATTTTATTACAACCTTGCAAAACTTAATATACATATATACTAGTCACAATAAAATAAGGGCCACCTAACTTTTTATGTTGGACAAAACACCATGTTCAAACACACCCTTAAAATAACACCTGAATAATTTTTCACCGTTATAATTAACGATGCTCTGATGAAACAAATGGTAAACTTATGAGCTCGTTGCCTGCCTCCTAACGGACACAAAATGATTAAAAAACTAGGGGGCTACGCCCCCTGCTCGCTTCGCTCGCCAACCCCCGGGGCCGATGCTAATTTCGGGCGCGGCCGAAATTTGGATACCCTTCGCTTGGGCTAAAAGTTTTTTCGGGCGTACCTATGACTTGTATTTAATCCCCCTCCTCATTCTTTTTCTTCCGTCTTGACAAAAGTTTTGGGCTTGGTTGAAATAAGTGGGCAAATAAAAATATTTACTCGGAAATGTTATTGGGATTGCGGGAGCATGACCCCACAGTACGATTCCATTCGTTTTTAACTTTTTTGTTGCTTTAGTAAAGAAATATGCTCCCCACCAAAAATTATTACCATCCGATCAAAACTAAGGGTACCCCCCATATAAAGTGAACGAAAATTCTAACAAATTTCACATTTTTTTACTTCTAAATTCTATCTAAAATGGAAAAATAAAATTTATCTCTTAGAACGTCATTATAACAGTTAATTGTAGTCTTCTGAATGTACGTTCAAAATTTTGCATCAAAGCGTATCTACACTACAAGTATCAACAAATTGTGTTTGAAAGTCATTGGTACTAGATCAAAGGCTTCTTCTTCCTTGCCTCGTTCTTTATACCGCTCCACGGTTCCGCGTTGCTCGATCTGCGGTGTAGGCACATCGCCCGTTTTGGCGACAATTTCTCAGCACTAATTTCTCAGGTACTAGATCAAAGGCTAGTTCCGAATAAATCGAGTAACGTGTACTAGCAATCTTCAAACCCCATTTTTCGTACTTGTAAGGCACGCTCTGGTGCAAACTTGTGAATATACATTTAGATAACTACAATTAACTGTTATAATGACGTTTTAAGAAATAAATTTTATTTTTTCATTTTAGATCGAATTTAGAAGTGAAAAAATATGATTTTTTTTAGAATTTTGGTTTACTTTGTATAGAGGGAGTACCCTTAGTTTTGATCGGATGGTAATAATTTTTGGTGAGGAGCATAATGGGGCTTAGACTAGGCACCTCACCAAATTTTATCTGCCTGGCTCAATTTGAAAAGAAGCTACAGGCATGCCTTTTTGAAAAATGTTAGGAGGAGTGAGGGAGGCGTCAATGGTCGGAGCACCTCGATTTTTGGTACAAACCAAATAAATTTTGTTGGTAATAGAATGAATAAGATTTCGTCACCCTAGGTTCTTTTTATCAAGAGTTACAGTCCGAAATGTAAAACTCAAAAAATGTAAATTCTCTATAATACTTTTGGGTCTAGGGTATAATTTTCCGAGAAAACGTCTAGAGCAGACGTGTCAAACTCGCGGCCCGCGGGCCACATGCGGCCCTCCTCGCAGTTCTCTGCGGCCCGCGGCCATGTCGAAGCAGCACAATCTGTATCAACACAAAAATGGTGAAATTGGTAAGGTGAACAAATTCTGAAGTTGAACTCAAGTCAACGAAAACTGTTCTGCCCCGAAATGCAGTTAATACAAAATTGGTTGGCTTTACCGAACATGAATTGAGATTTATTTGGAAAAAAATGGCAAAGCTTTAAAAACTACGGAAATCTTGGAATTGGTGACTAAATCACCTGCATGTGAAATTCCAACATAATAATAATAATTAGAGCCCAAGTGCCTGATTTTTAGACCTACCTATCAAGCAGCATTGGTGCATGAGTTTGTTCAAAACCATATCACAAACAATTTTTTGACTCTTTTAGCCACCTTTCTGCTGAAATTAATTTATTCTGACTATTTTGCCTCCCAATGTTATTTTGGGCGAACTCGGATGACTGGTGCTAAACATTTTTTATCTTCTGTCCAAAATTTGGAGCAAATCATGTAATTGTGGTTACTTGCAGATCAATCACATTTTCGCTTTTTGTAATAATTTTTTAATGTTCTTGAAGAACATTTTCCAAAGGAGGAAGTTCTCACGGATAGTCCCGAAGCCTCTACAGTGATCTAGACTCTCTGCTATATTTTAAAAGTAATATTCTGTAATCAACTTTCGTAACACGATTACATAAAAAATTTAGAAATTTTCCTCCTGCGGCCCACCTAAACCTGAGGAGAGTCTTATTTGGCCCGCGTCAGGTTTTGAGTTTGACACCCCTGTCTAGAGTGTTATATATCATTACAAAGGCAATTTTGTGTAGTTTGTTTCGTCCTCAGAAGATTTTAAGGTCAGATTCATAGTTTTCCAGATATTTGCAAAAAAGTTAATTTTTACCCCTTTGCGACCCCCTCCCCCCTTACCCATGGCGCAAATTGGTGTAACTTTTTACTGCGTATATTGGGCAGTGTATTCAACAATTTGGCATCAAAAATTTCTTCTTTTTTTGATGTTTGGGTTTTGAGCTATCTGTACTAGACTAATATATAGATTTTTGTTTTGAATCCATACAGAGACCATTATTTATGTACATACATACATACATATCTTCATTATCTGCAAATTGCGTCAAAGAAGAAACATCGAATAAGAAAAGTTTATTGCTAATCGACAAACAAAAATTTCAAACTGTGTCAATGATCTTTTACGTTTCAAGTGGCCTGTCAAAAATTAATGAAAGATAGAAAGATAATAAAAAATAGATGCTTCTTACAAAGAGACTAAATTAATTTAAATCTCCTTAATTATCTTATCAAAATAAAGAAAAAATGTATGTTAGATAAGAAAATTTTACAGAAATATGCGTAAAAATAATATATATAATATAATAATAATTAAATAAACAGTTCTTTTCAGCAAACATTAATGAAAGTATAATTGTATACACGGTTTTAAATTTTTACAGCTTTCAGAGTAGGCAATTGGTTGCCAACTTTCAGAGTTGTGAATTTACAGCACGTAATTTACGTTAAATAAAGCATTTAAAATTACATTAATATATTTAACCCATTTCCAACAAAAGATTTAATTTTAAATTCTTAGAGGGAAACAAGTCCCATATCCATGTGTAAAATTAAATTTTTTATTTTAAATTAACTTAACGTTAACTCAGCCGTTTATAGGGAATTTCGAGTCAACGTTACAATGCATGTAATTTCGGAGTGTATATAATGTTGCAAGCACTTATATTTCCTATCCTCACATATACGGAAATTTTGGACCACACCGAGATTCGATCTACGGACCTCTAGATTACTAGCATCGTAGAGTGGTGACTCAACCAAGTGAGCCACAGAGCGTGGCAGAATACTACCGACAAAGATTTACGAAATGTAAAAATGAGATGATGAAAAAATACATTCATTTGATTTAATTTTACATTAAATGATGAAAAATCACATTCACTTAATTTAATTTTACATTTTTTGTTTGTAAAATTACAGTAGCAATGTGATTTCACAATATTTTATTTAAAATTTAATAGTTTTCATTTATTTTAACCTTTTGCTAAAGAAATGTGTAAGATTAAATTTCAATTTTTTTTAGCTTTTTTTTGTAGTAATTTCTACTGCACTTTGTGTGGGAAATTCAATAAACTTTTTACTGTGTAGCTATAGCTACGTAAATACGAGGACCTACGAGTATTAAGTCAACTTCCGAATATGGACAATTTTATTCAAAGGGCCTCTTATTAAGAGACTAAAAATCATGTTTATTTTGAGAAGTAAAAAAAATATTTATTATCTTCACATTTGACGAAGAAAAACCAATTCTACACATGATATGAACTCAAAAAAAAAAAAAACAATACCGCGAAGGTTTCGTATATCATTGGAAACCACAATAGCAAGGCAGGCAGTATAATGCGTAATAATACGTACGCACTTTCTAATAATAAAAAAAAACATTAGCGCTAATACTTTCTTAAAATATGCGTAATATCGACAATTACCCAATGGCTTGTGGTCAAATGCCCATGTAAATAAACCAACTTGGGAAAAAAAGGAAAGGAAAACCATATCGTGATATGTATCGACGTAAAGTGGAAGACATAAATAAAATTGTGCCTCATTCCATAAGAGTTACCAGAGCACATTGCCTGCACTTCCAAATGGCGCGTGTAACGAAACTGTATGGATGTGATCGCGTTTGACCTAAATATCCATTGCCAAGAAGACGGCATCGTCGCGGCGATGGGATATAGCATCCGCAAAAGACGCATTCTATTTTTGTATGGTTAAACTTTTCAAACAATTTTCATCATTCTTAGGGCATCATGATGTGAAGTACCCGAGAATACATTAGCATTGTAACGAAGAAAGTGACAGCGAAACAGAACCGTATGCAGGGCCGGCTTTAGGTGAAACGGCGCCCGGGGCGAACTTGAAGGAAGCGCCCCCTTATATACATAGTTTCGATACCCGAAAAATTGCAATAGAATGGAAGTAACAAAAATAAAAAAAAATAAAAATCCTTTGACCTAAGTTAGTACAGAATATATATGCTTCCAGTCCTGGTAGCCCGTTGTTGATAATGCAGACTTCGCTCGCGCCGAAAATAGCCTGCAGCAAAAACAAAACGCTGTTTTTGAGTTAAATAGCCAGCTTCTTTTGATATCTTCGCCATTCTTTAGATTTTTCTTAGTTAATTTTAAGGAAAAGTGTCTGTCTTGACTGCCAAGTGGAAATTACGATTCTTCCATTTCAGTTGGTCGAGTTTCTACGACAGCTTCTATAAACTGAGGGCCTACAATTTTTGCCCATTGTACTGGATATGACAACCATTTAAGTCTGGTATGTGGAGAATGTTCAAGTTACGTCAATGAGACACGAGGCGACGAATTCAGTAAGGAGGTTGATACTATTAATTTCATCGCCACCTCTGTCATTCGCAACTTGAACGTTCTCCGGAAATATTTTTCTCCATTTCCCCGCCGTGAAACCTATCCTGTTTGGCTTCCATCTTCTTAACTCTAATTTGAATCTATTTTTTAATAATTGAAAGGAATTTCTTGATACTTCTCAACTGATTTTTTGTTTAAATCAGACTCAATTGCATCTTTTTTTTTCAATTAGCTGAAAGCAGTGTAGTTGAAAACTGAATCATACTACCAGTTCAGTTGTCGCGAAATGTTTTTGACAATACTTACGACAAAGTCAACAGTTAATTTCAATTTCGGGGCTGGTCTAACCACGAGAAAAGCTCTACCTAAAAAACCCCGTTGCAGAAAACAATTTTTTTTCATCCAACCTCCGACTAAACAGCTTGCTTTGTGCTTGGCAAGCCATCGTGTTCGTCATTCTGCCAACTCCATGTATTTCGAAATTCATCTATTCTTATTAATAGGAATCTTTTGACAAAAAGTCAATCTGAAATAAAAAATTATCTATCATAATTTTTTTTGAGAAGAAATAACTTTTCGTGGGAAAAGTACAGCTCAGAACATTTTGCATCAATTCGTTAAAATGAGCCGATTTCGCCGAAACTCGCATCTATTTCGCAAAGAATTAAATTTCCGTACTTCTTATAATGTTGAATGGGAATGCGATAGCAAACCCCAATTAAGTAGGTAGCAATTTTCCATTCATCCTTTTCGATGTTAATTTTTTTTTTGCATTTTAGTAATCATTTTGAAGACTACACTATCTTTATAATTTTGAATTGACGAAACAGACGAAGATTGAGTAAGGGTGGACAGTTCCAATGACTACCTTCCTCATCTACAGACTCTGGTCGCTGCCAAAACGTACTTGGCAATGGTTCTAAATACAATTGAATGTGATGGTACCGATTTACGTCAGTATCGATTTTACGTTTAGTCCATATTTTTCAAAACATCAATTCATTTAATTTAATAATTTTGACTGTGGGTTTATTCCTGACTATTTTGCAACATTTAAACATTCATTAAGTTAATAATTTTAATTTTAGCTTGCATTAATATTCTTACATCATACTCAATTCAGCAGTTAAAAACAAAAAAAAAAAACATTTTCTTAAGCAACAATAAAATTTTTAAAAAGAATTTAACGAAAAGTATGGATTTCAGCGCCCCTAAACCTGGCGCCCGGGGCGACCGCCCCGCTCGCCCCACCCTAAAGCCGGCCCTGACCGTATGTCGACGTAGGGTTTAACAATATTAAAAATAAATTAAGAAAATCTGGAAAATATATAGAATACAAAAATATTTTGAGTGGTAGAAATGTAAAATGTACGGGAAATTCTGGGGAAGAGGAGAATCGGCTTCGGCATCCTGAACTGAACATGCAAAAGTGTCTAACTCACTGCTCACTTTTCGTATCTGTTAGATTTTGGTTATTTTCGGTTAGAGAACAAAAGGAGCCATGCGTAACTTTTTTAGTTTTTAATCTTTTTTTCTGAACTTTGGTAAGAATAAACTATGTGTCTATAGTTTAGAGATATATTTACACTACTTTTCAGGTAGGTACGCGTTGAGGGAGGGTCGATTTAGGTAGGTTTTATAAAAGAGTTTATTTTTGAACTATTTCATTCACAAAAAGTACGTATGCGGACAGGTAGAATGGAATTTTGCTAACGATTCATTAACTCAACGTTTAACAGGTAATTACTGCCAAAATTACCATTATTAGACAATTTTTTTAGAAATTAAGTCGTCAAAATGCCTCAGGTAATGACACCATAATAACAAAAATGAACGAGGCCGAGTTCTAATCGTGCGAATAGCACAATGAGTGTATACTCTCTACCCACGTACAAACCTAGAATACGAAAACCGAAAATATTAAATTTAATTTTTTTAAGGGGAAGGGATAGATGGGTTGAACCTGGAACATCTTATAACGGCATCTAGCAGCTATCGTTTGCTATAAATTTGAAGTTTTCGCGACATTCTATCGAAAGATATGGCGACATATTGCTTTGTAGGGGGTGTAGGGATAGTCAGACCTTATTCGCTTTCCACCAACGTCAAGCATATGTCACAATTAGGCATTGATGAAAATTTTAGGTCCCTAGCGATATGGCGAATGGGTCATTTGTATATGGGAGGTAGGGGAACCCTTGGTCCGATTTGGCCTATTTACAATACCATCCAAGCCTTTATCAAAACAATCATCTGACCAAATTTTCAAAACGCTAGCTTTATTATTTCGGGAGTTATCGTGCGAACTGACAGACACACGGACGGACAGACAGATGGACATGGCTTATTCGAATCAGGGACCGACCCTGATCATTTATATATATACTTTGCCATACCTCCGGTCCCAAGTAACAATTTCATCCCTATAATTCTTCGTAGAATATTTTCTTCAAAAGATAATAGGGGCACTTTACAGGGTATAAACACTGAATAATAGTCCAATAATGGCATTTGGCGCCGTTTTTTGATCCAATTGAACCTGATTGTAACACTGAATTACACTTTTAAAAAGACATACATATGTCATAATTTTCTGTCATTTTCTCGCGTTTGCAAAAAAAAATTCCGCAGCCAGCGTCGAACCAGCGACTGTCGTACGCAAGTCCGACGCCTTAACCACTCGGCCAACCTCACATATAGTCAGCATTGCTCGTAAACACTACAAGTAATTCGTTGCTTCTATCGAAATGCTCAACACTTCTTTCAATGCACCTTCTTCTTTATATGTCAATGTTTATGTTTATCAATAAAATGCAGCTAGTTTCTGCGCTGAGATTATCTTAATTGATTCATAAGTTAAGAATGAGTGAGGAAATGTTGGTTTCATTCAATATTTCAATGAATTCAATTCAAGAAACGTGGTGTTCCAGAGCACTTCATAAGTGTCAATTCTTTAAAAAATCAGAAAGTTCATCCTTCTATGAAACTACGCTAAACAATTTATTGGATGATCACACAAATGTCACACTATAAAAATGAAATCGACAGTGCTATAGAAGATATGCATGTGTGTTTGTTGATTTCAGTCATGCGTGTTTATGTCATTCAATAAAGCCTACAAAGAAGTATTTAATGGAGCATCTTTTTAGGTTAACGTTTAGAGAAGTGTTATCGAAGTCTTATTGGATGTAGTCGTGAATTGATTATATAAGAACTTTTTAAGCTTTCCGAAAAGTGTTTTAAGGAGTTTTTATCGGATCAAAAAATTTCTATAAGCGATGTCACACGATAAACTGACTTTGTGTTACTATATGATTGTTACAGGAAGATGTGCTTCTTTAAAGCATACCAATTGTTACTTGGGGTGGCTCCTTTGAGGTGTTACATAAATCGTCGTAACAAAAACAATATACCCTATACCATCTTATGGGTCGTCGTCGTAACAAAAACAATATATACCCTATACCATTTTATGGGTATAGGGTATAATGAAAGGATATACGGTTGAGCAACGAGTTCAAATACATAGTACAAATTTACACGCGGAATAATAATTCGATTGTCGAGACACAGCGCGAGTAACGACGAACGCTCCATGTAAGAGTTGCTCCCTCGGGATCAACGATTAGCAGAGTTGTTCGCCGTTTTCGAAAACAAGGAACCTCGACGAGACCGGAGACAAAGTGTGAGGACGGACGAAATCAGCGGAGCGGGTGGAAGCCAGCGTCGAAGCAGATGCAACAACATCAACCACCCGAAGAAAGTCGTTTCAATTTCACGAACATTACAGCGAATTTTACAGGGATGCAACATATTTTCTTACAAGACACAATTTGCGCAGCACTTACAACCTCCTGATTACCACCAAAGATTATCGTTTGCCATTCAATTCCAGCGTTTGGCCAGAGAAGAAGGATTCATTCATCGTCTTATCATGTCGGTGTCGGATGAGACACATTTCTTATTGAACGGCTTCATAAACAAGCAAAATTTTAGAACGTGGAGCGCAACAAATATCAGAGACCTAGACGAGCGTGAGACGTTTTGTGCAAAATGTACTATGTGGTGCGGTATTACTTCAGAGGAGATCATCGGTCCGGTATTATTCGAGGACGAGAATGAAGAGGCCCTGACTGTGAACGGACAACGATATCGTGTGATGCTCAACAATGTTATTCCTCCTTTTGTCCAAAATCGACCAGATATGTGGTTTCATCAAGATGGAGCGCCTTGCCATACCACTGCAGCCACGGAGATTTTAACGGATTTTTCGGCGAAAGAGTCATTTCCAGAGGATCTGCAATTAACTGGCCAGCTAGATCTCCAGACTTAACTCCATTCGATTTTTTTCTGTGGGGATACCTTAAGGAGAGAGTCTAAAATGATAAACCAAGGACAATTCAGGAATTGAAGCAAAATATTATAGCGGAGATCCGAGGTTTGCAGCCAGAAATATTGCGAAAGGTAATGGAACATACCGTAGGACGATCCCGTCCGGGGCGGTTCTAAAGGATATAATTTTTCGAACATAGTGTAAACATATCTCCCAAATGTCTATTTTTTATGTGAAAATTTCAAAAAAATCTGTTAAGAAATAAAAAAGTTATTCGTGGTTTACATTAGTTCACTTTAAATGGGCCACCCTGTATGTATATCATAAACGATATTATGTAACACTTCAAAGGAGCCACCGGAGGTATGGCAAAGCATATATATAAATGATCAGGGTCAGTCCCTGAATCGAATAAGCCATGTCTGTCTGTCTGTCTGTCTGTCCGTGTGTCTGTCTGTTAGCACGATAACTCCCGAAATAATGAAGCTAGCGGTTTGAAATTTTGGTCAAATATTTGTTTTGCTAAAATCTTGGACGGTATTGAAAATGGGCCAAACCGGACTACGGGTTCCCCTACCTCCCATACAAACTACCCCTCCTTGATATTTTAATTCGGCCATAACTTTCGGTAGAATATCGCTATCGACTTGAAATTCTGATCAACGTCTCATTCTGACATATACTTTGTGTTATATTCAGCCATATCTTTTGATAGAATGTAACGAAAAACTTCAAATTAGTATCAAATGGTAGCCGTTGGATGCCTTGACAAGGTAATAAAGATGTGTCAGGTCCGACTTATCTATCCCTCCCCCCCCCCCCCCCAAAAATATGAAATTGAATATTTTGGGTTTTGCGTGCCTTCTAGGTCCGTACATGGGTATAGGGTATACACTCATCGTGCTAATCGCACGATTAGAACTCGGTCTCATTTTATTCTAGTTTGCATATTGATGATAAGAAGGAAATTATTACTTCACTGGCTTAGGTTTAGAGGTGTATTTCATTAATGCATTTCTATAAAATTTACACTAACCTGATTCACAGTTCGGAGGAATGCATAACGTCCAAATAAAGGGTGGTCCACGTGAATGCACGAAGTTAATTGTTAATAAAACGAAAAGTTTTTAGAGAATTATCTATTTTTTTTATTATTATAGAATGTTAATCGTTAATGTGCTGAATTATCTCATCCTATAGCTTTTGAATTGTTTTTGGCCTATTGACGTACACTTTTTCTTTTATCCCCAGAGAAAGAAGTCCAACATTTTATTGATGAAAAATTATGGGAAACAATGTGAAAACTAATCAGTTACTTTTTTAAATTACATATAACCCGGGCAACCTAAACACAAATAATAATAATAGTAATGGACTTAACTAAAGTGGTGGACTCTGCTACCTACAAGATATATTACCTAGTCATTCTGGTGCTTAGTAAATCGTGTCCAAGGATTGATCTCCAGGACCAGGCCATCGGCGGGCATTCCAATAAATAATGAATGGAGGTGTCGTCTTCCTCCAGACAAAGGCGACATTGAGTCTCCCTTGATAGACTAATTTTATGGAGAAGGTAGCGGAGGCCGAAGTGACCCTTAAGAAAGCCTATTAATAGTCTAAGCTCGGGTCTGCGCAGACATTTAATATCGAAATAGCTGAAGCGGCACATTAGCTCTTTTGAAACTCTTGGGCCAGGGTGCGATGTCCAGTAGTTAAGTCAGTCAGTCAGTGAGGTCCCAAGACCAGTTACCAATTACGCCTCTAGCAGCTCTCCAGCTAATTCCACAGAAGGGCTCAGGACCGATGAATATAGAAGATGAGCCTCCTCTTGCCAATGCGTCTGCGTATTCATTTCCTTCAACGCCTCTGTGACCCAGAACCCAATAGATTGTAACAGAGTTACGGATGGAGAGGTTCAGAAGGAGGTCAAAGCACTCGCTGTCTATCTTCGAGGTAAACTTGTGTGAAGCGCCTTTATTTCTGCCTGGCTATCAGTCCAAATGGCGATATGTGCACCACGGAGACCCAGTCCCATGATCTCCCTGGCGCAGATTTTGACATAATTTGAATAAATTTTACCAAAAAGCAGAACTTAGCGGACAGTTTGAATTGAATTGAATTCGAGCTCAAATTAACCCTAGTTTTCTGCACTTAAGGCATTAAAACTGTTAGGAATAATGGAGCTAGAATAAAATGATGTAAGAATGATTGTATGCGCCAATTTTTAAAAGAATCGTAAAAGCACCTCACCTTGGCAGAAGCTGGAGACAATTGAGATGGAAAAATAATTTGTTTGTGGGTCCAATCACAAACATTTTATTTTAAAGCCCTGCAAAAACCAAACCACTTATCTGATTTTAGTGTGGTTAGTAGCTAGTCTAGCTTTGGAGATATTGAGGTTTAAGTCATGTAAGAAAATGTTTTTTTTTTTTTCAAAAATCTTCATATTCCTGTGGCAGCTAAAGGGTTAAGAATTTCGGGTAAGGGTTAAGTATTCCGTAGTGTTGAGTAAACAAATTGGGCGATAAGAGTTAGGCTCACCAGCAGGCTTATTTGGTTTGGGATTAAGCACCAATCTTTTCCTTTTCCATGATTGCCGTTCATCTAAGCAGGTTTCAAAAACGTCAATGAACTTTCCGGGCATCGTCAGAATTGCTGCCTTCAACGCCCTATTAGGGACACCATCAGGGGCTGGTGCTTTACCATCCTTAAGTCTGGATGCTGCCTTTAGAAGTTCGGACTATGGTATCGGGGGTATGATGCCACTATTCGGTGTAAGGGCTCCAGTACACAGTCATACACTGCTCGTCATCAGATTAGCACACCACTTCGCATGAATAGTTTCGGCTGATTTCCAACCAAACGAAAAGAGCTAAAATTTCAAAATTATAACTGTTAATAGTCTACTCAATTCTAGTTTAATTAAAACAAAAAGTATTGGGTTTTCATTTTTTAATTGTTTTTCGAAAAAGAACACACAAAATAGCCATTTAAAATTTGTCATCAGGATAGCACATGCAATTTCTTTTTTGTCTATCTTCCACAATTAAAGACGTAGGACCCCTAATTTTTTGTGGGTGTTTGAGTAAGATACTTTAATATGAATAAGGGAAAATCATTATCTGCGGAAGATACAAAAATGCTCCACATCTAAAGAAACTAAAACTAAAGAAAATGCGCTTAAATTAAACTCGAGAGCACTTGACATGTAATAAAGAATGGCGCTATGTTGTCTTTTCGAATAAAAAGAAGTATCATCCCACAGTATCACTTGGCCCTCGAGACCATTACACAATCTGTCCGACAATGAAACAATGAATGCGATCCTAATGGTGTCCTTCTTAGCAAAGATCCTGGAAGTAGACATTATAACTGTGTTACTCTTCTAAAGTGAACTTCTCTTTATCCGAAAAGATAACATACCGACATTATTTGTTCCATGTCAAGTGTTCTCATGATAAATTTTAACGTATTTTCCTTCGGGGAAAGTTAAGTTGGAGTTTATTCTGTAGTTTTAGTTTCTTGAAATGTGGAGTTTTGTTATCACTGTTTAAACAAAAGATAGGCTCGCCTTAATGGCAAAATTTACCCTAATCCTTGTGACCGAGTCATGAGGGCTAGATGTTTCTCTCAAAATAACTCTCTCATTAGGATTGACATGTACTCAAATCTTATCGCCTCTATTATTTTTACCTTAACGCTACTTATTACACATGAATTCGGATTCAACTTATCAACTTTTATTAATTTTTTCTCGAAATTTCACTTTTTGACCGCCTTGACTCCTTGTATGCCTTAAATTTTGGTCCCTCTTCCGCAGATAATGATTTTTAATTATTAATATTAAAGTCAATATCTTACTCAAACAACCACAAAAAATTGGGGGTCCTACGTCATTAATTGTGGAAGATAGACAAAAAACAATTTGCATGTGCTATCCTGATGACAAATTTTAAATGGCTATTTTGTGTTCTTTTTTGAAAAACAATTATAAATCAATATTAAAAAATCTAAACACAATTACATATTTTTGTGTTAATTAACTCAGAATTGAATAGACTATTAACAGTTATAATTTTGAAATTTTAGCTGTTTTAGTTTGCTTCGAAATCAGCCGAGACTATTCATGCGAAGGGGTGTGCTAATCTGATGACAAGCACTGTAAGTATAGGGACCACTGTTTTAGGTTGTTCTATCCAAAAAGAAAAAGCTTCAGAAGGTACAAACAAAGTACATAATGTACACACAATGCCTGTATGTGCTAATCTATATGTTTAGTTTCTCTAATGCGGTGCTGCTTTAAAAAAGTCCATAAATACATACATACAAAAACATGTACATATATGTACATATTCACACATAACCGAATATGTATCTAAGAGAATATATATCTAGAGGCCATAAATGGAAAAGTTAACCGCCGCATCATCACTCTAATGCTGTTTCAGATTCATTTCTATACAGAAGTAGAAGTTACGTCAAGCATTTAACCAATTCAAAAGGTTAACCGTTAGATTCTATTTTATGAGTTCATGCCCAAATATTCAGACCAAAATAATAATAGGAAATTTTGTTAATTCAGGTCAATGTACCGTTTCATTATAAATAAACATTCATTTCAGTTCGTCTTCGTATATCAACGCAGAACGCTAGAAGCATAGTCACACCTGTTGGCTATAGCATGGCACGCGGATTTAAGATTTGGCTTTCGTCTTGATTGAAAAATCTTAAGACGAAACTCAGCATCAGCATATAAAATGTCGTATTATGTAAGTTATGAAGTATGTAGTAGCTAATCGGTTGGGGCTACTTAAAAATTTTCAATCGCTTTCGATAACTTTCACATTTTGAGATACAGACGCTATGTTTGCACATTGCACAGAGTTACTGGTAACTCTATGTACAATTCCGTGAAACATGTTACAGATAAATGATTTTATTAAAAGAAGTAATTATGTTTTTATAACTGACTTTTAGCGCTAATATGCATTCCCTTATACAGTAAACATTCGAAAATCTTAATTTCGGCAAATTTAATTTTGTGGAAAAACTTAATTAAGCTTTAGCTGTAATTGGGCGTCCTAAATTCTTAACTTATTGTTAAGTTTTTTGAATAGTGTGTTGAAGATGACCAAATTTTTACGGAAAATAATAAACTAACTAACTATTAATTATATTGCCTCTCGCTCTGTGACTCACTTGGTTGAGTCGCGCTCTACGATGCTAGTAATCTAGACGCCCGGAGATCGAATCTGGGCGTGCTCCAAAATTTCCGTACATGTGCGGATAGGAAATATATATAGTGCTTGCAAAATTATATTTACACTCCGAAATTATATGCAATGTAACGATATTCCGGACCCCGAAAATCCAGATATTCAATTCGGATTAAGGTCCAAATTTTCTTTGATTTTTAAAAATCTGAGAATTTTATGAGTTTTTTTTTCTATTTCTATTATAGTGAACCTTAGATTTAAAGAAATTATTTTCATTAACAATAAATAAAATTTTGAATAATTTCAGCATTACTACTGTCTAACCGAGTCTTAATAGGTGCCTTTAGAAAATCCGAATAATTCAATGATCCGGATAGGGGCCGGTCCCAATCAATCAACTCTTGTTAATAAATGTGGATATTACAAATCGTTATTTCCAGGCAACAAACCTGATTCCTTTTAGCCCCTTCTGAGAGATAAGGCACTAACAGCTCCTGTTTATACCCTATACCCATAAGATAGTATAGGGTATATTGTTTTTGTTACGACGATTTATGTAACACCTCAAAGGAGCCACCGGAGGTATGGCAAAGTATATATATAAATGATCAGGGTCGGTCCCTGATTCGAATAAGCCATGTCCGTCTGTCTGTCTGTCTGTCTGTCTGTCTGTCTGTCCGTCCGTGTGTCTGTCAGTTCGCACGATAACTCCCGAAATAGTGAAGCTAGAGTTTTGAAATTTGGGTCAAATGATTGTTTTGATGAAAGCTTGGATGGTATTGAAAATGGGCCAAATTGGACCAAGGGTTCCCCTACCTCCCGTACAAATGACCCCTCCGTGATAGTTTAATTCGCCCATATTTTTTGACAGAATATCGCTAGCGACCTGAAATTTTTATCAATACCTAATTGTGACATATGCTTGAAGTTGGTGCAAAGTGGAGAACGTCCGACTACCCCTACCCCTACCTCCCTTACAAAGTTATATTCAGCCATATCTTTTGTTAGAATGTCGCGAAAAACATCTAATTAGTATCAAATGGTAGCCTTGATATAATATTAAATATGTGCCAGGTCACAACCATCTACCCCTCCCCCCCACAAAAAAGATAAAATTGATTTTTTGGGTTTTGCGTGCCTTCTAGGTTTGTACATGGGTATAGGGTATACACTCATCGTGCTATTCGCACGATTAGAACTCGGTCTCGTTTCTACACCGTTTTGTGTATTCGACCTTAGGATCACCTCATGTTTAATGATACAACCTCACTATCAACCGATTATTTCCATTCTCTCTTCTCCATCGGATCATTGCATTTTCCAATCTGAGTTCTGTTTAGCAATATTTTTGGTCCATCTTCAGAGACCTATCCGCTTCGCCTTATACAATTTATCTGACGATCAAAAAGATTGTTCAATCGATTGAAAGGTCTATGGCGAGCCTTATAACCATTGGATGTCTATTTTAAATAATACCATTAGTTATTGCCTACTAGGACCGAGCGAAAGAAAGTGGCCCGAATCGGGAGCGACTTTACCACACTGTACTGCTCTTCTCGGGAAGTGAAAACAATAAGTAACGAGGCGTTTAATTCCGCAATCCTGTTGATTAGGATGGTTCGCTAATCCCTAATCAATTGCAAACCTATTTCCAAACGTATCATCAAAGAAAGGTTACAACCAGAGCACATAACATCACAATTATCCAGTGCTCTGCACCGATGGAAACTACAGATCAATCTACGAAGGACGTATTTTATCAGCGATTTGGCGAAAACTCGCAAATGTGACTTTAAAATTATAATGTAGATATGAACGCCGTAAATTTTTTGACTGGACGTTTGGAACGTATTGCCATGCAATCTTTCATACAGTCTGTCATATGATTGACTGACAATCATGTGTTTTCAGTTGCTGATTTTTTTCACATAAACCGGTGGTCATTCTTCATTTTGTGGCTGACGCGATCATTCTCCATCAAAAGTAGCAATAGATGTCCATCTTCAATTGCCACAAAATATATAAATTTCACTATGTTGTGTTGTGTCGTGTTGATCGTGAGACTGTCATTTTAGATTGCACGATAAATTGTTTAGTGTATGTGCTTTACGGGCGTCAGATCGATTGTGTGCAATCGATTGTTCAATCGATTGGACAGTGTATGGCGAGTTTAATGTACTATTTTTTTGCGGTTCCGTGAACATAAGTTCTAATTATTGCACTTGGCTTTCTGATTAACATTTTTAATTTTGTGGACGTTTTATTTTAAAACTGCTCTCTAAGTATGTAGTAATAAATCAATATTATAAATTCTAATTCGCATTTTCAAAGCCATTGTTTAGGATTTCTACCTTTTTTTATCGCTGTCTGGAATTCTTAATATTTCAGAAATCTTCATCACTAAAAAACTAACTAGTTAAGATTTTCGAATGTCTACTGTATTTATCCCTTAAGGGAATCCCAATGAATAAGGAAATATAAAAAGGAACCGCAAATTCGCATAATACAATATATACATAGATATGCGACTTGCATATTTCTATGGTGACTTGATTTTGTATAGTTTGGATGGCATTTCTCATACGATTTTTATATGGAAAATTAATTGTAAACAAATTTATGCATACGCGCAGCTCAGTGCTGCAACTTTCTAGTAGGCGCGTCGGAAAAATGGGGGCAATGAATACAAAATTTCAAAATTATTAGATGCTTCAAATTAATTTATCAGCAACATTCCTATTATATAACTCGTACTAGCAGCATCAAAATTTGCACTGTTGCGAAAAATACATTCAGATGGGATTACAATGCTTTAAGATTTGAGTGCACAAATTCGTTCAAATGTAAAATTTTAAATAGTATGTGTATTCCACCAGTGCGTTGCGGCTGGATACTCAAATCAATGAAAAAACCGAAAAGTATTAAACCATACCAGCCCCAAACACTAAATTCCCTACGCCACAGCTATACCTACATATTAATAAAAGCAAATTGTCCCCTTTTTATTTCGTTTCCTTCTTTTTCTTCTTCATTGGGGAATCCTTACTTCTTAAGAGAGGACTATGAATTCCACCCTACAAACATTATTTTTGTAGTACATATAGTTTGTACAGTTTGAGCTAGTGGATTTTGAAATAAAATGTTTAAATTAATGAAATTATTTTTTTTTTAATTTTGTGGATTCATTTTCCATAAAAATGTCCGCTGCTTATCAAAAAGATTTCCGCGAGCCAGGAAAGCGTTTCATCGGACTCCTCATGTCAATAAACCGAAATATAAGGCGTTATGTCGCAAAAAATAGCTCGGCTCTGGTTTTCTGGGATATTGCTAGGATAGATACCAGTAGTGTACCACTAAGTTTGCAACTTCGAAAAACCTGTGCTAGCCCCGTGACCCTCGAAAAACCTCAAAATTTTCGGACTTTTTTCATATTTTGGTCTGTAATTTTTAAAAGGTGCTTCCTACAAGAAAGTCGTCCACTTCACTTTTAAAGCTTTAATTTGAGTGCAACCCCAGCTTCGTAGGTATAAAGGATCGCAAGATACTGCATTTTAAAAGATTTTTTTTTTTTGTAAAAAATTCGAAATTGTAATACGACGTACTCTATGACGTGTTCCGATTCTATCCGTTCCTGGATGTGTTGAGGCTAATCCAGGAACACAGTTGGATGAACTTTGGTTAAGATTCATAAAGAAAAAAAGTTTTTCTTACAAGAACCTAATATGTTTGTATGACGGTCCTATGACGTAATGTTCCCATTCTATCCATTCCGAGGTATGTTTTGAGGCCTCACTAGAAACACATTTAAGTGAGGTTTAGTTAAGATTGGTTCATAAAGAACAACGTTTTTCTTAGAAGAACATACTTTCCAGAGGTTGGTTTGTGTGACGTAGTGTTCCGATTTCATCCGTTCCTAGATATTTTTTGAGGCTTAACCAGGAACATACTTGGGTGAAATTTCGTTAATATTGGTACATAAATAAAAAAAAATTCTTAGAAGAACCTATTTTTCAGGGGCATCCCTATGACCCAATTGTCCGATTCCATTCGTTGCGACATATATACAGCTAAGTAAAAGTAACTGGTTTTTAACTTCGTGTCACATGACTTTCTCCGCAGAATGCGCATTTAAGCATTTAAGATGACTAAAATTACAATTTCGAACTTGTTTACAAAAAACAGTGTTTTACAAAGCTGAATGTGGACTCAAATGAAAGAAGGTTTTGTTAGCTTTAAAAATCCAGTAGACGACTTTCTTGTAGGAAGCACCTTTTGGAAATAACAAACCAAAATATGAAAAAAAGTCCGAAAATTTTAAGGTTTTTTGAGGGTCGCGGGGTTAGCACAGGTTTTTCGAAGTTGCAAACTTGGTGGTACACTTCTAGTATCTACCCTAACAATATCCCAAAAAAAAGCCGAGCTTTTTTTTGCGACCTTAAATCATAAAATAACTGGCCTATCAAGGAACTTTCTAGTTAAAATTTAGACATTCAAACCTAATTTAGGAAATAAACTCGACGTCAAAATTATCGGGCCACCAGCAACTTTCGAACTCTAACCCAATTTTCTCAAAAAGTATAAAAGTTACAACTATGAAAGTTATGTCTACAGGAAGTGCATTTTATGCAATTAAAATGAATAGAAACACATTGTGATTTATGAATTTATTAAGCGTTTATTAAAGATTTTACAAATAACAGTCGTTTCCAGTCGTTTTCCGGTGTTGTAATCACCAAGTGAAAGCTCAAATTTATGCTGAAAACAAAGTAAAAATAAAGAAAGTGTTTGGTCAGTATTCAGGGTTCCCTCCCCTTGCTCAAATAACTGCTGACATCCTTGTATTCATAGACCTCACGAGGCTTCTGTTGGATTCGAGTCCGAGCTTTGAGCTGGCCAGTCCATCGGACGAATGCCAGCGTCCTGTAGATACTGGGTTACCACATGAGCAACATGAGGCCGTGCATTATCCTGCATCAACTGGATATTATGCCCGATATAATCTGCGTAAGATATCACATGGACCGAAAGGATTTCATTGATGTAGCATTGTGAAGTCAATCCACGTTTACGGCCCGTCGCACAGTGCGTCGAATGTATGGAGAGGGTGGTCAAAAATCAATATCTTAAGAACGCGTTTACCGATTTTTATGAAATTTGGTGTATGTGTTTAGCTAGTCAGGTTCTCAATCCTGTATAAAATTCTAGATGAATAAATGATGGAATTTCGAGATATTGATAAAAATGTGTGGAAGATAAATTGTGTAAATATAGGCTATAATATAAAAAATCGTAACTTGGTAACCGGATAACCAATTTTCTTGAAACTTGGCTATTATCTATACCAAAGAAAAAACATTAGTTGGTGAAAAAAATATTATACGGGAACAACTGGGTTCTGAGATATTTAAGAGAGAAATCTATCAATTTTACCCATTTTTGGGGGCTTCATCAAATGCTTAATATTTTTCAAGAACCCAAATTTAAACTTAATATTTTTTCACTCTGACATTGCTCAAGTGTCACTATTTGAAATATATAAATTTCAACGGATTTTTGGGATTTGGAGATATAGTGGTTCAAAAAATCAAATAATTCAGTGATATACATCCTCCGAAGTCGTGTTTCGGAAAAAACATTTTTTTTTTGTTTTTTAAATTATAGAGTAACAATATTATTAACAAAATACATGCTAATAATTTATTCTGACTCATCGTCGCTTTCCACATCCAGCAAAGTTACATCAAAATTGGCATTGGGAAGTAGAATCTAATTGGTTTATATATGAATTGACTTCTGCGTCTATATGATGCTGTTTCTTAATTTTTGGAGTCCGCAGGGACGCTAGGAAAGGGTTCGAGTTTAAAAGGAGCATTCGCATTAAACCCTTATTGGAATTGGTTCTGGAAAACTTACAAGTGTGAGACAATTGATTCCTTCTAACTTCCTTATGCAGTGCCTCCTAGGCATAAAATAAAAAATAAATAACAGGCGCGACAATCCAACATTGGACTAAGGCCGCAGGATGTGTTAGTGACATCCTATTTCCAAGATCTTATCTGCTTTTTGTTGAGGTAATGCGATCAGCATCACGCTCAGCAGTGTTATTTATCCCCATAAATGGGTACTCGTTTAACATCTGAGTGAGATCATAGTCCGTCACAAGCTCGTGAGTTCGAAAAACACCATGATCCACGGTGAGATTCGAACTCATCACCCTGTGCACCGAAGGTGCGCGCACTAACCGCTAGACCAGCCAGACTACTACAGCCTCCTAGGCATCCTCAGATAAATTTCCAATTGGCAAATGGGAGGAATCAATTACCTCAACTCCGTGCACTATAACCTTGTGCAAACTATTGAACATGTAGTACCACGGGTATAATTCTAAATATAACCCTTTGGTGTGATTTAGAAGGTCCCCAATTTTTTTTTATTGATGCTTTGACCGCCAGCACCCTTAAAATTATCGAAAAATTTTAATAAATTTGGCTGAATAAAAATACAAATTACACTAAAAAAGCAAAAATAATTGTAGCTACGCTAAATCTTTCGATGCGTATTTTTTAAATCTCACTTTGAAAGTTTTTTCGTATTTTATAGATTTTTAACGATTTTTTCAATTAATAACAATTTATTATATTATTATTAAATATTTTTTTCATGATATGGTTTACACTGGACTTCAGAAATCAAATTCCATAAAAAACCATATGCATTATGTATTTATATTTATAGTTTTTATGTATTTTTGAATTAATCGAATTTTTAATAATAAAAATTAATTAAAATTATTTATAATATTTTTTTATTCGTGCTTGAAATTTATTATCTCCTCTATCGCAAAAGTGTGTAAAAGCTTAATATTATGTTAAAATTATCACTTTTAGTGACTTTAGAAATAGCCCAGTTGCCATTTTCCATGGAACTAGTTCGAATTGCGAATTGCGTAAAAAAAGGCAAACCATACTAGTTTAAATTAAAGTAGACACTTCTATCTTTCGGAAAATATCAACCACCCAAAACGTTTTGTGACGTTTTTTTAATCTCAATTTTAGGTTTTTTTTTCATATTTTAATGATATTTTTTTTCAATTAAAAGATTTTTAGAAAAAAAAAATCATCTGAAAAGTTTTAGTGGAACATACTTATTTTAAAAAATATCATTATGGTTGCCAAAAACTTGCGAAAACATCAGAAATCAAAGTTAAAAAACAAGCTATTTTTTTTTAATTCTTTTATATTTTTAAATTTTAGTCCATAAAATTACTAAAAAAAACGAAACAATAATTTTTTTTTTACATATTCGGATACTCCAACATGTTCTCTTTGATTCCGGGGAAAAATAGTCAATTTTTTTTATTTTTGCCTATGGACGCACTGTGCGTCGGTTCGATGAAAACTAATGTTGTATGTCCGGTTAGCGAGATGCCGCCCAGGCCATTACAAATCCTGCTCCAAAAGCAACAGATTCCGCGACGCCACACTGAGAAAAACGTTCTCCAGGGCGACGTTGACGTCGATCACTTTGATATAGAGTCACCCTGGTCTCATCAGTGATGAATACAATATCCCTCTTCTAACGTCCAATCCCTATGCTCTCGAGAGAATTCAAGTTGTGCGCGACGGTGAGCTGCCGTTAATTTCAAACCTGCTGCAGCTCTCTTTGGAGTCAGGTTCCGCTCAGCAAGTCTCCTTCTAACGGTAGAAGAACTTATGACCACTTGGGGTTCGTCACGCAGCTTTTGTTGGACTGAACTGCGTTGAGGCGTCGATTTCGCAGAACATTGACTTGGATATAACCATCATCTGCTGCTGAAGTAGCCTTGGGTGTGCCCGTATCAGGACGGCAATCGAATGCTCCAGTCTCTAAGTATCGTTTGTAAACTCTTTGCAACGATGATCTGCTGATTCGAAGTCTCTGAGCGACCTCACGTTAAGTGCAAAGCCTGCTTGAAGTAGTGCTACAACTTGAGCTACATTCTCCGTCGTCATATTCATTATTGGTTGACAAAAGTAGCAAAAATACACGCGTCTAAAAAAGCAATGAACAACTAAAGAAATTATAAAAAATATCCTATGCCCTCACTGTAGAAGAAAAAAAAAGGTAATGGCGAACTCTAGTCAAAATATAGCAAATCGTTAGCATTGTGTTTGTTGTTTGATTGCTATGTGAGTTAACGGTACTTTAGATAAAATTAATAGTCATTAAAATTGCCATTAAGCGCACTTTCTTAACATTAAACTTTCATAGTAAGTAAGTCCTATACTTTTTAAGAAAATTGGGTTAGAGTTCGAAAGTTGCGGGTGGCACAATACTTTTGACGCCGAGTGTAGTTAGTGTAGTTTACCTACACGTAAACCAAAACACCTAATTATACATACATATATTTGATGTATAGTATGGTATTCGACGTAGTCTGGCTGGTTTAGCGGTTAGTGCGCGCACCTTCGGTGCACAGGGTTATGAGTTCGAATCTCACCGTGGATCATGGTGTTTTTCGAACTCACGAGCTTGTGACGGACTATGATCTCACTCAGATGTTAAACGAGTACCCATTTATGGGGATAAATAACACTGCTGAGCGTGATGCTGATCTCATTACCTCAACAAAAAGCAGATAAGATCTTGGAAATAAGATGTCACTAACACATCCTGCGGCCTTAGTCCAATGCTGGATTGTCGCGCCTGTTATTTATTTTTTATGGTATTCTGAAAAAAGAAAAAACAAACAAACAAATGAAATACTCATGCCTAAATTACTGATTTAGTATGTTCTTGCGCTGTTTTATTTGATAAACTTCTATTTGACGAGCTCATTTCAATTTATTCGGTGTATTTCATTCAATTACAACTTCATAAAACCATTACTTAATCGGCAATTGACTCATTTCTTAACGATTGTCATACATCGCTTTGTGCGTGATTAAGTTGCCATTATAATCGATATTTCCATTCCGAGAACTTTTATAATATAACAGACTCACTACCACGGCAACAACTCTCCTTATACCGGCAAAGTTAAAAAAAAAAACTTTTCAGCAAAAAAAATCTTAATACGATTTACATCATACATCCCTGATACCACCGACACCGAGTATTCGAAGAATACATTTCTGGTTTCCTCAATATTAACAAGACGTTTCAGAAGCTGAAAGCAATAAACTCCATGCGTTGTCAAGGCCAACGATATTATGGTCGTCGTCTCTCTGTTTAGATATCGTGAAACTTTAAATTCAACTTATGGCACGAATGCTGGTTTCTTTTAAAACTCTGTATTTATCTTAATATGTAGAGTGTGTGTTTAAAGATAATTGCAAATTATTAACGCTGTAAATGTAGTGTGTATACATTTTTTCTGGGTATACAGGTGAATAAATTCTACATGAATTGAATGGTCATTGTCCCGGAAGAATTCATTCATATACGGGCCTTGAAATAGTTGGCAGGCGATAAGGTCAGAGGAAAGTTGAAGCAATTTGGAGTTTTCATAAAGAATATTTTACATTATCTTTATATGTATTTATTATTATCTTCAAATATTTTTAACTTTGTTACATTTTAAAATAAATCAATTATATTTATTTATGAGCATGCAATTTGATTTGAATTTTACTAATTTGTAAGTAAAATGTCTAAAATTATTAAAATAAAGCTCTTTTAATTAAGTAATTAATTATTTGAAATCGCTGTTGTACGAACGTATCAGACAATATGGCAAAAGAGCAACTATGTACATTTGTACTTAAATTTTGTTCGCATAAATATTTTTTTAAGTACCTCCAATATTGGGCGATTTTAAACTAATATGCATGTATAAGCATACATAATTAACTAAACTAATTAAAATTAATTGAATTTCACTAGTACGAACATTATGTAATTTCAAAGTAAATTATATTCTCCCCAATTTTTGTAGACATAAATTAATTACCCATGAACTTCTTACTTAAAAGATTCCTCCTGTTGCCTTTTACAAAGTCAGCTTGATTTCCACTCCATACAAATAAATTTTTCGAATCTAGGTCATCATCATGCAAACTATTTTCAGCAATTCGTTTATAAATAGCTCATACGCGTGTTTTGCGGGTATGTTGATGAATTTATCATCTTCCTTTAGCTGAAAATTAACTCAAACTGCAGAGAATTTATTTTTATTTTATTTATTTTGGGTCTAAATATATTTTTAATGATTGTGTAGTTGCGAAGGATTTTCAACCTCATATTAGCTTCCGTAGTATATTTAGAGTAGAGATCGTATGAACATTTTATAGGATAAGGCTGTATTTTTATTTCTTTTTTTTTTAACAAAAATGGAAAAGGACTTACCTATACCAATTTATTTGAAACTTAGGGTCATTTACTGGCACCCTTTTAAAGTATCCTTTTACTATAGAGAAGACACACACAATTTTCAGAAAGCTTTTCCATTATTTAGAATTGAATTTTTGTTTATTTTACTTGGTTATGCCATATTTTGCTTGGTTACGCTATAATATGAAATTGAAAAAATCATTGCGCAATTTCATACAACGGCGTAAATGAGAAAAAATAGCATAACTATGCAAAATAAACAAAACTTCAGTTCAATATAATGCAAAAGCTTTCTGAAAATTGTGTGTGTCTTCTCATTACGATAAGACTAACCATTTGATAAGATGTACGTGAAACCCGCCCTTAAAGCATCCTTAAAGCACGCAATTGCCTCCAGTGATATAAGAAATATGTATGCATCTTTTCATTCCAATATTTTTTATCCTAAAAGGAAATATTCCCTATCTAATATTTGGTCAGGGAGTTTCACATTGTCGGGCTAGCGTCTTTCCACCTGTTTAATAAATATCGCGTTATTGACTCAACCTATCGACATGAAATTTGGTAGAAATGCATAAAATTGAATTTGTTATGAATAGTTTTTAATGTTGTAGGGCTAAGTTGACAGGGCGTCCCGGAATAGGTGGAAAAATCATTTATTATATTTATTTTTATTAATTTATTTATTTATTAATTTTTTCATCGGAGAGAGGTGCATTGGTAATCATATTAAAGGATCATCGAAAACATTTTCTATCAGGTATTTTTTGTAAATTCGGAATAAGTGTAACGGAGTTAGAACAAATAAATTCAGTTTTTCACCTGTAACCATTTTTTTTAGGATTGCAATTCTAAGCTTTTGGATGGCAAATGATGAATCAAAAATATCTGTAGATTTGACGTTAATTACCTTTATAGAAAAGCGTTCCAGAATGAAGGCGTTAACCCTAATGCTTTTAGTTAGACCAATCCAAAAATAGATTTACTTATAATTTAAATTATTTTCTAAATTGTTTATTAATTATGCCCTGTGGCATGGGTCACGAATGATGCCACCGCTTTTCCCGGCGTGTCTCGTAGAAGGCGACAAAAAAGGAACAGGAGAGATGAGAACTCTTCTTCTTCTTTATGGCACGATAGCCCGACGTCGGACCTTGGCCGCCTGGATTGAAAACCTCCAATTGTCGCGGTCACGCGACCTTGTCGTCCAATTCCGAAAGCCTAGCATCTGGTGGGCGTCCTCACATACAGAATGCTCCCATCGGACTCTCGGTCGTCCACGCAATCTCCGTCCACTCGTTGCGCGTTCAGCACCTTTTTGGGCATGCGATCGTCGTTCATCCTTTGTACATGTCCCGCCCATTGCAATCGCTGCAATTTCACGATCTTCGACACCTGTAGCTCATGATACAGCTGATACAAGTCAAGGTTGTACCGGATGCGCCATTCACCTCGTTCACGAACGGCCCCGAAGATTCTTCGGAGAACCTTTCGCTCGAATGTGTCCAACAGGTGTTCAGAGTTTTGGGTTAGGGTCCATGCCTCGCAGCCATAGCATAGCACAGGTCGGATGATGGTTTTATACACGTGGAGCTTCGTGTTCCTGTGCACCAGCTTCGAATTCATAATGTGGAGGACCGCAAAGTAACACTTATTAGCTAGTTGTATCCGTCGCTTTATCTCATCTGTTTCGTTGGCGTCCTTTGACAAATTGCAACCCAGGTAAGTGAAGTTGTCTACATATTCTATATTGAGGTCCCCCACTGTGATGCTTGAATTTACTGGCGTTCGTTTTTGATTGCATCATGACCTTGGTTTTAGATTCGTTGATATGTAGCCCAACTTCTTTGGCGGCGTTATTGAGATTATGAAGAGAAGGATGAGAACTCTTACAGTGACAAAAATTCCTAATCTAAAGTAGATCAGCATGCGCCGAGGGATGCATGGTCAAGAGGGTGCTTGGCCCTAGTATGCGAAGGTAGCAGGCAACCATTACATCTGAAGCCAGAGGCACATTTTAACATCAACAACATCTCCCATAGATTCGTGTGTGTGTGTGTGTGTATGGGTTGCCGTGTCTGGGGATAGCCGGCGAACGTAAAAGGAAAGTCCAAAAATTTCCTTCTTTCCACACACTAGTGCCAAAACACACATCCTTTCTCCAAAAGCTGTCAAAGAATGGAAGGCCTTATGGAAATTCATGCAAATATAAATACTACCCCGCCGGGCACTACTTCTGCTATGCGGTTGAGGGATCTCGGGGCGAACTTAGTTCGCGCCAGAGCTCGACGGTTTCCGGGAGCGAGCAAAATAAGGCAGTCCAACTATACTGTGGAGAAGCTGAGGGTTACAAGCTGGAATGTAGGTTACATGACGTCGAAGAGCGAGGAGATTGAGGATATCATGAAGCGGAGGGGGAAAGACATTATGTGCGTGCAGGAGGGAGACGAAGTGGCGAAATACCCATATCGACAGAGCCCGGTTTCTTACGAATTCCAAGATGTACAAATTGTACTACTATGGAATCACAAATCAAAGAAACGGAGTTGCCATTATTCTGGCGTCGTCTTTACTTGGCAGCATAATAAGTATCGCGAAGAGAAGTGATCGCTTGATCAGCATCAAATTGGTTATCTGCGGAAGGGTGTGGAACGTAATAAGTGCCTACGCTCCCCAAGTGGGACTGCCACCAGAAGAAAAAGAGTCCTTTTGAAACGACGCTGACACCCTGATTCAGACTATTCCAGATACCGAATTGGTGTTCTTGGGAGGCGATCTAAATAGCCATGTGGGTGAATCAAATTATGGTTACGAGGATTGCCAGGTTAGCCCTTCAACGGTCAGAGATGACGAAGGTGAAGCTATTCTGACTATTTGCATATCGCACGGTTTGGTCATCCTTAACACATGGTTTGTGAAAAACTAGAGACAGATCGATTACCACCTGTGCTTCGATTTTATAAGAAGGTAGGTAAAAGACTGCAAGGTCATCTTGGGTTAATCTGTCGTTAGCCAACATCGTTTGCTCCTGTCAGAATTTATTTTAAAAGTAGGAGGAGCAAGAAATAGAAGAATTCCCAAGCCTGTCGAAAAAAAATCAAGTGGCACAATCTCACAAACGACAACTTTGAACCTGTAGTAACTCCATTCGTTGATAAAATGACGGAGTGGTTTCAAATCAACACCAACTGCATCGAGCACAGTCCAACACAAATGTGGAAAAATTTCGCTGAAATGTCAGTAGGTGACAGTGGCGGCTCGTGCCTATGGAAATAGGTGAGGCGAAAAAAAGCACAATAAAAGGGGGTTGTTACATTCATAGAGAATAATTTTACAAAATTGTTACAAAAAAAAATTAGATAATTTATTTACGTTATGTGCAATGACATTGCAAATCTTTATTCAACGCATCATAATCCTAAATTAAAATCATCCAAAATCAATTTGTTTTGGCGATATTGAAATCTTGCATAAATGAACCGTGACAAAAACAGCAACTATTTTACCCTTTTTAAAATCATATCTAACATCATCTAATATTGTCTTTCAAACAAAATACCATAGAAAACCGAAACTGTGCTCAGTAAGTTCTTAACGCAACTTCATTTTGCAGAACTACATTTCCATACGCAAAGCATACAACAATGCGAAAACAAATCATCGCACTGTTTCGATTCAGATACACACGCTGAGGCGAATTCTATGTCGCCTCACTGGTGTTTTTCTTCCCGTATATTCTACCGTACAGAATCGGTCGAATGTATTGATACGCGTTGAGTTGTTGTTCGGTATCGTGCGGCGGAAAAATTATCGCCTCACTTGTATGAATTAATGTACAGAAATGATGTTAGGGATTTTGTGGTTGTGAAAAGGAATTTGTAAGTGAGTTTAAAGATAACTTTAGAACTTTTTGTCATATTTGATGGATCATGTTGTTGTTGTTGAATTATGCTTTGTGATAAATTAAAATATATATAATTAAACGGAAATGAAGGTGAGGCGCCGCCTCAGTTGCCTCATCTGAGGAGCCGCCACTGGTAGGTGAGGCGGAAAAGGCACTTGAAGTTTCGAAAGGTCCACTCCGCAGGAAGAAAGAAACATGGTGGTGGAACACCGAAACTAAGGAAGCAATGCAAGCCAAATAGAACGCATTTAAGGCCTGGACGAAATGTGAGTCAAGCAGTGAAGCCTCAAGCAAAGGCGAAGGCAGCTGAGAAATTCTACCAAGAATTAGAAACTCAGACTGCGACCGAAGGACCGTCTTTGTGCGAGAGACCAAAGCACGACGCCAGGATATTTAGGGTCGCAGCCCATAGGGGAAGGAACTGTCGGGAAATACAGGCAATTTACAAAAGAACCTGTCGATGTTTAAGGATATAAACATTTCAAAGCTGCAATATTAAAAGTATGTAATTGAATGTACATACTTGTTAACATAGCTATTCGGCATAAAAACATTAAACTAATGCAATTTAAGCATTACATACATTTAACTGAAAATTTGGAAGCTCAGGACCTTATTATTGACGCCATGCAAGTCATTCACAGTACCATAAAATCTTTTGAAGACATTAATAACGCCAGCGAAATCAATGCGTTAGTGCAAAGCTCCATAATTTTCGCAAGAAAATTAGATATTGACCCTGAATCGGACTACAAAAAAAAAACAACACAGAACTCGTGCTCCGAAAAAATTTGACGAATCATCTCAAACTACAGTCGAAATAGACTTTGCCTCATTTTACCGAAGAGAGTTCAAAATCCTTCTTGACGTTTTTATCTCAAAAGCCACAGAAGAATCGGAAAAAATAGCCAAATTGCCATAACTGCGGTGATCGAAACTTATTTTTGTGTTTCAAAGGGGACCCCTGAATGCCTTCATGGTGAAATTCAAATTCTTCTTGATAATTGCTCTGAAGGTCAAAATTTTGGGGAGATAGCGAGAGAGGCTTTCAGACTAAGAACCGAAAGCTTCAAGGTTATTCAGCTTATTTTGACATGTCCAGTGATATCAGCTCCAAGTGAATCATTTAGTAAATTAAGATTGATAGGGGATGAATGTTTAGACAATTTGATAAGGCGAGGTGCAAGTGCAGCCAGCGGTGCACCAATGTAAAGGCAATTCGTTACATTTACTCAGATCCTGTGGCTCGCCCTTGGCTTCGTTCAGAACTCACTCTGTCTGTTGCGCTTTTTATAATTCGCCAACATCCTTGCGACCAGCGCTAGTAGGCAATGAAAAAAAAATTGGTAATGTTTAGACCTTTGGCTCGTTCTTAGTATTACTCAAATCCTATAGCTCGCCCTTCGCTCCGATCATACCTCGCTGTCTGTCGCGCTTTTCAGAATACGCAAACATTTTTGATACGTAGCGCTGCTGGGAAACAAGATAATGCGAGCGCAGCGATGAGTCTATGGAAGGCAATTTGTAGAACTTACACCTCTAGCCCGTCCATACGTACACTCATATCCTGTACCTCGCCCTACTCTGCGCTCAGACCTCTCTCTGTCTCTCGCGCATTAAAGAATTTCACAACATTTTTGCGGCGTTGACCTCGGACCTGGAACCTGGAAGTATGACTGAGGATTTGCTTAAAAACCGAATTCCGCAAGTATGTGTACTGTGTACAGCATTGGGCCTTCGGGAGTCTGGTCACCTTAAATTAGAATTAATCAAGGGAACTCGGGGAGAAAAAATTCCTAAATTTATTGTTAATAATTCTAATAAATACTCCAAAAACTAGAGTAGGCGAAGTGAAAGAAAACCCGTGTTGGGACCCCAAAATGGCCAAATAATATTAAATTGGGAAAATTCTATTTGTAAATTAATTTCCTTACAAAATTACCCAAAATCGATGTTTTTCCATTCTAAATAAACTAAGGATTGAAAATCTGTCAAATTATATAAATATTTTGCGAAAGGGTAATTTGTATGAGGCCTCAAAGTTTAAACTAGGCCTGTTCCAAAAACCGGGATCCCGGTACAAAACCGGTGTTCACTTGGTACCGGACCCGATATTCTAAAGTACCGATATCCCGGTTTTTTTGGTATCGAGTTAAAAAAACCGACCGACGAGTCGGTTTTTTTGGTACCGAGTTAAAAAGAACGATTCACTTCAACCATGAGCCGGTTTTTTCAGGTTTTTTGGTACCGGTTTTTAACCCGGTACTCAAAAAACCGGCTTATGGTTAAAAAAAACCGTCGGTACTGAAAAAAACCTGAGTCGGTTTTTAACCCGGTACTCAAAAAAACCGGCTTATGGTTAAAAAAACCGTCGGTACTGAAAAAAAACCTGAGTCAGGGAAACCGCTTGTGGTACCGGGTATTGAAACCCGGTACTGAAATCTCGGTACCGAACAGGCCTAGTTTAAACTAAGGATTGAAAATCTGTCAAATTATATAAATATTTTGCGAAAGGGTAATTTGTATGAGGCCTCAAAGTTTAGCGTCGTCGTTTCGACGTACTAAAAACTAGGGGGCTTTGCCCCCTGCTCGCTACGCTCGCTCGCCCCCGAGGGCGAGGCTAATTTCGGGCGCGCCCGAAATTTGGATACCCTTCGCTCTCCTTGGGCTAAAAGTTTTTTCGGGCATACCTATGACTTGTATTTAATCCCCCTCCTCATTCTTTTTCCTCCGTCGTGACAAAAGATTTGGGCTTGGTTGAAATAAGTGGGCAAATAAAAATATGTACTCAGAAAATTTTATTGGGGTTGCGGGAGCATGACCCCACAGTACGATACCATTCGTTTTGAACTTTTTAGTTGCTTTGGTAAAGACACATTAATTCAAGGTCTTGTGAAATTGGTGCAAAAAATGTTTCTTAGAAGAACCAAAATGGGCGGTTGGGTTTGTATGGCTACCCCATGACCCCATGGCCAGATTTGATCAATTCTTAGATATGTTTTGTGTCATCAAGGGAAACACATTTGTGTCAAGTTGGGTTGAAATTGGTGCACAAATAAAAAAGTTTTCCTTAGAAGAAACTAATTTTGGGGGTTAGGTTTGTATGGCAGTCCCATGACCCAGTGATCCAATTTCGGTGATTCAAACATACAAACAGCCTGCAACAATAAATTTCAGCTCCGTAGCTTTTATAGTGGCCGAGAAAATCGCGCTGCAACAGACGGACAGACAGACGGACATCGTCCAATCGGCTCATCTCATCATGCTGATCATATACATATGTATGTATACTTTTTATATGGTCGGAGATGCTTCCTTCAATGCGTTACAA
The DNA here is from genome assembly GCA_949715475.1 of Microchrysa polita. NCBI lineage: Eukaryota > Metazoa > Arthropoda > Insecta > Diptera > Stratiomyidae > Microchrysa > Microchrysa polita. The sequence goes on along the minus strand of OX454416.1, from coordinate 109,848,120 downwards.
ACTTCATGACAAAGTTAATATACCCTTTTCACTCTATGAGCGAAGGGTATAATAAGCATGACCTTCCAGGGTTAAACAATTTATAATGCGAAAATAGATCCTGAACTTAGGTATAAAATTAGAAGCATTCCTTGCCCATGGCAATTTTTGCACTCCGACTTTCTTGGGGGCGCCAGGATCAGGAGACCTCGCAAGTGGGGCACGCATTGGTCTACCTGATTCAGGATAGCCCTTATGGCCTCCGGTCTAATCAATGAGCGTACATTTCAGGATCCGAAATATTAGTTCGATGCGAAGACATCGGGGAGTCCTTTTTCCAGACAACGATTTGGTAGCCAATATGACTAGGCTATAGAGTCAAATCTGTAGTCTGCCATATTTCCATTTATATGAGCATCAAATTCCAACATCTTTGATATCATTTGATTAGATTGTCAGATAAAGAAATCTTGCGAAGGCAAGGCCATCATGATCATACTGTAATTTCCACAGCGAGACGTCTACAAAGTTGTATCAAGTGCCGAATAATGTCATAGAGTCATTTTCTCGTCGTCGACGTCAACAGCACAGCCTCAGCATAAGCCCACTTGATTCAAGTTCAAGCTTACTGCTTGCCATTTAGGATTGCTACATCGGAATATATTAAAGTCGTTGTGTTGGTTGATTCTGCCATCATATAAGCAAGGCACAACGCTCTGGCACAAGACACAACATATTTTATTTGTGGTTCGTTTGATGTAGTGTAGATTGTAGATACTCTACGCCCGTACCGCTCAGATTCAAACACGACATGAAGATAAATTTCATTCTACAGAATTTAACACTTTTTCAGCTTGCGTCCAAGAGAAGCTAGTTCGCTCACGCTACGGCTATACACACGTAGCCGTAGCCCGCATTGCTGGATGGCCTTATAGCGAGTAGCCTCCTAGTCAGCTTAAGAGCATATAACGAATTGGAAAAAGTGAGTGTGACCTAGATTCGAAATGAAATGAACGTAAGCGTCGTATATTCATGTTGTGCTGACACCATTTGAATTTCTTTTCACGACCGAAAAAATGAGGTCAAACAAATTGAACACGTTTACGTTTACAATATTTAAACGAATTATAGCGTGAATCAGTGAATAGCATTGTAGAGACTGACATGATGTAATTTGATTGAATTTAGGTTTATGAGCCTATGTACGACGTATAGTGGTGGGCCGAAGTTTGTAATAAAAGTGAGCAAAACGCTGTTCAGAAATATGAAAGTATTTTAACGTTACTATACTGCATCATTTTAACCCGAATGGTGCCAGAATTATTTTTTTTGAATTCCATAATTATTTTTTCGTGGGTTGTAGACTGGACCACCCTGAGCTCAAAAAACCTACTTATTCTACTTAGGTGTCCCAAATGTCCTTACAGGAGAGATTTTTCGTCCGGTACCATATGGTGACGCTGGCACCGAAGGGGTACAGGTTTACCTACATCGAAAAAATATGTATCTGACATCGCAAACTAATAAAAAATGCTAATTAAATTCGTATTCAATTTAATTCAGATTTACTTTTGATTAGAAAGAATTCAAAAAATTAACATAATGTAAGAACGAAATTAAGTATTAGTCGCAGGAGTGTGATATCCCGCGAAACATTTGACGCAGAGGCCAACATCGCATTTTATACATCGCGTTCTTCCTTTGCTATTGCACTGCTCACCCGCACAACGCCTCCTCTTTGTAATATCACCCGCAAAATGATTTAATCCATCATAGCGAATGGATCTTGTCATATCTGTTTCGCGTCTTTGTGGCTTTGGACCTGGTTGAAGTGGTAGTTCTCCATAATGCTTGCAATAATACAAGGCGATTTCGCGCTTGAACTCAAGTTGGGAAATTATTTTTGATCCCCGTTGTAATTGCCAAGCATTATTTACGGCTGCGTCCACCATCCATGTCCAAATACAGGACCACCACTTTTTTCCCCGATAGCTTATCCGATAATTATTCACATTCTGATCTAGGCGATCAACTCCGGCCATGTACTTATTATACTCGCTGACAGCACTCGGTCGCGGAATATTTATTTTTTTCTTTGCTTCACGTGAGTAACGAGAAGCGTTCGATGTAGGTACTTCACCATGGCATGTTGATGCAATGCAAACGACAGAGTTGTCCACCCATTTCGTTACTTTGATGCCAGTTGCCTTCATTTCCACTGATTCGGAGGATCCTCGAGGCATTTTTATCATATTTTTTTTGGTTGGAAGTGGGCATGTTGCTGGGATGCGATTTTCCCTAATTGTTCCCGTGCCATTGTAGCCTCTTGCTTTTAGATAGGTTAGCAGCGGCAGTCCCGTAAACAAATTATCGAAATAAAAAGAAAACGGAAGGTTTTTCACTTCTTCTGGAAAGTCGTCAATCATTGACAGCAGCGGTGCGGCACATTTACCAAATCTTTCCTCGTACTTCTGGTTCGAACGAGGATTTGAGCCTTGGTATATTTCGAAATTGATCAAATATCCGGAGTCCGTGCACAATGACCACACCTTGTACCCAAAACGCATAGGTTTGCCTTTGATAAACTGTTTGCAGCCGTGTCGGCCATAGTAGGCAATCATGCTTTCATCATAAGACAAATGTTGCGTTGGGTGGAAATTTTTTAACATATTCCACTTTAGGTGGTCAGTTATCGGACGCAGCTTCCATAACTTATCCTTGTTTCCGTCAGGCGCTACTAAATCCGGCTCAAAATGAAGAGATCGGAGAATCTCCTCGAACCGGCCACGCCTCATTGAATTGAAGACTAGTTCATTACGAAGATCAGCCGAGCTACTCCAGTACGATTGTCAATCATCCCGCGTTCATTTTCATCCCCATCATCCTCGCAGCTAATATTTCCATCCAGCTCAGGTGGTTCGATGAATATGCCATCGATTTGATCCTCGAACGCAACATCGTCAGCAGCACATAACTCCTCGAGGTAATCTGCGACCTCTTTCAAAGAAAGTTTTCTGCATAAAAAAAATAATTCATTGATATTTTCGAAAATATCGGTCAAATTAGAGATTATTTCTATTTATTTCTTGGTACATTTTAACCTGTACCCCATTAGTGCCAGCGTCACCATATGGGACCGCTTTCGCTTAATAACGGGAAAATGTTCCAAAAGCAAACACTTAATACACAGCTTTATTTTTTTATTATAATACGAGATCTTTCCTGTTGTTTGGTATATTTCCCACGTACATAGGTCACAAATTGTATTTACAGTAAATTTACTTACTTTTGTTGATTAGCCATAATGCACTTTTTCGCACTTTGAAAAATACTTTCACGTTCACTTTTTCACTGTACTCACTATACTGATTAAATTTACTTCAAACACGAATTGTTTTGTTGCGGCGAGTGCTACTGTGAGTATTGATGACAACTATGTGCATTTCGTAACATAGATTTATCGCCAGACGTATTTAACGGGACATCATATGGCCGTCACCATATGGTCCCGCTAGCACTATTCGGGTATGAACACTATTTATTGGACCAACATAATTTGGTAATGTTAATGGTTTGAATAAAGAGCGAGCTAAATACTTTCAAATTGTTCATACATATTTGAGAATGCTCCATTTGAGCATAAGCTTAGTTACCCTCACAGCCTTTATGTATTCCCTTGGAAGTTGAAAAAATTCCAACGATTTGAAATCAATTTATTATTTATATACAAATGACCGAATCTCGCCTTAATCCATTTACATTAGGCATTATTTACAGATAATCTAATTTACATAACTGTAAACAGCCCAATTAACATAATTCACATCTTCAAATCCATTGAAATAAGTGTTAATTATAGCTTTTCCCATAGCAATTCTATTCGCACCGCACAGAAGGCAACCCCGAACATGCCACTAACAACGTTTGTATCTGGTATCTACTACATATCTGGTTTATTTGCATATTTAGCTTGGCGACTGGGCCTACTTCCAACAAGTTAGCGCGTTCTCTTAAAGACATACACAAACAAATAGCATTCACTTCGCTCGACAGTCCAGAAATTCAAGTGTGACTTTCCATTCCATATATGAAACTTTTTTGTTGTATGAACATATACTCAACAAGACGAAGAAAAGTTGGTGACCTACTTCACGCTAAAACTTTTACAAGGTAACAAGCCGAGCCGGATGCTTGCTTCGCTATTCGCTTTCTTACGCATCCCACGATAATATACTCCTGCTGGAAGGCTCTCGTAGCCTCCAAGTTGAATCGATATCTTGTGAGATTCCGTGTGAAATGGAATCCCACCATAGGGAGAATGAATTGATTTATTGTCGCACTCGTTGTCCCATTAAATGGACTGTAATCGATAAAGGTCCAAAGAGAAAGGCTCAAATTGATGTTGTTTTTGGAATCTGGGTGGGTGTGATAAGCAAAAAAAAACGAGGAAAAGATTGCTTGGTTAATGTGAGTCCTTTTAGTGTTGACTTATGAGAGTTCAGCGTGACCCACTTTATAGCCAACGAGTTGTGCTCCTCCATTCATTCCATTTGATTCTGATGTGATGCGCTGAATTGTGTAGTGAAGTCACGATGCAAGTGGAGGAATGTTTACTACTCAAACTCATATTCGTATTACTGAGTGACCTGGTTTGTGATGCAGACGACCTACTTTGCAGAACAATGTGTCACTTTGCAGTGCTATATGTACATTTAATACAAGGAATCTTTTTACTTATCAGTCATCAGTTTTGGGTAGAGTATAATAATATATTTCGTTAATAGTTTTGAGTATAATTATCGAAGCCAAATGTCAACCCAATGAAAAGCAATAAGAGCGTATTCTCACGCCTCTCACCGAGAAAAGAACACAATCAGCCATATGAATAGCTCTACAAAGCCTGAAAATGAAATGATCGCCCAATGGGATCATCTGGCTGCCATACAAACCCCAGCCGCAAAAGTAGGTTCCTCTATAAACTTTTTTATTTGTGGTTCAATTTTCACCAAGGTTAGGTAAAGGGGCCGCTAGGTTTACACCCAACGCACTTAGACCAAAACTTGGTCCGTTGGGATACCTCTGTAGAATTCGAATCTATAATAACCTGTTAAGCTGAGAACCAACCCGTGCTAGCAATGAATTTTTTGAGTAGTATTGGGCTCACATCACGAAGATCGTCCGTATCATAAAAATACCTGGAACCAAGACAGCGAATTCGTTTCTCGACCAAAGCAGAACACTGACAAAGTAAGTGGTGTGAGCTCTCTTCCTCCTCTTCGTCATCACAACTTCTACAGAAGTCGTTGTGGGGGACTCGGAGTCTTCTAGCAAAGATTTCCAATAGGACAATGCCCCGTTATAACCCCCACCACATTACGAATATGCTTTCTGTCCAAAGACAGTAATATGGTTGATCGACCAATATCTAGGTTTGGCCATATCATCCTCGTCGTATCGCAAGTACAACCATAGGTCCATCTTGCGTTGGTCCTGCGTTCTACAGCGGTTTTTATTACCAATGCACAAGACGCAAATGGAGTTTTCATGTTGCAACGATCGTCTTCAGCGCTACCAGCTAACGCATTTCGCGCCAAGTCGTCTGCCCGTGCGATTGCCTTCGAATTCGAAGCCACTATGACCCGGTATCCAGCATAGCGTAGTGTTGGAGAAACGACCCATCTCTCTAAGTACTAAACGGCATGATCTTTGATGTGGTTAGCACTAATTCTAGTGATCTAATAGCAGCCTGACTATCGCTAAAGAGTATAACGTTCCTTCCTGTGACGCCGTAACTACCCAACCAATTTCGGGCCTCCAAAATCGCTGAGACCTCTGCTTGCAGAATATTGCAGAAGTTAGGGAGACTTAGAGACAAATTAATGTTTAGTTCCTCAGAGTATACTCCGATACATGTCCTGCGTTCATCTTAGAACCAGAATAAATTGAAATGGATGCACTGGAGAGGGCTATACTATTATCCCACGCTTGCCTTTGGGATGAGGCTACAATGGTTTCTTCCGAATAAATATTTGGGAACAGTGTAGTCCGTTGCTGGGGGCAGGTGGAAGTTACGAAGAATCGTTGAGTGCCCATAGCTTAGCGCTCGGCACAGGTCAGTTTCACGTAGACGCAAGGCCGTGTATGCCGCCATCCGTTGACCTAAGACGTCCAGTGGCGGTAGTCCCAGGACCATATCTAATCCCAATGAAGGTGTTGTATGAAAAGCCCTTGTTATAAGAAGAGAAGCCAACCTTTGAACTTTGACGAGCAAGTTATAATAGGTGGTGGTGCTTAGTGCCGTCCACCACACGCTCCATAAAGTAAAATAGGCCGCACAATAGCTGAGTAGAGTATATCCAATACACAACTTTTCGTTGCAAGCCCCACGTTTTCCGATTGCTTCCTGCACGAGTACAGTGCCACAGTAGTTGTGTTCACCCTTTCTCCGATGTTGGGCTTCCATTTTAGTTTCTTGTCTAAAATTAGACCAAGATATTTGGCCGTGTCGGAAAACACAAGTTGTATGTCCCCTAGTCTAGGCAAGGTAATAGTAGGAATCGTACGCCTTCTAGTAAAGACGACTAAGTCTGTTAACTCTCACGCCACTGAGATTAGCCCAGTCTGATAGGATAGTCCGGGCATTCTCTAATAACCCGCTAAGAGTGTCAGGAAACGGGCCCCTAGCAGCTATAGCAACGTCATCAGCATAAGCTGTGACTTTGCATCCGGTTCTTTCCAGGTTAAGAAGCAATTGGTTAATCGCTATATTCCAAAGTAAAGGAGACAGGATACCTCCTTGTGGAGTGCCCCTACAAACATATCTGTGAATGCGTCTAGTGGTAAGTAGCATATTCACGAGGGTACATATAGAACCATCAACATGTAGATTCCCTGTAGGCACTTAACCAAATTTTATTTGCCTGACATAATTTAGAGAGAAGTTACAGGCATGCGGCATGCCCTTTTGAGAAATGTCAACTGGGGCGTAGGAAGTGTCCTTGGCCATAGCAAGCTTATTTTTGGTATAAGTTTTTCTTCTTCTCAGTACCGTATAGCCCGACGGACCGGGGGGCCATGGGGCTACCATGCAAACCCAACCCCCTCAATTTGGGTTTTCTAAAAAAAACATTTTTATTTGTGCACCAATTTGAATGAAACTCTACATAAATATGTTTGTATTGATGCCACAAAACATATGTAAGAATGGATGGAATCGGACCCCCAAATTGAGTTTTTCTAAGAAAAACTTTTTTATTTGTGCACCAATTTCAACCAAACCTCATAAAAGTAAATTTCAATTGATGCCACAAAACATATGTACAAATGAATGGAATCGGACGATGGGGTCGTGGGGCTACCGTACAATACCAAGCCCCCATTTTGGATCTTCTATGAAACATTTTTTCTACTCCAATTTCAAAAAAACTTAATGCTTCTTTATAAACATAAAAAATGTAAAACAAATTTAATCGCACTATGGGGCCATGCTCCCGCATCCCCCCCCCAATAAAGTTTTCGGATATAATTTTTTTATTTTCCCACTTATTCCAAACAAATCTCACACAAATATTGTTTTATCGACGCCACGGAACTTATGTGAAAACGGAAGGCAAAGAATGGGGGAGGATTAAAAACAAGTCAAAGGTTCGCCCGAAAAAAAAACTTTGAGCCCGGGGAGAGTGAAGGGTATTCAAATTTCGGCCGCACCCGAAATTAGCCTCGGTTTCGTCATTTATTAACAAATCATTGCCAGACCATACCTAAATGTAATCGCACACAAAATTATTCACGTAAAAACGCTATAAAGAAAATAGAAAAAAAAACGTTGCGGACAAAGCCCGACGTCGGGCTATCGTGCCACATTGATGATGATTATGATCTACCACCAACCATCTTCCATCCATCAACCATTTACCAGCCATCTACCGTTTTTTACCATCTACTATCCACGTACCCTTTACCAGCATATTTGGGGTGTTGGGGGATTTTATGATTAGGGATTTTGTATATGGGTATTACGATTATGGGGATTTTGAGTATAGGAATTTTTATTTTGGGGATTTTTCTGCGTTTGGGGATTTTGTGAGTGGGATTTCGTATTGTTCCCCTATTTTAGCACTGAATTCAGCAAAACAAGTTTGATTTGCATTTTGGAAAAAAATAAACGAGACCGAGGCGAATTTCAGGCCCGGCCAAAATTAGAATACTCGTCACATTTGTATGAAACTTAAGCTTCTTTTGTAATTATATAATTTCTATCGCAGCCCTAACTAGGATCAAGCTAGGATGAAGTTTAGTTTAGATCAGTTCATAAAGAAAAAAAACGTTTTTCTTAAAAGAACCTAATTTTCAGGGGTTGATGTGAATGACAGCTCTATGACGTAGTCTTGCGATTTCATTCGTCCGTAGATATGTTTTAAGAATTTACTAAGAACACACTTGGATAAGTTTGGTTAAGATTGGTTCAAAATGAAAAAAGTTTTTCTAATTTTGGGTTGGTTGGCAGCCCCATGACGCCATGGTCCGATTCCATTCGTTCCGATTTATATACAGTGTACACCAAAAAGGAACAGGTATACAACATTTCGAACCGCGATAGCTTAAAAAACTGAGGGACAAGTTTGCATAGGAATAGACGCCATGCTTCATGTAGTTTAGTTCATTCTTGTAGATAGGCTAATAACGATACCCCTAACAGAAGAACGCTACAAGAAGGAACTAAGCTACATCAAGCACATGGTGGAGGCCAACGGATACAGCAAGGTCACGATATATACTAAGCAATAAAATCAAGAGAACCGAGCGAAATTCACTGAGCACGCTCTTCGATCAGCACAGCAAGGAAAATCACTCAATTCGAGCAAGTTGCATAAACTCAACCCCCTCCAGCAGCATCACCAAAACACTAGCGAAACACAACATTGAAATAATAAGCACGCGCCGATACCACCAGTTACGAACCAAGCTACGATCACCAAAGGACAGGGTCAACATCAACGGGAAGGGCGGAATATACGAAATTAGCTGCCCCGGATGCCCCATGATATACATCGGACAAACTAAATGATTGGTCACAACGAGATTCGAACAGCATTACCGCGAATACGAAAAAAGAAAAAAGGACGACATACGACACATAAAGCATAAGCAACAGGTAGTTCACTAGGAAATTGCGCAGTTTATAAAATTAGGACGTTTGTAAGATTACCCAATTAGGTTGGCACTGAAGAAGGAAGCACGTTGCTTCCGAAACGGTCGTATGCCGAACAACAAAAAAAAAACACTTGCAGTATAAGGAACAAACCTAGTTTTTACTTAAGGGCTAAATTAAGATCGAGAGTGAAATTTTTCGCCCAGGGATTTTATCAATAAAGATGGATACTTACTGTCGTGGAATATGTCACAAGCGGTGGGGAATTCCATAAGCTACAATCCTAGACCGGTTCCATAATTCTTCTCGGCCATTTTATGTATTATTTTTCGATTCCCCGGTCATTTGACATTTCACGATGAAATAACCTGGAAATCGGAAAAAATACATAAAATGGACGAGAAAAATTATGGAACTGTTTTCGGATTGTAGCTTACGGAATTCCCTAGCATTTCCCACATGTTCCACGACAGTAAGAATACATTTTCATTGAAAAAATTGCAGCGACGAAAAATTTCACTCTTGAGGTCAGTACTAGGCTTTAATAAGAATGTACGGTTCAAGCTTCAATATGCTTTACCTATGGATACTCCAGCGAGTTGCGGCACACAGAGTGCATTTCGATTCGGTTTCAAACTAGTATTACCTATTACATGGCGCGCTGCAATTCTCATCTGATGCCTCTACGTATGCAGCGCGTCATGTAATACCAGGAGAGACATTACCGGTTTCAACCAGGCAAAGGTGTAAGATCCTCTTATATAGGCCACGAAATACACCCTGGTATCGAATCATTTTAAATAGGCTAGGCAATGGCTAGCCAACGATTCGACACGGGCGCGTGTCGGACTATGTGTCAGAGAACGTGTTCAAAACAAAGCAACAAAAACATTGTTGTTGGACGGTGGATGTAGCATGCTCAAAAAATGATTTGAGTTATCCAACGCCCAATTTGTCCATAGTGGGACAGCACAAGTATGCATACTCCAGCGAGTTGAGGATCGTGCACCTTTGTTATTATTCAGAAGAAAATACAAAAATTCTTATAAATAAGAATAGAATAATAAACAAAAAATACGAATAGGAAGTGGTATGGCTAACAATGACAACATTCCCAATTCAGTTGTTGAACCGTTGAAGAAATACTACAAGCGGTAATGATAGTCGTCAACGCAACATGTTCCTCAAAGAGTTAGAGCAAAACCAGATTTAATTAGTGAAGAAACGTCTAGAAAAAAGTTCGAAAATTAGGCATGTACATATCTAGGTATAGGTAGGTGAGTGAGATATCTCACCAAGGGGAGATATCGCTAAGGGAGTGAACCCTTTATTTTCAAAAAAGCTATTGAAAAACGTAGGGTAGCTTGATAAAATTGAACCTTCAACAGTGACTTACTGTATGCGATATCTATATACATAAATCTATGTTAGCTGAACAATCGTTATGTCATAGACTATTAAACTACCATGAATTACTTTGCGAGTTCAATGTACCATACCATATTATGAGTTGTTTGACCGATGATGACGTGGCCTCAGAAGGAATTAAGGCTAAAGGTACGTTGTGCTAGACGCGGCCGCACGACTGCGACTCGCTCATTCCATATAAAAACTCGTTTCTCTCTCATTTTAAAAACGAGTTTTTATATGGAATGAGCGAGCCGCAGTCGTGCGGCCGCGTCTAGCACAACGTACCTTAAGGGAATAATTATACCATTCAGCGGGTACAATGCAAGCTATCAATGCCTGTAACTAAATTACTTAAAACTAATCTAGTCACATTTACAGCCATAACAAACATTTCCTTTAGTTGATTTCATACGTATACACTACACTGAGAAAAAAGGTTTAGAAAGTTTAACTAATGAAAAGTAGTTGACTTTTATTTAGATGGTTCTACTAAAGAAATGGTTATTTCCACTAATCTGTGTAGCAGAAAACACTATTAAAATCGTTCAATTAACCGGACAAAATTAGACAAAAGAAATCGGGCCATAAATAGTCAATTCTTTTACTAAATTTGTTAAGTTAACCATTTGAATATACATTTTAACTACAACCAATCGTTCGGTTTTCACCGGAATAGCAAAATTTTTTGATAAACCAATTTAACTAAATATTTGTGAAAATTGACTACTTGTGTGAAAATCCAAACACTTTAAATAGAAAATTCGACTACTTCAACTAGCTAAATTCTATTTCCTAAACACACATGTAGAAAAATCAAGTAATCAAGTAGACCAAACAACCATTTTGATAATAATTCTCAACCGGTTTTTTGCGTGTTCATTCCCGAACAAAATGCAATCTCCTGTTCCGCGTACATTTCGCATTATTTGTGGTTGTGTGATGTTGATGTGTGTATCTGTCCTACGAGTTAAGCAGTGATTAAAGTGCGTGCGTTCTTTGTTTAAAAATGGGTGATATTTTTGTAGAGTTGCCTCGCATGTCGAGGATTTGATTTCTTGTGGGGCCTCACACCAATCATCGAGGATATATCTGGTATGTAAATGTAATTATATGTGATAAATTTTCAAATATGCTGAGAATTCCGACTTCACAGGAAAGTATTCAAGGATTTGACGCTAGCGGACATTGAACAAATGGACAAAACAAATAATTCCCAAAGAACAAATTGGACTGAGAAAAGAAAATGTAAGACTTAATCCTGATGTCATATCATTAACATTGTCTAATATTTATGCTTTTTCCAGGGTTTCGGTCACCTTTAGCGGATACTTAACGCAGAAATATCATCGACATCTCAAATTGTTGAAGTTGAGGTTAGATTTTATTTTTAGTTATTTTAATATTATACAATTTATGCTTGATATTATTATTATGTCCCAAAAAAGATAAATAAAGATATTATATGTATATCACAAAACCAGGTGGAGTATTTGTAGTTGTTTCACATACTTTTCAGCAATAATCCAATCGACTTCATCATTTACAAATGAAAATAGTCAAATTTTCAAAAGTCTAATGACATTAGATAAATTTTCCAGATTAACTCGATTTATTTAAGAATTCTTTGTCTGAATGAAAGACAAATAGTGGATGATTCTACTTCAGAATTGAATGAATTATGATTTTTTTTGTTGGTTCATCTATTAAAAGTAGTAAAACTGACTATATGAATAGAGTTTTTAATGATTCGAAGATACTGATTTATATACAATAATTAACTATGTTTACTGATAAATTAAGTAAGTTTTCCAAATTTATTAGATATTTTAACTAAAGAGGATTAGATAAATTAGCCATATCTTCGTAGCTATTTTAACTAAATAGAATCATAAGCTGAAAATCAACGACGAACTTTAGATGAATTCGACTATTTCTTTAGATAACCATTCTAATGTTTTTTCTCAGTGTAGTCGGCATATGTATGTTGACATCTCATACTCTCGAGCCCCGACCCTGGTTTAGTCCTGGTTTACAATTTGAATACCCTACTGCATATTAAATTTTATTTTATACGGTAAACTGTTTATTACCAAACAAAAAAATGTTTTAAAACAAAATAAAAACAAATCTGAGCGCTGTCTAAAAGAAACCGAATGTCAACCCCGAGTGATGAGTGAGCCACGATCAAGAAATCTAAGAAAGAAATGACATTTAAACGAAATTGTGTCGCAAAAACATCGAATATGACTTCCGACGATTCAGTGACCAAAAGAAGCTTTGCCCATGGAAACAGTGATTTGAACTTAAGCAGCCTAGGTCGTTGTAAGCAATATATCCCTGCATCATAAGAGAGCCTCCACTGTGGTATTCATTTTGATAACCAGGTACCCATTTTTCCACATAAACCGGGCATTTTCTTTAAATATTGATGTTTTTTTTTTTGTAAAAATGCAATAAAATACGAATATTAGCCGAAAAAACGTTTTCCTTAGTAACAGAGGTTTCCTTTTGGTATGGTTTTTTAATCTTTCTTTGGTTTCACTTTATCTGCGTATGCATGCAATTTGCCTTTTTTAGTTCTAGGCCGAAAGTGGTCGTTATTATCTCTGCCTCCGATGGCACATTCTTCATATTCATAAAATCTTTTGGTTCAATTAATTTTTCCAAAAATATTTGGAAGATTTTTCGGTAATTATTCGATATACACATTCCATTTCTGTGATGCATGGACTAGTTTTCTATTTCTTTTCTCTTATTCGATTTTGATGTATAATAATGGAAAAATATTGAGCATATTTACAAGCTTGACACACTTAACTTCGAATGACGCAAATACGTCATTATGACCATTATGACGAAAATTTACCATCATTATCACGAATTCCAAATTACACATTTGGACCACCATTTGCTCAATAATGACAGGGTACGCCATCTGTTGAAAAATTGAAGAACAAGAATGTTTGCAAAATTATTAAATTTGTTATCAATCTTTACACTTTTCTATTCAAATTCTTCAAGAAAAGTGTGTCTTTAAATTATTGAACAGAATATTCATCAAAATATCGCTGTTGTTAGGGACATTTTCATCATTTACACAAACGTCAAAAGTAAATGACGAATCCTAATGATGAAAACATATGTGTCACCTCAATTTCGAACTTTCATCATTATGACGGATTATCGTCATAATGATTTGGATGTCTGTCATAGGCATTATTGCTGTTGATAATATATACTTTGATTTCCTTATAAGAAATTTACCGTTATTCGCTCTAGTTAAACAAAATGAGGGTCTGAGCTTGAGATTACCAGATGTCAAAATACATATGCCGACTAGTGTATAACACAAATCTATGTGTCACCAAGCCTTCGTATCGCACAGCGCGCACTATTCTTTGATGCAGCTGTACTGTACTACATTCAATGGCTACAACATTCTGTTTTTCTTGGTTTTTCTTGAGTCCTCGACATAAATCAGATCTAGTTAGTATGTACCTACATAATTTCCATTCATATCGTATCACATTCCCATAAAATAGCTTCGCTCATCGTCTGTTCTGGGCCATATATCAAGCTCTATGTACAGGTGTGTAGATAAGGTACTATACAGAATCATACGTTGTGACATGATTATCATAGTAGGGAAGAGGTGCCTTGGCATCAACAAGAAAAATAAAGGGTTGACAATTTCGCGTCCGGTTCTGACTACATTTAGTTTTATTGTGGGCCTCTCAAAAGGTAACGCCCTTCAGATAAACGCTCTTATTTAATCAGACATCTCATAGATTCTAGGATACCAGATCAGATCAATTTAACAACTGCTGAGAAAAACCGACTAGTCCAGTCATATTAGCATTTAAAATAGAAAAAAATGGAGTAAGGCTCCAAGGAATCTAAAACTAATTTTACCAAAACAAAAGTTGATTGGAAAGGTCCCAAAAAGGACAAAAAAGGATACTCTTTAATCCTTGACCAGAGGTCGGCATGCGGGGTATCAAATCACAGGGGCGCCCGAGTACATTACATATCCGGTGTTTGTTTCCTATTTCGAGGACCCTCAACGGAATAAATCGAGCATAAATGGAAAATTATATTGTTTTCCGTGCGTGTTTCTAAAGCCATAAATTCGAGAATAATTCAAGTTGTCGCTACTTTTCTCAATTTTTTTTTAGAATCTATAATAGGTAAAAATTCGGAACATTACGCTATCAGCTCTCGGAAACACAAAAGCTCTCCCTATGAGAACCGATAGCAGAACAAGCCAAAATTCTTCGATTAAATTTGCTAAAAAAATTGATCGGAAAGCTCTGAAAAAGGACATAAAAAGACACTAATTACACACCTTGATCGAACGTGGGCATGCGGGGAATCCTATTAAAGAGGACGTCGAGTACATTCCATATCCAGCGTTTGTTACTTGTTTCAAGGACCCCCAAAGAAGAAAATTCGGCCCAAATAAAAAATTTTCGTGTTTCCCGTATCAGTATCTTCTCAAAGCCGTAATTTTCCATTTACGCCCCAATTATTCCATTTAGTTTCCTTGAAATAGGAAACGAACACCGGATATGCAATGCACTCGATGTCCTTTTTGATATGACACCCCGCATGCCCACGTTCGATCAAGGTTTGTAATTAGTGTCCTTTTATGTCCTTTTTCAGAGCTTTCCGATCAATTTTTTGTCTTAGCAAATTTTATCGTAGAATCTTCTGCTATTATAGATTCTGAAAAGTGAGAAAAGTAGCGACAACTTGAATTATTCTCGTAGCTATGACTTTAGAAAGATACACGGAAAACGGGATAATTTGCAATTTAAGCTGGATTTATTCCGTTGAGGGTCCTTGAAACAGGAAACAAACACCGGATATGTAATGTACTCGGCGTCAAAACGATTTTTAGATTACTGGGAGCCCACTAATTCTAAAACGACAAAAAATAGTTTTTTTATTAAACGAAAATTAACTTTCACTTATAACTTGTGAATCGCTCTGGAGGAAATAGTACAAAATTTACACCTAAAGCCTGGTACTGACATCGAGAGTGAAATTTTTGTCCGCTGCGATTTTTTCAATGAAAATGCATTCTTACTGTCGTGGAAGACGTGGGGAATGCGGGGGAATTCCATAAGCTACAATCCGAAAACAGTTCCATGATTTTTCTCGGCCATTTTCTGTATTTTTTTCCGATCCCCCGGTTATTTCATCGTGAAATGTCAAATGACCGGGGAATCGAAAAATAATACATAAAATTAGCTTTACTCTATTTTTTTCTATTTGGAGGGCTGAATTGGAATGTTTTGACTGGACTAAACATTGTGGGACTCGGGCACTCAGGAGACGTGGCAAGGGTGGAGTGTTCTTCTAGCCAAAGAAAAGCAAACCAAAATATGGTCATCGAGCGACAAAAATC
Organism: Microchrysa polita; assembly: GCA_949715475.1. Lineage (NCBI taxonomy): Eukaryota > Metazoa > Arthropoda > Insecta > Diptera > Stratiomyidae > Microchrysa > Microchrysa polita. The sequence goes on along the minus strand of OX454416.1, from coordinate 109,832,170 downwards.
ATGCATTGTAGGATTGTTGGAGACGACTCCAAGATTATGGGGAAAAAAGTCCTGATCGATAGAGGGTCCGCAACCTGAAAAAAAGGGGGAGGGAGTATATTTTTTAGTTATATTAACGATTATTTTTCAAAAACGGCAAAAGATACAGAAAAATAATTTGAGAATGAAAAAATATATGATACCTAATTCCTAATGCATACTTCAAACCTTTTCTTTGAAAATTACGCCCTAGCAAAAAAGAAATTATAGTCGCTCGCATAATCTATATTATATAAAAATGGACGTGTATTTGTGTCTGTTGCCAGTAAACTTCTAAACCACTGGACCGATTTGGATGATTCTTTTTTTGTTTTATCCGTCTTACATTGGAGAAGGTTTATGGACCAAAATTTTTTTTTGAAAATATCAATGGAAGTGATGGTAAATATCGAAATTTCATTTTTGTGAGAGTAAGTGATTAAACCTACTCGATTCATACGCTTTAAATTTTTATACGTCTACTAAATGAAATCGAACCGGCTTAAGGATATGATCTTTTCGAAACGGCTGGACCGATTTTTATGAAATTTTGTATATATCCTTGCTAGGTATAGTAATCCGTCGTAAATTATATTTTATGCCCCGAAGTGCCTTCCTCTTCTTTTTATCGTTATTTTACTATTTTGTACAGTAGGTGATTAAACCTATTCGATTCATACGCTTTAAATTTTTATACGTGTACTAAATGAAATCGAACCGGCTTAAGGATATGATCCTTCCTCTAATATATAAAATTCTCCTTAAAAAGATTGTTTTTCAAATTCCTTCGAAACGGCTGGACCGATTTTTATGAAATTTTGTATATATCCTTGCTAGGTATGGGAATCGGTCGTAAACTATATTTCATGCCCCGAAGTGCCCCCTCTTCTTTTTATCGTTAATTTAGTATTTTGTACAGTAAGTGATTAAGCCTACTCGATTCATTCGCTTTAAATTTTAAATGAAATCGAACCAGCTTAAGGATATGATAGAAATATGATGATATGACGTAGTATAATGGAGCCATAATCTCCTATCTATCTATCTTCTATCTATACATATAAAAAAATAAAAATAACATTACGAATTCAGTGTGCTGTGGTGAAAAGTCGACGATACACTAAACAAAGAAAATGTCACCGGGTCCCATCGTCTAGTACAAGAAAATTTTCCAGATCTCTGCTTTAGTTAGTGAATTATACGCCTACATCGTGGTATTAAAAATATCCTGTTTTTCAACATACAAAATCAAAAGTTACCTCTAAGAAAATAGCCAATGGCCAAAATAGCCATGCCATTTCGCGTTTCTAAAAAAATAATAAGTACCCTTGTCAACGAACCGGAAAGCAGGCAACACTACATGTCCACTTGCAATTCCTCGAGGGAAGTGGCAAGGAATTGCGTCGTCGTCACATGAACGTCGCATACTTCACAACTTGATAAACAGAAAGTCGAAAATGTGTGACGAGGTCAGTGGCGTAACGTACGGTGTTCCATGTGTTCAATCGAACACGGCCCCGCAACGCATGGGGCCCTCAAAGCCAAATTTGCAAAGAAAATTAATTTTCATTAATAGATCCTTTAAAGATATTTATTTTTAGTTGCCTGCAACACAAATACACAACCAAGCTGCAGTATCTAAAATAGTGACAAAACATCGCGAAATCAGTAAATGTGTTTTCACTAGTAGTTTTGAACTTAAAATTGAATTAAGCTTGCAATAAAACAGCCGTTAGCAATGAATTACGTCTCTCAAGATTGTTGAATGTGATCCTGTCTGAATATCAGTTTCTTCTGGAATTTTAGTCACTAGAATATTGAAAATAAAGAAAGTTTTGGAAGTTCTTGTGTAAAATTGAGCCATTACGAGTATCCCCGAATATTTGAATTAAAAAAAATGAAAGTGATTCCACATTAAGAAGAATTATGTTATGTGTTCACAATGATGACAAAAAAAGCCGTAGAAACAGATTAACCATCTGTTTCTACGACCTTATAGATACACCGTTACCCACACCTGATTGTGATTACCAAATTTTAGAGATAATCGTTGACATTGTAGTGTAAACCCATCATTCAAGTTAATTGCCAAAGAAAGCATCTTTCAAGCTTGATGAAGGGTGATGTTAGTTTCCAGGAAAGCATAATATTGACACACAGCCCATATTGGGACTATAAATTCCATGGTTCCATGAGGTCTAAGTCAGAACGTATTTTTGAACTATAAACTATAGCCCATCCTGTAGATTAGATTAGATTTGATATGGGTTGTGGCTGTTTGGTAGCCCTGGGCACTGCGACCGTTGGTCTATTGTGCTGTTGCCCAAACTAGGGGTTAGCGTTAGATGAACTCATCTAACCGACTTCTTTCTATAAACCGATTAAGCTGGCCCATGTTCAAGGAGGCGATATCTTCCTCTAAAGGGAACATAATGCCGAAGCATTTCAAGCGGCGCATTGCTAGCCTCTCACATTCACAAAGAATATGCGCAGCCGTTTCGTCGTCAGCCTCGCAAAAGCGACAGCTCGCGTCGGTAACAATGCGCATGGTCTTTAAACGTCCATTCAGACGGCAGTGCCCCGAGAGAAGACGGCAAATTATCCTAATCCTGTTTCTACTCATGTTTATTAGACTTAGGGTACGTTTAGGTGAGTAGTTGGCAACGAAAAGTTTTGACTGCCGAAGCCCGGGAAGAGTTTCCCAGTGTAAGGTGGCTTTGGCTTTTTCCCACTCACTTATTACATTTCTGTATGTACAGATTGGTATCCCACAGTGGGGTTCTGGGCCAATGAGGGGAGTGGTGGATGCTCTCCTTGCAAGCTCATCAGCCTGCTCATTGCCTTCGACATCCGAATGCCCAGGTACCCAGAAAAGGGTAAGACTCTTACAAGAGTCTACCTGTTGGAGGATTTCCTGACAATCCCACACGAGCTTCGATGTGACAGTGAAGCTCATCAGCGCTTTTATTGCCGCTTGGCTGTCAGTAAATATTGCTGTTTAGGTAGCCCTTTTCAATGCATTTTCTTATGCACACAGCTCGATTGCGTGTACTTCTGCCTGAAACACGGTCGGTCGGCATGCCATTGGAATAGAAAGACTAATAATACCTGGGCCGCTAATTCCTGCGCCAGAACCTGTATCTGTCTTTGAGCCGTCCGTGTAAAATTTGATTGTACCGGGGTGGAGTGCTCTGAACTTGTCAGTCCAGTTCTCCCTCGCCCACGTCACTGAGTCGAATCTGCTGTCGAAACGTAATGTTTTAACCAGATAGTCTGATGGCATACTAAGTAGGTTGTCATTACTTTTCCATTCTAACTGCACCGAGTTCAGTCGGCATGCCGTATCGCATGCCTTAGGCCTGATAACGGCCAGACTTGCCACTGCCTCAATGTGTATGTGTATAGTGGTGGGAGGTTCAGCAGAACCTCCAAGACGACGGTGGAGCTGGTGATGAAGGCTCCAAGGACAGCTAGACAGGCCAGCCTCTGAACTTTGTCCAGATTCAGCCTACCGTCAGTAGTGGGTGGCCTTCTCCACCTTACCACCCCCCCGTATTCCACAATTGGTCTAACAATTGTCTTATAGATCCACAGAATTATATCTGGTTTGATACCCCATGCTTTGCCCGCATAGCTTCTGCAGATCCATAAGGCCTTAGTTACTTTCTCTGTTACCACCCTGAGGTGCTGTTTCCAGAGTAATTTCTTGTCCAGAGTGACCCCCAGATACTTGAAAGTTTCTGGCATGGTCAACTGTGAATTATACATTGAGGGACACTTCAGAGCTCTTAGCGTCCCCCTCCTACTGAATGCGGCTTTTGTCGGATTGACACGTAGCCCATTAACAGTGCACCATTCCTGTACTATTTGCAGAGCGTTCTGTAAAACATCCGGTAGGTAGCCCATCCTGTAGAAGCTACAGGTCGACAATGATCTGTTTGTCAAGGATCTAACTGAGCCAAAAATATTTTTTGAAGGGCGATCAGGCTGATGGAACCGGTGGCGTTTCTGGTAGTTTAACTTGTCCATATGACCGTCAAAAGGATCTTCTACTGCTGCTCTCCTGTATTGTGTCAAAAAACAATAAAAATATTCGAACAGGTTCTCACGCTCATACGTAAATAATAAAGCTCGGCATACATACACTGTTCAATCGATTGCTCACAATCGATCTGACGCCTGTACAGCACATACACTATACAATTTATCGGACAATCTAAAATGGCTCCACACGACACAACACAACAAAGCGAAAATTATATATGTACATAGTTTGTGGCGATGGAAGAATGGACATCCATTGCTACTTTCGATGGAGAACGACCGCCACAGCCACAACATGAAAAATGGCCACCGGTTTATGTGAAAAAAATCAGCAACTGAACAACACTTGATTGTCAATCAATCATATGACAGATTGTATGTAAAATTGCATGAAAATATGTTCCACACGTCCAATCAAAAAATTCAATCGACTTGGCTGCACCGTCTATGGTGAGCTTTATACTGAATTGCTTCAATTAGTAGCTGAAAATGTGAGTTTCCTATTCCCTAGTTACAAATTCAAAATGTGTTGGGCCCCCATTATCATTTGGAACACAACCAATTTCAGAAACGTTACGCCACTGCGAGGCTCGGTAGCCTATAATAAGCAGCATAACATGAGTACGATACGAGTACGATGATTGATTGCGAACGAGACAACATTTTGCAGGGCACCAGCCTTTGACCAAACCGTACTATATTTGTACCTGGCAATAAAACAGGACATTGACCTTGAAAGGGATGTTATTTTTTTGCAGAACGTTCGGTGGTTGCTGGTCGTATGGTCGGCTCTAAGATTGTCCTCGACGACAGTGCACGTGACCTTTTTCCCAAGTAGATTGGGCGTGAAAACAACCCTCTATCCATATTGCCTTGCATAAAAAAAGAAGCGAAACACTTGCATGTTTCGCAATACATGTATTTGATGAAATCACATATAAGAAAGCACAATAATGAAGGTTGCGTGTGCAATTACCCTCGACTATAGTAAAGTATGTACGACCAAACAGATGTTAGCACTGCAAAAGTCTGCCTGTACCTGCAACTTCATACGTCGATTATATTAACTTCTTTTTCGTTTCCGGAATGTTGTTACGTGTGGTATGTTGAGAAATGGCTCAGTTCCTGCTCGTATAGACATTCCTACTAAAAATGACATGGCTATTTGGTCGGGGCTTGTGCAATTAAAATCCACCGGTATAACACCTTTTACGTGACTTTGACTGCCAACAATAGAATCTCGTCTTTTATTGGACTGGAGTGGCAAAAAAATGGGTTTTGTGGCAGCAGCAGCGGCAGGTAAGCGCAATAAGAAGAATGGCTAGATTTATTCATCAGATCATGGACAGGGGGTCGGTTATTGTTTAGATATGAATATGTATTTACACATAACTTGCTGTGTGCAAAAAGAACCATAACATTTTCCGTTGCATGTTTTAATATGAATTTGACCCTGAGTTTATTCGGGAAGTATCCACAATTTTTATTATCTTTGAAGTATGTGTAGCGGCCAGGGGCGTCCGCAGAAGAATATTTCGGGAGGGGTTATTGCAATGAGGTTGATTTTTTGACTGGTCTGAGCGAACATTTTGCAAAATTTGCATAATTGCGAGATCACACCAAGTGTTTCGTGTTCCGATTCATGAAATTTGATTTCCTTTAAATTTAATTAAATTTATGAATTATATTATTATGAATTATATGAAATTACTGAAAGACTTTATTCAAAATTAATTCAAAGTCAGTCGCCATGGAGTAGTTTCTGTTATCCTACTTCTGAGGAACGAACACTACACTTAATCTACTACACTACTTAATCTTTCTCCAGTGATCAGACCTAGGTCATAATAAAATGCTCAGCTTGATTACCACAGATTTTTTTGTGAAAGAAGAAGAAGCACCTTTGGCATAGTAGAAAACGTCTTGCTATCATCCATGTAATACTGAATCCTTTGCTCATCCTCACTGTCAGTTCGATTGCTTCAGAATCCTTGAATGCAGGTTCGAAAATACCTAACTTTTCGGCTGTTAAAAACTGCGGTCTGTTTTTCTCTGTAATTTCTCATTTAAACATCATCACAAAATTTCGGAGGGGGTTTGAACCCCCAAAACCTCTACGTAGGATTGCCACTGGTAGCGGCAAAAATCAATATGGTATCCACTGTTTTCCTACTGGTAATCAGAAGGTGGTATGTGAGAGCCTTGCAGATGGTCCGCGAATAAATCTGGATTTCCACGTATAAAAATTGATGATGGTGAGCTTTGGTGAGCGCTGGCTCATACCATCTGAACGGTGATTTTTGTTAACCCTTCTGTCGGCACCTACTACAATATGCAAATTCTATACCCAATAGGTCTGGCTGGACCTACTGAGAATTTTTTTTTTATTTTTAGAAAAAGTGATATTTTTATCGGTAGAATCATTCTACCCATTCTTTACATCCATTTATAAACAATAAAAGCATTTAAATCGTTTTTGTAGAAATACTAGAAGCGTTTATAAGAAGATATATTTTGAGGTGGTATTAGAAATGTTTCTCCCTTTTTTTTCTATTTTTGATTCTCTTTTTTCATTGCGTATCCGTACAGAAAGTTTGATCAAATTTTCCAATTCCAATATCTTTGGGGAAATATTGGGCACTTTGTTGGTAGATTTTACCGCGATATTGGTCTGCAGATTTGGGAAAATAGATAGAAAGAAATAGGGAATTTTCAACCGCAAAAATCATTTCATTCTAAATTTTCCGTAAATATCTCAATTAAATCTATTAAGAAACATCATCGTAAGTCACTAATACTTAGTTCATACTATTACAAAGGAAATAAAACTCTTTTGATTTTCCTAGAATCAAATCTCAGTTGATTAGGTGATGTTATAAGACGGGATAAAATTAGGCGTACCCAATTTGCGAACTTCACAGCTTTTTAAAGCATAATCTCAGACAATTTTATCGTTTATCGTACAAATTGATTTTTAATGACTTTATTACATTACAAATATTAGATTTTTAAGAGAATTTAATATTTTCACTTTTTACATCAAGACGAAAATGGGGGGAAAATCTGTAGGTCTGGCCAGACCTATTGGATATCAAAAAGCACTTTAAATTAAAAATTATCAAAAACATGCTCCAAACTTCAACCGATTTTTTTAAATTTTTGCAAAATGCTTCTAAACATATTTTTCTAGGATATCATGAAATATGAAGTCGCTGCGATTTCAGCTTCTATACTTTTTTGACCAAAATATAGTGCCAAAGGTCTGACCAGACCTATGTGCCGACAGAAGGGTTAAGGTTAAAAAAAACCTGCTGCGTTCCGACTATTTTGACACTTCTTGCTGAATTGATGATAGTCTGGTAGTCACTTCTGAACGCAGCGAATGTGCTTTTTATACCCTTCGCTCATAGAGTAAAAGGGTATATTAACTTTGTCATGTAGTTTGTAACGCATTGAAGGAAGCATCTCCGACCATATAAAAAGTATACAAATACGATCAGCATGACTTGGGGAGTCGATTGGGCGATGTCCGTCTGTCTGTCTGTTGCGACGCGTTTTACTCGGCCAATTTAAAAGCTATGAAGCTGAAATTTTGCACAAATGCTTCTTTTTGCTGCAGGCAGTTCGTATGTTTGAATCGGTAAAATCGGACCATGGGGTCATGGGGCTGCCTGCCATACAAACCCAATCCCCCATTTTGGTTCTTCTAAGAAACATTTTTTACACCAATTTCACAAAACCTTGAATTAATGTGTCTTTATCAAAGCAACTAAAAGTTCAAAACAAATGGAATCGTACTATGGCGCCATGCTTCCGCATTTATGTACGCACTTATTCCAACCAAACCCCACACAAATATTGTTTTGTCGACGCAACGGAACTTTTGTGAAGACAGAATAAAAAGGATGGGGGGATTCAATACAAGTCGTAGGTACGCCCGAAAAACTTTTAGCCCGAGGGGAGCGAAGGGTATCCAAATTTCGACAGCGCCCGAAATTAGCCTCGGTCATGTTTTTAATTTCATCCAGCACCTAAGGCCGCCGCACACGAATGGTCAATCCATGGATTCGAAAATGAGCGCATACACGAGCGGATTTGGATTTTAATCCAATAAAATCTATGTGAAATCCATGGATAGACCTTGTGTGGGCGGTCCAAGAATCGGTTCGATTTGCTCAATTGCATTTGTGAGCGCTTACTTACATACCGAGCCGCCATTGCAGCGATCCACACTGAAGAAGTGAATCGGTCTATCGCGAGTTTAGGTGCGAATAGAGTCCTCTCAGAGCGCCCACCACAAATTTCGCCTGAGGAGATTAGGCTCCCGAGAGCCACTAGACTAGAGTAACACTAGCTCAACTTCGGTCGGGCTTTTGTTCACGCCTTAATTCGTACCTTTCTCGCACATCCAAAACATCTGCCCCATGATGTGGGTCACTTGTTTCAATGCCCCGCTGCGCCCACTGATCTTACCCCTATATCGCTGTGGGAAAACCCTACCGCAGCAGCTATGTTTTTGTCCTTAGACCTCACGGACACAAACATTGACGAACCATAAATCGTACCCACATAGATGCACAGAGGTTTCACACCTTTCTGCACCGCTACAAGAAGAAGAAGAAGCGCTTACTTTAAAAAAATGCCATGTTTTCCGATTTGCTTCCATTCAAAAATTTACTGCAAAATTTTATATTATTTTAAGGGACTCAAAGCTAACGCTTTTCAAAAGCGTATTCTATTGCATGACCTTTTTTTTGCTTGAGCTGCTGAGATGGGATTCTACTCTTGAAGAAATCTACCGCAAAAATGCTGACATAAGCCCTCGCACCAACGACGTATTACTTACAATCTACCAAAATCCAAGCAAACAAATCGTGCAGTATAGATTGCTTTGAAAGTTTATTTTGCTAATTATTATGAATTTCCCAGAATCTGAGTCCAAAAATAGACAATCTTTGAAAAAAGCTCTATTATAGCCAGTGGCGTAACGTATGGTGTTATCCACTCGATTGAACAATCAAAGCTCATTTCTGTGGAGAAAGCACATTTTCTGTGGAGAAAGATAATTTGCTCTAGCGAATTCGGTAGTGGAACCTAAAAAATGAGCGTTCTCCACAGAAATGATCTTTGATTGTTCAATCGATTGGATAATGTATGTCGACTCTTAGTCTGCAAAACAATAGACTGCTTGTTCTGCTATCCGTTCTTATAGGGGGAACTTTTGTGTTTCCACTATGTGTCCGCTATATGGCGGACGGTGAGATAAGTGTCGCTAGTATCGGTAACAAAAGCAAGAAAATTATTCTTACGAGAGCTGATAGCCTAAATTTCATTTAGATGGAAAAGGAACTGCTGCATCAAGGAAAATATGTTCAAAATGTTCTTTAAGATTCTCTTTTATCTAGGACTCATAAAATCAAGAAATATATATACATACATATATGTTATGTGCTGCAATTACCAGAATCGAAATGTACGAACAAAAGACTTAGTGATGATATTGCTAAAGTTCGGTAAGAGCCAGCATAGCCGAGTCGATTGAGTGGCTAGTTGCGTAGAATGGTTTGAACGAGGTTTCGAACCTCCAGAAGAATTAAAATTTTTTTTCTTTCCCAAACATTTTTTTTTATTTTGGTGGTGCATACTAAAACGCGTGCTGTTTTATTATAAGGAAATTTACTTCCTAATGTTCTGTCAATTTCCTGACAGAATCCAACCAGCAGCCGAAACAGTATAGAATTTTCAGGTGAATCAGCTTGCAAGAAAGAAAGGATTGAAGCCAGCGGTTGAAAAACAAGAAGTATAGCCACGTTTATGGGGCTTGCAGAGGACAGTACAGTTGGGTTAACATAGGGGTATTTACAGTCAAACGGCCTCGCTTGCAGCGGAGAAAGGCTTCTTCATATCGACAACACCCTTAGTCAATTCCATATTCATCCCGACACACTTCAGACTAATTGATTAAATGAAGGTTTGGATCGGAATATGCGATTTAGGTCAAATATTGAGGTTAACTCGGCTAAAATGCGCATTTACATTTTTTTCGGCTATACAATACCTCAAAGGTTTATCGACCTGAAAGGGCCCTTATGTTGAAAAATAATATAAACTAAGCTCTGACCAATTATTACATTTTCTTGTCCAATTCGGAAACTCTTCAATCCGACCTCATTATGGTGATCCGTATATCACTTCAACCTTAGGCTAAGTGGTCCGGAGACATTGGGTGAGGTTATAAAACACAACGTTCGCGCAACGTTCGCGTAACGTTACCTTTAATTTCAAATCAACCGGCCGTTACGGATCAGAAACTTCTCCCTACAAACAGATCCCCTAAGCGCTTAGGAGATCTGTTTGTAGGGAGAAGTTTCTGATCCGTAACGGCCGGTTGATTTGAAATTAAAGGTAACGTTGCGCGAACGTTGCGCGAACGTTGTGTTTTATAACCTCACCCATTGTGAGCAGATTGTCCCAGGAAGAGATGTCTAATATCTAGGGTAAATTCTTTGATTGATTTTTTTAGTGTGTTAGAGGGGATTAACACTATGGACGGGATTTACTAAAACCACTTAATTAATCGAGTCGAAACGCGCTTACTATATTAAATCGTATGTCATTAAATTCAAAATGCATCGTAGAATGTACTTGCATTATTCAAATTGCAGTACAATATGGTACAACTGTCAACTTAATCTAGGATTTAGTAAATCTTGTCGATAGTCTGAATCGCCCCTAAGATTTCTTGAACTGTTGCTGTTACTATCGGGTAAAGAAATGTTTCTAATTTAAACGAACCTACGTAGGAAATAATCAATTCTATTCAGAATAGCAAATAATTATTACTACAAAACCTGGTTTTAGTCATATGTACATACTATTGACTCTGTTAATTCCTGAAATGAACTAATTAAAAGGTAAGTCCGAATACAAGATTGTACTTGTACTGATTTATTATAACACTAATGGCTAATTATATACAAAATTATTGCTTACATGCTAAAATTGATTATTATTGAACTTATTCAAATGTAGGTTGAAGACTGTAAATTGACCCATATGCTAATGTAAGCATTATTGCGTCTATCGATCTATAGACGCACAGCATATGGGTCGTTGGTCGGCTGGTTGGCTGCACGCGCTCATGGGTCATTGTTCGTTGTTGCATATACTGCAACATCGCGATATAACCGTTGACCGGCGTGTTCATTATGTTCAGATTGAACATTCTGCCGGGACTCGGAAGCAGTGGGATTCAAAGGTGGAAGGTTGAACTCCGAGACGGATTCCATGTCGGTTCTCTGTCGAATGTGTTTCTTCCACCATACTGTGATGAGTACTCCAAGTCCAAGCAGTATTAGGATTACAACTCCGATAACGCTAATGTGCTGTATGTGAACTGGTTTCCAATCTTCTTCAGGGTGGATACTGAGACTATCAGCCTTGAGACGATCGTATACCTGTTCCGATGGCTTTATGATGTCTTCGGGCTTGACACTAAACACATGAGGTGCTGGGATATCGAAATTCCAAGACATGTTTACATGTTTAATAAAAGTCGCGACGACGGGAGTAGTCAGGAAGTACTCGGACTTTAATATGCCTTGCTTGGTGAGAATTATGCAACTAGGCTCCACCTTCATAATTCCCGTTCCGTTGATGACCACGTCTTCCCTTACTCCTTGACATTGGAGTGCTGTAGCGACAGGTCTAGGAGCTAGGAATAGCCAAGTGTTCGGTTGATGTAGATGCTTCCAGGTCGTCCGATTTGCAACAAAGTTGTGCGTTAGACACTTGACTCCTTCATGGCGATTGTAGATCTCGTCAATGATGCAGTTTGGGTTGTCTTCGATATTCCTAAGAATTGACGGAGTACAAAGGGAAAGATTAGTGCTTATTCTTAAACAGCTATCCAGCTCATTTTCTGTTAAGCTGAAGTACATCTGCGCGTCGTAATTGATGGCCAATATTGGGGTGGGAATGTCCAACGCCATATATTGGTCGTTCCTTACGCGTTGTGGTATTGATGTTGCTTTTAAAACAACATATTTGCTGATTTCCACGATTTCCAGGTACGTGAAAACTCGAACTTCGTCTGAGGAACATCTCATATCGGTTGTGCTGGTGGGTAAATAGAGGATGTCTAAGTTAGTTGGAAGTTTGCTCTTTCCGTTTGCGATGATTTCGGCTAATTGCGTTGGGCTGATAAAGTCCAAAATGTTGCTTCGATGATACTTGGCATTAGTGAGTCGTGTATATTTCGAATTGAGATCGTTGATGTAGTTCTCAGCAGCTTGGTATACAGCTAGGAGGTGGATATTCAGTTTGTTCGTGTCAGGGCCAGAGTACCAACTCTGCATTTCCTGGATACGCGATAACCCTTTATTTAGTTTTTCGGTAAAGCTGTTCAACTTCTTGGTTATTCGGGTTTCGCTTTCGTTGGCCGCTGCAATAGTCGTTAGCATCAGGTTTGTTTGGTGATTTGCTGTTTGTAGCAATAGTTTCTGGTTATGGTCGAGCTCATCAATGTTACGATAAACTTCGTCGTTAACTCCAAATACCGTTTCGAGTAACTTCCCAAAAATTCCTCGTTTGAATCGATTTGTTTGAAGTCCTTGGATATACCGTTGGAGCTGCGAATGAATCTCCTGTAGGTGGTGTACAAGTCCACCGCAGTTGGTTTCGTCGGAGATTCGTATGGTCTTGTTACAAAACATCCTCAGTCCAGACATCACGTTTGAAGATTTATTCAAATCTTTCTCCAGCTCCGTCGTCGATATATTGAACTCAATGCGGAGAGTTCCCCTCTTGATCTGCACATCTCCCATTTGCTCAATGTAGAGGCCAGGTTGTGGGTGTTTGAGCGTGTAGTTATGTTCACTCGCCAAACAGTTTAACAAGTTGAACCATAAGAGAATGAATGTTAGTATTGTCATCGTTGATTGGCTCGGTGTTCCTTTGGTGGGTCTCGGACGTTTTGGCTTCAAATTGCGGTTTGATGCGATAAGCTCTTCAATTGGTGGTCGAACTGGAATATTAGTTGGATGAATTCGTTTTTTCTTTCGATTCACGTTCACTGATTTGAATCTATCCACCAATGTTGCCAGCTGCTTAGCCTTGTTTTCCTCTTCGGTATTGCAAGTAGTCAAATGCACTTGTTGGGCTGCTTCTGGTGCTGGCTCATTGGTTTTGTTGTCCTCGTCTACTGGTAGTGGACATAGCCGTGTTATTGGCCGCTGAAGTGTTTTCCCATCCTTGACCTTGATCCTTGCTACACGTACCAACTGATTTTTTCCTGGATATACTTCAACTACCCGACCTAGGGGCCAAGATGCTGGTGCAGTGTCGTCATCCTTGATCAACACAACTTGTCCGATGTTTAGGTTGGGAGTAGGTGTCTTCCATTTCGATCGCTGCTGAAGTTGCTTCAGGTAGTCACTTGTCCAAGCTCGCCAAAAATCTCTATTCATCTTCTGGATGTGCTGCCACCGAGATAGGCAAGTGTACTTATCTAACTCCTGAGAATCCGGTGGAGCTATTAAGGATTCTCCTACGAGAAAGTGCCCAGGTGTCAGTACATTATCGGAGTCTTCTGAGATTGCACACAGTGGTCTTGAATTAAGGCATGCTTCTATCTGACAAAGCAGTGTTGTCATTTCTTCGAACGTTAGAGTAGTGTCGCCTATAATCCTTTTTAAGTGGTATTTGACGGACTTGACGCCCGCCTCCCAAATTCCTCCGAAGTGAGGACTTGCGGGGGGTATAAAATGCCAATGTGTTCCTTGTAAGGCTAACTTAGCCGCTGTTGTAGTATTTTGTTGTATCACCTTTGCTAGCTCGCTGTCCATTTTTCGGCTAGCTCCGACGAAGTTTGTAGCGTTGTCACTGTATAGGTCGGTACATCTTCCGCGCCTCGCGATGAATCGTTTATATGCGGCTAAGAATTCTTCTGTTTGTAGACTGCTCACAACTTCCAGATGTAACGCTTTAGTAGCCATACACACAAATAACGCTATATATGCTTTGTGAGATGTTATTCCACGACCCTTTGATGCTCGAATTTTTATTGGCCCCGCATAGTCAAGACCTGTATGACTAAAGGGTTTCGAGGGTGTTACACGGGCTGCTGGCAAATTTCCCATCATTTGAGTTTGGTTCTGGGCCTTGAATCGTATGCACCGGGTGCATTTGTTAATCACTCCTTTGATGGTCCTCTTGCCGTCTATTATCCAGAATTTACGTCGAATGAATGCCAATGTTATCTGGATACCGCCATGTAATGTCGCATGGTGAGCTTCTCGGATTATTAACTTAGTCACGTGATGATGGGCCGGAAGGATGATTGGATGTTTCTCGTTATAAGGTATTACGGCGTTGGTTAGGCGTCCTCCAACTCTGATAACGCCGTTTGAACTCATGAATGGATTTAACGATAGCAAATGGCTTTTCTTGTCAACTGGTGCTTTTTTAAGTAGAGCGTTATATTCTCGAGCTAATTGACTCTGTTGAACATGTTTGACTACGTCTGTTAAGGCTTCGTTGATCTCTAACGGTACGGGGTGAAGTGTAAGAGGTCTGTTCTCTTTGCGTGCTGCCTTTATGAATCTTCGAACGTAGGTCCAAGTTTTTAACAGCTTTTGTAAGCTTGAGTATCGTGCGAAAATTTCATTAACTGTTTTGTTCCTGACGGCAGAATGGTGGCAAACTATTACTTTCCGTTTCACTTCCTCTGATGTTTCGTATACAGTTTGTAGTTGTTTCGGCCAATGTGCGCTATCTTCCTCTAACCAACTGGGGCCATTCCACCATATCGCAAGATTTCGTAACTGCAACGGATTTACGCCTCTCGATGCGGGATCTGCAGGGTTGTCTTCTGAGCGGACATGACGCCATATTTGAGGGTTGGTTTTTTCGCTTATTTCCGAAACCTTGTTGGCTACGAAAGTTTTCCATCTTTCTGGTCCTGCTTTTATCCATGCTAGGGCTATGGTTGAATCTGACCAGGCGTATGACGGTACATGGTGTAAGTTGGTGGCCTTTTTCGTCTCATGCAGCAGTTTGGCTAATAGGGCTGCTCCGCATAGTTCCAGTTGTGGTAGTGTTTTCTTCAGTTTAATCGGCGCTACTTTAGTTTTGGACGTCAGCAAAGTTGTTTTTATCGATCCAGTATTTGCAATTGTTCGTAGGTATATAACTGCAGCGTATGCGTTCTGTGACGCATCACAAAATCCATGTAACTCCGTCAGTTGGTTGCTTGGTGAGTACCCCAACCATCGTGGTATTTTTATCTGCTCAATCTGTGATAGATTTTGTTTGAATTGTCCCCAGGATTTGGCGATGTCGTCGGGAACCTCTCTATCCCATTGTGTTTCTTTTCGCCATGTTTCCTGCATAATAATCTTCGCTGTGATTATTATGGGTGAGAGGAATCCTAGTGGGTCGAATAGTCTTGCGATGTCAGAGAGAATGTTTCTCTTTGTAAACTTGATATCGTTGTTGGATACTTTGAATTGAAAGTAATCTTTGCTAGGCATCCAATATATTCCGAGTGTTTTGATAGCGTATTCACTTTTAATTTCCATTGGATCATTGTCTTGTAGTTCAGGTGGAACGTGATGCAATATGTCATCGTTGTTGCTGCACCATTTTCGTAGATTAAATCCACCAGTTTTAAGTAGTCCGATGAGCTGGTGTGTTATCGTGCTCGCTTCTTCTGTGGAGTCAGCTCCTGTCATGAGGTCGTCCACGTAGAAATCGTTTAAGATTGGTTTCGTTGCTTTAGGGAAGGTATGCTCCTCCATTGCCAGTTGTTGCAGTGTTCTTACTGCCAGGTAAGGTGCAGCCGTAGTGCCGTATGTCACAGTGGTAAGTGCGTATTCTCTGATTTCCCCTGAATCAGAAAATCTCCACAGAATCGTTTGATAAGCTTGATCCTTATCCGTAACTTTGATCATTCTGTACATTTTCTCTATATCCGCTTTTATTACGAATTTGTGGACTCTCCATCTAAGTAAGATACTCGATAAGTTTTCCTGTAACCGGGGGCCTGTCATCATAACATCATTCAGACTCAGCCCGCTGGTTGTTTTGGCGGAGGCATCAAACACTACGCGTAATTTCGTTGTGGAGCTATCTTCTTTGATTACTGGTTGGTGCGGTAAATAATATTTACGTTTCTTTGTATGATTCGCAAGCTTCATATGACCGAGCTGTATGTATTCCATCATGAAGGCGTTATAACGTTCTCGTAGATTGGAATCTTTTTTGAAACGCCGCTCTAGCTGCAATAACCTCGCCATAGCCAACTTCTTTGAATCTCCCAAGTCATCCACTGTAGTTTTGAAAGGAATCGAGACAGTGTAAGTCCCATCGATGTTCCTTTTATGAGTTTTCGCGAAATGGTCCTGACAGTTTTTTTCTTGCTCAGACCAGTTTGGTTCTTGTTGTTGTAATTCTTCTACCTCCCAGAACCTTTCTAGTTGATTAGTTAGCTTTGCTAGGGAAAGCATAGATACAACCTTCCTGGCCGGTGCGGTTTGTCCAGATAGAATCCAACCGAACTCTGTATTTTGGGCCAGTAAACCCATGATTGGCTTCTCTACCTCCTGTAGCATGATAAATCCATAGATGTCGGCTCCAAGAAGGACGTCAATTTGTCCTGGTATGCATAAAGTCGGGTCGGCCAGTGTGCATTTTTTGCTTTTGATGAAGTGAGTTACGACTGCTGCTTCCACTGGTTCATTTGGTAACATCTTTGTTAAGGATGTCAGAACTAATGCATCCACGGAAATGATGAATTCTGACGGGAACCTCGGTTTGATTTTTATGGTGACTTGACTTTGTGATCTCACAGTGTCGGTGTTGCCTACTCCAGTGACTTCCACGTCTGTCTTTGTCCTGGGTACTCCAAGTAATCGGGCTGCACTTTTTGTAATGAATGATGTCTGCGATCCAGGGTCGATGAGTGCTCTCAGTTGTTCACATGTCCCAAATATGGTTTGTACCTTTACGAGTGCTGTTGCTAACAGAACTGTTTTTGTTGTGTTGATATTGTAGCTGGCAACCGAGTTTGCCGTGGCTTCGTGTTGGCTACCTGGGTTAGGAGCTGTCTTCTTCCGTTGTTCAAATTTGGGCTTATTGTGTAGCAGGGTGTGGTGAAACTTCTTGCAGGTGAAACATCTTTGTTGGCTGTGGCACTTCACATCTTCTTTGTGGCTGATGCAATTTACACAGAGTTTGTTCTCTTTCACGAACTTCCAACGATCGCCAGTGGTATTTTCCTTGAACTTGGCGCAATTGTGGATTGAATGTTGTGCATTGCAGAACTTACATTGCACGGGTGTTGCGTGGAAGCTTTTAGTTTTGTTAGGGCTGGTAGTTTGGAAGCCTTTCTGTTGATCATGCTTCTTAAAGTTGTCCATTGACTGGAACCGTACTTCGATGTAACTTAACAGGTTGGCGACTTCGGGTATCTCTTTCGGCTCGGTTAGAGATTGCTCGTAACTCCTCCGCGTGTCTTTGTCCATTTTTTTTAACAGTTGATAGACGATGATCGGTCCCCAGGACGTAGTCTCGACCCCCATGTTGCTGATGGCATGGATGCATTCTTTCGTGACGTCGTGTAGATTTTTTAGCCCGTTTGATGATTCTGCGTACAGGTTCGGTTGGCTGAACAATAGATCTAGCTGGTTGAAGACCAAAGCCCTCTTGTTGTTGAATCTATCGTTCAGCAGCTTCCATGCGCCTTCATAGTTTGCGTCGCTGATCTCCAGGTGCTTAATGAGGCGGGCTGCTTCATCCTTCAGGCTCGATTTGAGGAACTGGAGCTTCTCAGCATTCCCCAGCAGCTTGTTTTTATGAATTGTATTCACAAAAACGTCACGAAACGCTATCCAATTGTTGAAATTTCCCTCAAATGTCGGGAGGGATTGTCGTGGAATCTTCGGCCAGGCTTCGTCTTTTTGTGCACGCAGTGGAGCTCCGTGCAAGGTAGTCATCACATCTTCCACTGCGGCTTCAATTTGCTCGAACATCGAGGATGCAACGTATTCCCTGGTACACTCATCCTCCAGCATAAGTATCTCCTCGTGGAGGGACCTGACACTCGTCATCTGCTCACGAAGCGTTTGTTTCTGGTATTCGTACGATGTGGGTGAACGATCCTGCGCCATTCGGGTCTTCAGATTTTCGATCCCCCGCTGTAGAGATCCTATCTTGATCTGTTGGCGGCGTACCAACAGCTCCTCCGTAGAACCTCGTGTTGTCGATGCACTAGGAGGAACCTTCTCCCTTTCGCTCCTAGTACTGGTTGATGCATTGGCAGCGTCCAGGATGGCCTGCCGGTGCAGTTTTATGTGAGCTAAGCCGTCCTCGACATAGCTCTTCACTTGTTGGTAGTATCCTTTGGCGATGTACTTGTGCTCAGTGGCACCCTCCAGTTGTCTGATCGCCTCGTCCCTGAACATGAACTGCGTCCATTGCTTCCGCAGCGCCTCCGATTTGTCGTCCAGGTACTTTGTTGTCTTCTTTGCCGCTGGATCCTCCTTCATCCGTATTACGAGCCGGGATATGTCCTCTCCTAGCTCTTGTTGTTTTGATGTTTCCTCATCTAGGCTGGCCATGGCTAAGTCCTCTTGATAATGTCCTAGTGATGATAAAGTGAACGATCCTTTAGGGCTGGTTACGTTGTCTCGACGGACCAATGTTAATTCCTGAAATGAACTAATTAAAAGGTAATTAGTGTTCATTATGTTCAGATTGAACATTCTGC
Source organism: Microchrysa polita (assembly GCA_949715475.1). Classification (NCBI taxonomy): domain Eukaryota; kingdom Metazoa; phylum Arthropoda; class Insecta; order Diptera; family Stratiomyidae; genus Microchrysa; species Microchrysa polita. Next base: position 109,813,341 of record OX454416.1, on the reverse strand, counting down.
CGGGACTCGGAAGCAGTGGGATTCAAAGTAAATCAGAATTATTTATTACCATCTAGCCACAAGTCATTGCTTCCTACAGGTAGATTCTTCCTTACTTCATACACTTCACATGTATACAAATGTCCACTATCATGATGATCCATCAAATCATAAATTTCGAAATATTTTTACTTCTTGGCTATAATACGAGTATACGCGTAGAAAACGTAAAGCAGATCTACGTTTCTGTTGTCTTTTTGTAAACGTCTTTTGATTTTGACCAAGAGAAATCCGCGAACCAACACCAGCCTAGCTATTTTTAGTAGCCTGACTGAATGTTTTCGTTCTGAAGGTAGATATAGTAGAATTTGTAAATATTGTGTGAATACGTTCGAGAAATTCGTTTTCAGCTCTTACCGGCGTCACACTCGACAAGTTCATTGATTTTTCCAATCAAATACGAGCAAAGTGTAGTGTAGGTGGTATTTATAGTTTATTTATGGGACTATTTCGTGTTTTAAGAAAATGTAATAGTGAGCGCTTATATACCGGCTCTTAATTTAAACTATCTTAAAACATTTTTGGAGATAGTACCTTTTCCATAGGGTGAATATACCGTCCTAGTCTAGTTCGCGTATTAACTTTCTTCTTCTTCTTTTTATTCGAATTGGTTGTGGAATGTGCAGATGTTTAGAAATGGTTTATCTGACATTTCGATTATTTCGATAATATTATGATTGGAATTTGTTAATCTCGCGTTTTTTCTAACCAGGAATTTCATATAAACTTTGTAGCGAAACGAAAATCGAAAACGATATCATTCCAGTAACAAGACGACTTCGCTCTTCCTGGATAAATTTCAGAGACAGTCGCTTGGCTAGGCATTATGGATTGGTAAGCACCTCGCCATCTGTTCCGAGCGGGACTAAATTTAGTTTCGATTAGTTAGTGCACCCCGTATATGCCGTCCAAAAATAATTTAAATTTGTCTAAAACTTTTTATCTTTGTTCCGGTATATAAGTGGTCAGTGTAGTACAACGCAGCTACGCTGATTAGGTGTATGATGGATTTGTATGGTGAATTGCCTTGTTTTCTGGGTTAAATTGTAAATTATGTATGTGCACGTATAAGCATTTATGATTTTCAATCTATTTTTGTTTCATTCTTGTGGAATATCATTAATTTGTCGAAGGAGTGTCTATTGAAATTGGAATAATGTAGATATGATATTGACATGATTATTGTCTGTTCGGTTAACCATTAGGGTTCGTGGCTATCAACTCCCACATAGGGTCGTTTACGCGTATATTATTCCAGTCTCTTGAAGCACTCAAATTTCACCTAAACGCTTTTACCGTTGTTATACGTACGAGAACGAGTAATTTAGGATCGCTGCCCAAAGGAGAAGGAACGCTCGGAAAATACAGGCGCCAAAGTACGTGGAGGACTTGCAAGGAATGTTGCTGCTTGACGATACGGCAATTTGTAGCAGGATGCGAGAGTATTTTGACGAACTTCTAAATGAAGCATTTCCTCGAGCCGCTTTTCAAGATGTTGAGCCCAATACCACAAATATTGAAGATAACTCAGAGGAAGAGGTGATGGAGGTAATGCATCAGATGAAACGCGGAAAGGCAGTCGGACCGGACAAAATGCCCGCGGAATTTTGGTTGAAAATAGAAAACGCCGGGCTTAGTTGGCTCACAGCTCTCTTCTACAAAATCAAAAGTGGGCAACCGATGCCTGATGCTTTCAGGGAAAGTCTCCTTCTTCCTTTCTATAGGGAGGCTCACGCAAACTCAACAACTAAAGGGCAATCAAGTTAACACCTCATACACTGAAGATGTACGAGCGAGTTGTCTGCAACCGATTGAGAAAGATGTGCGGTTGAATGACAATCAATGCGGCTTTGTTGAAGGTCGATCTCTACAGTCGATGCGATTCAGTGCATTCGTATTGCGATGGAAAAGTATAGAGCAGCACGAAAGGACTTGCACTTTGTATTCATCGATTTGGAAAAGGCATTCGATAGAGTACCTCGTGGTCTGATATGATTGGCCTTGAGAGCACTTAATGTCCCTGAGGCATACGTCAGGATGATACGAGACATGTATGGTTAGATGCACAGCCGGTGAATCAGAAGAATTTTGCGGTGAATGTCGGAAGACACCAGGGCAGTGTATTGAGTCCGTTGCTCTTTAACATCATCATGTGCTACTTATTAACACGTATATCCGACGGCCTAGAAATATCTCTTCTTTTTGCCGATATTGATATAGGCTTCAGTAGCCCAAACATCGTTGCCTTGCAAGCTGCACCTACAAAATGGTGTGACATTTTGGAGGAGCATGGACTAAGGGTAAGTATAACAAAGACTGAGTTCTTATGCTGCCCATTCTCAGACCCAGATGCACTGATACCAGATATGTACGTCAAAGGAGAGCAGTTTAAGTCTTGTACCAAGTTCAAGTACCTTGGCTCGATGGTGAACAACGGAGTTACATGCGATGATGACATCAAACATCGCACGTGGCGAGAAAACTCCAGAGTTTTCTGCAATAAGAAAATGCTACTGAAGCTGAAGGACAAGTTGTACAAAACGGTTTTACGTCCCGCACTCATGTATGGATCAGAATGCTGGACCATGTATGAAGGTTACGCGAAAGAAATGACAGCGACTGAAATGAAAATGTTACGCATGTCAGTTGGTGTAACCAAAAGGGAGCACATCAAGAGTAGCTACATCCGAGGCAGCTTGTCCATATACTAACCAATCACCGAAAAGCTCGAAGACCGACAAATGCTTTGGTATTGCCATGTTCAAAGGCCCGCAAAGAAAGCGATATCAATGGAAGTTCCGCACTTGATGGACCCAAGGCCAGAGGCAGACCGAAGAGCACCCGGATTTGTCAAATAAAAAAGCAACAACAACGCATTGGTCTCGGCGATGACACGATCCAAGATAAAGCTGCCTGTTGAAATATGCTGAGATATTACCGCCCAAACGCACCGCAGGTCAAGCAACGCGAAACCATGGCGCGGTATAAAGAACGAGGCAAGGAAAAGTCAATATGCTAGGCAAGGTTGTGAGAACAATGAAATCGAAAAAAGCAAGAAATATTATTTTTTGAGAATTTTCGTGTGCTTAAAACCCGAACAGAACAATTTCCACTACATTTGCCCATCATTCTGTCATGTCTCGCAACCAAAACATAAAAGTCGCCATAGACTATATATTTTTTTTTTTTTAAAACAAAGCTCATTTCTGTGGAGAAAGCACATTTTCTGTGGAGAAAGCTCATTTTTTCTAGCGAACTCGGTAGTGGAACCTAAAAAAGGAGCTTTCTCCTCGAAAATGAGTTTTGGTTGTTCAATCGATTGGATAATAATCAATGCCGATTCTAACATTTGTTTTTAAATGGAATATACATCGAATATGCTGAAGACTCGCATGCACCTCGCGTCTCGCGAGTGATGTACTTTGCGGGCCACTGTACGGTGAACCCCCGTTATTCGCGATCCCAACATTCGCGAATTCGCTTATTGGCGATTCCTATTATGCGACACTTTTTCAACATTCACTATACATACTTATTCGCGATTTCGTACGAGTATGCGATACCACCTCGTAGTTAAATTTTAACAATTAGACTGAGGCACATATTAATAACGCTAATTGAAATGACATCGTACTACGGAATACCATTTTGTGATCCTTCACTTTACTGGCATTGCCCCAGTCCACTTGGAGTTGCCGAATTGAGAGCCTGTCCGCCGGGTATGGGTTATACCATGGCACATATTAATAACTAGATTGTATTGTCTGTGACTGAGGTAAAGTCTGTATGAATGGGCCGATGCGTTGTCGTCTTGGGATTGCAGTTTTTCCGCACTGAACGAGACGTTTCTCTTTCAATCCGACATCGAATTTAGCCAATAAAAGACTGCTGCAGTTCTTTCTTTTTACGGAGGAATTTTAGTGGAAAGTAGAAGATGCATTTTTTACTTTTTTTCCATGATTTAAAAACTGCGATGTTCTCCACCCTATATGTACATGTAACATTTTTCATATTTGGAACATATTTCCCACTATCGAAGGAAACTGAACCCCGACATTCGCGAATTCAACATTCGCGACGATTTCGTGGAACGCATCCGTCGCGAATGTCGGGGGCTCACTGTACTAGACTGAACACAACCATAGGTTGAGTCACGTTGCAAAGTTGTAATCAGTTTTGATCCGATTGAAGATATTTTTTTTAATGGGAGTCTCCCGTGAAAGGGATGCATAAGTCTTCAAAGTTGTTTTGCGAGCTTCTCTTCTCTCTCTTCTTCTAAACCAACCGAACATATCCAAAAGTCAGGACTACTTTACAAATCGTTTTAATCTCATAGAAACGCATAAAAAATAAAGTAACGAGACTGAGGCTAATTTCGGGCGCGGCCGAAATTTGAATACCTGTCACATTTGAATGAAACTTAAGCTTCTTTTATCTTAACAACTTCTACTGCAGCCCTACCATGTGTTCCGGTTCCATCCGTTGCGTCACTTGGATGAATTTTGGTTAAGATTCAAAAAGAAAAAAGTTTTTGTTAGAAGAACTCAATTTTCAGGGATTGGTTTGTATGGCAGCCCTATGACGTAATGTTCCGATTCCATTCGTTCCGACAAATATACAGCGTACACTAAAAAGAAACTTGTATACAAAATTTCTGCCTGATAACTTCCAAACTTAGTGACTAGTTTGCGTTGCAACAGACGGACAGACAGACAGACGGACATCGCTCAATCGATTTCTCTGGTCACAGCAGTGGCGTGCGGTCCATAGATACGGTGGATGCGCCGCATCCCTATAAATCTGAGCTCATGTAACAATTAAACACATTTTCCTCTTTGTAAAATTGTCCAGCTTTTGGTTTCATAATTTACAGATTTTTTTGTTTTCTAAATGGCAAAAAAACAGCGAAATATTAAAATAAAATTTAAAATAACTAATAGACCTTCAAAAAATTTCATTCAATTTCAATCCTGAAAGACAAAAAATTGCTCTCAGTTCTGACTATTTTCAGCATTTCAATTTGTAATGAACCTCTTATTATCAGCTCTCAAGCTGCAATAATTATTATCAGCTCTCAAGCTGCAATAAGATCCCATGGATCCGTTGATCATTTTTAGACCACAGCAATTCCGATTCACACTCATTTGCTTCAGAGAGTGTTGAAGGTTGGGCCATTTTTTCGTACATCTTATATGCTGGTTAGTCTTATCGCATAGAGAAGACACACACAATATTCAGAAAGCTTTTCCATTGTACTGAATGGCATTTTTGTTTATTTTGCATAGTTATGTTATCTTTTGCTTATTTGTGCTGTTGTATGAGACCGTGCAATGATTTTTTTAATCTAAGATGATGGCGTGACCAATCAAAATATGGCAGAACTATGCAAAATAAACAAAAATGCCATTCAATACAATGGAAAAGCTTTCTGAATATTGTGTGTGTCTTCTCTATGCGATAAGACTAACCAGCCTACAAGATGTAAGAAAAAATGGCCCATAATGGTACAGTTTAGATAGTCGAGACGCACTGGATTCATTTTGTTCTCACCAGAGCTTTCGCTTACCTTGAGTGATATGTTGCGGGGTAATGTTTCGCACCTCATCAAAATCACTTAAATTGATTGTCGTGCTATCGCTCTGGCTTGCGCAATGGATTATGGTGAATAGACGTGTTTTATGAGAATTTTGTTTAATAGGGGATTCACACTTCCGTTTAATAGGGAATTTGTTGAGACTGTACATTAATACTAAAATCGTAGTTCACTTTGCATTCCATACATTCATATGTTATTTTTCACTTATATAACTTCCGTGTATAATCGATATTATTCTGACTAGTTTTCTTCTCTATTATAAACGTGTTTAATTTTCATCGTGTCTTTTTATTTCGATCGGTCCACTACTATCCCTAACAGGTTATGGGCCCAGACCGTGTTCTCGAAATAAATCGGCGAATCGTTTATTAATCGTGAATTTTGAATTTTGTGAAAAGCGATAAAAATGGCCGCGTTAAATTCCGTGCGTATCGAGTTGCTCACAAAGAACAACTACGATACGTGGAAGCTTCAGATGCAAGCGATTTTGGTTAAGAACGACCTATGGGAATACGCGAGTGGCTTTAAAGCAAAACCTGAAGTGACGGAGAACAATGCCGATGCAATCAAATTGTGGACACGCGAGGATCAAAAAGCGAGGTCGGACATTATTCTTTCTGTTCACCCAAGTGAACTGAAAAACATTAAAAATTGCGAAACAGCGCATGATGTGTGGCAGAAATTAATGAACATTTTTCAATCGGCCGGGCCTGCTCGCAAGGCTACGCTTTTAAAAAGGCTTATGCAGTCGAAAATAACTGAAAGCGAAGACGCCCGGGAGTATCTGGATAAATTCTTCGATACAGTCGACAAATTGGCTGAAATGTCCATCCCTGTGAACGAAGATTTGTTGACGATAATGCTGCTGTATAGTCTGCCGGCTAAATTCGAAAATTTTCGGTGTGCGATAGAGTCTCGGGACACCCTTCCCACCCCGGAGGCTCTGCGTATCAAAATAATCGAGGAGAGTGAAGCGCGAAAAAATAGTGTCGCAACATCGGACGTAATGTGGGCAAACAAACCCGGACCGCGATTTCCAAAAATGAACACTGAACCGAAAACGAATACGAACGCGATCGCGAATAAACAATGTTTCAAGTGTAAACGCATCGGACACTTAGCCAAACAGTGTAAGGCTAGCGAAAAGCAATTCGCGCAGAATGTCGAAAATATCTGTTTGAGTTCGAGTGATAAAAGTGCACAATTCGGTCGAAAGTGGTGCCTTGACAGTGGGGCGACGTCGCATCTTTGTCGCGACCCGAACTATTTTAGTGATTTGTACGAATATCCAAATTGTGAACTAAGACTGGCCAATCACGCGTCCACGGTAATTACGGGAGAAGGCAGCGTTAATTTTACGACGGAAGTTTCGGGTAAAACTAAAAACGTTTCGTTAGAAAAGACATTGTGTGTGCCTGACCTTCGCACTAATTTGATGTCGGTGGCAAAAATTGTGGATCGCGGACTTGTCGTTCGTTTTGAAAAACAGAAAGCGGTTGTTTTGGACATGAATGGACGTATTGTGCTATGTGCTGATCGGATCGGCGACTTATATTACATTAGTGAAAACAATAACAATGTTCATTCTGCGGCGGCGGCAGCATCCACCGTTGAGGGCAACGAGGTTTTCGACGAGACAACCGGCGAAGATATGGACAGCATTTCTAGCGACAGTATTGGCGAGAATCAGAACAGCAACAATCTTCCAAGAAGAGGACGAGGTAGACCGTGTATAGTTCGAACGGGCTCGAGAGGAAGACCACGAAAAGTCTACAAAACCAACACGGAGCAGCGCGAAAAAGTTGAGGAAGCATTCCTGTCGGAGATTCCGATGAAACAGGCCATGGAAGGGTCAGATGCCGAGGAATGGATACATGCGATGGTGAGTGAGATTACTTCTATTATTAAAAACAAGACCTGGTCCCTTGTAGATCGTCCTGAGAATGTTAAAGTTATTGGATCACGTATGGTTCTGCGAAATAAATATAACTCGGACGGTACAATTGAGCGACGAAAGGCCCGACTGGTGGCACAAGGTTTTAGCCAGCAACCTGGCGTTCATTATAATCAAACGTTTGCTCCAGTTGCACGAATTAGCTCCATTCGTCTATTAACATCTTTGGCTGCACAACACTCTATGGAAATACGACAGTTCGACATCGCAACAGCGTATTTGAATGGTATTTTAGAAGAGGAAGTGCTGATGGAACCGCCTAAAATGTTGCCTGAAATTCTGCAGCGTATTATCGCCATCGAGAAAGATAATTCAACCGGAATTGAAGCACGTAAAATGCTTTCGGCGCTTATGGAGGGAGACAAGGTTTGTCATCTGAGAAAATCGCTTTACGGTTTAAAGCAATCCGGTAGGAGCTGGTATACGAAGTTGGATGCGTGCTTAAAAGAGATTGGAGCGGTGCCGACTATCTCCGATCCATGTTTGTTTCGAATTGGTTCCGGAAGCGATTCAACTTTAATCGCAATTTACGTCGACGATATTTTGGTGGCTTCGAAAAATGACGACATGCTCAAGAAAATTGGACAGGAATTGTCGAAACAATTTGAAGTGAAGGACTTAGGCAGTGTCGATTATTGTTTGGGAATCGAATTCATGGAATGGCGGAATTGGAATGTACCAACGTGGTTACGTGAACGATATCCTCGAACGCTTTGGGATGAAGGACTGCAAGCCTGTGAGTACGCCTCTTGCCAGTGGTCTCAAATTGACAAGCAACGAGAAGAATGAGGAGCATGCTAACCTCCCGTATCGCGAACTGATTGGGGCACTTAATTACTTGGCCTGTACTACAAGACCGGATATCAGCTATGCAGTTAGTCATCTTGGGCAGTTTAACAATTGCTATGGTCCTGAACATTGGATTGCTGCGAAGCGAGTCCTTCGGTACTTAAAAGGTACGATTGATGTTGGAATGTCTTTTGGTTGTGTCTCCCCTTTAGTGAAAGGCTATGTCGATGCAGATTGGGGTAGCTGCGTTGAGGATCGCAGATCTTACTCCGGATACGTTTTTCTCCTGAACAATGGACCGATATCGTGGGAAGCTAAAAAGCAGCGAACAGTAGCTTTATCCACGACAGAAGCCGAGTACATGGCTTTAGTCGAAGCAATGAAGGAAGCCGTCTATTTGAATGGACTCCTGCGAGAGCTGGGTTTCGATCAACAAGCTGACATCACGATTTCTTGTGACAATCGCAGCGCACTCAAATTGGCCGAAAATCAAGTGTTCCATGGTAGGAGCAAGCACATTGATCTTCGTCATCACTTCATTCGCGATGTACTTAAGGATAAGACGATAACAATCGATTATGTTCCCACGGAAGAGCAGGTAGCCGATATGTTGACCAAGGGTCTCACCAAGCCGAAGCATGAGTGGTGTGTCAAGTCGTGTGGACTGCATGATTGTACAAGAATGCTTGCTCGATTGCCGTCTTAAGGGGAAGTGTTGAGACTGTACATTAATACTAAAATCGTAGTTCACTTTGCATTCCATACATTCATATGTTATTTTTCACTTATATAACTTCCGTGTATAATCGATATTATTCTGACTAGTTTTCTTCTCTATAATAAACGTGTTTAATTTTCATCGTGTCTTTTTATTTCGATCGGTCCACTACTATCCCTAACAGAATTCACCTTACTAAAACCTGGATTTGATTAACAATTTATGAGTATGTATTTAAGAAAAAAATGTTTATGAAATTGTCTTATACACAGAGTGGAATGGGAATATGTTTTTGAACAATGTTTGAAAATACATATCCGAAAAAGGCAGTGAAATACATAGTACCACACTCCGAATTCAGTTGTCGTTGACGACTACACACGGTAGTTGTCAATGCACCATGCTCCACTAGGAGTTAAGGCAAATCAAGAAGATAAGGATTAAGCCGAAAATCTACTGAGGCAAAATTGTTGACTTCAAAACTTGCATGCCACAAGTTCATCCATGTGCTGCTTTCGTCCGCTGTTATGATTGTTTAGTCCTATTTCAAGCAAAGCAGTCTTTTAATTGATTCAGTGGCTATAAAATATTATTTTTTAGATACACAGCTTTCAATAAAAGGAATTCGGTATCCTTTATACTTTATAGTCTGAGGTGCCTCCTTCTGTGTGTTGCAAACTTCATGACAAAGTTACTATACCCTTTCACATAGTGACAGGTATAAAAATGACAAATTGTCGACTTTTTTTGTAAAAAAAAATATACGCAAACTAAACATTTGTTCCCATTACAAATGAGTTTAATACTAATCAATAGGCTTTTAAAAAATAAAATTACATTAAACGTTCAATTCTAAGCGGTTTGTGAGAAGCTTGATTGAATTACATCGTTCAATTGATGCAAACTATTGCTCGATGGTCATTTCAAATTGCAGTTTTGCACGAGCCAGACACAATTTTTGCCTTACATTCCTTTTGCCTTGGACAATATGAGCACCTCTGATATTTTTGACAAAGTTCCACAGTTTTCGGGTCAGTATTAATTTGTAGAATTTCCTCGATAGTGGACACAAAATATAACATAAAGGACACACTGGGTTGTGAGATACCCCAAGCACACTTTCATACGATCATGTTCCCTTTTAATAAACCTTAGATGGCAAATCATTTACACCTGAATAGAGGTTATTTACGTGGAAACAAAAATTACCAAGCTACACTGGGGAGCAAAGTAATGACAACAACAGAAATGCTGGGGTGTGAAATACCCCAGCGTGTCTTTTAAGGCTTAAGGCCATCCTTATTCCTTTAGTGAGGACTGAGGACTATGAACTTCGCACTAAAAATTAATTGTAATAAATAAATTAATTTACTTTATTTTTTTAATTTAAAATTTATATTACTTCCGAAGTTTTTTTTCTAATTTTGAATGCATACGAAATATATGCAATTGTTGGCTAAAAGAGAAAAATCATTTTAAATTTTCAAGGAACAACCTTGCATTTAGCTTAAGAAACTATAACCTACGTCATATACCTACGACATCATAATCACAAGATAACAACCTAATCGCAACATATATGTATGCAGCGCCCGCTCTAAGGGGGGGCGAGCCGGGCGGTCGCCCGGGGCGCCAAATTCTAGGGGCGGCTTTTTGGTAATCACTCGAAAAAAAAAAGAGTGAAAAAAAATTAACATCAACATCAATTTAGTAGAAAGCAAAACGGAGAAACTACAGATGAAATAAAATGAGTTGAAACAAGATGCCGCAAGGTAGGAAACAAACTGGCACCGAAGCATTTTGCAACCGTTATACCCAATTTTATTAGAGACGGCAGATTAAGGTTTTTTTTAGGTAATTATAAAAACCTGTTCAACATTTTATTAATTTATCAACGAAGTCCACAATTGATACGAGGTGCTTAGAACAAGTTTCCTAAATGCTCCGCTTATGATGCTAGCACCTATTCCGCTTTCGAAAAGCAAAATGGCAAAATTCGCTAAGTTATATAATAATAAAGTTAGTTCCTTTTCTTCAAAGGATTCTAATTAGACCTGCTTATCCATAATTCCTATTAAAGGGAAGGGCAACCAAATTTTTAAATAAAAGACGACATTATAGCATATAGAGAAATAAGGAATCGTATAAATACTCGGGACATAATAGCATTTTCGATTACAATAATTCAACTTCATTTATCCTGATATTTACGTGGATGATTTCCTTCAGTTTCAATAGCATTGATTTAGCTATTCCCTATTGTCTTCAAGTTCCGTTTCCTCTTTCAACATTGAACTTGTGATTGATAGCATCAAGTGAACAGAAAAGATGAATTCCTCAATTTGACCACATTTTCTCATCATTCGTCGTTAGGTATTTGTTGCAACTTGTGTCAAAACGCATAAATTATAGCTTCTTGCAGAAGAAGATTAGGACATACTAGTGTTAATTATTCAATTTTCAAAATTAAATGCCAAAAAACATTTTACAGCTTATTCAGTCGCTCGGAAATTAAAACACGCTTTTCTCAAGTCGTTGGAATGGAATGTTGAAAGGGAAGACTCAGAAAACTCGATTTTAATGGGTTGCAATTTCCCATCCTTGCTCGTCGAATTTGACATATTCGACATTGGGATTGGGTTTGAGTAAGATAAGTAGGTACGATGGAGAAACCCCCTGCCAAGGCCGCGATAGTATTCCTCCCTAATATGTTTCCTGACATGCTAATATGTATCGGGATTGGGATAGGTTCCCCGATTTAACAAGCTGTGGTTTTATTCTCTAATAATAATTTTAGAGATGAGGCATTTCTGACGTCGTTAACCGACCGACCGCTAAAGAAATATTTTCGCGAAGAGATCCGGCTAATTTAAGTTTATCTGTTCTGTTTATATGCGCAGGGTGTAAAGGAGTTATCGAAAACTCCAAAAGGTTAGTGTAATGCATATGAACATCAATCTTTGGCACAAAATTTTCCAGAGCGGATTTTTCTAAAATGTTTTGGGTGTTTTAGTGGAATATTGGTAAGCTTTTATATTGGAACTCCGAACAAACTCTCCACAAAGCCACCCTGAACTGTGGTGAATTTTTGTTTCTACTATATGCTTACTCGGCTACTGAACTCAGTGTGGGTAGAGATTCTATTATCTGAAGTACTGCAGCGTTGGTTCGAAACCTATTGTGACCATGAATTTTGTGTTGTCTTTATAAAAATGTGCCTACGAGAGCCGGTTCCAAAATGTAAATCGTTTCATAGCTACTCGCTGTTAAAGGCGACCAAAAGCTGCAAAAATCACAGATCAGTCGAGAATTAAATCTGGATTCAGGTCTACAACAACAACTATACAAGTAGGTACATACTATCTCTACTATCAATTTGCACGATATAGTACCTAAGGGGCGCCAAATTTAGCTCTTGCCCGGGGCGGCGTAACTGCTAGAGCGGGCGCTGTATGTATGTAACCTATTTACAAACATAAACCAAGATAACAGATTAAAACGGCATTGTGCAATTCACATAGTTTTTGCTTCTACTGGTATTTATTACTATATAATATAATCTTTTATCTGAAGGGACAACAACAAATGTTATGTACATAGTACATGTACATCCACTCCTATTTACAAAACAATAATCTGTGGATTCGATATCTTACAACAACCGCTGGCAAATAACACCAGAAATCTTAAAACCACGCAATAAAAATATGTATATTTTCTGCCCCACAGACATGAGCGCATAATTTTTGTTCTTTTTATTTATTTTATAAATCAGAAGCCAATTCATCAAGCAATCATTTGCCAAGGAAGAAAGCTTATCTTGTGTGTAGCTTCCAAATAAATAAACAAAGAAATATCAACTTGTGTTGATTTCACACTAAACAATAAAATAAAATGAATTATGAATACTTATCCATACGACTGACCTATGGCTATGGCAGCTCCGAATGAGGTCAAACAATTCACGTCACTTTCGCGTTTCTACGACTATGGTGTACGTTCAATGTTCGATATGAAGCTATTTTTAACTCAAAGCAGATTAATGTCCTTAGGAGATACATATTCGAAATAAAAAAGAAAATTCATCACAATGTAATTTCTGTGTGTACAATAAATACGATTGCAAGAAGCATAAAAGAAGGCTGACTATTCTCCAAGGATACGCAACCGAAAAAGAAGACTGAAACCATTGCAGCAGGATTAAAAGAAAGTAGTCTGTCGTTGACTCTATTTAATCTAATAACCGAAGTAAATGAGAAGGTTCATTGATTCTTCAATGGTGAGATGACCCAAATGTGCATTCACTCATTTATCTGAAAGCAAATATCGATTACGATCGAACTGCGACTGAATTGTAATGTCATTTCGCTCAGCATTTACATTTCATGAATCTGTGTTTCTAACATTTGTTAACATATTGTGTGCATATGTTATATGTATATGTATATATATTTACTAACTAGCATCTGTTAGCTCTATCTGTATATCTCGTATCTTTAGACATACTTTACTTCCATATATATCTGCGCTTTCAATGAACAAGTTGCAATCTAGAAAAACCAGAAAGTGTTTCTCGGATGAACGGCACTTATAAGGTGTGACTTCAGGTGTGTTATTTAGCGTTAAAGTGTTTTTTCTATTATAATGCCATTTCAATGCTGTAATTTTGTTTTCATAACTTTCAAAGATTGATTGTTGAACAAATAAAGAATTGTTAAAATGTATGTATGCAGAAGCATATGTGAGTATATTCGTCTGTCAGCATTATCTACTTCTTTTTTTTAACAATATTCCAGACAATACTTAAATAGGCGTTTGAATAGGGGATGAAATGAGGTCAATTTCTATTTAATGTGCTTTTATCTTTCTTTTTTTTTTCTCTCACTTCATGAGGGATTTTTTACAATTTGTAAATATGTATTTAACGTGCATTTAAAATTATGTTGTATTTTTCACTTCTTAGTAAAACATATGAGGCAGACATTGATCCGCGTTCGGTCATCCAAAAGCTTATGCAAATCTATGTATAGTAGAATGCAACGAGCAACGCAGGCGTCTCTATTTGACAAATTAATCATGCAGATCATACTTGTGCTTGTATCATTGACTGAGTTATCGCTGTACATCGTTATACAATACGCATTTGAATAAAATTATAAATTACAGCATATGCCTAATAAGTACTCGTATCCACGTATGTATGTACGTTGAATGAGATGGAATTGCCTGCATACCTCGCTACATCTGGGCACTTCTGTATAAGTTTGTCGATTTCATTTCACGGTCGAGTACGCTACGGACAATAATGTTAGAAAATTGCGCAATAGTAGGAGTGCATCTGAAAACAATCCATCAGAATATGTCTTACGCAAATCGCAGTAAATAAAACGAGATTTCTTTTTTTTTTGTTCGAAAATCAAATAATTATATTTTATATTAGCGACGTTTTTTTCTCATCGCGGGTAAATCTGACTCGAAAAAAACGATCGCGGGTAACATCCCGGTTAAGACCAAACAGCTGACATTTGACAGTTTTTGCGCATCTTCGAATCGCCTTCGTCGGCTTATTTCTTAGATGTGGTGGATTTTATCACAAAAGATGATTATTCTTTGCAAAATCTTTTCTCGTGATGAGAAAAACTCTCACATTTGGTTTGAAAAAACAAATTCGCTCAAATTTCCCCTATGCGTCCGCCATCTACATTTGAGCTCTATCCCGTGTAGGGTAGTTACACGCGTAAACTCTACCTGGGTAAGTGTCATTTTTTTTATATGAAGTTCTACCCAAACCTGCACGGGATAAACACAATAAAACGTACCTATTGATGCGTAGAAGGAGATGAGTCGATTAAGTTTAGTATATTTATTTAATGATTTCTCACAATACTGTGTGGGGCAGCACAGATGACAACATCAGAGGACAGCAGCTGCTGGAATTTGTTGAAACATACAACTTGTTACTAGCTAATACAGGGGTGGCTCCCACCTTCGTTGATGCACGAAGGGCTGAGGTGATAGACATTACCCTGAGCTCTGTCAATATGCTGCACAGAATTCAGAACTGGAGAGTGGTGGACAGACTAACCATGTCTGATCACAGGGCTATTCAGTTTGGAATTCTGTATGGCACGAAACCGAGTAGCGGAAACAAACGTATTAGAGTGCCAAGGAATACGGACCGTACTAAGTATGAAATGTGTTTATTGGAACAAATCGAGGAAAATTTCAGGGGAAATACCTAATAACACGACTGAGATAGAGCGATCGGTGGAACAAATGAATTCTGCGATAACGCACTCTGTCAAACTGGCTTGTCCCGCTACAATCATAGATGCAAAGGATCCAACACCCTGGTGGTGCACTGAATTGGAATCTATGAAGAAAGAGACAAGGAAAGCGTTCAATAGGTACATGAGAGAGAGGACCCCTCGCTCTTGGGATCTATATAAGGATAAAAAGAGAGAGCTGAAGAAGACTCTACGTACACGTAAAAGGAACTCGTGGAGGGAATTTTGCTCGAATATGAGGAATACATCCGATGTATGCAGATTACAGAAGATGATTTCGTAAGACAGCGTTTCCAAAATGGGACTAATCCGAAAGGCGGATGGGACTATGACATTGCAGTCGCTTATGGAAGTCCATTTTCCAGGAAGCTTCAAGTCAAATAATCCGTGGACTCAAACCTGTAAATTGGTAGGGGCGACCGGACGACAAGAAGCTGAGAGGATAATAACTTCAAATGGTGTCAGGAGTGCTATAAATACTTTTGAGCCGTATAAGACGGCTGGAATGGACGGAATATTTCCGGCACTGCTACAATGGGGCATAGCAGCTCTGCTGGAGAAGATCCGGAACATATTCGTTGCCTGTTTATCGACAGGATATATCCCAATGTCTTGGAGAGAGACTAAAGTTGTCTTTCTACCAAAACCGGGAAAAAGGATTATACGGAAGCGAAGTCATTCAGGCCGGTTAGCCTAACCTCTTTTCTATTGAAGACAATGGAGCGAGTATTGGTGGACCATCTAGAGAATACCTCGCTGATGTATACACCTTTGAGTATATGTCAACATGCTTACAGAGCAGGTAGATCTACTGAGTCCGCTCTGCATGAAGTAGTGCGGGTAGCAGAAAGAGAGATTAACGAGACCGAGTTCTAATCGTGCGAATAGCACGATGAGTGTATACCCTATACCCATGTACAGACCTAGAAGGCACGCAAAACCCAAAATATTCAATTTCATATTTTTTGTGGGGGGAGGGGTAGATGGGTCGGACCTGACACATCTTTAATACCTTGTCAAGGCATCCAACGGCTACCATTTGATACTAATTTGAAGTTTTTCGTTACATTCTATCAAAAGATATGGCTGAATATAACTTTGTAGGGGAAGTAGGGGTAGGGGCAGTCGGATCTACTCCACTTTCCATACCAACTCAAAGTATATGTCAGAATGAGACATTGATCAAAAATTCAAGTCGATAGCGATATCCTACCGAAAGTTATGGCTGAATTAAAATATCAAGGAGGGGTAGTTTGTATGGGAGGTAGGGGAACCCGTGGTCCGATTTGGCCCATTTTCAATATCGTCCAAGATTTTAGCAAAACAAGCATTTGACCAAAATTTCAAACCGCTAGCTTCATTATTTCGGGAGTTATCGTGCTAACAGACAGACACACGGACAGACAGACAAACATGGCTTATTCGATTCAGGGACCGACCCTGATCATTTATATATATACTTTGCCATACCTCCGGTGGCTTCTTTGAGGTGTTACATAATATCGGCGTAACAAAAACAATATACCCTATACCATCTTATGGGTATAGGGTATAACAACAGCGGTATCACTATGTCAACCTTTATGGATATAGAGGGTGCTTTTGATAAGATCTCATACAGCAAACTAAGAAATGCCCTAGCTGAGCGGGAGATCGAGCCCTTGATAATAACATAGATCGATTCGATGCTTAGTGGGAGGGCAGTAAATCTTAGTAATGGATGTGCCAGAATAAGAGGAAGGGTAGTCAGGGGCTGTCCACAAGGAGGGGTACTTTCGCCTCTACTGTGGAACATCACCGTAGACTCTCTTCTCTGGAAACTGGACTCGATGGGCGTACATACAGTAGGATACGCTGATGACTTAGCAATTATGGTCAGTGGCAAATTCATGGACACTATTCAAGGTTGCATGAGGCAAGCTCTCAAAGCAACTGAAGAATGGTGTAATGAACAAGAGCTAACTATAAACGCAAGCAAGTCAAGCACTATAGTCTTTACTCTGAAAAGGAAAGATGTAGAAACCACTCCCATGCTGCTTTTTGGTTCGGAGATAAAAGAGTCCAAGGAGGGGAAGTACCTAGGGGTAACCTTAGATCCCAAACTTACTTGGAACTCTCATGTTAACGAAAAGATACAAAAAGGAGCGAGGATTTTGCATCAGTGTAAGAGAGTGTGTGCACGTAGGTGGGGTATATTACCAAAAGCGGCACATTGGATCTATACAATGATGGTTAGGCCCGTTCTATCCTATGCAGCAGTGGTCTGGTGGCCCAAGGGTAGCCAGAAAACTACTAGGCAACGGCTGGATGGGATTCAACGCATAGCATGTATAAGAATATGTGGTGCAATGAGAACTACGCCAACACATGCTATGTAGGTTATACTGGGATTACCGCCACTGGATCTGTTTATAAAACAAAGTGCGGCGCTCGCAGCAATAAGAATGGTAAGAGATGGCACTTGGCATCACTTTGGTAGCAACGGAGGTCATAAGAGGATCCTTGATATTGTTCGTGATAATGTCAGGGAGACTCATATGCCTTTGGATGGTATGAGAAGATGTAGGGTAGTCGAAAGACATCACATCACTCTCATAGAGGATGGTAGGATACACGAGGAGTATCCACGTGATGTTGCTATTTTTACTGATGGGTCTCTCATGGACGGAAGAGCGGGGGCTGGAATATACTCCGAGGAGCTAAATCTTGCATGCTCACTTCGTCTAGGATAGTATTTATCGGTATATCAGGCGGAGATGCTTGGACTGCTGCACGCGCTGGATCATATTCTGGAAGGCGGGATACTATAGGGAAGAAAATTCTGATAGCACTCGACAACCAATCGGTGATCAAGCGCATGCAGCAATCTAACATCAATTCAAAATTGGTACTGGAGTGTGTCCAGAAGCTCAATGAGTGTGCTTCAATCAACGAAGTTACGCTAATGTGGGTTAAAGGACACGTAGGTACATTGGGGAATGAACTTGCCGATACCTTAGCAAAAGAGGGATCAGCAGAAAAGTTCCAAGGACCGGAACCCAAAATTGCTTTGGGAAACGGCATGATTGAAGCCAAGATACATGGCTGGATTGATTCCATCCATCGGCAACGATGGCGAAGCCTATCCACTTGTAGACAGGCTCGTAACGTAATTACCAGTCCACTAGGGAGGAAAGCCAAACAAGTACTCAGTTACACACGGAGCAGTTTAAGTTGGATAACTGCCTTAGTAACAGGACATGGTAATTTTAAAGCTCATCTATCTAAGATGAAAATCGTGGAAGATGATGTATGCAGACTATGTCTGGAAGAGGCTGAGACGGCAGCACACATTGTATGTGAATGCCCAGCACTAGGTAGTAGGAGGCTAAGGATACTAGGTAAATCCACAATAGGTGTGGAATCCATGAGGGAACTTAGCTTCAAAGATATGCTACTCATCACACGGGACTCAGTGGTGAAGGAAGAAGTCGATAATTATCAGTCGACTTCTGGAAATCACTGATGAAAATGGACCCAAATAGTAGTGGTCTGCTTCGGGTAATCCCCAAATCACACATATATAATGATGTCTGCATTTTTCAAATTAAAGGTGCATGTAGGTAACTGGGGATTGGGACATATACCGCCTCACCGTAACCCAGTACAGCAAAGAAATTAGGAAAGCCAAGAGGGAATCCTGGAGGAAGTTCTGCGAAGAGATCGAAGATCTACATGAAGGACCGAGATTCCAAAAAGATTCTGGCCAGGGATTCAACAAACCCCATCGGAACGCTTAAAAACTCCTAGGGAAACCAAACCAAAGCAAGTAGGGACACCCTGGAAATCCTTCTAGAGTCTCACTTTCCCGGATCCACCATAACAAAGGGACGCATAGACCAGCTGGATGATAGCTCCCTGAATTTCAGGGCAAAAAAAAACGACTGGTCGCTTGCGAACCAAATAGTAACTTACAATAAGGCCGCGCGCAGACTAAAGGCGTATTGGAGCGTAGCGTAAAACCTGTCGCCCAATATAACGCTTGTAGGTGGAATGGGCAGTCAACTCTTTCGAACTTTACAAATCATCAGGGCCAGACGGTGTCTATCCAGCCGTGCTTCAGAAGGGTCTTACGATTCTGGCTCCACATTTACTAAGACTATTCAGAGCTAGCATAGCCTTAGGATACATTCTAATTACTTGGAAGCAAGTAAAAGTATTTATGGCAAAACCGGGGCGTGACCAAACCCTAGCGAAATCGTATAGGCCAATAAGCCTTCTCGAGTCATTAGAAAAGCTCGTCGATAAACATATCAGGGACAGGTGCCTGTCGCTTTTCCCCTTCCACCCTAACCAACATGCTTATAAGACAGGGAATCGTGTGAATCATTTACTTGGAAAAATTGAGACCACACTAAAAGCAAAGAGATAGGGCACGGCGGCGCCTTGAGTCATAGAGTCCAACACACCCTCTGTCGGTGAATAAAATAAATGCTTCAAGGAAGACAAGTACATGCAAACTTATTCGGTGAAACCATGTATACAGTTGTCCTCAAAGGACGCCCACAAGGATGTATCCTATCACCGTTCCTATGGAACCTTGTAGTCGACAGCTTACTGGTCCAGCTAAATAACACTGGATTCTATACCCAAGGATATGCCGATGATATCAGCATCCTGATAAGGAACTTATGCACACTACAGGGTGTCCGGAAACTGCCGCATAAACGCACCGGATTATGATTCCTCAGTTGATTTCCAGCAAAAAAATTG
Organism: Microchrysa polita; assembly: GCA_949715475.1. NCBI lineage: Eukaryota > Metazoa > Arthropoda > Insecta > Diptera > Stratiomyidae > Microchrysa > Microchrysa polita. The sequence continues at coordinate 109,793,206 of OX454416.1, read as the reverse complement.
TAGAGAACATACCCCCTCAGCTTAACCCTTTAGCTGCCACAGGCATTTGAAGATTTTTGAAAAAATCCTTTTCTTGCACGACTTAAAGCCTAATATCTTCAAAACTAGATCAGCTAGAATAGTGAAATAAAATGATTATAACAGCCAACAAATGTACCTGTAAAATAAAACTAACCACACTATAATCAGATAAGAGGTTTGGTTTTTACAGAGCTTCAAAGTCAAATATGCCCATTTGACCCAAAAACAATCTTTTTTTCCATCTCAATTTTCTGCAACTTCTGCCAAGGTGAGGTGCTTGTACGATTCTTTTAAAAATTGGCGCACAGTCTTACGATCATATCTTTCTTACATCATTTTATTCTAGCTCCATTATTTATAACAGTTTTAGTACCTTAAGTGCAGAAAACTAAGGATTAATTTTAGCTCGATTTCGACATACTTTGAATAGATTTTACCAATTGCAGATCTTTAGGGGCAGTGTGAATTTAATTGTATTGAATTCGAGCTAAAATTAAACCTAGTTTTCTACACTAAACGTATAAAAACTGTTGGAAATAGTAGAGCTAGAATAAAATGATGTAAGAAAGATATTATCGTAAGACAATGCGCCAATTTAAAAAAAAATCGTACAAGCACCTCACCTTGGCAGTAGTTGGAGAAAATTGAGATGGAAAAAAAGATTTGTTTTGGGTCAAATCACGTAAATTTGACTTTGAAGCTCTGTAAAAACCGAACGTCTTATCCGATTTTAGTGTGGTTAGTTTTATTTTGTAGGTAAATTTGTTGGCTGTAATAATCATTTTGTTTCACTATTCTAGCTGGTCTAGCTTTGTTGATATTGAGCTTTAAGTCGTGCAGGAAAATGATTTTTTCAAAAATCTTTAAATGCCTGTGGCAGCTAAAGGGTTCAGCTGAGGGGGTATATTCAGTACAACTCATGTGGAAATCACATGAGGAATCACAATCCGGTGCGTTTATGCGGCAGTTTCCGGACACCTTGTATACAACTGTATTACAAGAACTTATATCCACAAACCTTGCAGCAGGGAAAGTGCTCGAAATAAATAAGACCATCTATATTCTCTCCAACAGAGAACTTGCCATAAAGGCTATTGCAAGTCCCAAAACAACCTCCAATTGGTTTGGGAATCCCAACAGAACCTCAAAAACATAGCCACCCGAAGCAACGTAACTCTGAATTGGCTTAAACGCCATAAGGGGATCGAAGGCAAAGAGAAAGTGGATGCTCTGCAGAGAGGTTTCCGAACTACCCTTTACCGGTACCGAACCTGCAATAGGAATTAGTTAATCCACTGCTGAAACCGTTGTCAAACAGTAGACAGAAGGAAAATTCCAAAATCGATGGAGACTCGCTAAAGGGCTCAGAAACAGAAGGCGTATGCTGGGAACCAGCTGTACCTAAGTCCTAAACCTCAGGGCAGTGACAGGCCTCGTAACCGGTCACTGTTGCTTGCAAAACATCTGCATACAATCGGGATCTACACACAAGACCCACTATGGGGATAGCTACGTTTTCCCGAAAAACAAAATCCCGCCTGTTTAAAATCCCGCTTTTTATGAAAATTCCCGTCCTACAAAATCCCGCCATTTCAATTTCCCGCCCATTAAAAATCCCGACTCTTCAAAATCCCGCCTTCTCAAAATCCCGCCAGTTTTGTACAAATTTATTAATTCATGTTTATGAGCTGTAGGGTTTTTCATGATGATATGTTTTCCAGCAGATAATTTTGTTTGCACTCTCGCTTTGCAAATAAGTTTCTCTTGGCACAAACCCATCGAAATGTTTCCTTTTGTTTCCGTTCAAGATGGCAATGAAACCCGTCCACCACAGGATTGTCACCACCTTTATTATTTTTCACGACTTCGACATTAATATTTCCACTCATGATATCCTGTGAAAATAATAGTTATTTTCGTTTTTTCACATCTAATTGTAAAAACTCACTTTATACGTATTTTAACTGCGATATTATGTTCAATCTTACTGATCACAGTTCACTGATAAGTAAATACTAACTAACTATCATTTACTGACAAATCTGCCTTGTTGCAAAAACATTTTAGCGGAAAATGTATAGTACCGTCATTGAAGGTAAGTATTCTTTCATATATCGCGCGCGCGATTTATGAAAGAATACTTACCTTCAATGACGGGATATTAAAAAACGGGATTTTGAAAAGCGGGAATTCAAATTTCGGGATTTTGAAATGGCGGGATATTAAGTTGGCGGGCTTATGATTAGGCGGGATTTTAATCGAGCGGGATTTTAAAGTGGCGGGATATTAAAGTGGCGGGATTATGAAAGTCGGGATTTTGAAAAGCGGGAATTTGAACTTCGGGATATCGTACCTAACCCCCCACTATGCCGCCTCTGTAACGAAGACGAGGAATCAGCCTCGCAGCCAACGTTCGTTGGGGCTCAAACCATCAGAATGGCCGCACCCAAAGTAAATCTGGCAACTTTCTTCTAAGCCTTTTTCGAAGGACAGAGTTAATAACCTGAAACTCTTTCGCTCTAATGGGAAATACGATAAGCCAATAGGCTGCAGCTGCAGTATTGGGCGTAACCAGCCCAACCCATCATAGTGCCGAATCCATATAGGCAACATTGGTACCAAATTTCAGAATTTTATTGAAGCAGTTCCCCACAATGCTAAAAGAACTATTTTGAATTCTTTCCAGGGAATCCTTAAGTCGAAAAACGATTTTTTTTTGCGGAGAGAGGTTAAATACATATGTAGGTATTAGGTAGATTTTATCGACGTATTGGTGTTTTGTAATGCGAATCAAATTAAAACTAGAAAAAGTAACTGTACCTGGATCGAGGAACCGTTACTTTCCGGTAATAGAAAAGGTTAGTACCGTTACCCGAAAGTAAGGTGTTTGCACATCCCTGATTGTGCGTAGTCGTCGACGTCGATGGGCGGTGTTGTGGCTCACTCTGTACGGCAGCCCCATATTTTGTGGCATCAATAGAAACACATTTAAACGGTATTGCAACAGACAGGCAGACATTGCCCAATCGACACCTCTCGTCATATTGATCAATGATCATATACAGGGTGTTTTTTTGTCGTGATATAACTAAAAATTCAAATAAACAAAGGAAAAATGCTCTTAATGCACACGATAGTACATTTCTCAGAAAGAGGAGGCTTTGCCATTTATGTTTGATCATGATTTTTGATCAGATGGTCCCACGGCACCGTTAGTTGGTGGTGAATTTTTCAACAATTTTTTCCAGTTATCGTACATGAAAGTGCAAATCTTTATCTTGCAAGTACTTGGCTAATCTTAGATTATCCTCAACTAAATTGTTGAAGGACAATAACCGTTGTAATTTTCAGGTTAGTGCACCTTATGGGGGCGTTTGTGTGATTTAGCTCGTGTCGTATGTCTTCCAGAATAGTTATGGTAACAATATTGCAGTGAACTGTGACCGGTGTAAACTTAATTTTTGTCTTTGTGCTCACAATTGACTCCAATATTGTCACCATCATTATCCTGGAAGACAATTAATAATTATTAATATAAAAAGGCAAAAATTATGTTTATGTATACAATAATAATTGAAAGCCTGATACTGTAAACCAGTGGCGTAACGTACGGTGTTCCATGTGTTCGGTAGAATACGGGCGCCCAACCATCAGAAGCCCCCTTGCGTGGTTACGAAAAGTAGCAAATTTTGGATTGTTTTTGAATTTCTTGGTCATTATGGAGCATAGAAGCTGTTGAATGTTAGAAGTGTTCTTCTTTGCTACGAAGCAGCTTTAAGCGAGAGTTTCAAGAAACATTTTAGTGATGTTGTGAGGTGAGAGCTGAGAGGGCTCGGCACCCTCTAAAGCTGCTATTACCTGTTAAATTTATCCGCCCTGATTAAATTCGGAATATTTTAAGTAGAATTTCTGTCACGTATTTCAATCAATTTTAGTAGTTCAAGAGGTTACCCCTAGGAATTTTAAAACATGATTCACAATAAGGAAATCTTGGCACACTAACAAAACCTCTAATTATCAAATAAGTTAAAAAAAAAAATATCACTCTATCGATCGGTGAATGAGCTGAGGAACAGAACCTTGAAAATACACACAGCTGCGAATAATAAAATAGCACTGGGGACTACGATTTACCTTTTTCTGCTGGTGGAACATTTCGTAAAAATTGTTTACTTTCAGAAAATGATATAATTATTATTAAGAATCATTCCCCCGTCTCACTTTGCGGTCGTGAGATTGTGTATCTGTATGGCAAAAAGGGTGTTAATTCAATTTCAGCACTCAATTAGGTAAAACAAAAAGAAATGATTTCTCAAGTTTTCGATGATAAAATGGCTGATAACTCCTGTATGAGGCGAAAGCAATGCGAGTAGCAAAATTTCAACTGTGTAATTTGCATGATGATGAAAATTTAGCATCATTAATGAGTAGTGTAATAGCGATATTTATATTTTAAATTCGCAGCACTGAGATATTGGCCCAGAAGCCTCCCACAGAAATTCGAATGCAATCAAATTTTATACAACAATTCAGCTTAAATTTTTTCCATTAATGAAACTACGTAGACTCAGGCCGCTCGAAAGTCTCTTCAGACTTTATACATATTTATGTATAACATTTTCCTTTGCACAATTTATTGCGGACCTAGGATTCGCGAAAAAATGTTCTCTCCAATAGTTGCACAAAAACAGTGTAAGAATTCAGGTTATTGAAAACAGGAGTATGGGGGATTCCTTTAAATTTTATTTTCCTTGTTAAGAAAAAATCTTGTCAAAGATCCCCCCTCTCCGAAAAGCTATCTACGCCACTGCTCCTATAAAAAAAAGAGTACACGAAACGCTGGAATAAAAATAATAGTTAATTTGGTAAGTTTAGCTTCAAAGGTTGGCTAAAACATTTATTTTTCAGAATTAAGCTTTAACAGTATTCGTGCTGCAGCTTTTTGGTAAACGACAGTGCCAAATTTTAATCTGTATCAATTCGTACTTTTTTTCTTAAACGCCTATTTACACATATAACGGTTATTCTTTCAATAAAAATTATGTTATTCCTGGTCAGCAAAAAAAAATTTATCTAGGGACGCGGGAACAAATTTGAACAAATCAAAAGTGAGAAGGGTTTTCGGACCTCTGTAGCTCGGACCCTGGTTGGTCCTGAGTGTTCAAATTCGGTAGAGGTTGTCGATTGTGTCGTCTTACGAAGTGTAGAAAATTTCAAGAAGATACGTTGAAAAACACCGGAGATATAAGAGTTTGAAAAACGCATTTTTTCAAAAATCTTGTTCTTGTTGTTTATTGACAGGGCTACAGCCTCTTTTTTCCCATTGATAGAGTCTATCCTGAAGGTGTGCATAGGCTATCATTTGCTCCAATCCGTGCAGTAGAAAAAAAGATACAGCGGAAAATGTGAAAAAATACATAGAGTATCGCTTAATAGTAATTTTATATGTTTTAAAGGAAGCATTTTGCAAAAGTCAGGGATAGGCCCGAAAAATGCCTAGAAAAGAATCGTATAGTTTTGTTATTTGGCAGGACTGTTTAGAGAACAACTCCTTGTACACTGCTCGTCATCAGATTAGCACACCCGTTCCCATGAATAGTTTCGGCTGATTTCCAACCAAACTAAAAGAGCTAAAATTTCAAAATTATAACTGTTAATAGTCTATTCAATTCTAAATTATTTAAAACAAAAAGTATTGGGTTTTCATTTTTTAATATTGTTTTATAATTGTTTTTCGAAAAAGAACACACAAAATAGCCATTTAAAATTTGTCATCAGGATAGCACATGTAATTTCTGTTTTGTCTATCTTCCACAATTAAAGACGTAGGAACCCTAATTTTTTGTGGTTGTTTGAGTAAGATATTAACTTTAATATGAATAAGATAAAACCATTATCTGCGGAAGAGGGATCAAAATTTAAGGCTTACAAGGAGTCAAGGCGGTCAAAAAGTGAAATTTCGAGAAAAAATTCATAAAAGTCGCTTAGTTGAATCCGAACTCGTGTGCAATATGTAGCGTTAAGGTAAAAATAATAGAGGCGATGAAAATTGAGTACTTGTCAATCCTTATGAAAGAGTAATTTTGAGAGAGGCATGGAGCCCTCATGACTCGGTCGCAAGGCTTAGGGTAAATTTTCACATCAAGGCGAGCCTGTTATTCAAATAGTGATACAAAAATGCTCCACATCTAAAGAAACTAAAACTAAAGGATAATGCGCTTAAATTAAACTCGAGAGCACTTGACATGTAATAAAAAATGGCGCTATGTTGTTTTTCCGAATAAAAAGAAGTATCATCTCAGAGTATCACTTGACCCTCGAGACCATTACACAATCTGTCCGACAATGAATGCGATCCTAATGGTGTCCTTCCTATCAAAGATCCTGGAAGTAGACATTATAACTGTGTTACTATTCTAAAGTGAACTTCTTTTTATCCGAAAAGATAACATACTGCCATTCTTTGCTCCATATCAAATGTTCTCATAATTAATTTTAACGTGTTTTCCTTCGGGGAAAGTTAAGTTGGAGTTTATTCTTTAGTTTTAGTTTATTGAAATGTTTGAACAAAGATAGTTTGTTTGAACAAAAGATAGGCTCGCCTTAATGTCAAAATTTACCCTAATCCTTGCGACCGAGTCATGAGGGCCAGATGTTTCTCTCAAAATTACTCTCTCATAAGGATTGACATGAACTCAATTCTTATCGCCTCTATTATTTTTACCTTAACGCTACTTATTACACATGAATTCGGATTCAACTTCTCAACTTTTATTAATTTTTTTCTCGAAATTTCACTTTTTGACCGCCTTGACTCCTTGTATGCCTTACATTTTGGTCCCTCTTCCGCAGATAATGATTTTCTCTTATTCATATTAAAGTTAATATCTTATCTTACTCAAACAACCACAAAAAATTAGGGTTCCTACGTCTTTAATTGTGGAAGATAGACAGAACAGAAATTACATGTGCTATCCTGATGAAAAATTTTAAATGGCTATTTTGTGTGTTCTTTTTCGAAAAACAATTATAAATCAATATTAAAAAATGTGAACACAATTCTTTTTGTGTTAATTAACTCAGAATTGAATAGACTATTAACAGTTATAATTTTGAAATTTCAGCTCTTTTAGTTTGGTTGGAAATCAGCCGAAACTATTCATGCGAAGGGGTGTGCTAATTTGATGACAAGCACTGTATATGGGTCTAACGTTTTCAGATTTATAGTGTCTGCAAGAGCGAGGGCAAGGGGTCAAAGTTCCTGTTTTGGTTCATCTTATATACGAGTACGTACATATTAATATAATATTGGATGAACAAAAAACAATAAATCCCGTTGATCCCGATGGTCCTGTGGAATCTTAACTATGATGCTGGGGCACCAAACCAATTTCGACTAGACGAACGGTGTTTTCTGTTGTGTTCAAAGTGTTCAAACCAGAGTTACATGATGAAGGCATTTAGAAAATCGTTTATGCAAGGAATTCTGATGATTTAATTTAAACAAAATTTGGCATGTAGGTTTTTAATTGTAATTCCACTCGGTTTAATCCTGTAGGTCTGGTATACATTTTGTAACGTAATAACGTAAGGACGCAACGATAATGAAGATCAAAAAGCCAAAAGTAGTAGATAGGGGTATTTTAAAAGGAAATGACGACGAATGACGGATATGGACAGTCTTGGGTTAAATATTGAGTACGCAGTGAGGTTACATTAAAAATTAGATTTAAGATTAGGATAATTGTTAGGGTTCGCGATAGAGATGGAGTAAAGGTTTAGACTCAAGTTAGGGCTAAGGTTAAAGTCAAAATTAAGTTTAGCGTTTAGGGTAACGGATAGGGTTGTATTTATTGTTAAGTCGCAGTTAACATTAAATGTAAGGATAGGGTTTGCGATAAGGTTGAGTTTGAGGTTAAGTTTAAGGCCAAAGTTAAGGTTAACATTAAGTTTAATGTGATGACCAAGGTTTTGCGAGGTTACAGGGGCTACCAAGGCCATCAGGGTTACCAAGGTTACAAAGGGCTTCCAAGATCACCAAAGTTATCAAGTGGCCTATGGTTAATAAGGCTACCAAGGCGACCAGGGTTACCAATGTCACTAAGGTTACAAAAGAGACAAAGGTTAGCAAGAGGTTTATCATTATTATAATAATTGTTCTCAAACAAATTCGTAACAATAGGGCAATGAATATCGTCTTCATCATTTGATATGTTAAGTAGATTTTGTTAATCGAAAACTGCAAAAAATATGCTATCTCACAGAAACAACTGTGTTGTAAAAGGTTTCCGCCAAAGAAAATCTTCAGCCGCAAAATGGATTACAAATACAATCCCGCCAAAATACTCGCATCTTGTCCCAATGATACGCATATTCAAAAGTGATTGAATTAGTTAAGCTTGCATCAAACCAGCGCGGTGCGGTATCGGTACGTGTCAGAAATAATTTTCGCCGCGGTAGACCACGCTGAATTGGCCAATTCGTGTGGTGTGTAGTGTGAACCGCTCCTGCGCTGGTTTGGTGGAACAAATTTCTTTCTTTTTGGCGGGGAGCTTGAATAAGGTTAATAATAACTTTATTGTATAAAAAAAAGAAAGAAAAAAAACGTGTTCTATACGAAGGAAATCAAAATAAGGTTCATAAACGCATTTTTATTTTCTACATGAAATGAATTGAACATAGCAGCAAATCGTACCCTCGTTCAGCTCCCCGCCAATAATCGTTGAAAGAAATTCGGGCGTTGGGAAATTAAGGGCGTTTCTCCGTGATTTTTTTTTTTCAATTTCACCTTCTACCACGGGAAAAAACATCATATGCATATTTTATATGGTCTGAGATGCTTCCTTCAATGTGTTAACAATAAAAGGTAAAAAAATTCAATGAACAAAAAAAAAATAATAGGCGCGACAATCCAACATTGGACTAAGGCCGCAGGATGTGTTAGTGACATCCTATTTCCAAGATCTTATCCGCTTTTTTTTGTTGTTGAGGTAATGAGATCAGCATCACGCTCAGCAGTGTTATTTATCCCCATAAATGGGTACTCGTTTAACATCTGAGTGAGATCATAGTCCGAAAAACACCATGGATCACGTTGAAATTCGAACTCATGACCCTGTGCACCGAAGGCGCGTGCACTAACCGCTAGACCAGCCAGACTACAAACAAAATAAAGTAAAATTAAAACAAACTTATCAATACAAGCGTACACCGCAGACCGAGCGACGCGACGCCATCGTGTAAGGAGGCAAGGGAGAAGAAGTGTGCACAATATTGTATTGCAACGATAAATCGATGGAATTAATAAAATTACATTATTCATCACATCAGTCATATAATTCCTCTAAATTCAGGCAAACATCTTACGAATTTAATGCCCATCCCATACTAAACATACTGAGTCGGACGATTAAATGGACAACTTTCTGTTTAAAATCTCATAGTCATCATCATCCTCTTCATCATCTTCTTTATTTGGCCATGTGTGGATCTGGATACCACACCATCATTTTCACGGATTCCTATTGTTCCAAAAATAAGCTCGGCAGGAGATCACTTGGCCAACACACGCAGTCTTCTGCAGCCAATGCTTCTTCGTTTGTGTGCTTCATTCCAAACGTACAGAACGGCACAAGTGCAATTGATTTGGCTTCATCACACAACAGCCACAGAGCGCACAGAGAAAAAAATAAACTTCAGGCATGTGGCAGGAACACCGCATCATCATCATGACCATCATGCTAAGCGAAAAGCAACCTGTAATCCGCCCCATATGCCTACAATATCCAGAGATTCCAGAATTGAAGTAACAGTTCGAGTGCGAGTGCTTTGACACCATTCATTAAAGTGGATGGATGGATGCATCTCAAATTGGAAAATTATGTTGAGCACGTGAGTCGGAATTAATTATGGAATGGCTGAAATGAAAAGTTGTATCCGAGAGTCTGTACATTGTACCTACAAGTTCCATAGTGTGGTTTGCTGCATTGCATGGGGTCTGTGCAATTAGCGATCAAGTTATGCAAATGCAAATTGTTAAACCGCGAAAGGAAATATTGTTATCACGGAATTGAGTGTCCTTCAAAATACGTTGCCTTTTGTAACACACATGACTACCGATCGCTTTTTTAGCGAGTATTTACAATTTACATTAAAGTAGGATTTTAATTCCTGAAATCTATACAGGATGTCTCACGACTCATGGTACACACAATAGTGGATGATACTACAGCTCATTTGGGTAGAATTAATGTTCTACATGACCCCTCTATCTTTAACCGTTATAAGATTTTATAATTTTTGTGAATAGTGTAAACAAACTTGACTTGCCGAGCAAAACCACTCTTTGCCACACTTCCAAATATTTAATCCGAGATTTGACTTCACTTCCTGAAACTGTACAAAATTCTACATAAAATAACTCCTTTCCCAATTAAATAATTTAAAAAGCTTCCCCGATTCTACCATTCAAACTTTAAAGTAATTCGAAAATATATTTTTAATTTACAATTCAAATTGTAAAATCGTAACGGTACTTTGAACTGACAAATGTACAAAGTTGACAAAAGTTGCCTCATTTTCTTAGGTTTCGAACGAAACATAAAAGTTAGCGTCTCTGGATTTGGAAAATTGCAAATCCTACATGTTAAAGAGAGAAAAACGTAGTCCTATCCTAACAGAAAACCAAAGTAAACTTTTCCCTAATTTTTATGCGAGTTTTATTTAGTAAACAAGATTTCTTTTTATAAAAAAAAAAACGAAAAAAATATAACAATTAGTGTCAGAAGTGGGATTTTCAAGTACGTGGTAGTCTGGTAGTGTAGCTTGTGCGCGGAATGTACACGACGTGAAATTGCGTGTGTCGAGTGCATTCAAGGACATTCGAGAGCCCGACGAGAATTTTCGGAATAGTTCCCGTTGGAAAGTTCTGGAAAGTGAATGAACGCGTTCATGTCGGACTAGGTGGACAGATCTGGTAAACGTAAAATTGTGTGTGTCGATGTCGAGTGCATTCGGGAACATTCGAGAACTCGACGAGAATTTTCGGGATAGTTCGCGACGAAAAGTAGTCGGTTGGACTATTGCGGACAGATCCGTTGAACATGAGAAACATCTCACAAATGGATTAATGTAACATTCGGAAACATTCTCGAAAGTTCGAATGAACTGCGGACAGTTTTTAGTCGAGAAACAAAATGCCGCGCAATTAACACCTGCCGAATTAAAACGGGAGCTGGCGAAACGGAATTTGTCGACTTGGGGAAACAAAAGCGTGTTGCTTGTTTGGCTCATGGACGCACTGAGAGATGAAGGACAGGATCCCGGTACGGAGGAGTTTCGGAGGAGTAAGGTCCCAGTGAGACAAGTACGGAACAAGCCGCGGACCCACTGATGCAATTTCTAATATCCATGAAGGCGGAATTATAAGTGAACGATCAGCCAAGTCTGAAGTCACTACTAATCGCATTAAGTGAACGATCAGCCAAAACTGAGGAGGCATTAATCGAACGAATTTCGAGATCGGTGAGTTCTATAACGACAAAGCAGGAACAAGCGGAAAACAAGGAAAGAATAGACTCGAACAACAATTTCAAAAACAGCAAATAGAACTCCTCAAATGATCGACGAGAAGTCTCGGGAAAATTCTGAGAAAATCAAAACGGTGGTCGAAGAGGTGCATAAGCTTAAGAGTGACGTATCAGAAGAAGTCCAGATGTCAAAGAACGATCTGAAACGATTAAAAACAACGAACGTCAACCATCTTCAGCAGAGCTCTGTAGTAGTTGAAGAACTCCAGAAGTAGAATAGCGACCGAGAAACATCGAGAAAAAGTGAAATATTTAAAACTTACTCGATTATTAAAAGTCTGAAAGCGCCGATTTTTAATGGACAAATGTCTTGGAATATCTATAAAACACTATTTGAGGCTGCTGCGGTGGTAAATGTTCTATCGTTGAGAGGATCTGCTGCTGTAATCCTGCGATCGATTCGTGCTCCGCTGCAGACGTCTTATGTGGAGCTCCTGAAGGCGATGGATGGGCGATACGGAGACGGGCACATGAAGCAAATTATGTATATCGAACACCGCTTCGAAACCGGACGGAAGCCAGGAGAAACACTGCAGCAATTGGCACAAAACATTGAGCGGTTGGCTCTTTTGTTGTACCCGACCTCGGAGTCTGAACATCGAAACGTGACAGCAGTGGATGTACTCACTACGGCTCTCCTGGAAAGTGAACTACAACAGGCGTTCGGGTAGCTGACAAGCGGACGATCAAGGACACACATGCATACAGCCTGACGTTTGAAGCTACGAAGCAAGCCGCCCGTAACTGTGTGCGAGTCTGAGAAGTAGTGGATGTCTGTCAGCGAGTGGATGCATCAAGGCAAGTTATCAACATAGATTGAATTCGAGGTTGGAACTGCAGTGAACAGGGGCACGTGTGTCAACAGCTCAGTAAGGCAGGCACATTCTGCATGAAAGTTGTCAACGGAAATTCAATTCGGTGCTGAAACTGTGGTGAAAAGGGTCATGTGCGAAGGGACTGTCGTCAGCCGAGAAAGGCAGGAACATTCTGCAAGTGCCCAACAAACAATAGAAATAGGTTGGCAATGCGCGAACCAACCCGCTTTCCCTGCCTGTGTAAAAGCCAATCACAATGGGCAGAGGTTGGCTTGTATGTAGATTTGATGCCCCCAAAAACTACCATCACCGTTTCCCCGGGTTCATCGTGGAAGCGGGGTCCATGTTACTTTGGATGAGAGCACTGCACTCGATTGGAAAAGAAGGAAGCAGGGGACATACGTAGGCTGACAATGTTGCCTATGAAAGGTTGAAATCCGGAGGAAATACAGAATGTTCAGCCGAATAACGGTTCGATACTCCTGTGGAAGAAGTCCGGAGAAAGGCCCAGTTGGAACGAGGTGTCAACCTTTGGGTCAACCACGAAAAGTTATTGGGCTCAGTGGCATTTTCTTCACGTTGATGATGGCATGTTAAAACGGAAATAGGAATCAGCGGATAGAACGTCGAGTATAATGCTGATACTTCCGCGAAGCAATGTTGACGAAGTGCTGCGAGAGACGCACGAAGGAACTTCGGGAGGACATCTTAGCATTAGCATCAACAAAACCTTGGTGAAAGCGCGCGAACGATTCTACCGGGTGCATGCTCGAAGTGACGTTGAAGAGTTGTGCAGCGTTTAAAGGACCAGAGAGAAAGCTGAAAGGAGCTATGAAGACATGATGTCGTCGTTTGAAAGAGTGGATGTGGTTATTGCGGGACCATTTCCAGAAACCGATCGTGGAAGCTTAATTTACACTAAATTTCTGTAAAATACAAAATCCGTTCTCGGCACTATGAAAAAGTCTCTATTATAAATTTTCTTCTGTCTTGGCTGTGCTGTTTGCTGAAACCTGCAACAGTAACCACAGTTTGTAAGACTCGCTACCTTTGCCGTCCTAGTACCATATGGCTATTACATCCTTTAGGCTCTCTCAGTTTGAGAGATGTTTTATTTCTTGCATGCGTTAATTCGTAACGATGCAATCGCCCCGGAAACAGTAGGTCTGTAGGACTAAGTGACCGAACTGGCTGGGCCAACCAGCGTGATGTTGGGTCATTGAATTTATTGATTGAATTTGTACGAAACTGAGCAGCGCCCGCTCTAGCGCTTACGCCACGCCGGGCAAAAGGACAATTTGCCGCCCCTTCCATACTATACCATACAGATAGTTTTTATGTCGGTATTCTTATAGAAGCGTTATAAGATTTTTTTTTCCGCTCTTGATCATTGTAACAGCGCGTAACTACGAAACGATTTCCACTTTAAGGTACACTGTAAAAACAAGGTTGAATTTTACATCGAAAATTCGTTGAATTTTACACCTTTTTTCTCGCAAAATTACAGTAAACGTTTATTTTTCAACCAAATTTCTAGTAAACCCACAAAATAGTGAAATATTACACTTCTTCTTCTTTATGGCACGATAGCCCGACGTCGGGCCTTGGCCGCCTGGATTGAAGACCTCCAATTGTCGCGATCACGCGACCTTCTCCTCCAGTTCCGAAAGCCTAGCATCTGGTGGGCGTCCTCACATACAGAATGCTCCCATCGGGCTCTCGGTCGTCCACACAATCTGGCTCCTTCCATTCGTTGCGCGTTCATCACCTTTTTGGGCATGCGATCGTCGTTCATCCTTTGTACATGTCCCGCCCATTGCAGTCGCTGCAATTTCACGATCTTCGACACCTGTAGCTCATCATACAGCTGATACAACTCAAGGTTGTACCGGATGCGCCATTCACCTCGTTCACGAACGGCCCCGAAGATTCTTCGGAGAACCTTTCGCTCGAATGTGTCCAACAGGTGTTCAGAGTTTTGGGTTAGGGTCCATGCCTCGCAGCCATAGATACACAGATTTTTTAATATTTCTCTATTTTGGTGTAATTTTACACCACATTTGGTGTGAAGATGTGCCATTACTTTATTTTTGTGTAATTTTCATGTAATATTGCGATTTTGGTGTGAAAATTACACCTACATTTGTGTAAAACTGAGTGTGCTACAATACTTTTGTGAATTATTGCATTTTCCTGTATCTGTCAAGTGGCTTGTTCTGTGTGCAGTTAGTCTGTTCCGTCCGAAGTGCGTTCGTGTGAGCATCATATTATTGTTGTTGCTATAGCGTTTTTTGATGTTGAACCGAAGGGGGTGTGCCAGCTCTTAGCCGTTGAAATAACGACTAGCTCCAGGACGATTAAAATCGAAGAACCGGCTGCCGTAAATATTATTAATTAATTACATAAACCCAGATGTAAATTTACATTTTCGCCTGTGTAAATTTACATTTGTTCCAGTGCAAATTTGCTTATTCCTGATTTAAATTTACATAATTCTAAGAGTAAGTTTACTTATTTATGTAAGTAATTTTGTAGTAAATATTTACACTCGCTCATATCATGGTGTAAATTTACTACTATAATAGAAGGAAAAAAAGTTTCCTCCTATTATCGGAGTAAATTTTTTTAGAGTGATGTACTGAGTTCACCGAGCGAAAAACTTGCATATATGTCTCCCGTGAAAACAGTGCCGTGGAGACTTGCTTTTTATTCACTCAATGTAAGATAAATGTTCACTCACGTTCTGATTGATTGTCGATGACATCTTTTCATTGTGAAATAAAGTGCAACTGCATTATTTTCGCTGGCGAAATGTCAAAAACCGGTGTGGAGACTTTCATGTGAAGTGAGTACCACCAAGCGAATTCGATTTCACGATTATCAAAATTTTGACAGTATTTGCATGGATTTCACGTGAACTGACGATGTTAGTACCTACTTTAAGCATTTTTATAAAGACAACACAAAAAATCTTGATCATTGTGGGATTCGAAACAACGCTCCAGTGTTCAGAGAATAGAATCTCTACACACTGTGCTACAGAAACCGGAAAGCCCAGTTCGGCAAGGCTTTGTAGAGAGAGGCGGCTCTAAAACATATATCGGTTTCAAAAACGTCGAAAACATCGAAAATTAATGCAAGAGATATCTTTTCACTAGAACACTCAACACATCTCTCATCCAAAAATTGTTGTGCCAAAGAATGGAGATCGTTTTCATTACTAAAATTTGGAGTAGATTTCAAGAACTTCCTTACACACTGTGCAGCAAATAAACTTCAATTAGCCGGGTCTCTCCGCAGACGAATTTCCGAATGGCTTAAACGTTCATGGCTTATTTTCATAAATGCGGAGATTTCTTACAGAATAAAATCGGGAAAACCTAGTCAAGTCCCGGTATTGACATATTAGCAGAAACAAATTAGGGAGGACATTGCGGCTATTGCAGTGTGCATTGCACTGTGGTCGTAACCTACACCTTATTTTGCTAAAACCCAAACCACCTTGTTCGAAATTTGAATCAATGCATTTGTAACCAATTGAAGGGATTCGCGCAGAGATCTGGCGAATTAAAGCTTAATTGATGCGAAAAGTGGGTTGAATAAGTTATCGACAACGACTTCAAAAAGTTAGTAGTTAGTATACACTCTATGAAATTTTTACTCTTATAATAGAAGGAAACTTTGTTTCCTTCTATTATAATAGTGAAATTACTCTGCAATCTAAATTTGCAAATCAAGTGTAATTTTACATAAAAAATGTTTAAAAAAGTACTCCAATATATTAGCAAATTTACACCGCGCTATGTGTAAAAACACTCCGTAATAATAGGAATATAATGCGGTTTCACTCTTTTTTCGTTGTAAAGATTTAAGTGGCGAACCTTTATAAATAATATAGCTATCAATAAAACTATTTAAGGCTATATAAAATATAAACAAGTATCGGTCGAGTTTTGCTGATCAGTTTTTCGTCTACATGGGAGGTTGCAATATGGTCTTTTTTGTGCGATCTTGTTCTTCTTCTCAGTACCGTAACTCAGCCGTTTATAGGTAATTTCCAGTCAACGTTACTTTGCATATCATTTCGGAGTGTAATGTTGCAAGCACTAAATATTTCTTATCCACACATGTACGGAAATTTTGGACCACGCCGAGATTCGATTTCGAGACCTCTAGATTACTAGCATCGTAGAGTGCGACTCAACCAAGTGAGCCACAGAGCGTGTACACATGAGTTCTAAATGCAGAGAATTTTTGGAAAAATGTGGTACACTGTGCTAAGTACAGCCGATTGAAGTATGACAACTGGAGAGCACGCTACAAAAAATGAGTAAAACTTCAACTGCACGATGTAAAAATACACCACAAATCCGAATTATACACATAAACGTTGTAAAAATGCACCAAATCTGAATTATACAGAAGTGTAGCGTAAAAATACATTTCACACCGATTTTGGTGTAATTTTCTTATTTTACACAGAAATTGTTGAAAAATGCACTCTGTATGTGATTATAAGCGGGAAAAAGTGTAAAATTACCGCATTTTCAGCGGAAATTTAAATTCACTTTTTAGAGTGTAGTAAAGTTAGTAAAGTGTGCTTTTTGGGCATGAGATTTAACATAGGAGTTTTTTCTAACGGTTTTATGTGCTGAGTATTTTTGCGATTCCTTATTTCTCACTTCATATGAGTTTATTTGGGGAGTTTATATTTATTGAGTGGTCGTGGTACCTTGTCAATCAACAGGCTAAACAATATTTTTAGACTTCATCTTACGGAAATCAAATTGGGACTTGCATAATCATGCGAGCAAACCCAATTACAATCCTTAATTCTGATAAAGAGAAATTAAATTTTCAATGGCAAAATTAGTGCATAACTCGCCACTTTTTCACTTTCTTTTATAAGAAAAACCTAATTAGCACATTAATTAGCAAAAGTAGGCGATTCGCTTTTTGGAAGTAAAATTAGGAAAACTTTCACTAAGCATTTTAGGTTTTTAAATGCAGCACCTCGTATCAATTGTGGGCTCGTCAAAGGATCGCAACGACTTTTCATCTTAAAAACCTAACTTTCGAAAATTGAGTTAATGAAACAGTTGATCAAATCAAAAAATCTTTAACGCAGTTTTTAATTAATTGATGCGCTTCTTTACATAAAATAACTTTATTCCACCGTCTTAAAAAAAAAAATGCTTTTTGTGGGTGTCAATTGTTTTTCTGCCTTCCGAAATATTATTTCGCTCTTTTTTATTTTATCTGAAAATTCTATGGTTTCCTTTCCACTAAATCTATGTTGATGTTGATTTTTCCGGCTGTTTGCTATTTTTATTTGAGTCCTAGTCAAAAAATCGACCCCCGAAATTTGGCGCCCGGGGCAACCGCCCGGCTTGACCCTCCAACCTATGGACCAACAAGCGCTAATCGTTAAATCAGGAAATATTGACTTTGAAATCTACAACATCTATATTCCACCTGTCTCCAGCTGTCCCACCGGCTACAAAGTCAATCAGCCCCCTATTAAACGGTCAGCTCAGTGACAGAATCAGTTCGGGCTCTCAAAGCGTTGGGTCTTCCGACAGATCAATGGGATTGCTGGCTAGTATTTACAATCGCAAGTATGTTGGATCAGGAATCTAAGCAACTTTGGGCCCGCGCTACCATCGATTTAGATCTGCCTACATACCAGGAGCTAACGAGGTTTCTTGAAGGAACTCATTACTTCATCAAACTGACTCGGCGAGTACGTCATCAATTAATCAAGTACCGAAAAATTCCACAAACTCATATGCAAAAGTGTCGTGCTTTGCTCGAATCCGGATCTTCCGTGTCTCTAATTAAGGATTCATTTGTGCAAGGGCTCGGTATACCCAAAACACATGCCAAACTTATAATCAGTGGTATCGGTTCTTACAATTCGCAAGTGACCCGCCGTAGAGTAACACTTACTTTGCATAGTCAGTACTCGCATGACAACATTGAAATATCTGCTCTCGTATTAAAAGAATTAACTGCTAAGCTTCCAATGAGTGAAATTCAATTCGCGAATCAAGACCTATTTGAACAATTTAATCTAGCAGATCCGTATTACTATCGACCGGCGCTTTCAACGGGATCCTGAGTTTCACCGAGAGTACTCTGCGTTCATTGAGGAATATTTAGCGTTGGGATATATGACGCAGTCTGGCTGGTCTAGCGGTTAGTGCGCGCACCTTCGGGGCACAGGGTCATGAGTTCGAATCTCACCGTGGATCATGGTGTTTTTTCAAATTACGAACTGTTGACGGACTATGATCTCACTCAGATGTTAAACGAGTACCCATTTTTGGGGATAAATAACACTGCTGAGCGTGATGCTGATCTCAATACCTCAACAAAAAGCAGATAAGATCTTGGAAATAGGATGTCACTAACACATCCTACGGCCTTAGTCCAATGCTGGATTGTCGCGCCTGTTATTTATTTGTTATTTTTTTTTATATATGACACCACTATGAAGACAAGGAGTTACAAGCAGAGCTGCATTATTACCTGCCGCACCATGCCGTACGCCGAGTTGATAGTCAAACCACAAAACTGCGTGTGGTCTTTGACGCGTCTCAAAAAAGCGATAGTGGACGCTCACTAAACGACGATCTAATGGTAGGTTCTTCCTTACAAACTGATCTTATGGCCATCTTTCTCAGGTTCCGCATACCTCAAATCGCCTTTGCGGCCAACGTTAAAAGGATGTTCTGTCAAATAAAGGTGAACGAGAAAGATGTCAACTATCAACGAATCGCTTGGAGATGCAATACGTCAGAACCAATCTCTGACTTCAAGCTTTTAACCATGACTTTCGGAACCGCGTGTGCTCCATTTTTGGCTACTCGTACACTCAAGCAACTGGCCGAAGATGGGCGAGATATATAGCCTGATGCAGCCGAGGTAGTCATAAACGACTTCTATGTGGACGATTGCCTCTCTGGAACGGATTCAGTTTCTGAAGCTAAGAAGGTGACGAAAGAGTTAAGCAGCTTACTACAAAGTGGCGGATTTCAATAGCTTCTTGAGTTTCTTTCCGAAGAGTTTGGCAACGAGAACGAGATCTTTTAATTGGTATCGGATGAGATCACGAAAACTTAAGGAATTTATTTGCGGCCGTATGACGATATGTTCCTATATAAATATCAATTGCCTTCAATCGAAGGAATTTTTACGAAACGTTTGTTGCTGTCACACATTGTCAAATCGTACGACCCAATGGGTTGCGTTGCACCATCTATGATCAAGGCCAAGATTATGATTATGCAAAAATTGTGGATTTCTGGAGTCGGATCGGATGATAGCATTTCAAATGCTCTGGTAGCAGATTGCCGCGAAATGTTTGAACATTTCAACGAAGTCGAAGCAGTCGAGATTCCTCGATGGATTGATTCTGCACATCAAATAGATTTGGTCGCTGAGTTGAATTTTGTTTTGGCTCAAGGGTATTCAAAAAATTCAACTCAACACTAACATCATCGATTCCGGCAAGACAAAAAACATTTTGGGGTTGTAACAAACATATCCCAACATTACAAGATTTGGTCGCCTTTTCGGACGCATCGGAATTGGCGTATGGTGCTGTCGTCTACAAACGCGAGGTCATCAACGACGAAGTCAAAATACATTTAATTATGTACCAAGAGCAAGGTCGCTCCTATTAAACAAAATAGTTTACCTAAATTGGAGCGGCACGCTTGCTTACGAAATTGGTAAGTTTCGTCAAAACTACACTTCAATCAACACACACCATCAACTGTTGCGCCTTCACGGACTCGAAAATTGTCTTGACGTTGGTCAGCATTTGTCGCCAATCGTACTTCGTTCATTCAGGAGCATCTACCTATCAACCACTGGGGTCAAGTGACGTCATCCAACAACCCGGCTGATGCTTTGACGCGAGGACTCTCACCAAGAGAACTTCGTTCATCGAATTTATGGTGGAGAGGTCCATTGTTTCTTCAGGATCCGAAGTTTCAGCCAGTACTACGACCTGTTATTCCTGAGGTAGAAACTCTCCTCGAATTAAGAAAGACGTTCTGTTTTAATACCACCACGAATGACGAAATACTTTTCCTTGGACGTTTTTCTAGTTTCTCAAACTTACTTCGAGTCGTTGGATATATCAACCGATTCTTAAGAAACTGCTCATGTAAGAGACAGGGCATTTCGAAACAAACAGGCTATCTTACAAGCTACAAACTCAACGAGGCAAAGGATTCATGTGTAAAGATTGCTCAACGTGGATCATTCTCCGAAGAATTAACGTTTATTCGGAATTACCAGGCATTACCGAAACGAAGTCTCTTAAAATCACTTAACGTGTTTTTGGACGAAAAGGACATTTTACGAGTTGGAGGAAGATGCTGCCGAGATACCCTTCCAACAGAAACATCCTATTGTCATTCACAAGACGCATCATTTAACGCGAATAATCGTTCATCACCTGCACTTATTGTATATCCATATGCTGGCCCAATATTACTACTCTCTGTCATCAATCAAAGCTATTGGATCATAGGCAGCCACCAGTTAGTAAGAGGAATAGTACACAGATGTGTCACATGTGCACGATACCGCGGTTCATCCATGACACAGCAGATGTCAGCGCTACCCAAGGCTAGAGTTCAACCAGGTCGACCGTTTACCAATACTGGTGTGGACTATAGAGGCCCAATTACCCTTAAAACTTGGAAAGGAAGGGGTGCCAAGTCAGTAAAGGGATACATACACTGCGCGACAAATGCTTAGGTTCATGGATATATTCCTTTAAAATTATATAATTTATATGTACTCTGATCGGAAATAATTTTTAAATAATGCTCTCTCAACTAACGGTTATTTTAATAAATATTACATTTCTATTAAGCAACTCGCATAGCTAACGGAATTTTTTAAAATGAAAATCGCAATTTCCACTGCGACAATTGTATAGGTTCACTTACTTTAAAGAGTTATCTCGTCCTGGTGAGAAGTGTTTGTGGAAACATTTTTTTTCGCGTTATACTCTGTGAGTCGTATAGTGGATAATGTCAAAAGGAAATCAATTTTCTGCCGAGGAAAAGGCGACAATTTCCATACTAAAGCAAGAAGGATATTCAAACCGACAAATTGCAATACGGATTCAGCGGAGCTTGAACCTTGTTAATAATTTTATACGAGATAGTGGAAATTATGGCCGATGATACGCAGGAGGCAGAAAAAAAGCGATTTCCGGTGCATCAAGGCGAAGTCTCTTAAGAGAAGCCTCGAACTCGCCCTTTACTGCGCGTAAGCTTGGGGAGATTTTGGTGTTATCAGCAAGTGTAAGGACCATCCAACGAGTTCTTAGATCTTCATCTTGCTTAAAACGTTTACGATTAAGAAAAAAATAGCCTTAACCCCACAACATCGCCTACAGCGCCTGGAATTCGCCTCAAGATTCATGAACTGGACATCACATGTCATGTACGAAGGCGATCCTTGGATATTGCAACATGATCTTGCCCCAATTCATACAGCGAGGGTGGTTAAATCGCTTATTGAGGAGAAAAATGTGGCTTTGTTAGACAGAGTGCCCATCTCCCCTGGCATTAAACATTTGGGGGTGGCTTGTTCGGGAGGTTTACAGTAGTGGTAAACAATACGACTGTAAAGAAGAGTTAATTCACGGAATTAAGACAGCTTGGTCTAAAATACCGATATCTGTGCTGCATTCTTTATACGATTACCTGCCTCGAAGGCTTTATGAAATTATACATAAAAATGGCGAAAATACACACTATTAAATTACAAAAAAATGCTCCTGTTTTTCGTATTTATCCTCTTTCATACTTTTCTGAAATATTTTTCAGCGAAAACATTATGTAAAACGGTAAAATCGTCCCTGAACCTAAGCAATTGTCGCACTGGAAATTGACTCTTTGAATTAAATCAATTACTGTAATTTAAGGAAAATGTCCTGTGGGGATTCAGTCCATTCATTTTGTTTGTGATATTTAATACTTCCAAAAATAACATTTCTTGAACTGGTAAGGTTTCATTTTACCGCTTCATGGAAGGAAATATGAGTGAACCTAAGCATTTGTCGCGCAGTGTATGTCTTTTCGTGTGTCTTGCAACGAAGGCTATTCATTTGGAGGCGATTAGCGAGCTTTCAAGTGAAGCCTTTCTCGCTGCTTTCAGGCAATTTATTAGTCGCAGAGGTAACTGTACCACCGTGTGGAGCGACAAGTTTACCATCTACGAGGTTTACCGTCAGGGGAGCACCTAGCCTTTCGGCCTTTATCTACCGGTCCCTCGAACTGGTTGGACCTTCGGCGTTTTACTGGCAAGGTCTTATTGCCAGAAGGGGATTTCTCCATCTGGCGAATGCACTCACCTTCAGGAACCCAACCTCACCTTCAGGAACCCAACCCCGGAGTTGCATCACTAGCTGGATGACTTGGGTAACAACCTCCAGCCACTACGAGTCCAACACCTTGATTTGATCCACGGTCCCCTGGGCATACCCATCCCCGTAGTACACTATTCGCTATAGACTTCTCTATAGCAGGTGTGATCCTCCTTCGCCCCCCTATTGGTTAAGCCTCACGTTAAATTCAGATGTGCACATCCCAGGTTCGTTGGACCTGCGACTACGAGCCTACGCAGACACGTAGCGCTGCTTTTCACATCCAGGTGGCCCCTTCAGTTTACTAGTCAGCAATGCGTTTCGGGCAGTGTGGTCAACAATCCACAAACTAGTCAGATATAGGCGTGGAGGCATTTTCCACTAAGACCATTCTCCCTAACTTGCCCCTTCAGGGCTCGGGTCATGCGAATCCGCCAGCTCCGAAGCTCACACGATAAACCATACGATGCACTCCCCCCACCAGAGGACAGCTTTATCGTGCTTGGCCTTTAGTGACTTCCCTCTCGTAAGTCATGGGAGGAGGTAGGTCACGCAATGGCCACCCGTACATAACTCAGGAGCTCGGGAACGTTACCGCCCGAATGGTCTCTGTACAGATCCACGCCATGGCGTATCAACCAATCCAGGGGCCCCCCTGCGCTGAAGGCGGTTAGCGAGCTTTCAAGTAAAGCCTTTCTCGCTGCTTTCAGGGGATTTATTAGTCGCAGAGGTAACTGTACCACCGTGTGGAGCGACAAGTTTACCATCTACGAGGTTTACCGTCAGGGGAGCACCTAGCCTTTCGGCCTTTATCTACCGGTCCCTCGAACTGTTTGGACCTTGACTTGCAAGGACCATGGTCCCCTGGGCACACCCATCCCCGTAGTACACTATTCGCTATAGACTTCTCTATAGCAGGTGTGATCCTCTTTCGCCCCCCTATTGGCTAAGCCTCACGTTAAATTCAGATGTGCACATCCCAGGTTCGTTGGACCTGTGACTACGAGCCTGTGCAGACACGTAGCGCTGCTTTTCACATCCAGGTGGCCCCTTCAGTTTACTAGTCAGCAATGCGATTCGGGCAGTGTGGTCATCAATCCACAAACTAGTCAGATATAGGCGTGTAGGCATTTTCCACCAAGGCCATTCTCCCTAACAGCCCCTTCAGGGCTCGGGTCATGCGAATCCGCCAGCTCCGAAGCTCACACGATAAACCATACGATGCACTCCCCCACCAGAGGGACAGCTTTATCGTGCTTGGCCTTTAGTGACTTCCCTCCTGTAAGTCATGGGAGGAGGTAGGTCACGCCATGAGCCACCCGTACATAACTCAGGAGCTCGGGAACGTTACCGCCCGAATGGTCTTTGTACAGATCCACGCCATGACGTATCAACCAAACCAGGGGCCCCCCTGCGCTGCTAGGTCCGTGGTGTCGCAGCTCACCAAAGATCGTTATCCCCCTACATACAGCAATTTGGCTGATGTCGCAAGGACACCGACCCCCTGCGGGGTGTGTGGAGCGACAATGGTATACAAACTATGTTGGTGCGAATCGCGAGCTTCAAGAAATTCTACAAATTCTTAAGTTACCCATAAATGAACAGTCGATCGCCAATGATTTATCTCAAAAGGGTATTCAGTGGAAATTTATTCCGCTTTCCGCACCACACTTGGGAGGCTGCAATCAAAAGCCTTAACCCTAGTTTACTGTTTGGGGTGCTGTTACGCTTGTCTATTCGTCCTTCGCGGTTATGAACGCACTTGGTCTATTTCGGATCGGGGGGGGGTAACGAGGGAACTCTGCTTCTGGCCAACTCGCGGAGACGGGCGTGGGCGCCACGCGTTTCAATAAGGAGTCCCGGTCACCATCGATTTGAAACGCGAAGAAATCGGCGGTTTTTAAATTTAAATTTAGCCGCCCCAATCCGAAACACCCACCAACACTAACCCGATTCCACCAGCACCGAATCGCCGCTCACTGCACCTAGAACAATAATGAATCCCACTGTGCTTCACAAAAATGATTAACAATAAACTACTGGGTTATCATTTCATACATATATTCATTTTCTCTTACGTTATAAAACTTACAAATGGTTTGTTCTCACCAAATAATAGTCGTCGTCCAATCGATAAGTTAAGCGGCGCCGCCTCGCAACCTCCTCCTCTTGAAAACACCGGCAATCCGCCGTATGATCGAATCGGCTTTTACACGACGGCAATGTTGTCGGCACGGTAATCGCCGCGGCTTTGGCAAGTCCAATCGCCTCCTTTTCTTTGAAAATACCGGCAATCATCCGTCTAATCGACTCGGCTTTTACACCACGGCAATGCTGTCGGCACGGTAATCGCGACAGCTTCGGCAGGTCGCAGCCCTCGTCTCGGTTGTTGGTCTCGCTTCCCTCGTCGACTTCAAAAGCGACGGCGTATCCACACCGACTCAATGTCCCCACAACAGGGTCTGCTTCTCAGGACGTACAAAGGCGAAAAAGAGAGTTTTTCACTTCGACTTCCCCCTTTTAACACCTCGGGTGCCGCTGTCATGGCGATCGTCATGGCCGCCGTCATAGCCGCCATGAACACGGACGGGCCGAGAGCTAGTTTAGTGCTCCGCTTTGCCGAATGTCGCCTCGATCTTCGCTATTAGGTTGTGGTCTCGAATATTGAGCAACTAGGTATACTCTAGATCACGCATTCTCAAAGTGGTCCCTACGGACCCCTTGGGGTCCGCGAAGCTGTGCGGGGGGTCCGCGGGAGGTGTGAGAAAATTTGGGGGTCCGTGAAGCCGATTAGGGGGTCCGCGAAAGATTTCGATAAAATTAAATATTTAGTAACCATTTGTACTCTATTTCAAATTAATTTTTACGAGAGACAATAGTGTCTCTGAAATTTGAACAAAAATGAAGGAACTTCGGAAAAATAAGGGGAAAGCTGTATTTTAAACCTTCCTTTCGAGGTCCTACACAAGACCCCCGTCTGAGCGAATGCCGGCGATGTTTTTTTTTCCGAATATCTCGATAACGTTAATATGTGCTGAAAAGTGATGTAAGGCAAGTTTGTAGGGCTTGTGGTTCCCGAATAAAATGTCAAAATTTGATTTTGATTCGAGCATTTCTAACGGTGCCAGTATTTTTAAAAAGGTTTCATGAAAATCTCTATAACGGTAAGTCTGGCTATAAGATATATGGCTAATTCGTATAGCAAATATGGTTCTGAAGAAAGTGGCCAAATTTCTCATCAATATGTACACCCTTAAGGGTGCTACCGGGGGTTCAAACTTTGGAAAAACGAGCATTTTTGGGGTTTTTCGTGAATATCTCTGTAACTGGGGTGTACGCTGTAAAGTCGTCTATGAGGAATTTGTAGCTGCAAACAAAGGAGACGATTATGACTTAAAACTCAATTTAATAAGTATTAAGCTAGATAGGTACAGCTTACATGACCGACATATTCGGTAAATTTAATGAAATCAATTTAAAACTGCAGGGTGATAAGTTGAATTTAATTCAAACTAAAAGTGTATTGTTCAAGCAGAATATAGGGAGAGGCAAATGCTCTCAGTTTCCAAATCTTGCAAATTAAGACCTTTTGGTTACCTCCTTGATGAACTTCATTCAGATTTTAATAAGTGCGAAGATATTCTTAAACTCAATATTCCTCATTGAGTGTTGAATCCGTTTTCATATAGTCAAGCAGGAGCCACTTATTGAGTTGTCAACGAATGGAGTTGAAACCTAAATTCGAGGAAGGGTATCAGCAATTTTGACTTCAAAAAACCATACCAAGTCTGTATCCTGAATAGTGGTCCACGATTAAGTTCCTTTTAATCGCTTTTCCCTCATCGCATTTAGTTGAACATGGTTTTAGCGCGGTTATAAGGCTTGTAACAGAAACCGATAAGACATAAGTACTCGTGGGGACTTAAGGCTTTTATCAACAAACATGGAACCCGGCATCAAAAATAACATATCGTCCCATCAAGTGCACGCATCCCACTGAACATTATGATGTAACTTTTTGTTGTGTACCTATGTATTTTTAAATATTTAAAACAATTTAAACATTCAAGGCTTGAAATTCAGTCGGGGGTCCATAAACAGGCTTCTCATGTATGAAGGGGTCCGTGGTGAAAATAAGTTTGAGAATGACTGCTCTAGATGAATCCGTTTGGTGATTTACATTTTTGAAATGTTATTGTTTATAATTGATTATAGGACAAATATCAACAGCCCAGTGCGGGATCGGGTGACAGTGCAAATAAAATAATAAATTATTCAATAGCTTAACAAAATTTAGTTTTGTTTTAGTTTTTAGTGTTTGTACAATTTTAGCTATACATAAATTTATTTTTTACGAATTTTTGCGGAAATAAGGCATTGGTTCTGTCGTGGGGTGCAATTGCACCCCAAATAATTTATTTGAGTTCAGCACTATTTATTTGTTGTTAAACTGATATTTATTTTAAAATAAAGATATTGATATCTAAACTTTCATCTGGGATGAAATAGAAACTTTAAAAATGTTAATAATAGTACGAAATATAGTTTCTTCGGAATGACCTTTGGGGCGCCAAATGTGGCTGTGTTTCAGACACGATTTCAATTTGAAACTTTTCCATATTTCTCTAAATTTCATAAATAAACAACAGAAACTTAGTCAATAATCAGAGATACTAATTAGAGAAGAGTTAGCTAACTAAGATTTCGAAAAAGAGCTGCATTTCGGAATTTGTGAACAAAACTCCACTTCGAGCCTACTAGTCTCTGTCTGCTATTCTTATCTATGCGAAGCGATTTCACTTTTATAACTGAAGTAATAAGTTCTGCTGAAATCGTCAAATGATGAGGAGCCCGAAGAGATGCATAACACTCGCAAAATCAGTGAATCGAATGCTTACCATACGCATGTAGCTCCGCTGTTCACCATCGAGCCAAGGTACTTGAACTTGGTACAAGACTTAAGCTGCTCTCCTTTGACGTACATTTCTGGTATCGGTGCATTTGGGTCTGAGAATTGGCAGCATAAGAACTCAGTCTTTGTTATACTTACCCTCAGTCCATGCTCCTCCAGAATGTCACACCATTTTGTAAGCGCAGCTTGCAAGGCAACGATGTTTGGGCTACTGAGGACTATATCATCAGCAAAAAGAAGAGATATTTCTAGGCCGTCGGAGACACGTGTTAATAAGTAGCACATGATGATGTTGAAGAGCAACGGACTCAATACACTGCCCTGGTGTACTCCGACATTCACCGGAAATTCTTCTGATTCACCGGCTGTGCATCTAACCTTAGTCGTAGCTCCATCATACATGTCTCGTATCATCCTGACGTATGCCTCGGGGACATTAAGTGCTCTCAAGGCCAACCATATCAGATCACGAGGTACTCTATCGAATGCCTTCTCCAAATCGATGAACACAAAATACAAGTCCTTTCGTGCTGCTCTATACTTTTCCATCGCAATACGAATGCACTGAATCGCATCGACTGTAGATCGACCTTCAACAAAGCCGCATTGATTGTCATTCAACCGCACAATCTTTCTCAATCGGTTGCAGACAACTCGCTCGTAGATCTTCAGTGTATGAGGTGTTAACTTTATAGCCCTATAGTTGTTGAGTTTGCGTGAGTTTCCCTTGTTCTTATAGAAAGGAAGAAGAAAACTTTCCCTGAAAGCATCAGGCATCGGTTGCCCACCTTTGATTTTGTTGAAGAGAACTGTGAGCCAACTAAGCCCGACATTTTCCATTTTCAACCGAAATTCCGCGGGGATTTTGTCCGGGCCGACTGCCTTTCCGCGTTTCATCTGATGCATTGCCTCCATCACCTCTTCCTCTGAGATATCTTCAATATTTGTGGTATTTGGCTCAACATCTTGAAAAGCTGCCCGAGGAAATTCTTCATTTAGAAGTTCGTCAAAATACTCTCGCATCCTGCTACAAATTGCCGTATCGTCAATCAGCAACATTCCTTGCGAGTCCTCCACGTACTTTGGCGCCTGTATTTCCCGAGCGTTCCTTCTCCTTTGGGCTGCGACCCTAAATATCCTGGCGTCGTGCTTAGGTCTCTCGCGCAAAGACGGTGCTTCGGTCGCAGTCTGAGTTTCTAATTCTTGGTAGAATTTCTCAGCTGCCTTCGCCTTTGCTTGAGCTACCAAGCGCTTTACTTTCTTCCGGCATTGCATATAATTTTCGCGAAGTTGAACCCGTTCGGCTTCACTGCTTGACTCACATTTCGTCCATGCCTTAAATGCGTTCGATTTGGCTTGCACTGCTTCCTTAGTTTCGGTGTTCCACCACCATGTTTCTTTCTTCGTGTGGAGTGGACCTTTCGAAACTCCAAGTGCCTTTTCCGCCTCACCTACTGACATTTCAGCGAAACTATTCCACATTTGTGTTGGACTCGGTGCAGTTTATGTTGTTTTGAAACCACTCCGTCATTTTATCAATGAATGGAGTTACTACAGGTTCAAAGTTGTCGTTTGTGAGATTGTGCCACTTGATTTTTTCGACAGGCTTGGGAGTTCTTCTATTTCTTGCTCCTCCTGCTTTCAAAATAAATTCTGACAGGAGCAAACGATGTTGGCTGACGACAGATTCACCCAAGATCACCTTGCAGTCTCTTACCCACCTTCTCATAAAATCGAAACAGAGGTGGTAATCGATCTGCGTTTCGTGTTTCCTATCTCCGTGTCCACTACTGTAGGTGATTAGGTGTCTCTCGTTTTTCACAAACCATGTATTTAGGATGACCAAACCATGCGATCTGCACATGGTCAGAATAGCTTCACCTTCGTCATTTCTGACCGTTGAAGGGCTACCCTTTCCACCATGGCAATCCTCGTAATCATAATTTGATTCACCCACATGGCCATTTAAATCTCCTCCCAAGAACACCAATTCGGTATCTGGAATGGTCTGAATTAGGGTGTCAACGTCGTTCCAAAATGCCTCTTTTTCTTCTGGTGGCAATCCCACTTGGGGAGCGTAGGCACTTATTACGTTCCACACCCTTCCGCAGATAACCAATTTGATGCTGATCAAGCGGTCACTTCTCTTCGCGACACTTATTATACTGCCAAGTAAAGACGACGCCAGAATAATGCCAACTCCGTTTCTTTGGTTTGTAATTCCATAGTAGTACAATTTGTACTTCATGGAATTCGTAAGAAACCGGGCTCTGTCGATATGGGTATTTCGCCACTTTGTCTCTTGCACGCACATAATGTCTATCCCTCTCCGCTTCATGATATCCTCAATCTCCTCGCTCTTTGACGTCATGGAACCGACATTCCAGCTTGCAACCCTCAGCTTCTCCACAATGTAATTGGACTGCCTTATATCGCTCGCCCCCGGAAACCGTCGAGCTCTGGCGCGAACTAGGTTCGCCCCGGGATCACTCAACCGCATAGCAGAAGTAGTGCCCGGCGGGGTAGTGCTTGTATTTGCGTGAATTTCCATAAGGCCTTCCATTCTTTTACACCTTTTGGAGAAAGGTTGTGTTTTTGGCACTAGTGTGTGGAAATAAGTAAATTTATGGACTTTCCTTTTACGTCCGCCGGCTATCTCCAGACGCAGCAACCCATACACACACACACTAACCTATGGGAGGTCTTGTTGATGTTAAAACGTGCCTCAGGCTTCAGATGTCATGGTTGCCTGCGACCTTCGCATACTAGCGGCCAAGCACCCTCTTGACCATGCATCCCTCGGCGCATGCTGATCCACCTTGGATTAGGTCCCTTTTTGGTCGCCTTCTACGACACGCCGGGAAAGGCGGTGGCATTATTCGCGACCCATGCCACAGGGCATAGTTTATCATGTCATTTATAGTATAAATATCAGTGCGTACCGTCTAACCAAACTGAACATGTATGCCTCCCGTATTTCTGAATTCGCACTCACTATCTCACTTTTGTTTTCCCTATTTAATTAACATAACACACGATCAAAATGAATCAAATTAAAAAAATTTGGAAGTCAGTTAATGGAAAAATATGGGCATACATACTGTGGGGTGCATTTGCACCCCATAACATGAAACTAGTAAGAAAATTGTTGCGGTAAACTAGGGTTAAATACCATTTGAAACGAACAATCGGTGATGCTCATTTAAACTTTGAAGAATTTTCGACTGTTTTATGCCAAATTGAGACCTGCCTCAATTCCAGGCCGCTTTCTTCGGTACCATCAAACTGGTGATGATGAAGTCATTACTTCGAATCATTTTTTAATCGGTGGAGCGGCTATGGTCGTTCCAGACAATCATTACTTTAGGCGTGTTTTTTTGGTTATCCCGTGTAGGTTTGCGTAACGAAACTTCATATAAAAAAAATGACACGTGGGTCAGCTGGCATTTTTTTTATATGGACTTTCGTTACCCAAACCTGCACGGGATAACCAAATAAACACACCTATTGACTCTTAAAGTTTCCTACTATTCCATATGGAATTATTTGCAATTTCTCCAGCAATCTTTTTGGAAGCGATGTAAAGAGCACTATTTAACGAGCCTTTTACCACGTCCTAAATGGAAAAGTAAGAAGCCGAATATCGAAGTTACCTCCATTGTTTTGCTGAAGGATGACAACACTCCACCTGGATCATGATCCCCCTTATCTACGCCACTGGGTCACAGGATAACAAAATATCAATGAAACATTGATATCTCCCACCCTCCGTCCAGTATTGATGAATTATTATGGACTGACGTTACGCACCGCAAAAAAAATGCAAATGTGCTTCTTTTGCTCTTTGTCACCTTTAAAACTTCAACGGTATCCCCCAAAAAGCCGAGCCAGACACTCCCCCCGATGGGAATCCCTCACACACCGGCACTTAATAACAAAACAGTCCGTCTTCGTCCACCCCATCGTCATTGCCATCTCATCCAACTACTCGCAGCCTTGACGTTTATTTAAAGGTCAGTTTTCGCAGCAGTAGATACGAACTACGACGACGACGACTCTGTGGCCATTCAATTCAATTCAATCCAATCCAATCCCACAATTGTGTGGGAGCGCGACCGCTGTGTATGTGAACCTGCTGGCTGACAACCTTGCATCGCACATATGAGCAAAACTGCTACAACAACAAAAAAACACTTCAATTCAATCATTTTTATCTCTTCCTTAAATTCCCGGTTCGCACACTTTCCATATGAAATGTACACGGCAACACGACAAAGAGACTGCAAAGAGGGCAAAGAGTCACAGCTTGCAACAGTCGAAGAGAAATTGTCTTGAATTTTCAGTGGCTGAATTCGAACCACTCGTCGACCGCTCGTTCAGTCAAATTTGAGCCGTTCTCCGCGATAGACGTTCTTCGCGGACCGTGCGTTTCGTGTCTTTGTGAGTATTTTTTTTTACTGTGTCAGTGTTCAAGGAGTATAAAAAATTTAGTGAAATTTCTTGCGAAATAGTGTTAGTGGGAAAGAAAGGAAAAAGTGCAAATGCAATAGATACGAAACCTGTGTGCAAGTTTTGGAATAGTTTTCAAGTGCCCCTGGCCATTGAGTGCCGATAGATTCGTGTGGAAAATGTTTCGAATGGTCCTCCGAGGTCGTCGTCATCATCGCCGTCGCGAGTGTTCAAGTAGAATTTGAGTGAGAAAAGAAAAAAAAAGTCAACGGCTCAGTTCGTGGATTGAAAATTGAATGGTCGTCGCACAAGACGAGTACAATAGGCCACAAGTGTTGTGTCGCGCTACGCGAAAGGATAACGACCCGCTGCATGGATAAGAGGGTACAGCGATCCTTAGTCGCGAGTCCGGGATGAAAACGACCAAACAGTGTGTTGCGAGTGCGGAAAATTTACGTAAAAGTCGTAGTCGATGCTGCGAAACGTCCATTGAGCGTGAGTTAATCGTGTGCAACACGACGCAAGAAATTAATTTTGAAGAAAAAGAAAATTCCCAATCGAAAATAATGCGCAAGCTTTTGTTCGTCGCGGACGTGGTTGCCGTGAACGTCTCTTCTGGCTGC
Source organism: Microchrysa polita (assembly GCA_949715475.1). Classification (NCBI taxonomy): domain Eukaryota; kingdom Metazoa; phylum Arthropoda; class Insecta; order Diptera; family Stratiomyidae; genus Microchrysa; species Microchrysa polita. The sequence continues at coordinate 109,760,402 of OX454416.1, read as the reverse complement.
CTCTTCGCGAAGTGTACAACAAGCAGCGACCAAAGCTAAGAAAAGTTCTATTTATAACGGGATCGCAACGAACGAGTCGATTAGCGATCGCCTGTTTGTGTGTTACAATTGCAATTTATCGGGACCGTCGCGCGAGTCCTTGGCTAAGAAGTAGTGCAAGTGTGCGTGCCGTACAAGGATATTCGGATAGTTTGTGTGACTCGCATGTCCTGCACTGATGCAACAACAGTGCAACCCGCTCCCTGTTACCACCAACAACCCCCTCAATTCCCTTGCAACACCGATTAGTCGTCGTCGACTTGTTGTTGGTTCGTCGTCTTGCAAACAGCACTTTCTCGCACTTGGCGATTTCGAAATCGCCACGACGATATCACGACGACGACGAACGTGTCGTTGTCGCGGAATCATTTTCAGCAGCCACCACGGCCACCGTCGTCATCATCATCACCAGCAACAGAGCAGCATCGACAAGTCGCTTGTGCATTTTGTGGAATAGCTGAATAGCGCAACATCGAAGACGGTAAGCAGTTGCTCACGGAGCTGAAGAACTATCGTAAGAAAGCTTTTTACTATTCCGATTAAAGTATCCCCTCTGCGTGTCCCAATTCCCGTGCGACGTCTTGCCCGGGCCCCGTCTCGGGGACCCAGGTGGCGAATGTCTTTTGTGTTGCCGCCACCGCGCGCTGTTTCGTGCTAGCGTTGTTTTGCCTTGTCCGTCCACTGATTTACAAAAACGAAAAATTTATTTCTTGAAAGATGCCTGGCGCGCTCTTCTATCTCGGCTGATCTCTGGTCTGCCTCTATTCGTTGTGCAGTGCACGCGCGCAAGTGTATGAGTAAAAATCTTCGCGTACATGTGTGGGCCTCATGTCGCAGAGCTAGCTAGAGGTGACGTGATTTACATTGCGGGAAAATGGAATGAGTCTTCAGTTTTCGGACTAACAAAAAACAGGGTCCTTGAAAAACCCAGACAACAAAACCCTAAATTTAAATGGAAGGTCGTCCGTTGAAAATCGATCAGCAGAAGGTTACCCGGGAGTGATGCGAGTTAAACCTTGTTATGTGTCACAATGCACGGAGAGGTGTAATCTCATCTATTCTGTTTGGAAAGTTTTTTTTTCTTCTTCTGTCGGATAACGAGAACTACAGCAGATACCTCCTCGCGCATTCCTAATGAGAAAACCTGCCCCGAACCGAAAATGTGATAAGAAAGAGTCGATTGCCTTCAACGAGGTCAACGGCTGCATTTAAATTGTGTGTTTTAATTTGTGGCGTTGCGTTTCTTTTTTCGGATGTATGGAATTCGTGGGAAATGATGTTTATTTTTAGTATGCCATACACGAATAAAGAACAAAATCAGATCAGACGTGTATTTTGATGGAATTTTGTTATTGTGGTCATCGCACTCAATTTGTCTGGCGGATAGGTTCTGTGATCCTGATCCATAATTGTGATAATCGATTAATATGTAATGAACTTCGTGAATGTTTATGCTGAAAAAGATATGATATACAATGGCCAATGGACGCGGTGGCGGCATACGTGACACCATGCACTCTCATGGATTTAGATGAAACGAATCCGGGCTTGTTGACACGGGAGCCAGTGTCAGCGGAATAGCTGCTGATTTGACAAGGAAATTCATAGCTAATAAAAGTCATCCTTGGGAGAAATTTTACCTCTGCCTTACCACAGCAGATGGCAATCCTCATTCGGTTGTCGGAAGAGTATCAGCTGAAATCACCTTCCGGGCCCGAACTTATAATGCCCACATTAGCACAAAATTTGTACCTGGGGATAGATTTTATATAGCCCCAGACAACAATAAGCATTACCTTACTTCCATGGAACGAACTCGTCTCAATGCAGTTATTGCAATGTATCCGTCTTTTTTTTCGGAGGGCTTGGGGCATACGTCTCTTGTAAAACACGCCATATCGATGTCGGAGGCAACAAGCCAATTAAGCGGAGACACTTTGCCGAAAAGCTTCTCTTTCCAAAAATCGATCGGATGCTTGCACTAGGTGGTCGTCTCCAGTGACACTCGTGGTGAAACCTGTTAAGGCTAGGCTTTGCTTGGATGCTCGGAAAGTGAACGCTGTAACAATCAAGGATGCATACCCATTGCCCCTCGTTGATGGTATTCTAGGTCCCCAAATTCGAGCCTGGACCCAAAAGATGTCTTTTAGCAAATACCAATCGATGAGGAAGCTAAGGAGAAAACAGCCTTTACTGTTTCTGGTAGGCCATTGTATCAATTCGTAACGATGCCGTTCGGATTGTGTAATGCGTCACAAACAATGCAACATCTCATGTACCGAGTCATCACAGGTCACCTTCGTCATAAGGTTTCAATCTATCTGGACGACCTATTACTCGTCACTGAGACTTTCGAACAACATCTGTTACTTCTACACGAGGTGGAGAGGCTGGTTTGACAAATAATAATAATTTGTAATGAAGCAGGTCCCTTTTAAAACCCTTAAGGAGTGTTTAACTTCCGCTCCAGTTCTGCACACCCCACACTTCTCGCGACCTTTCGCCATGCAAGTCATTTTGGACTTGGTGTAGTGTTGATGCAGTCAATAGATGATGGTTCTGAAGTTTTTATTGCGTATATGTCGCCGAAGTTGAGTAAGGCCCAGAGAAACTATACAGTTTCTGAGCAAGAATGTCTGGCAGTGGTGATGACTATTAAGAAGTTTCGAGCTTACGTCGAGGGACACGAATTCAAAAAAGGGACCGATCACGCGTCTTTGAAGTGTCTAATTTCTTTGCTCGATCTCTATGGTTGATTTACTCGTTAGGCATTATATCTACAAAGCTTTAAGTTTACCATGAAGCACCGCAAGGGGAGCGAAAACATTGTTGCGAATACGCTCTCTTGAATGTATTTAACAGAGGCGATTGGGTCGATCGCACCGTTTGAGACAATGATGTAGTTTGATTTACCATCTCCTCATTTCCAATCGGAATCCTATGTTGTCTTGATCAGAAAGCTGGAGAATTCACATCTTCTCCCAGATTGGAAGGTTCTATACGGATTTGTGTACAGAAGTTCGGAATATGCGACGGGTCATGAGGCCCAGGAGGAGAGCTCTTGGAAACCCTGGATTCCGGATGAGCTTACCTCGACCATGATTGCGCGTGCCCACAGTCATTCTTTGTGTGCGCACGGAGGAATTGGGAAAACGGTGAATCGTTTAAAAACGTTTTATTACTTGTTGTTTGTATATCATATCTTTTTCAGCATAAACCTCCACGAGACTCATTACATATGAGACTTTATCACACTCCATAACTAACTTATGCGGTAGACACAAAACATTCATCGTCGCGAAAATGCGTCATGATGAAAATGTACCACTAATATTACGAATTTGTCCCTGCCGAAAAAAGAGTGTGGAGTAAGAGCTTTTAGGAAAGAAAGAAGGCCTTCTGTTAACCTAAGTTTGTATATAGGAGGGGGGGGCGGCACCCTGTGGCTCGCGAGGCACATGCGTTTCTTTGAAGGATTATTTGTGGCTCTCGATAAATGTACCCAAGTTCACTTTTCATTTTTGTGCTGTTATATTTTAACTTTTATCCGGTGCGCCTGGATGAACGTAATCAAGCGCAGGGCGGTAATTTGCGCCTTCATTTTCTCCTACCTTTTCCAGCTAAACCTACATTGTTGATCTTTCTGTTTGGGATCAATCGAAAGCGAAGCATGTCCTACTTAATTTCCTTGAAAATGATAATCGCTTTGGTTGAGCCCGTTCCCATCACACCATTCTTGAACTATTTTTAGTGCTAATTCGAGTAAATCAGGTCGTGTTTGCTCAAACAAGCCCTTTACAACTATAACCACATCGTCGGCACAGATTTGGGATCCTCCTTGGACCGGTTTCCCATTTAATGAATGAAGACTACTATAGCAAGTTTCCATGAGCGCGGGATGTAGCCCTGCGCAAGGCTGCTTCTGAAGAGGCTCAGTAGGTATGGAGTTAAAAGCTCCAAACCCTTTTGCAGGAGGTCTGGAAAAATCCCGTCGGTGCTCGCGGATTAAAATGGCTGAAACGAGCCTATAGCCCATTTTTTTTTTTATCTTGAGTAAAGTCTGAAAAATTAGTTTTGTACAGACTGTTTTCATTTGAGGGCCCCTCATTCCTCAGTATGTGGCATCCCGGAAAGTGGGTGCTAAGGAGTAGTTCACCCGTCAGTCGTGTGGTGCCCATCAGGGTGCTTAGGTACTCAGTGTCCTTTTTAGCCATAACTCGATGGAGTCTAGCAGCTGTGTTAGTGCACTCAACACCTTCACAGAATTTGCCCCCGAAAGCTCAATTTGCAGACCTGATTTTATGGTGTATTTATTAAGTTGGGAGCGATACGTGTCCACTCTCCTGTCCTCTTAGCTACGTTAAAGAGTCGTCTTGTATGCCTCCTTAATCTCGGTAGCTCTGGAGTCCACCAGGCTACTCCTTTGTTGTCCTTCGTTCTTATGAGGGGCAGTTTTCCTCAAGCGAGGTTACTATGGCCCTGGTGGCTTTGGAAAACAACTGTCCAGACTTAGCCAGCCTTAATGTTAGTCGAAAATAAACGTATTTTTTCCGAAAACGCTTAAATTAAAAATAATGGAGCATATAGTTATGCACTCTTAATAGGTTTCTCCGCTGAATTTGAGGTAAACAAAATTCGTCGAAGAAATTGACTGAAAAGAATTTTTTTTTCTTTCCTGCTTTCCTCTCAAGTTTGCAAACGCCATGATTTTCTGCGGAAATTTGTTTCAATCTAGGGACACCAATCGACTATAATGCTCCTCCACCCACCATGGTACTTTGCGCTTGGATTTAATGTGTTCATTTCGTCTTTTTAATAATTATAAAATTATTTTTTTTTTTTTTATTAATAAACATTTATTATCAGTTGTCATCGCGATTAAACTCACGACACGATTAAGCTTAGAATTCTAATGGATTTACGATCCACCATCACCATTACCATTGTGCAGTGAATAAATTTACAGCCAAGCAACGTGTTTGTGTCTACCCGTGATCCGTGAATACTCATGTGCGTAAAATAATAATACAAAATAATTAAAGAAAAAAAGTTGTGCATTTGGCCTTCGTCGCATAGTGGTGTGTATGTGATGTTGTAATAAATGTTTCGAGAAAAACCTTGAGCTCAATAGCCAACTATGAAGTGATCTTAAAATACCTGCGTATACTCGGCGTTGTGTTGTGGTTTTCTAGCTAGACTCGATAATACTAAAGTCTAGCGAATATTTAATCAGAAATAAAACTAAAAAAAAACTCAATGTGTGCAAATTGTGTAAAATGTGGAGCAATAAGACTAAAAAATGTGAAAAGAAAATGGTGGACGCAGATAAATAGATTCTTGCTGGAAGCTATATCGTTTATGTATATAACAAATAAACCGATAGGGAGCGCGATTTTATGTAGAACGCGCGGTAGATTATATTCGCGTATATTGTGTGTTGTCTGCGCGATGTGTTGTGTAATTTTATCTGTGAACAACCACGCCGCCGCCACACGAACAATATACATACTGCAAGTGCATTCTGCGTGTTTGCTGTGCATGGAGCAAATGTGTTAGATCGAATGTCATTTGAGAAAATCATCGTGAAAATTATCGCCACACTGAGACACTGACCTTGAATGAAATCTATCTTATAAATTGCCCGTTCTCCGGCCCTTGTTTCGTATCTGTGAATTGTATTTTGCAATTTCGTATATAATGTACGTTCTATGTAGGCTATGCATGATGTATGGATGTGTGTACAGAACACACACGGCTGAATATTGATAACGAGCCACCACTGCCATAAACGTGACATTTTCATTCAGAAATGCCAGTGCTTAAAGCAAATACTCGTACATACACTAACCTTATAAATTGTGCGTTGATTGAGAGGCGTTTCAATATTTGATTGTGTTGTAATGCTTTTACAATTATCGCAAGATTAATTTCTATCGTAATGTTGATAGAATCATTTAAGACTTGTTAATGCGTTTAATACATTAATAAATCGCAATTACCAAGTTTGCTATATTTATTGCTGATAAAAATAAATAACAGGCGCGACAATCCAACATTGGATTAAGGCCGCAGGATGTGTTAGTGACATCCTATTTCCAAGATCTTATCTGCTTTTTGATGAGGTAATGAGATCAGCATCACGCTCAGCAGTGTTATTTATCCCCATAAATGGGTACTCGTTTAACATCTGAGTGAGATCATAGTCCGTCACAAGCTCGTGAGTTCGAAAAACACCACGGAACACGGTGAGATTCGAACTTATGACCCTGTGCACCGAAGGTGCGCGCACTAACCGCTAGACCAGCCAGACTACATTTATTGCTGATACTGCATACAATTTGATTGTATTGTGCATTTTTTGCAAATATGAATGCATGTTATCGGTTCCATGCCGAACTCAGTTATCCGTAAAATAACGGGTACGATACCGAACTATAGGTGACACAAGCTCATCGTGTTGAAGAAGGGTATCATATAAGTTTAAATTAGTGAGGAATGCCAACTAAGGAATACTACATGGCTCCCAAATATGGACTACCTCCAACAACATAGGGCGGAATTCATGTTCCTCACTTTTACTAAAGGAACCTTAAAGGAAATCCTTATTTATTTTTAGTCGTCCATATTTAATTTTATATGTCAGTTACTTTAATTAGGTTTCTGAAGTATTTTTTTTTTTTCAAAGGAGCTTATAAGTGCTCCACTAGGAGCACTAGGGCAAATCAAGAATACCAGATGCCTCTGTAGTCCCTCTTTTTACCGTAACTTCTCGAGATTAATATGGATCGTCAGAGCCGTCGTTTTTTTTTTACAACTGAATTCGGAGTAAGCATTTGCCAATCACATTATTTATTTTTATCGTTTTATAAGTTTTCATCACTTTTCACAGTAAATCTCTTAAATTTCCAGAATAATTGAGAGGTTAAACAACAAAATGTATAAAATCATGTTTTTATGCGAATTCTGGCGAAATTCGCAATATTCAAAATTAATTTATGCGAAATTTAAGTTTTAATTTGCGAAATCGCCGCTCCTCTAAGTATGATTTAATACCAAATTTTATAAAAGTTTATATGTAATTACAAATAAAAGCTTGTGATATTTTAATTTTGTATGAGTTATGCCCAAAAAACGAAATAGAATTCCATATTTATGTAGTCACTGTCCTCTATAATAATAATTTTAGATTTTAAAGTAACTTAACGATGTCAAGTTGTAATAAAATAAAAAAGTTAACGGTTTGTTAACGTTTTAAAAACATTCTGTTAACGTAACGCTCTGTTAATACTCTGCTAATGTTGTTTAACGATCTGTCAATGGTCTGTTAACGAACTGTTAATAACCTGTTAACCTTCTGTTATCGGTCTGGGAACATCCTGTTAACACTCTGTAAATGTTCTGTTAATGTTAACAGTTGTGAACTAAAAACTCTGTTAACTGTTAATAATAATGTAATTGTTAATGTTAAGTAGTGCTACTTTTCTTATGAAATGATATTCATACACTGTTAGCCGTAATGTTAATGTTATGTTAACTTTATTTTATGTTAATATAATGCTAATATTACATTACGATTGAAACATTGATCGTGTTATGTTACTCATGTAATGTCATGTTAATACTATGTTAACGTCATGTTAATGTTCTGGTAATGTTAGGATAACTTTATGCTATAATCTCTCCTAGTGAAGCATGGTGCATTTGCACTTATTTAAAGTTTTTTTTTTTTTAGGTTACAACGTTGCCCTTTTTTACGGAATGGACCCCAGTATTTCAGATACCCTCCGCATATACATGTCTAAAAAACACCACAATGAAAAGGGTTTTGGGTTCCCCCTTTTCATCGATTTCGACATAATGGGATTTTTGAGCTTCATATACATTAAAGAATCTAGAAGGATTATACAGGGTGTCCGGAAACTGCCGCATAAACGCCCCGGATTGTGATTCCTCATGTGATTTCCAGCACAAAAGTTGTACGGAATATACCACCTCAGCTTAACCCCTTAGCTGCCACAGGCATTTAAAGATTTTTGAAAAAATCATTTTCTTGCACGACTTAAAGCTTAATATTTCCAAAGCTAGACCAGCTAGAATAGTCAAACAAAACGATTATTACAGCCAACAAATTTACCTATAAAATGAAACTAACCACACTAAAATCGGATAAGACGTTTGGTTTTTACAGAGCTTCAAAGTCAAATTTGCTTGATTTGACCCAAAACAAATCTTTTTTTTCCATCTCAATTTTCTCCAACTTCTGCCAAGGTGAGGTGAGGTTCTTTTAAAAATTGGCGCATTGTCTTATGATCATATCTTTCTCACATCATTTTATTCTAGCTCTACTATTTCCAACAGTTTTTATGCGTTAAGTGTAGAAAACTAGGGTTAATTTTAGCTCGAATTCAATACAATTCAATTCACACTGTCCCTAAAGATCTGCAATTGGTAAAATCGATTCAAAGTATGTCGAAATCGAGCCAAAATTAACACTAGTTTTCTACACTTAACATACTAAAACTGGTATAAATAAAGGAGCTAGAATAAAATGATGTATGAAAGATATGATCGTATGATTATGCGCCAATTTTTAAAAGAATCGTACAAGCACCTCACCTTGGCAGAAGTTGGAGAAAATTGAGATGGAAAAAAAGATTGTTTTTGGGTCAAATCACGCAAATTTGACTTTGAAGCTTTGTAAAAACCACACCTCTTATCCGATTATAGTGTGGTTAGTTTTATTTTACAGGTATATTTGTTGGCTATAATAATCATTTTATCTCACTATTCTAGCTGATCTAGCTTTGGAGATATTAGTCTTTAAGTCGTGCAGGAAAATGATTTTTTCAAAAATCTTTAAATGCCTGTGGCAGCTAAAGGGTTAAGATGAGGGGGTATGTTCCGTACAACTTTTTTGCTGGAAATCAGCTGAGGAATCATAATCTGGTGCGTTTACGCGGCAGTTTCCGGACACCCTGTATAAAAATAAATAACAGGCGCGACAATCCAGCATTGGACTAAGGCCTCAGGATGTGTTAGTGACATCCTATTTCCATTATCTTATCTGCTTTTTGTTGAGGTAATGAGATCAGCATCACGCTCAGCAGTGTTATTTATCCCCATAAATGGGTACTCGTTTAACATCTGAGTGAGATCATAGTCCGTCACAAGCTCGTGAGTTCGAAAAACACCATGATCCACGGTGAGATTCGAATTCATGACCATGTGCACCGAAGGTGCGCGCACTAACCGCTAGACCAGCCAGACTACAAGGAAGGATTATATAGGTCGCCAAAAAAAAATGGTTCGCCTCCTTAATCGAGAAAATGCAATTGTACGTATCTGGAAAAATTGCAAAATAATACACGCCAAAATCGCGTATCTACATACATATATACATGTTTTTCTCAAAACGCCGCATACTCATCCATACAACGAAATATGAAAAATCGAGTTTCTACCTAGTAGCAAAATGGTCTTAAAAGGGCACATGCTTATCATTAAACGGAGATGGGTATGTGGTGTACGGTGTACCATTTAGACCAGTGGTTCCAAACTCGCAAATGACTGCGGACCACTTTGCTTGAACATGAACCACTACGGACCACCACAATTTTTTAAGGAAGGGAATTTCGCGATTTTTATTTTACAAAGTCTTCGACCTTTTCATTCGTTTTTTTAACGACAACAAAATGTACAACTTATGGCAAAAATGGTTGGAAACATCAGAAGAAAAGACGACATTCCTCCTATGTGACCGCCTCGCATTGAAATAATTTTAAGCAGACTATACAGGTTTTGTCGAAACATGCACAAAAAAAAGTTCTGCTGAACGACGCGCAACAGTTCAGTCGAACCACGCTCAAAAGATCAACGAACCGTCAGGGGTTGAATTCACTGAACCACGCAAATGACGATAGAACTCAATTCGCCTGTTTTTCTTTTGTGTGGTATGGCGAACACCGCGCTATGTTGGCCTGTCTTTAGAAAAACTTAAAACCTGGAATGTTACATTCCATCGTGTAAATTAGTTGTGTCTTTTGTTCATTTCTTATGAACGCTCTTCTACCTGCTACTTATTAGTGAAGAGTTTACCGTAGTAACTACCAAAATTAAAGTATAGGCACAGGCAGTAACATCGGTCTTTTGTTTGGGTACTTCAGAGCAGGACAAACAGGGAATTACGACGCCTAACTTTATCAGATTATAATTCATTGGATACGGTTTTACCGGATTGGTTTTAACTTTTTTAAAAGAAGGATTAAGGTGGTTGATTTGTCGTGGCGTGGCGTGGTTTGTCTTCAAATGATACTGTGGCGAAATTTGGACACTGTGCTGCCACTGTGTCAATTAACTTAAGAAGTAAAAACAATTAGGTACAGGCTATAGTATCACATTATGTGAGAAACAATGTACTGCTTGACGAAAGTCACCGGTACAATGTAGAGTGAGACCACCAAGCTTTATGCAACTTAGCTTAAGGTTTGCACACATATCATTTTCGGATCGACCACATACCAGTAACGGAAGTATTCCGTACTTTATCAATACTATAATATTTTTCAAATCTCATGCCTGTTATTTCAATTAATCACGATTAAAACTCCTTTTCCAGAAGTAGTCCCCATAGTATCTCGCGGACCTCCTTCGGTCCGCGGACCACCTGTTGGGAAACAGTGATTTAGACACAGGTGCCAATTTGTATACCCTTCGCTCATAGAGTGAAAGTTTGTAACGCATTAAAGGAAGCATCTCCGACCATTTAAAAAGTATACATATATGATCAGCATGACTTGGGGAGTCGATTGGGCGATGTCCGTCTGTCTGTCTGTTGCGACGCGTTTTACTCGGCCAATTTAAAAGCTATCAAGCTGAAATTTTGCACAAATGCTTCTTTTTAATGCAGGCAGTTTGTATGTTTGAATCGGTAAAATCCGATAATGGGGTCAAACCCAACTCCCCAAATTATGTTCTTCTAAGAAAAACTTTTTTATTTGTGCACAAATTTCAACCAAATTTCACTGAAATGTATTTCTATTGATGACACATAACATATGAAAGCATGGATCAAATTGGACAATATGGTCATGGGGCTGCCATACGAACCCAAGTCCCCAAATTAGGTTCTTCTAAGAAAAAATGTTTTATTTGTGTACCAATTTCAACCAAATTTCACACAAATGTGTTTCTATTGAACACATAAAACATATTATGTAAGAATGGATCAAATCGGACCATGGGGTCATGGGGCTGCCATACACAAACCTAGCCCCCACTTACTCCAACCATACCCCACACAAATATTGTTTTGTCGACTCAACGGAAATTTGTGAAGACAGAAGAAAAAGAGGGGGGTGGGGGATTAAATACAAGTCATAGGTACGCCCGAAAAGACTTTTAGCCCGAGGGGAGCGAAGGGTATCCAAATTTCGCCCGCGGCCGAAATTAGCCTCGGTCTCGTTTGATCTATACGTGCTTACGGAAAATGCCGCTATGTTAGGAGATATTGTGAATGGCGGGCGACTGCCATTGTTGCTAATTGGTGTTTTGGCGGGAGTAAGTTTGGCCCCAGGCCAGGGTAGTTTTTTATATAGAAATAGGGCATGGTCCTGACATAACCTGGGTCCGTCAGATAGCCTTGACGTATAATTACACCAGAGCCGGCATTCTGTAAGACGATAGGCGACAGTCATTTTAATTTTTAAAAACCGTTCAACGCTAAATCCGAACAGAACGGATTTTGAATCGGTGCGTTAGTTAGAAGATACAAAAAAAATTAGAATGGGTGCCGCCTTCCGTTTTACAGAATGCCAGATCAGGTTTATCAAACAAACGGGACGAAAAGATGCCTTCCTCGACGTATACAAATTGCGTGGGGATCGGATTTTTGTTGCATTATGGACCTGCTTCGTCCTCTAGGACAAATTCTAGCGGTCAGCGGCCTCGAACAACGAAAATACAAAAAAAAGTATCATTCCATAAGCAGAGTTCACTTGGATCATTAACGAAGTGTAGGTTTCGAACAGCGTGGTAAAATTGTGGTGCTGTGGTGTTATCGTTTTCATCTTTCTCAGGTTCTATTTTGAAGGATTCTGTCTTTCTCACACATTGACGAAAATGTTCCTCATGGTGATGTTTTTTCCTTTTAAAATTAAGTACGTCAAGCAACCCAAGTGTAGGTAGAAGAAACTCATTCATACACGCTATTCTCTGTTCTGTGTTCTCTCAAAATTTTTGTATAATACGTATACATATATGTATCACTCTAATTAACAACATATTCATCATAGGACATTCCCTAAAAATTCCATGCAAATATCGCCCCGGGTAAATCCCATATAAAGAAAAAAGAAAAACAATCCCACTCGTTTCTTTTGTTGATAATAGGCACTTTGACCTCTAATCTGCCACTTTTCATCATCAACATAATAATATTCAAGCAGATATTTCTATACATACATAACAATATGTATTACCAATTACACGCAACATTAGGGCAGTCAGCAATATAATATCGGCTAGCTGACATTTATACGTACGTACAAGTATCTATGTTTGTATGTAGATTGTATCTTTTCGTTAGTAGAAACCACGTGGGTCAATACACTCAGTCGCCCGGCACGACGCCAACGACACGACAGAAAGCCGACATCAGCCATGGTGTGATGTGAGCCTATCCTATGTATTTTTATTCAAGGAACGCAAGCAACAACAAAAAATTGTAATGGCACATCAAGCAAGCTCGCCCCATAAAAATCCTACTCTATACTCGTATGTACACATACATATGTAAGTTTGTTCCCACAAAATTTTATACGAAGAGTTGTGTGTACATACATACTTTATTATTATTTTATGCATTATAATCGTTAGTACGTCTACTCGTACATGGCATGAATTATAGACGGACAGATACAGAATGCAATGGAAGAGAATAAAATGCGCGCAAAAGCTCTTCCCCACAAAACGTTGTGGGTGTATTTGTATGGTGCTTGGGGGATTTTCTCTAAATGAAAAACCATAGTCCCGCACACAACACATTTCATCGTATCGTCATGAAGGAAGGCATCATGAATCGTACTGCAAAACAGTGAAAAGATATTGCAAGCAATTTATATACATATTTCAAATGTAGGATTTCAGTTTATGTATGTATTTTAAATGACTTTGCATTTAAATACATATTTATGGACTTGATTACAAATAATATACTTGTAGTGTGTTTTCGTGAAATGGTATCGAGTCTTGGAATTCGCTTTTATTATAATCACGGGGTTCGCCGAATCACGCGCAAAAGTTCGGCTGAATCGTCAGCACATTGAATTCACCTAACCATGCATAATTTTTTATTTATGTCGATGTCAAGGCTTTAATGCAAGCTTAGCCTTGGTGGGAGGGAAATTAGGGTAAGGGATCGAGTAGTGATTGCGACTCGCAGAAATCCAACAGCAAATAACGACCAAATTAAATTCAGTCATCATCTGTTCCATAGGCGTGTTGTCATCATCGATTTTCATCGGTTTATGAAAACGATACTGCATTCGCCTTTTTGTAGAAATGAAATAGACGTACAACGGTTTGATAAACTATCCAGATGGAATCGATATCCGACTATTTTTCCATAAACTTTTTACTTTACTTTCGGGATTTGCCGAATCACGCACACAAGTTTGGCTGCATCTTCAGCACATTAAATTTTTCCGACTCGCCGAAACCCAACCAAATAACGATCAAATCAAATTCAATTATCATCTCTTCCATATGTGTGTTGTCATCATTTTGAAGGATTTTCATCGGTCAGATATAAAACCAATGCGCATTGAGAGTACTAAATACAAAAATGAGATAGACGCGCGACGGTTCAGCTCGTCCAGATTGTATTGAAAATCGATCATTTAATCAGCGATTTTGACTTAATTTGCAGATATGCACTGGGAAAAATAGAGCCCAAACTGAGTTCCACTAGGGTTGCTACAGAGGGCCAAACAATTACAAAAACAAGTTTTAAGAATGTCTCTATAATGCCGGCCCCACACTGTCTGGGGTTTGTCAAACCGTGCGGTACAAAAGATCACAGCTGTGGACATCGCACGCCTAGAAGAGACAGAGACGATGGAGGAGTTCAACAAACAAATAACGTCTGTTGAATATAACATTGATCTTTTATACCGCGCGGTTGGCAAACCCCCACAGCCACACTGTGGCCTAGAGCCGGCCCTATACCGACCGGAGTGTGGCAAACACCGCACAAAAGATTGATACGTAAAATCGTGCAGCAGCAGTGTGGTTGGGCGACTCCAAGGTATCATTCTTGGAACCGGTCTTTTGCGCGGTGTGTGCCACACTCCGGTCGGTGTGGGGCCGGCTTAACATGTACTGAAAAGTGGTGTGTGAAAAACTTGTAGCTCTTAAGGGGAAAAAGGATTCATTGATTTGCGGTCTTCTAACGGTGCCAGGGTGGCATGGCATGGTGTTTTCAACAAGATTTTATGTAAATCTTTATAACGGTAAAGTTAACTAAAAAGCTGTTTATTTTAAATTTGTGTCCAGTAGAGCTCTAAAAAACAGGCCAAATTTTTCACGAATACGTGCACATCTAAGGGTGCTATGTAGCTTCACAACGGCAAAAATATTTTTTTTAAAGATTTTCGAAAATACCGTTTTACGGTAACGTATACATTTATGACGAATTTGTAGCTTCTGCGGTTCAACCTCAGAACAGAGAGTATAAGGAAACGAAAAGCTACGTGAGAGATGAACGAATTCGGTTGCGGAATGAAACGTGAAGTGAAAGATAGGGATAACGTTGCTAGACTGGATTTTGTATGGTAGTTTGAAATATTGTTTTCTAAAATGTAAACATTCTGATTGGACCAGGCCGGTTTTAAACGAGTCTTTGACATATTGTTTTGTAAAATGTAAACATCCTCATTTAGGATTGTGGATCGTGCTGGTGTTGCGACGCAGTGTGTTTGCAGTTGCGTATGTATAGGAATTCTATCGCCAAGCTACCATGGGAATATATGGGCATTGCGCCTCCATACTTATACTCAATGGGTTCAACATATGAAGCCAAGTCCCACGTTGACGCATGTCGCCAAAAAGGCTATGTGGGGTCAAACGGTTTTATTGAAAGTTTTTTTTTTTGTGTGATTATACCTTTAACGATGACGCCCATTTAAAACTCGTTCATTCATTACGAATTCGTAGCTCGTAGAGGTTTTACAATGCATCCAAATTCCATAACGATTGATGTGCCTCTCAGGGAGCCAGTAGGGTTTAAGAATGAGAAATTTGCAAGCAAAAACTACCAAATTCAAAAGGAACCAGCTATGTGTTGGAATCATAGAACTTGGAACAGCTGTCTCGAAAGTAATACGCGACTATCTTAATGGAGAGGTCACCCGAAAGGACATGCGCTTTGTCTTGATGGTGGAGTGAAGAAGCAGAGGATAGCAAAGAATTCAATGAAAATTCTGAAATAGATATCCTTCTGATAGTGGCAAGTGGTACCAGGGCGAAAAATAGAGAGTTGTGTCCAGGCTCGAAGCCCCAACCGAGAATGGATAACAAAAAAGAGATGAAGCCCCATATAAGTGATAGTGTTTGTTTAATGTTAAGTGATGTGGCTTGTCCGCTGTGTTTTCAAAATCTTTTCTTATTTTCTAACTGTGGAGAGGCATTTGAAGATTTTTGAAAAATCATTTTCTTGCACGACTTAAACCTCCAAATATAGTCTTACAGTCTTACAATCATATCTTTCTTACATCATTTTATTCTAGCTCCATTATTTCTAACAGTTTGTATACGTTAAGTGTAAAAACAAGGGCTAATTTTAACTCGAATTCAATACAATTCAATTCACACTGCTCCTACAGATCTGCAATTGGTAAAATCAAAGTATATACATATGTCGAAATCGAGCCAAAATTACCCTAGGTTTCTTCACTTAAGGCATTAAAACTGTTGGAAATAACGAAGCTAGAATAAAATGATGTAAGAAAGAAATTATCGTTAGACTATGCGCCAATTTTTAAAAGAATCGTACGAGCACCTCTCCTTGGCAGAAATTGGAGAAAATTGAGATGGAAAAACATATTGTTTTTGGGTCAAATCACAAAAATTTGACTTTGAAGTTCTGTAAAAACCAAACCTCTTATCCGATTTTAGTGCCGTTAGTTTTATTTTTTAGGTAAATTTGTAGGCTGTAATAATCATCTTATTTTGCTATTCTAGCTAGTCTAGGTTTTGAGATATGTATTGTAGTTTTAGTCGTACAAGAATTTTTTTTTTTAAATCGTCAAATGCCTGTGGCAGCTAAAGGGATATGTTCCGTACAACTTTTTTGCTGGAAATCACATGAGGAATCACAATCCAGTGCGTTTATGCGGCAGTTTTCGGACACCCTGTATACAAACTGCGGTGCATGTCTGTAGTTTTTGGCATGGCAACTTACCAGCTCTATGGGAACTACGCGGAACTTTGTCTGTTGGAGGAGAAGAGCCCCGTGCGGGAGAAATATCGAGTTATTCTATTTCGGAAGTATCACACTGGAATTTTTGCATCGATACCTCTAAGCGTCTATAGCTCAGTAGGTTAAGTTGCTGACCTTGTGACTGGACGACGGAGGTTCGAATCCCGATTGGGACGAAACTTTTTTCCCTCAATTTTTGGTATTTTTTCCCAAAGTTTTGTGGTTTCGTACAGATAGACACACTCATCAGGTCTTGTGTCTGTTGTCTATCTGTGCACAAGACGACCACTTGAATTTAAGCGGGAGAATTCTATGGAGATTTGATTTTGCCGTGAAGGCGTTTACCACCATTACGGTCGACCGTGCAGGTCTGTACCGGTGGTGAATGTTCACATTGCTTTGGGAGTTGTGATGGTAGTTAGATCTTTGTTCCCTCTCGAATTTACAATTATTGTATTAATTCTGGTTCCCAAATTTCGTGCGGGTGCAAATATTAACTAATTGTGGAAATCTTGACTTATCGTTCCATTCTATACACCAACTACGGTGCATCTCTGTAGTATTTGGCATGGTAACTTACCAGCTCTATGGGAACTACGCGGAACTTTGTCTGTTGGAGGAGAAGAGCCGCCTGCGGGAGAAATATCGAGATCAAGATTTCCACAATTAGTTAATACTCGCACCCACCAAATTTGGGAACCAGAATTGATACAATAATTGTTTTTCTTATTTTGTTTTGAAAAAAAAACATTCTTTTTTTCCACTCAACGGGAACCTCGACCGCATCGCTAGTTGAGGAGCCTTATCTCCGTTGCTTAACCTGCACGGTTGTGCCAATGCCATAATGATTCTGTTCCGTTCCCTATCTGCGGATAACCAAAGTAATTTTTGCAGGTTCCCATCGTACAATAAAATTATTTCCGGGGAATTTGCGTGAAAATCTTCATAGCGGTAATTTAATCTCACAGGTAGTCTACAACGAATTCGTATCCTGTATGGTTCTCAATGAAAACCCACTTTAAATAAATATTTTTCAGTCAATAAGCGTAACTTTGTAACAATGCGTTTACTCTTGTTGAAAGGTACTTTTGGGGTTGGAATGTTCTTTCCGGGTGGGAACTTGAACACAAATAAGGAACGTTCATACATTCAAGATCTTAACATTTTTCATAATCCCGCTCTTTCCAAAAAATCCCGCTTTACGTTATCCCGACATTACGAAATCCCGCCATTCCAAAATCCCGCCACCTCAAAATCCCGCCATTTCAATATCCCGCTATTAAATAATAAAAAAATCCCGTCAAAATACCGCCAATTTTGTTTTTATTGTTAACAAAAAATACATATAGATATGCGTTCGACTTTTATTTACATTAGTTTATGCACCAAGTTTCTCAAGAAATTCATAGTCCTCTTTAGTTTAAAGTAACTGCTGGCTACGTCTAAACCCCTTAGTTTGCTTTTGGATGCGACCTTCGGTTCGGGACGACTCCCCTCGGTTTTTAGCTAGGAGCAATTCTTTAACTAGTAATTCCATCAGCACAGACCGATATGGCTTTTCCTTGTGATAAAGTTTAATCGTCTGTGCCAAGCCTCAACATTATTTTGAGTTCTTGGAAAATTTGCTGCAACTGCGTCAGCAATACTCCAGAATTTAGGCGGGAACCTTGAATTGAAATTGAATCTCATCGCCTCACTGATAAGAGAATACTAACTAGCTTCCACTTTCCAATCTGCATAGCAGTATCAATATTTTAACGGCAAATGTGATATAAGCTTTTCAATATCCCGTCACAAAAGGTAAGTATTCTTTCATAAATCGCGCTCGCGAATTTTGAAAGAATACTTACCTTTTGTGACGGGATATTGAAAAGCGGGATTTTGAATAAGCGGGTTATTGAAATGGCGGGATTTTGGATTAGCGGGATTTTTATTAGACGGGATTCTAATTGAGCGGGATTTTTAATTGGCGGGATTTTGAAATGGCGGGATATTGAATGTCGGGAATATGATGGGCGGGATATCGTACCCAACCCGAATTCAACAAACAAATAACGTTTTTTGAATTCCCCCATCGCTTCTGTCTACAACGTTGATCTTTTGTACCGCGCGAACGAATTTCCATCTGTGAATCTGATAGTCACTGGTGATTTTAATTTAAATAATGTTGATTGGTTCTCAAAATCATGGTCGGTTAATAATTGTAATACCAAAAGCTACGATGTCATTGAAACTTTTTCTTTTTTGAATTTTATACAATTTTATAGTATTAAAAACATGAATAATAGTGTTCTATACTTAGTTTTTTCAAATTTAGATTGTGTTCAGGTTTTGCAAGCGACACCTCCAATTTTGCCGATAGATACATATCCCCCTCCTTTGGAGATTTATGTTTATTTGCACAATCTTGTTAATAATTGTGATAGTTCGCCAAATTATTTCTTGAATTTCAAAAAAGCTGACTATGTAAATCTTAATAGTGGTTTATGTTCACTTGATTGGTCAAATTTAGAATTAATGTCCCTTGATGACGCAATTACATTATTTTATTGTAACATTAATAGCTTAATTCAAGTATTTGTTCCTAGTATTCGCTTAAACAATGACATGTTTCCTCAATGGTTTTCTAATAACTTGAAAAAACTTGTTGAAAGGAAGAAAATTGCGCACCTTTCTTTTAAAAGAACTGGTAATTTAACACATTCTGGTAGTCTGGCTGGTCGAGCGGTTAGTGCGCGCACCTTCGGTGCACAGGATCATGAGTTCGAATCTCACCGTGTTCCATGGTGTTTTTCGAACTCACGAGCTTGTGACGGACTATGATCTCACTCAGATGTTAAACGAGTACCTATTTATGGGGATAAATAACGCTGCTGAGCGTGATGCTGATCTCATTACCTCATCAAAAAAAGCAGATAAGATCTTGGAAATAGGATGTCACTAATACATCCTGCGGCCTTAGTCCAATGTTGGATTGTCGCGCCTGTTATTTATTAATTTAACACATTATTATGAATTCTCACGTCTAAGAGTTGAATGCAAAAGGATATCGAAAATTGATTATCAAAACTATATCTTAAAATTAGAATCACAAGTCAGTACAAATATAAAATCATTTTGGCGTCATATAAATTCACGCAAGAGTGATAATGGGCTGCCAAATAGTATGTATTTAAATAATGTCAGAAGCTGTAATAAGCATGATATCATAAATTTGTTTGGCGAATATTTCTCAAAGGTGTACTCTACAGCGAATTCATCCTATGAACCTACTCTTATAGATAACACTTTCAATTTAGCTAATATGTATATTGACTCTAGTTCTATATTAAACAAATTACTCTCGCTAGACGTTTCGAAAAGTGCTGGACCTGATGGCGTTCCGCCAATTCTATTAAAAAATTGTGCCGAAAACCTTGTGCACCCACTGCATATACTTTTCAATAAATCTCTCAGCTCAGGTCACTTTCCTTCTTATTGGAAGGGGAGCTTTGTTCTTCCCATTTATAAATCTGGCGATAAGGCCAATATAACAAATTATCGTCCAATTAGTATCTTATCAGCTATTCTAAAAGTATTTGAAAGTATTGTTACCGATTTTCTGACTCTATTGGTAAGACCACATATTATAGCAAACCAACATGGATTTTGTGCTGGAAGATCTACAGCCACAAATTTAATAGTTTATGAAAATTATATTGTCAATTCTTTCATAAATATGTCCCAGGTTCACTCTGTGTACACCGATTTAAAAAAAAGCTTTTGATAAGATTAACTTTGACCTGCTTATTAGAAAGCTTAGAAATTTTGGTTTTGCAGGTCCTATATTAGATTGGCTAAACGATTACTTAAGAAACCGCACATCAGTTGTTAAAATATTAACCGACTACTCAGCTCCTTTTAGTCCTACATCAGGTGTACCTCAAGGCTCCCATCTTGGCCCTCTGCTATTTTTAATTTTTATTAACGATATAAACGATATTTTTCAAGATATAGAGTTCTTACTTTTCGCTGATGATTGTAAAATCTACAAAACTGTCTCTAGTTACAACGATATCGCCATTTTGCAGTCAAATTTAAGCAATTTCTCCACCTACTGCTCTCTTAATAACCTGGAAATCGACATATCTAAATGCCAGTACATTATATTTAACAAAACAAAAACATGTTTCAATACTAATTATTTTATTTGCAATTTTCCAATAGTTCAAACGAACACAGTAAATGCCCTTGGCGTGCTCTTCGATACATCGCTGAGTTTTAAAGACCACATTTTGGATATTGCTGAGCAATCCCGGCGTTCGCTAGGATTTATAATATGAAATACCTATGAATTCCGTAACATATTTGCACTGAAAAGACTTTATTTCTCCTTGGTGAGAAGCAAACTAGAGTATATGCCTGTTATTTGGAATACTGCTTTTAGTTCTTACAGCACAATAACTGAAAAAGTACAGCACAAATTCTTAAGCTACGTTGGCTATAAAATGCACATATTATCAGATGACATAAATTATCCGCATATTCTCAATTTATTAAAAATGAATACTCTTGAGTCAAGACGGAAATATTATGACACTACTTTTCTTTATAATTTAATGAGTGGAGTAGTGGATTTACATGAAATTCTTAATGAAATTTCGCTGAGAGCGCCACCCAGAAATACGAGGCATAATGAATTATTTAATATAGAAACAGTTCGAACAAACTATGCAATAAATTCACCAATCCCAAGGATAAAATCTGTGGGTAACTTAGTTTCAAATCATATTGATTTATTTAATTGCAACAAAGCTAAATTAAGGAAAGTTATTTTCGATTTATTTTTGTAATCTCTTGTATTAATTTGAATGATATTTTTTAAGCGATTCTATTGAAATTATTTTACGTTAGATATATTATAAGTTAACTTTATATTTAAGACAGCTATTATGAATTATTTTATGTACCAAGGACTTACGTCCATTTACTATTAAATAAATAAATAAATAAATAAACCCCGGACAGTGTGGTTGCGGCCTTAAAACTGCAACCCATTTGGGTGGCTGCCAAGTTTAGATATCCAGTTTTTTTTTACAGCGGTGTATGATTCAGTTGTCATTTGAATACCGGTAACCGTTTATCGACAATTGAAAAATTTGCAATTTTTGCTCTTTTTTTGTGAAACTGTATAATTCTTCAATGACCTAATGTTAAAATTTAAAGAAACGTGAAAGCATAGTCCTACCACTCTAAATTATAAATTCGTGAAATATTCTATCCCTGTTAAATCAATACTATAGTTTTATTTACAATGTAAATCAACAACAGATTTAGTGGCCTATAGTCGGAAATACGTTCACTATTCACTTTTCTCTAAAGTCTAAAAGATCGTTTCCTATTCGAATTTACATTTTTACCATTGAAAAATCTCAATTGTACACATTGTTAAGAACACTTCAATCATCAAATTGCGTCACTCGCTCATTTTACTTCTCTCTAATTTCAACACAATCATTGAAATGTTTCGTCTTGTTCAGTTCAGTGACCTTCTCTCTTCACATGTCTTATCTTCCAATTATTATTACTTACGTATTTCTCGTTTTTTTTCTAATAGATTATCACACACATTTTGTTGTGGACATTTTTCAATACAATTACATACATTTTAAAATGCGCGACACACTCACGCTATATGGGGTTGAAATAAGACGCAATGCTGCTACGACGCGAGATCTTTCGTTGGCCTACAAAGATAAAGTTAGCGCACACATAACACTCGACCGGGTTATTATTATAGTGTGTGGTGTATCTGGCATGTTATGATGATGATTGGAATACGTACTGAAAATCAATTTAATTTGTCAAGAGAGACAACGACGATACATCGATCAGGATTTACTTAATTTTTTTTCTGCGTTGGATTTGTGTTTGCATGTTTACTCGTATAATGCTAAGTGTATCTAAATACATATTTTTGTATGTAAGAATGTCAATCATGTGTAGGAGAATTCAATAAGTCTACCGCGGGCTTTATATGTGTGGGCTGAAGGTCATAGCTTGATGTTTCCATCACGATATTTTGTCTATAAATAGATTCTCATATAGAATTATGTGCCTTTAATTGAGACGCGATAGCATTGATGGTAAATGATTGATGTTTTCTTGTCATTCTGAGACTTATAGGAAATTTGATTATAGGAAAATTAAGATTCTATTTTAATTTGAATTGGTAGATTCGAACTGTGTTCAAACAAAATAAATCCAACAATAATGATCTACTACAAAAAAATAAACATTGCACAGCTGTATCTAACTCCTATTTTCATTTTTTCAGGTTAATTCTGCAGTTTTTCCTATCAAAACGGATAATATAATAGGTATGTATGTTTAAAATTTTGTGTTTTTTTTCTTTTGATACATGAATTCCAAAAATGTATACACAATCTTCAGTATCAAATCTTTAGTATCAAAAAGTTAGAGGAAATCCTACACTTTTGCTAGGCAGAAATTATTTCACAGGTTTAAGTTGTACTTATAAATGCTCGCATCTGTCTCGTTTTTGGCAGGACAGTCACGATTTTTCGAACTTAACCTACCTGCTAGTTTTCATGCATGACCCAAGCAAAGCTTTTAAAAATTGGTGATAAAAAAGTGCACATTCTACCGAGCCACCCTAAACAAACTAAAAGTGGCACTAAGTGATGTTTCTAAACACGAAACTGGCTTAAGAATTTTATGAAGACGGCTTTTATTGAATTAGGGAGAATTTCAGGGATTTGTGGAGACGTCAAATAAATATTGTTTGTTATTGAACCTATAGCTATGTACTTCAGCATGCTTAAAAAAAGTCACGAGAAACCTCCGGGTTCATAACTGGATTTCCGTAAGCGTGACCCTACGCGACGAGTATGTCTCGAAGATTGAAATAAGTGTGCATGTGCTCCCAGCCCACATCAACGGTAATGCGCTTTGCACTTAAAGACAAATTTGGTTTAAAGTCCATATTCATATCATCATTTCTACACTCGGCTTCACAAAAATCGGGACACTCGCCACTTTCGAACGCAAATTCAATTTTCTCAAAAAAGTATGAAACTTACAACTATGAAGGTCATAAGTATCTACAGAAAGTGCATTTAATGGCAATTCAAATGACTATGATTTTTATCTGAAGTACAGTTAACTCACGCAACAAACACAATGCCTGTTTTGATTAGAGTTCGCGCTTACCGTGTGGCCCGGTTTCATTGAAGCTCAGTGTAAATTGTGTAACATCTGACCGCGGCCAAGGGATTTTTCTTGCTTGTCAGATTACTCTCTTACAGCGTTCCTCACACCGACGCGGCAGCGGGTTATTCGCGACGAATTTTCTGCCGCGGTACTCTGCGTTGTATGAAGGCGAATACTCGCAAGTTTTGATGCGTTTTTTTGTCGCAAATATTTTTCATTTTATTTCAACAGGTTGCGTACCCTTTTTTGAAAATATTTATTAAATTTCGTCCGGCATTGATTTCCGAATGAACTGTTATACAGCCCCGTTATTCCGGATTGATTGGGACCGAACCCGGTTCGGAAAATCGAATTGTCCGAATTTTAGAATTGCACTAATTATCACTCTGGTGGATAATATTTATACTAAAATCATTAAAAAATTAAACATTTTAGGGTTAATTATGTAATAGGTTTACATTCGAAATATGCCTTCTCTTAAGTTTATGCAGCCGTACGCAAATTGAAAATTTTTTCAAATTTGACCAAATGCGAATCTGGATTAGTGGAATTCCGGATTTTCGAGGCCCGGGTTATCGGGGTATTACTGTAGCTGTAGTAGGTATCGGTGAATGGGTGAAAGAGGTAATATTTGTGGAAACATGGAGTGCAGTACAAGTACAACTCTTTTTTGCCACAAACACAGACATTTGAGATGTGGCTCGCATTTAAATTTAAAATAAATTATGTAACATAACTTGGACACTATTTTAGGGGTGGTCCTTGCATCTTCATTTTTTTATTTCGCGGGGCACGTGGTGGAAGGCAGCTATTTGCGGTAGGCAATGGGGTGAGGTAAAAAAAATACCGCGATTGAGGGCGACAGCACTATGACGACGGGATAAAAACCATCCCGACTCCCTCAAATCCTTGAAAATAATATTGGAAACCATCAGGCCCATCCAAATTAATTTTTTTTTCATCGGAAAATATCACCTGATGTCATTGATCGGTCCAATGAATGTGAGTCGGGCAGTACTCCAAACGAGCTACTTTATGACGAGGGAGTAAAGGCGGTTTTTTCGTGAGTTTTTTTTTCGTTTTAGATGCGGACACGTTTTAAGCACTATTTGTACTGTTCGTAGAATTCGAGGCTTCTCGAGGCCCTACGTTCTCGTTCTGTTGTAGCTCTTGTTGTACGTCCTTTTTGGTTTTTGCCATATATTTCCGGATTTTTTAAAAAACTATTAATTTGTCACTTCGTCCAATTTTGGTTGCATTTTTTCGATTGGAAAAATTGTCTCGTTTTATTGCGATAATTTTCCCAATCTCTTCCTTATTCAATGTTGTGTCACGACCCATTTTTTCAACACAAGAAATTGTTATCAGTGGCACAACGGTAATTAGAAAAAAAGTCAATTGGAATTGTTTCCGAACACTTAGCATTTTCAAAATTGAAAACAAACTGATGCGTCTATCCTATTGTCGCATTTGTAACAGTCGCAAAATGATAAACTTGAATTTACCGTTTTGATTTAGTAAATTTTCGGTTCATTTTTGCTAGCTAACACGCAGCATCCCATAAAAGAGAATTAAATATAAAATTTAATCGAAATATTCTCAAAATTTAAAAAATTACGTCGCATTTTTAAGTGCGTCTATCCTATTGTCGGGGAGTGTATGATCTGATCAGTTTGACTTGGGGAGTCGATTGGGCGATATCAGTCTGTCCGTCTGTTGCGACGCGTTTTACTCGGCCAATTTAAAAGCTATGAAATTTTGCACAAATGCTTCTATTTGCTGCAGGCAGTTTGTATGTTTGAATCGGTAAAATTGGACAATGGGGTCATGGGGCTGCCATACAAACTAAACCCCCCAAATTTGGTTCTTCTAAGAAAAACTTTTTTATTTGTTCACCAATTTCAACCAAACTTCACACAAATGTATTTCTATTGATGACACAAAACATATGCAAGAATGAATCAAATCGGACCATGGGGTCATGGGGCTGCCATACAAACCCAACCCGTCAAATTTGGTTCTTCTAAGAAAAACTTTTTTAATTGTTCACCAATTTCAACCAAATTTCACACAAATGTATTTCTATTGATAACACAAAACATATGTAAGAATGGATCAAATCGGACCATGGGGTCATGGGGCTGCCATACAAACCCAACCCCCCATTTTGGTTCTTCTAAGAAACATTTTTTACATCAATTTCACAAAACCCTGAATTAATGTGTCTTTATCAATACAACTAAAAGGTCAAAACAAATGGAATCGTACTATGGGGCCATGCTCCCGCACCCCCTAATAAAATTTTCTGAGTAAATGTTTTTATATGCCCACTTTTTCGAACCAGACCCCACACAAATATTGTTTTGTCGACGCATCCGAACTTTTCTGAAGACAGAAGGTGAAGAAGTCGTAGCTACGCCCGAAAAAAACTTTTACCCCGAGGGGAGCGAAGGGTATCCAAATTTCGGCCGCGCCCGAAATTAGCCTCGGTCTCGTTTTTATTTAATATGTAACAGTACACAATTGCACAACGAACACAAATAGTGTAATTTTGCTTCAAAAACGACAGATATCTGATTGACACTCAATGTGCATACCGACAATATTATGGAGCTCACAATGCTCCAGTAGCTTTAACTGCACGTCTAATGTAGCGCTATCAATCAATGGAGATCTAAGCCTTTTAATATTGCTTAAATTTGGTTACCAAACCGCGAGCTCCCTCAAATTTTCGGTGTGCACATTGGGTGACAATTACTATAGAGAAATCCTTAGGGTGTTTCTTGAGTATATGCTTATAGACATGTCGAACTTTCTCATGAAAGTTTCAGATTTGGCAAAAACTAACTGGAGCATTATTATCAAGAAAATTATCTATTGGCCTCCGTATACCCGATTGAAAACCGGTCCGGTAATTATTATTTTTCCATACTGGGACGTAAAACGCATGTCACCGATTTTAACACCCTGGGCAGAAAGCAATAGTAGTCTCCCTCTTGTTCTTGGAGCATATATTTTGCATAATTTTTTTCATATTTTGCATAATTTTTTTACTACGTTAGCGAATGGAGAGGGCCTTTTCAAATATTTTTTTTTCAACTACACCCAAAAGATCATCCTCAATCATAGCTTCTTAGATATATGAAAAATAACTATCTCAGCTATTGAGAAAAGAATTTGTTCTGCTCTTACTGATAAATGGCATAGCTTCAGTTATTCCACGAGCTCCCAAAGCTTAAGATTTTAACAGCATCGAATTTGAATACCAAAAATATTTTAAATTATGTAGGCGACTCGTAGTGTACTGCCGCTGGCAGACAGTGTGAGAATAGTCCTCTGGCATAATATAGGGTGTTTTTTTTATAGAGGTGTGTTTTTCAAGAAAAATTAAAACGCATCTAATTTAATGATATGGCCAAGAACTTAGCTTTATTATAAAGATAAGGGTTTGCTATTATGTTTTTAAATTGATTTCGGGCAAGTTGCCACCGCGACTGGCTGGCTAATAAATTCCAGCCGAGAGGCCCAATTTTCGACCACTTTTTGCAGCAATTGGGGCCTTATGTCAGCAATAACGCACCGAATATTCTCTTCCAAGGCGTCAATCGTCTCGGGCTAATCTGCGTAGACAAGCGACTTCACATAACCCCATAAAAAATAGTCCAGCGGTGTTAAACCGCACGATCTTTGAGACCATTCCACAGGCCCACGGCGCGAGATAATGCGCTCACCAAAAGTTTCCTTCAATAAATTGATTGTTTTGTTGGCTGTATGGCATGTAGCACCGTCTTGTTGGAACGAAAGGTCGTCCACATCAACATCCTCCAATTCAGGTACGAAAATGTCATTAACCATGGCTCTATAGCGTTCCCCATTGACTGTAACATTATGGCCGGCTTATTTTTTGAAGAAATATGGACCAATGATTCCCTCTGCCTATAGAGCACACCAAACAGTGACTTTTTGAGGATGTAACGGCGACTCAACAATGGCTTGTGGATTATCATCACTCCAAGCGCGATGATTTTGTTTATTAACATACCCATTCAACCAAAAGTGAGCTTCATCGCTAAACAAAGTTTTCTTGTCAAAATCGGGATCGGTGGCCATCTCGTTCTGGGCACGATTTGCAAACGTTGTTCCGGAGTAAGTCTATTTATTATCAAATGGCAAACTAAGCTGAGCATAAATCAAGTGACAGCTGTCAAAAAAAACAACTTCGAAAAAAGTTATGCCAGATTGAAAACCACACGTCTAAAAAAACACCCTATACGAAAAAGTGGGGTACGCCGAAAAAAACAGTTACAAAAAAGTTGGCAAGATTGCATAGAAACTAAAGTATCTTTTGAAAATTGATACATCTCTAAAACAGAAGAAAAAGCTGCTTTTTTTGTATTTAGGGGGTCGCGACGCCATCAAGGTTTGGGAAACATAATGACAATAGACCATAGTCAGGACGTGTCAAACTCGCGGGCCGCATGCGGCCCTCCGCGCAGTTCTATGCGGCCCGCGGCCATGTCGAAGCAGCACAATCTGTATTAACACAAACATTGTGAAATTGGTAAGATGAACAAATCCAGCCGTTGAACTCAAGTCTACAAAAATTACTAATACTCTTATGCCAGATTATTTAGGACTTTTTCAACAAATACTACCAACAATTTGAGGCTGGTTATTTGATTTTATAAGACAGCTCATCGTTTTTATACAGGACAATACTTCTCTTCATGAAACTGCTCTGTCCCGAAATGCCGTTAATAAAAAGCCAACCGGCTTTACCGAACATGAGTTGATATTTATTTGAAAAAATGGCAAAGCTTTAAAAAACTATGGAAATCTTGGAATTTGTGACTAAATCACCTGTATGTGAAATTCCAACATAATAATTAGAGCCCAAGCGCCTGATTTTTAGACCTGTACTTATCAAGCTGTATTGGTGCATGAGTTTGTTTAAAACCATATCACAAACAACTTTCTGTCTCTTTTAGCTATACCTTTCTGCTGAAATTAATTTATTCGGACTATTTTTGCCTCCCAATGTTATTTTAGGCGACCTGGATGACTGGTACGAAATTTTTTTAATCTTCTGTCCAAAATTTGGCGCAAAACATGTAATTAACAAAAAGTGGTTACTTCAATCAATCGTATTTTCACGTTTTAGCTCCTTGTCTTAATTTTTTAATGTACGTGAAGTACATTTTCGAAAGGAGGAAGTTTTCACGGATAATGTTGAAGCCGCTATAGTGATCCAGACTCTATACCAAATTTTAAAAGTAATATTCTGTAATCAACTTTCGTAATACGATTACATAAAAGTTTTTAAAATGTTCCTCCTGCGGCCCTCCTAAACCTGAGGAGAGTCTTATTTGGCCCGCGCCAGGTTTTGAGTTTGACACCCCTGCCATAGTCCATACGAGTTCAAATTTTTGGCTTCTCGAGGGCACATTGCTCCAAGCCAAATTGTACTGGGACACCTAAAATAAATATGTAACTGAAATTATCTCTTTCAGCTAGTTCACTGCAAGCAAAGCTGACTCGCTAAAATGTGAGGCATTTTATGAAATAAAAAAAAAATGTTTAAATGCTTCACTATTCAAAAGCCACTTTACGGAGTTTTACTTTACTGCATACATTATTGTCATTCTTTTTATTTTCTAAGCTCTTATAGTGCAGTTACTAGGTGATTTCAGATTGCAAAGTGTGGTGGAGAAAATTTTTTTTTTGTTTCTTATGTTTTTTGGGGTGCTGAGTTCGAATCCGGAGCTTCCCACCAAAATTTTGTAGCGGAACAGGGTCAAAACCGCGAAAAAAGCCAAAATTTTCGGAGTAATGTAATGTACTCGACGTCCCCTTTGATTTGATACCCCACATGCTGACCTCCGGTCAAGGATTAAAGAGTATCCTTTTTTGTCCTTTTTGGGACCTTTCCGACCAAATTTTTTTTTTTTAGCAAAATGAGTTTTAGATTCCTGGGAGCTCGTTGATTCAAAAACCACAAAAAATAGCCTTACTCTATTTTCTTCTATTTGGAGGCCTGAAATGGGATATTTTGACTGCACTTAATATGAATGTACAGGCGTTCTATGAACATTACATATCTTATCTTTTCGCATTCGTTCAATATACATTGTGTCTAATTACGCTATTAATTTCAAATTTTCAACAAATGTATGTAATGTTGTACATCGTACATATGTATATGTATTGGCGAAGAATTATAAATGACTTTCTCTACACCACTGAGTCTTTAAGATGGCCCGTGTGAACAACTTTCACCATTTCTTGCCGAGCATAATGTAATGACATGGTAATTGAAACCCGCGCGATCTTATTTGCGCTTATATGCTAGTTTGTTGGTTTGTTTGTTGTGACTTGGTTCAATTGTGAGGCTTCGCGTATAAACACTTAATTTCTACATACATATCTGCATTGACGGAAAAAAAGAGTCGATTTCCGCAATTCATACGACTCATATGTATTTGCTGGTTTTTTATTTCATGAAATTGTTTGCTAAGCAAAAAATCGAGATCGATTGAATAAAAAAAGACATTGAACGATAACCTTATTCGCCTATCAATAAACATTGCGTTGAATTGTTTTCTTTTGTTAATCGCATTATCACATTATAAGAGTTTAATTAACTCTTGATAAAAAATTTATTTATAAAGTTGGTGTTGATTTGCTCGGTAAAAAAATGTAGAAAATGACAGTGGCCTATTAATGTAGGGAAGTGCGAAATAAATCCGTTTCGTTTCAAATCAATTAAGATAATTTGTTAAGAAAATATGTACAATGTCTACATCCGCAAATAGGTTACCATTTCAAGTCTATATTCAGCTTTCAATTTACTTCTTCTTCTACAATGCTCTTAATTTACTGCTGGATGATGGTATAAATGCGTTAACTTGATTCTGGTCGGTTGTCTGCTTTTGGCTTTTTATACCTTTTCAATAAAAACCCGTTTTGATGCCAGCAACATCGATGAAACGGACTGTAATCAATGATTCCACCGTATATGATTTCTTGCTGCTTAACCTATTATAAATGCTTCGATCGCAGTGGTTGTGCAGCGCTTTTTTGGGGCGAACTGTCGTCGTTCAAGGTGATAGCACTTAAATTTTTGTTATCGTTTTATGAAAAAGGACACATCCGAATTATTGTGCGGCCCGCTATTGGCTATCAACTTCTCAATAGCAGGAGTGATTCTTTGACCTTCTATTGGTTATTGATTAGGTCTCATGCGAAACACAACGCAACAATGCATTTCGTAGGTGTTCCACTAGTGACTGACTACCCGGTAGACTACACTTACGGTCAAAAGTATCGACTCAACCTAAAAGCGCGTGTATTTGTACGTGTTTTTCGAAAAGTATAGCAGTTATCCATAAAAATCGTATGTCATTGGAAAGCTTAAGGTCTCAGCTTTACGTTGGTACCATTTTAACCAATATTTGGTGAGCACTTTTAAAATTGATGCTCTTTGAACGAAAACGTAGCGAAAATGAGCAAATATGAAAATGGATTTTGGTTAGGTTTTTTGCAAATAAAACAAAAACTGTTGGAAAATAAGTTAAGTATTTATTATTTTAGTATTTGGTATTTCCTCCTCTTGCTCTAATGACAGCTTCCAGTCGATTCTGCATTGATTTGATCAAGTTGCTGATGGTATCTTGAGGAATACCGTTCCACTCCTCTAATTCAATTCTTCAATTCTTCAGTGGACGAAGGGACTGGATTTCTGGCTCGGACTCTTCTCTTGAGTTCGTCCCATAAGTGTTCAATGGGATTGATGTCGGGACTGCGCGCAGGCCAGTTAAGTGACGACATATTGGCTTCATTCAAGAACTGCCGAGTGAGGCGCGAAGCATGACACCGGGCATTGTCGTGCATCAAAGTAAAGTTCTCGCCAATAAATGCTGCATAGGGCACAACGTGGACACGGAGAACATCGGTAACGTATCGCTCAGCTGTCAGCCCTCCTCCTCGGCCTCCTGCGGGCACGAATACGAGATCCGTTTTTCCCTCCAATGAAATGCCAGCCCACGCCCACATCATACAGGAACCGCCGCCGTATGCAACCGTTTCAGTGAAACAGCACTGCGCAAATCGCTCAGTTGGACGCCTGTAGACTCGACATCTTCTGTCACTGCCATGCAGACACATTCTCGACTCGTCAGTGAACAATACTGACCTCCATTCCGTATCGCTCCAAGTAAGATGATTACGAGCAAATAAGAGGCGCGCTTGTCGGTGTCGTGCAGTCAATTTGGGGCCCCTAGCAGGCCGTCTTGGAGTGATATTCGCTTCCCTTAATCGTCTCCTTACCGTGCGGTCACTGACAGCTACTCCGCGAACACGCCTCAGGTTCCGCTGCGCAGCAACACCCGTGAGGAAACGATTTCGTAACGTACTTGTTACAATGAAACGGTCGTCTCTCTCTGAAGTGGATCGAGGGCGGCCCGTTCTTGGTCTCGAATTAAAGCTACCAGTCTCTCGAAATCTCCTGCTAACTCTCGAGACAGCAGACTGACTCATTCCAAGCCGGCGAGCGACGGTTCGCTGACTATGATTCTCCGACAATAGGGCTACAACTTGTGCCGCCTGATCTGGCGTCGTATCCATTGATGAGAAAACAGTGATTGAAATTACTTCAGAGGTAAGTTACCTAACTTTCCTGATGCAACTGATAATGAGAAACCGATTACGGGTGCTTTTATAGGGGTAGTTTACCTGTCCTGACCTTTACCTGAAACTTCAATTTTTCTAAGAGTTTTTTGTTACAAGTGGCAATTATTTAAAAAGTGCAAAGCAAATGTTGATAAAAAGGGTACCAACAGGTAGCTAAGGCTTCGAACCTTTAAACGACATACGACTTTTATGAATAACTATCATACTTTCCAAAAAACACGTACAAATACACGCGCTATTAGGTTGAGTCGATACTTTTGACCGTAAGTGTATATAAGGGATGAGAGTTGTCGCTTATGATGGATGGAGATACTAAAGTCTCGACGAATCAAAGGCCAGTCGATTGTTTTTTTTTTCAAATTGACTAAGTATTTCCGTGTGAAAAGAGCTTAATACGCTCGTGTGTTGATTGCAATCCAAACTACGTGAAATCGGCACTATGACCGTTGGTTTACAATGGCCTCTTCGAGGATTGAGTCGAGTTGAGATATACACTGCATGTCAAAATAATAGCCGCACCATAAGACGGACTGATCTTTGAAAATTTAAAGAGAGCGAGATAGTCTGATTCTTTTTTCGTTATATACTAAAGCACCGAAAATTGGCTTGCATTGCAATTTCTAAAACATTAAAATACTTCACAATGTGATTGCTTTTCGCACCAAAATTCTAACTTCGCAAGCTTCGCCACCACTGACCATAACCGACCCATCACGTCATGTAATAGAGAAACTTATGTGCTCATATAAGGCTCCAAATTTCTGGTCAAGACTTTTTTTTCCTTTTCTTTTTCATTTCATCGAACCGCATACACATAATACGATCTAGTGTGTGTGTGGTGGTATGGTGTTAAACGAAAACTTTCGCGAGAGTGGTAATCAAAATCCCGTTAGATGAAAAGAAGTCAAACGGGTGGTAGGCGGCAAGTTAAGCCAACCACGACTAACGAATGCCACCGCTCGCTCGATGTTGATGGTTAGATGCGGTTGAAGTTGTTTAAAGCATATCGCAGTCAACTTCTTTGCTGATATGTTACGAAGATAACGACTATGTACGTTGGCGACCGCGATGACGCCAACGAAGACGTTTGTTATGTACGACATGCTATGCCATGCCGTGCCGCGAGTGTAGAAAGGTGAAGTGAATAGAAATACATAGATGATGCTAATGTAGCGATACCGTAACTAAGTGGGTCACTATCTTTCAAGAATAAGAAATGACTACCATACATACCTCTCTTTAGCCACTTTGGGTTTATGTATTCATTGTCGTTGGTGTCGCTGCATCGTTTCGTTTTGCCGTTTGCTACTTTTCCGCTTAGCCTTCTGTTGTTGATGGTGTGGTACATACTGGTTGTGGTAGTCGTATATCTGATTTGACAAAACAATGGCAGTTAAGAATTAACGGTACCTGAAGAAGAAAGAACATATACTTATAGAAACCTCCCACGTATGAAAGTTTGGTTGACTTAGTTTACGTGAGTGGAGTTTGGAATGGCATAGCTATGGCCCATGGCGAAAAAGGCAAAAAGTATGAATTAACAAGTAGGAAGAGGTAGATAGATTAAGTGAATGGAAATAGAAAGATGTAAAAATTAGGAAATAGCCTCGAAGAACATGTTTGGGACTCCATATAACAAATGTGCAAACATTTTTAACCAGGCGCCAGGGCACCGTCTGGCCCACAACTCTTAGAAACATCATGTGAAACTACCTATATCTGTCAAAGGCCGAAAATTAATGCGAATTCAAGTTTAAAGTGCAATCGATTGATGGAGGATAGTTAGTGTTAGAATCTGTGCTATAGACTTTCTTAAAATATTTTGCAAACATATCAGCGACCAACAAAAGTTAGCCGAACTCCAAGTACCATCTAACTGCATGTTAGTCGGCAAATTTTTATCCTTCTTACACGAATTTATGTGCCTTCGAAAATATTTACTATTTTACGGTATCATTGACTCAATTTTAAAAATATACATTTTGAAATCTATCTTTGATTTTGATTTCCAAGAAGCACGAAGCTCTGAAAAAGCTTATAATGATTTACAGCCCATTCACACTGCGGGCGGTGCGATGCCATAAGAAGCGATAAGCTTCCCATCGCAAGAAAAAAAATTTCTTAGCATTTAAATAGGAAATACAACGAACCTGCTTGTACCATTCAGACTGCTTGCGATGCGACGTCGGGTTGTACGATAGAGAACTTTTCCATGTCGACTCATCGCGCTTTCAGCAGCTGTAAGGTGCCTTGTCGCCGATGGGAGCGACATGGAAGATACGATTTGTGTATAGATCGGGTTCGTAGTGGCATGTAGTTGTACGATGGAGAACTTTTCCATGTCGATTCACCGTGCTGTTTAGACGATGCAATGTGTATTGCCGCGGCTGTAGCGACTCGGGGTGTACGATTTGTGTTTGGATCGACTTCGTAGTGGCGTGGTGTATTGTATGTCCATATGAATTGAGAGGTTGGTTTCGTGTCGTTTGAGGCTGTTTGATGCTAATGAGAGCAGGATTTGTTTCAAATCGGCTTCGAATGTCATATGAAATTTTTATACTATATACAAATACATACGTGTCGATGATCTAGGGACGCGGGAGCGTCCCGCACGCTAAAGAAAAACGAAGAAATTTGAACAAATAAAAAGTGAGAAGCGACTAAGACTATGTTTACACGACGGAACAAGTACGGGTTTTCGGACCTCTGTAGCTCGGACCCTGGTTGGTCCTGAGTCTTCAAATTCGGTAAGCGTTGTCGCTCGCGCCGTCTTACGAAGTGTAGAAAATTTCCAGATGATACGATAAGAAATACCGGAGATATAAGAGTTTGAAAATCGCATTTTTTCAAAAATCTTGTTCTCGTTGTTCTCGTTGTTCTCGTCGTTCTCGTTGTTCTTGTCGTTCATTGACAGGGCTACAGCCTTGCAAAGGGCATCTCGGGATTTGGTCTCTTTTCCCATTGATAGAGTCTGTCGTGAAGGTGTGCATAGGCTATCGTTTGCTCCAATCCGTGAAGTAGAAAAAAAAAATACAGCGGAAAATGTAAAAAAATACATAGAGTTTCTCGCTTAAATCTTTTTATATGTTTTAAAGGAAGCATTTTGCAAAAGTCGGGGATAGGCCCGAAAAAAGCCTAGAAAAGAATCGTATAGTATAGTATAATTGGTAGGACCGAACAATCTTTTGTATCCAAAATTTTCAGTTTTAGATCGTCTGCAAGAGCGGGGGCGGGTCAAAGTTCCTGTTTTGGTTCGTCTCATATATACGAGTACGTACATATTAGTTTAATATTGGATGAGCATACGCACTGTTTCATTCATCCCGATGATCCTAAAGCTTCCACCAAATCAGCGCGGTAGCGGTACACACAACACACACACCACAAGAATTGACAAGTACTCCGTGGTGTACCGCGGCGGAAACTATTTCATACATTCTGACACGTACCGCTTCCGTTCTGCGCTGGTTTGGTGGAAGCTTAAATATGGCGCTGGGACACCAAATCGGTTTTGTCAAGACGGTGTATTCTGTTGTGTTCCAACCAGAGTTACGTGATGATGGCATATGGAAAATCGATTTTTCAAGGAATTCTGATGAGTTAATTTGAACAAAATTTGGCATGCAGATTTATTCTTGTAATTCCACCCGGTTTGATCCTGTTGTGGTAGGTACCTGTTAGTTATATAGTGAATTTCATAGCTATCCCTGATTCTTGGTCATGAAACCACTTTATTGTTGTAAAAGCAATGCTCGTCAGGACTCAACAGGTTTTCGGGACCTTTGATGAGGGATAAAAGGATATTTTCACATGTACATGTTTTTCTCTATGTGTCTTAGGCGCAATGTGGAACTTAGGAAATATGGATGTTATTTGAATCACATATTGAGTACCCAGTGAGGTTTAATGGTTACATTAAAAATTAAGATTTAAGATTAGGATGAATGTGATAGAGATGAAGTAAAGGCTTAGACTCAATTTAGGGCTAAGGTGTTAAAGTCGAAATCAAGTTTAGGGTAACGGATAGGGTTAAAGTTATTGTTACATCGCAGTTAACGTTATTATTAGGGTTAAATGTAAGGATAGGGTTTGGGTTAAGGTTGAGTCTGAGTTTGAGTTTAGGTATAGGCCAGGGTTATGGTCAAAGTTAGGGTTATCATTAAGTTTAATGTTATGTATAAAGATACCAAGGTTAGCGAGGTTACTAGGGCTACCAAGGCCATCGGGGTTACCAAGGTTACTAAGGGTTTGCAAGATCACCAAAGTAGTCAAGTGTACTATGGTTACTAAGATTACCAAGGCGAGCAAGGATACCAAGGAGACCAAGGAGACGAAGGTTAGCAAGGGGTTTATCATTCTTATAATTATTGTTCTCAAACCAATTCGTGACAATAGGGCAATGAATATCGTCTTCATAATATATTTACGAATTTTGTAAATCGAAAACTGCAAAAAGATATGATATCTCACAAAAACAACTGTGTTGTAAAAGGTGTCCGCCAAAGAAAAAGTCATCAGCCGCAAAAAGGATTGATATAAATACATTCCCGCCAAAATACTCGCATCTTGTCTCAATGATGGTGGTGGAGCAAATTTTTTTCAACGCTATTTGGCGGGGAGCTTGAATAAGGTTAATAACAAAATAAAATCAATGTTAAGAAATTTATGAAAGAACTTTTATCGTATAGAAAAAAAACGAGTTCCATACGAAGGAAAGCTAAATAAGGTTCTAAAACGCATTTTTATTTTCTATAAGACTGGAAGCTTCAAAATTATCAAGAAAAGAACATAGCAGCAAATAGTACCCTCGTTCAGCTCCCCGCCAATAAGCGTTGAAAAAAATTTGCTCCACCACCATCATTGAGACAAGATGCGAGTATTTTGGCGGGAATGTATTTATATCAATCCTTTTTGCGGCTGATGACTTTTTCTTTGGCGGACACCTTTTACAACACAGTTGTTTTTGTGAGATCATGTATACTGTCATAGATTTGCATATTATTAAATGAATGGATAGTCGTAAGAAATGTAATAAGGGATTGGTCTACTAAAGTTACATTGCTGTCCAACCAAGTTCGTAGCGTACTACCGTACTGTGTACCTGTGTTCGGAATTTGGATTTGGCAAGAATTGTTTTTATACAAATCTATGAATGGGTCGCAATGAAGTAACATTTGCTGAAATATGCAGTGCAACACAACCCGGTTTGTAGCGTACGCTTACGTATAGGAAAGTTTCGTACAGCGCAAATATTTGCAATGAATTATTGAAGGTAGCGGATAGGTCACTTGTGGAAACATACGGTGATGAGAAAACCGGGGTACCATTTTGGGGCGGGCAGTCCTAAACATTTTTTGTTGTTTTTGACCTCAAATTCGGAATTAGCGACCCAAATTTACAAACATAACGACACGTATGTATGTACATATATTGAAAATACCAATGATGCTACACTTGAAGCGCCAAATCACGAGGCCGATCTAAAACCATACCCGTATCATCATCAAACAGCGCCAAACCGCACGAGGCAGCGCCGGTATAAAATCCATTGAAAAATCAGGTTTTCTTGCCATGAAGACAAATCGCATTGTCTCGCTACAAATCTCATCGCATCGCATTGCCCCGCCCGACATCGCAAGAAGTGTACACACATCGCATCGCATCGCCCGTCCCGGAAAAGCTCGGCGTCGCACTGCAAGTGTTCGCGGCCTTACGGATATGCATTATTTATAGCAACGAAGTTAGCACGTTTGAAATTGAAATACATATTTCATTATTTCATTTTGATTATTACTAAATTAGATGTAAATTTACTACAATAATTTCTAATGCTGGATGATAACTATCAATTTGAACTATAGGATGTGTGTTGAGCAAAACAGTTAAATTATTTTAATTCGGAAAGACAAAGTCTAACAAACTTAAAATTAAAGAAAGGACATTGATAGCATACGAAATTTTGAGATTAAGATTAGAGTTGTGTGACCATGTCTCCTCACTCCATTGGTGATGGTAGGTTGAAATCTCCAGTTACAATGATTTTTGCATTTGGGTGAACTCTCGTTAGATTAATTTCTTTGGTACGTTAATCGGGAGTATACAGTCATGTTTAAGATATACAATAGAGAGCATTATTTTTTGATTTGTTTGATAACGCCATGTAGAAATTTAATCTCAGAAACCTTTAAAGCGTTTTTTACAGCAACGAGCAAAACTATTCGAGGTTTAATATCCTATAGAATTACGTACATAAACAAGACAACGTTCTCACTGGATCCATTTTCCGTACATAACATTATTTCTGTTAATAAAGTTGAATCATGAACGAACTTTCCATTTAGGTATTAACATAAATCAATTGACAGAGCCCCCTATAAGTGTCGGTAATGCGAGTAGAATGTATTTCGGACACAATTTCTTGCTTCTTGCCATGATATACACTCGTATTCCCTGATCGTAGGGAATATACTCATTCGTTCCACGATGTCACACTTTATATTATTCTCGGATGGATGTAGACAGATAAATGCTTCAGATATGACTGTGTACATAGGTACATACATGTATTCGAAATACCGCCCAGCAGTAATCTCATGAAATTAGCTGACCAAAATAATATAGCCATGTGGGGACGATGGTGAAAAAGTAGGTCAACGAAAATATGTTATAGAAACTGATTACACATGGAAATTTGTATGCGGTAAATGATTTAACCTTTTGGCATGAGATATTGCGATTGAAAGAAGATAATTTTGGCAATTGATCAGATACATAATTTATGTGATAATAATGGGCGGTGAGTTGTTTGTTTTGATTGAATATCCGCATTGCTAAAATGGAATATATTGGTATGAAACTCCAAATAATAAATTGATGAAGATAAACCCCCGTGTCCCATCTTTTGTTTTGAATAATAAAAAGTAAAAGATACAAAGTATGGAAAAATAATTATTACAGGACTATTCTCTATACATAAATACCCTAAACTCTGTCGAAACTACCTACAGATATTGAGTTTTATTAATTAAAATAAAAAAAACTTGAAAAATTTCCACGCGTTAAAACCCCACTTTTTTGTAAACAATTTTAAATTATTTTCTGAGCTGGCAATTTGGCCCCAGCTTTCTGTACACTAGGAATATAATAGTATTTTCTAAATTCTGTGGGTGTGTGCAAATGTGTACCCCAACTTAAAAAATTTCATACATGCTTTTTTTTGGTCCCGCTAGAACAACCACCAAACGGTGGGGCGTCCCCTTTAAGGTACGTTGTGGTCGACACGACTGCATCGGCTCTAGCGACAGCGACTCTCTCATTTCATATAAAAACTCATTTTTCTCTCATTCTAAAAACGAGTTTTTATATGAAATGAGCGATTCGCTGTCGCTAGAGCTGATGCAGTCGTGTCGAGCACAACGTACCTTTAAGGTTTGTATTCGTAGAGACGATTCATGTGATGATCGCTCAGCGTTCGAAGTTTACCATCCAATTCCGAGCCCTATTTGTATATTTTTTTAAGGAACATGTTTGTATTGAAAATGTATATATATATAGTGCTCAGAATCAGTGGTTAAACTGTGATCGCTGAGCGATCGTCACATGAGTGGTCTCTACGGAACACAAACCTTTAGGGAGACGTGAAGATTGGCCAAGGGAGGCGCGTGCACAAATCAAATATAATACAGTATGACCTCGGTAATCGCAACACTCGATACATGCAACTCCTTGATTAACGCAACACCCAATTTCCAAAACTGTTGACTCTATAAGTGCAACCTCAATGAAAATTTACCGCGATAAGTGCAACTTTTGTATACACATGTATCTCATTTTCTGAAATTCTACGGAAATAAGGAAATTATTCCCGTTATTTCTCATGAATTTACAATGTACTTTATGTCTGGAGCTCTTGTGAAGTTTACATTGCTTAGTTTTTTGTACAGTAAGGCTAAATACGTACGTTAGAGCACCGTCTTAATTATAGTACTACACACAAAAAATTATCATAGTAGTATTTCGCGAGTGGAAAATGGGTGTTGTAAAAAAAATTGTTAAATTATCTCTCAATCAAAAAAGTGAAATCGAAGGTGTTGCTGTAAAATCGTTCTGCGAGCAATACAATGTGAACAAGTCTACCATTAGCAGAATGAAAAAAGATGAACCAAATGTAAAGCGTTTCGTTTGCAGCTCGGAAAGTGGGCCCGGAAAAAGAAAAACTTTGAAGCAATGCGAATATCCTAAAATGGAAGCGCGCTTTACAAATGGGTTTACCAAGCAAAGGATAAATCATTTTCCAATATGCACAGAACAGTGCCAGTTGCATGAAAAAATCAACGAAAAACCATGAGGTTTTAACGCCAGTAATAACTGGTATTCGAATTTTAAAAAACGTCACGGCATACGCCATTTTTAAGCATGCTTCACATTAAAGTAAAGGAACTCGGTTTAAAACTTCAAACTTAAAGCTTTTTCATAAATTTTGTTTTTCTTCTCTGCTTCGGTTA
The DNA here is from genome assembly GCA_949715475.1 of Microchrysa polita. Taxonomy (NCBI): domain Eukaryota; kingdom Metazoa; phylum Arthropoda; class Insecta; order Diptera; family Stratiomyidae; genus Microchrysa; species Microchrysa polita. Next base: position 109,719,485 of record OX454416.1, on the reverse strand, counting down.
TTGCAACAACTCAGTTATTGCAACTGTCCCAGTTTTTATTAGTTGCAATAATCGAGGTTGTACTCTAATGTATTTACTACTAGAAAACATTGACCACGTTTCTAAAAGAGTGGCAAATTTAAGACTTTGGCTTGAACAATAAGACAGTGCGAAACCAATGTAAAAACATACTGAGTTATAGGGCAATTTGTAGCTCAGCTATCTCTGAATTAACTGTGTGCTTTGATTTAAAAAAAATGGTTCCAACAACAATTAGAGTAGAATAGCGGATAGCCTGAAGTGTTGGGCCCCAATGCCTCTTCTGTCTTTTGATGTTGATGAGGATAATCATTGCCAGAGTTTAAAAGTGGGTGGTCGTATAGGAGATTACTTACCGCCAGGATATTCCTGAAATGCGCTACGCCGCGCCGTAAAAACTCTCAAAAATTCATAACAAAACAAAATAAGTTCCAAACGAATCATGTAAAAATACAGAAAACAAAATAATTTTTTCAGGGGGCGCCAGACTCTCAATGCTCGCTGTTTTTTTATTCAATTGGAAATAAAGTGTCGTAAAACCAAACTAAAATGAAGTGGGAAATTGTTAATTTGATTTGGAATTTTATCTAAGGAGGGAGCTAACTCGCAATAATCGTTTATCGCATCCAAAAATTACAATTTAGTTCGCGCTGTATCTGCTTTAGAAGAACCCTTCTATTGCAAAATTAATTAACAAAATTATTATATGGACAAATTCAACTCAAAACAAAAGAAAAATGCATAAACCCTAAATCAAAAGTTATACACATAAATCATAAAAAAACATTTTCTAATGAATGAGCTGAACATAACATAAAATGTCCGTGAGACACATGTGACTCATGCTTTTTTCATGGGTCATATTTGCCTCATATAACAAGAATTTTTTGGCCAGACTGTGACATAGTTTTAATAAAAGAGATAGAAGAAAGCGATAAGCACCAGGAGATGCTGATATCTTAAGAAAAAATATTCATGGACAGCATTGGCTTCTGAGACAGTTTCTGAATCTAATTTTGAGTCCTATTGCATTAAAATATGAACTGTAGCTTCCAACGTTATATACATTTCACTTGTCTCATATACGACCTGATGTTAATACACTCTGTCGGTGAAGTGTATAAAGGCCAGAATAAGTCATAGAAACTCTAAACCACTTTACATGAAGTGGAGAGCTGCTAGTTGGCGTTCAGTTGTGTCGAATGTTGATTGTACGGTTTCTTCAGACGATTGACTGCCTGCAGCTCTGAATTGTGTATTATAAATACATATGTACATACATACAGCACGCGTTTATTCTGTATTCATACGTGCATGCATAACTATACAGTGGAATTATATGGCATTCACCATATCGCCACAATAAACACACAATGAATTACCAACTGAAGGTAAAGTTACATCATAACAATGTCTCCGCATAGTCGTAATACTTGTTGTATTGTATGAAAACTATTTACCGACTAATAATAGAGTGCTTCTATGTATGTATAGTTTTAAGAAGTAAATAAATGACACTTAGGTCTAGATCGAAAAACAAAACGACACAACTAACCAACTACACGACGTCGACGAACATTTTTAAATTAAGTGCATCAATTAGCAGCCGCACAAGCGAGAAACCAATGAAATTCTCTGAGTGAGAACCAGTACGTAATGCTTTGTTGAAATTTTGCATACATACATCACTTTAAACTTTGCCAGTTCTTTTTTACAAGGAATTTGACGCAACGCATGTTAATTTAAATCTGCATACAACATGTATGTACATTGTACTGTACATATTCCTAGACTCGTAGACAAACCATTTAATTCCGACAATTTTGTTTTCAGGCTTATACGAATGTGTTCAATAAGTGCAAATGCACACGATTCTAGCGCACATGTGTACTTTGTATAGTACACACACAACATAAACAACACGTGTCGTACTGAATTGATTCCGCGGTGATGTGATGATTGTAAATACATATTCGAGAGCACATACACGTGGAGTCCATACTCTGAATCTACGGATGAAAATCTAAATTTTATAGATATCCAGCAGATTCAAAAGCGACACGCAACGCTAACTTCAAAAGGAAAAAATGTTTGAATTGAATAGAATTACCTAATTTTGGAAGTTTGTTTCTATTTCATCGTTATAACGTAATGTTCCCATTCAACACGTTCCTGGATATGTTTTAAGGCTTAAGTGAGAAAACACTTGGTTGAAGTTTGATTAATACGTTCACGACCATATTACTACCACGTATGGTTTCCGAAAAGTGTTTGGTATCCCATTGTTTCATGAGTCACATATGACTCATCACAGACGTGAACGGAGAGGAATGCTCTGTACACATGTGACTCACACACAGTGAACGTGTTAAGATTGATTGATGATAAAGAAAAAAAAATTCTTAAAAGAGAGTACGGGGTTTCCATGGCAGCCCCATGAACTCGCGTGATCCGATGCCGGCTACAAGAGAAAGACAGATCAATCACTTAACCATTTCATAGATACGATTATCTACATATCGTTACCTGATGCGGTATTCCTGATGAACTTTGACATCAGGGCACCCAGCATCAAAACATTTACACGAACTGAGGTGGTATTTACCTATTTCGTTGCCCGGCGCCACCTGTTTACCTTACTGACAATCTGATTGTGGTTGCTACATTATTGCCGCTTGAGCCAATAGCTGCCCATATTCTTAGACTCTTTCCGAACGAAAATGATATCGTAAATCGCGTCATTCTGATAATCATTTGTGTTTACTAGGGTGCTTCGCCCCCTGCTCGCTACGCTCTCCAACCCGCCGTTTACGCTCTGCACGCTCGCGAACAAATTGGTACTCAAACACGTTTCTAAAATAAGTAGTTTTTCAGCAATCGAAAGCCAAAGTATGACCTTTGACCGGCGGATGTAATTGACGTGGTTGACCTATATCCTTGATTCACCATTACACAGAAAATTTAATTCTTTTTAAGACTTGTGTAGACTATTTTTTCTATCATCGCCATCTAGAAAGATTTTGACCAAATTCACAAAATTCGCCTATTAATAGGCAATTTCCTAGAACTTCCCTCACCCCTACATCGAATACGAAAACTCAGTTTTATGAGTCTGATATTTATGTCTCCAAAAATCCCCTCCAAATTTCATCATTTATTGTACTACTACAACAATCCATGGATTCGGATTATATGCACTCATAATGTATGGTGCCCTATCTTGTGGGCTCACAGGCGGCGTGGGGTGTTCAAATTACTAAATTCGCCGAGCATATTTTCCGCCATTAAAATCAGCTTAGCATTTAATTACGTATTATGAAAACAACATCAGATATGCAAAACTTTGTTGCTTCTTTTTGTTTTTGGTTGCTGTTGATAATGAAGCGAAAGTAGGTAAATGATATTTTGCAGATATGCAGATTATAATTTTCCGCTTTTCGCTTGTTACCTTGTTCCACTTTGACATTTTTTATGCATGTATTTTGTAATAATTGTATGCAGTTTATCTTTTAACCTAGTCTTTAAAAATATTATGACGGCTAAATATTGTACGAATTTAATGTAAATATTATGTTTTTTAAGTGGATTGGTCGGTTATTATATTAAAAAGTCGAAACTAGCTGCAGCGATAAAGCGATGATAGCAATTTTAAAGTTTTCGAGTTTCACGTGGCCCTAGTACCCATGCCCAGGCAGTTATAATAAAATAATTTTTTTTTTTTCAAATACGTAAAATTATTAAGTATCTCACAAAAACAACTCTGTTTGTAAAAGGTTTCCGCCAAAGAAAAAGTCGTCAGCCGCAAAAAGGATTGATATAAATACAATCCCGCCAATATACATAATACATACTCGCATCTTGTCTCAAGGATATGGATATTCAAAAGTGATTGAATTAGTTAATAGCTTCCACCAAACCTACGCGGTGCGGTACCCATCAGAATCTACGAAATAATTTTCGCCGTGGTAGACCACGCTGGTTTTGCCAATTCGGGTGGTGTGTGTGTTGTGTGTAACGCGTACCGCTCCCGCGCAGATTTGGCGGAAACTAATTTCTTTCAGCGCTTATTTAGTCTAAGAAAAATGGCATATTTGGTCGGCAAAAATCCTACATCGGAAATTTTTTTGGATTATGGTTGGGAATGGTCCCCAGATTATGACATTAAAAGTCCCAACCGACCGGGGGTCCGCAACCTTAAAAAAAGGGGGAAAGGGGGGCATTTTTTCGGTTTTTTGCGATTATTTCAAAAACAGTAAGAGATACAGAAAAATGGTCTGAGGACGAAAAAAACTACATAAAATTATCTTTGCAATGATATATAACACATTAGAGTTCAATTGAATATTTCGGCGTTAGAATAGAACATAAATTAGAATATTTTCATTTTAGACCTTTTTTAAAAGCTCCATAACTTTTGAAAGAACGCTAGTTCAGCCGTAAAATTTTATATAAGTATTCACAACAAGTTTAAGATGATTTTAACGTAAACATTGAGTCGGTCTGGTCAAGGACCTCCATTATCCCCCCATTTAAATTTTTCAAAACGGCATATCCATAACTCCTCCTAAAATTGGAGCAGAGTGCTAAATTTTAGTTTGATGCGATTGGAGGTCATAGTCACCCCACCCACCAAAAATCAGCTCATTCAGATAAAAACTAAGGGTATCTCCCATACAAAGTGACCCATCAGGAGTTTGTTCTACGTACTACTCATTTTATAAACTGTAGAACAAAGTTGTCATGGGTTCCGATGTAGGATTTTTGCCGTTCGATGGCCATATTTTGGTCCAATTTTCTTAGACTAATTGGCGGGGAGCTTGACGAAGGTGTTATTTGCTGCTATGTTATTTTCTTGATCAGATTTCATTTTAAATCTACCATCCTTGTAAATCAAATGTGTTTTAGAAACTTATTTCGCTTTCCTTCGTTTAGGCGACTTTTCCCTTTTTTATACAATAAAGGTCTTTCGTAATTTTCATAAGATTGGTTTTATCCGGCTATCAGCGTGGTCTACCACGGCGAAAATTATTTCGTAGATTCTGACGAGTACCGCACCGCGTAGGTTTGGTGGAAGCTATTAACTAATTTAATCACTTTTGAATATCCATATCCTTGAGACAAGATGCGAGTATGTATTATGTATATTGGCGGGATTGTATTTACATCAATCCTTTTTGCGGCTGACGTCTTTTTCTTTGGTGGAAACCTTTTACAACAGAGTTGTTTTTGTGAGATATCATATTTTTTTGCAGTTTTTAATTTACAAAATAGATATCATATCAATAAATGATATTGAATGCGTTCAATTTATTGAAGTTAAGACGATATTCATTGACACTTGATAACTTTGGTGACCTTGGAAGCCTTAATATCTTTATACATCACATTAAACTTAATGATAACCCCAAATTTAACCTTACCTTAACCTTTGTCTAAACCTTAAACTCAACCTTAACGCAGGCCTTGTCCTTAAATTTAACCATAATAATAACACTAACTGCGACCTAACAATAACTTCAACCCTATCTGTTACCCTATTGTGATATAAATTACATCCATACTTCCTAAATTGGGCCTACCAAAGGGTTAAGACACCGTTACTGCAGACGCAAGAATGTCCTTACATCCAGGTTCCACCACCACTGCAGGTTGAAACCGAGTGGTACTTATCGCAATGTATGCACCGCACTATATGCTCATGCAATATTAGGGCCCATTCTCTCGTAGATCTTATAGAATGGTTAGTCTTATCGCCCAGAGAAGACACACACAATATTCAAAAAGCTTCTCCATTATATTGAATAGATTTTTTGTTAATTTGGCATAGTTATGTTATCTTTTGCTTATTTACGCTGTTGGATGAAAGTGCGCAATGATTTTCTAAATCTAAGATGATGGCTTAAACAAGCAAAATATGGCGTAGCTATGCAAAATAAGCAAAAATTCCATTCAACACAATGGAAAAGCTTTCTAAATATGGTGTGTGTCTTCTCTACGCGATAAGACTAATCAGCCGACAGGTACTGAATAAGAGCTATCAGAAACCCGGCCTATATGTATTAATATCGAATGTATATGTGCTCGTATATAAAACGAACCAAAACAGGAACTTTTACCTCTTGCCCCTACTCTTCCAGATGCTCTACCCTTGAAAACTTTGGAGCACATATACAAGGGATTGTTCTAAACGATTCTATCAAATCACAATATTTTACGATCCTATTCCAAGCATTTATCGTACCCATTCCCGACTTTTGCAAAATATTTCGTTTGAAACATATGAAAAGACAAGCCAGAAACTCTATCCAGTTTCACATTTTTTGCTGTATCTTTTTTTCTACTGCACGGATCGGAGCAAATGATAGCCTATGCACACCCTCGCGACATACTCTATCCATGGGAAAAGAGAGCGGATACCGAGATGCTCTCTACAAGGCTGTAGCCCTGTTAATGAACAACAAGAACAACGAGAACAAGATTTTCGAAAAAATCCGATTTTCAAACTCTTATAACTCCGGTATTTTTCATCGTATCTTCATGAAATTTGCTACATTTGGTAAGACGGCGCGAGTGACAACGCCTATTAAATTTGAACACTCAGGGCCAACCAGAGTCCGAGCTACAGAGGTCCGAAAACCCGTACTTGTTCCGTCGTGTAAACATAGTCTTGGTCGCTTCTCACTTTGCATTTGTTCAAATTTTTTCCTCTTTCTTTGGCGGGCGGGACGCTCCCGCGTCCCTAGATATGTTTAGGAGCTAACTAAGGCAGTGCTGCTACCTAATTGGTATATTGTGCCATTGTTTTTTCTTTTTCAATTTAGAATGTCAACAATCAGTTTGATAATGGCTAAAATATCCTTCGAAGGGGAGCTTCTAATAATCGCGGAGCTTAGTGGCGCACGTGATCTCCTGGACCTGTCTATCGACGGGTATTCACATGCCCCCTAGTAAAAACAATAAATATAATAAAATATATAGAGAAGTCAAATAATAAATAAATAAATATCAATAGGTCTCGTTTAGTCCCAATACCGTCCGAGTATTTGAGCAACCCAACGCAACTCTGTTGGGAGTTAAGGTTTGTGTTCGTAGAGACGACTCATGGGATGATCGCTCAGCGATCGCACTTAAAATATCGGTTCTTAGCATTTTATGCGTATATTTTCTATACCGATATGCTCCTTTCGGCCATAGTTGATACAAGGAATGTCGCCACATTCAAAAAATATGTAAATAGGGCTGGAAATTGGATGTAAAACTACGATCGCTGAGCGATCATCCCATGAGTCGTCTCTACGAACACAAACCTTTAAAATGTTTGAGTCGTGTTGCTGAAGATGGGCAGAATGCCGCATTGAAAATAAAATTTATTCATATTTGTGGGGGGCTTGGGCAATTATTGAATTGCTTCATGCTGTTTCCTCCAGCATACGAGCAGGGAGGATCCCACTGGCTACAATACATTGCGTCGATTCAAGTGGGAGCTTCGGGAAATGACTATTCCGCGCGCCCCGAATAGTTAGGTCACCAGTCCTACGTGGGTGTTCAAGGCGCCCACACTGCATCAAAGGTTTGAGATCCACAGAAGTCCTCCAGAATCTGTTGGAACATGGTATCGAGATAAGAGCCAAGGAGCACCGATGGGCGATGAATCACTTGAGGTACGCCACCAAGAGGGAAGTATCGTGCGGGCTGTGGGTTTACAACGGCGTGGGACCCATAGAACCGCAGAGGTAGTAGAAAGGCCTTACATCCAACCATATGTAAACGCCAAGCCTAAACACTTAGTAAGAAAAACTGTTACCTCACGCCGCTCGAAAGGCGCTGATTGACGTCACAAAATTAATATGTCTGCCTATTCGATGCCGTCTGACAAACCTTCACAGTAGGCACAGACGATAAAAACCTTTCGGACATCTGTTTCCTCCATCATTTCTCTTGAGATTGTATTATCAGTTTATCAGAGTACGCTGTACGTCTCCCACTGATCACAGCGCGTGACTGAGTTGAATAATCTCCTGAAATTTCCTGCAACGCGATTTTACAACAAAACGTTTAGGCCTCATTCGTATACAGTGCGACGACGAGCGTTTCGGAACCGAACCGGGCGATGCAATGCGACGCGATTATTTTCTATGCCCAAAAAACCTGATTTTTCGGGAGGGTTTTCAACGCCACATTCGTTATGTTGGCGCTGTTTGGTGCTGATAAGCGCAGATATTGGCATGATTTTTTGTACATGTTATGGGTTTTCCAGTCTTTTGCCATTGCATGTTTGCATAATGAACGGATTGTTGTAGGTGATGATCATAATGAGTGAAAGGGATAACCTTTGTGGAAACTTGCATTGTCGTACAATCTGTACAATTGCAAACAACCGTGTTGTATTAGACTGCAAGTTTCCACAAATGTTATCTTCTTCACTTGTCCATTGATAACACAACTCATTCCACCCAGGTCCAAATGCCTCCCGAACTCTTTTTCTTACAAACCGTATGCATCCTCCATCCATTTACATACACCTCCAACCAATAGGATAGTTCCACTTGAAAAATGGCTGTATATCAGAGTCATAGCGGTATTTTCTTCAAACTTGATGACAACCAAGATAATGCCCCATCCATAAAGAGACCAATCAAATGACAACTGTAGTGTATTGTAATGTATACCTTATAGTGTATGTATACCGCGTAATATTAAAGTAGTGTATTGTATGTATTGTAACGTATATCTTGTAGTGCAGGGGTGTCAAACTCAAAACCTGGCGCGGGCCAAATAAGACTCTCCTCAGGTTTAGGTGGGCCGCAGGAGGAAGATTTCAAAAACTTTTATGCAATCGTATTACGAAATTCGATTACTGAATATTACTTTGAAAATATAGCAGAGAGTCCAGATCACTATAGCGGCTTCGGGATTATCCGTGAGAAATTCCTCCTTTCGAAAATGTACTTCAAGAAACATTAAAAAATTAAGACAATATGCGAAAACGTGAAAATATGATTGATCTTCAAGTAACCACAATTACATGATTTGCGCCAAATTTTGGACATATGGTATAAAATGTTTAGCACCAGTCATCCGAGGTCGCCCAAAATAACATTGGGAGGCAAAATAATCAGAATAAATTAACTTCAAGGTGGCTTAAAGAGACAAAAAGTTGTTTGTGATATGGTTTTAAACAAACTCTTGCACCAATACAGCTTGATAAGTATAGGTCTAAAAATCATGCACTTGGGCGCTAATTATTATGTTGGATTTTCATACCCAGGTGATTTAGTCACCAGTTCCAAGATTTCCGTAGTTTTTAAAGCTTTGCCATTTTTCCAAATAAATCTCAATCATGTTCGGTAAAGCCAACCATTTGTTTATTAACTGCATTTCGTGACAGAACAGTTTCATGAAGAGGCTTAGTATTGTCCTGTACAAAAAAGATGTGTTGTCTTACAAAATCAAATAACCAGCCTCAATCGTTGGTAGTATTTGGAGAAAAAATCCTAAAATAATCTTGCATAAGCAACTTTTGTGGACTTGAGTTTAACTTCTGAATTTTTTCACCTTACCAATGTCACCATTTTTGGATTGATACAGATTGTGTTGCTTCGCGGGCCGCACAGAACTGCGAGGAGGGCCGCATATTTGACACGTCTGTTGTAGTGTTTATGTGCATATGACTCGAGTGTCCGCGTTTGAGACATTGAAGGTCAGTTAAATTCTGACAAACTTTTCCCATGGGAACCGGGAATTTGCTTGACGCGCACTTTTTCTTTAGGCTTAAGTAATAATGTATTTAGTATAAATAGTGTTTTGTAAATAAAATATAAGTCTTTAACTAAAAACTTTGGTAGGCAGATCATTGCCGTCGTTTACTTTGACAGATCAAGTACAGCAGACACCAACTGCTTGCCAATTTATAGAGGCAGATAATATGGCATTTAACCTACTGCTTGCCGTTTAGCGGCAGATCAAAGGTTTTATTTTGGAAGTTTGTGCCTACTAAAGAGCGGAAGACAGCCGCTCTCCAAATTTCTGTGTAAGGTCTCATAAGCTTTTTTACACTTTCATGCGGCAACAACAAACATATTACACAACCATATTCCCTAGATCTAAATATCATCAAAAATGTTTGGAGATGGACGATAAGGAAGATCTATGCCGTTAGACGACAGTTAACAACACTGAAGAGCTTCGGTTCTGCAAGCGATTAGTGAAGCTTTGGGACGAGATTAAATTAAATTACAAAAGTTTCACGTAGCCGCCAAGAGGTGGTCCGCGGGCCGAAGGTGGCCCGCAAAAGAAACTATCGATTTGAGGGATGCACTGATATTTTAAAATGCTGGTCCGTAGTGACTCATTTCATGCTAAGTGGTCCGCAGACATTTGTGGGATGAGAAGCACTGGCGTAAGGATCTTTTCTGAATGGTGAATTGCTTAACACTGTTTGCTAATGCGTTTAATTGCATTGAGGCAGTCAGGACGTGGTGACATCGGAGTGCGTCAATCCGAATTGAAATCACTGACAATTGACTTGCCATGATGGCACTCGAACTAAATTTTCAAACAGGGAGCTTTTCGGTTGAAGCAAATAAAACGGAAAATGATTAGAAATCTCAGTGCTCTCTGTTCAGAAAAATTGTTGAATTTCGGGTGCTGAATCAGTTTTGCTGAATTATCATGACCGCTAGGATACAACTTTTTGTTCAGTACATTTTTTGATTTACTTTAACACAATCAGGTCCCAGGTGCATAATTATGTATAAAGTTTTTGGCAGCAACTGAGATGAAGGACAAATTATTATCGAAAGTTTAAAAAATTCTCGGTCACCTTTCTTTTCTTTTTCTGACTGTTATCAGCTTCATTCAATTTATTTCTAACCGGATATCTTTTCTCCTTCCAGATATCATCATTTCTCGCAAAAAATCGAAATGGACTCTGCTCAGCAAATTGCAGAGGAATCAACAAATAATGATAACGTAAACAGCACACAACCTCTACCACAATCATCATCACCTCCACTACCATCATCATCAACATCTTCTTCATCATCAGCTGCTGCTGCTGCAGCAACAACCGCTCCGGAAACGACTAGCTCAACACAAGAAGCATCATCGATTGCAGCCGATGCCACGACAACGTCTACCACATCATCGACATCACAAGATTTCGATGATGCCACCAAATCGTCCAACGATAGTAGCAATACCTTTCGGATGACCACCACATCAACATCGGAAGCGGAAGCAGCAGCCTCATCCGCATCACCTACGTCTTCCTCGACCCCATCCATCCCATCATTTTCGTCCACACCTGGGGCTGTAGCAGAGAGTGCCGTGGCTGCCAGCACATCTAATGATGATGTTGAAAAAAGTCCTGCGAAAAGCGTGCAACCAGCAGCGAATACAAATGATAGTGACACTGCCGCGCGCCCGCATCAACAAAATGAAAATGAACAAAACCAACAACAAAGTAGTAGCGAACATGTCCTGGCCGATAGCCAAGGAACTGAACGTACATGTGAGACTGAAGCTAATAAATTATTATCAAACAGTAGCAACGTAGGAGGAGAAGGAGGTGGTGATTCAGCATTAGCGGTGGATACAAGTGCCCCACAAATTAGTTCAACGAAAGAGCCGGAAACGAATAAGGTAAGATTTTGGCTGATTTCTGCTTTTTAATTGCGATTGGGAAATTACAATTTTAGTGTAGTGAGTTGTGTGTAAAAGCAAAAACGTCACTGTTTTCTTGTTTCTTCCATTTTACAGGTGGATACGACTCAACCGACTGTGAATACAAGCAACGAAAGTTGCACTAGTAATACGAATAGTAGTGAGAATCTTCAAAGAAGAACTAGCTCTTCGGAGGTGGTTGTGAGCCACGAAGAAAAAGAGGCTGAACGGCCCGTTATGGCCGCTGAGACTTCTTCCAGTACGACGACGAATGAACGGACTGAACCCGCGGTGCTGCCAGATGAAAGTGTTTCGATCGCACCGAAAATTCATTCCAATACAGACACAAGTCGAACTGATTCGGAATCTGTACAAATGGTGAATTCAGTTGATTCGAGTGTTAGTCGTGAAACGACCACTTCGGCAACAGTTGGAACTAGCCAAGGATCAAGTAGTACGGGGTCGGACAATCATCGGCAAAGTGTTAATGAAAATAGGGTCGAAGCAATAGCGGCTGATAGTACGCCGACTGTGTGTCGAGAATCGAAGGGCGAAAGTTGTTTAAAAAATTTAAATGTAGATAGTAAAGAAAGTGAGAAAGAAAGTGCTTCAACAGATCAAATGCCGCGTAGTTGTGAATATAATTCAGCGACTGCCAGCACGTCTAGACAAATAGAAAGTGAACGTGATCAAAAAGTCGAAACGACACCCAAACCGAATGGCAATGAAATTAGTAAAGAATTGTGCAATTATTCCAGTACGCCTGTCGTACAAGTAGGGAACAAGTCAAAGGAATCTCCAAGCGAGCAACGGAAGGACATCCGAATGCTCGACTGCCCCAGCAGCAGTAGTAGTAGTAGTACGACTGGTACTAGCAGCAGCAGCACTTCTGTGCATAGTAGCAAAGAATCGATTCGACAGTTGGAAAATATGTCGGCGAAATATAATGATGTGGTAGTTAGCAGTACGAATTTGAATAGCATAGGACGCGGACCGCAGCCAATTACGACTCCAGTAATTGCTTCAACGAAGACAGGTCCCTATGGAGCTAGCAGCCATGCGAATGAGACTAGTAGCAATCGGTCGGAGGCGAGGACGAGTGGAAATGAACAACAACAAGTGCCAAGCAGAAGGTCTTCCAGTAGTTCTGTTGATCGTGCTGAGCCTGGCTCATCGGGATCAGTTAATAGCACTCAAACTCGCGGGAATGAAAGTAAATCTGGTCGGTCGTCCAGTGAGCTTGTTTCGTCGTCTATAAATACTCCACTAAGTGAAGACAGGCGAGAAGTGGTACGTTTTTCCGAAACAGTCGATCAAAAGACTCAGAGTAATGTTATCACGTATCAAACGTCGAATCAAGCAATTGTGGCGTCTACCATCCGACATTTGTTTCAACGGAGTGCTTCAGAAGAAAATCGACCGCGACCTCCACTCGGAGCGCCGCCAAAGCTCTATCCCAATGAAGCGAGCTCGGGGCCTCCGGCTAGCGATTTGTCAAAGATGACCAATCATCAATCTATGTCGAGGCCGGCCAATCCGTATCATCAGCACCACTATCCAAGCGGTGGTAGCAGCTTGCCACAAAATTCCCGCGAAAATCAACCACAGACTTCTCACTCACGCAGTCGAGACGTCACACCTGACTCGCAGCGAAACGAAACTGTACCGAGACCAGGCGAATACTACCATCCTTCAAAAGTTGCTGCCAATCATTGGAACAGCAGCTATTCACAACCGTCCGCCGTGCATAGCAATAGCATAAGCAGTAGTAGTAATAGTTACAAATATCCACCGACAAGTAGTCGTGCCGAAGTTCCTGTCTCGACGACTGAAGCTACACAATCCGTGGACAGCTTTCCGAGAATACCCGCAATGGTTGACACAGTGCTCGCAATGAAAAAATCCTCCCGGCCAGAGCCCGAAAGACGCTATAATAATATGCCGACGCAACATCAACCGTTGCCGCAGCAGCAGCAGCATCATCACCCGAGAGATCAATCGCCTCATCAGCATCATTCACGGGAACAATCGCCTCATCAGCATCATCCCCGAGATCGATCGCCACTGCATCATTCAAGGGATCAGTCGCCTCACAGCAGTTTAGCGCCACCCGAATTCTATCAACTGCCAACGCAACATCCAAACTATCGAGTACTTAACCACGAGCCTCAGCCTCCTCCGCCGCCCCAACGCAATCCAATTTATGTCGACAATCCAGACTTCAGCAAGATTGCACAAAACCTACCAGCCACGCATCCTCATCCCCATCATCTTCAGCCCCAACATCCGCAACAGATGAATTCCGCCGGATCTAAACATTCGGCAAGCCTAAGTCAGTTGCATATGAAAACCCCAGACTTTAGCCAAGTGAAAGAATCAAAAGCTAAAGCAACAACTGCTGCTCCGCCAGTAACGCAAGAAAATTTCGACGAGATTCGGAAAAAGTACAATTACGTCAATGATTTGCGACTGAAAAATGCACCGGCCGGAGGGCATGAGGAGCCCAGCCAAGAACGAGGTCCGTACAATACTCTGTACATGAAAGCGCCTGAATTCAGTACACAAAAGTTCCAAAGCAAAGTAGCCGAATCGGCAACGTCCGCGTATAGTTCGAGTAGAAGCGCGCCGGATAGTCGATATGCTAAAGCTGAGCAGCATAATGTGCTGACGAAGCAATTTCCTCAGCTCTCCGATGATGTGGTAATGTCGGTGGTTTCGTCGAAGCCGGCAAGCACAGCACAATCGACAACTTCGTCGTATGACAAGAAAAAGTCGGATTTCTACGACCATCAACCGTATTCAGGTAAAGTAGAAGGTCCCATGCCGTATTCCAACACAATTCACCATCCACAGATGCGTGAAAATGTGTCACCGTACAGTTATCCATCGAGTTCCTTGTCAACCGATGCCAAAGGTCCCCATCATCGCGACCAAGTTGCGCAAATTTCCTCAGCATCCGTTCATTCACGAGAATACTATACCAGCACTGGCTATCCAATGGATCAACGACAGATGCATCAACATCCTGCACAAAGTATGGCTGCCGCTACTTCGGTCATTCAGAGTGCTAGGCCAAAGGAACGCGCTGTTGAATATCCGCAACCAAAGCCACAAGAACGTCCAGTCACCAGCCCCAACTACTATCATCATCAGTATTCACCGCATCACCAGCAGCATTCACCTCATCTGACGGCAAATGGACCGTACGGTCACAAGAATACGTCTCCATCGCCTCTCGTTCCGCCCATGAAACACTATCCATCGTCTCAAGGTGGTGTTGGTGGCATCATCCAACAGGCTCCATCACCTGTCAATGTACCTCCTTCGAGTTCGACCTCGTCGTCGTCGTCTTTGAGCAAATCCGCACCAAGTCCGGGTGCTATGAATCCTCCCAGTTCGTGGCCAAGTCAATCGCCCAACTCAAGAATGGGTCACAGTCCGGTCGCGTCACCACACACGCCCTATCGCGTTTCACAAAGTCCGGTGAGCATAAATGCCACATCACCGCATAGCCCGTCATTCCCACATCCGTCGCCAAAGCATTCGCCTAGTCCGACACATATTCCACTACGGTCTAGTCCGGCTCACCCGCACCAGCAGCAGAACGCTCCAATGCAAGTCAGCTTCAAAAACCCCTACCTGTATGCATCGCAACCGGAGCCGTTGCGAAATACTAAAACCAGTTCGTATAACGCACCACCTGCTATTCAGCACGAAAAGACGCCATACGATAGGCACTACACTGAACCACCCAAAGCACCCGCGTCTTTACTGCCGAGTGAATACATGCAACATCAGCTACCGGCAAAATCCGGCACCGGAAGACCGCCGGATCGTCATGACCCAATGAGCTATCCGCCCAGTTCCATGCCTAAACCAAATGAAATGGCCAAACCTGCGTCAAACCTTGGTAAACCCAATAATCACTTGAAGCCTCACGAAAAGCCCAACTACCGCGAGATGATCAACAATGTGTATGCGATGCGAAACGCCACATCCGAAGAAGACTTGAACTACAAAATCATCCAGCGCACTCTGAACAAAGACATTTCCGTTCATCGATCGGAAAATGATCTGAGCCGAAGTATTTTTGACACTATGCCCGGCCCGAGTCCCAACAAGCGTGTAGGACCTTCTGCACACCTGTCACGATCAAGTGATTCAATAAATGCTGCTGGCCGCATGCCGGATCCCAACTCTGCCAGTAAATATCCCTACGCTCAAGACTACAACTCAATGCGCAAGTATGGACCGAGTGCGTCCAGTAGTACGGGTCACATCCCAACAGCCGCGGCATATAAACACCCGCCAGTTGTCGACAATAAGCTTGCGAACCTGCCAATTTGCAATGATCTCACACGAAACGATATAAGCGTGACCGTGTCAAAAGTCATACGTCCACCGCAACCCAAACCAAAGCCCCACGAAACTGAAGTGAATCCAGCACAACGATCCAGTTTTGTCGAGAACAAAGACCTGTCGACGGTGGTCATTTCGAAAATGCAAACTGCACCGATCACGGAGCCACGCAATGCCTACGCGTCACGTACTCGTCCACCGGAACCGCCACCGCCTCCGCAAAAGCCATCCACGACCGCCACATCGACCTCTGTACTGGCCGCGCCAAAACGAGAATCGCCACTTGATTTGTCCGTGAAAACGGTTAAGACGAAAGCGGATTCAACAGGTTGCGACGACTCGGCCTATGCTTCGAGAAACAGTATAACCAGCACTCTAAAAGTGGACTTTGCACCAAATTTTTCGAAACATGTTCGAAATATGGTGCAACATGAATTGGCACCGACACAACCAGCGCATCCGCAAAACTACGCTGCTACTCCGGCGTCTGGAAGATATCCTGTTGCTGGACCATCGAGGCCACATGCTGTAGCCTATGAGCAACAAAACTCGGTTCAGGTTCCTAAGGGAGTTGGGGCTGCTCAGCCAAGAGAGGCGTATGCGATGCAGCCCCACAAAGGCCAGGACATTCCACTGCCTCAAAATGCTGTGCCGTATGGGCAGGTCCACGATCAGAAAGTGTACCAATCAACGGTTCACCCGACATCGGCCTATGGTGCTGAGCGATTCAATCAGCATCGATCGATGCCTGCATCGGCCAGCCATGCAAAGTACCCTGAACCACATCCCAATGAGAGGCCGAAAGTTACCGAAGTCGAATCGACTCGAAGAATGCAAATGCTGCCTTCGACAAAAGAAATGTCACCGCATCACTATCCACCATCCGCACAGCCATTTGAAAGAGCTATCGCGCAACACCCATCGCAACAAGTGCCCTTCAAAGATAATCGATTTGTCGATAGTACATCAAGCCGATATAGAGAAATGGCTGCGACAAATAGGATGCCGGAGTCACCTGTTGTTCATAGAGGCGAAGATCCAATTCGATCAGTGTATGGATCATCTTCAATTGCGCCGCAAAGTAGGCCTCAAGATGTGTATACCGCAGCGCCAAGCAAGCCACCAGAGAACAGCATTCGTAAGAACAGTCATTACGAGCATGAACCCTACGCGGGCAAGAAACGTCCCTTTGAGCCTCAACCACCGGCACAAAATACGGTCCCAGCCAGTCCCTATCACCCGCCTGAGAAAAAGGTGGCAGTCGATGAACTGTATCGTGAGCATTTAGCCCAAGCTCAACACGCTCAACATCATCAGCATCAAATTCACCAACAACAAATGATGCATCATCAGCAACAGTTGCAACAGCAGCAACTGCGTCAAGCACCGAAATCGGTGCCGCAAGCCTATCCCCCTGGTCAACCGACAATTTTACATAATTATGACCGAAGGGAGCCGACAGTTGTAGGTCAAAATGTATCACATCCGAATTACCCGCCACAGCAGCAGAACAGTGGCGCATATAAACACCCATCACAAACAGCCTATCCGCAACCGTCACAACATCACAGTGGTGATCGTCTTCAACATTATCCGCGTCCGGGACCACCCGATCGGTCCGTACATCACCCGCAACAGCCGACAGATATCCACCGGGCCGGTCCAGCTGTCACATCAAACACAGTTCCATCACAGGCCGGACTATATCCGGGACATCATTTGCAATCCTTATCAAGTTCATATCCACCGTCACATACTGCAGCGCCGCCTGTCGACAAAAATAACAGTCACCTGCCCTATAACGGTCCCCAGACGACGAATCTGCAGTCGCGTCAGCAACCGTTACATTCCAGTCGGGAGAACTTGGCAAAGCCGACGGCATATTCAGAGCAATCAATCACTCAAAGAAGCGGCATACCACCCGGCCAGCCGCTTCCTTACAACCACGGTGAGGTCCCACCTCGTGTAATAGCCGAACCAACACAACTTCATCACTCGCAAAACTTGACATCACGTCCCGCCGAATATCCGTCACATTACAGCAGCTCGTCTGATTATTATGCCTCAAAACGGCCAATTCAGGACCAACGCCCCGTTCCAACGTCGAATTCATTGAATCAATCAGTTCCAATGGAGCGCCGTGGAACCGAATATCCGTCACCAAATGAAGCTGTGTCATACATGACTTCAGCGAACCGAAGTCGCGATCATATCCCCGCGACACAACCGCAGACTTGGTATCCTCCGGTGCAAGCACATGTTGGCGTCGCTGCCGAAAAGCGTGAATTATCAAAAGAGCTTCCACAACAGATCTCCGCATCAACAGTAGCCCCGCAAATGGCACATCCAAACGAACCGCCAACTCAGCCGCCGCGAGCTGGCCCCAATAATATTCGAAACTCGGTTCATCCGTACGCCTTCCAACCACCCAAAGAGTCGCCGACAATTCATCAATCGCTTCCCACTCCCGTTGTGACTGCGCCGCCGCATCGTGGTGCCGATCAAAATGTCATCGACAAGCTGAGGACGAGCATTGAAATGCGCGAATACGAGAAGCAAAAGTTGCTTAATCGCCAACAAATTAATGGCGTACTGCCCGCAGAGGAAGAGCCTCAGAAGTCGGATATTGCGAGCATCCTAGCGGCCCGCATTCGAACAAAAGGTGAACTTAAGGGTTACACTCCCATTCCGCCGCCCGAAACCGAAAAACCACCAGCCACAGTTCAGGTGCAAAAAGTTGAAGTACAACCCTGTCCAGTCGTGGCGGAGTCGACAAAACCGTCCTCAGTTGAACTATTTTCCGAAGAAGAGCAAATCAAGTCTGCCTTCGATCTCATGGATTGGGGAAGCACGTGCAACGATTTTGTCGAGCAACTACAAACTGGCGTGAAGAAGCGAGCTAAGAAGCGAAAGGCACAGTTCAGTATCTTCCCAGAAGCACCAGTTGACGGAATGCTTGAAGATGATGGTGTGAAAGGAGACTTACCCGGAACAGCCTACGATGGCGATATTGATCGGGCATTAGTCGAACAAATCAAATCCGAATCGAATGCGGCTGCTGCTCCTGCAAAAGCTCAACAGGAAAGCAGTTCGAGTGACGAAGACAAGCCACTGCATCTGTTACGACAGCAAAGTCAAAGTGATGTCGGTCGAAATGCCTCCGACAAAGAACCGTCTGCACGGCCGAAAATCCTACCACCATCCGCTGTGCAATTACCTCCAATCAGTTCCAGTTCCTCTACTACGAAGCAGCCGCCACCGACTTCACCCACCGAACATGAAAAACTTTACGCGAAAAAAGCTCGTGAAAACTACCGTCTGAAGCAAGAAAAGCGTCTAGCCGCCCGTCTAAGTCAGACCAGCAGTTCGGACGAGGAGGGCAAGCGAAATGCCCAACGATCCAAGAAACTGATTCGCAAAGCACGCTCCCGTACCAGTGGCGCAAGTACGGCTCGAAATTCATCGGACAGCGATAATAGTTCCGACGACGAAGATGACGCGCAAAAGCGGCCGTCCTTTCGCGAACGAATGGAAACACGGAAACGAAAAATTGCCTCGGAAAAAGCACAGTCGAATCCAGACACGCCGGCGAGCAAGAAGATGGTAACAAACATTCACGTCGATGAGAATGATCGTAAAATAAAATTGCCAATTGCCATCACACCGAGCTCAGTTAAGCTGAAACGTGAAATCATCACGAAAGCGCAGATCAAGTGGCAACCGCCTAGCGATAAAAGTGGGACTAGTTCGGACGACGACGATGCTGAGAGTCCTGCGAAGAAAGCAGACAAAACAAATGAAGAGTCGCCAAATAAAACCCGAGACCCAAGCGACGGTGAAGATCAATCCGGCAGTCAGAAATCGAAAACAGCCAATCGAAAATCCAAGCTTCTAGAAATCCCAAAAGTTCAAGAGACAATGACCAGATCAAAACGTAAAAAAGAGCTGGAGGAAAAGTTGGCCAACAGTAAGGTACTCCGCAATGATAAGGTCATACAAAATACTCCAATAAAAACGAAAAACAAAATCTCCGAAAAGAGTATGATAACACCCCCAGGCAGGACGACGCGATCTGCCGACCAAAAGTCCAGCGAGGAAAAGGCCAAGTTTCAGATCGTCACACGAGCGTCGAAAATCGACAAAAGTGACGATTTGAAGCGGAAACTTGCTGACGACGATTCCGACGATAAGACAAAAAAGAAGCCAAATAAAATCGTCAAGGGCAAGGAGAACTCCTCGTCAAGTTCCAGGGAGAGTGAAAGCGACACCGAGCCCAAAACGGTGTCTGAGCGATTATTGATGAGGCGGTCACGCCTATCCAATGACCCCGCCTCCACTGAAAAATGTACCGAGCCGCGTAAAACACGATCATCGGATCGTACTAAAACCGAGTCGGACAGCAAAAAGCCGCCAGTAGCACAGAAGACTCCAACGCCTATCAAGAAGCCGCCACCCACTACCACTCCGACCAAACAAAAAACCGAAAAATCTGGTCAGGCCGAAACAAACACAGAGAAATTTCCACCCGGCTGGGAACTTGAAGTCTATCAATACAAACGAGCCTTGAAAATTCCCCAACGCCTTATCACCATTAAAGGTCCGGCACATCATCGCGTCTCAACATCCCTGCCGGATCTTGATCCACCCTCATCGGACGCCTCGGAATCCTTCTCGGCCGACAATTCACGAAACAGTTCCAAACGATTCGCAGCAGCAGGCAATAAGACGGCATCAGACAACACCGCACGTAGTGGTAATCAGAAATTTGCTAAGAAACAAATAAAACCACATCCCGCCGAGGATGAGTCATCAAACGGCGTCCCGGAGTCGCTACAAGGCAAATCTATCATCGACATTCTACATCAGCGTGTTGCTCTCTCGCGTCGCCTGATACAGAAAAAGAACAAACAACACAATCGAAACAATGAGTCCATGAAAGTCCTGCCGCGAAGTAGTCAACTCCAACCACTTGCTACGCCGAAACCGAAAAACATTTATCGTGGCGAAAATCATCACATTCGTGAAATATTCGGGAGTGACGATCGACCAGCTTCCGCTCCCCCGGAGCTGAATGATACAAAAGAAGAGACCGAGACTCGTATCACATTTGCCCAGAAGTACGAAGAATATCTGGCTGCAATGAATGACGTAAAATTTGCCACCCGAGTTCCAAAAGTGAGAAAAATTGAACCTAGGCCTGAAGTAAGATTGGAAGAAACCAGAGCGGCCGGCGTGCTGGACATTGAAATCAAAAAGGAGAAGTTGGATGACTATGTGGTGAATCCTGAAGACGACGAGACTCAAGACACGGAGATCAATGCTTGCATGAACAACGTAGCCAATTTGAAAACCGAACCGATGGATGCGAACGAACGCGATACGCCTAGTATTGTTTCGGAGCATGGTGACGGAGTGGCCACGCCCATTCTTTTCAAACGCAAGAAGAACAATAAGATTCGGAGTAGTCGACGCAAGGGCAGCTCCGGATTTGATTATATTCGCAAGAAGAAGAAACCAAATCCGAATAACGGGACCGGCGCGGATACGGTGAAAAAGAAACGAAATTCGCCGGTGGAGTTGTTGAACACACGTGATGAGAATGACATCAGCAAGGAGATACAACGATGGGTGCTGAATAAAGGAGTGGGTCAGAGTGCTATGCATAAGGCGGCACGACTTGGATATATTGATGTGATTGCCTACTGTCTGGAACGGTTGGGTTCGAATCCAGATCCAAAGGATAATGCTGGATATACGCCGCTGCATGAGGCTTGTTCGAAAGGACGTTTGGATATTGCCCGGTTGCTGTTGCAGTATGGTGCAAATCATTCGGAGGTCGCTGCATCGGGTATTAGACCGCTGCACGAGGCAAGTGAAAATGGATATGTGGAAATCGTTCGATTGTTGCTGTCGTATGGAGCTGATCCATTGGTGACGACATATTCAGGTAAGCATATTCCCCTTTTTTTGTTTCGCAGCTGGCCCAATCCGTGACTTTTGCTACTCTCGTTGTGTACTAATCCGTTGAGAAATCTGTCGAATTTGGCATAATTCCCCCGTAGCGTCAAAACTGTACGCTCATTGTACGGTTACTGTACGGTTACATTTGCTCTAACGTCTCCGCTTGAACCCTAGAGATACTAAGGCATAATCTACAGATTGCAACACGGTCGGTCAGATTCCCTCTGTCGCAGGCTACGGCCTGGTGCACTAACAAGTCCTCCCTCCCTTTAAAGTAACACGTTCGACTTAAAGTACCTATATTAAAAACTTTAAAATTTGAAACATTTAGGCGCAGTCAGTATGCTTCTACCTCGCTGGCCGTTTGAGAGTACCTGAGCGAACGGAACTCTTCTTTACGGGAATGGCAGCTTTATCCAAGTTAAATTCGGAAAGGAATTATCCGCAGGATTGCCCTCGACTTGTCTAACACCACAACTACCTCGAGTTCAATGCCTTGATAGGTAGGGACCATGGTCCCCTGGGTACGCCCATCCTCGAGGTTTAGATCCCGGCTGTAGCGCAACTCACCGTTATGAAAGCACAGTCCGTACCATGCTCCCACACGAACGCCTACCTCAAATATGTTGCCTCCTTTGCGAAGGCACTTTGAGCCAGGAAATATTCACATCTAAAGAGACATTCAGAGTGATAGTGACGTCAAAAGCGTCAAGATCTCGGATATCCGAGCACGCTGGGTAATGATCCAGTTTGCACTGAGACACCCGCACATAGGATACAAGGTGTCATCAGCAATTCCTTTCACAGCACAAACCTACCTACAGTACTCGAACGTAGTTCTCCCATGAGACGCGGTTTTCAATCTAGCTAGGAAACACTCCTACAGGAGACCAGCGATTTCTCTCTTACTGACATTCGCTGGAGTCAAAAATGAACTCGGGGGTAACGTAAAGCATTCCACATCGTAGAATCTTCAGGGGGTGCAACCACCAGAACTTGCAGAGCCACGGTAGACACCGACCTACACGTCAGAGACATTTAGAAAAAGGGTGCGTTAACACCTGTCAAAAAGACCCCGTCCTCTACTGGTAAGGACGTAGTCCATAAGAGATATGGTACCGTATCCTCTGGACTGTGCCAAGTTATTGACTTCGACGGCCTCGTACTTAAGCCTAACATCCCCCATCCTGGCTGATTGAAGCTGCCCTTGTTGTTGTTGTTGTGCGCTAATCAAGAGATTGTTTTTTTTCTCTTGAATCGAAGGGGGTCTTGGCAGCTCTTGGCCGTTTTAAGCAACGGGTAGCTCCGGGACGATTAACATCGAAGAACCGGCTGCCGTAGGAGCATTTTATGGACAACACAAACATCCATGGGTCACAGTGGGATTCGAACCCACGCACCAGCAACTCAGAGATAGACATCTCTGCCACTGAGCTACCGAATGCCCTTGAATGGCATCGTCGCAGTCTTAGAGGATAACACTTCAACCTCCATCATTCCCAGTATACGAATTACCTTCCACAAGGATACGTAAGTCGTCAGCATAGACGCATCACATACACAGCCGGTCGAGTGACTTACGCAGGTCCTTCTTCTTCTTCTTCCTTGCCTTGTTCTTTATACCGCTCCATGGCTTCGCGTTGCTCGACCCGCGGTGTAGGCACATCGCCTGTTTTGGCGATAATATCCCAGCATATTTCTACAGGCAGCTCTATCTTGGATCGTGTCATCGCCGAGACCAATGCGTTGTTGTTTGCAGGTCCTCCTTAACTAGGTTTAAAACCAATGGACCTATCTTGGAGATTCATGTTTGCGCACCATGCCATAGGTCCGAAAGCAAAAAGACTCTATGTCGGAGAAGTAGCTCCTCCAAAGGGGCAACTCCGGACAGCCAACTGCCTCGAGTTTACGTAGGATTGTATCCTACAACAAGTTATCAAATACCCCCTTGAAGTCGAAGGATGTATTGGGACGAACTGCCGGATACTGACCCCCTGATGAAGAGCCACGCATCATCAGTGCATCTGCGAGCACGATATTCATACTGTCAGACATCTGACCGGCAATCCTTTCCTTTATCCTGCGGACAAGAGTCCCTACCAGTACTATGGTGCAGTACTGGTAGGGACAGACTAATGCCACGATAAGAGTGAGTAGGCTTGTCCTTATCAGAGTCCTCCAGCAGTCAAACCATGCGAACAGACTTCCAACTCGCCGGAAAAAGCTGCATTCGGAAGCAATCCGTGAAGACAATCTCCCGGTATTTCGAAACGGCATGCCAGATGTGTTAACACATGCCGCCAGTCATTCCATCTAACTCAGGCGACTTCCTGCTTCTCAACTTATCCACGCAGGCGCCTATCTCCCAAGACTCAAAAGAATGTTTGGGAGCCTGGTCATTTGTGCCCTTAGGCTAGGCTAGGCGAGGCTACTTCTACATACCATCAATATTGATCGTAGAAATATCACAGACCACAGCGTTTTCGAGGCAAGTTAACTCACGCTTTTTGGCGCTCTAATCCCTTGTCCACTTTCTGACGTGCCTGCGCTCCACCGAGCGGTATATCCCAAAGACCTCGTCATTTACGGTAGTCATAGACTCGACCACTTAACATTTAAGGGGGCCAAGTCGATTGAACGTTTTCTTGTATTCGAGCCTCATAGACTGCCCAATTACATCCAACTTGACATTAACGCCTAAACAGAGGATTTTCTACCACTATCTCACATCACCAGAACCGCCACCGTCATAATCCGAGCGACCCTCAGGATCATCAAAAATGATGCTGTGATCGCTCAAACTGTATGGTAGAATTTTCAGCGCACTATTTACACGCTCAACATTGATGTCATTACAAACCCTCAAAGATTGGAAAGTATCCGTACGTACAACTAGACAGGAGGTGTTCAGCCCAATCAGCCAGTGACAAAACGAGATGGAAGCATTTGTAACGTTGCTTCGCTCTCTCCCACTCACAATCGATGTCTAGAGATGGTTTCTTACCGTCTGTCGCTCACATCGACAACTCGTGCCGCCCCGCCAGTCAGGAGAATAACAGGACAGCGGACAATTACCCGAACAGCTTAAACGCTTCTTCCGAATCCTGAGGATTCACACGGTTCCCTCCGGTCCGTGTGAAACGCCTGAATTATTTAAACCTTTTCCCCCAATATTCCTTCTCTAATCGATTTGTGCTCATTAATAATTCCATATCATATCTCACATGAACACGTTACAGGTCAAACGCCTCTTATGCTTGCCGAAAGCAACGAAATGGAACAGTTCATCAAGAATCACTTGAACGACGTACAGAACACGGGGCCACATAAACAGCCGTGGAAATTTCCAGGACCTTGGTGTATTTATGGTAAGCAAAAAATCGGTATCATCATCACTCTCTTGATAATAATTGAATTTTAATGAACCTATCGTGTATTTGTTTCATCCATCTACAGATCCGGAAATTAGTGGTTTTGATATATGCACATACACGCCCTGCACGGATGACGATTGCGATGACATGGATGACAATAAAGCCATCATCATCATGCCCGGCAATCAAACATGCAATGACGATCTGTCACCACTCGTCCAGGAGACAACAAAAGGCAAATGCGACACGAACTCCAATTCCATTGTGGCGACATACGACGAGCGAAATCGTAACATTTTCAAAAATAAATTGAAAACCAATTGTACCGTTATGCTGAATAGCATCGAATCAATTAACCACATTAGTACGGTGCGACCGTTGAAGGAGGATTATCAAAGCAAAAATCTGGCAAGTCGACGCTCGACAAACGAAGGACACGATGACGATGGGATGGAAATTGGCGAAGAGATGAATGGCGATAGCGAACTTTTCGAATTTGAAGAATCCGAAATTCCATTGCCACCATTGTATTTGCTTAAGGACGAGGGCGCGGAGAAGTGGATTATGCTCAATGATTTATGCAGTCTGCTTAAGGTGAAATCCAAGGATACACTCTTGAAACAAGTAAGTTTTCAATTAGCCTTCAAGTTGGTAACAATTTCGTTTTAATTAAGATTTAAAATTATTTGCTAGGAGCAAACACTCATTTTATAGAGAGAGAGTGAGACTCTGAAATTACTTTCTCTCCCAGCATCTCGGTGTGGTGGCTTCAGGCTGTGTATAGGGTATAATTAAAATGACTGTAACACGAGGAGTCGATGCCGACAATGTGTAATACAATGTATATTGTGTGCGACGACCAGAAGCCAGCAATCTCCCATTTCAGGCGTCAAACAAATCCTTGACACGAAAACATCAAATATATAGGTACATACACACACGCACCATAGCACAGCACTACTAATCTGACAATGCAAATAGCATTGAACTTGAAACAGAAATTCAATTGAAAACAGCACACGACACTGCTGTCTCTATATATTAACTAGACAACAGCAGCAATGCTATGAGTTGTGTCGATGAGATGAAATCGAGATTTGCGAGACATTGAATAGCTTTTACGAAGGCAGGCTACTCGCGCACCCATACGCATTTTGTGTGCAAAATATTGTATGTTCTGTTTGATTCGGGCAATTTGCTTTAAAATTTATTCGAATTGCGAACTCCATCCATACCACTACCTAGGGCAGACGTGTCAAACTCGCGGCCCGCGGGCCACATGCGGCCCGCCTTGCAGTTCTGTGCGGCCCGCGGCCATGTCGAAGTAGCACAATGTGTATCAATACAAAAATGTTGAAATTGGTAAGGTGAACAAATTAAGCCGTTGAACTCAAGTCTACAAAAATTACTAAAACTCGTCAAGGCTTATGCAAGATAATTTTAAGATTTTTTTCTCCAAATACTACCAACGATTTGAGGTCGGTTATTTGATTTTATAAGACAGCTCATCTTTTTCGTACAGGACAATACTAAGTCTTTTTATGAAACTGTTCTGTCCCGAAATGCAGTTAATAAAAAATTGGTTGGCTTTACCGAACATAAATTGAGATTTATTTGGAAAAATGGCAAAGCTTTAAAAACTACAGAAATCTTGGAATTGTTAACTAAATCACCTGGGTGTGAAACTTAAACATAATAATCACAGCCCAAATGCCTGATTTTAGACCTACACATATCAAGCTGTATTGGTCCATGAGTTTGTACCATATCACAAACAAATTATTGTCTCTTTAAGCCATTTAATTTAATCTGACTATTTAGTTATTGTGGGTGACCTGGATGACTGGTGCTAATTTTTTTTTATCATCTGTCCCAAATCATGTTATTCACAAAAAGTGGTTACTTGAAGCTCAATCATATTTTCACGTTTTCGCTTCTTGTCTTAATTGTTTAATGTTCTTTAAGTACATTTTCCAAAGGAGGGAGTTCTCATGGATAATCCCGAAGCCGCTAATAGTGATTCCCAAACGGGGGGCGCGCCCCCTAGGGAGGCGTGGCGGCTAGGGAAGGGGGCGCGGGCACAACCCTAATATTGATACCATTAATAAATTAGGGCTTGCTTGCCATAATTAATTATGGTTTTCTTGCGAACTTCTTTCGAAATATGTACACCAGGAGGTAATCGGTTGTTGCAAAGCTTTGCAAAATGGCAAAAATTGTATTTTCGTCGATTAATTCGCTGCTACAAAATCCATTTGGTGAACACCGCTGAGAATATTTTAGGTCGAGAAAAAAATAAAAAACTCTTGATACGGCTGATATAGTCTTTAAATGTTTTTTTAAAATAAAATTTACGGATTTTGGTCGCTCCATTCAGGATGCGGAAATCATGAAATTTAAATAATACTTCCTAAAATTCAGTAGTTCCAAAATATGAGCTGCACACAAACAAATGTTCAAACAATTTAAATTGCGACAATGGATTCCTGGATGAAACTTATGTCCAAAATTAAAGCATTCCATGCCCATGGCATGGGGGGGGGGGGCAGGATCAGCAGATCTCGCAAGGGGGGGCCACGAACTGGATCACCACTGCGCTAAAGTGATCCGGACTTTCTGTCACATTTTAAAAGTAATATTCTGTAATCAACTTTCGTAATACGATTATAGAAAAGTTTTTGAAATTTTCCTCCTGCGGCCCACCTAAACCTGACGAGAGTCTTATTTGGCCCGGGCCAGGTTTTGAGTTTGACACCCCTGACCTAGGGATACGTACTAGAAAAGGAATTTTGTTTATCGATTGAAATTCGTAGTAAATTGTTATTGTTGTTTGGAAATTTAATTCGTCGGTAAAGGTCAAAATGTTGCATATGTATGTCCATGTTGGATGCTCAAGGGCAATATTTTAATTGAATAAATATCCTTTTCGGGTTTCGTGTTGTCTATAGAGGTATTTTGGGTTGTTTTATTCGAATTCACATTCGCTATCGTTGGACAGAACGAAGTGGATATATCAAGGACAAGCTGCAAATAAATCGGGATGTGAATGCGATGTAAATCAATATTTTGTCATGGCAACAGATGGATAATAATTATATAATTGATAGCAGAATGTTGTTCAAACTCTCTTATTATTTGGATGTAGGGGTTTTGGATGAAAAACTGAAGTTTGCAAAAACCTAAATATGAATGCCACGTTTACTCATCCATGTTTGGCAATAATAATCAAGCTCCTATAATGGACTAATTCAGACCCATCAGTGTCAATTTTAGAATTTGATCCACTTCTACAAATCTCTTTGATTTGATTCATCTCAAATCCCGCCCAAATTCGAAAATCGACACTTGTGTGTTTGAAAACAGTCTTAAGCATCAATCGTTTTGTTGAATTTGCATGAGTGCCGCCGACTCGTTAATTAGCTCTTTCTTATACTTAACCTGCACGGTTGTAGAGGCAAGGTAATGGCTCCGTCTCCTGGGACATCTTCGGATGTCCAAAGCCCTCCGTTACACTCCCTTTTTCAATTGAATAATTTTGGTAGAACTATTATTCCTAGAATTTTTTTTTAACTTGGTTAATTGGGCAATGACTTCAAATCTTCGATCAATAGTTTTTTTGTCAGACTTGACTAATTAATTTCGAACTAAGCTTAGCCACGATGATACGCCAGAATTAGGTTTAGATGATAACGGAAAAATGAAAGAGGCTGTGGACTATCGCCTTACAGAATGCTAGCTCTATACTCGTTTTTTATCGGCTGCAAACGGGCATCAATTTCAACCTTCGGCAATTGTTCCAATCGGACGGATAAAGCCTTCGGGTAATGGTAATTTTATCAGCAATTCCAACAAGTCGATGTGATCACATTGAATCGCTTTGTGATTGTCAGCTGGTCATTCATTGGCATTGGCATTCACGACTGATTCTAAACTTTTGATATTACGATTTTTACGATGTATAGTGTACAGGACATTCGGCGGCCCTGTGGAACAGATGTCACTCTATCTCTGAGTGGCCGGAGTGTAGGGCCGTACAACGGACAAGAGCTGTCAATCCTCAATTCGATTCATGAGAAAAACAACTTTTGAACCGCTACAACAGCAACAACAACCACATGTACAGTGGCATAACGTTTCCAAAATAGTGTTCGTAATTAGAATGGATACCCCTCAAGTTAGATTTTTTAACCAGCAAATATTAACAGAATCCGCATTTAAAGCAGTACCCAAATGAGGAAGAGTAATGAAAATCTTATATTTTACCAAAATGTTTAAAAAATTTAATTTTAAATAATTGTATGGGAGAACTTGTAAAATTATCTTCATAATCTAGTTTACTATTTATGTATCATCAAATTAAAAAGAAGCGGGGAAAAATACCACAGTAAGCAGTGCTTCTACAGGTCTCGTAACAGTCATGGATCCTCGACTAGAAGTGCTCAGCTTAGATCTGAGGATCACATCAACTATCTTATACATGGTGTCCCATAAGTCAACGTCAAGCCGGCTAACAATCGAAGAGTAGCGCTGCTTTTCACATCCGGATGTGGGTTCTTCAGTTTACTAGTCAGCGATTTGACTCGGATCGAATGGATATCAATCCATAAGCTATGTAGATAGGTATAGGGGCAGTAGCCATTCTCCCTACCTAGTCCTTTCATGGCTCAGGTTATCCGAAGCCGCCAGTTTGAAGACTTTACACACTCGCGGCGGATTGTCTCCCACCCGGGAAATCACTACGAAACGTGTTCGGTTTGATAACGACGAATTCCGGCAGACGAAATCAGTAACTCAATTGACTCAATTGCAGCGGGAAATGCGGCAAGATCGATCGATTAGATTTATAGAAGCATTCGGTGTCTCAGTGGTAGATGTGTCACTCTATCTCTGAGTTGCCGGAGCGTGGGTTCGAATCCCCCTATAACCATGGATGTTTGTGTTGTGCATAATGTAAATCGTCCCGGAGCTACTCGTTATTAAAACGGCCAAGAGCTGTCAATTCTCCTTTCGATTTAAGAGAAAAAATCCCTTGAGTCGCTACAACAACAACAACATTCGATTTAAAAGGATATTCGGGAACTGCAGGGGTAAATGGGAGCATATTTACGGAGAACGGTGTCCCGTTTCATTCATCTACTGATGCCAACAACCTAACTCAATACGCCTGCCACGATTCTTTTTCCCCACCAGTACTTACATCATACACGAAATGACGCAGCGCGTGCTTGCTTTCGGTAAATGTGGTCTAGCCACGGAACATTACGCTATCAGCTCCTGAAAGAAGAATTTTCTTTGTCTGTATTGAAGGCTGTACTCGATGCTACGTACCACCACATGAATGACCGTTATGGATCAGAAAACTCCTGAAGAGTGGTAAAAGCATTGGAACTGCTAGATCCTGAATTTTCTGCATCATATTCGGTAGTATGCCGCCTGGCCCAGGAGATTTAAATGGGGAGAAGCTATTCATAGCCCAGGAGACTCTCCTCCATAATGACAGAGTCTACAAAGTCAACCAGTCTCATGTCAGCATTATGTAGTGTTGGTCTGGGCGTGCAAAAGCTTTTGCACCCAGGGAAGTGCGTATTCAGAAGAAGCTCGAGAGACATCCGTGGATTCCGTCCAGGTTTCATCTTCTCTCTTTATTAATGACGGACATGAATGTGATTTTAACAGGGTTTTACTTCTCCTTGCTAAGTACTTGACGTGATCCAAGAAATGGCAGAACTTGACCCAGGCTTGGGCTTTTGCTGTCCTGATGGTTTTCTTGTAGATTTTCAACCAGCCTTTATATGGTTGCCAGAACTTGTGTTATTATTATTATTATTATTATTTATTTATTACAAATGTTTTACAAATCTATTATATAATTCATTCATTGTTACTAGTTCTCCTTTTAAGCGAATGGCTTGAGTAAGGAGTGTTTATATCAATATGTTACGTTGTCTTTGGCTAAGTGAGCTTAACTATAGTTTAATAATAGTAATTCTTTAGTTTATTGTTAATAAAATATGTTATTAAAATGGAAATAATAAATTCAATTCTTCAACATTTAAACTATGAAGCCACTTTGTTGCAGATATTAAAAATGTCGCCAGTAAGTTTCCTGAGCTTGGATAGGTCATCATTCCACCATGGAGGAAGGGTTTTCTTACTACGCTTCACCGGGTATGAACATTTGAAAGCCATTTCCATGGCCTTTTCTAATGCCCCAATTCCCCTGTCTAACTCCTTCACGGAGCCTGTCGAGTGATATGGAGGACTTGGGAGTTTGCTCTAAAAAATCTGTCTATATTTTTTCCAGTTGATTGTATTAGGGTTCGTGTAAGGTTTGGGAGTTTCCCTGGAGACGTTGATATTAAAAAGCATCCTTTTATTGTCTGAAAAAGATTTAAGATCGGATACTCTCCACTGTTCCACCTTCAATTTTTCGTTATCTAACAGGAGTGTGCACTTTGTAAGGTTAGTATTAGTATGAAATCAAACAGGGCCTAACCTCTTTCGTTTAATTCGATGGTATGTCGCGTGTTGGCATCGCACCCTATCAGAAAGGTTTAATTCCTCGAAGTATTGAATGTAGCCAGGAGCTTCAGGCTCCAGCTCATCTGGAGGCGCCGGCCTTCCGTGGGACAGGTAGGCGGAGGAGATAAATAGCTCATCCATCCCTGCAACTTCCATTCTAACAACCGTTAGATCCGGTGAGCTATATTGCGGGCAAAGGAATGCATTTTTTGAGTAAAATACAAGTCCTTGTTTACCTTGGTCCGATTTGTTACTACATATTGTAGAAGAGAATGTACTGCCTTTCCACAATCCCCCCTGATAGATTCATCGCTAACCCAGGGCTCCTGAACAAGTCCTATGTCGATCTCTTCCTCCCTTGAGAGGTAAGTAGATTATCTGAGGCAAGCTTAGAGTGCTGTAGGTTAATCTGCACTACCTTCACGCTGATCCATTGCCTCCGCTGCTCCGAAGCACATTTATTCCAGTAGGTCATTGGTTCCGTCCACCGGCTCCTGCTCGGCCTCCGAATTTGACCGGAAAACCTTTAATTTGGTATTACGTATGCCAAAACGTAATGCATGGTCTGTCTCCTCAAGAGGTGGCAGACACTCTTCGTTGATGTGGAGCATATAGGACTGGCTTTGTCCTTGCGGTTCCTCGGCTTTAAGTATTACTCAGTCGTTCATTGCGACCGTGGGGTTTTGTAAACGTAGGGCTAGGAGGAGATTCGGCCACTCGATCGGGAACCAAATACGAGCTTTGGGCCTCTTAGGAATATCCTTGGTTGAGATTAGTTCGATCTTCGAACCCTCCCAGATGTCGCTAATCTTAGCGACACACTCACCATAAGGCATTCGGTGGCTCAGTGCGGTAGAGATGACACTCTATGTCTGAGTTGCCGGAGAGTGGGTTCGAATCCCACTGTGACCATGGATGTTTGTGTTGCCTATAAAAATGCTCCTACGGCAGCCGGTTCTTCGATGTAAATCGTCCCTGAGCTACCCGTTCTTAAAACGGTCAAGAGTTGCCAAAACCCCATTCGATTCAAGAGAAAAAAATCACTTGAGTCGCTACAACAACAACAACACACTCACCAATGAAATCATTCGAGAACCCATCCTCACACGTGATCAATCTGTAGCCTCTGATCATCACTGATGAGTCGAAGCATGGTAGCGGTCCCTTCTGGTTGTTAATTATGTGCTCGACAGACATCTTTGACAGTTTCGCCTCAATTTTAATCCACACATCTGTCGCGATCTTACCAGAGTTGCGCGTCTGTCCACCAACGCAACTTGTAGGTGATAGGCCTTCCGTCAGAGTTGCCGTTTGGTTTATTAGATGTAGTTGGTTGGACTGCTCTAATTCTCTTAGTGGCAGAATTGGAATGGCTCTGTCCATCTGTGATAAGGCGCTTGTTGTACTCGCGCCGTGCAAGTTTGTATCTGAAATTAACTTCCATTTTTTTTTCAGATTTCACCATCTCTTCCACCGCCCACCAAAGAACTCCTTCGCGAATTGAAAATATCCGATTTCTTGGAAAAGGCCACATGTCTACAACTATTATGTGCCGGCGAAAAGCTCAATATTCGATCATCCAAAGTGGTACTGGTCAAGTACAATGAAAACGTGCGCAATTTATTGGGCGTAAAGACGATCGTTATGAAATTTTAATGAACCATCCACAAACCATCCAGACGTCGCGAACGAATGATGCAAACGACCACACGCAGGCTGCTGTTTTCAATAATTTCAATGTCGTTCGTCTGCATCATAAACACTCGGAGTCACACTGACCTGCTCATATATGTGAAATTAAAATGTGGATTTACTGCTATACTCTTAAATGTGTCTACTAGTATGTACTCTAGAATATTAAATAAAAACACTCATTTGGTAATATTGAAATAATGAAAGAGGAAAAATATGTCGCGCGGTATTTGATTAAATACTGGGGATTTTTATACTCCTATACTCATATAAGATGGTATAGATATAGGGTATATTTCATAAGGTGCTACTCGTATTATACGTTCGTCGTTCCATACACGTCGAGAGAAAGACTCATCGCGTCGCGTCATTGCAATGACAGAGAGCCAGACTTGTGTGTGGACAACTTGTAAATCCGATTTAATCTTATCTTCATGTAAAGAAATTTTAGTTATAATTAGCAATACATATATGGAATTATTAACAGAAAAGAAAATGTGAAAATGAATGAAGTCTAAACGATAAAAAAAAATTAGGAAACAATGAAACGTATAGAAAAGGCAAATGTGTAGCCCGGCTAGTGTAGATTTTTTCTTTTGTATACTTTTACATTACATAAGACACACACAGACACATTTGATTTGCTACTTAGTAAATATGCAAATACTTTTTAAATGCACATAAAATGTAGTTTTTTTTAACGAAAACATTAGGTTCAAACACATCGATTCTATTTTAATATTAAACCGAAAAAAAAACCCAAAATAGAATTGAAAAATTATATAAAATCAATATTATTTCATATATAAGAGGAGAAGGGATCAAACCTGTGATAAGTAGGCATAAGGTATTGAGACTAAAAAAAAATCTAGAAAGAAGTAAAAAGTACAGAAAAACAGTGTTAGGATATTTAGAACGATTTGACAGAAAAGTAGAAATGTTAGGCAATGTGCGTGTACGATGACCAGCAAACAAAAAGAGGAACAAACAAGTGATCCAATTGGCTTTATGTACTCCCGCGATTTTTAATTGATTTTGTGGAAAAAATGATTTTTGTTAGTTAGCTAGAGAAGGTCGTGGATAGATGAACGAAAAAAGTGGGGAGGGAAAACAGCTCAGGGATCGTAACAGTAACTAAATAAAACGGAAAGTCATTGTTTTCCTAATTGCCGCAAAAGCAGGATACGACAAAATTGCATTAAAGACTCAAGACTCAATTATTTATCAATCATTTGAAGATAAGACTAAAACATATTAGACAAATAGAGTCCTGCTTGTAATATCGAAGTTTTTTGATGATTTTGGTTATGTAATTTGAAAATGTCAGTTCCTCTCTTTTTGGACGACGTAAAAATTGATTTGTTTGTTTGTTTTTTTAACATCACCTGCTGGACATCATAATTAATTCATAAATTTTCGTTGTTAGGATATTTGTTTGTTATTTTGTTTCTATTATTTGTTTCACATCCGTTTCTTCCACATACACATCATCGACATCGTTTGCATTATTATTTATTGTGTCGCCATTCGACTGAGATGATTTCGATAGCACCTAAAATATTAGAAATATATTTATGTAATTAAAATAAAAGCAACAATGCAAATTCTGTATATATGGAAATACTAAGCGGTTTTATCGGTCTAATTAGATATTATTTGAAATTGAAACGAATAAATAATGAAATTTTAAGATTCTAGTATGTACATTCGCTTTAAACGTAAAACATACATGTTCTACATTTTTAATCAATATTCACTTGAAATTGACATCAAACCGGCAAAGATGTAATGAACAACCATTTGTTTACACGCATAATCTATTTTGAACGTTCATTTTGGCAACTATGTGCGTTTAGCAAAAAAAAACCGTGTAAGAAGTGACTATTATCGATTTTAGAACAGAAAAAAGTAAAAACGAAACTCAATTTTGTAACTGTACATAGACACATATAAAACTTATTTTTGGAGAAAATATTTTTAAGGAAACATGACGTGCATTTTAAAGTCTTAACAAGAGACATAGTATAATGTACACATACACAGATTTAGGTTTTTTTTATTTTAAATCGATAATGACGACGAATTAACGTTAGATAGGTTGTAGAATAAGTACTAAACAATTTTGCATATTAGGTCCTAACAAAATGTTATTTAGGTTTTTCATTAAGTTTTTTTAGTTATTCGCTTTAAACCAACGTATAATGGCAATAGTTAAATCGAGTTTGTGTTGGCAGCCGTAAAGCAATGAGACATTTAAGTTTACTTTTGTTGGTCTTATTTTTGTAGTGCTTCCACCGTAGCACAGAGTTGACAAAACATATGATATTACGATTGACGAAAATGTATTGTCGCTAAAGCCTTAAACAGATTATTTGATAGTAGGCTTAATTTATATTTAATTTAGCTTGATAAACTATTATTATATATTCTTTTTTTAAATGTTGTTATTTTCTTTTATACACACACAATAGTTTATACATCAGATCAACTTAAAAAGTACGTTTTTTCTCTAGCCTTATTAAAATGTATCAATCAAACACATACACACACATTCTTCCATTAATTGTATGTCTCAAATATATCGCATTAGTTTATATAATAATAATTTATATATATGTACATATATGTCAAATGTATGTATTCTGAATTTTAATTGTTTTTGTTTATTTTTATTTAGCAATTACACACACATACACAATGTGTAAATATAATTAAAAATGCTTAGCTAATACTAAATAAATTATAATAATTTAACCAATTTAAAAAAAAACTTAAACTTCAATTAAACATTTTAAATCATTATCGAATCAACATTTAAATAATAAAATTGAAGGCTCCTCTATCTTATAATAGACCGAAAAGAAAAAAATCGTAATTTTTTGAGTGAAATTTAACACATATACATAACTGCTGAAAAATATAAAATCACGTCAAAATAAGCATCAATTAAAATAAAATCTAATAACAAGGAAAAACCCATTTACATAATTATAAATTATAATTAGCATATAAGAACAAATATAAATACGATACCGATTATATTATTAAACAAAACAAAAAATATATATTATATACATTAACAAACAAAATAAATAAAATGATTTTTGTAACCCACACAGACAGTGCGAAAGAAAGCGAGAGAGAGATATATAAGGTATTTGCTATGTAAATGTGCAATGATATGTGATTTTTGCTAATTTAAAAAATAAATAAATAAAAAAAACAATTATATACACATGCAACATTACATAAAATATTATAATGTAATTATTATTATTATATACATCTTAAAAATATATATTATATATTTACAAAATGAAAGAAAAAAAAAACGGAAACAAAAAGTGGAATAATGTGTTTACAATTGTAAGAAATCAAAAAGAAGATGAAAAAAGAAAAATGTTCTTAAAAAAATAATTTAATGCGAATAAGATGAAAGATTTTATTAAAAAAAATTATTTGTGTTTTTATTTTTTTGAATTTAGGCCAATCAAACAAGACATTATAGAGAACATCGAAGGGGGTGACGATTTTTTTCTTCGGTATTTTGTCTGGAGTAGTTAGGAGGTAAAGGTACTAATTTTACTCGGAGCTGAGGGGTGCGCTAACGCGGGGAGGGGGGGTTATAGGTGCAATTTTTTGTGTTTTGGGCTATATTTCGAAAACGGTGAGTCGCACAGAAAAAACTTATGAGTAAGCATTAAAGCTTTCTAAATATCCTATTTATTTGCCCAGACTTACATATGCAAAACTCCTAACGGTTCTTCCGATATTGATCAATAAAAGTAAAAAAAAAAATTTTTTTTTGCATTCTATTGACTCTGGTGTCTCTCCGATTTGTTTTTCAACAAACTTTTGTAGGGCAAAGTTAGTAAGTGTTAAATTTTCCTTAATTTGATATACTTCTTCTTGGCTTGTCTCCTATCATTCGAGAGTTAAAAGAGTCTCAACGAAGTAATATTCTATACTCATCAGAATGAAGACAACCATTGTGAAAAAACGGGAGGGGGTGACGGTTTTTTATTTCATGGATCTATAATAGATGGTTCGGAGTAAGACATACTAAAAGCTCGCGGTCATGAGGTGTGCGCCAACGTGGGGAGGGGGGGCTAAAGGATTCATTTTTGCAGGCTGTCGACTTAATCTTGGAAATATCTCGGAAACCGTTAGGAATCCGACATATGTATGTTGAAATAAGTTTTTGGAAATTTAATGGGCTTTAATACTGCCATACAAATACTCTCAGGAGGACTCACCGCTTCCGAGATATTTCCGAGATTAAGTCGAAACCCTGCAAAAATTAATCCTTTAGCCCCCCCCTCCCCACGTTAGCGCACACCTCATGACCGCGAGCTTGTAGTATATCTTACTCCGAACCGCCCATTATGGATCCATGAAATAAAAAACCGTCACCCCCCTGCCGTTTTTTCACAATGTTTGTCTTTATCCTTGTAAATAGAGAAAATTGAATTCGGAAGCTAGGTTTAAACTCTTAAGCTTTTGACTGATTGAAGACCGGACAACGGGGAGTATAGCAGATGAGAGCCAATTTAACATCGTACAAATTGGTCGTGAAACAGTTTTCCGAAAAGCAATCGCGGGAGACACCAGAGCCAAAAAAATTAAAAAAAAAAAACGATTTTTTAACAATTTTCGGATTCAATAACCTGTATCGGGGGAACTGTTAGGAATTCGGCATTTGTATGTTCAAATAAGTTTTTGGGAATTTAATGGGCTTTAATACTGGCATACAAATACTCTCAGGACGACTCACCGCTTCCGAGATATTTCCAAGATTAAGTCGACAGCCTGCAAAAATGAATCCTTTAGCCCCCCCTCCCCACGTTAGCGCACACCTCATGACCGCGAGCTTTTAGTATGTCTTACTCCGAACCACCTATTATAGATCCATGAAATAAAAAACCGTCACCCCCTCCCGTTTTTTCACAATGGTTGTCTTCATTCTGATGAGTATAGAATATTACAATATTACTTCGTTGAGAATATTACTTCGTTAACTCTCGAATGATAGGAGACAAGCCAAGAAGAAGTATATCAAATTAAGGAAAATTTAACACTTACTAACTTTGCCCTACAAAAGTTTTTTGAAAAAAAAACGGAAAGACACCAGTCAATAGAATGCAAACTTTTATTGATCAATATCGGAATAACCGTTAGGAGTTTTGCTAGTACAGTATTTAAAGACACAAAACGGCCGTTTACTTAAAAAAAATACGTAATGGCTGAAATTTGCTGGAGATGTTAGGGGACATGTCTTTTATCTAAAACTGAGTTTTCGTATTCGTGGGGGTGAGGGAAGTTGGAGTATATTGCCTACTTATAGGCGAATTTTGCATTTTTCGTTCATATCATTCTTACCGTTGACCCTACAGTAAAGTGATGCATAGGAGTTTTGTTTCTAATCAAATTATCTATCCTACGGTACCTACACTAATTTCATCGGTCAAATAGTTCCGTTATTGTAACCAGTTAAAGGTCAAAATAGTACCAATAATGGGAATATTTTGCATAAATAAAACATGAAATGACTGAAATTCGGTGGAGTCGTTAAGGGATGTGTTATAAATTTATATCTGAAGTTGCGTATAAATCAGGGGGGTAGTTATAGTAAATTGCCTACTTATAGGCTAAATTTGCTTTTTTGCTTGAGAAGAGTTATTTCGTGTGCCTGTAAAACTGGTTGTGGAAAAGTATGGGGGTGTCGGAAAGCAGGATTAAAGTGCTCTCCAATTTGAATGGTTTGTTGCGGAAACGCGTGTAGCAATATAACTGACTTTTCTACTCTTACGGAAAACGACGACTTCCTCCATAACGATGGGCTTTTTTCATCGAACCCAGAAGGATACGAAGCTGTTCACAATTGTAGCGCAAGCAATAATGAATCCGGAAGAGAGGAAGAAAATCAATCTAAGAAACCAAAATTGAGGTAGTCAAGTCATATATTTCTGTTGTTGCATCAATAAAACTCCAGTGATTATGTGAAGAA
Source organism: Microchrysa polita (assembly GCA_949715475.1). NCBI lineage: Eukaryota > Metazoa > Arthropoda > Insecta > Diptera > Stratiomyidae > Microchrysa > Microchrysa polita. The sequence continues at coordinate 109,679,888 of OX454416.1, read as the reverse complement.
ATTCATTTTTTATTTTTTGGAACGATCCCTGCGACCGCTAATCGGCCTAGCTTGATTTTGATCTCGCTTAAGAGATAATAATTCCATCAGCAAGAACACACATTTATACAACTTGATATAGCGAAGTTTTTAGCAATCACTAAATACGCATTTAAATAGGCAATTTACCCCAACTTTCTCCGTCCCCACTAATACGAAAACTCAGTTTTGACAACAGATTCGCCTCATACATCAAATTTGAGCCATCACGTTTTTTTAAAGAAAATATCCATTTATTGTACTGTTTTGATCCTTGACTGGTAACTACAACGGGTTTACTTGACCTATGATATTGATTAAGGTACCGGTGAATAGATTATTTGATTAGAAAGAAAATCTCTACCATTTCACTTAAGGGTCAACAATAAGAATGATATTAAGCAAAAACGCAAATTTAACCTATAAGTAGGCAATTTACTATAACAATCGCCTCCCATAAATACGAAAACCCAGATATAGCTTTAGGACGTATCCCTTAACATCTCCACCAAATTTCAGTCGTTACATGTTTCACTTAAGCAAAATATTCTCATTATTAGTGTTATTTTGCCCTTTAACCGGTCATTATAACGGAACTATTTGGCCTACGATATTGATTTAGGTATCGTTGAATAGAAAATTTGATTAGAAACAAAACTTCTACACATCACTTTACTGTAGGAACAACAGTAAGAATGATATTAAGGAAAAACGCAAAATTACCCTATAAGTAGGCAAATTACAATAACTTCCCCCACTCCCACACATACGAAAAGTCAGATTTAGACTTAGGGCACGTTGCTTAACATCTCCACCAAATTTCAGCCATTACGTATTTTTTTTAAGTAAAATATACCTGATTACTGTACTAATGTAAGTATGGGCAAATAAATCGGATATTTAGAAAGCTCACAACTTTTTTTCTGTGCGACTCACCGTTTTCGAGATATAGCCCAAAACACCAAAAATTGCACAAAATTGCATCTATAACCCCCCCTCCCCGCGTTAGCGCAACCCTCAGCACCGAGTAAAATTAGCACCTTTACCTCCTAACTACTCCTGACAAAATACCGAAGAAAAAAACCGTCACCCCCTTCGATGTTCTCTACACCCCCTTTTTAGCCTTTCATTGCTTGGTCTAATTTATAGACAAAATTAATTGCGCCTCTGTAACATTCTGTGGTTTTGTTGTTGACCTGATTCGATTTTTGTTTTAAGCTGCTTTGATGGAAAATTGAAAATATGATATAAATGTCGTGCGACAAATCCAACTTCACTGTCGAATGCATTTGGGATTGTAGCCGGTACAAGCACTATTCTAGAAAGGTTCAATAATAAGTTGTTCCAAGATTTCATGATCTAGGGACGATATAATCGAAAACAACAATACTGAAAATTCAATTTGGGGTGTTTTAACTAATAGCCCATAGTATAAAATCCGGTTAATCCCCGAGTTTTGTCGAGGTGAAGAATTAACTTGCAGAAGTTACCAAAAATTCAACTGTAAAAATTGTTAAAGTTACAAGTTTTTTGACATTCATACTTTTCTTTTGTCAACATTTTAATATTTAAAAGAATCTACACGTTAAAATTAGTTTGCTCCAACACGCAGATCTGAAAACCGTACAATGTCGTACGAAACCTTCATTTTTTCCGATTTAATCAAGCAATTAGCAAAATTTTTAATACAGTTTGTGCGAAAATTAGGAAGTCTGAGGTGGGGGTCTTTGTACGAAAAATTCATACAAATTTGACATGGAAATTTTGTACAAAATTTTGAAGGCAAACTTTTGTACAAAATGTTGTTAATATGAGGAACCTGTACATATCCTTTTCAGCTAGGATTATTTTGTGCACAAATTCCCTAATGCAATCTCCACATAACGGATTTTAGCAAAAAATTTTACACATTTTTGTGCAAGCGTACATTTGTTTTGGTATATGTATGTACATGGATTCCGGAATTCGTCCCCTTGTCCGCATATCACGATGTGTATGTGTCCATAGCATGATGCCTTTTGGGTCATTTTCTATCATTATACCAATTTAGGGGCGAAGACCATTATTTTAGGGGAAAATCTAGTTTCGTTTAGGGAGAAGTCACGAAGCCTATCTGGCGACACTGAATTTTTGTACAAAATTGTGCTCTGCACAAATAATTGTACATAATTGTTCTTAAAGGCCTCTTTCATAAGCAATGTTTTGTATAGATTTTCCTGCAAAAAGAGCGGATTTTTGAACAAAAAAAAATGCATTCAACTTTTGGTGCAAATTTTGCATTTGTCCAACATTTCACTAATGTGGCAGGCCTATGAGCGGTCTGTGGCATTAAAAAATGCCAAATCATCAAAATCTGACGCCATATAAGATAACTGAAATTATTATACATTCTCGTAATGGGTTGTGTTGGCTGGTGGCGGGAGTTCTAGTGATGGCAGTCCCCATGGTTCTTTACCGTCTTAAGGCCTGAATAGACCTCGGGCGGAATGAAAATGAAATTTTTGTCCGCTGCGATTTTCTCAATGAGAAGATATAGGAATCGGCCGAAGCCTTTCCACCTTTATCTACCCCCTTACGGGCACCTACGTACCATTATACCAACTTAAAGTTGTCTGGAAGGTACTAATATAAATTAAAGATTTACAAGAATTTATTGAGTAGGCAATTACTACGCCGTATTAGTGTGGAAAGGAGATAAGAGGAAGTGAGGAAAACGATTGAAATTAAAACTATGTTCCTACCTTAATTCATCTCCATAACGAGGATATTTCACAGCGTAAATAAATTGCTTAATTTTTTTCAAATTACGATGTATGTATTAACATCTTCATCAAACCAAGAAAAAACGTAAATTTTAAATACGAAATCGATATCGATACTTTTCTTGTTAGCTACACTCCTTTATCATATCAGCTGATCCGAAATCGCCAGCTGACAGTTTTCTCTTCAAATGCTTGTATTCCGCTGAGAAATATCCTCTCTCACTCTCTTTCACATATTACCGAATCGTATTGTTCTATTTTCAGTCGTTAACATTGCATTTGCAGATTTCTCTCTCCAAACACTCCACTCAGTGAGCAATTTCCATTTCATCGCGTTCCACTCCATTTGTATGTTTCGTCGGCAAGCAACGCTTTCACACGCACCGCATCGCATCAGTTTGCCGCCGTCAAAAACAAAATTCCATTTCCATTTCTGCTTTGAGTCCTATGTTTGAGTCGCGGACTTGCTCGCTCGCTCTGTTGGCTGTCTGTCGTCAAGTTGACATCGTCGTGGAAGCTTGTTTGTTTCTCGTGTTTGCGCTGCTGATCGAGTTTTGATTTTTCTGCTTTCCACGGTCTTTTCGCAAGTGCCAATTTGTGCGAAAACTGCTACGAATCGTCGAGAATTTCCCAACCAGGTGCCTGGCGCATACACCTACGAAATTTCAGCCTACGCCGGACAAATTCGCGCGTGTGAAGTTCTTTTCGCGAACATGTGATGTAATTTTGTCGTGTGTTTTTTACGCAGAAGAAAAATCTCAGAAAGAAGCTAAATTGCAGAAGCACTCGATTGCTTGTCGGTCCGAGTGTAGTTTTTTCAAACGAAAGAGAAATACGTCGTCGTCGTCATCGCGATAGAAGAAAATAAGAAAATACAAAACGCGAGTCAATTTGACAGCTGCATCTCGGCGCGGCTGCTTTGCCAAAATTCTACTGAATCCGGGCGGCTTCGAAAGATTTGCGAATCTTGAAAAGTGCAAAAAAGTGTAGACTATTATATTCTGAGCCCCTACGTTTGACCAGTGAGGTGTGAAAAAAGCCGTCACGGGTGTGTTATTGTGTTGTGCGCGACGACAAGTGGAGCGAGTGACAGAGGGCGGAATCAAAATTGAGAATACCCAAAACAGCCCAGCAGAATAGTTATTGATTTCAGTGGACACGCCGGAAAGAATCACCTGGGAATATCTAGCTGTTTTCTGAATCAACTTCAAAGTGAGTTTCATAAATTTATTCATTAGATTTTGTTCGTGCGTGCGATTGGAAGGAGTCCTTTCGGGTCCTACGCAGTCATAAATATCGGCTTCAAGGCCAATTGGCAGAACGTTCCACTCGTTTTCCATTCAATCTTTGTTGCGACTTCTCTCTGACATCTTTTCTGTTTGTTTTAATATTTTCTTATTTCTGCGTTCTGCATGAATAGCATAGCCGCACTAATAAGTGGGCAAATAGCGGCATCAACAGATCGGGAAGTAATCGTTTGGCATTCCAATTTATACCGATAATTCTAGGCAAGAGCAAGATGGACAGCGATCCAGTGTCATTGATACAAGATTGGGAACGGATCTTATTTCGAGGCTAGTGGCTGTTAGCCGGTCACTGGTTTTGCGAGTGAACCTTAGTCGATTTCAGTGAAGTCTCGCACTAACAGCTGTTCCACTCCAGTCAATCCCTCATGGAAAAAGTACCTATATGACTTGTGTTTAATCCAACCCCCTTCCCCCTCTTTTCGTTAAGTTTCGTTACCTTGATAAAACATGTTTGCGTGAGGCTTAGTTATAATCATCATTAATGTGGCACGATAGCCCGACGTCGGGCCTTGGCCGCCTGAATCGTTGACCTCCAATTGTCGCGGTTACGTGACCTTGTCCTCCAGTTTGGGAAGACCAGCAGCCGGTGGGCGTCTTCACCTACGGAGTTCTCCCAGCGAGCTCTCGGTCGTCCACGCAACCTCGTTCCGTCAATTCGTTGTGCGTTCATTACTTTCTTTGGCATGCGATAATCATCCATCCGTTGTACATGCCCTGCCCATTGCAAACGTTGAAGCTTCACGAGTTTCGTTACTTCCAGCTCATCGTACAATTGATACAACTCATGGTTGTACCGGATACGCCATTGATTTTGTTCTCGCGAACGGCTCCGAAAATTCGCCGAAGGACCTTTCGTTCGAATCTGTCTAGCGAAATTTCGGAGGCTTGGGTGAGGGTACATGTTTCGCATCCATAACATAGCACGGGTCGGATGATCGTTTCGTACACGCGGAGCTTCGTGTTCCTGTGCGCAAGTTTCGAATTAATTATAGGGAGGACCGAGAAATAGGTCTTATTGGCTAGTTGTATCCGTCGCTTAATTTTTTTTTTTTTTTTACAAGTCGTCGGTTTCGTTGGCGTCCTTTGATAAGTTACAACCCAGATAGTTGAAGTTGCCTACATACTCGATATTAAGGTCCCCCACTGTGATGCTTGAATTTGGTGGCGTCCTTGTTTTCGATTGCATCATGGCCTTTGTTTTGCTTTCGTTAATATGTAGTGTAGTCCAACTTCCTTTACGGCGTTATTGAGGTTATGCAGAAGGCTTACTGCATCACCCAATCTTCGAGACATGATGTTGATCTCATCGGCGTACGCTACTAATTGAGTCGACTTGATGAGTAGCGTTGCGCTGCTGTCTATATTCATGGCTCGAATTACATACTCCAAAGCAAGGTTGAAAAGCGTCGGCGCCAGCCCAACGCCCTGCTTGAGTCCAGTACGTGTTTCAAATAGGTCAGTGAGTCGATTCTGCACTCTGACCTGCGAGATGGTATTAGTCATTGTCATATCCTTGTGAGTCGCACTAACTTAGCCGGTTTACCAAAATGCAGAAAAATGTTGTACAGTACACTTCGATCGATAACTGTCGTATGCCTGCTTGAAGTCGACAAAGAGTTGGTATACGTCGATGTTATATTCTCAGCAATTTTGGAGTAGTAGCTTCACTGTGAAACGCTGATCGGTCGTTGAACGACCAGTTCTGAAACCGCCTTGATACTCGCCAAGGCACGATTTCAGTATCTGTTGCGCCAAATTTTGATGATGTCATTTCGTTAATATTGGCCTGAAACGAACGAATCTGCAATCCTTTTTCGCGAAATCGTAACGGTTCTCCAGATATTCAATGTCAAAGTTTGACATTTACATGGGGTACTTCAGTTTTTAATGGGAAATTGGGGGAATTTTACGACATATTGATGTGAAACAATAGCATCGCACCAAAAATAACATTTTAAATTTCATTTGCCTCCCCGTCTAGCAAATTTTACAATTCTTGCTCGCAAATATATTTCGACATTTCATATTTTTAACATCTTTGCCAAATTGGTAAAACTTACTATTCTAGTGGGAATGATTAAAATTATAACGTCAATTTGATGGCATCGGACACTTTCCCCAATGTGTAAAGCGGAAATATCCCCCTTTTCTTATAAAATGACTCAGCTGGCTTCATAGAAAAGTCCAACTTTGACATTGAATATCTGGAGAACCGTTACGATTTCGCGAAAAAGGATTGCAGATTCGTTCGTTTCAGGCCAATATTAATGAAATGGCATCATCAAAATTTGGCGCCGCAGATACTGAAATCTCTCCCTCGCCAATGATTCGTTCTGCGTATTGATTCTCTTTTTTAGAATTTTCGATTAAATCTTATAGGCCGTGCAAACTAATGAAATGCCCCTGTAATTCTCACACTTCAGCTTGTCACCTTTTTTGTGGATTGGGCAGATTATGCTTTTGCGCCAATCTTCGGGGATTACCTCGTCTTTCCATATTTTCAGCAAAAGCACATGTATAGCGTTGGTCAGGCACGTTCCACCATGCTTCAGCAGTTCTGCTGGGATCTCGTCAGCGCCGGTCGCTTTGTTATTTTGGAGCGACTGTTTGGCGAGACTCACCTCCTCTACTGTTGGGGGTTGTTGTTGTTGTTGTAGTAGCGGCACAAATGGGGAAACATTCAGTCTAAGTTGCACATTATCATTCGAAGATGGTGGGCATTCCATCCTCGAGGTCAAGATTTAGGAAAAAAGCTGCTTCGATGGGTTGTGTCCATAACGCAAGTGGTGTGAGGTGCGTGGGAGCAGCTGAACAATCGAAAATATGGTCCACGTCATGTGGACTGGTTCCGCAGGCTGGGCAGGTGTGGTGGCGACTTCATTGTTTATTCGTGACAAATAGGAGTTTAGTCGCGGGCACCAGCCGGATCGAAGTTGAGCTAGGGTGGTACGAGTTGCTCTTGGTAGTGATTCTTCGTCTGGAGATATGGCAGGAGGTTTAATGCCAAGTACACGGTTGTTCGTGAGACTTTGAGTAGCTTTATGAACTTCGGATGTGTGTAAGTCTGCAATGGCCGCCTTGTAGTCGGAGTCATCGAAAGGAACTTTTTTGTAGCGCTGGACTTCACGCTCTTTGTCCCTGATTGAACGTCTGATACGACGTGGCGGTGGTGTTTTGTCCATGAGTGGGTTGTTCGGGTGGTTTGTTCGATAACATCCGACTAAATATTGCTTAGTGAGAAGTTCATTATGGCTCCTTAAAGTCATTAATTTTGTCTCCTGGTGTAGATGATCTTGTGAAGACATCTTAACACAGCCGGTGATGGTGCGTAGTGCTGTGTTTTGACCAGGGGGCGACCAATCGCTTTATACGTAGCCAAGAGGGTTTCTTTGTCTGTGCCCCATGTACTTCCGGCAAGTGCTTTTAATTTTTTATTCCTGCTCCTGAGTTTGGAACATATATTTTCAGCGTGGGCGTTGAATTTGCCGGAGTTGTCAAGCGTGACACCAAGGATTTTGGGAGTCCTGGTTGTTGGGATGATGTGGGTGTCAACGTAGATGGGCAGTTGTGTGTTGTATTCTTGGTTGAAGCTTGTGAATAATGTGGCGGAGGACTTGGGCGCAGATAGCTTCAGATTTTTACTGGCGAAGAAAGCGTTGAGAACCTGCAGGTATTCGTTGATTAGATCGCACATTTCGGGAATGTCGTTACCAGTTGCCATGATGGTGCAGTCGTCTGCGTATGAGATGATTTGTAATCCCGTTGGTGGTGTAGGTAATCCTGCCATGTAGAGGTTGAAAAGAGTGGGGATAAGACTCCACCCTGGGGAACGCCTTGCTTGATTTTCCTGAGTTTAGACTTCCCGTTTCTAAACTCTGTGCAGGATTGACGACCGGCAAGGTAGTTAGCGATCCATTTATGGATGTACGGTGGTGTTGTATTGCGGAGATCTGTTAGCAATAGAGTGTGGTTGACAGTGTCAAATGCTTTTGACAGATCGAGAGCAACCAGGACGGTACGCTTGCATGGTTTCGGTTGGTTGAGTCCATTAAATATGTTGGACGTAATCGTATCGAGAGCGGTGGTGGTGCTATGCATTTTACGAAAACCATGTTGATTTGCAAGCTGTATGTGCTCTAAAAGTTTCGGCAATACAAGTGTTTCCAGTATTTTGGCCACAGGAGACAGGAGCGTTATCGGACGGTATGATTCTGCTAGAGTATGGTCTTTACCTGGTTTGGGTATTGGGTTTATGCGGCCTTTCTTCCATAACTCAGGAATGATGAATGATTTTAACGATAGATTCATCGTGGCAGTGATATAATCAATGGCCGGTGAATCTAGATGTTTCAGCATGATCATAGCAATGCCGTCAGGGCCGAACGCTTTGGAATTGTTGGCATTTTTGATTGCAAGTCTTACTTGGTTTGAGGTAACTTGAAGGTGTTGATCGGTGGTACTATTTCGGATAGCTCTTGTGATGGTGCGCTTGAGCCTATCTTTATCAGGATGTTCGACGAATTGCTGATTAAATTTGTGTGCGCATTTGTCGTCGTTATTATAGGACTTATCACCGAACTTAATGGCTACCTTACCTTTGGGTTTTGTGGGGTTAGATAACGCACGTACCGTTTTCCAAAGGTTGCTTACACCGGATTTTATGTGGCAGGATTTTAAATGCTTGTTCCATTGTTGTCTTCTGTGGTCATTTACTTGCTGGGTTATCACTAGGGACCGGATTATATGCAACTTAAAAAGGCGGAAATAAGCATGCAAATATGCATAAAAAATCTTTTAAATATGCAACTAAAATGACAAAATATGCAACATAAAATGAAAGAAAAAAATTATTATTCAGTCTTTATTTGCACTCTAGAGCACGAAAAACACCTTTTAGTTTCTTTACAGCCAGAGATTGGTTGCTTTTATAGTAATTAACTATTATACAGGGTATCCGGAAACTGCCGCATAAACGCACCGGATTGTGATTCCTCATGTGATTTCCAGCAAAAAAGTTGGACGGAACGTACCCCCTTATATTAACCCTTTAGCTGCCACAGGCATTTGAAGATTTTTGGAAAAATCATTTTCTTGTACGACTAAAACTTCAATATCTCAAAAGCTAGACTAGCTAGAATAGCAAAATAAGATGATTATTACAGCCAACAAATTTACCTAAAAAATAAAACTAACCGCACTAAAATCGGAGAAGAGGTTTGGTTTCAAAGACAAATTTTTGTGATTTGACCCAAAAACAATATGTTTTTCTATCTAAATTTTCTCCAACATCTGCCAAGGTGAGGTGCTCGTACGATTATTTTAAAAATTGGCACATAGTCTATCGATCATTTCTTTCTTACATCATTTTATTCTAGCTTCGTTAGCTCAGCGTTCAATCTTTGTACACTTCTCATTACTTCGATGGAGTCCTTTAACTAGGAGATGCTACATTCTCAAGGTTGGCATAGAATTGGGTACTCGCAGTTGATGGTAATGCTTTCTTTTTCTCTATTTTCAAATGTGCTAATGGAGAATTATACTAAAAAATATGCATCATCAATGCATTATCAATATAATATGCAAAAACCCAGTAAAATGGGCAATATATGCAAATGCATATGCAGTTATGCATTTGCATATAATCCGGTCCCTAGTTATCACATTATTTAGGTCGCTGATACGAGGATCACTGGGGTCTATTGCTCTGAATTCATCCCTCATTTTTGCCAGTTCTACGGCACTTGATGGAAAATGTGGTCTCAAGATTGGTATGCGGCCGGAAGGAATGTGTCTATTAGCAGCATCTACGATAATCCGTCTCAGATTTTTTTCAGCGGTACGTACGTCGGTGGGAATTTGTAAGGCAGAAAACATTTCGTTGGTATAGACTTGAAAGCCGATCCAGTCTGCTTTGCTGAAATTTGTGTACGTTTTCTTCTCAGTGTACGCGAATTGGGACGGATTGTCGATCGTGAGGACTATTGGCAGGTGGTCTGACGAGAAGGTGATGAAAGGCTCCCATGTGGTGTTGTTGATGAGCCCGGGACTGGCAATAGATATATCAGGGGAGCTCCTGCATGATCCTGTAACGCGTGTTGGTGAGTCATCGTTCATGGGACAGAAATCGGAGTCATCTATTTGGCTAGCGATGAGGTTGCCTCTGGTGTCGTTGTCGAGATTCGAATGCCATAGATCGTGATGTGCATTGAAATCACCAAGTATTAAGCGGTATTGTCCAGTGAGTAGTGGAGAAATGTTGGCCTGAAAACCAGTGGGACAACTTGAGGCTGGTGTGGTATATAGATATTTAGAATATCTATATAAACATTTCCCGCTTTGAAGGAAATCGCTTGGAGTTCGGTGGTGTTATCGGCGGCGGTGATGTCAATTTCTGAGTAAGGCAACGTGTTATGGATCAGGAAAGCTAAGCCTCCACCTGCGCCGGTGGGTCGACCTTTTCGGATGATGTTGAAGCCTCCGTATGAGTTAAGCGTTGAGTCAGCTTTTAGCTTAGTTTCCTGAACCGCAGCGACTTTGATGTTATGTCTGTCCATGAAGTCAGTGAGCTCGATGACTTTGTGTTGAAGACCATTGCAGTTTATTTGGACAATCTTGGTGGTAGAGTAGTTCACAACTGGCTGTGGTGGTGCTGGTGTTAGGGTATGTCGTGGTGCATTGTGTTGGGTAGAAACTGTGATTTCGTTCGCGAACAGCTCCGAAAATTCGAATCAGTCTAGCAAAATGTCGGAGGCTTGGGTGAGGGTCCATGTTTCGCAACCATAGATAACATAGCACGGGTCGGATGATCGGTCTGTACACGCGGAGCTTCGTATTCCTGTGTGCAAGTTTTGAATTACACCTATCCCTCGATTTACACGGAAGGTTGGTTCCTGGCAAAATCGTGTAAATCGAGATTCTCTATTTTATATGGGAAATCCGTGTAAATCGAAAGAATGGGGTAATACGTGTAAACATAGTTTCTATTTTAAGAAAAGAAGGTAAATATAGCAAAAGTAAATATAAATCATTCACAAGAAAATATTTTGATCATAAATTGACAGTATTAATTCAGTTTAAATCGATAAAAGCAAATTGTTCAATGAAGGGCATATGGGCATTCATATCATTGGACTGCAGATTAGGCTGGGTGGTGTTCGATCGTTAGGAGCTGAGAAAATCGGTCATCAAAAGTTGGGTCTTGTTTTTTGTTAACTCTTTGTAAACTTCTTCGCATTGGCTTAAGCATTTGTTAAGGTCTCCCTGGAACCGCAAAGCACGCTCAATGTTTGGATAATTTTGAAAATACAAATTCCCTAATTTCCTCCCTAATTCCAGGCTATCGCGGACAATTTTGGTAGTAAAGCTTGGTAGCACCGTGTCGTCTTCATCAGTCCCATTATCAACAGCATCTTTATTACATAAGTATGGCGATTAAATCTTCTTCATCTAGTTCTTCATCTGCCATGATTGCGGCAATATCTGATTCTCTTATGTCTTCAAAACCTTCTCCTATTCTATGGGCCAACTCCGCTATTTCAGAAACTTCTTGGATTGGCACACTCTCACCTCCAACTACATCTAGCCATAGATTTTTCCAGCAGGCATTCAATGTTGACTTCTTCATCTCATTTAATGACAGCCCGAAAATTATGTCAAGAGAAGAATCATTTTCCAGTTTCTCCAAAATATACTTAAACGTTTGCTTTATGTAAAGTGCTTTGAATGTGGCGATTATGCCTTGGTCCAAAGGCTGAATTAGGGAAGTTGTGTTGTTGGGCAGAAACACAACTTCGGCGTTGTCGTGCTGAATATGGGTTGAATGTCCGGGCGCATTATCAATCAACAGCAGAGCTTTAAATGGCAGGCCTTTCTTGGTTAAATACTGTTTGACGTCGGGTATGAAGATGTTGTTGAACCACTCAGTAAAGTGCGTTGCAGTAACCCATGCCTTTTGTTAGCCATCCAATAAACAGGGAGATGATTTATATTTAACCGCTTATATGCACGGGCCGTTTAAGATTTGTTGATCATTAAGGGCTTCATTAAATCTCTCAAAGCGTTGCTACAGAACAACACTCAGACTCGACTTTTTGCAGCTTTTTGCGCACTTGTCGTTTTGGACAAAATGTCCTTTGTGGCATTTTCTTCTAAAATAAACCAAACTCATCTGCATTAAATACTTGATCAGCGGTATAGGAACTACTGGCAATTATTTCAGCAAATTTTTTTGGAAACTGTTCCGCTGCATGAAAACCCGCAGCAGCTTTTTCACCTTTAAGTTGTGCAAAGAAAGTCTATCTTTAAACTTCTCAAACCAACCAGCGCTTGCAGAAAACGTTGAAGTCGATGATGTTGTCATTTGTTGTTTAAGCTTGTCATAAATGCGTAGAGCTTTGTTTGAGATTGTGGTGGTAGCAAGAGGAATTCGTTTCTGTGTTTCATCTTCAATCCATATAATTAAAGCCTGCTCGGTTTTTTCAATTAGAAGATCTCTTACGTAGGAAGCGTTACTTAAGGAAGTATCGGATCCGGATGCAACGCTACTTCTTATTGTATTTTAATTTTTTCTGATGGTTCTTATAGTTGCCTCGTTCATAGAATAACATTTTGCAACGTCGACATTCTTTCTCCATTACGGAGACGGTCGAGAATGCTTATTTTAGTTCCCAAAGAAAAGATCCTCTTCGATTGTTTATCGTTTTGTTTTCTTCCACGCGATCTTGATTTGTCTCGCTTGCTACCAAAACTGTCCTTTAAAAGACCATAGCATGATGACTATGTATACCCGCAACTTTGGTTTACCGTTCTAAAGCTCGGAAAGTTCCTGTTTTATTCGTATTAAAAGATGAAGGAAAACACCAGTTGATATCGATCGTGTAATCTTAGATACATCTCTCTCTGGTTCCTTTTAACCCCTAGTGGGTCATAGGGCATTGACTTCGTCTCTTTTCCACCTTTGCCTATTGGCAGCCATCGCCTTCAGTTGGTCCCACTATCTGCCTATAGACTTTCCCTCTGCCTCAACAGATCTTCTCCATGTATTTTTGGGTCGTCCCACACGACGGCTAGCATTGATTCCCTGATGATTTCAATGTAGAGCCTATTTTGCAATGTTTTTTGGCTCTTTTCGAAGTGTGTGACCTATCCACTGCCACTTTCGCATTTTGATGTCGATGCCAATCCTATTTTGGCGAGTGATTTTGAGGTCGTCGTTAGATATTACCTCAAGCCAGCGAGCTCGTAGGATGCGTCGTAGACACTGATTCACGAAAGTTTGCAGTTTGGTGGTAATGATACTGATCACCTTCCACGTGGAACACCCATATAAAAGCACAGATTTCACATTGCTTTCCAAGATCCGGAGTTTGGTATTCCTGGAGATGTTGTGGATTTGCCAGAGAGGAGTCAAACTGGAAGATACTGCTCATCAGCCCATCCGCTGTCACTATGCTTCCAAGGTAAGTAAAGTTCTCGACTTTTTCTATCCGTTGTCCGGAGATAGAAATGGTGGTTTGCCCTCCTGATGACAAGCTCATGTTTTTAGTCTTAGCGGCATTAATTTTTAAGGCAGCACTTCGACTTTCATGATGCAAAGCATCCGTCATTTGAGCCAGATGATCTGGTGTATTTGAGAGAAGGCAAATCTCGTCGGCGTAGTCCAGGTGCTGAAGGTAATCGAATAATAAGTTTCCACCTGATACCCTTAATTTTATGGTTGCGTAGAGAACCGCAGATTACGTCGTTGTTGGTAATAAGGACCAGCATTAGTGATAAAATACAGCCTTGTCTGACTCCAATATTCACCACAAAACGACTAGGTAATTCACCCTTGTGCAAGACATGCCATAAGAACATTATGTATAATATTATACATATAAAGCTTTACTGCATTGGTTTATATATTATAAAATACGAACAAATCATTTAGAAAAACCGTGCAAAAGTGAATTTCGCATCGGCAATATCGTTTAAATCGAGAAAATGGGTTCTATTAAAAAACCGTGTAAAAGTGAATTCGTGTAAAAAAAGTGCCGTGTAAATCGAGGGATAGGTGTAATTATAGGGAAGACCAAGAAATAGGTCTTTTTGGCTAGTTGTATCCGTCGCTTAATTTCGTAGGTTTCGTTTGCGTCCTTTGATAAGTTACAATCCAGATAGTTGAAGTTGTCGATATACTCGATATTGAGGTCCCCCACTGTGATGCTTGAACTTGCTGGCGTCCTTGTTTTCGATTGCATCATGACCTTTGTTTTGCTTTCGTTAATATGTAGTGTAGCCCAACTTCCTTTGCGGCGTTATTGAGGTTATGCAGAAGGCTTTCTGCATCACCCAATCTTCGAGACATGATGTTGAAGTCGTCGGCGTACACTACTAATTGAGTCGACTTGATGAGTAGCGTTCCGCTGTTGTCCATATTCATGGCTCGAATTACGTACTCCAGAGGAAGGTTGAAGAGCGTCGGCGCCAGCCCATCGCCCTGCTTGAGTCCAGTACGAGTTTCAAGTAGGTCAGTGAGTCGATTCTGCACTCTGACCTGCGAGACGGTATTAGTCATCGTCATCCTTGTGAGTCGCACTAACTTAGCCGGTATACCAAAATGCAGAAAAATGTTGTACAGTACACTTTGATCGGTATACGGTATACGTCGATGTTATATTCCCAGCACTTTTGGAGTAGTAGCTTCACTGTTAAAAGCTGATGGGTCGTTGAACGACCAAGTCTGAAAGCGCCTTGATACTCGCCAATAATTTGTTCTGCGGATTGATTCTCTTTTCTAGAATTTTCGATGAAATCTTATAGGCCGTACAAACTAATTATATGCCCCTGTAATTCTCACACTTCAGCTTGTCACCCTTTTTGTGGATTGGGCAGATTATGCTTTTGCGCCAATCTTCGGGGACTACCTCGTCGTTCCATATTTGCAGCAGTAGCACATGTATAGCGTTGGTCAGGCACGTTCCACCATGCTTCAGCAGTTCTGCTGGGATCTCGTCAGCGCCGGTTGCTTTGTTATTTTGGAGCGACTGTATGGCGAGACTCACCTCCTCTACTGTTGGGGGTAGAACGGGTGGGCCGATTAACTTAACTTATTAGATACTCGCCGAAGTTCGTTATATCTTTCTTTCTTGGCTCGGGATGCGCGTTGTGTGTATTGGCGATAGGCTTCATTTTTCGCCTCAATCGAGGCCCTGCATTAATCGTCGAACCAGTCGGTTCGTATGCGCCGGCCTTTATAGCCCACGACCTCTTCTGCAACTCCTTTGATGCTGTCTTTGAGCTCCTCCCAGAACTCATGGATGCCTAAATTGTTGATGTTATCAAGCATGGGCGACAGTTTTTCCTCAAGCGCTGTAGTATACGCAGCAGCCAAATTGTCAACCTCGAATATCTTGGCAGGGCTGATTCTCAATAGGTGCACCGAAGAGATTCTGCACCTGTAGGTCGTCTTCACCAAATAGTGATCGGAGTCGCAGTGGGCTCCTCGGTAGGATCGAACATCTAAGATATTAGAAGCCCATCTCTTGCTGATCGATCTGGTTCACTGTGTGTTCATCTAGACACTTCCAGGTCTGCTTATGGATTCGTCGATGAGGGAAACATGTAGAGCTTATGACCAGGTTTCTGCTGCTCGCGAAGTCGATAAGTCGCTGACCGTTGAATTAGAATAACTGCATAAAAAAAAATTCTTAGAAAACTTGGGAAAACGGCGGAAGGGAGAGAGAGGGAGGGGTCATGGCCCCAAAGTACGAATATCAGTAACGATGGTTTTGAGTAACAGACACAAATATGAGGGTTACTAAAAAGTTTCTAGAAAACAGACGAAAACGATTCTTTTTTATTTTCAAAAATAGCTTTATTGCTTTTCAAAATATTCGCCATGAGCATCTATACACTTTAGCATGCGCTCAAACCAATTTTCGAATCATTTTTTCCACTTCGATGGAGACACCTCCAAAACAGGGCTTCTGAACGCTTCAACAGCTGCTTCGGGCAAAGAAAACCATTCACCATCTAATTTATTTTTAATAAATGGGAACGAAAAAATCATTTGATGCCAAGTCAGGGCTGTAAGGCGGATGACCCGTCAATTCAATGTTTTGACCGGTTAAATAGGCGCTAGTTTTAACTGATGTGTGAGAGCTCGCATTGTCATGATGAAGAATGATTCGTCTTCTCGTGTTCGTTTTGCGAATTTTTCCGAAGACTTCGGGGAAGCAAATGGTTGTGTAGCGCTCGAAATTGACCGTACTACCAAGTGCCAAGTGTTTATGCAGCATCGAATGTATGGCCGGGGGAGAAATGCCCAAGGATGCCTCTATCTCACGGTATGTCACATGGTCGTTTCCAATTAAATTATAGTTAGCAGGTTGATGACCCGCTCTGTGGCTCACTTGATTGAGTCGCACTCTACGATGCTAATAATCTAGAGGCCCGGAGATCGAATCGCGGCGAATTTCAGTACATGTGCGGATAGGAAATATATAATGCTTGCAACATTATATACACTC
The DNA here is from genome assembly GCA_949715475.1 of Microchrysa polita. Lineage (NCBI taxonomy): Eukaryota > Metazoa > Arthropoda > Insecta > Diptera > Stratiomyidae > Microchrysa > Microchrysa polita. Next base: position 109,663,292 of record OX454416.1, on the reverse strand, counting down.
CGAAACGAGTCGTGCTGGTCAGTGTACTGGACAGACGCGTGATTTCGATAAGTTTTCCGTTTCGAATTTTCTTCGGGGTTCTTTGTTTTCGTTTCGCGAGGTGCGATTGTTCAGCGATCGTTTTCTTTTGGTTTTATGGTTCGCCGTGATAGTGAAAAACAATGATACATTAAGTTGGTGCAAGGAGAGCGACGGGCGGATGTCACTGGGATGATTTGACCAAATTTGTTTTTTCTTCTTCTGCGAACCACTCCCCCTCCCCCAAGCTAGCCGGGATCTTTGATGGCCCCTAAGTCATCATCTGGTGCAACGCTGTGACCGCGTAAGTAGGTAGTGTTTTTTTATTCACCAGGTTGTAACATTCTTCTCTTTAGAACCCATCTACAATAGAAAAACAATATTTATCTGTTCGATCGTCACTATAACAATTAATTCTAGTCTTCTGAATGTACGTTCGTTCGTACCAAGTTGTGCCCTTAAAGTCTCGACAAATCTGGTTTGAAGTAGTAGTTCCAGGTTTAAAGCTATTTTCAAAGATCATCGACAAATACGTAGTAGTGACCTTTCAACTCGGTTTTCCGACGCTTGTAGTGCAAACCGCGAGCTTTTGAACATACATTTAGAAGACTACAATTAATTGTTATAGTAACGTTCGAACAGATAAATATTTTTTTCCTATTGTAGATGACCTATGGTAACGGTAGTGGGTAAAACCTTTAACGGCTAAGTCAAATCACCTGATGCGACATTTGGAAGAATCACCGCTGCGCCTGAGTGCTGTATTTACATCTGCAGCGTCTCAGGTTACTTAACGTGATAGGTGACAGAAAACGTCTAACTCAATCACTAAAGCAGCATCTTCGAGGCGTGCCCATGATGGCCTTTACTAAACGATTAAACCCTATCATGGTTTAGCGATGTGCCGACAACTCATCCTAAGAAAAACTTCAAGTCGAGAAACCTGAAACAAAAGCCTCGAATTGGACGGATACAAAACAACGACGACCCCGCAAACGAACAACTGATTACTTTTTCGGATCCTGGAATGTACGCTCCCTGAATAGACCGGGGGCCTTAAGGGCCCTCCTGGATCAGGTAGAACAATACAAGCTGAGCATAGTTGCAATCCAGGAAACTAAATGGCTCAAAAGCGAGATTAACGACCTCAATTCGCACACTATTTTTACGAGTGGTAAAGAGGAGGGCAACAAGGAGTTTGGAGTAGCTTTCATCGTGAATAAGCAGCTCAAGGACCACGTTATCGGCTTCAAACCCATCAACGAGCGGCTATGTGCGATCCGCATTAAGACCCGTTTCGCTAATCTCTGGCTCATTAATGCGCATGCCCCTACAGAAGTAAAAGAAGACGCGATTAAGGACGAGTTCTACAACAACCTAGAAACACTCTTCGACTCACTTCCATCAAACGACGTCAAGCTGCTGCTAGGAGACTTTAACGCCGCTTTTAAGTCGGAAACGAAAGCTGGCATAGGGGAACTACTGGAGGTCATAGCCTCCACGACGAAAACAACAACAACGGTCAGCGACTTATCGACTTCGCGAGCGGCAGAAACTTGGTCATAAGCTCTACATGCTTCCCTCATCGACGAATCCATAAGCAGACCTGGAAGTCTCCAGATGAATACACCGTGAACCAGATCGACCACGTACTGATCAGCAAGAGATGGGCTTCTAATGTCCTAGATGTTCGATCCTATCGAGGAGCCAACTGCGACACCGATCACTATTTGGTGAAGACGACCTACAGGTGCAGAATCTCTTCGGTGCACCTAACGAGAATCAACCCTGCCAAGATCTTCGAGGTTGACAATTTGATTGATGATGCCACGGCGGCTGCGTATACTACAGCACTTGAAGAAAAACTGTCGCCCATGCTTGATAACATCAATAATCTAGGCATCCATGAGTTCTGGGAGGAGCTCAAAGACAGCATCAAGGGGGTCGCAGAAGAGATCGTGGGCTATAAAGGCCGGCGCAGACGAGCAGACTGGTTCGACGACGAATGCAGGGCCTCGATTGAGGCGAAAAATGAAGCCTATCGCCAATACACACAACGCGCATCCCGAGCCAAGAAAGAAAGATACAACGAACTTCGGCGAGTATCTAATAGGTTAATTAGACGTAAGAAACGCAAACATTTTGACGAGCAGTTGCAGCAAATAAACCAAAGATTAGCCAGTAAGAACATTAGACAGGCGTACAAACTTATAAATAATATCAAGAATGGATATCGACCCAGGACAAGCCTATGTAAGAACCAGGATGGTGACATCGAAAGCGTCAACAAACGATGGGCCTCGCATTTTGAAGAGCTCCTCAATGCATCATCAACATCCCCCGCGGAGCTAGCTCTTGAGCAGTTAGCCGAACCAGGCCCTCCCGTTCTACCCCCAACAGTAGAGGAGGTGAGTCTTGCCATACAGTCGCTCCAAAATAATAAAGCGCCCGGCGCTGACGTGATCCCAGCAGAACTGCTGAAGCATGGTGGAACGTGCCTGACCAACGCTGTACATGTGCTACTGCTTAAAATATGGAACGACGAGGTAATCCCCGAAGATTGGCGCAAAAGCATAATCTGCCCAATCCACAAAAAGGGTGACAAGCTGAAGTGTGAGAATTACAGAGGCATATCATTAGTTTGTACGGCCTATAAGATTTTATCAAAAATTCTTGAAAAGAGAATCAATCCGTACGCAGAACAAATCATTGGCGAGTATCAAGGCGGCTTCAGACCTGGTCGTTCAACGACCGATCAGCTTTACACAGTGAAGCTACTACTCCAAAAGTGATGGGAATACAACATCGACGTATACCAAATCTTTGTCGACTTCAAGCAGGCATACGACAGTATCGACCGAAGTGTACTATACAACATTATGCTGAATTTTGGTATACCGGCAAAGTTAGTGCGACTCACAAGGATGACGATGACTAATACCGTCTCGCAGGTCAAAGTGCAGAACCGACTCACTGACCTATTTGAAACTCGTACTGGACTCAAGCAGGGCGACGGGCTGGCGCCGACGCTCTTCAACCTGGCTTTGGAGTATGTAATTCGAGCCATGAATATGGACAGCAGCGGAACGCTACTCATCAAGTCGACTCAATTAGTAGCGTACGCCGACGATATCAACATCATGTCTCGAAGGTTGGGTGATGCAGAAAGCCTCCTGCATAACCTCAATAACGCCGCAAAGGAAGTTGGACTACATATCAACGAAAGCAAAACAAATGCCATGATGCAATCGAAAACAAGGACGCCAGCAAACTCAAGCATCACAGTGGTGGACCTTAATATCGAGTATGTAGACAACTTCAACTATCTGGGTTGTAACTTATCAAAGGACGCCAACGAAACCGACGAAATTAAGCGACGGATACAACTAGCCAATAAGACATATTTCTCGGTCCTCCCTATAATTAATTCGAAACTTGCGCACAGGAACCCGAAGCTCCGCGTGTACAAAACGATCATCCGACCCGTGCTATGTTATGGCTGCGAAACATGGACCCTTACCCAAGCCTCCGAAATTTTGCTAGACCGATTCGAACGAAAGGTCCTTCGGCGACTTTTCGGGGCCGCTCGCGAGCGAGACCAATGGCGTATCCGATACAACCATGAGTTGTATCAATTGTACGATGAGCTGGAAGTATCGAAAATCGTGAAGCTTCAACGTCTGCAATGGGCGGGGCATGTACAACGGATGGACGACAATCGCATGCCAAAGAAAGTTATGAACGCACAACGAATTGGCGGAGCGAGGCTGCGTGGACGACCGAGAGCTCGCTGGGAGAACTCCGTAGGTGAAGACGCCCACCAGCTGCTGGGCTTCCGAAACTGGAGGACAAGGTCACGTAACCGCGACAATTGGAGGTCAACGATTCAGACGGCCAAGGCCCGACGTCGGGCTATCGTGCCACATTGATGATAGATGACTTCTGAGGAGAAGAAAATGTGCAATTTGGAAGATTTCGGGTTCACTTTGTATGGGAGGTACCCTTAGTTTTAATGCGATCCAAGTAATACTTGGTGGAGGGTCTAATGGGGCTTGGCCTTAACGTTTACCAAATTTTTTCCCGCCTGCTGTAATTCGGCGATAAGTTACAGGCATGGCTTTTTGAGAAATGTAAATAGGGGAAATATGGGTATGCTTTGTCAGAGCAGCCTGAGTCTCCGTGTGAGCCAGCTATATGTTGATAGGAATAGTTATCCCAATTACCATGACTCCAATTGAATTACTTCAGGAGCTAGAGCGCCAAATGTAACTATCAAAAATTCGAAATTACACTGGATATTTTTAGGTCTAGTATATAATCTGCCAAGAGAAGGTATACGGTATAATTATATCATTGTATACGGTATAATATATCATTGGAAAGAGAACTTTGCGCAGTTTAAATCGTCCTCAGAACATTTTCCTGTAAATATTAGAGTTACACAATATATTGGCGAAAACTCATAATTTCACCCCTTTGCCACCTCCTGCCCTCCAAATGTGACGCGCAAAAAAGTGTAACTTTTTACTGCGTAATGCGGTCAGGCCATAGAACAATTTCGCATCAAAAGTCAGCTCTTTTTTTGGATTTTTGGGTTTCATCATTTTTTCAACTAAAATCACTATACTACAAGGGATACAGAAAGAAATATACGAAAAACAAATCTTTATAATTTTGATCATTATAAATTTTTTCGCGTGTTTCAATGCTATTCTGATATTCAGGGAGAGAACCAATTCGGCCGGAAAATTTTCCAAAAATCCGCAAAGACGTTCAAGTAATAGAAACGAAAATATGCGAAAAAAAGAACTCATTGGGAATTTTCTGCTTATTTCAAATGTTATACTGCCATTGCGGTCGGAGGCTTGTGGTGACCCATAAGTGGGGTCAACTTACTGAAATCCTGTAATTCGCTCAAGAAAGACAGAAAGAAGTATGTATAAGAAAAAGAATTGTCGTAATAATTGTGCCCCATTGTGAATTTTAAATGTCTCGATAGTTGTCCTGTTACTTTGGGTAGAGACTAATCCTGTGGAAGAAATTTACTGAAATCCGCTCATAAATACACGCAGAAATAGCTGAAAAATAACCCATTTGGAATTTTTTACATATTTCAATAGTTATGCTATTCTGGCCAGAGCCTAATCCGACGAACCCAAAATCATGAAAATCTGACCAGCCGTTCTCGAGTTATAAATGGTATAACTAACACGACTTTCTTTTATATAAATATATATAGATATATATAAATTTATTAGTAAGGATTTGTATATATTTTTTAACCTACTTTTATACCCTTCGGTCATAGAGTGAAAGGGTATATTAATTTTGTCATGAAGTTTGTAACGCATCGAAGGAAGCACATAAAAAGTATACATATATGATCAGCATGACTTGAGGAATCGATTGTTGCGACGCGTTTTACTCGGCCAATTTAAAAGCTATGAAGCTGGAATTTTGCACAAATACTCCTTTTTGCTGCAGGCAGTTTGTATGTTTGAATCGGTAAAATCGGACAATGAAGTCATGGGGCTGCCATACAAACCCAACTCCCCAAATTAGGTTCTTCTAAGAAAAACTTTTTTATTTGTGTACTATTCAACCAAATTTCACACAAATGTGTTTCTATTGATAACACAAAACATATGTAAGAATGGATCAAATCGGACCATGGAGTCATGGGGCTGCCATACAAACCTATCCCCCCAAATTGAGTTCTTCTAAGAAAAACTTTTTTTTTTGTGCACCAATTCCAACCAAATTTCACTCAAATGTATTTCAATTGTTGACACAAAACATATGTAAGAATGGATCAAATCGGACCATGGGGTCATGGGGCTGCCATACAAACCTATCCCCCTAAATTAGGTTCTTCCAAGAAAAACTTTTTTATTTGTCCACCAATTTCAACCGAATTTCACACAAATGTATTTCTATTAATGACACAAAACATATGTAAGAATGGATCATGTCGGTCCATGGGGTCATGGGGCTGCCATACAAACCAAACCCCCATTTTGGTTCTTCTAAGAAATATTTTTTACGCCAATTTCACAAAACCTTGAATTAATGTGTCTTTATCAAAACAACTAAAACGGCCAATACAAATGGAATCGTACTATGGGGACATGCTTCCGCATCCCCCAATAAAATTTTCTGAGTAAATATTTTTATTTGCCCACTTTAAACCCCACACAAATATATTGTTTTGCCGACGCAACAGAACTTTTGTGAAGACAGAAGGAAAATAATGGGGGGGGGGGATTAAATACAAGTCGTAGGTACGCCCGAAAAAACTTTTAGCCCGAGGGGAGCGAAGGGTATCCAAATTCCGGCCGCACCCGAAATTAGCCTCGGTCTCGTTTTAATTCTCGTACTCCAATTTAAACATGTTTTCTTCATGCATCTACTTATAAATTATTAATTATTTTGTATTTTATTTTTAAACATAATAAAAATCCTTTTCATAAACAAAATAGTAAACAAGCAAGGTTGACATCATTTTTATGCCCACCAAAAAATAAAACATCAAATCAACTAAACCAAAATCCACTTGCTGAATATTATACGTATTTATGTATTCCATTTTTTCTTCAAGAAAGCAGATATTCTATTAGCAATTTAGTTCTCCCACGTTTGTGTTTTTGTATTCTGTATATATGTACATAGAAATGCCACGGGTGCAATAAATTTTATATGCAGAGGAAATTTGCTTAGGTTCCCCATTTGGACAAGGAAATGATGACACAAGTTGATGGAACGGATTCCATATGCTATTGGTATTTCCTGAATAAAGTTTACTTTTTTTTTATAGAAACAAACTAAATGATGAAAATATTTTGTTTGTACATACAGATTTTAAATGAAACGTTTTATAATAACAAGTTGACAGAAAAAGAGTAACATAAAATATTTCAGAACGAACAAGAAAGGTGGTACATATTAAATTGTACAAAATTGTTTGCTTTGTTTTATTATTCTCTTCACGATCTCAGTTGTATATCAAAGGTTAAGATTTGAGAGGAGCTCAATTATTATTATTTTATTATGTTGATGTATTCTATACTTCATACTTGAGGTGATCGAACTATAGCCATTTAATTGATAATGTTCAACAATATTGCAGCATTAGTATCAAAATATACTGCTGAAATGTAGAGCAAATATCGTTTTGATTTTTCTATTGGCAAAATTGGGTAGATAACCTGCAACATCATAAATACGGTTACTTGTGTCTAAACAGCCTCATCAAAAATAGGTAATTCGAATAATATTATGATAATGCGATACGACGATGTTCGTTTATGGAATAACAATTCGAATGACCTCAATTTAGAGTTTGGCGAATGACGTAAAACAAAAGATTAAGTTTTATCTCAAAATAACCAAACGTATATATGTATAATGTTATAATGTTATCTACCTTAAAAATCACAGCGAAAATAAATGCTTAACTGTTTATAGTCTCAACTTGAATGTGTATTACATTATAAGCTCATTCACCTTATGCTTATCAATATCAATTGGGTCACTTTATTTATCCAATACGCGATAACAAATAAAATAAGTATTTTGTGAGTATATATACTCCTGCGTGCACTTGAATATAGAGTCAAGATTTGTTTCGTTTCTCTGAGGCTTGTATAGTGTCGTTTCGTGTATGACTTTTTTTTTTGTTTTTATACCCTATACTTACAAGATGGTATAGGGTATATTGCTTTTGTTACGCCGTATGGCAAAGTATATATGTGACCGGGAAAGTTAAAAAGGGGCTATCGTGTAAAAATTTCGATTTTCACTTTTTTATTGATTTCCACAGAAAACAATGTGCTCTTTCCGATTGTGAAAACCGCAGTTGCCAAAACTTCAAAAATGAGTCCGAAAATCGATCTTGAAGTTCGCTATCAAATCATCAAAATCCATTGTGAAATTTAAAATTTTGTGTATCTATGAATATCTTTTCAACCGCTAAAGCAAATTTACCCAAATTTTCAAGACATCTCACGCACTAAGTTAGAAGAAAAAATCAAAACCGCAAATCATATAAGTCTGCATGAGTTGAGGTAGGGAGCGGTATGAAAACACAAAATGTAGTATCGAATACGAATATAATGTAAGTAATGGTATAACCCCAATATTTTACCGTTTTCATTTATTATCAAATTATAAAAAGTAGACTTTTATATATAATTTTAAATAATGAAATTCATTTAGAATTTTTAATAGAAAAAATCTTCAAAGGCAATTTTTTTGTTTTATAATCTTTTGGGTGCTAGACATCAAGCTAGGTCAACAATTAATTTTTTATTTGAAAAAGGACCAAAAAGGACACAAAAATATCGTTAACGCGGAACAGGCATGTGCGATATCATACCAAAGGAGACGTCGAGAACATTCGAATTCGTTAATACATATCATTCTTATGCGTATAAAATTAATTTCAGTCTCTCATAATAACCATGTTTGTATTTGCAAAGCCATGATTTGACAAAAATACTAATCTGAAACGCATTTCGTAACTTTTTAGAATGTCAAGTAACTAAGCCTTCTATAATCCATTTTGCGTTTTGAAAAATATTGAGTGAAAATGTCATAAAAAGTAAAAGCACGATGTCCTATTTACCTTAATTTTTTCCAGGAGATAAAAATGAATATCAAAGACGACGTCTAATTTATTTCATTCTCGATATCTGTTTCTATCTCAGTGATCGAAACCGGCTTAAATAGCATTTGAAGTATACAATACAGTAATTTCTTTATGCACGATCTACGCCATCCGTGCCTCTTCTTCACTGTCTATGACTCACATGTGCCCACAGCGTTCCACACCGCTTACGTCTCTGATTTTCGAATGCCAGTCATGGTGGCAATGCCGGTAAAAACCGATCACACAATGTTAAAGCCGCCACAGACATGGTGTCTCGTTTGAGTGAATTCACATTGTAAGACGAAACCGGACGGGTAAACTTGCAAGACAAGAACCATCGTTCTTACAATGTGAAATGCACAATGCTTGTCTGCTGGCCACTACAAAAGCTCTCACCGTCCGTTTATTAGCACAAACAGTTTATACAAATTTATCTGTCTAAGAAAATTGAGCCAAATATGGCCACCGAGCAGCAAAAATCCTATATCGCTTAATTTTTTGCAGAATGGTTGGTGACGAACCTTAAAAAATGGGGGAACGGAGGGTCTTTTTTCGTTTTTTTTTTTTTGCGATTATTTGAAAAACGACAAATGATACAGAAAAATTGTATGAGAACAGAAAAACAGCATAAAAATATCTTTGCGATTATATATAACACATTAGAGTTTTATTGAATATTTCGGCGTTAGACTAAGACATAAATTAAAATATTTTCATTTAAGACCTTTTTTAAAAGCTCCATAACTCTTAAAAGAATGCTAATTCAGCCGTAAAATTTTGTACAAGCATTCACAATAAGTTCAATATCATTTTGGGGAGAAACATTGAGTCGCTCCGGTCAAGGGCCCCAATATCCCCCCATATGAATTTGATAAAACGACATGTCAACTCCCCCCAAAGTTGGAGCAGAGTGCTAAGTGTTGGTTTATTGCGATTGGAGGTCAATGTCATCCCACCCACAATTGTTTCATTTTTTACTAAAAACTTTCAACGTTGGTTCATTTAAAAATACCAACAGTTGCGTTTTCTTGATCATCTCGAGTATAGTTTTGAGTATCGAACTCCATTGAAAAAATACACCTACCCAGTTAATTTTCACACGTGCCACTACCCTGCGCGGGATAGAGTTTAGGGGAATGAAATGTGGATGGCTAATGAAGAGCAAAAAATGCGGCAATTTCGTTTTCTAAGTTTGAGTACCTTTAAAAAAATTACAATTCAAAACAAAACAGCGAAAGTTCTTATTGAGGTATCTAGATTTTTCAGATATATCATTGTCTTCTCCGACGAAATCCACCGAATCTAAAAAATAAGCCGACGAGAGTGAGACAAAAATGTAGAACAGTTGTCAGTTGTTTGAGCAAAGTTACCCGCTATCTTTTTATACCCTATACCCATAAGATGGTATATTGTTTTTGTTACGGCGATTTATGTAACACCTCAAAGGAGCCACCGGAGGTATGGCAAAGTATATATATAAATGATCAGGGTCGGTCCCTGATTCGAATAAGCCATGTCCGTCTGTCTGTCTGTCCGTCCGTGTGTCTGTCAGTTCGCACGATAACTCCCGAGATAATGGACCTAGCGTTTTGAAATTTCGGTCAGATGACTGCTTTGATAAAATCTTGGATGGTATTGAAAATGGGCCAAATCGGACCAAGGGTTCCCCTACCTCCCATACAAATGACCCCTCCGTGATATTGTAATTCGGCCATATTTTTCGACAGAATGTCGCTAAGGACCTGAAATTTTCAGCAATGCCTAATTGTGACATATGCTTGAAGTTAGTGGAAAGTGGAGAAGGTCTGACTTCCCCTACCCCTACATCCCCTCAAAGCAATAATCCGCCATATCTTTTGATAGAATGTCCCGAAAAACTTGAAATTTATCGCAAGTGATAGCTGCTGGATGCCGTTATAAGAAATTAAAGATGTGCGAGATTCAGCCCATCTACCCCTCTCCCCTTAAAAAAAATTAAATTGAATATTTTCGGTTTTACGCGCATTCTAAGTCTGTACATGGGTATAGGGTATACACTCATCGTGCTATTCGCACGATTAGAACTCGGTCTCGTTTTCTTTTGCGTCACGCGTTAACCGCGATGGCAAAAAACCCGCTTATTGTCATAAGTTCTTTTTGACTTTGTGGATAATTTCCATATTTACTGGAAATCCCATAGAAACGACAATCTGTAAAATAATTGATTATCTGCCAATGCCATCCCCCAGATGGCACCGCAAACAAGTTCCCTAAAATTTCCTGTATGTCATTTTGTTTTTCAGATTATTTGGTTTATAATCATTATTAGAGTCAATCATTTTAAAATTTCCTGAGACATTTTTCCTTAAATTAAATCTCGCACTGCGCATAATATCAAATGCAAGTTCCAATTCAGAATATCGCGTTGGGAAGTGATGACACAATAGTCAGCTGAAGGGGGAAATTTTAATCAGTGTGCGTTTTACTTGGACAATGATCCTGTCTATCCAAGAAAGAAACGACTATAATTAAATATCTCTTCAATTCACAATACCAAAGACGCTTTCATCATTGTCTTAAAAAGGTTATTGCCTCGAGTCACAATCAGACAGAATTGCAATTGTATACTTTTATTTAATAAAATATAATTATGCATATTTTTCTGACTATATAATAATAAAGTTCTTTTTACAGTCGGGAAAAGGAAAATCCTGACTTATGTCAGTCAGCTGTAAAATCAGATATAGCCGACAATATTTGCTGTACCGGTGGTATACTATTGACGTAAATATCATATAGATTGCAATATAATATATAATATGCGAATATAATATTCTTCGATTCGAACTAGAATATAGCGATATTCTGGTGTCCCCAAATGCTAAAAAATATTCAAAACCAGTTCAATGACCTCTTCTAATCCGTCCCTACGGTTTGAAACCCATTTTGCCTATCCACGACCAATTTTCCAAAATGTCCTTTTCAGGAGAGAAGATCCTTTCTGAAGATTTAAAAAAATACAATTAGTATTTCGGGGCACTTGTCTCACCAAGTCTTGAATTTTCATATCCATATTGCTCATATTGGACTTCGTTAGCAAAAAAGGACCTTTTGTCCTTACGGGTATTCCCTGGGATTAGTATGCACTTTTAGATATAAAGTGTCCTGCAGCTAAATAACTACTTATGTTTTATTAAAATTAGCTCACGAAGAGAATCAAGGCAAGCAATTGAAAGAAATTGCATTGTTATCTTTACAGGATGATTTACTGTTAATCCAGTCACTGGTCAACATTGCAATCTCTGAAACATTTTTGTGGTCACCAATGGATCCTGCATATCAACAATCGCAAAATATAGCAAAGAAAGTGCTAAAAATATACTCGAACTTGTCGAAAATTAATTTAAATTAATTTACATTTGGATTTACTGTTATATTACCCGCTAATTACATTTCCGGTAACAGTATCCAAGTCAGGATCATCGATAGTATATAGATACCAAGTTTCATAAAAATCTGATCACGACAAATCAATTAAGCACAATGCACCGACTTGATTTCTTTATCGGCTGTTTACTCGCTTGTTTGTTTTTACCACATAGCCCCCTTAACTTTCCCGGTCACATTATATAAATAATCAGGGTCGGTCCCTGATTCTATTGAGCCATGTCTGTCTGTCTGTTCGCACGATAACTCCCGAAATAATGAAGCTAGTGGTTTGAAATTTTGATGATTCTTTTGATCAAATTTTGGACAGTATTGAAAATGGGCCAAATCGGACCAAGGGTTCCACTACCCCCCAACAAATTAGGCTGTAGGCTGAGGGGAATCCGAATGAATGCGCCGAACCACCGTTGATGTTTTCGGAGAGAATTTAGCCACCTGTAAACGATGCCGAAAATAAGAGAATATAATACTGACAATCAGTGTTGCCAATTTAGCCGGGAACTAGATTGTCAAGCCAAAGGAAATTACTAAATCCTTTCAACCGGGTTTTTAATTTGGTTCTGCATTTTTCTAGGTCTTGATTTGCCCTAACTCCTAGTGGAGCATGGTGCGTTAACAACTACCGTGTGTAGTTCCAACGACAATTGAACTCAGAGTGTGATACGGTTGTCAGCCATACCACTTCCTAGTCGCTGTTTTTCTGGCTAGAACTGTTTTATGAAATTTTAAAGTCCAATTTACTTTGGAAATTAAATGCGAATGAATCTCAATTTTCAATATTCAGAACCAAAATAACTGATCATGGTGAAGTGTTTTTACACACACTTATGCTCGGGTTTTAAGCATTCTAAAATGTTGGTGCATCTCGGTTGCCCCATAGTATAAGCGGAGCGGTAAAATGTAATTACAGTTACAGATATTGAAACATTTAATTCAAGAAGAAATTGTTTTCACTGTTTAGGTTCCGTGAGCCCCTGTAACGGAAGTAGGACTCCATTTTAAGTACCGGGCCTTTTCCTTCCGTTTGCATTGCGCAATTGGGGGGGGGGGGTAGGTTTGTATGGCAGCCCCATGACCTCATGGTCCGATTTGATCCATTCTTACATATGTTTTGTGTTATCAAAAGAAACACATTTGTGTGAAATTTGGTTGAAATTGGTGCAAAAATAAAAAAGTTTTTCTTAGAAGAACCTACTTTGGGGGGTTGGGTTTGTATGGCAACCCCATGACTCCATGGTCCGATTTGATCCATTCTTACATATGTTTTGTGTTTATTTATTTAATAGTAAACGAACGTAAGTCCTTGGTACATAAAATAATTCATAATACTTAGCTGTCATAAATATAAAGTTAACTTAGAATATATCTAACGTACAAGAATTTCAATAGAATCGCTTAAAAAATATCATTAAAATTAATACAAGAGATTACAAAAATAAATCGAAAATATTATTTATTGCATAGTTTGTTCGAAATGTGTCTATACTAAATAATTCATTATGCCTCGTATTTCTAGGTGGCGCTCTCAGCGAAATTTCATTAAGAATTTCAGGTAAATCCACTACCTCACTCATTAAATTGTAAAGAAAAGTAGCGTCATAATTTCCGTCTTGACTCATGAGTATTCATTTTTAATAAATTGAGAATATGCGGATAATTTATGTCATCTGATAATATGTGCATTTTATAGCCAACGTACCTTAAAAATTTGTGCTGATCTTTTTCAATTATTGTGCTGTAACAACTAAAAGCAGTATTCCAAATAACAGGCATATGCTCTAGTTTGCTTCTCACCAAGGAGAAATATAGTGTTTTCAGTGCAAATATGTTACGGAATTCATAGGTATTTCTTATTATAAATCCTAGCAAACGCCGGGACTGCTCAGCAATATCCAAAATGTGGTCTTTGAAACTCAGTGATGAATCAAAGAGCACGCCAAGGTCATTCACTGTGTTCGTTTGATTTATTGGAAAATTGCAAATAAAATAATTAGCATTGAAACATGTTTTTGTTTTATTAAATATAATGTACTGGCATTTAGATATGTTGATTTCCAGGTTATTGAGAGAACAGTAGGTGGAGAAACTGCTTAAATTTGACTGCAAAATGGCGATATCATCGTAACTAGAGACAGTTTTATATAGATCTTACAATCATCAGCAAAAAGTAAAAACTCTACATCTTGGAAAATATGCTTTATATCATTAATAAAAATTAAAAATAGTAAAGGGCCAAGATGGGAGCCTTGGGGTACACCTGATGTAGGACTAAGGGAAGCTGAGTACATATTCGGTTAATGTTTTAACAATTGATATGCGGTTTCTTAAGTACCTAATGGTTTAGCCAATCTAATATAGGACCAGCAAAACCAAAATTGCTAAGCTTTCTAATAAGCAGGTCAAAGTTAATCTTATCAAAAGCTTTTTTTTAAATCGGTGTACACAGAGTGAACCTGGGACATATTTATGAAGGAATTGACAATATAATTTTCATAAACTATTAAATTTGTGGCTGTAGATCTTCCAGCACAAAATCCATGTTGGTTTGCTATAATATGTGGTCTTACCAATAGAGTCAGAAAATCGGTAACAGTACTTTCAAACACTTTTGTAATAGCTGACAAAATACTAATTGGACGATAATTTGTTACATTGGCCTTATCGCCAGATTTATAAATGGAAAGAACCAAGCTTCCAATAAGAAGGAAAGTGACCTGAGCTGAGAGATCTATTGAAAAGTATATGTATACGTAGAGGGTACACATGGTTTTCGGCACAATTTTTTAATAGAATTGGCGGAACGCCATCAGGTCCAGCACTTTTTGAAACGTCTAGCGAAAGTAATTTGTTTAATATAGAACTAGATTCAATATACATATTGGATAAATTGAAAGTGTTATCTATAGGAGTAGGTTCATAGGATGAATTCGCAGTAGAGTATACCTTTGAGAAATATTCGGCAAACAAATTTATGATATCATTACATTATTACAGCTTCCAACATTATTTAAATACATAGTATTTGGCAGACCATTATCACTTTTACGTGAATTTATATGACTCCAAAATGATTTTATATTTGTACTGACCTGTGTTTCTAATTTTAAGATATAGTTTTGATAATCAATTTTCGATTTCCTTTTGCATTCAACTCTTAGACGTGAGAATTCATAATAATGTGATAAATTACCAGTTGTTTTAAAAGTAAGGTGCGCAATCTTCTTCCTTTCAACAAGTTTTTTTCAAGTTATTAGAAAACCATTGAGGAAACATGTCATTGTTTAAGCGAATACTACACAAATTACCAGTTGTTTTAAAAGTAAGGTGCGCAATCTTCTTCCTTTCAACAAGTTTTTTCAAGTTATTAGAAAACCATTGAGGAAACATGTCATTGTTTAAGCGAATACTACACACCGAAAAAAATTACTTTTATTAAATAAAAATTACATAGGACGTATGAAATTTTGGCTATGATTTGGAGCCGATGAAATAGCCTTTTTGGGATAATGATAGAAATATCATTGAAAATATCAAATGATAATTCGTTTATAACAATGAGATTGTTCATCGATTCTATGTAAAAATATCATTGAATTTTATTAAAAAAAATAGAAAAGAATATTTTTTAATTTTTTTTTTAATTGTGATTTAATTATATTTCAAATTTTTATATTTTTTTATCCATAAAAAACTTCATGCCGAAACTTGGATTCGAACCCGGTCCGCTTGCGTGCCAGTCCGTTCACATTGCCATGAGACCAGATGTGGAATGTTGTCAACGTTTCTAAAATCGTAACTACTTGATACGCGGTGCAATACAAACTTAAAATGTTTATACATAGAGGCTATGCAAAATAATCATAGTTCCCATGAATTTGATTTACTTCATTAAGTAATTTGTTGCATTAGTTGTATGTGGGCATGTTATAATTCTTACTACTGAAATCATAAATTCTATGAAAGTGTATTTGATCCAATGGCATTTTTAATTAATTATATTCAAACTTCATACGTTTAAAGAAATTTTCTGTTTACTAGAAGTAAAGTAAAAACTTTATTGGTTTTAATACACGTTTTTTGCTGGGTGTAGGAACAAATAGTTGAATTAAGTTATTAATGTTACAATAAAATAATGTAACTGCGTCATCAAGGAACATTAATTCTAAATTTGACTAATCAAGTGAACATAAACCACTATTAAGATTTACATAATCAGCTTTTTTGAAATTCAAGAAATAATTTGGCGAACTATCACAATTATTAGTAAAAACGTGTAAATTAACATAAATCTCCACAGGAGGGTGATATGTATCTATCGGCAAAATTGGAGGTTTCGCTTGCAAAACCTGAACACAATCTAAATTTGAAAAAAAAAACTAAGTCTAGAACAACATTATTCATGTTTTTGATACTATTAAATTGTATGAAATTCAAATAAGAAAAAGTTGCGATAATATCGTAGCTTTTGGTATTACAATTATTAACCGAACATGATTTTGAGGACCAATCAACATTATTTAAATTAAAATCACCAGTGACGATCAGATTCGCAGATGGAAATCGTTCGGCTATAGTTAAAATTTCGTGGGCATGTAGTTGATAAAGATCGGGCGAAGCATCAGGTAGGAGGTATGTATACTGTAGAGACAATAGTGCGAGTTGGCTTTGTTTCAATCTTTACGATAAGTTGTTCAATGTTATTATATTTAGTTTTTATTTCTATTGATTTAAGGCATTTTTTTTTACAGCGATTAAAACACCAACACCGTCTGACTTTGTAGAAATCAAGTTATTTCTGTCGCACCGGTAAATATTATAATTAATTAAACCGAGTTCCGATGAAAATATGTTAGTGTTTAGCCAAGTTTCGGTAAATATCAAAATATTATAATGATGAAGACACTGAGAGACGCAGTTCATTAAGTTTAGAACGAATGCCGCGGGTATTTTGATAGTACAAAACAAACATATATTTAGTTTTTTGGGTTTATACCTTTTACAATAGGCGGCACACTATTTATGTATTTTATTTTCGCATTTGGATCGGATTTATTAATTTCTACCAATTTGGATCGAATGGAGTTCAAGTGTTGTCGTTGCCGAATGGTTAAGTCTAACATCACCTTCACTTTATTATCATGGAGATATTTTCGGGCTACTTGATCCTTTTTGCCTTTGAGGATGTTGAAAGCTGAGTTTGCGTCAGAAGTAATCACTTTTAAAGGTATCGGTTTATCCAGGATCGGTTTACCAATGCGGAAAATTTTAACGTTGTCAGTTTGAGTTGTCGGTGATATTGATTTTAGAATTTCCAACGTTTTCTTCCGATGCTCTTCAGATGATACTTCAGCAATGCCATGAATGATGATGTTAGCTGATCGTTTACGGCAGTCTTCAAGCTCAGAAATTACATCTTCCATATCCAATGAATGTGTTTTTGTAGCTTTTAACGCGGTAATTTCATTTTTTAGTTCGGAGACTTCTAACTTCAAATCATTTACGATATTAGGCGTGTTTTATTGTGCTCGGGTGTAGGTTAGTTTAGGGTAACTACATGGGTTTACAGTAAGCGTGTTTTCTTGTAAGAAGGTGCAGGTTAGGGTATATAAGCACAAAAAAACGATTTGGGTTAAAAGCTGTTTAGATCTATTGCACCAACCATGAACTTTGTAAAAAGCTGAAGGTTCAAAGTTGTGATAAATAAATAACCAGTAAATTAACATGTCTTACAAAAACAACAATGAACATTTAACCAATGGTTTTGGTATTAGCTCATGCTTTTTCGTGTTAGAGCGCCTCTGGTTGTCACATCTGTAACAATTCTTCCGGGTTAACTTTGGTCAGAGTACGTACCCTCGATACATTACTGGGTTTATCTGGGTTATGTTGTTATTGTAACCCCATGTAGTTACCCTAAACTAACCTACACCCGAGCACAAAAAAACACGCCTAATAATAACATAACCCAGATAAACCCAGTAATGTATCGGGGGTAGGTACGTACTCTGACCAAAGTTAACCCGGAAGAATTGTTACAGATGTGACAACCAGAGACGCTCTAGCACGAAAAAGCATGAGCTAATACCAAAACCATTGGTTAAATATTACGGGTGGGAGGTTGAATGTTGCGATAAACCGACCGCAATGTTCATTGTTGTTTTTGGACATGTTAATTTACTGGTTATTTATTTATCACAACTTTGAAACTTCAGCCTTTTACAAAGTTCATGGTTGGTGCAATAGATCTAAACAGCTTTTAACCCAAATCTTTTTTTTTGTGCTTATATACCCCAACCTAAACCTTTTTTACAAAAAAAAAACACGCCAATTATTAAAAGAAATTATCATTTTTTCTTTATTAGTACAAACCGTACAAATAAACAACGGCTCAACAGAAGAACGAATTGCTTGCAGTTGATGCCTATTCAAATCAGCACATACTATGTGTTCGCTTTTTTTGCAGTAGATACATGCAAAATGTTCATCCCTAGGTTTTAGCACTTTTTTGCATAAATTGCAATTATTTACGTTCAAGAGAGACATGATGAAAAAGTGTCCAATTATTTTCGTCAAGCACTGTAAATGTCAAGGGGTCCTATCTCTGCTAGACACAATTCAATTAAAGAACCGAAAAGGCTTTTCCGTAAACAGGCTCTTTAGAAATATGTTCTTTGTTCTCAAGACACTGAATCGCTTTCTCAAAAAAAAAGGTCTTATGAATGCAGAACAGAGCCTTCTTCACTGTCACAAAGTCACAAAGCTTTTGCAAGACGATTGGTACTTGATTTAAGTCACAATTATACAAGCTACCACAATAAAAGAATAAACATTTTCAGACACTTTTTTGACACAGTCGATCACTTTGACAGCTGATTCTATCATAGTTATGTGTTATCAATAGAAACATATTTGTGTGAAATTTGATTGAAATTGGTGCACAAATAAAAAATTTTTGCTTAGGAGAACCTAATCTGGAGGGCTGGGTTTGTATGGCAGCCCCATGACCCCATTGTCCGATTTTACTGATGCAAACATTCAAACTGCCTGCAGCAAAAAGAAGCATTTGTGCAAAATTTCAGCTTTCACAGCTTTTAAATTGGCCGAGTAAAACGCGTCGCAACAGACGGACATCGCCCAATCGACTCGACTACTCAAGTCATGCTGATCATATATAGGCGTGTTTTTTTGTGCTCGGGTGTAGGTTAGTTTAGGGTAACTACATGGGGTTACAATAACAACATAACCCAGATAAACCCACTAATGTATCGAGGGTACGTACTCTGACCAAAGTTAACCCGGAAGAATTCTTACAGATGTGACAACCAGAGGCGCTCTAACACGAAAAAGCATGAGCTAATACCAAAACCATTGGTTAAATGTTCATTGTTGTTTTTGTAAGACATGTTAATTTACTGGTTATTTATTTATCACAACTTTGAACCTTCAGCTTTTTACAAAGTTCATGGTTGGTGCAATAGATCTAAACAGCTTTTAACCCAAATCGTTTTTTTGTGCTTATATACCCTAACCTGCACCTTTTTACAAAAAAACACGCTTTATGTATACTTTTTATATGGTCGGAGATGCTTCCTTCAATGCGTTACAAACTTTATGACAAAGTTAATATACTGTTTCACTCTATGAGCGAAGTATATAAAAATCACGTGCAGGCTACAAAAAAAAAAACGCTAAATTGAAATCGACATGGCGCGAAGACGCTGGGGCCCGTGCAGGGAAAGAATTTTTTCTAGCCCCTCATATTTTTTTTAACCTGAACGAGTGGACTGAAATATCCATTAGGGTGTCTGGTTCACTGTAGTATTTGTTATACCCTTCGCTTATTATACCCTTCGCTCATAGAGTCAAAGGGTATATTAACTTTGTCATGAAGTTTGTAAGGTATTGAAGGAAGCATCTCCGACCATATAAAAAGTATACATATTATGATCAGCATGACTTGAGTGGTCGAGTCAATTGGGCGATGTCCGTCTGTCCGTCTGTTGCGACGCGTTTTACTCGGCCAATTTAAAAGCTATGAAGCTGAAATTTTGCACAAATGCTTCTTTTTGCTGCATGCAGTTTATATTTGATTCGGTAAAATCTGACGATGGGGTAATGGGACTGCCATACAAACCCAACCCCCCAAATTTCTTCTTCTTCTAAGAAAAACTTTTTTTTTGTGCACCAATTTGAACAAAATTTCACCCAAATGTGATGACATAAAACATAATGTAAGAATAGGTCAAATCGGACCATGGAGTCATGGGGCTGCCATACAAACCCAACCCCAAATAAGAGTTTTGTATATGTATCTATTCATTTCGTAAAAATAATAATGCAAATTACTATATTGGACTCATAAGGATTTCCACAAACGTATCATAATTTTATATCAATATATAATATCAAAACATTATATTTAACCTTCCGAACAACAATTTATTTCATCTTCGGCTTCCCTTTTTCGGGTTAATTTCACTATACTAAAAATGTTGACTATAATGCCAGCGACGGACCCAATCTATATGTTTTTTTTTTCATTTCGTAATGTCATCATTTTTATCCGGTTTTTGGCGGTTTTTCTGGCTGCAACCCATTTTGCCGGATTTTTAGCCGTCTTTGAATTTAGCCGATTTTCCGGCTAAATTTTCAGTTGGCAACACTACCATGCTCCATCTTCCCTTCTGGGAAAAAATGTGAATGACCCACTTTTCGGCCCCCGGGATCGTCCTTTTCTTCTTCTGAGCTGATTCAATCATATCTCAATATCTCAAGGTGCCATCAAATCCGCATCGAACTCCAAACCGCATTATGTATTATCTAGGTAAAGCTGAACAACACATTTAAGTACAGGTATCCCTCGACTTAGGACGCTTCGACTTAGGACATTTCGACTTACAACGCATGGAAAATTTAGACCAAGACTCGAGTTACAACAATTTTTGTTTCGACTTACAACGCGATTTAAAAAAAAAAGATTCTTATAAAAACACAAGTGTAAGACAGAATTTTCATTTCTGTTTTTACTTTTCTTTCCTTGTGCATAAAGTTTCTAATTTATTTCTGGAGCTGATTTTGAAGAAGGAATTTTGTTGTAAAGTCTGTTTTGTTAAGGACCTTTTACAGAAGTTAATTTAAACGCTAGTGTAAAGGATTAGGCGAGCCTATCAAAAAATTCTGTGGCGGCGGCAAACAGATCAATCATTAACACTTAAGAACTAAACGTTTTTGAAACGCAGAGCACTGTATGCCGGAAAATGGAGCATACATCTAATGCCGGCCCCGCATTGTCCGGGTTTGCCGAACCGGACAGTGTGGTTGCAGTCTAAACTAAACAATATCCCATATAACAACAAAAAGATATTACCTAGGCAAAATATAACTTTGTAAGTATGTAATTGATTGCACTGTAGATTGTAGAAGAGTAGAAGTGCGAGAGCGATTATTGCAATTGTTTATTTGGATCTTTTGCCTTTAAATGATAAAATTCTTTAATAGATTAAACCGAATGAATTTATGATACGTACTTCTATGTTTTTATACCCTATACCCATAAGATGGTATAGGGTATATTGTTTTTGTTACGCCGATATTATGTAACACCTCATGGCAAAGTAATATATAAATGATCAGGGTCGGTCCCTGAATCGAATAAGCCATGTCTGTCTGTCTGTCCGTGTGTCTGTCTGTTAGCACGATAACTCCCGAAATAATGAAGCTAGGGGTTTGAAATTTTGGTCAAATGTTTGTTTTGCTAAAATCTTGGACGGTATTGAAAATGGGCGAAATCGGACTACGGGTTCCCCTACCTCCCATACAAACTACCCCTCCTTGATATAAAATATTCGGCCATAACTTTCGGTAGAATATCGCTATCGACTTGAAATTTTGACCAATATGTCTCATTCTGACATATACTTTGAGTTGATGGAAAGTGGAGTAGGTCCAACTACCCCTACCCCCATTTCCCCTACAAAGTTATATTCAGCCATATCTTTTGATAGAATGTCACGAAAAACCTCAAATTAGTATCAAATGGTAGCCGCTGTATGCCTTGACAAGGTAATAAAGATGTGTCAGGTCCGACCCATCTACCCCTCCCTCATCATCAATGTGGCACGATAGCCCGACGTCGGGCCTTGGCCGCCTGAATCGTTGACCTCCAATTGTCGCGGTTACGTGACCTTGTCCTCCAGTTTCAGAAGCCCAGCAGCTGGTGGGCGTCTTCACCTACGGAGTTCTCCCAGCGAGCTCTCGGTCGTCCACGCAACCTCGCTCCGTCAATTCGTTGTGCGTTCATAACTTTCTTTGGCATGCGATTGTCGTCCATCCGTTGTACATGCCCCGCCCATTGCAAACGTTGAAGCTTCACGATTTTCGATACTTCCAGCTCATCGTACAATTGATACAACTAATTGTTGTATCGGATACGCCATTGGTCTCGCTCGCGAACGGCCCCGAAAATTCGACGAAAGACCTTTCGTTCGAATCGGTCAAGCAAAATTTCGGAGGCTTGGGTAAGGGTCCATGTTTCGCAGCCATAACATAGCACGGGTCGGATGATCGTTTTGTACACGCGGAGCTTCCTGTGCGCAAGCTTCGAATTAATTATAGGGAGGACCGAGAAATATGTCTTATTGGCTAGTTGTATCCGTCGCTTAATTTCGTCGGTTTGGTTGGCGTCCTTTGATAAGTTACAACCCAGATAGTTGAAGTTGTCTACATACTCGATATTAAGGTCCCCCACTGTGGTGCTTGAATTTGCTGGCGTCCTTGTTTTTGATTGCATCATGGCCTTTGTTTTGCTTTCGTTGATATGTAGTCCAACTTCCTTTGCGGCGTTATTGAGGTTATGCAGGAGGCTTTCTGCATCACCCAACCTTCGAGACATGATGTTGATATCGTCGGCGTACGCTACTAATTGAGTCGACTTGATGAGTAGCGTTCCGCTGCTGTCCATATTCATGGCTCGAATTACATACTCCAAAGCCAGGTTGAAGAGCGTCGGCGCCAGCCCGTCGCCCTGCTTGAGTCCAGTACGAGTTTCAAATAGGTCAGTGAGTCGGTTCTGCACTTTGACCTGCGAGACGGTATTAGTCATCGTCATCCTTGTGAGTCGCACTAACTTTGCCGGTATACCAAAATTCAGCATAATGTTGTACAGTACACTTCGGTCGTATGCCTGCTTGAAGTCGACAAAGATTTGGTATACGTCGATGTTGTATTCACTTTTGGAGTAGTAGCTTCACTGTGTAAAGCTGATCGGTCGTTGAACGACCAGGTCTGAAGCCGCCTTGATATTCGCCAATGATTTGTTCTGCGTACGGATTGATTCTCTTTTGAAGAATTTTTGATAAAATCTTATAGGCCGTACAAACTAGTGATATGCCCCTGTAATTCTCACACTTCAGATTGGGCAGATTATGCTTTTGCGCCAATCTTCGGGGATTACCTCGTCGTTCCATATTTTCAGCAGTAGCACATGTACAGCGTTGGTCAGGCACGTTCCACCATGCTTCAGCAGTTCTGCTGGGATCTCGTCAGCGCCGGGCGCTTTATTATTTTGGAGCGACTGTATGGCAAGACTCACCTCCTCTACTGTTGGGGGTAGAACGGGAGGGCCTGGTTCGGCTAACTGCTCAAGATCTAGTTCCGCGGGGGATGTTGATGATGCATTGAGGAGCTCTTCACCCCTCCCTCCCCCACAAAAAATATGAAATTGATTATTTTGGGTTTTGCGTGCCTCCTAGGTCTGTACATGGGTATAGGGTATACACTCATCGTGCTATTCGCACGATTAGAACTCGGTCTCGTTCTGATTACTGCATTGCTATAAAATTTCTAAGATATTTTAGATTCCATTTTTTCTTTCAAGGAAAATCAAGATTTTTTTGTTTTTTATTTTCTCTAATTTGAATTAATTCTATTTCTGTTCTGTTTTGTTTCACTTGATGTTATTTATAATTTTCTTCATTTTTCTATTCCTTCAGGGTACTTATTGTCGCACACATTCTATGTACATATATGTGAGTATTAAGGCAACAACAAGCAACTTGGTATAGGCGACTTTCTTCAAGAAAAAGTGCACTGCTGGTACACTTGCGTATGTTATTAACTAAAATTTACTAATTCAGCTGCTAAATTGTAATGAAGGCAGTACCTGCAGTTCAAGGTATCAATTTCATATTTCACTTGAAATGAGTCGACGCGTTTGTTTGACGATTCACCGATTGCCACGACCAACTTGGCGTGCATTGATCCCAAGTTTCAAGCTCTCCAACAAGGTCTGCGTCTTGTTTGCTGCATCTTGTTGTCTTGTTTATCTATCCGCGAATGCACTTTCTTTTTACTCGTCACACACGATATGTCGCTCCCATCCAAATGGAGCAAATAAACTACATACCATACATACTCGTATAATGAAAAGCAAAGAGAAATGAAAAAAAATCACAACTTTTATCGATGTTTCTCGAAAGAGTTTTATCTTATTTATAAAAATGGTGGTGGTCCTGAATGCAAGAACTATTTATGTCACAGTAAATTTAAACATAGATACAATGTATGCATACATATGATTTGGTATCGGTGGGCAACGAAAGTAGATGTTTTTATTTAGATCAAGTTGATTCGAAAAATGAGGACTAAGTCTGCAAAAACGTTTTCTATTAAGGCTCCCCTCACACGAGAGTTACTTAGGTATCGGCCATCCACGGATCAGGGGACCTGATTTTACAAATCAAGTAACACGTGAACTACTTTTCATTTTATAATAAAATAAACTTGACGGGCCTGTCTAATTAACAATTACATACATGTACCTACACACACTACACATATGTAGTTTCTATGAGCGAATTAGCGATTCTAGGCGAGGAACATGCCTCGCTTTAATAGGTACTGGAAAAAAATATTTTTCTTTGCACATAGCAAACATAATGCCGCGAAGACATTAAAAATGTGTTTATTGTTGGATTTCCGTAATTAGTCATTAACGTTTTGACGATAATTGTCAATAGCGGCAGATACGTTGTAAATACGAAATGTTGAAGGTTTGCTAATTACCAACAGCATTTTTTTTCAACTGTTGAAATAAAATAGAAACGTTCTTTTCATCATTCGTCTATACCGTAACCGCAACACTATTTTCACAAATGTAATAAATAAATATATGTAGATGAAATTATCTCGTAACTAATTTATTTCATAGTGTTAATTTAATTAGTTATGCAAAAGGAGCGAAAGAAAGATCAAACATTCTGAATGTGAAACAAGAACAATGTTCGCAGTCGCAAACCCAGGAAGAGCACAATCCATGATCCTAAAGGTTTGTGTTCGTAGAGACGACTCATGTGATGATCGCTCAGCGATCCATGTTAAACCACCGGTTCTGAGCTCTATATGCTGATAGTTTCTATACAGACATGTTCCTTTGGGTCATAGATGACACAAGCAAAGTACCACCATTCAAAAAATATTCAAATACAGCTCGGAATTGGATGCAAAACTACGATCCCTAAGCGATCCTCACGAGAGTCGTCTCTACGAACACGTACCTTTACTGGTCGGATGAAGCATAACTTATCAGTTACAATGGCGGAGCTCGCGCAATCTCCCAGAAATAAGATAATAGTAATTGCTTGATTTTAATTAATTTTTTCCATGTAAACTTACTGATTTTCAAACCATTCATTCACTCAACTTAACCTTCTTTTGGGCTAAAAAATTCTACCGCAGCCCTACGATACGGTGGGCTGTGCGTCGACTATCGCGAGCTAAATTCGATTACTGAAAAGGAACCGTGGTACATGCCCACGGTCGACGGAGTTTTGTCTGCGTTATCTGGAAGTCAATTTTCCACCGTTTTCGACTTAATGTCTGGATATTATCAAATCGAGATCGAAGAGCAATTGAAGTATACAGCGTATAATGGCCACTTCGAGTTCAACCGAATGCCATTTGGGCTTCGCAATGCTGCTCCTAGTATACGTTTCAGCGATTGATGTCGAAAGTTGTTTAGCAAATGAACGGTAAGGTCATCAGTTAACTGTGGCGGATGTCCGGAGATTCCTTTTAACTTACATGATTCTTCAGGAAGTTTATCAAGAACTACGCTGTTATCGCCTCACCATTAACCCGGCTATTGAAAAAGGACTCGGAGTTCAGGTGAACTTCATCATGTGAGCATGCCTTTCAGTAATTAAAGAAAAGTCTGTCGAAGGAACCAATTTTGACAATTTATGATGGTACGTTGGAGCATCAATTACATACAGACGCCAGTGCAGTGCATGTTACTTCAAAAGGAAACTGATGGACATCACAGACAAGTTGCATACTATAACCGACTATGTAGCAATATCGAGTCAACTTTCCACAGTTACGAGCTGGAGGTATTGGCATAGTTGTGGAGTCTTGTCAACGGTTTCGTATGTATTTACTAGGTAAAAGGTTCCAGATTGTCACGGACTGCCAAGCCATTTTAAGTACCAATCCATGTAAATCGCTTATACCTCGTGTGGCGCCATGGCTACTGAAGTTGATGGAGTATGATTACAAATTGATACACCGCCCAGCTGACAGAATGCTTCATGTGGATGCAATTAGCCGAGCGCTAGTGGAGCCTGCAGTAATTTCGGCAGATGTCAGCGAATGTGTTTTGGCCGTGGATGTATGAACCGGTGTTTGGATATCTAGTCTTCAACGATTGGACGATAATATGTTGAAGATAAATTAAGCTTTTTGAAAAGAATTCCAATCCGATTGCAAACGGAGCACCATTGCTGGTTGTCCCAAAGGGAATACGGTGAAGAGTAGTTAAGTGGAGTCACAATGGCATAGGTCATCCCGGTGTGGACGGCAGCATTTAAGGAATACCTCAAAATGTTTGGTTCCCTCAAATTAGAACCTACGTGAAGAATTACTTAAAGTCTTGCGCCTAAATGTATGCAATCCCAACCACTTCTAGTACGTTATCCAATGACTAGCTAAAATTAAATTTTAAAATGAAAAGCTTCTAAGGTATAGTTTACATGTTGCATACAAGTGTGTGGAAAAACAATTGTTTTTGTTTGTAAATTCATGTTAAAAATGTCGTTTGCCAAATTCTAATTCTAAAAAAAATTACGGTTAACGCTTAAAAATATGTTTTCATTGATATAATAGTATTTAAACGTTTGCGTTTTTTAAGTGAAAACGGGGCTTTAATATAAATTAGCAATATTTTGAAATAAATTGCAATAACGTGATAATTTGAAATTTAACCTGGATCCTACCCTCGACTATTTTTTTTGCGCGTATGGGTCAGCAAACCTGCTCCCTGTGTTCAAAAAACACGGCCTAAGTCGTTAGTGAAAAAAAAAATATACGTATAGATGTGAGCAGGACACACCCGACACTACCGATATACTCGTATTGGTTACCTCACGGGTAACTACTAAGTAAAATAAATCTATGTTTCAGCTTCTCGAAATAGACTCTACTACAACCAAACCAGACTCTGAGTAAACCAACATTGCACAGCTTAGTTTCCCGAGCTTCGTTGGGTATAGTTTAGGTTACGATACAATAACACAGTGACTTCCTTTGGGTGCTTTGTTTGCTTCAGCGCTGAATATAGGAATTTTACATAGATTCAAATCAAACATGTATTTTGTATTTAAAAACTGGTGCTGAATTTGATTTAGAAAAATAGTTTTTTTTTGTAAAGAATAACGAATAACGGTTTTAGTGGTGTTACATTAACAAAAACTTACTTCTTATGTTTACGCTGATGTCAGTTTTCTTCGTTGGAATTTATAGAGTAGCAGTGTTTTTTGTCACCCGCAATTAAAGTTCCGCCCTCGAGTTTGATAGGCTGTGTGAAGTTAGCCAGTCATTTTTTTGAAATTAGGTCCTTTTGCTCGGTGAACCGTTTGTTCTACAGCGGCTACGTTTGTTCTTGATTGTTAACCAATTAATATCGTTTGTGCTTCTCTAATAATTTAATTATAGCAACTTTAAAATTGTGAGTGTGAAGCTAGCCAGTCATTTTTAAATATGGCTCGGAAAGGTATAGGTTTGGTATCAATCGAAAGCCAGACGTTTGTTCATTTTGTAGGGCGTTTGTTCATCCTGGAAACGGAAGGATACAGGAATTATTAAGGAAAAAGAGATTAGTTGTGACGTCATTATCACTCAACCAACGCCATCTACTCAGCTCAGCTGTACAATGATGGTGTGGATCTTGCATAAATTGTTCGCGGGACACGGGTTGCCCGTACAGCTGAGCTGAGTAGATGGCGTTGGTTGAGTGAAAATGACGTCACAACTAATCTCTTTTTCCTTAATAATTCCTGTATCCTTCCGTTTCCAGGATGAACAAACGCCCTACAAAATGAACAAACGTCTGGCTTTCGATTGATACCAAACCTATACCTTTCCGACCCATATTTAAAAATGACTGGCTAACTTCACACTCACAATTTTAAAGTTGCTATAATTAAATTATTAGAGAAGCACAAACGATATTAATTGGTTAACAATCAAGAACAAACGTAGCCGCTGTAGAACAAACGGTTCACCGAGCAAAAGGACCTAATTTCAAAAACATGACTGGCTAACTTCACATAGCCAGTTTGATACCATTAATTTATAAGTGTTTTGTTTTTAACCGAACATGAGTTACATCCCTCTTGTAGTTTTCTTTCTGTGAAGTGCTAGCTGAAATGCGCCTCAAAAATTTGGCGCCCCGGGTGACCGCCCTGCTTGCTCCCTGGAGGCAATCGAATCATATGAATGCGCATTAGAAAGAAATTCCTTCTCTCTTAAAATAAAAGAAAATAGAAAATTGTTTCAAAAAAGAATGAATTTAAACGTAGCGGACTGTTTTAATCGAATCGATTTGAGCTTGGCCAAACGCATTTCTTTTATTTCAATACAAGCTGTGAGAGTTCGCTGCGCTCGCACTAACGAATAAAATTGAATACTAAATTCGATTAAAAAAAAGTAGGAGGGTGCCTTACGTTATCAAACATACTTTATTTCTAGTAAATATTTTGACTGTTAAATAAAAAAAAAATATTGTTGACGAAGTGGCTGGAATTATAGTTGCTGATCCGGCAAACTTCGTATCGCCCCACCTTTTAGATATGATCGTTTGCAAGTGGGGCAATACTGCTGAAATCCTTAGCTTGAAAAAATGAGCTGCTTGATGGTTTTTTCTTGGTCAATTTTCTAGGTGGAGAAGTTGACTGAACTGCGCAAATCCTTTTAAGAGCACTCAGAGAAATATTCACTAATATTGAACGAAATATATTTAATTCAAACGATTTCCGCTTTTGATTTGGCTCCACACGCAAATGCGTTTAATTCTAACGAGTGGCGTTTCTTTCAAAAGCATAATGAGTTGTAAAAAAGCGTTTGAATCAAAAGAATTTACGTTTACCTGGAAAGAAGGAGCCAGTCGATTTAAACGTATTTTTCATTGAAATAAACACTTATTCTTTTATTGTAAACGGGTAAAACATTTTAAATAAATGAAAGGCAATTGAATCAAACGTCTTCGTTTTTATATTGAACATTTTTTTATTTAAACTAAACGAAGCATTCTTTTAATGAAACGGTATGTATTTCGAAAGTAACGCATCCCGTTTTCATTTCATAGAAATTGCCCCATTCAAAATAATTGAGTTTTACATGGAATTAAAGGCAAACTCTGCTGAAATAAAATAATACATTTGATTGTCCATTCGATTAGATACTTACTGTTACCTGTGTTGACAAATGAATAAAGAATAAAACTTATGGGAACTTCAGAAAAACACTTTATTTTTTATTTAGGTCTAATATTAATACGATTAATACAATACACTTTTATTTTAACACCCGCTAAACTTAAATTGCACGTGTGCAAGCGTCCATTCCTCCAGATGAATGCAAAAGTACATTCTCGAAAACACTCTTAACATCGACGAAGATTCTAATACGCGTTTGTTGTTAGACACTGTACACATTTGTTTGGAACGAATATGAACACGTGAGACTCATCGGACCGGCCAGAAGTATTAACTACCTTGTGCTACGTTGAAACAAATGATATTTTGGCATCGCGTCCTTTAGGTATGCGTATTTGTTACGTAAAGGAATGTATCCACATTACTATGTAATGCGGAATCTTTCGATTTAAACGACCGTCGTTTGCGGTTTAGCTGCTCTTTTGTTTTAAAAGAAATTCTCTTAGCTTAAATGAGAACTCGTTCAAATCAAACGATATTTTTCAAACGAATACTGCGTTCAATTTAAGTGTGGAGCTTTTAATATGAATGTGCGTTTTTTTCTCTCAGTGAGGTGACTTCATAAGTTGGTGGCTGGCGTCAAGAGTTATTCTTATTGCTATGGTTGGAAACCATTCAGGGGAGAGAGTTGATGTAATTTGCTGAAATGCACCGAACCGATCAAACAAAATAGGCAAAAACTCCTGATAAAATTAGCTGTTTCTTCTGGTCTATTTCTCATATCTGGAAATAGCAATTCAGTTATTGCAGGATTTTAGTTCCGGGTGGAACTTTACTGAAATACGTTATTCCGTTCAAGGGATGCCTTCAATTGCAGTCTGCTGAGCAATTTTCTAGGTTTGTGAAGATTTGCTCTACTATTAAGGGTGCCATTCAAGGGATATAGGCAAAAACACGATGAAATAAGAATTTTGAGAAATCCGGTAAATGGAAATTCAGGAAGAATAGACAAAAACTTGAGAAAATAAGATGCCCTCATAATTTCACTCCTAACCGAATTTCTCGATGAGTCCCTTTTATTGGATGTAGAACTCGTTCAGATGGGTAGTTGTGGAATTTATGGAAATTCGTTAATCAGACAAAAGGATTCGAAAATGAACAGCATTGATAAGATAAGATTGACCAACAATCTTGCAGATATTTCAATAGCTATTCGGCTGGTCCTTATGCTAGTGGGGGAGAGAATTACAGGAAACCGCTAATCTGCTCAAGAGATATAGACAAATTGGAGCAAATGAGGTACCCTAGTCATTTCCCAGATGTGCCAAAAGCTTCTTTGTTATTGGGGGTGTAAGCAACTTACACTGTAAAAACAAGGTTGAATTTTACACCTTTTTTCTAGCAAAATTACAGTAAACGTTTATTTTTCAACCAAATTTCTAGTAAACCCCCAAAATAGTGTAATATTACACATATTTTTTAATATTACAAAATTTTGGTGTAATTTTCACCACATTTGGTGTGAAGATGTGTCATTACTTTATTTTTGTGTAACTTTACATTTTCAGTGTATATTTACCAATTGGAAGTTGTATTTTTGGAAATTTTCATGTAATATTACGATTTTGGTGTAAAAACTTACACCTGCATTTGTGTTAAACTGAGTGTGTTACAATACTTTTGGGCATTATTGCATTTTCCTGTATCTGTCAAGTGGCTTGTTCTGTGTGCGTTAGTCTGTTCCGTCCGAAGTGCGTTCGTGTGAGCATCATATTATTGTTGTTGTTGTAGCGCTTTTTTGCTCTCGAACCGAAGGGGGTGTGGCAGCGCTTGGCCGTTGGAATAACGGGTAGCTCCAGGACGATTTACATCGAAGAACCGGTTGCCGTATTATAAACCCGGATGTAAATTTACATATTTGTCGGTGTAAACTTATATTTTTTCCAGTGCAAATTTGCTTATTTCTGATTTAAATTTACATAAGTCTAAAAGTAAGTTTACTTATTTATGTGTGCAAATATACTTATTACCGTTTTTAGATTCACACCAATTTTGTAGTAAATATTTACACTGTAAAGCGTAAAATTACTCTTGTTCATATCGTGGTGTAAATTTACTACTATAATAGAAGGAAAAAAAGTTTCCTCCTATTATTGGAGTAAATTTTTTTAGAGTGTAGTGAGGTCTCAGCAATCCTTTCCGGGAATATGGGGAACTGACCATGGATTCAGTGTAATTTACTGAAATACGGTAATCCGATCAAGAAATATAGCTATAGGGTGGAATTTACCGAAATCCGGTAAAATGTTTAGCCGAAATAGGCAAACGAATATGAGGAGCAATTATTGTCCTCATAATTTTGTTCATTGTGAATTTTCAGCCTATTTCAATACTACTACTACTACTATAAATTTTCCGTATGCTTCTTCTGCTCTTTGTTAATCCGCTAATCATTTTCGGTTACCGGAGAATTAACAAAAGAGGTACTTTGTAAATTTTCCTCATGTTTCAATAGTTGTTCTACTATAGACGAATCTGGAAGGGCATATTTATTGGATCAATCTGATCAAAAGATATTAACAAAAGGAGGCGCAACTGAATTGCCATGGTAATGTTTCTCATGGTCGATTTTCCATATGTTTCATAAGCTATTAGTGGTGGACATTACAGTCAGTCAGGGTCAATTTCGGCGGTGGTCATTGAAGGAGTGAGGAGGGTAGGTGAAAATAATTTACTGTAGTACGTTCATTCGATCAACAGATATACATAAATTAAGAAAACAAACTGCCCTCACATTTTTCTAGTAGTCAATGTTACAGATGTTTCAAAAGGCATTAATGCTGTCGATCGTTTTGTACACGGGGAGCTTCGTGTTCCTGTGCGCAAGTTTCGAAATAATTATAGGGAGGACCGAGAAATATGTCTTATTGGCTAGTTGTATCCGTCGCTTAATTTCGTCGGTTTCGTTGGCGTCATTTGATAACCAACCCAGATAAATGAAGTAGTCTACATACTCGATATTGAGGTCCCCCACTGTGATGCTTGAATTTGCTGGCGTCCTTGTTTTCAATTGCATCATGGCCTTTGTTTTGCTTTCGTTGATATGTAGTCCAACTTCCTTTGCGACGTTATTGAGGTTATGCAGAAGGCTTTCTGCATCACCCAATCTTCGAGACATGATGTTGATATCGTCGGCGTACGCTACTAATTGAGTCGACTTGATGAGTAGCGTTTCACTGCTGTCCGTATTAATGGCTCGAATTATATACTCCAAAGCAAGGTTGAAGAGCGTCGGCGCCAGCCCGTCGCCCTGCTTGAGTCCAGTACCAGTTTCAAACAGGTCAGTGAGTCGGTTCTGCACTTTGACCTGCGAGACGGTATTAGTCATCGTCATCCTTGTGAGTCGCACTAACTTTGCCGGTATACCAAAATTCATCATAATGTTGTACAGTATACTTCGATCGATACTGTCGTATGCCTGCTTGAAGTCGACAAAGATTTGGTATACGTCGATGTTATATTCCCAACACTTTTGGAGTATAGTAGCTTCACTGTGAAAAGCTGATCGGTCGTTGAGCGACCAGGTCTGAAGCCGCCTTTATACTCGCCAATTATTCGTTCTGCGTATGGATTAATTCTCTTTTCAAGAATTTTCGATAAAATCTTATAGGCCGTACAAACTAATGATATGCCCCTGTAATTCTCACACTTCAGATTGTCACCCTTTTTGTGGATTGGGCAGATTATGCTTTTGCGCCAATCTTCGGAGATTACCTCGTCGTTCCATATTTTCAACAGTAGCACATTTATAGTGTTGGTCAGGCACGTTCCACCATGCTTTAGCAGCTCTGCTGGGATCTCGTCAGCACCGGGCGCTTTATTATTTTGAAGCGACTGTATGGCAAGACTCACATCCTCTACTGTTGGGGGTAGAACGGGAGGGCATGGTTCGGCTAACTGCTCAAGAGCTGGCTCCGCGGGGGATGTTAATGGTGCATTGAGGAGCTCTTCAAAATGCGAGGCCCATCGTTTGTTGACGCTTTCGATGTCGCTGATGATGTTACCATCCTTGTCCTTACATAGGCTTGTCCTCGGTTGATATCCGTTCTTGGCATTATTTATAAGTTTGTACGCCTGTCTAATATTCTTACTGGCTAATCTTTGGTTTATTTCAAAATGTTTGCGTTTCTTACGTCTAATTAACCTATTAGATACTCGCCGAAGTTCGCTGTATCTTTCTTTCTTGGCTCGGGATGCGCATTGTATGTATTGGCGATAGGCTTCATTTTTCGCCTCAATCGAGGCCCTGCATTCGTCGTCGAACTAGTTTGCTCGTCTGCGCCAGCCTTTATAGCCCACGACCTCTTCTGTGACTCCTTTGATGCTGTCTTTGAGCTCCTCCCAGAACTCATGAATGCCTAAATTATTAATGTTATCAAGCATGGGCGACAGTTTTTCCTCAAGTGCTGTACTATACGCAGCCGCCGTGGCATCATCAATCAAATTGTCATCCTCGAAAATCTTGGCAGGGCTGATTCTCGTTAGGTGCACCGAAGGGATTCTGAACCTGTAGGTCGTCTTCACCAAATAGTGATCGGAGTCGCAGTTGGCTCCTCGATAGGATCGAACATCTAAGACATTAGAAGCCCATCTCTTGCTGACCAGTACGTGGTCGATCTGGTTCACGGTTAATTCATCTGGAGACTTCCAGGTCTGCTTATGGATTCGTCGATGAGGGAAGCATGTAGAGCTTATGACCAGGTTTCTGCCGCTCGCGGAGTCGATAAGTCGCTGACCGTTGTTGTTGTTTTCGTCGTGGAGGCTATGACCTCCAGTAGTTCCCCTATGCCAGCTTTCGTTTCCGACTTTGGCGTTAAAGTCTCCTAGCGGCAGCTTGACGTCGTTTGATGGAAGTGAGTTGAAGAGTGTTTCTAGGTCGTTGTAGAACTCGTCCTTAATCGCGTCTTCTTTTACTTCTGTAGGGGCATGCGCATTAATGAGCCAGAGATTAGCGAAACGGGTCCTAATGCGGATCGCACATAGCCGCTCGTTGATGGGTTTAATAACGATAACGTGGTCCTTGAGCTGCTTACTCACGATGAAAGCTACTCCAAACTCCTTGTTGCCCTCCTCTTTACCGCTCGTAAAAATAGTGTGCGAATTGAGGTCGTTAATCTCGCTTTTGAGCCATTTAGTTTCCTGGATGGCAACTATGCTCAGCTTGTATTGTTCTACCTGATCCAGCAGGGACCTTAAGGATCCGCAAGAGTAATCAGTTGTTCGTTTGCGGGGTCGTCGTTGTTTTGTATCCGTCCAATCCGAGGCTTTTGTTTCAGGTTTCTTGACTTGAAGTTTAATCGTTGAGTAAAGGCCATCATGGGCATGCCTCGAAGATGCTGCTTTAGTGGTTGAATTAAATGTTTTCTGTCACCTATCACGTTAAGTAACCTGAGACTCTGCAGATGTTAATACAGCACTCAGGCGCAGCTGTTACTCGGATAATGCGGAAAAGTAACGCCCCGTAGAGAGACATAGGAATTGGCCGAAGCCTATTTCACCCCTATGAAACTCCTCCTGCATAGCTAAGGGTCCGCAGTTATGCCACAACTGAAAAAGATGTAGGAATTAGCCGGAGCCTTTCAACCTTTATCTTCCCCCTTACGGGCTGTTGACGATGAGTCTAGTGAAAATGTTGCATTTATTGAGTCTGAATTTATGAATTCTAAAACACCGTTTCCCAACCGGTGGTCCGTGAGAGACCCGTATGTGGTCTGCGAGATACTATGGGGACTACTTCTGAGAAAGAAGTTTTAATCGTGATTAACTAAAAGAGCAGGCTTTGAAAAATATTTGGT
The DNA here is from genome assembly GCA_949715475.1 of Microchrysa polita. Classification (NCBI taxonomy): domain Eukaryota; kingdom Metazoa; phylum Arthropoda; class Insecta; order Diptera; family Stratiomyidae; genus Microchrysa; species Microchrysa polita. The sequence continues at coordinate 109,627,638 of OX454416.1, read as the reverse complement.
ATTGATGAAGTAATGATTATTTTCGTTACTAGGTATGTGGTCGATATGAAAATGCGATGTGTGCGGACGTTTAGTTAAGTTGCATAAAGCTCGGTGTTCTCAGTCTACATTGTATCGGTGATTTTCGGTCCGCAGTCATTTGCGAGTTGGGATTCACTGTCTAAAACTTTAAAAAACAATTGCTGCGAAAAATTACGGGAGGTTCTACTGTACAATTTAATATTACAATATTTCTATTGAAAACTGAATACTGATTTATTCAGTGGGAAAATATTAAAATATCGGCAAAAATTATAGAAACAGTTGGATGATTTTTATGAAGCACTCATTATTTTACACTATCCTTAGCCATACCAGCTCCTTGTGTCGTTTTTGCAATACATATACATATGTGAATTCAAAAAAGCAGTGCATCACAACATCACAGTCACAGCAGAGAAAATTCGTTCGGCATGCGTTTCGCGTGCAGCCAGTATGAGGCGCTCCTTACGCTTTATGCCTTTCGCTGACGTGTCGTTGACATTAACCATCAGTTTTGTTGATATGACGCACAGCTTATTATTTCTCTCGCCACGCCATGATAGTCCGAATCAGGTAACTTGAATAGTAGAATCTTTTCTGATGAATTTATATATTATACCATAAACTCGTTTTATTTTCCAAATTCGATTTAATTATTTCTATGAGTCATATATGGTGCCAGACTAAGTTTACCTTATTATTTGCACGGAAGAGTCTGGTCACTGATGAATATTATTCTGCTTATACAAAAAAGGTATACAGTTCTGTTGAAAATTATTTTCAAGGTTACTTTGTGTACCTCTAATATGACGCTAAAAAAATGTACGTAGACACGAGAATTGAACCTTAAGTTTCCGCATTAACATTTTTTTTTTAAGTATTTACAGTGACCGACAAAATTTCACATACGACCACTATTTTTGGTACTTGGCGAACTCCATGGCTATAATTAAAAAAAGTAATAATGCAGTTTGGTTTTTAATCTATTTAAATCCATATCGTACATAAAAAAAATCTGTTATCTATTTTTACAAAATTAAGAAAATACCATTGACAAAAGTATAAACATACAGCTGAATGAACTTTTGTGCAATTACCCTTTACGCTATTGTGCGGTTCTTTTTTATAACGGGAAGTACAGATCATCAAGTTTTGGCATTTGTGCTTCGCGTTAGGCTACAGTTTGGGAATTTTCAGACGGACCGCAGGTTTAAACATGTGTTTTTGCAAGGAAATCTTCTCACACCCTTGAGGGTTAGACACCCAAAATTTTTCAGAGAAATCGTCATAATGTTGAATTTAAGTAAATCAACAACTACAAAACCATTTTTTTTGCTGAAAACAAACCGCGCAGCTGACCACCGATGAAGCCAGAGACATTTCCTTTATTTTGAAAGAAGTACACCGAGAACCAAAGGTGAATGCCACAAAATTGGTGAAAGACATAGCATCCTATCAGTTAAAATAATATTGTAGTGGTTATCACAGCAGAACACCACACAAAAAAAAGCCTTATAAATGTAAAGAATCGCAAACGATTAGAATTTACAAAAAAGGTCTAGACATGTAGATATCTGCCAAAAATATAATGGTCTCGATTTAACCCTTTCATGACCAAATTATGGATTTTAAGCGGAGAATTTTTCTAACAACATTATGTCGTTCATTAGGCATATTTTATGATATTTTCTTAAAAAAAAAAAATGTTAAGCGCTATAGTTAACAAATTAGAGCATGATGCCATATGGCATCATTGGGACTGAAAGGGCACTTAGCAATTTCCGTGTGAAAATTGAGATATTTGGTCGACAAAAATCCTACATCGGAAATTTTTTTGCAGAATGGTTGGTGACGACCCCCAGATTATGGGAAAAAAGTCCCAACCGATTGGTGGTCCACAACCTTAAAAAAGGGGGAAATGGGGGTCATTTTTCGTTTTTTTGCGAGTATTTCAAAAACGACAAAAGATATAGAAAACTAGTCTGAGAACGAAAAAAACTACATAAAATTATCTTTACAATGATATATAAGACATGAAGGATCTACTCAATTTTCGGCGCTAGCTTAGAAATAAATTAGAACTTTTTCATTTTATACCTTTTTTAAAAGCCCCATAACTCTTGAAAGAATGTTAGTTCAGCCGTAAAATTTCGTACAAGTATTCACAATAAGTTCGATATTATTTTGGGAGTAAGATTGAGTCGCTCCGACCAACGACCCCCATTATCCCCCCATTTGAATTTGGCGAAAGGACATGTCCATAACTCCCCCCAAAATTATAGTAGAGTACCAAATTTTGGTTTATTGCGATTGGAGCTCATAATCACCCCACCCACCAAAAATTAGCTCATTCGGATAAAAACTATGGGTGTCTTCCATACAGCAAGCAACTAGCATTTATATGAATAGGGGACTTCCTGATTTGCCTTTCACGCCCAATGATGCCATATGGCATCATGCTCATGCAAAACCACTTTATATGGTTTTCCTAAAAAAAAATCGAAAAATCTTTTGATTTTCTCTTAAAATAAATAAAAAAATAAATAACAGGCGCGACAATCCAGCATTGGACTAAGGCCGCAGGATGTGTTAGTGACATCCTATTTCTCTTAAAATAACCTCTTTACAAAATAAAACCATTAAAATGATTCGCATAAAATGATTATTATCAGGAAATATGGGGAAATGTATAAATCAGTTTTTCGGCTTTACGACAATCGTCAAACCTTCTCTAAAATTTCATTAAAAATAACATCCCAAAACCAAAACTTTCACGCTGGAAAAAATTAACTAGGTATTAGACTATTGGGAGAGTCTAATATCACACAAAAAGTTAAAATTTATTTCTTACATTTTCTATGAAAAATCATTAAATTTCATGATGCCATATGGCATCATTGGGAGCGAAAGGGTTAAGGAAGGTTTTATTCATTGATGATGAATTATTTCGAATTGATGACAAACCTGAAGTTTAGAAAATGGAATTCCTACAATAGAAAAAGGCGGTGGTTACCTGATGGTTCAGAGTGTTGTTGCTCCATCGGGTAGGAAATTTTGTGTTAATTTATCGTTTCATGGATCCCTATCTTGCAACCCAATTTAAGGGAATCAGTCGATAGGGTGAACCTTGATGGCTGAATATTCCAACAAAACAACGATCCCAAACATACCGATCGAATCGTGAAAGACTGGCATTATATTATGCGTCAAAAAAAGCAGTTCACATAAATGTCAACCAGCACCTTTGAGAGCTACTAGATCAAAAGAAAATAGAAAAAAACGACGTTCGAATTGCTCCAATGATAAAAGAAAAGCTCATTGAGGAATGGATTCAACAACGCCCAACGAGCTAAAAAATTTGATCCGCGCCGTATGTAGATTTTTGTCGGTCACTGTACGTGCGAGAGTATCTATTAACTTTATTCGTATGCTTAGAGATCTCATGAGTATGGTTTAGCGGTATGGTTTGGTCCATTTATTCCATATTATAGACGATATGTTGGTTGGGTTTCTTATGGTGTAAGTTTCTGTGTAAGCCGAACAATGTCCGTTGACCGGTCGCGGTAATGCTAAAAATGACCTTCATTTCGTTATGAAATAGTTTATTGAACTTAGAAAAATTAATTTACTTCTTGTTTCTTTAGTAGGCGCATTCATATGCTTTTTGTTATAGCACGTTTTACATTTACATAATTTCGTTTATGGTTACCAACTGGGTTCAACATATTTAATCAATAAACATTATGTAATATCTTTTGCAGCATTTTTGAATTTAGGGTGAGACTAAAAATTGAGGGGAGTGCATTGTCTTTATGGTGCCAATGTTCGATTTCTCCCTTTTGAAAGAGTACGCTGAAAATGCATACTGGCAATTAGGGAGGTTGTGACTTAGGTGGTCAATTATTCTTAAGATCATTTGACATTAAAACAAATAAGTGTAGAGGAAATTATTATATTATTCTCCATACAAGGCTAATTCTCTTATAAAACCATTAAATTCAAATCAGATTTTGATCGTTTTTGATTGAGTCTTTACTTTAGAAAAGAGTCTAATACTTTTGAAATACATACCTCTTAAGCTTCTTGTTGTTTTTATTTAAACTATTCACTTAATTCTCAGACTCTTCAATCCAAATACATAATAGCTTCCTCATTACTTAAAGACATATCGATAATTTTTGTGATTTAGCTCTTATACCATAAAGGGTATCTTTAAATATTAAAATTGCACGCGAATATGTACACTTATCATAGCCATATGCTTATTTAAGAACATCAAGGTCGTAGAATGACGGCTATTACGTACATATTTCTTACCGCGTTGAACCATACCAAAAAAAAAGTGTTAAACGTATTGACGATTGCAAAATTCAATTTAAATTACTTTCCATACAGATGTTTGAACAATGTGTTTGTGTCCGCTGTCCGGTACTTGCATTGAATTTTTTATTTAAATTCTATACGTCATATTGGCCGACGCGACTATGGACAGACAGGCAAGCTTTGTATTTGCATATAGACTCAAAGTGACAAAAAAGAATACGATTTTTCGGTAGCACACCACAAGGGGATTTATGTGTTATCTAGCAATAATTTATTTGTACACAGTCGCTAATACGATAATACTTTCGAAAACAACACGATATTCTTCAAAATCAAGAGAAGACTTCTTAATAAATCATAAACGCATCTTGGAAAGAAGTCATAAATATAATCAACTCTAGAATGGATAATAATAATTTTAGTGAACAACAAAATCCTTCAAGATTATTTCGGTTAAAATTATAAATCTTGAAGAGATTCATTGTATTTGTATTTGAATTAGCTCAATATAAGAAGTTTATGTCATCATTTCAGTGTGGTGTATGGGGTCATCACCACGAGCTTGCTCGTGTATTTTTATTTACCGACCCATCTTCTTTTTGAGATATGCTTTTGCATGCGTTACTAATGAATTTGAACTTTTCGAGTGTCAATGTCAACTTGGAATTGAGCTAAACAAATTCATATGGTGCAGAAGCGTTGCCGAATTTTAAAGTATGTAAATAGCGAAATTTGTTTTTTTAGTCTATTTTTTCGCGATGCTTGGTCAAATTGACTGTTTAGTTCTGTACCTAAAGATTTGTGTTCGATCCCAATGAATGTCTCAGAAGTTTTGGTGAAGAGGAAAGAATGCATCAGCTAGACACACACGTACACCTTTGTACGTGGGACGGGCCGTTCTTCTTATCTTTCTTTTTTAGTATAGGGCCTTTCAGGATATTCGTCTTCTTCACAGGTGGCTTGTGGCAGCGGGATGACAGCTGTTAGTTTGATATTAAATGCGTTTTTTTTTATCATACCGTGTAGCAGGGCCGGATTTCCCATATCGGCAACCTGGGCAACTGCCCGGGCGGCAAATTGTGAAGGGCGGCTTATTTCCGAGAGCGTCCCATTTCAAATAATTTAAAATTCTGAGATACGCATTTACAGATCTCAAGTAGCAGTTGACATAATTAAAAAAAAACAGCGCTGCGAAAGACCGGAAAGAAAATAAAAATGTAATGCCCAATCGACCTCTACTGCTTCCCTATGCTTTTTTCCAGCGTTTTTTTGAAATTTAAAAAAAGGGGATTTTTTGCTCATTTGCTACTAAATTCAAAGATTTGGCAGATTATCAATTTAATTAATTTTGCCAATTTAATTTTGATTGTATATCCCGCTGTCTTATTAACTGGGTTTGATATTTCAGTTGAATCAACTTCTGAATAAGTAAAGAAAGACTTCGGGCATCTGAAGATGTCCTAGAGATGGACCCAATGCCTCTAAAACCGTGCAGTTTATGGGAGAAAAAGTGCATGTGCCCGTGGGTGGTGCTTGTGCCCCTCTTCGCCCCTAACCTTTGTAAAGATAGGACTTGGCTATCCGAAGATGCTCAGGGGACGGAGCCAATGCCTCTATAACCGTGCAGATTACACTGAAAAAATTGGGCTATCAAAAATTAAGAAACTCTTTTCTCATTTGCAAAATTCCCGAATTTAGACAAAATTTCTCAAAATGTGAAAATTTCTTCTTGAATCGATCCTATTTGCAAGACCTTTTGAGAAATAGTAAGTAGATTCAAGCCTAAACCATTATTCTTAATTCAAGCAAAAAAATGCTTGATAATAGATTTTCCATGTAAAGCTTGTAGAAAAGCTTTATTTTAGCTTTAGCTTATATTGGAGCGTTGTAGTAGATTAGTCAGAAGTGTCTCTGGCTCAATGGGTAGCGCGTTTGACTGGGAAGAATGGGGTTATGGGTTCGATGTTGGTTGAATGCAAGTTTCTTTTTTATTTTAGTTCAGATTCTCTTGTATTTTTCATAAGAAAAGTTTGCTTGATTCAAGGTTACTTTTCCTTAAAGCGCTGCTATTAGCATTTCACTTGGATCAGTAGGACTAATCTCACAAAAACAACTTTGTTGTAAAAAGTTTCCGCCAAAGAAAAAGTTGTCAGCCGCAAAAAGGATTGATATAATACAATCCCGCCAAAATGTTCGCAAGGATATGCATTCAAAAGTAATTGAATTAGTTAATAGTTTCCACCAAAACAGCGTGGTGCGGTATGCGTCAGAATTTGTGAAATAATTTCCGCCGCGATAGACCACGCTGAATTTGCCAATTCGTGTGGAGTGTGTGTTGTCTGTACCGCGTAACGCACCCGCGCTGGTTTGGTGGAAGCTAATTTCTTTCAACGCTTATTGGCGGGGAGCTGACGAGGGTGCTATTTGCTGCTATGCTCTTTTCTTGATCAGTTTTAATCTCGAATCTTCCAGCCTTGTAAATAAAATGTGTTTTACAAATTTTTTTTTGCTTTCCTTCGTATAGACGACTTTTCCCTTTTTTATACAATAAAGTTCTTTCGAAATTTTCATAATATTGGTTTTATCCTGCAATTACCCCTATGAAAGCTCCTCGCCAAACAGCATTGCAAGAAATTAGCTTCCACCAAACCAGCGCGGGTGCGTTACGCGGTACAGACAACACACACTCCACACGAATTGGCAAATTCAGCGTGGTCTATCGCGGCGGAAATTATTTCACAAATTCTGACGCATACCGCACCACGCTGTTTTGGTGGAAACTATTAACTAATTCAATTACTTTTGAATGCATATCCTTGCGAACATTTTGGCGGGATTGTATTATATCAATCCTTTTTGCGGCTGACAACTTTTTCTTTGGCGGAAACTTTTTACAACAAAGTTTTTTTTGTGAGATATCATATTTTTTTTGCAGTTTTCAATTGACAAAATCAACTTAACATAACAATAAATGAATGCGTTTATTTTCTTGAAATGAAGACGATATTCACTGCCCTTTTATCACGACCATGTTTGAGAACATAATAACAATAATAACCCTCTTGGTAACCTTTGTAACCTTAGCGTCCTTCGTAACCTAAGGTGTGAGTGTTTTGCGAACCTCTACCGTTTGCTGGAAGCTTTAGGATCATTGGGATGTTATTTGTTCATTCAATATTATAGTAATACGTACGTACTCGTATAAGAGACGAACCAAATCTGGAACTTTGAGCCCTTGCCGCCGCTCTTGCAGACGCTTTACAACTGAAAACTTTAGAGAACATATACAAGGGATTGTTCGAAACAGTTCTGCCAAATAACAAAACTATACGATTCTTTTCTAGGCATTTTTCGGACCAATCTCCGACTTTTGCAAAATGCTTCCTTTAAAACATATAAAAAGATTTAAGCGAGAAACTCTATGTATTTTTTCACATTTTCCGCTGTATCTTTTTTTCTACTCCACGGATCGGAGCAAACGATAGCCTATGCACACCTTCACGACAGACTCTATCAATGGGAAAAGAGACCACATCCCGAGATGCCCTCTACAAGGCTGTAGCCCTGTCAATGAACGACAAGAACAACAAGAACAACGAGAACAAGATTTTCAAAAAAATGCGATTTTCAAACTCTTATATCTCCAGTGTTTTTCATCGTATCTTCTTGAAATTTTCTACACTTCGTAAGACGGCGCGAACGACAACCTTTACCGAATTTGAACACTCAGGCCCAACCAGAGTCCGAGCTACAGAGGTCCGAAAACCCGTACTTGTTCCGTCGTGTAAACATAGTCTTAGTCGCTTCTCACTTTTGATTTGTTCAAATTTCTTCGTTTTTCTTTGGCGGGCGGGACGCTCCCGCGTCCCTAGATTCTCAAATGAAGAGAAATATTTCTTGGCTGTTTTTTGTTGTCGTTTTTTCTTGATTTGAGTCATATTTTCTTTACTTTAGCAGGCGATTTGGTTCAGTGTAGGCAAGAAGATAGGGCTCCTCAACGAGCGAGCAGCGGCATGCGCTTGCTGTAGCTCAGTATCGGGAGTTACGGGTGGGGTTTGCGCCACTCGTTGCCCCTGTCCTTCTACAAAAGAAAGGGATCTCGCATGCCAAGGTAACACTACACGAACACAGGGGTTGAAATGGGGAAAATTATCGCAAATAGTAATCAGCGAGCACAGTTGCCATCTTATTGATGCTCCGTGGACCCGGCCAAACTATACCCACTATAATTTATTAAATTTACCCGACCTGAGGCGCCCACGTCCGAACAAAGAAATGATGGGCGCCTCCCTTTTTATTTAAAATTCGCCCCTGAAATGGGGGGGGGGTACTGTTGCGGAGCACTACGCGGCGTTACTTCGATTCATGTGGGGCACTTTCTTATTGGCACCATTTCACACAAAAAAGACAACACAGACATCACAATGAAACGTACAAAACAGAAAAAGGGTACTTATCTTTTATATCGATTTCTGTCTTTTTTCCACATTGTATCAAAAAAAACACGTCACTCGCACTCACTCGTGTCCCCCAGGTGACAAGTGTCACCCAACTCCCCCGAAGTTGGCCGCTTCCTCCTCCTCCGTGAAGTTGGCCGCTTTCTGGACCAGCTGACCCAATAATCTTTATAATTCCGATCCACAGATGTCTACTAACAAATTTAATTGTACTATTTTTATTAATTCTGATGTAGACAACTGTGAGTCAAAAACGGTCCGTTACACCTTGTACAATTATTAGGCATATTGCAGGCCTAAGGTTCACAATGACAAATAAGCGTGTTGAAATGAGGAGAAATCCGTGAACAGACCGGGGCCAGAGATGGCGTCGGGTCTGGTCCTAACTAAATCAACAAAACATAAAAAAACCTGTCCTGAGGCGCCCGCCGCGCCGGCCGATTGAAATAGAGCGACTTCCGTTATGAGGAAACTCAGGGTGATCCGCTTTACCTCGTCCCGTCAAGCATACCTGGAATGAGTGCGGGTATTATGCGATAAGGCTTACGACCAAGATAAATTTAACGAACAATACGAAATAGCAATTACTTTCCAGTCCTCTCCTTTGGGATCGCATCTCGGCATGTTCTGCTATCCGCTTTAATAGGGGGAACTTTTGTGTTTCCTATATTTTCCGCTATATGTCCGCTATATGGCGGACGGTAAGATAAGTGTCGCTAGTGTCGATAACAAGAACAAGAAAATTCTTCTTGCGAAGCTGATAGCGTAATGTTCCCTTATCTCGTCTACATAATTACAGAACCCCTTTCAAGCTATGGCCCGCCCGACAGAACCACACATTTTTTTTGCGGGAAAATTAACCGAAGTTTTTCCGATCAGTTCCGACACATAGATATTTTATTTTCGATTGGGCGTTTCTTTTTGGAAAATCTCATAAATTGAAAACAAATCGGTTCGTTACAAAAAAGTAGGAAAATCAACTTCATTTCCATTAGACGTTTTTGTCGTACAGTTTAATTTATTTAAACCATCAGCTGAACTCAATCACCGATGCTCCCAAGGCGCATGTCTGCTCTAAAATTAGGGCGACGATGGCATTTGAGAGTCCTATGATACTACTTTGCGAATGAATTTTAAATTATAAACACCCCTGTTAACCCCTTCATGAGAATTCTGAACCAGTGACAGAGGGCGGCATTTTGAGTACTGCCCGGGGGCTTCATAGAGAGTGAATCCGGTCCTGTCGTGTAGTCATGAGTAACGAGTAACTTAATTCAAAATTCTGCCGCACCCAAAATTAGCCTCAGTCTCGTTCCGTAAAGCTGTATCCAAATGGCAGCTCGTCAAAAAAGTGGTATCGTGAGCTGCCATTTGGCAGCTACTTAGCATCTACAGTCTACACCAAGGGTGTCAAACTCAAAACGTGGCCCGGGCCAAATATCACTGTCTTAAAACTTAAGCGGGCCTGAGGATAAAAATTTCAAAAAAAACGGCAATATGTTTTTTTTTTGAATTTGACAATGAATATGACAATAAATCACACCCACTAAGGACCTCGGCACTCCTTAAGAAATGTCATCTTTTGAAAAACTTTAGACAGTTGAAAGATCAAATCATCAAAATTTGGTTGATCGATCAGTATAACCATAAAATTTGTGAATTAATTTCCGTCATCCAACATTCTGGTAGTGCAGTTCGGATAAAAAAGATTTTTCTAATGTGGTGTGAAAGAAACGCATGCACCAGTAAAGCTAATAAGCTAAAAGGTAACAAACAAATGGCTAAAGTTATTTTGTTTCGGAAATTCAACATCCAGATGATTTGCTCACCAAATACAAGTTTTCGGAGTCATTGAAGTTTGACCTTTATTCAAAATAAATCTCAATCGAAGATGTTCTTGTTCCTTACCTAAAACATCCGAACACGATATTTAATGAAACCGTAACGGCTTATAGTTAAGCTTCGGCAAAGCCAACAACTTTTTTCTGAACCGAATTTCGGGGCAAAACAATTTCACAGAGGAACTTAATATTTTCGTGCTAAAAAAAAAACCGCCAAAAACCTCAAATAACTGTCAGCAAATTGTTGACAGAACATTGAGGTAAATTTCTAAAATACCTGCATAGTTTAAGCTATAGCATAAGCCACCGACTCCTTGACGAGTCTTAGTAAATTTTTTAGACTTGAGTATAACATCTCATATTTTTTTAATTTTTAGGCATTTGTGATAATACACATTCAGTTTCTTCGAACTGGCCGCGGGCCGCGAGTTTAATATTTCCGATCTTCACTATCTATACCAAATGAAGCCTTTAATAGGTACAAAAAGTAGTTTAAATCATCTGTTTCTGATGTAGTTAACAACTGTAAAAAAAATGAGAATTCCAATTGCAGTTGCGAGAGAATAAATCTATGAAATTTGAATTTATTGTTTAGTTTCACGTGGAAAATCACTCGTTTCTTGACCAGAACAATTAACTAGAATGCATATTAAATAGTTTCATTATTATTAATATGTATCTGCTATTTCACACGAATAATAATGTATCCAACACATACTCAATTCATGCATTCACAAAAGGCCAGAATGCCCCTTGACCGAGTTGACACAGCCATATGAATAGAACAATGGTAGACTTATGATTAGTATTTTTTTTCTCATAAAGCTGATGAGAAAATAATAAAATATTACGATCTAAATTTCTCAGCATATAATTATAATTAATATTCCACGTAAAGTGATGCCCACACCGGCGCGTCAGCGAATATTCGCCAGTTTTGCAGAATTTTTCCCGGTTCGAATATTTGCTACCTAATGTCATTTTATTCAAATAATTTATTTGTCAGGTGCAGTGTAGTACAACTTGATGTTGGTGTACCCGAAAAAGATGTATATTTGGAATGAGTTGTTTAGGTATTGACCGAGCATTTAAGTTTTGAATGTTTTGGTATCAGTGGATGAGTAAAAGAAGTAACATTATTGGAAACATGAATTCCAAGGATGGAAGGTTTTTACTCGTTGTTGTTACACAAATAAATTGCCCTATTGTGGCAAGTCCGGCGACACCCTGATCGTATCGCTCGGCCGAAGAATTGCAGAGATATCTACGATTTTCCAAAGTGCATAGTACGAAGTTGATCGTGAAATTGCTGTGACCGACATTTAGGTTGACAACTAACAAAAGCATACATTTTGTGAATTATTGTACTTATCTCGGTTATCCCCTTGTGAGCTGAGCAGGAAAGATGCTCCGACGCCACCTTAGAGAATTTTGTTGCGAGTCCAGCGAAACCTTGATCGTTTCGCTGGACTCAAGGATTCCAAAGATATCGACGGATTATCGAAGTAGTACGAAGCTGATTGTGAGATTGCTGTATGGCCATCATCCAGGTCGACGGTTATATCTGACCACCCTGTGCACTGAGCGGAAAAAAAAGAGGATCCGATAACCCTTTCGGCAATTTTATGGTGAGTCTAGCGCCACCTCGGTCGTTCTGCCACACCAAAGGATTGCAGAGATATCGACGGATTTCCAAAAGAATACAAGGTCAATCGTTTCATTCATGAATAGTATACGCTAGGAAATGAGAGTCCTGGTGGTTCGGTGCTTGCGTTTGTCCCTAAGTATGTTCAAGCTTATTGTTACTTCTCTATACGATAAGACTAACCATTCGACGGGCACAAGATAAGATGTAAGAGTTTTCGGGAACGCGACAGTCAATTCAAACAATCAAATCGAACACTGCCGCAACTTTTTTTGGGGTACCGTATAACAAGGTTGTACTGCACTGCATATTTCCATCAATTTGAGCATGTCAATGATTTTATCATTAGAATAAGTATAGACATGGAGAGGTAAAATGTCGAATTTCACGTTGATTTCTTCCGCTTACACTTTTACATAATAAGTAAAGATGCCGCGACATTTTGATATAGTGCACGAAAATTACAGCATGATTATAAATGTTAAAATAATAATTGTATTTGGCCCGTTCTTGCAGTTATTCTCTATCATGTCTAAGTCCCTTCCTTACATAAATCTAATACCTTTTCTAAGGCAGCTACATGATATCAGCTGTGAGTGACAGTACCTAGCGAATTATTTGCGCCGCGCCGGTGTGGGCACCAAAAAATGTGCCGCGAATTTTCCGGCGCGGATTCGCGACGGAAAATTCGTGACGCGTTGGTCTGGGCATCACTTAAAGTAAATTATGTAAATCGATCAAAATTTGCATAAGTTTAAGTTTGTCTATAGAAATTTTAAATTGTGTAAAATGGACATTTTCAGTCCATTATAATTTGAAGTGTTAGTCTAAATTCTTAAGGTTTGCTGCAAAAAAACTACATAATTATTACATAGTATTTACTTTTTGCTCAATTTTATCGAAATTGCTTCTCATTCTACTTATTTGACTATTTGGAGATTATAACCATAGTTTTGTTTCATGTGAAAGCTTGCTGACTATGTGAAGATTTTTATTTCAGTAGTTTAGCAAGCGCTTTGGCTTGAAGATATTGGGGTTTTTGTAGCCTGAGGAGCATTTTTTCTAATCTTTAAATTTCTCTGGTAGCTGAGCGAATAGTAAAGAGCATTCTATATCCTAAAATGATCATATCAATGAAACTACATATAAATATGGACCGTGGGTTTTACGATAGAAACTTTGTTTCGTTGTTTGTTTGGAGATATTTTCTTAGTAAAATTTGTTGAACTAACTAACCAGTGGCGAATGGGTTTTTGGTTTATTCAGGATTTAATGGGACTAGACTATTACTAATTTCTCAGGTACGTTATCAATGAATCATCATAACCCTTCCGTGTAATATCCATAAAAATTTATGTGAACATGTAATAAATGAGTCAATTTACAAATACATAATTCATATTCACAGTTTATATAGTGGTTAAAGGCTTAATAATTGTTTTTATTGGCAGTTTTAACACATAATATAAGACATAAAGTATTATACGATTGTGTACGCTAGTGCGGGTCGCTGAAAATATTAGTTTACAAAACATACTGGGTTTATATTTCAGACGGTTTAATCACCATTTTACGATTTTATAATAATCCAGATTCTCTTTATTCTTTTACAATAATCTCGAATCTCGGCGTCGTAAAATTTCGATTTTGGCTAGAAAAAATAACAGCGCAAATATGAAATATAGTGATTGCATTATACAATAGAAGTCTAAATGTGTGCATATATGCGATATATTGCATAATACATGCACAATGTTGTCAGCACTTTATGCAATCTATAGTCAGGGTAGTGTAGTGATCAGAGCTCTCGCCTTTTAAGCACAGGGTCGTAGGTTCTAAACCTGCTATAGGCGAATCCTAACTTAAAAGTTAGAATAACATGGGGAAGAGTATCTCAAAAACGGTGGGGGTTAGGAGGGAGTTCAATGCAAAGCAGTGCATTCGTTTCCAATATATACAACGAAATAGGTGATCACCTACTCCCCAAAACACTAAGTACTTAAACATCATGATTCATGATATATATAATTAGAAGGTTTTTTTTGAGGACATAGCCTTATTGTTGTATGACGGCAAAGAAATCTTTTGTAAGTACTTTACTGCCAGTGGCAGTGTTTAACGCGAAACTCCCATTCATTAGACAGACGGACTTTTTTTTTACAAATTTTAGATAATAGCCCACAGTCAACCTTTGGTTAGCTTTACTCATGCTGGTAGTAGTAATTTAAGAGTCTCAAGATCTTTTATTGCAGTATTACAGCTGCAATAAAAGATCTTGAGATCTTAGACAATTCGTAGTAATTTTTGGAAAAAGCCCAGTTTACGCTAAATAAACAGTTGTGATATGCAGTGGTGACCGGTCAGTAAACTAAAACTATTACAGACGTTCGGAAAGCATATAGGGCCCTAGTATTTTTGAGCCAACAAGTCGTTGATCGTGCCACATTGGAATATTATACCATAGCGTTATATGCGACCGTTTAGGGAGTTAGATAGCTAGACCTGTTCGGTTTCTCCTTTATTGCTTTAACCATCATGATCGCGTTTTCAATTCAGACTAATCTCTTGTTGAGTTAGTGGATTTTTATCACGTGAATTTTTAAGGGCAGATTGCAAACCAAATTGGCTTCAACTGAGCAGACAACCATCTCATTGGCTCAGAGACTGCTATAAATTCCGGATCTGGTAAAGGTTTCGGTATTAGTTGTGGACTTAAATAATTAGATTGTCGCACTTCTGTGGAATCCTATCAGATATTCTATATTTCAGTTGGCGTAACTGAGCAGTAAATCAATAAATTCAATCGGCGGCCACATTCAAATTTAGTGAACGTTTCCCGTTTCTCCGGGGTTTTTGATCGCATCGAAGTCATTCTTCGTAGTCTTTGTCCCTTAGATCAGGGGCAGGAGATCATTTGTACAAAATTTCAAAATTCTACAAATCCAGAGCTACAGGGAACCTAGATATTAAAACTCGTAATTGCCCTGTCCGGTAATCTTACACTTACTCGCTTCTCGTAAGGGTTTCTTAGAATTGTTTTTTTTTTAACCCTTATGAAATCGATTTTGTCCGTCTGTCCGTCCGTCTGTTCACTAAATAACTCGCGAACGGCTCAACCGATTGTCATGAAATTTGGAAGAATGGTTAGTCTTTGGCACAAATACCTTAGAAGTTAGTAGGCAGAAGATAACAGGGTGTCCCGAACGTTTGAAAAAAGGCGACTTATTTAGTTTTTATCGGAAATTGACGTATGTGTATTTAAATCAAAGATCTAAACGAGTACATCGCATATCAGTTAAAACTTTCCAGTTTCGAGTCAAGGTAAAAAAGTTAATGATGTTTAAAGTTAAACTTCCTTTTCGAGCTCCGTTTTTCTAAACCGTTATAGGGATCGATATGAAACTTTGCACAGAGATTGGTCAATATGGCCTTATATACTTTAATTATTAAGACTGTTGACTTTTGGTAAGGAAAAGTAAATAACAGTAAATTTGTAAAATTTCAATTTGTTCGTGTGTAGACCCTCTTAGGTTTCCAAATATGAAAATTCTGCTAAGGGTTTTTAGAAAATTACATAGGGAATATGTATGTCTACGAATTTTCAATCGAATAACTGTAGATATCCAAACCGAAAATATGTATAGCCAAGTAAGTATTCAGTAAGGGCCTTTCACAATGCAAGAGAAGCCTTTTAAGCATTTCTTCAATGCATATATTTTTTGCTTCAATTCACACTGCCCCTAAAGATCTGCAATTTGGTAAAATTTGTTCAAATTATATCAAAATCGATCCAAAATTAACCCTAGTTTTATGCACTTAAGGCATTAAAACTGTTAGAAATAAGGAAGAAAGAAATGATTGTTAGACTATGCGCCAATTTTCTAAAGAATCGTGTACAAGCACCTCACTTTGGCAGAAGTTGTAGAAAATTGAGATAGAAAAATATTTTGTTTTGGGTCAAATTACAAAAATTTGACTTTGAAGTTCTGTAAAAATCAAACCTCTTATCCGATTTTAGTGCGGTTAGTTTCATTTTTTAGGTAAATTTGTTGGCTGTAATAATCATTTTATTGTGCTATTCTACCTAGTCTAGTTTTTGAGATATTGAAGTTTTAGTCGCACAAGAAAATGATTTTTTTTTTTAAATCTTCAAATGCCTGTGGCAGCTAAAGGGGTATGTTCCGTACAACTTTTTTGCTGGAATCATAATCCGGTGCGTTTGTGTGGCAGTTTCGGGACACCCTGTATTATTTTACTATGCTAAGAACCATAGAAATTAGGAAGCGTATATCGCAATTATAGCCATATCGTTATACAAAAAAAAGTCTTATTGAAAAGATACTTACAATTTAACTTGAATAGTATTAAAATATTTTCTATAATAGCATTCACTATTATTTCTTATTAAATTGACTATTGACTTTTCTCAGTCATAAATAATAAATGAACAGCACTTAACTCCGTATGCACTGAAGTGCTTTCTAAGCTTCCTACATTACAAAACCAGAAATATCACCATTCATTGATTTATACAATTAACATAATCAAGTGTGTGCTACTGATGTGATGATGCGATTAACAATCGTAATCGTCGCGTCAAAATCTATAAATATTTATATTGAACTGTAACAATGTTCCTAGGTCAACAAATTACGCAAACGCTAGCCGCATTTAAAATAGGTGTATGTACATATTTATAAATTCAATGTCAATATCATGACCCGACATCATGCATGCGTATGGTTTACTTTCGTTTCCTTATCATTACCCTATTAAACTGTATAACACATATTAGCCAAATTTGATTTGTCACTATTTCATATTACGTACATACGTGTATACGTACTATAACATAATTCGTGAATCAAGATATTCAGCGAAGCATAAAGCAGATAATTTAATAATTTTGCGATTTTCTGCTAATCACGGGACAGTTTATACGGACGGAATATGTCAACAAAACAACAATCTTTTGCATGACATTCTGCTGGCGATTTATTATTCACTTATTCTCATTCAGTATGAGATAAGTCACGATACTAAATTCAATGATTGTCACATGGGCATGTTTTTTTTCATCTATTGCATAATTTTAGTACGAGTACATACACCATTTTAATCAAATTACGGTTATGAAGCATTGTATGTATTATGATGAGTATGGGGATCTCTGTAATTTTCCTATATTACATCATTGGTGCACTTTTGAAACCCGCGGGTGTTTTATACACTTGTTCAATTGATTGAATCCATAAACAAACACTGCGGAGGGGTTTATAGTGTTTTTTATTCTTACAAAATAAACGATTTGTCATGTTACGTTTTACGTATCTTTATTTTTAAGTACAACCCATATCTAATTTTAGTCTTAGACGGATGGACTGTAACGTTTTACGGCGTGTTTTTGCCATAATTAGACTAATTGTATTGGATTGAATAGAATTTATTAATTTAAGAAAAAAATGCAGTATTATTGAATAAATAAAAAATATCGTGTTTTTGCCATAATTAGACTAATTGTATTGGATTGAATAGAATTTATTAATTTAAGAAAAAATGCAGTATTATTGAATAAATAAAAAATATCGTCTTTTAGTATCCATTTATGGGGATAAATAACACTGCTGAGCGTGATGCTGATCTCATTACCTCAACAAAAAGCAGATAAGATCTTGGAAATAGGATGTCACTAACACATCCTGCGGCCTTAGTCCAATGTTGGATTGTCGCGCCTGTAATTTATTTTTAGTATCTAAATCACGCTCTGTGGCTTACTTGGTTGAATCGCACTCTACGATGCTAGTAATCTAGAGCAGTGCTTCCCAAACGGGGCTCCGCGGAACCCTGGGGTTCCTTGAGACCAGGCCAGGGATTCCGCGATAAAATTGTGATAATATGCTGTTCTGAAAATTTCAATAATACTGTAAACACAAACAAATTCTGAAATTATGAATTTGTGTATAAATCTAGGGACGCGGGAGCGACCCGCCCGCCAAAAAAAAAAAAAACGAAAAAAAAAATAAATAAAAAACAAATCAAAACAAAAAAACTGAAAAAAAAATTAACAAAGCGACCGAGACTATGTTTACAAACAAGTACGGGTTTTCGGACCTTTGTAGATCGGACCCTGTTTGGCCCTGAGTGTTCAAATTTGGTAGGCATTGTCACTCGCGATGGCTGAAGGAGTGTAGAAAATTTCAAGAAGATTTGATGGAAAACACTGAAGTTATAAGAGTTTGAAAATCACATTTTTTCGAAAATCTTGTCGTTTATTGACAGGGCTACAGCCTTGTAGGCAGCAACTCGGGAAAGTTTCCAGTTGTAAAGCGTCTGGAAGAGCAGGGGCAAGAGGTCAAAGTTCAAAGCTCAAGAAGTCTTAACCGATTGGTAGGCCCAATTTGGATCTTAGGAAACATGGATAGATTTAGATCACATTAGGGCAACGAATAGTGTTAAAGATATTGTTAAGTCGCAGGTAATGGTATTATTATGGCTAAACTTAAGGATAAGGTTTGCGTTGAAGTTGAGTTTAATGTTTAGGCCAAGGTTAAGTTTAATGTGATGTATAATGATATCAAGGCTACAAGGGCTTTCATGATAACCAAAGTTATCAAGTGTACTATGGTTTACAATGCTATTTGGCGGGGAGCTTTAATAGGCGTAATAGCAGGATAAAACCAATCTAGTGAAAATTACTGAAGACCTTCATTGTATAATAAAAGAAAAAACCGCATATACGAAGAAAATTAAAAAAACATTTTATGCTGAAAGCTGGAAGATTCAAAAAGAAATTTAATCAAGAAAAGAACATAGCACCCTCTTCAAGCTCCCCACCAATAATCGTTGCAAGAAATTAGTTTCCACCAAAACAGCGCGGGAGCGGTACGCGGGACAACACACACACACACACCAAACGCATTGGCAAATTCCGCGTAGTTTACCACGGCGAAAATTATTTTATATATTCTGACCTGTACCGCACCGCGTTGGATTGATGGAAGCTGTTAACTAATTCAGCCACTTTTGGATATGCATATCTTTGACTCAAGATGCGAGTATTTTGGCGGGATTGTATTTATATCAATCCTTTTTGTGGCTAACAACTTTTTCATTGGCGGAAACCTTTTACAACCAAGTTGTTTTTGTGAGATACATAAATAAATAAATAACAGGCGCGACAATCCAGCATTGGTCTAAGGCCGCAGGATGTGTTAGTGACATCCTATTTCCAAGATCTTATCTGCTTTTGTTGAGGAAATGAGATCAGCATCACGCTCAGCAGTGTTATTTATCCCCATAAATGGGTACTTGTTTAACATCTGAGTGAGATCATAGTCCGTGACAAGCTCGTGAGTTCGAAAAACACCATGGAACACGGTGAGATTCGAACCCATGACCCTGTGCACCGAAGGTGCGCGCACTAACCGCTAGACCAGCCAGACTACATGATAGACATAATAGTACACCGACACACTATTATAGAAAACCGTTGTACATAGTTTACTTGCTCAGTTTCATGGTATACTTTTAGGATGAAAGTTGGTGCTGCATTTTGGCATATTTGTCAGACATTTTTGATTTTTTCACTTCGGTCAATTCAAGTTTGCAGGGTAAAGACAAAAATATTTTGACTTATACTGATAAAATAATTGTCATGAAAGGCAAACTATTACTTTGGAAGAGGCATGTTGCAGAGGGTAACCTGGAAGTGTTTCCATCCCCCAATACCCAGTGATAAAATCAAAAATGGATTAGTCGAGCATTTGGAAACCTAAAACGGTTGAAAAATATTTCCCCTTAAAAACACAGCAGTTTGATTGGATAAGAAATCTCTTTGTAGCATCCAATATTTCGCATTTCACCTTGCCGGAAGAAGAAGAATTAACATTGCTTTCCTCTGATCGAGAGAGTTTAAGATTAGAATTTGCAGAATGTTCGCCTGAAGAATTTTCGATATCCGGCAAGGAAAAATACCCTGTTTTGTAAAAAAAAAGCTGTAAATATCCTGCTATTGTTTTCAACTTCATATTTGTGTGAAATCGGATTTTTCAACTACGCTCAGCTATGCCTCAGGAGCTTGGAGGAGGATATGCGAGTGGCTCTGTCATATAGCATTTCCAGGTCAAGTAAATAACTCTCCGAGACAAATAGATAAATTACCGAATCAACAAAATACATTTCCGGATCAAAAAAATAAATTTCCGAATCAACAAAACACGATTCCAGATCAAACAAATAAATTTCCAGACGAAATAAATGAACTTCTAAATGAAAAAAATAAATAACCAAAACAAAAAAATAAATTTCCAAATCAAAAAAATAAATGTCCAAATCAGGAAAATAAATTTACAAATCAAATAAATAAATTTCCAAATCGAATAAATATATTTACATGCCAAAAAAGTAAATCAAATAAATACATTTCCAAATCAAATAAATATTTTTTCAAATGTTAATAATGTTCTTCTAATATGAAAAATTAAATTATCTTAAATTTATGAGACCCTAGCGGGCGGTTGGAAGTGGAAGTCTACGAGATTTTAAAGTAAAAATTCGCTTGTGTAGCGCGCAAAAAAAAAATAGTATACCACAATTTTGCTTGTCCCAAGTAGGCGTAAGTTTTTTTTACGTACATTAAACAGCGGAGACTGATTAAAGTTGAAATGTGTACGATAGTATGACATGCTAAAACTCTCTATTAGTAAAGGTACACGACATCAGCTGAACATTACAATTCGTATAATTCAACAGATTCCTGTCTGAATCGGATCACCGTTACGAAAAGCTGTGTCAATGTGTCTGCTTAGGGTGCAGACTCTCCCGCATTTTCCCCTGATTATTTGCTCGGTTTTATTCCCCTGAAATACCACCCTCCCTTGGTATTCTTCACCTATTGTGATAGAAATATTTTTTAAGAAACGGAATCTAATTGATC
Source organism: Microchrysa polita (assembly GCA_949715475.1). Taxonomy (NCBI): domain Eukaryota; kingdom Metazoa; phylum Arthropoda; class Insecta; order Diptera; family Stratiomyidae; genus Microchrysa; species Microchrysa polita. The sequence continues at coordinate 109,606,416 of OX454416.1, read as the reverse complement.
ATGACAATAAAAAGCTAAACGTTTTCTTGTAAAAAAAATAAAAACACTTCTAATTTGGAGCTTTTATTGAAATTCAATCGAGACCTAATAATTTTAACTTTTAAGTACCGACACTGGATCTTACAGACTTGAAGACACTGTCAATGTATAGATTCCGTTATGTTCCCGAACCTCCATCATTCTGAGGTCACCTCTATATTCGATTTTAATGTAAAATAAAATTTTTAGAAAGCTCAGCTGGTGTGACTTGAGTTATGAGGAAGTTATGGTAGTTTAGAGATGGCAAATAACGTCTAAGAAAACAATTTATATCGTTCTATTCCAAACGTGTGTAGTACAATTGACAATTATATACGTCATTTTGAATAAACAAAATCTCATTCAGATTGAAATAATTAATTAATTATTTTTTCGATGCTCAACGAAATTCATATAAAAGCACATTATTTACTATATTAAAGTACTATCTTTTTAAATCGTTTCCTTCATACGAAGCATTGTTTATTTGATTTGTGAAATATGTTTTTTGATGGAAAAAATCATTTTTTTGATTTGTGAATTTATTTTTATGTTTTGGATAATTTTTTATTTGAATTGTACATTTATTTTTCTGATCTGGACATTTATTTTTTTGATCTGGAAATTTATTTTTATGATTTGTTTAATAATTTTTTTCATTTAGGAATTCATTTTTTTGATTCGGACATTTATCTATTTGATCTGCAAACGTGTTTTGTTGATTCGGAAATTTACCTATTTGTTTCGGACATTTATCTATTTGACTCGGAAAGTTATTTACTTGACCTGAAAATGCTATATATTCGGGCTAACATCTCTGAAATATGTAAAAATCACCAGGCGTGTTTCTCATTAAATTGTTAACACATTTTTTTCCTGGGTACGTTAAACGTTTTGTCTTGTCAATCAATGCTCGTCTTGTCTTAACGACCCATTTTTGGGGTTCCGCGAACGAATTCTGCGATTTCAGGGGTTCCGCGTCTTCAAAAAGTTTGGGAACCACTGGAGGTCCGGAGATCAAATCTCGACGTGGTCCAAAATTTCCGTATATGTGCGGATAGGAAATATATAGACCTTGCAACATTATATATACTCCGAAATGATATGCAATCTAACGTTGACTTGAAATTGCCTATAAACGGCTAAGTTAACGCACCATGACCCCACATGGGGCTGTACGGTACTGAGAAGAAGTATCTAAATATTGCTACTGTTTTTCTTAATTTTAATAAAATAAACGATACATTCCTATATATTCTAGTTTTTCTAACCTCTACGTTTTTATTTTTTTCAGATATGCATCTCAGAAGCTAGACCCAATTCAGCGCCGTTAAATACAAAAATGTGAAAGCAACTTACATCCTGGATCAAAACAACACATTTAATTTATTCAAATCGTAAACTTACAAAGAATAAACAGAAAATTCGAAAAAAAAATTATCGATAAAATGCCAACCGTAATAGTTGATCGAATTCCTTTGCCCAACTTGAAGTTGTACACTTCCATTAGTGTACTTCTCCTAAGCGGCTGCCTATACTATTCAATACGTGCCACAAATGATCCGTATTGGCGTTTAAATGCCAATTATTCATCCGTCGCTCCTTCTACTTCGTCAGGAGAAAATTTACTGTCGCCCGGCGAAGAAATAGTACTTCGCAGTGACGAGAATGGCAAACCGCTTAATCCGACAATCGATAAAGAATTGTATTTAGTTTTGATGGGTCTGAATGAAACGCGAACGTTTAGCAAACATGTTAAGGATGTGGCGACATTTATGTCACAGGAGCCGATATGCGTTTGGGTAAGTTACAAATTTATTTATTAGGGGGTACTTTAAGGCCCATTTTGTTTAGAAATCTAGCTAAATTTGTTAATAGAAATCGTGTGTGGATAAATAGATATCTAGGACAAATAACTAGAATTCTATTCAAAAGCCAAACTGGATTTCTAGTAAAAAAAAGTGGTTCCAGTCAGATTTACTAGAACTTCTAGTGAATTGTACTTAAGATAATCTAGTGAATCGTACTAGATTCATTTGAACTTTACTAAACGATCTAGATAAATCTGAAAGCATGTTTTTTATTTTTAGTATTTTCTTCATTTGATCGCGTTTAAAACGATATTTGACGTATAACAACCTGATTCATCTGAAAATATAATGACAAATAAACATAACTTATTCGGGGAAATCTATTTTATTGTTATCCTTTTTATTGGCTGTTGTACAAAATTAGTTAGGGTCAATAAATATAACTAATTTTATTATGGAGTGAGCCTTAGGTACATCCATGCGATTCTCCGATTTACTGGCACGAGTTGGGGACTTTGACATTACTCTGCCCTAAAAAGAAAAGAAAATATGGACAATGCATCTATTAAATTAAGTATAGTTTTCAGAATGAAAAGAATAACATGACGAAAACGATTAAATTAAAATGAAGAGAAATTTAAATTAAATTAAATTAACTCTTCATTTTAATTTAATTTATGTATACTAGGGGGCTTCGCCCCTGCTCGCTACGCTCGTCAACCACCCCCCCCCCCCCCCTCCCCACCCGGCCTGCCCTTGCCCTGCCCCAGCCAACGTCTGCTCCCCGCTATGAGCTGACGTGCTCGCGCTGCGCGCTCGCAGCACTGACTGACTGCTTTCCGTTCTTGCATGCTATACTTATCGACATTCGGGAACACGAATAAAATGACATTTTCCCGATTTATCCGACTTTAACATTTTTATATATAGAAGGATTACAAAATGAAAAGAAAAATTAATTGTACTTACCATTATATTTCTCCAAATTATGATCACTAGGCGAGACCCACAGTAACTGCAGCCGACTACAACGCCGACACCAAAAACTACATGAAGACTTATAGTCCACGTACTGGACTGCTTTCGTCGCTGCTATGCTGTTTCCATTCTGTCTGCCGTTTCACTCTTTCGCTGCGTTGTTTTGTTTGTTTATTAAAATATGCAATGATGAAAGAGAGAACAAAATATATACAAACTTATTACTTTGTGTCCTAATTCAGGCAATAATTTTTTTTTACTGCTTACCTTAAAAACTCAATTTCGCAAACACTTGGCAATACACTTGTCACAACGCAAAGCACCCGGTTTGTTCAAAGATTAAAGGTAAATTGTTGAAACATTAGCTACATAACTAAGACGAGAACGAACTATGCACGTATGCACTTAGAACTACACACTACTTTCTAGTAGATTTTAATAAATTTCCAGTAACAATTACTGATATTCTAGGAATATGTTATGTTTTACTACTAGAAAACTAGTGAAATGTAACTAGATTTCTAGGTTTGTTATGTGATTCAGTTGATTTTACAGCAAATCTAGTAAATATCCTTAGATACTAGTTATATTTTTTCAGATTCGCTAGATTTCTATTAATTTTTTTCACTAGAAGTAGCCTAGTAAAAAATTACTAGAAAAAAGACTTACTGTGTATAGCCTTGAAATCCGATGCCAATATTATTTAAACCATGTTAGTAGTAATCCTCCGTATCATTCCTGCTTCAATCAGGGATCTAAAAGAAAGTTAATTTAGGAAAGCTGCATTCAATGAATTGTGTGACAAGGTAATTATACATAATATACACATATGGACAAAAAATAAGTACACTCCCTGTACCATGCTATTCCTGATTTTGATTGCATTTATTATGTTGTAATACGAGTACTTGAAATATCTGGTGATTCTAAAAATTTGGATACAGCAATGCCAAGAGATTCGAAAGAGAAGATGATCCTTCCCTATTTTCTCAGTCCCTTCGATGGAATAAACTTTGAAGTGAAAAATGAGCTTGACCAAAATAATTAGAACTTTTGCATTTATTTTTTATTTGTCATTAACGTCAAATGAGAATTAAAAAGAAAATACTTATAAGGCGAAAAAGGAATAACAGGCTCGAAGAAAGGCATTTTGCTGCAAAACCGCAAAACGGCCCTCAATCACAAAATAAATCAGCTGATTATTCCATTTTGTGAATATTTCGTTAATAACTAAACTCCGTCCAAAGTACGATAAACTCGATATAAGGACCTTATGAATAACTGACAATCATATTATCACTACGGCGAAAAAAATTTCTTGGCATTATTCTGGCAAGTATTGCAAATATTGCAAATATTGCATCTCTTCGAAAAGTAAATCGAAGATTACAAGAAATAACTTAATTTTGGCAAATATTCTTGGTTTTAGTGATGAGGTCGTAATACATTTGAATGTAAAGACTCCTATCGAAGTATTCGTCTGAGAGAAAAATAATTTGATCTACGCTACATCAAAGGACTATGTCCAATGAAGGCTAAAATATCATGGTCTATGGATCTGTTTTCATAGGTTGGCGTCATTCAAACATATTTAAAAACCGTTGTCTCACAGACAATTCCATCGTAAGAAATGTTTGTTAAGCATATCGCATTATGCTAAAGAATCTACCAGTTACGTGGTCATTTCAGCATGATAATAACCCTAACCACACCTAAAAAGCTGATCAAGGATTAGATTGATCAAAATGGAGTGTCGTTTTTTGCTTGGCGAAGTCCTTTACCGAACTTGGATCCATTCGAAAAAGTTTGGGGAGAGTTAAGTTAAGGAATTGGGAAAGGTATGCCGCAAAAAAGACACAATTATAGGAGTTTTCTTAAAATAACTGGTACCATATGCCGTCAAATTATCCACAGTAAATCCACAAGAACAGATTTTTCTGGAAATAATAGACAGTACGCTGAGACACAATAAAATAAATCACATTCTTGTCAAATCGTTTCGTGTGTTTGTCAATCTTCTTAATTTCTCCATGATAAGAGAATTGACGATCAGATTGAAGTAACGAAATATGTTGCAAATGACTATCGATTACTGCACCAGGACATTTTTATACTTAGAACGATTTATAGGCAAAATATCCGTAATATTGTCGGTTGTCATATGAAATTAATTTGTAATTTCATGTGAACTGTGAACACTTTTCGGTGATTTCTGAAAACGTACGGCGAAATCAATCCGTTTTCGTCCACTCTGAACATACTATTAGTTTTATTTAAATTAGTTGAAATGTACTTATTATTTTGTTCAGCCTTTTTTAGTCGTCTCATATTTTTCAAGGACATTTCAAGCTGTTTTTTTATTTTAAATGATTAATGTAATTATTCCATTCCTCTCCAATTAAGTATCGAAATATGTATTAAAAAACGGGTTTATTTTCGTTAAAAACTACTTGGCTATAGGGTGTTAAGAAAAAATTGTGAGAGTGAGATTTTAATATTTTCTGCACGCAAAGAAATGCCGATGTTACTATCCTAATTTTAACTATGGCATTTACTACGCTTATTCAACTTGTTTAACTTTGTATTGTGACTATATAATGGAACTACGCCGAAAAGTTTGGCCGAGTTATGCGCAATCAATTTTTTTTAAGTGCTTCATTCGAGCCATCGTTTAACTCAAAACTTACCTCAACTAAGCTACTAAGAGAGTCCCGCACCCATAATTATTCTAAATGCCTGCCCCTTTGGGACTTCTTCCAGTTTTCTGATAAAAAAGCATTGGGCGAATGAATAATTATTCTTCGCAACTGTTTTTTTATATAATAATATAATTTTATATTTCAAAATTGACATTAATCATAATCACCATGGACCAAAAGAAAATACTAACGAATCTTACCTGATACATAATCTTATAACTTTGATAATTTTAATGATTGATGACCATTGATACATATTCTGCAATTTTGAGATTATTTTTTCGCTATAGTGATTTTTCAGACTCAATGTCAGGCTGAAAAGCAACCCCAAGATTATACAGGGTGGCACACGGGAACCTTGTTCGAAGTTTTTTCGTCAGTCAATGCAATATGGTTTTACGCGAGGGAACAAATGCATTCCGATGAATATTGAAGGGACGACGAAACGCTGGTCCATTGGTTTATCTTACAAGCTAAAACACTTTTAACCAAGTAATGGAATGCTTACCTGCGCTGCTATCCTTCCTGGATGATCGTCGTCAGTACCGAATGGAAATTGAAGTGGATCTGCTAGAAGGATTTTAGGGTGACTTCCGAAAACGTCTCCAAAAGTTTAATAATGGAAACGGGCAACATTCCTTGGCATCAATTTTTTGAAATAGGTGTCAACTAAATTCCACAACTGTCCTGAGTGTTTTAGTGGCAACAAAATTGTGTAGCATAAATGTCCGAGTTCTTACGACGTTTTAAAAAGCGCCAGGTTCCCGTGTGCCACCCTGTATTTGGGAAGGCCAACTAAATACAAAGTTAACGAACATCAAAACGCTTTTGCAACAAACTTTGTATGTAAGAGTACATTATACTTGTTCAGATGCTTTTCTTTTGTGCTAGCTCCATACTTTTCTATACATACTTTTCATATCATAGAGAGAAGTCGTGAAGAATTAGAATTTCGAAATTAACACCTAGTACTAGTATACGTCTCAAATGAACTCACACAGCCGAGTCGTTCAATGATGCATATAGAGCTTTCCATAATAACATTCTGCAATTATCACTTACGTAAAAGTTCGAGCAATTAGCATTTCATATCAACAGGTGCGTTGTTTTGCTTGTTTTTAACGTTGCAATTTAGGAAAAAAATGTTTTATCATGACTTTACGACATTTTTTTGAATACAGGCCCGAATACTGCTGGTAATTTTTGTTTCTTTGCATCCAGAATATAGACTTAAATTTATGAACATTGCTTAATTATAACGAACCTCACGAAACCTATGCTAGTGCGAAGTGTTGACATTGACACAAATAATTACATTAGACGGTTGTGTGATATGATTACGTCCTCTGTCGTAATATGGTGTCGTCGGTTTGTAACAACGTGAAACGTGCATCACATGCAGAATATGTATGTAGGTTCTGATTTGAAGGCAGTCTACACGGATTAAATTTGTCGACACCGACAACTACACAGGTAGTGCATACATAGGTAGGTAACTTTCGTTTCTTACTATCAAAGTGCATCGGATGTCCAATGCATTGGCAAATAAAAATGGGGTCACTCGCTTTTTGTGCCATGACAGTATTGTCGGTGTTTCATTAATTTCAGTAATTCATGACGACATACCATTTCTCACAACACAAAATGTTCTCAATCACGTAATTGGTCGTAGTATAGCTATGGCACCTTATGGTGTTGCGACAAGTAGATCATATGACTTTTACAGGGCCGGCACGTCGATAGGCGAAAGTAGGCCGCCTAGGGCGCAACGCTTCGGGGCGGAAATATCGCCAATTGATGGAAAACTACGAATCATACATCATATCTCTATATGTACACTCTAAAAAATGTTACTCCAATAATAGGAGGAAACTGTTTTTCCTTCTATTATAGTAGTAAATTTACACCACATATGAACGAGAGTAATTTTACGCTTTACGGTGTAAATATTTACTACAAAATTGGTGTAAATTTGCATACATAAATAAGTAAACTTACTCTTAGACTTAAGTAAATTTAAATCAGAAATAACCAAATTTGCACGAAAAAAATGTAAATTTACACCGCGTTTATAATAATATTTACGGCAGCCCGTTCTTCGGTGTAAATCGTCCTGGAGCTACCCGTTATTGCAACGGCCAAGAGCTGCCACACCTTCTTCGGTTCAAGAGCAAAAATGCGCTACACCACAACAATAATATGATGCTCACACGAACGCACTTCGGACGGAACAGACTAACTGCGCACAGAACAAGGCACTTGTGAGATACAGGAAAATGCAACAATGCACAAAAGTCAGTTTTACACAAATGTAGGTGTATTTTTTACACCAAAATTCACTGAAAATGTGAAGTTACACAAGAATAAAGTAATGACACATCTTCACACCAAATGTGGTGAAAAATTACACTGAGATAAAGTAATATTGAAAAATCTGTGTAATATTACACTATTTTGTGGGTATACTAGAAATTTGGTTGAAAAATAAACGTTTACTGTAATTTTGCGAGAAAAAAGGTGTAAAATTCAACGAGTTTTCGATGTAAAATTCAACCTTGTTTTTACAGTGTATATTAAAATGGAACGTGATTTCTTTATCACGCATAAAGTCTAAACCCGCTGAACCGATTTAGATGATTCTTTTTTTGTTTAATCCGTCTTACGTTGGAGAAGGTTTAAGGACCGAGGTAATTTTTAAAAATCTCCAAGGTTGTGGTGCAGTGGTGTGTACTCCATAGAAGCAGTGACGTAGCCAGGATTTCGTTTCGGAAGGGGTCCAAAGTTCAAACATTCAAATCAATTTTCGGTTGAAAATTTTCATTTTTTTAAATTAGGCCAATCCACGGAAATGCATTAGAAATTGCATGGAATTACTATAGTATAAAGAATTTTGTCGTGCTCTGTGGCCGTGATCGTTCGGTCGCCACTCTGTGAAATAGACACTCATAGAGAAACGAGTTTCCAAACTCGGCACGACTCGTCGCAAGTTTATTATTCAGAAGAAGATGATAAGAAATATTCTTATTGTAGAATACTAAACTTACAATGCGACTAGGAAGTGGTATGGCTGACAACCGTATCACACTCCGAATTCAAGTTGTCTTTGTAAGGTTGATGACTACACACGGTAGTCATCAACGCACCATGCTCCACTAGGAGTTACGGTAGTCAAGAGAGAGAGAGAAATAATTTTACAAAAGCCCACTCTAAAAGAGAGTCAGGCAGCTAGAATCGATAAAGTATTGCCAGTATAAACAATGATCTCGCAAATAGTGATTAACCTCGCCATGTTGATCCTCTTATAACTATATCAAGAATTTCGTAATGATGCGCTCCAGAAAAAGGTTTGCTTTTGGGCGCCTGTAAATTTCTTGTTAACTTTTAAAAGCATGACACGATATTGGCGCCCAAACAGATGAACTTTCCAACTAACTAAGGGGCGCAATATGCCTAGGACTGCATGATTCCAGTGAATTGGGAAGTCAACGAGTTCAATTTTACGCAATAATTTTCACAAAAAAAAACGCAACAGGAAGGTAACGGTAAAAGTTAGATGTATTTCGCTCCGTGATATAGATTGAAGAATGCTCAGGACTCGGGGAGCAGAAAGCTCGAAGCTGATTCGTTCTTATGAAGTTAAATGCCTTAGGCTGGAGTAAGGATATTTCGCGAATGGTAAATTTTTCAAGTTACTACAACTTCTATTTACGCTAGAAATTTACTATTCGGAAAAGATTCTGAATAGTCGTAGCCTCTTGATCAATATGATGTACTATTCTAAATAGCATACTGGCGGCAAATGTGTAAAACCGCCACTGCTCCAATCGCAATTTGGGTGAATGTAGAATGGTGCCCCAAACGCTGCAGAAAATGACAGATAAATTGTGCATTATTTAAAATTCCAAGTTATCATCATTAAGATTTGGGTTATTTTTGAAAACATTTCGGGAGCGGTCCGGACCCCATGGACCCTTCCCCTGGCTACGTCCCTGCATAGAGGCATGAAAGCACTGCCTACTCTGGACGAAATTGATAAAGTTTATATATACATTCACTTTTTCAATTCAACCTCAAGCGCTACGTTAATTTTTAGGTCCAATCGTTTACTTTTGCATGTCAAATAAAATTTAGTTATTCACAACGACTTTGTGCCTCCAGAACCTTCACACAATCACGGAAAAATGCGTGGACGTATACGAACCTTTTTGATGTAGACAGCCAGAGCCCCGTCTAGTTCAAAGCCACGAACTACATAGAAAACTCTCATACACTTTAACAGGCAATCTTGGGCTTGAGAAGATTTCAAATTTAAATTGCGTTAAAGGGAAATCGGACGGTGTATGTTAGGCACAAAAAGGTTGTGAGAACAGTGAAATAAAAAAAGGTCGAGAAATATTCAGTTTTATTGGATTTTTACGTGTTTGAAACCCGACGGCACAATTTTCCCCTACATTTGTACCCATTTTGACGTGTTTACAAAGGCAATCATGGGTTGATTTTTTTCCAGTTTCTCTCGCTGCTTCCCGGCTTTCTAATATACATAGGTGGCTTTGTAGAGAGCACTCAACTGTAGCCTCAACTATGAGAAAAGTAAGCATGCTTTTCGATCGGCTCACTCTCTGAGAGCAATCAACGACGACACGCGGCGAAATTCTTCTCATTCTGATATGCCTTGATTTTCGTAGTTCCCCTCCACCTGGTCTAGACAAAAATATTCAACGACGAAATAAGCGCCAATGAGAGAGAAGCTGACAACACACAACAACCCCGCCGTGATGGCTCCATAGGATGAAGAATGATTGATGGCTGACTGAGTGAAGGAAGCATGTGCAGATGCATGGTTATCATATTTGTCATCGATCATTTTTCTTTAAATGAATGATAAACAAAGTACGAAAGCCTACAGTAGAGGATATAAATATCTACACGTAATTTTAAATGTTTTTCTCTCATGTCTTTTGAATTTACTTCAACGCCTTTTTGTGTAACTATTGCCGTGTTTTTTCACATCGGGGGCAGGTTTGCTGACCCAGACGCGCAAAAAAAACTATCGAGGGTAGCATCCAGGTTAAATTTCAAATTGTCACGTAGGCATTAAAGCCCCGTTTTTACTTTACAAACGCAAAAGTTCAAATGTAATTTTTTTAATGAAAACATATTTTTATAAATGAATCGTAATTTTGTTAGAATAAGAATTCGATTTTTAACGTTTACAAGCAAAAACTATTTTGTTGCACACACTTGTGTAGTGTAGTATCCAGGTGATAATTCTAGTACATCAGATTGCAAAATGTGGTGGAGACAATTTTTTTTTGTTTCTTATGTTTTTTGGGGTGCTGAGCACGAATCAGGAGCTTCCCACCAACATTTCGTTGAGGAACAGGGTCAAAATCGCGAAAAACTCTCCATTCATATTTCAGAGAGCACATAATTGTGCGTCCAAAGAGACATAAATACTATAAATCCGTTGAGCGGCACTACTATAATTGATAATAATTTAAATTTGCCATTTTTAACATATACAGTCGAACTTCCCTAAACGGACACTTCTAATAACCGGACATTTCTCATAAACGGACACTTTTATTTTCCCCAACGTTTTTCCTTATATTTTACTAGAAAAATAACTTCCAATAGCCGGACACTCTCATAACTGGACACGGTTTCTATACCCTTTCTGAACAAGCAAGTCTCTAATAAACGGACAGTTCCACAAATAAAATGAAATTCTTGCATTACAGAATTGTATTTCGAGTAAAGAAGTTTTCAAATTAGCGGAAAGTCGGTTTTTTGCATAAAGCAAAATTCACTTTCCGGAAATCGCTGCACAAATCTTGTTTATCTCTCCGTGTAGGTGGAATTTCTTAGAGATTCAGGAGTTCAATTTATGTCGCGGCATTTAATCGTGCAGCTTTCTATTCTTTTAAAATATGAAAAAAATTAAAAAAAAAATTTCTTTTGAAGAAAAAGTGCAAGAACAAGTCATTTTAGAATTCACGAAAAAATAGTGTTGTCGATCTCGAAAAAAAATTGAATTGGAAAAACACGGTTGAAATGAGACATCGTGGTTTTGACTGGATTCGCAGCGCAGTCCAAATTAGTTTTATAAAATGTTATTCATTTTTGAAATATTCTCATAAGCGGACACTTCCAATAAGCGGACAAAATCTCAATCCCCAATGGTCTCCGCTTATGGGAAGTTCGACTGTAGTTCCATATTATGAATAAAATTTTGAGATTGAAGGGTTTTTCATTGTTGGTCGCACCAGTTGCATTTTTCTTGTACATTATGTATTTTGGGGTGCAGAACCTGAATCCGTAACTTCCCACCAAAATTTCGTTGCAAAACAGGGTAAAAATGGCAAAAAACGCCAAAAACATGACTATCAATTATAGCAATACCGCTTAACACATTTTAATGATTAATGGCGCGTTAGACCCGCAATTATGTTTTCTCTAACATTTTCATGGACAGGTTTTCGGAAAAATGTACACTTTCGGAGTTATAAACGAAAGAACGGGAAAACTCTTAAAATTTTGGGTTTTTTCGCGGTTTTGACCCTGTTTCGCAACGAGATTTTGGTGGGAAGCTCCGGATTCGAGCTCAGCACCCTAAAAAACATAAGAAACAAAAAAAAAATTCTCCACCACACTTTGCAATCTGAAATCACCTATAGTTACTACACTATGGCCGGGTTTCTGATAGCTCTTATTCAGTACCTGTCGGCTGATTAGTCTTATCGCGTAGAGAAGACACAAACCATATTCAGAAAGCTTTTCCATTTTATTGAATGGAATTTTTGTTTATTTTGCATAGCTACGCCATATTTTGCTTGGTTAAGCCATCATCTTAGATTGAGAAAATCATTGCGCACTTTCATCCAACAGCGTAAATAAGCAAAAGATAACATAACTATGCAAAATTAACAAAAAATCAATTCAATATAATGGAGAAGCTTTTTGAATATTGTGTGTGTCTTCTCTGGGCGATAAGACTAACCATTCTATAAGATCTACGAGAGAATGGGCCTATGTGTGTGCATGTAAACTATACCCTAGAACTTTTAATTTTAGCTAGTCATTGGCAAACGCACTAAAAAACGATTGGGATTGCATACATTTAGATGCGTTTTAGAAAGCTCATTAAAACTGGATATCAATACAATTTCTAACCTGAATAAAGTCACAGGTTAGCGTTTGTATGAAAATAACCCCGTATAGTGTAGGTTAGCTGTTTTAAAAACACGGCCATACATAGAATCATCAGCTGAAAACCAAAGTCGAACTTTAGCCGATATCAACTACTTTTTAGATCTTCAGTCTACTTTTTTTCTCTGTGTACGTTTACTAAAACAAATCGTGCTAACAAATAATAAAACAGTTATTATTTTATTGCGAATCTATAAATCATACATTTCTTCCACATATAGTCAAATATTCATCGATGTTATATTTTTATGGCAGTTTACATTGATGCAATCTACTTTTCAAACTTCTTAAGCATTTTTCATGATTTTAATACCACTAGAAACGTATAGTATTAAAGAAAATTACACAAAAGAAATGCGATTAAAAATTTATTATAATTCTGGAATTTGCATGTATCTACATATTTGTATCTTTAGTAAATTATGATTGTGTTGTTTTCGTTCTTTCCGATTTCCAAGCTAATTTATTATTGTTTTAAATATTTAGCATAATAACGGCCATAGCCTTACTTACCATAATCTGCTGCTTGGTATAATACATACTCGTAAAATTGTTATTAGAACACTGAACTGTTTCAAAAATATGTTTAAATAATGTTAAATTATATACATTTCTTCAACAATCAAAAATTAATTTATACGAGTATTATGCATCTCTTGGCGATATAATTGACATTGACCCTCAAGGTTTATGAGGCCATTTCATCTCTTCATTCAGATATTATTATCTGATATAAATACGCCTAGCGGTTAAGTTGAATTTATGTAAATGAACGAATACATAATCTCTCAATGAAAAAAAAAAATACTTATTAAGTTCATTGTATACTCGAATCTATATTTGTTTTGTTTTTTTTTTTAATTCGGGAATGGAAATGTAAGTGGCAAATCAAAACGGATATGATTTCGGAACAACACATTTTGCAGGTGCCTGAAATTGTTATTCATCGTGAACAGCAGGCGATACAGAATAATGTATGATGAGCCCTGAAGCATCTAAATAATTACAAGAAAAATGTTTATTACACACTTACCAAATTCATATCGCCCAAGGTACACGTGTATTTTAATATTGACTGCTCCATTAGAATGATCTTAGATATTTTAGATCAACTTGTGAAATTATCAAATTTTCTGTTTACAAAGACTACTTTGATAAATATGATGTTCCAACAGCTGATTATGAAATAATTTATAAATATATCATGGAATTAGCTGAATGTAAACCATATGGCCCAGGTGATTTTCAAATTGTACTCGACAAATGACGTCAAGTCAGCGGCCAAAAATTATATCAATATGCAATAGAGGGCAACATAGCGTGCAATTAGAAACCAGATTTTTTTGTAATACCCTACCAATTATCTAACAAATACTATAGGAAACTGTACTATTAAAATTTTTTGTTATATTATGGAAAGTCCGGCAATTCACTGTCTTGGAAGATTATGCTACCGAACATTTTCAAACAACTAGAAAATAAATAAACTTGAAACATAAAAGTCTAATTTACTAGAATATAATTGTAAATTTTTACTACCGCACATAACTACGTAATTCATTTCCACTTAATTGCTTTCTATTTATGGGTCATTCTCGTTCTAAAATATCCATCCATTTATGTCTGTCCTACCTAACACAAATTAACAGCTCGTCAAAAAATGCAATCTCTTTTACACCACAAATGTATGGTAGATTGATCGGTCGTTTACCTTTTAACTGAATGCTTTTTGTATTGCTGATTGTAAGTTAAATTTATCTGGGACAGAGATGATGAGTTCGTTGTCCCACTTTCTCGAAGATGCTGTCACTGTGCTAACATTTAAGAATACCTGCATATTGAAATGCATGGGTAAAACGACTTAAAGTCACTCATACAGTTGCCATTATCCAATGAGTCCTCTTAGTTCTCAGTGAATATCAATAAAATAACTACAGGGTGAGTAGCATTTTAATATTGAATTTGGCTTCAATTTCATATAGGTTTAGATAATACTATAGGATATTAGAATATACAGTGGGTCACAGCTTATTTCAACCAGTTGCTATGAAATAATTTAAACGTCAATAAAAACTGAACTGGAGAAGATATTCAAATTTTCTCAACGCAGATTAATAGTCTAGCGTATACAGATTTTATTTATTAACATTTTTTATTTAAATTTTAATATCTTAAATTATTTAAAAGAATTAAAGACGAAAAGTAAGTAAAAACTATGTCACAGCTTATTTCAACCAGACACCCCAACCATTATTTAAATTAGGTTTAAGAGCACAAGGACCAGAATTGATTTCTTAGTATGAATGCTCTTTTGGTTACCGACCATTTCATGCCGCTTGTACATTAAATTGATTCGATTTGTGTACCTTACAGCAGGGGTTCCCAACCTTTTTCAATACATGCCCCCCTTGGAAGGTTAGCCGAATCTGCCGCCCCCCAACGAAATTTTCGCTCAAAAACGAAAGAAGGCATCTTTCAGCTCATTATTTTTCTTTTGTTAAGAGTCCGCCACGTTGACAAATAATAAGAGAACATTTGTATCGTTAGAAAAATCTCATAGAGATTTTGGACTAATCAGATCTGGTTTCTATTTTCGCAATTTAAATTTATGAGCAGTTCCAAAGCTTACATTTAGCTCATCTGAATATTGAATTGATTCCACACTTAAACTATAAAAGAAGGCTTCAGTGGGCGGGCGATTCATCACACCATAGCAACGTTTGAGTTTGACTGATACGAAGTTAAGAAAACGTAGCAGCCGTAGCGGCCGCAGCTGAACTAAATATTTTCGGAGAGCTAGATTTATATATATCCCTACTACATTGGGTCAAGAATTGAGGCCGCATGATCATGATCATAAGACGGTTATTGCGCGCTGAAAATGTTGCCTGAAGATGCGGCATTAGACCGAAAACTCATTTTCCCTGGCGAGGTCAATTTTTTGGCTCAGCGGTGCGTCTACAAGCAAAATTTAAGTCATTGAGTGACTAGATGTATTTTATGAAGCACCATTTCAATTTCATTCAAGTTTAACGGTAGTGCACTCCTGGTTTTTCCCTCGATCTATATTCCTAAAATAATTTCAGCGATCATTATCAAACAGACTTTGGGCAGAGGCTCCTCGCTAATATATTGTGGTTGCAGCGATTTAGAAATTTGGTTCATGATTTGAAGAATTTTACCAGCTCATGGCCGTTGTAATATAACCCATGACATAAACACTCGAGTTGATCCCACGCCCCCCTTTGCCAACCGTCACGCCCCACTAGGGGGGCGCGCCCCACCGGTTGGGAAGTCCTGCCTTACAGAGTCATTTTGGTCCACTTTTCAGTAAATGCAGTCTTAAACCGTTTTGTTGGATATTTCCCGTTTTCGGATGTTTGTATTCAAAATATTTAGTAACATACAAGTTAATCGACAGTTTCGAATGCTATTTGTTGTGCCGAAAATTTGAAGTCATGGCCTGTATAATACATAACCTTTTATTCGAGGCATTTTTTCCGCAATGAATTTGTCCCTACAAAAACCCTTCCTTCGAGCTCTCAAGTAATTTGCATTTGCAAATGTCGGAATAATTTGTCTTATCAATTGAAGTCTCAATAAACTCCAAGGTTTTTACCTCCAAACGCGGACGAACAGGCCAAAAAATAATGCTACCAACACCGTGTTTGACTGTAGGTTCCGAATGAATGTTTTGGCATGTTTGTATTTGGCCTATGCAGAACTTATGAGGCTTCATCAAAACCGAATATATTAGAATCTTACTCATCATTATTATAACGGTGTTTCAAATTGCAAAATTTTTATCCAGCGGTCCTTTTTGTCAACTTTTAAACATCACTTTTGCTTCCTAGTAATTATAAATGGCTTCTTCGGCGCTATTGCGTCATTAAACCCACGCGGTTATAGGAAATGGTTCAAGGTTTTTGACTGGCATGCTTTTCCCAACCCAGCCTTTAATTCTCTGGTAATTTTCGAAGCTTTTAGTCTTGGGCTACCTTGTGTTTCGCAGACCAAATAGCGTTTGTCCGATGAATTGAAAATTTCGGTGCATTTTTCTCTTCGCGGAGGTTTTTATCTTTGTAGACAAATCTGAGAGTAATGCTCTGAGAAGCAAACGGTCAACTAAATCAACAATTTCACCGATTTGCATTTTTGCATGATCAAAATCACTGAGAACAGGCCCTTATTGTTAAGGCTTCGTACTGGGACTCACCTGACGCCACAATTTGCATTTTTTGTTTGAAGCTTTTTTTTTTAAATGATGGAAACTTAACTTGAACACACTACAAATATAATAATTCACATGTAGACATGCAAAAAAACTGTTAAACGGTACCATAAGATATAATATGACAGCAGTAAATTATGTGGTTGAAATAAGCTGTGACACTATTTTTGTTGATTAAATTGCTTTTAAGCATTAAATAAAACAAAAAAATTAAAAATTGTAATAAACATAACGTAGAACATTCTACCCTTAAATCTGCGATTAACAAAAATTTAAATATTTTTTTATTTAGTTTTTATGCGCAATTTATGTCTTTAATATGTTGTGGTTGAAATAAGCTGTGACCCACTGTACGTTAACAATATACAGCAGTGGTGTCAAACTCAAAACCCGGCACGGGCCAAATATCATTGTCTTTAGGTTTGAGTTTGAGGATGAAAAATGATACATATATAGATATTTTTTTTTTTCGAAATGTAATAACAGAATTCTTTTAAATATTAGTACACATCAGAGCAATTGATAGCCTCGGGTTTATATCCTTTAAAAATGCCATGCCGTCAAACAAATTTAGAATCAGGGGGTGTGATAACTTCAAACGAATTAATGTCACTTGACACTATTTCGTCATAAAAAGGAAATAATGGTAATTGACATTAATTCCTTTTGCCAACGGGAAATAAACTAAGTTTACATTAATTCGCTTTTGAAAAAAAAATTTTCCCTCCCAATAGATCGGCATATTTTAAATATTTTTTGTTAGCACATCACGAAATGAAGCTTTTAGAGCGTCTTTGATGAATGGAGAATGCATTGTCCTTATAAGAAGCATGTTTCCTGTTTAATACCAAACTTTTTATTT
The DNA here is from genome assembly GCA_949715475.1 of Microchrysa polita. Classification (NCBI taxonomy): domain Eukaryota; kingdom Metazoa; phylum Arthropoda; class Insecta; order Diptera; family Stratiomyidae; genus Microchrysa; species Microchrysa polita. The sequence continues at coordinate 109,588,608 of OX454416.1, read as the reverse complement.
GAACAAAAAAAAAATTTTACAAAAATATTCTCATCGAGGATTCAACTATTTGTCTACAAAAAGGGCACAAAATGCTTGAGATTGTTTCGGCAGCTTTTTGGGATATGTCCTCAAAACATTTCAAGCAAGTTACATGGTTGCAGGGTTGCAACAATACTTCGCGCCCATTTTCCATACACCAACAACCCAAAAAAAAACTGAATATAATATATAATTACCTGCTTTTGAAAAATATATAACCGTATTTTCAATCCCAACTGATTTACAAGCCATATCAAAAATTGAATTTATTTCGCTTTGGGAGTTGACAGTATTTCGTTTTCAAAAACGAATTAATGTCAATTGACATTATTTCGCATTTGGGTGGGAAATAGTGTCAATTGACATTAATTCGCTTGACGTTATCACACCTCCGTTTAGAATCTTTAGACAAGAAGTTAAAACGCGAAAGTTTAGTTGAACGATCAGTAACCACTATTTATGAATAGAAACATCCGAAACAACCTTGGGAGCCTAAACTGGTAGGCTGACATAAATTAATTTTGGACAGAAAGGTGACTAAAAATAGATAAACATTTGTTTCTGATGTGGTGTGAAACAAAGACATGTAAATCTTAATAAGGTAAAGGGCTAAAAAAACGGGCATTGGACTGAAATTGTTTACGAAATTTCACATACGCAGATAATTACCGATCAAATACATCTCATCAAATGAAGACTCAGTCTTCTTTTCAAATAAATCTCAATCCAAGATGTTCTTGTCCCATAACCTAAAACACTCCAACTATAATGCAACGGTGGCAATGTGAAGGCGGCCCGGACCGACCGGAGTGTGGCACACACCGCACAAAAGACCGGTTCCAAGAATGATGCCTTGGAGTCGCCCAACCACACTGCTGCACTGCTGCCGCACGATTTTTCGTATCAATCTTTTGTGCGGTGTTTGCCACACTCCGGTCGGTCTGGGGCCGCCTTAAGGTTCGGCGAAGCCAACAACTTTTTACTGAACCGAATTTCGGGACAAATTAATTTTACGAACGGGCCCAAGATTTCCCTACTCCAAAAAGGCTGACTCCAACAAATGTACCTAAAATATTCGCCAGAAATTTGTTTATAGAACATGGGGAAAAGGAAGATTTCTGAAATACATAACTTGCATAAGCGACCGACTTCTTGACGAAATGTATTGAATTTCTTAGACTTCAGTTTAATACCTCAATTTTTATTTTCACGCATTTGTGCTGATACACATTGCTTTGCGACCTGGCCGCGGCCGCACAAAACAGCATGCGGCCCGCGGGCCGCGAGTTTGACATGCCTGATATACAGTATGAAGACGCATTCGAAAAGTATATCCCTTCCTATCCATGTAAATAAGAAAACAAAAATTGTGCTTCTCTAGAGCAATCAAACGAATACTAAAACTACCCCCTGCTCGCTTCGCTCGCCAACCCCCGGGGACGAGGCTAATTTCGGGCGCGGCCGAAATTTGGATACCCTTCGCTTGGGCTAAAAGTTTTTTCGGGCGTACCTATGACTTGCATTTAACCCCCCTCCTCATTCTTTTTCTTCCGTCTTGACAAAAGTTTTGGGCTTGGTTGAAATAAGTGGGCAAATAAGAATATTTACTCGAAAAATTTTATTGGGGTTGCCGGAGCATGCCCCCAGTAACATTCCATTCGTTTTAAACTTTTTAGTTGCTTTGATAAACCCACATTAATTCAAGGTTTTGTGAAATGAAATAATAATTGTGAATTGAAATAATAAGAGAAGCGCATATAAAAGCTTTTCTTGTAAATCTTGTAAATATATTTCCTGATGTAACTAGAGTACAAAACCCAAATCTTCAATCGGAAATTAAAAGGAAATTAAGATCACGCCACAACATTTTTCGCGGGTCGGATTGTAGCCCGCTGGTCTTATGTTGGACAACCCTGTTATAGACAGAGTAAGTAACAGTATCCTGAGCTGGCATTCTGTAACGCGATAAGCGACATAGTCACTTTAATTTTCTGGGTATGTTCTTGTTTTGCCCTAACTCCTTTTGAGAAGCATGGTGCGTCGCGACTACCGTGTGTAGTCGTTTCACTATGAATCTCTATATCACAGAGTATGTACGGGTATGTTAGTCACCTAAATCTACCAAGATAATATGAAATTGCTGCATATAATCAATGCTAGTTGATCATAGGCGATTCGTACCAATTTCAAGTGCATTATACAGCGATTGCCAGCATTAGGGTTAGAAGGTACCTAAAAAATAAGCCACTGTCGCCTATCGCCATAAAGATTACCATAGTTGTGCTGATTTTATGCCGAATCTCACTCAGTATCTAATCCCATGCAAAATTCTTTGAAACACACTTTGTGAATTGATATGGAAATGTAATTTGTTCTCCTATAGCTATATGATTTGATACATTTCCAATAGTCGCTAGGCAATCAGAAGTATTGTTTGCCAATTTCAGTACTAAAACGAAATAATCAATTTTCCCGCCCCGGCACTATGTCAAATTTATGGGAAGCGTGGACTTGATTTCATCAGGCAGGAAGTTTATTTGCCGCACATTTGAGTCTCATCCAGAAATACGCGTTCCATTTATAAAATTCGATAAAAAAATTATAAAAGGGTATCAGTCTTTACTGAAATTCTGCAAAAAAAATTCCGATGGAAAATGAAAAATCCCTTTAAAGAGATTCAGAGGATGTATTGTTGCTGGATTCGTTCAGAACTGCACCAGATAGTCGAACACAAAAAAAAAACTATTTTCCTAATGTGGTATGTGGCTCTGTAATTTTGTCAGTTAGCCACAAATATTTTACTAGAAGAAACTGGTTAATATAATTTGGCGGGTAGATTTACTGGAATAATCTCCAAACTAATCTAAAGGGCCTAAGATATTGAAATGCCAGCCTAAGCAGAATACACCCCATATAGGCCAAAGTAACTACGAATTGGTAATCTCACGAGTTATTACTAATTGAGATGACTAAGATTCAGCTTCTCGAAATATGCCTCTACTGAAATGGAACCCGGTAAACCAAAAATATCATGTCGGGGCAATTACATAGTTCATTTATTCTTCTTTTTTGGGTTGAATTGTAGCGTTTTTATAGGTGTATTTCTATGGACGAACTGTTAGCCAAAAAGTTTCTAAAAATTGACTAAATTACTCTGATTTTTGAAAAATTTCGAAAAATTTACAAATTTGAACAAAAAAATCATTTAAATAGAAACAACGTGTAAAATCTGTTCTTTGAATTTCACCCTGTGAAAGATATTTTAAAATATCGTAAAAATATTTCATGTCATCATGACACATCGAACATACAAATCCCGACACTTTCATTACCATATACGGATATCGGACACGTTTTATTTTATGTTTACATATTTGAACAGATGTGTAGAAATGTATCCGTACGTATCTCAACGTAAACGAAAGTGAAGTATTTACAGAGAATACAAAATTCAAAGTTGACATGAGCCTGAGAACATTTACCATTACTTCCTTAAATAACTCGATTGTTTAGGTGCTTATTTTAATACATTGTCATAAGTAAGATGATCATCGCACTTAGCTGATAATGATATTTCACTTTTATTGTTTACTCTAATATGAGGACAAATGTGCCAAAAAGTATGTTTTTTTTATTCGCGTGAATTTAAAAAAAAATATTTTGAATGTTAATAAAGTCTGTTTTCGTTTTTGTCATTGATAAAATTGCCAAAAATATGTTTAATCGAGACCGAGTTCTAATCGTGCGAATAGTACGATGAGAGTATACCCTATACCCATGTACAGACCTAGAATGCGCGTAAAACCGAAAATATTAAACATCATTTTTTTTAAGGGAGGAAGGGGTAGATTGATCGAATCTCGCACATATTTAATATTTTATAACGACATCTAGCAGCTATCATTTGCTATAAATTTGAAGTTTTTCGCAACATTCTATGAAAAGATACGGCGGAATATTGATTTGTAGGGGATGTAGGGGTAGGGGTAGTCAGACCTCCACCTCTTTTCACAAACTTCAAGCATATGTCACAATTAGGCATTGATGAAAATTTCAGGTCGCTAGCGATATTCTGTCGAAAAATATGGCCGAATTAAACTATCCCGGAGGGGCATTTGTATGGGAGGGAGGGGAACCCTTGGTCCGATTGGGCCCATTTTCAATACCATCCAAGCTTTTATCAAAGCAATCATCTGTCCAAAATTTCAAAACGCTAGCTTCATTATTTCGGGAGTTATCGTGCGAACTGACAGACACACGGACGGACAGACAGACGGACATGGCTTATTCGAATCAGGGACCGACCCTTAGGCCTGTTCCAAAAACCGGGATCCCGGTACAAAACCGGTGTTCACTTGGTACCGGACCCGATATTCTAAAGTACCGATATTCCGGTTTTTTTGGTACCGAGTTAAAAAAAACCGACCGACGAGTCGGTTTTTTGGTACCGAGTTAAAAAGAACGATTCATTTCAACCATGAGCCGGTTTTTCAGGTTTTTTTGTACCGGTTTTTAACCCGGTACTCAAAAAACCGGCTTATAGTTAAAAGAAAACCGTCGGTACTGAAAAAAACCTGAGTCGGTTTTTAACCCGGTACTCTAAAAAACCGGCTTATGGTTAAAAAAAAACCGTCGGTACTATAAAAAAAACCTGAGTCAGGGAAACCGCTTGTGGTACCGGGTATTGAAAAAAACCGAAACCCGGTACTGAAATCTCGGTACCGAACAGGCCTACCGACCCTGATCATTTATATATACTTTGCCATACCTCCAGTGGCTCCTTTGAGGTGTTACATAAATCGTCGTAACAAAAACAATATACCCTATACCATCTTATGGGTATAGGGTATAAAAATTAATATGAATACATAATAACTTTCATTGGTATCAAGCCAATGGTTAATATAAAAATATAGACGTTGTATTAGCTAAATTTTTTCAATGCCGTTTTTGAAGTTTGTTTGGAGAAAGTCTCCTTAAAGTTTGTGTTCTTCCACGCAACGCGTTCGCAGATCGGTCCGCGAGCATATCTCAGCACAAAAGTCTATGCACTATTTGCATGTTATTTTCGTGGCTGTAGGAACATAACCCAATGAATTTATTAGTGGTGAACCTCACTGGTCGAGATTCTAATGATAACCCGATTTTTACAGAGAATTGAAGTTAATTTAAAAGAAAGCATCATTTGATGAGTATAGCACGAAATCCACCTAAAATCCACTCGTTGAAAATCTACCTTTTACAGGATTGAAATTACAGTTACCAACCACAGAACAAAGTAAACTGAACTAGTACCTACCCTTATACCAACTTATATTTGTCTGGGAGGTACTATTACGAAAAACGTTTAAATTTACTAATGGGTGGATTTGGACTGAATGGATTTATTTGTGGCGTATTTAGGAAAACATCAAAGGGGGGCACATTTTTTTATATGCATATTTGTAAATGAAAGTGACTGGAAATGTTGTTAATAATTTTGCTAAAATTTTTACTTGTTTAAAACCATTCGCGAGTAAGGCCGATTCTGTAAATATTCTAGAATTTAATTCGCATTTTCCTTTTTAAACTCATCTGTCGAATAAATTACTTTAATTTCATTTTTTAACTTTATTCTATCAAAAAATTCATTGTGAATCTCAATAAGCAAGTCAAAGTTTTTTTTCTGAAAAATTTTATCTAAATTTGGAAAAATAATTTGGTTCGAGTAATTCTAAGAATGAAAGATTGTTTAATGAATTAAATAAATCTCTCTCGAATTTGCCCGAGAATGATGTCTACAATCTCTCTAAATATCCTTCGCAAATTTTGTATCGGATCTATTGAATTTCTAGATTGTTTCCGCGGTGGCTCATATTCTTCTGTAACTTTCGAATATACATTTTCGAACTTCTGAGAAAAGTCGTTTTCAAACCAGTTTTCAAATTCAATAATTTTTTGGCTTGCATATGAAATATTTATAACTTATCTCTGAATTATGACTTCAGTTTTGTAGAATATTTCTGAAAAAAAAAAACTAATAAATAAAACTGAACATCTGATTCTGTAAATTTTGATGTGTACGTTTCGGAAAAGGTCAAGGAATAGCCATCCTAGTGCTCGGAATTAATTAAAATCGTATCAAAAACAGTTATAATATCATCCTTGTGTTTCAAATATAACGTTAATAATTCGAGAATGATAATGCCAACGCGTTTTGGAAACATGTGGTAATCGTTGCTTAACTATAGATGAAAAAAGATCTGACCTTTTAGTGGATGTATGAAACGAGACCGAGGCTAATTTCGGGCACGGCCGAAATTTGAATACCCTTCACTCCCCTCGGGCTAAAAGTTCTTTCAGGCGAACCTATGACTTGTGTTTAATCCTTCTTCCTTCCGTTTTCACATAAGTTCCGTGGCGTCGATAAAACAATATTTGTGAGGTTTGGTTGGAATAAGGGGAAAAGAAAAAAAAATATTCAGAAAACTTTATTGGGGCGATGCGGGAGCATGGCCATGATAGGATTCGATTTGTTTTACTTTTTTTTTATAAAGACGCATTAAGGTTTTTTTTTAAATTGGTGTAGAAAAAATGTTTCTTAGAAGATCCGAAATGGGGGGTTGGGTTTGTATGACAGCCCCAAGACCCCATGGACCGATTCTATTCATTTTTGCATATGTTTTGTAGCATCAATAGCATGTTTTAACGCAGATGCAAGATCGATACCAGCCTTTTGTAGGTATTTGCTGAGTGGTAGTGCACACGAAAATGCTCCTGTGCCCCCCTGTAAATACGCTACTGCTTTTCATAGTACTGTCTTAATACTTTATAATTAATTGAAAAAATATTTAACCTCAGATTACATCCACGTCGATATTTAACTTTTCCTTAGTATTCTAGTTAGTCCGGGGGCTGTTAGTTCTTCGAAGAACACAATGGGCCATTTTTTCGTACATTTTATAGGCTGGTTAGTCTTATCGCATAGAGAAGACACACACAATATTCAGAAAGCTTTTCCATTGTATTGAATGGAATTTTTATTTATTTTGCATAGTTCTGCCATATTTTGCTTGGTTACGCCATCATCTTAGATTAAAAAAATCATTGCACGGTTTCATACAACAGCGTAAATAAGCAAAAGATAACATTGCAAAATAAACAAAAATGCCATTCAGTACAATGGAAAAGCTTTCTGAATATTGTGTATGTCTTCTCTATGCGATAAGACTAACCAGCCTATAAGATGTACGAAAACTAAGAAATTATTAACCCTAGACACATATTAATAACTACTATATCTCTCCCGCCATACAAAATATTAACCCTGGACGCATATCGCAAAATATCCAATTTTGGATATTTCGTCATTCAAACCAAAGTCTCTTTCAAAGCTCTTCAGCAAAGACACGTTCCACTTTATTTGTAATTCAAATACTCAATCCACTACTACCCTGACATCTTCCGGTGCCATATCATCTTTTAATGGTGAATGTGTGGTGGGGATTCAGTTTGAAATTCAAATCTACGTTCATCCCAATCGGAAAAATTGGAAGCACTTCGTCCAGAAACAGCTTTTCAGCGCTTTCTCTTCATTCATAGCTGTGCTTCTGGAGAAGCGCTCCCAACTGGATCAGCTTTGCTGCGCTTCCTTTTAATTTACAATGACGCTTATAGGGATGTGCCATTCGCGATTGCGCTTCTTGGAAAGCAGTTCCGTAAAAAAAAAACATGTATACCGCTTCTTGAGAAGCGCTTACATCTGCGGACTAGAGCGCTTATTTTCTCGTCTGTGCCCTAGAGAAATAATCTACGTCGAATCGACGTACAGCAATTTTTCGTTTTATTATATCTCATAAGTGAAGCTATGTAATTTGTTAGTTCCAAGATTTAACTCAATTCATATCTATAGGCGTAATTACGTGCCAAAATTATTGGCTTGTGGCACCCAAGCCTAAGCCTAAGATATTGGGGGTCATACGTCAAACATACGTCGAATCGACGTATGATTATTATATCTAATGCCAGTAATAACTGTAGAACAAATTTGTACTGAAAAATATTTTAATTGCTCCGAATTGACATTTTTATAAACCTTCATAATGTGGATGTGCATTTACTTGGACATAACCACTAAAAGCCTGTTTCGATAAAGATATCCTTTATTTTAATCTATTGAAACATCAGCCAAATGGCCACCACGACCACGCTTACAGGACCATATCCTTTTCATTAAATTTTCCATAAATAAATCGCAAAGTGGCTGCCCTATGTACTCGATAGCCTCACGAATTCCATCTTGGAGGTCTTGAATCGACGCTGGACTGTTGGCGTAGGAAGAAGTCAAGGTGTTAAATCACAAGATCTCGGTGGCCAATTATGATCACCTCTTCGAGAGATAACACGTTCCGGAAACTTTTCCCGTAAAAGATCAATGGCTTCGTTGCTTGTGTGGCACGTAGCGCTGTCTTGTTGAAAATAAACGTTGTCTAGATCAATACCATCCATTTCCGGCCATAAAAAATCATTAATCATCTCGGGATAGCGCAATCCATTCACCATAACGTAATTTTTATAGTAAATTTTAATAATTTTAATGCGTTTTTGAACCGTTGTATCGTTTCACTGAACCCAATCGCCTGCTAAAGTAAAGAATCCAACCAACATCGAACACATAACCCCCCAGCAAAATTTCCGTAAGGTCTATGAAGAAGTAAGACTTAGAAAAGGCTTACTTAGTACTGAACTGTAAGCATTCAGTAAGCTGAAATAGCTTTGCGTGATTAGATCTTATTCATATCATTATATAAGACTTACTTCTTAGCAAAATGTAAGACAAAATTTCAAACTCAATTTGCACACACTATTTGAAAGCTCCCAGTTGCCCTATAGCACAGATAAGAAAAACTACCAGATGTCTTATCGGTATTTTGGAGCTTAAAATTCTTCAGCAGTGCCATCTAAGTTGGAACAATTCAATTAAAGTCCAAAAGCTCGTTTAAAGCAATGGTTCGTGTCTACAAACCATACTATCCACATCAAAAGCAGCCAACAGATGGACGACATAGAGCCTTTACGAGCTAACCTCTTTCTGAAATTTGTGTTTTGTCGCATGTACCTACCTATATGTATTCAAATGCGCTGCACTTGGATGCGCGAGTAGAACACACCAGTCCGCATCCAGCCACACATGTAGATCGAATGTCGAATGTGACGAACCATCTCAAGACCATAAGTAGAAGGTCGAAGCGTATCTTTGAAAAATGTTCGAGCAGTGTTTTAGAAGAGAACGATACCCAGCAAAAAATTGAAGGCTTATTTAAGGTTTATATCCATACGCTGTATACCTTTGAAGTAAGGGAAACCTTCGGTAAGGAATTACGCGTTGCAAAGGCATTAACCTGTCAGATACCTTACCGAAGCACAGGCCATGTCATTGGCGATAAGGTTTAAGCTCAGATACGTAACTTTTACCTTATAATAAAACTATTTAAGCCTTTAAAAAATATTTAGCAGTAGCTTTAAATAAGTTATACGGATACCTGAAAAAAAAGATTATAATACCTTTTCATATCCTTATGTAAATGGTTTGATAATGTTTAGAGAATTATAAAAAATTGTGATTTTTCTGAACTATTATGGCATTATTCTTCTTCTGTGTACCCCCCCTTGTGGGACATAGTGCATATCCGCACATGCCCGGAAATGTTTGACCACGCCGAGATTCGATCTCCGCACCTCTAGATTACTAGCATGGTGACTCAACCAACTGAGCCACAGAGCCTGTCATAGCAATCTCCTCGCAAAATGATACTTAATTTCAATTTGGAAAGAAACTTAAAATAAGACTTACTTAAGAACTAAATATATTTTTAATAATGGAATGGAAAGGTTTTCAGAAAAAAACATTTTAGATACCTTATACAAAGGCTTGCAAAAACTTTAAATTACTGAAATGTAATTTTGTCTTATTTCTGGTATGAATCAAAGTTTGAACTAAATTATAAAGAGCCTTACGTAACCATTATTATAATTACTATTTATATCTGTCTGGAAGTAAAGCTGACAATAAACTAAAGTAAGTCTGAATTGTACCTTAGTTTAATATTAACAAAGCTAACGCAAATTATCCATGACAGAAAGTAGCAATAAAGCTTTCGTAAGAATTATTATAAGGCCAAAGCTGAAATCGTTTCCCTTACCTATTCCTTTAACCTGACAAACCTGATCAGATTTTTTGCTGGGTATGTGTGTAGTGTGCATGTATGCATAGCAGTTAGAGATTTAGGAAATGATGCATGCACCGAACCACGGTAGGCGCAACAGGGCGGCGGCGGAGTCCGAGCAAATGATTACCCAAAAGGATCGAGAACAATTTTCTGTTACAGGCCAAATACACCTGCAACTTGGTTGCTAACCTAGGTTGCAGGTACGTTACTACACACTTGCAACATTCCGGCAACCACGCCATTCACGTTCTTGCAACCTGGTACTGCAACCTGCAACATGCCTACAAACCACTTAATTTCCGGTTTTTTTGCGTGTTGCCAACTTAGGTTGGCAACCAAGTTGCAGGTGTATAAGGGCTGTTAGAGATATCTATTACAGAGAACTATTTTTTTAATTGTTGTATCTTTTGATTTAATTAATTGTACATACTTATTTAAAATGGAAATTGGAGGAATGTTGTTGTTTGCATATAATAAATTCGGGAATAATGAAATCAGTCATAGATTTATAGAATCAAAATTTATAGATTCGAAATCCGTTTTTTAATTTTATTTATTTTTAATTTTGCTAATACCCATACTCTAAAATTTTTATACCGTTCGATTTCTAAGTGAAAGGGTATATTACGATACTTTGTCATGGAGTTTGTAACGCAGTCTCAGACTATATAAAAGGGTATATAAATTGATCAGTATGACGAAGGAAGTCGATTGGACGATTGTGCGTCTGTCTGTCTGTTGCAATGCGTGCTTATTTCTATTGCAGACTGTTGTTGTTGTATTTTTGGATCACCAAAATCGGACAATAGGGTCATGGGCACGCAATACAAAACCCAACTCCAAAAAGCATTTTTTATAAGAAAACCTTTTTCATTTATACACGATTTTCAACCTAAGTTTACACGCATATGTATGTATTTCTAAATAAACATCGAAACAAATAAAAATGGATGGAATAGGACCATGACATCCAAGCCTATCCCCTCGAAATTATGTTCTTCTAAGTCATTTTGTTATTTGTTCACAAATTCTAATCAAACCTTACATCGAAACTACAAAAACAAACAGAATCCTACTGTGGAGTCAAGGTAATCAAGGGCCATACAGACCCAATCTCCCCAATCTGAGATTTTTTGTTACCTGTGTACCTATCCTAACAAAGCTTCACACAAATATTGTCCTACCGACGTCACCGATACTATAGAAAAGATGGAAGATGGAGCTGTCATTGAAACCGCACCCACAAAGCAAGTTACAATAATTGCTTAAGAACGGACGGAATCCGAATTTAATCCATTAGAAGACAGTTTATCTTTTTGGCGTATGAATGTACTCGTCGAGTCCTTTGATTTGAGTACCCATATGTTCATCGCCGATCAAAACTAAAAAGTCGACTTTTTTCAACTCTTCGTGTTTCGTACTAGCATTTCTAGCACTAGCATTTCTAGCATCATTTGGGATTATTATCTCTAGCATTATCACTACTATCATTTCTAGCATTCGCATTACTAGCACTTTGTATTAGATTCAATAGATTTTCATGTAAAACAAGTACATACCGCTATACATTTTTTGCTAGCATGTAATAGAGAAATTTTAAGTCACTTGGATTACGACCAGCAAGCGGTAAGGGTCATTAGAATAATTTAACTAATATTGTAATTCTTCATAGATTTGAATATTCTACTGGAATTTGGAATTGGATATGGATTTGCATTAAGTATACGAATGGAAAACTACAAAACGCCTTTTTTTCAATTTACGGGTTCAAGGATATTTCGTGATCCGCTACACTTCGGGACATCCTGTTATCTTTTCTTTATCAACTTCTAAAGCAGGAGCTCCCAACCTGTGCGTCGCGACTCCCTGGGGCGTCGCGAGGAAATCTTAGGAGCGTCGTGGGACGCCCACCACACCGGTCGCCTTCACACACCAAATTGCTGAGTATCGTACCCAAAGACAAATTATATTTACTAAAATCCCTTCGCGATAAAAAGATAAGACACTGCTTATTAAGGTCCATCTAGACGTGTCGCCAAATGGCGACACGCGCAGCCAAATGGATGTTGTCATTCCATCCAAACGTGTCGCCATTTGGCTATGCGTCCAGTTTTGATATTCAATATGGCAACTCAACCAACCGCTTTGACAACCGCTTGTCAAATTCATAGTGACAATTTTGCAACTTTTCTTCGTTCTTTTGTGTGAAATTGAATAATTCTTGAATGGCCGTGTAATAATTCAAACGCGCAGAGTCCGATTTTGATAATTAAATTTAAAAAAATCACCAAAATGAAATTTTGGTTATGTCATTTTTTGGCTGCTCGTGTGGATGCTAAGTAGCAGCCAAATGGCTGCACGCGATGCCAGTTTTTGGACGCGTCGCCATTTGGCGACACGTCTAGAGGGACCTTTAGGTTGTACCGCCACAACAGCATTTATGACGAGTTTGTAGTGAAAACTTTGTCGTTGATTTGGTGTGAAAAAGGTAGAAACAGGAACGAGACCCCCATATTCTCAGAATTTGAAACCACACTTGTATTCACCGGTACAAAGTAAAGACAGAGACACACTCATTCTGTTAAATATTTCAACACCTGCTGCTAAAAACATATCACCAGAATTAAGCCTAGTGATAGACATTACTATTACAGTTGTAAACTTCATTTAATCAAGACCCGTGAAGGTAAGGTTCTTTCGTCAGCTTTGTCAGGACTTGGGAGCTGAGCACACATGCTTACTGTATTATTGGGTGCCAAGAGCAAATGTTCTATCACGGGTACGGGTATACGCATTAAAAAAAGAATTTATGAGTTTTTACTGACGGAATCCCATAATGATGCTGAAAAGTTTCAAGACACTGACTTCTTAATAAAACTCGCATATCTGTGTGATATATTTGAGAAATTAAATGCTCCTAATAAGTCATTGCAAGGAAACGAAACACATATTCTTCAACTTTCAGATAAAGTTTCAACATTTTTCAAAAGAAGCTGCTTTTTTGGAAAGGAAAACTGGAGGAGGGACAGGTAAATTGTTTCCCAGTTTTACAAGGCTCGCTGCAGGAAACATCTTTTAGTAATTTAAGTCCAAACTTAAAGTTTACATTTATGCGACATTTGGTGACTTTATAAAGGCATTTTGAACAGTATTTTCCTGATAAGTTTGAAGAATACAATTGGGTTAGAGATCCATTTCAATCGACTCCACCTCCATCTTCACTTCCTACTGCCGAAGAAGAGTAACTACTGTTAGAGCTATCATGGTGATACCAGCTTAAAGTTACGGTTCGACAAACACAAGCTTTTTGGATTTTGGGCCAACGTATCGTAAGAATACCCTGGGCTCAGCTCGACTGCTTTGAATATTCTTTTGCCATGCGCAACATCATATTTGTGTGAAACTGGTTTTTCTGCCAATGCAGCCATTAAATCAAAGTACACGTCAAAACTTAATTTAGAAAAAGAGGTAAGAGTAGCAATTTCGAAACTTCAGCCCAGGTTTGAAAAGATGTGCTCACAGAAGCAGGCTCAACTATAGCACTGATTAAATTTCACTCATCGGCATTTTTGAAATTATATTTTTACAGTTATAAAAAAAAACTAAAGTAATAATTTACGAAAAAATTTGAATGAACAGTTTTGATTTTAATATTTTTATTATAAGCGAAGCTTTGAATTAAATGAAAATTGTGTTATTTTTATTTGAATTACACGAAAAATTTAATTTTTTATTTTTATTGAATTAACGCAAGATTTGAATTAAATGAAAAATATTTGTTTTATCGTTTCTTTTTTCTATGAAGTCAAAGTACACTGAGAAGGCTTATGCTTGGAATGACACATTGAGCAGTAAGCACCGTATTACTGGCACATTTGATGCAGTAGAGTGCTTATGGCCTTCTTGAAATAAATCTTTGGCTGCAAATTTATATTTTTCTATGTCAATTTTCTTTCAAACTGAATATTTATGCATGCTCACTTCATCCCTAACTCTTCTGTTTATTTTCTATAATGAATTGATTTCATTATGACAAATTTGTTGTGTTTGAAATGTCTGTAATTTTCACCAAACAACGCACTCCCTCCTTCCTCAGATAGTAAAGCCAACTATAACCACACAGAAAACAAAATGTCTTACTAGAGGTGCGTCGCGAAAAATGTTAAGCTGTAAAGGGAGTCGCAGCATAAAAAAGGTTGGGAACCTCTGTTTTAAAGTATTCATGTCAAAGACTGTTATCATTCAACACATTCCTACCAAATTTCATAACGATCGGTTGAGCCGTTCGAGAAGCTATTTAGTGAACAGACGGACAGACAAAATCGATTTCATAAGTGTTTTTTCCAAAAATTCTAAGAAACCCTAAAAATTGTTGGATTTATATCCAATACAATTTAGATTGGAATTTTTTCACGCATATTGCTTACTTGGAGGGGGATGCTGTCGTAAACATGCGCTCGCAATTGAATGTCTTCGACCCTCCACGCGCATCCGTTCGACCACGACAAAAAAAGCAAAAAAAAACGGATAGTGTATATCTAGGTTCTAGACTATAAGACTAACGGCACTACATTCTCTCAGAGGTCGGTTTACTTATCGCTTTGTTTTGCAGGTAGTGCAGGAATAAATTTTCTTGAATTCGGTGATTTGTCCTACTTCCCAAATAAAAGGGACCGATCGGAAAGCTTTGCGTAAGATCCATCCTGGTCCGTTAGATGTGACCACTACAATTCACTATGTAGCTGCAAGATACGAAAAGGAAGAATAAAAACTCAAGTAAATCCCGCGATCTCTAGAACTCACTGTTAGCGTAGTTCGAGGACTTTGTTGGATGTTTTGTGTTGCTCTTATTGTGATCCATCTATCCATTCGATTCCGGCAAATACATGTAAATTAAAATTTCAACATATTATATGTATAGAAATTGTAGGACCAATAAGGCATATTCTGTCTAAATTCTCATGTTTGTGTAATCGGTTACAGAGAGATATTTTGCGACCTCGATAACTCAAGGTGACCCCAGGGTATAGCCATCGCTACTTTCAACGAAGAATAACGAATAATTGTCAATCAATCATATGCCAGATTGTACGAAAATTGTATGGGAATATCTTCCAATACAACAGAGCGATTATTTCTTAGTCTCATAAGATCTCAAAAACATATCAACAAACCGCACGCGCACGATATCAGCGGCTACCTGGGTCATCTTGCGTGTTTTTTCTATATGCAGTTTTTTTTTGCGCAGATACCGCGTACCGCCACTTCATTGCATTTGCATAAGCCACGTGGCATAGGCAATGCACGCACGACATCCTGATCCGGAGCGGCCTCAGCGGCAGCCTGCGTCATCTTTCATGTTTTTTCTATATGAAGTTTTCGCAGGCACATCTACCGCATGGATAGGTTTGCGTAAGCCACGCGGTATTACATGTCTGCTGAGAAAGATGCACTAATGACTTCAAAACATCCCGATGGGAAAATAAGCGCTCTAGAAGGCCTCTGCATGTCCGCAGAGGTAAGCGCTTCTCAAGAAGCGGTAAACATGTTTTTTTTTTACGGAACTGCTTTCCAAGAAGCACAATCGCGAATGGCACGTCTCTATAAGCGTCATTGCAAATTAAAAGAAAGCGAAGCAAAGCTGATACAGTGGGAGCGCTTCCCCAGAAGCACAATTATGAATAAAGAGAAAGCGCTGAAAAACTGTTTCTGGGCGAAGTGCTTCCAATTTTTCCGATTGGGATGAACGTAGATTTGAATTTCAAACTGAATCCCCGCCATACATTTACCATTAAAAGATGATATAGCACCGGAAGATGTCAGGGTAGTAAGTGGATTGAGTATTTGGATTACAAATAAAGTGGAAAGGGTCTTTGCTGAAGAGCTTTGAAAGAGACTTTGGTTTGAATCACGAAATATCCAATATTGGATATTTTGCGGTATGCGTCCGGGGTTAATATTTTGTATGGCGTGAGAGATATGGTAGTTATTAGTATGTGCCTATAGCTTATATATCACTGAAAGAAAAGGTATTTATAAGGTTTATAATATACTTTACTTAAGGCGTTTATTATATTCTTATAAAAGCCTTATTAGTAAGTATATAAATGTCATTTCGGGCAGGTGGCATAAGGCAGTTGGCAAATATTAATTTATAACATGCTGTGTGGCTCACTTGGTTGAGTCGCACTGTACGATGATAGTAATCTTGGGGTCCGGAGATCGAATCTCGGCGTGGTCAAAGTACATGTGCGGATAGGAAATAAACAAATATAAATTAAACAAATTACTGAGCGAATGCACCATCGTCCAGCAAGGAGTTACATAAAGAAAAAAATACTTATTTCAACCTTTTATTAATGGATATATTTTAGTTGCCTTAGATAATGCTTGAGATAATACTTAAATAAGAATTATTATAATGATTAAATAAGGATTATTGTAATCCTTAAATAAGAATTATTGTAATTCTGAAATAAGTCTTATAATCAGGTGTAGATACAAGATTTGGAAGCTTACCACCAATGACATGCCCCATGTTAAGGTAAGCCTTTTAGTAAGGATTTCCTCTTGTAAAAGACTAAGACTTTTTTGAATAATCTCTTATTGAATAAGTCTTATTCTGTTCGAATATAAGACTTATATAAAACTTTCCGATTTTGCTGGGCCGATTCTTCCTAGTCAAACGCGCTACCCACTGAACCATAGACACTTCTGACTTATCTACTACAACGCTACAATATAAGATAAAGCTAAAATAAAGCTTTTCCACGAGCTTCGCATGGAAAATGTAAAGGAAAATTTATTATCAAGCATTTGTTTGCTTGAATTGAGAATAATGGTTTAGGCTTGAATCTACTTCCTATTTCTCAAAAGAAGGTCTTGAAAATAGGATCGATTCAAGAAGAAATTGTCACATTTTGAGAAATTTTGTCTAATTTCGGGAATTTTGCAAATGAGAAAAAAGTTTCTTAATTTTAGATAGCCCAATTTTTTTAGTGCTCATTTTTCATAATGGCGTAGTTTCTACTTGTCAAATGTCAAAAAATTACAGCTTCAAAAGTGACATCTACCGCAATAGCGGGCTATTCAAAATAACACCTCCTATTGGAAAACCCTATACAGGGTGTCCCGCATTGGGTGGTCAATGCTGTAACTTGAAAATTACCAATACAATCGGAATTTTTTTTACCGTTACCTTGTTATCGCTCTTTTTGTGAAAGTCATCGAAAATCGTGATTTGTCCTGCAAAATCATAATTTGCAGCCACCCTGATGACTTAATCCAAGATTTGATTTCAGTTTCAGAAACTACATAAAATTTAACAAAAACTGAAGTTTTCCCAGTTGCCAACATTATCGCCACTTTCAAAATACAGTTACTCAAACTTAATAGAAATTTTAAAATAGATTTTTCATCGAAAATTCAAATAGTAATTTCATAACTGTGCTTTATACGTACAACTCTGCAAAGTTGATAAAAGTTGCTTCAACATGTTGGCTTTCCAGCGGTATATCACTTTTCATATTTACATTGCAGAATTTTAGAGAAACACGCATTTAATGGTAAAAATCAATGTAATTATTTTCTTATCGGATTATTCAAACTGAAATTTTATTCATTTATTTTTAATATTTTAGTATCGTAATTTTGAAAATTTGTTAAATAAAAATGGAAATAAAGTTTTAAAAATGGGAAAGAACCAATAAACTACAAATATTAACTAATGATTAAATGGGTCTGTTTGATGAATTGGAATAATGCTGCTGGAATTGGTCTCCTCCATTTTGTATGCAGACTCGACACCTTCGGCTCATGGAAGAAACGGTCCGAAAGATTTCAGGAGAGTTTTCCTTTATGTTGTCACAAGCACCGTTAATTCGCTGCAGCAAGTGTTCCCGCGAGGTAATCGGCTCGAAATAGACAATGTTTTTTAAGTTACCCCATAAATAAAAATCTAGTGGAGTAAGGTCGGGGCTTCTCGCAGGCCACGCAACTGCCCCAAATCTGCCAATCCACTTTCCGGGAATTTTTTTTTCTAAACATTCTTTGATAGGTCTCGCATTATGAGCGGGGCACCCGTCCATCTGCCACCAGAGCCTGCCAGAGAGGCCAATTCCAGCAGCATTATTCCAATTCATTGAACAGACCCATTTAATCATTAGTTAATATTTTTTTTATTGGTTCTTTCCCATTTTTAAAACTTTATTTCCATTTTCATTTAACAAATTTTCAAAATTGCGATACTAAAATATGAAAAATAAATGAATAAAATTTCAGTTTGAATAATCCGATAAGAAAATAATTACATTGATTTTTACCATTAAATGCGTGTTTCTCTAAAATTCTGCAATGTAAATATGAAAAGTGATATACCGTTGGAAAGCCAACATGTTGGAGCAACTTTTATCAACTTTGCAGAGTTGTACGTATAAAGCACCGTTATGAAATTACTATTTGAATTTTCGATGAAAAATCTATTTTAAAATTTCTATTAAGTTTGAGTAACTGTATTTTGAAAGTGGCGATAATGTTGGCAACTGGAAAAACTTCAGTTTTTGTGAAATTTTATGTAGTTTCTGAAACTGAAATCAAATCTTGGATTAAGTTATCAGGGTGGCTGCAAATTATGATTTTGCAGGACACGTCACGATTTTCGATGACTTTCACAAAAAGAGCGATAACAAGGTAACGGTAAAAAAAAATCCGATTGTATTGGTAATTTTCTTTCTGAAACAAGTTGCGCTATTAACCCTTACAGTATTGACCACCCAATGCGGGACACCCTGTATAAACAAACAAATCTTATTTTTGCAAAAACATGAGTTAAACAGCTTAATAATTAAATACAAATGATCATAATCTAACTTTTAACAACATCACTGAACCAAATCGCCTGCTAAAGTATAGAAAATATGGCTCAAATCAAGAAAAAAAGACAATAAAAAACAGCCAAGAAATATTTCTCTTCATTTGAGATTTAGTCACACTGCTCCAAGTGAAATTACAATAGCAGCGCTTTGGAAAATTAACCTTGAATCAAGCAAACTTTTCTTATGGAAAAGACAAGAGAATCTGAACAAAAATAAAAAAATAAAAGAAACTTGCATCCAACCAACAGCGAACCCGTAACCCCATGCTTCCAGTCAAACGTGCTACCCACTGAACCAGAGACACTTCTGACTAATCTACTACAACGCTCCAATATAAGCTGAAGCTAAAATAAAGCTTTTCCACGAGCTATACATGGAAAATGTAAAAAAAATCTGTGATCAAGCATTTGTTTGCTTGAATTGAGAATAATGGCTTAGGCTTGAATCTACTTCCTATTTCTCAAAAGAAGGTCTTGCAAATAGGATCGATTCAAGAAGAAATTTTCACATTTTGAGAAATTTGGTCAAAATTCGCGAATTTGCAAATGAGAAAAGAGTTTCTTAATTTTAGATAGCCCAATTTTTTCAGTGATGTTACCCTTAACGAAGAAGTTATAAGGATGTTAACTATAGCAACACGTCGAATCAACGTATGATTATCTTTTCAAGGGAAAAAATATGATTATCTCTCTAGGGTTAAAACGCATATGTAGTTCTTCCAGTCTAACTTCTAATAACTAATAAATATGTTTACGCATACATATTTGCTTTTATTCTCTTTTATAGTCATGTACGAGTACGTCGCACCAATAACTAATAAATATAATAATTGAAAATACGTATGTTTATGTAGTCGTATTAGTATCTGCTTTTTTCCGGTTACGATGAAATTAATAAGATCATAATGGCTGATTTCAGATTGTAAGACGAAACCGGACGGGTAAACTTGCAAGACAAGAGAGATTTTGTAGTGGCCAGCAGACAAGCATTGTCCATTTCACATTGTAAGAACGCGTCTTACGAAAGAAAAAAATCGTGACACGATTGTTTTTCTTTCGTAAGAAACGTATGATCGATAAGACGATTGCATCTACCGATAGTTCAGGCGTTCTGCGACGACAATTAGCGCGTGTTTTACTTGCATTTTAATCTTGTCGACTCGTCATTTCATTGTACACTAACTTTGGAGCGTGCATGGCAACATTTATACATACTTGCTGTGTGATTATTGTTCGCCGGTCCGTGTTTTGATCGGATAGTGTGAAATGATCATACGATGGTTCTTGTCTTGCAAGTTTACCCGTCCGGTTACTTCTTACAATGTGAATTCACCCATTCACAAAATCAAACACTGACTGAAGCGTGCCGTGAAACGCGACTCAATGCAAAAAAGGCATGGACATATGGATAGTTACCTTTATTATACGAGTAATGATTTGTTGTAATGCTACTTGTCTATAGTATGGCTACGTACATATGTGTATGTACTATGTATTATGCATTATTATCTCATGATGCTTGACTCAAGGTCAGGGGCATTCTCGAATAAAATTCATTGAATATGAATGCACATTTGAACATTAAAAATTGTTTTATGCTAATAAGTGAATATGTACATACATCATCAACACGAAAATGACTCATTTTAATACGTACACTTGGAAGTAGCAAATATGTGTCCCAAAGGCTAAGTCGAGAGCGGATGATAATGCATATGATGACGATGATAACGATGATAACGATAGTAATCACAAGAAACAAATTGTTTTTTGCGCCCACTGATCTTACCCCTATATCACTATGTAAGAACCCTATCGCAGCAATAACGTTCCTACCAAGCCAGCAAAAAAACACATTTTTGACCTATCATTCATGCACGACACGTCAGTCAAGATCAGGTTTTCATACGATACAAACAGTATATGAAGATGTCCTCCTATGAAATATAGGTACCAGCCATTGCGACTAATTAGGGATAAAAACTACATAATCGTTACCTATAAAGATGATGTAATAATTGAGAACGTGAGTGGCTAATGGTGACAACTAGCGATTTTTGAGAAACGATTTTTATTGAATAAATAATATATACTAGGGGATTTGCCCCCTACTAACTGTTTTGCCAATTAAATAATTTAAAACCCTACCCAGATACAACCATTCAAACTTTAAAGAAATTCGAAAATTGATATTTTCTTGAAAATTCAATTTGTAAAATCATAACGGGACTTTGAACTGACCAATGTGCAAAGTTGACAAAAGTTGCCTCATAATGTTAGCTGTCGAACAAGATATAAAAATTAGGTCTTAGGATTTGAAAAATTGCATATCTTACGTGTTAAAGAGAAAAAACCTGGTTCCAAGAGATAAGTAAATAAGATTTTTTCTATCAAGAAACGAAAAAAAACACGAGGCCGAGGTTAATTTCGGACGCGGCCGAAATTTGGATACCCTTCACTCCCCTCGGGCTAATATTCTTTCCGGCGTACCTATGACTTGTGTTTAATTCCTCCCCCCATTCTTTCACTTCCGTTTTCACAAAGTTCCATTACCTCGATAAAACATATTTGTGTGAGGTTTGGTTAGAATAACTGCACAAACAGAAAAAAAAACTTTTTTTGGTGAGAGGGGGAATGCACCCATAGTAGGAATATTTTGTTTTTACATATTTTTTGTACTTTCTATAAAGACACATTGGAACAACAAATATGTATATTCGTACTATGGGGCCATCCCCATAGTACTTCTTTCGGTGGGAGGGGGGATGCCCCCATAGTAGGAATATTTTGTTTTTACATATTTTTTGTACTTTCGATAAAGACACTTTGTAAAAACAAATATATTCGTGCTCTCTTTTATATAGTTGTTCTTTTGTATAATTATATTGTTAGGTGCTAGACGGATAATTTGACATAAAACAGGCGGCTAAACAAATTTCAAAAATTTATTAAACATTTTAAAGATTTAACCCGCCCACAATCATGTTTTCTTTAACATGTTCGCAGAAATGTACAGTTTCTGAGTTATAACCAAAAAAAATGGAAAACTCCGAAAATTTTGATGTTTTTCGCAATTTTGCTGGGGAGTTTCCGACTCCAAAAAACATGAGAAACAAAAAAAAATCGTCACCACATTTTCAATCTCAAATCACATCAACACCCTTTAATTATTTAATTGCAGGTAGAAGTTTGCATTAAAGAAGCAGTTACCCAGGTTTTGAGCAAGCTATCGCAATATTTTTTTTTTTTAGAATTTTCGAATCTACCCCCAAAAAAATAGTGTTTTTAAGGGTAAGGTTTCAGTATGTGTCGTATAGGTATCTGGTCTCTGGGACTCTCTTTTTGGGCATAGAACATAACCTATGCCTATTTTCCACCTTTTTACTACGTAAAAATGTAATGTAATGTCTCTGGATCCTTGGGAGCCTATATATAATATACTACCAGACACGTACTGCGAGAACCTACCACAAATAAACCTAGACAAATAAAAAGGGAACCTTTTCAGAAAAAAATTATTCTTATAATTTTGCTCGACTTAATGGAACTATGGTTTCATCATAGTGAGTGAGGATCCACACTTTTCGGTTCTGGCTGAAGGACTTAAGTACATACCTAACACCTTTATTGTTTTTCATATTTGAATGGTGCTTCAAAACCTTTGACGCTGGTACCCACAACGAATAGAAAATCGAAAAATTCTAATTCTTTAGGATACACAGTTAAAATTTTTGAAAACTTCTCAATAAGTTTGCCGATAGTATACACCGATATGATTTCCATTCGATTTCCTTGCCATAATTAATCAACCCAATAAGCGGAATTACTACAAAGAATTGGTTTCGTGGATTGGATGTATCGGTATTATTGGGTATGTAGTCTTCGTCACCACAACAGAATAATGAAAAAAAAAATTGACGTGAATATTATTTCACGTTGATTATCCAATAATTGCTGATTTATGTGTTTGAAATTTATATAAATTCTCTAAAATGAACAACAACTATTTCAAAGTCACGATCAAGTGCACCTTGACTTTTGAAGGAAGTTTATTATTTTCGGACAAATGCATTCTATTCTGGTTATACACGACCTACTTGTACATATAATTAGGCCTGTTCCAAAAACCGGGATCCCGGTACAAAACCGGTGTTCACTTGGTACCGGACCCGATATTCTGAAGTACCGATATCCCGGTTTTTTGGTACCGAGTTAAAAAAAACCGACCGTCGAGTCGGTTTTTTGGTACCGAGTTAAAAAGAACGATTCACTTCAACCATGAGCCGGTTTTTTGGTACCGGTTTTTAACCCGGTACTCAAAAAAACCGGCTTATGGTTAAAAAAACCGTCGGTACTGAAAAAAACCTGAGTCGGTTTTTAACCCGGTACTCAAAAAAACCGGCTTATGGTTAAAAAAACCGTCGGTACTGAAAAAAAAACCTGAGTCAGGGAAACCGCTTGTGGTACCGGGTATTGAAAAAACCGAAACCCGGTACTGAAATCTCGGTACCGAACAGGCCTACATATAATAAAAGACATCCCTTGGGTTATTGCCATTTTCTACATAATGTATAATAAGAATTGAAATCATAACAATTTTCCACATACCGTTCTATATTGTTGTAAATTCTTGTATAAATTAACTATACAAGGCCACTGTTAATTTATTCTCATTTCATTTGTCCAGTTTTCTGTATAGTTTCACTTTGTAAATCCACTTAAAAAAAAATCTGGATTTGCAGAACAACTTTTTACGATAAGAATATAGAATTTCCAGTCAAGTCTAGACGTAATGAATGATACATGTATGTACGAGTAGTTCAGTGTTAAACTATCTCAAGGTCTATATCTAGAATATTTATAATTAAGTCAGAAGACCACCTGACATCTATTTGTTTGAATGTAATGGGATGTTATTGTCAGGAAGGTATTTGCAAAAGTGTTCAATTTGAAGGTTGTTGAGATGGTCGCGAAAGTTCAAAGGCCCCTATTTAAATTTATGGTTAATTCGTTCTTCGAAGTTTATCTAAGCAGGCAATCGTTATCATTTATCATTTTTAGTTATTCCATTTCTCACGTAAGTTCATAACTCTGGAACATCATTTTCGTTATTACGAATAATCAAGTTCGTAGCTACATACATACAGTGCTTGTCATCAGATTAGCACACCCCGTCGCATGAATAGTTTCGGCTGATTTCCAACCAAACTAAAAGAGCTAAAATTTCAAAATTATAACTGTTAATAGTCTATTCAATTCTGAGTTAATTAACACAAAAAGAATTGTGTTTAAATTTTTTAATATTGATTTATAATTGTTTTTCGAAAAAGAACACACAAAATAGCCATTTAAAATTTGTCATCAGGATAGCACATGCAAATTCTTTTTTGTCTATTTTCCACAATTAAAGACGTAGGACCCCCAATTTGTTGTGGTTGTTTGAGTAAGATATTGACTTTAATATGAATAATTAAAAATCATTATCTGCGGAAGAGGGACCAAAATTTAAGGCATACAAGGAGTCAAGGCGGTCAAAGAGTGAAATTTCGAGAAAAAATTAATAAAAGTTGATAAGTTGAATCCGAATTCGTGTGTAATAAGTAGCGTTACGGTAAAAATAATAGAGGCGATAAGAGTTGAGTGCATGTCAATCCTTATGAGAGAGTTATTTTAAAAGAAACATCTAGCCCTCATGACTCGGTCACAAGGATTATGGTAAATTTTGACATTAAGGCGAGCCTATCTTTTGTTCAAAAAGTGATAACAAAACTCCACATTTCAAGAAACTAAAACTACAGAATAAACTCCAACTTCACTTTCCCTGAAGGAAAATACGTTAAAATTAATCATGAAAACACTTGACATGGAACAAAGAATGGCGGTATGTTATCTTTTCGGATAAAAAGAAGTTCACTTTAGAAGAGTAACACAGTTATAATGTCTACTTCCAGGATCTTTGCTAGGAAGGATACCATTAGGATCGCATTCATTGTCGGACAGATTGTGTAATGGTCTCGAGGGCCAAGTGATACTGTGAGATGATACTTCTTTTTATTCAAAAAGACAACATAGCGCCATTCTTTATTACATGTCAAGTGCTGTCGAGTTTAATTTAAGCGCATTTCCTTTAGGTTTAGTTTCTTTAGATGTGGAGCATTTTTGTATCACTATTTGAACAATAGGCTCACCTTAATGTCAAAATTTACCCTAATCCTTGCGACCGAGTCATGAGGACTGGATGCTTCTCTTTTTTCTCGAAATTTCACTTTTTGACCACCTTGACTCCTTGTAAGCCTTAAATTTTGATCCCTCTTCCGCAGATAATGATTATCCCTTATTCATATTAAAGTTAATATCTTACTCAAACAACCACAAAAAATTAGGGGTCCTACGTCTTTAATTGTGGAAGATAGACAAAAAAAAACATTGCATGTGCTAGCCTGATGACAAATTAATGGCTATTTTGTGTGTTCTTTTTCGAAAAACAATAATAAATCAATAATAAAAAATTTAAACACAATTCTTTTTGTGTTAATTAACTCAGAATTGAATAGACTATTAACAGTTATAATTTTAAAATTTTAGCTCTTTTAGTTTGGTTGGAAATCAGCCGAAACTATTCATGCGAAGGGGTGTGCTAATCTGATGACGAGCAGTGTATGTATGTAATATGAAACATCGAATTCGTAACTATCGAACTCAAGTTCATTGCTTGGAAACCTCAGATTCGCAACTGAGTAAAAATGAAGAATATTTTTTATCGAGACTGATTACATTTTATCAAAAATATAAAATTATTCAGGTACGATAACGAAAAGATACTGATTAAAGTTTCTATGGTTACTAATTTAACGTGCCAAATATGTATACGAATTTGATATTTCATAGTTACGAGGTTGATGTTCGAAAGTTATGAGCTTGAATGAGAAATGGTATATACATCGTATAAATATGAAAATCAACTTACATACATACGTCATTCATTTTACCTTGCCTTTACGCCCTTTAAAGGTTTGCGTTCTTTCGGTTTAACTACGCGATTAATCTGCTATAATCGCGTGATCTTTCCTTAGCTACAAAGGCTGATCATTATTTTATTTTTTATAATGTGCTTGTCGCTTATCCCGTATATTGCATTATGAAAACTATTTTAAGCTTTACTTACTACGTCTAAGGGCCAACTCACACGGGGATACTAAAGTCTCGATGACTCAAAGGTTAGCCGACGTTTTTGTCAAATTATGTTCACTGCCCTTGGAGTTCCGAGACTTAAGCATCCCCGTGTGCAGAAAACCTCAGTTTCCTAGGCTTTATGGAAGGTGCACCTACAATCTATATTTATTGGCACGTTGGCAGCAAGTAAGCTCTATGATATTATATTGGTGGTTATAATACTGCTGAAATAACAAAGTCGCTGTTTAATTCACACATTTGATCAAATAAAAAACATTCGAAATATGGCTAAATATATTTTTTATTGTATTTATTTTCAGACACTCATTAACATGGCATATTGTTGTCTCATACTTTTGGGCAAATTCGTACAAAAAATTGTATTTGGTGAATTGCGAATTTCTGAGCAGCTGCACTTGAAAGACAAATTTTGGAGTTTTGTCTTTTATAAATTCATTTTTATTTTTGGCGTTATAAATGTTACGTTTATGCATGAGGTAAGTACAAACATGTGCTCATTAAAATTATCTGTATCTGGCAGTGACGTGTTTTTTTTTTACACGCTTATTGATATTGACTATATATTGCGTATATTTAATACGAGTGGTATTAATAATTTATTTGGTCTAATTGCAGGTCATCGTTTGGATTGCGTGGTTCTCAATTTTGGGTTTTCTCCACCTGTTGTCTCAACTATCCAAGGATCGATTTGAATATGTAAGTAATGATTGTAGTAATCGATATACAGTATGTTGTATGTATATACCAGTTCTTCCCAAACGGGGTTTTGTGGAACACTATAGGGTTCCGCGAGAGCATTTAAGGGGCCGCGAAAATATCCAAAAATGGGTATAGGAAATAGGCTGCCTACACTAATCACTCTGGTGACTACCGAAAATGGACATATAGTCTAGTACAAAAAGCTCAAAACCCAAACATCGAAAAGAAAAAGAAATTTTTGATGCCAAATTGTTGAATACACTGCCCAATATACGCAATAAAAAGTTACACCAATTTGCGCCATGGGTTAAGGGGGGAGGGGGTCCCAAAAGGGTGAAAATTTACTTTTTTACAAATAACTGGAAAACTATGAATCTGACCTTAAAATCTTCTGAGGACGAAACAAACTACACAAAATTGTCTTTGTAATGATATATATATATAACAGACGTTTTTTTGGAAAATTATACCCTAGACCCAAAAGTATTATAGAGAATTTAAATTTTTTGAGTTTTACATTTCGGACTGTAACTCTTGATAGAAAGAATTTAGTGTGACGAAATCTTGTTCATTCTATTACAAACAAAATTTATTTGGTTTGTACCAAAAATTGAGGTGCTCCCTTAGTACCCTTAGTTTTGATCGGATGGTAATAATTTTTGGTGGGGAGCATAATGGAGCTTCGACTAGGCACCCCACCAAATTTGATCTGCCTGGCTCAGTTTAAAAAGAAGCTACAGGCATGCCTTTTTGAAAAATGTTAAGAGGAGTGAGGGGGGCGTCAATGGTCGGAGCACTCCAATTTTTGGTACGAATCAAATAAATTTTGTTATCAATATATGGACAAGATCTTATGACAGTAGGTCTATTCTATCAAGAGTTACAGTGCGAAATGTGAAACTCGAAAAATCCAAATTCACTATAATACTTTTGGGTCTAGGGTATAATTTTCTGAGAAAATGTCTAGAGTGTTACATATCATTACAAAGGTAATTTTATGTTGTTTGTTTTGTCTTCAGCTCATTTTAATGTCAGACTCATAGTTTTCCAGATATTTGCAAGAAACTGAATTTTCACCCCTTTGCCACCCCCTCCGCCCTTAACCCATGGCGCAAATTAGTGTAACTTTTTACTGCGTATATTAGGCAGTGTATTCAACAATTTGGCATCAAAAATTTCTTTTCTTTTTGGATGTTTAGGTTTGGGGCTATTTTGAACCAATTGTACTGGACTAATAATAGACTGATGTTTGAAACCCAAAGCGAGTTGTGTGATTTTTCGAATGATTGGCAAATGAAAAGTATAGTGAAACAGCCAACAAGATTAAAAGAAATGGTGGGTATATCTTTAGTGTAAATAAATGTAAAAAAATATATCAACAGCATCAGGGACTCGACTTTTTTCTTTTACATTCTTCTACTATATGAAATGGAAAAGAAGAAGAGAGTACCTGAAAAAAGGGGGCTGCATTGTTTGAGAAGAGGTGGAAGCTCCACGGAAATTTCTGTACATTCGTCAGTCCAAATTTTAATTTTTGATATCTCATGTTTGGTATCCTTTTAAACAATTGGAAGCAATTGTATGTTGATTGGATGCCAGGGATGTAGCCAGAGGAGGGGTCCTTGGGGTGCGGACTCCTCCCGAAATGTTTTCAATTAGCTTTGAAATGTCAATGATGATAACATGAAAACTGTAATAAAGCACACTTATTTAAATGCACACATTTTCTTGCAGGTTTTCTGTCAGGACAGCAATACAAAAATTCACATGATTTTGAAATTAAATCAGTTGTTGCCAAAATGGGGTAGCTCCGATTAATGCCGCAATTTGTTTCCTTTCCATGTAGCCCGGATTCCTCTATCTTCATTGCGATTTTTTAGATACCGAATCCGTATTTTTTTCTAATGGAGAAAAATAAATAAATGGTGACAACTAGCGATTTTTGAGAAACGATTTTTATTGAATAAATAATATATACTAGGGGATTTGCCCCCTACTAACTGTTTTGCCAATTAAATAATTTAAAACCCTACCCAGATACAACCATTCAAACTTTAAAGAAATTCGAAAATTGATATTTTCTTGAAAATTCAATTTGTAAAATCATAACGGGACTTTGAGCTGACCAATGTGCAAAGTTGACAAAAGTTGCCTCATAATGTTAGCTGTCGAACAAGATATAAAAATTAGGTCTTAGGATTTGAAAAATTGCATATCTTACGTGTTAAAGAGAAAAAACCTGGTTCCAAGAGATAAGTAAATAAGATTTTTTCTATCAAGAAACGAAAAAAAACACGAGGCCGAGGTTAATTTCGGACGCGGCCGAAATTTGGATACCCTTCACTCCCCTCGGGCTAATATTCTTTCCGGCGTACCTATGACTTGTGTTTAATTCCTCCCCCCATTCTTTCACTTCCGTTTTCACAAAGTTCCATTACCTCGATAAAACATATTTGTGTGAGGTTTGGTTAGAATAACTGCACAAACAGAAAAAAAAACTTTTTTTGGTGAGAGGGGGAATGCAGCCAT
The DNA here is from genome assembly GCA_949715475.1 of Microchrysa polita. NCBI lineage: Eukaryota > Metazoa > Arthropoda > Insecta > Diptera > Stratiomyidae > Microchrysa > Microchrysa polita. The sequence continues at coordinate 109,559,085 of OX454416.1, read as the reverse complement.
AGTAGGAATATTTTGTTTTTACATATTTTTTGTACTTTCTATAAAGACACATTGGAACAACAAATATGTATATTCGTACTATGGGGCCATCCCCATAGTACTTCTTTCGGTGGGAGGGGGGATGCCCCCATAGTAGGAATATTTTGTTTTTACATATTTTTTGTACTTTCGATAAAGACACTTTGTAAAAACAAATATATTCGTGCTCTCTTTTATATAGTTGTTCTTTTGTATAATTATATTGTTAGGTGCTAGACGGATAATTTGACATAAAACAGGCGGCTAAATAAATTTCAAAAATTTATTAAATATTTAAAAGATTTAACCCGCCCACAATCATGTTTTCTTTAACATGTTCGCAGAAATGTACAGTTTCTGAGTTATAACCAAAAAAATGGAAAACTCCGAAAATTTTGATGTTTTTTACACTTAATAGATAAAGTCCTGCTATTAGCCCTGATTCTAAAAAATATATATAAATGAATTTAACATCCCTAAAGAAACTAGCCGAAATGGTTTTCTTCCGATTTGTTTAAAGAAATGTGCAGAAAAAATACGATGTCCACTTTCTTTGCCTATTTAACCAATCACTCTATTTTCAACACTGAAATCTACGCTTTGTCGTGCCTCGTGTCTATACATAAAAATGGCGGCAGAGATGAAACTCAAAATTATCAACGAACTAGCATCCCCTCGCCAATCCTTAAATTGTTTTACCTGCAAGATGTCCATGGTAAACTCCTTTACACCTCTAGTAATAATTTGTCTTTTTCTTATATTAAAATTACACCTTAAAGTCTCTCAATTTGTCCCTCTCCTAATCTGTTTAAGTTCACTGTTCACGGCCGATGCACTCTCTTTTATTTATTGGCACGCGATTAACGCTCCTTTGAAGCTTCCGAACATATCCATTAAAGCTATTACTAATATCGATACTGGAAAAATGAATTAAAATGGGCGTAGACAACCATTGAAAAAATGCTCCCTGCAATTATGGAACAGAAAACAGATAATGGTCGGTCTATGATGAATTTTGGAAAACATTTATCAGGACAATAAGGTGCACTTATTGCCAGTGGAAGCAGCTCCTGATATCTGTGGATATTATGATATGATTTCAGAAAAGTAAAAGTTTATTATTGCTCGTAATACGATTAAATCCATGACACATTTTTTAAGGTCTTTAATGTTAAACTGAAAAAATGTAAATTCACTATATATAAAACTTTTGGGTCTAGCGTATAATCTTCTGAGAAAATGTTTAGAGTTTTATATATCATTACAAAGGTAATTTTGTAGTTTGTTTCGTCATCAGCACATTTTGCTGTCAGACTCTTAGTTTTCCAGATATGTATTTGCAAAAAACTGAATTTTCACCCCTTTGCCACACCCTGTCCCTTTAATCCATGGCACAAATTAGTGTAACTTTTTACTGCGTATATTGGGCAGTGTATTTAACAATTTGGCATCAAAACTTAATTTTTTTAAAGGTTTGGGTTTGGGGCTTTTTTGAATTAATTGTACTATACTATATCTGTAAATCGGGGATAATCAAAGAAAACATGTTTCGCATCCTCCGTAACTCTCTTGCATCTTGGGCATTCTGGCGAGTCGTCGTGAAGAAAAGTGAATGTGCTGGGTGCACCGCGAGTTCAAAAAGATTGGGTACCACTGGTATACGTTTATCTGTAGAATGTACAGCGCAGCAATCTCACCAAAAATGAATGTTTTATTTAAGGGAATGCTCGTGGTGTGGGAGGGTGATAAAGCTAAGAGTATTCAAATGGAAAATTGAATCTATTTTTTCGATAATTTCCTATAAAAAAAACGTCGTGTTAATATTGATTGACTTGAAAATTTAATTAGTTGTGTTAGTTTAATGAAGACGGCACGCGACGTTGACGATTTACTTATCTTCGTATGAATTATACGAGTAATATTAAAGGACGGACAAATTGACTTCATAGAAGGAAGTAGATGGCGAAATCCATATAAGGATTGTTTTTTAACTGACTTTCATAGAGTAAACGGTAAATTTAAAAAGAACCTTAGAAAAAGCATAGTAACCCATGTCATGCGTTAGTCCAGAATGGCTATGTGATCCCACAACCCATATGTGTTTGACTCCAAATTTATTACACTGCACTCCACGAAATAATTCAAACGTCAAAATATTGTCGATGCAATTATTAACCCTTCTGTCGTCGCCTACGAGCTATCATGCCTAAGGTGTATCTGAATTTTCTGTGAAATCAATCTTAATTTTTGAAGAGGTTTAATTTTGGATCTTGAAACAGTTTACATCCTATGTCTTACGATGATGCGCCGTTTTTTCGTTTCTTTAGATATAGTTTACATTTCGCCGAACGTTTGATCGCATTTGTGGCCGTCGGTTCCTTTGAAATATATATGGAAAGGGTGGAAAATATTGTTGAACGATATTTTTCATCAAGATATAGTACCAATGGTCTGTCTGGATATATACGCCAACAGAAGGGTTAAATATCACGTTGGCATTTTAAGAGAGTAATAAATATTACGCGGATTTTATATTCTCAATTGTAAACAAAAAATTGACGTTTGAATAAAATTTTACGCATACTATGAACTGCAATAGTGTGAAAACGGTGCCCTATTTTTATTTTCTGATGGCCATTCTGGACTAACGCATGGCATGGGTTACTATGCTTTTTCTAAGAAAAGAACAAATTAAAATTTAAAATGTTGAAATCAGCCAATATAAAATACCCCTTTGACGTTTTGAAACCGAAGAAAGAACGGCTTGAATAAAGTGCATAGGGAGGCCGAAAAATTTAATCCCACGCTATAATTATAAAAAAAAAGCTATAGCTGGATAACGGTAGAAGTAGTACTATTTCTAATTTTTAATTACTTTTTTTTTACTGAACATCAGATATCCCTTACATTAAATTTCCTTTTGTGATGAAAACAGAAGAACGACCCATAGAGCAAAAACTTGAAGCTCTTGCGTTTGTAAATTAATGTGCGAATGGTGAATTGTAAATTATTTGAGGTTAGGGAAATCCATTCTAGTTTTCCACTCATTTTGGACAACTTGTATTGAAAAAAAGCTAAATGCCTTAGCTATGTACTGTGTCCCTTCGCCAAAACGAGGGATCGATAGGGGCGGCATCATTTTTGAATAGTCTATATATTGGCGGTAAATGTGTAAATCGACCAGAACTGATTATGTATATGCCTCAGCAGCTGATAGAGGAAAAGCAGTGAATTCAAGAGCTGCTATTGAAATAAGGCAATTTATAATGAAGAAAACAGTTTTGGATGTACATATTTGCAAATGGGTACAATTCCTGTACAATAAAAAAAAAGTTGTTCTTTTCGTATTTTCGTTCTAGAGATAACAGAAATTTCTATGACCCTTGCAATCTCTCGGATAAAGAAGGCGTTATCTCGGACTTCTGATTTTTAAATAAAATCCGAAAAATGAAAACACTAGTAATTTCATGATAACTGATAACAAACCAGTTGACAGTGTTTTTGTAAATTGCTACTGCAGCTCTAGAAATTCTAAAATAAAAGCAACAAAAAAACTGACAACAACGTGTCAGGCCCAGTGTTGTAGCCGAAATTTAAAGAGACGTCCAGATACGTTACTAGTTCAGGAAAAATAATTTTAATCATTCTCTATTGTCCTTGTGACTGTTTATACCCTTCCCTCGTAGAGTGAAAGGGTATATTAACTGTCATGAAGTGTGTAACGCATTAAATGAAGCATCTCCGACCATATAAAATATGTATGTATGTATATGATCAGCATGATGAGGGGAATCGATTGGGCGATGTCCGTCTGTCTGTCTGTCCGTCTGTTGCTACTCGTTTTACTCGGCCAGTTTAAAAGCTATGAAGCTAAAATTGTGTGCACATGCTTCTTTTTTTGCAGGCAGTTTGAATTGCTGCAATCGGACAATGGGGTCGTGGGACTGTCATACAATAACCCAACGCCCAAAATAAGGTTCTCCTAAGAAAAACTTTTTTATTTATGCACCAATTTCAACCAAACTTCACTCAAATGTGTTTCTATTGATGACACAAAACATATGTAAGAATGCATGAAATCGGACCGTGGGGTCATGGGGCTGCCATTCAAACCCAACCCCCCAAATTAGGTTTTATTCTTGCACAAGTTCCAACCAATCCTCATGCCAATGTGTTTCTATTGATGCTCCTACAAAACATATGTAAAAGTGGATGGAAATCGGCTATGGGGTCATGGGGCTGCTATACAAACCCAACCCCCCATTTTGGTTCTTCTAAGAAACATTTTTTACACCAATTTCACAAAACCTTTTATTAATATGTCTGTCGTAACAATAACAAAAAAAAACCTACTATGGGATCATGAACTGAGCAATGGTCCAGCATTCACGAATAACACAAATATTTTTGGTATACGCCGAGTCTGCTTGGCAGTTTCAGTAGAGGCATAGTTCCTGAAGGTGAATTTCAGTTGTCTCACTCAGTAGTGAACCGTGAGGTTACCAATGTGTATCCTGCTCAGTCTAACATAATAATGTATGCGATTTATTTCTCAGATTACTTTCATAATTAATCCAGAAATGCAGTATTTCGTCGGTATGGAATATTTAGTAGTAGCACAGCCCAGACAGTTAATTGACTGACAATCTGTGAGCTTGTATTGAAAATGACTGTCACTGATGACAGATCGTCAGTCAATTAACTGACAAAATATCTCGTGACTGATGACTGAAAAGTGTGGATCGACCTTAATATTCAACGGTAATTTCCTTAACTTTCCAACGCACCTAGTCAGAATTAAGTCTCTTCAGCAGTTCCCGTGCTTGAATTCTTAGAAGATCATCTTTTAGAGTGTCAATTTTATTTAATAACGTTTTTTCGTAAGGGTTCCCTTAAGGATAAGTGAGGACTATGAATTCCGCCCTTAAAAAATAAAACTTAACTACCATACTCCTCCCCCACAACCAACGAGCGCAATATGCAAACTTCTCCTAAGGCGCAAAAGAGATTCGAGCCGGCCGTGGTGTATGATATCAGCACGGATAAGATAAAGTTTGGTTAACATTGGTCCATACAGATCCTGCAAGGGGTCGGTGTCCTCGTGACACACTGGCACAGCATGGCTAACTTTTTCCCTATTCCTTCGGAAAGTCAGCCATACAAGCTCGCACGACGCAGTGTTTTCTCGTAGGGGAGGAACCCATCATAAGCGTACGTATCTCGCCTCGGAGCTGGCGGCTTCGCATAACCCAAGCCACGAAGGGGCTAGTTAAGGATAATGGCCAATGCGCCTATACCTAGCTAGTTTGTGGATTGACGAACACACGGCCTGAGTTAAATTGCTGCCTAGTAAACGGATGGGGCCACTCAGAAGTGAACGGTTCAGCGCTACGAGTCTGCTTTAAGCAGACGAGTAGTAAACAGGCATAACAATCCTGCGGCTGGCAAGCCGAATTCGTTAGGTCTAACCGAAAGGGGGCCAAAGGAGGTGGACTTTAGCGAATAGTGTACCAGGGGACCATGGTCCTTACTCATCTTGGAGTTGGTCTCGAGGGGGTTAGTGGTGTTAGACAAGTCGACCAGCTAGAGTCGCATCCCAAGGTGGGATTCCAAAGGGAGGCATCCCGGCGGAGAACACCCTTTCGGCTTTAAGCCCGATAAATTGCCAATAGGCTTAGTTACTCTAAAGGCAAGCGCCAGTAGACGCAGACTCCATGGTCCATACAGAAAAATTATTGTTAAAAGAACTTGATATTGGTGGTGGCATTTGTATGGCAGCATATTCCTATATATGGTTTGAGGCCAGACTAGGAATACACTTAAGTGAAGTTTGGTTTAAATTAATTCTGGAAAAGAAGCTTTTCTTAACAACCTAATTTTGAAGATCCACGTTCCGGTATATGCTGCCTGCCACAGAAAACACTTGTGTACCAAATTTCAGCTCGAAAGCTTGAAAACTGACAGACTAGTTTGCATACAAACAGACAGATAGACATCGCTCAATCGATTTCTCTCGTTACAGTGATCACTGATCGATAAAACTTTCTATGCCTATTAGAGATGCTTTCTTCTGTAAGTCGCAAATTTCATAAGTCATGTCATATCAAAGTTAATATAGGCTTTTACACAATGTGAATGGCATATAAAAAACTCAGGTTTTCATTTGAAAAAAAAAATTTAAATCATTCATTATACCGATTTGAAAAAAAAAAATGGTTTCAAAAACATCAATAATTACAATCTAAGTGTCGTAAACATATATCTTTGTGATTGTTTTCTATTCTATCGCAAGTCCCACAACTACCAAACCATAATTCATAATCTCAATCTTAACAGGGTAAACAATCACCTCGTTCAAGCTATTATTCATCGTGAAATATAACTGAAAACCCAAACTGCATCTCTTTGAGTTGCATCACACGCGGGGTCAATGCGCTCCGCAACGTATCAAACGATCATTAAATTGACCGCTAAATTGAGTGGTTGACTTTGGAAAGAAAAGATCCACATCCACACTGCACCCCAGATCAAAGTGAACAAACTTGTGTTAAATATCGAGTTTTTCGATCGGAATGCCACTTATTTATTATACTCATGTAGTCATTATTTCGAAACTGATAGGTTTGGAATAAAAAAAAAGTATTGTGATTGTCGTCAATAACGGAATGAGGAGCAAGGTCAGGTCGAACATTTTTGCATGTTTTACTTACATTTATACGTATTACGTATTGTTTTGATAAATGTAAATCTCTGAATCATATGATTCGATTTGGCCTTATGACATTTAGGATTTTGTTTTGGGCAGAATAAATCCCCTGTATGATGGCCGTGATTAAATGCACGTAGATTGGCTGAATTCAAATTGTAAGAAAACGACCGGACGGGTAAACTTGCACGACAAGAACCATCGTATGATCATTTCACACTATCCGATCAAAACACGGACCGGCGAACAATAATCACACAGCAAGTATGTATAAATGTTGCCATGCACGCTCCAAAGTTAGTGTACAATGAAATGACGAGTCGACAAGATTAAAATGCAAGTAAAACACGCGCTAATTGTCGTCGCAGAACGCCTGAACTATTGGTAGATGCAATCGTCTTATCGATCGTACGATTCCTACGAAAGAAAAACAATCGTGTCACGATTTTTTTCTTTCGTAAGACGCGTTCTTACAATGTGAAATGCACAATGCTTGTCTACTGGCCACTACAAAAGCTCTCTTGTCTTGCAAGTTTACCCGTCCGGTTCCGTCTTACAATCTGAAATCAGCCATTGGGAATTTGATTTTCTGAGAAAAAATATCGTTAAAGATTAGCGTTACTTTTTTTAACTTTAATACGAAAACAAATCTCTTACAATAATTTCTAATTTTCTGCTTGTACGTGAACACATACATGTGAGCCTTTAGCTTTCCGCTTCTAGTTTCCTGAGCTGACCTTAATCTTTTCTAAATAACAGCTTACTTAAAGAATAGTTTTCAACCTTACCCAGAGAATGATTGAGGGAATTATTGATAAATGCGAAGCCTAATTCCGCTGGTCGGATAGAGTGTTGGGGCAGTGTGACAACACACGCACTTGGTGACAATTATTAAAACAAGTAAATCCTAATATATTTGGCCGTACTAAATCAATCAATCGAAAAGGTTTCATACAGATATAATCAGTGGAGGTACGGAGATTTAGCTAATAAAAAAACAGGAGTTTCGCATACATTTTGAATACTAGAAATATTGCTGATTTCGCATAAAAACATAATTTTGTGTTTGTTAAATATTGGTGAGCCAATCATTTCTATGAAACAGACATCATTTTTATTCCTTTTTTTATTGTTTATAAGGTTATAACGAAGAAGCATTTTTGAAGTTGCAATGCAAAGATTTGTCGCTCCTTTTGCAAATGCCGCCATTATGGCAGGCCAACCTAGGTTGCTACACACTTGCAACATTTCGGCAACCACGCCATTCACGTTCTTGCAACCTGGTGCTGCAACCTGCAACATGCCTACAAATCACTTATTTTCCGTTTTTTTGCGTGTTGCCAACTTAGGTTGGCAACCAAGTTGCAAGTGTATAAGGCTGTAAGGTGACCAGACATTCTCCTTTTAGGGGAAATATCCTACTTTTTCATTCTGTGTTCCTTTATCTCTTTTTTTTTCCTTTCAGTTGAAATGAAAATCTATTTAGAGTTTTACTGATTAGGAAGGTGGTAACATCAGCATATCGCGTATACATTTTTTTAAATTTGTACTGGCAAAATTTTGATTATCGCGAAGTCGAATTCCAATGTTGGTACTTACTTCTCATAAAAGTGTCTACGAATTATTTTCCGTATACGAAAAAAACAATGCACTTTCATTTTATTTCTGGTAGCTGGCTGGTCTAGCGGTTAGTGCGCACACCTTTGGTGCATGCACAGGGTCATGAGCTCGAATCTCACCGTGAACCATGGTGTTTTTGGAACTCACTAGCTTGTGACGGACTATGATGTCACTCAGATGTTAAACGAGTACCCATTTATGTGGATAAATAACACTGCTGGGCGTGATGCTTATCTTATTACCTCAACAAAAAGCAGATAAGATCTTGGAAATAGGATGTCACTAACACATCCTGCGGCCTTAGTCCAATGTCGGATTGTCGCGCCTGTTATTTTTTTTACATTTTATTTCTAGTGTAAAGTTATCATTGACAATAAATCAGGCCAAAAGTGGAAATTTATCGAGTAAAAGGCGAATCTTCGCAGCAAATTTTGCGCATGAGACGTAAATGCCACCGTTTGGCGGAATTAATTACATTAAAATAAAATTTCGTTGGATTAAAAATATTTTCTTGAAGTTTATGGTGTTTCTTGATGAAAGCTATTTTCATAATATTCTCGCAATTGACGAAGAAAAGTGAAATTATGTTAGGCTTTCGGCGGTTAGCTTTACCTTACTTGATAAAAATGGGTAACATTATAGTCATAAGAGAAATCAATGATCGACAGTTGAAACATAAAATTTATTTATATCAATATGTAACTATACAGGTCTGCAAAGAACACTTTTTGATAATTTGTTGACTCTGATAGGTGATCCTTGGCTGTGTGCTAAACTCAAATCCAAAACTCTTTTTCCCCATCACGTCAGGATTTTCCGTAAAACGTGATTTTAGAAATACAGTCGAACTGTGATATCACGAGTTACGGAACTTTGAAAGTTGTTCGTTATAGCCGAGGTGTTTCCCAACAGGTGGTCCGCGGACCAAAGGTGGAGACCCGTGAGTGGTCCGTGGGGGACTCTGGAGACTTTAAAAAAAAAAACCTTTTCCTACAAAATTGTTTAAAAAAAATTGGGCTCCTCAAACCAGAAAACTTTTTTTTTGCAATAATGCGGTCTGAAATTTTATAGAGTGAAAAAAAAAAACAAATTTTTGTTCAAAATTTTGCTCATGTGAGGAACCTTACACACTTGTTTCAATCGCGGCATGAAATGTGCCGCTGCCACAAAAAAAAACTTTAAAGGGATCAAATATTATTGTTAAATAAATCATGACATAGTATTAGCCGATCACCTGTTTTCGCGAGAAAATCAAAAAATCGGAAATTAAAGCAGAGAAAATCTCAATCTGACAAGATAATTTCCTCAGAATACCGGATACTTCCAATAGAGTGGCGACCAAAATTGTACATTGGCAGCAACTTAATCATATAAAATTGCCGTCACCTCTAAAGGCGCGTTTAGATGGCATCAAACTTGTTTGCATCCAACTTTTCCCTCAAACTTATCCAAGTTGGAAGGCTGTTTACACGTACGATATTCTCTCAAACAAATCCTATCAAACAAATCCTATCCAACTTGTTGGCCGTGTAAACAGTAGTTGAAAGTTGGAGCGGTCGTAAAACGTTATCAGTTTTTGCAATACGTATTAGTACAGGAAAAATATATTTGCTTTTTATTTTATTTTTTCCTGAATATTTTAAACATTTAGGGAAACATGCCCGAATGAGTATACAGCGTGCCCCAAAAGTCAACGGAACGCCAGAATTGGATGATAGTGCACAGATATTGGTAATCAGGCGCATTAATTCTTTATTATTAGAAAGTATATTTATATTTCGATTGGACTATAATCAATGCATCTAAAACAAGTTGTCCAACTTCTGTTTTCACGGTGGATTTGTTTGAATGCTCGTTCCACTTCAAACTTGTTGTCCAACTTCTGTTTACACGATGGATTTGGTGTCCAACTTGTTTGAATGCTCAAAAGTTGGACGACAAATCCATCGTGAAAACAGCGCTTAAAGGTCGATCCACACTTTATACTCATCAGTCGCAGTAATAGTAATTTTCCATACAAGTTGACAGATTTTCACTCAATCGATTAACTGACTAATCTGTCAACTTGTATTAGAAATTACTATGACTGTGACTGATGTCTGAAAAGTGTAAATCGACCTTTACTCTAAATTCTCTTCAATAAAAGTGGGGGTCCGTAGTTATTCATTGTCAGACTAAGTGGTCCGCAGACTGTTGCGAATTGGGAAACACTGCTTTAAACGGCCAAACATTTCAAGGAAATATTTCTTAGTTGATTTGTAGTACACATTGACTTTATAATTTACTTATTTATTTATATTATTTAACCTACTAAAAACAGACACAAACTGATGACTAAAGGCGCGTTTAGATGGCATCAAACTTGTTTGCATCCAACTTTTCCCTCAAACTTATCCAAGCTGGAAGGCTGTTTACACGTACGATATTCTCTCAAACAAATCCTATCCAACTTGTTGGCCGTGTAAACAGTAGTTGAAAGTTGGAGCGGTCGTAAAACGTTATCAGTTTTTGCAATACGTAATTAGTTCAGGAAAAATATATTTGCTTTTTCTTTTATTTTTTCGTGAATATTTTAAACATTGAAAGAAACATGCCCGAATGAGTATACAGCGTGCTCTAAAAGTCAACGGAACGCCAGAATTGGATGATAGCGCACAGATATTGGTAATCAGGCGCATTAATTCTTTATTATTAGAAAGTATATTTATATTTCGATTGGACTATAATCAATGCATCTCAAACAAGTTGTCCAACTTCTGTTTTCACGGTGGATTTGTTTGAATGCTCGTTCTACTTCAAACTTGTTGTCCAACTTCTGTTTACACGATGGATTTGATGTCCAACTTGTTTGAATGCTCAAAAGTTGGACGACAAATCCATCGTGAAAACAGCGCTTAACATTTTCGATTTAAGTGTTAAGTCAGTTGTTTTATAACTATACGTACGTACATACGGAGGTAGTCCGATAAATCTCACCGCCCGATGGCGTCAGTATCGCAAGAACAATTTACTATTTTTTATTTATTTATTAGGCCATTCATGAATTACACAATTTTTACAATTTAGGCTTTATTCGGCTCGCTATATACATACACTTGCCAGAAAAAGTCTCCGTACACAATGTAAGGAAAACTGCATATTACTGAACCACTGGGAAATAAAAACCTTAGATTGAAATTTGTTATCTAAAATGTTTATTTAGTTTGTTAACTAATATTTCTACTCATTATTTTACTGAAACTCGGTTGTGAACAACATTTTCTAGAACAAAAACTAAAAAACTTCACAAAAACGAAACGAAAAAGTCTCCGTACACGACCATATTTTTTACAATTATTCAGCTTTTTTCACAGAATTTCGAAGAACTCACTAGCTTGATGGGTAACATTTTCGGAGGAGGTAAGATTAAGCTCTCGGAATTTGGATAGCATATGCAACCTACGTTTTATTTTAGAGAGCGATGGAAGCGTCACAATTAAAGGCAAGTGCAAGGGATCATTATTTTGTGTGAACCAAGAAGCCTTGCGAAGCCCCCTCTGTTAAACGCCGTGTGTCCTTTTGGTTTTCAGAATGCTTAAAGAGATGTATTGATCCATTGTTGACTCTGTAAAAATGAGTACTTCTACTCCCTCAGCCAACGTACACCCCGTAGTCATCATGCCCACCTTTGCCATCTTAATGCCTGATTTTTCTTATGAAGGACAGAGCCGATTTTCCGCCATTTTAAATTTTCTTACCTTATTGTAAAAATATACCAAACCCAGAGGGGGGCTTTGCGAGGCTTCTTGGTTCACAGAAAATAATGGTCCCTTGCACTTGGCTTTAATTGTGACGCTTCAATCGCTTTTTAAAACAGAACGTAAGTCCCATACGCTATCCCAATTTCGAGAGCGTAACCCCACCGAACATTTTCAGCAATTGAAGGCGCACAGGTACCGTCAGCACATCATAACTTACATGGCACACATGGGGATGCTTCAAAGCGTCATTCTCAGCCAAAGGGGCAAAATAAACAGGCCAGAGCTCGGCCAAATTGATCCAGTCCATGCTACATCGAAGCATGTAGGACTTCCTCCGAAAATGTTACCCTCAAGCTAATGAACTCTTCGAAATTCTGTGAAAAAAGCTGAATAATTGTAAATAATATAGTCGTATACGGAGACTTTTTCGTTTCGTTTTTGTGAAGTTTTTAGTTTTTGTTCTAGAAAATTTTGTTTACAATCGAGTTTCAGTAAAATAATGAGTAGAAATATTAGTTAACAATCTAAATAAACATTTCAGATGACAAATTCCAATCTAAGGTTTTCATTTCCCAGTGGTTCCGTAATATGCAGTTCTCCTTACATTGTGTACGGAGACTTTTCTGGCAAGTGTATGTATATGTACTTCGTTTAAGCTCAGCTTTATTTCAGGCGGGAGATTAAATATTCGTGGGCCTAAAACAGATAGATGTCTGCCGGTATTTGATTTATTACATCTAGTGGTAGCCATAGGGCGATTGAGTTGTCGTCTAGTACAATAGCCGGAATCATGAATCACAAACTGCGTCTGATTTTTAAACATGTACTTTAGAGAACCATATAGATATAAGTGTTTAATATTCATAATATTTAATTGACAAGGGCCTCCGTTGTTGAAGAAAATATTGATTTTTTTAAGCAAATCTTAACAATTCTGTTTTGTATTTTCTGTAGAGGATCAATATTATGATGATATGGCACCTCCCCAATTTATAATGCTGTATTCAAGTACAGTTTGAACTAGAGAGAAATATGCCATTCTAATCGTGTTGTAGTCGACATTGTATCTTAACCTCAGGAATGCATAGGCAGATCGTCGTAGTTTTTTTGTCACCTTATCAATATGATTAATCCATGTTACGTGGTTGTCGATTAAAACATCTAGGTATTTGACATCATCAGTTTGGCTAATTTGTTTGCCATTTATGTAAAGACTAATATCTAATAAGTTATTACTCCTGTTGCTGCTGGAAAAGGCTACAAAATTGGTTTTATCCAGATTTAGGGCGAGTTTATGATTACATAGCCAGTTACATATATACTTGTTCGCAACCTGCAGAAGCTTTCCGTTGAACATTATTCCAGCTATGACTTCTAAATAATAGAGCCGTATCATCAGCAAAAGCTATAATTTATCCCTCAAAATCGTGATCTTGTATTTTTATTAGGTCATTTATATAACTATTAAAGAGGACAGGACCTAACACCGTACCTTGGGGAATACCACATTTCAATACCGTAGAATCACTTAAGATTGTGCCTATTTTAACTTTCTGCTGTCGATTGGTAAGATAAGAGTCAAAAAGAGCCAAACTGCTATCTTTGAGGCCTATACCAGCCAATTTGCTTTTTAGGATGCCGTGATTCACCGTATCAAACGCCTTTTTTAGTTCAAGAAATACTACTATCGGCTTTTCGTTTTTGTCTAATGATTGGTTTATGAAACTAGTTACCTGATAGACCGCATCACTGGTGCCTTTCCTTCTCTAAAACCGTATTGACTTGAGGATAGTAATTGAAACGAATCAAGGTGTTGAACTAGCCGTGATTTTAAATATTTCTCGAAAATTTTAGCAAGTGTAGAGATTAAAGAAATAGGTCTATAACTGTTGGGACACCTCTTATCTTCGGATTTGAAGACAGGAATGACTGTAGCAATTTTAAAATCGTCTGGGAATATCCCACTAGATAGGCATAAATTAAATATATAGCAAAGAGGCGCAGACACGTAATTTACCAGATTCTTAAGAAGTTTAGATGTTATCCCGTCCTCCACAGGAGATTTATTTTCAGTGAGATGTGAAATTTGCCTGTAGACTTCTGCATGAGTGATACGACTGAAATTTCTTAAATTGATTCTAGGATTGGAGCCGCTATCTTCATTTACTTGCGGAGTAATAGGAATCGAGCTGGAAACTGTTTCACCTATATCTACGAAAAAAGAATGGCTTGTTCTGCTATCCGTTCTCATAGGGAGAACTTTAGCGTTTCCGATATTTTCCGCTATGTGTCCGCTGGTATGGTGGATGGTAAGATAAGTATCGCTAGTGTTGATAAGAAGAACAAGAAAATTCTTCTTGCGAGAGCTGATAGCGTAATGTTCCAAAAGAATTAAATTCATTCGCTATTTCCGAGGGGGTATTCAAAATTTCCCCAGAGGTATCTATTGTTTCAATAATATTCTGTTCAACTTTCTTGTTTTTTGAGAATATTTCGTTGACTTTTGCCCACAATATGTATACCCTTCGCTCATAGAGTGAAAGGGTATATTAACTTTGTCATGAAGTTTGTAACGCATTAAAGGTAGCATCTCCGACCATATAAAAAGTATATATTATACATATATTGATCCGACATGACTTTGGGAGTCGATTGGAGCATGTCCGTCTGTCTTTCTGTCTGTTGCGACGCGTTTTACTCGGCGGGTATTGAAGCTAGCAAGCTGAAATTTTGCGCGCACGTGCTTCTTACTGTTGCAGTCTGTTTGTATGTTTGATTCACCCAAATTGGATCACTGGGTCATGGGGCTGCCATATAAACCTAGCCACCCAATTTGAGTTCTTCTATGAAAAACTTTTTTATTTATGAGCCAATATTAACCAAACTTCGCATAAAAGGATCTACATGAATGTCACAAAAAAATATGTGAAAATGGATGGAATCAAAGGATGGGGTCACGGGGCTGCCATACAAACTTTTTTATTTGGGCACCGATGTCAACCAAACTTCATGAAAATGTATTTCTAATGATTCCCTAAAACATATGTAAGAATAAATGGAATCCAATAATGGGGTAATACAATACAATACAAGTCGAAACCCTCAAATTTGGTTTTTCTAAGAAAAACTATTTTATTTAGACACCAATTTTCACCAAACCTCATGAAAATGTATTTTTATTAATGTCACAAAACGTTTGCAAAAATGAATGAAATCGAACAATGGGGTCATGGGGCTGCCATACAAACCCCGCCCCTCAAATTAGGTTCTTCTAAGAAAAACTTTTTTGTTTGTTCAACAATTTCTACCAAACTTCATACAAAATTATTTCTATTGATGACACAAAACATAGGTAAGAATGGATCAAATCGGACAATTGGGTCAGTGGGCTGCCATACAACCCCCCCCCAATTAGGACCAATTTCACTAAACCTTGAATTAATGTGTCTTTATCGAAGAAACTAAAAGGTCAAAACAAATGAAATGGTACTATGGGGCAATGCTCCCGCATCCCCCAATAAAATTGTCTGCTTAAATATTTTTATTTGCCCACTTATTCCAATCAAACCTCACATAAATATTCTTTTGTCGACCCAACGGAACTTTTGTGAAGACAGAAGAAACAGAAAGGGGGGGCGGTTAAATACAAGTCGGAGGTACGCCCGAAAAACCTTTTAGCCCGAGGGGAGCGAAGGGTATCCAAATTTCGGCCGCGCCCGGTCTCGTTTTTAATTACCCTTACAATTTTTAGTTTCTATAAAATAATATTTTGCTTTAGCGCATTTAATTATCCTATTCAGATAGTTCCGATAACTTTTGAAAGTATTTATCAAGGTTATATTCATTCTTTACCTTCTTTGCGAGACGATTTTTGTATAGGATCGAGTTGAGAATGCCGGTAGAACACAATTTGTTCAGAGGTTGCCTACTCCTTTGAGATCTTGAAACTAGGATAGTTGCATTCTCTACCAAAATATGTATAATTTTCAGAAAATATTTAGTAGCTTCATTCGGATCTGAAATTGTGTAAAGGAAACTCCAGTTCTGTTGAGCTATTTGTGATTGTAGCAGATTATATTCAATTTTTGTAAGTTTTTTATTGTCGTGTTTTTAATAGACATATTTTTATTAACATTCAACGAGATTTTCGCAATAGTAGAATAATGGTCCGAAACAAAAGTTTCGTAAATAGCAGGCGTGAAACTAATATTCGTGAAGTCGACTTCACGGCAGGGAGGGGCAGGGAGGGGCGGTCGCCCCCCCTGGTCGATGAAGATGGTAAAAAAATCCTTATCGATGTAGTAAAAAAAATCGCTGCACTATACAACATTTTAAAAAATTTTGTCTTTCTTGCCTCTCCAAATACTGCCGGAGGAACCATGATTGGGACAGTTTGCAGTCAGGAGGCGGATACAAATAGATGACAGCGAGTGGCCTCTCGTAGCTGATGCAGGCTGCGTACCAGCCAATACATTTCACTTGTGAGTGTGCTACTGTGGCTGCGTGGATCCCATATTTCCTGTTTCATTTCATGGCTTCTGAGCTCGAGTACACAATTTCAACCGTTAGGTCCCTTCGGCAAGTTAGTGGAATTCAACTTATTTTCATCTGAAAGGATGACAAATGGTATACAGCTTTTGCTTTCTTAGCCCTGGAAGGTCATGCTTAGTCGATTCGACTACGCATCATCAAATTTATCCCATTTTTCGTGACAATTCTCATTATTTGGAGATGAGTTTTCGTACAGCACTTACCGTGCCGATGTTCTTGCCGGGTACATTGCGGCTAGACGAAGTAAGCAGGGTAAGTTGGATTTTTGGAAAATGGTGTCGTGGAAACGACGAAGGATGAACTTTGTGTAGCTTTTAGAACTCCAGTATTTCTTATGGCTGGTTGTCGATTCGACGATAAGTCTGTGTCCATACAACTAGCTCGTAACAAATGTGCTTATTTTTTAAATTATGGAAAAAAATATTTACTAGGACAAATCAGGAAAATGGCTAAAAATTCTTCCTCATTATAGGAAGATTGAATTTCGAACTTATAAAAATCGGCTCCAAAGTCCATGTTTTGCCATTCTAAATAAACTTACGATTGAAAATCTGTCAGATTTTATAAATATTTTGAGAAAGAGTGATTTGTATGAAGCGTCAAAGTAGAGCGTCGTCGAATCGACGAAGCATGACCTTTCCGTACTAAAAATAAGCATGACGTTCCAGGGTTAAGGACCATGTAAAGAACGGGTCTCATATTTCAGTGTCTTTCAAGTTCTTCATTTTCTTCTCAGTACCATATAGGTGTATATAATGTTGCAGGCACTATATATTTCCTATCCGCACATGTACGGAAATGTTAGACCACGCCGAGATTCGATCTCCGGACCTCTAGATTACTAGCATCGTAGAGTGCGATTCAACCAAGTGAGCCACAGAGCGGGTCTTTCAAAATGTATTTTCTAGCTGAATCATACCAGCAATTAAATTTAGCCACTGTTAATACTTTGATAAATTTAGAGGAAATCTTATTATTTCAAATCTATTTAAAGGATTTATAAATATTCTAACGATGCTACTTTGCTAAGATGAAAGTGACAGACGAAACAAACTGATTTCGCAAGTGGAATATGCAGTCCGAGATGCAAAAAATGCACTGAAAATAGACAAACTACACTCTAAAAGGCAGATATTGGAGGCCAGTTGAATGTAATCAGAATGGAGAAGAAAATCTTTCTTTATCCATTTTAAAAATTTGACTCTACAATTAGAAAAAAAGGAAATAACATGCGTGGCAGTCCACCAGTAAACTAGGGCTGCAGATGTGTGAGTGACATCCAATTTCCATGATCTAAACTGCTGTTTTGTTAAGGTGTTGAGATCAACAGCACGCCCCGCAATGTTATTTATCCCCATAAATGGATACTTGTTTACAATCTGAGCGACATCATAGTCCGTCACGTAGGTCGTGAGTTCGAAAAACACCATAAAATGAATACGTTCACGGTGAGTCTGGAATTCATGACCCTGTGCACCAATCCAACCACAAGCCAGGCGACTCTAAAATTTCAACTCCTAAGAAAATCATGATGTTGAAAAAATTTTGGGCTTGCCCCCCCCTGACCGAAATCCTGGCTACGCCCATGGAACAGGGTAGTTTTTCGGATGAAAAGAAAGTCAACCTGGATTGCCTAGATGGGTTCCATTTCTATATCCACGATCTACGTGAAAACGAACGGTTTCTGTCAAGGCATCATAGCAGAGAAGGTAGCGTCATGGTTTTGGGAGCTGTCTCTGAATTTTTTCTGAATTTTCTTTCGTTTTAGGTGTGAGAAACTCCTTATTACACGTTGTACTGTTGATAAACTAGCTGTAACGCCGACTTTAGCTCCAATTATAGCCGCTGATAGTGAAAAATTAGAGGCGGCTCGCAGAATTGCCCTTTTGTCTTTGGCGGTTTGGGCACCTCGCGTACGCCCTTTCATGTTTCGTCCATATCCATTTTTATTTTTTAAATAGTTAAACACAACCGATTTACTTTTTTTCATTATTTTCGAAATTTCGCGTAAACTATGTTGTTCATTTCTCAAAACATCGTTTTGAGCCATTTGAGCGGAATTTAATGCTTTTGCTTAACCCATGATTACCGAAACTTACAAAAATTAAAGTCAAAACATAATCTGAGTGGATTAAAACAAAAACAGTTAGGATATGACGCTAGAACTTTCGAAATAACGACCGAATCGCAACTGTCCCTATTCAAGTGACCCAATTTTGAACATAGAATTTATTACTGCATCAGCATAATGTTGATGAAACATAACTGTTGTTATTAAATGTTTCACTTTTTTTCTGGCAAACTATGAGCAACATAATGTAAACAAATACTGACTTATGCTCACTGCTGCAAGGAAAAGGATATTTTGAGATAAACAGCTCTCGAAAAGTTTGTCCCTATTCAAGTGACTGGGAGTGTATGAGTATATGTGTTGTATCAGGTAATGAAACACGCAACAGATAGATGCAGAGATTTACAGTGTTCAATATTGACCTCATGAGTTTGTTTCTAATAAACGCAACAATGCCGTCGCATTTGTTATATCTATTTGGTTTAATTAAACGATAGTAACCTCTTATATCTAGACAATCGCACTCAGATAACCATGATTCTGTCAATATGATAAGATCAAATTCAAAATTCAAATTTTCTAAAAGAAGTGTTAATTCATCGGAATTTTTCATTAAACTTCTGATGTTCATGTGGAAAATATTGAGAGAAATATCGCGATTATGTGTTAAGAATTTTCTGCATTCGCAAACATTTGTAAGTCTTATGGTTGTTACGTTAGATTCTTCAAAATTAGTTATAGTATGTATTTAGAAATTCACACATATTAACTATTTATAATGTTAGCAAATTGAAAAAAAAATTGGTAATTTTTTTTATACAAACTAGTTTGGTTTTGGCCGCGTGTGAAAGCGCGAGTGTGCGGATTTTAGAAAAATGGAAAAAGAGCAATATCGATCGGTGATTCGATTCTTGATTTTGGAAGGGAAATCGCGCAACGAAATCAAAGAGCGTTTGGATGCTGTGCACGGTGACTCTTCTCCTTCGATGGCGACCGTCAAAAATTGGTTAAACGAGTTTCAACGTGGTCGCACGTCGGTTTTTCATGAGCCACGTCCAGGTGCCCCGAAAACGGTTAGCGCGCAGGATAACGTGACAAAAATCCACGATCTCGTATTGGCAGACCGCCGATTGAAGGTGCGAGAGATAGCTGAGACATTAGGCATTTCAAAAGATCGCGTTGGTCATATCCTGCATGCAATTTTGGGCATGAGAAAGCTGTCGGCGAAATGGGTGCCGCGTTTGCTCACTCCGGACAACAAGCGCAACCGTGAGATCACTTCAAAGCAGTGTTTGACGCTGTTTAAGCGCAATCCCAAGGAGTTTCTGTGTCGTACAGACCAGAGACCAAGGAACAGTCGAAACAGTGGATGTGCTCTGAAGAAGGCGAAGATTGTCCCATCGGCCGGAAAGGGACCAGCGTTTTCTGGTATTCACAAGGTGTGATCCACATCGACTACCTGCAGAAGGACAAAACGGTCACAGGGCTGTACTATGCCAAATTATTGGGCCGATTCGACGCCGAATTGAAGTGCTCTTCCACCATGATAACGCACCGGCTCACACCTCCGCCCTCGCCAACGCCAAATTGGTCGAATTGGCTACGAACTGCTGCACCATCCACCGTATTTGGCCCCGTGCGACTTCTTTTTGTTTCCAAACTTGAAAAAGTCACTCGCCGGGCAGAAATGTCAGTCGAATGAGGAGGTCATCGCCGCCACGGAGGCATACTTTGCAGACCTCGAGTAAACGTATTTTTCAGACACGGGTTAAAGAAGTTGTTCAGACGGGTTAAAGAAGTTGTTCAGACGGGTTAAAGAAATTGGAGCATCGCTGGATCAAGTGTATCGAGCTAAAAGGAGACTATATTGAAAAATAAATCGCCAGTTATCCAAAATTTTTGTGCGAGGAAAACCTTACTCTTACAAATTAATCACAGTGAGATGAAAATTCTCTCGATAGTTCGTTATAGCCGAACACAAATTCGCTGTGGACAAAACTTGTTATGCGTTTGTTCCGAAATGACCTTTCTCAGAATCTATCAATAGTCTGCAAGTACAGGGTGGGCCAAAAGTAATCACTCAATTGAAAATCGCTGTATCTTTTTTCCTTCGTTTTTTTTTCTTTCATTTTTCCTAATTTCTGAAGTAAACAAACGTAGAATACGAACTGTCAAGCCATGAATCGGTTTACTCCTAAGGAACGCTAGCAAATTTGTTTCGAAGAAGAGGACGATTTTTCATCAAAAATCATCATGAGTGATGAGGCTCATTTCCATCTGAGCGGCTTCGTGAACAAACAGAATACTCGTTTCTGGGGAACCCAAAATCCACGTATCCCCTACGAAGAGCCATTACACCCGCTCAAAGTTACTGCGTGGTGTGCTGTTCACGCTAAAGGAGTCATCGGGCCGTTTTTCTTTGAAAACGCCGCGGGTCAAACGACGACTGTGGATGGCGTGCGCTACAGAGCCATGCTTAACGAATTTTTTCTTCCTAAATTGGATAAACTAGGACTGGAGAACATGTGGCTCCAACAGGACGGTGTAACCGCGCACACTGCTCGAGACACAATCAATATTCTGAAGGAAACATTTCCGGGTCGGTTAATCCCTCGTTTTGGTGATTTGCACTGGCTGGCCAGATCACCCGATTTAACTGTTCCAGACTTCTTTTTATGGGGTTTTTTGAAGTCGCGGGCTTACGTCAACAAGAGCCTCAGACTCTTGAAGCCCTTAAGGAGAATATTCGCCAGGAATGCGAAAACCTGTCGACCGATCTTCTGGGAAGAGTGATGGAAAATGCCATAAAACGGGCCCGTATGGTAGTCAACTGTGGCGGCGGCCACCTGGCCGATATCATTTTTGCGACGTGGTACAATAAATTGCAAGGGATTAAATAAACGTATTTCATAAGAAAAATACAGCAAAAGCACATCGGATGATTACTTTTGGCCTACCTTGTATAATGATCTTCCACCGTCGATGGCATAAAAGTGAGCAGGATAATTAGGAACAACAAAAATGATAATTTGAATGGTCTGAGGCTCCATTTATTGCTAAAAAAATTATATCATTATCTTATGGGGATTTTTTTGGCATTAACATTATAGGGAAAGTTTTGTTTTTGAAAAAAGCAAGCAATCATCGAAAAACATATTTGCTAATTTAAATAAGAGAATTATCTCGTTAAGTCAATAAATTGCACATTTTGAAAATTTTAAATCAACGTGTGAATAGAAAAATGACTATTTCACTCAAATGCCTTTTTTTACACTCCATACTAAGTATTATTTGAGTGAAATCAACATAGAGAAGAGAATCTGATCTTATTCTTATGAGTTCAGAAAATATTGAATACGTTAAATTGGTAATTTTTTAAATTGGAATTTTTGGCTAAATTTAAATATTTTTTCAACAAAAAAAGAACCGATGACGAAATTATAATTGAAAACTCATCTAGACTCATTAAGCATCTGAAAATTGCTACGTTTGCTTAGGTTAATCCGTAAGCGAATCTTAAACGCGTATTCTATTGTCTCCCCTTTTTTGGGCATGATTATCTGGTCATCCTGCCGATACATTGATTTGCAATGGCTACTTTACATTTTATTGGCTCCACCCGGGTCCACTTAAATTTTTTGGCAATTATAACCATAAGTTTGATTGAAATGGGCCACAATATTTTATGAAATTTATTTTTAATATCAGTAGAATTGATCCGTTAAAGTGTTTCGTGCATTACTCCTTGTTCAGAATCATTGAGTGGCTATGGCAAAGTGGCTAATGTATCTGGATTAGAACTGAATAAAAAGTGACAATCAATGGGTGCATCCGTGGCAATATTCAGTCATTGACTAGTACAATTCCTATTCATGTAACTGCACGAATTTGTTGAGAGCTGCATTCGGATAACAGCCCTAATGTTTGATTTACCACAGGAAGCCTTAGGTTTAGATCAAGTGCCGAAAATAAATTAAAACTAACTGCCCCTGGTAAATATGGCCGCTTGAAATTTGACCAAACAAATTTTTTTAGGCAGAATCAAAAACAATACTTTTTTTCGATGCAAATATTATTGTGAGCCTGACTGTTCTAACCGTGTTTGACAAAATTTTAATGAAAGCAGGCCCGTGCGCAGGGGGGGGGCGGGGTTGAACCCCCCCCCCCCCCCTCATTGGCAAATGTTGTCAGAATTTCTTATTATATACTATTGTTCTCATAAGGCAAAAATTTAACTTCATAAAAATGTAAACTGGCGTTGTTAATTTATACCTTGCCAAAAGAATTTTCTCTCGCCGCTAGACACCTTCCAGTTCCGGACAGTTCAAGCACATTCGTGGTAGAAACTCATAAGTGTTGGTATGCAATCCGAAAAGAGGTACTTTCTCTATACCGAACGTATTGTAATTCAAAGATAAATGTAACCGCGCGGCATGTGTAGATTGTAGTGGGTGAACTATTGTAGGGCATTGCAGGGGATTTGTGGTTGATTGCAATATTTCAAGGCTCTAACTGCCAAGGTTTAGAGGTTACATCCGTCAAAAGATGAGATTTTAAGATGAAAAAATCAGCCATTGTACTCAATTCCGATTCCTTTATCAATCTTTATAGGAAAATGCATACTAAAGAAATGACTCAGCATGGGATTTAGGTAG
The DNA here is from genome assembly GCA_949715475.1 of Microchrysa polita. NCBI lineage: Eukaryota > Metazoa > Arthropoda > Insecta > Diptera > Stratiomyidae > Microchrysa > Microchrysa polita. The sequence continues at coordinate 109,535,724 of OX454416.1, read as the reverse complement.
TTTTTTTTTAGTTTTCATTAAAATCCATTTAAAACGGCGTTACAAGCTGTGCTCTGTGGCCATGATTGTTCGGTCACTACTCTGTGATATAGAATTCATAGAGAGAGAGAGAGAGTTTCTAAACTCGCTATGACCCGCCGCAAATTTATTATTCAGAAGAAGATGATAAGAAACATTCTTATTGTAGAATAATAAACTAACAATGCGGCTAATAAGTGGTATGGCTGACAACCGTATCACAGTCACACTCCGAATTTAGTTGTCTTTGTAACGTTGACGATTACACATGCCACACGGTAGTCGTCAACGCACCATGCTCCACTAGGAGTTAGGGTAAATCAAGGTAGGTAAAAGCCTAGGGGAACGACATGGCATCCCTATCGTAACTATGAAGAAATCCTTATTCTCCTCGTGAAACATTGCAACCAGGTTTAGATAAGATTTATACCTCAGGCTACTCCTTTGGTATTTGGTTTACTATAATTCGGTGACTCACCCCACGCTCCGCTCAGATCTCACACTGTCAGTCTCGCATTAAAGTACGTGTTCGTAGAGACGACTCTTGGGATGATCGCTCAGCGATCGTAGTTTTGCATCCAATTCCGAGCCATATTTGCATATTTTTGTAATAATAGACCTTTTTTTTTGTTATCCCGTGTAGGTTTGGGTAACGAAACTTCATATAAAAAAATGACAGGTGGGTCAGCTGGCACTTTTTTTATATGGAGTCTCGTTACCCAAACCTACACGGGATAACCAAAAAAACACACCTAATGTTACTTTCCATGTGTCGACCATAACATGTCTGTATAGAAAATATGCGCGTATAGTGCTCAGAACCGATGGTTTAACTGCGATCGCTGTGCGATCATCACATGAGTCGTCTCTACGAACACGTACCTTTAGAGAATTCGCCAATATTTTTGCGAAGCAGTGCTGTTGCGAAATAGGATAAGACGAAGTGCAAGCGCAGCGAGCAGTGGGCTAATGGAAAGCAATTCGTTGAATTTAGATCTCTGGCTCGTCCATACATTTACTCAAATTCTATAGCTCGTCTGTTAACTAAGATCTCGCTGTCTGTCGCCCTTTTCACAATTCGCCAAAAAGTTGATACGTAGCGCTACTTGGAAATAGGCTGAAGCGAGCGCAACAAGCGGTGAATTAATGTCAGGCAATTCGTAAGCTTTATATTTGTGACTCGTCCATACATATACTCAGACCCTGCACCTCGCCCTTTACTCCGCTCAGACCTCGCTCTATCTGTCTCGCTATTCAGTATTCGCGACGTAGTGCTGTTGCGGAACATGGTAAGTCTAGCGAGCGGTAAGCCAATGGATGACAATTTGTAAAATTTAGATATCTGGGTCGTCCTTAAGTTTACTTAAATCCAGTGCCTTGCCCTTCGCTTCATACAGACCTCGCCATGCCTTTTGCGCTTTTCAGAATTCGCCTAAGTTTGCGACGCAGTGATGGTGCTAAGAATGATAAGGCGAGGTGCAAGCGCGGCGATCGGTAAGCCAATGGACGCCATTTCGTGAAATTTAAACCTATGACTCGTCCGTATAACCTGTAGCTCAAAATACTCTGCGCGCTCAGGCTCTGTCTGTCGTGCATTAGAAAAACAGCCAACATGTTTGCGACATAGACCTCGGACCTGGAACCTGGATATATGACTCTGGATTTGCTTGACAACCGAATCCCGCTAGTTTGTGTACATCATTGGGCTTTTGGGAGTCTGGATGATTCCTGCGCACGGGCCTGAATGAAAGAGTCATACTAACGAAAAGAAGCTTCGATGAAGTAATGTGGTGGTTTGCACTTTGGAGTAATGACTCTAATACATAATTCAGTTTAACTAAATCCGATTTATTCAAAGGTTCATTAAGTGTCAATGTAATGCAAATAACAAAAATGCAATTACACTTTTTACCTGCAATATTGATTGCAAAACATACATACAAGCATTTGTGAATAAATTACTCGATCGGCGTGGTGCTGAACAACGCAAATTTCGCTCTTGACCCAGATCTCTGAGGCGTTCAACTTCAACAGTCTGTCACATATAGAATACTTGACAATATCATTGGGCCTGGGTCTTAACGTTTATATTTACGCTCCGAACGTGGATATATCTGTCTGTGTGTAGTGTCTAAAGAAGGTGTTTTTTGATGCGCCCAATATAACCGCATTGTCACACGAGTGCCGAATTTGAATTGCTAATAATTTATGTACAGTACAACGTATCTACATGGGGTCTTGCATACATACATATTTCGCACGCGTCTTATTAACGCTGTAAGACACTGAAGAGCCCTACGATCACGAAGTGATGTATGTATGTATTTATAATTTCGTTTTCATTTTATCATTTCAGCTTTCATTTTCACCGACAACACCGAACTGGTCGCATTTTCGATTAGTCTCATTGTTGGTATCGATCCTGACCTTGTCCGGGGTGATGCTCATCATTGCAATTTGCATTGGACTGTATGCCGGCTTTAATACGTTTATTTTTATGTCAGCTGAGGTAAGTTTATTTAAAATTAATGTGGATAAAGATATTTTATTGTATATAAAGTAAAATCATAGTTAAGGTAAATTGTCAAAAGTCTCGGTCGAGGTGATTAGTCATGAAATCATAGTAGCACGTATTGCTGCCAAGAACGAGGACATCAAAAATAGTCTCGCCGCGCCAGTACAAAATGTGGAGATCCGACGAAATCCGGGCCTCACTCTGTATTTTTTTCTTTGAATGTTCGTTTCGCTCTCAGACCGTGACCGAAAGACGGAATTCGTTTCGAACGCACCTAATATGTCCAGAATTATTATTTTTATTTCTATTTTTTTTATCAAAAGAAAATCATTGTTTTGATTTTTATATTAGAGGGGATTCACACTATTCACAGGATTTATTAAAACCACTAGATCATTAATACGGATTCAGGAACTCTCGAGGTACTGAAGATGCGATATATAAAGTGACAAAGTCAATAGTATCTGCTTTGGACAATAGTAGTAAATGTATGTATAGGAGTATTTTTAGATCTGGAAAAGGCTTTTGACACTGTTGATCACGAGAAATTAGTAAATAAAATGAAAAAAATAGACGTGCGAGGGGTAACGCTAAAGTTGTTTAGTAGCTATTTACAAAGGAGAACACAAGTCGTCCGAATCAATGATGTCGTAAGTGAACCTGCTATTGTTAATGTTGCTATTCCCCAAGGAACGGTACTAGGACCAGTCTTGTTTCTCATTTATATAAATGACCTCTTAAAGCTAAAACTAAGAAACTGTTCCACGTACTCCTTCGCGGACTATACAGTAGCAATTTTTTGGGGAAATACTTGGGATGAGCGGCTAATATAGCAACTGATGGACTGAATGAAGTGACAGAGTGGCTAAAGATTTATTCGTTGAGCCCAAATACAAATAAAACTAAAGTCATTCTATTCTCTTTAACAGCTAATATAGCAACTGATGGACTGAATGAAGTGACAGAGTGGCTAAATATTTATTCGTTGAGCCCAAATACAAATAAAACTAAAGTCATTATATTCTCTTTAACAGTCGATGGTATACCTGATCAGCCCATCAATATTAAAATACATAATAATCAGTATTGTGGAGGAACTTGTTCCTGTCCTCCATTAAAAGTTGTGGAAAACACTTTATATCTAGGAGTTACTATTGATAAACACTTACGATGGAATGAACACGTTTCATTTCTTTGTAAAAGACTAAGAAAAACAATCTATAAATTTGTGGAGTTGAGGTCGGTGGTAACAATTGAACGAATTAGGACAGTATTTTTAGCACTTGTTCAAAATACTGTGGAATTTGGCATAGTTAGTTGGGGTAGTGCATCCGAATTTAGTCTTACACCATTAATATTGCTTTATAAAAAACTTATCAAAATTTGTCTTAAAAAGCCCATCCGATATCCATCATGTCTCCTTTATAAAGAAATGAATGTACAGTGTAACCCCTATAATTACAACCTTCGATAATTGCAATACTCGATATTTGCAACTATAAATTTATTCTCATTGCAGACTCTAAATATGCAACCCTAATTGCACTTTTAGAGTCGATATATTTGCAAAGAAAATGTTTCCCATTGTAGACTCTAAATTTGCAACGACTGTTGCGATTTTAGAGTCATTCTTTAATTTTAAGATGTTCATGGTCTTTACCCGGAAATAGAAAACCGTTTTGTCGAAAAAATCAAGTGGCACAATCTCACAAACGACAACTTTGAACCTGTAGTAACTCCATTCATTGATAAAATGACGGAGTGGTTTCAAAACAACTTAAACTGCACCGAGCACAGTCCAACACAAATGTGGAATAGTTTCGCTGAAATGTCAGTAGGTGAGGCGGAAAAGGCATTCGGAGTTTCCAAAGGTCTACTCCACACGAAGAAAGAAACATGGTGGTGGAACACCGAAACTAAGGAAGCAGTGCAAGCCAAATCGAACGCATTTAAGGCATGGACGGAATGTGAGTCAAGCAGTGAAGCCGAACGGGTTCAACTTCGCGAAAATTATATGCAATGCCGGAAGAAAGTAAAGCGCTTGGTAGCTCAAGCAAAGGCGAAGGCAGCTGAGAAATTCTACCAAGAATTAGAAACTCAGACTGCGACCGAAGGACCGTCTTTGCGCGAGAGACCTAAGCACGACGCCAGGATATTTAGGGTCGCAGCCCAAAGGAGAAGGAACGCTCGGGAAATACAGGCGCCAAAGTACGTGGAGGACTCGCAAGGAATGTTGCTGATTGACGATAAGGCAATTTGTAGCAGGATGCGAGAGTATTTTGACGAACTTCTAAATGAAGAATTTCCTCGAGCAGCTTTTCAAGATGTTGAGCCGAATACCACAAATATTGAAGATATCTCAGAGGAAGAGGTGATGGAGGCAATGCATCAGATGAAACGCGGAAAGGCAGTCGGCCCGGACAAAATCCCCGCGGAATTTTGGTTGAAAATGGAAAATGTCGGGCTTAGTTGGCTCACAGTTCTCTTCAACAAAATCAAAGGTGGGCAACCGATGCCTGATGCTTTCAGGGAAAGTTTTCTTCTTCCTTTCTATAAGAACAAGGGAGACTCACGCAAACTCAACAACTATAGGGCTATAAAGTTAACACCTCATACACTAAAGATCTACGAGCGAGTTGTCTGCAACCGATTGAGAAAGATTGTGCGGTTGAATGACAATCAATGCGGCTTTGTTGAAGGTCGATCTACAGTCGATGCGATTCAGTGCATTCGTATTGCGATGGAAAAGTATAGAGCAGCACGAAAGGACTTGTACTTTGTGTTCATCGATCTGGAGAAGGCATTCGATAGAGTACCTCGTGATCTGATATGGTTGGCCTTGAGAGCACTTAATGTCCCCGAGGCATACGTCAGGATGATACGAGACATGTATGATGGAGCTACGACTAAGGTTAGATGCACAGCCGGTGAATCAAAAGAATTTCCGGTGAATGTCGGAATACACCAGGGCAGTGTATTGAGTCCGTTGCTCTTCAACATCATCATGTGCTACTTATTAACACGTGTCTCCGACGGCCTAGAAATATCTCTTCTTTTTGCTGATGATATAGTCCTCAGTAGCCCAAACATCGTTGCCTTGCAAGCTGCGCTTACAAAATGGTGTGACATTCTGGAGGAGCATGGACTGAGGGTAAGTATAACAAAGACTGAGTTCTTATGCTGCCAATTCTCAGACCCAAATGCACCGATACCAGAAATGTATGTCAAAGGAGAGCAGCTTAAGTCTTGTACCAAGTTCAAGTACCTTGGCTCGATGGTGAACAGCGGAGCTACATGCGATGATGACATCAAACATCGCACAAAGGTTGGGTGGATGAGGTGGCGAGAAAACTCTGGAGTTTTCTGCGATAAGAAAATGCCACTGAAGCTAAAGGGCAAGTTGTACAAAACGGTTGTACGTCCCGCACTCATGTATGGATCAGAATGCTGGACCATGTATGAAGGTTACGCGAAAGAAATGACAGCGACCGAAATGAAAATGTTACGCATGTCAGTTGGTGTAACCAAAAGGGACCACATCAAGAGTAGCTACATCCGAGGCAGCTTGTCCATAGACCAACCAATCACCGAAAAGCTCGAAGACCGACGAATGGATTGGTATTGCCATGTTCAAAGGCGTCCGCCTGAGAACCCCGCAAAGAGAGCGATATCAATGGAAGTTCCACTTGATGAACCCAAGGCCAGAGGCAGACCGAAGAACAACTGGATGTGTCAAATGAAAAAGCAACAACAACGCATTGGTCTCGGCGATGACACGATCCAAGATAGAGCTGCCTGTAGAAATATGCTGAGAAATTATCGCCAAAACGGGCGATGTGCCTACACCGCAGGTCGAGCAACGCGGAACCATGGAGCGGTATAAAGAACGAGGCAAGGAAGAAGAAGAAGAAAACCGTTTTTAATATTAACTGAAAGAAACAAGTTTGCCTAGCGGCACCTTACTTTCAATTTGGCTTCCTCTGCATTTTTGAAATACTTTATTTGCAAAAAAAACTTCTGAACAGTGACTGACCCAAATAGAGCTTTTCGAATTTTTAAGATCGTCCTTTAGATACGATTATGATCCTTGGAATATTTGAAATGCTTCCGAACTATAATGTCTACCGAAGTGATCGGAATCTCAGCCTATTTAACAAAAATGACGGCGGTGGTGTCCTTGTTGCTGTTAAAAGTTCCTTCTCTAGTTCGCTCTGTACAAACTTCATGCCGTCTCATCCGGTAGAGTGCGTAATTTCAGTAATTAAACCCTCCCCATCATTAACACTTCTAGTGATATGCGTATATATTCCCTGCAGTTCTCCTCTCAGCGTTTATGAAACCTTTTTTATCGAATTTGCTTCTTTTATAACAACATACTTCCCTCTCTCTTTCATCTTAATTTGTGGAGACTTCAATCTTCCCTCCATCTTATGGACATCCTCAGATTGCAGCGTAGATATTACATCCACAAACTCTTATTCTCTAGCGCTTTCATCCTTCTTGTCACTCTGTAATCTATCTCAAATAAATTTTGTCAGAAATCCGAATGGCCGTCTTCTGGACCTGGTCATGCATAATTTCCCACCTTTCTGTGTATCCCTATCATCCTCTCTTAACAGTTATGTGAACCCTGACCCTCATCATCCTCCTCTTTGTATAGAGCTTGCACTTCCGAAGTCTACACCTAAACATGTTTCAAATGCTCGCAGATTTAACTTCCGCAAAGCTGATTTTAATTCTATCTCTTCTGAATTGGAATTAGTTGACTGGTCTTCCTTTTTCAACAATCTCAGCTGTGATAATGCAGTCAATAAATTCTATATGCATCTTAGCACTCTCATCGCGCGCTTTACTCCTCTCTTCTCGCCTAATAAAAGTAAAAACTTCCCTTGGTTTACTCAAGAGGTTGCTAATGCGTTACGCAAGAAAGATAGCGCTCGTACTAAGTGGAAACGCTCTCCGTCTTCGCTTACTCTCTCCAACTTTCAGCATTGTCGAGCAGAGGCTAAACGCATAACTAAAACCGCAATGGTTAGCTATTACAGCAATATAGAAATCTCTCTTGCGGCTAATCAAGTGAAGCCTTTCTGGTCGTATATACGATCGCTGAAATCATCATCCAGTTCGCCTGCATACTTACAATTGGATGACTCTACTGCTTCAAATCCAAGCGAAGCCTGCGAATTGTTTGCCAAATTCTTCGCTTCTACTTTTTCTGCTGCTGGTTCAACCTCCTCTAACTTGGTGCCTACTCCATCCTCACTTCTCCAAATTCCAGCAATCACAACTACTCCCCTTGAAGTGGCTACTATTATTGCAAGCCTCAAGGCAGATGGTGGCCCTGGTCCCGATGAGTTACCTAATTTGTTTGTTAAGGGTTTGTCTTCATCTTTAAGTGTTCCCCTATCCCTATTGTTTAATCTAAGCTTCAATTGTGGCGTCTTCCCTAAATCCTGGAAAGCAGCTAATATCCTGCCAATTCCTAAGACACCAAATTCGTCCTCGGTATCTAACTACCGTCCCATATCCCTTTTATCCTGCTTCTCTAAAATTCTCGAGCGTATCGTCCATGATAAACTCTACCCAACAGTTTCTACGCTTTTCGCCGAGCAGCAGCACGGGTTCGTCAAAGGTCGTTCAGCCTGCACCAATCTGATGACTTTTACGAATACTGTGGCACGGGCCATGGACAATCAGTGCCAAGTTGATGTTGTGTACACCGACTTTTCAAAGGCCTTCGACACTGTTGATCACAGCATCTTACTTGCCAAGCTACAGCAGTTTGGTATTAATGGAAACCTTCTGAAATGGTTTTCGTCTTATTTATATAATCGTGAGTGTCGGGTTATTTATAACGGCTCCTCCTCCTCTACTTTTTGCCCCACATCAGGTGTTCCCCAGGGATCAATTTTAGGACCTCTTCTGTTCAATATTTTTATCAATGATTTGCCTCTAGTAATTTCATCTTCCTGTCTACTTTACGCCGACGACCTGAAAGTTTACCGAGCTATCAGGTCTGTTGAAGACTGTTTTTTCCTTCAGGATGACATAGATGCATTAGGAGACTGGTGTGAAAGAAACCATCTTAACCTAAATGTAAAAAAGTGTCACACTTTGACTTTTTCTCTGAAACAGAATCCAATAATATTTGACTATCACATTAGTGACGCTCCCTTATGTAAAGTTGACCGCTTTAAGGACCTGGGGGTCTTTTTTGACAGCAAGCTTAAATTCGATCTGCATGTATTTGATATATGCAGCAGAGCATCTAGAACGGCTGGCTTTGTCCTTCGTAATTCGCACGTTTTTAACAATACTTCTACTAGTCTTCTGCTTTTCAATTCCCTAGTACGCAGCATTCTTGAGTATTGTTCTCCTGTTTGGTCCCCTCACTTACAGTACTTAAATGCCCTCATCGAGTCGGTACAACGTAAATTTACTCGCATCCTTCTCTTCAAATACCGGGTCCCATATTGTTCTTATAGTGATCGTCTGACACTTTTAAATGTCCCTCTTCTTGAGAAACGCAGAGTGTTTCTGGATGAGTGCTTTCTTTTCAATATTTGCAACAGTCCATCTCTGCCGTCTTTAATCAACGAAATCACTGTTCGCGTTCCTAATAGACCTACCAGGCTGACAACATTATTTGCAATTCCTTTCGCTCGCACAGAGTTATACTTTCATTCGCCACTGTTACGCTTACCAAGGAACCACGACATTCTCCAACTTGGTCCTTTCCCCTCTTCACTTTATTTATTTAAGCTTGCAGTTAAGAACATTATCTTTGAAGGGGTTTCTCGTTAGTAGTTTTTAGTTTTACTTTCCCTTACTTTATTCTTATGTATTTTTTTCCTTTTTTTATTTTTATTTTATTAATTTAATAATTTTTTCTTCTATTTTTAATTTTTATTTTCCGAATTTCATTTCCCTCTCAGGCATTCTTTTCTTTATTGCCTTAATTAACTTAATTTTGTTATAGTAACTCAGTAATCATTATATTATTTTTATTCTTCCTTTTTTTTTCATTATTGCTACCTTTTTTGTTCCTATTAATGCTATGTTTAGGTTCATCTTTCTTTTTTTTCTTAATATTTAACTTTTGTTGTTCTGTAATTGGGGCCTATGGGCTCTGTTGAACATCCTATAATAATAAATAAATAATAAATAAATAAATAAACACATTGTGTCGGCTCACCGCTCACTACGCTCGCACCTCGCTTATTTTTGTTGTTGTTTTTCTGTACAAAAAAACCGACTCGAAAATTGCCAAATTTCGGAAATTGCAACTGCTGTGTGCATTAATTAGTTGAAATTATCGAGGTTATACTGTACTTCCAATAGAAAAGGTATCCAAATATAAAGTACTAAAATATATTTTTCTCCACAAAAATGAATTTCCCCGAGAACAAGATATCGGGATAGTAACTCGCGGACGTTATCAAAACGCTTTTAAAGAACCGAGATTTTCAACGTCAAGTGCAGGCAAGCATGCATACTGTAACGGCCCAAGGATGTATAATTTATTACCACAGGTTATTCGTCGTATATCAAATTTTCAACACTTTAAAAAAGTATGGAAACAGCATATTTTTGAAGCAAGTTGAGATATAAAGATAAATGGTCTGAAATGTAGCTAGCTACATTATGTAGGTTAACAACAAATTATTGATTCATGATTGTAAGAATATAACGTAAAATAAAACTGACGGTAGACTACATCCCATAACACGAGCACCGCTCTTCATGGGATAACCAACATAATTGAGTACTGAATTTAATGGATTTTTTGAGATAATACAGGGTGTCCCGCAACTGTTTAGCCATAGACCAATGGTAGACTCTACAGAATGTTCTAGGAAAAATGTCGCCAAAATTATTTCTCTAGCTTTTACCGTTAAGGAGTAATTGCCTTTTTTGTGATTTTGTGACCCGACTTCTTTCGAAAAACTCATATTTTCTAGCTTTCACTTTAGCCAAATCAATGTTTTTCATATTCTTATGAAAGTACACAAAATTTCCAATAAAAGGACATATCGAACGTTTCGAACGGTTTCGTATCTTCCGAGATACGACGTTTTGAATTTGGCAGAAATGTCGATTTCAACTTTTAATGTCAAAATTAAACCCGAATTTCGTAACGATACTTTGAAGTGGCAAATCTGCAAAGTTCACAAAAGTTGGCCCAATTCTTAAGCTTTCGAACGGCATATAAGAATAAAGCACAGAATCATCCAGTTTGTGAATAATATGTGTAAAAGGGGAAAAAACATAGTCCGTATGTGGAAGAAATCTTGCTTTTACGTGGAAATAGTTCAGTCATATAACCATTTCCAATAGAAAAAAATACAGTAAGGCTATTTTTTTCTTGGTCTTGATTCAGTGGGGTCCGAGGAGTCTAAAGCTCATTTTGCTAAAATAAATTTGATCGGAAAGGTCCCAAAAAAGGACACTATTTAATCCTTGACTGGAGGTCGGCATGCGGGGTATCATATCAAAGGGGACGCCGAAGACATTACAAATCCGATGTTTGATTCCTATTTCAAGGACCCTCAACGGAATAAATCGCGTTTGAATGGAAAATTTTCGTGTTTCCCGTAACTTATCATCTGTATCTTTCCAAAGCCACAACTACGCGAATAATTCAAGTTGCCACTTCCTTTTTCATTTTTGAGAATCTAGGATTCTATCATTAAATTTGCTAAGGAAAAATCGGATCGGAAAACACTGAAAAAGGACATAAAAGGACACTAATTAATACCTGCATATTAAAATGTTTATCCTTTAGACGATGAAAATGAAAAATACTCTCACAATATTAATGTTTACACGGCGAACCTTCGTACAAATAATTCAACACATAAAACAAATTTGTTTATACTTACCGTTATAATTAGTAAAGTAGTATCTACAACAGAAGCGAAAAGTATTTTTCCATAATGCATAACAACCAAGTCTTTGCTTGATGTATAAATTTTACTTCCTTTTCAAGATTGAAGTCGGTTTGGTACATTTGCAGGCTATGGTTTTTTTTTCATTTATACGTATTATTCAGAAACTGGATGACTCTGTGCCTTATTCTTATATGCCGTTCGAAAGCTAAGATACTACGCCAACTTTTGTCAACTTTGCAGATTTGCCATTACAATGTACCGTTACGAAATTCGGGTTTAATTTTTACATTAAAAATTTAAATTGACATTTCTGCAAAATTCAAAACGTCGTATCTCGGAAGATACGAAACCGTTCGAAACGTTCGATATGTCCTTTTATTGGAAATTTTGAGTACTTTCAGAAGAATATGAAAAACATTGATTTGGCTAAAGTGGAAGCTAGAAAATAGGAGTTTTTCGAAGAAAGTCGTGTTTTTTGACAAGAATCACAAAAAAGGCAATTACTCCTTAACAGTAAAAGCTAGAGAAATAATTTTGGCGACATTTTTCCTAAAACATCCTGTAGAGTCTACCATTGATCTATGGCTAACCAGTTGCGGGACACCCTGTATACAACTGCTAAAACTCACTTAAATTTAAGAATGTTATCAACTTTTTTGTAAATTTTTTGTTGGAATAAATAATAATAATAATAATAATCTAGTCTAAGCCCGCCTACTAGATTAAAACGTATGTATGTCATTAAATTCGAAACGCATCGTAGAATGTACTTCATTATTTAAATTGCAGTACAATATTGTACAACTGTTGGGTAAATCTAAGAGGGGATTCACACTTCCGACAGGATTTAATAAATCTTCGATTTGATTAACAACTGTAGGATATTGTACTCCAATTTGAATAACGCAAGTAAATTAAATTAAATTTAGTGACATACGATTCGATCTAGTATCCAGGGTGTTGACTGGATAAATGTTAATCTACATCAGGATTTGTTGGTAGTCTGTATCGGCTATTAGATTTAGTAAATCTTGTCGACAGTCTGAATCCCCTTTTAGAATTCACTCGGTCAAAATACACCCAATCAAAGTCAAACCGATCAAAATTATCAAATACTAAATCGGCAATTCCCTTTCCCATCTTTAAAGTAGAATTGATGGTGGTTTTGGCTAGGTAAATTTTGACCGGGTGAACTTTTACTCTTTTCGAATGTTGACCGTAGGAACTTTGAACCATATGACACAGGTCTCGTGTTTCTAAACTTATTCACATTTTTTGACTTCCTTTTCAGTGCATTCTCCTGGCCCTAAAGACATCACACGTTTTGGTTCGATATGCAATGTTTCTCTACGATATGCGTCAAGGTGGAATGGCCAGTGATGGTAACGTCCCTTAATTACATTTAGCACATGCATATCTCTGTTCATCTAACAATTTATAACTGATGCAATGTTTTATCTATTCATTTCTCTACAGTCGTATCGTGGGATAAACGTGGCCCATATGCCTACTACTCGGAGCTGGTCTTCGATGTTGCAGAACTTGTCGTGGATTTCGGTCATCACTTGCACATGCTAATGGGAAGCAATATCTTCTTATCTATGGCCAACTTGATTGTTGTAATGCAGCTACGCTATCTTGCTAACGACATACAACGTAAAGTCAAAAAGCATCGTAACTATCTTTGGGTACAAAATCACATGGAGAAGAGGTATGTTGATATCTGTACTGCATCGCCACACAAACGCAACACACTTGTTAACTGAAAATGTTTTATTACAACCAAAAAAAAAAGCAAATAAAAAAAAATAAAAAAATGTTATCTTACAGTTATCCGTTGGCCAGTCAAGAAGATATAACTGAAAATTGTGATAATTGTGCCATTTGTTGGGAGAAAATGGAAACAGCACGTAAACTGCCGTGCGGTCACTTGTTCCATAAGTAAGAATTCATATAAATATAAAAAAATGAAACTTGTCGTACATTAACAAGTACTAATGGAATATTTTTTTTTCATTTTTACAGTTCTTGTCTTCAATCGTGGCTGGAACAAGATACCAGTTGCCCTACATGCCGATTGGGATTGAGCGTTCAGAACACTGCAATTCAACGTGAAGTCATCGATCGAATCGATGAGACGGAACCGAATGGACGTGGAAACAATCACTTTTTCCAATTCAATGGTAATTGTTTTATTTTTACTAAAATGTCCATATCATCATCATATGATAAGACATGTGCCACAATTGCGCGTGTCGAATAAAGCAAGTCATTCGTTGTGCTACAACAGTGCTCTTACGTTGAAACGAAATCCTTTCTTGGGTTCTTAAGTATATTCTAGGAAAAAAATTTACACAATCTTGAGTCAAGGACAAATCATGTAGATTAAAATCCGGCATCGATAATGTAAACCGTCATTGGTTATAGGTATAAGTAAGTGAAGAATGTATGTAAACCTCTTCACCGGAATCTAATTATATCGCCAAACAGATTCGGTCTGATTTGACTGATTGGAAACTGGTTGGTCAAACATTTTTTTATGGGGCTAGCTAGCCAATTTGATAATTAATGTACTACATTTTGCAGTAACTTGTTCAATCTTTCTGGTCTTTTTTGTTCAAGATTTCTAGGAATTTGTTGAACAACCACTTATTTTAAGAACCATGTGGGCTTTTTTTTGTAGTACTGTTTCTATTGATAGTCCAACAACTCTAGAACCATTGCAAAAACTTAATTTGTTTTATTGGCTTGGTTCGAATATTTGACAGTACATTCATTCACCAAAAAGATTGATCGGGTTAAATGATTTCGGATTGCTGAGTGTTCTTTTTTCAGAATGGATTCATCTGAGGAAATGGCATTCAAAAGACAATGGCTTACTGTTGACTGAATTAGGATGCTGCAGGCAGACAGTCTAATTATTTTATTTTGGGTTTATTTTCCCCTCTTGGGTTTATACCATTATCATTGAATGACAAATCCATAGTAGTGTAGATACTAGGTGATTTCAGAATGCAAAGTGTGGTGGAGAACATTTTTTGTTTCTTATGTTTTTTCGGGTGCTGAGCTCGAATCCGGGGCTTCCCACCAAAAATTCGTTGTGGAACAGGGTCAAAACCACAAAAAAACACAAAATTTTCGGAGCTTTCCTTTTTTTTGTTTATAACTCCGAAAGTGTACATTTCTTCGAAAACCTGTCCATGAGAATATTAGAGAAAACATAATTACGGGCCCAATGCGCCATTCATCATTTAAATGTGTTAAGCGGTATTGCTACAATTGATAGTAATTTTTTTGGTTTTTTTTTTGTAATTTTGGCCCTGTTTTGCAATGAAATATTGGTGGGAAGTTACGGATTCAGGTTCTGCACCCCAAAATACGTAATGCACAAGAAAAATGCAGATTTTGCGACCAAAAATGAAAAACCGTTCAATCTCTAATTTTATTCATAATATGGAACTATGTTAAAAATGGCAAATTTAAATTATCAATTGTAGTAATACCGCTCAACGGATTTATAACATTTATGTCTCTTTGGATGCGCAATTATGTAGTTTCTAAAAAATTTATGGAGAGTTTTTCGCAGAAATAAATAGTTTCAGAGTTATGGGCCAAATAACGGAAAAACAGCAAATATTTTTCGCGATTTTGAGCCTGTTCCGCAACGAAATGTTGGTGGGAACCTCCGGATTTGTGCTCAGCTTCCCAAAAAAAAACATAAGAAACAAAAAAAAATTGTCTCCACCACATTTTGCAATCTGATGTACTAGGTTTATCACGTAGTAACTACACTATAGCTCTAGTAAAAAAGAATTGTGTGGACACCCGTTAATTATTATTAATAGTCTTGTCCCAAAAGTCTCTAAAAATGTATATGCTCTTAGCCAGAAAAACTGTTTGTTAGGCTTGATATGGTGTCGTGCTTTGTGGCCGTGATCGTTCTGTCGCCCTTCTGTGGTATAGAGATTCATAGAGAAACGATTTTCCAATCTGGGCATGGCATGTCGCAAGTTTATTATTCAGAAGATTATAAGAAATATTCTTATCGTAGAATAATAAAACATGCGACTAGGAAGTGGTATGGCTGACAACCGTATCACACTCCGAATTCAGATGTCGATTAGCAACGCCATCTAGATACATCAAGGCCGCAACTCAGCTGGATAATGACGCCATGGATCCGTATTCAATTTATTGACGGCTGCAAAAAAAAACAGAAACAAACATAAGCACGTCATCAACAGCAAGAACAAGGCAGTGAAACTAAGCATTACAAAGTGGCACACAGACGGGCGAGTGTACTTTTTTTCGCGAGTTTCGTTCAGAAAATGTGTTGTTTGAACGGCAAACAATTAATTAAAAAGATAGTGGTTATGTGGGTTATTGACAGTGTGCAGAAGTTTTTATACTCAAAATGTAGTGCATGGAGAATGTGTCATAGAGTGAAAGATTTCCCCATTTAGGGATACCAATCAGTTTATTTGTGATCGCGAATAGATAGTACGGATATTGTAGGAAAAAAACGAGTAAGTACGTAAAACGTTTCGACGGCGGTGCTGCCATCGTACAACCGCACAGATAAATAAAAAGTAACAAGCCACTGGCTAAATGCCATATGGCCACCATGACGTCACTACTTGAGATGATGACGACAATGTAAACTGCGAATTTGACGTCTATGATTCTACATTGCGGCCTTAATATATAGACGGCGTTGCGATTAGTCATGGTATGACCTGTTCATTTTGCGGAGCGGAGCGGACCTAATCCGGTCCGATGTCGGACCTAGGTCCGAAAACCTAGGTTCGTGGACCTACCCCATGGCCCATGCTAGTCTCGTTTTTTTTTCTCGAAAGACAATCATTGGCTATTGTTGACATTGATCTAGTACATATTTGGTTATTTGTTTGTCACTCACTACAGTTGTAAAA
Source organism: Microchrysa polita (assembly GCA_949715475.1). Taxonomy (NCBI): domain Eukaryota; kingdom Metazoa; phylum Arthropoda; class Insecta; order Diptera; family Stratiomyidae; genus Microchrysa; species Microchrysa polita. The sequence continues at coordinate 109,519,369 of OX454416.1, read as the reverse complement.
AAACAACGGTTGATTAAAAAGACCTAAGCCACATGGCTAGGCACATTTAACCTGGCAATACAACCGTTCGATACAAGGAGCTCCACCTGTGGACTTCTGTTCGGCAGAGGTGACATCAGGATACCAAACCCTTGTTCGGGCAAAGGAGAAAGAAGAAGATTATTATTTGTTCATTTGCAGCTTTTATTTTTTTTTCTTCCTTATCAGGCCCTTAAATTTAGTTAACAATTTTGGTTTAGTGTTTAATAAGTTCATATAATAAAAAAATAACGGGCGCGACAGTGCGACATTAAACTAAGACCACAGATGTGTTAGTGACATCCAATCTCCAAGAACTTAATTGCTTTTTTGTTGAGGTGTTGAGATGAACATCACGCTCAGTAGTGTTATTTATCGCCACCATGATTCGCGGTGCGATTCCAAATCATGACTCAGTGAAACGAAGGTGCGCGCACTAATCACTGCATATTTATTTACTAGGTTTAGTTGAAATGCGAGTATAGTAATATATACCTACTTTTTAAATAAGGACTAATGTTTCGACTTGCAGTTTTTATTTGTTATTGTCCATTTCTGATTTAAGGTTCTCTGGTTTTATATTTTGTGATTTTTGTGCTTCTGGCCGCTTCATACATGAAAATGTGAGCGTACAGAGGGCTGCGACCGCAATACGAGGGTTTTGTAAATATATTTTTGGATTAGTCTAAATAAACGCTTCCAAGAATGAAAGGCTTTAGAACTTTTACACCTTTAATTAAACCAATCCAAAAATAGATTTACTATGAATCCAGTTTAGATAAAAGAACTCAACAGCAAATCTGCAAACATTTTGCGATTTATGATTTCAACAAAAAAGAACTTAGCCAAATATAAGCATGGCTAAACATATAAACGGAATTTATTAGCTGTAAATTCGTTTCCGTTTCTCCGTGCCAAACACTATTACCATTCTTAGCATCCCCACCAAATTGCATGTTCATTGTTTAATCCAGTCACAAGATATGCATTGAACATATATGCTGAAAATGCTGCCCCGGTATTTTGAAATGCCCTTACTAAATATTTGATTCGCTATATTGCCGGTTTGGATAAAGTAATTCGAGTGAAATTTTGTCATATGACATACGTAATTTCCTAAAAATCTTTCACTCACAAAAAGAAATTTCATAAATTTTCTGTTATTTACTTTTTCTTAGCAAATGTGAACAGTCTTTAACGTATATAAGCTCATACTACATACATACTAACCTTTGTGCAAAGTTTCATATCGGTACCCCTAATGGTTTATAAAAACTGATGAGAAAATATAATCTAAACTTCAGACATCCATAACTCCGTTACCGTTAATCGAAACTGGAGAAAAACAACTCATATAAATTATACCTGTCGATTCCTTTGATTTGAGTACCCATCTCTGATAGAAAATAAAAAATCTACATTTTTCAACTCTTCGGAACACCCTGTTATCTTTGCCCTACCAAGGTACCTACTGAGGTTTTCTTGCCAAAGACTGTTACCATTCAACGCAATGTACCACATTTCATGATGATCGCTTGAGCCGTTCGCGAGTTCTTTAGTTCTTTCTGACCAGACGGATGAACAGACAAAGTTAATTTCATAAAGGTTGTTTGAAAAAAAAAAATTCTAAAAAACCCTAAAAATGAAATCCGTGCTGAGACTAACGGTCGTAAAAAGTGCTACTTTCAAATGTATTCCCTTTCTCTAATCCATATAGATTGTCCATTCATAGGCAACTCAAAATTGTGGGCGCGGTCGCCACGCTATCATGCCAATTTAGGATACACGTATCTCGCCCATATTCCACACTTTGGTGCTCAAAATCCTTTCTATAAACTTCTCATTCTTACTTGGTGGGGGGCGGAGGGGCGATGAGATTTGTTGCGAGATAATGCGATTTGTTTTCATGGGAAGAAAACCTGACGTGAGTTAGCGCTTTAAGTATAGCATCATCGGTATAAGTTTAAATTGTTGTAAGGGTGAAATAGTCCAATGAAACCTAGTTTGAAGCGTTCGCGCTTCCGGCCCGAAAATGGTCTCCCTGTTTTCTCGGGGAAATACTTATTCAATCGGTGTGGGAAGAAACACTAAAAGAATTATGGGCCACTGATTCCGAATTTGAGGTCAAAAACAACAAAAAAATAGTTTGGAGTTGCCCACCCAGAACAGCGCACCTGTTTTCTCCGGGAAATACTCGTCCAATCGGCGTGGCAGAAACACTAGGTAAATTTGTGTCGCTGATTCCGAATTTGAGGTCAAAAACCAGAATTTTTTAGGGTTGCCCACCCCAAAATGGCACCCCTGTTTCCTCGGGAAAATACTCGTCCAATCGGCGTGGCAGAACACTAGGTAAATTTGGGTCGCTAATTCCGAATTTAAAGTCAAAAACAAACAAAAAATGTTAGGGCTATGCTCGTTTCAAAATGGTACCCCGGTTTTCTCATCATCGTATGTTCCCACAAGTGACATATCCGCTACCTTCAATAATTCATTGCAAATATATGCGCTGTCCGAAACTTTCCTATACGTAAGCGTACGCTACAGACCGGGTTGTGCTGCAATGCATATTTCCACGAATTTTACTCCATTGCGACCCATTCATAGATTTGTATAAAAAACAATTCTTGCCAAATTCAAATTTCGCCCTTTTTTGTGGTTACTCATACGCTACGAACTTCGCTGGACAGCACTGTAAATTTAGTAGACCAATCCCTTATTACATTTCATACGACTATCCATTCATTTAATAAATATGCAAATCTATAACACACTATATACATGATCATCGACACGTATGTATGTGAATATAGTATAAAAATTCCATATGGCAATCGAAGCCGATTTGAAACAAATCCTGCTCTCTATTAGCATCAAACAGCCTCAAACGACTCGAAACCATTCATATGGACATACAATACACCATGCCACTACAATACAAACCCGATACTACAGCCACGGCACGGTGATTCGACATGGAAAAGCTCTCCATCGTACAACCACATGCCACTACGAACCCAATCCAAACACAAATCGACCGGACCGCAGGTCCGACCGGTCCCCAGTTCCAGACCGGTCCCTAGGTCCGGACTGGTCCCTAGGTCCGGAACGGTCCCTAGGTCCGGAACGGTCCCTAGGTCCGGAACGGTCCCTAGGTCCGGAACGGTCCCTAGGTCCGGAACGGTCCCTAGGTCCGGAACGGTCCCTAGGTCCGGAACGGTCCCTAGGGCCGGAACGGTCCCTAGGTCCAGACCGGTCCCTAGGTCCGGCTGGACCTAGGTTTTTCCAAAACAGGCAGTTGCCGGACCTAGGTTCAAAAGATTAGGTCCGGTTCGGAGCAACCATGACTATGTCGTTGAAACGTTGACGACTACACACGGTAGTGCACACACATGCACTACAATTCATCATACGATGTAAAATGGCAGTCTCGCAATTCACATCACACAAAAGGGAACAAATCCCTGATCTTACCGCTAGAGGGAACGAATCCATCAGTGGGGGCAAACCCCGAGCGAGAGGGAACACATCCCATTGGGGACAAACCCCTCGCGTCCACGTCAGGGGAACGAACCCCATAGAGGGAATACACACCGCACTTCACAAACATTAATTAGCTCAACGATACACGAAATAGCTAAATAATATAACGCTACTTACTAACAAATATTCTAATCACCAAATTAATATATTCTGACACTAAAAACACAATAGTTCCAGTGCATAGTATCACCGCCGTCTAGATATTAAGGCCGCAATGTAGAATTTTAGAAGTCAAATTAGCAGATTACATTGTCGTCATCATCCCAAGTAGTGACGTCATGGTGACCATATGGCATTTAGCCAATGGCTTGTTACTTTTTATTTATCTGTGCGGTTGTACAGCACCGCCGTTGAAACGTTTTACGTACTTACTCGTTTTTTCCTACAATATCCGTACTATCTTTTCGCGATCACAAATAAACTGATTGGTAACCCTAAATGGGGAAATCTTTCACTTTATCACTCATTTTCCATGCACTACATTTTGAGTATAATAACTTCTGTACACTGTCAATAACCCACATAACCTGCCACTATCTTTTTAATTAATTGTTTGCCGTTCAAACACATTTTCTAAACAAAAATCGCGAAAAAAGTACACTCACTCGTCTGTGTGCCACTTTGTAATGTTTAGTTTCACTGCCTTGTTCTTGCTGTTGATGACGTGCTTATATTTGTTTCTGTTTTTTTTTGCATCCGTCGATAAATCGAATACGGATCCATGCCGTCATTGTACAGCTGAGTTGCGGCCTTGATGTATCTAGATGGCGTTGATAGTATGCACTGGAATTACACTGGCATCTTTCGCCTCTCTGTCGATTAACGTAACTCCTAGTGGAGCATGGTGCGTTGATGACTACCGTGTGTAGGCCATCAACAGGGCCGGATTTAGCCTCTATGGCGCCCCTGGGCAGTAACGAATTTGCCGCCCTCCGCCACCACATAACGTAAGCTTGAAGGTATAGCAGTTGTCAGCTCAAAAAGGAAATGTAGGCAAAACGTTAGCGGGCGTGTGTGACAAAATTGAAAATTAAATATTTTTTACCAGTATGCGTATTTTGTTTGCTTGAAAATTTTTTATGTTGCTTCCCAGGGGAGGAATCCAGGTGTGTGTGCACCTCCCAAAATTGTTTTAGGAATGATTGAAACTCCAATGATAACAATGAAAACTGTACAATTCTTCTTACCCCAACAAATGAAATTTCCTATATTAGCATAATATTTAACCAGAAAACGTCATACCGAAAACACCCAAAATTAAGAAAGCTTACGGTAAATTTTGAACACACCTTGACCTAATTTGTTTTCGGTGATAAAGATAACGAAAACGAATTGGGAAAGCATTTACTGATGCTATTCAGCAAAAGTCATTCGGTGCCTAATAATAATAATAAGCAATTGGACTTAACCATAGAGGTGGGCACTACTACCTACAAGGTATATTGTGCCATAGTCCTTTAGTTTAGAAGGTCATCAACCCGTTTGATAAACGCTAGAAGATCCTTCAGAGAGGAGCACCTAATCATACTAGTGCTGAGTAAATCACGCCCAAGGAGTGATCTCCTGGACCTGGCGATCGCCGGGCATTCCAGTAATAAATGAATAGAGGTTTCGTCTTCCTCCAGGCAAAGGCGACATTGGGTATCCCTTGATAGACCTATTTTATGAAGGTGGTAGCTGAGCCCAAAGTGCCCCGTAAGAAAGCCTATTAATAGTCTGAGCTCGGTATGCCTCAGGTCCGAGGACCAGTTACCAATTACGCCTCTAGCAGCTTTCCAGCTAATTCCACAGAAGGGCTCAGGACAAATGAGTGTTGAAGATGAGCCCTCTCTTGCTAATTCGTCCGCGTATTCATTTCATTCAACGCCTCTGTGACCCGGAACCCAATAGATGGAAACAGAGTTACGGCTGGAGAGCCTCTGAAGGATGTCAAAGCACTTGATGACCATTTTCGAGGTAAACTTGTGTGAAGTTAGCGCCTTAATTGCTGCCTGGCTGTCAGTGAAGATGGCGATGTGTGCACCACGGAGACCACGTCCCAGGATCTCCTTGGCACATATTTCGATGGCATGAATTTCGGCTTGGAAGACACTAGGCCATTTGCCCATTGCAAACCGAGATCCTGGTATTGGGTCCAAAGACTCCAGCACCTACACTGTGATCGGTCTTAGAGCCATCGGTAAAACAAGGATCTAGGATCCATACAAGTGTTGCCATTAGCCCATTCCGCCCGACCTGGGATGTGAAGGGCGAATTTCCTGTCGAAGCGCAGTTCCGTGATCATGTAATCTGAAACCTGGCAGATTTATAGGCCAGGAACTTGCTGTAGGATACGCATGTGTCCCCGATCACTGACACGAGTATCAGCTGATAGGTTGATTTTCAAAGCACTCAATGCTGCACTTTCCTGTATGAAAATATGCAGTGGCGTCATTCCCCATATATGTAGCTTCAATGGCTAGGGTAGATGTAGTGCATTCGGTGCCTAAAGAGTTCTAGATTTTCCTGATTTCAACTATTTTAAATTATTTTTTATTTTCGGTGGAATTTCCCGTTATTCTCTTAAAAAAATTGCAAATCCGAAAATTTAAGCGTAAAAATTCTTAAAAATTTAGTTAAACCCGATAGAAATAAAAAAAAATGATAGCCAATGCCGCATTTCTAATATCGAGATCTCTCCCGAAACCAAATCCTTGCTTCCCAGCGAATTTGATGTGTGGACAAATTTAAGAAGTAATTGAACACACGAAAATGTGTGGTTAGATGAGTTACTTGCTTGGGGGCGTTTTGAACTTTCCAAAGGATTGCTATCACCAAAAATATTTTTCCTTTTTTTTTCTCAAGTCTGGGGCAATTTTAGAGGCTTGAAAACAGGAGCTGGCAGCTAAGTACTAGCGTACTTATACATATCATTTAATGTGGCTTCAGGCTTAATGTTTAAAGTGAAGCCAAAGATGATGTATACTCCTACTCTCCGCCACGCCATTCAGAGTGAGTGAGTGTATGCTTCCAGCAAAACTTTTGAGTAGTCCTAATTTTTAGAGGCGGAATCACATTATAATTTGAGTTGAGGTTGCGATTAGGTGCTTTGAATTAAGACGAATATGTACATCTAACTAGAATAAATTAAAAAAGTAAAACATTTTCTACAATTATGTTTGAATTTTCAAAATCCATTTTTCCCATAATTTGAGACCAATGAAAAAATTTAAGAATTTGCCGCCCCTCAAATTCTGCCGCCCCGGGCAGTAGCCCAGGTTGCCCATATGGGAAATCCGGCCCTGGCCATCAATGTTACAAAGACAATTGAATTCGGAGTGTGAATACGGTTGTCAGCCATACCACTTCCTAGTCGCATTGTTAGTTTATTATTCTGCGATAAGAATATTTCTTATCATCTTCTTCTGAATAATAAACTTGCGACGAGTCGTGCCGAGTTTGGAAACTCGTTTCTCTATGAGTGTCTCTTTCACAGAGTGGCGACCGAACGATCACGGCCACAGAGCACTGGCGTCTTTCGCCTACGAAGATTCAATTGAAACTGATCAAGTGATCTAATTCCAGTGATGAAGCTAACCTACCCGCGCACAAGTGGCGCTCACATGTATGGGAACCAAATCCCGTCGCCTACCTACACGCTACACTGAGACGTTAAACCAGTGAAGGATCACTGCAGGAATATCAGCAGGATCCTTTCCTATACGCGAGTGGAGTACACATACATCAATTGACCTGCCCAAGTGTCCAGTGTGTGCCCTTTATCTAAATTTCTATTTTTATATCCTTTCATTCTACTTACGACACACGACACCACACAACACAGCGAAAATAATAAAATATATTTTGTGGCGATGGAAGATGGACATCCATCGCTACTTTCAATGGAGAAAGACCGTGGACCTATTGGCAACCTTGCTTCACGGCAATTTAAACCTCATCAGGCGGACAACACCCGTTTTATCCAAAAACGGCCAAGAGTCGCTACAACGCCTCTGGCAAGAGCCTTGAAGATTCGATGCAGGAATGTTTTTTATGTACATGTGTGGATTGTTCGAGTGTTTTTCGTCCTATTGGGAGCATTACCACTCGGCGCGGCTGCTCTCAATTTTACTAATACGCGCCAGTCCACTCAGGCGTTCAGGCTTGACCAGGACGGGTCAGCATAAGAGTTGGTTGTAGGAATGCAGAGCGGCGTCGGGTTTCAACTGGCCCGTCTTCACCACCACAGCTCCCTAAACCCCCTCAATAATATGATCTTTTGATCATGCCAAACCCAGCTTAACTCTAGCCCCTCCACCAGCAGTTTTCACTCCGTTGTCTATATTGCAGTTTAACTGCAATGGCATTTACCAAAAAATTGTCGAGATTACTCACTTCATGAGTTCCCACAGAATTCAGATTTCTGCCATCCAGGAGACGAAGCTTCATTCAAATTCCTCTCTCAACGTCCACGGTGATTATATTATACTGCTAAGATAGACCAGTCGCCAGTTATGATTCTTACCGTGGAGGACGACTTGCCTTCCTTATACGCAAGTCCGTACATTACTGTGTATTAGATGTAGTTGTCGACGGTACAGCGGAATTGCAACCCATCTCAGTTCCATCAGGGAGTACTAATTTCGAAATTTTTAATATTTATGTTCCCCCTCATTCTAGTCGCCCTTCTGGCTATCATTTCGCTATTGGTCCTCTCCTCTCATGATCATTCTTGGTGACTTTAATGCGCACTATGAGTTCTGGCATTCTGACCTACTCAACGATGTCAGGGGTATAACCATCGCCGAATATCTCGATGCCTCAGAATTCTGTTCTCTCAATGAATACTTGCTGGCACTTTTATTAGTTCTCCTGACGTAACAACTGCAAGCTTGATAACTTCAACGCGATGGGAGACGCGTACAAGTCTTCAATCAGATCACAGAATTGACAAACCAGCTGACCTGACTAAGTCAGAGAGCGTGGTCCTACGGAAACTGCCTCTACGGGGCGGACTACACCCGTTTTCTACATGGAAACGGCCAAAAGTTTCCAATATACCTCCCTGGCAAGAGCCCTGAAGGTTCGATGCAGGAAGGTTGTGTTTGTCTGTGTATATGTGTGGATTCGAGTTATGTGTTTTTTCGTCATATTGGGAGCATTACATCTCGGCGCGGCTGCTCTCAATTTTATTAATTCGCGCCGGCATTGAAACAAATCCAGGCCCAGAGGTATGGTTTTGTAGTGTTTGCGGCCAACGAATTGGTACGAATGCCAGGTCAGTGCAGTGTAATTGTTGCTTGGAATGGGTACATCTCAGGTGTTCTGGCCTGAGAAGGGTTGGTCAGCACTCCACAGCATATGTTGCACCGGGATGCATAAATACAGGGCGACCAAGGGCTGCTCCTAGCCCTCCACCTCCTCCTCAGCCCCCAGCACCCCCAAACAATATGATCAGGAATGCTAGGCCTAGTTTAACCCCTGCTCCTCCTCCAGCGGTTTTCACTCCACTGTCCTTATTGCAGTTTAACTGCAACGGCATTCACCAAAAAATCACCGAGATCACTCACTTCATGAGTGTAAACAGAATTCTGATTTCTGCTATCCAGGAGACTTTGCTCCATTCGAACTCGTCTCTTAGCGTCCATGGCAATTACGTTATACTGCGCAAAGATAGACCAGCCGCCAGGAATGATTCTCACCCTGGAGGTGGACTTGCCTTCCTAATACACAAGTCCGTACATTACTGTGTATTAGATGTAGATGTCGACGGTACGGCGGAAATGCAAGCCATCTCAGTTTCATCAGGGAGTACTAATATCGAAATTTTTAATGTATATGTTCCACCACACTCTAGTTGCCCTTCTGGCTATCGTTTCGATATTGGTCCTCTCCTATCTGGAGAGCACAGGATCATTCTTGGTGACTTTAACGCGCACCATGAGCTCTGGCATTCTGACCTCAACAACGATGCCAGGGGTATAGCTATTGCCGAATCTCTAGACGCCTCAGATTTCTGTCCACTTAATGAAGACTCGCCGACTCGAGTCACAGGCACTTGCAGTAGCTCTCCTGACTTAACTATTGTAAGTGCCAGCCTAATCAGTGCTACTCGATGGGAGACGCACACTGCTCTCTCGTCCGATCACCTCCCAATCATAATAAGAGTTGACAAACCAGCAAACCTGACTAAGTCTGAGAAGCGAACGTTTGTCAATCACAAGAAAGCCGATTGGGAGGGTTTCAAAGCATACTCGTCGGCGAAGTTCATCGAGCTACCCACACCAACTAACGTTCATAAGGCCGAAAGAAATATTAGGAACGTCATTGCCAAAGCAGCGGCACGTTTTATTCCTGCTGGACGTATCCCGAAAGTTCGACCTAATTTCCCTACCAGTGCCGCCAGATTAGCCGATGAACGAGATAACATCAGACGCGCTCACCCAGGTGATCCCAGAATTCAGGAGCTTAACTCCGAAATCAACCGACAAGTAAAAGACTATCGGAAGGCGAAATGGAACGAGCACCTAAATGACTGCAACCTCAATGAAGGTGTCAGTAAACTATGGTCTACTGTCCGCGCCCTATCCAATCCTAGGAAAGGAAAGGGCAATAATGCCATCAAATTTGGCCATAAGAGCACCAGCGAACCCCTTCAGTGCGCAAGCCTGTTCAATAAGCAATTTATTGAACATCCCAAGTCCGATGGCTTAAAGCGTAAAATTAGAAGACGGATTCGCAGTAGAAATGTTGACACTATACCATCGTATACTGCGGACCAGGTTAAAAAAGTCATTGAGAATGCTAAAAATTCAAAGGCCCTCGGACCCGATGGCATTTCGATGGCCATGTTGAAACATCTCGACCTTCCAGCCATTGAGTATCTCACGGCAGCCTTTAACTTGTCGATGTCCACGCTTGCCATCCCTGAAATCTGGAAAACAGGACGGATTGTCCCCTGTCTCAAACCGGGTAAAAGCGCTGGTCTCGGTGAATCCTACCGACCCATAACAATACTTTCACCTGTCGCAAAGACGCTAGAGGCCCTTATTCACCCCACTCTTGTTAAGCATGCTAAGCTAGAACCTCACCAGCACGGCTTCAGGAAAATGCATAGTACCACCACAGCCCTCGATGCGATCACTACACGCATCCGTAATGGGCTAAACCACAGACGTCCTTGCCACAGAACGATTCTTGTGGCAATTGACCTAACGAGTGCTTTTGACAATGTCAATCACTCGATGCTTCTCGCTAACTTACTGAATATGCATATCCCTGCTCAAGAGATCCGTTGGATTGCAAACTATCTAGCTGGTCGGCATTCCTTCACTGAGTTTCGTGGCAAACGTTCTAAGCTTAGGAAAATCAAATTAGGAGTTCCACAGGGTGGGGTACTCTCCCCCACTCTGTTCAACATCTACATGTCCGGCCTTCCTACACCACCGGAAGGAATCGAGGTGATTTCCTACGCAGACGATTGCACCGTACTCGCCACCGGGGAGGATAAGGATGAAATGCGCCTCCAAATTAATCGCTATCTCGGACGATTACAGGCTTTCTTCCAAAGCCGAAACCTCACCATCTCCGCGTCTAAATCTTCTGCGACATTTCTTACCACCTGGTCGGTGGATTGTCGGTGGGAGGTTGATGTACGTATTGCCAACAATCCAATTCCTACTGTTGCAAATCCTAAAATTCTCGGGCTCCATTTAGAGAACATGATGACGTCAGCTCATCACGCAGCATCCGTTTGTGAAAAGATGCGCAGTAGGAATAAAATCCTAAAAGCACTAGCTGGTAGCACCTGGGGCAAGGATAAAGAAACCATGCTAGTCACATACAAAGCGGTGGGTCGAGCAGTTGCTGATTATGCAGCCCCAGTTTGGTCACATAGTTTATGTGATACAAACTGGACCAAAATTCAGGTCTGCCAAAATGCTGCTCTACGCACAGCCACAGGTTGCCTCTTGATGTCTGCCCAGGATCACTTACATCAAGAGACAAAATTGATGCCAATACGTGACCACAATCTCCTACTGTCCAAACAATATCTTGTTGGTTGCTACCGTGAGAATCATCCCAACAACAGTCTCATGGACCGAATTCCTCCACCACGACATGTCAGGCGTGATTTGCGAGACCTAGAGAGAGAGGTCCAGGGATACAAGAGGGACCCTTACGACGATGATGCATACCGAGCTGCCATCGCTGAGATTCACACTGCAGAAGTGAGTCGGTCTATTGCGAGATTAGGTGCGAACAGAGTCCTCTCAGTGCGCCCTCCTCCCATTTCGCCTGAGGAGATTAGGCTCCCGAGAGCCACCAGAGTGACATTAGCTCAACTTCGGTCGGGCTTTTGTTCACGTCTCAATTCGTACCTTTCTCGCATTAACCCGGACATTCAAAACATCTGTCCAAACTGCGCTGGCGCTCCACACGATGTGGGTCACTTGTTTCAATGCCCAGCTGCGCCCACTGACTTAACCCCTATCTCACTGTGGGAAAACCCTATCGCAGCAGCTATGTTTTTGTCCCTTGACATAACGGACGAAAGCATCGACGAACCATAACTCGAATCCACATAGATGCACAGCGGTTGCACACCTTTCTGCACCGCTAAAAGAAGAAGAAGAAGAAGTCAGATAAGCGAACGTTTGTCAATCACAAAAAAGTCGATTGGGACGGTTTCAAATCATAGTCGTCGGCGAAGTTCATCGAGCTACCAACACCAACTAATGTGCATAAGGCCGAACGAAATATTAGGAACATCATTGCGAAAGCAGCGGCACGTTATATTTCTACAGGACGTATCCCGATAGTTCGACCTAAGTGCCGCCAGATTAGCCGATGAACAAGATAAAATCAGGTGCACTCGCCCTGGTGATTCCAGAATTCAGGAGCTTAACTCTGAAATCAATCGACAACTTAAAGACTTTCGGAAGGCGAAATAGAATGAACACTTAAATGACTGTAACCTTAATGAAGGTGCCAGCAAGTTATGGTCAACTGTCCGTGTCCTTTCAAACCCCAACAAGGGTAAAGGGTAATATAGCCATAACCTTCGGCAAGAAACCAGCATTTCTCTTCACTGCGCGAGCCAGTTCAATGAGCAATTTATTGGACATTCCAAGTCCGATGGGCTCAAGTGCAAAATTAGAAGACGGATTCGCAGCCGAACAGTACCATTGTACACAGCGGACCAGGTTAAAGGGCTGAATTAAGATCGAGAGTGAAAGTCTCCCCACTGCAATTTTATCAATAAAAACGCATGCTTATTGTCATGGAATATGTCACAAACGATGGGGAATTCCATAAGCTACAATCCGAGACCGGTTCCATAATTCTTCTCGGCCATTTTATGTATTATTTTTCGATTCCCTGGTCATTTGACATTTCACGATGAAATAACCGGGGAATCGAAAAAAATATATAAAATATCGAAAAAAATACATAAAATGGCCGAGAAAAATTATGGAACTGTTTTCGGATTGTAGCTTATGGAATGTCCCAGCATTCCGCACATATTCCACGACAGTAACAATACATTTTCATTGAAAAAATCGCAGCGGACAAAAATTTCACTCTCGATGTCAGTACTAGGCTTAAGAAAGTAATTAAGAATGCTTAAACTCCAAGGCCGTCGGACATGGCATTTCGTTGGCCATGCTAAAACATCTCGACCTTCCAGCTATTGAGTCCTTACAGCCGTCTTTAACTCTTCGATCTCCACGCTTGCCATCCCTGAAATCTGAAAAATAGTTCCATGTCTCAAGCCAGGGAAAAGCGCTAAACTCGGTAAATCCTATAGACCGATAACTATACTGTCATCTGTTTCAAGAACGCAGGAGGCCCTTATCCAACCCACTCTTGTAGCTCATGCTAAGCTAGAACCTCGTCAGCATGGCTTCAAGAATATGCATAGTAAGACCACTGCACGCGTAAGAGGTGGGTTAAATCAACGTACTCCGTGCCATAGAACCATCTTGGTGGCAGTTGACTTGTCTATTGCGTTTGATAAGGTCAGTCACTCTATGCTTTGCTTTTAGCAAACTTAATAAATATGCATATTACTGTACAAGAGATTTGTTAGATTGCTATCTATCTAGCTGGTAGGCAATCCTTCACTGAGTTTCAGGGCAGACGCTCTTAGCTTAGGAAAACCAAATTAGGAGTTCCACAGGGTGAAATACTCTCTCCCACTCTGTTTAACATCTATATGGCAGGTCTTCCAACACCAGCGGCCTTGAAGTGATTTTCTATGCTGACGACTGTACCGTACTCGCCACGGGAGCGGATAGGGATGACATGCGCCTCCTCATCAATCGTTATTTAGCACGAGCAAGAAATCTCACCATCTCAGCGTCAAAATCTTCTGCGAATTTTCTCACCACCAGGTCAGGAGATTGTCAGTATGCGTTTGATGTATGTATTGGCAACAAACCTGTTCCTACTGTAGCTAATCCCAAGATTCTCGGGCTTCGCCTAGAGAATATGATGACTTCAGCCCATCACGCTGCAGCTGTATGCGAAAAGATGCGCAGTAGGAGCAACATTCTTAAAGCACATCTAAATAGAAATTTAGATGGGTCGAGCTTCAGTTGAATTTGCTGCTCCAGTTTGGTCGCATAGTTTATGTAACACTAAACTGGAAGCAAGTTTGCCAGAATACTGCTCTACGCACATCCACGGAGTGCCTCCTGATGTCTGTCCAGGATCACTTACATCAGGGGAGACACATTTGATGCCAATACGTGACAATAATCGCCTACTTTCAAAACAGTATCTTGTTGGTCTCTATCGAGAGGATCATCCTAATCGTGGTCTCATGGGCCGAATTCCTCCAACACGTCACGTCAAACGTGATTTATGAGATCTTTAGAGAAAGGTTTAGGGGCACAAACGAGATCCTTTTGATGAAGAAGCATACCGGGCCGCCATTGCAATAATTCACACCGACGAAGTGACTCGATCTATTGCAAACTTAGGAACGAATAGAAACCTCTCAGCACACCTATTTGTCATTTGTGGGAGAACGATGACGAAAAATCGAATCCATATAGATGCACAGCGGCTCATACATTTCTGTACCGCTAAAAGAATAAGAAGAAATAGCAAGTTACAGCTCCTACACTTTCATATAAAGTATCCTTATCCCTTAACCATTTAATTTAACAATTCACATTCCTTTCTTCAACACAGGCTCTCGCTACGTATCATGGCTACCCAACTTCTCCGTCGAAGTGACCAACATCAATACAGTTCTACGTCACGAACCGCCCGCCCCAACAAACACACACACCTCACAAATTCGTAACATGGCCCGACAAGTTCAGGAAATGTTTCCACGCTATCCAATTTCAGTTATAATTGCCGATTTGCAGCTATCACGTTCTATGGAAATCACAATTCACAATATTTTGGAAGGACGTGTCATCATACCGGCACGATTACAAGAATTTTCCGATGATGAATTTCAGGAAGTTTCAAACACGCCCGGAACGAGTACGGGCAGTAGTACGAACAACGATCGAGACAGTGCAACAGCAGCGCCACCACCGTATGGAGTGAGTTCAGCGAACGAATATTATGCAAGTCCTGATTATAATAGTATGCAGGACACGAATAGTTCAAGTTCGGTGGATAGTGGCTATGAGATCGAACGAAATTCCAATATATTTGGAAATCAAAATGATTTGTTGAGAGATGACAGGTGAGTTGTTATTGAATTTACGAAAATATTTCAGTTTAATAGGTTGAATTTGATTTTTTCAGTTTTGAAGATGTTCCGCTGGGCGATCGATTCTCAAAAAGTTCATCCGAAAGAGAGAAAATCTTGCAACGAAGGAAAGAAGTTTTGTTGACACAAGCAAGAAAAAGGTAAGATTTAATTTCCACCCAATAGTTGTAAAACAGGAAAATCAATATTATTGCAATCTTTCGCAATGTGGAGACTTGTATAGAAAATAACGGTGACTGAAAATTGCGAATAAAAAATGTATCATGAAAATTAGTCTGGTTGGTCTTCAAAGCACAGGGTCGTTGTTTCTAATCCTGCCGGAAGCGGATTCAGTTTGTGATGGTTTTCAAATTCCCGACCCAAGTGACGGACTATGATTTCACTCAGATGTTAAATGAGTATTTATAGGGGATAAACACTACAGCAGAACGTGCAACACCTCTACAAAAAAGCAGCTAAAATCTTGAAAATTAGGTGTCATTAGCACATTTGCGGCCTAGCTCCAATGTTGGACTCTCGCTCCAGTTACTTATTTTATTTATAAGAAACTTGACAATGACTGTGATTTGATTATTGTGTGGAAATCGGTCTTTAAACTTATACCGGTCAATTGCAATGATAATTTAATTCAATTTCCATTTTTCAGATACATTGAAAAAAATAAGTCCGAACTGAATATCCCGCCCGCCAGTGAAGTTGTACGACATCGCAACAAGACAAGCATGCAACTAACACCTGAATAATGGGTGGGCCATTCGCATACTCTACCTCGACACTCTCTCATACGTTGCCGGCCCTAAAATTGATTGCGAACTAATAGATGTTACATTTTCCATAACTTGTATGTTATATACATATATATTTTTGATTAGTACTTTTTATGAGTTCTTGAAAAAAAAACTAGAGACAATACATCATGAACGTTAGGACGAAACTATTATTTGACATGATATTTCATCGTCACTCACCCCTAACATTCTGCAACCATATACACTTTTCGGGCTGTCTAAATTAACTTTTAATCATTTGTCCATATCATTATAAATCAATTAAACTCACGCAAATGTTAAAAGTAAAAAAAAAAGAAACGATTAATATGTATATATAAATGTTAGTATGAATGATATAAGTTTTTTCGAAACCAGACAAACTCGTTGTGTCTGATTCGTATTATTATTTAAATTAATGAGTTTTAATATCTATTACAATAAACAAATTAGAAATTTATTTAATTTTATGTATTTTCTAATTTGTTGATTGTTTCTTAAGAAAAAGACTGCAGTTTATAGATGAGCAAGACATATTCATAATACATTTACGCGTACATTATATATCTACATAGTTGAAAACACAATCGAAATGCATATTTCTTTAATCTGGATTTAACCCGCTTGCGATGTACTCATATATATATAATTAATAACAAATTTAAGTTTTATGTATTTTGAAACTATGATTTAACTGTTGATTAGGTCGGTTTGATTTCTTATTTAGAACTTCCCCGTGTTGAACGCATCAAATTGGAAGTTACTTTATAGTGTATAAGTTTTGTCTGTCTGTGAAAAAATTTTAAAAGCAAAATTTATTTTTAGTTTTATTTGATATATAATTAATGAATTTATAGTGTTCCTAAATAATATTATGTTAAATTATAAAAAAAAAGAGAAAAATGTTGTATTAATTTTTATCACATCAGTAGTAGTCACATCGAAGCAGCTTGTCTGTTGACAAACAACCGAAGATCTCGAGGACCAACCCATAACAATACTGTCCCTGTCGCAAAGACGCTGAACGCACTTATTCACTCCACTCTTGTTAAGCATGCTAAGCTAGAACCTCACCAGCATGTCTTCAGGAAAATGCATAGTACCACCACTGCCCTCGATGCGATCACTACACGCATCCGTGACAGGCTAAACCAGCGACGTCCTTGCCACAGATCGATTCTTGTTGCAATTGTCAATCACTCGATGCTTCTCGCGAACCTGCTGAATATGCATATCCCTGCTCAAGAGATCCGTTGGATTGCCAACTATCTACCTGGTCGGCATTCCTTCACTGAGTTTCGTGGCAAACATTCTAAGCTGAGGAAAATCAAATTAGGAGTTCCACAGGGTGGGGTACTCTCCCCCACTCTGTTCAACACCTACATGTCCGGCCTTCCTACACCACCGGAGGGAATCGAGGTGATTTCCTACGCAGACGATTGCACCGTGCTCGCCACAGGGGAGGATAAGGATGAAATGTGCCTCCAAATTAATCGCTATCTTGGGCGATTACAGGCTTTCTTCCAAAGCCGAAACCTCACCAACTCCGCGTCTAAATTTTCTGCGACATTTCTTACCACCTGGTCGGGGGATTGTCCAAAATTCAGGTTTGCCAAAATGCTGCTCTACGCACAGTCACAGGTTGCCTCTTGATGTCTGCCCAGGATCACTTACATCAAGAGACAAAATTGATGCCAATACGTGACCTCCTCTCCTACTGTCTAAACAATATCTTGTTGGTTGCTACCGTGAGGATCATCCCAACCACAGTCTCATGGACCGAATTCCTCCACCACGACATGTCAGCCGTGATTTACGACACCTAGAGAGAGGGGTCCAGGGATACAAGAGGGACCCTTACGACGATGATGCATACCGAGCTGCCATCGCTGAGATTCACACTACAGAAGTGAGTCGGTCTATTCCGAGATTAGGTGCGAATAGAGTCCATAGCAGCAGCTATGTTTTTGTCCCTTGCCATCACGGACGAAAGCATCGACGAACCATAACTCGAATCCACATAGGTGCACAGCGGTTCACACCTTTTTGCACCGCTAAAAGAAGAGGAAGGACCGACAAATGGATTGGTATTGTCATGTTCAAAGACGTCCGACTTAGAACCTCCCGAAAAAGGCGATTTCAATGGATGTTGCACTTGATGAACTAAAGGTCAGAGGAAATGCATAAATACGTGGATGCGACAAATGAAAAAGCAAAAACAAAAATCTTGAAGAAATCGACTAAGAAATTACCGCCAGAACGGAGCGATGTCCTTTCACTGCTCGAAGAAGAAGAAATACATTTGCTTCACTATTCGTAAATTGTTGGCATCCTATCTTCCAGGTCAAGACCTAGGAAGAATGCTGCTTTGGTGGGATTCTCCCATAACGCAAGCTGCAGGACCGTCGCATATATGGTCCACGTTGTGCGGGATGGCTCCGCAAGCAGTGCATGTTTTTTCGATGTTGTTATCTATTCGTAGAGTTTAGTCTTGTACATCATCCGTAACGTAATTGAGTCAAGGTGGTTCGAGTGGCTCTTGGAAGTTGTAATTCGTCGGGAGAAATGACTGGCCGTTCGGTGCCAAGTACGCTATTTGCAGATAGACTTCTAATAGATTTTCGAACTTCATTAGCGTGTATGTCAGTTAATGCCGCCTTGCAGTTTGTGTTATCGAATAGTCAGATAGTACAGATAGCTCAAAACCCAAACATAAAAAAAAAGAAATGTTTTGATGCCAAATTGTTGAAAACGTTGCCCAATATATGCAGAAGAAAGTTACACTAATTTGCGCCATGGGTTAAGGGGGTGGCAAATATCTGGAAAACTATGAGTCTGACCTTAAAATGTCCTGAGGACGAAACAAACTACATAAAATTACCTTTGTATTGATATATAACACATTAGACGTTTTCTCGGAAAATTATACCCTAGACCCAAAAGTATTATAGTAAATTTACATTTTATGTGTTTTAAATTTCACACTGTAACTCTTGATAGAATAGACCTTGGATGACAATATCTTATTCGTTATTTTACCAACAAAATTTATTTGGCTTGTACCAAAAATTGAAGTGCTCCGACCATTGACCCGGCCCCCCTCACTCTTCCTAACATTTTTCAAAAATGCATGCCTGAAGTTTCTTTTTCAATTGAGCCAGGTAGATCAAATTTGGTGGGGTTTCTAGTCTAAGCCCCATTATGCTCCTTACCAAAAATTATTACCATCCGATCAAAACAAAGGATACTCCCCATACAAAGTCAACCAAAATTCTAAAAAATTCACATTTTTTCACTTCTAAATTCTATTTAAAATGAAAAAATAAAATTTACCCCTCATAACGTCATTATAACAGTTAATTGTAGTCTTCTAAATGTATATTCAAAAGTTTATGCTAGAGCGTGCCTTACAAGTACGAAAAATCGGGTTTGAAGGTTGCTAGTACGTTACTCGATATATTCGGAAATAGCCTTAAAACTAGTACCAATGACCTTCAAACCCAATTTGTTGATACTTGTAGTGTACGCTTTGATGCAAACTTTTGAACATACATTCAGAAGACTACATTTAACTGTTATAATGACGTTCTAAGAGATAAATTTTATTTTTCCATTTTAGATAGAATTTAGAAGTGAAAAAATGTGAAATTTGTTAAAATGTTGGTTCACTTTGTATGGGGGGTACCCTTAGTTTTGATCGGGTGGTAATAATTTTTAGTGGGGAGCATAATGGGCCTTGGACTAGGCACCCCACCAAATTTTATCTGCCTGGCTCAATTTGAAAAGAAACTACAGGCATGCCTTTTTGTTAAAAAATGTTAGGAGGAGTGAGGGGGTTGTCAATGGTCGGAGCACTTTAATTTTTAGTTCAAATCAAATAAATCTTGTTAGCAATATATGGACAAAATCTTATGATCCTAAGTCTATTTTAGAGTTACTGTGCGAAATGTAAAACTCAAAATAATACTTTTGGGTCTAGTATACAGGAGGTGTGTTTTTTTGGTTATCCCGTGTAGGTTTGGGTAACGAAACTTCATATAAAAAAAATGACAGGTGGATCAGCTGGCATTTTTTTTATATGGAGTTTCGTTACCCAAACCTGCACGGGATAACCAAAAAAACACACCAACTGTGTCCGGAAACTGCCGCATAAACGCCCCGGATTATGATTCCTCAGTTGATTTCCAGCAAAAAAGTTGTACGGAACATACCCCCTCAGCTTAACCCTTTAGCTGCCACAGGCATTTAAAGATTTTTGAGAAAATCATTTTCTTGCACGACTTAAAGCCTAATATCTCCAAAGCTAGACCAGCTAGAATAGTGAAATAAAATGATTATTACAGCCAACAAATTTACCTGTGCAATAAAACTAACCACACTAAAATCGGATAAGAGCTTTGGTTTTTACAGAGCTTCAAAGTCAAATTTGCGTGATTTGACCCAAAAACAATCTTTTTTTCCATCTCAATTTTCTCCAACTTCTGCCAAGGTGAGGTGCTTGTTCGTTTCTTTTAAAAATTGGCGCATAGTCTAACGATCCTATCTTCTTTACGTCATTTTATTCTAGCTCCATTATTTCTAGCAGTTTTAGTACCTTAAGTGCAGAAAACTAGGGTTAATTTTGGCTCGATTTCGACATACTTTGAATAGATTTTACCAATTGCAGATCTTTAGGGGCTGTGTGAATTGAATTGTATTGAATTCAAGCTAAAATTAACCGTAGTTTTCTGCAATTAACGTATAAAAACTGTTAGAAGTAATGGAGCTAGATCAAAATAATGTAAGAAAGATATGATCGTAAGACTATGCGCCAATTTTTTAAAAAATCGTACAAGCACCTCACCTTGGCAGAAGTCGGAGAAAATTGAGATGGAAAAAAGATTGTGTTTGGGTCAAATCACGCAAATTTGACTTTGAAACTCTGTAAAAACCAAAGCTCTTATCCGATTTTAGTGTGGTTAGTTTTATTTTACAGGTAAATTTGTTGGCTGTAATAATCATTTTATTTCACGATTCTAGCTGGTCTAGCTTTGGAGATATTAGGCTTTAAGTCGTGCATGAAAATGATTTTTTCAAAAATCTTTAAATGCCTGTGGCAGCTGAGGGGGTATGTTCGTACAACTTTTTTGCTGGAAATCAACTGAGAAATCATAATCCGGTGCGTTTATGCGGCAGTTTCCGGACACCCTGTATAATTTTCTGAAAAATATCAAGAGTGTTGTATATCATCACAAAGGTAATTTTGTGTAGTTCGTTTCGTCCTCAGAACTTTTTAACGTCAGACTCATAGTTTTCCAGATATTTGCAAAAAAGTGAATTTTTACCCCTTTGCCACCCCCTCCCCCCTTAACCCATGACGCAAATTGGTGTAACTTTTTACTGCGAATATTGGGCAGTGTATTCAACAATTTAACATCAAAAATTTCTTTTTTTTATGTTTGGGTTTGGGGCTATTTTGAACCTATTGTACTGGACTAGAAGGGAACTCGTGTTTGGACTTCTCTTTTCCCTCAGTGAGCGTCTACCATGACGTGGTGATGGGGTATTGTCCATATAAGATGTGGTTGTTCGGATGGTCGCTACGATAGAATCCAACTAGGTGCTGTTTTGAAAGTAGTTTATTGAGTTTTTCAAAGTCATCATTTTGTCTCCTGATGAAGAGCCTTAAGGACTTCATTCCTTCGCTTTTTTTTTTCAAAAATATTGGCTGCATGGCCGTTGAAAATGCCTTGGTTGTTGATTGTTACGCTGAGCATTATTGTCTGCGTTGATGTCGAGTCGTAGGTTATATTCCTGGTTGAACATGGTGAAAAGAGTGGCTGCTGATTTGGGGGCTGATAAGTTAAGGTTGAGGTTCTTACTGACAAAGAAATCATTGAGATCTTTCAAGTAACCGTTGATGAGGGTGTAGAAGCAGATAGCGGGAATATCATTGCCGGTTGTCATAACGGCACAATCATCCGCGTTAGAGGTTATATCGATCCCTTCAGGTGGTGTGGGAAGTCCTGACATGTAGAGGTTGAACAAGAAAGGAGAAAGAGCACCTTGAGGTACGCCTTGTTTGATTTTACGTAGTTTAGATTTCCCGTCTCTAAACTCAGTGCAGGATTGGCGACCGGCAAGGTAATTAGCACACCCATTTCAATATGTACGACGGAATAGATGTGTTGCGAAGTCTGTCAAAATAAACGAGCGATTCACCTTCGACAAATCGAGAACGACTAGGATGATTTGCTTACATGGCTTAGGTTGATTTAATCTGATACTGATAATGCAGTTTGCTGGATTTCTACCGGCTAAAACCAGACCACCTCCGTCGTCTTGCTCCCTGCGGAACCACGTATTACTTCGCAGAGGCGGCTTCGACCAATTAGCCACCATCCTGAGTTGTTAACTTGCTTCTAGCTTCTTCTTAACAGCAGTTAATTTTTTGTTTACAATTGAGAATATAAAATCCGCGATATATTTATAACTCTCAAAAAATGCCAACGTGATAATTAACCCTTCGGTTGGCACATAGACCTAGACAGAACATTGGTTCTATATCTTGATGAAAAATATCGTTCAACAATATATTTCAGCCCTTACCATATATTTCAATGGAACTGACGGCCACAAATGCGATCAAACGTTCGGCGAAATATAAACTATAGGTGTGTTTTTTTGGTTATCCCGTGTAGGTTTGGGTAACGAAACTCCATATAAAAAAAAATGACAGCTGTCATTTTTTTTATATGAAGTTACCCAAACCTACACGGGATAACCAAAAAACGTACTTTATGTCTAAAGAAACGAAAAAACGGCGTATTATCGTAAGACATAGTATGTAAACTGTTTCTAGAACCAAAATTAGTCCTCCTCCAAAAATAAGATTGATTTCACAAAAGATTCAGCTACACCTAATGCATAATAGCTCGTAGGCGGCGAAAGAAGGGTTAATAATTGCATCGACAATATTTTGACGTTTGAATTATTTCGTGGAGTGTAGTGTAATAAATTTGGAGTCAAACACATATGGGTTGTGTGATCACATATAGCCACTATCTGGATTAACGCATGGCATGCTATGATTTCTCTAAGGGTTAAACTTACTATTCTAGTGGGACTGATTAAATTTTTATGGCATTGAATACTTTCCCCAATGTGTAAAGTGGAAATATCCCCCTTTTCTTATCAAATTACTTAACTGGCTTCAAAGAAAAATCAAACTTGACATTGAATATCTGGAAAACCGTTACGATTTCGCGAAAAAGGATTGTAGATTCGATCGTTTCAGGCCAATATTAGGTTCGTTTTTTACTACATCCCGTGTAGGTTAAGGTAACGAAACTTCATATAAAAAAAATGACAGGGTTCGAATCCCACTGTGACCCATGGATGTTTGTGTTGTCCATAAAATGCTCCTACGGCAGCCAGTTCTTCGATGTAAATCGTCCCGGAGCTACCCGTTGTTAAAACGGCTAAGAGAGCTGCCAAGACCCCCTTCGATTAAAGGAAAAAAAAACTCTTTAATCGCTACAACAATAACATTAAATTATAAAAAGACACCCAGCGTTTTTGATATGAAGATTTAGTTTTTTCGTTACTCAAAGCTTCAGCACAAAAAAAAACACTTAAAATTTCTTACAAAACACAATAAATGCATGCTGGCAATGCTGCAGAGACAAAATGTGCCGCTGTAATGAATTAGCTAGCCGTCAAAAGCTGTCAATTTGCAAAGTGTCAGTTCACCGTGGACATGCTTTCCCTTTCTTTCACATTCCACCATACGAATTCCCAAACAAAACAGTCCAAGCGCACACCTACGCCTTATCAACTGTCATTAAAACGCTCTTTTCGATCCGTCCCCTTCGCACACACAATCACTGTCCCACTTGCACAACGTGCATCGAAACGAGACAACTATCCACCTCCATGCAATTCAGACTGGAGTGCGATTCTCATCTCACCCACGATAGACCATCTTCGCCAAGAATTTTTCTCAACTTCTACACAAAGTCGCGATTGCTCTCCATCGCAGACGTTCGACGGTCTTCGACGGCATTTGTTCTTTGGTCGAATCACCTTTTTTAAGTTTTATATTAATTCCACCTAGTCCTTGCTGAAAACGGAGTCGCTTTCCGTGAGGGGCGTAACAGGGAAATTTTGTCGACTTGCGGGCGCTTTGTCAGTGCGTTTAGTTTTATCCTCGCGGTTTTTGTCGCATGTAACCGTACACACACCACACGAGCAGCCCATTCAAAAGAGAAGTGCGTGCGGTCGAACGAGAACGTGTGGCGGCGCTTGTTTTGTTGTGCAATTAATCAAAAATCTCGTGTGCGTGTTCCGGGTAAAAAGGTAAATAAACAGACACAGCAGACAGGTGCACGACGACTTTTGTTCGGTAAAAACGTGTGACTGTCGTTTGGGAAAAGTCGATTCCCAACGGCTCAATGGCACGTTCGTCCTTTGCCGTTTTGCCATTGTGAAAATTTCGCTATTGTTGCAAAAGGTTTCCCTGTTCGCGAAGTGTGCCCATACATCGATCGCTGGCTGTCTGCCGTATGCTTTGTTCTTGATTGAGTGATTCTGTCCCGCCGCGGTGGTCCTCCCTCTTCCAAGGACGACGAGAGTGTTTTTTACTCGTGCCCACATGACTGGGATGTGAATTTGCAAACTTGTCATTGCTAGTGTCAACTTCGTCTCGTCCGTTTGTCAGTCTCTTCTTTGTGCATTACATAAACAGGCTCGCGGCAAGCACAGTCAAAGCATCTTTTGCATCCCCCAGCCACGGATTGTTCCACACCCGGGCTCTTGGATTGTGATCAAACGAAATGAACCAATATTTCCTGTATCGCATGTGAAACGTGCTTTTTAGTGTAGTGCTGTCGCGACTATCTGTGAAAACGGTGTCCAAAAAGTCTCCAGATCAATTTCGCGTTCCGCCCCCTGCGGCATCCAGCCCGCAGCTTCTGATGCTACCGTGCGTTCCACCATCGGACAGAACCATCATCCCATTAGCGAACTACAATAGCATTGACTGAGTCCTCGACACGAGACGACGACGACAGCGTTGCGGAGGCATCCTCCTCATAACAAAATCACCCGGGAGGCAAGAAGGTAGGTGTTCACATTTTGGCAACAAGGAATCCACTTGCAAATCCATAGACGAAAAGATATATCCAACAAAAGCAACGGATATCTTGCAACAACATCGAAATAGGAGCGGATGTGAGTTTTTCTTGTCATCGTCGTCTCGTCCTGTTTCTCCCTGCTCAAACTGCTCCTCGCATCCGTCCTTGCCACCACATTTGCTCCACCTTTTAGCTTTCACCCATCATCATCGTCTTTGTCGTGTAGTCCGATATGTGTCGTGTTGAAAACAACGCGCGACACGGATTACTTGAAAAGGATTTAACAGAATTTCTGCACAGAAAGTCGTTTCCACTAGAAAATCTCGTCTCCGGAAGAACTAGAGCCTGGTGGCGCCTCTATCCCGGCTCCCCCGTGGGGCATCGTGTCGTTCCGGTGCTTCTCATTGACATCCATTCGCCGCCGCCTCGCGTTTCCCAGTAGCCATTCAGCAGATCTCTGCGCAAAATTGTGAGTTGAATTTTTGAGTGATTTTTGTCATCGTTTTGCGCCAGCCAAGGATATTCGCAACATGTATCCGTTGGCACGGAATGGCTTTTCTTGCGAGTTGTTGTTGGTGGTATTCTATGCAGTAGCCTTGCTTCGAATGCGAATGTGAATTGCAAATTCGTATTCTCTCTATCCCCTCCGCCTAATCCCTCATCGAAATCCCTGTTCGCCGATCGAATAGCGTTTGTACGCGCGAATACTGCAAGAAGTCCTTGTCGAATCGTCACTAATTTATTTATTTATTTATAAATCGGTAACCTGCTTAGCGATAAATTTTTCAACCATGCCGAGATGATATGAAAAAATGATGTCGCATCTATGATATTTTGGATGTTGAGGGGTGCTGGCGAATGTCCTGAGCCTGCCGGCATTCCGACGTGAAATTGCACCTGGAATGGGGTGGCTGAAGGGCACAACAAACCCGACAGTCGTTTTAGAGTACCAAGAGGCAGATAAATTATCACGTACGTGAGGAGAAAGCAGCGAGCACATGTTTGATTCGGCAAGTGCGTAAACATAACACACGGCACAGGATCTTGCTTGCATGCATCTTGAAGGCAATCCCTTGCCAATTTAAGATATGTAGATATAAATTGGTGGATAAAGGATGCGATGAAATTGTCAGCATAAATTGGCCATATCGGATTGTTCTTTAAATTATGAAACAAACATGAAATAAGAATGTAGTCATAGCTGAATTTTTGGCAAGATGTTGATGTTTGCAGTGCAGTTTCGATAGTCTGGCCCTCATCCATTTCGGAATCTTTCAATTGCTTATTAGCTAGAATCGGTTGCTGTTTGTTTTGGGGAATCTTTAGCTTGTAGTGCTTCAAAAAGAAAGCGGAGTAATGCAAATCTCGTGGAAAGGGATATTCATTTCAAAAATTGTTTGCATTGTGTAAGTAAAATGTGGTCCTTTGCTTTTGTACTTTTCATGTCAATTGAAGAATCAATTCAATGAGCGTGTTATTATCCCAAATATGCAGCCTTCATCAACGCAAATATTTATCAGATTGGAAGGATTTATGAGATATTTTCCTATATAAAGCGTGCCTTTGTATGGGTATGATACCATCTAAAGCAATTTTTGTTTATTTTCGCGTCTTTTGGAATCAAGTTTTATGATATGAATACAGTAGCCGCTCGGAAATTAGAATGCGCGAAAATTAGAATAGCTTGGAAATTAGACCAAGTGAATTAAATACATGCGCCGCTCTAAAATTAGAATAAACTGTTCTAATTTTCAAGCGTCAGAAGTTGGTCTTGACAATTCTTATGTTTTAATCCCTTTTTATACAGTTAAATACATTCCGTTACATTCTTATTGTGCAGGTACATAATGTTATCGGAAATATGCTACCGAAAAGGTAACTTTTGGGAAAAATTAGTACAGTCAAGGGCGTACCCAAAAATATATTTCGGGAGGGGTTCGATTCTAATTTTTAATTTATAGTTCTGATTAGAGTCATAATTTTGACCCAAGAAAAAGAAAAAAGAAACCATTGCAATTTAGTCGCTTATGTCTTTATTTTTAAATTCCACAATCTAGTCAGCTCAAGCTTCACGAAAAGTCCTGAAATCGGTAACCTCCTGCGGCAGTTGATTCTCCGTTTGAAATATTTGTTGTCCTAATCTGCCAAATTTTCCGAAACATCCTTGACACAAGAAGGAATTGTTCAGCCGCTTTTGCAACATCACTGTATTGTGAATTAATTTCGGAGGGGGTTTGAACCCCCAACACCAATATGTGGGATCGCGACTAAGTAGAGTTCAAGTGAAGTGCTGGTGTTTATTCTGTGTCTATAAAAGTGCCAATATATTTCAAGATTTCAGGTTACATGTATTTACAGATCCCCAAGCTTGGATTTAAATTTATTTCTTAGATCTATGTATAGTTTTTTCTCGAATTGTGTCACATCGCGAAACCATATTATCATTGGCGATATAAACATCAACATTTTAAATGATAATTCTTATATCGTGAACGAATACCTGGATATGTTGCATGTGTTTGTGTTTAATACATTTTTGAGAGGTATTACAAGACCAGAATCAAAATCTTGCTTAGATCATATTTTCGCCAAGTTGGAGTGTGATTTTTCATTTCAACCGAAAATTATCCAAACTGAAATAACTGATCACTATGCAATTTTTGCCAACATTTTTGATAATGCAACAATTGCCTCAAATGGGGAACAAATAAATATTAACAGTAATATTAAGACGTTTATTGAGTATGACAAACTTAAGTTGTTAGTTGGTATCTTGGGAAAATATTTCTAATCTTGATTCTTCTGATGAGAAACTTGATGCATTTTTAACAACTTTAAATAATCTCACCGAAAAGGCTACGAAACATATTAAGTTTAAGTCAAAGCAAAAATTTCTTAAACCCTGGATAACATCTGGGATTTTATCATCGATTAGACAAAGAGACTCGCCGACTAGAGTCGTGGGCACTTGCAGTAGTTCTCCTGACATAACTATTGTCAGTGCCAGCCTAATTGCTGCTTCCCGATGGGAAGTACGTACCACCCTTAGATCAGATCACCTCCCAATCATTATAAAAATTGACAAACCAGCGAACATGACTAAGTCTGAGAAGCGAACGTTTGTCAATCACAAGAAAGCCGATTGGGATGGTTTCAAAGCTTACTCGTCGGCGAAGTTCATCGAGCTAACATCACCTATCAACATTCATGAGGCCGAGAAAAATATTAGGAACGTCATTACCACAGCCGCGGCACGTTTTATTCCCGCAGGACGTATCCCGAAAGTTCGGCCTAACTTCCCCACTAGTGCCGCCAGATTAGCCGATGAACGTGATCAGATCAGAAGCGCTCACCCTGATGATCCCAGAATTCAGGAGCTTAACTCCGAAATTGACCGACAAGTTAAAGACTATTGGAGGGCGAAATGGAATCAGCACTTCGATGAATGTAGCCTCAACGAAGGTGTCAGCAAATTATGGTCGTCCGCGCCCTTTCCAATCCTCGGAAAGAAAAGGGCAACAACGCCATTGAATTTGGCAACACAAAAACCTGCGATCCTCTTCAGTGTGTTAGCCTGTTCAATAAACAGTTTATTGAACATCCCAAGTCTGACGGCCTCAAGCGCAAAATTAGAAGACGGATTCGCAGCCGGAATGTTGACACTATACCATCTTTTACAGCGGACCAGGTTAAAAAAGTCATCGAGAATGCTAAAAACTCCAAGGCCCTCGGACCAGATGGCATTTCGATGACCATGTTGAAACATTTCGACCTTCCAGCCATTGAGTATCTCACGGCCGCCTTTAACTTGTCGATATCCACGCTTGCCATCCCTGAAATCTGGAAAACAGGTCGAATTGTTCCCTGTCTCAAGCCAGGGAAGAGCGCAAATCTCGGGGAATCCTACCGCCCCATTACGATACTTTCTCCTGTCGCAAAGACGCTGGAGGCCCTTATTCACCCCACTCTTGTTGCACATGCGAAGCTAGAACCTCACCAGCATGGCTTCAGGAAGATGCATAGTACCACCACTGCCCTCGATGCGATCACTACACGCATTCGTGATGGGCTAAATCAACGCAGTCGTTGTCACAGAACTATTCTGGTGGCAATAGACCTATCAAGCGCATTCGATAAGGTCAATCATTCAATGCTTCTAGCAAACCTGTTGAATATGCATCTTCCTGCACAAGAGATCCGTTGGATTGCCAATTATCTAGCTGGTCGGCACTCCTTCACCGAGTTTCGAGGCAAACGTTCTCAGCTTAGGAAAATCAAATTAGGTGTTCCACAGGGAGGGGTACTCTCCCCCACTCTGTTCAACATCTACATGTCCGGCCTTCCCCCACCACCTGAAGGAATCGAGGTGATTTCCTATGCTGACGATTGCACCGTACTCGCCACAGGGAATGATAAGGATGAAATGCGCTTCCGAATTAATCGATATCTAGGACGATTACATTACAGGCATTTTTCCAAAGCCGAAACCTCACCATCTCTGCGTCCAAATCCTCTGCGACTTTTCTAACCACTTGGTGGGAGGACATCAGATGGGAGATGGATATACGTATTGGCAACAATTCTGTTCCTACTGTTAAAAACCCCAAAATTCTCGGGCTTCACCTAGAGAACATGATGACGTCTGCGAATCATGCAGCTTCAGTCTGTGAAAAAATGCGCAGTAGGAACAACATCCTAAAAGCTCTAGCTGGTAGCACCTGGGGCAAAGATAAAGAAACCATGCTAGCTACTTATAAAGCGGTGGGTCGAGCGGCCGCTGATTATGCAGCCCCAGTTTGGACACATAGTCTATGTGACACAAACTGGTCCAAAGTTCAGGTCTGCCAAAATGCCGCTCTACGCATCGCGACAGGTTGCCTTCTGATGTCTGCCCAGGATCACTTACATCAGGAGACAAAATTGATGCCAATACGTGATCACAATCTCCTACTCTCAAAACAGTATCTTGTTGGTTGCTACCGTGAGGATCATCCCAATAATCATCTCATGGACCGAATTCCTCCACCACGACATGTCAGGCGTGGTTTACGAGACCTTGAGAGAGAGGTTCAGGGATACAAACGGGACCCTTACGATGAAATTACATACCGAGCCGCCATTGCAGCGATCCACACTGAAGAAGTGAATCGGTCTATCGCGAGTTTAGGTGCGAATAGAGTCCTCTCAGAGCGCCCACCACCAATTTCGCCTGAGGAGATTAGGCTCCCGAGAGCCACTAGAGTAACACTAGCTCAACTTCGGTCGGGCTTTTGTTCACGCCTTAATTCGTACCTTTCTCGCATAAACCCGGACATCCAAAACATCTGTCCAAACTGCAATGGTACTCCTCATGATGTGGGTCACTTGTTTCAATGCCCCGCTGCGCCCACTGATCTTACCCCTATATCGCTGTGGGAAAACCCTATCGCAGCAGCTATGTTTTTGTCCTTAGACCTCACGGACACAAACATTGACGAACCATAAATCGTACCCACATAGATGCACAGAAGTTACACACCTTTCTACACCGCTACAAGAAGAAGAAGACAAAGAGATAAAATGGCACTATTATCGCGAAAACACCCACAAAATAGAGCACCATATAAAAACTATAGAAATCGTGTCACCGGTCTTATTAGACTCTAAACAACAGTATTACTCTAACTTAATTTATAAATATTCTCGTGCATGCGATCCAAATAAATTATGGAATTTAGCTAAAGAAATAACATATGGTAAAAAAGATGATTCTCAAATTAAATCCATTAGATGCAATAATGGACAATTAAGTACAGATAGCTATTTGATATATTTTTTAAATATCGGTAAACAGCTATCTGATTCTGTTGTAAGTCATTCGTCTTCCGTTGACTGTTTCACCGTTCCAATGTTTAGTTGTTCCAATATGGGAAATCTAACCCTAGACCCAATTTCAGTTAGTGAAATAAGCTTCCACATAACAAATTTGAAAGAGAAAGCTAGTGGTCTTGATAAAATTACTACAAAAACACTAAAATGCCTTGATATTTCTGCCATGACGCTGCTCTGTGATACTTTTAATATGTACCTTAAAAATAAATAACAGGCGCGACAATCCAGCATTGGACTAAGGCCGCAGGATGTGTTAGTGACATCCTATTTCCAAGATCTTATCTGCTTTTTGTTGAGGTAATGAGATCAGCATCACGTTCAGCAGTGTTATTTATCCCCATAAATGGGTACTCGTTTAACATCTGAGTGAGATCATAGTCCGTCACAAGCTCGTGAGATCGAAAAACACCATGATCCACGGTGAGATTCGAACTCATGACCCTGTGCATCGAAGGTGCGCGCACTAACCACTAGACCAGCCAGACTACTATACTACTTGTACCTTAGTCGTGGCGTATATCAAAAAAAAAAAAAAAATCATCATTTATTTTTCCGATTCTAAAGTCTGGTAATAAAGAATTTATGGAAAACTACAGGCCGATTTCTGTAGTTTCTAATTTATCTAAGATATTTGAAAAATGTTTGAAATCTAGGTTGGAAAAATACTTTAATGAAAATCAATTAATCGCTGCAAATCAATACGGGTTTAGATCAAATGTAACCACCACCGATGCCATAGTAAAAGTTACAGACTTTATTTCTAATGCGGTAGACAAGAATGATAAAGTAATAGCTTTGTTTTTAGATTTGAAAAAGGCGTTTGACACCATCGGCCATTCGCTTTTGTTAAACAAACTATTCAACATTGGAGCAAGCGGCATAGAACTCCAATTCTTCAAATCTTACCTTTTGGGCCGAAGTCAGCGTATCGTTATTAATGGTGTACATAGCGATGAAAAAGAGGTACAACATGGAATTCCTCAAGGTACTACGATGGGGCCAGTTATTTTTCAATTGTACATTAACAGTCTATGCAACTTATTTGCAAATGATTCTGATAGTGAAATTGTCACCTTCGCAGACGATACTGCACTTTTATTTAAAGCAAGTAAGTGGAACGAGGTGTATGCTCTTGCAAACCGCCAAATAATGAAAGTTTATGAATGGCTAGGTATGCATAAATTAATCCTCAACCTCGATAAAACCTTTTACATTAAATTTGGCTCTGGAACAAACAGTCCAGATGATAACAGGTTATTGCTTCAGAACCAACCCATAAAAGAAGTCAACGAAATCAAATATCTTGGAGTCGTGATAGATAACACAGGTCTACAAAATTAAAAAAAAAATGGTGCCGCTGCGATTCAAGCATAATTTTAAAGCATCGGTCCTGTCAATACTCTCAGTGCCATTTTTTCATAAATACTACATGTAGTTTTTAGTTTACGCAAATTAATGAAATTGCATGGTAATCAACAGCCACGAACGTTCCCAGATCGACTAAATATATCTAAAATCATTTGAATTGCTAAATATATACAGTTTGAGCATCGCATGTTCAGACGAAATAATATTTGACGTTTTGATGTAGTCCTGAATTTTTTCTGTTGTGATTTACCGTTACTTTCAGGTAAAAGTTCAAATTGGGACTCATGAAGCAATTTATTAAGGCTTTGGACAAAAATGGTAGTTGTGGTAGCTGGGTTAAGCACAGAGAAGCTTAAGGCAGGCATTTTTTTTTTGACGGACCTCAAATAAGACTTTTAATAAAAGATACCAGTTTTGGGCATTCGATGAATGATTTAGAGTCATTAGCGTGGATTTCTTTCGTCGACGTTGTGAAAAAAAATTCTCGGCAATCATAAGGCTGAAAATGGTCGGATTTTAGTGCAAAAAATGCTGGAAAATTTCAGAAATCTTGGTTGCAATATGAGTACCAAGATGCACTACCGCCATGGTCATTTGGATAAATTTCCAGTAAACCTAGGGTCTTATAGTGTGGAATACGGCGAACGATTCCACCAGGACCTGAAAATTGTGGAAAATCGTTATCAAGGTCGATGGGATGAACATATGATGGCGGATTACTGTTGGAGTATCATGCGTGAGTCCCCTGGAAAGTCTCATCTCAAGAAATCTCGAAAAAGAAGCTTCCGTTATATCTGAAGATTTAACAACATACATATTTTGGAACATTTCATCATATCTCGAAAACTACGCGTAGGATTTAAAAAATTTATATACCGTTAGAATCAGTATAGCAGGGCTACTCAAAAACAGTTTGAAATCTCCCCGGCACCAAAACCCGTGTAACCCTGTGTAATAAACTGAAATGGTCATCATATATTAATTCTTTGGTTAAACGTCTACGGAAAATGAAAATTGCATACGATTTTATTATTTGAATTATTTATGAAAAAAACAATTTTACAATTTCTTTAAAGTTTGAACGGGTGTATCTCGGAAGATACGAGCAACTTCATAACGGGCGAGGTGTCGTTTTATTGGAAATTTTATGTAGTTTCAGAAAGTGAAGTCATATCTCGGATGAAATGATTGGTTGTGTGGTAAATTTTGATTTAGTTCAGCAAGTCGTGCATTTTGACAAAAAATGCTATAACATTGTAACGGTTAAAAATAGAGGGGTCCCGTTGTACATTAATTTTCTCCAAATGAGCCACACTACCTACCATTAAAATATTCTCCACCATGAATGGGACACCCTGTATAGTGGTGTGGGGAGGTGCATGTGCTAGAGTTGTAAGTCCTTTAATTAATCTTCAAACTACCGTTGTTAAGCTTTATTTAAAAAGGTCCAAATATTCGTCTACAACACAAGGATTAATTGATTTTAATGTCTTGAGTATTAAACAGTTATACAATCTAAACTTACTTAAACATATTTTTAAAAACATCGAAACATTTCCGAAAGTTTCCTCAACTTATGCTACCCGATCTAACATTGAATGTGAGCTTGCAATCAAAAAATTCAAAAAAGAAGCAACTAGACGTCATTTAAGTATTGCAGGACCTAAATTATATAACAAACTTCCGTACACCTTTAGAAATGAATTGAACATCACCAACTTTAAAATCAAGCTTAAACTGTACATTATGTCTAATAGAAATTTTCCAACTACCTAATTATTTTGTAAATCAATTTTACTGTTATTAAAATGCATATTGCGTAAATTATCCTTTTGATATGATATAATTGCTAAAAATGTTTTTTCATTGATTTTTTTGATTTTTATGATCATACTATTCATCATAATTATGTTAAAATAATAATAATAATATTATGCATACTCCAGCGAGTTGCGGCATATTATTTTAGTCACGAGGTTAACCGAGAATTTAAAATCAGTCGCAACCATCACACACGAGCTTAAGCTTATGTGAGTTGCTTAAATTTTAACAATTTTTACAATTTCTTGTTAATATATTGTATTATATTATTATAAAAATAAAGCAATAAAAAAAATGTAAAATGTCATCCCTACAAAAAAGAAAGAAGACAACGCTTACTTTAGCAACAAAAGCCGAGATTATTGAAAAACTTAAAAAAGGAAATATGGAATAAGAGAATTTTTCGTGACTATATGTAGAGTGGCGCCATCATTCATTTCGTATTTAATGGAAAATGAAAATCAAATTATGAATAAAATAAAAAATTCCTATTTGCCATTAAGGAAAAAACATTGAATAATTTAGAATTTCCGCGAATGGAGCAAAAACTATTCGAGTGGTTTATGAAACAAAGAAAAAGGAAATGCTCCATTGATGGCCTTGTTCTAAAAGAAAAAGCCCTGCAAATCCTCGAGCAACACAATCCTGGGACGGCATTTAACGCCAGCGACGGTTGGTTTCAAAACTGCAAACGACGATTTGGTTTACGCAGAATTAAAATTTGTGGAGAGAAGTTGTCTAGCGATATGAGTGCATTATCTCGGAAATGGGCATTACCTTCGATCAAGTGAACAATGCGGATGAATCTGTAATAATTTTCAGACTCCTTCCCGATAAAACTTTAGTCGCCAGCGACGAATGCTGTGCTCCAGGGCTTAAGACACCAAAGGAACGAGTAGCAATTTTATTGTGTTCCAATGCCACTGGAGATTAAGCCGCTAATTATCGGGAAGTCGCAAAATCCGCGATCGTTCAAAGGGTTTAATAATCCGTAGGAGTATGCCTCGTCCCGTAATTCTTGGATGACGACAGCTGTTTTCATAAGGTGGTTCCACGAGAGTTTCGTACCCCAAGTAAGCGGTAGCATCAAATTAAGGGCAACATTTAAGTTAAATTTGAATGTTAAATTTCAAGGTGACTGAATTCCTAGAATAAA
Source organism: Microchrysa polita (assembly GCA_949715475.1). NCBI lineage: Eukaryota > Metazoa > Arthropoda > Insecta > Diptera > Stratiomyidae > Microchrysa > Microchrysa polita. The sequence continues at coordinate 109,483,996 of OX454416.1, read as the reverse complement.
AAAATCTTTCAAACAAAGCATTGCTACTCTTGCATAACACCACATGCCATCCACAGCTTACTAGCCGCGACGGGAATATAGTCATTATGTTCTTTCCCCCGAATGTAACTCCAATTCTACAGCCCATGGGTCAGAATCCTATAAAGCATACGAAGATATCCTACAGAAAAGCTTCGCTTTCTATGATTATTGCTGAAGATAATTGTGAGGTGTGTATTGGCTTTGTTTACAAAACAACAAACAAGAATCAGGTTTATTTTTTTCAAATCAATGACGGTAGCCAGCGCATTAAAAAAGGGAACAATACGAGAAGCAATTCTGTTTTTGAAATAAGCTTGGGGCTCCGTTCCTCAGACAGTATTGCGGCCCAGTTGGAACAAGCTTTTGTCTAATAAATCTGATTCCATTGGTGGGATAATTTAATGACGAAAGCAATTTCGAAGAGGAGGACGATATTCCCCTCGCTAACACATGGCTTCGGCAGGACACAATAGAGCTATTTCAACGTCTAGAACAGGTATAGATGATGGCAAATAAATTACACAATAGACATACAATCAATGCTCTTTATTTATGTAGGAAGTAATGCCGACTGAATTGTAGGAGTGGAATGAGGACATAATCATTGATGAAAACTTATCGGCGAATATTGGCAAAAGGCAAATGAAAATAAGTGAATTTTTCACCAAATAAATGTTGATACACATTACATATATACCCTATTAACTAACTGTTATTAAAAGAATTTATTTAAAACCTTCAGAATGGGTTTACATTAACTCATGGACCACTTTTTCGACACTATTCGATTCGGATTTTTTTCTAATTTTCGAGCGTCTATTGTACCTACCTTTTAGCGGTATGACAAAATATATGACAAAATACATGCATATTGGGGTTATTTGTTTACATCAACAAAAATTGCTCTAATGGAAAATTTTAAATTAATCTATCTATACAGGGTGTCCGAAAACTGCCGCATAAACGCTACGATTCTTTTAAAAATTGGCGCACAGGCTTGTAATCATATCTTCCTAACAGTTTTGATACTTACGTTAAGTGTAGAAAACTAGGGTTAATTTTGGCTCGAATTCAATTCAATTCATCTCAAACTTCCACTATCCGAAACGAACTGATTAACAACCCTAATAAACTACAAATTATGTGAATACCTGGGCGCGTGGACATTCTGGGTAATTCTCTCTACGATTCAACTGCTAAATATGCCACCACAGTTCCAGTAGTAACACCTTAACACCTTACAGTAAAAGGGACATTCATAGACTTGTAGAAAAACACCTTACTGCTGTAACCTCAACAAAATGGCAAGCATACGAGCACCACTACAAAAGTTTGAACCCAAAAAGGCTCCAATCATCTATCCTCTCTCAGTCCGCCGAATGCAAGCAATCATCTTCAGTCGACTACGTTTTGGACACACAAACGCAACACACAATGCATTATTTGAGCCTCATAAATTTTTTCGCTTTTAGCGTTACTTTTGAACTGTGCTGTGACTACTTTTTACTTAATTTTGAAGTCACCTGGGGGGGCAAAGCGGTTCAGATAGGAAATTATACCCTAATAATGTTGTTGCCCCAACTCTCCTTTATGAATTTCTTTATGAGTATTCTGATATATTTATTACGTGAACAATTTTAAATGTCAAAAAACTCCGGGCAAACATATTTGCCTGTGGTCGTAAAAGGGTTAACTACAACTACTGCCTTTATGTCATATCTACATAGGAAAGTTAAAATAATATTTAGCTTTCGTCGTAGCAACTATGTAGTATGGTACATAGTGTTGTTCAGTAAATCAGGATGAAATATCCTTTTATCGTCCTGGAAGATACATGTAGGCAACATGGGTATACAATTTCTGGACTTTCCAAAAGGAGTTTTCGGGCAGTCCTTAGGAGCAAAAAGGACACTTTTTGCATAAAGAGGTTGAAAATAGTTCCAAATAGTGCCAAACGAAAGAGGATGCTGAGAAAAGCGCATTTTATAAGTTTAGGGCAAATTTCGTCGTTCGGAAGCCGCAGCATAACTTTTAATCGTATTATGAAATTTTAGCATGCCTAAAACTAAATTTTGACCAAGTTTAGAGTAATAGTTTTGTAAGGTTACGACAAGCGAAGCAAGGATACAGCCGAGTTCTTTTGGTTATTTCCTATAGGATTAATTGTCCCTTTTCACCCTGAAAGTGGTACGTAGTCAATATGGGTATCAAGACAATATTTGCCCATGGTTGAGGCATTTTGAATCCTTTTGGGGCGATCTTTATATCTGAAAAGGACATTTTTGTTATACGGGCAAGATGGATTTCATTTGAAAGATGATACTCAGGAGAAAGCTTTTGATAAGTTTTTGAATAATTACTTTCGTCCTTTGGAAGCAGCAACATATTGGAAAATCATAGGAAGAATCAAGGGAATAGTCCGAATATTGGATACTATCTGTAAACTTTGTTTTCTCTATAAAATTCAGAGAAGTACTTTACTGGGAACCGATCAGTTTAGTAAGGACTAAATGCTCTTTTCTTCCTTAAGTTGAACTGTATCAGAACCCATAGTTCTAAAAAATAAAAAATAGCTATTAGTCCAGTACAATTGGTTCAAAATAGCCCCAAGCCTAAACATAAAAAAAAAAGAAATTTTTGATGCCAAATTGTTGAATAAATTGTAAAAAGTTACACTAATTTGCGCCATGGGTTATGGGGGAGAGGGTGGCAAAGGGGTGAAAATTTAGTTTCTTGCAAATATCTGGAAAACTATTACCTTTGTAATGATATGTAACACTCTAGACATTTTATCAGAAAATTATACCCTAAATCCAAAAGTATTATAGTGAATTTACATTTTTTGAGTTTTACATTTCGCACTGTAACTCTTGATAGAATAGACCGTCGGTCATAAGATCTTGTCCATATATTGCTTACAAAATTTATTTAATTTCTACCAAAAATTGACCATTGACGCCCCGCTCATTCCTCCTAACATTTTTCAAAAAGGCATGTCTGTAGCTTCTTTTTAAATTAAGCCAGGCAGATAAAAAATCTGGTGGGGTGCCTAGTCTAAGCTCCATTATGCTCCCCACCAAAAATTATTACCATCCAATCAAAACTAAGGGTACCCCCATACAAAGTGAACCAAATTTTTAACAAATTTTACATTTTTGCACTTCTAAATTCTATCTAAGATAGAAAAAAACAGTTATCTCTTAGAACGTCCTTCTAACAGTTAACTGTAGTCTTTTGAATGTATATTCAAAAGTTTGTACCAGAGCGTGCCTTACAACTACGAAAAATCGGGTTTGAAGGTTGCTAGTACACGTTACCCTAAATATTCGCAAATAGCCATAGAACTGGTATCGCTGACCTTCCAACCAATTTTTTTGATACTTGTAGCGTACGCCTTGGTACAACCTTTTGAACATACACTGGCCGGCATATGTATTTTAACAAAACGTACTTTTCAGTTTCAACGCAGGTACTGTTTAACCGGAATGAATAACGGAATATATAACATAGCCAAATAAGAGCACATATCAAGAGCAACTCATATGCTCAATATTTCTCCTGTCCTTTTTATTACTATTTTACCGTGGGCTCAAGAAGAAATTACGTCAAATTTTTGATGTGACAAAAGTATTTTGACAAAGGTCTTTTTTTGTAAAAAGCAATGTAAAAACTTGTTCTTATAATTTCTGTGGTGATAATTTTAATTTTAAAGGAGAAGTTGTCACAAGTGGTTTGAAATATGTATGAGCAAAAAAAATATTGATTCATACACCCCTCTGTATAAATATTTTGTAATAGAGCAAACTACGGTTTCTAATTAAAAATTATGAACTAAAAAATGAAAAATTAAAGTAATTTAAATAAAATATGGCATTTATTAAAAAAATTAAAACAAAAACATAACACTTTTCAAATATTATCTTATAATATAACTAATAGATTATACTCTCAAATTCCAAGATGTCATAAATTTCTCGTCCTTTTTAAGCGATATTAGTTTAGTTCTGAATCTCTATGATAGTGGCTTCCCTGGATCTGGTTAGGACACCTGTTTCTTTTAATTAATGACCAAACGTTTTCTATAACGTTCAAGTATGGGCTTTGTGGTGGCCAATCCAACGATTCTACTCCAACATCTTTTAAGAACTTCATTATCATTTTGCTCTTATGGCAAGGCGCATTATCTTGTTGGAGTATAAAATGTGCTCCGATGACCTTATCACCGGAGGGAAACGCGTTGTCGTTTAATACTCCTAAATAGTGATTCTGATTCATAGAACCTTCTATTGGAACCAAGCCACCAAGCCCGTTGTATGAAATGGCCCCCCAAAACATAATACTTCCGCCTCCATGGCCAATTTTTTCGCATACTGGTGGCACTTTTTTGCGCATCTCTTGTGAAATTCGAACGTAAACTTTTTTTGGCGAAGAGTGGTATTCAAAACTACTTTCGTCAGTCCACAATATATTCCGCCAAAATGATATTGGCTTGTGTATACATTTTTTAGCAAATGACAGTCGCTTAACCTTATTCTTTTCGGATATGAACGGGATTGGTTTGGCAATGTAAGTTTTCAGCTTAGCATCCTGCAATCGGCGTCGAATTGTCCTTTCACTAATGTTCACGTTTGAGAAACTCCTTAACCGCAATTTTGGGCGTTCGTTGCGGGTCCGCTTGAAACTTTCTGATTAACAGTCGATCTGCATGATCGGTTGTTTTCCGATTTCTACCCTTTCGCGGAAGATTACGCACACTTCCAGTTTGTTTAAATTTATTTATTTGATAATAAACCGTTTGACGTGACAAATTATATTCATTTGCGATATTTAATACGGAAATACCCAAATTATACTTGGTCACCAATTGGGTTCTAATATTTTCACTTATTTCCCGACACTTTTCAATTTTTATGCAGCGAAAACCTTTTTTTTTGCAAATAAATATTTGAAAATATTTAAGACAACAATGACAACAACGCCAAGTACTTACATCAACTAGAAAAGAAGTGAGAAGTGAAATTACGTTTTGTCAAAATATTTATGCCGTTGTAATTTTTGCTCTCTAATTACTTTTTTGCTCAGCAGAATGAGAATGCGTAATGGGATTGCGGAATGTGTTTGTGTGGAAACTGCTGAATGTTAGTGAGAAGTTTTGAGCATATTTAAAGATCCGTTACATTAACCGAAACTAACTGACCATCATAAGAACATTAGAGTGGCTTATGTCAAAATAAATACGCAGACTAGTGTACATTTACAAGACTACAATTAACTGTTCTAAGAGATAAATTTTTTTTCTATTTTACATAGAATTTAGAAGTGAAAAAATGTGAAATTTGTTAGAATTTTTGTTCACTTTGTATGGGTGATACCCTCAGTTTTGATCGTATGGTAATAATTTTTGGTTGGGAGCATAATGGAGCTTAGACTAGGCACTTCACCAGATTTTATCTGCCTGGCTCAATTTAAAAAGAAGCTACAGGCATGCATTTTCAAAAAATGTTAGGAGGAGTGAGGGGGCGGGGGCGTCAATGGTCGGACCACTCCAATTTTTGGTACAAATAAAATAAAATTTTTTTTGTCATTATATGGACAAGATCTTATGACGGTAGGTCTATTCTATCAAGAGTTACAGTGCGAAATGTAAAACTCAAAAAATGTAAATTAACTATAATACTTTTGGGTCTAAGGCATAATTTTCTGCGAAATTTTCTAGAGTGTTATATATCATTACAAAAGCAATTTTATGTAGTTTGTTTCGTCCTTAGGACATTTCAAGGTCAGACTCAAAGTTTTCCAGATATTTGCAAAAAAATGAATTTTCATCCCTTTGCCACACCTTTCCCCCTTAACCCATTGCGCAAATTAGTGTACCTTTTTATTGCGTATATTGAGCAGTGTATTCAACAAATTGGCATCATAAATTTCTTTTTTTTTATGTTTGGGTTTTGAGCTATCTGTACTAGACTATATCTGTACATGATAAATGAATCCAAGTCGAAAGAAAAATGCATATGAAAAAAAAAAGATTTCAAAAGGAATGTATGCACCAACAGTGCTATTTATTAGTTGAGATTTTTTTTAATATTAATCATTTTGTGACAATTCGCCATGCTCCTCAAGGAGAATTTTGCGACTAAAAAAAACATTTACTCTACTGCAGGGGTGTCAAACTCAAAACCTGGCCCGGGCCAAATAAGACTCCCTTGAGGTTTGGGTGGGCCGCAGGAGACAAATTTCAATTTTTTTTATTTAATCGTATTACGAAAGTTAATTACAGAATATTACTTAGTATGTATGGCACAAAGTCTGGATCTCTATAGCGGCTTCGGGACTATCCGTGAGAACTTCCATCTTTCGAAAATGTACTTCAAGAACATTAAAAACTTAAAACACGAAGCGAAAACGTTAAAATATGATTGATCTTCAAGTAACCAATTTTAGTTAATTACATGATTTGCGAAAAAATGTTGGACAGATGATAAAAAAAAAAATTGTAGCACCGGTCATCCAAGTCGCCCAAAATAACATTGGAAGCAAAGTAGTTAAAATTTATTTCAGCAGAAAGGTGGCTAAAAGAGACAAACGGTTGTTTGTGATATGGTTTTAAACAAAACTCATGCACCAATACAGCTTAATAAGTATAAATCTAAAAATCAGGCACTGCTGTAATTATTATGTTCGAATTTCACATCCAGGTGATTTAGTCACCAATTCCAAGATATTTCCGTAGTTTTTAATGCTTTGCCATTTTTCCAAATAAATCTCAATCCATGTTCGGTAAAGCCAACCAATTTTTTATTAACTGCATTTCGGAACAGAACAGTTTCATGAAGAGGCTTAGTATTGTCCTGTACAAAAACGATGAGCTGTCTTGTAAAACCAAATAGCCAGCAGCAAATTGTTTGTATTTGAGAAAAATTCCTAAAATAATTTCGCATAAGCCACTGCCGAGTTTTAGTACTTTTCGTAGACTTGAGTTCAACGTGTGTGATACACATTGTGCTGCTTCGACATGGCCGCGGGCCGCACAGAACTGCGGGCCGCGAGTTTGACACGTCTGCTCTACTGTAATAAGATTCTCTGATCTGATCATTGAAAAACTCAACTAACGCATGTTTCTATCAACTACATACATACATACTTGTACATACATTCTTGCATTATGTATTTGAATTCTACGGATACTCACAGAAAGAAGGAACATACACCAAGTTTTATAATACTATTGTTGAAAAATATTTTGGTTAAATGTTTTTATCAATTTAGAATATTTTTATGTCTTTCCTAAAGTTAGATATGTATTAGGAAACGACTTTCTTGTTGATTACATCATTTTATAAGAAATATAAAGAAACGTATATCATGGATGGCCAAAACGAAAGAATATTCAAACAGATTCAAAAGTCTGTTGTTATACTCGTATATGCTCTAACGTATACAATATACATACATCCCTCCACCAGGCGAAAAACTACCAAAGGAAGGAGGACCAAGTGGGAATAATTCGCTTTGGAGGTTTCTTGTGTCAATGTCCATTCACCCTCACAAGATTTCGTACTGTTTTTGTGCGTTTCTTCCCATCTTTATTAAATGTTTCAGTTGTTTTCGTCGTAGCTTACATACAACTGTTGTGCTCTGTGCCTGTGCTGCTGCTGTCCTTCCAATTCCAACTTATTGAAAGTCGTGTTCCGTCTCAGGGAGAGCTAGTCAACCGTATACATACTGTGACTCCGGCTTCGTGGAGTCTTGAGAATTTTTAAGTACTTTCACGCATACCCAGACCAGGCACAAGTGCCTTATTAATAATTCAAGAATCGAGAAATTCTTCCCAATTTAATCAAAAACACTATCAGAAATTGTGTATGCTCCGTCGTCTCTATAGACGGAGTTGCCGGACGGATTTGTTGTACTTTTCGAATGTGAAGCAGGTATTTGAAAAAATCTTCCGAATTTGTAAAATTATCATATTTGAAATATGAATTAACTAGTGCATTTTACAGTTGATTAAAAATGCCGGTCATGTACGGATCAAAAAACGCAAACATACCACAAATTATGCCCAGGATCATAACCCTCCCGAAATGACAACACCATATTTATCTTTGTATAGGACAGGGTCTCTCTATGGATGTCGAAAAGACAGCCATTTGAAATGCGGTACACGATGTCGCTCATAAGTTTACGTTTTGTTTTTGTTCTTCTTTACTTCAACTATGGTGAATGTATACATCTACCTACGTAAGTCATGCTCAAGATGTTGTGTTTTTGCTGCTTCCCAATTTCTTTAAATTTTATCATAACCTGCGTTGTTGTCCGGGGATGGTTTTTCGCTGCCACGCCGCGAGACGTTGTATCGGGAGACAGGTGTCGGTTGGCTTTTAACAATGTACAATATACAGGGAAATGTGTCTTATGGCAAGGAGGAGTGCAGAGCACCCAGTAGATAGATATACCTTTTTACTTTCTCCTGATTAACATAAGTTCCTAATCGGAATATTTTAATTAATCAGAAGGCTTTCGACGATGCGCTATTGTTGTCTGTATAATCCTGATTAGAAATTTCATTTTAGCTTCGCTATCATATTGTTGTTGTTGGGTGTCGGTTGATAAGGTTTTTAGGAAAACAAGTCCTTCGTAATGGACAAATTTTGTAAAGTGCCATTTGAACGCACCATAAATACTTTATACAAAATAGGAAAATTTATAGAATTATGTAGGCAGAGGCTTTTCTTGTGATAGCAATTTATGTAAGTAGGAATTGGAAGCTAGAAATAGTTTTAGAAGTGGGAAGGAGCGCTCGCGTTTCAGAGCAGTCGTTCACCAGCAGATATCGAGCTACTAATTAAATATTTTTGGAATATACACTGCCTGTCATAACTATAGCCGCACCATAAAACAAACTGATCCTTGGAAGTTGAAGACAATACAGTTATTCCACATACTATAAAGTAAAGGGATATTGAAAAGACAAATAATTTCACAAAAATTTTCTTGTTATTTCAAACCGTTATTCTTCTATAAAGGAAAATCTGAAATTCCAGTCTGTCATAACTATAGCCGCACTTGGAATTAGTATGACAAAAACTGATTAAAAAGCGGAAATTTAGGAAGTTAATAACCGTAAAAATCTTTTTTAAATGAAATTGACTCTCAGGGATTCGTTTATTTGTTTCTCAATAAATAAATTATAACGGTTTTTCGAGTTTTTTGCTTATTTACCTCTCAGTAGCGATAACAGTTTCTTTTACATAGAAAACTCTTCCAAATTGTGTTTTTGTTTATGAATTTTACGCAATAATGTTTCCTAAAAGTTTTCTGTCTACTACTGACAATGGAGAGGCCACCTCCGTAACATTTCTTTCATTTGAACCTCCTTGAAGTGTAATGATTCGTGGGAGATGATGTAACCTCTTGCTACAAAATCCGTTATGTGCTATGTCTTCTGTATTAAAACGAAAAAACTTTATGATCAGGATATTCCAGAGAAGTTTTTACTGTATTAGAAGTGGTTAAATTAACTTTTAAATGTATAAACAACCCAGCTTAACACTATTAAATAAATCTGTCCAAAATTTGTATTGAGATCTATGAAAATCGAGCAAGTGCTCATTAAAATTATTGGCCAGGATTGTCTACCAATAGAACACTTGATTTCGTTATTTCCGGCATAGGAAAAAATTCATAGGATTGTCCTGATAATAAACTGCTTCCATTTTATACAGAAGATTGGACACATGATTTTGAGGCAAGAGATTGCATCATCTCTCACCAGTCGTAGTAGTTAAAGTTGGTTCCAATGTTACAAATGTTAGGGAGGAGGCCTCCCTGATCGAAATTAGACAGAGAACCTCGGAGAAAAACTATTACGTAAAATTTATAAAAACAAACACGATTTCGGAGAGTTTTCTATGTAAAAGCAGTTGTTATCCATGCTAAGAAGTTAATAAGCAAAAAACTCGAAAAACTTTTAAAATTACTTTGTGAAAAATAAACAAAACAATCTCTCAGAGTCTATTTTATTCGAAAAGAATCTCTGCCGTTGATCTTCTTCTTCCTTGCCTCGTTCTTTATACGGCTCCATAATTTCGCGTTGCTCGACCTGCGGTGTAGGCACATCGCCCGTTTACAGGCACATCGCCCGTTTCTACAGGCAGCTCTATCTTGGATCGTGTCATCGTCGAGACCAATGCGTTGTTGTTGCTTTTTCATTTGACACATCCAGGTGCTCTTCGGTCTGCCTCTGGCCTTGGGTCCATCAAGTGGAACTTCCATTTATATCGCTTTCTTTGCAGGGTTCTCAGGCGGACGCCTTTGAACATGGCAATACCAATCCATTTGTCGGCCTTCGAGCTTTTCGGTGATTGGTTGGTCTATGGACAAGCTGCCTCGGATGTAACTACTCTTGATGTGGTCCCTTAGGGACGAAGCAAACTACGTGCCTCAATCTCTGCTTTTGAAACAGTTTTTGCCATAATAGTTCCAAGTGCGGCTATAGTTATGACGGACCGACAGTTTAATTTTTCCTTTATAAAGAAATAACGGTTTGGAATAAAAGGAAAATTTTTGTGAAATTATTTGTCTTTTAAATATCCCTTTTGTTTATAGTATATGGAATAACTGTGCTCTCTTCAAATTTCTAAGGATCAGACTGTCTTATGGTGCGGCTATTGTTATGACAGGCAGTGTATGTTTTCTAGTATAAGCAGAAAATTGATTATGGTGCACAAACTACTGACCTTTTCTATAGGTTTCTATAGGAACATGTTACGATGAAGTCCAAAAACTTGCTACAAGCGCGACATAAACTGAATAGAGTCAACTAATAGTGTAGCCATTACGTGATTTGAGATTGCAAAATGTGGTGGAGAATTTTGTTTTGTTTCTTATGTTTTTTGGGGTGCTGAGCTTGACCACCAAAATTTCGTTGCAAAACAGGGTAAAAAAAACCCCAAAATTTTCGTAGCTTTTTGGCTTATAAGTCCTAAACTGTAAATTTCTGCATAAACCTGTCCATGAACATTTTGAGAAAACATGATTGCGGGTCCAACGCGACATTAATCTTCAAAAGGCGTTAAGCGGTATAGCTACAATTGAGTTATTTTTTTGAAATTTTTTGCAATTTTTATCCTGTTCCGCAACGAATGTTTTATGGATTCCGGATTTGTGCTCAACACACCAAAAAACATCAGGAACAAAATTTTTTTTTCTCCACCACATTTTGCAATCTTATGTACAGGTAATATGTACTTACTACACTACAACAAATATGTAATGAATTATACCATCAAAACTAGAAACATTTCTACCTTTGTATCGATACTTCAAGTAGATGAAAATATCCATGAATTTATCAGTGAAACTTGTTCTGAAAACAATTACCGAACATTCAATACAATGCACTCAAACTAGCACGCAAAAAATTCCATTTTTGATGAACTTTATGCTCGTGTACTTTTTTTTTAAATTGTCTGCCGACCTATGTGCGAGTACTATCTATGTACATTTTCAAAATTGCGTTACGCCTTCACTGTAGGAAGCAAGCAAAAATTTATTGGAAATCCAAACTGTGACTTTTTCCAAATTTATCCAATCTATTTGTACGGTATATGCTATGTATCCTGGCTGGTTGGCGCGATATTTTCGATATTCTGCACTTTTACGCCAATTTTACGTGCTCAATGACAATAAAATACAATTTCGAATGTCTCGACAACTGCCGATTTTTAATAAGACGTTTTTTAGTTATTATTTCGTTTCAAGAGTTCGGTGTTATGACCTGGCAAGAGGTAGAGAGTAGGTTATCTTATCCGGTGCGACAATTGATTGATTTTTTGTTGTTTATTAGGATTGTGCGATGGAAAAATTGAAACTCAAAAATTATTCCGCGACAGTATGAGGACTCAACGATAAGAACGTCATTACTAAAAAATTGAAATCCTTGTTTTTTTTTTGTTGAAGGGAAAAATGTTTTTTAGTAAAATTGTTTCAAATTAACTATCCCTTTCCCTTGAAAACTTCATTTGGATTCACATATTCGTACCGGGAAGTACATGCTAGTCGAACGCTGTAAACCATTAGACTATCCGAACTACTTTAATAGCGATAATTACTTTTTTGATTGGTAAATCATATTAAAATTGATACTCTGAACGATATAATACAATTTGATATCCAATATTGACGAATTGGCTTCGGAGTATGACCTTCTTACTCACAGTGGAGTCCGTTGCCTTGTCGCTTAAATATTTCAGATGCTCTTCAAAGCTCAGCTTCAATTATCACGCCTATGTACCTGATGGCTAGGAGTTACGATGTTACTTCCTACTCTCTGTTTCTGTGCTTACTTTTAAGGTCAGATTCAGGGTTCCCACTTTACTACAATCGCAGTAGATCTCTTGCTATATTTTCGGAATTAGGCTATCTACCGCACCACTGCATTTCTGTTAAAATCTACTGCGACTTGGCAACAACTAAAAAGGATTATTATTAAAAATAATTTCGTTAGTTTTATTCTCCAATATTAAAGCGTTTTCATTCCCACGGAAAGTGAGAAGCTTAGAGAAAGCATGCGTTAGTCCAGAGTGGGCATCAGAAAATAAAAATGGCACCGTTTTCACAATATTGCAGTTCATAGTATGCGTGAAAATTTTATTCAAATGTCAATTTTTTGTTTACAATTGAGAATAAAAAATCCGCGTAATATTTATTACTCTCTCAAAATGCCAACGTGATAATTAATTCTTCGGTTGGCACATAGACCTAGACCATTGGTTCTATATCTTGATGAAAAATATCGTTCAACAATATTTTGCACCCCTTACCATACATATATATTTCAATGGAACTGACGGCCACAAATGCGATCAAACGTTCGGCGAAATATAAACTATGCTTAAAGAAACGAAAAAACGGCGTATCATCGTAAGACATAGTATGTAAACTGTTTCTAGAACCAAAATTAGACCTCCTCAAAAAATAAGATTGATTTCACAGAAGATTTAGCTACACCTAAGGCATAATAGCTCGTAGGCGGCGACAGAAGGGTTAATAATTGCATCGACAATATTTTGAAGTTTGAATTATTTCGTGGAGTGTAGTGTAATAAATTTGGAGTCAAACACATACGGGTTGTGTGATCACATAGCCACTCTGAACTAACGGATCTTAATATTTCTAAGTGCTCTGTTATGGTATATTCATTGAAATCTACTCCTTTCATTTTCCAATACCAAATCAACTCTATTCCCCTCCAATGTGTTTCTACGATTACAGATCTAGGGGTTGTTTTTGATTGTAAATTACGTTTTACTGATCACTACACGTCGATTATTAGCAAATCGTCGAAACTAGCTGGGTTCGTTTTACGGTGCTCTTCTAGCTTTCAATCTATTAATACTTACTTGTGTGAACTTATTTGTGACGTTAGTACGCAGCATATTAGAATTCGCCTCGGTAGTTTGGTCTCCTTATTCTTCTGTTTCTCGTGATGCATTGGAAAAAGTTCAGAGAAAGTTTTCTAGAACCTTAATGTTTAAATATAACTTTGCTTATAGGCCTTATCATGATCGGCTTAATTTCCTAAATTTACCATCACTAAACAAAAGAAGAGACTGTCTTGACCAGTGTTTCCTCTACAGGATATGTAAGGGTCTTACTACTTCATCTCTCATAGAAGATATAAAATATCGGTTTCCATCTTACAACACTCGATCGGTTGCAATTTTCAATCCTCCGCAATCTTCACTTTATATTTATAAAAACTCTCCGTTACTTAGGGCTATGAGAAACTACGACCGATTGGAGATTGGACCGTTACCTTCTATCATTATCTTTATAAGTTTGTTATTCCTTAATACTTATTTTCCTTACTTTGAATTCTGTACATTGCATGTTGTGGGAAATTATTCCTGTTTTGTAATATTTACGGATTAAATAAAACGCATGGCATGGTTTGGTATATGCTTTCTCTAAGGTGAGAAGTTACCACGAATCACGAGAATATCAAACCCAGTTTGAGTAGGCGCTTCTTAACCACACAGAAAAAAAATCGGAGTAATTTCCACTCCGAATCGGTGTCGAATAGTGTCCATCCGAATCGGATAATGTTGGCATAAAACTCGAAGCAAGGTATTGCTAAAGACTCCGAACGAATGTAATGATTTAATCCTTCTGGTGTAATAATTTGAACGCAAAAGAATACTTTCATTAACACCAAAAGGAGCGATTCTCGATATTTTGGAATAAAAAAAAAACACAATTTTCACAAGGAAGGAACATGTAACTCATAAATGAGATTTGTATAACACCTCTCTGTAGGTGATCATTTACCTCTTTACGCTCGAAAATGCATAATAAATTGATCTACCTACAGTCGGATTCGATCCCGGGACCCAATGATTTGTAAACGAACGCCCTCCCGCCTACCTACTAAGCCAACCACAAAAACTGATGGAGTTTGTAATTTATACATTATGTGACGTCGCTTTACCACCAAATTCACTCCGATCGGTAGATACAAAATACCAAAATCGGATGAAATTAGCCCCAGCACAATAACATTATTGAACATGTTACGGAATTTATCCGATAGTTGTAATACTCAATTCCAAATGGGATATTCTTTGCAATGTGTCCGAAAAAGGTTTTAATTTAGGAGTTTCGTCCGTTTCGGTTTCTTTTCTAATAAAACCCCTGATGGCGAAATAATTTTGCTCTTTTATCCTATCGGATTTTCTTGCTCGAATACCCGGCATTTTTTTTTTGCTGTGCACAGACAACTTCGGAGAAATCAAATTTCTATGGTAAACTAGGAAGCACAAAGGCCAAAGTGGTGATACTAGTATGATTGAAGGGGAAATGAAATGAAATGATGAACATGAAATTGTGAATTCAGCACAAAAATTGCGTAAGGGCAATTTTGTTTTGAAGAACATACATATATGGCTGCCACGTGCTATTAAAGCAATTTAAAATGTCTAATTAATACTAAATTCACGACCCCCCTATATAAAAATGTCCACGCCACTGCCATTATGAATGAGATAGCAAATGGTTACACATTTTTTGGTCTGTGTATCTATCCTTATATCCACTGCGGTTTTCTCTTTACAGCTGCTTCGAGCTTTTGTTTTTGGTTCCCCAAGTTCGAGACCTACCGTTTATAGTTGTGGTCGCTTCATTCAGCCATATTTATCGATACACTTCGAATTCATTGCAATTACCACAAACACGATATCATCTGCGAAACCTACAACAGTCACCCTCCAAGGCAAGTGGAGTTCCATGATGGTTTTATACACGAGGAACCACAGCAGCGGTTCAGCAGCAGATCCCTGTGGAGCACCCGCAGTACCCATATATTTTACGAGTCCTTCGCTAATGTCGTATTAAAGTGCACGATCTGAAAGGTAGCTCCACAGACAATCTAGTTATTAATATGTGGTAGCTCCTTATTATTACCATGAACATCTACCTTTCCCAAAGCGGCGTTTGAAATTATATTTTTAAATATCGCCGGACACTTAGTGTCGTGTTTTTTTTTTGCTCTATTTTTTCACTACTACCCTGCTTGCCATTCCGTTCCCTTTTGATTTGCATCAGCATCTTCGCAGAGCTGTCTAAAAGAGTTTTTCTTATTTCTTTACATGTGACATGTGAGATATGAGCTTCAGCGATTTGCGAGACACAAATGGGACATCACGGACGCCTCTTTATACATACCGCTGTCACAGACGTCGTGCTTTTAGACAGTTTCGCCTTAAATTCGAAATCTTTTCAGACTATCAGTATTTTTCCTTCTTTTGACGTAAAGCGTCGTCTCGTTGCAAGCTCTTGTCAAAATCCTCTGTGGTTTGAATTAGGGATGTTGCGAATATTCGCATCCGAATCCGCAATTGCGGAATTTCCGCATCCCTTTTGACATCCGCGTTCTCATCCGTATCCGCAATTATCAATGCGGATGCTGCACAAGTTGCTACATGAAAGGAATTATGTCTGGCCGGCTAATGGTGTTTTCAGTCTACACTACTAGTCCAGTACAATTGGTTCAAAATAACACAAAAAACACTGCCTAATATATGCAGTAAAAAGTTACACTAATTTGCGCCATGGGTTAAGGGGGGAAGGGGTGGCAAAGGGGTGAAAATTCAGTTTCATGCAAATATCTGGAAAACTATGAGTCTGACCTTAAAATGTGCTGAGGACAAAACAAACTACATAAAATTACCTTTGTAATGATATGTAACACTCTAGATATTTTCTTAGAAAATTATACCCTAGACCCAAAAGTATTATAGTGAATTTACATTTTTGAGTTGCACATTTCGCACTGTAACTCTTGATAGAATAGACCTACCGTTATAAGATCTTGTCCATATATTGATAACAAAATTTGTTTGATGTGTACCAAAAATTGGAGTGCTCCGACCATTGACGCCCCCTCACTTCTCCTAACATTTTTCAAAAAGTGCAAAATGTAAAACTCAAAAAATGTAAATTCACTAAACTATTTTTGGGTCTAGGGTATCATTTTCTGAAAAAATGTCTAGACCGTTTTATATCATTACAAAGGTAATTTTATGTAGTTTGTTTCGTCTTCACGACATTTTAAGGTCAGACTCATAGTTTTCCAGATATTTGCAAAAAACAGAATTTTCACCCCTTTGCCGCCCCCTCCCCCCTTAACCAATGGCGCAAATTGGTGTAACTTTTTACTGCATATATTGGGCAGTGTATTCAACAATTTGGCATCAAACATTTCTTTTTCTTTTGGATGTTTGGGTTTTGAGCTATCTGTACTATACTATGAACAGACAGCTGGATTTCTGATTTTCAGCGCCACAACATATTCTACATTGCCCTACAGCGTACAGGTATATATAATTACTTTTAATTAGACAAGTACACAAATTCGAATCTGAATGCTGGTCGGAAACTGTATATATGTTGAGTTAAAAAGAATGTTTGTGGAAATTCCGCATTCACCCTCCTCCTTGTGGCGGCAGCTGAATCTCACCACTAGGAGCGTGCGGTTCACGTATCAGCTGATTGTCGGATGATTTGAAATCGAAACGAACTTGTCTGTTCTTGTCTCCCGAGGAGTCACAGTGAAATAATGTTAACTTTGTGGAAAGAAAAATAAAGTGCTTTTTATAACGTACGCGTGTTTGTTGATCACCAGTATTGGTCATATTCCCACATCCTCCTATTGGATGTGGCCATCTACATTTGATTTTCCTAAACTGGGTAAACTTTGTTGGCGTAAATTACATTTTGGATTGGTCTAAATACCCAACAGTTTTACAGTTCTCTTCGTCGAATTTTCAATTATGGACTTTTAGAATGGTCAAATTTGAAAGATTGACGTTTCGATATGTCAATGACGGTTATTTTGTCAAATAGTGACTAATTGACGTGGAATGTCAAAAACTGAGAGAATACTACGAATTTAATTTTTTTTATCTAAAATATTTGAAAAGTTTACTCTTATTTTGGGGTAATTTTCTGAATGCATTTACTGTAGAGTAGGCGCATTCCATAGTTCTAGAAGATCAATGGTAACCACCATGGCAAAAGACAGCTAGGTAAGTAGCATTTTTTTTTATGGAGTTCTAAACAAGTTAAAACGAGACCGAGTTCTAATCGTGCGAATATCACGATGAGTGTATACCCTATACCCATGTACAGACATAGAATGGATATAAAACCGAAAATATTCAATTTTTTTTACGGGGGGTCGAGTCTCACACATCTTTAATATCTTATAACGGCATCCAGAAGCTATCATTTGCTATAAATTTCAAGTTTTTTGGGACATTCTATCGAAAGATATGGTGGAATATTGCTTTGTAGGGAATGTAGGGGTAGGGGTAGTCAGACCTTCTCCACTTTTCACTAACTTCAAGCATATGTTACAATTAGGCATTGATGAAATTTTAAGGTCCCTAGCGATATTCTGTCGAAAAATATGGCCGAATTACACTATCACGGAGGGGTAATTTAATTGTCTGGGAGGTAGGGGAACCCTTGGTCCGATTTGGCCCATTTTCAATACCATCCAAGCTTTTATCAAAACAATCATCTGACCAAAATTTCAAAATACTAGCTTCATTATTTCGGGAGTTATCATGCGAACTGACAGACACACGGACGGACAGACAGACGGACATGGCTTATTCGAATCAGGGACCGACCCTGATCATTTATATAAAATATATACTTTGCCATACCTCCGGTGGCTCCTTTGAGGTGTTACATAAATCGTCGTAACAAAAACAATATACCCTATACCATCTTATGGGTATAGGGTATAAACATTAAGATCCTGTTGCCTAACAGTACATGTAACTGTGTAACTTCGAAAACGACTCCAATGCCCCAATCCATCCCAATTCAAGCAAAACCCAAGACAACATTAAACCTTCATCCAAATTGCATTCAAAACTTACAAATTAAAGTCCTTATTCCAGACAAATATAAACGAAAATATTCAAATAATATTCAAAGACAACCAACACTTCTTTTCACAAGTTTAAAATTAAATATAACAATAAGTCGTCTCCTTCGTGGCAATTCTTACAAAATAGAAAGTGTAATACATATACTGCTCATTCATCCAGAATCTATATATGTATTCGAGACAAGACAAACTTTTCAAACTGCAAAAACAATCGTAAAAGGGATGCTAATAATCTTTGGTAGACTTCTGCAGATTTCTTATTCAAATGTCATTTCGTATATACACGAGACGACTGCCGTCGCGGCTGTCCCTCGCATGAAATTGATGCTGGAGAGGGTGAAACTAGATCGTCCTATAACAATGGTCGCGCAATTAATTTTAATAAACAGAAATTACCATTATAGCCATTGACCGATCTGCAAATATAGTATGTATAGAGAACTAGCGGATGATGGGGATGGACGTATGCGGATCTCCCGCAATGTTTGATACTTTATTCCATCATCATTCAGCAATCTGCTTTTGCTGCTGCAAAATTTTTTGGCAAGTTGTTTTTGTAGGGTTGCGAAAAATCGTTTTGTGATATTTTTTTAGATTATTATTTGTGGTGGCTGAGACAGTTGAGTCACTTTTCTATGATGCTGAGTGCAAATACTCGAAGAAAAAATTGGCAGTGCGCTTAGGAAATATAATTTATTTGCAATATAACGTCGACTCCTGGCCTTTATGGCCATATGCTACCTGAGTTGAGGCAACATTCTCCACAATAAATTACGGCAATCCGAAAGAGAAAGATGAATCTAAAAGATAGTTTAAACCACTCAAACTTGTGTTAATGCATTTGAAAAATTGTGATTACCCTCCTTGGATACAAATACATATCTTTCGATATCTCAACTCGTCACAAATCATCACGCATCCATTACCAAACGTCTCTGCTGGATGTGTTTCTTGATTCGATTTCTCAAGTGCCAGTAATAGTCTAGTACACTTTTGATTTCTGGCTGTATGCCTTAAATGTTTAGTCGTGTTCTTGCCGTTTTTTTTTCCTTCGGCTTAATGGAGTAGTTAAGATGCTTTTGTGGCCAAATCGTACGACGACATTGAGTTAAATTCGGATTTTTGACGTGAATAGCATATAGCTCCTATATCTAGTGAATTTCATTTTAACATCATGTGCACGCGTCGACAATGGCTTTGTTGAGGCCATTTGCTTGTCATCGTCAAGCTCTTGAAACTACATAATCAAGAAATCAAGAACGATGAAAAATTTTCAAATTTAATATCCAGTTTTTGGCTTGTCGCGCCCCTCTTTTGAATTTGCGCCGCACCATTCGTGGTGAACTGAAAGAAGTAACATTTGGACAACTTTTTAATTATTATTATTATTATTCGACTTGGGGAGATGCTTTTAATCAAATGTCGTCTGTATGCGGGATGATGTGATGGTCAAAGAGGGAAAGAGAACTGCGGAGGTTAAGTGACTTTTGTTATGGTAGATTTGTAAGTAGGATTTTGCTAGAGGGATTAAAATTAGGAAGAGGTGGGAAAAAAATATGTTTTGATGTGATGATTTAACGTAAAATTAGTATTCTTAAATTGACTATAATGGTATGTACGTACGTGACTTATGCTTTGCATTTTCTCTTATCATAGTCATATAGCAGGTTGTTGCATCGCGAATTTCTCAAACGCCCACCTTTATGAAGCAATCAAGGTATTCTCCAATCAGCATTCACGTACGAATATCATGCATTCTCCTACTCCATACGATCGGCTAGAAATTAATTTCGATAAAGCTTATTCATAAAATGTTATAATTTCGTAGTAATTTTATATTTAGATTTTATCGAAATCCTCGGATAACATCGTATGGCTACAATTTTATTACTTTATAGGCTTGATTTTTAATAATCGCAAAAAAAAAGAAAACATTTTATGTACACGCACTGATAACGAATTGGTACAGAAGCTAGCTATAGCATATATGGAGATGATAACGTGCGTTTAAATGCTTTGAGGAAATGAACTTTATTGTGTACATACAAGTTAATCATTTTTTATTACAGCTGAAGTAGTAATAACAAACAGTTGGTGGATGATCAGCTCAGGAATGTACTACTTCTACTGTTTACTCAAAATAAGCAATTTTAGGTTTTTTATGATTCTATTTCCTATCATTTTCGGTTGCAAAATTCTTTTCAATGATTTGAACGTAGTGAATCTGTTTGTATAGTATAGAAGCCCATTCATAGCATCATGTATGTAAGTTGTGAATCTATAGCTTATCTAAATATGTATGTATGTATATGTGTTCCCAGCCAGCATCGGCGTAATGTACCGTGAACATAGCCACAAATAAGCTTTACTTCATGAATCACGAATCGGCATTATGTATCGATAGGACGCATTGAAAGTTAGATACATGATGGTCAGCTGAAGGAATGTCGACGGATCATGCATATAGGAAATATAATGGTTTTCTCCTCAAGTATGATTTTTGTTGCTGGGGTGATTAGATTCACGAATAATCATTCATATAGTCTGGCTAGAGCAGTGGTAAGGGCGCGCACCTTCGGTGCATAGGGTTATGAGTTCGAGACTCTCCGTCACCCGTGCTCTTTTTTTTAATTATTCTTTGATGCATTGAATATATATGATACTTAACTATTACATAATGCTTACGAATAACGATTTTATAATGATTATCCGTAATGCAAATGCGTATATACATGAAATAGGGGGACATCGTCATATACTGCTTGTATGAAAACGTGATGAATGAATAAGCAATATGTGCTTACGCGTGTTGCATGAAATAATGATTACAAATGTGTTAAATGCTGGCTGGGTTTATTCCATTATACGTCAAAAAATATTTTCCATATGCTACTGGGTCGTCAAACACCGCAATACGTTTGTTGCCCCTGCCGGAGATGCTTTTCATTTTCGTTCCGTGACTTCAAGCTCGTCTTAGTTTTGGCATTCGTATTTCGGATTTGAATCTGTGGTATGCTTTCGGTAAATGGTATAGATTGGCAATGTACATCTAGGATTTTCCATTCATTCATTACAATTTTCCATGATCTATCAATAGGAAGTCATTAAGGGTAAGATTTTCATCATGGTAAATTCCATGAGCCAGAAACGTTTGCACGTTAATAAAAATAAAAACAACAAATTCGTCATTTTTTTATGGCACGATAGCTCAACGTCCCCCGCCGTCTGTATCCTTAACATTCAATTTTCGCGGTCACGTGATGTTAACATCTGGTGGGCGTCCTCACATACCAATTGCTAACATGAAGCTCTCGGTCGTCCACGCAGTTTGGCTCCGTACATCACCCACTTGGAGATGCGATTGTGCTCCTTCTTTTTTATATGTCCCGTCCATTGCAATCATGGTTATTTTACGAATTCCGACTGTACACTCGAAAAAAATTTACTCCAATAATAGGAGGAAACTTTTTTCCTTCTATTATAGTATGTAGTAAATTTACACCACGATATGAAGGAGAGTAATTTTACGCTTTACGGTGTAAATATTTACTACAAAATTGGTGTAAATCTACAAACGGTAATAAGTAAATTTGCACACATAAATGAATTAATTTGTTCTTAGACTTATGGAAGTTTAAATCAGAAATAAGCAAATTTGCACTGGAAAAAATGTAAATTTACACCGGCTAATATGTAAATTTACATCTGGGTTTGTAATAATATTCTTCGATCTAAATCGTCCTGGAGCTACCCGTTATTCCAACGGCAAAGAGCTGCTACACCCCCTTCGGCTCAAGAGCAAGAAAGCGCTACAACAATAACAATAATATGATGCTCACACGAACACACTTCGGACGGAACAGACTCTGCACACAGAACAAGCCACTTGTGGGATACAGGAAAATGCAATAATGCACAAAAGTATTGTAACACACTCAGTTTTACACAAATGTAGGTGTAATTTTTTACACCAAAATAGTAATATTAATGAAAATATACACTGAAAATGTAAAGTTACACAGAAATAAAGTAGCGACACATCTTCACACCAAATGTGGTGTAAAATTACACCAAAATAGAGTAATATTAAAAAAATCAGTGTAATATTACACTATTTTGTGGGTTTACTAGAAATTTAAATAAACGTTTACTGTAATTTTGCGAGAAAAAAGGTGTAAAATTCAACGAGTTTTCGATGTAAAATTCAACCTTGTTTTTACAATGTAGCTTATCGTGCAGCTTATACAAATCGTGCATGGTTACACTGGATGCGCCGAGTTGGTTCTCCTCTAATTTTTCTAATTAGTTTGGCCGGAAGACCACTTCAGTTTTGAGATTTTACACTGTTAGATTACTTTTCATGGAGTTGTGTTAAATGTTTGGTTAATGCAAAACAACCCAAGAACGTTTTGGAGCGTTTTTCACGTCACGATAAGTGGGCCGCTCTTGACCGGTCTCTTTCGGCTCTCAATAGCGATTTCACAAGTTGGTCAATTATTCGTTGCCAGTAAAATCGAAATTGTAATTGTTTGCACAAGTTGCACGACCAAATCGGCTTATTGTCGCTTAACGCTCCATTAGATAAGCTCAGGAGGCCAACAATTCAAACATTTCTTCTAAAGGCCTGAACCTCGAGCAAAGAATTTCTTTTTCCGCTGCAATTTTTCAATGCATATGCATAGATACTGCCGTGGAAAATGTTGGCAACTCTGAGAAATTTCATAAATTAAAATCCGAAAATGGGTCCACAATTTGTTTCTGCCATGTTATGTATTTTAGATTTCCATGATAAACTCATCGTGGAAATTATAATTTCCACGGGGTATGGAAAATTAATACAAAATAGCAGAGAAAAATCTTGGAAATATTTTCGGACCATAGTTTCCGACATGTTCTACGACAGTTTACTTACTGTAAGGTATCTACGCAAAAATACTTCCAGTTACAAAAAAAAAAATTCAAAATTGTTTTGAGAATAATTTTCTCCCTTTTCAGGGAGTGCAAAAAGGTTGATTCGACCGGTTTCGACTGGCGGTGCACGGCTCTTCTCATCAGATTCCATCTCAGTAGAGCCGTGCACCGCCACGAATGGCATGACCGGGAATGACCAGGCAGATGGAGGATGCAGGCTGGTTACTCCAAAATGCTTTACACGGTTTAATAAGGTTCGTGATACACCATGCGATCGATCTTATGGTAAACGGTCATGACTGCATTATACCAATGAATGGCAATGCAGCCAAATGTACTCTAATCGCAATGTACTCTAATATTCCGTGAAAAAAGTTTTAGTAAACATTTATGGGAATCACATATATACCGTTGCAATAATAATAGCTAATACAAATTGTGCAATTTTGTTCACGCCTGAATGAGGGTTTCAAAAATCGCGGTGCCCGGGGCTTGCTTACGTGATTACATTCTCAGTCCTCGTACGGCCACGTTTCAAGTCGATCGAACTACCAAAAATGGTCTGGAGGTGTCATGGTCTTTTTGCGAAATATCATGCATTTCCGTTGCCAGTTTCCCTTCGATCCATTATTGTTTATTCATTCAACGAAATGTGTCTCTTTTCATTCTTGGCTGTCTTTTTTTCACAGTGACAGTCATTGTTCATACAAGTTGACAGATTGTCAGTCAATCGATTAACTGACAATATGTCAACTTGTATGGAAAATGACTGTGAATGTGACTGATGACTGAAAAGTGTGGCGCAAACTTAGCAAAAGCATAGTAACACATACCATGCGTTAGTCCAGAATGGCTATGTGATCACACAACCCATATGTGTTTGACTCCAAATTTATTACACTACACTCCACGAAATAATTCAAACGTCAAAATATTGTCGATGCAATTATTAACCCTTCTGTCGTCGCCTACGAGCTATTATGCCTAAGGTATAGCTGAATTTTCTGTGAAATCAATCTTAATTTTTGAAGAGGTTTAATTTTGGATCTTGAAACAGTTTACATACTATGTCTTACGATGATGCGCCGTTTTTTCGTTTCTTTAGACATAGTTTACATTTCGCCGAACGTTTGATCGCATTTGTGGCCGTCGGTTCCTTTAAAATATATATGGAAAGGGGTGGAAAATATTGTTGAACGATATTTTTCATCAAGATATAGTACCAATGGTCTGTCTGGATCTATACGTCAACAGAAGGGTTAAATATCACGTTGGCATTTTAAGAGAGTAATAAATATTACGCGGATTTTATATTCTCAATTGTAAACAAAAAGTTGACGTTTGAATAAAATTTTCACGCATACTATGAACTGCAATAGTGTGAAAACGGTGCCATTTTTATTTTCTGATGGCCATTCTGGACTAACGCATGGCATGGTTTATATGCTTTTTCTAAGGGCGCGACCTTAACATATTCAGCACTGGATTCTCAGATTTCATAGTCTGGGAAATACGCTGTTTTAACCCATATTGTCCGGGGGTAAGAAAGAATTGTGCATTACGAAAATAGCATAGTAGTTTGGCATAGGAAGAATATGCAAATGTTTTTAATTTTTTGTATTTTGGGCTGTGGAAAACTTCACATGCAGTTGAATCCGATGAAACTTAGAACTAATCATTTCGCTGATAATAGGTAAACAAAGCGAAATTTATCAAAAACTTAAGTACAAAAAATGCTCGCCCCGCTTTATCTGAAGAAGTTAAACAGGTGAAACAATAAAAGCAAACATTAAATAAGTAGCATCTAAACTGAATTTGTAGTAAAAATAATGGAAATTGTCTGTCCATAGGATAGGAAAATGAGGATGTCGTTATAGTCCAGCGTTGAGTTATCGCAACCTTAAAATTTTGAGCGTATGTTCTGCGCTCATAATACAACTTTTTGATGAACTCTGTATATTGTGACATCTGTTGTAGCCTTTCTTATGTTTTTTTCTGTAGATTTCAGGAAAATATTTGATCTAAGGATTTTTTTATACACCAATTACCACACTGAAAAAATAATCTACTAAAAACAAGAAAAAAATACCATAAAAAACAGCCAAGGAATAATTTTTCCTGATTTAAGATGTATTTTCTTGGTCCAAGAAAAGTCTTAAAAGTGCTTAAAATAAATAAATAAGCATGATTTTAAGCAAAAACTTTTCTTGGAACAAGAAAATACATCTTAAATCATAGAAACACTTTTCTTGGTACAAGAAAATACAGCTAAAATCAGGAAAAATTATTTGTTGGCTGTTTTTATTGTATTTTTTCTTGTTTTGAGCAAATGATTTTTTTTCAGTGCATCCTTACCTTAAAACATGGAATTTTCACAATTTTTAAACCCTAGAAAATGTCAAAATACATCTTTGAACAAAACCAGGTCGATTAGATAGTTCCTAAATGAACCTTTCTTCCTCGGGGATCAAGATGATATTTTTTAACAGAAAAGAGTGGAACATGTCCTTCGCATGGCAGATCGGTGGGATATATCTCCAGACCCTAGGATGCTATGGATGTCCAACGCCATAGTATGCTGTTATCTTGGTTAGGTGACCATAAGGCTAATGCAGGGGAATCAAAAGTATAAATTGCCGAGCTATTCCAATTGTCCATAACAAGGGGACATTTATCTTCCTTGAGCTGAAATCATGATGCGAACGCTGAACCAAATCGTGTACTAAAATTTAAAAAAAATGATTAGAATCAAAAAAGAAAAAAAAATTGTTGCGAAACATTACACAGGGGAACAGCATTTTGTTTATTTAGATTTGATATTCATTTCTAGCTAATTTTTGGTCGTAAAATCCGGAAATGCTAACCGTTTTTCTCCTATACGTCCAGTTTTTGAGATACAGGGGGCTCAAATTTTGGCCCCCATACAAACCTTCCCTTCATTGAAATCAAAACAAACGAAACTCGCTAAAAATTTTTTGTTTGTAAATATTGATTTTATATCTTAACAACATTACCTAAGAATTAAAAAAAAAATTATGGCAAAAAATTTCGTTTATAGCTTTTTCTGGAGTGTTAAATTTCCGGACAGTCCCGTTTTTAGCCCCATCAATAGTCCGCCATCATATTCGCATCCCATCTGCCTTGATATCGACTTTCCATGATTTTGAAATCTTGATGAAATCGCTCTCCTTGCTCATTACTCACAGCTCCAAGATTTTCCGGAAATTCATCTAAATGACTGTGTAAAAAGTGAACTTTGATGCTCATGTTGCAGCTAAGCCTTTGAAAACTGTCCAATAGTTGCTCGACTACTATCGCATAATTCGATGCACTTATATTGCCTAGAAAGTTGTTGACTATATTCTCTAATGCCAGCCATGCTGTCTTTTCATTTTCTTTCATTGATTCCATAAAAATTGTATCGCTGAGAAGCTGCCGAATTTGTGGACCGTCAAATACTCCAGCCTTTATTTTCTCGTATGATAGCGCAGGAAGGGCTGACAGCATATATTTAAAATAATTTCCTTCTGTTGGTAAGGCTTTTACGAATTGTTTTGCCAGGCCTAGTTTTATATGCAACAGCGGGAAAATGTTTTTTGTCGATCCACAAGCGGTTCATGGACAATATTTTGATCACCAGCCTTCAGATCAGATCTCGGGGGCCAATTCCTTTGTATCCAATGTTTATCGCGAGTTGTGCTATGCCACATACACAAAAAGCACGGATATTTTGTATATCCACGTTGCTAACCGAGAAGGAAGAACCATCTTGAGGTCTACACATATGATATGCCTGGTGGACAAAGTGGCATATTTTTTGCCCTTTGACTTAGAAATGTATAACTGCCACATATATAGCAAACTGACTCCGGGTATTCAGACACTTTCGACAAGGGATAGTAGAGGCTTCTATTACACAAGTTAAGATCACAAAAATAGGGTTATATACTCGAACGGAGGCTTTTAAATACACTTTTTTGATTAAAAAAGACTTAAAAATGGCCGAAGAATTTCACAACTTTTAAGAAAAAATCTAGGTCGCGACAAATTACTTTCTTTTGTTTATTTAATTTTATTGTATACAAGTACTAGAAGGTCCTGCACAAGGATGCAACCTCGTAGCTTTTAAAAAAATTTGTTATTTAAGAGGGCCTATTGTAATTTTCCGTAAAATTCAAAAAACCCCGTTATCTCAAAAACCTGACGTATAGGGAAAAAACAGACAGCATTTTTGGAATCAGCGAGGCCGTTTTACTATAAATTAGGTGCAAGATTCAAAAAAAACAGAAAAAAGTGTTAAAATTGTTCTCCTGTGTTATTTGCTTAAATAAATAAATAAGCATTATTTTAAGCAAAGATTTTTCTTGGAACAAGAGAATACATCTTATGTGCTACATCATCATGTGCTACTTATTAACACGTATATCCGACGGCCTAGAAATATCTCTTCTTTTTGCCGATGATATAGTCCTCAGTAGCCCAAACATCGTTGCCTTGCAAGCTGCCCTTACAAAATGGTGTGACATTCTGGAGGAGCATGGACTGAGGGTAAGTATAACAAAGACTGAGTTCTTATGCTGCCCATTCTCAGTAGGGATGAGCATCGAACATCGATGTTTCGAAAACATCGATGTTTTTGGTCCGATGGTCGATGTTTTTACCATCGATGGTTTTGCGTCGATGTTTTTCACCATCGATGGTTTACGTTTCGATGGTCGATGGCTTTCACCATCGATGGTTTTCAACTATCGATGTTTTTTTCCTCAACATATTTTTTTTTACAATTCAACTTTGTCTTTATAAGTGTATGGAAATACCTTCAAACAGCCCAATCAGAAAAAAATGTGAATCCATCGTAACATACAACATGCAATCCATCTATCGTGAACACTGTATACACAAAAAGGAGCGTATTTCTTTATACGCCCGGTAGGGCACAATTTCCAAATGTGGTTTGGCCCTGGAATAGTTTCAACCTTTGGTCTGGGCCAAATATCAGTGTCCTAAGGTTTAAGCGGGCCGCAGAATAAAAAAATTGAATACGCGTATTGAAACCTATGTATTTTTGTAATTTAATCTCAGAATGTTTCATTTAAAATGTGACTATTAATCTAAGTCAGTAGCTTCCTAGGGATTACGTCCTATAGAAATTACATATTTTGAAGATGCTCTTCAAATAAATTGAGAACCTTAGATAAGAAGTTAAAACGCCAACATTATTTGTGAATTAATTTCCGTAAAATTTTGGACAACTGATCCGAACATTGTGGAACCGGTCATAAACATCCAGAGGAAGCCCAAAACAACCTTGGGAGCGAAAATTCTTAGTCTGAGTTACATAAAGTACGGTCAGAAAGAAGGGCTCAAAATAGACAAAAATTGGTTCTGTGATGAGGTGTGAAACAAACGCATGTACCAGTAAAGCTTAATAAGCTAAAAGGGAAAAATTCTGTACTTGGGCTGAAATGGCCATATTTACAACATTTCACGTTCATTTGATTTCCTCATCAAATATACGATTTCGGGGCTTTAGAACTTCGTTCCTCAGATAAATATCAGCCCAAGATGTTTTTGTCCAATAACCTGAAGGATGCGAACGCGAGTTATAGTGCAACGTGCCATCAGATAGCTAGCAAGTTCGGCTAATACTAAAAAAAATGGACCGAATTTCGGAACAAAACAATTTCACGAAAAGGCTTAACGTTTTCTTCCACAAAAAAAGGATGCCTTAAGCAAATGTAACTCAAATAATCGTCGGCGATTTTTTTAAGCATGCATAAGCCACCGACTTCTTGGCGAGTTTTAGTAAATTGTTGAAATGAGTTCAATAGCTCGAATTTGTGCTGCCACACATCTTTTAAATTAAGTTCTTCGACTTGGCTGCGGGCCGCGCGTTTGATATGTCTGCTTTATGCGGTGGGTTCTGGGTACGAATGCAAAAAAACTTAAGGAGAAGAGTTTTATATTCTGGTGGGTGGGGGGGCATTGAATGAAAACCATAATCAGCTTAATTTGTGATATGAAAGTGATTATTTTTTTGAGTACTCAAAAAACCCAAAACATCGATGTTTTTGGTTCGATGTTTTCTTACCATCGATGGTTTCGTCTCGATGTTTTTTCGATGGTAACCATCGATGTTTTCCTTTCGATGCTCATCTGTAATTCTCAGACCCAGATACACCGATACCAGATATGTACGTCAAAGGAGAGCAGCTTAAGTCTTGTACCAAGTTCAAGTACCTTGGCTCGATGGTGAACAGCGGAGCTACATGCGATGATGACATCAAACACCGCACAAAGGTTGGGTGGATGACGTGGCGAGAAAACTCTGGAGTTTTCGGCGATAAGAAAATGCCACTGAAGCTAAAGGGCAAGTTGTACAAAACGGTTGTACGTCCCGCACTCATGTATGGATCAGAATGCTGGACCATGTATGAAAGTTACGCGAAAGAAATGACAGCGACTGAAATGAAAATGTTACGCATGTCAGTTGGTGTAACGAAAGGGACCACATCAAGAGTAGCTACATCCGAGGCAGCTTGTCCATAGACCAACCAATCACCGAAAAGCTCGAAGACCGACAAATGGATTGGTATTGCCATGTTCAAAGGCATCCGCCTGAGAACCCCGCAAAGAAAGCGATATCAATGGAAGTTCCACTTGATGGACCCAAGGCCAGAGGCAGACCGAAAAACACCTGGATATGTCAAATGAAAAAGCAACAACAACGCATTGGTCTCGGCGATGACACGATCCAAGATAGAGCTGCCTGTAGAAATATGCTGAGAAATTATCGCCAAAACGGGCGATGTGCCTACACCGCAGGTCGAGCAACGCGAAACCGTGGAGCGGTATAAAGAACGAGGAAGAAGAAGAAGAGAATACATCTTAAATCAGGAAAAATTATTCCTTAGCTGTTTTTTGTTATTTTTTTTTCTTGTTTTTGAAAATGATTTTTTCATTGTGATTAGATGAGATTTTTGAAGTGGCGGGAAAATAAACGTCGTGATTTTTAAAAACGGCAATATGATGAGCGGGATATCGTAGCCAACCCATATCAACATGCCTTACTATCCTGGATCGTGTCCTGGCCAATGCGTTTTCAGTTTTCATCTGGATCGATATAATTTTGCCTGCCATTCAGGCACACATATTCTTATTATGATTATAGAATGATCGTTTTGTATAGCTTGCCGATTCTCACATACTCGTATAAGCGAGATTCGTAGTTCAACTTTGATCCAATTATATGGATGCTGACTAACAATACTAGAGCTAAGTTACGTATAGTTTTACTAGAGCAGTTTTTGGACAACATTTCATAAGTTCGCCAATTCGGCCAAACTTCGATCGCTCCCTCCCTCTCTCCCCCTCTCTCCCCCTCTCTCTCTCTCTGATTAACAATAATACACCTACATTTGTCTTTTTATATGTAAGGATGGATACAAATTTATCCAGTCTCAATCAGACACATTTGCAAATATCCATAACGCATGCTTTACTTTATAGATAAACCCTTAACCTTTCCAAATTGTGTGTGCATGCCGAAAGGAAAAGTATCAATACAGTATAAAGAAATTTACATTCAGAAACCGTCTGCTTGCCGTAAATATATCCTAGGAAATCCCCATTTCCGTTTTGATATTCTTCGCGAACCCCCATACACACGGCATCATCTAAAAAGCAAACCAGTACAGCTTTACTAAGGACATATACGAACGAATTCAAGCGAAATAAAAACAGTTGCAAGTATAAAGCGACCATTTCAACTTTCATCTTTTTCTTATTTGTGTCCCGTTCGTTCGTCCTTCAATCGTATAAAAAAGCTCAATGTTGTCCAAATAAATTTTTCATGCATAAAATAACTCATATGACCCTAATAATTCCCCCCCCCCCCCTCCATATCGAGTGTGGTGCCAAAAAAAAATGTTTTTTTTTTCGTCTTTCAATTTGCCCTGGGACTCGAAATGAATTGCTCGTTTTCGTCCTGTGAACTATGTATAGAGTAGCCCGAAAGTGCCACGACCCACGAGTATTTGTCATCATATGTGTTACAACAATCTGTATAGAGATAAAATGTTGTTCAAGAATGAAGTTCGAAAAATGGATCGATTGAAATGAGTTCTCATCATTTTTTTTCTGTTTCAGTTGAAATGTATTTCTGGGAGTGGAGTAGCTGTTTGTTTTTTTATGATTCGGTAATTCCGATGGAGGTGGGATTAAAGGTTTACATCGAAAGAGACGCTGGTGAGGCTATATCGAAATAATGTTCCAGGACAGACGCATATGAATTTATTAGTGTTTCCTATGAGAGAATCGAGGCCACTAATTTTTGATGAACTTCGATTAGAGTCAGAGCCATCGAAAATAAAACCAACTTCTGTATTCCTTTTCCATAATATTATTACTGACATATCCACCCTAATCCACTCAAACTCAATCACTTCCTTAATTGAAAATTACAGTCGACAACAACATCAATTACTACATTTTCATCATTAGACCCAGCCTAAATCAACACGTATCTCGGATATACGATTTTCTGCTGTAAATGTAAATTCCCCCATTATAAAATAGTATCGTGCTGTGACCACTCGATCTATTATCTGTTCCAGCTGTGAATAAATATCTTCCACAGCCAGTTATGGGGAAAATTATTGGCAAATTCAAATCGTACATTATCGTCGTATTTTATTAGAACGTTGGTGCAAAGGCTTAAAAATAATTCAACATCAAACAGAATCCTGCTTAGCCACCCCAAAATAAATGTATTTTCTTTGCACACTTTTAAAGTACATAATGTGAGTACATAGTTTAAAAGATGTGCCATGAAATTAATATCAGCTACGGCGATATTCTCGCGCATCTCCATACTCGCCTTTCGATGGACGATGTGGTTTTCTTGGCAGACTTTGATCGACAAGTTTTCCGGCAATTGATTTCAAAATATTATTTTTCCCAATTAAAAGTTAAAAGCAATGTTTTCAATCGGTTGCAGTATTTTTCACATGTGTTTTCGGATAGAACAATTTATACGTAAAGGGGGCAAAAAGAACTCAACTAATTTTTTTTTTAATTCAAAAGTATATGTTTATTATTGTTCATCCAGCAGTTTGTATATAGTGCTCATCAATCTCATCAGGAATCGATGCCAAACATCATTAGCGTTGGCTATTAACGGATTGATTGACATGAGCCAAAAGGATGTTGTAGGTATTTCAGGAAAATCTAAAAATTATATATTTGATTCACACTGAATTCTGCCTTCAATTTAAAATGAAATCAAAGCCTCACAATAAATACTCGTAATAAAATTCACCTTGGTCTCAGTTTACAAAATACTCATATACATACAGAACCAAGTATTGTCATAGGACCATAGGCCGGTCAAAATTCATACGTTAAAATTTCGTATCGAATGGGACTGCGTGTTGGTGTGAACAGCCGCTGTCTATACCTACAGTAAAATATGCAAAATGCATTATTATTCATCTTCAAATATGCATACGGTCTGCATATTTTATTGGTCTTTTATTTTTCATGACAAATTTTACCATTTAATCATATGACTGCTACTGAATTTTGTAAGCTTTTAGCAATGTATTCAAAGTGAAATAACAATTAGACTGTTTTCCATCCGTATCGTCTAAAATAGTTTAATATCACCATAATAATTTCTATTACAAATAATAATGTTTGTTGGTGCTTACGAAAAAACTGTCCGATCGTATACTATTTCAGGAGCAAATACATACATAATTCAAATTTTGACTAAACGAGACGAGTACGTCGAATTTTATTTGTTGTTCATTTTTTTATGGAACACATCCTAAAATCAACAATGTGTATGCGTACAGTTGTTAAAGTGGTACTTAGTACATCATCGAAACGATAAAAATGTATGTACATACATAAAATGTGAACAAATATGTTTGGGGTTTATTTGTTCAACACTTTGAAGTGTCTACCTTTCAAGTGCATTACATCTATTTGTTAGACAATAATGAACAAATGTATGGATAAAGTGTCTCTAGAGTTTAGAAGTTGGTACTATACATTAATAGGCAATGGGAAGGGTTGTAGTTAAGTGGGATCTTTAGATTAAAATCTTCGACTTATGAATACAATTCGATTTTTGGCTTTGTTTCGTTGTACATTTATACATATTTCCCACGATTTAAAATTAAGACCATATACGACAGTCTGGAATATGATATTGACAACATAGTCAAACTTTTGAATCATGGACTTTATAAGGCCCGTTATACATTGTGTCAACAGGTTCGTCATAGACCCATGGTCGATTCTACAGTTTGTTACTCGGAAAATATTGTAATCGCATAATTTGTGAGTCTTATAAAAAAACATGACTTTCTCTGAAACACTTTGATTTTCCAGCTTCTGTCTTACTGAAACGTACATCAAATTCTGAAGGTATACAAATTTCTAATAAAATGAACCATCGAATGTTTCGAAGATCTTTTATTGCTTCGAATGTTTCGAAGATCTTTTATTGCTTCGAATGTTTCGAAGATCTTTTATTGCCTCTAATGTTTCGAAGATCTTTTATTTCCCATATGGGCAACCGCCGGGGCGGCAAATTTTGAAGAGCGGCATATTTCTGAAACTTTCATCCTGTCAATGAATTAATGTTCTGTGAAATATACACATTTCTATTATTCAGGAGGCGGTGTAAATAAATTAGAAAAAAAAATAAAGGAAACTCTGCAAAAGTCGTTCCTTTGGTGGACAGTGATAGTGGCGGACTTACATATCTGACGTCAGTAGGCGTTTTGACTTTTACCGCCCTATCATCCTTGCCCCTTATTTTTACAATCCATCGATTGATCATTGATTCCGAAATTGTTTAAATATGGCTGGCTAACGAATGAAGCGAACACTTCTAAAATTGGAATTTAGTCTGATCACTGAACTATTATTTTTTCCCATCTGTGCACGGGGCGTTAAAAATGCCGCCATAGTGTCCAGCCTGCCAGTTCACCACTATAGCTTTGGGAATCGCGCGTGGGAGAAGTAAGATACACTCGACCACCAATGAACGGATCTGTTCCGTTGACCGACTTTCTTTCCCCTGGTATAGCGTACCCCACTTCCTCCTCCCGGAAACGACCATTTCATGGGGCTGCAGCTGGACAACGGTTGTGACTAAAAGAAAAAAAATAAATATCAAATAAAAAAGTGCCCGTTTTTGGCACCGAGTGTATGTATGTATTTAGTTTTATATTGTCAGCTCTAAGGAAGGAAAATTATTTCCCATCACGTGACAGTCTTAGGGGTTGCTTATGCATCCAACGCGTAAATTCATCACATTCATATTTTCAAATATTCTTTTGAGCTCTTCAGAAGTATCTGCTCCTCCATGAGCATCTAATTTAACCTTCAATGGAGTACCTATGCCTATACTTCTGAACATTAACTTAGAGTCCTAACATATTTCTAAGAAGTAAATTAACTGCAATTTTCACTGAAGTCTTGCTACTTCCGAAAACGCCGGAAACCAAAGTATTTAAAAAAAATGTACACCTCACCTGAATGCGACTGATCTACTTTCAGCTTAAACTAGTGACGGAGGGCGGCAACTCGACTACTGCCCAGGGGCGCTACAGAGGGTAAATTCGGCCCTGGTGAATTATACAAGAATACATCAATTTAAGTCGCTTTCAACTTGATTTACGACAATATTGCTTCGCGTCATTTCTTGTGTTTTTTTTTTAATAAAAATTGGGAATTTTTGGCATATTATATATTATTATATTTTGTCAAAAAATCACATCTGCTAAAAAATTTATTTCATTATAATTTATTCAGACCTATCACTGAACCAAATCGCCTGCTAAAGTAAAGAAAATATGGCTCAAATCAAGAAAAAAAGACAATAAAAAACAGCCAAGAAATATTTCTCTTCATTTGAGAATTAGTCACACCGATCCAAGTGAAATGCCATTAGCAGCGCTTTAAGGAAAAGTAACTTTGAATCAAGCAAACTTTTCTTATGAAAAAGACGAGAATCTAAACAAAAATAAAAAAGAAACTTGCATCCAACCAACATCGACACATAACCCCATTCTTCCCAGTCAAACGCGCTACCCACTGAACCATAGACACTTCTGACTAATCAACTACAACGCTTCAATATAAGCTAAAGCTAAAATAAAGCTTTTCCACGAGCTTTGCATAGAAAATGTCAAAAAAATTTATTATCAAGCATTTGTTTGCTTGAATTGATAAGAATGGTTTAGGCTTGAATCTACTTCCTATTTCTCAAAAGAAGGTTTTGAAAATAGGATCGATTCAAGAAGAAATTGTCACATTTTGAGAAATTTCGTCTAAATTCGGGAATTTTGCAAATGAGAAAAGAGTTTCTTAATTTTAGATAGCCCAATTTTTTCAGTGTATCGATAGATCAAAAGTGCATTTAATCTTTCAATTATCTTATCTGTAAACTTCTAACAGCAGTTTTCCAACCCTTGAGTAGAGGTGTCATCCGCAAAACCTGGCCTGGGCCAAATAAAATATATGTATAGTGTCTTCTGATTTGAATGCGGAATGGAAATTTCAAAAACATCTACACACTGAAAAAAATCATTTACTACAAATAAGAAAAAATACAATAAAAAACAGCCAAGGAATAATTTCTCCTGATTTAAGATGTATTTTCTTGTTCCAAGAAAAGTTTTTGCTTAAAATAATGCTTTTTTATTTATTTTATAAGCAAAGACTTTTCTTGGAACAAGGAAAAAAACCCTAAATCAGGAAAACTATTCTTGGAACAAGAAAATCCTTCTTAAATCAGGAAAAAAAATTTCTTGGCTGTTTTTTTATTGTATTTTTTTCTTGTTTTTATTTTTCAGTGCAGAAACTCATTTTCCAGTTTTAAATGTATTCCAAACCCCTACGAATCTGATTCACAAATGATTTCGGGCTTATTCCGAATTTCACATTGTCATCCATCTTTTGAGAGTTTATGTACTTCAACCAATTTGTAGAAACTTTAGACAGGAAATCGATTTCCGACAATTGAGTGAGTGCATTTCACTGATTTTAGTGGAAACGCGAAAATCTTATCTCTCGGTCTGGAAATATCGATCAGGTGACTTAAACTTGCCAAATTGACAATTTATATTCCACACGGAAAAGAAAAAGCTTTCTAAAATGAAGAAATTCTTGCTTGCAAAATTCTCAAATGTAGGCAAAATTTAAAAATTTGTTCTTGAAATGATCCTATTTACAAGGCTTAGTTTTGAGAAACTGATTCAAGATTTAAGCACAAACTATTTTTCTGGATTCAAGCAAACAAATGCTAGAAGTTATTTTTCTAGTAAAATATGTGGAAAAGCGTTGGGGAAAATGAAAGTGTCCGGTTATTAGAAGTGTCCGTTTAGGGAAGTTCGACTCTATAAAGAACGAGGCAAGGAAGAAGAAAGAAAGAAATGATTTCGGAATAATTGGATTACATATTTTGTCAATTGCAAATACGACAGTTTAAACTAAATCAATTAAAAGGAAGTTTTTGAAATGTGAGGCTTACGTTCACATCACTTTCTTATTTCTAACTTGTACCGTTGCTTCACAATAACAGTTCAAAACATTTGGGCGTATCTGAATTTTTGTGTATCTTTTTTGATGTCAGTCAAATCTTCTATTACCATTATTAATGAAAATTCCTTAGAAGACAATTTTTTTTTTTTAAATCGATATCCCTAAAAGTGTCCAGCAGATTGTAAAAATTGTGAAAACATGTTCAATATTCACACTATTCCAGCGCTAAGTTAAAAAAAAAAAACGCTTGTCCCTATCATGTAAACCCAAAAATTGACCTGGGGTCAAGAAAAAGCGATCGCATTAATGCAATGATAATATATAAAGGAACTCTTTACCGAGCCCGCTTTATATTGTCGTAAATTCCCTGAGAGATTTAACGAATATTACCACAAACCCAGAAGTCATACACTCAACGGCATGATATACAAGCCACAGAGAAACAAAACGAATTTTTTGCTCCTTTTCAAGTGCCTGGCACTTTATCTAATCAATCGAACACTCTGTAGAAGACAACTATGTATGTACTAGAAATATATAACAGGCGCGACAAATCAACATTGGACTAAGGCCGCAGATGTGTTAGTGACATCCAATTTCCAACTATGACCTCTACTGATTTTTTAAATGGCCCACCCTGTATATAAAACGAGTTTTGGAGCGTTTTGTTAATTTCATTCCACAAAATGATATATGTACTCACTATGTATTAGGCAATTGTGTATTGTTACAAGGTACATTATGTACATATGTAGGTTTCCAGCTTAACGGTTACTTAGTCTTTATTTCAACATTTTGCCTTTTTCCTCCAACAACCACTTACCGCAGGAAACAAATTTAGATTGTACTCATTAAGACACCAAAAACATACAGCCATGCAACAAACAAAAAAACTAATATTAGAAAAAAAGCAAGCGAAAAAGTATTTCGCTTTAATATTTGAAATTTGAGGCTTGAGGCTAAATTTATGATTTGCGAGCACTGCCGAAATTTTTTTCGGGAATATCATAATAGAGTTTCCAACTGCAACGCTTCACCTTTGCGACCCAACTTTATTTTTGCTCATACTAATATTATACATATACATAGATCTAATTTAAAATATTTTCAATTTCAGGTTCTGGAATTTAAAATGCATGGTGAGTTATTAATAAATATTTATTGACCAATTTAGATGACCTCCACTTTTTTCAATGAGATAAAAAAAAAACTGAATCAAAGGAAAATCTATACGGGAAATTGTCTCTCACAAACTATTTTGAATTGGCAATACTGTAGTAAAGCTGAGTTCACATGCCAATCAAAATAGGCGACCGCGAAGATAAATGAAACGTCAACATACAGTAGATATCGTTTATAACGACATCGAAGGGACCGACTATTTTACGTCGTTATAGCCGATCGTCGTTATATCCGCTCATATCGTTTATAACGACCACTGTCATTATATACGATCATATTTTTTATAGCGTCCTTTCGTCGTAATAAGCGGTCATTGCAATGTAAAGTCAAAACCCGTTTTAGACCACGAACTTACGGTGGTATACGACAAGGGTATACGTCCTTGTGTGACACAAAAATGTTTTAATTTTGTTTAAATTATTTCTCGGAAATAAGAAATACAGGAAACTGAAGGAATTACAGCAAAATAAAATGAAATGAATGAAAATATCAATAATTTGAATTATTTCAAATGATATTTGTAAAAATCCCGCCAAATTCAAAAGCAGATATCTATGTGTCGGGATCGCTCGGAACAACTGGGCCGACTGATCAAGCCACCAACTTCGGGGAGTTGGGTGCGAGATGTCACGACGGTGAAACGCGGGATTTTGGCTGTTGGCGGACGAAAAAAAATTATATTTGAGCCCTGAAGGGAGGAAAAACGCTACATTTCTTTGATTTGCCCCGGGCGTCTCAGGACGGGTTTAATTTTGCAATTGTGTGGGTTTCGTACGGGCGAGATCCGACGCCATCCAGGTCTACAGAGCATCCAAAACATGGCACCAGTGCTGGCTACAATTCGCGTTAGTTTTCCCCATTTTAACCCCCTTGTATGTATCGTTTATTTCAGGCATGCACTATCCCTTTTTGTAAAAGGACAGGCGCAACGAGCGACAAAGACCCCGGCCGATTCTCCCGCTTCTGAGTTACAGCAAGCGCATGCCGCTGCTCGCTCTTTGAGGAGCCCTATCGTCTTGCCTAACCTGCCCGGTTATAGAAGTATTGGCTCCGCCCCATGGGCATCTTGGCAATGTCCTTTCCTTACATCATCGTTAATCTTTTAAACAAATCAACAAATTCTCAATTAGAATTTGATTTTTTCGTCAATAAAACCTGAAGCAGGACCTGTATTTGTTGTAGTCTCTACAGGGTTGCACACGGGAACCAGACGGTTCTTAAAATGTTGTAAAAATTAAAGAAATTCAAGTTTCAGAATGTTGTTTTTTAAGAATGCCAAGGAATTTTGCACTTTTTCATCATTAAACTTTCGGAGTAATTTACGGCAACTTCACTCTACTTTTCACAGCAGATAAACTTAATTTCTTCGGTTGACTCCTTTATTTTTCCAAAATGGTTTCTTTTAATAAATTCTTGATTTCAAGGGCTTATAAGAATAAAGCCAGAGCTAGTAAATCTGGAAGCCGACTGGGACGTCGTCGAATCTTGTATCTCGATATGTCCCTGTCACAAAGCAATTCGCAGAAAACTAATTTCGAGGCGCTTATTGTGTAGAATAATAACTGCTCCCCTATCTTGAACGATCGTTGGAAGCGAATTGATGTGGATCCGCTAAATAAAGTTTTAGGGCAGATTCCGAAAACGATGTAATGAATACCGGCACGATTTTTGGCGTGCTGATTTTCACGAGGGGATTAGTCTCAAATCCTCTACTGTGTTGATTGTTTTATTGCAAACGACATTTCGTAACATGAATTTTCGATTTCTTACGACGTTTTAACAACCTTCAGTAGTGTTTGCGATGCGATGTCGTGTCATTCCGGCCTTCCAAAACAAGAATTTTGGAACTTTTCTTTACATACGGATGAGTGAATTTTCACACTGAATTTAATTTTCAACTCAAACTTGATCTTTGCATGCCGAAAAAGCAATCATTTCGCATAAAAAAAATGACATGTGACGAGCGTTCGTTGTTATATCCGATCATTTTGCCTCTCGAGTCGGAAAAATTCAGTCGTTATAACCGATCAGTCGTTATAGCGATGGTCGCT
This sequence comes from Microchrysa polita, assembly GCA_949715475.1. NCBI lineage: Eukaryota > Metazoa > Arthropoda > Insecta > Diptera > Stratiomyidae > Microchrysa > Microchrysa polita. Next base: position 109,443,811 of record OX454416.1, on the reverse strand, counting down.
ATATCCATTAAAAATTGTACCGAACGAGCCTCTTAGATCTCGGGACCTGGAATTTCCGTCGTTATAGCCAATGTCGTTATAAACGATATCTACTGTATATATAATTTTCACTTGGATAAAATATTTTCAGGATGCCACACTTCATACAAATAAAATCCTCGATGGCAACTTTATCCTTATCTTCCACAACGCCTTCCAATATGCGTACAAAGGATAGATAGATAGATAATACATAATATACTATACAATTATGTACTTTTTGCAACTCTGTTGTCTGCTAAGTCCGTCCATTGCATTGACACAAAATCACGTTATTTTTTCCCCACAGTATCTGCAATGTCACTCATACACTATACACTACTAATGGACATAAATTCCTCCTCTCCATACACTTATTTGAAGAAAAAAAATCCCATATAGCAGAGCGTAGTTTCGATCTACGGACCTCTGGGTTATGGGCCCAGCACGCTTCCACTGCGCCACTCTGCTTCTTGTATGACAAGCTTTGTGAAAACACTATGTGAAACGAAAATCTTTTTTTGTGTGTATGTATTTCGTAACAGGTAGCTGTATCTGAAAATTATTATTCACGAAACTCGTATTACGCTAAGAGATAAGACGACAGTCAGCCAAATTGTGAATGGATTTTATTTTGTTAATATGTACATAAAATACGTACTGGTTAGAAATGAGTTTCATGAATAGAATTAAAAGTTGAGAAGAAAGAAAAATTGAGTTTGCACGTCACGATTTATCACAAATGTATCTGCTGATGTTGACGGCCAATCATCCTGATAATAAATTGTAACAATATTGTGAGAAGCCTGGACATTATTCAAGAAATTACGAGTATGTTCGGAGCGTTTATATCTATATAACATATGTATATGCATCTTAAACATAAAATTGTTGAATTTGACATGAATCTTAAACTTTTTTTAGATGTGCAATCACAATCAAATGAATATATTTGTAGAGAAATCTTTTGAAAATCATTAAATTTTTCCTGTTCGCTATTATAAATTGCTATAGTTGAACTTCTCCCACCCGCTAACTTTTTTAACCTTAAATAAAAATTGCATACATAAATAATATACCACCTCTTTAAAAATTCAAAAACATGAAATTCCTTCGATAGGTACTAGGAAACCAAAATCTTTACTGAAAAATATCTTCATTATTTAGTAATTTCACGCGCAAAACAGCGGAAGAAACCCAACAAGAAGCCACTACGCGCCGGCCGGCCTCCAAGTTGTTGTCACTTCACTTTTATAAAAGAATGGCATAACAAGCGCCACTTTTCATGTTCTTAATTAATTTATTTGTGTAGCTATGAATTCTTGAAAGATTTTTACGAATACCTTAAGGAGGCATAATTTTTCGCGTAATGACTCCGGCTACGTTTTAATAATAAATTAACAATGGCACTTCATAATCTACGCGGCCAAGTCACATAAATATCTCAAGAATGAGATGAAGATGATGCTGGCTGCTGCCTGGGGGTTTATAATATATATCTACCGGTAGAGGAGATGACATTCTGTTCCGTCCTCGCGCTCTTTATAGGCCTGAAGGATACATACATATATTTATGTAGTAAAGTGTTGAGTGGTAGTTGGCAAGATTGCAATTAGCAGTTAATTAAATTTGCCTTAAAGATTAAGTCACAAGAAGAAATAATATAAAAAGGAATGTTGTGTGTTGACTGGGGCAAGTAGAGGCATTTATTTAACTGGTTGTGGAAAAGTTAATTAAACTTTCATGCAAACCTTCGCACCGATTTGGGGGTAGAATCATGATTGCGAGTGTTGTTAAAGTAGCAAATGGGGATAATTAAACATTACGAAACATATTTGCTAATGATTATTATTTTGGTTGAGGGCCCATTACCTATCGTTGACTTTTCGTGATTTGAGAAATATATCAATCGAAAGCATATTTGATAGGACTACTGTCGATAGCTTTTCTCCAACATAACTTTGTTTTAAAATTATTATTGGACATTCATTCGGTTGTTAATAATTGATGATATTGATGATAGATGGAACATTGTGAAGGACGCTTTTATATCGTGTGGCGAAACATTTGTGGGCAGGCTTCAGCGAGGTAGGAGACCATTTATCAGCGACTAAACGAACGACGACGAATTAAAGAGCAATTGAACTCGGCTACTGACACTACAGTCAAGCAACAACAACAGCAGAGAAGCGTTAGACGTGATAAACGCAACAACATCAACGCGTTAGCGGTGGAGGCAGAAGATGCGGCTTACCGTGGTGACAGTGGGACCCTTTAAAAGCTCATTAAGCCATTGACTGGCAAATCTTTTACCCATGAGCATCCTGTAAAAGATAAAGACGGGTCTCTGCTAGTCACCGACGAACAACAACTGCGCCGTTGGAGAGAGCATTCCATGGAGGTACTTAACAACAACTTCAACCCATCAAGCCTACCTCCACCGGAAGCAGCAAGTCTTCCGCAAATGGCCAGAATTAATACCGGTTTACCATCCAAGCTGGAAATAATTAAGGCCCTTAAATCATTGGAAGCTGGTAGAGCCCCGGGGGCAGACAGTATCCCCATGGAACTTTTGAAAGCGGATGTCAACGCTACAGCGGATATTCTTCTACCCCTGATCCAAGAGTGTTGGACAACCGAGACTCTCCCTCAAGAATGGAAGAAGGGCGTCATTGTTAAAATCCCTAAGAAAGGAAATCTCAAGGATTGCAATAATTGGCGTGGAATCTGTCTCCTCCCTGTAGTCTCTAAACTGATGGCGAAAATAATCTTGGACCGGATCAAGACAACAATCGACCGCACTCTGAACAATGAACAAGCCGGTTTTCGTGAGGGTTTTTCATATAGCGATCATATCAACACCCTCCGAATTATAATTTAACAATCCGCTGAATGGAGATCCCCGTTACATCTTATGTTCATTGACTTCGAGAAGGCGTTTGACAGCGTTGACCGGGCTTATATCTGCACAGCTTTACGTAGGAGAGGCATACCAGAGAAACTTATTTCCATCATAAAGGAGTCCTATAATGGAGCCCAATGTCATGTCTTGCACGAGGGTGAATTATTATCCAGTCCTTTTGAGGTGAATAATGGAGTTAGACAAGGCTGTATTTTATCACCAATGCTGTTCCTTATTACCATCAACGATATAATCTGCGATTCTCTACGCGACCATAAAAGTAAGGGTATCAGGTGGAAGTTATTCGATTACCTTCAGCACCTGGACTACGCCGACGACATTTGCCTTCTCTCAAACACACCACATCATCTGGCTCAAATGACGAATGCTTTGCATCGTGAAAGTCGAAGTGCTGCCTTTAAAATTAATGCCGCTAAGACTAAATACATGAGCTTGTCATCAGGAGGGCAAAACACCATTTCTATCTCCGGTCAACCGATAGAAAAAGTCGAGGACTTTACTTACCTTGGAAGCGTAGTAGTGACTGCGGATGGTGGGGCTGATGCCGATGTCGAGTCGCGTATAAATAAAGCCCGAGCAGTATTTTTCAGTTTGACTCCTCTCTGGCAAAACCACAACATCTCCAGAAATACCAAACTCCAGATCTTCGAAAGCAATGTAAAATCTGTGCTTTTATATGGGTGCTCCACGTGGAAGGTGACCAGTAACATTACCACCAAACTGCAAACTTTCGTGAATCAGTGCCTACGGCGCATCCTACGAATTCGCTGGCCTGAGGTAATATGTAACGACGACCTCCTCAAAATTACTCGCCAAAATAGGATAGGCATCGACATCAAACGGCGTAAGTGGCAGTGGATAAATCACACACTTTGAAAAGAGCCAAAAAACATTGCAAAACAGGCTCTAGATTGGAATCCTCAGGGAACCAACGCTAGCCGTCGTGTGGGACGACCCAAAAATACATGGAGAAGATCTGTTGAGGCAGAGGGAAAATCTATAGGCAAATCGTGGGACCAGCTAAAGGCAATGGCTGCCAATAGGCAGAGGTGGAAAAGAGGCGTAGTCAATGCCCTATGCCCCACTAGGGGTTAAAAGGAACCAGAGAGAGAGAGAGATTTATAAACTTATAGTCGCAACTGACTGTGAAATCACTTATGAACTTACAGTCGCAGTGAATCAAAATATGTACCTACCTCTTGTGATAGAGAAAAACGGATCTCAGATTTAAGTTGAGCACCGTAAGAATCACATACCAAAGTAATCAAAATATGTACCTCTTGTGATAGAGAAAAACCGATCTCAGATTTAAGTTGAGCAGCGTAAAGGCGGCCCCAGACCGACCGGAGTGTGGCACACACCGCACAAAAGACCGGTTCCAAGAATGATACCTTGAAGTCGCCCAACCACACTGCTGCACGATTTTTCGTATCAATCTTTTGTGCGGTGTTTGCCACACTCAGGTCGGTCTGGGGCCGCCTTCAGAATCACATACCAAAGTCAAAGAAATATAAACAAATAGCATTCAGGACAGTGTTAACCTGGTTTTTGGAACGTTCGGACGAGTTTCGGGGACTGTAGTAGTATACGAAACTTCATTTCATAATAAGGAACTCATTGTACGAACGAATCCGACTGAGCCAGGATATGAGCACGATAAGGACACGTTTTACTATCTTCCATTTGGCGATATATTCGATAAAGCTCCGTTGAAATAGATTTAGAGCGTAATCCTCTATGCGGGCGCGCCCGGTTCGTTTTATTTATTTTGATGAACAGTTGCAATCATGCAAATCCTTCATATTTTAATAAGTAAATCCACCCAGCTGAAAATCTTCTTACAAACATTTTGCATAATTTTTCCATAAAGCCATAGGTAGCCTACCTGTTTCCACATTACTTTGGTCTTAACTGCCACGTGATGTCATTTTGATTAATTCCTTTTTAAGAACATGTGTATTTCATGTTCTTCGAATTATGCTAAAGCGATTCGCGATATTAAAACAAAAAGGAAATGTGCCACGAAACCATTGAAATTCAAAAGACATTTTCCGTGTATTTAGTCACGAAAACAACATTCGAAATTCGCCAGAACCAAAAATAAAGCATATATAGTGTACACACGTACATTATTTGGAAGAGAAAACAAATATATATGATGACAGAATAAATAAAAGTATTAAATCATATTTTTGTGTAAAAATCGTATTAAAACCACATGGCACATGTCCTTGTGGTATTTCATTGCTACCACACGCTATCATCCGCCTGCTCTTGCTTGTTCGACAGTATAGCAAGGAATTGTCGAATCTTCGTCATTCATGCAACCAAGACCAACCACCATCCGATCGGCAAATAGCGCCAGCCGTATAGCAGCAGCGCAAAATACTAAAAAGCAACAAAAGCATTTCCAAAAGAACTTGAAGACTGACAACATAGTATAGAAGAGATCTGTATAGGGGTGGTTGAGTTGATGCTAAAAGACTCGCATTGGATTCTCAACCATGATGCTGTCGCCGGGAGGATGTGCAGGCAATAGAGCAAGGGGGCTTCAACACGATTCCGATGCTACGACACCACCATCAACCATCCGTTCGTTGTCTTCAGAGAGCATACCAACGAAAAAACGGCGTCGAAGACTGTTGTGGTGCGACCATGAACTGCAGCAGTATAGAGAGTAGTGCGAACGATAGGATATACTTTTATCCGACAGGAGGAAAAGTCAAGAGGAAGAAATTTGTGGTGAAATGAGATGGACGAGTCCCCGTTTCGTATTAGACACAGGCAATACCATCCGTACCGCAGAGCATCGAGCAACGTCGCGGTATGTAAAAGAAATTGCAATAAAACCCAAATGTTGCTTTAATATAGAGAAAATACGTATATGAATCGCTACAAACATAGATACACTACGCTGTCTCCAAGTGTTTCAGAGAGTTGCTTTGTTCATAGCATACTCACTATATACCTCGGCGTGTACTCCGGCTTAGTCCTTTTAGAACGGCTGACTCCTGTATTTACGGCGCGCGTCCTACTCTACTCTATGGCAATACCCATATATTTATCCAACTAGTACAGATGAAGTACAGTGCATACATATTTATGATTAAATAAATATTAAATTTTTCGGGAATACGGGAATTCTTTGCAATAACATTATAAAAGCCAAAGCTGCTTCAAGACATCCTGGCATTATGACACCCCGACAAGGACAAAAAAAAATCAATTAGGATACAACCGTAGCGAGTGTATTTTTTCAAACCTGAATTTTTCATATTAAGAGGGAAATGGTATTAAATGCGGCACGTTGTCTTTTGTCACACGGAAGGACACTTTTCAATTAAATCTTTTGAGACGTGAGGGAAAATTGTCTTCTGTAATGTTATGAGTTGCGAGTACGAAAAACCAAACAATACAGAGACAACAGATGTAATGTATTGTAGAGAAAGTAGTAGAATTTACGAGTAGATATGATTGGACGAAGTGGGCGGTTAAATTGGAAAGGAGGAAATGCTGTATCACTTTGATAAAGCAATAATAATTAACTAAATGTTCCTAAAAGTAATAAATTATAAGAGTATCTTAAGCACTGCATTGCATAAGTGTGATTTATATTGCACGATATAAGAAGTCTCTGATTAATTAAATAACCATTTCAGATTTTCATTAGTTGTTGCGTAAATTTCACATGTCTCTTGCGTAAAAGTAAATTTACAAAGTTTTCTTTCTAGAAATGTAGCAAAATGTAATTTTTCAATGATTTTTATTAAGGAAAGGAAAGGCACGAAATACTCCCAAAGATCGATTAGTCATCGCTTTTCTGTGTGTTCACTGATACTCGCTTCACGCGGCTATTTTAACATAGAAATAAATAATAAGACCGAGGCTAATTTCGGGCGTGGCCGAAATTTAAATATTCGTCACATTTCAATGAAACTTTAGCTTCTTTTGCGTTGACTATTTCTACCGCAGTCCTATGACGTGTTCCGATTCCATCTGTTCCTGGATGCTTTGAGGCTTATCCAGGAAAACACTTGGGTGAATTTCGGTTAAGATTCAAAAAGGAAAAAGTTTTTCTTACAAGAACATACTATTTGGGGGTTGGTTTGTATGAAAGCCCTATGACGTAATGTTCCGATTCCATCCATTCCTAGATATGTTTTGAGGCTTTACAAGGAACACATTTGGGTGAAGTTTGGTTAAGATTGGCTCAAAAAGAAAAAAAGTGTTTCTTAGAAGAACTTAGTTTCCAGGGGTTGGTTTGTATGACAGCCCTATGACGTTGTGTTCCGATTTCATCCGTTCCTGAATATTTTTTGAGGTTTTACTATAGGAACACATTTCGGTAAAGTTTGGTTAAGATTGGTACAAAAAATTTGTACGGAACATACCACCTCAGCTTAACCCTTTCGCTGCCACAGGCATTTAAAGATTTTTGAAAAAATCATTTTCTTGCACGACTTAAAGCCTAATTTCTCGAAAGCTAAAATAGGGACATTAAATGATTATTACTGCCAATAAATTAACCTATAAAATAAAACTAATCACACTAAAATCAGATTAGAGGTTTGGTTTTTACAGAGCTTCAAAGTCAAATTTGCGTGATTTTACCCAAAAACAATCTTTTTTTCCATCCCAATTTTCACCAACTTCTGCCAAGGTGAGGTGCTTGTACGATTCTTTTAAAAATTGGCGCATAGTCTAACGATCATATGTTTCTTACATCATTTTATTCTAGCTCCATTATTTATAACAGTTTTAGTACCTTAAGTGGAAAAAAGTAGGGTTAATTTTGGCTCGATTTCGACATACTTTGAGTAGATTTTACCAATTGCAGATCTTTAGGGGCAGTGTGAATTGAATTGTATTGAATTCGCGCTAAAATTTACCCTAGCTTTCTACACTTAACGTATAAAAACTGTTAGAAGTAATGAAGCTAGATTAAAATGATGTAAGAAAGATATGATTGTAAGACTATGCGCCAATTTTTAAAAGAATCGCACAAGCAGCACCTCACCTTGGCAGAAGTTGGAGAAAATTGGGATGGATAAAAGATTGTTTTTGGGTCAAATCACGCAAATTTGACTTTGAAGCACTGTAAAAACCAACCAACTTCTATTGTAGTCGCGACATTAGGCTGCAGTTACGATCTTTAGTGATTTTTTACGAAATTATTACTAACAAAATTTATTTGATTTGTACCCAAAATCGGTGTACTCCGAACAAGAAAACCCCCTCACTTGTCTTAACATTTTTCACAAAGGCATGCCTGAAACTTTTGAAGTAAACAAAATTCGAAATTTGGTAGCTTTCGGAAAGAGAAGGTCTCCTTGTTCGATTTCGGGTACAAATTGCATCAAGTTTGTTGGCAATAGTTGGGTAAAAATCTTATGACTCCAGTGGACCTATCAAGAGTTGCATTGCTAAATACTAATCTCAAAAACTGTAAATTCCACTTAATACTTTTGGTTTTAGGTTTAGGGTATTATTTTCTAAGAAAATGTCTAGATCAGTGGTCGGTAAAGTGCGACTCGCGAGCCGCTTGTGCCTCTTTAGCTCATTTAGTGCGGCTCTTCAATGATTTACAATATATTGAAACTTTGACACTCTTCACTGGACAGAGATTTTAAACAAAACAAAAGAACATATTTAACATCATCTGCTTTAACTGTAAAATTTAGAACATCGAAATGGTCCGTGGAATAACTTCCGTAGTCTAAAGGTGGTATTACACTATCAAATAAAGTTTGTCCAGTATGGGCTTAACAAAATTTGTTCCACTTTTGTAATGACCAAAATTGTTTTTCAAGACCAATCTATTGGACAAACAAACGAACAATTTGTTTGATCAATGCTGTAGTCGGTTGGGTTTTGGATCATTTGTTTGATGTGGGCCAATTGACCTATCACACTAGTATGACAGTTTCAGAAAAATTTGATTAAAATAAAAGCGAAATTAGCCCCACTTTTATGTATTTAGTGGTTATTTGGCATTTTTTCATTTCTTTGTCGAAATTGCAAAGGTTTAGTTAAATAAATTTTTGTTGTATGGAAAATCAGTTTTATTTTGCTTAACGGCGCAATTTTGACTCATACTATTTATAAATCCTTTTGTTATTTAAAAAGAAGAAAAGTGGCCGGCGGGATTATGAAAAGAAAAGTGTGGGTGCGTGGATGGTTTCTAAAACAAAAAAAGGGTGTACGGATAGCTAAGCGATAAAATTAAGAGTCTCAGCTAGCTCTTTTCGCAAATTTAAATATGTTTCAAGCCATAATTTTATTGTGGTTTTAGAGTCCGTTCGAATTTTAAAAAACAAGCTTCTGAGCAAAGTAATTTCAGGAATTTCGGGAACGGTATATCAAATCCCCGTTCTCTATTTGTTCCGTATACTGAGCGTCGACTCACTGTGTAGTGTATATGATGTGAATCGGAATGATTACTCTTAAGGTGGTATTACACTATCAAATAAAATTTGTGCAGTGGGTCAGTTGTCCACTTTTGTAATGACCAAGGCCTATTATCCTATGGGCCAAATAAATTACCGATTTGTTTTACCAAAAACATAGTTTAATTTTTGGTCATGCGACTGACCTACGATAATTACTTCATTTGTTTTCGAATTTGCAAAGGTTACGCCGGATAAATTTTAAATAAGTTTTGTTTTGCTTGCATCTTCCATTAAAATGGAGGGCGAACTTTGATACTAGCGTTTACTTATTGTTTTTTATAAATGATGATCATTAAAAAAACCCGATCGAAGCATTCCGTTTGACCACCATGTGCAAAACAAAAAATTTGCAATTTTTTAATGACCATATGATCAAAAACTGCAAAATAAATTTGGCACAATTGTGGTTACGTTATTACCTCACTAATGTCACATGTTTGAACAGGATTGAATGACCACGATGGTCAGTCATTTTTGGTAATCGTAGTGCTATATGTAGGTGCCCTTCCACGCCGTGATAGCGCTTAGGTTCATTTATTACGGCGCTCTTCGGCCTAATCGACTGAATTTGGTTTCGATGTGGTAAAGAATTGTTGTATGTACTCTGAAGACCCGTGCTCGCTTGCTTTGGCCTCATAAATGAAGATTGAGATCAGGACAAGCTGCTAAATGTTCAACGCGGTCACGAATGCTAATTTCACTATTCATCGAAATCGTCGTCGGCATATTTCGTGCTCAAATGGACTGGAAAGGAAGTATAGACCAACAACTGATAAAAGGGCCGATTTTTGATGTTTTTTTTTCAAGATGGCGGCGGGAGCACAGGGGGCAAAGTGACGCAAACTTGGATTTTAACTTACCCCACCTGTCTTCTTAATCTTGAGACATCCCCAATTTTTGCAAGATAAAATCTCCATTGATTGGAGTATTATTCAAGGGCCTAAAAACGTTGAAAAAGGGTTAGGGCTACAACGGATTCATGAACTGGACATCACAATGGAGGCAGGTAATATTTACGGATGAAAAACGGTTTTGTGTGGACGATACAGATCCTACTATTATCATGATATTAGGAAGGAACCTATGTACCTGTCACGCCACCACTCCCGAATAAGTTCCGATATGGCATGAGGAGCCATATCATATCATGGAACTATCGACTTGGTCATCCTACGAGGTCGCCGCGCCGTACGAGTTCATCTTATAAACAACTCTGAGAAGAGAAAATCTCTAAGATAAACGTCATGTATGGAGGCGATCCTTGGATATTGCAACATGATCTTGTCCCAATTCATACAGCGAGGGTGATTAAATCGTCTATTGAGGAGGAAAATGTGACTTTGTTAGACTGGGTGCCCATCTCCCCTGACATTAAACATTTGGGGGTGGTTTGTTCGGGAGGTTTACAGTAGTGGTAAACAGTACGACTCTAAAGAAGAGGTAATTCATCCGTGCTGCATTCATTATACGATTCCCTGCCTCTAAGGCTTTATGAAATTATAAATAAAAATGGCGGAAATACACACTATTAAATTACAAAAAATGGTTTTTCGTATTTATACTCTTTCATACTTTTCTGAAATATTTTTCAGCGAAAACATAATGTAAAACGGTAAAATTGTCCCTGAACCTAAGCAATTGTCGCACTGAAAATTGACTCTTTGAATGAAATAAATTAATGTAATTTTAGGACAATGTCCTGTGGGGATTCAGTCCATTCATTTTGTTTGTGATATTTTTTAATAGTTCCGAAAATAACATTTCTTGAACCGGTAAGCTTTTATGTTACCGTTTCATGGAAGAAAATATGAGTGAACTTAAAGCATTTGTCGCGCAGTGTACATAGACGTTTAGAACAAGTTAAGCAACTGGTAGTGGAAGAAGCAACTGGAAGTGTATCCTGGTTTTGTCACTTGAGGAATCCTTGGTTCTATCGTTTGTGAACGTATTACATATTCGCCACTTAATATGCACAATGCGATCCCAATTCGACGAACTATCCTGACCCCATACACCTGCAAAAAATGAAAAAAGGAACGTGATTTTTTTTGTTTGTTTTAAAGCATCTTTGAAAAGACTACAAAGATTAAAAGATTGCTACTTAAGGCAAATGAAGAAATCGAAAGGAGTCTCAACAGGAAGGCAAACAACCAACCACCACCGCGTGCTTATTTACTATTTACCCGAAGAAATCTTTTGTGTACACCTTACCTTCCTATAACGCTGTATGGCGGTATCAGTGCACCACTTTTTTGATAAGGTAAATCGTCGTTTGCCATACACCGTTTACAGCCAGGAAGAGATGTAGATGTCTATTATTATCACTTAATGACACCATCAACACCTTCTATTTAATGAAAGAGTTAATGATGTCTATTAGCAGAGGGCAACATTCTGAAATTCAAACATAATATCACACTAAAGACTAAAGCAAAGCGAAAACGCTTAGGCTATAGTGGAGAATCTTGCTCATTTAAAGTTTCTAAATGTCTTAATACGTTTTCTTTAATTTTTGGGAAGGAGTTGAGCATGTACTTTACTTTCTAGAATACACACACACTTAGATTGCAATGTCCAAACAAATAACATAAATTTTGTGTAAGAGTAATCTGTGTGTAGTGTGTAGTAAACCCGGAGCCGGATACCCCGCGTGCAAAGCCAGCTAGCGTGCTAACTAATGCGGCACTATAGTGCCGGTGCTTATAGCCATAGGGTGATAATGACATCGTATTATGTGCCCCATTGCTGAAGGTATTTATAGGCGACTGCGAAAGATTAGATTATTTGGTCGTTTATGCCTCCCGTTTTATTGTTATTATTGGCAAACAGGTAGCTCTTTGGATTTCGGGGATAACGCGAACGGTTGGAATGGTAGTACGCGTATTTATTTCTATGTTGATGATTCGAAATACGAAACGATAAATTCCCATAGTTATTAATTTATATAGATTTGATAGGCTTTTAATTGCAACCATATTCATAATAATGTTTTTATCACAAAAGCTACTTTTAGATTGATAAATCGGACACAAGTACGCAATATCGATTACGATGATAAAATTGAATAGGTGGGGTACATGCTTGACCTTTATTATTGGTGTTTTATTGAATTAAATAGTTTTGTGGATTTCACATTGTTAATGACGAATTCTCTATGAATGTCTGAATAATAAGGTCTAGTGCCTTTCCAAAAGCAAATATGTACATATGTACGAGGATCGTCCGGAACGTCATGAAAAGGCGCGATTATCGCAAAATTGTTTTATATGGCTTGTAACTCCAACCTATTTCATGTCGATACACTTTCCAAATGGTAAGATTTTTCCTTAGAGAATGGCATGGGTTGCTATGCTTTCTCTAAGGATTTTCATACATTTGAAATTATTAGATTGGAAACAGTGCTAAAAAAACTTTGATGTGAACCGCTTTCAGCGATCCAAAACTTCACGTTTCGAAGTACGATACACCTGAGAAGAACCACCTCGTAGCTCAATTATACCAAATAGACTGAGGAGAGTCTGGATGCGTTGTCATTATGGGAACTCTTTTTCGGTCTAAACAAAACCGGGTCTCCTTAAATCTGGCATCCAATTAAGCCAATAAAAGACTGTAGCATTTCCTATAGTAATCTTTCTTCCATTCTAGAAAAATATTGTCTTGAGAATGCAATAAAGATCTTTACGACCCATGCGATCGTCCATCTGAGCAGATTTACATATGGAAACATCACTATTTCGACTGCTTTTTGTTGTTTGGTGCGAAGTTTTGCATCAATGCTTTTACGATTTATCGATCGGCGAAAGAAATTACTTTTCATGGCCGAAAACTTGCTCAAAGTAGTTAAATTAGTTCATTTATTGTTCACAAATAGCAAGCGCGACAGCCATCACACAGATAGCTACCACATTTCCTAATGGTTGCGTCCAATTGTAAAAAATGGACTTGACCATCTGAAGATGCCAAGGGGACGGAGTCAATCCCTCTACAACCGTGCAAGTTGGGTAGGAAGATAGGACAACGAGCAGCGGCAAGCGCTTAATTGGAAGGAATATAGCATGCTTTAGGTTTACTACACGAATACAAAGGTAAAATTGGAAGAAAACCGTTAAAAGTTTAGCCTACGCGCACAGAGGCCATCTTGTTTTTCGCTCCGTGGACCCGGATGGCGTCGAACACTAGCCTCTTAAAAATACTCGGCTTGAGGCGATCTCGGCCTAATGAAAAATGTAGGGCGCCTCCATTTTTTTTCGGCAATATCCCGCATAGAGCTGTCTGTAAAAAAATAGGCCGAGATATTACCACCAGAATGGGTGAAGTCCCTAATCGTATTCTGAACAGTGCGATGCCGCACCGCCGATAGGCCGTCCGTCGGCTGAAATAGGCGGATATTTTGTTCATGCCTCGTTTCATCAGATTCATAATTTTCATCACTCAATCCTCACACAGTAAGATTCGGGGTTGATTCATTGAATTTCTAGAACAATTGAATGCGCATACACCAAGAAAATGCCAACGAAAAGTGGCTCCAACCCTGCAAACCATGTCATGCTGACATAGTCGACCCCTGACTCGCGGGCTGACTGTACCACTGACCGTTGTTCGGCGTTCGGGACTAAAGTAAGCGGCTTATGTCTAAGAAAAATCCTGACAGAGTCTATGACAGCACACGTACATGGTAGGCTACCGTACATGGTTACATCATCGAGTGGTTGTAGATAAAGTACACGACGACTGTCAGTACACAGATATTCGAATTGTAGTAGATGTAATATGCGACCATTGTCAAAACTTTTAAATAGCGGGGTGCGGTGCGGAGTGGGGGTACTCTTTCCATGAACGACGTGCAGGGTGCGCTACCGTCCATTTGCTCGGGTCGCAAAAAAGTAAAAGCCGTATAGATATAGGCAAATTCTTTAAATATTTAGACGAGATTTTCAAATCTTACTAGTAGGCGAGTTGTTTAATGTCACTTTTCAAACTAAAACAGCATACATACGGGCTGCCAAATGCCACATGTGGATACCACAGCTAAACTGTCAAGTTTGACGGTTTCGGATATTTAGACCAGTGAATGTTATAATTAAATTTATAAAATTAAGACCCAAAGAAATACCCACATATTTTGGACACTTTAGAAGACCAATTAGCTAAGCGTATTCCATAGAGTAGAAGTTCAATGGGTAGATTCCGCCCAATCTCGATATAAGCCTACCAAGAAGCAAGTTGCAAATGGCGGCATCGACACTCTGCTGTAAAATGATGTGAAATCTGGTTTATTTTTGAAAGTTCGTTGTTTGTGACGGTAAAAGTCTTCCTGAACGAACGATTAATGTGTACAAGTAGTCCTTTCCTTATTACCAGGAAACTACATAAAAAAATTCGTATTGCGATTGAAAGTTTCCGTGATTTGTGGTATGGTCAGTTCTTGTTATCTCTCCGTTTATGTATTCGCAAAGTGCGCGAATCGTGCCGCTGGATGTCCACAACCAATATCATTAGAAAACAATTCACAAAACTTAAATCAAATTAGTTCCTCGCTTTTTCAAACGATTATGTAACAATCACAAATGATATCTAATATCAAATACATACACTTGCCAGAAAAAGTCCCCGTACACAATGTAAGGAAAACTGCACATTACGAAACCACGGGGAAATGAAAACATTAGATTGAAATTTATTATCTAAAATGTTTATTTAGTATGTTAACTAATATTTCTTCACATTATTTTACTGAAACTCGGCTGTAAACAAAATTTTCTAGAACAAAAATGAAAAAGCTTCACAAAAATGAATTAGAAAAAGTCTCCGTACACGACCATATTTTTTACAATTATTCAGTTTTTTTTTTCACAGAATTTCGAAGAATTCACTATCTTGAGGAGCAACATTTTCGGATTAGGTCCTCCATGCTCGATGCTTTGAAGCATTCCCTTGTAAGTTATGATGTGCTGACGGTACCTGGGCACCTTCAATTTCTGAAAATGCTCGGTAGGATTAAGCTCTCGGAATTGGGATAGAGTATGCAACTTACGTTTTATTTTAGAGAGGGATCAAGGGATGATTATTTTGTGTGAATCAAAAAGCCTTGCAAAGCCCCCTCTGTTAAACGCCGTGTCTCCTTTTGGTTTTCAAAATGCTTAAGGAGACGTATTGATCCATTGCTGACTCTGTAAAAATGAGTAGCCGCCAACATACACCCGTCGCACAGTGCGTCGTTCCATAGGCAAAAATAAAAAAAATTGACTATTTTTCTTCGGAATCAAAGTTAGCCAATATCACAGAGAACATGTTGGACTATCCGAATATGTAAAAGAAATTTTTTTATTTTTTCGTTTTTTTAGTAATTTTATGGACTAAAGTTGAAAAATATAAAAAATGCAAAAAAATAGGTTGTACTTTAACTTCGATTTCCGATCTTTTCGCAAGTTTTTGGCAACCATAATGATATTTTTTAGAATAAGTATGTTCCACTTAAACTCTTCAGATAATTTTTTTTTCTGAAAATCTTTTAATTGAATAAAAAATGTAAAAAAATCATTAAAATATGAAAAAAAAACTTCAAATTGAGATTAAAAAAAAACGTCACAAAACGTTTTGGGTGGTTGATATTTTCCGAAAGATACAAGTGTCTACTTTAATTTAAACTAGTATTGGTTTGCCTTTTTTTGCCTTTTTTTACGCAATTGGCATTTTTACTGAACTAGTTCCTTGAAAAATGGCTACTGGGCTATTTCTAAAGTCACTAAAAGTGATCATTTTACCATAATATTGAGATTTTACACACTTTTGCGATAGAGGAGATAATAAATTTCAAGCACGAACAAAAAAAATATTATAAATAATTTTAATTAGTTAATTAAATCAAAAATTCAATTAATTCAAATATACCTAAAAAATAGAAATATAAATAGACAATGCATATGGTTTTCTATGGAATTTGATTTCTGAAGTCCAGTGTAAACCATATCATGTAAAAAATATTTATAATAATATAACAATAAATTGTTATTAATTGAAAAAATCGTTAAAAATCTATAAAATACGAACAAACTTTCAAAGTGAGATTTAAAAAATACGCATCGAAAGATTTAGCGTAGCTACAATTATTTTTGCTTTTTTAATGTAATTTGTATTTTTATTCAGCCAAATTTATTAAAATTTTTGAATAATTTTAAGGGTACCAGCGAGTGGTCAAAGCATCAATAAAGAAAAAATTGGGGACCTTCTAGGTCACACCAAAGGGTTATATTTAGAATTAAACCCGTGTTCAATAGTTTGCTCAAGGTTTTAGTGCACGGAGTTGAGGTAATTGATTCTTTCCATTTGCCGATTGGAAATTTATCTGAGGATGCCTAGGAGGCACTGCATAAGAAAGTTACAAGGAATCGATTGTCTCACACTTGTAAGTTTTCCAGAACCAGATCCAATAAGGATTTAATGCGAATGCTCCTCTTAACCTCGGACCCTTTCCTAGCGTCCTGCGGACTCCAAAAATTAAGAAACAACATCATATAGACGCAGAAGTCAATTCATATATAAACCAATTAGATTATACTTCCCATTGCCAATTTTGATGTAAGTTTGCTGGATTTGGAAAGCAACGATGAGTCAGAATAAATTATAAGCATGTATTTTGTTAATATTATTGCTATTCTATAAAATAAAAAAAAAATAAAAAACGAAAAAAAAATATTTTAGCGAAACACGACTTCGGAGGATGCTTATCACTGAATTATTTAATTTTTTGAACCACTATATCTCCAAATCGCTAAACTCCGTTTCTTTGAAATTTATATATTTTAAATAGTGACACTTGACCAATGTCAGAGTGACAAAATAATAAGTTTAAATTTGTGTTCTTGAAAGATATTAGGCATTTTATAAAGCCCCCAAAAATGGGTAAAATTCATAGATTTCTCTCTTAAATATCTCAGAGCTCAGTTGTTCCCGGATAATAATTTTTTTACCAACTAATGTTTATTCTTTACTTTAAATAATAGCCAAGTTTCAAGAAAATTGGTTAACCGGTTACCAAGTTACGATTTTTTATATTATAGCCTATCTTTATACCATTTATCTTCCTCACATTTTTATCAATATCTCGAAAATCCATCATTTATTCATCTTGAATTTTATACAGAATTGAGAACCTAAGTAGCTAAACACAGCCACCAAATTTCATAAAAATCGGTAAACGCGTTCTTAAGATATTGATTTTTGACCACCCACTCCATACATTCGACGCACTGTGCGTCGTCATGACCACCTTTGCCATCTTAGGCAGTTAATGCCTGATTTTACTTATGAAGGGCAGAGCCGATTTTCTGTCACTTTAAATTTTCGTACATTATTGTAAAAATATACAAAACCCACTCTTCGCCGAAATTAAGTAATTTTACCATTACTATGCAGGGTGGAGAGGTTGATCACGGAGTGAATGTTGGCGCAGGGAGTTGGCGTACTTATTCTTGCAGAGTCAACAATGGACCATTTAAAAGTTTCTTTACGCATTCTGGAAATCAAAAGAAGACACGGCGTTTAACAGAGGGGGTTTGCGAGACTTCTTGGTTCACACAAAATAATGATCCCTTGCACTTGTTGTGACGCTTCTATCGCTTTATAAAACAGAACGTAAGTTTAAACGCTATCCCAATTCCGAAAGCGTTTTCCCAAAGAACATTTTCAGAAATTGAAGGCGTATAGATACCGTCAGCACATCATAACTTACAAGATAATGCTTTAAAGCGCCATTCTCTTCAAAAGGGGCAAAATAACAGCCCAGGGCTCTGCCAAATTGATCTAGTCCATATTACATCGAAGCATGGAGGTCCTCCTCCGAAAATGTTATCCTTCAAGCTAATGAACTCTTCGAAATTCTGTAAAAAAAAACTGAATAATTGTTAAAAATATGGTCGTGTACGGATACTTTTTGTAATTCATTTTTGTGAAGTTTTTTAGTTTTTGTTCTAGAAAATTTTGTTTATAGCCGAGTTTCAGTAAAATAATGTGAAGAAATATTAGTTAACATACTAAACAAACATTTTAGATAACAAATTTCAATCTAAGGTTTTCATTTCCTAGTGGCTCCGTAATATGCACTTTTCCTTACATTATGTACGGAGACTTTTTCTGGCAAAAAAAAATGTTCCGGGATTTTCCACTTATTAAAAAACGTTATTGTAATTTGAAAGAGCCTGAGCTAAGTTCTAAAAAAACGTTAACTCAAATTCCTTTCATTAAAAAATTGTGGACCGTAGTGATTGATTTTCACGATAAGTGATAAATGGTCCACAGACTTTTTTGTGTGTTGGGAAACATTGCTTGCGTCACTGATATATTTTTTTCTAGTCTGGTGAGATTAAATTAGTTCTAGCAATACGAGGAGGTTCCAAGATGTGATGGTTTGCTTCTGCCTGGTCAATATTTTTTCCTCTAGATTCTTCCGGCGAACTGACCTTGTACTTTTTTCAAACAATCTGAGGATCCCCGAAGTAATATATTTGTGTGTAGCGGACTCTTTCGTTCCGGAGAAATAAGAGTTTATTTTACAGTAATGTCAACACCTTCAAAATGGCAGTCATCGTTCTGTCTATATTTAAATCCATTCTCTCTAGTTCCTGTCAACCCCTTGTGGGGCATAGGGCATTAACTACGCCTACTCTCCACCTCGTTCCGTTTTGCGCCAATGGCGCTAGCTGTGACCATGTAAGATTTAGCGTTTTCGCCTCGCTTGTTACCGATCTTTTCCATGTGTTCCTTGGCCGTCCAACACGGCGTCTTGCTCCGGAATCCTGTGGATTCCAGTTCAGGGCCTTTTTTGCGATGTTATTGGACCCTCTTCGGAAGGTGTGACCTATCCATTGCCACTTAAGTCTTTTGATCGAAGTGCCTATCCTTTCTTGGCCAGTTATAGTGAGGAGATCCTCGTTCGAAATTATCTCCGGCCAACGAATATGTAGGATGCGCCGTAGACACTGATTTACAAGAGTTTGCAACTTATCAGTAATCTCTTTAGTCACCTTCCAGGTTGAACAGCCATATAGCAGCACGGATTTCACATTGGAATTGAAGACTCGAAGTTTGGTGCGTCTGGAAATATTGTTGTTTAGCCAGAAAGGAGTCAAATTGAAGAAAGCCGCCATAGCCTTGTTTATCCGTGATTTTACATCAGCATCCGCTCCACCATCTGCTGTAACTACGCTCCCGAGATAGCAAAATTCATCAACTTTTTCGACTGCCTGTCCCGAAATACAAATTCCGCTTTGCCCCCCTGGATATGTGCTCAAAAACTTAGTCTTGGCAGCATTGATTTTCAGCCCCGCATTACGACTTGCGCAATTTAGAGCTTCTGTCATTTGAGCGACATCATCCGTATTAGTTGATAGAAGACAAATGTCGTCAGCGTAGTCAAGATGTTGAAGGTGATCAAACAATTTCCATCTGATACCTTTGTTACGATGTAATTGAAGTGCGGAGCCGAGTACATCACTAATGACAATAAGGAAGAGAATAGGTGACAAAATGCAGC
Organism: Microchrysa polita; assembly: GCA_949715475.1. Taxonomy (NCBI): domain Eukaryota; kingdom Metazoa; phylum Arthropoda; class Insecta; order Diptera; family Stratiomyidae; genus Microchrysa; species Microchrysa polita. The sequence goes on along the minus strand of OX454416.1, from coordinate 109,423,890 downwards.
CTTGTCTCACTCCACTGTGCACCTCAAAAGGATCTGAAAGCTTGCCCATATGCAAGACGTGATATTGGGCTCCATTGTAGGATTCCTTAATGATGGAGATTATCTTATCTGGAATATTTCGTCTTCGTAAGGCATCCCAGATGTACTGACGATCAACACTATCGAAGGCTTTTTCAAAGTCGATGAACATGAGATGTAATGGGGATCTCCACTCCGCGGATTGCTCGATGATAATACGGAGGGTGTTAATGTGGTCGCTACAGGAGAACCCTTCGCGAAAGCCAGCCTGTTCATCGTTCAATGTGCTATCGACTTTTTCCTTGATTCGTCCTAAAACAATCTTAGCCATCAACTTGGAAATAGCAGGAAGTAGACAGATCCCACGCCAATTATTACAATTCTTCAGGTCACCTTTCTTCGGAATTTGAATAATTAGGCCCTTTTTCCACTCACTGGGAAGAGTTTCAGTTCCTTAACACTCTCGGATTAAGGGAAGAAGAATATCCGCTGTAGCGTTAATATCCGCTTTTAAAAATTCTGTCGGAATTCCATCAATCCCCGGGGCTTTACCGGCGTCCATTGATTTGATAGCGTCTGTTAGTTCCTTTTTGGATGGTGGACCGGAACTAATGCCGTCTATTTGAGGGACGTCTTCTGCTGGCAACGAAGATACACTTGCAGGCCCGAAAGTGTTATTCAGGACCTCTAAAAAGTGTTCTCTCCATCTTTGTAGCTGTTGTTCTTCGGTAACGAGCAGAACACCTTCCTTATCTTTCACAGGATGTTCCGTTAATAAAGATCTGCCAGTTAATGGCTTAATAAGTTTGAAGAGTGTTCCACTGTCACCGCGGAGAGCCGCATCCTCTGCCTCCTTCGCAAGTGCGTTGATATTGTTACGCTTATCACGTCTTACACTCCTCTGAACGCCTTTTTGGAGCGAACGGTATTCAGCTCCATATCGTTCTTTAGCTGAGTCGTCAGCAGCTGAGTTAATCTGCTCCTTAACTCTCTTGTGTGCTGAGATAAGAGACCAAGTAGAGTCGCTAATAAATGGTCTCCTACCGCGATCCAATCGTCCTAAAATTTCTTCGCCACATGAAATAAATGAATCCTTAGCGACTTTCCATCTATCTTCAATTGTCGAATTCTCATTTGGTGGTGGTGCATTAGCTTTTTCGTGCAAAGCGGTGGAGAACGCACGCTTGGTTGATGGAATTGTGAGCTTCTGCACATTATACCTAGGGCAAATATTTGCTCGGTTAGGACGCTGGATTGCTGCCGTTCGTAAGCGCATTTTTGCGATGACAAGATGGTGGTCACTGCCAATATCAGCACCACGTTTCGCCCTAACGTCCAGGACACAGTTTCTCCACGTTTTGGAAACAGCAATATGGTCTATCTGGTTCTCAGTTCTGCCATTTGGAGAAGTCCAGGTTGATAAGTGGCAATCTTTGTGTTTAAACAGAGTCCCACCAATGACGAGCTGACGAGAGTTACAAAACTCTATAAACATCTCGCCATTCTGGTTTCTGTCGCCTGACCCATGATTTCCCATAAGATGTTCCAATCCTTGGTTATCTGACCCGACTTTAGCGTTGAGATCCCCCATTATGATTTTAATATCACCTCTGGGAGCCCTATCAAAGGTGTCGCCAAGTCGTTGGTAGACGAAGACGTCTTTATCAGCTTGATCAGCTGGTTCGGTTGGTGCGTAACACTGAATTATCGTGATATTTCGTACTCTGGATTTGAATCGGGCGGTGATAATACGGTCGGAAACTGGTTTCCAATCGATAAGGGATCGACGTGCATCCCTTGTAAAGAGGATTCCGACGCCTGCCTGCCGAGGAGCATTTTGGTCATCATTTCCAAAGTACAATAAAACAGTATGAGAGCTTGGTGATAAAGTCGCTCCTGATCCGATCCATCTTGTTTCGCTCAGTCCTAATATAGCGATGTTATACGCGGTCATTTCCCGTTCGACTTCAGTGAGTCTCATGTTGTTGCACTCGCCCCACATCGTTCGAACGTTCCAAAACCCAATCGTGGTCCGTTGTTTATAGTCAAAAGTCGTTGCCGATGAATCAGTCCGAGGTATCCGAGGCTCGTTAAATGTTTCGAGTGTAAAGAAAATTTAAAGTACGCGGGTTACAAGCCTACGTACCCTATCCCTCAAGTCGCCTTTTACGACAAGCCAGGAACGCTGTGGCATAATTCTAACCCCAAAAACCACAGGGGTCAATTTTTGTTAAGTTTCGTATATATCTGAACCCTTGAGCACACAAAACAGAGTCGCAGCGCGCACAATTGTAGAGATATGTTCGAAACTCAGGAGAGTTTTATTCTCTCCTGTCCCTTTAGTCGCCTCTTACGACACGTCGGGAAAGACGGAGGCACTATTCTTGACCCGCGCCACAGGGCGAATATTTAAATCCATTAGGATATGATTATGTTTTGTATTTTAATTACATATTCCTGTTTTTTTTTTTTTATATTAATAAATTATTTAATTCTGCATAATTAAACTAAATTCCTCTACATTTTCAGAAGCCTGCTTATACGCATCGACAACTATGCAACATACTACACATCACTGACTGAAAAATTTCGTTCCTGACCATAGATTCCTCATATAGTATTACGCAAATATCTTGGATTAAGTTTGGCCGACATAGAAATATAGGACTACAAAATGCAAGAGAACAATATATCGTCGCCACCAGCCCCAGCGCCCAATGGTATCGACCAAGCACAATTCGAAGCCGATAAACGAGCCGTTTACAAGTAAGTCATTTTGATTGCATCTAAAAATTAACATACTATCACAAAACTCTTTACAATAACTCAATAACACGATTTCGATATTTATCACAAACGCCATTATGGGGTATGTTATGGTGGGAGGTTTATTGTCTGTGAAACCGGAACCCTTTATGTTTCTTAATCGCGTCCTATTTCACACATTCATTTTGTGATATGAATATGAAATGCAATGCATTGCATTGTTATAAGATAATTTCAAGTGCAATAACGGTCATAGATATAGGAAATAATACAAGAAATAGGAATGTGGTGAGTGAAATGAACTTCTTTGTATGCTTGTATGATTTAACCATATCCTGAACATAACATGAATGAATTTCGCGAATTTTATTATCAACATATTAAAAAACGTATAAAATATCCTTAGAAAATATTAGGTTTATTGGTTTATATATAAACAAACCCGGCAAAACTATTCGAAAATAAGTAACAAACAAAACATTAAATTCAGCCCCGAAGAAGCGTTTGTCTACAAAGTGTAGAGTAGTATATTCCCTTTGTTTTTCTATTTACTTAATCAGCATGATGATCATTTCTAATGGTATTGATAATACTGTGATGATTACTGATTACTTTAACACATCGTAAAAGCAATAAAATCAATTTCAAAACAAAAAGCCATCAAATATCCGGATCGTGTCCTATATCCGTTTATCGTTCATACATTGTCTGTTCTATTTCCTGACGCCAGCCGCGCTTCTTCCCGGTACTATATGTCACAATAAAAATCCATCCACCAAAGTCATTCCTCTAATATATTAAAATTATTAAAATGTGATATGAATATTCCCAGTCATGAACGAACTCTACTATTCATTCACACACATAACATAGCACCATAACCATGCATAGACAAATCTATTTTAATTATAATTTCCTGTTTCAGACATCCTTTGTTCTCCCTGCTGGCACTATTGTTGGAGAAATGCGAACAAGCGACACAAGGCTATGTGTCGTCGTCGTCGTCATCGAATTCATCCGCATCCAGTCCGAATGGAACTAATAATAGTAATGGAGACGGTGATAGTTTTTCTAGAGATATTCAAGTGAGAATTGCATAATAACTATTTTTTCGTGATTTATTATTCAATTAGAATTTCCGATTGAATTGTTTGTTGGTATTTTTTTCCGCAGGCCTTTGTACAGTTATTAGAAAAGGAGAAACGTCCCTTATTAACGAATAACGCTGAACTAGACGGATTGGTATGTACCAATTGAGTTCATTAAATTAAATTAATACAATTTGCATTAACTTTTAAAAAAATCTTTGCAGATGATTAAGGCTCTGCAAGTTCTTCGAATACATTTGTTGGAATTAGAAAAGGTAAAATACTTATTTAATTTTTGTTAATTCATCTTATTGCACATTCGACTTTTTTACTTGAATGTCTCGTTGTCCTTTCAAATCTAAGTTCAATCATGGAATTATGAAATTAGGTTGAGTAATATTCTGCGGTTTTTTGCAGCGACAGTTATACGTCATTTTATTAATTGTAATTTATTTAATCAATGAAATATTGCCCGTTTTTATCCATAACTTTTTGGGAAGAACCTTAGAGAAAACATAGCAACTCATGCCCAGTGGCGTATTTAGAAAATTCTCAAAGGGGGGGCACAGAGTACGATTTAAGGCGAAACTCAAGAAGACCTTAATTTTTCATTAGACTTGAAATATAATATTTCAAGGTAGGTGGGTAGCTACCTTGACTTCAAGTGAGGTTCACTACAGAAAATTTCAAGGTGTCCTTGAGTTTCTCCTTAAATCAAGGATGCATTGACTCGTGGATATAAGTGATTTCTATGAAAAAGTATGGAAAATGACATTTATCTTAATTTCGGCATCCTTGACTTAAGGTCTCCTTGAGTTAAGGTATGTTTATAAATACGGGCCTGAGAGTCCTTTGCATTTCAGGTTTATTACACCAAAAGTTAAGTTTTCCTGACAGATCTTATAAGATATATTCTATAGAATAACACTCATTAACTGCTTTTGGCTTTTCCTGAACCAAAATACGGAGGGCCTTAAAAATGTTTGCGTAGTGTAGTTCGAAGGAGCCTGAAGCCGAAAAGGAATTTTACGAATATGTACTTATGGAATTAATGCAATGACCAAAGAGACTGTTTTCATATGACAAAACGGATTCCAGACGGAACACTTTTCTTTGGGAGAGAAATTTCATACATCGTCCGAAATTCTGCCAAATTTCGGCCAAATTCCGCCAAAAAGTGGTTCTGCTTACTTTTGAAAGAAACACAGATGAAAACACAGATGAAAAGCTGATACAACAAATTTTGACCGACATTGTGGTCTTCCATTCCATGGCAAGTTTAAGCGAATTTGAATGCAAAATTAGGATTTACTGAAAAAGAGGCCTTTGTATGTTTTGTCAAAAATCTAGTAACAGATTCTGTAAAATCGTAACAAGTGCCGAATAATATTTTACAAGTACAATCCAGAATACTACACGGTTGTAAATTTTGGTGTAAACCGGGAGTAAATTTAATAAATAAAATAGTGTAACTCCTATCTATTCCAAAACTTGAATAAAGTTTGACCCTTTTCAACTTATAAGTTTAGTTTATTCAAAAATTGTATTAATTATAACCGCTACAGAATAAAACTATCCAAATACCCTTTTCATATTATACATTTTACACCGTTCGGGATAGAATAAATTTTATTGAATGTTGTTATAACATAAAAGGGTAGAATCAATCCTACTATGTTATCAAATCTACACTATCAACGCAAGAAACCCATTCAACCTAGAAATCTATTGATTTGTAGTCTGTCTGGTTCAGTGAACAGCGCGCTTGCCTACAAATCACAGAATTGTGGATTCGAAGCCGACTCGAAGCACTCGTATTACAATTTTTATTTTTTGGAGCGGTTTGTATAAATTTGCTTATCAATTTTATAATATGGAAGAGTAAAATTTTTATCAAGAATACTTATACTTTTAATATAGTTCAATTATACTTTTGATAAAGTTTTTACAAGGAAATGTATGAATATATTTTTTTATGAAAATTACACCAAAATTTTCAGCCGTGTAGGAACTATCCGTGGCATAGAGCCGGGAAGTGATCAATCGCTTAATTAAAATGAAGCAACAAAAGTAAGCAGAAAGGTATGATTGTTTGTTATTTCCATATGTACTACACTAGCTTCAAATCTATAGTATCTGCAATACCTTTTAAAACGAGTCCTAGATGGTAAGCTGAAGCAACATGCTTTAACAAATCAATTGCAAAATAGAAATGAGAAGGAATGGCTACGATGAGGTTTTTTAATTCGTGAAAATTGAAGCATTGAAGAAAGTACCCTAGGCAGGGCACCACAGACACCGAACCGTAGGAATTCGAAAATGTATGCTAAAAATGCTTTTCCACCAAAACACTTCAATTTTTAGCATTTTAACAGAAAGAGAAGCATCTGGTTTAAAAACCTTTACAGCAGCCCAACACGAATTTACGGCCAAATTAAAATATACAAGCCCAATAAAAAAATCAGACCGATTGTTTCAAATACATATTTATCAATTCAGCGGCTTCTAAGACATCGATACCACAACAACATCTCCTCAACTTATATCAACATAAGATGGGGTCACTTCACACATGACGAGACTTTCAATAGCAGTCCTTGTTTCCGAACAGATTCATGTCGAGATTGGGCAACGTTTCATGACCACCTCGTTGCTCGACATAATCATAGCTTGTACTTATTCTCTGAGAGTTCTTGTTCTTGAAACCACGCGTCTATGAAAATGAACTCAACCCGTTCGAAAAACGAAAAGGGTTCATTAACGAGGAGATCTGTTTCGAAAAAGAGTTACAAAGTTTAGTAATAGAAACGCTCAAAATAAAAAGGGAACATTTGGTACTGCAATTTTTATTATGGTAAAAGTTTGATGTGCTCACAGGGGGGGGGGGGGCACGTGCCCCCTGTGCCCCCCCCCCCTGTAAATACGCCACTGCTCATGCCATGCGTTAGTCCAGAGTGGCTATGTGATCACACAACCCATATGTGTTTGACTCCAAATTTATTACACTACACTCCACGAAATAATTCAAATGTCAAAATATTGTCGATGCAATTATTAACCCTTCTGATGCCGCCTACGAGCTATTATGCCTAAGGTGTAGCTGAATCTTCTGTGAAATCAATCTTATTTTTTGAAGAGGTCTAATTTTGGTTCTAGAAACAGTTTACATACTGTGTCTTACGATGATGCGCCGTTTTTTCGATTCTTTAGGCATAGTTTACATTTCGCCGAACGTTTGATCGCATTTGTGGCCGTCGGTTCCTTTGAAATTTATATGGAAAGGGGTGGAAAATATTATTGAACGATATTTTTCATCAAGATATAGTACCAATGGTCTGTCTGGATCTATACGCCAACAGAAGGGTTAAATATCACGTCGGCATTTTAAGAGAGTAATGAATATTACGCGGATTTTATATTCTCAATTGTAAACAAAAAATTGACGTTTGAATAATATTTTCACGCATACTATGAACTGCAATAGTGTGAGAACGGTGCCATTTTTATTTTCTGATGCCCAGTCTGGACTAACGCATGCTTTCTCTAAGGGAAGAACTTAATGAATCATTCATTAATAACAGCTCTGCGTTTAATAAAAAATTATAAGCAAACGGAACTGCATAAAAGTCCATCTAAATAAGAAAAATGCGTTACATGTGCACTACCGTGCAGCAAAATCTTCATTGCTGTAATAGGTTTTAACTTTCTTAACATGTTCCGTGATGATGAAACGGTTCATATTGCAAAATAAGAAACTTTCAACGTAATTAAATTAATGCCGAGGATAAGAGTTCTGCTTGTCATGACTCCCGAAAATAGTCAAAAGAACCCAATTCATCAACTCATTCTTGGATCAAAGTTGTTTTTCGAGCTAACATTAGGACCCGCTTGAAAAATATGTGCCGTAAGAAATATGCATTAACTCATTTGAGGATTTCTGAAATGTGCAGTTATCTCAATTGTGAATATCATGGAATGTTAATATTTCAAAGCAGACAAGAGACTTCGCCAGTTATTCGATTTAAATTAACATACTCTGTCAAAAGGCTGGAGATACCGCACTTCGATTCGACAACAACTCTTTCATTTGGGGTCAGGATCCTATACTTTTCTTATAAACAAATGTTTTTTTTATTGTACGCTGGTGATTGTAAGATCTTCAAGCCCGTATCATTTATAGTTGATTGTGTGTCCTTAGTCCTTACAAAAGGATTTAGTTGTCGTGGCGTGTCGTGGTGTCATTCAAATAAGGTACTATTGAACGTGTCTATACAGGGTATCCGGAAACTACCGCATAAACGCACCAGAAAATAATTCCTCGTGTCATTACCATCAAAAAAGGTGTACGGGACATACCCCCAATTCTTAACCCTTTAACTGATATAGCCATTTGAAAATTTTGCATGATTTGCATGAGTTTTACCAAATTACAGAACATTAGGGGAAGTTTCAATGACAAAATTGCACTTAAGACATTAAAACTGTTACAAATAATGGAACTAGAATAAAGTGATGTAAGAAAGATATGATTGTTAGACTATTTTTAAAAGAATCGTACAAGCAGCTCACCATGTAAAAACCAAACCACATACATATTCGATTTTAGTGCGGTTAGTTCTAGTTTTTAGGTAATTTTGTGGGCTGTGATAATCATTTTATTTCGCTAGTCTTGCTAGACTAGTTTTGGAGATATCGAGGTTTAAGTCGTGTAAGAAAATTATTTTTTTTTCAGAAATCTTAAAATGAGTATAGCAGAGGTTCCCTATTCGCAAATGACTGCGGACCACTTTGCTTCAACATTAATCACTACGGAATGGAAGCGTTTGAAGGGAAATTCGGAATTTTTTTTCAACAACTCCAGAACATTGATTTATATTATCAGGATCTATCTGGATGAGCGAGTTCAAACTTGACTTGCTATCGTGAGGATCATCCCAATAATTATCTTATGGACCGAATTCCTCCACCACGACATGTCAGGCGTGGTTTACGAGACCTTGAGAGAGAGGTTCAGGGATACAAACAGGACCCTTACGATGAAGTTACATACCGAACCGCCATCGGAGCGATCCACACTGAAGAAGTGAATCGGTCTATTGCGAGCTTAGGTGCGAATAGAGTCCTCTCAGAGCGCCCACCACCAATTTCGCCTGAGGAGATTAGGCTCCCGAGAGCCACTAGAGTAACACTAGCTCAACTTCGGTCGGGCTTTTGCTCACGCCTTAAATCGTACCTTTCTCGCATAAACCCGGACATCCAAAACATCTGTCAAAACTGCGATGGTACTCCTCATGATATGGGTCATTTGTTTCAATGCCCCGCTGATCTTACTCCTAGATCGCTGTGGGAAAACCTTATCGCAGCTATGTCTTTCTCCTTAGACCTCACGGACACAAACATTGACGAACCATAAATCGTACCCACTTCGATGCACAGAGGTTTCACACCTTTCTGCACCGCTAAAAGAAGAAGTGCAAACTTGACCGAATAAGACTCAAAAACTAGCTACGTAGTAGACTTCCATGATTTCGTGGTCGCCGATGAACGAAGGTAGTTTGACTAAATAGGATTTGCAATATATCGGGCACGACCACTAGAACAACAAGCTGTTTGCATAATGGTCGAAAACCGTACTCATTAATTGTTGGATTCAACGTCTATTGTTTTGCAGTGTTTCTAAAATCCTATAATTCCGATTGCATGAAAAACCTAGAATACCACTGGACAAAATTTGTCGGCCTGAAATCAGTTAATGTAAGCTGACCAGACGTACAGCATTTTGCTGCACAGTACATCATTTTGACCTGACGTACAACTTCCAGAAGCGTACATCAAAATTGTCGATTTCACACAATTATGAGCTTCTACTTCGAATTTTTTTCCACCGCACAAGATCAGAGCTCACATCACATTCTGTGAGGCGATGAGCGACATGCTTTCATTTTTTGGGTATTTTCTGACGATAAGTCTGTCAAGGCAATATACCTGGAATGGCTAAGTATCGTCAAAGCTTCCTCTTCTTTATTTAGCGGTACAGGAAGGTGTGAACGTCAAAGCTTGTTGGTAATAAGCGATACCTAGCAATTTAATGTTATGTTTTTATAGTTGCAATATATAAAAAACCAGAAAAATGTTGAGCAAGTCATTGCAGTGCATGGAAAGCGCGCAGAATTTCAGTATGATCGGGAAAAAGATTTTCAAGTTTACAGCTGTAACTTCGAACTAAAGCATGCAAAATTTCAGTAAGACCGATTAAGTTAAGGTACGCTGTACTTTTCCGCCTATTTCAGCTAGAGACTTGAAATGTTTAGTGCTAATAGAAACTACTTTAAAAGCGTCCAAGAATTCAGTAAGATCAAATACGAGGTTTTCAAGTTTTCGGCTGTAATTTTTAAACTATTTTAAAAAGATTTGAAAACTACTCCAACAAGAACAAATCCATATTTTCTTGACTGCCAGGATTCCGCCAGGTAATATGGAAAATTCTAGTGTCTATAGCGTCAAATTTTGATAGTGACATTTGTAAATGCCATAAGCTTGCTTAACATAATAAAAATTTTACCCAAAAATGTGTCTTAGGCCTCCATTACACAGTCATATTTATATTATAATATGTATGTCATATGCCTAAGCCTACTCGATTCATTCATTATAAATTTTTAGACTCGCAGTAAGCGAAATCAAGTAGGCTTAAGCATATTATAATAGAAATACAGTCAAACTTCTCTATAACGAATCAGCAAGGGGCCGACTAATTTCTTCGTTATAGAGAAAATTCGTTATAGAGAAAAACTTTACTTTTTTCTTCATTTGTATAGAGGGTCTCTCATACCCCAAAGATAACCCGGTAACCGATGATAGCGCATTTAGTGTCCGTTACGGAAAACACATTAAAAAAAATCAGTCGCGTTTTTTACAGTTATGTGTAATTAAAGAAAAATCGAAAAATTCATTTTTCATCCACTGTAACTGCAAATATTAATATTTCCCAAATTTTCTTTTGCCACTACAACAGCAACAAAATGCTCTCTTACCTACAGCCCAATCCGAAAAAATAACTGTTTTGCTTTGAGAGAAATGTGACTCCATAAACCGATAGATCAAATTCATCGTTTCGTCTAAGTTCAAATAACTGTACAATAAAAAAATTGCACCGGGACTTTCCGGCAAGTAATTTTAAAAGTTGGCGCATAGTTTCTAGTTTACAAACGATGAAACGTTGTTTCATTATTCCCGATTGGAGTCAGAATATTTTTTCAAAGGCCTGAAACCATGGCAATTTTCACCCAAAAATTGCAACACTCAAAATATCAAAAGACCTCAGGAGGCCTGTAAAGTTCAGAATGAGTCAAATACAGTCCATTCCAAATCAAAATTGCGTTGCTGCAACGTAAAATTGTCGGACAATTGACATGCATAGTCCGGGACTCCCTAAAGTGTCTTTAGTTTTATTCCACTCTGTTCGATTCCTGCATTACTGAAGCATTCCCCTTAGTTACAAAATCATCGGGGAAATTAATTAGGAAAAAATCGTTATATAGAAGTTAAAAATACCTGAAATTAGCATGTTTGAATTGGGAAAACATTCGGTATAGAGAAAAATGCGTTATAAAGAAATTCGTTATATGGAGATTAAATTCTTCAGGAAACTTCGCGAAAATGCAGAGTTTACAAAGTAAATTCGTTATATAGAGAAATTCGTTATACGGAAGTTCATTATAGGGAAGTTTGATGTATGACCAAATATGACTGTGTATTGGAGCCCTTAAGCAAAAATCTAAATTTTTGTTAATACATAGTACAAAAAAGCTCTGAAACTTATGCAATGGATTTTTGCGCAAAAAATCCACCACACAAATTTTGCCACGGAAACATGCGTGGGAGAGAAATCGGCAATAATCAGGAGTCTTTGAAGCAATGAAAATGATATTTTATCTCTGCGTGGGAGAACAAACAAACAAGACCTGGTCGATCAACGACCGATCAGCTTTTCACAGTGAAGCTACTACTCCAAAAGTGCTGGGAATATAACATCGACGTATACCAAATCTTTGTCGACTTCAAGCAGGCATACGACAGTATCGATCGAAGTGTACTGTACAACATTATGCTGAATTTTGGTATACCGGCAAAGTTAGTGCGTCTCACAAGGATGACGATGACTAATACCGTCTCGCAGGTCAGAGTGCAGAATCGACTCACTGACCTATTTGAAACTCGTACTGGACTCAAGCAGGGCGACGGGCTGGCGCCGACGCTCTTCAACCTTGCTTTGGAGTATGTAATTCGAGCCATGAATATGGACAGCAGCGGAACGCTACTCATCAAGTCGACTCAATTAGTAGCGTACGCCGACGATATCAACATCATGTCTCGAAGGATGGGTGATGCAGAAAGCCTTCTGCATAACCTCAATAACGCCGCAAAGGAAGTTGGACTACATATCAACGAAAGCAAAACAAAGGCCATGATGCAATCGAAAACAAGGACGCCAGCAAATTCAAGCATCACAGTGGGGGACCTTAATATCGAGTATGTAGACAACTTCAACTATCTGGGTTGTAACTTATCAAAGGACGCCAACGAAACCGACGAAATTAAGCGACGGATACAACTAGCCAATAAGACATATTTCTCGGTCCTCCCTATAATTAATTCGAAACTTGCGCACAGGAACACGAAGCTCCGCGTGTACAAAACGATCATCCGACCCGTGCTATGTTATGGCTGCGAAACATGGACCCTCACCCAAGCCTCCGAAATTTTGCTAGACCGATTCGAACGAAAGGTCCTTCGGCGAATTTTCGGGGCCGTTCCCGAGCGAGACCAATGGCGTATCCGGTACAACCATGAGTTGAATCAATTGTACGATGAGCTGGAAGTATCGAAAATCGTGAAGCTTCAACGTTTGCAATGGGGGGGGCATATACAACGGATGGACGATAATCGCATGCCAAAGAAAGTGATGAACGCACAACGCATTGACGGAGCGAGGTTGCGTGGACGACCGAGAGCTCGCTGGGAGAACTCCGTAGGTGAAGACGCCCAACAGCTGCTGGGCTTCCGAAACTGGAGGACGAGGTCACGTAACCGCGACAATTGGAGGTCAACGATTCAGGCGGCCAAGGCCCGACGTCGGGCTATCGTGCCACATTGATGATGATGTGGGAGAACAAAAAAAAGTTAATTAAATGTGAAAGCTTTTGGAGCATCAAAATATCAAAATTTTACTAAATGCAAATATGTACTTTAATGATCCCCACATTAGCGGATTTTTGTATGAATATTCGGCTTCAAAGTTGTGTACTAAACCAGAACGTTTACGTTACGTCACGTACCGTTTCTTTCCGTTCCGTGGCGTTCATTAGATGGCCACATACGTTCCGTTCCGAAAGGTCAAATGTCAAGTTTGAAACTATGCACTTTGTAAAACATACCAAAGATATAAAAAGATTAACAAAATGCTGAGATATTATCGCCAAAACGGGCGATGTGCCTACACCGCGGGTCGAGCAACGCGAAGCCATGGAGCGGTATAAAGAACGAGGCAAGGAAGAAGAAGAAGAAGCCAAAAGATATAAAAAAGAAATAGCCGTAGATAGATAGGGAAATGCTTATTTTGTTTCCACCTAAACAAGAACGAAAAAATAGATTCCGAAATGTTTTTTGAACAAACTCGAATGACAAGACGAAACAAAACGCCAACCGAATTTAAAACAATTTGGATTTCCGTGGAATTTGACATTTCGGAAAGTGTTTCGAAAGCTTGCGTTCCGTTACGTGCGTTCTGTGCATGTGCATACAAACTCCATAGAAGGAATTTAGCTTCATAGGGAAGGTGTTGGCAAAAATCTCTTCTGCTATTCCGGGAAGGTCGCCACAAAACAGTTGATTAGCGTGCAAAGTTTATCTATCAGAATTAGTGCAACGGAAAATGATGGGACGGTTAGATTCGCCTTTATTTCACATTTTTGCACCAGTTTCAGATTAGGTCTGAGAACATGAGTTAATATGCAATTAACTTCTTTGGTCCTTGAGATTGATAAGCTACTATCCAGCTATGAACCGGTTATGATTCAGTGCAACATGCGACGGTGGTGTGGTTGATGCTTTGTAACCGAATATTACAAAATAGCTCTTCAAAGAAAAATCGATTAAAACACCTGCCTTCATTTCGAAGAAATCGGAACTATAATTTCATTTAAAGAGAAAATCAAGATAAATCACTATTTTTTTAAGAACGAAGACATGATTTTGCCTCCAACAAACAACTGAGTTGAGCCTCACGCATAGGCCATTAAATCAATTTATTTTCGTACCTTGGTCACCGGAGTGACTTAAATTATTATTAAACATTTATTGGAAAATATGTACTGGCCACTACTACGAAACTACGAAATGCTCCCATAGTGGATTTGGGTTTGTCTGTAAACCGAGTCTGACCAATAGGTATTGTATATACGAGTATGTATAGCATTGACCATTCAGGCATTTGGTCACCTTAAGTTAATGTTACTACAAAGCAATACCATTTTGCGATGGGTGTGCCCCGGTGTGCCCTATCAAGGTCAAAACGGGAACTTATCAACAACCTTTGTAACTGTTCTTTGGATGCAATAATGATAATCAATATTTCACACAACTTCTATTCAAACTTTTTTATTTCCATTTGCAGGTTCAAGAATTATGTAGAGATTTTTGTACACGATACATCGCTTGCCTACGAAATAAAATGCAATCCGAAAACTTACTAAGATCTGATTATCCTCTCGAAAATAACAATAATTTATCAAATTCAAACAGTCCCATAAATAGTCCAGAACAAGTAAGTTTACATTTTGTATAAAACATTTTTGAGGGTCTTGGTATTACTCTTTGACTTTTTATAGGAACAAGTAACGAGTCAATCTAGTAATTTTTATACAAATAACGATTATTTGCCTACAACAGAAAGCACTGAATTCAACAATATGCCAGGTATAATCACTAAAAACCGTTTAATCTGAGCTTATACGAATAACGCTAATTAAATATTAATTTCTTCACAGCTTATAATTTATCTTCAAGTAATCACATCAACGACAATAGTTTTAACAATAATTCGAATGACATGAGCTCCAACGCCAATACGATTCCAATGGGTAGTCTTCCTGTGCAACAACAACCGCAAACCAATATTCCGCTATCACATCAACACTCGCCTACGCTAACAACACCAACGGCAAACAATCCCATAAATACTTCACAAATACTTGGTTCAACTCCACTTAGCCAAATTGGATGTCCGCCATTGTCATTGGATCAATATGCCGGTAAGTTTTAAATAAGACCTCCTTAAAATAGAGATATTTTATCAAACGAATTGTGTATGTATTTCTTAGGACAACTGTCACCGTGTGGCAGTTCCGATGAAGGAGACTCCGAGTTAGATTCGAATAATGATGACTTGAGCTCCAATCTGTCGAATAACTCGGGTTCGAAACGTCAGAAGCGAGGGATTTTGCCAAAACAAGCAACAAGTGTAATGCGAGCGTGGCTTTTTCAGCACTTAGTCGTAAGTAGTTGTATTTTGCTTTACTTCATTTTTTAGCTTTTGAAGTTAAAGTTGAGCGATTTTTTTGCCGTGATAGTCAGAATTCAAGTGTCCTCTCTTGCTCCAACTAATACTTTTTTAATCTAAACTTGTCACATCTTCAAACCAGTACTTGGTATAAATCCTTTAATTGAGAAAGTGGTCCTTTCCGGGGCACGTGAACAGAGATTTCCACCAAGTCTGACGGATCGATTGAGGATGCAATACTTTTGTATTAGTTTTTGATTTTTTTTTGTTTTGATTCAATCGATTTTTTGGTTTTCCTCCCTAAATAATTGTTGACATTAAGAGTCAACATTTTGAGTGGAAGTATGCAAATTTCTGTTTTTGTTACAAGGTGCCATTGTATACTTATTTCAGCACCGAACACTCGAAAAAGGCATATTACTTTGCATCCATATCATCATTTATTTGCACACCCTATTTTTAAGCTGTCAAGTGTTTTACAAAATTTCTATTTGTAGCATCCTTATCCCACAGAAGACGAAAAACGAGCAATAGCCGCCCAAACGAATCTAACTCTCCTGCAAGTAAGTTTCATAGCGCACCACTAATTGGTTAAAATTTCATTTCAACCCCTAAAATCTTCCACTAGGTAAATAACTGGTTTATCAACGCCCGACGACGAATATTACAACCAATGCTCGAACATGCCGGCGACAATGGATCCAATCAACAAGGTGAGTTGCCCATGTCGGATTTGTGTTGTTAGTCCAATTCACCGAAACCCCTCTCTCTGTGTTCACGTCTTAATTTCAACTAACTAGAAATTTCTGTATGAAATTAAAAGCTCGCAAAAAATCACCAACATCCAATAGCAGCAACAGCAGTAGCAGTCCATCGAAACGTTTCTGGCCGGAAAATCTCACAACACAAAATCTTAGTGCCGCTCTGATTGATCCGAACATTGAAAATATTAGCGGAAATATAAATCATGCACAAATGCCACAAAAATTAGGGGATAATTTTTACAGTTCGGAAGATAGCAATGATAGTTTAGTGATCGATCAAGAGTGTTGAATGAGACAACAATTAAAGAGTGAATAAAGGAGATATGATGATGACGGTGAGGTGGGAGGTACTTCTGTAATTATAATATTAAAAAATGGTGCAATAATTAAACATACTAGAATGTAGATTTAAAAATTGAAAATGAAACAATAAGCCGGGTTAACTAGAGTGGAAAGTGATCGACTGGATACGTAATTCTTTCTTTGTATGATTGGGTCTGACACTATTGGAGAGAAACCTGACGTAGCATTCGTTATACAGAATGCCACCTCTGCTTGTAGAAAATAACGACGTTCCAACACTACAGGCGAAGTCACAGCAAGTGGCGTAGTGATATATAAGAAAAAGAAGGCAGATTCAAGCTTGATTTATTTATCGTTTAGTTTTAAATGAAATTGAATGAATTTTATTTTCATCATTAGCAACTCCGTCCAAGTGTGTTCAGTATTCAATAATAATAATTTATGTAACTCGAACAGAAAGACGCTTAATTACGGGTTGACAACCTCACAAGGCACCCGTAGTAAGGGGAGTGTTTGCCGAAAAAGTTTTCCCTCAAGAGTACCTACTTAATTTTTGGGGCGTGGTTTCTATGACATCCCATCCAGATCGAGTAGATCGCCTACTCACCAAAATACTAAACGCTTTAACCATCATCATGACAGGTCTCTTGTTCTGTAGCTTAATTAGTTCTGATGCAATCTTGCATATTTTTCGTATGAAGGCTAACATATCTTTTCAAGGAATTTTCTCGTTAATGACAGAGCACATGTCCACCTGCTAACAGAACGTGTACTTAACGCAACAATCCGACAGAATATTCCAACATACACCTATGCATCACGCATGATCAACCCCCTCGACACAAGTGGAGAAACAGAAATTTGCACACATCATCGCTCAGTTTTTATACTAATGTAGCAATGCAGGCACGCCCATTTGCTTCAAATTCTACTTATGTGTGCCGGCATCGAAACAAATCCTGGTCCGTGGATGTGCTGCGTCTGTGGTAAAAGGATTTACACAGGCGTTCAATTCTTAGTGCAATGTTCGTGCTGTAATGAATGGTACCATCTTAAAAATTGTGCAGGGCTCAACAACACCGATCTACGAACTAACGCGCGCCTTTACAGCCCCTAATTGTAGAACCTGCGGACAACAGTCACCATCGACTTCCCAGGTCAAAAACCATCACCATGCAGTTTCTACTCATTCTATGTACAACAGCACGACACAACTTAACACCAGCACCACCACAACTAGTTGTTGTCAACTATTCCACGACCAAAATAGTCCAAATAAATGGAATATCCAAGTTCAATTTAAAGACACCAGTTCAGATAACCAACAAACCAAATTGACGCAAGCTACAGGCACAGGAGGAGGTCTTGCTTTCCTGATACATAACACGATGTCATTTAGTATCATTGACGTCATTGCCATAAATAAATAAAATAAATAACAGGCGCGACAATCCAACATTGGACTAAGGCCGCAGGATGTGTTAGTGACATCCTATTTCCAAGATCTTATCTGCTTTTTGATGAGGTAATGAGATCAGCACATCACGCTCAGCAGTGTTATTTATCCCCATAAATGGGTACTCGTTTAACATCTGAGTGAGATCATAGTCTGTCACAAGCTCGTGAGTTCGAAAAACACCATGGAACACGGTGAGATTCGAACTCATGAGCCTGTGCACCGAAGGTAAGCGCACTAACCGCTAGACCAGCCAGACTACTTCATCATTGCCATAATGTCAGGAAATATGGAAATCTTCAATATCTATATACATCCAGCCTCGAGTTGTCCCACTGGATTCCAAGCCAACATTACCGCGCGCCTTAGCCTCAATACATACAGACGAGAAAACGTACTCAAATTTCAACAAAGCCAACTGGGATGGCTTTCAAACTCAAACTAGCGAAGGTTTTTCTGCTTTACCACCTCCTACTGACGTACGACTAGCTGAAAAGAATTTGAGACGGATTATTCTAACTGCTGCCAAAAGATTCATCCCAGATGGCCGCATCCCGTTTCTGAGACCTTATTTTCCGCCTTCCGCGGCCAAATTGGCAACGGTGAAGCGCTGACTCCGGTGATCCTCGTGTCGGCGTCTTAAACACAGAGACTACCAAGCAAGACACAGAAGGCAAAAAGGAAGGAACCTAGAGATCCGTCATAATAAACCGGTATCAGTAATATATGGATAACTATGCGAGCACTTCACTTCACGGTAAACTGAAGGGAATGCAGCCATCACGTTCTGTGATAAGGCTTACAACAACGACGACAAATGCGTTCACAAATTTAACCAACTATTTGCCCAACATCCCGACAAGGATAAGCTCAATCGCGCTATCATAAGAGCTATCCGAAATCACACAGTTGACCAGCATCTTCACGTTACCACTAACGGAGTTGCACTTGCCATAAAATACGCCAAAAATTCCACACGCTTAGCCCAGACGGTATACCAACACTCCTTGTGAATCATCAACACGGCTTCCGCAATATGCATAGTACCACCTCCGCTCTTGGTGGTATTATGTCCAAAATCTTTAACGGTCCGTCTAACCGCATAAAAATCAAACAAGGCGTGCCCCAGGGTGGAGTATAATGTCCTACCCTCTTCAACCTTTCTTCACCATCAACGGGACTCGAAATCATCTCTTATGCCGACGACTACACCATCATGGCAACTGGCAACGATATTCCTTAAATATGGAACCTTTACATCGCACATCGCAGACGCAGATTTTGAGCACTATATGCGTATATTTCCTTTATTTCATGTTCGATACTAGGAAAGGAGCACCGTTCAAAAAATATGCAAATATGGTTTGAAATTGGATGCAGAGCCACGATCGCTGAGCGATCATCACATGAATTGTGATTGTGTACGAATACGTACCTTTAGATCGAACGGACTGCACCTCTGCCTAACCCCCAGTCTCTGCGCAAGACGCGCCTCAGCATACCGACAACACCTAACATGCGTGACTTCAACCACACATAGGGAGATTGAAGTCATCCATTCGCCGAAAATCACTCACAAAACACACACTTGAGAGAGACCCGCCCATCCGAATAATCGGGAGCCGATTAGGCGAAAATTAGGTTTTCAGTATCTTAGAGCAGGAATTAATAGAAGGAGAGGAAATGTCACTTAAAAAGTGTGCCGAAATTTTCATGGGAGAGAAAATTACAAGAACAACACTGGTGAAACAAAGCGATTTGACACAAGTAGAGTAACAGTACATCTCAATTCAAACAAAGTTCCATGCTTTGACAACCCACTAGAGACAGAGACAGACAGAGAGAATAAAGAAGAATTCAACCAAACGCACACGAGTTGTTGACACAATTACTACTTTCTGTTAGATGCTTGCTCTTCCATGTATTAGATTCTCGGCATATTTTTGAGCTGTCACTTTGTATGGAATTCGTG
This sequence comes from Microchrysa polita, assembly GCA_949715475.1. NCBI lineage: Eukaryota > Metazoa > Arthropoda > Insecta > Diptera > Stratiomyidae > Microchrysa > Microchrysa polita. Next base: position 109,403,963 of record OX454416.1, on the reverse strand, counting down.
ACTTTCGCCCTCTCCTTCTATTAATACCTGCTCTAAGTTTTTTCTAATTTTCTGGGTTGGGACTTCAACGCCCACACGGCGGGCGTCCATGAGTTGGGAGTCCTTCTCCACCAGGAGGTGGAGGCCATCGTAGATATTCACACAACCGTTGTGAATTGGTCACTAGGGAGATTAGGCAGGAATAGAGTCCTCTCTGAGCTTCCACACTCAGATTGCCTGGGAAGTCTACGCTCCCGAGAGCCACTAGCCCAGCTTAGGTCAAACTGGTGTTCGCGCCTTGATTCCTATCTCGAATAGCCCCGCCGGGTACCCAGAACATTTGTCCGATCTGCGGTGCCTCATGATGTTGACCACCTGTTTCCCGCTGCACCCACTAACCTCACTCCGAGGGCGTTATTGAACAACCCTATTGAAGCTGCTACGTTCTTGTCGCTTAGGAGTATAGGCCGGAACGATGACGAAACTTAGAACACATCCACAGACATACACAGCGGGTCTCGCTTTTCTGCACCGCTACAACAACATCAACAGGAGGAGGTCATTGGTGTAGTCGCAGCATAGAGGGATGCCAGCAAGTCATCCACTATAAAGTCTCACACAAATGGTCCTGCAATGGAGCCTTGTGGGCCACCCCGGATCATCCTTTTCTTCACAACGCGACGCGACGTCGCGTCTGCAACCACAGACTTGGTGTGCGAGATACAGCTCTTCCACAGAGCTATTTCCGGGCAGACAGCTATCTTGAGCTTGTGTAAGAACTGCATAGCCTGTTACCAAACGCGCTCTTAAGATTCATAAAAATGCCAAGGACCCGCTTAGCAACACAGTCCTTGACTCCACCCTGGTCGAAAATAAGGGCATCCTCAATAGATATTCCTTTGTGGAAGCCGTATTGTATGTGAAAAACGATCCTTACCCTACCCACCAGTATCCTTTCTAGCACTTTATTTAGCATTGGAAGACAACTGATGCCTTCGCACGATGGAGGGTCGATTTAGGAATTACTCTCAGCAATATAACTATCCGCGCGGTTTTCCTACTCCTGCGAAAAATGCGGGGTCGCAAACAAGATTCAAAGATGCATTTATACATTTGACCGGTAATTCCATTAAGTCCAGCTTCTGAGCTTCGCGATTCTTGCCTTGTCGGGACTGCGGTGGAGGGATTTAATATTAATGTAACATGAAGACACATTTTTAGAAATATTTAGAGCGAGCCTATGTTTTTAGCCCATTAATATCGGGTCAGGTCTGAGTTGGTGGTAACCCTGGATAAAGTGACTTCATCATTTTGCGATTAATAACTAATTAATAATTTATTATTACTCACTCATGGCTTTAGAATCACAACTCTTTCTCGTATCATTTTATTTTATTACAAATTAATTTTTAATTCATAAATTTCGAATTATATATATACGTACTCTGACCGATTACTTTCCACTATTAGGTTAGGTTTTAAAGAGAACCTTTAAAGCCTTAACTTAATGATAATGTGCATTATATAAGATTACTCATAATTTCCTGTTGTAATTGATTATTATGGAAATTATACATCACAAGCACACTCACATTGGACATCAAACACGTACTGACTAACCGTGGAAATGATCGTGCGATATTATATTGTAAATGCTTCCTTTTTCCTATAGAATTGAAACAAACATGTTCTCTTGAATGTGCCATAACGAAATGAAATTGTAGTCCTTATTTGTAGAGTAAAAGAAACAAAAATGCTTATATGTATAACAAACCAACAAAAAAAAGATCAATACTAATGTCCGAAAAGTTACAATACGAATACGAAAATGTTTTCCAGTCACAAACTATTATTATTATGAAACAATATGAGTATACTGCGCAAATAAATTGGAGAATATCTCTTAGTTAATTTTAAGAATAAAACAAAAAAGCCGTAACGTAAAAGGAGTCAAAATACTGTACTCAAACGTACGAAATATATAAGTGATGTAAGTTCTGTTTACCAATGTATACGTAATAATTACCTCATATTTTTATTAAAAGTGAAAATGACTAAGAACACTAAACTATATAATTGAAAATACACCAGAATTAAAAAGAAGAATAGAACCTAAACATGAAATTTATGAAGAAAAAAAACTAAAACCATTATTATTGATACTATGTTATCGACAACAAGAATAACTAAAAAACAACTCAACTGTATACCATTACTATTTTAAGAGTATAATTACGAAATGTGCAAATCTAGGTTGTTGTTTTTCTAGACAGCTAATTTATTTTTGTCGAGTAGAAGAAATACGTTTTGTTTTTCATCGTACAAGAAGTGAACTGTTGCTCAGTACAGTATTAATTTAAAAGTGGCAATCATTAAGATAAATTAAATTAAATTTAGTTAAAAAGCACAAACAGTTAATTTACAACTTACATACATATATATTTGTGCTATTCTGTTAGTATGTTAGACATTAACAGAATCAAAATAATGAACGAAAGAACACATTTCAAATGTATACGTCAAACTAAATTTAGAAAACGTTTAAACACAATTTATTCAACGAAACGTTCAGCAAGGAGATAAGAGATGTATGGAATTCAATCGATTTATTGTTGGCTCAGTGTTTTTCATTTACTTTTATTTTTTTGTAATAAGGTAAGTTAAAGTTATTAGATATTTATATAATTTCATTGATTAAGCTAATATGTTTTCTGGATGTGTATCTTGTGGAGGTTTTCTCAGATTTGAGTGATGTTTCTTATCATCAGAGAGAATAGGAAGCAATAGTGTAAAAAATGTGTGCGCAGGTCAATTTAACAAAAGATGCTTATTGCTCAAAGTTGAAGTTGTTGAAGGTCGATCTACAGTCGATGCGATTCAGTGCATTCGTATTGCGATGGAAAAGTATAGAGCAGCACGAAAGGACTTGTACTTTGTGTTCATCGATTTGGAGAAGGCATTCGATAGAGTACCTCGTGATCTGATATGGTTGGCCTTGAGAGCACTTAATGTCCCCGAGGCATACGTCAGGATGATACGAGACATGTATGATGGAGCTACGACTAAGGTTAGATGCACAGCCGGTGAATCAGAAGAATTTCCGGTGAATGTCGGAGTACACCAGGGCAGTGTATTGAGTCCGTTGCTCTTCAACATCATCATGTGCTACTTATTAACACGTGTCTCCGACGGCCTAGAAATATCTCTTCTTTTTGCTGATGATATAGTCCTCAGTAGCCCAAACATCGTTGCCTTGCAAGCTGCGCTTACAAAATGGTGTGACATTCTGGAGGAGCATGGACTGAGGGTAAGTATAACAAAGACTGAGCTCTTATGCTGCCCATTCTCAGACCCAGATGCACCGATACCAGATATGTACGTCAAAGGAGAGCAGCTTAAGTCTTGTACCAAGTTCAAGTACCTTGGCTCGATGGTGAACAGCGGAGCTACATGCGATGATGACATCAAACATCGCACAAAGGTTGGGTGGATGAGGTGGAGAGAAAACTCTGGAGTTTTCAGCGATAAGAAAATGCCACTGAAGCTAAAGGGCAAGTTGTACAAAACGGTTGTACGTCCCGCACTCATGTATGGATCAGAATGCTGGACCATGTATGAAGGTTACGCGAAAGAAATGACAGCGACTGAAATGAAAATGTTACGCATGTCAGTTGGTGTAACCAAAAGGGACCACATCAAGAGTAGCTACATCCGAGGCAGCTTGTCCATAGACCAACCAATCACCGAAAAGCTCGAAGACCGACGAATGGATTGGTATTGCCATGTTCAAAGGCGTCCGCCTGAGAACCCCGCAAAGAGAGCGATATCAATGGAAGTTCCACTTGATGGACCCAAGGCCAGAGGCAGACCGAAGAACACCTGGATGTGTCAAATGAAAAAGCAACAACAACGCATTGGTCTCGGCGATGACACGATCCAAGATAGAGCTGCCTGTAGAAATATGCTGAGAAATTATCGCCAAAACGGGCGATGTGCCTACACCGCAGGTCGAGCAACGCGGAACCATGGAGCGGTATAAAGAACGAGGCAAGGAAGAAGAAGAAAAGTTAACCAACTGGTCATGTGTAAAATGTCGCCTTTACTTAAAATTGTCAATCCTTTGATGACTAGACGGGCTTTATACTGATCATCTCTACCATCAGGATTCAGTCTCGATCGAAACATTTTTCTGTTTTTTGTATGTTTTCCGAACGGTCAACTTTCAGGTTTCATTTCGTTCCAAGGAATCCATCCCGCTGAGACACAACCTACTCACCGTGAACGAATTCATTTTATGGTGTTTTTCGAACTCTCGACCTATGTGATCTCTCACTCAGATGTTAAAGGAGTACCCATTTATGGGAATAAATAACACTGCTGAGCGTGCTGTTGATCTCAACACCTCAACAAAAAAGCAGTTACGATCTTGGAAATTATATGTCACTAACACATATGCGGCCTTAGTTCAATGTTGGACTGTCGCGCCTCTTATTTATTAATTTTTTTATTTGCGACTGTTTTCTAACACTATTGAAATCGTTATTAACAGCGGATTTGAATTGAAAAGTTTCAACCTTAAGGTTATTGGGAACAATAAATTTTCTTCGCAATTTGTTTCAGTGCTAAATCACTAATAACAACTTCGGTACTAATGACACGTCTCACAGTGGGGCGAAAAACCCGAATTTTGGAAACAATTATAAAAACAGGTTAATCTTAATGTATTTGGCCATTCTAAATCGAATGGAATTGGTTTCACGCAGATAGGATCAGCCGTTTTGAAGTTATTTCGATTTTAAGGGGGGAGAGGGGATCATTTTTCAGTTTTTCCTAATTTTTTGATAAACTGTAAAAGTTACAGCAAAATGGTTCGAGGACACATGAAACTACTCAAAATTACCTTTGCAATGACATATAATACAATTGATTTATTTTGATAAATTATACCCTAGACCAAAAAATCAAATTGGATATTATCATTTTTTGACATTTACATTTTTTACTGTAAATCTGCAAGAAAAGCTAGTTGAGCCAGCATAATTTAGGGAAATATTCTTAATAAAATGAAGTTGATGTTTGCCAAAAATTGAGTTGCTCCGACCAAGGACACGCCTGATTCGTCTACTAGAACTTGTTGAAGTCAAAACATCCATAGCTCCTCTCCAGGGGGAAGGGAGGTGATAAATTTTGGCTGAACGTCAAGACAGAGTCCCTTTATACTCTCCACCAAAACCTAGTTCAATGGGATGAAAACTACGGCTATCTCCGGTTCAAAGGACCCAACATATTTTACAGTAGATATTCAAAAATCGTGTCTAAAACAGCCAACATAACATAACACAATGGGTTATAAAAGTAGCCTGGGGTTCTATGGGGTTATGATTCTTACATATTCGTAATCTTCAGACTTTCTGGAATAATGTAGCATAATAAGACGCTTGGAGGCACGTGGAGGTAGTTGTTAAAACTCAATGTGAAAAATCCAATTAGGGCCAATTTGACCTTCAATTATTAAAATAAAATAAAAAAAATTTCCTAATTTTTTTAATTTTTTTTATGCTAACATATTAATTATAACCTAAATATTGAAAATAAAATCATAAAACAAAGTTTTATCCGAATTTATAGTCAGGGTTTTCATTGGAACTTGATTGTGGAAAAATGTGCAAAAACTGCGAAATCAATTCTCTACACTTTGAGAGCTGCTGATTTCTTACTGTGACAGATATGGGTCGGAAATTTGTTGTAGAAAGAAACTTCAAAATGTTCACTATGCGATGAATCATTCACAAAGGCTCTCCAATAGTATACATTTTTTGAATTTTTGCCTCTACCGCCCCACTGTGCGTCTGAAGCCCGGCTTTCACAATCGATATGCTTTTGGTTCGTAGTCAATATGGCACATCACCTCGGATTTCTGTTAGCAACGAAATACTCTATAGCGTTATCCGAACGCATTTTAGTGACAACAACTACTTACAATCGGCTCCTTGATACTCAGCTTTAATACATTCTACAGCATTGATGATTTCAGATTTGGCTTTTAATGTCTTCACGAAAACCATTTCTAAATGGTCGTCAACAAACGCTGCTATGTTTCTAATTCACCAGATTTAGATGTTCGATTGGGATTTTCCATAAACGACTTTTTCACAGCCGCTCCTACCATACTTACTGATGTTAGCTTCCTGATGTTAACGACTCCTTCAGCAGATAAATCTCTTTCGTAAAGGTTGTTTCCTAAATGATTTCATTTCAATTCCTGGTCTTTGGAAGTTCATTTCAAATCAACGGGAGGTCGACTCACACGGCAAGCCGCTCCCAATGATAAAAGATTACGGAAGTTTAGGCACATAAAGCACATCCGTTATCCTTATCGATCCTCCAGAGTTGGATATAACAGAAATGTCACCACTCCCTATCGCAAATATGATTTCGTTTTTGCTCACAGTTACAGGCATCGTGCTCAACTGTCATGTAGTGGGAAGCGCCACTATCATTAATCCAAATAGATGCACCTCCAGCTAAATAGATTTCAGTCTGTACCATTATGGAACTCACATCGGTGTTTTACTATTGTTGCTTGATTTCTGTTAAAAGCAATCCCTTTTCAAATGGTAAATTTTATTAATGTAAAAACAACGGCCATCGAATTTGGAGCTTTTTACGCGCGTGCCGAAGAGAAATTATTTTTATTACGCGTTGTCACTAGACACTGACAATGGATTATGTATGTGTCCAAGGATATAACATATGTATCACTAAACACCAACAATGTTTTATATATGTCTCTAAGGATATATTTATTACGCGTAACAGTGTAACGATTTATCACTAAACACCAACGATGTTTTATGTGTGTCAAAGGATGTACCTATACTCGTAGTAATTACACGTAGCACAAATAGATAAACCGCACAACAATGATTTGGAATACAAAGATACTTTATTCGGTTGGTATACACATAAGATTGAGCAATGATTGTACATAACCATGGTCTTTTATGCATTTAGATATTTTACGTTGCATTTTACTTTTCCATGAATTTCTTGAATTCACCGTGAAGCCTAGTACTGACATCGAGAGTGAAATTTTTGTCCGCTGCGATTTTTTCAATGAAAATGTACTGTTACTGTCATGTAATATGTGGGGAATGCTGGGGAATTCCATAAGCTACAATCCGAAAACGGTTCCACAATTTTTCTCGGCCATTTTATGTATTTTTGTCCGATTCCCCGGTTATTTCATCGTGAAATGTCAAATGACCGGGGAATCGAAAAATAATACATAAAAAAGGCGAGGAGAATTATGGAACCGGTCTCGGATTGTAGCTTATGGAATTCCCCACCGTTTGTGACATATTCCACGACAGGAAGTATCCATTTTTATTGATAAAATCGCAGCGGGAAGAATTTCACTCTCGATCTTAATTCAGCCCTTGAGAACGGACTTGTTCTCACAGTGACATCTTACACCAAGATGTCTTATTCTACATAGTATGCTGCATATGTACTTTACAAGTATGTATATTTTTTGTTTTTGTGCAATTAGATGCATTGCACCTAACAAGCTCGATAACTCGAGGCTAAAAGGAAATTAATTTTACTTTTATAGAGTTTTCGACATGCTGAATCTTCGTGCTAAAAAAAAATCAGCATATGGAGTTTACTCTTCTGAAATTTTCTGAAGATTTTATTAGATCAAGTGAGTAAAAGTGCTCGAGGGTAATTTTATTTTTTGGTATATTCTCTACACGATATGGCATTTGCAGAAACTGCAATATACACGGTTATTGCTGGTCGACGGGACCTATGATGGGGTTGATGACTCTCCGGCGTCTATCGGTTCTTTATTTTCCACATTGAGGCATTTTGAAATAGAATTTGGTGCTATTTTTAGAGTAAGGCGATTGGCCTTTGCTAAAAGGCTTTAACAACTGATCACATATTTTGTTTACAAGATCAAATCCTGAAAGGATGCTTCATCGTAAAGTTTCCTCTTTTCCTACCGTGGCTTTGTTGTTGCAAATGCGACTTATAAAACCTATCGAGATAAATTACGTATGAGTTGACTGCTGTAATATTGAGCATATTATAAAAAATCCAGTTGTCATCTTTTCGTTTTTCGGCCACAATTAATATTCTGGTATAAGCGAGGTCAAGCACATCGACATCACCTGAACAATCAAGAGCCAAAAAGAATATCGAAAAAAATCAGACACCAAAACTGGCATTTAGTGCTTTTGTAGTTCAAAATAATTTGTGATTTTCCCACGATTCTCGTGCCAATACATTATGAAGGCAGCATCAAAATACAGTATATGCGCAGCACCACCCAATAATTCTTTCCGGCAGACTGTACTACATTTGCTACACAACAGTTGTTTGAAAACTGTGGACCTCCAACGTTTTGACATGGTGCAGCTCGGTCTTAAATTTTTCGACTTCTTCTGTGAATTTTGCGTTCATCTGCACCACTTTGCGGTCTACCTATTTATACCTATCCTATATTCGTAGCTCTAATCGGGCCTCAATTTAATTATCTTCATTGTGCGCTGTCTTACCGATATTAAAAAATTCCTCCAAACTTTGATTGCACCTCACACAATTTGTAAACCGAATAAGGTGGAGAATGGTAGATAGTGTTCGGCGTTAAATTTCAAAGGAATCCATTTTGTAGTAGTTGTTGCACTTTGTCCGCAGAGGCTATTGTACCTTAAAACTGATGTCAGGATTAAACACCGTTGTTATGTTTCCTGATAAAAAAAAGATAGTGACGCGTTATAGTCAAACTAAAATCTTTTGACCGAGACGTCGCAGAAACAAAAGCACTTCTCTGTTTTGGATCCTCATTTTCCGGTCAAATCGTCATCCACGCTTTGCGGTTGAATTTCCAATTTACTGGCAAATCTTGGAAGTGAAATTTACTGAATTATGGAGTATGGGTGGGATTTCCGGTAACAAGAAGCATCTGCTTTCGCACTCCCATTCTCTGATACAAAATGAGACCGTCAGCCTTTCTTTCAATTGGCTTTAAATTGATATACATATATGTATTTTGAAGACAATAAACTTCCCTATAACGGACACTTACGGATAATTAAATATTAAGGGTTGGCACGTGTAGTAGTATTTGGTGCCAGGAACACGATTTTAATACGTAGGCTACTAATCAAGTGTTTAGATTAGGCATGTTCTAGTACGTTTTCGTCAAATATGTTATTTCCATCAGAAACTTTGACCTGTTTTAGCAAATTCCTGCTCAGAACACTTTGATGACAAGTGATACTCGTGTAAGTTACAGTTAGTGAAAAAAGTCAATTTAGCAAAAAAATGCAATTCACACGTGAACATTTCCGTGCAACGATTTTCTACGATTTTAAAGTTGGATTTGTTTTAGCAAATTCCTGCTCAGAACACTTTGATGACAAGTGATACTCGTGTAAGTTACAGTTAGTAAAAAAAGTCAATTTAGCAAAAAAATGGAACTCACACGTGAAAATTTTCGTGCAACGATTTTCTACGATTTTAAAGTTGGATTATGTCACAAGAACAGTGATTCGATCGGCTTTATTTTGCACTTGGGGATGAAACACCTTCTCGTCCGACAATTTATAACTGGTTTAACGAGTTTAAACGTGGGCGTAATTCGCTCAAGGACGAGTTGCCTGAAGGTCGTCCAAAAACAGCCATTGTGTCGCAAAACGTGGATGCCGTGCGTGACATGATTACGCAAGACCGTCATGTGACATACCGTGAGATAGAGGCATCCTTGGGCATTTCTCCCCCGGCCATACATTCGATGCTGCATGAACACTTGGCCGTAAAAAAAAGTTTGTTCCCGCTGGTTCCCGCATAATTTGACAATAGCTAAAAAAAAGGGACGTGTCGATTGGTGCAGAAAAATGATAAAAAATATACCATAACGGTACATCAAATGACGTGAATAAAATCGTCACCGATGAACAATCATGGATCTATGCCTATGAGCCGGAAATTATACAGCAGTCGACCGTGTGGGTGTTCCAAGACGAGCCCAATGCAACAAAAGTTGTTCGCACACGAAGCCCTGTGAGGCAAATGGTGTCCCGTTTCTTCGGCCGAGTGGCCCCTGTGGCCATTGTTCCATTTGAGGAACGTTGTACGGTCAATTCCGAGTGGTACACGACCATAATACCATATACAAAACTTTATGCCGGAAAAATTTGTCCAACCACCCCACGGATGCTTTAAACTCATTTTATCCAAGGTTTTAGCCATTTCGAGCGCCACTTCTGTTAGAAGTATGCCGGAAATGTGAATGTTTGCCGCCCTCGCACGACAAAACCAATTCTGAATTCATAACCCTTTTTAAGGAATAGGATTCTCTTAAGGAATAAGGGTTTCCTTTGTACACTCCCAATCAATAGTATAGATCCACTTGAAATGAAATGAAATGTCGTAAAGTGATAACGGTATTTTCTTCAAACTTGGTGACAATATTTTCAGTAGGGTGCTTGTTGTTTTAATAAAAGAAGGTCTCAAGTCTGGTGTCCCGTTAGAATTTTCTTACGAGAATTATTGAAAGCAGTGCAAATGTGAAAGTCATTAGGATAGTTCCAGAGGAAATAAAACACAAAATAACGGTATAAAAAGATAATTTTGTTCTGGGAAATGTGGCTAGTAATGAGCAGAACTTCCTTTAAGTAATTTGAGCTCAAGAAGTCAATCTGGGATAGAATTGTATAGGTTTTGAATGTTATTAAAGCTAACTACATCCCATGTTCCCCTAATCGCTTGCAGAAGCTCGTCAGAACTATCCTAATGATTTTCACGTTACTACTGTTTTTAAGAATTTTCGTAAGAAAGTCCTAACGAGACTCCGGCTTTGAGGCTTGTGTAATTAAAAGAAGAATCAGGCTACTGAAAATATTGTTACCAAGTTTGAAGAGAAGAATATTCCGTTATCAGTTTCCGATATATTGCCATTTTTCCAAAAGAAAAAGCACAGTATGATCAGCAGCGTTATTCTAAGCAAAGGGAAAAGGGTGAATTAGACCAAAAGAAATGCATAAATGATTGCGAAAGTGGAAGTGAAATAGACAATTGCTGAAAAGAGGGAAAAGTAAACAAGTACAAAGATGAAGGGAAAGCCAACAAGTAAAAAAGCTTTTTTGCTGAAAAAAAAGTTGTCTTGTATCCAGTGTCCGCTATAAGGAAAAATCGACGGAAAGGTTGTCCGCGGCCGCCATTGAGTGTCCGCTTAATAGAGTTATTATAGAAACTAAGGAAACAACGCCGGGAATCTAAATTTTTCCGTTATAGGTGTGTATTTTCCAAACAAAACTGAATTGCTTTTTTTAATAAAAACCGGATCGCGTTTGTACATTTCTCTTCATAAAACGCGGGATTTTAGAAAGAATTCTCTCTCTCTAGTTCCTGTCAACCCCTTGTGGGGCATAGGGCATTAACTACGCCTACTCTCCACCTCGTTCTGTTTTGTGCCAACGGCGCTAGCTGCGACCATGTAAGATTTAGCGTTTTCGCTTCGTTAGTTACCGATCTTCTCCGTGTGTTCCTTGGCCGCCCAATACGGCGTCTTGCTCCGGAGTCCTGTGGATTCCAGTGTAGAGCCTTTTTTGCAATGTTTTTGGGCCCTCTTCGGAAGGTGTGACCTATCCATTGCCACTTAAGTCTTTTGATCAAAGTGCCTATCCTTTCCTAGCCAGTTATAGTAAGGAGATATTCGTTCGAAATGATCTCCGGCCAACGAATATTTAGGATGCGCCGTAGACACTGATTAACAAAAGTTTGCAACTTATCAGTGATCTCTTTAGTCACCTTCCAGGTTGAACAGCCATATAGCAGAATCGATTTCACATTATAATTGAAGACACGTAGTTTGGTGCGTCTGGAAAAATTGTTGTTTAGCAAGAAAGGAGTCAAATTGAAGAAAGCCGCCCTAGCCTTGTTTACCCGTGATTTTACATCAGCATCCGCTCCACCATTTGCTGTAACTACACTTCCGAGATAGCAAAATTCATCAACTTTTTCGACTGCCTGTCCCGAAATCCAAATTCCGCTTTGCCCACCTGGATATGTGCTCAAGAACTTAGTCTTGGCAGCATTGATTTTCAGCCCCGCATTACGACTCGCGCAATTTAGAGCTTCTGTCATTTGAGCGACATCATTCGTGTTTGTTGATAGAAGGCAAATGTCGTCAGCGTAGTCAAGATGTTGAAGGTGATCGAACAATTTCCATCTGATACCTTTGTTACGATGTAATTGGAGTGCGGAGCCGAGTACATCATTAATGGCAACAAGGAAGAGAATAGGTGACAAAATGCAGCCTTGCCTCACTCCACTGTGCACCTCAAATAGATCTGAAAGCTTGCCCTTATGCAGGACGTGATATTGGGATCCATTGTAGGATTCCTTGATGATGGAGATTATCTTATCTGGAATATTTCGTCTCCGTAAGGCATCCCAGATGTAGAGACAATCAACGCTATCGAAGGCTTTCTCAAAATCGATGAACATGAGATGTGATGGGGATCTCCACTCCGCGGATTGCTCGATGATAATACGGAGGGTGTTAATGTGGTCGCTACAGGAGAACCCTTCGCGAAAGCCAGCTTGTTCATCATTCAATGTGTCATCGATTTTGTCCTTGATTCGTCCTAAAACAATCTTAGCCATAAGCTTGGAAACAGCAGGAAGTAGGCAGATCCCACGCCAATTATTGCAATTCTTCAGGTCACCTTTCTTTGGAATCTTAATAATTACGCCTTTTTTGCACTCACTGGGAAGAGTTTCGGTTTCCCAACACTCTTGGATTAAAGGAAGGAGAATATCCACTGAAGCGACAATATCCGCTTTCAAGAATTCAGACGGAATTCCATCCAAGCGGCTTTACCGGCGTCCATTGATTTAATAGCGTCTATTAGTTCTTTTTTGGATGGTGGATCGGAACTAATGCCGTCTATTCGAGGGACGTCTTCTGCTGGCAATGAAGATGGACTTGCAGGCCCGAAGGAGTTATTAAGGACCTCTAAAAAGTGTTCTCCCCATCTTTGCAGCTGTTGTTCTTCGGTAACGAGTAGAACACCTTCCTTATCTTTCACAGGATGTTCCGTTAGTAGAGATCTGCCAGTTAATGGCACTGGGGATTTACATTAGACGGGATTTTTAACTGGCTGGATAATTAATGGCCGTCGGGATTTTGAAAAACGAGAATATGACGGGCGGGATAACATAGCCAACCCGGTAAATTTAAAGCGCTGATGGCCCGGACTAAAATAAGAGTGCATTAGCACCCTGTTTTCTTACCAATCACCTGCGCCAACGGATAAACATTTAAAAGCGCCCTATTATTGTCTGATCATTCACTTCATTTTTCCATTATGTACATCACAACGGCCCAATATTCAGAAAGCATATTTAAAAAAAAAATATATTTTTTGTTCAGTTATTAAATAAAAGTTATTGCTCACACATCAGCGGTTAGGTAGCCAAAGAAATGAAATGTTTCGTATACGATTTTTAGCTATTAAGATAAACAAAAAAATATACGTAATAGGATTAGTACCATAGTGTATACGTTCTTTATTATAAGAAACTCTTTTTGACATTCAACTCTTATCTCCTGCTGAACATAAAAAGGTTTTTGAAAAAAAAAATCAATTGTAACAAAATATACGTAAATATATTCCATCCTATTTATTATAAAAGTATACAATCTAAAAAAAAATCAAATTTAAGAATACATATTTGAAACAAAAAGGTTCGCATATGGTAAATACGTAAATAAAAAAAAAACAAACGAAAGTTACTATTTAAAATGCTATATAAAATACAAAAGAAATCTAATGAACAAATTAAAACTTAAGTCCTAACAAATAACTATTTGAAAAGAAACGAGTCTTCTTTTGTAACGCTTTATTCTACACATTTTTAGGCTTTGTTCCTGATTGCATAAAATCACATTTCATACAGCTGTTCGATACGAATAACATTTTGCTGAAAATATCAAGAAAACAATAAAAAACAAAATGCATACTAACTAAAAGTTTTAAATATTATTGAATTGAAATTTATTATTCGTGCCGTAAAATGAGATAAAATTTTATTTTTATATTTTTAATTTGCTGCGTCGAACAAAAGCCAGTGGAGCCAGATTGTTAAATAATGCATGCAAAACGCTATACAACTATAAAATCTCATATCTCTGTTTTTTATTTCGCCCTCTATAATCCTTTTTCGTCATTCGTAATGCATCGCCTGTGATAGTAGAAGATTTATGTTGATATTAAAGTCAATGCAATGGATTTGAGTTAGTTTTTCATCAACAACCAGAAGTGTCATGCGTTTATGTAGTTTGGACCTTTTATTATGAAACTCAACTATGAATGCTATTTGCAAACTGAAAATGTATACGGTTTTTATTTTTTGTCTGCCATGTTGATCAATTAAAGATAACATTTACATATTAGTTTTACACAAGTTTCAAACTTGTATTTTATGGCAATATCGATTTTTTTTTGTTTTACATATTTTATTATGCTTATATTATTAATAGTAAATTGTTTTTTTTTAACAATTTTGTGGGCCTCAGCTAAACTTTATGTTTACGTAAAAAAAGAAGAAAATTGTAATGTATACTTGGCGATGGTAATATTAATTGTTCCATCGATCGTATAGTGTTTAAGATATTCTTATAAAAATTACTAAAGATGAATAAAAAGTAAAAAGTAATGTAAAAAAATTAACAAAAATGCTGAATAAACATAAATTGAGTAACAATCGTGATTTTTTTAAGTATTTTCTGATCTTTAGTTTTCAAATTATAGGAACAACAATACATCATAGATTTCTTGGTAGGTATTCTTTGAAGATTCTAGATTCCCGGCTAAGGTAAGATTTCTATCGGTTTATTTTGAATACTCCATTTCTTTCTTTTTCTGTAGTATAATTGACCTATAAGTGGTTTTGCTATTATCCGGACCGCGGTTATAATCATGAATCATATGTGCAGTCGCTTCTGTAAACAAAAAGTTTGCTTATACCCGGGATATAATACCTCGTTAATGTTATTTAATAGCAGCTCACTTTTAATGCTTTGCAGCGATTTCCTTTCTCGGTACAATTTGTAATGGCCTAGACCCTAGATAATGAATATCGAAACCGAGGCCGGCGGGCACCATACGGCTCTCTACCCCTGAAATGCGGCCTGCCACGAAATAGTCAATTGCCTCATTTCATACGACTTTCGCGTTTTCGTTTTCACTAACACCAAAAACGAGTCTGGAGTCAATTGTGATATTTGTGGATTCACGTGGAATCTTCTCATACTGTAGCGGTCTACTCAGAATCAAAAACGTTTGTTTTCCAATCATAGAATGGCCATTGCTTCCTTGATATAACATAAGTTCTAATTTTCCGCCAATTGCAGATTGCATTTGTGAGATAAGTAAATTTGTCTTTTGACAGCTACCATCAAAATGTACACACGCTCCGCATAAGAGCTCTCCAGAGCGGCCCCCATTTTGGCCAACTCATTATCTAGTCATCACCCTATTGTGGGCTTTCTTCCAGAGTTGCTTAGCGTTTCTTCACAGCACTTTACAAGCTTATGGAAGATATCCCCACAGATATTACTGCCATGATAGCAGCCTGACTGTATAAGCAGATGGCAATATTGCGGTTGTCTTAAATGTATCCGAATGAGTGGGAGACCAGTGATGCATGCCGATATTTGCACTCTACCCAGTTTCGTTACGTTGGTAAGCTTTATGTCAGGATGGAGCGTGTAATAGCGGTGCATACAAAGAGAACCACATTTGGCTTAAGACCCAACCTTTTATTCAAGATTGGTTCTTGCCGTGATCTGACTGATCACGGAGGGATACATTCCTTATATTATAATTGCTACATCATTTCGTTGTCGTTCTCGCTTACTGTCTCAAGCGAAAAGTCCTCCCTATTGACCGATTCACAACGGTTGTGAGAATATCTGCGATAGCCTCATGGTATGCTGTGTAATCAAAATTATCGGGAGGTACCCGTTTGTATCTCGAGTGAGAGAAGTCACTCGAGATCTCTGAGTCCACTCCTGACATGGCGTGGAGGGGGAGTATCCGTGTTGCCCATGATATACTGGTTTGGGTGATCCTCTCGATATTGAGGAGATAGGAGAAGATTATGATCACGCACTGGTAACAGGGCCGGCTTTAGGGTGGGGCGAGCGTATTATTAATTTAACTTATTTTTACAAATTTGTTTGTTGCTTAAGACAATTTAATTTTTTTAACTGCTGAATTAGTATGATGTAAGAATACTAATGCATGTATGAATGTATATAATACCATCAATTTAACACGCATTCTAATCACAAGTTTACGGGATATTTTTATACAAACGCAGACCTGCGACAAGAATTCTATGTGCAATTTCACAACGTTCACTCAAGGCCGCACGACACAATTTGTCACCTGTATCTTTATAGAAATCAGGTAAGAATTTAGTTGGGAGCTCATAATATCAGATTCCCACTTCAGGAATTGACTGCCTTCCAAAGATAACCTTTAATTAAGAAAAAGCAGTACACAATTCTAATAAGCACATTCGTTTTCGAACCATTTTCATAAATTTTTTTATGTGGATTATGTTTATGCTTTTGTCTTTATTAAACTTAAGGGCGCCAAAAACCTGACGGTTTCTCGGCCGATCGATTGGGCAATTGACTGCCTACAATCGATCTGCCGCCCGCACATACATACATTAGGCAATTTATCGGGCAATCTGAAATTGATAGTCTCACGGTCCACAAGACACAACACAAAATAGCGAAAATTATATCATTTTTGGTGATGGAAGATGGACATCCATTGCTATTTTTTATGGAGAATGGCCGCCACAACCACAGCATGAAGAACGACAACAGGTTTATGTAAAAAAATCAGCAGCTGAGAGCACATGGTTGTCATGCCAGCTTGAACCGAAAATTGCACTGGCAATACGTTCCACACGTCAAATCAAAAAATTGAGTCCCATACACCTTCCGATTTATTTCGTAATCAAAAAATCTGGCCGATCGATCGGAGGGTCTGTGGCGCCTCTTACGTTTATTGATATTTATGTACATAGAAAAGTTTTTGGATTGTTGTGCATATGTATGATGCCACAAAAATTTAAGTGTGTTGTTTGAGGGATAATTTTGTTCTAATTTTGTGGTCTCCGAAGGTATTGCATTTTAGAGCAAACATTGTTGTCTTTTCTCGCTCAATTAAATTTACTAAAACTATTTAAAAAATAGAAAAGTTTATAAACGTATGTATTTGTAAAATTAGTAACTTAATGAACGTTTAAATGTTGGTGATTCAAAAATGAACCGGTGGTACCTACATTATATAACCTGTAGTAATGCGAAATAGCCAGGTTTCCCCAAACAACCCATTTCTAACCACGGTCGAAATTACAAAATGAAATGGATTTATGTTTTGAAAAATATACGTAAAATGATACTGACTGAATTCACTACCATCAAATTCAACCGTATTTAGAACCATCGGCAAGTGCGTTTTCGCAGGGACCAGAGTATGTGAATCATCAGGAAGGTAGTCATTGGAACTACTAATCTTTCCTTAATTTTCGTTTTCTTCGTCAATTTCGCAATTGAAGATAGCAGTGTACTTTTGGAAATGATTACTAATTTGAAAAATTTTAACATCGAAAAAGATGAATGGAAAAGTGCAACCTACTTAAGTGGGATTTGCTATCGTCTTCCCATTCAACATAATGAATGTTTGTGAGCTAATACGTATGGTTCCTTATGTTTCGCCGACGTGAGACTGCCTGTTTTTTTTTTTGAACGATGAACTGGCAAAGTATTTTGTGGTTTAATTTAAAAATTGAAAAATGAACACTACAATTGATCCTGCAATAGATCTACTCTTGCTTACACAAAACTCGCTTTTTTATAATATTAAAGTAATAATAATTTTCTAGGACGAATTATGAAAAAATGTGAATGGGTAGGGGCATACTTTTCTGTTTGTTTTAAGCAATCAATTGATTGGGAAGGGGCAAATTAACGTGAAGTTAAAAAAAATTAAACGTGGATAGTTTCAATAGCGGCGGGGCAATGGAGAAAAATATTTCTAAAAAACGTTAAAGTTCAAGTTCTATTGCAATTTTTTCGTGTATAGAAACTATAAGGCTTCTTGCACACGAAGCTCATGACGAGCGGCAGCAAGCGAGAGCCATGCACAGTCAAAACACGGCTCGCGAGCCGTGAATTTGCGGATTGTGGTGCACGATATGTGAAAACACGTCTCGCTTGTTGTGATTTGACGTGAGCTTCCCATAAGAGCCAATGCATTTCGATGTGTCAAGCTTGCGAGCCGTTTTCGCGTCGTGTGCATGAAACCTTAGGGGCGCTTCTTTCAAGTTTGCCCCGGTCGCCGTTACACCTAAAGCCGGCGCTGACTGGTAACATGATGGTTTCCTGATGAAGATGATCCTGGGACATCAGGTGGCAACCTGATGTGATAGTGATATGTAGAGCAGCATGCTAGCATGCCTGGATCTTATTCCAGTTTGTGTCGCAAACTGTTTGTGACCACACCGGTACTGCATAGCCAGGGATTGCTCGACCTATCGCTTTGAAAGTGCCCGGTATGGTTTCTTTATCCTTGTCCCATGAGCTGGTGGCCAGTGCCTTTAGTACGTTATTCCTACTGTGCATTTTGTCGATTACGTCCTCGACATGACGATTCATCAGTGTCTAAGTAAACCTTGGATCTTGGGATTGGTAACAGTAGGAAGAACGTCTTCATCACGCTTCGCTTACCATTACCGATCGTAAGCTCCTTCGAAAATGCCTGCGTTCAGGTGAGAAGTGTTGCAGTACAATTGGACGGTCGGCGAAATGACTAGGGTGCGAATATTACAAAATTCCACCAACCTTTGAATGAAGTCATTCAGTCGCGCATACATACCTTTTAAATCATTCCATGTGGTGAGTACGGTGCAATCTTCCGCATAGGAAATTAGTTCGATACTTTTCGGGGTTGTTGTAAGGCTGGCTAGGTAGATGCTAAACAATGTATCAGAGAGTACGATACCTTGTGGAACTCCTGCTTAATTCTCCTATGCTTTGAACAAATTCCTCGAAACTCTGTGTAGGACTGCCTCCCAGCTAAATAGTTGACAATCCATCTAAGCTCTGGTAAGAATATGCATATTTAGAAGATCGGCCAACAGCGCAAAATGAATGACCCTGACGAAGGCTTTCGATAGGTCAAAAGCCACTAGGACGGTTCTGTCGTAGGGCTTCTTCTGGTTAAGACCTTTGTGAATGTGATGGTTGATCAGATACAGAGCTGTTGTGGTACTATGCATCTTCCTGAAGCCATGCTGGTGAGAAGCTAGCATAACATGCGATACAAATGTGGGGTGGATGAGTAGTTCGAGCGTCATTGCGGGTGATAAGATTGTGATTGGACGGTAGGATTCGGCGAGTTTTGTGTTGTTATCGGCCCCTTTTTCCAAAATTTAGGGACGACAATCGTGGATATTGACAAGGTTAAAACCATCGTAAGCTATTTGATGACCGGAAGATCTAGATGCTTCAGCATGATCATTGAAATGTCATTTGGTCCAATGGCCTTCGAATGTGAAGCATTCTTGATAGCTGCTGAAACTTGGTCCGCTGTAAATGTAGGAATAGTGTCAACCGCTCGGTTACGAAACTCTTTTAATTGTGCAATTGAGCATTTTGGCTTTAGGGTGTTTAATAAATTGCATATTGAACAACCTCGCGCAGAGTTTATGATTTGCTGTGGTCTTCTTCGAATTTGATGCCTGCACTACCCTTGCCTTTCCTTAGGTGTGACAGGGCGCGGGCGATAGCCCAGAGTTTGCTGACATCTTTTGAAAGATCGCAGCGTTGGAAATGCTCGTTCAATTTTTCTTTTTTGTAGTTGTTGACTTGTTGATTAATTTCGGAGTTAAGATCCTGAATTTTGGGATAGGCCAGATTGGCGCGTCTTAAATTGTCCCGATCATCGGCTAACATTGCGGCAGCAGTTCGGAAATATGGCCGAACTTTGGGGATACGCCTTGCCGGATTGAAGCGAGCTGCCGCTTTGTCAATGCCTTTCCTTATATTCTTTTCGGCTTCCCTAGCGTTTGTTGGAGTAGGTATCACGACGAACTTCGCCGTAGTAAACGCCGCTCTGTCTTCGTCAGTACAGCTGGTTTATCAATAGTTATGTATGAATATGATGATAGGTGGTCGGAGGCGAAAACGTGTAGTCTCTCCAAACTGGCGGTCGCTATAGTTATGTGAGGTGAACTATAGCAGGTGCCAACGATGTGTGTAGACGAAATTCCTTTGAGTGGGCGGAAGTCTGATGGGACTGATGCCGAATAGAGAGTACCAGAGTTCGTAATGAGCGTTAAAGTCGCTAAGTAGGATTTTATGTTCTCCTCTGAGGAGTGGACCAATATCGAACTTATATCCAGGACCACAGCTGGATACTGGTAGAATATAGATGTTGATAAGATATTGCCAATCGGGTGACAAGTCGTTTCCATTTCCTTATTTCGCTTGTAACTTCCAGTTCTTGAGCATACCGCTTCCATTATGCTAATTCATTTAATAGTCCTATTAACAGTTGCTTACATATTTGCTTAACTCTCGCCAGCTTATTGTTGGGATTGGGTAGAATTCATAACTAAATACGTTTCAATAATTGTAGAATATAATCTCCACAATGAGTACGAACATTTGATCTTGAAGCACCTCGACCAACCTCGACCTCGAAGATGGAATGCCCACCATCTTCGAATAACTATTATTCAACTTCAATTAAATGTTTTCTATTTGTGCCGCTAAAACAACAACAACAACCTTTGAATATGTATTTTATAAAAGAATTTATTCTGTGCCACCATAAAAGACCAATATTATAATATTCATAGTTGATTGTACTTGGTTGGTCGTGCAGTAATAGATATTTTAATATCTCGATTAGTTGTTTTTCGTAGTTCATCTGCAGCATGCTTTAACTGTATCGCACACTCGGGATTGGAATTAGACGGCAAAGCAGCGGATTCACGATCGAAAATTCCGGCTAGTCCTTCCAGCAATTCAATGAAGCCCAATGATAATGCTGCCCGGCGTATTCTATTTAATTCCTGTAAAAATAATATAAAATCTTTAGATGCGCCCGTTCCACTTAACATTTTATGGTAAGATCATGTGCATCCTACGTAGGTATACAACTAAATAAAGGCATCGAACCGTTATTTTTGTTTGCTTACCTTGTAAAAATGCGGAGTTTTTTCAGGCATTTTCTTTGCGTGGCGCAAAACTTTTTGTATATCCGATTGCAATCCAGCCGGTTTAATCCACACAACACAATTTTGTGAATAGCTTCGCTTTTCCGCTTTAACCTAGTTTAATATTTTAACTCAATAGAAATACTGTAGACAATTGAAAATACTTATGTCTCTTACCGGAAAGACGGGATTCTCTCCGGGTAATGCGTCCTCGGCCGATCCAAGAAGTCTCAAGTCCCCAAGCCACGGTATAATATCATTTCCTGTGTATTTACCATATACATAAGAGATTCAAGAAAATTCGTTAAAAATACAAATTTGTCTCACCTGGCTGTAGAATGTTTAGCATAAGATTTGATTTTTTCTTACTATCGGCATACGCATGTATAAAGCCGAACCAATTGTCATTCAATAAAACTAAAGCGGCCATATTCTCAACCTGAAGTAAATTTTGCTATCAATCAATCAATCATGCAGATCGTAAAACACCCAACATTACCTTCAGAGCTCCGTGTAAAAGCACACAAAACGATTCTTTGTTGGACTCCGCTCCACTTGAACTTTTGGCATCCTCTTCGTCCGAATTGCCACTTTCGCCTTTTGTATAAAATTGTCGTATGTCATTTTCCAATTTTTCAAATTCATTTGCAGTGCCAGATGATTCCCCACCGCCAGGTTTCTCGCCTTTTTTCGCAGGCTTATCACCTTCCATCTTGGGTACTATTAAATGACGGCTGATTGATACTGGCGAACCAATATCGGCCAATTTTAGAAAGCCACAAATATCGATTTTCTTAGATATTGTTTGAGTAAGTTCCTTTCCTAGTAAATCTTTACTTTTATGAGGCTGCGGATGAAAAGATTTTAATGTGATTCTAATTTTCAAAAATATGAAAAACTCACCATCGGCGGAGGCCACATTAAAACAGGACATTCCAACTTGTGATAGCTACCACATTTAAGCAAAGCTTCAAATGGTCGGAAATTGCTTTCGCACATTCTTTCCACTAATTCCGTAACAACATTTTGATCCAGTTCGACATGTTTTTCGTTCTTCACCGGTGATTCATCTTTTGCTTTTGGCATAAACAGTTGACCCTTTTGATCGGTAATGTCCAAAAATTGTTGGTAAAGTTTAACCGCAATGGAGAAATAATTGTCATTTAGTGATCCCAAGCATATGAAAGTGAGTCGACTGAACGAGAGGAATGAGATCCATGCATATTCCGGATCGGTTCGCTTAGCTGTTACCGTAACGATGGTTTGTCGAAGTGCCGTTTTTCCGAAACCGATGCCACAATCAGTGAATGCCAGAATTTGGCAATAATTCTGTGTACCCCAATTGGTTGCCAATATGCCACAAACACCCTTCAGCATGTTTTCCAAATAGGTTTTGTCGACATGTTCGATGTTCTTTAAGGCCTGCCTGATAGCGTCGTAGTCACGCGTGAAATCAACAAGAACTTCGTATTGCATGGAGTAAACAACCTATACGAAAAAATAACACAAATCAGTTAAATTGACTGAAATTGTGTAGATATTGAAAAATATCACACACAATAATATATATTCACAAAGAACACATTTTACCAACTTTGTTACATTAATTTTGTACTCTCTAGTTTTAATTTCGTTGTTGTTGTTGTATAAACGGGTAGCCGAAGACGATTTACATCGAAGAACCGGCCGCGGAAGGAGCATTTTCTAAGGACAATACTAACATCTATAATCACAATGGGATTCGAACCCAGGCTCCAGCAATTCAGAGATGAGTGTCGTCTCTACCCACTAGGCTACCGCTACCGCACAGTGTTTTCTACTCCCATCCAAGCCGTTTTGTTTCCATGATTCTAGGCAGCATTATTAAGGGCGCCCGGTGACTGATTTCATTCAGCTATTACTCTAGTCTCGTCGGAGATGTACGTTACATCCAAGTTCCATTCAATCCAAGTTCAAAAAATAACAATGCATTAGTCCTGGCGATGACACAATTTATACCATTTTCAAGACAAATTCACCTTTTTCTCGACACAAGTTAACGATACATCAAATGAAATTAACGATTTCGAAAATTAAAACTTTAATAAATCAAAATAACGATTTCGCAAATGATATTAACGCTTTAACAAGTCAAAGTAATCATTCAGTAAATCACCTGTCGTCAAATCGGTTAATTTGTCTTGCTAAGGCGTTAATTTTATATGTGAAATCGTTAATTTTATCTGCGAAATTGTTAATTTAATTTATAGTTAATTTGGGTTGAGAAAAAGGTGAATTTGTCTTGAAAATGGTTATTCTATACCATGCTGCCTTACGTAAAAATAAAATGGGCGATTAACGACTACCACCGGAACGGGTGATGTTTCGATGCCATAGACCACTGTTTCCCAGCAGGTAGTCGGCGGACCGGTGTTGGTCTGTGAGAGATGCGTAGGTGGTCCGCGGGGGGATTATAGAAGCGCTAATTTGGTTGGGTTTGATGTCTTCGATTCCTTGACACTCTTTTTGTAATCCGTATTTTATATAAGCATACAATCCTAGTTTCTACACGATTTGCCACAATTGATCGAACCTAATTCGTCTTATCATTTATCAGTGATGATACATGGTCTCTGATAACTGCACGGAAGAGAATTAAAGAGCAAATAAACTCGGCTACTGACAATTCAGTTAAGCAACAACTGAGGACCGAGTACAGTCCTCTTCAAAAAAGAGTGCAGAGGAGCGTTAGACGTGATAAACGCAACAACATCAACGCGTTAGCTTTGGAGGCAGAAGATGCGGCTTACCGTGGTGACAGTGGAATCCTTTACAAGCTCATAAAGACACTGACTGGCAAATCTTTTACCAATGAGCATCCTTTAAAAGATAAAGACGGGTCTCTGCTAGTCGCAGATGAACAACAACTGCGCCGATGGAGAGAGCATTTCATGGAGGTTCTTAACAACAACTTTAACCCTTCAAGTCCATCTCCACCGGAGGCAGTAAGTCTTCCGCAAATGGCCAGAATTAACACCGGCTTACCATCTAAGCTGGAAATAAAGGCCCTTCAATCATTGAAAGCAGGTAAGGCCCCGGGGGCAGACGGTATCCCGATGGAATTTTTGAAAGCGGACATCAACGCTACAGCGGATATTCTTCTTCTCCTGATCCAAGAGTGTTGGACAACCGAGACTCTCCCTCAAGAATGGAGGAAGGGTGTCATTACTAAAATTCCCAAAAACACAGCAGATTATCTGTCTCAAATGACGGATGCTTTGCATCGTGAAAATCGAAGTTCTGCTTTAAAAGCTAATGCCGCTTAGACGAAATACCTGAGCTAGACATCAGAAAGGCAAAGAAAGAAGGCGACCAACCAGTGATATTACAACCAAACTACAAACTATAGTGAATCAGTGCCTTCGACGCATTCTACAAATTCGTTTGCCTGAGGTAATCTCTAACGACGACCTCCTCCAAATTACTGGCCAAAATAGGATAAGCATCGACATCAAAAGGCGGAAGTGGCAGTGGATAGCACACACTCCGAAAAAAAAAAAAAAAAACATTGCAAGACAGGCTCCAGATTGGAATCCTCAGGGAACCGATGCAAGGCGTCGTGTGGGAAGACCCAAAAATACATGGAGAAGATCTGTTGAGGCACCTCTGTTCCAGAGGTGGAAAAGAAGCGTAGTCAATGCCCTATGTCCCACTAGGGGTTAAAAGGAACCAGAGAGAGAGATGACATAACGGGACTTATCTCGGAAGTATACTATGACAAATAGGATCCTTCCTAATACCTTGATAGGAATTAAGAGCCCGTCCGCATTGTCCAACGGAAGCCGTTTTTCCACTGCGATTCGAATTTGTCTCCTTTGCGAAATTTGGCTATGAGCTTCAATTGAAGCTCCAGGCGCATTAAGGAATGTTGCCGCATACAAAATGCTTTTTTCTTCAATCGCAAATGTTTTAAAGATAGGGAATCTTTTAGGGTAATTGAGGTGTCCTAACAACTAACACTGATACCTTTAATTAAAGATTTTCTGTCAAGCGACACAAAATAAGGAACCAATTTGATGCTTTTCTTAACATCCGTTCCGTTTGTAAAAGAGAAATCGAGTTTTTTTAAACCTCCTTCGTGTCCTTGCCATAATTCATTCTATACCGTAAGAAATTACTAGCACACAAATTAACAGGATGATGTGTACTATTTGCTTCTACAATAACTTCGTTCCACCATATACAAATAATACATATATGTCCAAAGCTCACTCAAAATCGGGTACACATTTTTTTGGCCATGTCGTCTGATCTTGCACCCAATGTCACAAATACGACCATACATACAGATACACGTATACAGGCTATTAAAGCTATTTGCTCTTTTGCTACACAGTTCAAGTTGAAGAGAGTTTAGTAGATACTCTGCCAGAGCATGTTTTCGTGCATTTGTCGACTTCATGAGTGTATCTTCTTTCACTGTCCCATGCCATGGGTCGGGGTGGCTTACGCAAAAGTATCTGCGCCTGCGAAAACTGCGTATTGAAAAAACATGAAAGATGATTTGATGACAATGCATTTCTTGAGGTTGCGGAACAGGTTGCCATGCGTTCATTGACCTCATTAGTGCATTTCGTAAGGTGCATGCCGCGCTGTTAATGCAATGTAGTGGTAGCATGCGGTAGAGTGAGTGGATTTAGTGCAGGACAAGGCAACACAACTTCCATAGATATTTCAAAAAAGATATATTTCTATACAGAACATCAACTGAAAATTTGTATGCAAGTTGTTCTGTCCTGTTCTGTACTCGATTCAATTGGAGGGATATGAGTACGAGAGTGAGTTGTAGAGTATTGATAAAAAAATACGATATTTGATCAGCAAAAATCCTATATCGCTGTATTTTTGCAGGATGGTTAGTGATGCTGATGGCGTCCTGATTATGGAAAAAAGTCCCCAACGATTGGAGGGCAACCTTGAAAAAAGGGGATAAGGGAGTATTTTTTTACTTTTTAGCAAACATTTCAAAACCGACCAAATATACAGAAAAATGGTCTGAGAACGAAAAAAAAAATACATAAAATTACCCTTGTAATTGTATATTGTATATAATACATTAGGATTTTAGTGAAAAATTTGGTGCTAGACTAAAAAATAAATTAGAATATTTTCATTTTAGACTCTTTTAAAAACCTCCATAGCTCTGAAAACGCAAGTACCCCTCCTCCCTTTTCAAGGCTGCAAACCTCTAATCTATTGGGACTTTTTTCCCATAATCAGAAGGCCATCCCTAAAAATCCTGCAAAAATCCATCGATGTAAGATTTTTGTCGTTCGATGACCATATTTTTTTTCTTCGGCTATAATAAAATCATATTGATTTAATTGTTTGAAACAAATGAGAATGCCCACTTTTGTATGAAAGTTGGTTAACGAAATTTGTATCAGAAGTCTCAAAACGCAAAAGTCTCTATTAGAGAGCAACGAATATATGAGTTTCAATTTTGGATCGATTTTGATATAATTTGAATAAATTTTACCAAATTGCAGATCTTTAGGGGCAGTTTTAGTTGAATTGAATTGAAATAGAGCTAAAATTAACCACAGTTTTCTGTTTTTAAGGCATTAAAACTGTAAGAAATACGGAAGATAGAATAAAATGATGTAAGAAAGAAATGATCTTTGGACTATTCGCCAATTTTGTGAAGAATCGTACGAAAACCTCACCTTGGCAGAAGTTGCAGAAAATTGAGATGGAAAAATATTTTGTTTTTGGGTCAAATCACAAAAATTTGACTTTGAAGTTCTGTAAAAACCAAACCTCTTATCCGATTTTAGTGCGGTTATTTTATTTTTTGGATAAGTTTGTTGGCTTTAATAATCATTTTGTTTTGCTATTCTAGCTAGTATAGCTTTTGAGATAATGACGTTTTAGTCGTCAAAGAAAATTTTTTTTTTTTAAATTTTCAAATGCCTGTGGCAGCTAAAGGGTTAAGCTTTTTTTTACTAAAAATCAATGAGGAATCACAATCCGGTGCGTTTATTTTATTTTCCTAACTTACGACTAATGAAAAAAAAACTATCGGAAAATTGGTTTTGATACCGAAATTTATACTTTTAGGCCCGTATTTATAAACATAGCTTAACTCAAGGCGACCTTTAGTCAAGTATACCGAAATTCAAAAAAATAGATGTAATTTCCAGTAGTTTATATTACAAGTCAATTAAGTCATTTAAGGCGAAACTCAAGGAGACCTTAAGCTGTTAACACAATTGTAATATAATAATAGCTCAAGGTAGGTAACTAGCTACATTGACTTCAAGTGAGGTGGACTATTGCAAAATTTCAAGGTTTCCTTGAAATCGCCTTAAGTCAAGGATGCATTGACTCGAGAAATTAAATTATTTCAATGAAAAACTACTGGAAATGGCATTTATATTTGAAGGTAAGGTATGTTTAAAAATACGGGCGTTAGTTTTGGCTAATTTTTGCTATGATTGTTGCCACGGCCGGTCAAGAAACAATACTATGTATACTATAAATTAAAAAATCTACAGCTGTCTAGACGGGAATGCATAAATGCAAATTTAGAGAAAGTATTGAATAAATTGGTCGCAGCATGCAGGAAGAGCTTCTTACAAAAATCATATGTGCAAAATTTGAACTTCCTTTATTCTGTCAGAAGTTATGGAGTGAGTAAAATGCCCGAACTGAATAACAAAGAAGGTATTTTTTCAGAAACTCCATGTCTATGACCCTAAAACTCATACCTACATTTATATTAATTATTATCGTCTCCATTAGAGACTTTTCTTTTTGACACCAAAGCCTTCATAGCCTGCTAAATATCTCCCTTTTCTGATTATATAAAAAATATTGATATGTATGTGCTAATATTTTTGTAATTTCTGATTATTTACTTTTTATTTTAATAGTTTATTGAACAGAGTTAAATGTAATAATTAATGCATATTTCACTAAAATAAGGTAAATTTAAGAATAGACTTCTCCTCACGCAGTGTATAAAAAGAGGAGAAGGCAGACAATTTTTCTGTATCTCTTACCTTTTTTGAAATAATCGCAAAAAAACGAAAAGAGTCCCCCTTTCCCCCTTTTTTTAAGGTTACGGATCACTAATCGGTTGGGACTTTTATTGCCATAATCTGGGGACCATCTCCAACCATAATTCAAAAAAATTTCCATCTAGGATTTTTGCCGACCAAATATGCCATTTTTCTTAGACTTGTCGCATCGCTTGGGTTGCTTGGAATTGACTCTCAAATATCATATTTAAATATCGGCTCAGATAATCTGAACCTCAAAATATAGATACACACGCCACAGACGAATTATAAATTTCGTAGGCGCATGCACAACGTGTTCTCGTGTCGTTTCCTTCGCGCCGCGCCGCGGTGCCATACATCGCACACCACACAAGAAGCGGGCGGGACGTGGCAGTGACTGAATTTCATAATCATTTCTGTGTTCATAACATAACATATTGTCCGCAACGGCAACTTGCTCTCTTCCTCGGACCCACTCGGTCCACTTGTCATGCGTCACGGAGTACGGAGATATCCATCTCCATCACACACCACGGAAGTCGCAGGCAATGGCAAGCGATGAATGATTCTTAAAAGATACTATAAAAAGAGTCTCTTGACTCTCTTGAACTGGAAAACGTTCTCTCAAATTGACACGCACACAGGCTCATGCGATTCGCTTGAAAGCTCTAGGAAATTTCAGATACATTTTCATAGGAACAACATTTTGTACCAATTTGGACATATATGTCTTATTTGTATATGGTTCCACGCTGTGCCCCTCCGTTCCTCGGTGTGCCCAACCACATTTCGGGGTAGCCTCACAGGCGACGCCATGTCTATCACTATTCCACTGGGAGATCAGTGTCGATTTCCACGAACTTTGTGACTATTTCAGTTGTTGTTGTAGCGAATCAATATGTTTTCTGTCTTGAATCGAAAGGGGTTTTGGCAGCCCCGGGACGATTTACATCGAAAAGCCGGCTGCCGTAGGAATATTTTTATAGACCCACCCACCCACACTCCGGCAACTCAGAGATAGATTGTCATACCGAATGCCCTTCAGTTCATACGCAAATGCAGTTGATGGCCGTTTGACGGATCAGCCAGGAAGCTTAACATATTTTTGTTGTGGTCACACACCCAGTTTGTTGAATAGAAAACGTAACCCGCAAATTCGCAAGGGTAGCAAAACTTGTTCTCGCAATATCAAAGAAGTTTCAAGACCTCTTCAAAAAGACAAAACCAAACCGGGCTTGATTAGGAGAGTTTTGGGACCATACCTTGTAACAGTCAAAATTGGGTAAACAAATTTGGCGGGAAAAGGAACATGATACGAGAGCGGGCCGGTCTATCCTCTAATTCAAAAACCAAGGGTAAAAAATAAACAAAAACCGAAAGATGCCCTTTGCCTCTGTGACGAACACCATACTCCACTATATAAACTCGACGTCAAAGGTATCTTCTGAACTCTAACCCAATTTTATCAAAAAGTATAAAAGTTACAGCTATGAGCTACATCTGCAGGAAATGCAGTTGATGACCGTTTGTCGGATCAGCCAGGAAACTTAACATATTTTTGTTGTGGTCACACACCCAGTTTGTTGAATAGAAAACGTAACCCGCAAATTCGCAAGAGTAGCAAAAATGGTTCTCGCAATATCAAAGAAGTTTCAAGACCTCTTCAAAAAGACAAAACTAAACCGGGCTTGACTAGGAGAGTTTTGGGGCCATACCTTGTGACAGTCAAAATTGGGTAAACAAATTTGGCGGGAAAAGGAACATGATACGACAGCGGGCCGGTCTATCCTCTAATTCAAAAACCAAGGGTAAAAAATAAACAAAAACCTAAAGATGCCCTTTGCCTCTGTGACGAACACCATACTCCACTATATAAACTCAACGTCAAAAGTATCGGGCCACCCGCAACTTTCGAACTCTAGCCCAATTTTATCAAAAAGTATAAAAGTTGCAGCTATGAGCTACATCTGCAGGAAGTACATTTTATGACAATTAAAATAAATGGAAACACATTGTGATTTATTAATTTATTCAGCGTTTATTAAAGATTTTACAAATAAGAGTCTCCAGTCGTTTTCCGGTCTTGTAATCACCAAGTAAAAAGCTCATATTTATGCTGAAAACAAAGTAAAAATTTAAAATAAAGTATTTGGTCATAGTATTCAGTGTTCCCTCCGCTTGCTCGAAAAACTGCTAGCATCCTTGTATTCACAGACCTCATGAGGCTGATGACGAAATCTTGGGAAATTTCATTCGACTCCTTTTCAATTGCGATTCACAGCTCTGGAAGCGTTGTTGGAGCAGAAACGCAGGCTCGAATCCGGCGTTTCAGCTTATCCCATAAGTGTTCTATTGGATTCGAGTCCGAGCTTAGAGCTGGCCAGTCCATCGGACGAATGCCGACGTCCTGTAGATACTGGGTTACCACATGAGCAACATAAGGCCGTGCATTACCCTGTATCAACTGGATATTATGCCCGATATAATCTGCGAAAGATATCACATGAACTTCAAGGATTTCATTGATTTAGCATTGTGAAGTCAATCCACGTTTATGGCCCGTCGGTTCGATGAAAACTAATGCTGTGTCAGGTTAATGAGATGCCGCTCAGACCATTACAAATCCTCCTCCAAAAGCAACAGATTCCGCGATGCCACACTGAGAATAATGTTCCCCAGGGCGACGACATACTCTTTGACGTCAATCACTTTGATATAGACTCACTTTGGTCTCATCAGTGATGAGTACATTACCCCTCTCTTCTAACGTCCAATCCCTATGCTCTCGAGCGAATTCAAGTCGTGCTCGACGGTGGGCTGCCGTTAATTTTGGACCTGCTGCAGCTCTCTTTGGAGTCAGGTTCCACTCAGTAAGTCTCCTTCTTCCTCAGTAAGTCTCCTTTCTTCGGTGTCGTATTCATTATTGGTTGACAAAAGTAGCAAAAATATACGCGTCTAAAAAAGCAGTGAACAACAACTAAACAAATTATATAAAATCTCCTATACCTTCACTGTAGAAAAAAAAAGGTAAGGGCGAACTCTAGTCAAAACCTAGCAAATCGTTAGCATTGTGTTTGTTGTTTGATTGCTATGTGAGTTTACGGTACTTTAAATAAAATTGATAGTCATTAAAATTGCCATTAAACGCACTTTCTGTAGATATAATTTTAATAGTTGTAAGTTTTATACTTTTTGAGAAAATTGGGTTAGAGTTCGAAAGTCGCGGGTGGCCGAGTGTATGTACGTTCCTGTCACTGATCATTACGGCCGAAAAGAAATGAAACAACAAAAATTAGTAAGCAGAATTGATTATATTTCTATTTTTTAGAATTACATCAATAATTCACAGGGCATTGATATAACTAAATTTTTATATAAATAACCATTGCTCGGGCAATGTATTGTCTAAAACATGTAAATACAGGTCCGTCTATAAGCATACAATTCGCGCAATGAAAAACATTGTGTGAACAAAAAAGTATCGGTAGAACGAAAAAACTAAATCAAAAGATTAAAAATAATCATTTGACGGCTTGCATAGCTTCTTTTTTCGCATTGATACGATCTACGAGCTCCTTGACACGTCGCATGCAATCCTTCTTTGTCCGATTCGGAATACATTCCGCTATTCTATCCCAACGATCTGGCGTTGAGACTGGATACGTTTTCATCGCTTGTTCAAGTAGCGCTTGCTCTTCCTTTGTCCATACGACTGGTGCTTGAGCCGAAGCCGGGGCCGCAGGAGTGGTAGCCGGCGGCGGAGATGTTTTCGTTACATTAGCATCGACACCATTTTGTTTAATTTCACCATTTTGCTTTGGGGCATTTTTATTATTCTTATTTACAGTTGGAGTTGTCGGTGTGTCAACATTAACAGTGATATCGGCCTTGTCCACTCGCTTCAGTTCTTTCTTGTTTTTCTCGAATGACGTGAAGGCTGCTTCGTTTGCTTGCGTTTTCAGTGTACTCTGAGCGAAATTGCCACTCTGCAAGTCTTTAGCTTTATTGAGAATATCGCGTGCTTGAAATCGTTTACCGCCCAAATTCGTTCCGTGCTGATTCATGTATGTGGCGATCACTTCCCAACGTTGCACCGTGCCAGCTGGGAACAAGTTAACAGCTTTGATGAGAAGTTGCATGTTCTCGTTGTTCCATAAAGCATTTTTGTCTACAGCTTTTGTTGCGGAACTCTCATTCGAAGTCGCGTTTGTAGTTTTCGCAATCATTTCTTGCTTCTCCTTTTCTAACTTGTCCTCTGTATCTTTCAGAACTTTAATAAACACGTCGCGGCCACCTTTTTCTAAATCTTTATTAAATGATTGCAGTTCTAAAAGTTTCAACATCTCGCAGATTTTCTCAACACCCTCCATATTTCGAAGCTTTTCCTTATCGCTTGTTGAGAAGTAGTTCCGCTCCTTGGCCATGTCACGTAAAGTTTTTCTCTCTTTTCTCAGTGCCTTTTTCTGCTTTTCATTTTCTATACGTATTTGCTCAATCCGTTTTTGCTCAGCCTGTTCGGCACGTTCCTTGGCCAGCTGTGCTTCGCGTAAGATTCTTTCCTCTTCGGCCTTTTGTGCTTGCGCAGCATCCATTTTAGCACGTTTAGCTGCCAATTTACGCTCCTTCTCTTCATTTTTGAACCGTATTATTCGCGGATCGTTGTTATAGGCTAGGTCTACTAGGGCTCGAATTCTGGACATTTCCTCCTTCTTTCGTTTTATCCGGATCGCTTTGTTTTCCTTTTCTATCCATCGTCGCTCGTCACGGTCCTGACCGCGCTCTTTATCCTCTTCGTCCAGATAGCTGTACTCGCGCCACGATTTGAAATCATACCAGAAATTGTAAAAATGTTCTACATGCTGGCGAGTTGAATTCTCGTCGCCCACTTGTGGAACGTTCTTTTTTTCACTCCACCGAGCGTTTAGTTTGAAGTATTTATCGAAGATTTTGTAGAAATCCTTTTCTATTTGTGACGTCGATGGAAGACCATCGTCAAATTCGGGATCAACCGAATCGAAAGCTCGTCGATTTTTGGGATTACCTAGAAAAGGGGATACGGTTTAGATTGGTTACTTGTAATTAATGTATGAAATTTACCTAGAGTTTCGTAAGCTTTTGTTATGCACGTAAAATAATCATCGTCCGTGTTGACTTCTTCGCCCTTAGCTTTTCGTTTATCAGGATGATGTTTCAATACCATTTTCCTATAAGCGCGGCGAATATGATCTTCCGTTGCATTAAATCTAAAAATTAGTTAGATATGAGCTAAACGTTTAAAAATAATAAAACAATGGAAGATTGTTGTGAAAAGGAAGATGTACATATTATATTCGATTAGTTTTGCTAGTGTATTTTCTTTGTAACTTCGTCAATCAAATCTATGCGAATTCGGGGGCATATATATCTATCATAAAAATCTTTCATTACCGTAACTTCTTGGGGTACATGGTGGTTGACAACTACCGTGTGTTCTATTTTACGACATTTTTACTGAATAACAATCGCGACGGTACAATGTGCTGAGATTCGAAAACTCGTTTCTCTATGGCTTCATGCACACGACGCGAAAACGGCTCGCAAGCTCGACACATCGAAATGCATTGGCTCTTATGGGAAGCTCATGACGAGCGACAGCAAGCGAGAGCCATGCGCAGTCAAAACACGGCTCGCGAGCCGTGAATTTGCGGATTGTGGTGCACGATATGTGAAAACACGTCTCGCTAGTTGTGATTTGACAGCGGCACGGCTCTCGCTGTCGTGAGCTTCCCATAAGAGCCAATGCATTTCGATGTGTCGAGCTTGCGAGCCGTTTTCGCGTCGTGTGCATGAAGCCTATATGTGATTGTCTATCTATATCACTGTTTCCCAACAGGTGGTCCACGGACCGGGGGTGGGCCGTGAGCAGTGGCGGCTCGTGACCTTCGGAACTGGGGTTCACTACTCATATACAACAAACAAGAGCAACCAATTCTTAAAAAATATGTAAATAGGGGCTTAAGTGTTCAAGTGTTTGAACCTTTCGTTTTCGGCTTTATTAGCCTTTCGCAGAGGCGAGGCGTGACGAATGTGTTCGGTAGAACTATTGCCACCGAAAAAAAGCTGAAACAAAGCGAAAAAGCCGTCATCCATTAACCACAAGAAGGCTTCACCCATTAAAAAACTAAAAACAAACATTAACAAATTCACCCGGTAAAAATTCAACTTTTGATTATGTGGATTTCTAACAGGCCCTAAAAAACCTTTGAACGATTTACAATAGCCAATAAAATTGTGATACGTAATTAAGTTCCAAATTCATTCACACAAATTAAAAAAAAATAATTAGTTCGCTCCGCCTTCAAGATTTTACGAAAAAAGCCAATTCCCGAAACCAGGTTTCATCCTGTTTTTTGCATCTTATACATGCCAGCAAACAAAGATCTAGATTTTCTTCCATATACACACGACACACACTACGAATTCTCACCCTAAATTCATCATTACTAAGTGTTGTGCACAGCCTATCTGTGCACAAACTCCAGTGTAAATTTTGCACTTTCCCCTTGCCCCGGGAACTCTTCACATATCTGATTTTGGAGCGAGTGCACCAGTTGATATGATATGACTCTGTGCACCACACCGAGAGTGCTTTATGGATGTTGGACGCTGGTCGCGACATACTCAATGCGTGGCTTGTGTTAAGGTCCATCTAGACGTGTCGCCAAATGGCGACACGTGCAGCCAAATGGCTGTTGTCATTCCATCCAAACGTGTCGCCATTTGGCTATGCGTCCAGTTTTGATATTCAATATGACAACTCAACCAACCGCTTGTCAAATTCAAAGTGACAATTTTGCAACTTTTCTTCGTTCTTTTGTGTGAAATTGAATAATTCTTGAATGGCCGTGTAATAATTCAAACGCGCAGAGTCCGATTTTGATAATTAAATTTAAAAAAATCACCAAAATGAAATTTTGGTTTTGTCATTTTTTGGCTGCTCGTGTGGATGCTAAGTAGCAGCCAAATGGCTGTATGCGATGCTAGTTTTTGGACGCGCAGCCATTTGGCGACACGTCTAGAGGGACCTTTATAGATACGTATGGCACCCAGAATACGTATTTCGCGTGCGTCGGAGGTTTTTATATTTTGTGAAGTGTTTTATTTTGCGAAGATATTCAGCAAATGATGAGTTGATATCGTTGTTTTATCTGGGGGTGCACGTGCACATGTGCACATATTGGCGAGCCGCCACTGGCCGTGAGAGACCCGTAGGTGGTCCGCGGGGAGACTCTGCAGACTACTTACAAAAGAGTTATATTTTCTTGTGACTAATTAAAGTCATGTAAAACACGCGCTCTCGTTATCATGTAACAGATTATCCAGTAAATACTTTGCTACTAGGTCTGTGATTGTTGTTGTGTTCGATGTGTTGCTTGGGTTCGTTGCTTATAGCCCAATTATTCAAAATTATTACTAAAATTCGAACCCGATTGCAAAAATTCAAAGAGTTTTTCGCGTTAAACTTTGTCATAAATCCGAGTTTAAGGACCGAGCTATACCGTTTACTGGATAATTTTCAATCGGAGTTGGCTCTTCCAGACCCGATGTCACAAATTACTGTGAGAGAAAAAATGTCAGCTAGTGAGGCAAGTGTTGACGCGAACAAAACAGTTTTTCCCATTCTCTCAACCTAGCAAACATGGCAAATCTTAAATCATGCTTCCTAACAAGCTGGTGTTAGTTTAGAAATTCAAAATGAACTTTTAAAATTACTTGCCGAAAGGTCCCGGTGCAATTTTTTTAATTTGTAAGTTTTATGAACTTAGACGAAACGATAAATTTTATCTCTCGGTTCCACATTTCTCTCAAAACAAGTTATTATTACGGGTTGGGGTGCATTTTGTTGCTGTTGCAGCGCCCAAAAGAAAATTTGAGAAATATTAGGATTTGAAATTACAGTGGATGAAAAATTACAACAAGTTTTGCGTTTTTTCAATTTTTCTTTAATTACAAATAACTGTAAAAAACGCGACTGATATTTAAAAAATATTTTTCCCGTATCGGCCACTAAATACGCTATCACCGGTTACCGAGTTATCGTTGGGATTTGGGACAACCTGTATATATATTCTGGAGAACCGTTACGATTTCGCGAAAAAGGATTGCAGATTCGATCGTTTCAGGCTGATATTAATGAAATGCCATCATCAAAATTTCGCGCCACAGATACTGAAATCCTCCCGACGTCCATGCTAGGGCGGTACATTTAAATTTCTTATTTGAATAAGTTACTAGCTTGCCCTGTGGGATGGCTCAAGAATAATGCCACTGCTTTCCCGGCATGTCGTAGCAGGCGACTTAAAGGGTCAGATGAAAACTCTTACAGTGGAAAAAAATCCCTAATCTAAGGTGGATCAGTATACGCCGAGGGATGCATGGGCAAGAGGGTGCTTGGCCGCTAGGATGCGAAGGTAGCAGGTAGCAGGCAACCATAACATCTGAAGCCTGGGGCGCATTTTAACATCAACAAGACCTCCCATAGGTTAGTGTGTGTGTGTGTATGGGTTGCCGTGTCTGGAGACTGCCGGCGGATGTAAAAAGAAAGTCCAAAAATTTACTTGTTTCCACACACTACGCACTAGTTCAGCTATGCAGTTGAGTGATCCCGGGGCGAACCTAGTTGCAGCAATATAAGACAGCCTAACTACATTGTGGAGAAGCTAAGGAGTGCAAGCTGGAATGTCGGTTCCATAACATCAAAGAGCGAGGAGATTGAGGATATAATGAAGCGGGGAGGGATAGACATTATGTGCGTGCAAGAGACGAGGTGGCGAAATACCCAGAGCCCAGTTTCTTACGAATTCCAAGAAGTACAAATTGTACTACTCTGGAATCACAAATAAAAAAAACGGAGTTGGCATTATTCTGGCATCGTGTGTACTTGGCAGCATAGTAAGTGTCGCGAAGAGAAGTAATCGCTTGATCTGCATCAAATTGGTTATCTGCGGAAGAATGTGGAATGTAATAGGTGCCACCAGAAGAAAAAGAAGCATTTTGGAACGACGTTGGCACCCTGATTCAAGTCATTCCAGATACCAGATGTTCTTGGGAGGAGATCTAAATGGCCATGTGGGTGAATCAAATTATGATTACGAGGATTGCCATGGCGGAAAGGGTAGCCCTTCAACAGTCAGAAATGACGAAGGTGAAGCTATTCGGACTATGTGCAGATCGCACGGGTTGGTCATCCTAAATACATGGTTTGTGAAAAGTCAGAGACGCCAGATCATCTAGTGGTAGTAGTGGACACGAAGATAGGAAACGCGAAACGCATGCATACAGCCGAGAAATTCTACCAAGAATTCAGAGTGCAATCAAACGAGAGGCTTAAGCACGACGCTGGATTATTTAGGGTCGCAGCCCAAAGGAGAAGGCACGCTCGGGAAAAACAGGCGCCAAAGTACGTGGAGGACTCGCAAAGAATGTTGCTGGTTGATGATACGGCAATTTGTAGCAGGATATAAGTATTTTGACGAACTTCTAAATGAGAATTTCCTCGAGCAGCTTTTCAAGATGTTGAGCCGAATACCACAAATATCGAAGATTTCTCAGAGGAAGAGATGATGGAGGCAATGCATCAGATGAAACGCGGAAAGGCAGTCGGACCGGATAAGATACGCGCGAAGTTTTGGTTGAAAATGGAAAATGTCGGGCTTAGTAAGCTCACAGTTCTCTTCAACAAAATCAGAGATGGGCAACCGATGCCTGACTTTCAGGGAAAGTTTTCTTCTTCCTTTTTATAAGAACAAGGGAGACGCACGCAAACTCAACAACTATAGGGCTATAAAGTTAACATCTCATACACTGAAAATCGACGAGCGAGTTTTGTCTCCAACCTATTTAGAAAGATTGTGCGGTTGAATGACAATCAAGGTCGAAGGTCGATCTATAGTCGATGCGATTCAGTGCATTCGTTTAGTGACATCCAATTTCCCAGATCTTAGCTGCTTTTTTGTTGAGGTGTTGAGATCAACAGCACGCTTAGCAGTGTTATTTATCCCCATAAATGGGTACTCGTTTAACATCTGAGTGAGATTATAGTCCGTCACATGAGTCGTGAGTTCGAAAAACAGCATAAACTGAATTCGTTCACGATGAGCCCATGACCCTGTGCACCGAAGGTGGGCGCACTAACCGCTACACCAGCCAAACTACAGCTACAGCTCAAGCAAAGCATTCGTATTGCGAAAGAAAAATATAGAGCATCACGAAAGGACTTGCACTTTGTGTATTCATCGATTTGGAAAAGGCATTCGATAGAATACCTCGTGGTCTGATATGGTTAGCCGTGAGAGCACTTAACGTCCCTGAGGCATACGTCAGGATGATACGAGACATGTATGATGGAGCTAGGACTAAAGTTAAATGCGCGGCCGGTGAATCAGACGAATTTCCAGTGAATGTCGGGGGGAGATTTCAGTATCTGCGGCGCCAAATTTTGATGATGCCATTTCATTAATATTGGCCTGAAACGACCGAATCTGCAATTCTTTTTCGCGAAATCGTAGCGGTTCTCCAGATATTCAATGTCAAAGATTGACTTTTCTATGAAACGAGTTAAGTAATTTGATAAGAAAAGGGGGATATTTCCGCTTTACACATTGGGGAAAGTGTTCTCTCTTTCTCTCTCTTTATTACCGTAACTCCTAGTGGAGCGGAGGATGGTGCGTTGATGACTACCGTGTGTACGTGTAGTCACCAACGTTACAAAGACAACTGAATTCGGAGTGTGATACGGTTGTCAGCCTTTACCACTTCCTAGTCGCATTGTTAGTTTATTATTCTACGATAAGAATATTCTTATCATCTTCTTCTGAATAATAAACTTGCGACGAGTCGTGCCGAGTTTGGAAACTCGTTTCTCTATGAGTGTCTATTTCACAGAGTGGCGACCGAACGATCACGGCCACAGAGCACGACAGGGGAAAGTGTTCGGTGCCATCAAATTGACGTTTTAATTTTAATCAGTCCCATTAGAATAGTAAGTTTTACGAATTTTACAAAGATGTTTAAAATATGAAAAGTCGAAATATATTTGCGACCAAGAATTGTAAAATTTGCTAGACAGGGAGGCAAATGAAATTTAAAATGTTATTTTCGGTGCAATGCTATTGATTCGCATCAGTGTGTAGTAAAAATTCCCCGAATTTCCCATTAAAAACTGAACTACCCCATATAAATGTCAAACTTTGACATTGAATATCTGGAGAACCGTTACGATTTCGCAAAAAAGGATTGCAAATTCGGTCGTTTCAGGTCAATATTAATGAAATGGCATCATCAAAATTTGGCGCCGCAGATACTGAAATCGTGCCCGTATCTCTGACGGCCTAGAATATCTCTTCTTTTTGCCGATGATATAGTTCTCAGTAGCCCAAACATCGTTGCCATTCTGGAAGAGCATGAACTAAGGGTTAGTATAACAAAAACTGAGTTCTTATGCTGCCCATTCTCAGACCCAGATGCACCGATACCAGATATGTACGTCAAAGGAGAGCAGCTTAAGTCTTGTACCAAGTTCAAGTACCTTGGCTCGATGGTGAACAACGGAGCTACATGCGATGATGACATCAAACATCGCACAAAGGTTGGGTGGATGACGTGGCGAGAAAACTCTGGAGTTTTCTGCGATAAGAAAATGCCACTGAAGCTAAAGGGCAAGTTGTACAAAACGGTTGTACGTCCCGCACTCATGTATGGATCAGAATGCTAGACCATGTATGAAGGTTACGCGAAAGAAATGACAGCGACTGAAATGAAAATGTTACGCATGTGAGTTGGTGTAACCAAAA
Organism: Microchrysa polita; assembly: GCA_949715475.1. Taxonomy (NCBI): domain Eukaryota; kingdom Metazoa; phylum Arthropoda; class Insecta; order Diptera; family Stratiomyidae; genus Microchrysa; species Microchrysa polita. The sequence goes on along the minus strand of OX454416.1, from coordinate 109,363,786 downwards.
CGGACCACATCAGAGTAACTATATCCGAGGCAGCTTGTCCATAGACCAACCCAACACCGAAAAGCTCGAAAACCGACAAATAGATTCGTATTGCCATGTTCAAATGCGTCCGCCTGAGAACCCCGCAAAGAAAGCGATATCAATGGAAGTTCCACTTGATGGACCCAAGGCCAGAGGCAGATCGATGAACACCGGGATGTGCCAAATGAAAAAGCAACAACGAGCAATGATCTCGTGGATGACACGATCCAAGATAGAAGTGACTGTATAAATATGCTGAGACATTACCGCCAAAACGGGCGCTGTGCCTACACCGCAGGTCGAGCGACACATTTAAGAAGGCTTTAATGCGTGCATAGCGAACACAAGAGCTTCTAGTCGATAAAACCTTACGCGATCCACGGCTTCATGATTTGTCAGCAAGAGAACACAGGAATGTACTCTACATGCATAATAACTTTATAACAATTTCACAACAACCCTTAACTGATATTCCCAATCATAAACACTTACCTAAGCTGCTTCAATCCAAGAACCGCATAATGATCCTGTTGCTTCCATTCCTTTGGATCTAAACTTTTCAGGTACTCAATACTGGCCTCCACATAGAATTCCTCGTTAGCCTTATCATCGTCCGAGGATTTCGATAAATCATCCTCGCCATGGTGTCCATGCTTCAGGCGCCTGGCATATTGTGCAAAGCGTGGGCCGACTCGCTGAATGCGTAATTCACACACGGGGACATCGAACACAAAGCTGCTGGCTCCTTTACTCGTCTCGGGCTGCTCCATCCTCGATCGAAGTCAATTCACATAAAATCTATTGCCACAATTTCACGAAAATATTCTCGCTTTTTGCACAGACAGCAAATTTGCAGCAGGCGATCTCGCGACGACAAACAACTAACCTCAACACGTGTACCGAACTCGAATGAACTTTCGATTTCGTCTTTCCACGATATTTTCAACAGCGAATTTAACTTAGCACTTTTGCCCGTTTAGTAAGCTACAGACTTTTGCTAAAAAGGACACAATTTCCAAGATGTTATCAAGCAGAACGACATATTACTGGCAAAGAAATTCTATTCCCGCACATGAAGAATTTCAACGAACAATACTCGCCCTCGGTCGTCGTGTGTTCGCACGCTGTCAAAAAAGAATCGGCTTTTTGGCGGGGAATGGGAAATGCAAGGACAGTCGAATGATTCTAGTATATTGACGAACAGCTGACTGCGAATGTCAGCACGACAGCTGGAATGTTTGTTTCGTTCCAGGCATTTCGCAGCCACAACACCGAAGGGACCGAAGTTTGTAAAATAAAAGCCTATTTATCCTTAATATAATGTCCTGGACTTACCAATGATACAAATTCAAGTTTGGAGTTTCCATTTAAATGATCCAAAAACTTATTGATACCATGAACAGCCAATTCGTGATAGGTGACTGGTTCGCCGGCATGTTGATTCGGTACGACACGCGTCATTGAAAGGGATATATCCAAGGCAATTATAGTTGGCATGATTGCGTTTTTTATGAAACAATCACAACAGGACTTCAATCGTAACGTTTTATTTGAATTTAATTCACTCTGAAGTCAACGATCCAATCAAAACACATTCCGAAAATCACACACGATACCAATTGGACTAATGTCAAAAATGACAACTCCTTGGATGGGCTTTCCAATACAGTCGCGTGCAAATAAATTGGCTGCCGGGTGGGTGATTGACTTCAGAAGAACGGTGGATGACAATCAATTTGGCGGTAAATAAAAGTGAAGAAGGTTGAGTGGAGGCATTATTTTTACTAAATCCTGTTGAAGCTGCTATTTTCGCTTATTGAAGTGTATCTATTTGATAAAAATGAAGTGTGCGATCCCTGAAATATCATGGCACAATCGTGATCCTGTTTTGAGCGTTGATATACAGGCGAAAACATCGAACGATGCGGAATTCTATCGTCTGGCATCGGGCGGAACGGATTCCCATGTTTTGGTATGATATTAAATATTGAAATATGCTCGAACGCTTTAGTTGTTTATCCTTAAAAGTTATATTATTGGATTAAAAGAACCATCGGATTCAATAGCTCCCGAAAATCCCATTATAAACTGTTTCCCGATTAATATTTGCTTAAAGTAAAAATATATAGCGAAAAAATGAAAATTGCTTGGTGGTAGGTAGCTTCCCATTGCCTTAATTCCCACCAAAAGGCTAAAAGCTTATAATTTCATCAACTGTGGAAATTATTGTCATTATGTATTGTTAGTCTCTTGATGAACCCTTCGCTGGGCTGACCATTCTTGTCGTATCTGAGATTTGTATTGGCCACTCTAGGAAACAGCCTTACCATAGGATCAGTCCAAAATACACTTTACGAATAGCGAAAAGCTTTCTTAAAGACATGACGGCTTGGCTAATCTAATAATGAGCCGGTTATTGATTGTCTTCGTATAAGGAAAGCCGTAGACGGCGAGAGACGATACTTTCATTGTATCGTTTTACATTGGATCATGGACCTGTGGTGCTTAGTGACGAAGATACTTAGAAAGGCTTAAGTATAGGCGTGATGTGACGGCCGATGGACACATGCTCTCATCCCAGATATGCTATGTAGGTAGACCGAAAATATGGGGAGCTGAGTTTCTATATAAGCCGAGGCAAAACTTTAGCGGCTTTTCGAAAAACGACCCAAAAAGGATAATTCATTTTCTAATTGGTTTGTGATAGCGTGAAACGGAGAGGCGGAGCTTCCCAACGGGACCCTTGCATATAACGGTAAAATGCCCTTTAAGGTAATTGCACTGGAAAATGACCCAAAGTTGCCGAGGTTTGTGTCTATTCAGTTATTTTGAAGGGTCCCGTTAGGCAGTTCGGCCTCCCCCAACTATTTTTTGGTTCTTCCACAAACCTAACTGAGCACAATCAAAAGTGCTTTTCGAAAAAAAAATCACTAAAGTAAAGTTTTACCTAAGCCGGTTCTTAACGGACAACGGAGGGTACCGACAATATTGCCATTGGAATAAGCTGGACGACTCGATACCCCAGAATACCCCAAGTTCAAGAGGAAATAGCGGAGGATGAGAAACATGTGCAAGTAGAAATGGGAGCCTTGAAAACATAGTGGCTCTTATGCGGCGGTCAGAAGTCTCACAAGACAGCTAGGATGCAGTAAGCAGGGCAATTCGTGCTGTTCACATGGAGATACAGCCGCAAATCTGGAAGCCACACTGATGGCTAATTACCTTCAAGTGTCTCTGCGAAGCAATGTTGAAAGGTGTTCCCGCATGGTTTGACGGTGATCAGTGATCAATGGGTGAGGTTATAAAACACAACGTTCGCGTAACGTGTCGCGTTTTCCGAAACGTTTCCTATTCTGTTCTGTAAACGCATAGATCCGGATCAGACTTGGTGTTCGCCATCTCTCGGAAAGTGACAATTGACACATCACAGCTGATAGGTTTTGCTCGAAAATTAAAATTTCCAGTTTTGAACGAGATGCAGATACATTTTATTTTGATTATAAATAGTTTAATAAATAAATGAGGGCGGAAATGCACGGTTCGACGGCAGATTGTAAATTTCTGTCAATCAATCAAGCTATGCATCGCAAGGGGGCGCTTAGGGGATCTGTTTGTAGGGAGAAGTTTCTGATCCGTATTTATGATTTGAAACGTTGCGCGAAACGTTGCGCGAACGTTGTGTTTTATAACCTCACCCTGCCGCAAGATCTTTTCTTGTTTTCTTATAGTCGCTAAAATAAAAAATCCTGACACATACAGTGCTACACTACGGTTCCATCTGTAATTACTGGGTTTTAGATTCGATTAATTAGACGCCTTATCGTTTACAGGCACAGTCACACTCAGCCGGAAACATCGTTGTTGTTTTTGTAGCGATTCAAGAGATTTTTTTTTTATCTTGAATCGAAGGGGGTCTTGGCAGCTCTTGGCCGTTTTAACAACGGGTAGCTCCGGGACGATTTACATCGAAGAACCGGCTACCGTAGGAGCATTTTTATGGACAACACAAACATCCATGGGCCACAGTGGGATTCGAAACCACGCACTGGCAACTCAGAGATAGAGTGACATCTCTGCCACTGAGCCACCGAATGCCCCTGAAACATATCGTCGAGTAGCGAGGAGTGACAGTTTACAGTGATTGAAAAATAACTTTTCGGGAATATCTAGGTCATTTGAATATTTCAATATATTAGATAGATACTTTTTACTCTTTCCCGTAAGGTTTTGCTTTACTATTTTAAACATTTATTGGCAATAAAACTAGAGCTGCTGACAAAGATGACGATAACAAAATCCGTCAAAATAGACTCTTTGATCTATTCGAAACTCGCACCGGACTCAAGCAGGGCTATCAACTGTCAACGACTCTGTTTAACCTAGCTTTAGAGTAGCTATGTAATTCGATCCATGAGTATGAACAGCAGCAGAACGCTACTCATAAAGTCGACACAGTTAATAGCGTACGCCGACGATATCAACATCATGTCGCGGAAGATTGGGTGATGCAGAAAGCATAATCTCAATACCGCCCCAAAAGAAGTTAAACTCCACATAAACGAAACCAAAACAACGACCATGATGCAATAAAAAAAGGACGTCACTAGATTCAAGCATCACAGTGGGTTACCTCAACATCGAGTATCTAGACAACTTAACCTACCTGGGTTGTAATTTATCGAAGGACGCCATGGCATCCGATGAAACAACTAGCAAATAATGCGTATTTTTCGGTGCTCTCAATTATTAATTCGAAGCATGTGCACATGTCGTGCTCTGAGACCATGATCGTTCGTCTGTGATATAGAGATGCATAGAGAAACGAGTTTCGACTACACACGGCAGTCGTCAACGCACCATGATCTACTAGGAGTTAGGGCAAATCAAGAAGAATGTGCACGGAGCTCCGCGTGTATAAAACGATAATCCGAACCGTTGTAATATGTTATTAAAAGTAACAAAACACACGTCTTGTCCTATGAACTTTTCTTTATTGAATGAATTTACCTTAAATCTAACAATTTCCCATTTTCTTATTGCCTACTGCGATTTGTGTCAACGAAGCAATATTCGGTTCAAAGACATTACACGCGCATCCGATTTATTCGAAGTGTAATCCAATATCCAGAAAAGATATTACACGCGCATTGATACAATTGCTTCGTTGACACAAATGTGTAAAAATAATACATATTATTAAAGGAGGAAGCGATGACTGTGTTAGGGTCATCACATCCCTCCGGGCTTTAAGTTTAATACTTAATTGTACATCTAATATGTACTACATTTTTTTCCCTCCGCCTTTTAAATAAATTCATCAAACGTTTACGCGCAATATTCTACAGGATTACAAATGTATTTGATTTTTTTTTTTTTTTTGCTAATAGAATATTTTTTTTTTTATTTTTATCTTAAAAATATATTCTTTTTTTTTTAGTTTTACAATGCAAAATATTATACAAGCCAATATTAGTTCCAATTAATTATTACAGATATTTTGTTTTAACACGTATGCATTTTATAATTAAGAAAAAAAAGATTTTATAATTAAACTCTACCAAATGTCACGCTAAGGTTCATTGCGGGGATCTTGGATTATTTCGCTGATATTGGATGGAGAAGTGTTGCTGATCAATGCTGGTTCGGGGACTTCGGCTTTGGATCATTGTCACGTTGTTAGAACATAATTAAATTGGCTACGATAGATACTGCTTCAGAGAGTCGCACGATGGCGTGTTTATGTATTGAGCCCTTTTGAAGAGTTCACGATCGCCGAAACTGCGTGCTTTTGCCATCATTGAGACTCGATAATTCCTCTCTCCGCTGCATGCATGCTTCAAATGATTTACGAAATCTTCCTCGACCGACGCTTCCAGGCGCATGGAAATTGTCTTTTACATAGTATGGTACGCGTAAATTATTCGTATGTCGTTGCACCGCATAGTTGCTGGTTGGTGTAGGACTATAAATGAGATTGAATATGAAGTGAAAAATTATGATATATATGAAAAATGATGATAGACCGATTAGAAGCAAAATTGTCAATAGATTCAATAAGGCGGCATATCCGGATTGCCTTCTTTGCTGTTGATGTTCGGCATCAAAATGAGTCTCATCTACTCTGATGAGCTGCTCCGTGTCGGATTCTGGTATGATATTTACTTTAAGCAATTGTGGGGCAGCTCCTAGTTTGAGTTGCCCCTTGATGAGTTTCCCTGTGACCTTTTCATGTAATTTTGTTTGCTGAAACAAGTCGATTCATCATGACCAGTTCTTGAACACCACAAACATTTAGAGCTTTCTCGACTTTGGGTGTGAAACACTCTACTTTTGGGACACATCTGCACTTCATGTCCAAATGACGAACAATTTGGGCAGTATGGTGTGTTCTTTCTCGTCCTACACTCTGCATAAGTGTGATTATACTTTCCGCAGAATCCACATTTAGGACGATTTCCCGTTTATGTTGGTCTATTGTTTCCACCTTTGTTTGCATTATCGCGGTTTGTGTTCGAATAACTGGTAAACGAATGAAGTTCATTTAAATTACCGTTTGTGTGTGTAGCCCCTGTATTTAGATGATTTGAAAAGAAATTTCCAGGGGGATTAGTGTGCGAAGTGTTTAGAAATGGCATTGTATACGGATTCAGCTGAGTTTGAGATAGTTGTCCGCTCATACTTGGAACAACGTTAGGAGGTTGATTAAAACTGTTTGAGAAACTAGTGGACGCATTAGGAAATGTGTAGTTTAAGTTTGGGGTATTTTGCGAATACATTTGTGAAGAAATAAATGTAGCCTGCATAGCACTATCTGATAGTTTCTGTAAGTCATTATCGGAGGAGAATATTACTGACTGGCGGACAAAAGGATCTATCAAACCTATCTTGAAGGTCAAACCTACAGTATTTTGGAGTTCCCTGACTAGTGCCACTGAATCTACTGCTTGATAATTCGCATTAATTACATCCAACGCGTGAGCTTTTAATTTTTCGAGTCGCCGCGCGAATGCCTGAATAGTCTCTGTCGATGACTGTCTTGACTGCCTAATTTCGTTTAGTGTATTGTCTAACGTTCTGGGTTTTAAATATGCACTTTTAAAAAGGTTTTTAAGGCCCTCTAAAGTTGTTGGGTTTTGTGCTACGAATAAATTGAACGCATCCCCAGTTAATTTTGTCGACAATAGCGAAACATAGGTGGCCTCATCTTTCAAATCAATACATTTTAAACCTAACTGACAGGCGTTGAGGAATTCAAAAAGCCTACTCGATACATCCACCAAATTCTCTACAGCAAAAACTGGGACAATTCGCGATATAATTTTCGATATATGTAGACTCGGTAGACATGGTCAGGTTATTGTTAGAAAACTGATCTTGTCTAGTAGGTGACTGAGTAAGACTTGGAGGGTTATTGTGAAAATTTCTAAATTTCTCACGTAAATTTTTGATTTCAATATATTTATTATCTAAACTTGCGGAAAGACTGCTGTACTTACTCTGCAAGTTTAACTTTTCTTCCTCTACAATCGCTAAGTTCCGCTTTAGGGCTTCGATTTCCTCCTTTTGCTTGGAATTAACAGATTGGCTGGGACCTTGTATGTTTTTTAATTCCTCTTCCAGCTCACTATTTCTCTCCTCTGCTTCAAGTATTATTTCCTCTTTTTCACTCAATTTTTTCTTCAAAAACACCAATTCACTATTACAATTATTTACTATGTTCGACTCCTGTTGTCTTTCTTCTATCAATTTTATTATTAGTTTTTCGATTATTTCACCTTCACTAACACCCGCGCCCGCGATATCTTTATTTTCTACTACACTCTCTAATAAACACCTAATGTGTTCGATTTCCCGCGTTACTAAGTCCAAATCTTTTTCTATATTCAAATAATAATTAAGTTTTTCTTTCGTAAGAATATTTGACATTTAATACCGATCGCAACTAAAAACAATGCATTAAGAATTAACCAACTACACTACAACTGCACTTAACTAAACTGCACAACAAAAAAAAACGATGGTTCGCATAAAAACCGGCTGCGCCAAAATGTAATATGTTATTAAAAGTAACAAAACACACGTCTTGTCCTATGAACTTTTCTTTATTGAATGAATTTACCTTAAATCTAACAATTTCCCATTTTCTTATTGCCTACTGCGATTTGTGTCAACGAAGCTATATTCGGTTCAAAGACATTACACGCGCATCCGATTTATTCGAAGTGTAATCCAATATCCAGAAAAGATATTACACGAATGCCAAGTCTTCTGCTCTGCTTATGCTTCTGCTGACGCGTCTAATCTATTTCAAGCATTACTTAAGCCTCCGAAACTTTGCTGGACAGATTCGAACGAAAGGTTTTTCAGCGGCCGTTCGCGAGCGAGATCAATGGTGCATTCTGTACAACCACGAGCTGTATCAATTGTACGATAGATAAGCTGGAAGTATCGAAAATCGTGAAGCTTCAACGATTGTAATGGGGGTTAAGCATGTACAACGAAATGGACGTTTTAATAGCATGCCAAAGACGGTTATAAATGCGCAACGAGTTGACGGAGCGCGATAGCGTGGACGACCGAGAGCTCGCTGCGAGTACTCAGTAGGTGGCAACTGAACAATTATTAGCAGCAGCCAAATGACGTCATCTATTTAAAGTTGTTGTTGTTGTAGCGACTCAAGAGATAGTATTTCTCTCTTCAATCGTAGGGGGTTTGGCAGCTCTTGGCCGTTGTGACAACGGGTAGCTCCGGGACGATTTATAAACAACACGAACATCCATGGTCACAGTGAGATTCGAACCCACGCTCCGACAACTCGAGAGATAGAGTATCATCTCTACCACTGAGCCACCGAATGCATGTCAGCTGTTTTCTGCTTTTGATCTTATTCAAGCATAATACATAACAACGTTTTCAAGGAAAAGTGGTGTATGTATCTGGTTTAAAAGTTGAAAAAGGTGGATTTCTCATCAGCTTTGTCCAAACTGGCTGCTAAAATGGCTCGACAAAAATATTGCATGACGAGTCGCCATTTGGCAACTACTTACCATCCAAACTGCCTACCAAATATTTGCCAAGCAGGAAAATGACAAAATCAAAATCGGACTCGGCACGTTTAAATTATTATTAGACAATTCTTTTACAATTTCACACAATAAACGAACAAACGTTGCAGAATTGTCGCTATGAATTCGATAAGCGGTTGCCAAAGAGTCAGCTGACAGATGATTCAGTTGTCATATTGAATATCAGAACTGGATGCCAGTAGACCTCGCGAGCTACCAATTGGCAGCCATTGTGGATGCAGCTTAACAAATATTTAGACGCGCATGCTGCTATCATGACGCCACCCGAGTAAGAGATTGTGCTCACGTATTGGCATTAATTGTGTCTCCTGATGTAAGTGATCCTGGGCAGACATCAGGAGGCAATCTGTGGCTGTGCGTAGAGCAGCATTTTGACAGACCTGAATTTTGGACCAGTTTGTATCACATAGACTATGTGACCAAACTGAGGCTGTATAATCAGCGCTGCTCGACCCACCGCTTTGTAAGTGGCTAGCATGGTTTCTTTATCTTGGCGCCAGGTGCTACCAGCTAGTGTTTTAAGGATGTTGTTCCTACTGCGCATCTTTTCACAAACGGATGCCGCGTGATGAGCTGACGTCATCATGTTGTCCAGGTGAAGCCCGAGAATTTTAGGATTAGCTACCGCAGGAACTGGATTGTTACCAATACTTACATCAACCTCTCACCTACAATCGGCAGTTGACAGTGTCGTTATGGATCGGTAGGATTCGCCGAGACTGGCACTTTTCCCTGGCTTGAGACAGGATGTCCGTCCTGGTTTCCAGATTTCAGGGAAGGGACAAGCGTGGAGATCGACAAGCTAACGTGAGATACTCAATGGCTGGAAGGTCGAGATGCTTCAACATGGCAACTCCTGCCTTGTGAGTGCTAGTTGGTGTAGGTAGCTCGATGAACTTCGCCGACGAGTATGCTTTGAAACCGTCCCAATCGGCTTTCTTGTGATTGACAAACGTTCGTTTCTCAGACTTGGTCAGGTTTGCTGGTTTGTCAATTCTTATAATCGCTAGAAAGTGATATGACGAGAGGTCAGTACGCGTTGAATGTTCTCTCCAGAATCAGTTTTTTTCTGCTCTGCGAAAAATATAGTTGACGGGAATAGTTCGCTCATTGGGAAGATCCTTGTTTTATGCCAGCTTCCTGGCAATCCTGGGTTCTTCTTTTAGCGCTGCAGAAAGGCGTACAACCGCTGTGCATGAGCCTTCCACTTTTAGTCCCACGTCCAGGAAATGACCAGATTTTTACCATCGAAAAATGCTTCTGGGTTACCTTTAGCTATTGAGTGGGAGTCGCATCTCATCTTTCTTTCGTCTTTCCCTGTGTCGAGTATGGTGCAATCGTCCACATAAATGACTGGTTCGATTTCATCCGTAGGTTCTGGACCTCAAGCCAAGTAGATGTCAAACAAGGTGAGGGAGAGTACCGCGCCTTGTGGAATTTTGATTTTTCTCAGCTTGGAACGCTTACCTCGAAACTCGGTGAAGGACTGCCAATCGTCTCGTTCGCTTTAGAGTTTAAGGCATTTGAGACCTCCATCCGTAAGTATTGTGGTTTATCACCCGGCGCATTTGGACGGAGAACTTTCCCGCTAGTTCCCTAGCTTCGATTCGTTGAGGCAGTAACTTGATATAGCGCTTACAACTAATGACAGGGTCTTGAAAGCTGCCGTAAAAAAAAGTCGGTCGGTGTTTGACCTTTTCGCTGATTAGTTGGTCAGTGAACAAGTTACCACGGATGTGGCTACGATTGCTGCGATCCCTTTTGATTACACCAACCGACATACGTAACATTTTCATTTCGGTCGCCGTATTTTTTTTTGTGTAACCTTCATACTTGGTTTAGCTTTCATTAGGGACTCACAACCGCTTTACACAACTTGCTCTTTGGCTTACGTGGCATTCTCTTGTCGCAGAAAACTTCGGATTTTTTTCGCTTCACATCATCATCCTAAATTTTAATATCTTCTAATTGCAATCGATAGGTCATGACGGATAATGCTGCAAATAGAATGGCGTTAGCAACGATAATGCAGTCCAATGCAATTTAAATTGGTGACGTCATGCTGGCAGCTGCTGCTGTTGCTAAATCCATTCTATTTCAAGCATAATTTATAACTGTTGAAATCTTAAACCACTTAAATGGTAACACATTTTTATAACATATTTTTTTTTCATAGATATGGTACATGACACTCAACGAATCCGGTGCTGTAGATTTAGACTTGGCTGCCGATTTGACACGTCATCAACGTGCCGTGAACACTGTAAAATGGTCACCCAACGGAGAGCTCCTTGCTTCTGGTGACGACGAAAGTGTTATTTTTATTTGGAAGCAGAAAGGTGAAAGCGAAATAGTCAACATCGTTGATACGACCAACGAACAAGACAAAGAAATTTGGCTAACAATGAAAATTCTTCGCGGTCATATGGAAGATGTTTACGATTTAAGCTGGAGCCCTAATTCAGCGTTTCTTGCTAGTGGTTCCGTTGATAACACGGCAATGATTTGGGATGTGGCCAAGGGAAAATCGATAGCAATTCTGAACGATCATAAAGGCTTCGTGCAAGGAGTCGCATGGGATCCCAACAATCAGTATCTTGCTACGTTGAGCACAGACAGGTAAGGTGAATAGGATGAAATGTAGACATTTTCAAAATAATTTATTCGTTACAGGTATCTAAGAATAACTGATATACAGACAAAGAAGACGCTACATCGTGTGAGCAAGTGTACGTTGCCGGTGCCGCCAGATAGTAATATGTTTGGAAAGTCCATTCGATTGTTTCACGATGACACTTTGCAAACATTCTTCCGACGACTTTGTTTCAGTCCGGATGGGAAGTTGCTGATAGCGCCGGCCGGTGTTGCAGATTTTGACGGTGCAATAAAACGCATTAATTTGACCTATATCTTCTCTCGCTATTCATTGAAACAGTAAGTATTATCATTGCTTGATTGTTAGAGTGTCGTTATCTGGCTATTTCATTTTGAATTTTAGGCCGGCTATAATCTTACCTTCACCAGATCAATATACTGTTGCTGTCGTGTGTTGTCCTCTGCTATTCAAACTACGACCGCATACCGAAACCAATCAGCCCGTTATTCCCTTACCGTATCGGATGATTTTTGCTATTGCCACAAAGAACTCAGTGTATCTCTACGATACTCAACAATCAATGCCTTTTGGTCTGATTTCCAATATTCATTATACACGTTTAACCGATCTGGCATGGTCCAGTGACGGACGAGTGCTAGTCGTTTCCAGCACAGATGGCTTCTGCTCGCTCATAACATTCGCTGAAGGAGAATTAGGTGATGTGTACACTAAATGTGATAAAATGGAAGAAGAGGTAAAAAAAACTGTAGGACTCCTACGCAAATTTAATTTAAATAAATCTTTTTTCTCCTAGGAAATTAAGGATCAAAATTCCAACAATACACAATACAAAACCAAACCTACTGACATGGACAAAACGCCCAAAAGTGATACGACCAAATCCAGAACAATCAGCACTGACGCCCGAATAGAAAATGTTCCAATGGAAGCTAATTTGACGCGCGAAATAATTCGTTCAGATGAAAAATTCGAATCACCCGAAAAGAAAAATCGACCTGCCACTCCAATTTCTATTCGTCGACATCCACGCAGCCTTTCTGCCTCGGCATCACAATCGCCTGTTGCAAATATTTCCGAAACAGTGAATCAACTCAAACAGGATCACCCAACTACACCAGTAAGCGCACAAAAGTCAAAAACACCATCATCGAAAAGTGCCAAGAAAGCGGCTACCATAATTCCGACACGACGTCAGCCCAGAAATTTAATACCAAATCCGGTGGAGAAGACAATTATCGTTGAAGAAGCCATTGATGCCTGGCCGCTAGATGAGTCGCCGCCGAAGATGAACAAGACGACAAATTCAAATGAAAAAGTGCAAGAAACGGCAATAGTTGAACCTCTTTCGAAATCCATCATTGATCATGTCACAGAAGTAACAAACAGCGAGCTGACCGCCGATATACGATTAGTCTATGAAGAGTCGCAGGACGATTTGAATTTATCGGAGGCTAATAATAAAGTTCCAGTGGTCGTCGAAGAGAAAAAAGAAGAGGGCGAGTGTAAAACACCACGACGAGTGCCTTTAAAAACTATTTCAACGCCAAAATCAAAGAAGAAATTGATAACGGAAACGACAGACGCAGCTCAGGTGAAAAGTTAGTTGTTATAATGTCTTTTATAATCTCTTGATATATTATACCTATTAAAACTTATTAAACTCATGATCCGAATATGTTGCTTTGTTCTCTTTGATATTTAAGCCCCGAGGTTATCGTTTGGTGGAAGGAGTTGGCATGAATCGAGAGTGCCAGGACTTTTTCAAATTTAACTTTTACCACACAGATTGCTATCTATGACAATACACCTTGGCAGGGAATGTTAAGGACTGCTTCACATGATTTTAGCATGAGGCATATAAATGAGGATGTGTCACTCTGTTTGAACTTTGTTGCATTATATACCTTGTCTCAGCCACCTCGAACGCACGACTCCGTCTAATCTGACACAGGCGAATGAAGTGCTTCTCGAATATATTCTGAGAACTAAGCTTTTCGTATATGATGCGGAGGAGGGAGATTTCACCAGAACATTCTTTCTCTGATGACTAGTTACAGCTCGGGTCGCGCAGAAGCTTCCGAAAGTGCATCTATTTTATCTAGGAAGAAGATATTTTGGACGAAATCTAGCCTTTAATATGTTAACCCTTTCACTCCCAACGGGACAATACGTCCCAGCCAAAAATAAAAAATTAATGAGCGAAACTGTGTAAGAATTAATCCCATTGGTACTAACAAGTATAGTCTATAACGTAAACACAGAGTTGTTTGTCGACAATACTGTTGTTTTGTTTGAAATTTTAGTTGCCAGCTACCATAACGCGTTCATATTTTTAAGTTTGATTTCGATAAAATAATCGGTTTTTGCTATATTTTTCTGTATTTTGTGTTTCTGGCGATTATGTACTTGGTTTTCTATCTGCTAGTTATCTGCGGAATTTTGAAAGAAACAAGGTAAATTGACATTTTTGTTTACTTTGATTTGACTGGGATATAATGTCCCAATGGTATTTCAACATTGGTCATCGAAACCAACAAATGCTCTAAAGCAATATATGCCTTTGAAGCTTGTAAAACGGGGAATAAAGTTTTGGTAGCCATGCGATTTCAACGGTTAAATTTACTAGCTATCTCTTCTTCTTCCTTGCCTCGTTCTTTATACCGCTCCACGGTTTCGCGATGCTCAACCTGCGGTGTAGGCACATCGCCCGTTTTGGCGATAATTTCTCAGCATTATTAAACAGGCAGTGTCATCGCCGAGACCAATGCGTTGTTGTTGCTTTTTCATTTGACATATCCAGGTGTTCTTCGGTCTGCCTCTGGCCTTGGGTCCATCAAGTGGAACTTCCATTGATATCGCTTTCATTGCGGGGTTCTCAGGCGGACGCCTTTGAACATGGCAATACCAATCCATTTGTCGGTCTTCGAGCTTTTCGGCGATTGGTTGGTCTATGGACAAGCTGCCTCGGATGTAGCTACTCTTGATGTGATCCCTTTTGGTTACACCAACTGACATGCGTAACATTTTCATTTCAGTCTACTGAGGAAATCGGCAAAAAGAAGAGATATTTCTAGGCCGTCGTATATACGTGTTAATAAGTAGCACATGATGAAGTTGAAGAGCAACGGACTCAATACACTGCCCTGGTGTAATCCGACATTCACCGGAAATTCTTCTGATTCACCGGCTGTGCATCTAACCTTAGTCGTCGTAGCTCCATTATACATGTCTCGTATCATCCTGACGTATGCCTCAGGGACATTAAGTGCTCTCAAGGCAAACCATATCAGATCACGAGGTACTCTATCGAATGCCTTTTCCAAATCGTGAACACAAAGTGCAAGTCCTTTCGTGCTGCTCTATACTTTTCCATCGCAATACGAATGCACTGAATCGCATCGACTGTAGATCGACCTTTAACAAAGCCGCATTGATTGTCATTCAACCGCACAATCTTTCTCAATCGGTTGCAGACAACTCGCTCGTAGATCTTCAGTGTATGAGGTGTTAACTTTATAGCCCTATAGTTGTTGAATTTGCGTGAGTCTCCCTTGTTCTTATAGAAAGGAAGAAGAAAACTTTCCCTGAAAGCATCAGGCATCGGTTGCCCACCTTTGATTTTGTTGAAGAGGACTGTGAGCCAACTAAGCCCGACATTTTCCATTTTCAACCAAACTTCCGCGGGGATTTTGTCCGGTCCGACTGCCATTCCGCGTTTCATCTGATGCATTGCCTCCATCACCTCTTCCTCTGAGATATCTTCAATATTGGTGGTATTTGGCTCAACATCTTGAAAAGCTGCTCGAGGAAATTCTTCATTTAGAAGTTCGTCAAAATACTGTCGCATCCTGCTACAAATTGCCGTATCGTCAATCAGCAACATTCCTTGCGAGTCCTCCACGTACTTTGGCGCCTGTATTTCCCGAGCGTTCCTTCTCCTTTGGGCTGCGACTCTAAATATCCTGGCGTCGTGCTTAGGTCTCTCGCGCAAAGACGGTCCATCGGTCGCAGTCTGAGTCTCTAATTCTTGGTAGAATTTCTCAGCTGCCTTCGCCTTTGCTTGGGCTACCAAGCGCTTTACGTTCTTCCGGCATTGCATATAATTTTCGCGAAGTTTAACCCGTTCGGTTTCACTGCCTGACTCACATTTCGTCCATGCCTTAAATGCGTTCGATTTGGCTTGCACTGCTTCCTTAGTTTCGGTGTTCCACCACCATGTTTCTTTCTTCGTGTGGAGTGGACCTTACGAAACTCCATACTAGGGTCAAGCACCCTCTTGACCATGCATCCCTCGGCGCATGCTGATCCACCTTGGATTAGGGATTTTTTTACACTGTAAGAGTTCTCATCTCTCCTGTCCCTTTTTTGTCGCCTTCTACGAGACACGCCGGGAAAAGCGGTGGCATCATTCGTAACCCATGCCACAGAGCACAGGGCAATTTACTAGCTATCTACCCACGGAAATAGGTTGCAAATAACGAAAATACACTAGAAGAACGAGGACATGTTACTGGCATTTGATAGATTCTTCACTGGTGTGAAATTTTTGAGCGAATTGCTATGCGCAGCTGGACATTTTGGGTCGATTTTGATATAATTTGAATAAATTTTATCAAATTGCAGATCTTTAGCGGTAGTTAGTATTGAATTGAATTTGAGCTAAAATCAACCCTTGTTTTCTGCACTTAAGGCATTAAAACTGTTAGAAGTAACGAAGCTAGAATGAAATGATGTAAGAAAGAAATGATCGTTAGACTATGCGCCAATTTTTAAAAGAATCGTACGAGCACCTCACCTTGGCAGAAGTTGGAGAAAATTGAGATGGAAAAGCATATTGTCCTTGGGTCAAATCACAAAAAAATGACTCTGTAAAAACCAAACCTCTTATCCGATTTTAGTGCGGTTAGTTTTATTTTTGAGGTAAATTTGTTGGCTGTAATAATCATCTTATTCTGCTATTCTAGCCAGTCTAGCTTTTGAGATATTGAAGTTTTAGTCGTACAAGAAAATGATTTTTTCAAAAATCTTCAAATGCCTGTGGCAGCTAAAGGGTTAAACTAAGTGGGTACTTTGCTTGAAATCACATGAGGAATCACAATACGGTGCGTTTATGCGGCAGTTTCCGGACACCCTGTATATCCGTGGTTGTAATAAATAGTGTTACAGTAACGCGAGTGGTATTCATTATTGTATATGCAAAAACCTATCGAACCCACTGAAACGTCTAGAAATGAGAAAAATATAGCAGTATCTACCACTCCGCTTGAAGAAAATGTTCGTGCTTCACCGTGCCGCGCGGAACCGCCCCGTCGCCATATTGTTGGACCCGCAACATTGGAAATCCATTATGCTTTCTGAAATTGTTTTAAAGCTGAGAACACCTTATTAACTTCGCTTTCGTTCCGTTTCCTTTCGTTCTGTAAAGGTATCTACCACTCCGCTTGAAGAAAATGCTGTTCCGAGCCGCGCGGAACCGCCCTGTCACGAAATTGTAGGACCCGCAACATTGGAAGTCCGTTATGCTTTCTCAAATTGTTTTAAGGCTGAGAACACCTTATTAACTTCGCTTTCGTTCCGTTTCCTTTTGTTTACAATTTCAGAAAGCATAATGGACTTCCAATAATGCGGGACCAACAATTTTGCGACGGGGCGGTTATTGTCACTAGACAGGCAACACATTGCAAGGGTGCTAGGTGCTAAAACGGGACACTGCCCTAGAGGAGAACATGCGAAAAAGCTCCGCCTTCCCCATAACGACAAGTGCAGAAGTTGTGATGACGAAGAGTAAGAAGAGAACGTACATCACTTTCTCAGTCAATGTCCGGCCCTGGCCGAGAAACGGAGACGTATTCTTGGTGCAAGGTTTTTCTAGGATATGGATGATCGTCGGGATGTGAGCCCAATATTGCTCAACAAATACATTGCCAGCACGGGCTGGTTCTAATCATAACGTAACGTACCTAACCTAACCACATGCTTTCCCCCGAGGTACTGTTTTTATTAAATATTAAACAAATTTTTATTTTTTTGCTGAATTTGTGTCAACTTGAAATTTTAAATTTTTAAAGAGTGACATTATTCATTCAGCTGTTGGAAGAAGTGTGCTAATTATAATCATAACACAGGGGAACAGCATTTTGTTTATTTAGATTTGATATTCATTTCTAGCTAATTTTTGGTCGTAGAATCCGGAAATGCTAACCGTTTTTCTCCTATACGTCCAGTTTTTAAGATACAGGGGGCTCAAATTTTGGCCCCCATACAAACCTTCCCTTCATTGAAATCAAAACAAACGAAACTCGCTAAAAAATTTTTGTTTGTAAATATTGATTTTATATCTTAACAACATTACCTAAGAATTAAAAAAAAAAATTATGGCAAAAATTTTCGTTTGTAGCTTTTTCTGGAGTGTTCAATTTCCGTTCCGTTCAATGGCATATTTGGTCGGCAAAAATCCTACATCGGAAATTTTTTTGGATTATGGTTGGGAATGGTCCCCAGATTATGGCATTAAAAGTCCCAACCGATCGGGGGTCCGCAACCTTAAAAAAAGGGGAGAAAGGGGGGAGTTTTTGAGGTTTTTTGCGATTATTTCAAAAATGGTAAGAGATACAGAAAAATGGTCTGAGGACGAAAAAAACTACATAAAATTATCTTTGCAATGATATATAACACATTAGAGTTTAAATGAATATATCGGCGTTAGAATAGAACATAAATTAGAATATTTTCATTTTAGACCTTTTTTAAAAGCTCTATAACTTTTGAAAGAACGCTAGTTCAGCCGTAAGATTTTGTATAAGTATTCACAACTAGTTTAAGATAACTTTAACGTAAACGTTGAGTCGCTCCGGTCAAGGACCTCCATTATCCCCCCATTTAAATTTTTCAAAACGGCATATCCATAACTCCACCCTAAATTGGAGCAGAGTGCTAAATTTTGGTCTGTTGCGATTGGAGGTCATAGTCACCCCACCCACCAAAAATCAGCTCATTCGGATAAAAACTAAGGGTACCTCCTATACACAGTGACCCATCAGGAGTTTAGTTCTCATGTTTGGTTGATTTCGAATCTTACTTTTATTAATGAACAGTCATCCTTCTCTTAACTTGACCCGGCCCGCTTTTGGTATAGAATTAAAAGCTATCGCCCTCACAGTAAATCCTTTAATACTATGGGGCAATAACTCGTTCACTATGTCCGCTATGGTAAGGTAAGTGTCGCTAAAAAGAAGAAATTCTTCTTTTGAGAGCGGATAGCATAATGTTCCGGGATTTGTACAATATATTGAATATATCGACGTCAGATGCATTTATGTATTGGGAATAGGGTCATTTCATTTACTTAGCCATAAATCATTCACAATTTCTGTACTATTTTGTTTAAAATACAAAAAAAAACATAAACCAACATCGCCACCAAAACCACATCCACAACAACAATCAAAAACGCTACTAAACTTTACATAAATCTTTATTTCTATAATGAAATATAAAAAATATTTTTTTTTACATTTGTATAAAAATACAATCACTTGAATGGCATAAATGAGGTTTTCCGCTTCAGTGGAAAAAATAGGAAATGATTTCATTATGTAGTTTTAAAACTAGGTATTATTGCAAAAATTCGATTGCTGCATGTATTATATGTGGTGCAATTTATTGTCTGTAATAATATACTACAAACTATGTATGTCATGTATAATGGCCCAGCCTTTCGCTTCAGTATGTAACTTTAAGAGATTTTAGCAGAATTTCACTCTTGTACCAAAACTATTTTTTGTTGTTGTGATTTTTTAAAGAAAAAACTTAAATCAAAACGCTGAGGTACAAGTGCTTTAACAAAGGCGAGTAATAAGAATTAATCAACTTATAAACTAATCTAATACCATAATGTAACTGTATGTAACACATTTAAATGTGATGTTGAATCACACACATGAAGACACACGCTGTGCAAATGTGCATTGCTTAAACTTAAGAAAGGCAAAAATAAACGTAATTCATCATGATTCGGTTTGAATTTAACAAAAATTCTGTCATTTTATGCTCGATGTAATACTGTTCGGTAAATTTGATGTTTTGCTCAACAGATTCCTGACCGGAGTGTCGGCGTTAATTGTATTGATAGTTTCTACGAGAATATTCTTGCGCGGCATTGTTGAGCTTGCAGCCGACATGTTGACATAGAAATTGTGATCGCTCTCATCCAGTGACAGCTCATCGATTGGTCTTGGCTTAATTGGCCGTGGAATTTTCTTGGAAATTGAAGATGGAGTTGATACCGATAACTTACAATCGTCAGTTGCAACTGATCCAACATCTGTCCCGTTTACATACAAATCCGTCATCGAATTGGACATGGTGTTCGTATTGACATAATAGCTGCTATTCTGAACAGTTGAATTATCATGCATGTGAGTGTTGATGTCTTGCAAATAATTACGCCAATGTTTCAGGCGATTCTGTCGACTAACATTCGCAAAGCACATGTTTTCGTAATCGCGAATACTAAACACTTCCGTCGACGGCATATTTTTAATACTATCAATGTACTTGGATAACAATTGATCCTGCAATTTTAAATTCTGAATTGTAAGCTGATTTTTCTTGATTCGCTCCTGGAAGATAACTTGATTCTCGTAGATAACCGTTTCAATGTTTTCCATAAGTTTTTCATCAATAACTGTTGGAAATTTTTCCAACAATTGCGAATTGTCAGCATTTTCCGATTCGCTCTTCATGCTCTCCTCGCCTTCCAGCTCGACCAGACTTCGTGCCATCACATCAATTTGTTCGGGCGGAATATCATTCATAATGTCCACAAGATGAAGCATTTCTTGCGACGAACATATTCCCTTACGTTTCAGCACTCTATTTTCTGAAGGACCGGCCACGCTATTTGTACATTTCAAATCAACGTCCACGTCTTTTTCAATCATTTTCTTTGTAAGACTCAAATTTGAATTGTTCTCATTGTTGAATTCTTCCGCTCGTTTACCGACCGGCGATAGACTAAGTTTGTTGTAACTGTCCGTACTCTCGTTAACCTCGAAGAAAACTGTCGACGTATTGTTGTAGTCACTCACGTTGAAATCGTTTGTCTGATAAACGGTTTTGCGTTTGTTAAAGCCGAAAAGTTTATTCTTTTCGACGTTTTTCAATGTTGGTCGTTTCGACATAAGATTATTGTCATCAGTTTTGTACATGGGTTTTTCGAAAATTTTCAAATTTTCCGTTAGTTTGCTTTTCTTATAATTTTTAGGTAATGATTCTTCATTTGTTGTAAGGTTCCGGGCACTGCTTCGTTGAGATGATGTCAAGTTGTCTATGATGCCATTTTCCGAGGTGGCATCATTGCTAATGTCCAAATCGACGTTGCAATTCTTAGCGTAGTAGTAAAAGAATATGAAAACGTGCCATAGGAAAGAGAATCCGGCCAGACCAGCTGACACACCTGTAAGAAAATAAAAATGTATTCATTAAGAAACAAACTGAACAATGTTGAATTAAACAAATGTAAATATGTATAATACAAAATTATGTTTTAAAAAATTGTAATTTCACAAAATAAAAACACTTGTTGAAATTGTTCATCAATGGAGTGCAACTTCATAGCCGGTTCACATCAACAACCTTATCTGCTCCCGGAGGCCTTTTGGAACGACGTTGACACCCTGATTCAGACCATTCCAGATACCGAATTGGTGTTCTTGGGAGGAGATCTAAATGCCCATGTGGATGAATCAAATTATGATTACAAGGAATGCCATGGTGGAAAGGGTAGCCCTTCAACGGTCAGAAATGACGAAGGTGAAGCTATTCTGACCATGTGCAGATCGCACGGTTTGGTCATCCTAAATACATGGTTTGTGAAAAACGTGAGACACCTGATCACCTACAGTAGTGGACACGGAGATAGGAAACATGAAACGCAGATCGATTACCACCTCTGCTTCGATTTTATGAGAAGGTGGGTAAAAGACTGCAAGGTGATCTTGGGTGAATCTGTCGTTAGCCAACATCGTTTGCTCCTGTCAGAATTTATTTTGAAAGTAGGAGAAGCAAGAAATAGAAGAATTCGCAAGCCTGTCGAAAAAATCAAGTGGCACAATCTCACAAACGACAACTTTGAACCTGTAGTAACTCCATTCATTGATAAAATGACGGAGTGGTTTCAAAACAACACAAACTGCACCGAGCAAAGTCCAACACAAATGTGGAATAGTTTCGCTGACATGTCAGTAGGTGAGGCGGAAAAGACACTTGGAGTTTCGAAAGGACCACTCCACACGAAGAAAGAAACATGGTGGTGGAACACCGAAACTAAGGAAGCAGTGCAAGCCAAATCGAACGCATTTAAGGCATGGACGAAATGTGAGTCAAGCAACCGATTGAGAAAGATTGTGTGGTTGAATGACAATCAATGCGGCTTTGTTGAAGGTCGATCTACAATCGATGCGATTCAGTGCATTCGTATTGCGATGGAAAAGTATAGAGCAGCACGAAAGGACTTGCACTTTGTGTTCATCGATTTGGAAAAGGCATTCGACAGAGTACCTCGTGATCTGATATGGTTTGCCTTGAGAGCACTTAATGATCCTGAGGCATACGTCAGGATGATACGAGACATGTATGATGGAGCTACGACTAAGGTTAGATGCACAGCCGGTGAATCAGAATAATTTCCGGTGAATGTCGGATTACACCAGGGCAGTGTATTGAGTCCGTTGCTCTTCAACATCATCATATGCTACTTATTAACACGTATATCTAACGGCCTAGAAATATCTCTTCTTTTTGCCGATGATATAGTCCTCAGTAGCCCAAACATCGTTGCCTTGCAAGCTGCACTTACAAAATGGTGTGACATTCTGGAGGAGCATGGACTGAGGGTAAGTATAACAAAGACTGAGTTCTTCTGCTGCCCATTCTCAGACCCAGATGCACCGATACCAGATATGTACGTCAAAGGAGAGCAGCTTAAGTCTTGTACCAAGTTCAAGTACCTTGGCTCGATGAGTTGAGTTTTCTGCGATAAGAAAATGCCACTGAAGCTGAAGGGCAAGTTGTACAAAACGGTTGTACGTCCCGCCCTCATGTATGGATCAGAATGCTGGACCATGTATGAAGGTTACGCGAAACAAATGACAGCGACTGAAATGAAAATGTTACGTATGTCAGTTGGTGTAACGAAAAGGGACCACATCAAGAGTAGCTACATCCGAGGCAGCTTGTCCATAGACCAACCAATCACTGAAAAGCTCGAAGACCGACAAATGGATTGGAATTGCCATGTTCAACGGCGTCCACCTGAGAACCCCGCAAAGAAAGCGATATCAATGGAAGTTCCACTTGATGGACCCA
Source organism: Microchrysa polita (assembly GCA_949715475.1). Taxonomy (NCBI): domain Eukaryota; kingdom Metazoa; phylum Arthropoda; class Insecta; order Diptera; family Stratiomyidae; genus Microchrysa; species Microchrysa polita. The sequence goes on along the minus strand of OX454416.1, from coordinate 109,340,695 downwards.
AGGCCAGAGGCAGACCGAAGAACACCTGGATGTGTCAAATGAAAAAGCAACACCAACGCATTGATCTCGGCGATAACACGATCCAAGATAGAGCTGCCTGTAGAAATATGCTGGGATATTATCGCCAAAACGGGCGATGTGCCTATACCGCGGGTCGAGCAACGCGAAGCCATGGAGCGGTATAAAGAACGAGGCAAGGAAGAAGAAGAAGAATCTGCTCCCGGATAGATTATTCAGTTGTTTCAACGTTCGATTTTTATTTCAAAATCGTGGTTCCAAAAATCCGCAAGGAATGAAATGCATATGTGGACTGTGTACTTTAACCTCCATTTTGCTGGAACCACATCTGAAGAGCAATTCCATGTCTCTTCTTCTTCCTTGCCTCGTTCTTTATACCACTCCACGGTTTCGCGTTGCTCGACCTGCGGTGTAGGCAAGACACTGTAGAGCAATTCCATCTCATTTAACCAAATAATTGAATCTTACGCCGCCGCGTGACAAGACTGCAGGTTATTTTAGTTTTGCTTCAGCCTCTTATCCAGTTCCACGCTATGTTGATGTGGGTAGAATGCAATAAAACTCTCAGCGGGCAGGATTTCAGTAAAGTGGCGCTTGTTTTTTCGACTCGGCCCAGGTAAAGTTGTATCTTGTACTTATGTCACAAAACTGTTCTCATGTGGTGAACGGACAGAGGCAAATATTTAAACACCAAAAAGACCACAGATATCCCATATTCACTAGACGCCTCAGCGACTGGACCATTTCACGGGATGGCAAATTTGTACTTATTACAGAAAAGAACCACTTCGTCAAATTAGATTATCGTCCCAGCTCTCCCCCTTTGAAGTACTACCCGTAAACTATGCCTTATGCTTTATGTAGATTGCTTAGTTTTATTACATATACTAGGGGGCTTCGCCCCCTGCTCGCTACGCTCGTCAACCCCTACCCCCGACTGTTGAGAATATTTCGATTAAATTTTATATTTAATTCTCTTTTGTGATGCTGCGTGTTAGCTAGCAACAATGAACCGAAAATTTACCAAATCAAAACGGCAAATTCAAGTTTATCATTTTGCGACTGTTACAAGTGCGATAATAGGATAGACGCACCTACAAAAATCGGTAGTTAGACAAATGTTTTAAATCTTTTTTATACATTTTTTTATTATTAATAATGCGTATATCCTCCATCATTGCGTACGACTTCAAAAAGTCTCTTTGACAAGGAATTGTACAAACTTTTTACATTAGACTACTTATAATGGAACATGTTGAAGAGCCCCTTTGATTGCCGGTATTAGTCCTTCCCTGTTTTCGAACTGTCTTCCATCCGCATAAATTTTTCGCGACAACCACCGATTTTTGTAGGTGCGTCTATCCTATTGTCGCACTTATAACAGTCGCAAAATGATAAACTTAAATTTGCCGTTTTGATTTGGTAAATTTTCGCTTCATTGTTACTAGCTAACACGCAGCATCACAAAAGAGAATTAAATATAAAATTTAATCAAAATATTCTCACCATTAAAAAAATTACGTCGCATTTTTGAGTGCGTCTATCCTATTGTCGGGGAGTGATATACAAAAATTTCGACTAGTTGAGCTATCTAACTCCGAACAAAGTAAATTTTGACAGTAATGCCAGCTATCGGAGCATCCTTCTATATATAAAAATGTTAAAGTCGGATTAATTCGGGAAAATGTCATTTTATTCGTGTTCCCGAATGTCGATAAGAATAGCATGCAAGAACGGAAAGCAGTCAGTCAGTGCTGCGAGCGCGCAGCGCGAGCACGTCAGCTCATAGCGGGGAGCAGACGTTGGCTGGGGCAGGGCAAGGGCAGGCTGGATGGGGGTAGGGGCGGGGTGGGGTGGGGTCGGGGGTAGGGGTTGACGAGCGTAGCGAGCAGGGGGCGAAGCCCCCTAGTATATGTAATAAAACTAAGCAATCTACATAAAGCATAAGGCATAGTTTACGGGTAGTACTTCAAAGGGGGAGAGCTGGGACGATATTCTAATTTGACGAAGTGGTTCTTTTCTGTAATAAGTACAAATTTGCCATCCCGTGAAATGGTCCAGTCGCTGAGGCGTCTAGTGAATATGGGATATCTGTGGTCTTTTTGGTGTTTAAATACATATATCGAAATGGGGGCTCCTTCACGTTCGAATATTTTCACCAGAGAAAATTGCAGTCCACAATATAAACAAAAGCAACGAACATCATTTTTTAAGATAAACTTGAAATTTGAATAATTATACGGGAGAACCTGTATCATCAACATATTTATCACAAAATCCATGAGAAAAAATTGAATGTTTTGCTCCTATTCTAGATTCTGTAGCTGACTTGCATATTTTCTTGCAGATTAGTAAAAATTAATGTTTGTTAAAAGGATATACTCAAGGATCTATTTCTTTATGATTTTGGAGTTGGGGGCTTGGCTTGGGGGCCCGTGTTCCACTGAACACATGGAACATCATACGTTACGCCACTGCGAAGGAACGTCAAATGCGTAACTATCAACTGCATTTTCATATAATCTCACCATTATCGTACCTGAATAATTTTATATTTTGATTAAAATTTAACCAGTTCAGTGTTTTGATGTTTATTTTCCTCAGTTGCGATTTTGAGGTCCCCAAATAGCGAATTTCAATTGAATTTATTGATGTCCCACAATTACGGATTTGATGTTCCAAAGATAAGAAATTGATGTTCCAAAATAATGAACTTGATCGAGAAAGGTATAGATTTTCGATAAATTTGTTGCTTCAAACCCATCAACAAAATGTCATTAATCTACGAAAATTGATAGGTTCTATGAATCGTCCTAGAAGGTTGGCACACTTGTTCTTAATCTGGCATGATTACGTTATTTGTGGTAAGGTAATGACATGTTGAAAAATTGAAAAATGTTCGGGTACCGGGGGTACCCGTGCTCCAAGAGTTGCTCAGCAAAGAATTTGATTTAAGAAACTGTCTTCCATTTTGCAAATTTTTCAGCATATTGGTGGTTAGTGCGTTACATGCTTAGAGTAGGTAATAACATCGTCAGTTTACGTGAAATCGATGCAAATACTGTAACAATTTTGATAATCGTGAAATGCATTTCGCTACTCAATTCGCACGAAAGTCTCCCCACCGGTTTTTTATATGCTGCTAACGAAAACAATACAGTGGCACTTTATCTCACAGGGAAAAGGTGTCATCGACAATCAATGACGTGGGTGCACAATTATGGTAAATTTATTGAATTAAGGCAAGTCTACGAGTACAAAACAATAAAAAAAAAACAAAAAAAAAACAAAATGATGATTGGATTTTAAGTGTATTCCTGACTGCACTGAGCGTTCTGTGAGTAAAAAGCAACGACGGCCCTTTAGGGAATTTCGGGGCAAATCCAGCGGCACTCGGATTGTGTCGCTCCGTCCAAGGATTGCAGAGATATTGGCGGATATCCGAAAGAATACGAAGTTGATCGTAAAATTGCAGTAGGTATCATCTTTTGGTGAGTTGCGACACTACGTACCTAGCAGCGCAGGGAGGCCCCTGGTATGGTTGATACGCCATGGCGTGGATATGTACAAAGACCATTCGGGCGATAACGTTCCCGAGCTCCCTAGTTATGTACGGGCTCTTGGCATGACCGACCTCCTTCCATAACTTACGGGAGGGAAGTCATAAATAGGCCGAGCACTATAAACGGTGTTCCCTGGTGGGGGGTTAACCATACGGTTAATCGTGTGAGCTTCGGAACTGGCGGCTTCGCATAACCCGAGCCTCGAAGGGGCTAGTAATGGAGAACGGCCTTGGTGGAAGATGCCTACGCGCCTATATCTAACTAGTTTGTGGATTGATGACCACACGGCCTGAATCGCATTGCTGACTAGTATACTGAAGGGGCCGCCCGGATGTGAGAAGCAGCGCGGAACTCCCAAAGCATTGCGAGCATTCAACACCGATACAGACCTGCACGGTCGAGCGTCATGGTGGTAAACGCGCTCACGGCAAATCAAATTTCCATAGAATTCTCCTGCTAAAATTCATTCGAACCACCGACCTTCAGTCACAAGGTCAGCAACTTAACCTACTGTGCTATAGACGGTTAGAGGTCTCAATGCAAACATTCTAAACTGACATTTCCGAAATTGAATAACTCGATATTTTTCCCGCAGGGGGCTCTTCTCCTCCAACAGACGCGTAGTTCCCATAGAGCTCGTAAGTTTTCATGCCAAAAATACTATGGAATGGAAATATAATGGAACGATAAGTCAAGATTTACATAATTACTTAATCCTAGGCTATGAACCGCAGCTCTGCAAACAATTTACCCAGCTTCTTACACGCTTTTGCCACCGATCGTCAATACATATGTAAATTTGGACAAGGTTTTGGCATCATCAGAATTTGGCGCCGCAGATACTGACGCCTGCCGTCCATTACCTGCTTCGAGCCGCGCGGCGCTCTCGCGTTCAAAGCTTTTCCGAATTTTACCGAGAGTGCATTCCAACTCTCACAACTGGAATTTGCTTTACTTTGACTATACGCACAACAGAACCAGCACATGCGCACAGCAAATTCGTGAGTCGAGAGTACATACGAACTCTCTTTACGAACTGCCTTCTAACAAAAACATTCCCCACTATAGGATATGCGGGATAGCCGGTACCACTGCCGGGCTAGTATTTACCTTGATAATTTCCATTATATTGAATTGAATTTTTGTTAATTTTTCATAGTTATATTATCTTTTGCTTATTTACGCTGTTGGATGAAAGTGCGCAACGATTTTGTCAATCTAAGATGATGGCGTAACCAAGCAAAATATGGCGTAACTATGTAAAATAAACAAAAATTCCATTCAATACAATGGAAAAGCTTTCTGAATATAGTGTGTGTCTTCTTTATGCGATAAGACTAACCAGCCGACATGTACTGAATTTAGACTATCAGAAACCCGGCCCTAATGTGTTATAATATAATATAAATAATTTTCGCAATACTCATCGGTAATCTGCACATCCGAGCAACACTACACTCTCCTTTGTAGATTACAAGCGACTAAATAGCCCTTCCAGTGGAAGATGTGCTTACTTGTAAAAGCTTTTCCGCACATTTTGTGAAAGCTTTGCCGCTGGAGCACCGCGCCGCTCAAGTTTACGCTTGCAGTGGACGAGAGCCCTGAAATCGTGCCGCGTAGTCTATTATAGATAAGATGTAAGGGTCAAGATCTCCTGCGCAGGTCGCCCATATTGAGTTACGGTTTACACTGTTAAAAGCTTTTCCAAAATCAATAAAAATCAAATGTAGTGGAGAGTTAAAATCAGCACAGCAAGTAGTTGGTGCTGGATAAAACGTTTTCCAACAGCAAATGGTCAATCTGATTGGTAGAGTAGGGATCAGTAGAGCAGAGGTAGCTGAGCTGAGCGATCATCACATGAATCGTCTCTAGGAACACAAACCTTTCCTCTGAAACATTTCGCATTATTGCAGACTCTTCTGCATTCTTGTAATACTAGGATCTGGGGTGGCAGACTTTCATTGAAGAGCCAATTCACCTCGTGTTTTTGAAGAGGGTTGGTTTGATACCTCCGGGGTTTTTTTAATATGTATCGACGATAGAGAAAATATTCACGATTTTATCGTAACTCACCTGTTATGACACATTTGTACTTCTTATCAATTATGAGAAATGCTTGGAACAAAAACTGGGGACAATACTGAAAAATTGCATTGAGCGTCTGCAAAGTCTTCACTTCTCGAATCATATTCTTGACACTCTCCACTTCCTGTGTGGTCATCTTGTCTTTGTCCACCTTTCGCAGAATGCTATGATACCTGCAATTAAAAACACATTTCTTGTTACAATTACCCCACAAACAACCATCCGTCTCATTAACCTATAAGGAATTCCCATTAGCAGTAAATGCACAACCAGAACCCTCGTCTCGACGGCCTTCTGTTTTCGCATCATGAGCAACGAACAGAACTGACACAGCATAAGTGGCAGGAAAATTATTGCAAATGTAATAAGACCCCATCGTAATTCGTTCTCGTGGAAATAGTAGACGACCAAACATAAATCTGAAAGTAAAAGGAAACACAACACAACAAATGGAATGAGTCAATTCAACAGGTTGAGTGTGCGGTGGTAGCGTTACGAACGAGTGTGGGACGCGCTGCGACGCACAATTGAGATGTAAACAAAAAAGAGTGACCACGGAAAATGCCGTGTAAATCAGCCGTACTCACCTGTAATCAATTCGGTGATAAAGATTAAGGCACTAAACCACACAAAATAGGTTTCCATTGAGAAAATGTTTGTATTGAGCGCGTAGGGAAGGCGTTTTAGTGGCCGGCGACATATCACATCGACCCGATTCGAATTCTCAACGTCCATGTTGTGTACTAAAACAATAATTTCGATTGACATGTGTAATTGGTGGCAGGGTTGTCCTATACGCTGTGAGACGATTTGAAGTGTACTAAAATTGAAGGCAGGAGCTGATTCAAAATTTGGTTTGAATTAAAAAACATTTTTTAATTGTAGTTAAGGTGGGTAATCATCAAAATTTCGCGTAAAATGCCACAAAAATTTTGTCACGAAAAAAATTCACTTTTTTTTTAATTTTATTTTTAAAAGGTCCATCTAGATTAGTCGCCAAATGGCTGCGCGTCTAAAAACTGGCATCAATTTTTGCGCAGAGATCACCCTAAAGGTCCCTCTATATTAGGCGCCAAATGGCTGCGCGTCCAAAAACTGGCATCGCTACGTATGTTATTTTTTTTTAATTAGGATTAGTTATACTCCATCTGAGCGCAAGAAAGACTAAACATATTTTGTTTTATTCTATATTGATGTCCGTAATGACAACTCTTACTATCCTAATTACGAAATTAATAATCTGATTGGTATATTCATACAAATCACTACCTTACACCGAGCTACCGGGACTTATTTTACAATTTCTTTAAATGAACCAAAACATGATTTTGCCATAAACGCTTACAAAGTTTTCGCTACATCGCCTGAATTTTCTGCTAAACCTACAATATTTTTTGATTTATACTGCAACCCTGCAATCACATAAATTTCATCAATTAAAATAGCTAGATAATTTTAACCCCAGACAAATCTTGAGTCATATGTTTAATATAATTAGCGTCATTGTTTGCTGCACTAGGACTTATATTTAGTGATGAGGGTATATTGCGAGGGTACCAAACAGAGGGAAATAATAAAAAAATTGCAAACAAGTAGCGGCAGAATGCGAACAAATAATTCAGGACATGACGATATTGTGGAAGTATCGTATCTCACCCGATTAGAAACCAAAAGCCTTAATTGATTTTTGATGCAATTCAGTGTCTGTTCTTTAGATTGATCTTCTAGGAGAACCGACGCGTATATTCTATTGACTTGATGGCATTATTGATGTTTTCTTCGAAACTTTTCGCTGAAGTTAACTCTATATTTTTTACATATGAAAGTAAATTTATTAATTGCGACCATAAAGTTAGCTTTGAAGACTGGCAAAATATTTTTAAGATCATTAAGTTTTTCATTCAAAGCGAACATTTAACATATAAATTCAGATTAATTATGATACGAGTCTTGAATGCTACATCCTTTCCAGTATTATACTTGGCAAGTATATAAAAAACTTAACTCCCAAGTAACAATTTCATCCCTATAATATTTCATAGAATGTTTTCTTCTAACGATAATAGGGGCACTTTACAGGGTATAAACTCTGAATAATAGTCCAATAATGGCGTTTGGCGCCGTTTTTTGATCCAATTGCACCTTATTGTAGTACTGAACTAAGCTTTGAAAAAGACATACATCAATGTGTTATGTCATCATTTTCTGTCATTTTCTCGTGAAAAAAAAGAAAAAAAAAATTCCCCCAGCCAGCGTCGAACCAGCGACTGTCGTACGCCAGTCCGACGCCCTAACCACTCGGCTAACCTCACATATAGTTAACATTGCTCGTAAACACTACAAGTGCTCAACACTTCTTTATCGACTCTTCTCCATTGCACCTTCTTCTTTATATGTCAGTCAAGGTGTGTTTTATTGGTTATCCCGTGTAGGTTTGGGTAACAAAACTCCATATAAAAAAAATGTCAGCTGATCCACCTGTCATTTTTTTTATATGAAGTTTCGTTACCCAAACCTACACGGGATGTAGTAAAAAACGAACCTTCAATTGAAGTTGAATAAATCCACACATTCATCAATATAATGCAGACATTTTCTGCGCTGAGATTATCTTAATTGATTCATAAGTTAACAAGGAGTGAGGAAATGTTAGTTTCATGCAATATTTCAATGAATTCAATTCAAGAAACGTGGTATTCCAGAGCACTTCATAAGTGTCAATTCTTAAAAAATCACAAAGTCCATCCTTCTATAAAACTACGCTGAACAATTTATTGGATGACCATACGAATGTCACACTATAAAAATGACACCGACTGTGCATGTGTGTGAGTAAACTTAGAGAGACCATTGCATGTGTGGGCTGTATCATCCAATAAACACAAGAGTGGAGTATTTAAAGGAGTACGTTTTTAGGTTAACGTTTAGAGACAGTTTTATCGAAGTTTTATACCACCATCTTTAAATTTATTCCATAATGATGATATAAGCTTTCCGGAAAATACTTTAAGGCTGTTTTATCGGATCAAAATATTACTTTAAGCGATGTCACCCGATAAATGAATTTCGTGGTACTATATGATTGCTACAGTATGGAGTGCTTCTTTAAAGCAAACGAATTTTTGCTTGGGCTTTCATTGTTTAGAAAGGTTTTCCAGGAACACATTTCTACTTTCTCTGCATACCGAGAGGATAAAGTTGAAAATGTCAGAATAATATCATCAGCGAGCCATTTACTTTGCTGTATCTCAACTCTCGAAACCAACTCTTCTTTGCGCTTCTCGGGACAATGTCTTTTTTTAGGAAGAATTGGTGACAAAAACGCTGGCAAATTGGATTACACATGGCATTTGGTTTCAAACGAAGTTGTCTTAATGGCTGGTTGTTAATATTATTCCGTATAATATCATCACCTCGAAAATGCTTAATACAAACTACCGTGTTTGCACTGACATTCCAGCCAGAACTATCCCTAGGTATGGCTCCCAACCAATGCTCTCTTAACTCCTCGTCTTTTGGTAAATGGAATACTGTAAATACTGTTGTAGTTCGAGGGACATGAGGGCACACGACACTCCTTAGGCATCTTCAATTTACCTGCAATTGAAGAAGAGTTTTTTTTTTAAAGAAAATTTCAAATCAAATATCAATCAATGGTTCTAAGATGGAGACATCGTCCAGCATTTGTGTAAGTGTAAGTCGTGCCACCTTTTGGTACATCTTTAAGGTATTCAAGCTTCTATGGTATTTTTTTAAAGGTCTCAGTTGGTGTAAACAAAAGGGATCACATTAATAGTAGGAATATTCGAGGTAGCTTGTTCATTGGCCAACCAATCAGCGAAAAGCTCGAAGACCGGCATTTGGTGGCTCTGTGAGAGAGATGACACTCTATCTCTGAGTTGGCGGAGCGTGGGTTCGTATCCCAATGTTACCATGGATGTTTGTATTGTCTATAAAAAATGCTCATACGGCAAGCGGTGCCTCAATGTAAATCGTTCCGCATCTACCCTTTGTTACAACGGCCAAGAGCTGCCAAACCCCTCTTTGATTAAAACAATAAAAATCTCTTGAGTCGCAACGACAACAACAAGATCTACAAATGGATCGGCGCCTTAGAACGCAAAGAAGGCGATATCAGTGGAAGTTCCACTTAATGGAACCAAGGCCAGAGGCAAACCAAGGAACACCTGAATGTGTCAAATAAAAATGCACACACGCATTCTCGGCGATAACACGATCCAAGATAGAATGTGCATGTAAAAATATGGGCCACCGAAGGCCGAGCAACGCGACGCTTTGGAGCAGTATAAGGATAAAAAACAGGGATCTCCTTTGCTTTAAGGATACAACAATATTTATACGATTCTTGACATCATTATCGAATGTAGCTTCCTGGTTTACCATATCACCAAAATGCTGATATTCAAAGGTTTGAAAGACATAGAACATGTATTATGTACAGTATATACAGGGTGTCCGGAAACTGCCGCATAAACGCACCGGATTATGATTCCTCAGTTGATTTCCAGCAAAAAAGTTGTACGAACATACCGCCTCAGCTTAACCCTTTAGCTGCCACGGGCATTTAAAGATTTTTGAAAAACTCATTTTCTTGCACAACTTAATATCTCCAAAACTAGACCCGCTAGAATAGTGAAATAAAATGATTACTATAGCCAACAAATTTACCTATAAAATAAAACTAACCACACTAAAATCGGATAAAAGGTTTGATTTTTACAGAGCTTCAAAGTCAAAGTTTCGTGATTTGACCCAAAAACAATCTTTTTTTCCATCTCAATTTTCTCCAACTTCTGCCAAGGTGAGGTGCTTGTACGATTCTTTTAAAAATTGGCGCATATAGTCTTACAATCATATCTTTCTTACATCATTTTAATCTAGCTCCATTACTTCTAATAGGTAAATTTGTTGGCTGTAATAATCATTTTAGTTCACTATTCTAGCTAGATATGTATTAGGCTTTAAGTCGTGCAAGAAAATGAGTTTTTCAAAAATCTTTAAATGCCTGTGGCAGCTAAAGGGTTAAGCTGAGGGGGTATGTTCCGTACAACTTTTTTGCTGGAAATCACATGAGGAATCACAGTCCAGTGAGTTTATGCGGCAGTTTCCGGACACCCTGTATATCAAGTGTTTTGAGAAAATACTTACAGCTCTTTTGCAACCAAATATCAAATTTCGTCAATCGTATCGCGAACAATATTTCGACCTTGAAGAATGGACTGCAAAACAGAAAAACTTATTAGAATGTAAAATCTCAAATAAAATGCAAAATGTATAGTTAAATTATAGATTATTTGGATTTCTTCCCCTTTCTAGACCTGCCAATCGATTGAAGAAATTTGTTAATTGCCCGATAAATTGGAAGGTGTATGTGACCCAATGTGACCATCCAATCCAATTTTTTGATTGGAAGTGTGGAACATATTGCCAAACAATTTGTCACGACATTGGCCGTGTTTTTTACATCGAGGGCAGGTTTGCTAACCCAGACGCGCAAAAAAAAACTATCGAGGGTAGCATCCAGGTTAAATTTCAAATTGTCACGTTGGCATTGCCATTAATTTCAAAACATTGCTCATAAATATTAAAGCCCCGTTTTCACTTTACAAACGCAAAAGTTAACATGTAATTTTTTTTAATGAAAACATATTTTTATTAGGAATCATAATTTTGTTAAAATAAGAATTCGACGAACAACATTTTTAACATGAATTTACAAACAAAAACTATTGTTTTTGCACACACTTGTGTGTTGCATGTAAACTATACCTTAGAGCTTTTCATTTCAAAATTTAATTTTTGCTAGTCAATGGAAAACGTACTAGAAAACAATTGGGATTGCATACATTTAGGCGAGTTTTGGAAAGCTCATTAAATCTGGATAGCAATATAATTTCTAACCTGAATAAAGTCACAGGTTAGCGTTTGCATGAAAATTACCCCGGATAGTGTAGGTTAGCTAATTAAAAAACACGGCCAATAATGTTTTCAGTTGCTGATTTTTTGACATAAAATTCTCCATGTTGTGATTGTGGCGGTCATTCTACATCGAAAGTAACAATGGATGTCCATCTTCCATCGCCACAAAATATATAATTTTCGCTATGTTGTGTTGTTCGTGTGGACCGTGACAGTCATTTCAGATTGCACGATAAATTGCATAGTGTATGTGTACGGGCGTCAGATCGATTGGTCCATCGAACGGACAGTATATGGTCACTCTAATGGAATATGTACAGTATGTGTAGTATAACAGTGTTGTTGCGAAAATACTTACTTCTCTTTTACAATCAAACACTAAAAAATTTAATGTATGTATGATTGACTAGGAGGTTGTGTCTGCATCATCATCAAAGAGGCACACTATAAACTAAAAATTAACATAAACTCGAACACTATGCACTACACAGTGCATGCATATGAAACAAACGACAAGTTTTAAATTTAAAGATGACTGGAGAGAAAAAGACGTTTTGGATTGGAATGTTTGAAAACAGCTGTCTTTCCCATTGATTAAAAATGCCTAATTAGGATAGGGCAAAATAACGTTTCCTAGTCACACAGGTGAATTTCTCTCTAAAGGGCGCCACAAACCTGACGAATTCTCGGCCGATCGATTGCTACTTTGATGGAGAATGACCGCCACAACCACAGCATGAAGAACGACCACAGGTTTATGTAAAAAAAATCAGCAACTGTGAGCACATGATTGTCATGACAGCTTGTACGGAAAATTGCATTGGCAATACGTGGGCGTCCAATTTTGATGATGCCCGTTCATTAATATCGGACTGAAACGACCGAATCTGCAATCTTTTTTCGCGAGAACGTAACGGTTCCTCAGATATTCAATGTCAAAGTTTGACTTTTCTATGAAGCCAGTTATGTAATTTGGCAAGAAAAGGGGATATTTCCGCTTTACACATTGGGGTAAGTGTTCGATGCCATCAAAATTGGCGTTATAATTTTAATTAGTCCCATTAGAATAGTAGGTTTTTCCAAGTTAGAAAAGTTAATAATAGCGACGTTTTTTTCGCATCGCGGGTAAATCTGACTCGAAAAAAAACGATCGCGCGTAACATCCCGGTTAAGGCCAAACAGCTGACATTTGACAGTTTTGCGCATCTTTGACTCACCTTCGTCGTCTTATTTTTTAGATGTGGTGGATTTTATCACAAAAGATGATTATTTCTTTGCAAAATCTTTTCTCGTGATGAGAAAAACTCTCACATCTGGTTTGAAAAAACAAATTCCCTCAAATTTCCCCTATGCGTCCGCCATCTACATTTGAGCTCTATTCCGTGTAGGGTCGTTGCACGCGTGAACTTTACCTGGGTAAGTGTCATTTTTTTTTATATGAAGTTCTACCCAAACCTGCACGGGATAAACACAATAAAACGTGCCTTATGTCTCCATTTGGCTGCTATAGTGTGGATGCTAAGTAGCAGCCAAATGGCTGTACACGATGCCCGTTTTTGGACGCGCAGCCATTTAGCGACTAGTCTAGATGGACCTTAATGTATGTGCTGTACGAGTGGCAGAGGCAGATTGATTGTGGGCAATCAGATTGCCGAAACGAACGGCCGAGAAATCGTCAGGTTTGTGGCGCCTTTTAAGATGTATTTACAGCTGGTCAAAAAACTGGCATCGCATATGCCAAAAAATATAGAAAAAAACTAACTCGTTTACGCTTGTGCCTTTTTTGCGATTTATTTCTACCTGGGTCTCATGAATATTTGACCCCGTCTGCGCTTGGTCCCTCCTATATGATTTCGTTATGTTCATAAGCTCCTCGAGAATTTGACGTCGGTAGCCCCGGGTCTTTGACTGAATCCAAATAAATAAACCGTTCCTCACATTTTCCACTGGTACGCAATTCTCCAGCTGTTTTGACCATTTCCAATCACTTTCCAGTTTGCTGCATACGTTGCCATGCAGCAAAAGTGCACTTTGACATTCCGATGCCGTTTTGTTGATCTGTCAAAATTCCGTAAACCAAAAATAGCCTCGTGGTGTTCTTTTGAATTTCTCTTAAATCTTGAGAAAGTCCAATTCTTACCCATGCGGATTACTTGACGCTGGCGCTCCGGATTGTCCCGTAGCCGCGAAAAAGTCACTCTTATTGCCCGCGATTATAATAACGTCACGACGGCAATTAAAATTTTGTTTGCTTTGCTGAAGTTGTCATGAATTGTGATTAGTGCTCCCCACTTGGGCTGACCATTGGCGATAACTTCGCACTCCGCCGTCTTGAGAGTGGTCACTCGTGGTGGTCTCGTCGATTAATAATTTTTGTTGATAATAAATCGTGCGAAAAAAGGTAATCGTGCATTTCGCGGTGAGTCGCGTTCAGATTGCTCAACGTGCAAGGTCGATTGTGTTTGGCTTGTTGGCTCGCGTAATTTGTGTGTGACAAAAAGAGTTGCGAAAATCGATTTGTTGTGGGTGTACTTCCGAGATTCTGCAAAGTTCGGGGCAGGTGAATCCGTGCGTGTGGTCAAATTTGGCGGGCAAATGATTTGTTGCTTCAACTGTACCAATCGCAAGTGTACCGTACTGTGTGTAGTGTTCGTGGTGTAAGCGGAGAAAGTTACGCGTGTTTTCGTCTTTTCTACTGAGACAACAACAAAACGAAATTCGTGATGAGTAGCGAAGCTATAAAGACGGATAAGCTCAGCATCAATGGCAGCCAAGCCGGGACTGAGGAAGGGACAATTGAGAAGCAGGACGACCAGAAATCTGCCACCATCTATCTGGCCGAGACATTCTACATAACGACCAAGAAGAACAGTCAATTCGAAGTGAAGCTCTCGGATCGTGGCATCTGCTTGCGCAAGGAAAGCAACGGAACGGCCAAAGAGCAGGTTATCTACTTGAAGGACATTATCGGCTGCCGCTGTCTGCGAAGCAAACGAAAAGGCCAAATGGGATCACCGTGTGCCTGTTCGTCAATGCCTGGGCCGGCCCAGCTAAGAGTTGTCGACGAACATTCGGCGGAACTGGACGAGACAGATGTTAGCGCCTATCTGTACATTTACGCGTACATATTGAAGAAAGCGGGACGCCGCGGGAAGAGCAGTCGTCGCGAAAGAACGACCTTGACCCTGCGCTTTCGTTCGTTCGATTGCTACGAAGATAATAATCGCGAGGCACAGAAATGGCGCACCACGATCAAGCATCTCATCCAGGGAGAGGATCCCACAGCTTCGCCCAAGCTGATTGACAACCGACGGATTTTGGTGCTTCTCAATCCGAAATCGGGATCAGGAAAGTCACGAGAAATTTTCCAGTCACGTGTTGCTCCTATTTTCGCCGAGGCTGAGGCTGCTTTCGATTTGCATGTTACGAAGCGAGCCTGCTTTGCACGGGAGTTTGTTCGGGTCAAGGATGTTTATGTATGGCGCGGCATAGTGGTGGTGGGTGGTGATGGAATTTTCTGGGAAGTTATCAATGGAATACTGGAGCGACCAGATTGGCAGGAAGCATTGGATCAGCTGCCAATCGGAATTATTCCGTGTGGATCGGGCAATGGACTGGCGAAGACAATAGCCCACATTCATGGGTGAGTGATGTATTTTTTTTTCTTAAGGTTTCTTTAATTGCAGGAATTACTAAACAATATTAGCCCTATTCGACTGACTGGATCATTGATCCTGTCCAAGTCGAATGAAATCGGATCAAAATTTCCCAAATCGGTAACAGCTGACTATCGTGTCATCTGGCCCCAACGCGATATTCTAAATTATAAATTGCATTTGTAATTATGCACCGTGCGAGATACAATTAAAAGGATAAGTAGCAAGAAATATTAAAATGATTAACTCTGAATAAAGTTTACAAACCAAAAATACTGAATAACAAAATGACATACGGGAAATTGTTCGCGGAGACATCTAGGGGATTAGTTTGGCAGATGATCCAAGTCATACCCTGGATCAACTTCCAGGATTATCATTTTGTATGGGATTTCCAATAAATCTGGAAATGTAGTCCCGCATGTCGTGGTAGACGGGTCAGGGGCGTCCCCTAATCGCTCCATCAAATAAAAGCATTGAAAACCTAAACAGACAACCGTCAAAACAAACTCTAGTATGCAAACATTTGTCGATCCAGTGAGTCAAATAGGGCTACTATCCCGTTTGCGCTTGCAATTTTTCTGGCTTTTGGAATGACGTGTGCCTCATTTTCGAACGGTTCTAACTTCTGAACACAGACATCTAGGACCCTGAAATTTTCAGCAAATATGCACAGGAAAAAGCCAAACATAAGCCTCTTATCCCCCTTCGATTTAAAATTTTTCAGAAAATGGACCCCGTTTGCGCGAGGTTCCCCTTTGCAGTTTTTTGGTTTTGAGTAGCATTTTGGAACGACTTGGGTAGCATTTTGAAATAAGGTGACCAAACTCCCGAAGGGCCAATGCTGAACATATTGCGGAATTTGGCTTTCAGACAGACCCTAAAACCTAAATCATACTGCTTCCTCTTTTCACGACGATTTGGAGAAATGATAATATGTACCAAGGCACCCCCATGATCTATAAGCCATAAAACGATCAGATATTTAAAGAATTTTCGTAGTAGCCGATTCTGGGAAATAAAAAAATTAAACATTTTAGGTATAAATTACCTCTTGCGCGTGTTTAGCCTTTACCTCTTGATTACATATAATTCACCTACCATTTCCATGTTTGACTGGCGTCTCAGTAGAATTGTGCGGATGAGGATGACTCTTTCCCTGTGTCTGACTATCCCAGACCCTGAGACAGAAATCATGTAGGTGTTTATTTGAAGTACTTGCGTTCCTCTATGGTATATTAGTGATGTAATGCTGGTCTCCTGGACTCTTAGCGCCATTTTATTGGACATTAATGGACATATGTGTTAACATTAAAGTTCAAATTTCAGGTTCGTCGGCGCTCATACTTTCTTGCGTATACGTTCCGTGTGCCTCTCCAAATCCTGTATTCTCTGATCTTTTTGCATACTATTCTAATCTTATTAACATTAGCTATCCTGATTCGAACATCATTATCTGCGGTGACCTTAATATACCCAACGCTTTCTGGCCAGATTTGCCTAGCCTGCATTTGGCCTCTTCTAACTCGCAAGTCCTGTATCTGTCGTCATTTATGGAATTGTGTAACTTATTGCAGTTCAATGTTGTTCGTAACTTCATGAATAGAACGTTGGACCTTGTACTCAGCAATTTACCTTTGTCGTGTTTATCGCCCTCAAACCATACAATCTCCTATGTTCCCTGTGACTCTTACCATCCTGCCATTTCTCACGAACTCCTCCTCAACATTTCTCCTTCTCGGCACAAAAATAAACTTCCACGGTTTAATTATTTCAAGGCCAATTATGAAGTAATTAATGCTAAATTGAGTCGGATTAATTGGTCGAGCGTCCTTGCTGATCTTAACTGCGACTCTGCGGTGGATGCATTCTATAATATTTTATACGAAGTCATACAGGAAAACGTTCCGCTTTACTCCACTAAACCTCGCATTGGTCCTATTTGGTTCACGCCTTATTTGCACAGGCTTATAAGGAAAAAGAACAAAATTCGTTTGCGTTATAGACGTTACAACAGAAACTGTGACCTAATTGCATTTCGTCGACTTAGAGCCAAAACGAAAAAAATGATAATGGCAGCACGTAATGCTTACATTATTAGCATAGAAAACAGCGTCAACAAAGGCGAAGGTAAACTGTTCTGGTCATATGCTCGAAATATGCGCTCGTCATCTTCACATCCTTCTAACCTTTGATTCGACCAGTTAACTGCAAGCAATCCAAAAGACATATGTGAATTGTTTGCCCGGTACTTTGCTAGCCATTTTAGTCAAACCTCTATCTCTTCTGCTTATACTACTATTCATGAATCACATAATCACCTTCCTTTTTTCCCTAATATTCAAGAAGCTTATGTGGGCACAATTATTGCATCATTTAAAAACAATTCTTCTTCTGGTCGCGATGGAATCTCCAAGTGCAGCCTGTCTTTATGCTTACCTCTTGCGATAATTTTCAACAAGAGTATTAGACAAGGTGTTTTCCCTTCCCTTTGGAAGCTATCCTATACCGTTCCCATTCCGAAAAAAGGTGATTCAAGCATTGCTTCAAATTATCGCCCCATTTCATTGCTGTCTTCCTGCTCCAAAATTCTTGAGCGTATCATATTCAACCTCAATTGGGGTTGTTTCAGCCATCTTATTGTCTCGAACCAACATGGTTTCTGTGCAGGCAAATCAACGGTCACAAATTTAGTTGAGTTTGTCGAGTATGTAGGAAAGTCCTTCAATAAACACTGCGATGTACATGTGATTTACACCGACTTTTCTAAAGCGTTTGACGCAGTGGATCATGGTATCCTTCTTCATAAACTTGGCATTTCTGGTTTCCCTCCCATTCTTTTAGTTTGGTTAGCTTCGTACCTTATGGATAGAAGCTCATCAGTCGCTTTTAAAGATTTGGTTTCTTTGCCGTTTTACCCGTGCTCTGGGGTACCTCAAGGGTCAATATTAGGCCCATTACTTTTTTTGTTCTTTATTAATGACCTGCCTCCACTTCTGAAAAACCATTCTTTATTATATGCTGATGATTGCAAGCTATTCACGTCGGTTTCAAGGCTGGATGACGCTATCTCGTTGCAAGCCGACCTGAATACCTTATCTGAATGGTGCCTTAGGAACGGTCTGCACCTAAATGTTTCTAAATGTGTTCAGATGATATATTCCCTTAAACCTTTTCCATTTTCCTATCGTTATCAAATTAATTCCCTTCCTCTTAAATGTGTTTCAACAGTTGACGACCTAGGCGTAACCTTTGAAACTAAGCTGAAGTTCAACGTCCATATAGAAAATTTGGTTCTTAAAACATCTAAACTTTCTGGTTTCGTATTAAGATGTTCCAGTGATTTTCGTATCATTGGAACTGCTGTAAGACTATTCCTTTCGCTTGTACGCAGTTTACTGGAATATGCGTCTGTTATTTGGTCACCATCTGCAGAACAAAACAGAACAGACTTAGAATCAGTTCAACGTAGATTCACTAAATCTTTATTTTTTAAATATGGAATACCTTACCTACAGTATCCTCAACGTCTTATCTTTTTAAACATTATGTCCTTGGAGAAAAGAAGGTGTTTTCTTGACCTTTGTTTTCTTTACAAAATCTGCAAAGAGGTTATAATTACTTCTACAGTAGAGGATATTGTGTATAGGCTTCCCAGTTATAGGACTCGTAGTGTAGCCATTTTTAACCCCCCAACTGTTTATCTTTCCACTTACATGAACTCGTCTATTATCAGAATGATGCGCAGTTACGACGATTTGGAGCTTGGTCCGCTGCCTTCTTCCATAAATAAATTAAATTAATATTTTATCAGTGATTATAAATATATTCTATTTTCCATACTCGATTTTGCATGTACGATTCATTTCTTGCATTTTGTAGCTTACCTATTTAAATTCTTGAATTTTACGTTTTTGCTTTCTTACTCCTACAATTAGTTTAATAATATTTTTCATTTTTACTCTTCTTTTCTATAACTTTAGATAACAGTTCTATAGTTTCTTAAGGTGCTGTGTTATTAGAATTATTGTTGTTCTGTTCAGCTTGCCTATAATAATAAATAAATAAATAAATAAATAAATATTGCGGAAAAATAAATATCTGGAAACCCTGGCTGAGTCCTTTAGTATGGATTTTCCTATAGAGGTCGATAGGGGAATCAGACGGAGTATAGTGATTTTTCCATCGTTTTGCGGTAAATTAAAATTTGTTCTTTCCACGCCTGCAACTTCTAATCCTTGCTATAAAGGCTTGCAATTTATACCTAATATGGGCAGTGCGGTGCTGTACAAGTCTGCCAAATTTTAATTTTTTTTCCAAGTTATGGACGACTTTCGATTAGAAAACACAAAAGTGCGATTTGTGTAGCTGTAACTTCCGAAAGCTGGTAGGCTGGATCTTAAAATGTCGTGGAAATGTAAGCGCGAAGTAGCTTTACAAACTACAATTGTGCGCGCGCAATTTTTGAAAGAATACTTATCTTCTATGACGGGATATTGAAAAGCGATATTTTGAAATAGCGGGTTATTGAAATTAATATAAGGGGGGAGGGATATTAAGTTGGCGGGACTTTGATTAGACGAGATTTCAATTAAGCGGGATAATGAATGTCGGAATTTCGAAAAACGGGAATATTATGGGCGTATTTAACCCAGTAGGTTCATATTTTTCAGTGACCACGAATTGGCAGATAATTCCAGACTATACGAAAACGACCGAACTAGCAAACTTGTACAACAAGAAACAGCATGGATAAATCGTACGTACGTACGCATCGTACGACCGAAAAACAATCGTATGCACGATTATCCATGCTGTTGGATGTTGTAAAGTTTGCCCGTACGGTCGTTTTCTGATAGTTGACTTGTAAGTGAAGTCATTTGGTGATTTCAGATGGCAAAGTGTGGTGGAGATACATTTTTTTGTTTCTTAATTTTTTTTGGGGTGCTGAGCTCGAATTCGGAGCTTCATACCAAAACTTTGTTGCGGAACAGGGTCAAAACCGCGAAAAAAACCCAACATTTTCGGAGTTTTCCCGTTTTTTTGTTTATAATTCCGAAAATGTACATTTCTCCGAAAAACTGTCCATGATAATCTTAGAGCAAACATAATTGCGGGTCTAACGCGCCATTAATCCTTAAAATGCGTTAAGCGGTATAGCTACAATTGATAGTTTTTTTTTTGCGTTTTTTGCAATTTTGACCCTGTTTTGCAACGAAATTTTGGTGGGAAGTTACGGATTCAGGTTCAGCACCCCAAAATATACATACTGTACAAGAAAAATGCAACTTTTGCGACCAGAAATTAAAAACCGTTCAATCTCAAAATTTTATTCATAATATGGAACTATGTCAAGAGTTTCAAATTTAAATTATAGTAATACCGCTCAACGGATTTAAATAATTAATGTCTCTTTAGACGTGCAATTATGTGCTCTCTAACATATTCCGCAGAAATGAAAAGTTTCAGAGTTAGGGGCCAAATAACGAAAAAACAGCAAACATTATAGGATTTTTGCGATTTTGAACCCTGTTCCGCAACGAAAATCGTGCGGAATCGTGCTCAGCACCCCAAAAAACAGAAACAAAAAAAAATCGTCTCCACCACATTTTGCAATCGCATGTACTATGTGTACCACGTAGTAGCTACACTATGCTGGCAGGCATCGGTTTAGATCAATCAATCGAATTTTCGCAAAACTGACTTCCTTGCTTAACAAAACTAACAGCAAGCAACTGTTTCCTAAATTAATTTGAGTTACCTCTTCTAAACGATTTTGTTATATTATTCGATAAACTTTTCAATAATCCTCGTATGATAAAATGCTGTACATACATACATATGCACTTAAGCCATGTAATTGAGTGAAACGTCTGAATGACCGACTATATTTTTTAAATACATTTTATTTCGGTCACGTGTTCAACCTTGTAGGGACCGACTGCACGAACATTTTCTCATGATTTACAAACACTTCAAACAATGGCCAACGCATTTTATATTGTTCGAATTATGAACATCGTATATACCATTTTACAGGCAAATTCACTTTTTTCTCAACACAAATTAGCTATATATCAAATGAAATTAACGATCTAACAAATGAAATTAACGCTGCAACAAGAAATATTAACGATTTCACAATTACAAGTGATTTGCTGATTGATTAATTTGATTTGTTAAAGCAATAATTTGATTCATCGTTAATTTGATTTGTTAAAGTGTTAATTTCATTTGCGAAATCCTTAATTTTATTTTGCGTATAGTTACATTGTGTGGAGAAAAGGTGAATTCGTTCGATATGTTTGCATACATTTAAAAAAATATTCAATGACAAAAATGTGCAATTAGCCTAAACATTCAAAAAAGAGAAAAGTTTTAATGCCAAATACACTCCCCCCTGTATGCTATAAAACGTTACACTCGCTTGTGCGTCACGTTAATAGGGAGGGGGTTACAAAGAAGGTCATTTTCGTTTTTTGCAAATTTCTAGAAAACTATTTGTCTGACCGCAAAATGTCTTAAGGATGAAATTAGCTACATACAATTTCCTTTGCAATGATATACAGGGTGTCTGGAAACTGCCGCATAAACGCACCAGATTGTATAATTCCCCAAGTGATTGCCAACAAAAAAGTTGTACGGAAAATACCCCCAAATCTTTAGCTGCCACAGCCATTCGAAGATTTTTGAAAAAATAATTTTCTTGTACGACTTATACCTCAACATCTGGAAAGATAGACTATAGTTCAGTAATATCGTGTCGATTTAGTACCAATCCGTGAAAAAAATACAGAAGTTTTTTTCTCACTCTTTCTTTATGTATTATGGGGCGCTGATTCCGAATATGAACTTTGCACCCTAAAAAAAGTGCCGCAACCTTTAAAAAAAGGGGGGGAAAGGGGGGCATTTTTCGTTTTTTTGCGATTATTTCAAAAACGGTAAGAGATACAGAAAAATGGTCTGAGGACGAAAAAAACTACATAAAATAATCTTTGCAATGATATATAACACATTAGAGTCTAATTGAATATTTCGGCGTTAGAATAGAACATAAATTAGAATATTTTCATTTTAGACCTTTTTTAAAAGCTCCATAACTTTTGAATGAATGCTATTTCAGCCGTAAAATTTTGTACAAGTATTCACAATAAGTTTAAGATCATTTTAAGGTAAACATTGAGCCGCTCCGGTCAAGGACCCCCATTATCCCCCCATTTAAATTTTTCAAAACGGCATATCCATAACTCCCCCCGAAATTGGAGCAGAGTGCTAAATTTTGGTTTGTTGGGATTGGAGGTCATAGTGACCTCACCCACCAAAAATCAGCTCATTCGGATAAAAACTAAGGGTACCTCCCATACAAAGTGATCCATCAGGAGTTTGTTCTACGTACTACCATATACAAATCATACAGTAGTACGTAGAACAAACTCCTGATGGGTCACTTTGTATGGGAGGTACCCTTAGTTTTTATCCGAATGAGCTGATTTTTGGTGGGTCGGGTCACTATGACCTCCAATCCCAACAAACCAAAATTTAGCACTCTGCTCCAATTTGGGGGGGGAGTTATGGATATGCCGTTTTGAAAAATTTAAATGGGGGGATAATGGGGGTCCTTGACCGGAGCGGCTCAATGTTTACCTTTAAATGATCTTAAACTTATTGTGAATACTTGTACAAAATTTTACGGCTAAAATAGCATTCATTCAAAAGTTATGGAGCTTTTAAAAAAGGTCTAAAATGAAAATATTCTAATTTATGTTCTATTCTAACGACGAAATATTCAATTAGACTCTAATGTGTTATATATCATTGCAAAGATAATTTTATGTAGTTTTTTTCGTCCTCAGACCATTTTTCTGTATCTCTTACCGTTTTTGAAATAATCGCAAAAAACCGAAAAATGCCCCCCTTTCCTTCCTTTTTTTAAAGGTTGCGGCACGTTTTTTAGGGTGCAAAGTTCATATTCGGAATCAGCGCCCCAAAATACATATAACAAAATTGAGAAATAAACTTCTGTATTTTTTTTCCTGACGAAAATACCATATGATTGGACTACTAGCTAAAATAGCAAAATAAGATTATTATTATTACAGTCAACAAATTTACCTAAAAAATAAAACTGAACGTACTAAAATCGGATAAGAAGTCTGGTTTTTACAGCGCTTCAAAATAAAATTTTTGTGATTTGAACCAAAAAACAATCTTTTTTTCCATCTCAATTTTCTTCAACTTCTGCCAGGGTTTGAAGTAGGGATGTCGAAAACCGGCCCATAACCCGGTTTTCGGTTTTTAGGGTTTTTTAGAAAATATTTTTTTCAAAAAACCCTTATGAAATCGATTTTGTCTGTCTGTCTGTCCGTCTGTTAACTAAATAACTCGCGAACGCCTCAACCGATTGTCATGAAATTTGGTAGGAATGTGTAGAATGGTTACAGTCTTTCGCACAAATACCTTAGAAGTTGGTAGGAAGAAGATAACAGGGTGTCTCGAACGTTTGAAAAAAATCGACTTTTTTAGTTTTTATCGGAGATTGACATATGGGTATTTAAATCAAAGATCTAAACGATTACATCTTATATCAGTTAAGATTTTTCAGTTTGGAGTAACGGTAAAAAAGTTATTGGCGTTTAAAGTTATTGGCGTTTGCACAAATATTGGTCAGTATGACCTTATACAGGGTGTCCCGTTCATGGTGGAGAATCTTTTAATGGTAGATAGTGTGGCTCATTTGGGGAAAATTAATGTTCTACGAGACACCTCTATTTTGAACCGTTACAATGTAAAAGCACTTTTTGTAAATTGTGTCAAAATACCTGACTTGCCGAACTAAATCAAAATTTGCCAAACCACCAAACATGTCATCCGAGATATGACTTCACTTTAAGAAACAACATAAAATTTCCTATAAAACGACACCTCGTCCGTTACGAAGTTGCTCGTATCTTCCGAGATACACCAGTTCAAACTTTGAAGAAATTTTAAAATCGGGTTTTCATGCAAAATTCAAATGATAAAATCGTAACGGTACTTTGAACTGACAAATCTGCAAAGTTGAAAAAAGTTGCCTCATTATGTAAGCTCTCGAACGACATATAAAAATTAAGGGGTCACGATTTGAAAATTTGCGAATTTAACGTTTCAAAGGTAAAAAATGTGGTTTTCGTGTAAGTTTTTTCGCCCAACAAAATGAACTGTGTTGATCGTACAAATTTATCTTCATCATATCAGATGATTTGCATTACACGAAAACCACATTTTTTTACCTTTCAAACGTTAAATTCGCAAATTTTCAAATCGTGAGCCCTTAATTTTTATATGTCGTTCGAGAGCTAACATAATGAGGCAACTTTTTTCAACTTTGCAGATTTGTCAGTTCAAAGTACCGTTACGATTTTATCATTCGAATTTTGCATGAAAAACCGATTTTAAAATTTCTTCAAAGTTTGAACTGGTGTATCTCGGAAGATACGAGCAACTTCGTAACGGACGAGGTGTCGTTTTATAGGAAATTTTATGTTGTTTCTTAAAGTGAAGTCATATCTCGGATGACATGTTTGGTGGTTTGGCAAATTTTGATTTAGTTCGGCAAGTCAGGTATTTTGACACAATTTACAAAAAGTGCTTTTACATTGTAACGGTTCAAAATAGAGGTGTCTCGTAGAACATTAATTTTCCCCAAATGAGCCACACTATCTACCATTAAAAGATTCTCCACCATGAACGGGACACCCTGTATACGTTAAATATTAAGACTGTTGACTTTTGCTAAGGAAAAATAAATAAAATAAAATAAAAAAAGGAAAAATAAATACATTACAGTAAATTTGTAAAATTTGTAAATTTCAATT
Organism: Microchrysa polita; assembly: GCA_949715475.1. Taxonomy (NCBI): domain Eukaryota; kingdom Metazoa; phylum Arthropoda; class Insecta; order Diptera; family Stratiomyidae; genus Microchrysa; species Microchrysa polita. The sequence goes on along the minus strand of OX454416.1, from coordinate 109,315,579 downwards.
TGTTCGTGTGTAGCCCATCTTAGGTTTTTAAATATGAAAATTCTGCTAAGGGTTTTCAGAAAATTACATAGGGAATATGTCTACGAATTTTCATTCGAATAACTGTATCCAAACCGGAAATATAGTAAGTATGTATTTAGTAATGGCCTTTCACAATGCAAAGGGAAGCCTCTTAAGCATTTCTTCAATGCATATCTTTTAACTTGATGAAACAATGAACATGAAATTTGGTAAAAATGCATAGCATGTTAAAAGTGTTTGCCACAAATATTTTTTAAGTTTGTAGGACCAAGATACAGGGCGTCCCTGAATAGCTGCAAAAGAATACTTGTTTAATACTCATAGGAAAGCTTGCGTGTGCTCTTATGTCAGGGGACACAATGGAATCATTTCATATAAGTTGCTTTTCCTTGATTAAAAAAACAGTAACAGTAGATTTACAGCTAATAATTCAGTTCATATATAAAGCCAAGCCATCCTTACGTTTGCCTTAGTTTCTTTTTGCTCAAAGGCCATCAGAAATCTTAAATCGAAAAATGCCTGTAGATTTGCCTTGGAGTACTTTTATATCAACTGGGTAAATAGTAAATCGTTCCAGAATGAAAGGCTAGCGCCTTTCATTCTGTTCCACCTTTAATTAGACCAATCCAAAAATAGATTTACAGGAAGCATTTCATTAATGCTGTGCACAATTCTTATCTATTGCTTAAAAAATATAGGTACAAAAAATATTCACTATGCATCAAAATTCTAAAAAAAACCCTCGTATTGCGGGCGCAGCCCTCTGTACGCCGGTATTTTTTCGGTTTCTTGCAAAGCCGGTTAGACCGTCCGGTTTTAACCGGGCTCAAAGTACCGGGTTTCCGGTTAACCGAGTCTTTTTATTGATTTGCTTAGAATTTTAGTAAAAACACATTCGTAATGCTGTTGTTGTAATATGTTCGTATCGTATGCAAAATCAAATAAAAAAAAGCACGTACCTACAGGATGCACCAGAGAAACTTACTTATTTAAAAAAACTCCCGAGCCGTGAGTTGGGTAGAAGGGAGCATGCTCTGGTCTCGAGAGCAGCGGGACTTCGCCGTCGAGAGCTTCTTTTCTAACGGTCGCTTACTAGGAACATAATCGAGGATTTTTTTGAAATGATCGTTAGGTACGTGGGTGTTAGCAAGATGGAGCCAGAGCACAAACAACACCAGGCTGAATGAATTTGTTGCGACCATTTCCCCGATCGCCGTATCTCTCTGAGAGGGGACCTCCCATGACCGGCACGCTCTCCAGATTTGGCTTCATGCGATTTTTTATGGGGTTATTGCAAATCCCTGGTTTATGTCGATCAACCACGGAATATAGCTCAACTCAAGAACAACATTCGAGACGCCATTGCTAACATCACGGTTGATATGCTGCAAAGATTGTAGACGAAAACTTTAAAAATCGACTAAAGGTTTGTGTTCGTAGAGACGACTCATGGGATCATCGCTCAGCGATCGAAGAAAAACCACCGGTTTTGGGCACTATATGGGTATATTTTCTATACAGCCATGTTTCTTTAGTCCATAGTCGATACTAGGAAACTAGAACCATTCAAAATATATTTAAATACGGCTCGAAATTGGATGCAAAACTACGATCGCTGAGCGATGATCCCATGAGTCGTCTCTACGAACACAAACCTTAAATCAGTGTATGCACAATGGGGGTCTCCATTTAACCGATGTCATTTTCAAGACTGTATGAAAAATAAACTTGTATTCTCAAATAAAAAAAAGAATTAACACAATAAATAAATAAATAAAGTACTTTTGTTTTTACTGACTTTTCAAATAAGTAAGTTTCTGTGGCGCACTCTGTATCCATAAGGAGAGTGTTCGATAATATGTTTAAGGGCTGAAATTTAAAAACGAAATTTTTTATAGGGGACAGCTAATAGCTGAAAACAACTAAAATGCTGACTGAAAAACCAAGAAAATATAAAAAATTGTATGAATTTTGAAAGATTTTTTTTGCCGGTTTTAACCGAATGGACAAACAACCTTCCGGGTTAAAACCGGAAGGAAGAAAAAAACGAAAATAAACCGGTTAACCGTTATAAAAGTACCGGTTTTCGGACTAACCGTCCGGTTTTTGACATCTCTAGTTAGGAGCTTGTACGATTCTTTTAAAAATTGGCACATAGTCTTACGATCATATCTTTCTTACATCATTTTATTCCTCCATTGTTAACAGTTTTAATGCCTTAAGTGCAGTAAACTAGGGTTAATTTTGGCTCGATTTTGACATAATTTGAATAAATTTTACCATATTGTAGATCTTTAGTGGCAGTTTGAATTGAATTGAATTCAAGCTAAAATTAACCCTATAGTTTTCTACACTTAACGTATCAAAACTGTTGCAAATAATGGTGCCAGAATAAAATGATGTAAGAAACATATCATCGTGAAACTATGCGCCAATTTTTAAAAGAATCGTACAAGCACCTCACCTTAGCAGAAGTTGTAGAAAATTGAGATTGAAAAATATATTGTTTTTGAGTCAAATCACAAAAATTTGACATTGGAGCTGTTTAAAAACCAAACCTCTTATCCGATTTTAGTGCGGTTATTTTTGTTTTATAGGTATATTTGTTGGCTGTAATAATCATCTTATTTCGATAGTTTAGTTAGTCTATCTTTGGAGATGGTTGCTGGAAATCACTTGGGGAATCACAATCCGGTGCATTTATGCGGCAGTTTCCGGACACCCATGATGTTCGTTTCATTATCATTGAATGGTGGTCGTCGAGATCCATTTTCAGGCTAAGTGATCCGCAAACGTTTCTGATTGCTCTACCCTTTTGTTAGAAAATTATACCCTAGCCTAGACCCAAAAGTATTATGCGGAATTTACGTTTTTTGATATTTACAATTCGCACTGTAATTTTTCATATAGAGTAAAAGTAGAGTGATAAGAATTGGTGCTGATGCTGTTAATTTATACCAAAAATGAGCTTCTTCCGGTCAAGCACACCTCCTACGCTAATGGAACTTTTTAGTGCGTATAGAGGGCCCTCCCCTCTATGTGCAGCAATTTAGAATCAAAACTTCTCTTTTTTGGAGGTTTGGGTTTGGTCCTTTTTCGGCTTAATTCCACTATACTGTGTGAAGTTTGAAAATAAACCTCTCGATGCCTCATATAGATTTTCCAAATCGACCCCCAATGGGTGTATTCAAATAAACTTTTTTACAAGAAAGCTTGTGCTTACTTTTGAGCACCACCTTCACATCTCATTTTTATAATTTAATTACAATTATTTGAAAACGTTTTGTTATCATTCTTTTGATTGTTATGCAAATTCAGAGATAAGCAAAATCGTACAAGCAAATTTTTGTACATTGCCCATACAATCGAAAACTCAAAGTAAAAGCTGTTTTTTGCGATATCAATGGAATTTGATTAGATTGGATTTATATATTATTGAATATCGCCTTGTGATTTTCTGTCGAATGCTCTTTTGTATGTACTAGAGAAAATATAAAGTCTTTGTTTCTTCATACATTCTTAAAACAATGCCAAATGATTTGAAAAATGCCTTTGTACACAAGAGAATTTTTGTACACAATGACACCATGTCCATTAGTTAGTTAGTTATTATTATTATAAGGTACATAATGGGCATGTATTATACATAATAAATTCAATCAAAAATCTTTGGATTTATTATAATCGTTGCGTTCCCATACATTATTATAATATGTTATAAACACCAAGGTAAAAATTCAAACGAGAAGTCATTTCCGTTTCCATTTCCCCAAAAGAATGTAAAACTTATTTCTTCGTTTGAAGCTTCTGCCAACTGTTGTGTCTTTCCTGAACGCATAGAACTTCTTTAAAGGACGGTTTTCATTAGTTAAGTAAATGGGGCTCGCTCTACCGACCACTCTTCTACCGTCCAACGCGATTGTCGTTGCAACTTCATAGTGGTAGATTCAAACTCTATTCCATTGCAACCATTTACACAAGTAGTGTGAAGAAAATACACTGGAATAATTCCACTCTACTCCATACCGTTTACTCAACTTAAGCAAGCACTTATGTAAGTAATCAGGTTCATTCACCATTTCTAAAATGAATAACAAACAAACCAAATAACTCGCAGTTTTTCTGTCAAGGGAAACATGTTTTGTGAACATGACAAATTTAGTCATTTTCTTCAATATTTTCAAACAATTTACGGAGTTATGTATTATGAAAGTCATTTCATAAAATTATTTTCTCTGGGTGTCTTTGTTTTGTCAATAAAACTAGTTTAGAAAAAAAATCAATCCCATGTTCTCTTTTTCTTTCTATATGAATTTTTTTGGCACAATTCAATTTATTGTGATAAATATTCTTGTAAAGGAGGTATTACACTATCAAATAAAGTTTGACCAATGACGCAAAAAGTTTCTCCCACTAATGTAATAGCAAAATAAATGACCCAAAATGTGTTTGACCAAAAATGAAGGACCATCGTGGTCATTCATTTCTGGTCAAACATATGACCTTAGTGTAATAACAAAACACACCTGTGATCAAATTTATTTTGCAGTTTTTGGTCATTCGGTCATTCAAAAATTACCAATTTTATGTGTGACCCATGGTGGTCAAACGAAATGATTCGATTGGATGCATTTAATGATCAATATAAAAAATAACGACAATTTTATACTTTTTTGCAAACTGTGGGATATTGGAAAATTCGAATTTTAAATTAATCCGAAGAATTACATCGAAAAAATGTTATTGATTGAGTAAAATTCAACTCTCGGTAATAGCTTAGAAGTTGAACAATCTGCGTGTTCAATACAATCTAGTTTGGCTTCAAACTTTTTCTCGACTTTTTCTGGTTCTAAAAGTTTCTTAGGTAACTGTTAGATAATGTATCTTTGTTATAAGATATTAGCAATAAATGGAGAACGGAGATATGAAACTATCGCTGTCGTTGGCACTCTTAAAGTCAGGATAAACCCGTGCTAAACATTTTTCACTCAGAAAGCTAGCTTGTTTTTTTTAATAGTCGAAAGGGCTCACAATAAAGTTTCAAAGGTGCTTCTTCTTCTTTCGCCAAAATTATCACGTAATTACTTTCAGAATTTTATTATGAACCAAGGCTGATTACTGACCCGTTCTGTGTCTCACTTGGTTGAGTCACACTCTACGATGCTAGTATGGTATGGGGCTATACGGTACTGAGAAGAGAAGGCTGATTACTGGACAAAGATTGTAGGATCTCTCAGGTTAGAAGTGGGACAACTGAAACTTCTCCCTGGTGTTTCTCAAATTTTCCACTAGTTTTGAGAGTAAGATCCGCAGTTAAATTTGAATTTTGTCTTTCGATATTTTTAGATTGTAGGAGAGAAAGAACCTGATTAGTGATTAGAAGCTCCAAGTCGTTGTCCAACTACTATGAAGCCTTGCAGCGCTTTCGCCTTCCTTACTACCGTATAGAGCGGTGAATTGGACATTACAGAAAAAAAAACTCGAATACAAATTAAACTAAAAGAAAATGGAATACACTTATTCTAACTTCGAGGATCTGGGAACACGTATTTTTTTTGAAGATTTAAAGATCTGATGGTTCCAAACTCTCAAGGTAATTTGTCAGTGCTCTTTAGTATAAACTCAGTGATTTGGATACACTGATACACTCCCGACGGTCACTTTTCATCTTCTTAAATAACACAAGTCCTTTTAAATAACGAGAGGTAAGATTACGCCTTCAAGCAAAGTTAAACTGATTTTCATTAGAACAAAAATTTATTCATCTAAACCTTTGCAAATTCGACAAAGAAATGAAACAATGCCAACTAACCACTAAATGCATATTGAATCTAAGTTAGCTTTGGCCATTTTTTCTGAAACGGTCATAATAGTGTGATAAGCAAATTTGCCTTGGTCAAACAAATGACCCAAAACCCGACTGACTACGCCATTGGCCAAACAAATGGGTCATTTGTTTGTCCCATAGTGTAATAGGTCTAGAAAAACACTTTTGGTCATTGAAAAAGTGGGACAAATTTTGTGTGACCCACTGGACAAACTTTATTAGATAGTGTAATACCACCTTAAGACTCGTAACATACAAATGTTAAATATACATTTTTGGTTATAAATATCCATAAAGCAGCAACAGAGTACTGCTGTTCAAATACATGCTTTTCCTTTTCTTGTAAATCTTGTTTTTCGTCTAGCAGCAGATTAAGTAATTCATGTGTTGCTAGAACGCTGGTTAATGAATTAAAAGCAAATAAAATTGCTATTGAATGCAACGAAACATGTCTCATTCAATCGCATACATATTTGTGAATACGTCAAGGGCGAATGTTGTTTTTAAAAAAGTAGTGATACACATCTGCTTAAAAACGGGTTAACTTGTTGACATAGTTTCTGTGACATCATTTAATTTTATTCTTAAGTGACGTATCATCCAACTTTTGAGCATTCAAACAAGTTGGAAGATTTATCGTACGTCTGAACAGAATTTGGACAACAAATTTCAAGTTGAAAGAGTATTCAAACAAGTTGGACCTTCTGAACCTTCACTCTGCTTACATTGACTATAGTCCGATTCCGATCGAAATATTTGTTTTGTAAAGGGTGATTTTTTAAGAGCTTTTGGATTTGATTAAAAAAAAAAACACATAAAATTCAGAAAAATTTATGAAATCTTTATTTGAATCGATAGAACGATCTATATAATTTGATATTTAAAAATGGTTTCATGTAAATTTTGACCCGGCTGCGCCTCCAATGGTTCCTACGCTGGGTCCAATTTTGAATACTCTCTCCAACATATCGGCCGGTATCTAACGAATAAATTCTTCAATATTGGCTTTCAGTGCGTCAACCGTTCCGGGCTTGTCGCTATAGACATGAGCCTCAACAAAGCCCCACAAAAAATAGTCTAAAGGCGTTAAATTGCACGATCTAGGCGGCCAATTGACCGGCCCCAAACCTGAAATAAACTGTTCACCAAGCTCGCCTCTCAATAGGGCTGAGGTTTCGCGTGCTGTGTGGCATGTGGCACCGTCTTGTTGAAACCACATGTCAGTCAAGTCCAGCTCTTCCATTTTTGGCAAAAAAAAAGTTCGTAATCATCGCACGGTAGTAACGTTCCGGCCTTCGTCGTCTTTTGAAAAGTACGGTCCAATGATGCCACCGACCCATAGTCCACACCAATGCTTCTGGCTGATTTTCATTCCAAAAATGGCAATTTTGCTTGTTGACGTATCCTTTCAACCAGAAATGAGCTTCGTCGCTGATGCACTGATACACTTAACCGAGCATGCATTTTGATAATAAAATTCAATAATCTGCAAACTTTGTTCGTTTGTAAGTAGATTTATGGTTAAATTATAGATCACACTGAACATGTTTGACAGTAACACAAGGCACGAAACTCGCGTGAGCTGCCAAAACAGTATTGTCAGGAAGAAAGTTCCTAAAAAATCACCCTTTATATTGTAAGGATTACAGTCAATGCCCTCGTCCTGGTAATAAAATCATAGAATATGGACTTCTCATATATATTTAGTCGGAGATGTTACCTTCAATGCTTTACAAATTCAAGCGAAATGCGCGAAGCAACGAAGATATTTTTCCTGTACTTATAACTTTTGCAAAAGCTGATAGCGTTCTACGACCGCTTCAATTTCAAACTTCTGTTTACACGGCAAACAAGTCGGACGACTTGTTGGAGTTGAAGGGAATATCGTATCGTCTGAACGGCTTTCCAACTTGCGAGAAGTTGGAGGAACAAGTTTGAACAAACAAGTCGAAAGACAAGTTGGATCGTCTGGACGCGCAATTACTTTTAATACCTATTTATTTGGAGGAACTTTAATACACGCATAGCTCGTCGGAATAGGAGTAAGGCTTTCGGCACATGGAGATATTGCAATCTCGGATACTGGGACTTACGACCAAGAAACATAGGGACGGGGCCATAGACCAAAAAAATGTGTAACCATTTGCTGTCTCATTCATAATGGCACTGGCGGGGATATTTTTATGTAGGGGGATCAGAGTAATTTAGCATTAATTAGTATTTATTTATTAAATCGCTTTAAAAGCTCGTGGCAGTCATGTAACCTGTATATTGATTAGAGACTATTAATTTGGGACTTCAACTCGGCGATACACCCGCTCTTCCGGTCAAGACTAGTATGCTTTCTTTCCAACCCCAACGTCTAGTTCTTCGACTTCTTTGTGTTTACACAAGTGTTAAAATATAAAATTTTAATGGTTAACCATGTGCTCTGTGGCCGTGATCGTTCGGTCGCCACTCTGTGAAATAGACATTCATAGAGAAACGAGTTTCCAAACTCGGCACGACTCGTCGCAAGTTTATTATTAAGAAGATGATAATAAATATTCTTATCGTAGAATAATAAACTAACAATGCGACGAGGAAGTGGTATGGCTGACAACCGTATCACAATCCGAATTCAGTTGTCTTTGTAACGTTGATGACTACACACGGTAGTCATCAACGCACCATGCTCCACTAGGAGTTACGGTATTGAAGAGAGAGAGAGAGATATGCGTATCAAACCATATAAGCGTATCAGAATATTGCTTACTTTAGCCAATCTCGTCTTTTCCTAAATATCAATGCGTTTTCACAACGCACTGATATTCGTATAGATACGACAATAAAAACTACTTGTGTAAACATTTAAACATTGTATCATGCTATCGAAGCATGCCGGACCACATCGCCGAGAAGACTTACGCCTTAATATACTTAGTACGTATTACAATGTAATACTTAGCAAACATTGTTATATTTTTCGACCCGGGCTTCGGTCATATAACATACATATTCTTATTTTATCTTTGCACTAAATTATTGATTTCATTTCATACAAATGGGCCCCTTTAGTCATATTTTTACCCTACTCCCTTGTCCGTGACTGAAAAGCAACACAACAAATGTACTGGGATGACAATCAGTGGGTCGCACAAAATTTGTCACAATTTTGCAAGACCAAAAGTGTTTTTCGATACCTAGTAGTAGTCAGTTGGGTTTTGCGTTATTTGTTTGATCAAGGCCAATTGACCTATCACACTAGAGTAGTATGAATTTGCAAAGGTTTAGTTGAAATTTTTTTCTAGAAAATCATTTATTTTGCTTCTTCTTCTTCTCAGTACCGTATATCCCCATGTGGGGGCCATGGTGCGTTAAGTAAGCCAATTTCGAGTCAACGTTACATTGCATATCATGTTGGAGTGTATATAATGTTGCAAGCACTATATATTTCCTATCCGCACATGTACGAATATATAATATCAATAATAAATCAAATAAATCAATAAAAATAATATCAAGAACGGATATCAACCCAGGACAAGCCTATGTAAGGACAAGGATGGTAACATCATCAGCGACATCGAAAGCGTCAACAAACGATGGACCTCGCATTTTGAAGAGCTCCTCAATGCACCATCAACATCCCCCACGGAGTCAGCTCTTGAGCAGTTAGCCGAGCCAGGCCCTCCCGTTCTAGCCCCAACAGTAGAGGAGGTGAGTCTTGCCATACAGTCGGTTCAAAATAATAAAGCGCCCGGCGCTGACGAGATCCCAGCAGAACTGCTGAAGCATCGTGGAACGTGCCTGACGCTATACTTGTGCTACTGCTGAAAATATGGAACGACGAGGTAATCCCCGAAGATTGGCTCAAAAGCATAATCTGCCCAATCCACAAAAAGGGTGACAAGCTGAAGTGTCAAAATTACAGGGGCATATCATTAGTTTGTACGGCCTATAAGATTTTAACGAAAATTCTTGAAAAGAGAATTAATCCGTACGCAGAACGAATCATTGGCGAGTATCAAGGCGGCTTTAGACCTGGTCGCTCAACGACCGATCAGCTTTTTACATTGAAGCTACTACTCCAAAAGTTCTGGGAATATAACATCGACGTATACCAATTTTTTGTCGACTTCAAGCAGGCATACGACAGTATCGATCGAAGTGTACCGTACAACATTATGCTGAATTTTGGTATACCGGCAAAGTTAGTGCGACCCCAACGATGACGATGACTAATACCGTCTCGCAGGTCAGAGTGCAGAACCGACTCACCGGCCTATTTGAAACTCGTACTGGACTCAAGCAGGGCGACGGGCTGGCGCCGACGCCATGATGAAATCGAAAACAAGGACGCCAGCAAATTCAAGCATCACAGTATGGGGGATCTTAATATCGAGTATGTAGACAACTTCAACTATCTGGGTTGTAACCTATCAAAGGACGCCAACGAAACCGACGAAATTAAGCGACGGATACAACTAGCCAATAAGACATATTTATCGGTCCTCCCTATAATTAATTCGAAACTTGCGCACAGGAACACGAAGCTCCGCGTGTACAAAACAATCATCCGACCCGTGCTATTATTATTTTATTATTATTATTATCCGGTACAACCATGAGTTGTATCAATTGTACGATGAGCTGGAAGTATCGAAAATCGTGAAGCTTCAACGTTTGCAATGGGCGGGGCATGTACAACGGATGGACGATAATCGCATGCCAAAGAAAGTGATGAACGCACAACGAATTGACGGAGCGAGGTTGCGTGGACGACCGAGAGCTCGCTGGGAGAACTCCCTAGGTGAAGACGCCCACCAGCTGTTGGGCTTCCGAAACTGGAGGAGAAGGTCACGTAACCGCGACAATTGGAGGTCAACGGTTCAGGCGGCCAAGGCCCGACGTCGAGCTATTGTGCCACATTGATGATGATGATGACATGTACGAAAACTTTGGACCACGCCGAGATTCGATCTGCGGACCTCTGGATGGATTACTGGCATAGTGCGACTCAACCAAGTGAGCCACAGAGCGTGTTATTTATTTTGCTTGAAGACGCAATTCAGACTCTTGCTTTCTAAAGCCGGCCCCACACCAACGGGAGTGTGGCAAACACCGCACAAAAGATTGATACGAAAAATCGTGCAGCAGCAGTGTGGTTGGGCGACTCCAAGATATCATTCTTTGACCGATCTTTTGTGCGGTGTATGCCACACTCCGGTCGGTGTGGGGCCGGCTTAAAATTAATCGTGTTATTTAAGTAGACGAAAAGTGGCCAGCAGGAGAATGAAATGAAAAGTGTGGGTTCGTGAATGTTAGACACAGAAAAAGGGTGTACGGAGAATTTAGTGGGAAAATTAGAGAAGCTCTTTCACAAATTTTCTGTGTTTTTAATTCACGGGCGTACAAAACTTGTAGTCACTAATCAGGTTCTTTCTATCCTCCAGCCATGTAAAATTACCGAAGGGCATAATTCAAAATTTACTGCGGTGAACTGGTTTAACAAAAACTGATTGTAATTTCTAACAAAACATGGATTTAATGCAATTTTCAACGATTATGTATTACAAATTAACAATATGGAAAACATTTTAATTTACCAGGCATAGTTGGCACCATAACCATTGAACGATACATGAGCGACAGTTGAAGCTGGAGAAACGGGAACCGCTTTTGTAGCATAGGTTGTAAAAGCTGGTCTAGCATCGGCCGAGTACAAAGTTGGCGCATGAGCAGAATATTCAAATGGATTTGGTTGCGCAACAACGGCTGGGACGGCGGCATGAGCGACTACAGGAGCAGAATGGCTGAGAAAAGTTTGCGGCGCAGCATACACGACACTCTTGGCAATAGCTGGAGAGTAAACGTTGTTGTTGATACGTGTGTCATACTTGCGAACACTCGAGAACGGTGTGTCAACGGCCTTAGAGTACTGTGATACAGTACCAGCGAAGGAACGATGAATGCTTTGTTGGGTGGCACCGATAGCCGGGGCACTTACAACACCACCTACAGCGTACGGCACGTTAATTGATGGCGTATAGGCAAGGGCTCCTGGCGCATGCCCGACAATTGAACTGTAGGAGTGACTGACTTCGTTGGCCGGCGAATATTTTACAACTGGAGCAGAAACAACTGGTGTATACGCGGCCTGGAATCCAGCATTAGCGGCAGCAAACAAGCCAAAGAAAATTACGAATATTGATGCCATTTCCACAGATTGAATTATTATTATTATGCACACGCAGATACGATTCAATTGTTACTGATACTGGGCTCCTCACAGTCAGTTAATTTTATACTAAAAATATTGTACTGCATACATTATATTGTCGTGTTAAATTAGTCATTCGCTAAAGGGTGTTTGCTACCTTTCACTCTCCCATTCAATTTGGAACAATTTACAATATATCGTTGAGATATTTACCTATGGATAAACATATGTATTTGACCTCAGTCATATTCGACAATCATTGTAGACGGTATAAAGACAAATTTCAGTTACCTTTAGTCATACACACTTTACAAATTGAAATCATATGTCGCGGATTATTTCAATTCGCTTCATAAAACCAAAATTTGTCATTTAATACCCCAAGGCATAGATTGAAAGCGATTATCTCAATAAAGAGTAATAAGGTTAGTGTATGACCATGTCCTTTATATTTCAGAAACATCAAAATAATCGAATTTTTGACGATCAATGTTAAAAGAAAACAAGACCGAGGCTAATTTCGGGTGCGGCCGAAATTTGAATACCCGCCACATTTGAATGAAACTTAAACTTCTTTTGTGTTAACAATTTCTACCCTATGACGTGTTCCGATTCCATCTGTTTTTGGATATGTTTTGGGGCTTTACTAGGAAAATACTTGGGTGAAGTTTAGATAAGATTAAGCTTAAAAAGACAAAAATTTTTTAGAAGAATCCAATTTTCAGATTTGGTTTGGGTGACAGCTCTATGGCGTAGTGTTCTAATTTCATCCGTTCCTAGATATGTTTTGATGATTTACTAGGAAGACACTTGGGTGAAGTTTGGTTAAGATTGGTTCGTAAAGAAAAAAGTTTTTCTTAGAAAAACTAATTTATGGGGGTTGGTGTGTATGCCCTATAATGCAGTGTTCTGATTCCATCCGTTCCGACATATATAGAGAGTGCACTAAAAAGAAACTTGTATACAAAATTTCAGCTGGATAGCTTTAAAAGGGACTAGTTTGCATTGAAACAGATGGACACCGCTCAATCGATTTCTCGTGTCACACCATGGGCGTAGCCAGGGAAGCAGGGAGGGGCGGTCGCCCCCCCCCTGGTCGATGAACATGGTAAACAAATCCTTATCGATGAAGATGGTAAAAAAATTGCTGCACTATACAACATTTTCAAAAATTTTCACTATTCCAAGTGCTGCCGGAGAAGTTACGATCGGGACAGTTTGCAGTCAGGAGGCGCATACAAATAGATGACAGCGAGTGGCCTCTTGTAACTGACGGAGGCTGCGTAGCAGCACCACCATTTCACTTGTGAGTGTGCTACTGTGGCTGCGTGGATCCCATATTTCCTGTTTCATTTCATGGCTTCTGAGCTGGAGTACATAATTTCAACCGTAAGGTCCCTTCGGGAAGTTAGGCGAATTCAACTTATTTTCATCTAAAAGGGTGACAAATGGTATACTGCTTTGATTTGTTAGCACTGGAAGGTCATGCTTCGTCGAATCGACCATACGCATCATCAAATTTATCCCATCTTTTGTGACAATTCTCATTATTATACCCTTCGCTCATAGAGTGAAAGGCTATATTGTTTTTTTTGGAGCTGAGTTTTCGTACAGCACTTACCGTGCCGATGTACTTGCCGGGTACATTGCGACTAGACGAAGTAAGCAGGGTAAGTTGAATTTTTGGAAATTGGCGTCGTCGAAACGACGAAGGATGAACTTTGTGTAACTTTTAGAACTCCAGTATTTTATGGCTGATTGTCGATTCGACGATAAGTCTGTGTCCATACAACTAGCTCGTAACAAATATGTTTATTATTGAAATGTGGGACCTATTTTTTCAAAAATTATGGAAAAAATATTTACTAGGACAAAAATAGGACAAATCAGGAAAATTGCTCAAAATTCTTCCACATTTTAGGATAATTGCATTTGGAACTCATACAAATCGGCTCCAAGGCACTCAATGTCAAAATTAGACATCGTACATAGAATTAGAATTAATCAAGGGAACTCGGGGAGAAGATATTTCAAAATTTACTGTAAATAATTCTACAATCCACTGTAAAAATCGCAATAGGTAAAGTGAAAGAAAACCCGTGTTGGGACGCCAAAATGGATCGATGTGCCTCTTGTATAGTGTGTCCAGCGGCAATTTTTAAACTTCCAGTCGCAATCATCGAAGTACTAGCGGGGTGAGGTACGCGGGAGGGGTATCATTCAAAGCGCACAATTTGCGGGTTTGTTAGTCGCCATGCGTCACTGGTCGGGGACACATCTGACTATCCTATGCGAGAGTCATTTGCACGAACAATGTTGGAACGTTTTCGGACACCACAGACGCTTGGTAACATTTTGTTGAGCGATGAGGCACATTTTCATATCGATGGGTATGGTAACAAACAAAACATGCGATACTGGAGCCCTACAAACCCCAAAGAACGCCATCAAAAACGTCTGCATTCACCGAAAACGACAGTTTGTTGTGCCATTTCAGCCAGCGGTGTAATTGGCCCTTATTTTTTTTAACCAAGGGGAGACAGTCACTGCTGCGGTGTATTGCAGTTTGATAATAATAATAATAATCCGCATTGTCTACCTACATTTTAGAGAAATAAAAATATATGAAAACAATGTTATTTTATTTATATGGAATTTTGAAGTTGAAAATTTTCCGCTGGACACCCATTATACAGGGTGTCCCGCATTGGGTGGTCAATACTGTAAGGGTTGATAGCGCAACTTGTTTCAGCAAGAAAATTACCAATACAATCGGATTTTTTTTTACCGTTACCTTGCTATCGCTCTTTTCGTGAAAGTCATCGAAAATCGTGACTTCTCACGTAAAATCGTAATTTGCGGCACTCCTGATGACTTAATCCAAGATTTGATTTCAGTTTCAGAAACTACATAAAATTTGACAAAAACTGAAGTTTTTCCTGTTGCCAACATTATCGGCACTTTCAAGATACAGTTACTCAAACTTAACAGAAATTTTAAAAACGATTTTTCATCGAAAATTCAAACAGTAATTGCATAACGGTGCTGTATCCGTACAATTCGTTAACAATTTTCCCTTGACTCGAAAAAATACATACAAAAGCAATTATAATTCGGGATAGAATCTCGCTACATTATTTTGACCAGAACTGTAAGATATTTGAAATTTGGTACATTGTTTGGCAAATGCAACGGTACTTATAACAGTTAAAATTTAATATTTGCTATTTATGGCAGATAGACGGGTGCCCGCTCATAATGCGAGACTTATCAAAGAATATTTGGAAAACGAATTTCCCGGAAAGTGGATTGGCAGATTTGGGACAGTTGCGTGGCCTGCGAGAAGTCCCGACCTTACTCCCCCAGATTTTTATTTATGGGGTAACTTAAAAAGCAATGTCTATTCCGAGCCGATTACCTCCCGGGAACAGCTGCTGCAGCGAATTAATGATGCTTGTGATAACATTAAGGAAACCCCTCCTGAAATCCTTCGGGACGTTTCTTCCATGCGCCTAAGGTGTCGAGTCTGCATACAAAATGGAGGAGGCCAATTCCAGCAGCATTATTCCAATTCATCAAACAGACCCATTTAATCATTAGTTAATATTTTTAGGTTATTGGTTCTTTCTCATATTCAAAACTTTATTTATTTATTATTTTTACAAATTATTATTTTTATAAATGAATAAAATTTCAGTTTAAATAATCCGATAACAAAATAATTACCTCGTTTTTTTACATTCAATATGTGTAATTCCAAAATCCCGTAATGTAAGTATGAAAAGTGATATACCCTTGCAAAGCCAACATGTTGAAGCAACTTTTATCAACTTTGCAGAGTTGTACGTATAAAGCACCGTTATGAAATTACTGTTAGAGTTTTCGATGAAACATCTATTTTAAAATTTCTATTAAGTTTGAGTAGCCGTATCTTGAAAGTGCCGATAATGTTGGCAACAGGAAAAACTTCAGTTTTTGTGAAATTTTATGTAGTTTCTGAAACTGAAATCAAATCTTGGATTAAGTCATCAAGAGTGCTGCAAATTACGATTTTGCGTGACAAGTCACGATTTTCGATGGCTTTCACAAAAAAAGCGATAACAAGGTAACGGTAAAAAAATTCCGATTGTATTGGTAATTTTCTTGCTGAAACAAGTTGCGCTATCAACCCTTACAGTATTGACCACCCAATGCGGGACACCCTGTATTCATGAGTTTCTCATTCATTAAACCCAATTTCCTCGTACGTTTAGAATATGTGTTTTATGATTCGAGCACATTTTTCAATAACGTCAACGTTAAGTTTTTATTTATCTCATTTTTAAATTTAATGTTTTATATTTCGGGCCAAATTAAGAAAATTTGATTTGTAAATCATTTTCCTTACAAAATTACTCGTTCTAAATAAACTAACGAATGAAAATCTGTCAAATTTTATAAATATTTTTAGAAAGGGTGATTTGTATGAGGCCAATAGACGAAGCATGACCTTTCCGTACTAAAAATAAGCATGACCTTCCAGAGTTAAGGACCTTGTAAAGAACGGGTCTCATATTTCACTGTCTTTCAAGTTCTTCTTTTTCTTTTCAGTACCGTATAGCTTCTTGTGTGCGTTAATTCAGCCGTTTATAGGCAATTTCGAGTCAACGTTACATTGCATATCATTTCGGAGTGTATATAATGTTGTAATCACATGTACGGAAATTTTGGACCACGCCGAGATTCGATCTCCGTACCTCTAGATTACTAGCATCGTAGAGTGCGACTCAACCAAGTGAGTCACAGAGCGGGTTTTTCAAGTTATTAAATCCAAATTTATTTTCAAGCTGAATCATACCAGCAATACAATTTAGCCACTGTCAAGACTTTGATAAATTTAGAAGAAATCTTATTAAAACCGTTAACCATATTTCAATCAATAAAGAATTTATAAATATTCTGACGATGCTACTTTGCTAATAATGAAAATTACAGACGAGACAAACTGATTTCGCAATTGGAATATGCAGTCCGAGATACAAAAAATGCACTGAAAATAGACAAAACGCTCTAAAAGGTAGATATTGGAGGCCAGGTTAATGTAATCAGAATGCAGAAGAAAATCATTCTCATCTCCATTTTAAAAATTTGACTCTAAAATTAGCAAAAAAAGAAATAACATGCGTGGCAGTCCACCAGTAAACTATGGCCGCAGATGTGTGAGTGACATCCAATTTCCAAGATCTAAACTGCTGTTTTGTTGAGGTGTTGAGATCAACAGCACGCCCAGCATTGTTATTTATCCCCATAAATGGATACTTGTTTACAATCTGAGCGAAATCATAGTCCGTCACGTAGGTCGTGAGTTCGAAAAACACCATAAAATGAATTCGTTCACGGTGAGTCCGGAATCCATGACCCTGTGCACCAATCCAACCACAAGCCAGGCTACTCTAAAATTGGCTAACAATATTTTTGCGACCGGAAATTTCAACTCCTATAAGAAAATCATGATGATGAAAAAATTTTGGGCTTGCCCCCCCCTGACCGAAATCCTGGCTACGCCCATGTGTCACACTGATCAATAATATACAGGGTGGCCGAAAACTACCGCATAAACGCACCGAAAAATGATTCCTCACGTGATTTTCAGCAAAAAAGTTGTACAGAACATATCCCAAATTCTTAATAACCCTTTAACTGCCACAGGTGTTTGAAGATTTCCGGAAAAAAATCATTTTTCTTTCTTTTCAAATCACAGCGAACAAATTTACCTATAAAACGAGACCGAGGCTAATTTCGGGCGCGACCGAAATTTGGATACCCATCGCTTTCCTCGGGCTAAAAGTTTTTTTCGAACTTACCTTCGACTTGTATTTAATCCCCCCCCCCCCATTACTTTCCTTCCGGTTTTTTTCCTTCCGTCTTCAGAAAAGCTCCGTTGCGTCGACACAACAATATTTGTGTGGGGTTTGGGTGGAATAAGTGGGCATATAAAAATATTTACTCAGACAATTTCATTGGGGGATGGGGGGCATGGCCCCATAGTACGATTCCATTCGTTTTGACCTTTTTGTTGCTTTGATAAAGACACATTTTGTGAAATTGGTGTAAAAAATGTTTCTTAGGGCGCTATTACACAGTCATATATTGGTAATATATATTATAATAGATATTATCATATCATTAAAGCTACAGTCAGACCGTGCTAGTACTAGCTACTAGTGCATGCATACAAGAAATCTCCACGGCGACGACGACGTCAACAACGAAACAGTGTCATATAAATGGGTGACTACGCGTTGTTACGACGTTCGTTACCGAGAGTGTGTGCAACTAGACGCGTGAATAGTCACCCTATCTACCTAGGAATTAGTTGTATGCGCGAAATTACCACGGTGACGACGCGACGTCGTAAACAATCAAAAAAGTGTTATGCAATTTTACTAGTAAGTAGTAAAATGTATTTAATAGTGGAATAGGACATGTTCAATTATTCTACTGGGAAGTGAATATACACTACAATTATTTCTCGGTGGATTTCGAATTAACGGCTCAACGGATCCACACGAAATTCAGTAGGAATGTGTATAATGGTAAGGTATTTGCTATACGAATACATTTGAAGTAGGAAAATGTTAACAGGGTGTCCCAAAGGAGGTGCAAAAGTAGATCATTTTATTTGTCATCGGAAAAGGGTGTATATCGACATGAAATTCAGTGTAAATTTGTAGAATGGTAGGCTATTTGCTACAAACACCTTTGAGATTACGAAATATCAACAGGGTGTCCTAAAAAAGGTGCAAAAGCTGATTATAATCGGGAATAAATTTTGTTTGAATGTGTAGAATGGTAGGGTATTTGCTACGAATGCCTTCGAGATTACGAAATGGTAACAGGGTGTCCGAGACGAGGTGCGAAAGTCGATTATTCTATTTGTCATCGGAAAAGGGTGTATCGGCTCGTATATCGACATGAAATTCAGTGTAAATTTGCAGAATGGTAGGCTATTTGCTACAAACACCTTTGAGATTACGAAATATCAACAGGGTGTCCTAACAAAGGTGCAAAAGCTGATTATAATCGGCAATAAATTTAGTGTGAATATGTAAAATGATAGGGTATTTGCTACGAATACCTTTGAAGTAAGGAAATGTTATCAGGGTGTCCCAAAGGAGGTACAAAAGTAGATATGTAATTTTATTTGTCATCGGAAAAAGGTGTACCGGCTCGTATATCGACATGAAATTCAGTGTAAATATATAGAATGGTATTTGGATTTGGATATTTGCTACATATACCTTTGAGATTGGGAATTGGAACAGGGTGTCCTAAACGAGGTGCAAAAGTAGATAATAATCAGCAATAAATTTAGTATTAATGTATCGAGTGGTAGGGTATTTTCTACGAATACCTTTGAGAATCAGAAATGTTAACAGGGTGTCCCAAACGAGGTGCAAAAGTAGATCATTTTAGTGTTTTGGAATCAGTAGAGGGCCAGGTGTCTAAAAACTGTTTTTGGTAAAAAAAACATGTTTATCATATTTATTTATAATTGGTACTGGCATATAAAGAAGAAGAAGACATTTAAAAAGAGATAAAATATATTGCATATTAATTACTCGTTTCTTATTAAAAACAACCATAGAGGATGTGAGAAAGACTTGCTCTATCTTTACTATTTGAAATGCTAAAATGAGACTAGTCGCAGATACAGACTATAGAAAAAATAGGGGTAGCGACCCTTCGACGAAAATGCACAGCAAACAGTCACTTTTTGTGAATGTTTTCTGTAACCGCAGGTTTTTCGAATTTTTGTATTGTGTTGTTAGCTATTGTTTGTTGGGTATGCTGATTATGACAACCACTTTTGCACCTCGTTTGAGAGACCCTGATAACATTTCCCGACTACAAAGGTATTCGTAGCAAATATCCAACCATTCTATACATTCATACTAAATTTATGGCTGATTATTATCTACTTTTGCACCTCGTTTAGGACACCCTGTTAGCAATTCCCAATCTCAAAGGTATTTGTAGCAAATAACTTACCATTCGACATATTTACACTGAATTTCATGTCGATATACACCGTTTTCCGATGACAAATAAAATGGTCTACTTTTGCACCTCGTTTAGGACACCCTGTTCCAATTCCCAATCTCAAAGGTATATGTAGCAAATATCCTACCATTCTACATATTTACACTGAATTTCATGTCGATATACGAGCCGGTACACCTTTTTCCGATGACAAATAAAATTATCTACTTTTGTACCTCCTTTGGGACACCCTGATAACATTTCCTTACTTGAAAGGTATTCGTAGCAAATACCCTATCATTTTACATATTCACACTAAATTTATTGCCAATTATAATCAGCTTTTGCTCCTTTGTTAGGACACCCTGTTGATATTTCGTAATCTCAAAGGTGTTTGTAGCAAATAGCCTACCATTCTGCAAATTTACACTGAATTTCATGTCGATATACGAGCCGATACACCCTTTTCCGATGACAAATAAAATAATCGACTTTCGCACCTCGTCTCGGACACCCTGTTACCATTTCGTAATCTCGAAGGCATTCGTAGCAAATACCCTACCATTCTACACATTCAAACAAAATTTATTCCCGATTATAATCAGCTTTTGCACCTTTTTTAGGACACCCTGTTGATATTTCGTAATCTCAAAGGTGTTTGTAGCAAATAGCCTACCATTCTGCAAATTTACACTGAATTTCATGTCGATATACGAGCCGATACACCCTTTTCCGTTGACAAATAAAATAATCGACTTTCGTCTTTCGCACCTCGTCTTGGACACCCTGTTACCATTTCGTAATCTCAAAGGCATTCTAGGCAAATACCCTACCATTTTACACATTCACACTGAATTTCGTGTCGATCGGTTGAGCAGTTAATTCGAAATCCACCGAAAAATAATTTTAGCGTATATTCACTCGCTGGTTGGGTGCTAGTCGAATTGAACATGTCCTATTCCACTAGTATCTAGGAAATGTGTCTGTTGACTAGCTACTAGTCAAATTGCACAACAGTTTGTTGATTGTTTACGACGTCGTCACCGTAGTAATTTCACGTTTGCAACTAACTCCTGTATATAGGGTGACTAGTTGCGCGTCTAGTTGCATCACACTTTCGGTGACGACGTCGTAACAACGCATAGTCACCCATTTACATGACACTGTTTTCGTTGTTTATTACGTGTCGTCGCCTATGGTGATTTCTCGAATGCAACTTTACTAGTACTAGTAGCTCGCCAAATGTGACTGTAGCTTAAGCCTCCTCGATTTCGTTTAGTGCACGTGTAAAAAATTAACAGAATGAATCGAGTAGGCTTAATTATATGACTAGAAATATGACTATAAATATGACTGTGTCATGGAGCCCTTAGAAGAACTAAAATGTATTTTATATGGTCGGAGATGCTTCCTTCAATGCGTTACAAACTTCATGACAGAGTTAATATACTCTTTTCGCTTAATAATCGAAGGGTTTAACAAAACTAACCGCACTAAAAACGGATAAGTGGTTTGGTTTTTACAAAGCTTCAAAGTCAAATTTGTGTGATTTGACCCGAAAACATTTTTTCCATTTCAATTTTCTCCAACTTCTACCAAGGTGAGGTGCTTGTACGATTCCTTCAAAAATGTTCGCATAGTCTCACAATTATATCATTTATACATAATTTTATTCTAGGTTCATTATTTCGAACACTTTTAACCAGGGTTAGCATATAAGTTATAATTATTGCCAACCATTAAACGTGTTTATGCCGTTCGCCGAACTTGGATGATCCCGCTAATCTGCAAATTCCTGGATACAATTGGCGGGTATGTATGTCATCGTGGATGATGGCCACTGCACAAAACAGCATGTAAAAGCTGAATATAGACGAGAAACAATTTTTTTTCGAATGTGGCCCGAATTTGTTGTCTCTTCAGTCTTCACTTTCATTCGAATTACATAATAACATCCTATGACTCAGTATTCAGATTCGTTCGTTACTACATAGTCTTGCGACTAGCTTTTGGAGGTGGGGCTTCTATGGCAATCCATTACTCCATAGTAAGATTTAGTCCAATTTTACAATTTGTAATTTGTGTTTGGGCCCTTTGTTTCTCATTGGATCCTGAAGAAGCTGGTCGCCTAGTATTGTCTCTTTAGTTGGTTTTCTTATGTTAACAATTTCCCCCATTTGTATCGAAGGCGATGCGAATACTGTTACAAAGTTACGATTTTCAGTCGGCTTTAAATGTTTATTCCCAAATATCTATTATGTATTTGAGGATATTTACATGCAATACATGTTGATAATATCAATCAAGTTCCGGTGATCGTAGAGCCTAATCAACACATAACCGATGATGATGTTTTTCCATTATCTTACAATGTCACATCTTGTTAAGATATACGATTATTAACTAAAACTAGTAATTAAAAGTGGTAATTCGAAGAATTCGACAACATCATAAATATAGGGTAGAACGGGGTTAATGTGTTTAAATTCCGCAAATATGTTAACTGCTCGTTTGATTTGTTTGTTATACAAAATTCTGGTTTTACCAAATAGGGTCAAAGTGAACGACTGGAAACCTCTTGCTTCCCAATTTGTCGACTAGGATTTTTTTGTTAATGCAGTGGTAAGCGCGCTCGCTTTCGAGGTACAGAATCGTGGATTTGAAACTTACTGTGCACTATTACTTACTATGGCGGACTATGAACCCACGCGTATGTTAAATGAGTAACCCTTTCGTGGGGATAAATAACCCGGCAGAGCGTGCTATTGATCTCAAAACCTCTACAAAAATGACATAAATTGAATGTCGCTCACGCATTTGCAGTAGGTACGGCTTCTTTTCTTATAGTTGGCTTATATTG
Source organism: Microchrysa polita (assembly GCA_949715475.1). Classification (NCBI taxonomy): domain Eukaryota; kingdom Metazoa; phylum Arthropoda; class Insecta; order Diptera; family Stratiomyidae; genus Microchrysa; species Microchrysa polita. Next base: position 109,292,647 of record OX454416.1, on the reverse strand, counting down.
ACTCATTGACTAACTTCATAAATAGATGTAATCGAACTAGGCATAATGTATGTAATATCGTAAGTACATGTACGAATAGTAAATATGTCTTCAAGACAATGTAAACATAATCAAAACTTACAACTAAACTGATATACGCTCCGTTATCATAGTTACTTCGTAAGTTTATATAAAAAGACACGCATTACTATGCACCACTTCATTTGCGCTACAATTCTAAGGTGACGATATAAAGGTATGTAATAGTCAATATTTAATCATCATCCTGTTCACTAACTCGTCCTTTTAAGCTTACATCTTCCTCTGACATTCCAGGACTCAGTATGCTAATACAATTAACAACCTGTCTCGTAGGCATTCAGTTGCTTCTATCCAGTGGTGCTCTTGCTCAGACCAATTGTTGTTCATCAACCAGCACGGGGACATTTTCGTGCCCGTCTGAAAACGGTGATCCTCGATCCTATCAAATATGCTCGAATGGACAAAATTACACGTATCAATGTCCGAATACGACCCTCTACGTTGCTGAAGAGATTTATTGTACAAACAATCAGTACAATTCATGCTCCAACGATATGAATGGTTGTGTGCCATGTCAGGAGTTCCCGTGGGTTGGAACTTTTAAAGGATCCCTGGAAGCACCGTCATGTAGTTCGCTAATTGAAATGACATCGTACTACGGAATACCATTTTGTGATCCTTCACTTTACTGGCATTGCCCCAGTCCACTTGGAGTTGCCGAATTGAGAGCCTGTCCGCCGGGTATGGGTTATACCATGGGTAATGTTGTGGGATGTGTTCCATGGTACAAGTGGAATCAGCCATCACTTTTCTAGAGTAAATAGTGTAGTCGAATGAGAAATATGTATTTGTATTGTTTAATTAAAAGGATTTAGTTAATTTTGATTTGTTGTAATTTTTCTTTTTATATCCTTCTCTCATAGAGTGAAAGGGTATATTAACTTTGTCATTAAATTTGTAACGCATTGAAAGAAGCATCTCCGACCATATAAAAAGTATACATGTATGATCAGCAGGACTTGGGGAGTCGATTGGGCGATGTCCTTCTTTTTGTCTCTCCGTCTGTTGCGACGCGTTTTACTCGGCCAATATAAAAGCTATGAAGCTGAAATTTTGCACAAATGCTTCTTTTTGCTGCAGGCAGTTTGTATGGTTGAATCGGTAAAATCGCGGACAATGGGGTCATGGGGCTGCCATACAAACCCAACTTCTCAAATTAGGTTCTTATGCTGCCAATTCTCAGACCCAAATGCACCGATACCAGAAATGTACGTCAAAGGAGAGCAGCTTAAATCTTGTACCAAGTTCAAGTACCTTGGCTCGATGGTGAACAGCGGAGCTACATGCGATGATGACATCAAACATCGCACAAAGGTTGGGTGGATGAGGTGGGGAGAAAACTCTGGAGTTTTCTGCGATAAGAAAATGCCACTGAAGCTAAAGGGCTAGTTGTACAAAACGGTTGTACGTCCCGCACTCATGTATGGATCAGAATGCTGGACCATGTATGAAGGTTACGCGAAAGAAATGACAGCGACTGAAATGAAAATGTTACGCATGTCAGTTGGTGTAACCAAAAGGGACCACATCAAGAGTAGCTACATCCGAGGCAGCTTGTCCATAGACCAACCTATCACCGAAAAGCTCGAAGACCGACGAATGGATTGGTATTGCCATGTTCAAAGGCGTCCGCCTGAGAACCCCGCAAAGAGAGCGATATCAATGGAAGTTCCACTTGATGGACCCAAGGCCAGAGGCAGACCGAAGAACACCTGGATGTGTCAAATGAAAAAGCAACAACAACGCATTGGTCTCGGCGATGACACGATCCAAGATAGAGCTGCCTGTAGAAATATGCTGAGAAATTATCGTTAAAACGGGCGATGTGCCTACACCGCAGGTCGAGCAACGCGGAACCATGGAGCGGTATAAAGAACGAGGCAAGGAAGAAGAAGAATGTGTCTTTATAAAAGCAACTAAAAAGGTAAAAACAAACGGAACCGCACTCCCGCATCCCCCAATACAATTTTCTGAGTAAATATTTTTATTTCCCCACTTATTCCAACCAAACCCCACACAAATATTGTTTTGTCGACGCAATGGAACTTTTGTGAAGACGGAAGGAAAAGAATGCCCGCGCCCGCGCCCGAAATTAGCCTAGGTCTCATTTTCATCTGTATTTGACGAACGAAATTTATTTATCACATTTATGTCTGATGTTCAGATCACTTAGCACCATTCTTATATGAAGCGTTGGAATGAACTAATTGTCCATGCGCTTCCCTGGCGTTCAAATATATACAGCAAATAGGCGCAAACCAGTGGCAATCCTACGTAAGGGTTTTAATTTTTCAGACACACTCCAATACAGTTATGAGGAATACCATCTTTTATTTTGTTTTAAAAGATGAGTGCTAGTATTTTGACATAAATTTTTCTTTCGTCGAAGGGATTTTGGCCGTCGTTTCATACTGAAAGTTAAGGCATTTTATATCCATAATGCAAAGTGCAAAACTTTGCTACATTATGTAGGCAACTTGTCAGCTAGAATCTCGGTTTACCATCAGGAAAAAAAATATCTCTAGCTCTGCTTTCATTAGTTTGAATATTAAACTGCGCTCTCTTGTTACTGCCTTACAGCCTTGCTTGAACATATTTCGCCAATATACTCGAGTTTTTTTTATATACCTACTGGATCTTTATTGTTTCAATAATGCATATCAATTTATAAAGAAATTTCCACAAAGCAAGTTAATTTAGGAGGAAAGATGCCCTAGTAAAAATCTTCCCTCAGAACGCCTGAAATAAAAAAGAAGCAACTAAAGGAACTCACTCTGTAAGTTAATTGACTTGGCAGCTGACTATGATTAATTTTGTCTACAAAATTCAAAAAGTTACCAGGTCGGTAACCCTTGTTTCGGGGTAGTCTGGGCTATACTCCGAGGGAATATAATCTCCAAAACACGTCCCGAAATATTTTTCTGCGTACGCCCCTGGATACAATATATGTTTCTAATCGTCCTGGCATCCTACATCGACCACACACCTTTCGCCTCTTTTTTTAACATGAGTACGATACAATAACATCCAGTGGCGTAACGTACGGTGTTCCATGTGTTCAGTGGCACACGGGCCCCCAGCAACAGGAGCCCCAAAGATTTTTTTCTTTGATAGATCCTTGATTAACTGTTGCAAAGACATTAGGTCGTGTGAATAAACAAATATTTTGCTTAAGAGTCACCATTGACTTTCCAATCGATTGTACAACTATAGCTCCTTTTTTAAGTTTCACTGCCGAATTCGCTACATAAAATGAGCTTTCTCCACAGAAAATGAAGTTTCTCCACAGAAAATGAGCCTAATTTACGATTGGCTTAAACTCGCAACCAATTATAAGCAAATCGTCTCCCAAGCTTGTTGAGTGGGGATTTGTGTGAATATCAGTTTTTTTCTGGGTTTTGTTTACAAGAATATTGAAGACAAGTTGAACCTTTAAACTTACTAGGAGGAGTGCCCCTTTTGAAGGTCCTTGTGTAATTTTGACCCATTCTGATCCAATTAGTTGAGTGTTTGAATCTTGAAGCGAAAGTGACTGCTGCAGCAAGTAGAATATGTCCAAATGTTGGCCAAAGGATAACTGTGGATTTATTGACTGGAAGATCGGTCAAGAAAGTCGATGTCAGAAAGTTTTTTTGTTTCAACAAACAAACAAACGCCAACAAATGGTGGTAGTTTTCGCCAGGATCGCCAAAACTATATATAGTTATCTGATGTGATTCTCAGATCTAGGGTCTAGGATCAATGCCTGTTACGAGACAGGCATGTCTAGGTACTCTCGTCGTTATTCCGTAAAATTATTAAAATTTCAATTCGTATCTCAAAAAAAAATAAAACCTTTGGAACATATTAATAAAACAGAAGATTATCGCTGCTCCTGCTCATTTGTGTACAGCTTTAAATGCGGTTTATGTCGAACCTTAGGGGCCGCCATTATAATTTCGATCTATAACAATTAACCTGCGATGGATTTTTGTGCACTACATTGCGTGCGCAAGTACGCTTTTCAACAAGAGAAACTCTGCCCGAAAAATAAATCTTCAAGAGATCAATTTCTGGACAGCCAACTGCTTTGAGCTTATGCAGTATTATACCCCACAACAAGTGGGTCGAATGTTGAATGTACCCTTTTAAATGTATAAAGGTTCTAAGGCATTAATATCAGATATCGGTTTGGACCTTCGGCGTTTTATTGACAAGGTCTTATTGTCAAATGGGGATTTCTTCATCCAGTGAATGCACTCACCTTCAGAAACCCAACACCGGGGCTGCATCACCAGCTCAATGTCTTATGCAACAACCTCCAGCCACCTCGAGGCCAACACCTTGGTGGGCAAGGACCATGGTCCCCTGGGCACACCCATCCCCGAGGTATTTTATTCGCTATAGGATTCTCTATAGCAGGATCCTCCTTCGGCCCGCTATTGGTTAAGCCTCACGCAGAATTCTTCATCCAGTGAATGCACTCACCTTCAGAAACCCAACACCGGGGCTGCATCACCAGCTCAATGTCTTATGCAACAACCTCCAGCCACCTCGAGGCCAACACCTTGGTGGGCAAGGACCATGGTCCCCTGGGCACACCCATCCCCGAGGTATTTTATTCGCTATAGGATTCTCTATAGCAGGATCCTCCTTCGGCCCGCTATTGGTTAAGCCTCACGCAGAATTCAGATGCGCACATCCCAGGCTCGATGACTATTTGTCTGCTTAAAGCAGACTCCTAGCCCTGCTTTTCACATCCGGGCGGTACCTTCAGTTTACTAGTCTACTTTACTATTCGTGTGGTCATCAATCCACAAAATAGTTAGATAGAGGCGCGTATGCATTTTCCACCAAGGCCGTTCACCCTAACTAGCTCCTTCTAGGCTCGGCTTATGCGAAGCCGCCAGCTCCGAAGGTCACATGTATGACCCCTCCCCACCAAGGAACCACCTTTATCGTGCTCGGCCTATATATGACTTCCCTCCCGTAAATTATGGAAGAAGGTCAGTCATGCCAAGAGCTACCCGTACATAACTAGGGAGCTCGGGAACGTTATCGCCCGAATGGTGTTTGTACAGATCCACGCCATGGCGTATCAACGACACCCAGTGGCCTCCCTGCGCTGCTCAGCTACGTGGTGGCGCAACTCACCAAAAATCTGTGTTCCACTACACAGCCGCGCTGTGTCACCGGAACCTAGACCTCCCCTTCCCTGCGGGAAAGTACAATTCACACTGGGATACTTATCACGACAAACGAAACGGTAGGTGACGTTTTTTCTTAAATTGAGTCCCCTGGCCGTTGGGTCGTCGAGTATCGCTATTTTGTTCGATTTGTAGTAAATTCTTCTTCCTTGGTGTTCAATTATTAAGAAATCTCTCGTTAAATAGACTACATCGTCTCATCACGTATTATTAAGAAATCTCTCGTTAAATAGACTACATCGTCTCATCACGTATTCCCTCGTCCATGAATACGTGTGAGAGTAGAACTTTCCATTGCTAGATTCCTGAACAGACCTCAACCTTTCGTAAATAACGATCATTAGCCTAGCTTAAAGAATAATTTTCAATCTATCCCAATTTTAGGGGTGGCTTTTTGGCTAACACTTGGATAAAGCCCAATCGCGTGAAAAGGAAACCACAAGAACTACAGGTGAAATAAAAAGGGGGAAAAAATGCCACAAGGCAGGCAATCAACTGACACCTACAAAGAAAATGTACAACCGTTGTGGTCAATTTCTTTAGAGATGACATGACAGATTTTTTTAATAGATAATGCAGCATATAAATTACTAAAGTTGTGTTCTAATGATGCAATGTCGCTGTGATGCTCTGAAGAGTATTGACACGGAATTGGAATTTTCCCATAACCTTCATCCCCCCTTCCCAGTAATTCAACTTTAATTCGTCCGATATCATTGCGGATAAATTATTTACAGCTGAGTTGACATTTTTCTAGCACTGAGAGGACGAATTTAGAACAAGGTATGGTTTTAGCAAAAAGAGGTATGCATGGGGCCATAGTATACATATACACTGCCAGAGCCGTAATATCATAGTTCACCCTAATTTACTTGCTAATATGCGAAAATCCTACTAACGAAGTTGGCTAGATTCATCTGATTTTATTGTCTAAGGATTCTCCAGATGCTGCATTAATAAAAAATTAGCACTGCAGGTTGAAACCATTTTGATTTGCTCTGTCCGCTAATTAAAAGTTTATCTGCCGGGCAGTGTATCTTGCGAAAGGTAATAAAACTACTCTAAAAAGTAAGTAATGAAACCGAGCACAATTTCTTAGAATACACAATTTTGCAGAGCTCTCAGTTAAATTAAAATTAAAATAAGGTGTTTTTTTTTTAGGTAGAGAAGCACATCAATTTCTTAATAAAAATAAGATTTATCAACTGTATCATTAGTTCTCCTTTGAAAGTTGTGTTTATAAGACGCAAAGTCCTTGCCTAGCTTTGAAGTTTGAACAGCCTACAATTGATCATGCTGTATTTGTATTCCTAAAATGTCTTGAGCGTTGCGTAGATTGTATTTCTGTGATACTTGTACCCGCCCTCTACTTCCGAAAAGCAAAGTGGGTCAAGTAGCTCAGTTGTGTGCTAATCAGCTTCTTTAAAAAAATAAATAAATTGGAAAACCATGTTCTAATTTCCCAATCGAACTTTAGTACCTCTTCATTTGACCAGCTTAAAGATTCTAATTTAACCTGCTATGCATGATGCCTATAGTTCTTACCAAACGGGAGGCCACCTTATTTTTAAATAGAGGACGAAATTATAGAACGTTATTTTATTACAGAGTTTATGTGCTGTACGTCGCAATTCTATTTCCGGAAGTAAGGTCTAAATCTTAGTTTAGTCTATTTAATCGTAGGAGAGCACGTCTTTTAAAAAATATTGAAGATTCGGAAAAATTGATATTAAATGAGAAATAATGAGTCGCATAAACAGAACAGCACATAAAAGCATTTAAAGCAAACTCTCCTGTGGGAAATGGAAAGCACCATTTTCATCACTATTTTTTCAGGCGACCAACATTTTTCAACATTATGCCCATATCCCGGAATTCCTTTAAGGGCAGGGATTTGGAGCGACACTTTTTTTCGCTCCGCTCCGACCAATTTGAAACCGCTCCAGCGCTCCGACTAAAATTTGTTCGCTCCGCTCCATTATACAAAAATACAACAAAACTTCATTGTTCTTAGTTAATATTTATTATTTTCTACGAAATCATAAGAAATGATACTTACTCACGTATTATAGAATATGACATAATAGGTGCGTTTTATTAGATCAAGTACAGAACAGGATAACACCAATTTGATACAAATTTGAACATAAAATTGAGTTGTTTCTAGATAGGGTGTCCAGAAACTAAACTATCGCATATGCGCACCGAAATATAATTATTAATGTCATTTCCAGCAAAAAAGGTGTACCAGGAATATCCCGAATTCTTAACTCCTTAGCCACCAAAAACATTTAAAATTTTACAAAAATGCTCCCACTATAACCTCCGTCGGAAAAAAAATTATTTGTCTTTGAAGCTTTTTTACACAGCTTAAAATGCTTATCCGATTTTTATTGGGTTTATTCTTAGGAAAAATAGTTGGCCACGACCGAAAGAAAATGTGTAGGTAGTATGAGTATTAAATTTTTGAAAAATCTTTAAATGTCTGGGTAGTTGAAGAGTTAATAATTCGGGCTTTTTTAGACTCCTTTTTGCTGGTAATATAACGAGGAATCATATTTGGGTGCCTTTATGCGATAGTTTCCGGAAATCCCCTATAGAACGAGATCTGTCAAATTGTTATGGAAGCTGCGCTGTCCTGTACTCCATTGAATAAAACGCACCTAATAACTAATTTAAATTAAAAAGGGCGTTTCATTCATCAAGTACAGGACTTCTCTGACATGGATGATCTTCAATTTCTTAATAATGAAGAGTGATGATTATGATTAATCGCAAACCCTCTTTTATCACAATGAATTTCACAATAATCCGAAATTTTACAAGTCACTCAACAAATTCTTCGCCTTTAACCTTCCGGCGGGCGCAATACTAATCCTAACACGATCAGGCGCAATGCATCTGACAGATTAAGTGAAGAAAAAGGGATGAAACTAAGTTTATGTATATTTTAGACTCTTATTTATTATTGCATTGTCTTTTTCAAACAGTTCTACGAAATTTTAGAAACAAAAACTGGCTCACAAAGTTTAATACCCTTCACATTTTCAATTTTCTAAGAATATTCCGCTTTCAATAGCTTCAATATTTAAAAAAACCTCCAACAACTCGACCGCTTAAAAATGTGAGCTTATTTTACTAAAAACACTCTATTGATCGATTTGGTGAACCCAAAAGTCAACACAACGTTATTACGCAATGTGAAGAGTATAACATGTGAACATTTTCATAGAAAAGGAGAAAATAACACAATCGGGCGCAATACATCTGAGAGATTATTTCATCCCCTCCTTCCCCTCAGGCATATGGTAGATATAAACTGAAAACTGCTTTGGGTAGTTGATCGATAAAGATTAAGCTACTGTGAGTTTCAGATTTCTTCCTTTTCATATCGCTGATTGGCGCAACAAAAACTGGTCACTTAATCTGTCAGATGCATTGCGCCCGCCCGAAGGTTAAATCGTCCAAAATCATCAAATCGAGAGAAAATTATTTTTTTTTCGCGGATTTTTTTTTTCTATTTTTTGCTTTGGAGCGGAGCGACTTTCAAAGCAAAAATCGCTCCGCTCCAGCCTGCCAAAAACCGCTCCACGCTCCGCTCTCTCGCTTTATTTAGGGTCGCTCCGCTCCAAATCCCTGTTTAGGGGGTCGACGGTATATAATTAAAGTATATATGACAACAAAGGGCAATCCAGAGAGACATTTGTTCTTTTAACGAAAAATGGCGTCTGCATGCGTTTTACTACAGAATACATCATCCCCTTAAATGTCGTATTAAATCCATTAACTTTCCAGAGAAAACTTCGTGTGACGTATCCTTTATTCTAACTGTAAGACATAGCGGACAGCAAATTTCATAAATGATACATTTCAGCCCAGAGGTCATGGAGTCATGAAACACGGTTAATATGGGCTTTTTGGCGTCTAAATATTTGCTTGAATGAGGTTGATTGGGTAATATGATCACAAACATAGATCAGATGGTTAAGATTCTTACAAAAAAAAACGTTGGATGTTACTTAGAGTTCCCACAGACTATCTTGATTGTACAATCCATTGGACAATCTTAGGGAATAATTTAAGTTTCGCAAAATACGAAATTACAGGATCTGATGATGTTAATGACACGTAATGTGGGTGTTCAATTTTAAGATCAAAATGCCTGAAACTAAAGAATAACCGAGACCACAAGACTGAAATCCTTCTAAAGTTGCGACTGATACACCTCCAATACGCAGATTTGTAGTACAGAAATTTGTATACATAGAGCATCGTTTTTTTATGAAGTAGTACAGCAGTAAGAATAAAATGTATCGTGATCATCGGCCAGGGGTAGGGTCAAGCGCCCTCCACAACCACCCGGGATACGTCCATAATTCTCAAGATGACGCTTTTATGAAAATAACCCAGTGATGTTGAAACCACTGAAGAAATCCAGCTACTTGAAGTTTATCGGCTGCGCAGTGTGCGAGAAAGTTAGGGAAAACTATTCGTCTACTCCAACGAGTACTATCTACTACCAATTTGCCTTCTACAGTACCTCATCGTCATCATCAAGAGAAATTCGGTACTGTTTCGAAGGCGGGTGGCAAATTGCCCTCTTGCTCAGGGCGGCCGGCGCCCGTAAGCGCTAGATCGGACGCTAGTAGGGAAATTCTATTGACGTGTTGGGATAGATATTCTTCAAAGAGCGCTAATGTAAACATATCCTCCCTCCTTTCCTCGCAAAATGTTGTCTACGATTTTACTTGTATCGCCAACTCTTCAAAGAGGATGGAAAAATGCAAAAAAAAAAAAACGCGATAAACGAACTGTTTTACACTTTCAACGCAAAACAGTTGTTTTAAAAAATTGTTTAGAAACATTCGTTTACGGAGGGCACGTTTATGTCTCTTATTGTTTGAAAACAAGTTGAAAATATTGAAAGATTAAAAATTAGTTGAGTTTATTAGAATATCTGCTTAACATTTGACATGCTACTACAGGTGGAGATTTTCCTCAAATTTCTTTGTTTTTAAAATGTATAAAAAGTTGTTGCTTTAGAAAATAAAAAGTAAAAATGTCCAATAAACTGCAATTTCATCTATACTTTTCCCGGTAAACTTAATACAGCACTGTTTTGCAGAGATAAAGCCAACATGATTTCAAATTGAAATACAAATTACTGATTATTTCGCTTAAGCGAAAACCTATAAATGCCAGCTTCTCTTTGCCATTTAGATTTTAAAAAACGTAGTTGTGTTATAGTGTTATAGTGTTCTTATCGAATCGGTTTCAAGTTGATATAAAATGTTTTTCGCGAACACTTATGTGAAGTTGGCCGGGTAAATCTTCCAATCACGTCGAAACGTTTGTGCCGGATGCGGAAACGTTTGTGCCGGATTGTGCCACCTTAATTTTCGTTTGTGCCTCGCTAATTATTTAATTATAGGATGTTGAAATTCAGAGTGTGAAGTTAGCCTGTAAGTGTAAAAATTTGCTCGGATGGGAATAAATTTGGTATCAATCGAAAGGAAATCGTTTGTGCCATTATTTGTGCGTTTGTGCCACCTTAAAAAGCAAGGACACACGAGAAATAAAGGAAAAACCGACTGGTTTATGTCTTGAGTAAGAGTTCAATGTTGTACACAAACTCATTTTGAACTTAGTCTGCAGAATGTGAAGTTAGCCTGTAATTTTCTGGGATAAGAATAAATTTGGTATCAATCGAAAGGAAATCGTTTGTGCCATCATTCCTGCGTTTGTGCCGCCTTAAAACGCAAGGACTCAAGAGAAATAAAGGAAAAACCGTACACAAGCTTATTGTGAACAGAGTGTGAAGTTAGCCTGTAATTGTAAAAATTTGCTCGGATGGGAATAAATTTGGTATCAATCGAAAGGAAATCGTTTGTGCCATGATCATTGCGTTTGTGCCGCCTTAAAACGCAAGGACTCGCGAGAAATAAAGGAAAAACCGACTGGTTTATGTCTTGAGTAAGAGTGCAATGTTGTACACAAGCCCATTGTGAACTTAGTCCGCAGAATGTGAAGTTAGCCTGTAATTTGCTGGGATAGGAATAAATTTGGTACCAATCGAAAGGAAATCGTTTGTGCCATGATTTGTGCGTTTGTGCCGCCTTAAAACGCAAGGACTCCGGAGAAATAAAGGAAAACCGATTGGTTTATGTCTCGAATATGCTATGTTATGTTGTACACAAACCCATTGTGAACAATGGGTGAGGTTATAAAACACAACGTTTCGCGCAACGTTTCAAATCAACCGGCCGTTACGGATCAGAAACTTCTCCCTACAAACAGATCCCCTAAGCGCCCCCTTGCGAGGCATAGCTTGATTGATTGACAGAAATTTACAATCTGCCGTCGAACCGTGCATTTCCGCCCTCATTTATTTATTAAACTATTTATAATCAATGTAAAATGTATCTGCATCTCGTTTAAAACTGGAAATTTTAATTTTCGAGCAAAACGTATCAGCTGTGATGTGTCAATTGTCACATTTGTCACTTTCCGAGAGATGGCGATGGTAACACCAAGTCTGATCCGGATCTATGCGTTTACAGAACACAATAGGAAACGTTTCGGAAAACGCGACACGTTACGCGAACGTTGTGTTTTATAACCTCACCCTTTATCTCACGTGCCATTAAGCTCCATCCAGACTGGTTGTTGTCATTGCATCCAAACTGGCAGCCATTTGGTTGTCCGTCCAGTTTTGATATTCAATACGGAAAAAAATTACAATTTTGCTGCAATTTTGCAAACTTTTGTTTTGTTTTGTGAAAAATTGAATATAACAAAAAACTAATTATTGTTAAATGGCCGAGTAATAATTCAAACGCGCAGATTCCGATTTTGATAATTAAATTTAAATAATCTCCAAAATTAAAGTTTGGGTATGTCATTTTCAGCCTCCATTTGGTTGCTAGTGTAGATGCTAAGTTTAGATGAAGTGTCAAATGTCAATCTGACGTCCAGATCGTGTCATTACCGAGATCAATGCGTTGTTTTTTCAAGTTGCACATCTACGTTTGCGAAAAATATAATGAAATGGAATTATTTTAATAAATAAAATAACAATTGAATTGAGTAAACACAACTTTTAGTTGGTTCTCTTTTTTTAAGGCGACGGAAAATAAAAAAAAATCGACCGACGAGTCGGTTTTTTGGTACCGATTCACTTTAACCATCAGCCGGTTTTTTTTTTCAAGTTTTCAAGTTACCGGGTTAAAACCGACCGACGAGTCGGTTTTTCAGTACCGAGTTAAAAAGAACCGACGAGTTTGTTTTTTGGTACCGAGTTAAAGAGAACCGACGAGTCGCTTTTTTGGTTCCGAGTTAAAAAGAACCGACGAGGCAGGTTTTTGTTACCGAGTTAAAATCGACCGACGAGTCGGTTGAAGTTGGGTGAAATAGGTAATTTATGGGAACATGCAGAGCAATGAAACCTAGTTTGAAGCTCAAATGAGTGCGCTTTTGAGGCTGCCGTCCCCAAAATGGAATGCCTGTTTTCTCGAGGAAATACGCGTCCGATCAACATGGCAGAAACACTAAGGCAAATTTAGGTCTAATTTTATTTGGGGTTACCCGTCCCAGAATGGTACCCTTGTTTTCTCTTGGAAATACCCGTTCAATAGGCGTGGTAGAAACACTAAGGTAAATTTAGGTCGCTGATTCCGAATTTAGATGCCAAAAACAAGAAAAAAATGTTTGGGTTGCCCGCCCCGAAATGGTACCCCTGTTTTCTCGGGGAAATACTCGTCCAATCGGCGTGGTAGAAACACTAAGGTAAATTTGGGTCGCTGATTCCAAATTTGATGTCAAAAACCAAAAAAAAAATTTGGGGTTGCCCGCCCCGAAATGGTACCATTCCCCTTCCTCGGGGAAATACTCGTCCAATCGGCTTTTCAAGAAACATTAAAAGAATTTTGGGTTACTGATTCCAAATTCGAGATCGAAAACACGAAAATTTTTTGTTGGGGTTGCCGGCCACAGAATTTTACCCCTGTTTTCTCGGGGAAATGCTCGTCCAGTCGGCGTGGTAGAAACACTAAGGTAAATTTGGGTCGCTGATTCCGAATTTGATGTCAAAGACAAGAAAAAAATTTTGGGGCTGCCCGCCCCGAAATGGTACCCCTGTTTTCTCGGGGAAATACTCGTCCAATCGGCGTGGTAGAAACACTAAGTTACATTCGCGTGGCTGATTCCAAATCTTAGGTAAAAAACAAAAAAAAAACTAGGGGGCTTCGCCCCCTGCTCGCTTCGCTCACCAACCCCCTCACCTTGGGCTAAAAGTTTTTTCGGGCGTATATATGACTTGTATTTAATCCCCCTCATTCTTTTTCTTCCGTCTTGACAAAAGTTTTGTGCTTGGTTGAATTAAGTGGGCAAATAAAAATATTTACTCGGAAAATTTTATTGGGGTTGCGGGAGCATGACCCCAAAGTACGATTCCATTCGTTTTTAACTTTTTTGTTGCTTTGGTAAAGACACATTAATTCAAGGTTTTGTGAAATTGGTGCAAAAAATGTTTCTTAGAAGAACCCAAATGGGCGTTGGGTTTGTATGGCCACCCCATGATCCCATGGTCAGATTTGAGCAATTCTTAGATATGTATTGTGTCATCAAGAGATACACGTTTGTGTGTAATTTGGTTGAAATTGGTACACAAATAAAAAAGTTTTTCTTAGAAGAACCTAATTTGGGGGGTTAGGTTTGTATGGCAGCCCCATGACCCCACTATCCGATTTGATTCATTCTTAGATATGTTTTGCGTCATCGAAAGAAATTAATTTGTGTGAAATTTGGTTGAAATTAATGCACAAATAAAATAGTTTTACTTAGAAGATCCTAATTTTGGGGGTTAGGTTTGTATGACAGCCCCATGACCCCATTGTCCGATTTGATCCAATCTTACATATGATTTGTGTCATCCATAGAAATACATTCATGTGTAATTTGTTTGAAATTGATGCATAAATAAAAAAGTTTTTCTTAGAATAACCTACTTTGGGGAGTTACATTAGTATGGCAGCCCCATGACCCTATGGTTCGATTTGATCCAATCTTACGTATGTTTTGTGCCATCAATAGAAACACATTCGTGTGAAATTTGATTGGAATTGGTACACAAATAAAAAAGTTTTTCTTAGAAGAACCTAATTTGGTGAGTTGGGTTTGTATGGCAGCCCCATGACCCCATTGTCCAATTTTACCGATTCAAACATACAAACTGCCTGCAGAAAAAATAAGCATTTGTGCAAAATTTCAGCTTCATAGCTTTTAAATTGGCCGAGTAAAACGCGTCGCAACAGACAGACAGACGGACACCGCCCAATCGACTCCCCAAGTCATGCTGATCATATATGTATACTTTTTATATAGTCGGAGATGCTTCCCTCAATGCGTTACAAACTTCATGAAAAAGTTAATATACCCTTTCACTCTATGAGCGAAGGGTATAATGATACTCCGGTTTTCTCTGCACCGTATCTTTCTACAACTGACGTGTCTACCTCTACCTTCAATAATGTATTACAAATATTGCGCTGTCGAAATCATGCCTCTCATATCGATAACTCAATCTCCCTATCAGCATCAAACAGCACGAAACCAACCTCTCCATTTATATGATCATATATACAATACACTATGCCACTTCCAAGCCGATCCAAACAAAAATCACTTCAACCATGAGCCGGTATTTTTGGTACCGGGTCAAAACCGACCGACGGGTTGATTTTTGGTTCCGAGTTAAAACTGACGGACATGTTGGTTTTTCAGTACCGGGTTAAAATCGAACAACAAGTCGGTGTTTTAATGCCCGTTCACACTGCGGCCGTTCAGACTGCTGCGACGTCGGGTTGTACGATGAGGAACTTTTCCATGCCAAATAAGCGTACTTTTTCAGCAGCTGTAATGTGCATTACCGCCGATGAAATCGTCCACATGGGTGGATATGATTTTTGTTTGGATCGGCTTGGAAGTGGCATAGTGTATTGTATGTATGATCATATAAATGGAGAGGTTGGTTTCGTGCTGTTTGATGCTGACAGGGAGATTGAGATATCGATATGAGAGGCATGATTTCGACAGCGCAAATATTTGCAATACATTATTGAAGGTAGAGGTAGACACGTCAGTTGTAGAAACATCCGGTGCAAGGAAAACCGGAGTATCATTTTTTCTTGTTTTTTACCTAAGATTTGGAATCAGCGACCCGAATGTAACTTAGTGTTTCTGCCACGCCGATTGGACGAGTATTTCCCCGAGAAAACAAGGGTACCATTTTGGGACGGGTAACCCCAAAAAAAATTCGACCTAAATTTACCTTAGCATTTCTGTCATGTTAATCGGACGCGTATTTCCTCGAGAAAACAGGCATTCCATTTTGGGGACGGCAGCCTCAAAAGCGCACTCTTTTGAGCTTCAAACTAGGTTTCATTCGCTTCAAACTAGGTTTCATTGCTCTGCATGTTCCCATAAATTACCTATTTCACCCAACTTCAACCGACTCATCGGTCGATTTTAACTCGGTAACAAAATCCTGCCTCGTCGGTTCTTTTTAACTCGGAACCAAAAAACCGACTCGTCGGTTCTTTTTAACTCTGTACCAAATAACCGACTCGTCGGTTCTTTTAAACTCGGTACCAAAAAACAAACTCGTCGGTTCTTTTTAACTCGGTACTGAAAAACCGACTCGTCGGTCGGTTTTTAACTCGGTACCAAAAAACCGACTCGTCGGTCGGTTTTAACCCGGTAACTTGAAAACTTGAAAAAAAAACCGGCTAATGGTTAAAGTGAATCGGTACCAAAAAACCGACTCGTCGGTCGGTTTCGTAGCCTGAAAAAAAGAGAACCAACTAAAAGTTGTGTTTACTCATTTCAATTGTTATTTTATTTATTAAAATAATTCCATTTCATTATATTTTTCGCAAACGTAGATGTGCAACTTGAAAAAACAACGCATTGATCTCGGTAATGACACGATCTGGACGTCAGATTGACATATGACATTTCTTTTAAACTGAGTTCTAAATGGAGGCGCATCCAAAAACTGGCATCACGGATCGCCATTTGGCAACTATACTTAGCATCTACACTAGCAACCAAATGGAGGCTGAAAATGACATACCCAAACTTTAATTTTGTAGATTATTTAAATTTAATTATCAAAATCGGAATCTGCGCGTTTGATTTATTACTCGGCCATTTAACAATTATTCAATTTCTCACAAAACAAAACAAAAGTTTGCAAAATTGCAGCAAAATTGTCACTTTTGCCGTATTGAATATCAAAACTGGACGGACAACCAAATGGCGGTCAGTTTGGATGCAATGACAACAACCAGTCCGGATGGAGCTTAACGGCACGTGAGATAAAGCTCACAATGGGTTTGTGTACATCATAGCACTTTTAGTCGAGACAAAAAACCAGTCGGGTTTTTCCTTTATTTCTCGTGAGTCCTTGCGTTTCAAGGCGGCACAAACGCAGGAATGATGGCACAAACGATTTCCTTTCGATTGATACCAAATTTATTCCCACTCAGGCAAATGTTTTCAATTACAGGCTAACTTCACACTCTGAATTTAAACATGGTATAATTAAATAATTAGCGAGGCACAAACGAAAATTAAGGTGGCACAATCCGGCACAAACGTTTTCGCCCCGGCACAAACGTTTCGAACATTCATCTTATGGACTGAATTCCTCCCTAGTTATTGGCTACATTCAGCGAACGAGAAATTTAACCGAAAAGTCTTTCTTCAATTGGATACTCATTTCATATGTATAGACTATTCACCGGAAGGCCCACTGCGCCCATTGACTTCACTCCTAGTTCCACTGTGGGTTAACCCTATCAGAACATCCACGTACCTCGTCCCAAGATATTACGAATGCCCGCCAAAACCACATCATACCAAACCACCCTTTCTATATCGCTAAAAGAAGAAGGTTGGAAAATATCGACAATGCTGAAAACTCCAAGCCGTGGCTCAACCATACATATGTAATAAATGGTAGTCGCTTCGGACACTAAGATATAAGTCTTAATTTTTTCGTTCCCTAAAAAAAGAGGACCAAATAAAAGTTGTGTTTCCTCAATTCAATTGGTCTTTTATTTATTAAAATAACTCCATTTCATTATATTTTTCGCAAACGTAGATGTGCCACTTGAAAAAAACAACGCATTGATCTCGGCAATGACACGATCTGGACATCAGATTGACATTTGACACTTCATCTAAACTTCGCATCTACACTAGCAACCAAATGGAGCCTGAAAATGACATACCCAAACTTTAATTTTGGAGATTATTGAAATTTAATTATCAAAATCGGAATCTGCGCGTTTGAATTATTACTCGGCCATTTAACAATTAGTTTTTTGTTATATTCAATTTTTCACAAAACAAAACAAAAGTTTGCAAAATTGCAGCAAAATTGTAATTTTTTTCCGTATTGAATATCAAAACTGGACGGACAACTAAATGGCTGCCAGTTTGGATGCAATGACAACAACCAGTCTGGATGGAACTTAATGGCACGTGAGATAAAGTTCACAATGGGTTTGTGTACAACATAACATAGCATATTCGAGACATAAACCAATCGGTTTTTCCTTTATTTCTCCTGAGTCCTTGCGTTTTAAGGCGGCACAAACGCACAAATCATGGCACAAACGATTTCCTTTCGATTGGTACCAAATTTATTCCTATCCCAGCAAATTACAGGCTAACTTCACATTCTGCAGACTAAGTTCACAATGGGCTTGTGTACAACATTGCACTCTTACTCAAGACATAAACCAGTCGGTTTTTCCTTTATTTCTCTTGAGTCCTTGCGTTTTAAGGCGGCACAAACGCAGGTATGATGGCACAAACGATTTCCTTTCGATTGATACCAAATTTATTCTTATCCCAGAAAATTACAGGCTAACTTCACATTCTGCAGACTAAGTTCAAAATGGGTTTGTGTACAACATTGAACTCTTACTCAAGACATAAACCAGTCGGTTTTTCCTTTATTTCTCGTGTGTCCTTGCGTTTTAAGGTGGCACAAACGCACAAATAATGGCACAAACGATTTCCTTTCGATTGATACCAAATTTATTCCCATCCGAGCAAATTTTTACACTTACAGGCTAACTTCACACTCTGAATTTCAACATCCTATAATTAAATAATTAGCGAGGCACAAACGAAAATTAAGGTGGCACAATCCGGCACAAACGTTTCCGCATCCGGCACAAACGTTTCGACGTGATTGGAAGATTTACCCGGCCAACTTCACATAAGTTTCGCGAACTACAAATATGCATTTGGTTGCATTTTAATTCAACTACTCATTACCCTCGCAGTTGCTCAAAACGAATGTTGTCCGTCTACACTTAGTAGTACGGCCACTGTAACGTGTCCTTCTGCCAATGGCGACCCACACTATTATCAAGTATTCACCGGTGGAAAGAATTATACACTTAAATGTCCGGTCAACACATTGTACGTGACTACCAACATCAATTGCGATTACAATGGTGTTAGTGCCAACATGGAAGGATGCGTTCCTTGTGACGTGTTTCCGTGGCAGAAGCCGATTGGATCTTTTGACCCGCCCACGTGTACAGGAGAAGCCTTGATGCACGGAACACCGTACTGTGATCCGAGTTACTATTGGCATTGCACTAGTACGTACGGAATTCCAGAGTTAAGATCATGTCCCAGTGGATACGGTTTCAGTAGTGGATATTATGAAGGTTGCAAGGATTGGGCATCGTGGAATTTTGGTGTATAGGATAAAAAAGATTTTCGCAACTACTGGTAAACGGTACCGAAAATAAAATGAGGTGCATTGGAATTTGTTTGTGTCTAAATGCATTTTGTAAAATTTTGTTAATCGAAAGAGAAAATAAACGTTACGAGTTTTCAAACAGACTTTGATTTAATTTGATTCTTTTTATCATCGTAGTACTTAAAGTTGGTTCAGTTGGTTCTTCCAACTAAAATCATTTTACATATTATCACGTTTATTTCCATTGCAACAATTTCATACTTTGGTGCTTACAAAAATATGCATCTTAAAAAAATGAAAAACTAAAACTCATTTGTAAAATCCTAATTCAACCATGTATAACGTTAAGTAAAACACCGGTGAACGATATCAATAAAACGGCCTTGGATGCCTCGAAAAGTTGTAATTGTTTTCTGAAAATTAAAATATTGTTTTTAGGTGTATCGCTGCAGTCAAAAACATTTATTTTATTACCTAATATAATCAAGTACATCCTTCAACGTTTGATTTGTTATCTTCTGATGTTCAGCATTGAATGACGTTGAATATCTCAAGTTTCGCAAATGTGTTGTTAACAGAGTGTCGGTTAGAGATACGGCCGGAAAGTGTTCGCCAACTTTTGATTTTGTCCAAAATCTCTGCGGGCTCCTGCCAAAATATATATCGAATAACAATTAATTTAAAAACTACAAAATAGGCGTTTATGTTTGCTATCTTACATTGTAAACGGAGTAAATTCAAATCTGTATAGGGTTCCACGCACGAAACGTGGTGCCGTCTTGAGTGGTGCTCGCAGCCCGAACAATCGCAAAACTTCAGGCTGATTTTGCAATATTCTATAGGCCAATGGCATCATCCACAAATGATCTCGATAGCTTGTTGGTGCAGCATCATAGAATTTCATGTCAAGTCGGGCTAAGTATGGACCTAAAATTTAGATTAAAGTTTTCTTCAATTTGCTTTTTCGATTTGTTGTTTAATAAATATTTTACCTGAGTATGGAAGTGTTGCATTCTCATTCCACGGCTTGAACATAAAAGGTAAAGTTGTCCATGGCCCTTCAATGCTGTCCGAGTATTCCAAATTGATTTCCAATCGTTCAGTTCGCATTCGTCTTAAATGGCGACCGTATTCATTCACAATATTGTATTTGTTGATTTCCTTGTAGTAATTTCCGAGCTGAAATTTTATAAGAGTATGCTGTTGTTACAATATTTACAAAGTATCTATTTTAAATAGAATTGAACAGAGTAATTTATCGTGGATGTGTCAAATGAAAAAGCAACAACAACAAATTATTATTCTTGGCGATGACACGATCCAAGATAGAGCTGACTGTAGGCTGAAACATTACGTCCAGAACGGGCGATGTGCCTAAACCAATGGCTGAGCGACGCGACGCCATGCCATGGAGTGGTATAAATAATGAGGCAAACAAGAAGACAACAAGAAGAGTTAAACAGAGTAACTCTCAAAGAACTTAATTATCTGGGCACTCAGAGAAATAACTTATGCGGGCACGGTGTTTGGGGGTCATCCCCACATTTACAGGGAATTTTTGTGATATTTTATTGGCTCAGCTCGATACCGCACTTATGAAGATACGGTCTCGTTTATAGCATACAAAACATTTTCCCATACAGAATCACATAGATCTGGTTGGTAAAATTGGACTACGAAATGGTACTCGTACTTTAATGACGAGCGTGACTGTTTCAGCTCCCAAACATAGGGGGAAAAGACGGGGATAGCAGTTCAGGTTAAGACTATCTTTCAATATATTATTTGATGTGAGCCTCAAAATTTTAATGACTTAATTGTTGTTGATACCAAAAATTATGAATCTTGGAAAAAGATATTTTAACATGGTTCAAAAACAGAACAACCTGATTCCATTCCATTTTTAACTAAAACGAGCTCCCCATCAAGTTTCATTGAAAGATTATGCTATAACATTCACGGTTACACGGTTATCCATTTTGTCCCCAAAATGCGAGACTACTTAAGAGACAGTAGTGATATGGATTTTTTCGCAGCAGATGATTTTTTTGTGGATACCATTACAACTTTATTTTTATACCCTTCGCTTATTAAGCGTAAAGGGTATATTAACTTTGTCATGAAGTTTGTAACGCATTGAAGGAAGCATCTCCGACCATATAAAATATGTATATATATGATCAGCGTGACGAGCTGAGTCGATTGGACGATGTCCGTCTGTCTGTCTGTTGCGACGCGTTTTGCTCGGCCAGTTTAAAAGCTATGGATCTGAAATTTTGCACACATGCTTCTTTTTGTTGCAGGCAGTTTGTATGTTTGAATCGCTAAAATCCGCCAAGGGGGTCGTGGGGCTGTCATACAAACCTACCCCCCAAATTTAGGTTCTTCTTAGAAAAACTTTTTTATTTATGCACCAATTTCAATCAAATTTCACACAAATGCGTTTTAACTGGTAACACACAATATATGTAAAAATCAACCAAATTGGACAATGGGGTCGTGGGGCTGCCATACACACCTAGTCCCCAAATTATGTTCTTCTAAGAAAAACTTTTTTATTTTCTTATCGATTTCAATCAAATTTCGCACAAATGTGTCTCTAGTAATACCACAAAACATATCTCAAAATGGACCAAATCGCACCATGGGGTCATGGGGCTGTCATAGAAACCTAGCTCCCCAAATTAAGTTCTTCTAAGAATTTTTTTTTATTTATACACCAATTTCAACCAAACTTCACACAAATGTGTTTCTATTGATGACACAAAACATATGTATAAATAGATGGAGTCGGACCATGTGGTCATGGGGCTACCATACAAGCCTAGCCCCCCAAATAAATTTTTTCTAAGAAAAACGTTTTTATTTGCACACCAATTTCAATCAAACCTCGGAAAATTATATTTGTATTGATGCCACATAACAAACGTGAAATCAGACTATGGGGTCGTGGGGCTGCCATACAAACTTGACCCCTAAAATTAGGTTCTTCTATAAAATACTGTTTTATTTGGACACAAATTTCAACTAAACCTCATGGAAATGTATTTTTATTGATGGTACAAAACATATGCAAAAATTATTATATCGGACCATGGGGTCATGGGGCTGGCATATAAACCCAACCCCCAAATTAGGTTCTTCGAAGAAAACCTTTTTGATTTGTCCACCAATCTGAACCAAATGTGTTTTAATTGATGCCACAAACATACGTAAAAATTGATGGGAAGGCCATAGGGCTGCCCTACAACCCCTTCCCCCTCTTTTTAGTTCTTATAAGAAACCCACGTCCCGCTTCGCCCAATAAATCTTCGCCACGGCACTTATGAGAAAATTCAAAAGCATGGAAGCGGGGAGGACTGAACACTAGTCATAGGTACGCCCGAAAAAAAAACTTTTAGACCGAGGGGAGCGAAGGGTATCCAAATTTCGGCCGCGCCCGAAATTAGCCTCGGTCTCGTTTGTATTTGTAGTTCATGGTCTCACTTCAATCCTGAAAACGTTAATGTTCTGTTCTGTAAATGGACGCAGTTAACATTATGTTAGTAGTGCGTTAATATCTTGTTAATAGTTTATTTATGTTATATAAATGGACTGTTAATTCTCTGTGATCTACGAATATTCTGTTAAAGCTCTATTAATATTCTGCTTACTCTGTTGATACTCTGTTTTCGTTATTTTAATGTTCTGTTAACATTATTAATGCTTTGTTAATATTCTTTACAACTTTTTTAACGTTCTGTTAATGCTCAGTTAACGTTGTATGCCCTATTAACATTTCTTTACTCTAACAGTTCTCTGTTAACATTTTTAAGAATGCTTTGCTTAACATTCTGAGAATGCTCTCGTAACATTCTCTTATTTTTTTATTGATACATTTGGAACAGATTTCTTGTTAAGGCGCGTTCGGACGGCGTCAAACTTGTTTGATCCAACTTTCCCCACAAACTTTTCACAAGTTTGAAGGCTGTTCACACGTACGATATTCAACTTCAGCAAATCCTATCAAACTTGCTGGCCGTGTGGACAGAAGTTGGAGGTTGAAGCGGTCGTAAAACGTTCAGTTTTTTTCAATACGCATTAGCACAGGAAAAATATTCATTTCTCTTCATTTGTAAACTCCACTAGATTTTTTTCTGTGGGGATACCTTAAGGAGAGAGTCTACAATAATAAACCAAGGACAATTCAGGAATTGAAATATTGTAGCGGAGATCCGAGGTTTGCAGCCAGAAATATGCGAAAGGTAATGGAACATACCGTAGAACGATCCCGTCTTTGCGAAGCCGACCGGGGCGGTCATCTAAAGGATATAATTCGAATATAGTGTAAACATATCTCCCAAGTGTCTTTTTTTCATGTGAAAATTTCAAAAAAATCGGTTCCGAAATAAAAAAGTTACTTCATGGTTTACACTAGTTCACTTTAAATGGGCCACCCTGTATATATGAGAAGTACATATTTATACCCTATACCCATAAGATGGTATAGGGTATATTGTTTTTGTTACGCCGATATTATGTAACACCTCAAAGGAGCCACCGGAGGTATGGCAAAGTATATATATAAATGATCAGCGTCGGTCCCTGATTCGAATAAGCCATGTCTGTCGTTAGCACGATAACTCCCGAAATAATGAAGCTAGCGGTTTGTCAAATGTTTGTTTTGCTAAAATCTTGGACGTTATTGAAAATGGGCCAAATCGGACCACGGGTTCCCCTACCCCCCATACAAACTTCCCCGCCTTGATATTTTAATTCGGCCATAACTTTGGGTAGAATATCGCTATCGACTTGATATTTTGATCAGTGTCTCATTCTGACATGTACTTTGAGTTGATGGAAAGTGGAGTAGGTCCGACTACCCCTATCCCTACTTCCCCTACAAAGTTATATTCAGCCATATCTTTTGATAGAATATCACGAAAAACTTGAAATTAGTATCAAATGGTAGCCGTTGGATGCCTTGACAAGGTAATAAAGATGTGTCAGGTCCGACCCATCTACCCCTCCCTCCTCCACGTAAAATATGAAATTGAATATTTTGGGTTTTGCGTGTCTTCTAGGTCTGTACATGGGTATAGGGTATGCACTCATCGTGCTATTCGCACGATTAGAACTCGTTTATGATGATATTACCAGGGCCATCCATGTAACCATTGCAATATACAAAACAAATAAAAAACCCCGTTCAATTAATTAAGTCTTCATTATTGAAAATTTTATGTTGATATTTCGATTGGACTATAGTCAATGTAAGAAGATTGAAGGTTTTTGAACTCACACAAGTTGTCCAACTTCTGTTCGCACGGTGAACTTGTTTGAATGCTCGTTCAACTTCAAACGTGTTGTCCAACTTCTGTGCGCATGGTGGATTTGTTGTCCAACTTGTTTGAATGATCAAATGTTGAACAACAAATCCATCGTGCGAACGGCGCTTTATCCTCAGTAACGCGACTAACAAATTTACTATACTTTCTCTGGTTCTTGGTAACGCTTTTTGGGGCATAGGGCATCAACTACGCCTACTTTCCACCTAGTTCTATTCTGTGCCATCATCTGTAGGTCTGATCATCTCTTGTTTAATGAAGCAGCCTGGCTATTAACCAACCTTCTCCACGTGTCTTCCATTGCCTCCTTGTGGGTTCCAATCTATAGAGCCTATTTAGCGATATTTTTTGGACCTACTTCTATCCATTGCCACTTTGACAGAAGTGGCTATACAATCCAGGCCTCTGACATTAAGATGATCATCATTCGAAATAATCTCCGGCCAGCGGATTTGTAGGATGCGGCGTAGACACTGGTTTAGAAAAGTTTACAACTTAGCTGTTATCTCTTTGGTCACCTTCCACGTAGAACAGCCATATAGAAGCACTGATTTCACAATTTCATCGAAGATTCGGATTTTGGTGTGCCTGAAAATGTTATTATTTTGCCAGAAGGTTTCAAAGTGGAGAAGGCTGCCCTAGCCTTATTGAAGCGCACTCACTCGTACAACGTTAATGGCTATGAGGAAAAGAATAGGGGACAAAATGCAGCCTTGTCTCACTCCACTGTACACCTCAAAAAGATCTGAAAGCTTACGCTTGTGTAAAACGTGACATTGGGCTCCCTGATAGGATTCCTTGATGATAGAAATTATTTTCGTGAGTATGCCCCTCCTACGAAGGGCTCTCCAGATATACTCCAGATATTCTCAAAATCAATGAACACGACGTGTAGGGATCTTCACTCGGCGGATTATTCAATTTCGGAGAGTGTTTATATGGTCACAACATGAAAAACCCTCGCGAAATCCATAGCCTGTTCCGTTACTTAAAGTGCGATCAGCTGTATCCTTGATTCGGTTCACAATCATTTTCGCCATCAGCTCGGAGACAGCTGGAAGTAGGCAAATCCCACGCCAATTATTACAATCCTTAAGGCTACTCTTTTTCGGAATTTCAATAATCAGGCCCTTTTTATATTCGCTCGGAAGAGTTTCGGTTTCCCAACACTCTCTGATGAGGGGAAGCAGAATATCCGGTGTAGCATTTGAATACGCTTTAAATAATTCAACCGGAACGTTCTGTCAGTACTTGGTGAATATTCTGAGAATGCTCTTTTAACATTCTGTTTCTCTCTTAACATTATCTTTATACTTTATTAATGCTGAGTTAATGTTCTATCAATGCTCTGTTAACATAAACTGTTAAATCTGTTAATATTCTGTCAGAATTCTGTGAATGCTTTGTTAACGCTAGGTAAACATTCTGTTAATGCTGCATTGTCATCATCTTAAATGTCCAACCAAGGATCAAGTTGGCTCAAAACGGACATTTTCCTTGATAGCCACTAGTTTTTATTTTGCGAACGACGAGTCTCCTTGTCAATTTTCTCCAAATTATCTTCTTTCATACCACAGCTTTTCCCCATACGTTAATTTGGTCACTTGTAAACTCTTAGTTTTCATTGTCGCATGCCACAGCACTCAGGTGTATCCTGAGTCCCAAGTTCGAGTTCCACTATGAGCAATGCAACAGGTCTAGAAATGGGGCTCCGATTTCTTTTAAAAGTATTTATTTTTTATTTTTAATATGTATCTACCACTTGGAATCAATTTCAGCAAATCGAAAAAGATAACAGAAACACCTTTGGACAAACTTTTATTTCTCCAATTAGTCTTATTAATAAAATCCGTTTTCAATAGTTTTAACACCGAAAATTGTTTTTTTACACCGGTATTTCAACTGTGTACGAGCATTATCCTTTTTGGTATCATCTAAAAATTAACATGACGCGAGCTTTAAGTGTGATTCCACTTTGCACTCTGTGCATCCTAATATGCAATGGAATTTTTCAAAATTGCACACCAGCCGGATTCGCCTACAAGCGGTATGTTTGACAGCTCTGGTTGTTAGATCAATGAAAGCCACAGAGGTAAACAGATTGTGGAGGTTTATTGTGATTTTTTTTTTTTTTACTATTTTGCGTAATGTACCACCAACCAATCGGTCAAAATCCCATGGTAACATTCCACCCGTGCAAAATCCACCTTTCCAATTATGTTCTAAAGAGGTAATTTTCCCCATACAATCTGGCTTGACTGGATTTCGCACCAGACACTTAGGGCTAGTTTCTAAAAAATTTAATATGCATCCGTAACCATAATCTTACCTGTGTATTTGTGATATTCAATGAAGCATCAATGTTGTTATGAGGAACCTTAAACAAACATAAAAATAATATTTAACTAAAGCAACAGCACTTTGCGTATTGATATTTATACGTACAATTGAGATTCCAATTAGTGAAAGTGCACACAAGCTGAATGCCAAGATTGTGTTGAGATTGGATGCCTTTCGCAAATAGCCCTTCTGTAAATATTTAAAAACTCTTAATAACTTTGGAATTTCAAAAAATTTAAAACAATTTATGTTTTTATACTTACCGATGCCCTTATACTTGGATGCGATATGATGTTGGATAAGAATGTTGATATGACAGCGATTACAGCAAGTAGTGGTGCCAATTTAGCCATTGATCGCAACACACCAAGGTGTTCGTATTTGAACATGACTGAAATTTCAAAAGAATTAAAATTGTGATCTCTTGTTACGTTGTTTTCAGTTTTTTCTTTGAATATTTATTGAATCCTTTTGAATCAGGATGGTTGAAAATGCAAAAAAAAATATTTAAGTCACTTACCTTGTTTATACCGTAAAAATATGGTACCTAAATATAGACCCACGCTGAATGTTAAACAATAGCAGAAAACTTCCAAAATGAAACTGCAAAAAAGAACACAATACATTTCAAAATAATTATCCTTTATACATAATGATTGCACACACCCCTTAATCGTACGCGACTTTAGATATTTGTCATCCAAAAGTGTTAACAAGAGCACCGATATGAGGAAATTGAGAAAACCATAATTTCCAGTTAAAATAATTGTCAGCTGCAGATGTAAAACCCAATGGAAGAGGAATATTCGAACGGCTCGACTTGGGAAGAAGAAAAACCACGTACACACCAATTCCGTCAAATTTGTATAAATAGTGGTCATTGTCATGTAATCGGTGGGAATATGATGCGACCACCAGGCGAGAGGTGTTGGTAGTGGCAGTGTTTGAAAGTGATGTTTGAGTCCTAAAATAAAATTGTTCGATTTTACTCTTAGATCTTATTTCAAATGTTACTTTTAAAAAAACTTTGTTAGCAGTTCCTATACGAAGAACATTGTTTCTCTTCAGAAAACGGTAGTATAATGTCCATAAAAAATGTCCATTGCAAAGTTTCGGAAACTGGCAAAATGGTTACGCGAACCATGATTTCGTAAAAATATGATTCTTCGCAATGGGAAAATTTGCTTGGGACTTGGACATTTTTTCATATGTTCTCAAAATGCACTTACCTTGAAAACTCCACCACAGTGGACATCCACTGAAAAATTTCACAGAACCCGAATCAAACAGGAAACGCATTAGAATCCATTTGATCAAAACGAATCCAATTTTATCAGACGGGCCCGATTTCTTTGTATCCATCAACGGGGCAAACATCAAACATGCAAATCCTGCTTCCAGCAATAGATTATCCGATTGATGTTCGAAGATTTGTGCATGTTTCACCAGCGAAAAGTAAATTGCCCAAAGTGTAGCAAAAACGGGCATGACACAAAGTCGACTTGATGTGAATCTACACAAGAAAGGTCATGTTAATGCGAATATGCATATGTGATAAATTGGAATTTTGTACTTACACAACAAATGAAATAATTGCTCCCAAAAGGGAAAGGAACTCCAACATATAGTACGCATCAAGTCCGAAGAATGAATGGTAATGTACAAGCGTTGGAGTCCTTATCACTTCTGCATTCCATTTGTACAAATTTTGGATTGGTAGAATGCCATTTTTGCCAAAAAGACCTAGAATTAATACAAAAATATTTGTAAGAATAAACGCTATAACCTTTTATGTTATGTTTTTATTTTTATCTTTAGAATCGCTTTCCTGTACTTTTTGTACAATTTTTATCTTCTGACACCATTTCTGGTGATTTTTATGTACAATGCCCTCCTGAATCATAATATGAATTTAATTTCGGGCCAGGATTCAGGATAATCGTAAAAAAATGTTGGCCTTTTACAACTTACCCCTTTTATGACCTCAGTTTTAAATGTTGGTTTAGCTAAAGCCATTGAAAGTTAATGTGAGGGAACTGTACAGTGGCGTAGATAAGGGGGGGGGGGTCATGGCGAGCAATCCCCCTTTGGTTACACATTTGTTACTATTACTTTAGGTACATAAAACAAAGAAAAGTAAACTTTTTGCTGGAATTATTCAACGTGTGTAGTGCTCCATAAAAACGTGAAATCATTTTCAGAACTTCAATTAAACATTTTTTACTTCCTCAAATTTTAATTGTTTAATAGAAGCGTATCGATAGAATAGAAACACTACAGCACATGGCTTTATGTTCATCTACTTTTTCACATTGGATCTGGAGTTTCGCACAGGCAATCCCTATTGAAGTAATCTAAAAGTGCTGCTAGAAAAATTAAACGTAAGCACTGATTGAAAATTTGTTGCCGGAAAATCTTTATGTTCAGTTCAAAAATTGAAAAATAATGTGGAACACGGAGTGCTCTTCTACAGAAGCGCAATTTCAAATGGGGAAATATACAGCACATAAGATTGTAAAGATTTCTTCAGGAGAGTGAAAAGCTAATGCGAATGAAGAGAAAACGCTCCAAAGCTGCTTCCAATTTTTGAGCATCCTTTATTGTTTGGGTTTATCAACATTCTTTTTTTCAAGTTAAAATTTGAAAATTTTAGAAATAACTATTCACGAACTTCTATAAGTTATCGGAAAATTTCGATTCAAAAACACAAAAGCTGTACTTTATCCACATATACTGGGCATTCCCAACGAGCTCTCGTCTTCACAATTTCCCTTTTCTATGGGACATATAACTATATATATGATTTATTTTAATCCCTATTTTGAGGTGTTGCGGCCAGAAAAGCGGCGATGCTAGGTATTCCGTGACTCCGAAAAGAACCACTGATCTAACCCAATAGAAAGTTCTGATACTCCAATCACAGTAGCGAAAATTTGTACGAAAATTTAACTACTGTGGATTTATTCACCATAGTAAAAAGACCAAAATTATCGATGCATTTTTTTCAGGACTCAGTTTTTTTTTCGTATTGCCAATTTGCTATCTATTTTGCATCAAAATGTGCTAAAAAACTGCTAATTTGAAGTGTAATAAATACAGAAATTTTTATTTTGAAATTCAACATTTGATAACCGTAAAAGTATAAGTAATCTCGCAAAATGATCCCTTTCTCCTTTCCGAAAAGCTATTTACGCCACTGGACCTGTATGAAGATAATAGGAGTAGTTTATTATTATTTATTTAAAAATAAAAATAAGAAAAGTGTCATAAATAGATTTTGCCGTTTTTAAATGACTTATCCCATTTTTGGGACTTTCTCCTATTATTTATTACTAAAAAAATCAAAATTTTATATGTAAATTTATCTTACCTAAAAAATGAAAATGTTACGAGGAAAAATCAAGAACTATGGACAGTATGTGTCACTTTCGTTCCTCCCCTTGCGTGGCTCTGAGAAAGCCACTTCATTGCTTACTAGGAAAAAAACCTTTAACATTTAAAATTTGCCCAGCTTCCATTCTGAAAGAATATCGTGATCTTGTTTCATAAGATTTTAACTCTTCATTCTTCATTCCAATCCATTCGGGAAATGAAAAAAATGCGCGCATTATTGGAACCGCTTATCTAATCCTATTAATTATAAATATTTCTTGAAAAAAAAGTCAATCACGTGAATCCATTTGGCGTTGACTCCATAATGATCTCAGGTCTGTTTTCCATCAATATTTGCTCTTGACAGTTTCTGCAAAACGGGACCAGAAACATATAGGCCAGTCATTTTATGATTTTGGGTCGCAAAAAATAGCTCGGCTCTGGTTTTTTGGGATATTGTTAGGGTAGATACCAGAAGTGTACCACCAAGTTTGCAACTTCGAAAAACCTGTGCTAACCCCGTGACCCTCAAAAAACCTCAAAATTTTCGGACTTTTTTCATATTTTGGTTTGAAATTTCCAAAAGGTGCTTCCTACAAGAAAGTCGCCTACAGGATTTAAAACTTTTTAGTCATCTTCCGAACTAAATATCGGCTTAAATGCGCATTCTACGGAGAAAGTCATGTGACACGAAGTTATAAACCTTTTACTTAGCTGTATATTTGTCGGAACGAATGGAATCGGACCATAGGGTCGTAAGGCTGCCCCTGAAAATTAGGTTCTTCTAAGAAATGTTTTTTCTTTATGTACCACTATTAACTAATCATCACCCAAATGTGTTCCTGGTTAAGCCTCAAAAAATATCTAGGAACGGATAAAATCGGAACACTACGTCATAGGGCTGTCATACAAACAAACCCCTGGAAATTAGGTTGTTCTAAGAAAAACTTTTTTCTTTATGAACCAATCATAACCAAGCCTCATCCAAACGTGTTCCTAGTAAAGCCTCAAAACATATCTAGGAATGGATGGAATCGGAACATTACGTCATATTACGTCGAATATTAGGTTCTTGTAAGAAAAACTTTTTTCTTTTTTAATCTTAACCAAAATTCATCTAAGAGTGCCTGGATTAGCCTCAACGCATCCAGGAACAGATGAAATCAGAACACGTCATAGAGTACGTCGTATTACAATTTCGGACTTTTTTTTTGTACCTACAAAGCTGGGGTACTCAAATTAATGAAGATTTTGTTAGCTTTAAAAGTGCAGTGGACAACTTTCTTGTAGGAAGCATCTTTTAAAAATTACAAACCAAAATATGAAAAAAGTCCGAAAATTTTGAGGTTTTTTGAGGGTCACGGGGTTAGCACAGGTTTTTCGAAGTTGCAAACTTGGTGGTACACTACTATGGTATCTATCCTAGCAATATCCCAAAAAAACCAGAGCCGAGCTGTTTTTTGCGACCTAACGCCTTGTACATATTTCGGTTTATTGACTGGCCTAATAAACTACATTACACTTTCGAGTATGTGCTTTTTAAATTATTGCTTGAATTTTAACAAAATTCAATTAAAAAATAATAAATTACGGATCATGGCGCTACTGTAAGAAAGGCAGGTTCTTCTGGACCAATCGTTATCAAACGTCAAACCTTTCTCATGCATCCCTATCGAAGTCACAACTCACATGTAGGACAGTCTAACTCGGTCCATATGGGATCATAGGCGGTCACAGAATCCCCATCTCTAAAAGCAGGTTACAAAACTTTTGAAGGAACGGACGGAATCAGAAAACGAGTTATTGCTTGAGAATATTTCAGTCTGAAAAAGTGAAGGGCAGTGTTGCCAATTTAGCAGTTTTCCGGTTAAATGTATCCGGAAATTACTATATCTGGCCGGCTAGATTTTTAGCCGGATTTGATTTTTTTCGGCCGTTTTTCTGGCTAAAACTTTTATAAAATTTAGAAATAGGATTAATTTTGAAAATAAAATGCAAGCCTCAGTTTTTAATATTTACAACAAAAAAAACTCATAATTGTGAGACTTGTCGTGTATAAGTGCTTTTATACTCGTACTTGGTGTATTTCGGTTACTGTAGTGGTTCCCAATATTTTTCAGTCTGCGCCCCCCTTTGCACCACCCGAGAACATTTTTGCCAAAAACCGAAAATAGAAGCCATTGGAATATAGTTCACTAGGTGCTAGGTTGGAGACTTTAATTATTATATTTGCTTTCTTATATTAATTGCTATATTTTGTTTATAACATCTCAAAGCTGTTAAAATACGGAGACATGATTTGCCATAGATTTGAGCAATCACGCACACTGATTTTGGACAGAAGTCTAGATTAATTTTTTTGTAATATAATTTATGACCAACTCCAATGCACAAAATTGCCTCGCTAAAAATTGAAATAGCTACACGTAACCTAGAAAATTGTCCCGCCATATCTGAAGCCTATATAGAAAAAGCACAATTGTTTGTTAGTGGAGCCCAATGTCCAACTTTATGAACTTTTAGATATTTTTGAAAGGCACACAAAGTGAGTTTCGTCGGAAGTTCGGCTGTCGCCATGATAGCAACCAGACTTATTTTTAGTCTGGATTTGGACAGCTAAATGCAAGGCGCAAATTTTTTAAATCGACTTGTTGCAAAAAAAAGGGATCCTAACACAACAGATACATTTTTGCTTCAGCGATACATTGGTATGTAAAGAAGTGCTATTACTGGAGCTACCACTATCCGAAGTCATTTCGGCCTTAAATATTTGCAGCGGTCTATTGGCCAGAGACTCTTAGCTAGTATAAATTAAAATTTATTGTTACAGCTATATAAAAAAACCAAACCGTCGCTCCTCCCTAGGGGGCGCGCCCCACAGTTTTGGGAATCACTGCTCTAGTATTTGCGGAATAGTGAAGTGCAATGAGTTGAATAATTATAAAGGACGCTAGAAAAATTTCTTAAACCATAAAAAGAAAACAATTTTCTGGATTATATATTTTTTGTAGACAAGGAGACACCTTCCGAAGTCAACGCAAATGCTTAATTTATTGTCCCTCTTTAAACAGCTAGATAAGCCTATGCGTTCAGAAAATTTTATTCTGAGCTAAAACTTTTGAAAATCCATCAGACAAATCGTCGGACGCCCAAATATTGAGAAAAATCGTCCATCGATGTGCTAAGCTGAGGACTTTGAATTTTCCCATACTAAACGACCATTTGTTGTTCCTGATTATGCTTGTTGCCTGCCATGCATCATTATGCCCTATAATCTAACATAATTTTGCTTCCTAACGTCCTAAATCCAAATCCGTCCACTAAAGAATTTGGAGGGAGCGAAGTTATTTACCAACTGACATCAGGTCTACATAAAGCATAGACCGTAGTTTATTACATTGTATCATATTTTTTAGCCCGTTTTTTTACCTTTTATCTGGCTGCAACTCATTCAGCCGATTTTCCGGCTAAATTTAGCCTAAAATCAAATTTTCAGTTGGTAATACTGGTGACGGGGTATGAAATTTAGGCCACGCCAGGAATTAGCCTCGGTCTCATTCAGTGGCGGTTACTCCTTAGGAGCACATGAGCACGTGAACCCCCTGCACTCATCATATCCATCACATCGTAAAATTGCTTCTCTACGTAAAATTTTCTATCATAAAATATATAACAAAAATTCAATTTTTAATAAAAATCTATGCCATCTATCTCAAACCCGCGAAGAATAACCGAAACCGTTAACACAAGTCATTTCTATTCTCTAATCGCACGTGCGGTTAGAGTTGCTTGTACCCGTCATCCGTTTCCATACGATCCTATGCGATGTCCCATAGTATCAATCGACGCACACTCGCTGGCGTAGGAGCACACAAAATATGTGCGAACAGTGGAAGAATTGCGTGCGAGCTTGAGAATCGGTGATGTTTTTTCTGTTGATTTTTATGAATTGATGCATTTTGCATTGTTTTTATTAATCTTTATGATTACGTATTAATTGCTCCGTTTCTTCTTTTTTATGTGGAAAGGTATAGGCTCATATGTATTTAAAAATCAAGGTAAAAGTAATGACGAATATATTCGTATTAATTATGGCTATGTAGGAAACAATATTTATAAATTTATATGTATTTAGAATTTGGAAACATGTATGGATGATGTAGTGTTATCAGCAAAATCGTGATTATTTTGTACTTAAAAATTTTTCGGCCCATGTTGCACAACTTTTGTACACACTTTTAGAGCTATATCCTTAGTATGTGTTGCTTTTAAAACTCCACTGAT
Source organism: Microchrysa polita (assembly GCA_949715475.1). Classification (NCBI taxonomy): domain Eukaryota; kingdom Metazoa; phylum Arthropoda; class Insecta; order Diptera; family Stratiomyidae; genus Microchrysa; species Microchrysa polita. Next base: position 109,258,271 of record OX454416.1, on the reverse strand, counting down.
TAAAAATCCGTTCAAAAATAATTTCGGATATAAGTGGTTCGAAAATGAACTTTTGGAATTAGAACTCTGATATTAACTATTGTGTACCTATTATTCGAGAAATTATTGAAAAATCGTTAAATTTTTAACCCTTCTGTCGGCACCTACTACAATATGCATATTCTATACCCAATAGGTCTGGCTGGACCTACTGAGAAAAAAATTTTATTTTTTATAAAAAGATAAATTTTTATCGGTGTAATCATTCTACCCTTCTTTACAGCCATTTATAAACAATAAAATCATTAAAATCTTTTTTGTAGATATACTAGAAGCGTTTTTAAGAAGACATATTTTGAGGTGGTATTTGTACAAACATGTTTCTCCCTTTTTTCTTCTATTTTGCCTTCTCTTTTTTCATTGCATATCCGTACAGAAAGTTTGATCAAATTTTCCAAGTCCAATATCTTTAAGGAAATATTTGGCACTCTTTTGGTAGATTTTACCGCGATATTAGTCTGCAGATTTGGGAAAATCGATAGATAGCAATAGGGAATTTTCAACCGCAAAAATCATTTCATTCTAAATTTTCCGTTAATATCTCTATTAAATCTATTAAGAAACACCATCGTAAGTCACTAATACTTAGTTCATAATATTCCAAAGGAAATAAAACTCTTTTGATTTTCCTAGAATCAAATCTCAGTTGATTAGGTGATGTTATAAGACGGGATAAAATTAGGCGTACCCAATTTGCGAACTTCACGGCTTTTTAAAGCAAAATCTCAGAAAATCTTATCGTTTATCGTACAAATTGAATTTTAATGACTTTATTACATTATAAATAGGAGATTTTTAAGAGAATTTAATATTTTCACTTTTTACCTCAAGACCAAAATGGGGGGAAAAACTATAGGTCTGGCCAGACCTATTGGGTATCAAAAAGCACTATAAATTGAAAATCATCAAAAACATGCTCAAAACTTCAACCGATTTTTTTTAATTTTTGCAAAATGCTTCTAAACATATTATTCTAGGATATCATGAAATATGAAGTCGCTGCGATTTCATCTTCTATACTTTTGTGACCAATATATATTGCCAAAGGTATCGGTAACCATATTAGCAGAAATGAAATATTAATTTATATTTGTTGCAATTTGGAATCTCCTTCAAGATATTTCTCTTTGTATCTTCCTAAATTCAATCATTTTGATTGGCTGAAAATTTAATAATATTAACCACAAAAAAATCTCTATATGTATAAAAATAGACGAAACGGCTAATGAAGCCAAAAAGGAAATTCTTTAATTGAAAATTTTTTTGAAAAGGTACAAAGTACATGTACAAAAGGTTAGTGAAGTTAGGTAGATATTTACATAATTTTAAAGAATTAGTTGCTGTTATTTGTTTCATTTGTGAACCCCCAATTTAGGAGGGCACGAGCCGCCACTGGTCTCATTGTGTCACAATTGTGCCTTCTTAAGACCAACTCTGCAATAATATGTAGTATGCAAGTAGCAAAACAGGAAACCGAACTTTGAATTAGCGAGTTTCTAATGTATTTGATCAAATCATGAATTAAGAGTAACGACGTCTGATTAAGCCGTACAGCAGAACACGCAAACATTAAAGTACGCTATCATTTTTGTAATTGAAATAATTTCTTTCTAATAGATTTTCGTCGCTTTTATGTATCATTGCCGGTTGCAACAATTTCAATTTTAAAATTCTAATTTATTCGTCTTTTTTTTTTTAAACAAAAAGAAAAACAACACAAAACCAGTTCTTAGCAATAAAAAAATGTTGAAACCGTCTTTAACGCATTTGAGGAATTTTATCTTTTGAATATGCATAAATTATACAGGTCAATGAATCTATTCAAACATTCACTATAGTATGTACATAATACCATCTACAAGAATCCCCTCATCGTTTATTTTAAACTTTTTTTCTGATGGATTACATTTTGTAAATATGTACATACATATTGTTGCCTTTTTTAAAGAAACATAAACAGTTAAAAATGTTCAAAATCTCCATAACAAGAAGATTTTGTTGTTCTGTTGTTGGGAAACCCCAGCTTGGAAATTTACGTAAGCAGAACGTGTAGATTTCGCATCCTCTTCCTAAACGTGTTTCTACTATAAGACTTAGCAAAAAAGCTCCTATATCGAAGAATTTATTTCCACTATTGCGAACTTTTTTTAAAGCAGTTGGAAGAATTCCCTACTACATTTTCCTAAAAAAGTCGTTGGTTTTTCAAACAGCCAAGAGACAAACAAAGACTGTAATAATCTTATTAGAAGTTGTGAGATAGAGCAGATTAAGGGACCGACGGATATTCCAAAGGTTGATAATAAATTGAAACATGTCCATAAGATTTCTTATTATCACAAATTTTTGAATTAATTTGGGAAAACCTCCAATCCTTCAAGATCCAAGTTTTTAAATCCAAAGTTAACATCCGCTTTAATTCTTTTGGATATGACTCCTATTTTTTTAGTTTCTAGTGGTCCCGTCAAAATATAAGTCAAATCAGGCACAAGATATTCTGCAAGTTCTCTGGGCTCATTTTGAAGCAACCGCAGAATTACAAATTTCATTAGCACAAGCTTCTTCTTGTTTAATGTTAAATAGCACAAAACTCAGTATTAATTAAAAAATAGGTATCACTGTAACAAGAATATCCTTTGTCTGAGAATCCTTAGCGTTGATGCAGAATGCACTAAATAACAGACATAGGATTTTAACATAACTAAAATGCCATTAAGAAAGTCCCCAGTTGTACAACCAATTTTCATATTCACTGTGAATCTTAAACCAAACACTTTATGGGGTCAGTGGCATGAGCTTGATATTGAAAGGTGCTGGTACACGGAGAAAATGTTTGAATGAAATCTTCACTCGCCGTGACAGATACACTACACCGCACATATACAAGAATCATGATGGATGAAATTTAGTGGGTGGTTGGTTCGTTCAGTATCAATTTCCTTCTCATATCCCACCTGGACTCTGATAGTAGAACGTCAGAAATGCGCATAAATAAATGCCAGCCATTGCGCGTAGTAGCAAGTTCCTGGTGTGAAGGACTCCATCATTGTTGTTTTGACCGGACACCATCGACGTTGTCGTTACTCCTCCCGGATCCCTTTTCACTTTACCCATGATGTGTGCGCACTACCCAAAAAATCTTTAGCACTCTTCCACTAAATCACGCACTAGATTTCTACTTATTTTAGTCGCACTTTCTTGTAAAATTTCTTATCAGATGGCGGGAAATCACACGCGATTTTTTTTTCAATTAAGATTTTTGGCACTGGTCAAAAATAGTTTATACACCGGCGACACTCGTAAGGTAAACACTAGAAATGAGTCGGCGTCAACACCGAAGGAGATCTGCCATCATCGGTGGCTAAAGATTGTCTAGCACTAACGAGACCCACGCACAATCGATGACTTCATGTTTCTTATTTCTGTTCTCGTATGGCGGTATCGCGGTTCCAGTTGACCGCCACAACTACGTACGGATGTGTGGACTAGAATCTAAAAACTGGCCCCTAGCACTACCAGCGACCACATCAAGCAGAAATGTGGCGTCTCGTGTTTAGTGTATCTTTTCCGTGTCGCTTCAATGGAATCTCTGTGGAAATAAAACCGGAGGGGTGTCAATTTCCATAAATGCAATGCACAGGCAGGCGGTGGTGCGTGGATCAAATTGAAAAGGCAAAATCTCAATACATAGAACAGCGATGCACAAGAGTGTTCGGAAGGTTCGGAACTTCCACTGGGTTTGAATTATGTAGTTCAGTCAATGGGGGGAATGGGTGGCGAGGAGAAGTAAGTTACGTGGATTTTCTCCCGTTTCCTTCGTTGCAAGGTCAGCTAAGTTAAGGTGTCAATTCTTCATGACCTATTTCAGCTGCATTTTCCATGCAGTCAGTAATGTACAAAAAGCATTGACTTGGAATGTGGCTGGCAAAGAAGTTAAGAAAAATTACTTCATGGGTAAATTATATCTAGTTGAGATGCTGTTTCAGTTAGCTCTTTTGGAAGGTTTGTATATGACATGCTACGATTAATATGGATTGGGCGGCTCATCCACGATCAATATTATTGCACAATATTCATAAAGGTTTGAAAGTAGGCTTGGGTGAAATATGTATTGAGAATGATGAAATAATTTCATCATCCTACGCTGCACTATTACCCAAGTATGTACACATATATTTCTTCTAATTTCAGAAGTCCGGTAGCTGCTGGGCTTCCTTACGTACTGATTGCTTCCATCGAGCTCTCGGTTGTCCACGCAATATGATATAACTTGTGGTTGTACTGGATGTGCCATTTATCTCGCTGGCGAATGGCTCCGAAGATTATCCGATGAACCTTTCGTTCGAATGTGTTGGGAAGGCTTTTAGTGAAGAAAATAGATCATTATCTTGCGAAAGGTTGAGAGTTTCCATTTTTTTATATGTACATATTATACAGGGATTCCTCAGTTGATTTCCAGCAAAAAAAGTTGTAGAGAACATACCCCCTTATCTTAACTAGAGATGTAACGGATGTCCGCATCCGCAATCGCGGATTATTCGCATAAAAATTAAACTCCGCATCCGCATTCTCATACTCATCTTATAAATATTTACATCCGCATCCTCATCCGCAATCCTCATTTTTGTAAGCAGACAATTAGCGGATATATGCGACCCACGTGCTACTTTGTAACTATGTATAAAGAAATGCATTGAGACATTGTATTCTGGTATCGTATACACAACTGAACTTCAGTTTGTCGGTCAGCACAGCAGGAGCGGTTCCATTTACATGATCTGAGTAAAAATAGTTTTAGATTAGATTAGATTTATTGAGGGCACAGTCAACAAGAGTTGCCCTAGGCACTGCGACCGGTGGTATATTGTACCATTGCCCCTACTATGGATTAGATGAACTCATCTAACCGACTGCCTTCGATAAATCGATTCAGCTGGGCCATATTGATAGTGGCGATATCCTCTTCCAAGGGAAAAGCGATACCGAAACACTCCAACACACACACACTCCTTGCTAGCCTCTCACATTCACAGAGGATGTGAGAAGCAGTTTCGTCGTCAGCCTCACAGAAGCGACAGCTGGCGTCGGTAACAATGCGCAAGCGCTTTAAATGACCGTTTAAACGGCAATGTCCTGTAAGGAGCCCGCATATGATCCTAACCCTGTTTCTGCTCAATTTCATCAGACCAAGGGTACGATTGGGTGAGTAGTTAGCGACAAAGAGTTTTGACTGCCTAAGCCCTGGAAGAGCTTCCCAGTGTGTGGTGGCTTTGGCTTTTTCCCACTCACTAATCACATTTCTGCAGATACAGAGTGGTAACCCACAGTAAGGTTCTGGGCCATAGAAGGGAGTGGTGGATGCTCTTCTTGCGAGCTCGTCGGCCTTCTCATTGCCGTAAAACCCCGTGTGCCCAGGTACCCAGAAAAGGGTGAGATTGTTGAGATTGCCCACCTGTTGGAGGATTTCCTGACAAACCCACACGAGCTTAGATGTGACAGTACAGCTCGTCAGCGCTTTTATTGCTGCTTGGCTGTCAGTGAATATTGCTATTCTCCTGTTGGTGTAACCTTTGTCAAGGCATAATCTTGCACACACTTCGATTGCGTGCACTTCCGCCTGAAACACGGTCGGATGTATTCCCATAGGAATAAAGATATTAGTGTTCGGGCCAGTAATTCCAGCTCCAGATTCTGTATCGGTCCGTCCGTGTAAAATTTGATGGTGCTAGGGTGGAGTGATCTGAATCTGTCAGTCCAGTCCACCCTTTCCCATATCTCTGCAATATAAGAAGGGTCAAAACGGAGAGTTTTGACCAGATGGTCTGATGGCATATCCAGTAGTCTGCTGTTACTTAACCATCCTTGTTGAACTGAGTTCAGTGGAGACGCCGCATCACATGCTACGAGCCTAATGACAGCTAACCTTGCCACTGCCTCGAGGTGTGGAGAGGTGGCAAGTTTAGCAGGACCTCCAGGGCGGCAGTGGGGCTCGAAAAGAAGGCCCCAAGGACAGCAAGACAGGCCAGCAAGACAGACCAGCCTCTGAACTTTCTCGAGACACCGTCTTCCGTCTATGGTGGTTGCTCTTCTCCACCACACGACCGCCCCTTATTCCACAATAGGTCTAACAACTGTCTTGTAGATCCACAGAACTATGTAAGGCTTAATACCCCATGCCTTCCCCGCATAGCTTCTGCTGATCCACAAGGCCTTAACTGCTTTCTCTGCTACCAGACTAAGATGTTTTTTCCATAGCAGTTACTCCCATTCACTTTCCGTCTCATGCTCTCACACCGCTTACAACTCTGACGGTAGTCAGCGATGACTACAGCTACGACTACGAGTGAAGTAAGGAACGCACTCCGGTTCGCAGTTTTGGGACTAGTGTTTGAGTGGTTTTGTTTTAAATGAATTGAACTGAGGCGGGTGAAGTGCGTTTTTTTAAGGTGAAGCGAAGTAAGGAAGTATGCAACTTTGTAATTTTTAACCACACTAATCAGCGGAATTTCAACTTTTTTTCATCTTCATGAAAAGTGTGAAACCTAAATATTTTTGTCTACATATTCGATCATATGCTCATCCGCACCCTCATCCGCATCCTCAAAAATTTCTCCATTAATATCCGCAACCGCATCCTCAATCTTATACTATTTTGCATCCGCATCCGCATCCGCTAAACAAGATCCGTTACATCTCTAATCTTAACCCTTTAGTAGCCACAGACATTTGAAAAAAAAAATAATTTTCTTGCACGACTTAAAGTTCAATATCTCCAAAGCTACACCAGCTAGAATAGTGAAACAAAATGATTATTACAGCAAACAAATTTACCTATAAAATAAAACAAACCGCACTAAAATCGGATTAGAGGTTTGGTTTTAACGGAGCTTCAAAGTCAAATTTGTGTGATTTGATCCAAAAACAATATATTTTTCCATCTCAATTTTCTCCAACTTCTGCCAAGGAGAGGTGCTTGTACAATTCTTTTAAAAATTGGCGCATAGTCTTACGATCATATCTTTCTTACATCATTTTATTCTAGGGTTAATTTTGGCTCGATTTCGATATAATTTGAATTGATGTTTACCAAATTGCAGATCTTTAGGGGCAGTCTGAATTGAATTGTATTGAACTCGAACTAAAATTCTATTCTAGCTGGTGTAGCTTTGGAGATATTGAGCTTTAAGTCGTACAAGAAAATGTCTGTGGCTGCTAAAGGATTAAGATAAGGGGGTATGTTCCGTACAACTTTTTTGCTGGAAATCAACTGAGGAATCATAATCCGGTACGTTTATGCGGCAGTTTTCGGACACCCTGTATAGGTTGCTCTTGCTGATAAAATTTCAAGTTTTCGACGAGTGTAATTTTTTGGTTCTTGATAATTTTCGAAATTATTAAAACTATAGCAAAATGGTCTGAGAACGAATTAAATTACAGTAGATCCCCGATAATCCGCAGCGATTGGGACCGGACTCTCTCCGGGATTAGCGAATTGTCAGGGTTTCCCAAATGCATCAATTATCACTCTAGTACAGTACTTCCCAACAGGTGGGGCGCGCCCTCCTAGTAGGTCGTAACGGTTGGCAAAGGGGGGCGTAGGCTCAACTCGAGTGTTGATGTGATGAATCATATTACAACGACCATGAGCTGGTATAATTCTTCAAATCATGAACAAAATTTTTCGGGCATACCTACGACTTATTTAACCCCCCCCCCCCCCTCCCCCCATTCGTTTCCTTATGTCTTCATAAAAGCTCCGTTGCGTCGGCAAAACAATATTTGCGTGGGGTTTGGTTGGAATAAACGGGCAAATATAGAACATTTTATTGGGGGATGCGGGAGCATGGCCCCATAGTACGATTCCATTTGTTTGGACCTTTTTAGTTGCTTTGATAAATACACATTAATTCAAGGTTTTGTGAAATTGGTGCAAAAAATGTTTCTTAGAAGAACCAAAATGGGGAGTGGGGTTTGTATAGCAGCCCCAGGACCCCATGGTCCGACTTGATCCATTCTTACATATGTTTGGTGTCATCAATACAAACACATTTGTGTGAAATTTGGTTGAAATTGGTGCACAAATAAAAAAGTTTTTCTTAGAAGAACCTAATTTGGGGGTTTGGGTTTGTATGGCAGCCTCATGACCCCATGATCCGATTTGATCCAATCTTACATAATGTTTTGTGGCATCAGAAGAAATACATTTGTGTGAAATTTGGTTGATTTTGGTGCACAAATAAAATAGTTTTTCTTAGAAGAACCTAATTTGGGGAGTTGGGTTTGTATGGCAGCTCCATGACCCCATTGTTAGATTTTACCGATTCAAACATACAAACTGCCTGCAGCAACAAGAAGCATTTGTGGTTCATAGCTTTTTAATTGGCCGAGTAAAACGCGTCGCAACAGACGACAGACGGACAGACTGACATAGCCCAATCGACTCCCCAAGTCATGCTGATCATATATGTATACCCAATATAATTAGTATTTGCTCACTCTACGATTTGACGATGTATACAAAATTCATCCCTTTATTCCCCTAAACTTTATCCCAGGGGCAAATTAAGAAAGGGTTGACGGCGGCGTTAAACCCCGTCCCCAAATACGGTAAAGAGTGACGTCGGAAAAGTGATCGGCCTTATCAGCGCACATGGATCGGGAATTAAATTAAAAAATGGATTTTAAAGGCTTGCCAACGTCACGTCGGGGTCCGTAAGAGCTTGGTTAACTTAACGGTCGACTGGGCATGCGCAACAGAAGCGTCTAGATGCCCCTTGACGTGGAAGTTGTTTTGTATTGTAATAACTAACCAGCCAACCTCAAGGGATATCGGTGCATCCATAGCAGGAAGATGGGTAGCAGAACCGCATATTTTTGTACACGGGAAGAACTCAGCGATCAGCGTAGAAGGGTCATCGTAGATGCCGCTTCGGTGATTGATTGTTCGATTTTTATCAACATATTAAGTTTAGTTACCTGATACGCTTTTGTTCCAAATTTATGAAAGCTGACATGACTTTGCCCTTAGTGGTTTTATTTACTACCGTTTCCAGGGGCGCCTACAGGACGAACCATAGAAGATGGCATTTGTTTCCTATTGTTTCTGAAATCTGGAATTTTCTTACTGAAAATGCATAGAATGAATTCATTTCATTTTGTTGTGTCTGTCTATGCCCATGTTGAACGGAGATTATCACGATCAGTCCAGTGGATAAGAAAATCATCAATGTATCTAGGCTGGATCGGTATGGCAGTGCTGATCTTGCCCAGGGAAGATACTAATCGTATACATCAAACCTGTGTTCTATTGAAATTATTGCTCACCTTTTGGTAAAAATACAAAACCACATAAAAATATTTCAACTGTAGACTGTCATAGAAAAAATCAAAAACTGGTTCAAACTGAATCAAACATCTTTCTATCATTTCGTGACATATGTGCATACATAAAGCCGTAGTCAAATGATATTTGAAACGCAGACATGTAACCATAAGTTTTCATTATCAACCATCAAGCACCTTCGATTGTGATATTACATAAGGAAAAATAAGTAAGCGTAACCGAATGATGCCTAGCGGTATACTGGAAATCAATGAGAATCAATTAGATAAATTACGTTTGTATTACGCCAACAATTTAAAAGAGACATCGAAATGCGATGTACTTACTAAGAACTTTCTTAGCAACAGGTACTAAAGTTACAGCATGAGTGCGGGTAACTGGTTCACGAATAGCTCCGGTTGTCGTCGCTACGAGTAGTAACGATTTCTGTAACAGTATGCGAACAAATTACAGATTGGGTAATATAGTTTTCCCTGTCGTTACAAGGAACGTTTTCAGTCATTAACTTTCATTGGGACGGAATACGGAATTCAGAATATTTATAAATAAGGAACTGGAAGTGATTTTGTGACAAATGCTTGAAGCTGCCGCGTAGAAGCGATTTTAAGCCTATGGCACTACTCGTGTCTCGATTTTAATTTTAATTTCGCAGTAACCGGGCATAATAAATATTCCAAGAGCCGATGTAGAGCCTAGGGGCGGACATTTTGAAGAAAAGCTCATAGTTCTGGCTGTCACCGTTTGACTTTTACAGCCGTTCAAGATGCCACGTAGAGTACTAAGTTTGACGTCTCTAGCTGCTCTAAGCGATTTAATCGCATTTTTATTCATAAGAAATACTTCGAAAATGGGAGTTTCGAACATTTTCCTGAAAAACTGAGAGTTGTTGTTGCTGCTATAGCGACTGAAGAGATTTATTTTCCTTGAATCGAAGGGGTTTTTTGGTTGTTGGCCGTTATAACAAAGAGTAGCGCCGCACAGTGGGGCGACTAGAACAAAAATTCGGACATAGGCATATAAACTAAATTCAAACATTGCATATTTAACTACTATGATTTTACACTTTATAGTGTCAGCTATCGGAAACCATTGTTAATAATTTTTTAGTTGTAACGGTATTGGTTGTATAATCAGGTTTGTTCTATAAGAAATGCATTTAGGTCATGTACCACCAAAATTTCAAATGCATGTTCCAACCGCCTTACCTAATAAAATGGTACATAAAGAAACTTTTCACGTTAGGTCTTTAGATAAGAAGGCCTTGTTATGGTATTTGCGTATCTAACAAGGAACATAACGGTAAATTTTAAAGATACTAACCAAAAAAACGGATGTTTTTGTTATTTCATCGAAAACAAAAAATGACAGTAGTTGGCCGGGAAATGAATTAAACCGTTTTATTCTACAATTAATGGAGTCAATAGAAACATAAAGTTTGGCTGCGACCACCTGCGACCCCGGCCACAGTAGCTTTTTTTTATCGACTAACCTCTAATTTGCATGTTTTCCTTTTGGCATAATAACTTTCACTCTGGTGTAGCTTTTGACTTCAAATTGTGCTTACATGCTAGCAATGTTATAAGCTTATCTGATATTGAAAATGGGGCAAAGCGGTGCACCAGGTCCCGCACCTCCCCTACAAATTGTATGTAGACAACATACCAAGTTAGTTATAAACTCTTGGTTAAATTTAGCAAATTCGCTCAAATTATTCTAAAAAGTTTTAATCGAATATCCTTCAACAGGGTTAAATACAGGTTCTGTTAAATCAAAGGTTCCACCACCTACCCTATAAAAGAACTTACTTTACCAGAAAAATGGTCGTAGTTGCTCGTAGTTCGTGAGGTGAAAAGTCGTTTGCTTCGGTATTTGCATATTTTTGATAATTCATTTCAAGCTCCTTTAAAGGCTTACATAAAAGAGCAACTTTTTTGAACTATCCAAATTTAGCTGTTCAAAGAACCGTTATGATATTAGCGTTTGCATTTTCTATATCAAATATGTTTTGTAATTCTTCGTAGTTTGAATTACTATATCTTAGAAATAACAGTGATTTTTTTTCAACGGGGGAACAGTCAAATTACATCAAATGAATATATTTTTCGGACCTTAACCCAAATACAAAATTGCACAAAGCAGAACGGAATAAATTTGGGTTTTGCTTGGTAACTCTAGCTTTCCTAAGATTTTATAAATAATGATGCAGTTTTGTAACGGTAAATGAGAGAGCATCATCGCCATATCATATTTTTCTCTAGATAAGCCATACTATCTTTTAACATCATTTGTAACATCAGGAAGGAAAAACGGTAAATTATCTATACTATGGGATTGGTGAAAATATCCTTAAAACCGCTATATCTTCTTTCGAGGGAAGCATATTTGAAAATGGAGTCCACTATTCGATTCAGCAGAAAGAAATTCAACTTATAGTAATTTACATGGTATATTTTAAAACAAGACATCTTCGCAAATACGCGATGTCCAAAAAATCATTGATTTCGCCCCACTGTGCGCCGGGGCTATTGACATCGAGGAATCGGTTGTCGTAGGAGCATATAGATAACACAACCATAAATGGCCACAGAGGGATTCGAACCCACGCTTTGAGCTCAGCTCAGAGATAGAGTATAATTTCTATCATTCATTGAGCCAGCCCAAGTTGAGAGTCTCGGCCATATGAAAGTTACAGCCGCCGAAAGATTCCACAAAAAAGTGGAAACTTTGACGCTTCTTCCTGCGAGATAATCGCATTTTTATGTCTTCATAAATGTTACATGTTAGCTCCTATATTAACCAACTTCTTTTTTATAATTTCCAGGGAGCCGTACGAGCCGAAGCCAGTATTGGGTGCAACATTGACTGTTTTACGAGGTCGTAGTGTACCAATGGATCTAGTACGAGTCGAAACACGTTCAGAGGTAAGAGATAAACTTTCAATTGCCTTCTATTCAAACATTAAATTGTTTTTAACCAATTTCAGATAATGTTCTCCTTCCTATCGGTCGGATGGGGACTTATAGCAGACGTCGATATCGAAAGTGAACCACTACGATCAATCGGACCACAAAGATTCACAGTCTGGTCCGTGCATCGACTAATCAATCTTCGTACGTATCATGCAAAAGTATCGTATCTTCCCGCTAATTGTGATATAAAAGAGTTAACAAATGGCAACAACGTATCCGCTGCCGGCCGGCCGAACGCTCTCAAGCACAGTATCAGCTGTAATACGGCCCTCGATTGTCCCGAATGTCACGGCGAAGGTGACTGCGAGACCTGTGATACAGGATTTGGCGATATTCTATCGCTCGAGACAACAAGCGTTGTAAATTCATTCCGCCCACGTGGTGATAGCTGGTATTCGGCCACATCTCGTCGTAGTGCATATTTTTCGGCATCCGAAAGTATATATCAAAGTGTTGGCGATCGTCAGTCCGACTCGGATGGCAATTCGAAAAATGACGATAGTAAAAAGTCGGCCTCCCAAATGTTTGGACCGGCTCCAACCATACCGGCTCTGACGGCGCCGGTTCCGACCAATTGGAAAACGGAAGAAGGAGACTATGTGCTGGTTCACACTGCATATCAAACACATATTGGTGCCGATTGTTTTTTCGCACCGGCATCGAAACTTAACGACGGAATTATCTGGCTGGTAATTATACGAGCGGGCGTAACGCGTGCACAACTACTCAGCTTTCTACTAGGCTTAAGTTCGGGAACGCACATTCCGGAGACGAATAGTCCACATATCGAACTCATTCCAGTCACGGCATTTCGTATAGAGCCGAGCGGAACGCAAGGAAATATAACGGTGGATGGCGAGAGTGTGGAATATGGACCGATACAGGGTGAAGTATTTCCTGGCATTTCAAAAGTTATGGCACCTATATTTTAGTAGTTTGTAAGAGTTTAGGGATAACCGAAACAAATGTGGGGATATAAGTGCATATTTTGTATTTAATTGATAAGGGCATATGGCGAAATTCATGTTGAACAATTGTTGGGATAAGGGAATATTTTTGTTGATTATTTATAGTTTTTTTTCTATTTATACATATATACATAGTTGTTTATAATGTGCTCAGAATGCACAACTGCCATGATAATCATGAACATATTTACTTGAGGCTATTTTAAAGCCTTGTGCGTATACGTTAAACGTTTAGTACCTTTATTATTTGGTATTTTATATTACTATTACTTTACTACTAATGTACCCGACTTATGTGTGCCCAAAAGTTCGGGCAATCTAGACTTGTGGTAACATGGTCACAATGAAAAAAAAATCGATTGCATTTCTTTTAAATCGATTGCACAAAGCATACGTGCACTTGGTAAAATAATCTAAGTTCGCTTAAAACAAATTGAAAATTCAATACTGAGAGACTCCATAATGGTGCAAAAAATGCTCAGCGGAGGCAATCATCAATGCAAGGCCATTGACATATTTCACTGAGAACAAGCTGTGTCTTTAGCCTCAGTTAAATATTTCAATGGTCTTGCATTGTTGATTGTCTCTTCTGAGCAGAGTACTTTAGTGAGGCGCCCACTACAGCAAAATTTACTATGAAAAATTCCTTTGCGAAATCTGATATGACGTTTTTGATTACCCTGCGAATCCAGAACTTATAACTATAACTAATCACTCGCTCGATGTCAGTCGCATTATACCCGTTCTTTATCGCGGTGGCTTTCAATAAATCTCAAATTCTAGTGCGCCATTGCGTAGAGGACTTGGTCGATTTGATCCCCGGAATGTGAAGTAATTCACATTCATAACAGCATGGTTGCGACTGGTCACTTACTCCTTATCAAAGGCGGGGTTTACCAAAGAGCGCCAGTTAATAATAGACACCGCGATAAAGAACGGGTATAATGCGATTGACATCGAGCGAGTGAGTATTCGGAAGATCACGCGTATGGGCATGTTCTTGAAAATTAAACGTTTTTTGGCTTCGTTCAATTTCCAAGTTGTAGGATCAAGTAGGAGTGCATCATTTCGGTCAGTACTAGGCAGTCTAAAGGAAATCGAGAAAAAGAGCAGCATCTACAGGACTAATTGCGAGGATTGCCAAAAATGACAAAGCGTGACGACCAGATTCATCGGGCACATCCGAGAGGCCGAAAATGACAGACGTCATCCAGGTAGAATCATTGGAGCATCAGTTGCTGCGCACATATGTAGTTCATTTGATCGACTTGCCGGTACCACAGAAAACCTTCAACTAAACAAATACTAACAAAGCAACAAAAATATTGTTGCTGGACGGTGGATGTAGCATGCTCAAAAAATGATTTGAGTTATCCACCGTCTTTTTTGCCCGATTGCCTTTGTCATTGAATGGCTTTTGACTGTGTTTGCCTTTAATGCACGTTTCACAGACACTATTTCTCGGAATTTCCATGTTTTTGAGTTCACTTTTAAAAAAATTAATGTAACCAAAACTCGTGTGCCCGAATCTGCGATGCCATAAAATCGAATTTTCTTTTGGCTTTTGCGTGACCACCGCTCTCAACAATCAAAGTCTTCTCATCATGCACAACATCCAATTTAAATAAACCGTTCACTAAACTAGCCGTCGCTAGCAAAGTCCTATCAATTAAAAATCATGCAGCCGTCGATGTTAAAAATTACTGTGTGGTTCTTTTTTACCATTTGACTTACAGATAAAAGATAAGCACAAATAGTATGCATACTCCAGCGAGTTGCGGCACACAGAGTGCATTTCGAGCCGGTTTCGAACTAGTATTACATGGCGCGCTGCAATTCTCATAAGATGCCTCTACGTATGCAGCGCGTCATGTAATACCAGGAGAGGCATTACCGAAGTCAACTAGGCAAAAGTGTACGATCCTCTTATATAGGACACGAAATACACCCTGGTATCGAATCATTTTAAATGGGGCTAGGCAATGGCTAGCCACCGATTCGATACGGCCGCATCTGACTATGTGTCAGAGAACGGGTTTAAACAAAGCAACAAAAACATTGTTAGCACAAATGTTCGGCACATGATGAACGTTTGAAATTTCAATTTTGTTTGCCTTCGGCCACAATAGTTTGATTAACACTACCGACACAATCGATTGTCATTTTATTATTGTTTGCTACAGTCATTTCTTTACGATCGATTTTTACTTGATTATTTATAATAGAATGTTGTTCGACATTGTTCCCGTTGCACCACTGTCCACATACCAATCACATTTTTTTTGCGATTTATCAACAATAGGCGACGTAAACAAGGCACTTTCGTTTTTTGCCACTTTTTTTGTTTGTATGCTTCCCATTTGCTTTTGGGCAACTACGAATAAAATGCGAATCGGATCCACAACCAACCACGATTTGTCTGATTTCTGTTTGTTATTGTACTTGTTTTTGACAACTAATGCCGTGACTTTTGTGTCGTCGCTACCACCGTCAAATTACAAACTTTTCAACAGCAAATTCTTCACTTTGTCAAATGTGATTTTGTCGGGTGCACTTTCCAATGATACGATTGTCGGCGAATACTTTGCCGGCAAACCTATCAGCATCAACGAACCAGCCACCTCATCGTCTTTGTTGAAACCAGCATGTTTAACCTTAGACCACAGAGTATTCATTTTATTCACATAGTCTTCCATTGAATTACACTGTTCCAGTTTCAATGACACCATTTGTTGCAACATTAAAACTTTTCGGCCGGCTCCTGTGTCATCGAATGCTGCTGTTATATTGTCCCACGCTTCTTTAGCTTTTGAAGCTGACTCAATATACGTGTGAATGTACGGCTTAAGCAATAGCGTAATTTCTGATATGGCTTTCTGATTTTTTACTTTGTCCGCTTCACTTGCCGTATTTGCCAACTCCGTTTGACAGCAATTCCACAAACCTTTTATTATCAAATGTGCTTTAGCGCCGGTTTTCCATTTTGAATAATTTTCGCGGCCTTTTAATAGATCGAATGGAATTGAATTATTCATGTCAGTAGTCGTATCTTCACTTGATGCACTAATTGAATTTTTCGTGCTGGGTTTTGCTGCTCAACTCTTGACGTCTTTTTCCATGTGATGTGCATGCACACTTCACAAAATCGTTGAAAATATCGACTTGTTTATAATAATAAAAATATTGGTTTGTGCTCAACGATTATATGATTTACTTTGAGTTTCAACTAAAATAGACTGCGGATGTCCGATAACCTGAAGGAGTATTAATTGATTCTTTCCTATGTAGTGGATTGTCTATTTAGCTAAACTACACAATGAAACACAACCTTCTCTGTTGAGTGCTGGAACAAGAAGAAAGAAAGAGTACTCATTTTATTGAAGTATAATATTCTGCTTTGACATTTGATGTTTCAGTGTTGCCAAAGTGGCCTTACAAAAACTAGGATGTGATGTCTGTCCATGAAGTCAGTGATCTCAACAATTTTGATTTGTAGACTATCACAATTTAATTGAACAATCTTCGTGGTAGAGTAGTTTGCAACTGGCTGTGGTGGTGCTGGTGTGAGAGTGTGTCGTGGTGCTGTGTGTTGTGCAGAAACTGTGGGGGTGACGGTTGTTGGCCCTGATGAAGCCCGCTGGCCACAGATTCTACAGTTTGGTGCTGATCGTTGTTGTTTATCGTAAATCCGCATTGTTGAGCCCAGAACAATTTTTAAAGTGGCACCATTCCTTACAGCACGAAAATTGCACGGAGGATTGTACATTAGAGAAACGCAAAATAAAAATTACGTAAAAAGAAAAAATAAGTTATTAAAATGAGTGCACCTTGTAAGCTGATAGGTCTTTATCAAAACTGAAGATACTTGCGATCGTTACAGTAGAAGCAGATTTGTGTTGCGGTAGTATTAAAACTACATCTGATAAGTAAATCGTACCCTCATCTCTGATGTTTGGAAAAATTAATATAAAAAATCCAGCCTTTTTCCTCAAAAATGAAACCTTTTACTCTGAAGCACTGTATTTTATTATTATAATTTTATTTACTTGTTTGTACCTGCACATCCACCACTCTGTTCGCACTCTTCTTCTTCCTTGCCTCGTTCTTTATACCGCTCCATGGTTCCGCGTTGCTCGACCTGCGGTGTAGGCACATCGCCTGTTTTGGCGATAATTTCTCAGCATATTTCTACAGGCAGCTCTATCTTGGATCGTGTCATCGCCGAGACCAATGCATTGTTGTTGCATATTAACTCTGTTCGCACTCTGCGATGACGGAAATTCGTCGTATCGCGGGCTGATGATTCCACGACAACGACAACTGGCCCCTTGCACGGGCTGACGACTACGACGACCCATGTACTTGCAACGGCACTGACAACTCGGCCCTGGTGCGCCCTGACATGCGACCACGACGACAACTCTCCCTTGCACGGGCTGACGACTGCTTGCAACTACACTGACAACTCGGTTCTGGTGCGCTACGACGAATCTCCCTTGCACGGGCTGTCGACAACTTGCAACGCCACGGACAATTCGGCCCTGATGCGCGACGACGACTCGCTCCTGGACGGGCTGATGACTACTTGCAACGACACTGACAACTCGGTCCTGGTGCGGCCTGATGTGCGACGACCCGTCCTTGCACGGGCTGGCGACTACTTACCACGACACTGACAACTCATCCCTGGTGCGGCCTGATGTGCGACGACTCGCCCTTTCACGGGCTGACGACTACTTGCACATGGCACTTAAATCGTCGAAACCGTTTTTTTTTTAATCCGCGAACATATTTTGTACTATTATTCGACATAAAGATGTTAGTTTATTATTTTTTTTGTTGGCTTGTTAAGTTGCCATAATCCTTGAATGGCGTTATCATCCAAAGGGACGACGTATATGCCGAGTCTCCAAGCAGGAAACTATTGTTTGGAAACCGACTGTTTCTGTCGCTATTGGCACTGCGCTATTATCTTAGCGATCCAGGCTCATCGACAAACACATTTAAAAACACTAAGATTTTTCGACAATTTGTTGGACCGCGCCGCGACACACTTGAACACGAATGTTCTTGTCCTCTTGTTGGCGGACCGCCACTCACACAACACATGATTTTCTCGTCTTTCGTTGCAACACGCACACTTCCTACACTGTACCGTGCACAATTCACGTTTTTTTTTGTACAACAGAGTCTGTTATGTTTGCAACGCAGACACTCGCCTAGCACCAGCAACACAAAAACAGACAAGATCTTTCTTGTTGACACACTGAGTCCGTCCTGCTCACGCCCGACAATATATCACCACTCGCCAAATACACCAACAACACAGGATGGACAAGATCTTTCTTGTCGCTACACAGTATGTTTTGTTCACAGCGCCACTAAACTGTACTTTTTCACACACGCCAGGATTGTTCCGCCCGTCGACCGAAATTCGTAAGGAAAAACACCAAAAACATCCGCGTTAGGTCTATCCCACTTCTGATTTGTTACGATCAAATAATTTCACTCAATAATCAAATACTCGAAATGAGTTGTCAAACGCCTTTTATTCGTATAAAGTACAAAAACGATCCGCCCAGTTAGAATGCTCTCACTCGAATCGTCCGCCACCGCCAGGCTCACATCGAGCCGGTTCCACTTCGCCTCCCAGTGGGAATCATTGGTGTCGTCGCATCGTTCCTATCGTCGGTGGTAACAATATTTTATTCATAAACAGACCATTCAAATACAACAACAACAAACAATAGAATATTTATAACTATAATATAACAAATGACAACGACCGTCAAACACGCTGTCCGGATGGTAGCATCCGATGCAACATGGACAATGGCTATTCGGCTCTCGTTCCTAGTGTTCCAATGATGTTGGATGCACTGATGCCAAGAGTAGAATGCTGACTTCTCGGGGCTGTCTGTGGCTCGACTTTTATACTCTCGTGCTGTGCGTTGGCTGTGTGCTGATGAAACGAGTATTGCTGTTTCCGTGTTGCCGTGTAAGCTTAGGTTGAGTGTTGAGTGTAGGGTTGCCGCTGTCGATGTTAGTCGATGGTGTTACAGTATGCTTTATTTATTAGATTTTAGCTATGATATCATACTACTATACTATCTATGTTACCAATAAATTGTCACGATCGTGTTTCCTAAAGAGAAATAGAAAAAGAAATTGTAATGGGCGGCTTAGGGATTAAAGGCGGCTTAGGTAGGGTAATTACCTGTTAGGAAACGCGGGCTCCGCAACAGCTAACTAATAATCCTGGGAATAATTCGAGGAATTCAATCGACATCAGCTCCGCAACAGCGAACTACTCCTCCTCGTTGGCGAAATGAAATTCCCTCGATGCGCTGCAAAACTAAAGGGGCAACGAAAGAATCGCGTAATTTTTACCAACAAAGTTATAAAATTACCTAAAATCTAGCCCCAGGAACAGCACGGCGTGTTGCAAACGACACTATGTGCACTTGCGAAAATTGCGGCGATGGAGAGAACTGATTCAACGGACTTAAGAACGCACGATAAGATAATTCCATTCGAAAAAATGAAATGAATTATAATTTTGTAAATATATCACATCACTTCGTAATTGTCAAAATGACAGTTGAGGAACGTCAATAAGATTAAGGCGAAAAAAAGTCAGCTGACTAAAGAAAATAAAACGTTCAATACCAGTTTGGGACAAGACGATCGGTTGTGATCATGGGTGGACGGCGGCTTGCGCGAGGTCATCAAACCCGAACGCTAAAGAAACGGTCATATTCAAACCGGGAAAATTTAGCAAATAGCAAAGCTATTTATAGAGGAGAATCATACGGGATATTCTCTTCTACATTTGTCGCCGATACGAGAAGAAGGAGAAGCCAGCGAGAGAAAAATTATAAGAAGGAGAAAAAGACGGAAGGAGAAGAAAGCGAAGAGAGAAAGCTCAAGACGGAGCTAGCGACGTCGAAATTTCAACAAAGGAGCACGACGGTCAACACGGATTCGACGCAAATCAGCGGAGCCTCGAAAGCGGATTTTGTACATTATCAAGGAAAGTAGAGTCTGCCGCCCAGTTAGGGACATATTTCTTTAAATTTGAAAAAAAAAACCGTGAGTAATAGTTTTAAGTTTATTTAAGTGTTAGGTTTTTTTCTTTCTCTTTCTTTCAAAATTCGGCCGAAGTTAACGTAAACTTAATTTTAGACAAATCTTAGTGAATAAAGTGTTGATCGTAAATTTGAAATTCGTGACTATTCTCTCTTTCTCCCGCGTTCGAGATTAATCGTGGATTAAATCGCCCAAAAACCGCACACGGCGAATTCGCGCTTGTCTTGGTGCACACAGGTGAAGTGTGGTTGAAATTTAAAGTGCGTGGCGCCCACGGCCCGTCCCGCAGCAAGCCGGCACCAACCACACCACGGGCGGTTGTTCATCGGAAGAAAGCAATTTCGTTTCCAATTTTTGAAATCGTAATAAAATGTACATCGCCACTGCGGGAAGAAGACCAACCAATAAGGTACCATTAATGGTTTCATGGTTCTTTTTGCCTTAGGAGGTTTTCACACTTAAGCCAGATTACGTAATCTGCGGAACTTAATCAAGGAAATCAAGCTGTGGTGAATTTGGTGTTCACACTATGTATGTGGGAGATGTCCGGGGGATGAGATCAAAAGAATAGGAACAACTCGGATATATTTATTTTAACAAAACTTTATTATTCCGAAACGTTTAACAATAGGTGTGTTTTTTTGGTTATCCCGTGCAGGTTTGGGTAACGAAACTTCATATAAAAAAAATGACAGGTGCGTCAGCTGTCATTTTTTTTATATGGAGTTTCGTTACCCAAACCTGCACGGGATAACCAAAAAAACACACCTAAAGTGTATATTCGCTCGCGACGACGGTTCGATAATGACTGACTTCTTTTCCGTTGTGAGAGATGTCCGCGTGTGTGTGTGTGCGAGCAGTGCTAAGGCGGGCCACACACGTATGCCTTCATCCCACATGTATACTTTATTTAATCTGTTCATTTTGACATTTGCAAATTTTATTTATTTTAGTGATATGTCAATCACATAATATTAAATTTTCACGACGCGACGGCTAGCGTTCAAACTACATAATTTGTTTGTTTTTCCATTTTTCGTTAATATAATGCCATTATTCGCTTATTTCTAGATACAGGGTGGGCAAAAAGTCCCTTTCCTATTTATATATGTAATAACTTTTAAATAAAGTGATTAAAACCAAAAAAAAAAATATCGCAAAATGAGCTTTAATTTGTGTATTTTATTTACATTAGATCATACAATGAACTTGTTGCAACATCACTTTCCAAATCATCTGTCATCTGTCATCTCGAAAAATGGTAACATAAAACGGTGGCTATTTTCGCCTGATCTGACTGCTTCAGACTTTTTTCTATTGCACACTTCTCGAGTTTCTATGGGACTACCTCAACGAGAAGGGTTACGTCAACAAACCACAGACTTGACCGAAGTTAAAAGAGAACATTCGAGCGGAAATTGGGCAGATCACACCGGTCACACTCCAAAACGTTATCAAAATGTCGTGAAAAGAGCCCATTCTTGCGTGAATTCTAATGGTGCACACTTATCCGATATAATTTTCCACACCTAATGTAAATAAAATACATAAATTAATTTTGCCATATTTTTTTTTGTTTTAATCACTTTATTTAAAAGTTATTACATATATAAATAGGAAAGTTACTTTTTGCCCACCCTGTGTGTTTTCAGGAAAAATTTGGTTTTTATGTTCATACATACAAATGTAAATGTATGCCAAACGCAATCTTTTCAGTCAGCCGACGACGCACCGTGCGCATATTTGAATTCACGTGTTTAACATTGCTTAAAACTCCTCACGGGTCGCGGTAGTGGACAGCTTGAAGCTCTAACCACAGTACCCATATAGACGAATAGGAATCGCCAGACGTCGACCCAATTCTCAGAAATGAATTATGTTATTAATTATGGACTGGGCAAAATTGGCGTTCCCCATGATAGTAAATGAAAAATGTTCTAAGGGATCATTTTTCACCAAAAAGTAAATTCATCCGAAGGTCCTTCCCAAAAGACATGTACCGCTTGATTCTCGAAGGCTTTTAACAGAAAGATATTACCCCTAAACTAGAGGAAATAGAAGTTCGTAGGTAGAATTAATGGAATCCGTGATGTGCTTACAAGAAATTTATTGATTATAGTTATTCATTAGGAGATCACAATGCGAATACTAATTTTGTTCTCCATAGATTGCATACGGGCGCCCAATTTGGACTCTTCCCAGTATCCATGGATCTAGAGTATAGTAAATTAATTAAAATAAAATATAATTATTTCATCATAATTATTATACGTACCATGAATAGGTGTTTTCCTTAATTTATTGTGCTGAAACAAATTCTCTAAGCTTCTTAATTTATGTGAAACGAACTGCCATTTGCCAATGTTTGACATTAAACATTTAATGATATTCACTTTTGGCATTAAAAGTGTCAATTTCGACATTAAAAATGTATTAAAATTCACCTCGACTGAATGGTGAATAAAATAAAGTCGTTCTGTGTACTTAATTTGCAGTAGTCAGATTACGTAATCTGTACCTTAATTAGGCCCCAGATTACGTAATTTGCCGCAGATTACGTAATCAGACGTAAGTGTGAAAACCTCCTTAACTTCAATCAATTCCAATCGATGACTCTCACTTTCTGAACTTTTCCGCATAGCTACCATAATTTTGCCGATCATCTTAAGTTTACCTGAATACAAAAGAATTTTCTGGATACAATAGGCTCCAATTGAATATGTGACACTGTCAATTTCTACTGGAATAATTTCGTTTTCGATGATCATGGTTGCCGTTATCAGGTTACTGTTGCTGTTAATGTGGTTGATGAAGATTATTAAATTCCCTCTTCGATTATGTTTTTTTTTGTGGAACATTTTGTCGCTTGTGCCCATTTTTATTGAAATGGTAGCACATCCGCTCTTTTGCCGGACAATTTGCTAGATCATGAGGTTTCCCACACCGACCACAATTTCCACTATTATTAGATTTATATATATATTTTTCTGTTTATTGCGAGCTTTTGAATTTGTAACGTGTTTGGCAGCGTACACATATGCTGTATGTGATACACACATGTCTTTATTTTCGTCTTCTGCCACCTCCCAGCTTAGGGAGATATGGCATGCACTTTCAACTGTTAGGATAAGCTCTTTTAATAATTTGGAACGCAAGTTTTTAGCATTGATTCTGCTCACGAATCTGTTTCGAAGAGCTTGTTGAGTGAAAGACAACTGTTGTAGATTACGGACCTTTCGATAATTAACTTTCACAATGTCTACATAGAAATTATGTCCATAACTATGTTCACCATTTTGCAACAATGCTCACCATTTTAATTTTACAAATTTACATTTTGTCCAGCCGTATTTGAATTCACTTTTGCAATGTCTGTATAAAACTGTTTTCCCAATATGTTCACAGCTTTTGCTTCCAAAATAATCGAACAATTTAAACTATTCAATTATATTCGTGCACGAATAATTGAATAGTTTAAATGTTCTGAAATTGAATGTTTTTCACCTTATGATATCTTTAGCCTCTCTTAAAGGTGCTACCATATTGTGCGGTGTTTGGGCGAACATCACACACAATATGTTCGGCCCGGTCGAACATATTGTGTGTGGTGTACACAGTATGGTAGTACCTTAATGTAAACCAAAACTAACAAAATGGCACGAATCATTAATAAATGAACATGGAGAAACTGTATTGCATAACGAGCTCGTTTCGCTTAAGCCACACTCAGAATCAGCGAAAACATCGACTTTTGACTTAACACTTGTGAATCGAATACATGTTTTTACATTCTGGTCACGCCAAGCATGGAGCTTCTGGCGGAAATCTATCTTTAATCCAAGTTTTCTTCCGGCATAAATTTCGTCAATGTCCTTCTCTGTTAGCGACTAGAGGCTGTCGATGGTGATTGCATTTTCAGTGAAATGATGGTATAATTCACTATGACCCCAATTACATAGCAAGCTGTATAATTCGTGGTAAAGTGAATCTGATGATCCCATACCTAGTGAGAGAATCACGTTCTCACTAGATCTTGGCAGATTCTCAGTTGATTCGTTGCTTTGTGCTATCGGCACTCCAATTGGATTCATGTACTACTCGTCCATTTGGCTTGACATGAAAAGTAAACGTTATTCTAATATTGGGTATGCGAACTAGAAATAATTTTGGGTTGTTTCTTTAAAGACTAATTTGATTATTCGAAGCAAATTATGAGTTCTCAAAAGTTTTGAAAGCGTCGGACGACATACAGTATTAAAAAATTATTTTTGCACAGTGTTCAAACTTTTGACACACTTTTCTTACATATATATAACTTTAAAATTCAGAGGGCCGATTACTCGTAAATCTTATGTGATGGTTAGCCTTATTAAGGCGCTATTCAACCGAGGCAACTTTGTTGCTTTCGACGTTTTTAAATGTCGCCTTTTTGGCCAATGGCAAGGAAATTTTACGTTCCATCTTGATTAAATGATATCATTTTCCTTTTTTTTGATCGTCAGGATCTAGATTTTCTCAATTGCAGGCGATGCCATAAGCAAGCAAAATATTGCAAAGATATTTCATACTTTACTTTGTTACGCCATCACATGCAATTGAGAAAATCAGTTGGCAATTTTCAACAAAAATTTCAATAAAGTGGAAAACTATTTGGGAATGGTTTATGATTTGTCTATCTAATAAGACTAACCAAAATGTACGAGTAATCAGTCCATAGTCGACAAGGGCTTTATTATTTGCTGGCTTTTACTTGATAACTAAGTTCATAAAAGGCCATTTACTAGTACATATAGTTTAATTGAATGTTTTAACTAAATCAAAATGCAAATAACATATAAAGCATGTTTTCAGCACAATTTCGATTACTCAACATCAAAAATATCAATATAACCCGTTAAAGCATTGTTTCCATATGGCTTTGCTTAAAGCATTCTTTAATGTGTATGAGTAAATGACCCAAAGAGAAATAATTTTTTTTAGACTCAGCTAATCATTGAATTTTGAAAATTGAGTGCATTTATGAAAGATTTATACTGGAAAATAGTGCCAAAACCCCACTGTATGAATACATTGCTGGGACTCTGTATGTTTTCCTTTTTTTTACGAAGATAATGTCAATACACATATTAAACTTTTCTACGGGATGAAAAATGTTTCGATATAAAAACAAAAATTGTTCGTATTCATATCTGTAAGACCAATAAAATTATGGTTACCTTGTAAAACCACACGTTGGTTGGCCTCCCCGCATATCTGCTAGCTCTAGTTGCCCTGCAACGAATCTAAAAAAAGGGAGGCATAAGCTACAAGCGGGACCATCTACACTACAGCAACTTTAATGCCGCGCATTCTAAAATAGTATTGAGTGCTGCGATTAGGCGGAGCCTGCCACGGAGACGGTAACTTGCCAGCTTCCCCCGGATTGCGCGCCACTTCCCACCAGCACTAATACCGCAATTGGCTGAGCCTGCCACGGAAACGACAGCTTACGACTGCCCCCGGATTGCTCGCCACTGTGGATTCGGCCTTTCCACGGATACGGTAGTAACTCCCGTACTACCCCCGGTACGCCGATCCACAATGCTACACTACCATACTACGCTATTATAGCTTAGTGATTACTCACCGTTATTTTTATATAAGTCCAAAACAATAATCGCAAACTATATTCCACCACTAGACACTTTCACACTAAGCCGTTTGTATGGCTTCGCACACGGTTGTCACTAGACTGACTCGTGATGCTCATCGCTACGCTCCGGTATGCGAGGATCTCACATGTGTCGATCCTTTTTCAATAAACCGATACGATTTTCCTCGTATCCTAGGTTTACAATGGGAAACCCCCGGGGTTCGCTAAAGTGCCCACACGCAATTTCCCGATACGATATGCGGTCATTATTGTACTCAAACATACCTACCGCATGAAGGCCACAAGTCCCTAATGCTGTAATAGAGTTCTCAAAATATTAAATTCAAAGACATGACATATTGCAACATATGCATTACATTCGTCCATCCTGCAGGGAACTCGTCCCGAGTTACAATTATGAGTCAGACCCCTCTGGGTCCGATATCAGCAGACCATCGTCTCCACTTTCGTCTTCCGAGTGATCAGAAATACCCCCAGGAGTACACCATGATCGCCTTCTATCTACGGCTACTGCCCGCTCGTACGCACCTTTCCTGGCTGTTCGGAAATTGACTTCCATGTCCGCCACAATGTAGCGATCGTTCGGGAGGGCCTTTTTAACAACCATCGGACTGCTGTAAGTTGGCATTAACTTCTTGCTGGTATTGTTCGCTACTTCGTGTTTTTCGATGAGCACAATATCGCCCTCGCTGTATCTCTTCGCACTTTTCCGTTTCCTGTCGAAATATTTCTTTTGGTCCTGCTGTGACTTAGGTATTTTCTCGGCCGCGCGTTGCCTTTCAGCCATGATATCTTCCACTATGTGCGATGCTTGGCATATTTCGTCCGTTAGCATTGAATCACTTCCTCCTCTCGGTCGGTATCCCATCAACAACTCACTTGGGGACTTGCCTGTACTTTTATTAACAATATTATTGAGGAAAAACTGTTCTTGCCTTAGGTTTTCGTCCCATCGCTCTTCCTGTAATGTGGATGTTAATAATGCAGCTAGAATGGATCGGTTCAGCCGCTCTACCTGACCATTAGCCCTGGGCGTTGCCACTGCATTCCTAATATGCTGGATGTTATTGTGTTGGCAGAATCGCTTAAAATCCTTGGACGTAAAAGCACTTCCTTGATCCGAGATGATGACTTTAGGGGCACCGAACTTCGCAAAAACATCTTTGCAGAACTGAACAAGGAACTTCGTTTTCGTTGACTTCACCGCACGCAAGCATGAGTATTTGGTGAAAGCATCGATGATGGCGATGATATGGGTATTGCGCTCCAGTGGCGTGCACTCCATATATGCAAATAAGCAGTGCATACCCTCTCATTTAAAAACATTTTCTTCATACAAGTTCATGAAAATAATTACTAATTTCACTGTTAATTCTTTCCTCAATAAATGTACTAGCGCCATTTTTATATAGGTAGTGTAGGTTCTACTGACATCGTTTTTTCGCCGACACTAGAGTATGCTCGATAAGCACCATTTCGCCGTGCTTGCAATCTCCATACGAATTGAAAAATTTGAACTGCAACAATGTTGCAGGTTTATATGGTGAAGAGAAGCACGCCTGCCTTGGCGTTGGCGAACAAAGTTGATGGACGAACGATGACTATAGCAAATAAAGAGTAGGTCACAAAATATGTCGTTCAGTTTTGACAAAATGTTTCCTTTGTTTGTTTTTTAATATTTAAACAATGTTGAAACAGGAATTTATTATGTTTTGAAAGAGAATGTATTTTACTAATCAGAAACAAATTATAATGCATATTTTTGTATGAGGTTGGTTGCATAGCTATGTATGCATTTTGTTAGTCACACTGTGTTATGCACATATTACAAAAGAAGGTTTGTATGCCTACAGTTTACACATTTGAGAAAATCAATAAATCTTACAATGCGAATGTTTGTATTTGTTTGATTGATTTAAATAATTTTCCAGTTTTTTTTTATTATACTTTTTTTAGTGTTTTCTAAAATAAATTAGGCGGTTTTATCTCATTTTTAGTTATCCTGAGATTACTCAATTACTTAGGAAACACTAACCTTTCTTTTTATTTCGACATATCAAAAAGCGTTTATACTCGTATTTATCTTTTCTTCAGTTTGAATTTTGCATACCCTCCACAAAATAGCTGTGCACGCCACTGTGTGCTGCTTACTCTGCGGGAACGGCCCTAAATGGTCGATGTGGATCGTTTGCATCGGTTTTGGATTTTTCGGGATTGGGTGTAAAAATCCTTCCTTCTTTCCCGCCGACCGTTTACTGTATAAGCATGGAATGCAGCACGATATATATTTTTCGACGTACTGCCGCATTCTCGGGAACCAATAGTGCTCACACAGACGGTACAACGTTTTCTCCACTGCAAAATGTCCCATCTCATCATGAGCAGCTCGTACTACCTGCTGCCTCATTCCTCTTGGTACCAGCCACTGTATCCCCCGTGCAGTGATCCGATAGACCCGTCCATTTCTTAAGGCGTAGTTCTTATACACTTGTCGTGCATAGTCATTCTCCGGTGGTTTTGATAAGACTTTTCGTATATCGCGAATCTTTTCGTCCGTTAGTTGACCTGCCAGCACCCAATCTGCTTCCTCAATACGCATTATTGGTTGGTCTTGATCTCCAACAGGGTTTCGGCTTAATGCGTCTACGTGCTTCATTCGCTCTCCTGGTCTGTATTTAACATCAAACGTGAACTCAAGCAGTTGCAACCACCATCCTGCGATTCGGGGTATTATTTGTTTCTTCTCACTGGTAGCCTTGAGGGCGTTACAGTCAGTCACAACGATGAATTTGATTCCAAGTAGATAGGATCGGAATTTCTTCAACGCTTCTACCACAGCTAAAGTTTCTAACTCGTAGGAGTGAAATTTGCTTTCCGAGTTAGTAGTTTGGCGGCTGCAGTACGCTACTGGGTGCAGACGGTCATCGGCTTGTCTCTGTAAGAGAATTGCGGCTAGTCCAATGGAACTGGCATCGGTATGCACCTCGGTATCAGCTGTTGGGTTGAAGAGTGCTAATATTGGCCGCTATATTAAGGCATCTTTTAGTTTACTGAACGCTACTTCTTCTCTATCAGTCCATTTCCATTCCACACTCTGTTTTGTTCTCCTGATTTTAAAAATCCTGTTAGACCGATGAACTGTCTTATTTGATGCGCAGAGGTCGGAGTTGGAAAATTTTCTACCGCTACAATTTTCTCCCTTCATTGTTACTGGCTGATTTCTAGGAGTGGTCCTCTCGACTAAGGTTGTTATAGCATCCGTAAGTCTGCTTAAAGATTCTGCGCTACTCAGCGGGCTAATGACTCGCCTGTATGAACGGCCTCTATCGGTTGGGCTGCGGCTTCTGCGTCTCTACCCCGAGGGCGATCAGCATCCCTGCTGGCTGTCCTGCGGTCGCGGTAACTGTCGATTCGGCTTCGTCGCCTGCGTTCCTCGTGATGTCGCCCCATTTCCGATTGTCGAATTTTTTTTTTCGTTATGGTTTGATAAAACAGAACCTCTTAGATTCCTATTTTGCAACAGCTGCTTAAAAGTTGGTCGCGTTTCGTGACCACATATATGAAACTATAATTTCAGCAATTAAGATCGGTAACTACTACTACACGGCATGTATCTAGAGAATGTGTAAGGTAGAACTAGCAGCTATGCGGGTGGGCGTCGGTTGTATCCCACTTCTGAATTTGTAATACCAATAAAATTATGGTTAAATCTTTTTTTGTTACCTTGTAAAACCACACGTTGATTGGCCTCCCCGCATTTCTGCTAGCTCTACTTGCCCTGCAACGAATCTAAAAAAAGGGAGACATAAGCTACAAGCGGGACCATCTACACTACAGCAACTTTAATGCCGTGCATTCTAAAATGGTATTGAGTGCTGCGATTAAGCGGAGCCTGCCACGGAGACGGTAACTTGCCAGCTACCCCCGGATTGCGCGCCACTTCCCACCAGCACTAATACCGCAATTGGCTGAGCCTGCCACGGAAACGACAGCTTACGACTGCCCCCGGATTGCTCGCCACTGTTGATTCGGCCTTTCCACGGAGACGGTAGTAACTCCCGTACTACCCCCGGTACGCCGATCCACAATGCTACACTACACTACAGCTACACTACCATACTACGCTACTATAGCTTAGTGATTACTCACCGTTATTTTTATATAAGTCCAAAACAATAATCGCAAACATATATTCCACCACTAGACACTTTCTACACTAAGCCGTTTGTATGGCTTCGCACACGGTTGTCACTAGACTGACTCGTGATGCTCATCGCTACGCTCCGGTATGCGAGGATCTCACATGTGTCGATCCCTTTTCAATAAACCGATACGATTTTCCTCGTATCCTAGGTTTACAATGGGAAACCCCTGGGTTCGCTAAAGTGCCCACACGCAATTTCCCGATACGATATGCGGTCATTATTGTACTCAAACATACCTACCGCATGAAGGCCACAAGTCCCTAATGCTGTAATAGAGTTCTCAAAATATTAAATTCAAAGACATGACATATTGCAACATATGCATTACATATATCTCAGTTCAATCTCTGATCTATTTGTTGCTCTCCAATCTTTCATCAATAGCCATCAATTTACACATACATATATAACACACTTATTAAAATACTGAATATGATATCCGTATCGTAGTTAAACAACATATTAATGTAAATCTTAGAGAAAGCATGCGTTAGTCCAGAGTGGGCATCAGAAAATAAAAATGGCACCGTTCTCACACTATTGCAGTTCATAGTATGCGTGAAAATATTATTCAAACGTCAATTTTTTGTTTACAATTGAGAATATAAAATCCGCGTGATATTCATTACTCTCTTAAAATGCCGACGTGATATTTAACCCTTCTGTTGGCGTATATATCCAGACAGACCATTGGTACTATATCTTGATGAAAAATATCGTTCAATAATATTTTCCACCCCTTTCCATATAAATTTCAAAGGAACCGACGGCCAAAAGTGCGATCAAACGTTCGGCGAAATGTAAACTATGTCTAAAGAATCGAAAAAACGGCGCATCATCGTAAGACACAGTCTGTAAACTGTTTCTAGAACCAAAATTAGACCTCTTCAAAAAATAAGATTGATTTCACAGAAGATTCAGCTACACCTTAGGCATAATAGCTCGTAGGCGGCGTCAGAAGGGTTAATAATTGCATCGACAATATTTTGACATTTGCATTATTTCGTGGAGTGTAGTGTAATAAATTTGGAGTCAAACACATATGGGTTGTGTGATCACATAGCCACTCTGGACTAACGCATGGCATGAGTTGCTATGTTTTCTCTAAGATGTAAATATTATCAACAAAGAAATGCTGGCTCGTCAATTTGCAACAATATATCGTTGCATGCCCACATTTTTGTTGAAGAACTCTCACCGTTAACTGTACAATGCTCTATTAGTGAATTTACAACGAAAAATTGTTGATCATTCATCCTCGCACCAAAACATCGATTTTATTCAACGAAAACTTGTATGGTAACAATTTAATGTTGTAGATTTTTTTTGCTATAGTTAATCTTACAATGAACAATAATTGTTGTCCTAGTATTCTGGGGCTCTTTCACAAACTTCTGCTGCTAATCTCAAACACAGCTCGGTAAAATTACAATATTTAAAAAATATCAAATAACTTTTTTTGAATTGTAAATTTGACAATATTGAGATAGTTGATATAATTATTTTGCTTAGTTGGTCTAGCAATTTTTCAAGAATTGTTGCTGTACCTCGCGAGATAGTAAAATTAACAACGGGTTTTTCCTTCAGTGTGTCTATCTTGCTTTCAGATATTCCACTTTCACAATGTTCGAAATCGGCAGATTCATAACACCGGCTTTAAATAGTTTTTTAATTTTTCCAAAATTTTTCACCGAAAAAATCATAATACAGGTTACAATGATAGTTAAGAGTGTAACGGTACGAGAAGGAAGACTCTAAAGTCTGGGTACATCCGGAAAAAAAAACAAAATGTAAAACCCTATCCGGTGACTCCTACTGACGTGCGCTGGCAGACCAGCTCAGCTGTCGGGAGTAGTGGGGGGGGGGGCTATCAGGTCACCGGTATCCTCCGTTACAAACGATTAGATACGCACGTCGGCCCGCATATAAAATCTAGCGAAAAAAGAGAGAAAAAACAGCGAAATGCGGAAAGCTAAGAAAACGACAAGTGACGACTAGCGTCAAACTCCCAAGACCCGGAAACTATAAAAAAAAGCTATAAAGCGAAAAGAAAACTCACAACGGGGAAAATGGCCTAATGCCGAAATGTATAAAAAGGGGGAAAAACCGTCCTATCCAGACGAATCCTTTAGTACCCTTAGGCAGGCAGCCTTACGGTCTTAAACGGCTGTGCAATGGGCCGATTAGGTGTTGTGGACCCTGCGCGGTCTTTACCCTCCCGACCATGGGATTTCGCGCGCGACATATGGAAATCCCCCAAAATCAGACTTAATTCAATACATACTTTAATTCCATATTAGGAGGGAGAGGGGTGAAGATCACAAGATCTTTAGCCACACATGACTAATTCAGGCCAAAGGTAAACATTTCGAAAATAATTCTTTTTTTTTTGTTTTTTTTTTTTTATAATTTATTTAAAGAAAAAAAAAATAATTGAACACGGTGGATCAGGGCAACCGGAATGCAACAATTTTTAAAAGCACGAAAAATGGTCCCGTGTTCTTCGATACAAAAGGGTTATGAGAAGTACCATTGCTTCTCCGAACGCTCTGAGGGTGTCTCTCCAAAACGAGTTGTGAGACAAGAGAAAAATATATTACCAAAGAAACACTTCTCCTGCTACTCAAAACAGTGATTTTTTTTTTCTGTTAATTCTCATAAAAAAAATATAAATCGAAGTAACCGGTTGCATGATAATCACACCTTACTCTTAATACTACAACGTCGAAATTTCATTCACCAAAATTCCAAGTCTCCCGGAAAGTTAAAGTAAATGCGGGGGGAGGCTTGTGTATCATAGGACGGATGCAAGCAGAGTGGGAGTACAACCCAAACAAATTCAATTTTTCGTCACCTCGACACCCCTCCATTGATCGCTGACCTATATGTACATACATATCTGGCTATACAACAATATAGCTTGCTTATCTTAAGTGTATAAATCCATACAAAATAAAGAGTGTTTGATTATATTTTTTAATATACGTAAATAGATTTAAAAAAAAAAATTT
This sequence comes from Microchrysa polita, assembly GCA_949715475.1. NCBI lineage: Eukaryota > Metazoa > Arthropoda > Insecta > Diptera > Stratiomyidae > Microchrysa > Microchrysa polita. Next base: position 109,224,997 of record OX454416.1, on the reverse strand, counting down.
TTTTTTTATTATTTCGAATTTCTCATACTCACTCGGACACTGTTTCTAATGCTCATTGTCGAAAACGTAACTCGAGAAAAAAAAAATGTTTCTTCCCTACGCACTAAACAGAGCAAATACACAAAACAAAATATCAATTCCATTAGGAATAATTCGCTTGCCCTATCAATGACGATAATAAAATCATCCTCAATTTACACAGCGGCTTTCTTTGGGTGTATTTGCCTTCCTTCTCAGCTCAGTCTACGTCACGGAACCCTTATTCGTATTGCGAGAGCCTGGTCACGACAATTTGTATTATGTTTAAAACGCGATATGATTCATTAGCACACCGAGCCGAGAAACTCAACACACAGAGGCGAATCAAAGTATCGACTCCTTGTTCTAGTTATGCCATGGAATGGAATTTGGAGGCGAATATGTTCGGTCGGTCGGTCATTTTTAACAACAACAGCAACAGTTTTTTTTTTTCTATAAACTCACTAACCGCATCGCACCGCTCATCAGGGCGACCGACAAGACATTCTTTCGTTAGTCAAGTAATGTTGAACGTTATACGTATGGTGTCACTAAATGGTGACTTCCAAATTCGGTGTAACTGTTGAGCTATTCCGGCGAAATAATAAGCACAACCTTACGCTTCGGAGGTCAGAACAGAAGAGAATGTATTTCAGTGAAAATGACTTTACATGACATTACAGTTAGCAAAGTGAAGTTGGCATATTAAGCAGTACATTACTGGACAAAATTATGTTATAGTGATACATACGTATAATTTTCAACACTCCCACTTATCGCCATAACTTAATTTTTTAAATTGAAATAGTAATTGAATTCAAAATAGTTTTAAGTGTGGAGCTTGATTTGAAATCTTCAAAAAACATTAAAAATTCAATTCAAAAATACTACCTGGATCATACTAATTGAAATTCTTTACAACATTAAGTAAACCGCGAAAAAATTCAAACTTAATTTTAGGTAGCGGCTTGGTAAAGATGTCAGCCGTTTGGTGTTCGGTGGACACATAACATACGTCGAACAAATCGTCGTTATACTTCTCCCGTACGAAGTGGTATCTGACATCAATATGTTTCGTCCGTTTGTGGAACTCGGGATTCTTGACGAGTTTGATCGCCCCTTGATTATCCATAAACAGACAATGTTGCTTTAGCGAGTTCGGCAGAATATCCTTCATCAAAGAATGAAGCCAGACTAAATCCTTAACAGCTTCGGATGCAGCGACATATTCTGCTTCGGTTGTAGATAGACTAACGCATCTCTGCCGCTGAGATGACCAAGATATTGGACCTTTTCCCCAGAACGTAACATGGCCGCTGGTCGATCGTCGAGTCTTGACATCACTGGCAAAATCGGCATCGCTGTAACATGTAATAAAAGAATTAATTGTATTCATGTATACAATACCAAAATCCTGTGTCCCATTAAGGTATTTGAAAATCCGCTTGACAGCATTTACATGATGCGGTGATGGATTTTCGATGAAGCGGCTAAGAAAACCAACAGCATAAGCGATGTCTGGTCTCGTTGCAATAATCAAATACATTAAACTGCCGATAGCTTCTCGATAGGGGAAGTTTGATGTTGCAAGCTTTTCTTCTTCGACATCATCATTCCTTGAAACATCTGCAGGAGTAGAAACCGTCCGACAATCCTGCATGTTGAATTTCCTCAATAACTTCTCCGTATAACACGACTGGTGAAGAAATATAGAACCATCCTTCTTCCTCTCTATTTGAATTCCAAGATAGCAGCCAACATCAGATGTTTTAATTTCAAAATGAGATTTAAGATAGCGGATGACTTCCAAAGCATCTTCCTCGTTTGTAGCTGCAATCAAACCATCGTCGATGTATAAAGCCATGACAATCTTGCAACCGTTTCGATGAAGAGTAAATACGCATGGGTCGGCTGTACTAATTTCAAATGAAAAATCTTTCAATAGCTTAGTGAATTTTAAATTCCAGCATCTGGACGCTTGTTTTAACCCATATAGGCTCTTTCGTAATTTGCAAACCCGACCGCTTCCATCATTGTACCCTATAGGCTGCGACATATAGATATCTTCTTCGATATCCCCATTAAGAAAAGCCGTTTTTATATCAAATTGCTTCAATACTAACTTCTCAGAGGCTGCAACTGCTAAAATAAACCGAATCGAGGTGAATCTCACTACTGGACTGAAAATTTCATTGTAGTCAACTCCTTCCTCCTGCGTAAAACCTCTTGCGACAAGGCGTGCATTATATCGATCTATTTTCCCGTCATGAGCGAATTTCGTTTTGTAGACCCATTTATTGTCGATAACTTTACAGTTTTCGGGTAGATCAGTCAGATCCCAGGTTCTGTTCTTGTATAACGCCTCAATCTCCTCGTCCATTGCTGCCTTCCAATGAACAGCATCCTTGGATTTGACTGCTTGCTCAAAGTTTCGCGGCTCATAAATGCTGGCTACAAATGCGAAGCCTTGGAGAATACTCGACATTACACTCGGTGTGTCAGGACCTTGACGTTTAGCACTTCGAAGTCGTTCTCGAATCGGTGGAGTAGCTTCGGCATCATCTTCGTCCTTAGATTCAGCTGCCGACTCGTCATCATCAGGGCCGGATTTCCCATATGGGCAACCTGGGCTACTGCCCGGGGCGGCAGCATTTGAGGGGCGGCAAATTCTTAAATGTTTTCATTGATCTTCATATTCGTCTTAATCCAAAGCTCCCAATCGCAACCTCAACTCAAATTTTAATGTGATTCCGCTTTCAAAAATTGGGAGAAGCATTAATTCACTCTGAATGGCGTGGCAGCCTTTAGTTCGGTTAGAGTAGGAATATAAATAATCTTTGTTTCAGGCATTGGCTTCACTTTAAACATTATGCCAGCAGCCACATTAAATGTTTTAAATACGTGAGTACATGTCCGGCAGCTCCTGATTTTCACTTTTCAAGCCTCTATGTAAAATTGCCCCAGAAAAATGTTTCTGGTAATAGCGATCCTTTGGAAAGTTTAATCTAACCACATTTTCGTGTGTTGTATTACTTTTTTAATGTGTCCCCACATCGAATTCGCTGGGAAGCAAGGATTTGGTTTCGGGAGAGGTTCAAGCCTCGATATTAGAAATGCGGCATTGGCTATCAAATTTTTCAGAGCAAAATGGAAAATTCCACAAAAAAAATAGTTGAACTCAGGAAAATATCGAACTTTTTAGGCCCCGAATGATTTTTGCTGAATAACATCAGTAAGTGCTTTCCAAATTCCTTTTCGTTATCTTTTTCACCGAATACAAATTAGGTCAAGGTGTGTTCAAAATTTACCGTAAGCTTTCTTAATTTTAGGTTTTTTTTTCGGTATACGTTTTCTAGTTAAAAATGATATTTGTTGGGGTAATTTGCAAATTATTTCCAAAACGATCGACAATGGAAAAAAAAATCAGAAATTGAAATAATTAGAAGACCGCATTTCTAAAGAAAGTAAAAAGCCGAATGCAATAAGAATTGTACAGTTTTCTATGTTGTCATTGGAGTTTCAATCATTCCTAAAACAATTTTGGGAAGTGCACGGAATACCTGGAACCGTCCCCTGGGAAGCAACATAAAAAAGTTTTCAAGCAAACAAAATACGCTTTCTGGCAAAAAATATGAAATTTTCAATTTTTCACATACGCCCGCTAACGTTTTGTCTACCTTTCCTTTGTGTATGTGACAACTACTACCATTAAGCTTATCTAGTGGCGGAGGGCGGCAATTTCGTTACTGCCCAGGGGCGCCATAGAGGCTAAATCCGGCCCTGGTCATCATCAGGTAAACTGGCATCCGGATGCAAATTGTTGTCCACATCAGTATTTTTAGGTTCACTCTTTACAATGTCTGTCGGCTTAACACTCGACTCACCCACAATATTTTCATATTCATAGTCCGTGTTAATCATAACAGATGAATTTTCTTCAACTTCTTTGAAAATTACATCTCGCGTAACCTCAATTTTCCTTCGGTCAACTATCCACACACGATAGCCTTTCTGGCCGTCACCGTACCCGACAAAATGCCCTAATTCCGATTTCTTGTCCCATTTTCTTCTTTTTTCTTTTGGCACATGAACAAAAACTTCACTGCCGAAAATTTTTAAGTCTTTAGCACTAGCTTGACGATTGAACCAAAGTTCGAAAGGTGTCTTTCCTTTTACGGGACTTGAACCAAAACGATTAAGAATAAACACGGCATGGTTAACTGCTTCTGCCCATAGAAATATCGGTAATTTCTTAGCATGCAACATAGTACGGGCAATCTCTACTACAGTACGCATCTCCCTTTCCGCGCGCCCGTTTTGTTGCGGGGTATATGGTACTGAGGTCTGATGAGCAATACCGGCTGCCTCCAAAATAGAGCTTATTTCAGCGTTTTTAAACTCTAACCCATTATCAGATCTCATAATTTTTACACTACACCCATTGTCAATATTAACGCGATTTAAAAACGTTTTAACAACAGTCCCGATATCTTTTTTATCTTTTAAGAAATACACTTGCCGATAGTTTGAAAAATCGTCTTTGAAAAGTATAAAATACCTGGATCCTCCTAGCGATATGGTTTGCATCGGTCCACAGAGGTCTGTATGTATGAGTTCCGCGCGATTTTGTGACCTACTGGTGCTACCTTTAAACGGCGATCGATGCTGATCTACACATATGTGGCCAAGTCTTTCGTGCCATTTGGCAATCGATTCGCATTTTACTGCAATATTTGATGTTAATTGCTGTTTATTGACGTTGACGCGAAACATCATTTTAAAAAGTTTTCTATCGCGCACTCCCACTGCTACAGTATTCCCGTCTTTAATTAAACGACACTTCAACCGGTCCGAACTTAGCTCATAGCCCTTATCCAACGCGCTTCCAGAGGAAAAAAGATTGATTTTAATTTGAGGTACGAAGAAAACACCCAAGAGACGCTTTGCTTGCCACCTGCTGCCATCGTACGCAAAAATATTTATGTCGCCCTTTCCATATGCAAAAATATTAGTTCCATTACCGATTGTCACAGGCATTGGTTTATCTAATTTTTCGAAATTACTAAACCAGTCGCGGTGAAAAGTCATATGGTCACTGGCGCCCGAATCCAGTACCCACTCGTTCGCGTCGATCCCCGACACACTTGAATGATTTGCAAACATGGAGTCCATGTAAAAAGCATCACCGTTTATTTCAGAGAAATTTACGCGAGATTCCGGATTATTATCATTACGCTTACGAATTGGACAGTCTTTTTTCCAATGACCGGGTTTTTTGCACAAAAAACATTTACCGTGTTGGCGTTCCTTTTTCTTTTTGTTTTTAAATGTACCACGCGAAACGAGAGCACTTTCACTTACAGCTTGGGATGAAGACACTGAGTCTGAACCCGAAACGCGCGACTCTTCCATAATAAGCCGAGAGGTTAAATTTTCGAGCGTTTGGCTTTCTGGAGCGGTAGACTCCCACGCACTTGAAAAATGCACGAAACTAGGCGGCAATGTCATTAAAATTTTAGTTATTACCATATTTTTTGAAATCGTTTCACCTGCCTCCTTGAGTTGTTCAACAATAACCTCTAGCTTTGCAATGTGTGTTGCAATGTCATCGTCCGGATCTTTTGCGAAATTATAGAAACGCTGATGGAGCATGTGAAGATTTGCTTGATTTTTTTGTTCGTACACAGAAATCAATTTGTCCCACATTTGTTTCGCCGTCGCACAATTTAAAATATGGATCATGGGCTTTTTCCCCACTGCTGTCGCAATTATCTTCTGAGCCTTCCTGTCTAAGAGCTTCCACCGTGTTTGCTCCTTCATCTGCGCCTCCGTTGGCTCGGTATCAGCCGCCGGTAATTCTGGTTGCTTAATTTCACCGGTTACAATTTCGAACAAATTGCTGGCGTTTAGCAGAATCCGCACCTGGAATTTCCATGCGGACCATTGATCGCCACTCTGCAATTTATCTACCCAGACTGGTGCCGTATCCATTTCCATCTCGAAAGAAATTTTTTTAAAAAAAGCACAAGAAATAAATTTCAATACGCAAAAATCCAAATGGAAATTACACCTCTTATCTGAGCACGCGCTCTGGGCCCATAACCTGTTTAGCTATTCCGGCGAAATAATAAGCACAACCTTACGCTTCGGAGGTCAGAACATAAGAGAATGTATTTCAGTGAAAATGACTTTACATGACATTACAGTTAGCAAAGTGAAGTTGGCATATTAAGCAGTACATTACTGGACAAAATTATGTTATAGTGATACATACGTATAATTTTCAACAGTAACCAATCTGGTTTATGTCTAGCCGCCGTTTCGACAAATTATTGTAATAATAAGACAGATAATACTTATCTTGAGTGGACACTTTCTCGCGTTCCTGCACCCCGCTGAAGGTTAACCGATACGACACTTAACGTACATCTGTCCCTTGTCGACTCGATCGAGATTGACTATTCCCTCTCGTTATTTTGGCGTTTTCTGATGCAATACCAGCCCGTGTATCTTTTGCCATGCAACTTGGGAATCATCCAGCAGCCGATTCGGCTTTGACCACGGTTTACGTTTGAAGCACTCAGAACACGGAACACTCGCGAAAAATCTATAAAAATCTCAAGCACGACTCAAAAATAACGGCAAATTGGTGCGCTTCCTAGAAACGCGATCGCCAACATCGAAACGACCGCCATTACCACTAGATCGGCAGGTTACAAAAAAAAAAATTCGCGAAAACCAACAAAATAGTATTTCTTTTTCATATAGCGAACATGCTCTACGCGATTAGGACTCAGCACCGCAAAACCCGAAACAACTAACATTCCCGAAACAACTCCCTGAGAAATAAAATTTTGATCACACCCAACGACACGGACGACGACCATCCGTTCACCACGAGATCTCCCAAAAAAACAGCCAAGACCTTTCCGTTGGCTCGAGCTTGCACTCCAGCAGCAACCATCTAACGGAACATACTTGTTTCTCCGTTGGCCTTATCAGCCGGTAGCAACAAAAAATTGATAAGAACGCAGGGGCGCCTCATCGTTGCTACTGGGCCGATAAGACACACTGGGAAAAAAAAATGTCCATAATAGATGAAACATTACAAGAGTCTAAGAGAGAGAGATGCATACACTAGAAGCTATATAATGCAATGATGTACGTTACAGAGCTCTTTGTAAGAATTTGTCGAAATGACAGCCTGTTTTAACTGTACAATATACTCTTTAACGGAATTCATATACTGCTCCAATTTTTAAAATTTATAGCTTTGCCCTATTTCATTTACTTCCGGCGCGAAATATTTATTGTAATTTTTATTATGTAGATCTTTATACTTTCCTCACACAGAATGCGCCTCAGCGCCAATAAAAGTTATCAAAAATGCAACTTTTTTTCACACACATCGTTTATAACGAAAAACTTCTCAAATCTCATCGAATATTCCTACAAATTTGTTCCCATCAAGAAAGGATCCATGTGTGCGATTATTGCGGCACTCTGAACGGCTTTTTGTGGGGTCCCGCTATTCGCGGTACTACATATTAAAAACTTTTTGCTCATTGCCGCTAGACAAGAAGAATTCTTTAGTCATACTTGTATTAACTTAATCACTTGTCCACTGAATACGATTACTTCTGGATTACTTTCATATAAATTTCAACCTATTATAGTAAGACAACCGTACTGAATGAAGGTCACACAGCGACTGACTTTATTGTTCATTGTCTCTTTATATTTATGCCTGTATATGTGACTTACTTTTAGGTACATGAAGCTTAAAGTTCTCTCTGTTTTTACATAACTATTTGATGTTAGTCGTTTCGCATCAACATAATTTTTATTATAATCTTGTATTTGTTTTTTACTTTGTTCTGCTTTGTTTCGTATTTCTTGGATATTTATATTACTGGGTTCATGTTCTCAATCTATTATATTTTCTTTTGAACTATCTATAACTTTGCCCTTTTGTCTAACTCCAAATAACATCAGAGAACAATGTTGTATCTTCTCCAGCTTTGATTCACAATGTGATGAAAAAAAAAGTCGTATTCTGTATTCGTGTCAAATCACAAAAATGGTAAAATGTAACAGAAACAACATTTGGTACTAGTACAATTAGATTTTGAAATTGTTACTAATGTAAGGATTAACAATCAACACATAGGAAACAAAAATACAGCTTTGTTTTTAAATGCGCAGACACTTTATTTAATACAGACGGAATTCTTTCTTATTTGGCTACTCGACACTACGAAGTCTAGAACACGAATGATCATGAATTTTAAAACGCAGTCTTGTACGAACATAACAGGATTTAAGATAAATGATACGTTATTAGGGTTTTGAAATGCATCTTACATACTATGGTTGTGTGGTGCATATACAAAAATGAAATTTTGTATATAAAGTTATAAGCCACATACACTAAGTCCAAATTTTATTAGATTATTAGTGTGTAGGTATTTGAATAAGCTTTTTTGTCACTTTTCTCGTTGCATGCTGTGCCTTCGTTTTTGATGATCTGGTTTACATCTTTGATTTGTAATTTTGTTCTGTTATGTTCGCTAGCCAAAAAGTTTGCTTGTTGGAAATTAAACTATGGTGATTTTGTTTAATTGAGTGTTTGGCTAGCGCTGACAAATTATTATTGAGGGCCTTTTTTGTGTCATATTGGTGTTGTTTTATACGACTGCCCAGCTTCTGTACGGTTTCGTTCGCCTATATACATAAGTTGCAACACAATCAGAGCAGTCTATCTTGTAGACAACCCCAGATCGATCCTCAGTTGGAATTTTTGATTTTAGGTTTGTATGCATGGCTTTGTTTTTTGTATGGGGTCGCATCGCTAGATCGAGCTGTGAAACAAAGTACTTGCAAGTTCCTGAAATCGATTCGCTTAGCTTAGGAAGTATACCAACGACGAAAACGTTTTATCCGTATTTGATTGGTGAGCTTTTGAGCTTTCGTCAGTTGATAAAAACGCATAGCTAGTTTAGCTCACATTTCGATGTTGTCTTACTTCATCAATCAGCTTTTGTATGGTAGTATAGCAGGTGGATAGTTATTCTTTGACAGAATATTTTTAAAACTTGACTTTATATTGAAAACTTTACGAATGAAAGATTTCGCAACGTTGAATTTCATTTTAGCCGGGTGGTTAGAATAATAATTTAGCAGCCTATTCGAGGCAATGGGTTTGTGGTACCAATTATTAGTAATGATACGGCAATTGGTGGTACGATGTAACAATAGATCTAAATAGTCTAATTTGCCGTCTTGTTAGCATTCTTTTGTTATATTCATGCAGTGCGTTGAGGACTTGTTCAATTTTAGTTAACATGTTCTAAAAACCACATAGTAATATTTCCATATCAATTTTTTACAAGCCGTTCTTCTACCTTACAAAGTAATCAACATAGATACATATGGACATAACTAATTCTATTCTACTTCGTCCCAATTTACAGCAATCTTGAGCGCTATGGATGGCCCTTTTTAATGTATATACAGTAGACTCGTGTAAACGTGAACTGCGCCAAACGGGAAGTGTGTGTATGTGAGCCCAGACTACTCTGAAACGTGAACAAGTCTTGAAAGCCTTAAAACATAAACATTAAATGTCTGGAAAAATTACTCATTGTTTTTATTTAAAATAAGTTGCAATGCAAAGTTCGAAAAAATGTTCACTAATGCTACAGGGTGCTCTAACCACTTGTGGAAAACAGAGATTTGACCACAGTTTTTCAGTCGAACACTATTCATTCAGAGATCTAGCGGCTGCATTCAACTCCTTCTTGAGATCCAGAGCTAAAACGCTTAGATCGTTGATGGTGTGCGAGAGTACTTAAGTGTTCTACGGGACGCAAATAAAGTCGAATGAGCAACATACTACAATCGGAGGAATTTTCTATTTTGACATTTTTCAAGCTGGCAAAAAATTTATATGGCAGTACGTTGACTTCTGCACCACTATCCAATTTAAAATTTATTAATTTTCTTTTGTTTATTTAAACTTTTTCGTACCATTTCATTTCATTATTTTTATCTTTTTGATGGGTTATGGTATTTATTAGAAAAAAATCCTCATCTTCCTTCTTAACCAGACTCACTTGTTTTTTGGTATAACATGCCACTGCAAAATGATTATTTTTTTTACACAAGGCGCATTTTTTTCCAAACGCCGGGCACTTTCCTTTAGGATGCGTCTTTTTGCATTTCTTACAATCATCGTAACTTTCAGCTGTTGACCTAAAATGATACTGAGAAGAAAACTTATTATTATTTTTATTGTAGCTATAATTATTATTATAATTAGTGGGATACTTAAAGTTTGTTTGTTGAGGTTTGCTCCTGATTGCATCTATTGCGGCCTCCTGTCCCGATCTCATCTCATTAAAATATTTTTCAATGCCTCATACGACCGTGCTGTATCGACTGCTTTCTCCATTGTTAACCCATCGATTTCAAGGACAAGGCGATCTCATAACATTCGATTTTCGTCTCCAAAATTACAGTTTTTGACAAGTTTCTTGATATCCATCAAGAATTCGTCAAAGGGCTCCAACATTTTTTGATTTCTGTTGTGAAACATGTATGTTTCAAAAACTTCATTTTTTCTTGGTCTACGAAATTTCTCAAACTCCTCGATTACTTTTTCATAGTTTTGGCGTCTGTCTCCGAAATCGCAAAAGTATTACATATAGTCCTGACACACCTGAACGAGTTTACGAACGATTGCAGTTTATGAGTCCAGAACGATTTTATATGCGGTTTATAACGAGGTTATGAGCCGTTTGGAGTTTATGAAAGCTCTCATAACCACGTTGTAACCCGCAATTGGATGGAGCTTTCGATTCTTAAACTGCATTGTAACCACCGAAAAGCTCTTTATTTATCATAGTTAGCCTATTTTTTTTTGTTAAAAATGTCAATAATCATATGTTTAGTGTTTGTCATCCTGAATATCGTCTGTTATGTCTAAGTTTTAGAGTACAGTGGAACCCCGATAATCCAGACCGCGAAAGTCCGGATATTCGATAAATCGGTATCGGACTAAGGCCCAAATTTTCTTTAATTTTGATAAATCTGAGAATTTTATGAAGGTTTTCCTATCGTAGTGCACCCTAGATTTAAAGAAACAGCTATTTCGACAATAAAATTAATTATTTTGGGGTAAAAACCATTAAATTTTGAGCTATTTCAGGACTACTACCCCCTAACGGAGTGTTAATAGGTGCGTTTCGAAAATCTGAATAATTCGATAATACGGATGGGGTCCGTCCGAATAAATCCGGATTATCAGGGCTCTACTGTAGTTTACATAATTAAAAAGTTTTATACAAAAAACAGGGAAATTCTTTCTTCTTTATTTTAAAATATTTGTTTATCCACAAAATTACAAATAGTTTATCGCTAGTTTTTCACTCTTTTTTATTAATTACGTTGGTCCTTTGATGGACATTTAATGCATTATATGTATGTAATGTTTTGTAATTCTTTTACGAAATTCACTGTTGCTTCCAATTCGACTAGTGTGTCATGCTTATCGAGTTTATGAAGCTCAGAGCTTTTAGCGGTTTATGGAACCAGTTTATCGTCTGGTGTGTCAGGATTATTATTTATAAGTTTCAACTGCATTGGGCCCCACTGAATTCAAGAATACTGCAACTTGTACTTCGGCACTTTTTTCGACAATTCTATTGATCTTGCGAAAATTTCAAAATTCTGTTTAAAGACTCGCCAATTTTCAGCGATATTGCCTTCGAGTTTCAGTTCGTCTACTTTTTTTACGTGCTCCATACTGAATTCAGTCACTATTTTTTCAATATAGCGTACAGATTTTCGCGGACGACCACGTGGCTTTGATTTTAGTATTGAATAGTCCGCTTTGCCCATTCACGAAACTTTCGAGTTAATAATTATGCACTTTTTACTTTTAGTACTTAGTATGTTTCACTATATCCAGTCGTTTACTCTATTTTAGTTATCACTTTTGTCCGTGTCGCATTTTATTTTTTCCACTTATTCACTTTAGTTCGTGTCGCACGGTACCGAGTCTGTTATTATTTTTTTTAGTTTTAGTTTTAGTCCGCAGCGCCATGTAGTAAATGATAACACGACTGGTTTGGTGGACTGCTCAGCTTAGACTGAGATATAATATATTTATTGCAAGTATGTGTATACTTATATACAATGTATGTAGGGATCGGAATTCAAGAGAAAACAGAAAATAACAGCAGCTGCGAGTTGAATATCTTTTATTTAATTCGAAAATACACGAGTCTACTCTTCCCATGTGATTGGGGCTTCCGCAATTGAAACACCGTTTGCGCGACTTAGCCTCAGTTGTATTTTTATCGCGCAACAGGCACTTCGTTTTTATATGCGCCTTCATTGCTTCATGCAATATGAATGAACTTTTGCCGCAATTCTTTTATTGAACTCGCGCCGTATAAAATTGTCTTATTTCTTTCGTCATCTGGTACACCGTCGATAATATACTGGATCTTGGCATCCAGCTCTATCTCCGCGTGACTGGCGACATCTAAAACGCGATAAACATACTCATGAAAACTTTCACTCGGCAATTTTCTAATTTCCGTCAATTGTTTCTGAATGTCTTTACTATTTGCGATCTGTCCAAATTCCGCACACAACGAGCTACGTAATTGGTTCCACAACTTTGCAGAACACTCGAAACCGACAAATAATTTCGCTGATCCGCGTAATAGTTTCTTCGCGTAGACCACCCGTTGCATGTCACTCCAACCACACATTTCCGCTGTTTCTTCGAAGTTTTTTAACCACCTTGTCACATTTTGATGTTTGTGACCACTAAATGTTTCCAAGGAGTCTTCTACATCGCGATATGACAATAATGGTTGTCTAAATGGCACTAACTACGTTCCGAAGGCGTTTCTCCGCCAATTTCACTTCCCGCTTTTTCCTCTTCGTCGTCTTCAATTTCTTCATCCGACATAGTTGCAGCACGCAATCGTTCACGTAAAACGGCCTTCTTTCCGCTGACCGGCAACTCTAAATTGCGTAGCCGCTCTTTGATTTCGTCCACTGTCAACGAATCGATATCGGGTTTAACCATGGCAACCGTACCCGAACTTCTAAGTCATTCGCGTAATACCGATTTGCTACCCGTTGGCACGTCTACATCTACATCCGTCATATTGAATAGTCTTTTACACAATGTAATGTAACCCGAACGAAATGTTACCCGAACACACGAGACTTGTCTGTGTTCACCCTGAGCGCGCCGCCCCGTCGCCGTATATCGAACACGAATTCTTTCAACACCACAATTCGCACAAAGTCCACTTCTGTCTGAACACGTTCCAACACGAAATGTTCTACGCCTTGAACTGAACAATTTGCCACACGATACTGTCTGTGTTTGTTTTGATCACGAATTCACCGTTTACTTCTGTTTGAACGAGCCGCCGTCTACCGAACATTCCGACACGAAAACTTCTAAGTCTTGAACTGGACAATTTGCCACACAAGATTGTCTGTGTTCGTTTTGATCGCGTCGCCTTCTATCGAACACGAACATATACGAAATCACCGTTTACTTCTGTTTGAACGAGCCGCCGTCTATCGAACACGTTCCGACACGAAAACTTCTACGCCTTCTCGAACTCTCTTCACCTTCACAATCGCATCCACATGTTAATTCTGTCCTTTTCGAGGATCCCGGTTGAGCCCCCACTTGTAGGGATCCGAATTCAAGAGAAAACAGAAAATAACAGCAGCTCTTCGGCGTCTCTTTCCAGAGTAGACTCGTGTATTTTCGAATTAAATAAAAGCATAGTCAACTCGCAGCTGCTGTTATTTTCTGTTTTCTCTTGAATTCGGATCCCTACATGTATCTAATTATTGAGAGCCACAGAAATGAGAGTATTAGGAAACGAAAAGCTACGTGAGAGATGAACGAATTTGGTTGCGGAATGAGACGTGAAATGATAAGAGCACACTCTCCACAGTGTCAACACTGGAAAGTAGCTCATTCACCAAACTTGCCATCATAGCATCCTCAAATGTCTAGTAATATGGATGACGTTGGCCCCTTAAGTTCTTCTCTGTGGCGAAACTGACGGATTCAAAAACTAGGTTGAATTTTCATTCTCTGTTTCTTCTTATTTGTTTCTCAGTTTTTAGCTTGTCTTTACATTAAGTATGGCTTTGTATTTTAAGGCAAATTCAGGTGCAGGCTTTGTGTAGTTTTGGCCCTATTCGACTCACTGGATCATTTCCAGATTTATTGGAAATCCCATACAAAATGATAATCCTAGAAGTTGATCCAGGGTATGACTTGGATCATCTGCCAAACTAATCCCCTAGATGTCTCCGCGAACAATTTCCCTAAAATTTCCCGTATGCCATTTTGTTGTTCAGTATTTTTGGTTTGTAAACTTTATTCAGAGTTAACCATTTTAATATTTCTTGCTACTTATCCTTTTAATTGTATCTCGGACGGTGCATAATTACAAATACAATTTATAATTCAGAATATCGCGTTGCGGCTAGATGATACGATAGTCAGCTGTTACCCAATTAGGAAATGTTGATCCGATTTCATTCGACTTGGACAGGATCAATGATCCAGTCAGTCGAATAGGGCTTTTGCCACTGATTCTATTACATATACTAAAATGTGTTTTTTTTTTTAATATTTTTTATGTAATACATTTAAGTACTTAAATGTTTAAATCTTAAACACAACAACCATTCACATGAATTACGCCAAATGCTCAAAAACTTTGTCCAATAGTATCGTACTCACAAATTGTGTATTATCCTGGGTCAATTCCAATTTTTATATGGTAGTTCAAGAAAAAAAAATTGAAAAAATTAAAACGAACATCGTCGGTTGTTATTGTTACACATTATCAGAATATTGTTAGAAAATTATTGTGTCTTTGGTATTCCAAAGTACGGAGCATGTAGTTATCATTATTATTAACAAAATGTTATACAACACTAACACACAATACATTTATTATACGATTCAGGTACTTAATAACAAAAATATATCCACTCTAGCTGTAATAATACCGAAGGTTGTACACATTCGTTAATTAAGTTGGTAATAGATTTAGAAATTGTTAGGGAATATATTATTATATGGTGGATAAATTTACACAATGTACTTACTCATATACGAGCGACGCTTTTTTGCATTTTATTTATGCGATTCCTTGTACAATTTGAATATTGTGATTTTTGTACGCATTTATTTTGGGTTATTATAGGATTTAAGTTGCCTAAACAATGAAATGAAGACTAATTACTTACTAGATTTACGTGTAATCCAGTGCATCAAGTACGATTTATTTTGTGGTTCTAGCAATCATTTTCATGGTTATTTAGATTGCTAGAATGTTTAAAAAAAGAAATTAACATAATGATTACAATTAATCGGATGTCTTATTATTCCTGGACTAATTTATTTATAAGAAAAAGGTGTTGAGATCGTTTTTGGATATTTTTTATTTTATGTTGTTGTTTTTTTATTGTTATATTATGAAAAAATAATTCTGAAGGGAAATTGTAATCTTATTTCTTCCAAATAAAGAGGATACAAAATTTTTATTGAAGTGTTTTTCCTTTTTCTAATTTTCATCATGTCCAGATGTTGATGTTTTTCATTTAGGTTAGAAAGATAATGGATTAACTATCCAAGTCATTATCAAGGAAGACAAACCTTAACGACTTTACGCTGCAGTCAGATGTTAAGCTTATATTAAATTCCTAGGAGCCATAATCAGCACCCGCTCTAGCGCTAACGCCGCCCGGGCAAGTGGATAATTTGCCGCCCTTCTGTATTATATCAGGAAAATAGAATTTATGTCCTTATTTTTGTAAAAGCGATTTAATAGTAGCGAGTAGCTCCGAAAAAAAATCATAGTCAATGTGGTACTCGAACCAAAGCTCCTGTAATTCAGAGAATGGAATTCCTAGCCACTCTACCCACTAAGCCAGGAATGTCAAACTCGCGGCCCGCGGGCCGCATGCGGTCCACCTAGCCAAGAAACACTATGTGTATCAGCACAAAAGCGTAAAAATTTGTAGGTGTTGAACAAGTCTAAGAAATTTACTAAAATTGATCAAGAAGTCGGTGGCTTATGCGAGGTTAAATAATGTATTTATGAAATCTTTTTCTCAGCTCTACAAACAATTTGCTGACGGTTATTTGAGATACATTCGTTTAATACGGCCTTTGTGTAAAAATTATTAAACCCCTTCGTCAAATTGTAAGAAAGAAGTCGTTGACTTTGCCTGATAGTTTTCTTGAATGGTTGCATTTTATTTAAATGCATTTATTTTAACAGAAGGCCAAGACCCAGAAATTCTGTATTTGGTGAGGAGATCACATGGATGTGAACTATCGTAAACAAAACAATTTAATCATATTACCCGATTCTTTGCCCTTCAGCCTAATAAGTTTCAGGCAACATCACAAACAAATTTTTGTCCATATTTAACCACCATTCTGTCCAAACATAATTTATGACAAGTCAACCTAACAATTTTGGCTGCCAAAGGTTGATTTGGATTACGTCGGTGTTTCAACATTTTGTGCGGCCTTTGTATGAAATTCCGTAATATTTTTTTTTCAATTTCAGATGATGGGGTAACCAAGGAAATTAAAATTAGATAAGTGCACGAGAAACTGGCCCAATATTTAGTAGAAGCCTGTTTCGCTATCGTTTATATTCTTGAGAGCAATTCAGTCAAGTTCAGTAAGGCTTTGTAGATACATTGTTTTGAATTAAAAAATTGAAGCTCACTTAAATTCATCGAGACATTATTGAGTGGGGTTACGAAACGGAACATTTGTGCATGTTTCGCAAACATGTTTGCCATTCTGCCATTTAGCGGATCTAACTGCCATTTAGCGGATCAAACATAATCTCCGGTTCTTTTCCTTTGTCTGCCTTTGTAGAATATGTTACCGAAAACAACCGAAGATTAGTTCTGATCCGCTAAATTGCAGTTACGGGATCATAATGGCAAACCTGTGCGCGGAACATACGCAATTGTCCGTTTCATAACCCCACCCATTTTCGCCTTCATCAACAAAATATATACAGATGCCACACGGGAAACTGCCAGCTCTAAAACCAACGTAGGATATCAAAAATTAATGTTAAAACATTTGTTCCCCGAAATCATTCAACATATTTTTGAAAATGCTACTCTGGAAAATGTTGTGCCAAATAATTGTTCTCCTTTTCATTACTTGCATTTCGGAGTAGTTCAGATAAACTTATACATAAACAATAAGCCGAATATCTTCGCAGACGAATTTTCGAATGGTTTCAACGTTCGCGGCTCATTTCATAAATACGGAGAATCCTTAGAGAATAAAATCAAAACTAGTTAAATCGGGAAAACCTAACCAAATTCTGATATTAGCATCTTGACAGAAATAAATTAGGGAGGACTCTGCGGCGGAGAAATTCGCAAAGACATCGGGCGAATTGATGCGAAAAGTGGGTGGAAGTTATCGAAAACGACTCCAAAAAAAATAGTAATGAAAATGGTGCTTTTTGGATATGACTGCTTTTATATGCTGAGTGTTTATGCGGTTCCTTATCTCATTTCATATGAATTTCTTCGGAGTTCTATATTTATTGCGGCTAAACAACATTTTTGGTCTTCATCTTCCCGAAAATAAATTAGGAAGTGTTTATTTAGCTATAAAAAATATGTTCCACCGTCTCTACAAAAATGTAAAATGATTTTTGTGGGTCTCAATTGGTTTTGATTGATCTATAGTTTCAATGGTTTCCTTTCCACTAAATCCATTTTTATATTGAATTTTTCTTTTCGGCTTTTTACAATTTTTTTAGTTGAGTGCTAGTCAAAAAGCCGCCCCTAAAATTTGGCGCCCCGGGCGACCGCCCGGCTTACCCCCCCCCCCTAGAACGGGCCCTGGCCATAATGAATGTGAACGCATCCTGAGTAATAAAATCATCAAATTAAAGAAGAAATAAAAATACTTTAATACCATTGCCATGTGGAAAGAGTATTTCAGTTTCAGATTACACTTTTTGACACTTGTTTAAGCCAGTTAAATTTGTCATCTACCCAAGGATAACAGATATAGGAAAGTAGTTTCCATAATATAAATCCGTACAAATTTCGAATGGTTTTGGATTTATTAAGAAACAAAAAAAAACTATCATCATTTAAGATAGGAGACTTTCCTGAACACTTACAGTCCAAAAATGCTTTCAATTCAATTTCAATTTATTTCTGGTGTAATTTTATGTTTTACAAGTTAATAAATACTCTTACATAGATACCTGGTTCAAGCCTTAACTTTAAGTTTAAGTGTAATTAGGAAATCCAATAATCTTAATTAAGTTAAATAAAGTAGATTACTTGTAAGGAAAACTAATGAAAACCTTACCAAAAGAAAAAAAAAAGTATATCTAAAACTTAACCTATGTATTAAATCTAAGCTTAAACTAGAGTAGTGTTAACCGACCGCTATTGCTTTAATGATGTTATTATTAATAATTGAGCATCTTTCCAGAAATTTCGAAGTGCTGTTAGATGCTATCAGCAGTCCAAAAATGATTATCTCCCGAAATAATTAAAGTGAATATGCTTAATGAAGCGCTCATACTGGCTCACTTTCACTGTCAGTTACTCACTGTGTATTTGGATAAATCTAAACCTCTGCAGGTCCATAAACTGCAACTCTTTGTTAGATTGGAAATCTGCAATGCAGCAATTGAAGAAACGCAGATTTCATTATCGAAGCTAGTAGAAAATTGTTAAGTCGGACCTTGGCCCCAATTATCGCGTTCGCGCATCCTCACCTTATGTTGGCTCCCATCGAGTTCTCGGTCGTCCACACAATCTGCTCCAGTCCATGCGAGTGCCGCTCCTTCTTCCTTTGTACATGCCCTGCCCATTGTATTCGTTGCACCTGGGGTGTGCATGCCCGAATTCGACGTAAGGCTTAACCAATAGGGGGCCGAAGGAGGATCACACCTGCTATGGAGAAGTCCATAGCGAATAGTGTACTACGGGGATGGGTGTGCCCAGGGGCCATGGTCCTTGCCCATCAATGTGTTGGACTCGTAGTGGCTGGAGGTTGTTACCCAAGTCATCCAGCTAGTGATGCAATCCCGGGGTTGGATTCCGGATGGTGTGTGCATGCGCCTGATGGAGAAATCTCTGTCTGACAACAACACCTTGTCAGTAAAAAGCTGAAGGTCCAAACATTTTAGCGGGACCGGGAGATAAAGGCCGAAAGGCTAGGTGCTCCCCTGACGGTATACCTGTAGATGGTTAGCTTGTATTCGTTGCAATTTATTGCTTTCCGAAACTTCTATTTCATCGATGTTGTACCGGATGCGCTATTGATCTCGCAATCGGTCTCGACAGTTCGTCGAAGGACCTTTCGCTTAATACTCGATATTGAGATTTCACACTGTGATATTTGTATTATTGTATTAGCATTCTTATTTTTAATTGCATCAAAGCTTTTTTTCTTTTGCTGTTGTAGTCCAACTTTTTTTTGCGGAAGTATTAAGAGAAAGCTTTCTGTTTCTGCTCCATAATATCTTCGTGACATCGTCGAAGTACGCTGTTGTGTTGACCTGATGAGTAGCAATCCGCTGCTCCTCATTGTATTATATTATAGCTTCACCATAAAGAGCAGTCGTTGAGCGGCCAGGTGTGAATCCACCTTAGCGCCATTTGTTTCCTTTTCCAAAATTCTCGATAAAATCTTGTAAGTCGATTGGGCAGACGATTATTCTGTTGTTTATTCTAAGCACTTCTTGTCGCCCAAATTAGTTTTGACCATCGCAAAATTAAGTTTAAATATTTTGAGAGAATTTGACATACATATATGTATATCTATTCACCAGAGACCTCAGTTTCATACAATTTTTGTATCAACTATCACATAACGTTCATTTGTCCAGCCAGTTCGGTCACTCAACACCCCAATTCTACTGTTTCTGGGGCGATTACATCGTTATGAATTCATGCAGTGCAAGGAAAATAACATCTCTCAAATTTCCCTGCAGGGACCCGAAGGCTGTTATGGCCATTTGTTACTTGCACGGGTCTTACAAATTGCGATTAACTGTTCCAGGTTTCAGCAAGCAGCACCGCCAAGAGAAAATGTATTGCGTAAAGGCTTTTCATAGTGCTGGAAACTTACTTTTTTTACAAAAATTTAGTCTGAATAAGGTGAACATTTTTTCAAACTTATGGACTTAAACTTTCACAGAGATCACGCAAAATGATGTGTTTTCATTGTATCAATTCTACGCCCTTCGTTCACACGGCTCTGATCGCTATCATCGCAAATGCATTAGGACCACATAGCTTGACTATTGCCTAACCATGGTTTCATGGTGAAATTAGCTGATCACGATCAATATGATTCGAATAGATCTTTCTCCCGTTTTGTCATCTCTTGAGGTACCAAGGGTTTACGTATATTCGCAGATTTTCTGGGACAAGTTGAGGCTCTTTCCGCAAGATAGTTTTTATGCAAAAATTTGAACGCCCGACGATTTGTTTCATAAATTTTCAAAAGTTTTAGGACAACATTAAATGAGGTAGAGATGGTCAAAGAGTCGCAATAAATTAAATTGGTAGCAAAACGTTGTCCGAATAAGAAAAGAATTTCAAATAAAAGCTAAAAATGAACAAAAATTTACCTATTTATGACCAAAGAAAAGGCAAAATAGTAAAATACTCAAGCCGGACGGAGGTTGAATACCCCCTCATCGCACCATAACTCACAACTTTCAGAAATGTAAAAACCATTTAAATTGTTTCAAATTATTTTGATGTGGTAGGTATAGGTAGTCGGATCGAATAGTAACTCTACGCTACGGAGCACCCTATACGAGTATTAAGCGCGACCCACGTAGGCTGGAAGAGACAATCGGTAGTCGAACCTGCACCCCTGCCAATTAAATTTGTTTTTTCCGTACAAAATAACCTTTATAAGCGAACCACTCCTAATGGGACCATAAACCAAAAATTGGTGACTCCATTTGATTGGCCACAAATTGGTGACTCCATTTGATTGGAGCAGTGCTAAACGCATCTCCACAATCGGACTAACAGACCGTTTCTATTACAAAAGTACTTTTACTTACTATTTAATACAAAAGAGGTTTTCTGTTTGTCTAAATTTTCAGAATTTATGACCACAATTGCGATGGGGCTGCATTATGATACTCGTAAAAGGACAACTTGTATTTTTTTTTAAATAATCTTAGAAATTTCCATGCTACATTTTCTTAAGTTGCGAGCCATATTATTCGCCACTAACTGAAAATTTTGTAGACGAAATCAAGCATGGCATGGTGGACGAAGTAGCGAGAAAACTGTGAAAACTGGGTTCGAATGCTGGACAATGAATGATGCTTACTAGAAAAAAAAGCGACAACCAAAATGAGAAAAATTACGAATGTCAGTTGGTATAACTAAAAAGGTATATCAGCAGTAGAAGCTACATCCGATGCAACTTGTCCAACTAACAAAAAGCTCGAAGATCGCTAAATAGAATAGTATTGTCATGTTTAAAGGTGTCCGCTGAAAGCCCCGCGAAAAAGGTGATATCAATGGATGTCCACCTGATGGACCGAAAGGCAAGAGGTACACCGATGAAAACTTTGATATCAATGAAAAACAGAAATATGCTGCGACATACTCCTGTACTGAAAATTTAACGAATTTTCTAGTAAAATGCTATGAAAATCGGGGCATATCATAAAAATATTTATTTGCCCATAGGAATCGGGAATAGAACCTTGGGCCCTATATTGGGCGATAGAAAATTCATTCGATTTTCATTTTAGAAATGCAAGGTATCTAGCTCAACACTTTAGTGTTCTAAAAATGCAATGCATATACTACGCCAACATTTCCATACGGTTTTCTTAGCTTTTTATACTTTTGCATCATCTCTTGGTACCACCTGCTAATCGAACCAAATTTTATCGGCCTTGTCAGTGGTCGAACAAGACAGGTTTGACTGTATATATATAAAATATCGTGCAGCGAATGCGATCTATTCTATATTGAACAAACAAAAAGGTTTAATTACAATACGATTCAGGGAGCACATTGGAAAAGCACCACCAAGGAAAGTGTCGAGCTCCAAAGTCAGCATGGGAAAGCATAGAAATTAATCGTGAAAACCCAGGACAATTTTTAAACCCCGACAAAAGTAACTGTTATTCGCGACTAACCAGATTTTTAGCAATTAGTTTGCTCACAATATGGTATATATGGTAACACCTTGCACCGTAAACATTTTGTTCTGGGGTCAACAGGCTATCCGCGTTGATCCGCGTAGATTGATGCCAATATTACGACCCTCATAGATGATGTCACCTTTGAGTACTGCTTCTACTGCTTGATGCCAGAGGGATGGCAGCTGACCCCGTTCACTTGACATGGATGGAAAGGGGTTTTTATGGCAGCTCTTGATCGTTGTAGCAACACGTAGCTTCGGGACGATTTACATCGAACAACCGTATGTCTGAACATTTCCATGTACAGAACAATAACATCCATGGAGACTGTAGAATCCGAATCCAGGCTCCGGCAATTCAGAGGTAGAGTGTCTTTTCTACCCATTATACAACCAAATGCCCGATATTGATGTTCATTGGCGACCCTGGAAAACTACGCTCGATGGGCATGGGGCTCATGATTGTGCATACATTTATGATCATTAAAGCATCGTCAAAAATATACTGAATTTAGTTAGTCTTTGGCACGGATGTACAACAGTTACTACGCTGTTCTCGATTCGCAGGTTCATCTGGTTGGTAGAAGATGCCTACCTACCGGATGTCAATTGTCTGAATAGAGATCGAGATCCACCCAATAACCAGCATTTACGAAGTGTATTGCTCGGGTAATTTCGGTATTTACATTTAAACCGCTAATAGTCAATGGGGTGAAAACTATTGCCAGTAGGTCTAGCTCAGGCCTCGCTTGGGAGTGGGGGTTTAGCGAAAGCTATTAAGATTAAGATAAGGGTTTGGAAATGTGCAAGAACCGCGGTCTCGCTCGCCGAAGGAAAAAAGACCCGAAAAAGTAAGATTAACGGACGAAACATGGTTCACCGATTGACCGGTGAGGCAACTTTCAAATTTTTCCCTTACCAAAATATTCAGCAATTCGAAATCAGTGCAATAACGGGGGAGATATATGCACTTTTTCTGACAGACTTAAGCGAATAACCCGATTTTAGAATACGTAATTGAAGATAGAAGATAAAAGAAAAATGGGAAATTAAAAAGAAATATGAAAAATAAAAACGAGAGATGGAAAATGAGAAAAACCGAAAATAGAAAATTAAAAAAGGAAAATGGAAAATGAGAAATGGAAAAATCGGTGTGAACCCGAAGGAGGATTCGCAGCACTGAAGCCAGTGGGCTCATTGTACTATACTACCCCTGTATGTTGTTGTTGTAGCGGCGCAAGAGAGGGGGGGGGAACTTGTATCATTCATAAGACCTAAGAAGATCGCAATTTCGATGGGGTTCTCCCATAGTGTTGGGTGTTAGATGCGTAGGTGCGGCAGTACAGTCAAATTTATGGTCCACGTTGTGTGGGCTGGCTCCACATGCTGGACAAATATTTCCAATGGTGTTGTCGATGCGCAGCCAAAACGAGTTTAGTCTGGAGCACCACCCAGAACGAAGCTGAGCCAAGGTGGTACGTGTGGCTCTAGGCAGTTGTTGTTCGTCGGGTGAGATGTCGGGTGGTCGAACGCGAAGGACGCGGTTTACGGATAGCCTATTTGTGGCTTTGGTTACCTCGCTGGTGTGCAGTTGATTTAGCGCCGCCTTGTATATGTTGGAGTTGTCGAGAGGAACTCGTTTAAACCTTTGGACTTGCCTTTCCATGTCCCTTAACGAATGTCTTACACGACGTGGTGGTGGGGTTTTGTCCATAAGGTCATGATTTGGGTGTTGGCTTCGATAACAACCAACAAGATATTGCTTAGCCAGGAGATCGTTGTGTGCCTAGAGGTCTAGCAGCTTAGTTTCTTGGTGCAGGTGGTCTTGAGATGACATGCATACGCATCCAGTAATAGTACGCATGGCTGCATTTTGGTATGTTTGAATCCGTTTCCATCACTAATGTTATCCGCATGGCTGTTGAATAGGCAGTGGTTATCGATTGTGACGTCAAGAATTTTAGGGTGACGGATAGTGGGAACTTCTGTGTCATTTACTCTTATGTTAAGCCGTAGGTTGAATTCTTTGTTGTATGTGGTAAAGAGGGTGGCCGAGGATTTGGGCGCTGATAGCCTTAGGTTTTTGTTGTGGAAGAAAAGGTTGAGCTCTTCCAAGTAACCATTAATGAGATCGCATATGTCCGGAATGTCGTTGCCAGATGTCATGATGGTGCAGTCGTCAGCATAGAATACAATGTCAATTCCTTCTGGTGGGGTGGGAAGCCCTGACATGTATAGGTTGAACAAGGTGAAGGAAAGTACCCCGCCTTGTGGTACTCCTTGTTTTATCCTTCTTAGTTTAGACTTCCCATATCTAAGCTCGGTGCTGGATTCACGTCCGGCAAGGTAGTTTGCGATCCATTTGACTATATGCGGCGGTGTGGATGAATTGCGGTGATCCGTTAATAGGAGCGAGTGGTTCACCGTTTCAAACGCTTTCGACAGATCTAAAGCCACAAGAATGGTACGCGTAAACGGTTGGGGCTGGTTGATCCCATTGAATACCTTAGACATGATTCGGTCTAGTGCAGTGGTGGTGCTGTGCATTTTTCTGAAGCCGTGTTGGTGGTTAGCAAGTTGTATATGCGTCGCAAGAGTCTTGTGAATCAGCGATTCCAATATTTTTGCCACAGGCGATAGAAGCGTGATTGGTCGGTAGGATTCTCCTAAGAAGTGTTGTTTACCAGGTTTGGGTAACGGTATGATACGGCCTCTCTTCCAAATTTCTGGTATGATGAATGTTCGTAACGAAAGGTTCATCGTGGCAGTGATATACTCTAAAGGTGTGTCGAGGTGTTTGAGCATGATCATTGCTATACCGTCTGGACCAAGTGCTTTTGAATTTTTGGCATTCTTTATGGCCATGGCAACTTGTGTGGTGGTGATGTGGAGATGTTCATCTACCTTAGTGTTTCGGATGTCTCGTGTGATTTTGCGCTTGAGTTTATCCTTAGTTGGGTGTTCGACGAATTGTTTGTTGAATAGGTTTGCGCATTTCTTGTCGTCGCTCATGGTAGAGTTGCCAAACTTGATAGAAACCCTCCCTTGAGTTTTAGTGGGGTTTGATAGGTTTCTATCAGTGTTCCAGAGTTTGCTCACACCAGTTTTGGAATTAAGTTTTGTTAGATGTGAGTGCCATATGCCTCTCCTGTGGTTGTTGACCTGTTTGACTATGATGTCATTAAGGTCGTTAATCTGTGGGTCACTTGGGTCTGCACTTCTAAGTTGATCCCTTGTTTTTGCCAATTTAGCCGCAGATGTTGGCAAGTTGGGTTTTAGGCTGGGAATGCGGCCTGCTGGAATGTATCTCTTAGCTGCAGTGAGAATAATCCGTCTGAGTTGTTTTTCAGCCATACGTACATCACTTGGGGCGGTGAGACTAGCAAAAGCCTCGTTGGTGAACCTTTTAAAGCTGTCCCAGTCAGCTTTGTTGAAGTTGGTGTACGTCTTCTTGTCGGGATGGATGAGTTTCGACGGCATATTCAGAGTGAGTATAATTGGCAGGTGATCAGATGATATTGTGAGGATTGGCTCCCATGACTTGTCATAATAAGTACAAGGCTGGCGATGGAAATGTCAGGTGAACTTGTGCAGGATCCAGTGATACGGGTTGGTTTGTCGTCATTTAAAGGGCAGAAATCATAATCATCCAGTTGGTCGGCGATGATGTTACCTCTGGTGTCGTTTTGGAGGTTGGAATGCCATAAATTGTGGTGGGCGTTGAAATCACCAAGTAGGAGGCGATATTGGCCGTTTAATAGGGGGCTGATATTGACTTTGTAACCGGTTGGACAGCTGGAATATAGATGTTGTAGATTTCAAAGTCAATATTTCCTGATTTAACGATTATCGCTTGTTGCTCCATGGAGTTATCGGCGGAAGTGGTATCAACGACGCTGTATGGCAAATTGTTGTGGATGAGGAAAGCCAAACCTCCTCCTGCGTTTCTTTCACGGTCTTGTCTGATGACGTTGTAGTTCCCATATGACCTGAGTGAGTGACTAGAGTTGAGTTTGGTTTCCTGTACTGCCGCAATCTGGATGTGGTGTCTGTCCATGAGGGCAGTTAGTTCGGCGATTTTATGCTGGAGTTTATTGCAATTTAGTTGGACTATCTTCGTGCTGGTGTAGTTTGCATCGAGGATACATGGAGCTGGGGTCAAATCCGGTGGAGCAGCATTTGCCGGGGTAGAAGGTGATATTTGTTGGGAACCTTGGTTGGGCAGCCTGTGATTGGATGGGCTTTGCTTTCTGTTTTTACACCGGATCGCTGTGTATGATAGTGACCATTGATTGGTATTGGCGAGTCCCGAGCAGTTCTTGAGGTGAACCCATTCTCCGCAGCAAGTGCACATCCATGGACCTGGATTCGTCTCGATGCCGGCACGTAATAGTAGTATGAGGAGCAGCTGGGCCGTCCTGTGAATGGGATGATGATACGAAGTATCCGACCCCATCTTGCGTCGAAGGGGGTCTTTGCGACTCTTGGCCATGCCTACACATGGGTCGTTCCGGTACGTAGACCCGGTCGCAGTAGGAACGGCTACCCCTTTATCGTATTTGTTAATTTTGAAGCTCCCGCCAAAGAACATCGAAAGATAGTCCGCGCTTCAGGCTTATCCACCTTATCTAATAAATATGCGAAACTGGATATAGCTGGCGGATTGAAGTGATTATGAATTCCTTTTTGCAGCTTGCGAATTTTTCTTTGCCTACCTTTCCAATTTGCTGTTTTCTTTTTGCGATATCCATAATACTGCCTGAAAATAGATAAACCAATAGTATAAAAACACATCAAATCTTCTCCAATAGATAAAATTTATTTAGTCCATTAGAACTCGAATGTTGTCATGCTTTGTCATACTTTTTACCCATTTTATTGATTAAGGATGCATCATAATTTCAATTTCTTGCATATTTACTTTTGTATTTATCAGATTCGTTTCCTATTAATAATAATATTTATTTTCAACTATCGTATCTTAAAATCAAATATGTATGTTTGTATCTTTTGTTGTCGTCTGGATCTGGATTAAATTTGATGATGAATTTGAATATATCCGGAATATGAAGAGTCCCAATGGTAAGCGTCGATTTTTGTTGTTTTACAAAATATACAATATGCTATCAACGTTTCACATTTGTTTATATATAATATTATAACAAAAATAATAAAGATTAGTTAATAATTAATTAAAATATTAAATAACACCGAATTACGAATATCCCATTTGTTTGATAACGGATCGTATTCTGAAAGAGAAAAGAACAACAAAATAATTTATTGAGTGTATTGGCAGAAATAGAGCGAGGAGAAAGGATCGGTACTTACTCTTCATAAAAGTCTGTTTCTTTGGCTGTCATGCTTAAAAGTTCGTCGAGCTTATTCACTATACCCAACTCTTTTAACCTGGCATGCCGTTCAACGGCGTTTGAGTCATTACGATGTACCAAATTTCCGATTGCAAGCAGGGCGCCACCTTGGAGTTTGGAGTCTCTATGAACCTGAAAATGATATTTGTAGATTAGTGTTAAGTAAAACTTCAAACCGTCACTAAATCATAACACTTACTAAGAAGTCGCCCAAACGTCTCAATATACGTTCATCCTCCATAACGTAGTCCTTATTTTGAGCGCCAGCTGCTATATTGCCAATAATGCACAGTGCCTGTTCTTTCACCTCAGCCGGATGCGGAGAGTCCAGTACCATGTTAAACGCCTGCATTACTTCAGCCGAATGTTCAGACATAATATTGTCAATATGCAGAGATTTACTTAGAAGATTCCTCAGTAGTCCTAACGTTTTCATTATCACACGCGTGTCCGGATCGTTTAGTAGTTGGAGTATTCGGTCGGTGCCCAGCGAGTCGATAATCTTCGACTTCACCATCGTCTCGGCTTGGAAGGCCATATTCATAAGCGCCCAGCTGCCATTCAATCGCAGTGCAGGATCCGCATTTTCAGTCAAGGTGCATAACATTTCTACAACGCCTGAATCTAGCATCGGCTCTTTTGCCGGCGAGAATTCTAAAAGTAAATTACAGATGGTGGATGTCACGACCGTAAGTAGTTCGTTGGAGGGAGAGCCCGACAGGAGATCCATGAGAGGCTTCCAAACTGAGTGATCCTGATAATTACACACAATTTTAGACTTGAATCTTTGGGATATTATTGCAAAATATTTACCTGAAAGGTTGTCCGAAGTTGCTGCACTGACCGGGAAAGCGAATGCAGACATCTCACAGCAGCAAGTCGCACCTAATTGAATTAAAAGCACATTGCACTATCTCTCAGATGGACATTTGTAAGTATGTTACCTCTGGCACAGGATCTTCTAAGCCCTTCAGCACTCTCTCCATTAAATCCTTCGTCTCAATAATACGCTTTCGGATATCTTCATCGTTAGCTCCAAGCGAGGCAAAGCAACGAAATGCCCCTTGTCGCGGAAGTGGGCGAGGACTCTGCAGAAGCTCCGATAACGAGGCGATTAGATGATTACTAATCGCCGCTAGCCTTTGAAGATTGGTGTCGATCTAAAATTATGAAATCACATAAGTTAAACTATCAACGCACAAAAGGCTTTCCCAACTCACTTCCGCCAAGTACGCCAAAGTTTCAGCTGCCGTTGCACGTATATGTTCTTTAAACTCGTCCGTACACAATCGGGCCAAACACGGCAGCGTCTTATAAACAATTCGCGGATCTGACGACGACAACGTACCGCATCGATTGATGTACGTTAAACATCGAGCCGCCGTAATTTGTATTTCCGGTTCACGAATGCGTGACAGCAATATGGTGAGAATATCTGGCAGCGATTTTCCGTCAAAGCTAAAATATGGAATTTTTATGTTCTTTTTCGATTAAATCTGGCCAACGGCCGCGGCTAAGACTTACTTTGTGGCGCAAACAATGTCGGAAACAGAGCGATTGGTGAAACACATTGCCGCCAAACATTTCAGAGCTGGTATTTGCAATTCCACGTAATTTGTTGTGATCATGCGCGAGAGGAAGGGTATAGCACCCGCTTGACATAGTATCATTTGTTCGTTAAAGCTTAAGCAGAGTGGCGCTAAAATATTGGCAACAGCACATTGTGTTTGAACCGAGCTGTCTGGCGATGCCAAGCCTGAATGTTTGCAAAATTTTCAAAATTATTATTTAAAAATGTATTGGGTACAATAGTTACTCACTTATCAAATGAGAGAGTGTTCCGATATTTGAACATAGCAGAGCAACCGGTGCAAACGGATAGCGGAAGATTGATTTAAGAGTACAAAGACACCATTCGATAAGATGCTTATCTGCGTTTTGTGTTGTAATTAGAGTCAGTAATATTTTAACCACATTGGAGTCAATTAATGCACGAACTTGTTCGCAGGATCCCTTGGCAAGTGAACCTATTGGCAGAATTAAAACACAATAAAAGAGAAATGTATGATGACTCGTTTTAATAGAGAGAAACTTACCAATGACGATAATTGCTTCTTGGCGGATATTTAACGGCACTTCGTTGCTGGTCACAAAATAAATTAGCCGTGGCACAATACCATGTGAGATTACATCGCCTTTTTGTCGATTACTTCCAATCACTGCATTTTTTAGGGCTACGAGTGCTTCCTGACATTGTTCATAGTCGTCCGTGTTTAGTTTGTCAAAATACGTTTTGGAGTCATCGACTTCCTATTTAAGTGATTTAAAGAAAAGCAATGTTAGCCGAAATTACAAGTATAGATCCTGGAAATATGAAAACAAATGTGACAATGTGCGTGCCTCTTTTATGTAATACGGTCTGATACGGATTAAGGTAAGCTCATAGAAAATTAGTTAAATTGTTAAACTTATAATTAAAATTTTAAAACAAATGAAAAACCACCCCGACCGACCCCGACCCCTTACGCTAAAATTGCTAAGAACTTCAATTAGTAGGGAACAATGTCTAAGTGGAATTCAGTTGTTAATCTGGCGTTGGATCAAGGGAAAAGCGACTCAACGATCAACTCGCTAGTAACAGATGCTAAGCGTTTTTGGATTACATCCGGATTCCAAGCGGGACATCATCAAGAATTTTAAAAAACCTTTTGGCTTGAAAATCGAATTGCCAAATCAATTCGTTCAAAATACATTCGATTAATTCCATCCATCACTATCACCGTAGAGTAGCACGAGATTTGCCATTAAAACTAAGTTAAAGAATAGTGGGCGAAATTCCTAAGTCGTGAGCCCTAGACTAAACGGCATCGAATTGAGATATAGGGCCAAGGGATTTATAGCAAATATCTTATTGGATCGACTTTGACAATGCATTTGCAATCCGTGGAACTGGAAAAAAATTAACGACAAAAAAAAAAACAAAATTGCTCTTCGATTTAATATATACTGCTCAAAACAAAATAAGGGCCACTAATGTCCGTTGACTTTAGCATCGTCTTTTGGCGAATTTTTAGTGTGATAATTAATTTAAAAAATGCCATTCTGTACCTGAATGTGATGTGAGTTATCGCAGTATGATTCGTCAACATTAGCTTTAAGGTAACTGGGTTAAACAGTCCTTTTGGAGTCACGAGTCATGCATTGGTAAGTTTTGTTTATTTCTCATTTTGATTTTGAATTAATTTTCGCCAAGTTCTTCAACTGAACCATTAGTTGTTGCACTTTTAAAGATAAGGAGAATCTGTAAAATACAAAATGCCAACAATTCGGCGCCATTTAAATTTAAATGCTTCGTCCAGAGTCTTAGAAATGTTGGAGGAATGTCGTTCGCCCTGCAATTAGGGTATTCGCGAAGAGCCATTGAGACTTTGTGCGCAACGGGATCGTACCATTAGTGCTCGTGGACTACAAAGTAGACTATTAAGGATGACTGGGACCACTGTTATCGCCTAAACAATTAGAAATCGTTTGCACGAAGACCAACAACAGCCAAGGAGACGTGTTACCAGAACACAACTGACCAGGACGGATCGTACGATTCGTTTAAGATTTGCTCGTCGACATATCCTATGGGACATGCAACAATGGCGCAAGGTGATCTTCTCGGATGAGTGCAAAGTGAATTTTTTTTAGTGACGAGCGACGCATAGGAGTCTGGCGGAGAACCGGAGAACCATTTTTGGATACCTTTGTCAACCACAATAAAAGCAACCATCGCTAGGGAAGCCGCAAAGAACATAGGGAAATATGGTTGAAGTTTGGGGATACACTCTGTCGGAATGGAGCGAGCTGCTGCTTTGACAATGACTTTCCCTTTGTGAAAGCAACAGCTCGAATGTTCGGCCATATTTTCCAACTGCTGCCGCAAGGTTAGCCGACGCTTAGCTTAATACACGCCAATTTAGCTGACCCTAGAAATCAGGAGCTAAACTCCGAAATTAATCGACAAGGTAACACATGTAAAAAAGAAAATGGAATGAGCATCTTGAAAGCTGCATTCTTTCAAAAGGTGTCAGCAAACTCTTAAACACTTCAAGGCCATTGCACCAGATGACATTTCAATGGTCATGCTAAAACATCTAGATCTTCCGGCCATCGAATATCTCACGATGGCTTTAAACGTGTCGATATCCAGGCACGATTTCAGTTTCTGCTGCGCCAAATTTTGGTGATGCCATTTCATTAATATTGGCCTGAAACGACCGAATATGCAATCCTTTTTTGCGAAATCGTAACGGTTCTCCAGATATTCATTGTCAAAGTTTGACATTTCTATGTGGTCTTACGGCAGCTGCCTCTACGGGGCGGATCACACCCGTTTTGTTCTGCAAAACGGCCAAAAGCGGCCAATATGCCTTCCTGGCAAGAGCCCCGGCAGGAGCCCTGAAGGTTCGATGCAGGAAGGTTGTGTTTGTCTGTGTATATGTGTGGGTACGATATATGTGTTTTTTCGTCATATTGGGAGCATTACATCTCGGCGCGGCTGCTCTCAATTTTACTAATTCGCGCCGGTGTTGAAACAAATCCAGGCCCAGAGGTATGGATTTGTAGTGTCTGCAACCAACGTATCGGTTCGAATGCCAGATCAGTGCAGTGTAATTGCTGCAGGGAATGGGTTCACTTTAGGTGTTCAGGGTTACGAAGACAAGGTCAACACTCCTTAGCATATGTTGCACCAGGTTGTATAAATTCCAGGCAACCCAGGGCTGCTCCTAGCCCACCTTCTCCACCACTGCCCCCTACACCGCCAAACAATATGATAAGGAATGCCAGACCCAGTCTTACACCTGGCCCTCCTCCTCCAGCAGTTTTCACTGCACTATCTATATTACAGTTTAACTGTAATGGCATTCACCGGAAAATCGCTGAGATCACACACTTCTTAAGTTCAAACAGAATTCTCATCGCCGCCATCCAAGAGACGTTGCTTCACGCAAACTCGTCTCTAAGCGTCCATAGCGATTATGTTATACTGCGGAAAGATCGACCGGCCGCCACGGATGATCCTCACCCTGGAGGTGGTCTTGCCTTCCTAATACACAAGTCCGTACATTACTGTGTATTAGATGTAGTTGCTGACGGTACGGCGGAAATTCAAGCCATCTCAGTTCCATCAGGGAGTACTAATATCGAAATTTTTAATATATATGTACCACCTCACTCTAGTTGCCCTTCTGGCTATCGTTTCGATATTGGTCCTCTCCTTTCCGGAGAGCACAGGGTCATCCTTGGCGACTTTAACGCGCACCATGAGCTCTGGCATTCGGACCTCAACAACAATGCCAGGGGTATAACAATCGCCGAAGCACTTGACGCCTCAGAATTCTGTTCACTTAACGAAGACTCGCCGACTAGAGTCGTGGGCACTTGCAGTAGTTCTCCTGACATAACTATTGTCAGTGCCAGCCTAATTGCTGCTTCCCGATGGGAAGTACGTACCACCCTTAAATCAGATCACCTCCCAATCATTATAAAGATTGACAAACCAGCGAACATGACCAAGTCTGAGAAGCGAACGTTTGTCAATCACAAGAAAGCCGATTGGGATGGTTTCAAAGCTTACTCGTCGGCGAAGTTCATCGAGCTAATATCACCTATCACCATTCATGAGGCCGAGAAAAATATTAGGAACGTCATTACCACAGCCGCGGCACGTTTTATTCCGGCAGGACGTATCCCGAAAGTTCGGCCTAACTTCCCCACTAGTGCCGCCAGATTAGCCGATGAACGTGATCAGATCAGACGCGCTCACCCTGATGATCCCAGAATTCAGGAGCTTAACTCCGAAATTGACCGACAAGTTAAAGACTATAGGAGGGCGAAATGGAATCAGCACCTCGATGAATGTAACCTCAATGAAGGTGTCAGCAAATTATGGTCTACCGTCCGCGCCCTTTCCAATCCTCGGAAAGAAAAGGGCAACAACGCCATCGAATTTGGCAACACTAAAACCTGCGATCCTCTTCAGTGTGCTAGCCTGTTCAATAAACAATTTATTGAACATCCCAAGTCTGACGGCCTCAAGCGCAAAATTAGAAGACGGATTCGCAGCCGGATTGTTGACACCATACCATCTTTTACAGCGGACCAGGTTAAAAAAGTCATCGAGAATGCTAAAAACTCCAAGGCCCTCGGACCAGATGGCATTTCGATGACCATGTTGAAACATCTCGACCTTCCAGCCATTGAGTATCTCACGGCCGCCTTTAACTTGTCGATGTCCACGCTTGCCATCCCTGAAATCTGGAAAACAGGTCGAATTGTTCCCTGTCTCAAGCCAGGGAAGAGCGCAAATCTCGGGGAATCCTACCGCCCCATTACGATACTTTCTCCTGTCGCAAAGACGCTGGAGGCCCTTATTCACCCCACTCTTGTTGCACATGCGAAGCTAGAACCTCACCAGCATGGCTTCAGGAAGATGCATAGTACCACCACTGCCCTCGATGCGATCACTACACGCATTCGTGATGGGCTGAATCAACGCAGTCGTTGTCACAGAACTATTCTGGTGGCAATAGACCTATCAAGTGCATTCGATAAGGTCAATCATTCAATGCTCCTGGCAAACCTGTTGAATATGCATCTTCCTGCACAAGAGATCCGTTGGATTGCCAATTATCTAGCTGGTCGGCACTCCTTCACCGAGTTTCGAGGCAAACGTTCTAAGCTTAGGAAAATCAAATTAGGTGTTCCACAGGGAGGGGTACTCTCCCCCACTCTGTTCAACATCTACATGTCCGGCCTTCCCACACCACCTGAAGGAATCGAGGTGATTTCCTATGCTGACGATTGCACCGTACTCGCCACAGGGAATGATAAGGAAGAAATGCGCCTCCGAATTAATCGCTATCTAGGACGATTACAGGCTTTTTTCCAAAGCCGAAACCTCACCATCTCTGCGTCCAAATCCTCTGCGACTTTTCTAACCACTTGGTGGGAGGACATGAGATGGGAGATGGATATACGTATTGGCAACAATTCTGTTCCTACTGTTAAAAATCCTAAAATTCTCGGGCTTCACCTAGAGAACATGATGACGTCTGCGAATCATGCAGCTTCAGTATGTGAAAAAATGCGCAGTAGGAACAACATCCTAAAAGCTCTAGCTGGTAGCACCTGGGGCAAAGATAAAGAAACCATGCTAGCTACCTATAAAGCGGTGGGTCGAGCGGCCGCTGATTATGCAGCCCCAGTTTGGACACATAGTCTATGTGAAACAAACTGGACCAAAGTTCAGGTCTGCCAAAATGCCGCTCTACGCATCGCGACAGGTTGCCTTCTGATGTCTGCCCAGGATCACTTACATCAGGAGACAAAATTGATGCCAATACGTGATCACAATCTCCTACTCTCTAAACAGTATCTTGTTGGTTGCTACCGTGAGGATCATCCCAATAATCATCTCATGGACCGAATTCCTCCACCACGACATGTCAGGCGTGGTTTACGAGACCTTGAGAGAGAGGTTCAGGGATACAAACGGGACCCTTACGATGAAGTTACATACCGAGCCGCCATTGCAGCGATCCACACTGATGAAGTGAATCGGTCTATCGCGAGTTTAGGTGCGAATAGAGTCCTCTCAGAGCGCCCACCACCAATTTCGCCTGAGGAGATTAGGCTCCCGAGAGCCACCAGAGTAACACTAGCTCAACTTCGGTCGGGCTTTTGTTCACGCCTCAATTCGTACCTTTCTCGCATAAACCCGGACATCCAAAACATCTGTCCAAACTGCAATGGTACTCCTCATGATGTGGGCCATTTGTTTCAATGCCCCGCTGCGCCCACTGATCTTACCCCTATATCACTGTGGGAAAACCCTATCGCAGCAGCTATGTTTCTGTCCTTAGACCTCACGGACACAAACATTGACGAACCATAAATCGTACCCACATAGATGCACAGAGGCTACACACCTTTCTGCACCGCTACAAGAAGAAGAAGAAGAAGAAGACATTTCTATGGGCTAGTTCAGTCTTTAATGGGAACTTGTGGGTATTTCTACCGCAGTTTAATGCGAATCAATAGCATTGCACCAAAAATAGCATTTTCAATTTCATTTCAATTTTTACAATTCTTGCTCGCAAAAATAAATTTTGTAAAGCGAATATGTCCCCCTTTTCTTATCAAATTATATAACCGACTGCATAGAAAAGTCAAACTTTGACATTGAATATCTGGAGAACCGTTACGATTTCGCGAAAAAGGATTGCAGATTCGGTCGTTTTAGGCCAATATTAATGAAATGGCATCATCAAGATTGCGATACAGACACTGAAATCTCCCCGATATCCACGCTTGTCATCCCTGAATTTTGGAAAAAGGGCGAATCATCCCCCTTCTCAAACCCGGTAAAAGCGCAAAACTGCCGAATCCTACCGTCCAATCACAATTCTATCTAGATGAGAGGCAATCCTATACAGAGTTTCGAGGCAGTTGTTCAAAGCATAGGAAAATTAAGCAGGGAGTTCCACAAGGTAGCGTGCTCTCTCCTACATTGTTTAACATCTACCTGGCGAGCCCTCCAACACCCCCGGAAGGTATAGAACTAATTTCCTATGATTGCACCGTACACACCACCACCATTTAAAAGGTATGGGTGCCCGACTGAATGACTACATTGAAAAACTTGTGGAGTGTTTCAGTATCTGCAACCCAGTCATATCACCGTCCACCATCTGGACGCAGGCATTTTCGGAGGAGCTTACAAGTCAGTGTCCTTGTGGCACAGGCCTTTGGTGGGTTGCGACACCACGTACCTGAGCAGCGCAGGGAGGCTCCTGGTATGGTTGATACGCAACGGCGTGGATCTGTACAAATACCGTCGGGCGATGACGTTCCCGAGCTTCCTAACCATGTATGGGTGACACAGCATGGCTGACTTTTTCCCTATTTCTCCGAAAAGTCAGCCATACCAGCATACACGACGCAGTGCTTCCTCGTAACACACATTATAAGCGTACGTGTCCAGTCTCGGAGCTGGTGGCTTCGCATAACCCAAGACACGAAGGGGCTAGTTAGGGAGAATGGCCTATGCGCCTATACCTAGCTAGTTTTTGGATTGATGACCACACGGCCTGAGTCAAATTGCTGCCTAAGAAACGAATGGGACCACTCAAAAGCGAACCGTTCAGCGCTACGAGTCTGCTTTAAGCAGACGAGTAGTAAACAGGCATAACGATCCTGCGGTTGGCAAGCCGAATTCGTTAGGTCTATTGAAAGGGGGCCAAGGGAAAATCACATTGAGAAATCTTTAGTACCACGGGGATGGGTGTACCCAGGGAACCATGGTCCTTACCCATCTAGGCGTTGGACTCGAGGGGGTATGTGGTGTTAGACAAGTCGACCAGCTAGAGTCGCATCCCAAGGTGGGGTTCCAAAGTGCAGAGAACACCCTTCCGGCTTTAAGCCGGATAAACTTAGTCGTCCCGCAAGGGAGGGAGGTTATGGCCACCAGGCTGAGGTACTCCTAATGGCAAGTACGTGGTAGACGTAGGACGGATGTTACAAACCCCAAGATCCTTGGGGTCGTAGGAACAACGTCCTAAAGGCGCTGGCCGGCAGTTCCTGTGCGAGCTGCAGTGGTGCGCCTCATGATGTGTACCACCTGTTTCGGCACCCGCTGCACCCACTAACCTCACTCCGAGGGCGGGGACAACCCTATTGCAGCTGATACGCTCTTTTCGCTTGAGACAATAGGCGAGAGCGATGACGAAACTTAGGGCACATCCACAGACCTGCACAACGATCCAAGCCTTTCTGCACCGCTACAACATACCTTGCGAGTCCTCCACGTACTTTGGCGTTTATATTTCTCGAGCGTTCCTTCTCCCCAAGGTTCTCCTTGCAGTCTTTTACCCACCGTATAAAATCGGTGGTAGTCGATCTGCGTCAGAATAGCTTCACCTTCGTCATTTCTGACCGTTGAAGGGCAACCCTTCCCACCATGGCAATCCTCATAGTCGTAGTTTGATTCACCCACATGAGCATTTAAATCTCCTCCCAAGAACTCCTACTCGGTATCTAGAATAATTTCAACCAGTGTCAACGTCATTCCAAAATGCCTCTTTTTCTTCTGGTGGCAGTCCCAAATGGGGAGTGTAGGCACTTATTACGTTCCACACCCTCCCACAGATAACAAATTTGATGTTAATCAAGAGGTCACTTGTTTTTGCGACACTGACGATGCTGCTAAGTAAAGACGATGCCACAATAACGCCAACTCCGTTTCTTTGGTTTTTGATTCCATAGTAGAACATTTTGTACTTCTTGTAATTCGTCAGAAAGCGGGCAGTCGATATAGGTATTTCGCTACATGACTTGATGGCATTAAGCCGAAGAAACTGAGCTGTGATGATTGTTCGACCAGGGTCATTCCAGACTATGTCCTTTACAGATTGATTTGACATTTTTTGTGAAGAATCTCTACCCAAAAAAGGCGTCAAGTTAGAATATGCTTCGGGTTATTGAAGAGCCGCACTATCCAGGGTCTAGACGTTGGAAGTCTTCCGTAATTACCGCAGGACGCAACATTATTTGCAACCGCCTGATGTACCAGACCGTCAAGAAGTGGAAGTCGACAATATTCTTATAAGAGATTCTTTCATTACTGCATTGGCTTGAGTGTGTATATTGAATAGTTGTAACAATACGGCGATTACGTTTGAGAGGGGTTGTGCTGAAAACTTCAATCCCAGGGATTTAGATGTTCAGTAATTCAATTAAGTCGATGCAAACAAATTTCCGATCCCAATTTGGATAGACTCGTAAAAAAGATTAGTAAATCGAATCGAATCGAATCGAATCGAATTGACGGAGCGAGGTTGCGTGGACGACCGAGAGCTCGCTGGGAGAACTCCGTAGGTGAAGACGCCCAACAGCTGCTGGGCTTCCGAAACTGGAGGACGAGGTCACGTAACCGCGACAATTGGAGGTCAACGATTCAGGCGGCCAAGGCCCGACGTCGGGCTATCGTGCCACATTGATGATGATGATGAAATCGAAGGTTATCAATTGCGCATAGATAAGCAGTACCCCATACGCGAGAAGAATGGTTTCTTTTGGTTTTGGCAAATTCCACATTAATCTCACTGAATATTCTTCCTTATCAGCAGTACATAGCCTGAAGTTCACAAAGAACAGCATGATCACTCGAAATCTTTGTTATTGGCTATGCTGGTTCATTGTGCTGTTCGGTGATCCCTGAAAACAACTTTAATCCTTTGTAGTACGAACTAGGACGCTATTCGATCGCGTCATCAAGCACTGCCCCATGAAAAGCCTTAAATATCTGTCACAAAGTGTATACACAAGATCCTTGCCTAGCGCACCCAGTTGATTTTACCAAACTGAACATGAACTTGAAAATCGCCACAAATCCCACTACCATGTCCTTTCATAACAAAATCCGCCGCCAAGCAATGTCAGGTTGCCGGTGCGATTCAGGGAAGCGTCCATTTATGCCGGTCTCAAGACGATTTCAAACATGCCACACCACCAGGCCCGTACACAGTCCAAAATCCGAATCACTTTCTCCCGATCCAAATCGGGTCTAATTGCGTTGTTTATACCAAATATCGGTCGACGGAAAAAAGATCGCCAAAAATTTTGCGCTTTCGGAAATTGTATTATGGTACAAGGGAGGAGGTTAGAGGCACGCACTGGCACAGTGTTTGAAAACGAGAAAACGCG
This sequence comes from Microchrysa polita, assembly GCA_949715475.1. Taxonomy (NCBI): domain Eukaryota; kingdom Metazoa; phylum Arthropoda; class Insecta; order Diptera; family Stratiomyidae; genus Microchrysa; species Microchrysa polita. Next base: position 109,185,592 of record OX454416.1, on the reverse strand, counting down.
CAGCTACGCGAGCACAATTTATCCGCTTGTTCCATACGCACCATATACGAGCATGATGTATCCATCATTTTGAAGCGTTTATTAAATGTAATCCGCTGACTGATCCACGACAAATTCGCGAAAATTTGCTCAATACAAAAAAGGACAGAAACACTTTGCCGCACCAAATACTTCAAAACACACGTCAAATGTACTTTTTAGTTCAACAGTTGGTACGACACGCGTCGTTATGCAATTTGCGCAGGAGAAACTTCCAGCCGAGGCCGTTCACAATAGAGTGCCATTATTTTTTGAAATGTGGCGGGAAAAGAAAATAAGTTGAATCGTAACCGTTTATTGGAGAGGATTGGAGTGGACTCGTGTAATTGTAATACGTTTAAATTAGGTACAACCTTTTCCAGAACTTGCGAATAGGATATCTCCTTATACACATTTATTCGAAAGCTGTTGAGCACCACTGCAATATGCTTCGATTTTCGCCCCAAGTTCACAATAGCATATTCCCCAATAGAGCGGCACACTTCCCCAACAAACGTCCCCCTATTCAAAGGTGGCAGTTCTAATTTGCGAATATATTTTCGTTCGCATATTGGTTCCATTCTGCCGCCGACTGGTCGTCCGGTATCCGGGAAAGATTTTCTCCAAAAATCGTCGAAATGGATTCATCCATTTGCAAAAACGTGTCCATTGTAGTGAGCTAGTGCTTTGCCCTACACCGAAAGGACCCAACATCCTGCCGATCAGGAAGTGGACTACTTTTTTCTCGGTTCTCGTTGTGTCCACCTACGAAAAATATTTCTAGTGGTCGCATTTCGTCTTCGTGCTTATTACCTCGCGCTCGATCGCGAAAAACTTTACAAAACTCTTAAACTAGCCGTGCTGCCATCAAAAGTGCACATTTTGCGGCTGACAAAAGTGTTTTCCTGCGAAAAGTTTAAACACGTCGTTTTTCTGCCCCTGTGAAAATCGTGTGCGGTGTATCGAAGTCAAGTCCGGAGCCTTCTTCGCGTGTCGCCAAACCCACAAATTACAAAAATGGAACTTGCGGTCAAGAGCTGAACCCGCGTGAATGCGTGAAAATGTGTAAAATTTTTAGCTAAAATCTCCTTAATTTCTTTTATTTCCATAAATTTATAAGTTCACCGGAGTCGCCGCCAATTATTGAGAGCGTCATTTGATTTTTCGTTAGTTTTGCTGCTTGGCAAAAGAAATTCGGAAAGAAAGTTTAGGATAACCCGTTACCCGGTCGTGTGAATCGTGTGCTGCGTTTCTCCCAGGCCTGCCTCCTGTCGTGTGTCTCGTTTTTGGTCTCACCTGTCAACGAGGTTAAGATTCACCACTCGTTTAGTATGTCGCCCGAGTGACCTGCTGCAATTCGTAGAAATTAAAAAGAAGTCTCCCCAATCCGTGTGCGTGTCTAGAATTCGGTCTCGAATTCCATTTCGTGTGAAATCTTTGTCATACGCACAGCTGGTACCACAAGCCTGACCTGCCGGTGTGAATTCTTTGCAAAATAGTCGGCGACCTGAGTGCGAAAATTTGCTAGTGCCGAAACGTGTGCAGAGTGTGTTGACAGTTTGCACGAATCGAGGAGCCGTCAAAATGGTGAAGGAAAAGCCCAATTCAACACGAATCTACGACAAAGACGGCTACCGAAGACGTGCCGCTTGCATTTGCGTACGCTCCGATGCCGAGACAGAGGTAATATTTTTGTGTGCAGAATATTTGGAAAGTTGCATGTTTTGTTTGAGATTTGCACCGACATTTTTCATGTTCTCGGATACACATGCCGAGAATGCAGAAATTTTGTCGAATAGTCACGGTTGGTAGTTTTGATTGGTTCTTATTGGATTTCAGGAGTTGTCAAAAATAGTGGGAAATAGTTTTGCAATGGGTCTTCCTTCCGATGCCGGCTCAAGATGTTACTAGTTGAGCTGAGTGAGATCTCCGACTAATAATTTTCATGCTGACCAAGACCGAATATTTTATGCGTTCTAATATCGTATTTATGCCCTATTTATCTGTGACCCAATTTTTAGTAAAGCAACATTTCAAATTTCAACACACTCGGCTTCACAAAAATCGGGCCACTCGCCACTATCGAACTCAAATTTAATTTTCTCTGTAAAAGTAGGTACTAACATCGTCAGTTCACGTGAAATCCATGCAAATACTGTCACAATTTTGATGATCGTGAAATCGAATTCGCTTGGTGGTACTCACTTCACATGAAAGTCTCCACACAGGTTTTTTGACATTTCGCCAGCGAAAATAATGCAGTTGCACTTTATTTCACAATGAAAAGATGTCATCGACAATCAAACAGAACGCGAGTGAACATTTATCTTACATTGAGTGAATAAAATGCAAGTCTCCACAGCACTGTTTTCACAGGAGACATATACCATACCTTAAAGGTATGTACTGAGTTCACCGAGCGATAAACTTGCATATATGTCTCCCGTGAAAAATGTACCGTGGAGACATGCCTTTTATGCACTAAATAGAAGATAAATGGTGCACTCGTGGTCTGATTGATTGTCAATTACACCTTTTCACTGTGAAATAAAGTGCAACGGCATTATTTTCGCTGGCCAAATGTCAAAAACCGGTGTGGAGACTTTCAAGTGAAGTGAGTACCACCAAGCGAATTCGATTTCACGATCATCAAAATTTTGACAGTATTTGCATGGATTTCACGTGAACTGACGATGATAGTACCTACTTACAATAGTATGAAACTTACAATTATGAAAGTTATATCTACAGAAAGTGCATTTAATGGCAATTCATATGACTATGATTATCTGAAGTACAGTTAACTCACATTACAAACGATTTGCCTGTTTTGATTAGAGTTCGCGCTTAAAGTAGGTACTAAGAGTAGGAACTAACATCGTCAGTTCACGTGAAATCCATGCAAATACTGTCAAAATTTTGATGATCGTGGTGGTACTCACTTCACTTGAAAGTCTCCACACCGGTTTTTGACATTTCGCAAGCGAAAATAATGCAGTTGCACTTTATTTCACAATGAAAAGATGTCATCGACAATCAATCAGAACGCGAGTGAACATTTATCATAAATTGAGTGAATAATAGACAAATCTCCACGGCACATTTTTCGCGGGAGACATAAATGCAAGTTTTTCTCCTGGTGATCACAGTACTTACCTTAACATCGTCAGTTCACGTGAAATCCATGCAAATACTGTCAAAATTTTGATGATCGTGAAATCGAATTCGCTTGGTGGTACTCACTTCACATGAAAGTCTCCACACCGGTTTTTGACATTTCGCCAGCGAAAATAATGCAGTTGCACTTTATTTCACAGTGAAAAGATGTCATCGACAATCAATCAGAACGCGAGTGAACATTTATCTTAAATTGAGTGAATAAAAAGCAAGTCTCCACGGCACCGTTTTCACGGGAGACATATATGCAAGTTTTTCGCGCGGTGAACTCAGTACATACCTTTACCGTGTGGCCCGGTTTCATTGAAGCTCAGTGTATATTGGCTCAAAGATGGCATCAATCATCGCATTAGGATTGGTTGGATTTGGATGAAGTTGGGAGAAAATTTAAGTTTTCTGCTACCAGAAGATTGTGTAAGACAAATTTATAAAATTAGAGCAATGATTTTTTTTTTAATTTTAATTACTTACATGTTGATCTCTCAAGACTGCCTTTGTTCGATTGATCATCTGTAATTTTTTAAAAGTAAACTGTAAGTTTTGATACTTACAAAACATGCAAAAGCATAGGAAAACTGGTCTGTAGGCGGAATTTATAATTTTCAATACCACGCACTCCTAAAGCTTAATCCATCTTCTATACAAAGTACAGCAAAAGGCTCTTACGACTGCATCTCACAAGTCGCACCCCTTTTGCTGGTGTCAGAAAGTGCCACAGCTCTCACGGTGGAATCACTCTTACCGCGCCCTTATTGCATAAAATTACAAAATTTCTGACACCACAAGACATAGTAATATAATAACACAATGAGACACAAATAAAATATCACACTAGGACAAGCTCTTACGGTGGCATCGCACTCACCGCACCCTTGTATCAATATTCCGCGTATAAAAATAATTGCACCAACAGATTCCGAAAATACTTTAACATGCAAATCGGAGAATACAGGTGGAACCTCTCACGTGAATATCACATCTAACGAATTCTCATCAACATAATATCTCACATCAACACAACTTAATTGAGGTTTACGTATTATTATTATTGTCGTATTAAAAATCCTCATTCCACAAAACACAAAATATGTAAGTACAGGAAGCCAAAGCCAAGCTCTTTCGGTGCCATCGCACTCACCGAACCCTTGACTTACATTTTACATAAATCAGAAACAAGCAGGTTCCACCAACCGATTTTCCTAAACTACTACTCTGGTGGGCGTCTTCACCTACGGAGTTCTCCCAGCGAGCTCTCGGTCGTTCACGCAACCTCGCTCCGTCAATTCGTTGTGCGTTCATCACTTTCTTTGGCATGCGATTATCGTCCATCAGTTGTACATGCCCCGCCCATTGCAAACGATGAAGCTTCACGATTTTCGATACTTCCAGCTCATCGTACAATTGATACAACTCATGGTTGTATCGGATACGCCATTGATTTCGCTAGCGAACGGCCCCGAAAATTCGCCGAAGGACCTTTCGTTCGAATCGGTCTAGCAAAATTTCGGAGGCTTGGGTCCATGTTAACATAGCACGGGTCGGATGATCGTTTTGTACACGCGGAGCTTCGTGTTCCTATGCGCAAGTTTCGAATTAATTATAGGGAGGACCGAGAAATATGTCTTATCGGCTAGTTGTATCCGTTGCTTAGTTTCGTCGATTTCGTTGGCGTCCTTTGATAAGTTACAACCCAGATAGTTGAAGTTGTTTACATACTCGATATTAAGGTCCCCCACTGTGATGTTTGAATTTGCTGGCGTCCTTGTTTTCGATTGCATCTTGGCCTTTGTTTTGCTTTCATTGATATGTAGTCCAACTTCCTTTGCGGCGTTATTGAGGTTATGCAGAAGGCTTTCTGCATCACTCAATCTTCGAGACATGATGTTGATATCCTCGGCGTACGCTATTTATTGAGTCGACTTGATGAGTACCGCTGCTGTCCATATTCATGGCTCGAATTACTACATACTCCAAAGCAAGGTTGAAGAGCGTCGGCGCCAGCCCGTCGCCCTGCTTGAGTCCACTACGAGTTTAAAATAGGTCAGTCAGTCGGTTCTGCACTCTGACCTGCGAGACGGTATTAGTCATCGTCATCCTTGTGAGTCACACTAACTTTGCCGGTATACCAAAATTAAGCATAATGTTGTACAGTACACTTCGATCGATACTGTCGTATGCCTGCTTGAAGTCGACAAAGATTTGGTATACATCGATGTTGTATTCCCAGCACTTTTGGAGTAGTAGCTTCACTGTGAAAAGCTGATCGGTCGTTGAACGACCAGGTCTGAAACCCCCTTGATACTCGCCAATGATTCGTTCTGCGTACGGATTGATTCTCTTTTCAAGAATTTTAAGGCCGTACAAACTAATGATATGCTTCTGTAATTCTCACAATTCAGCTTGTCACTCTTTTTGTGGATTGCGCAGATTATGCTTTTGCGCCAATCTTCTGGGATTCCATATTTTCAGCAGTACACGGAGAGAAAAAATGTAGTGAAAGGCATTAAAACTGTAATAAAAACCATTGCATTTGTAATTATTTTTTACCCTACTGCAGCTGATGTAAAAGTTTTACATCTGTTATGAAAAATGTCATTGCGCTGTAATAAAATTAACAATTTTGATAATAAAATTTGGCTGGTAACTAATTTGGCGACAATATAAAAAATACAAAAAGTGTTTTATTTTTTATTTTTTCCTTTTTCAATTTTTACTTTTTTTATTTTTACTTCTATTTTATCCTTAACTTTCTTTTCCCCTATTTTAACTTTACCTTTTTACAATTTGCTTCTACTGGGAATGGGTGAATTCTTCTTCTTCTTCTTCTTGTAGCGGTGCAGAAAGGTGTGTAACCTCTGTGCATCTATGTGGGTACGATTTATGGTTCGTCAATGTTTGTGTCCGTGAGGTCTAAGGACAAAAACATAGCTGCTGCGATAGGGTTTTCCCACAGTGATATAGGGGTAAGATCAGTGGGCGCAGCGGGGCATTGAAACAAATGGCCCACATCATGAGGACTACCATTGCAGTTTGGACAGATGTTTTGGATGTCCGGGTTTATGCGAGAAAGGTACGAATTAAGGCGTGAACAAAAGCCCGACCGAAGTTGAGCTAGTGTTACTCTGGTGGCTCTCGGGAGCCTAATCTCCTCAGGCGAAATTGGTGGTGGGCGCTCTGAGAGGACTCTATTGGGTGAATTCAAATTGTAAGACGAAACCGGACGGGTAAACTTGCAAGACAAGATCCATCGTTCTTACAATCTGAAATGCATAATGCTTGTCTGCTGGTAACTACAAAAGCTCTCGCCGTCCGTTTGTTTGTGCTAATAATCCAGGTTTCTGCCGCTCGCGAAGTCGATAAGTCGCTGACCGTTGTTGTTATTTTCGTCGTGGAGGCTATGACCTCCAGTAGTTCCCCTATGCCAGCTTTCGTTTCCGACTTTGGCGTTAAAGTCTCCTAGCAGCAGCTTGACGTCGTTTGATGGAAGTGAGTCGAAGAGTGTTTCTAGGTCGTTGTAGAACTCGTCCTTAATCGCGTCTTCTTTTACTTCTGTAGGGGCATGCGCATTAATGAGCCAGAGATTAGCGAAACGGGTCTTAATGCGGATCGCACATAGCCGTTGATGGGATTGGAGCCGATAACGTGGTCCTTGAGCTGCTTACTCACGATGAAAGCTACTCCAAACTCCTTGTTGTCCTCCTCTTTACCACTCGTAAAAATAGTGTGCGAATTGAGGTCGTTAATCTCGCTTTTGAGCCATTTAGTTTCCTGGATTGCAACTATGATCAGCTTGTATTTTTCTACCAATCCGAGGCTTTTGTTTCAGGTTTCTTGACTTGAAGTTTTTCTACAGATGAGTTGTCGGCACATCGCTAAACCATGATAGGGTTTAAATGAAGGCCATCATGGACATGCCTCGGAGATGCTGCTTTAGTGGTTGAATTAAATGTTTTCTGTCACCTATCACGTTAAGTAACCTGAGACGCTGCAGATGTTAATACAGCACTCAGGCGCAGCGGTTACTCGGATAATGCGGGAAAGTAACGCCCCGTAGAGAGACATAGGAATTGGCCGAAGCCGATCACCCTATGAAACTCCTCCTGCATAGCTAAGGGTCCGCAGTTATGCCACAACTGAAGAAGATATAGAAATTAGCCGGAGCCTTTCAACCTTTATCTTCCCCCTTACGGGTAATAATAATAATAAATTGCTGACTCGCAAATAAAAATATAAACATTGGACCAGCTAAAGATCGTAAAATATAAAACTAAAGTGGTTCTAACGACAAACTTTAGTTTCCATTCATTGTAGATACAATTTCGTATCTACAGTGGAAGCTATTACTATTTTTTTTAAATCCAAATCAAATCATACTTCTTACAATTGAAGCTAAAGGTAGATTTCTACAAAACGGTCTTACGAACAGCATAAATAGTTTCGAATGCTGTTAGGATAAAAAGTTTAATCGTTTTACCAACGCGACGAACAAATCGATTGAAAAGTGATCCTATTTCACAAGAAAGTGTCACGCCTATAATTCTTGTTCGGCGTAACTTTTTATGTTAACCAAGACGGAATATTGTATGCATACTAATATCGTCCTTGTGCGCTATTTATCTGTAAGCCAGATTTTAGTACAACATTTCAAATTTGAAGTATATTGGCTGGATGATGATATCAAACATCGCATTAGGAAATACATCGATTGCAAACTGATCGTACTGTGCAAGAACAATTCTTCTACAACAATTTGTTATCGTTGGCGATAATGATACTGTCTTCCGCCAAAATGCCGCGGGAGTACCTTATCCACACCACTTTTGTAGCACATGCTCAGCTAGAACCCGGCTAAATCAACGTTTTCCGTGCCATATAACCATCCCTGTAACAATTATTTAACTATCAAATGCCATTGAAAGGTCAAGTTGATTTCTACCAAGAATCACTTATATTAGAGGACATAAATAGCACCTCATCTTTCTAATGAATGTACTTTCGTGTGCAATAAGGGTGTTTCTACGTGTTTTATTTCAATTTGAATTTATATTACGTGAAAAGAAATACCCTGTGCTTTCACAACAGTATCTGGCCAGTTGACATCGCGATGAGCATCCAAATCATGATCATCATCACCATGGACCCAATTCCTCCAACATGACATGTCAGGCGTAGTCTACGAGATCTTGAGAGAGAAAGGTTCAGATGTAAGCAGAAACCCTTCGGGCGGCCATCGCAGCGACTCACACAGTTGTAGTGAGTCGATCTAGTGCAAGCTTAAGTGCAAATCGAGTCTTCTCAGCGCTTCCGCCAGAAAATTATAGAAATATTAAAATTTGTGGTAACAGTTCATGAACAATCTCAACAACGTTTTTTTCGACTTTCTTTTGGTTTTTAACTAAAAATGGAAAACTGAAATAGTTTAAATATCTTTTTTTCGAAGCCAGCACCTATTTATGGACTTAAGTTAACGTTTAAGCCACCTTTTACATTAAATATGTTTTTTTTTGGTTATCCCGTGTAGGTTTAGGTAACGAACTTCCATATAAAAAAATGCCAGCTGCGACGTAATGAACATATCAATACTATACAAGTTCAAACTTTTAAAATTGTGTACATAAACATTCCTACGATTTTCCACTCGAAGAAGTAACAGGTTACCGAACCCGCAGACAAGTCCGAAAACTTTACAATCAACCAAGATATAAAAAATCCGTTGCCCAACCTCATGCTTTTTGGTATGGACCACGTTTATTTAATAGTTTGCCAGAAAATATTTCTAAACACCAAAATTTCTACAACTTTCCCATATTATTAAAGCAATATCTGCAGTACCAAATGTAAATTATTTGAATAGGTTTAAAATTGACTAAATAATTAAGAAATAATAATAATATATGAATTAATAATAAATCGTTCGCTTGAAATTTATTAAAACATTATGGAGATTGACTCTTTGAATGAAATAAATTACTGTAATTTAAGGAAAATGTCCTGTGGGGATTCAGTCCATTCATTTTGTTTGTGATATTTAATAGTTCCGAAAATCACATTTCTTGAACCGGTAAGCTTTTATTTTACCGCTTCATGGAAGGAAATATGAGTGAACCTTAGCATTTGTCGGTAAATCTCGAAACGGATGGAATCGAAATACTACGTCATTTGGCTGTCATATAAACCAATCCTACGAAATTAGGTGCTTAAAAAAACTTCTTTATGAACCAATTTTATCCAAACTTCACCCAAGTGTGTTGGTAATAAATACATCCAGGAAAAGATGAAATCGAAACATACTTCGACCTGTCATAGGGCTAGAGTAGACTTTATTAGCGGAAAGAAGCAAAAGTTCCATTCGAATATGAACCGTAGTTAAATTCGGCTGTTCCTGAAATTAGCCTGCGTCTCGTTTAAAAAAGAGCATTATATAAAATCTTCTGCCATCAAGCTCGGGACTGGGAACTCGTTAAGGCCTCTACCTAATGAATGAAAGTTATTTTCGCGTATAATAATAATAATTTCAAGCTTTTTGGCAACTCCTTGCAATTAATAAAAAGAAAAATAACAATAACATTTTAACTCCAGTGCAAGTTTATTCCTAATAAATACAGTGGTGGAAATTTAAAAAGGTTTATTCTACGGAAATTGAAACCATGAATAAAAAAGTCATTTGGTGTGAAACACAAGTATTAAATAAGTTTATTGTTATTCGTTATTAAACTTACAACTAATAGTTTAATTTATTAAATGATTTACAGAAAAGAGTGGAAACTAGAATAGGTTCACTAAATAAAATACATGTGCTCATCAATGACATTAGGATAAATTCTTCCTTTTAGTAACTGATTGAATCACTCCGTTTTTTGAATCAATTCGTGAATTCGATTAGGCATCGAGTGAACTAGACTTCGCAAGATATCTGGATCAATTTTTCGCCATTTGGATGAGATCGCCTTAAGTGATCTTTTCACTGGAGTGCCTACACCGCGGGTCGAGCAACGCGAAGCCATGGAGCGGTATAAAGAACAAGGCAAGGAAGAAGAAGGAGGAGATCGCCTTTTGCAATTCTAAAACATCAGAAAACTGACGCCCATTCGCATAAACCCTTCTGACTAGTATCCTCCATAGATTCTCAATTCGGTTGAGGTCAGGGCTTTTGGCCGGCCACTCCAAGATCGGTACTTCCTTTCTTTGAAACCATTCCTTAACCATCCTGGCAGTGTGAATGGCCGCATTGTTTTGCTGAAAAATGAAATTTGGTCCAATAATATTTTCAGCAGATCAATGTATCGTTCAGAACTTATGCGACCATTTAAAAACTCGATCGGAGTCCTACCAGCCCAAACCATCACACTACCGCCACCGGAATGTCGGCTCATTGCAAGCTACTTCTCCTTGCGTAAATTGCGCCAATAATACTGACATCCATCAGGGCCATCCAAATTAAATTTTTGTTCGTCGCTGAACAAAATTTTATTCCCTTCTGTTGTCCAATTCATGTGATCTCTGGCAAATACCATTCGTTTCGCTTTATGGGGCGCCATTAGTGGAGGTTGACGGCAAATACCGTTGTGGTAGTATTATGGAATGTTTACTTTAATGTGGTTTGACTTGTGTTTGTTTGCTAAGTAACGGAAATAAATGCGTTTATTGGGAGCCCTTCAAGGTGAACCTATTCCAATTTCCACCACTGTATTGTTACATACATTCGTTATTACATTCGCCTTGTATCTGGATGTCCATTTCTGTTACAAAGATTTAAACAAAATGTCAAATATCATACTCATAATTAAATAATCATAACGGCGCGCGCTTCGAAACATAGAGTAGCAAGTCCTGAAACACACTATTGTGATGAACACGAACGATGTAAATTGTTTACTCTGCTGAGAAGACTAAAAGCGTTCAGCGCTTGCAACAGTAGCAGGTATAGTGCAAACAAACACAAATATTTGGGAAAAAACGTTTTAAGATTTTGAAAAAAAAATAACATTAAACAATTATGAAAATTATGAAAAAATATAACAAATATGGTTCAGCTCGAATAGAGGACGGGAAGTGAGTATAATCCGTAAGGGCTGAACCAATTTCCAAAGGAAAGTTCAACCCCCCCAAAAACATATTCCCAAACTGTGATCAATTCAAGGCTAAGTTTTAGACTCATTTGAAGTTGTTCTATTCTGTGCAGTGAATCTCCCGCGTCCATACACCGACGGTCCCTATGGTATTGTTTGGCTACGAGAGAACGAGAGATGTCCGCGGGCGGGTGAAGTTGAAGATAGGAGGAAATCAATAATCTGCATACCTTTTTTTGTAATTTTTGCCCTTACATTTCTTTAAATTTTCTTGATTTGTTGCGTTAGAATTTCCTTTTTATCTATCTACACGAGATGGAAATGTTGGCTTATTTTCCGCGTCCGGCTTGGAGAAAATTGTATGAACATCTTAGAAACGAGATATTCATCATGCTACGAGAGATGAACTGGCCGCTACCGGAGCTTGCACTGTGTCTGGTTACCTAGCTAGCCTATAGCTTAGTTACATCGCAGTTTTCGCGATTTTCAGGATTTCAACCCCGTCAACATTGATCAAGGATTCGCCAAGAACTACTTTAAATCATTTCCTACCGAAAATCCCATGTATGTAAATTGTGTTATTACATATTGGAAACATATAATAAAAGTCATAGATGACACAAGACATGATGACAGTCCGTCAAAGAAGAATCGTCCTGGCGAAAACTTTGATTCTGTAAACCTCAGCTTAAATAATGCTGGGTCAAGAGGCCTGAGATTCTGATTGACCAAATTACTCTAGGGTCGTAAATTCGAACAATTTGAAAAAAAAAACTATGGCAAAGCAGGCCATTGATAAATCACAAAAGCTGGGATACTACCCTTGTGGCTTTCGTCAATTCGAGAAATACACTGCCTGTCATAACTATTGCCGCACCATAAGACAGACTGATCCTTGGAAATTTTAAGAGATCAGAGTTAATCGACATACTATAACCATAAAAAAAAATAACAGGCGCGACAATCCAGCATTGGACTAAGGCCGCAGGATGTGTTAGTGACATCCTATTTCCAAGATCTTATCTGCTTTTTGTTGAGGTAATGAGATCAGCATCACGCTCAGCAGTGTTATTTATCCCCATAAATGGGTACTCGTTTAAAATCTGAGTGAGATCATAGTCCGTCACAAGCTCGTGAGTTCGAAAAACACCATGGAACACGGTGAGATTCGAACTCATGAGCCTGTGCACCGAAGGTGCGCGCACTAACCGCTAGACCAGCCAGACTGTTATACTATAACCATAAGGGATATTAATAAGACAAATAATTTCACAAAAAGTTTTCTTTTATTTCAAACCGTTATTTCTCTATAAAGGCAAAACTAAATTTCCGGTCCGTCATAACTAAAGCCGCGCACTTGAAATTATTATACCAAAAACCTAAGGCCGCGCGCAGACTTTGGCCGCGCGCACACTAAAGGCGTATTGGAGCGTAGCGTAGCGTAAAACCTGTCGCCCAATGCAAACGTTGTATTGGGCGACAGGTTTTACGCTACGCTCCAATACGCCTTTAGTGTGCGCGCGGCCTAAAGGCGTAGTACGCTACGCTACGCCTGACGCCCAATACAAGCTTGTAATTGGGCGACTGGTTCTACGCTACGCCTTTAAAGGTACGTTGTGCTAGACGCGGCCGCACGACTGCGACTCGCTCATTCCATATAAAAACTCGTTTTTAAAATGAGAGAGAAACGAGTTTTTATATGGAATGAGCGAGTCGCAGTCGTGCGGCCGCGTCTAGCACAACGTACCTTAAGGTACATTTTCCCCGACACGACTGCACGACAGCGACTCGCTCATTCCATATAAAAACTCGTTTTTAAAATGATTTCTCTCATTTTAAAAACGAGTTTTTATATGGAATGAGCGAGTCGCTGTCGTGCGGCCGTGTCGAGGACAACGTACCTTTAGTCTGTGCGATAATCGCTGTTTTTACATAGAACACTCTTCGAAATCGTGTTTTTTATTAATAAATTTTACGTAAGTAATAATGTTTCTCGAAAGTTTCTTGTCTAATTTGGATCAATGGGATGCTCCCTTCCTAACATTAGTAACATTGGAGCCGACTTTAAGTAACTTTAAGTACTACGACTGGTGAGAGATGATGCAATCTCTTGCTTCAAAATCCGTTATGTGTCCTATCTTCTGTATAAAATGGAAGCAGTTCCTTTTCAGGACAATCCTATAAAATTTTACCTGCCGGAATTGACGAAATCAACTATCCTGCTGGGCGATACTTTAATTGAGTACTTCCCGGATTTTCATATATCTCAATACAAATTTTGGACAGAGTTTCTTAATAGTGTTAAGCAGGGTTGTTTATGTACCTACTTAAAATACAGTAAAAAATTCTCTGGAATATGTTTAGTACAGTAATCGGGTATATTTTACTTAAAAAAATACGTAATGGCTGAAATTTGGTGGAGATGTTGCCCTAAGCCCTAAGTCTAAATCTGAGTTTTCGTATTCGTGGGAGTTAGGGAAATTATTGTAATTTGCCTACTTATAGGGGAATTTTGCGTTCTTCGTTAATATCATTCTTACTGTTGTTCCTACAGTAAAGTGATGTGTAGAAGTTTTGTTTCTTATCGAATTGTCTATTCAACGGTACCTAAATCAATATCGTAGGCCAAAAAGTTCCGTTATAATGACCGGTTGAAGGACAAAATAGCAATAATAATGAGAATATTTTGCTTAAGTAAAACATGTAACGACTGAAATTAGGTGGAGATGTTAAGGGATACGTCCTGAAGCTATATCTGAGCTTTCGAATTTATGGGAGGCGATTGTTATAGTAAATTGGCTACTTATAGGTTCAATTTGCGTTTTTGCTTAATATCATTCTTATTGTTGACCCTAAAGTAAAATGGTAGATGTTTTCTTTCCAATCAAATAATATATTCACCGGTACCTTAATCAATATCATAGGTCAAGTAAACCCGTTGTAGTTACCGGTCAAGTATCAAAACATTACAATAAATGGATATTTTCTTTAAAAAAACGCGATGGCTCAAATTTGATGTAGATGTTAAGAGACGAATCTTTTGTCTAAAACTGAGTTTTCGTATTAGTGGGGATGGAGGAAGTTGGGGTAAATTGCCTATTTAAATGCGTATTTAGTGATTGCTAAATACTTCGCTATATCAAGTTGTATAAATGTGTGTTCTTGCTGATTGAATTATTATCTCTTAAACGAGACCAAAATCAAGCTAGGCTGATTAGCGCAGTCACAGGGATCGTTCCAAAAAAAATTAATTTCTTCACATATAGTCACTGTAGTTTTATTGATGCAACAACAGAAATATATGACTACTTAAATTTTGGTTTCTTAGATTTATTTTCTTCCTCTTTTCCGGATTCGTTATTGCTTGCGCTACAATTGTGACTAGCTTCGTATCCTTCTGGGTTCGATGAAAAACGCCCATCGTTATGGAGGAAGTCATCGTGTTCGGTAAGAGTAGAAAAGTCAGGTATATTGCTACACGCGTTTCCACAACAAACCATACAAATTGGAGAGCACTTTAATCCTGCTTTCCGACACCCCTATGCTTTTCCACAACCAGTTTTACAGGCACACGAAATAACTCTTCTCAAGCAAAAAAGCAAATTTAGCCTATAAGTAGGCAATGTACTATAACTACCCCCTGATATATACGCAACTCTAGATATTGATTTTTTAACGCATCCCTTAACGACTCCACCGAATTTCAGCCATTACATGTTTTATTTAAGCAAAATATTCCCATTATTGGTACTATTTTGACCTTTAAACTGGTCACTATAACGGAACTATTTGACCGATGAAATTAATGTAGGTACGGTAGGATAGATAACTTGATTAGAAACAAAACTCCTATACATCACTTTACTGTTGGGTCAACAGTAAGAATGATATTAACGAAAAATGCAAACTTCGCCTATAAGTAGGCAATATACTCCAACTTCCCCCACCCCCACGAATACGAAAACTCAGTTTTAGATAATGTCTTTTATCTCCAGCAGATTTCAACCATTACGTATTTTTTTAAGTAAACGGCCGTTTTGTGTCTTTAAATACTGTACTAGTTGACGAAAAGCTGTTTTCGTTTTAATACAGAAGACATGACGCATAACGGATTTTGAAACAAGAGATTGCATCATCTCCCAACAATCATTACACTTCAAGAAGGTTCTAATGTAACAAATGTTACGGAGGGCTCCTCCCTCATGAAAATAAAACAAATAAAACAGGAAATCTTTAAAATATTAATATACGTAAAATTTCTAAAGAAAAATACAATTCAAAGAGTTTTCTATGTAAAAAGATGGTTATCGATACTGAGAGGTCAATAAGCAAAAAACTCGAAAACGATTATAATTATTTATTGAGAAACGATCAAAATAATCCCTCAGAGTCAATTTTATTTAAAAAAGACTTTTCCCGTTATTAATTTACTCAATTTCCGGATTTTAATCAGTTTTTGCCATACTAATTCCATGTTCGGTTATTGTTAAGGGCTAAATTAAGATCGACAGTGAAAATTTTCCCGCTGGAATTTTATTAATAAAAATACATACACAAACGGTGGGGAATTCCATAAGCTACAATCCGAGACCGGTACCATAACTCTCCTCGGCCATTTTATGTATTATTTTTCCATTCCCCGGTCATTTGACATTTCACGATGAAATAACCGGGGAATCGGAAAAAATACATAAAATGGCCGAGAAAAATTATGGAACTGTTTTCGGATTGTAGCTTATGGAATTCCCCAGCATTCCCCACATATTCCATAGTAAGAATACTTTTTCATTGAAAAAATCGCAGCGGACAAAAATTTCACTCTCAATGGCAGTACTAGGCTTTATGACGAACCAGAAATTTAGATTATCCTTTATGGCAGAATAACGATTTGAAATAGATGGAAAATTGCTGGTTAAATTTTGTGCCTTTTTAATATCCCTTAATTTATAGTACGTGGAATAACTGTGCTCTCTTTTAATTTCGAAGGATCAGTCGGTTTAATGGTACGGGTTCTGGCACACTTTTCGTAGGCCCGTCACATCCAGTCGAGGTAAACCTATCGAGTCGCGAACCCTAGAGCCTAGAAATGCTCCGTGACACCTGGGGTCGTGATCTACCCCTAACCGGTACAATTTTCTACTATAAGGAGTAGTGCCAGCCAGATCTCTTATTAAATAAATAACATGCGCGACAGTCTAACATTGGACTAAGGCCGCAGATGTGTTAGTGATACCCAATAAATGCGTACTCGTTTGACATCGGAGTGAGATCATAGTCCGTCACATGGGTCGTGAGTTCGAAAAACACCATAAACTGAATTCGCTCACGGTGAGTCTCGAACCCAGTGGTTCTACGGCAACTGCCTCTACGGGGCGGACCACACCCGTTTTTTGCAAACGGCCAAAAGCTGCCAATATGCCTTCCTGGCAAGAGCCCCGGCAGGAGCCCTGAAGGTTCGATGCAGGAAGGTTGTGTTATGGTCTGTGTATATGTGTGGGTACGATATATGTGTTTTTTCGTCATATTGGGAGCATTACATCTCGGCGCGGCAGCTCTCAATCCTATTAATTTGCGCCGGTGTTGAAACAAATCCAGGCCCAAGGGTATGGATTTGTAGTGCAGTGCAGTGTAATTGCTGTATGGAATGGGTTCAGTTTAGATGTTCGGGGTTACAAACACAGGGTCAACACTCCTTAGCATATGTTATGGCAGGTTGTATAAATTCCGGGCAACCTAGGGCTGCTCCCTGGAGGGGGACTTGCTTTCCTAATACACAAGTCCGTACTTTACTGTGTATTAGATGTAGTTGCTGACGGTACGGCGGAAATACAAGCCATCTCAGTTCCATCAAGGAGTACTAATATCGACATTTTAAATGTATATGTACCACCTCAATCTAGTTGCCCTTCTAGCTATCATTTCGATATTGGTCCTCTCCTTTCCGGAGAGCACAGGGTCATCCTTGGCGACTTTAATGCGCACCATGAGCTCTGGCATTCGGACCTCAACAACAATGCCACTTAATGAAGACTTGCCGACTAGAGTCGTAGGCACTTGCAGTAGTTCAATCATTATAAAAATTGACAAACCAGCGAACCTGACTAAGTCTGAGATGCGAACGTTTGTCAATCACAAGAAAGCCGATTGGGACGTTGCCAAAGCATACTCGTCGGCGAAGTTCATCGAGCTACCATCACCTACTAACGTACATAAGGCCGAGAAAAATATTAGGAACGTCATTACCACAGCTGCAACACGTTTTATTTCTGCAGGAAGTATCCCGAAAGTTCGGCCTAATTTCTCCACTAGTGTCGCTAGATGGGCCGATGGACGTGATAATATCAGAAGCGCTCACCCTGATGATCCCAGAATTCAGGAGCTTAACTCCAAAATCGACCGACAAGTTAAAGACTATAGGAGGGCGAAATGGAATCAGCACCTCGATGACTATAACCTTAACCTTAATGAAGGTGTCAGCAAATTATGGTCTACTGTCCGCTCCCTTTCCAATCCTAGGAAAGAAAAGGGCAATAACGCCATTAAATTGGGCAACATAAAAACCTGCGATCCCCTTCAGTGCCTGTTCAATAAACAAGTTATTGAACATCCCAAGTCTGACGGCCTTAAACGCAAAATTAGAAGACGGATTCGCAGCCGGAATGTTGACACTATACCACCATTTACCGCGGACCAGGTTAAAAAAGTCATCGAGAATACTAAAAACTCCAAGGCCCTCGGACCAGATGGCATTTCGATGACCATGTTGGAAACATCTCGACCTTCCAGCCATTGAGTATCTCACGGCCGCCTTTAACTTGTCGATGTCCACGCTTGCCATCCCTGAAATCTGGAAAACAGGTTGGATTGTTCCCTGTCTCAAGCTAGGGAAGAGCGCAAATCTCGGGAAATCCTACCGCCCCATTACGATACTGTCTCCCGTCGCAAAGACGCTGGAGGCCCTTATTCACCCCACTCTTGTTGCACATGCGAAGCTAGAACCTCACCAGCATGGCTTCAGGAAAATGCATAGTACCACCACTGCCCTCGATGCGATCACTACACGCATTCGCGATGGGGTAAATCAACGTCGTCCTTGTCACAGAACCAATCTGGTGGCAATTGACCTATCAAATGCTTTTGATAAGGTCAATCATTCAATGCTTTTAACAAACCTGTTGAATATGCATCTTCCTGCACAAGAGATTCGTTGGATTCCCAATTATCTAGCTGGTCGGCACTCCTTCACCGAGTTTCGAGGCAAACGTTCTAAGCTTAGGAAAATCAAATTAGGTGTTCCACAGGGAGGGGTACTCTCCCCCACTCTGTTTAACATCTACATGTCCGGCCTTCCCACACCACCTGAGGTGACCTCCTATGCTGGCGATTGCACCGTACTCACCACAAGGAGCGTCCAAATCTTCTGCGACTTTTCTAACCACTTGGTGGAAGGATAAAAGATGGGAGATTGATATACGTATTGGCAACAATTCTGTTCCTACTGTAGCAAACCCCAAAATGCTCGGGCTTCATCTAGAAAACATGATGACGTCTGCGAATCACGCAGATTCCGTTTGTGAGAAAATGCGAAGTAGAAATAAAATCCTAAAAGCTCTAGCTGGTAGCACCTGGGGCAAATATAAAGAAACCATGCTAGCTACTTATAAAGCGGTGGGTCGAGCGGCCGCTGATTATGCAGTCGAAATTGCGATGGTACTCCTCATGATGTGGGTCATTTGTTTCAATGCTCCACTGCGCTCACTGACCTTACCCCTATATCACTGTGGGAAAACCCTATCGCAGCAGCTATGTTTTTGTCCCTAGACCTCACGGACACAAACATTGACGAACCATAACTCGTACCCACATGATGCACAGCGGTTTCACATCTTTCTGCACCGCTAGCAGAAGAAGAAGAAGAACCCATGATCCTGTGCACCTAAGGTGCGCGCATTAACCACTACACCAGCCAGACTACAGATCTCTTATTAGGTACTTTAATTCGATTGAATCGAAAAATTTAGAACATACTCACACTCTCGCAGTGATACCTAACTTCTTTGCCTACCTAGTCGTGCACATTTTCCACTTTGGCGGCACTAATAAAAACCCGATTTGTCGGTATCGATTCACCATTATCCCTTAATCCCAAATGTGTTTACTTACGAGATTCTGCTATAAAAAAAACATGACCGCTTTAATTCCGACTATTTGACTTGATTTAAATTACATTTTTAGTTAATATTTGATAGCGTCTTTAGTATTCATAGCATTTCGTTTATTTACATTCGGTGGGACCATGTGTAATGTTCGGCATCTTACAATTTGGTCGTTGGTTGTATTTTTGCGGTATTATTAAATATTTATCTGTTTGCATGCATGCTTACCAGAGACATGCGAATCATATCTAAGGTTAGAATGTATGTCAAGTACATGCTGCTTCTTAATTTTACAGACACTTAATCGCCTAATAATTATTATTCTTGTTTATTTGTGTATGAATAGTTTTTAGTTTTCGAGTCATAATGTTGACAAATTCGATTCCATTCCTAATCTTGGGAATTAATAGTGCAAATTAGACGCTAGGTTGCAAAATGTGTAAATGAAATTAATTGAATTTGAATATATATTAGTTTCATATTAATAATTGCTTTAAGCCAAGCAATTAATACAGTTTAAGGAATCGGAAAATTAGTTTGTAATGTTTTTTTTTCTTTATTCGATTTTAGGTTCTTCTTGTAACATCCTCACGTCGACCGGAACTTTGGATAGTACCAGGCGGAGGCGTTGAGCCCGAAGAGGAGCCACCTGTAACAGCTGTTCGTGAAGTTCTGGAGGAGGCCGGCGTGATTGGAAAACTGGGCCGTTGCTTAGGTGTTTTTGAGGTAAGTGTTCATATTACATATTATGTTTTTAATTGGAGAGGCCAAATGGGGGAAAAATACACATTCGTTAGGGGCCACTCACAATTAAAAAAAAAAGTTTTCCCTTAGGGGAAAAATCTTAGATCATGTATATGTCTACGTTATTGCTTACAAAATAATCCATATTGCATCAGCCGTTATCTTGTCACTCCAGAAGCCCAATAATCCTTTCAAACCGATTACATACAGTACCCCAAATATCACCTTTCGAACGATACCCATAATGCCTATAATCTGTTTCCTATGCCAGCAAAATGTCCTTTGTGGGGGTAATATTCCTTAACAAAACTCAAAATCAACTTGTCGTGATTTTACAAGACTCGTCGCAACGGATTCTGTATTTTGATATCCATATCCTTATACATAGCGTCTATAATGCATTCTCACAGAAAAAAGGACATTTGGTGTCCAAGGACATCTTCCTCATAAGAAGTGCTGGCACCAAAATATGAAGTATCGCACCACTTAACTTCCATCCGAGTTTCGTCGACATCGGTCCACCGGAAGAGCTAGGAGAACCAATTGAAGGATGAATTTTCGTTCGCTTCAATGGCGAATTTACCGCTATTCCCGCAACTTATCGAAATCGTGATTGTCGATTCTGACTCAAAGCGATCAAAGGATAATGTATACCAAATTTGGTGAAGATCGAACTACGGGAAGGTCGATTTTAAGCGTTAAACGTTTTCGTTACAGTTTTTCGTGACGCTTTTTTACGGAACGACACCCAGTATTTCTCAGGTAGCCTCCGCAAAGACATATACATGTCAAAAAAATTCAATGGTAAACAGAAACTCGTCTTGTCTAGAAAAATTAATAGTTTGCAATAAAAAGAAAATAAAGAAGACACTGCAGCAGGATCTTCTTACTTACTTCTTACTAGCCTCCTCTTTTACGTCTCAGTCACGTCCACTTCTGAGTAAAGGACACCTTAACCTTAATCGATATGTATATCAGTTTGGTGTTGATATCCCGATTTTATCAATTATAAACAGGTTTTCTTTTACTTGTGGCTTTACAAACGAGGGAGCTATTATTGGCTCACAGTCGGATGTGATGCTGCATGCTGAAGACTTCTAATATTAATATTTAACTTCTGCTTCTTCTCAGTACCGTAAAGCCCCTTGTGTATAATAATAATGTTGCAAGCACTATATATTTCCCATCTGTAGAGTGCCACTCAACCAAGTGAGCCACAGAGCCTCATATTCAAACTAATTAAAGTTAAATCTAAACATTTTCAACAGAGGCAACAAACATACTTTTGTAACTAGGCCAAGGCGTAAAGTACTTGACTTAACCTTTAGAAACTAACGAGTTGAAATCTGGATCAGAGACTGGACAAAAAAAGGACACTGAGCAGCTAAGTACCCTAATAGGCAACAAACTACTGACGATGCCACAAGGACTGGCGAGCAATTCTTTATCATGCAGTTTCCGGGATGCCATAAACTGAGGACTTTAATTGAAGACAGTCTATACAGATCCATATCCTTAATATTAGAGAACAGCAAGTTAGGGCCTTCTAGGGTGCCTGGTTGTCGACAGCATTTAGTGGAAACTCACGTCAAACAGCTTCCACATACAGCGATATTTGGACGATGTGGTTATAATGCTTAAGGGTAATTTCGAGGAAATACTTCCAGACATACTCAAATTAGCATAATAGTTGAAGAATGTTGTGATGAGATCGGACTTCAAACCATCTAAGGCAATCATTATATGTACTCTTATACCCCAGGAACATAAATCCCGCTGAACTTAGACGCCCGTTAACGTACAACTCCCCTCTACCGATTGGGATTTCAGCTAAAAACCATGGTGTGATCTTTGATAAAAAACTTATCTGGCAAAAGCTTGTCGGTGTGGCGACAGAAAATACCATTAGTTATGCAAAATGTTTGAAGGGAGAATCTGGGATAAGAAAACCTTCCATCAAGCTCTGAATTTATAAAGCAATCGTCAAGAGAGGAATTGAAAGAGAGTATTGACAACGGAGGGCAAATCCGATCTATGCAAAGTACAGAGACTGGCGTGTCTAATTTTTTCCAATGCGTTTTGCTCTTTTTCCAGCATCGTTCTCGAGGTTCTACTAGACCTACACCCCATTTGCATTCATTTAGAGACTCGACTCTTGCCGTGCAATGCCAATTTGAAGTTATCTAAGGAGCGCTTACTGTGCCTTAACAACAACAGTGTCGGGAAAATGCCTTCCGACCATTTCGCTATGTAGCTCTCATGCAGCCGTCGCTTCCACACTGCAATATGAAGCGGGGAGGAATGGCACGCTTATTTCGTGAAGTTACACCCGCAGCCCATTAAATGGTTCTCCGATGCTTTGAAATCAACTGAGGATACAATAAATGCCATGAAGGAGGCTTAACGTCTGTTCTTCTGTCCGGACTCGGAGCCGTGTGGGCGCCTTGCACACCCACGTAGGACTGTGGACCTATCTTTTCGGGTAGAGTGGGATAGTCACTTCCCGAAGGTCCCACTGGAATCGAAACCAAGGGTACAGGATTTGGTTTGGTGGGCCCAGGGCAGAGAGTATCTATATTCATGTCACCTTACCCCTGTAGATGTTCATGCAATATAAACTTGCGCTTAACTTTGCTTGTGTGCCAACGCAGATATCTTCTAGAATAGCTATCAAGTCACCTACTAATTGCACGGTCGTGACGTTATGGCTTTTTCAGTGCTGCCTGCCAACTGAGCTTGAATAACAGAGTAACACTGTTGTGGGTACCAGCCCATATGGGTATCACAGGGAAAGAATAAGCTGAAAAGTTGGCGCGCATAGCCGCAGCATCCCACTTCTGAGGACCAGAACTCTTCAGACTAGGGATGTCAAAAAAGCTTTTTTCGGTTGTTTTAGGTTTTTTGCAAAGCCACTTAGACCGTCCGGTTTTAACCGGGCTCAAAGTACCGGTTTTCAGGTTAACCGAGTCTTTTCATTGATTTGCTTAGAATTTTAGTAAAAAAAATTAATACATACTCGTATTGCTAGTGTTAGTATCGTATGCAAAATCAAATCAAAATGCACGTACAGGGTGCGCCAGAGAATCTTACTTTAAAAAAAAACTCCCGATTGGTGCGTTAGGCGGGTAGAGGAGTGGGAGGGGGAGGTCCCAAAGTTTGTTTCCCATTCTAGTCAGAGCATCGGGCCTTCGCCGTCAAGAGCCTTTTTTCTAACGGTCGCTCACTTGGAGCATGATCAAGGATTGATTTGCGACGCCATTGCCAATATACCGATTAATATGCTGCCAAGAGTGGAGGCTTACTTCAAAAACCGACTTAATCAGTGTATGCACAAGTCGCCATTTAACCGATGTAATTTTCAAGACTGTATGAAAAAATACTTGGGATATTGTATTCTCAAATAAAAAAGAATTACAACCATATCTTGTTGTTGTTGTAGTAGCGGTGCAGTGAAACCGCTGTGCATGTTTGTGGAAGTATTCTTTGTTTCGTCGTCGTTCTCGCCTATTGTCTCAAGCGACAAGAACGTAGCAGCTGCAATAGGCTTGTCTAGGCCTGTTCCAAAAACCGGGATCCCGGTACAAAACCGGTGTTCACCTGGTACCGGACCCGATATTCTAAAGTACCGATATCCCGGTTTTTTGGTACCGAGTTAAAAAGAACGATTCATTTCAACCATGAGCCGGTTTTTTTTCAGGTTTTTTGGTACCGGTACTCAAAAAAACCGGCTTATGGTTAAAAAAACCGTCGGTACTGAAAAAAACCTGAGTCGGTTTTTAACCCGGTACTCAAAAAAACCGGCTTATGGTTAGAAAAACCGTCGGTACTGAAAAAAAAACCTGAGTCAGGGAAACCGCTTGTGGTACCGGGTATTGAAAAAAACCGAAACCCGGTACTGAAATCTCGGTACCGAACAGGCCTAGGCTTGTCCCATAACGCCCTCAGAGTGAGGTTAGTGGGTGCAGCGATGCATCGGAACAGGTGGTCCACATCACCACCGTAGCTCGGACAAATGTTCTGATTGTCCGGGTCTATTCGAGATAGAAGATAGAGACAGGAGAAAATTGTGATCACGTATTGGTAACATGCTGGTTTCATGATGAAGAATATCCTGGGACGACATTAGGTGACAACCTGTAGCGATACGTAGAGCAGCGTTTTGGCATGTCTGGATCTTGTTCCAGTTTGTTTCACTAACGGTTTGTGACCACACCGGTGCTGTGTAGCTGGGAATTGCTCTACCTATCGCTTTGTAGGTGACCAACATAGTTTCCTTGTCCTTGCCCCAGGAACTCGCGGCTAGTGCCTTTAGGACGTTGTTTCTACTGTGCATTTTGTCGACTACGTCTTCGACCTACAACCATATCTGAAGTACTTTTGTTTTTATTGACCTTTCAAATAAGTAAGTTTCTCTGGTCAACCCTGTGGCAATAAGGAGAGTGTTTGTAAATATGTTTAAGGGCTGAAATTTGAAAACGAAATTTTTATAGGGGACAAGTAATAGAATTGCTGACTGAAAAATCAAGCAAATATAAAAAAAAAAGATTTTTTTCCCGGTTTTAACCGAATGGACAAACACCGGTTTTCGGACTAACCGTGCGGTTTTTGACATCCCTACTTCAGACTTATTGTTTTCCATGGGGTTGTTCGCTACTCAAATTTCAGCACCGGATACCGGTTTTCTTCTACATCCGGTGAACTGGCACTCAAAGGTTTTCTTTCCAACACCCCGTTTTTTTCCACCATGAGCCGGTGTTTTTTTTCAAACACCGTTTTATTTAGCACCTGTTCAGTACCTTTTTTTTCAGGTTTTTTTGGCACCTATTCAGTACTGTGCTTTTCAGTTTTTTTCTCGGCAACTATTCAGTACCGTTTAATTTTTCGGGATTTTTTCACCACCGGCCTTTCTCAGGTTTTTTAGCACCTGTTCAGTACCGGTCTTTTTGATCGCACACAAAATTGTTCACGTAAAAACGCAATAAACAAAATAGAGGTTTGAGGTTTTTTTAGCAATTTGAAATCAGGGAACCAAATTTTTTTTACTATTTATTGCTACGCCGATTGGACGAGTATTTCCCCGGGGAAACAGGGGTATCATTCTGGGGCGGGCAATTCCAGAAATTTTTTCTTGTTTTTGACCTCAAATTTGGAATCAGCGACCCAACATTATTTACGTGTTTTTTTGCCCCGCCGATTGGACGAATATTCCTATGAAATTCGGAACACCTTTCTGAATGAATGAAGTCATCGAACAGATGAAAAAAAAATCGTGGCTTAAACAAAAATTAAAAAAAAACGTGCTAATAGGCGTTACAGAAGAACCTAAAATTCAGTTAATTTGGTGTTGAATAGGTGTTAAGAAAACCTGAAAAAAACCAAACACATGCTAAAAAAAACCTAAAAAAGGCCGATACTGAACAGTTGCTACAATAACCTGAAAAAGGCCGGTACTGAACAGGTGCTTAAAAACCGGAAAAGATCGGTGCTGAAAAATAACATAAAACGGGTAATGAATAGGTGCTGAAAAAATAACGGTACTGTGCTGAAGGTGTTGAAAAACCCTGTAACATTTTACTGCATATAGTGAGTGGACAGTGTATTAAAAATTTGGCATCAAAACTTTACTCTTTTTCTGAATGTTTGGGTTTAGTCTTTCTTTAACAATTGTACTATACTAATGTAGACATTGTTAAAAAATGCATGCTAAAATTTTGTTTGCCACTTAAATGCTCAGTATGTATAATTGATAAATTTAGAATGGACAAAGAATGGACTCCGAAAGTTTAGTGATGGCTGACTGATGAGACACCATTTCTTTAGTATAATACAATTGGTTCAAAGAAGCCCCAAACCTAAATATTAAAAAGTTACACTAATTTGCGCCATGAGTTAAGGGGGTGGCAAACGGGCGAAAATTAAGTGTTTTGCAAATATCTGGAAATATCGTGAAAAAATGTGAAATTTATCAGATTTTTGGTTCACTTTGTATGGGGGGTACCCTTAGTTTTGATCGGATGGTAATAATTTTTGGTGGGGAGCATAATGAGGCTTAGACTAGGCACCTCACCAAATTTGATCTGTCTGGCTCGATTTGAAAAGAAGCTACAGGCAGACTCATAGTTTTCCAGATATTTGCAAAAAACCCTTTGGCACCCTCCCCCCTTAACCGATGGCGCAAACTAGTGTAACTTTTTACTGTATTCAACGATTCGGCATCAAACATTTTTTTTATGTTTGGGTTTTAAGCTATCTGCACTATACTAGTTGGTGTTAAATAAATAAAAAAAATCATAAAAGCATGTAGAAAATATAACCATAACCTTTGCTATCCTTTCAGAACACGGAACACATGCATCGAACGGAAGTTTTTGTAATGACAGTCACTGAAGAACTAGAGGAATGGGAAGATTCTCGAACTATTGGACGCAAACGTCAATGGTTTTCAATTGACGATGCCCTAGCCCAATTAGCATTACATAAGCCGACACAGCGACATTATTTACAACAATTAAGGCATTCAAAGAATTCAACATCAACTTCACCACTTCCGTCTCCCACATCATCATCGTGAAATGAAGACGAAACACCACGGTCCTAAATGATCACATTGCACTTACAACACTTTGATCCTCAATTATATATTATTATTATATGAAACAATTTTCTTTCACTATTGTTTGTTTTCTTTCAATAGAAATCCAAGTTAGATACATACATATTTACTTTTTATTCCAATAACACACACACACAAATATCCAATAGCAACAAAATGAAATTATATATGTATGTCGTTTATCAGATATCAACATCTGAATGCAAAATGCATCCAATGTTATTTCGTTGAATTTTTTTACAAACGATCAGTTTTGATTGGAAATAGGCATATAATAGCAACAGATGAAATGATGTATTTGTGCAGGACAGTAATATTTAGATACGTATGAGTACACTAGATTTTAGAAACAAACAAGAAAAATTGAAACTAATCAAGTTATTATATTCTTTGAAGTAATAAAAATATAAATAAATGGAAAATATTAATAACAGATAAATCAAGCAGTAAAACTAATTGAAAATGGCATTGCGATTATTCGGAAGCAGATTACTAAGTTGGCGTAACATTTTTAGTTTTTTTATTGGCTTCAAACACTGGCACCGGCTGTATTTGGTAAAGGAGTAAAGACATATTTTTTAACATTGACTGGAACAGAGTGGACGTTTATCGAATTTTAATACGATTTGTCATACAAGTACTATAAACAATGCTTTGCAATAGTAGCTCGGAAGAGTCGCTTGAATTCCGCAGATTTCAAGTGTGATTGAATAATCATCCGTTACAAAATAATCTTCATGTCGAAACATTGCCTCTATAAGTGCGTTTTTTTCATCCCGTGTAATTTTTTTGTAATGAAAGTGCATATAAAAAAAGACAACTTATAATTACATCTGTCACTTTTTTATTTAAGTTCAGTTCCTTAAAACTATACGGAATGATGAAAAAACATTTTATATTGCGTTTATTATTTTATGTCTGGTCAATTTCATCTTTAACGGGAACACTCCGGAACTTTAGAGAGTATGTTACGTGTTGTTTTAAAATTTCAAAAATATGTCCTTAGTCTTTTACAAAATATTATGCCCAATCTTCGGACATATTCCAACTATTGATTGCGCTAGTGTGTATGTCTTTTATATTTTACAATTTGAAAACAAAAGCATCAAAATCAATTTGAAGCAAAATTAAAGAAACAAAAAATATATACAAATAAGAAACTTGGTAATTCATAAGAACATAATAATGCATCATTTGGTATTTTTATACTATAAGTAAATATGAGCTCTCACTTTTTTACTCGAAACATTGGAATATTCGTTGACGATGTGAAATGATCAAATCGATTTTTGGCGGTCCTTTGCTTTAATTTATTTCCTATCGCAACTTTTGAACTCTTTACATTTTAGATGAATCATTATTATTATTATTATAAACAAAAAATAAGCAAAAGAAAAAAGAATAACATTCTCTAATCAACTCTTGATAAAAATTGTAACATAGCTACAAGTAAAACAAAAAAAAGAACAAAATAAACATGCAAATGCAAAAAAAAAAAACATTCACACAAATCAGTATTGTCTTGATCTTTTTATGTAGTTTCCTGTAAGTGTCCGCGTGAGTAATTCAAATTCAGGCTATGAATTCACTGGTTCTGGCCTAATGAAATAGATTTTTGACAGATCATGATATCAAGAGATAAAATTTTATCGAATATTCTTGAAAAGAGAATTAATCCGTACGCAGAATCATTAGCGAGTATCAAGGCGGCTTCAGACCTGGTCGCTCAACGACCGATCAGCCCTTCACAGTGAAGCTACTACTCCAAAAGTGCTGGGAATATAATATCGACGTATACCAAATCTTTGTCGACTGTACGACAGTATCGATCGAAGTGTACTGTACAACATTATGCTGAATTTTGGTATACCGGCAAAGTTAGTGCGACTCACAAGGATGACGATGACTTATACTCGCAGGTCAGATTGCAGAACCCACTCACTGACCTATTTGAAACTCGTACTGGACTCAAGCAGGGCGACGGGCTGGCGCCGACGCTCTTCAACCTTTCTTTGGAGTATGTAATTCGAGCCATGAATAGGGACAGCAGCGGAACGCTACTCATCAAGTCGACTCAATTAGTAGCGTACGCCGACGATATCAACATCATGTCTCGAAGATAGGGTGATGCAGAAAGCCTTCTGCATAACCCCAATAACGCCGCAAAGGAAGTTGGACTACATATCAACGAAAGCAAAAGAAGGACGCCAGCAAATTCAAGCATCACAGTGGGGCACCTCAATATCGAGTATGTAGACAACTTCAACTATCTGGGTTGTAACTTATCAAAGGACGCCAACGAAACCGACGAAATTAAGCGACGGATACAACTAGCCAATAAGAGATATTTCTCGGTCCTCCCTATAATTAATTCGAAACTTGCGCACAGACACACGAAGCTCCGCGTGTACAAAACGACCATTTGAGCTATGTTATGCCTGCGAAACATGGACCCTCACCCAAGCCTCCGAAATTTTGCTAGACCGATTCGAACGAAAGGTCCTTCGGCGAATTTTCGGGGCCGTTCGCGAGCGAGATCAATGGCGTATCCGGTACAACCATGATCGTGAAGCTTCAACGTTTGCAATGGGCGGGGCATGTACAACGGATGGACGATTATCGCATGCCAAAGAAAGTGATGAACGCACAACGAATTGACGGAGCGAGGTTGCGTGGACGACCGAGAGCTCGCTGGGAGAACTCCGTAGGTGAAGACGCCCACCAGCTGCTGGGCTTCCGAAACTGGAGGACAAGGTCACGTAACGCGACTATTGGAGGTTAACGATTCAGGCGGCCAAGGCCCGACGTCGGGCCATCGTGCCACATTGATGATGATGATGATCATATCAATACGAGATAACATTATTTTTTTTATGAATCGGTATTGATCATGTCATGTCATGATCCACGTCCATCGTCATCGCACTAAACTAAAAGATGCATATGCATACATTGTGGCCTGTAAAATAAATTTTATAACCGTGGTAACCAACAACAAGGCACGCGCTATTGGATAGACACATTGCAATATCAATTGCAAGCATAGAAATTTCAAGTACAGTATGGGTATTGACGTTTATATGCTTGTGATTGGTACTTTAACCGGTCTACAGCTAGTCTCTATTATTGGATGGCTGTTTCTTCGCAGGCCGACACACTCCCGTTGGCGGCTGATGAGGATCAGGTGATGTCTCCGCTGCATGAAATTTCGGTGGGTGATGAAGGATGAAGCAAGGAGTTAAGTACATATGTACCTCTAAAAGAAGAAAAAGAACAAGGATTTAAGTCGAGTGACTTGATCATGTGATATCAATGTATTGAAGAGTTTCCATTGGAAGTCCATCGTTTTGATGACCTGGTATGTAGAATCACGAAGAACAATGTCAACGAAACGAAACAAAAGTAAACGAACAATTTTAGTTTATGAATTTGTAATTTATTGGGGCGTAATTATAATGTCTTATTTCCTTTTTTTAGTTTTGTTCCAAATATTTTGTCTAAACTCAAGTCAATGTATGTGCAACATGATCGACGGTCGGCGGACATCATCAACTACTACAAAAAACAGCAACAGGTCAGAGTGAGTTTCATTATTCCTTGATATTTTTTTCTTATGCTTAATTTCTTCTTATTGATCCGCCGCTGTTTGTAGCTCATTTTTAATTTATATCAATCAAAAACACTTTTTCCTTACTACAATTTATTTTTCGTTTTGCAAATATATATTTCGAATGCAACTTGCATTCTTCTTCAGTGCGAGTGTTTCTGAAGTTTAGATGGCTTGTACATGGTAATTTATTATCAGAATTTTTTGCTACAACTACCTGCTTAAAAGGTAAAAAAATTGGTTCTTCTAAAAAGTGGATCCAGTTTTATCGCACCTGCGCGGCTAGTTTAATGATTCGTGATGGGCAATTTCCTTCGTCGTCGTTGAGGGGGTTACTACCTGGTATCTTCATGATCTCCAAGCTTTCCCATGCATCCAGTCTTGAGGGTTTATTGACTTTACGTAATATCTCGATATCCTCCCAGCTTATGGCGTGTCCTTCGTTTACAATGTGGGCTGCGACCGCTGATTTGATTGTTGCGTTGCTTCTTCGTGCTGCTGCTTCTGCCTCTTTCTCATGCTCGTTGAATCTCGTCCGGATGAGCCTCTTCGTTTGTCCTACGTATTCCTTGTTACAATCCTTGCATGCGATTTTGTAAATTCCGCTCAGCTCGCCTTTCTTGAGTGGGTCCTTTTCGCTACCTAAAAGAGATTTTAAGCGTGTATTAGCAGTAGATCCTACAATCTGTATATTGAATTTTTTGAGACGATTTTTTATTTGGTAGAGAAGGTTGGAGGTTGGAACGCTAATGCGAGTTGGTGTGTTGTCCTCAATTTGTGTGTTGAAAAAGGTTGAGTATTGCTTTCTTTCGGTTTGTTTCGGCTTGCGGTAAATCAGTTTCTTTATCATCCGTTCTTCATTGCAGTGTCTATTATATAGCTCATTTCATTCTCGTAACCTTCCTTTGTAAGTGGATATGTAATGAGGCGATGGGCCATAGAGTTAAACGTTGCCATTTTCTGTGGTACGGTATGGTTTGATGAGTTTGGTATAGTGCGTTGGGTGGTGCTTGGTTTTCGGTAAATTTCGTATGTGAGTGTGCTTGCGTGCCTTATAATTTTTATATCCAGGAATGGCAACCGTCCGTTTTTCTCGTGCTCTATTGTAAATTTAATGTTCTTATGGATGCTGTTGATCCCCTCTGATTTACCGCAAGCAGAAACAAACCGAAAGAAAGCAATACTCAACTTTTTCAACACACAAATTGAGGACAACACACCAACTCGCATTAGCGTTCCAACCTCCAACCTTCTCTACCAAATAAAAAATCGTCTCAAAAAATTCAATATACAGATTGTAGGATCTACTGCTAATACACGCTTAAAATCTCTTTTAGGTAGCGAAAAGGACCCACTCAAGAAAGGCGAGCTGAGCGGAATTTACAAAATCGCATGCAAGGATTGTAACAAGGAATACGTAGGACAAACGAAGAGGCTCATCCGGACGAGATTCAACGAGCATGAGAAAGAGGCAGAAGCAGCAGCACGAAGAAGCAACGCAACAATCAAATCAGCGGTCGCAGCCCACATTGTAAACGAAGGACACGCCATAAGCTGGGAGGATATCGAGATATTACGTAAAGTCAATAAACCCTCAAGGCTGGATGCATGGGAAAGCTTGGAGATCATGAAGATACCAGGTAGTAACCGCCTCAACGACGACGAAGGAAATTGCCCATCACGAATCAATTAACTAGCCGCGCAGGTGCGATAAAACTGGATCCACTTTTTCGAAGAACCCCTTTTTAGGGTTTTTTAGAATTTCTTCAAAAAACCCTTATAAGATCGATTTTGTCCGTCCGTCCGTCCGTCTGTTCACTAAATAACTCGCGAACGGCTCAACCGATTGTCATGAAATTTGGTAGGACTGTGTAGAATGGTTACAGTCTTTGGCACGTATACCTTAGAAGTTGGTAGGAAGAAGATAACAGGGTGTCCCGAATGTTTGAAAAAAGTCGACTTTTTTAGTTTGTATCGGAGATTGACGTATGGGTACTTAAATCCAAGATCTAAACGAGTACATCTCATATCAATAAAAATTTTCCAGTTTCGAGTAACGGTAAAAAAGTTATTGGCGTTTAAAGTTAAACTTCCTTTTCGAGCTCCGTTTTTCTAAACCGTTATAGGGATCGATATGAAACTTTGCACAAAGATTGGTCTGTATGGCCTTATATACGTTAAATATTAAGACTGTTGACTTTTGGTAAGGAAAAGAAAATAACAGTAAATTTGTAAAATTTCAATTTGTTCGTGTGTAGCCCCTCTTAGGTTTCCATATATGGAAATTCTGCTAAGGATTTTTAGAAAATTTCATACTGAATATGTATACGAATTTTCATGCGAATAACTGTATCCAAACCGGAAATATAGCCAAGTAAGTATTTAGTAAGGGCCTTTCACAATGCAAGGGAAGCCTCCATTTCTTCAATGCATATCTTTTAACTTGATGAAACAATGAACATGGAATTGGGTGGAAATGCATAGAACGGCAATAGTGTTTGCCACAAATATTTTTGAAGTTTGTAGGACCAAGTTAACAGGGTGTCCCTGAATAGCTGCAAAAGTATACTTGTTCAATACTCATACTCTTTTTGCTCAAAGGCCACCAGAAATCTTAAATCGAAAAATACCTGTAGATTTGCCTTGGAGTACTTTTATGCAAACTGGGTAAATAGTAAATCTATTTTTGGATTGGTCTAATTAAAGGTGGAACAGAATGAAAGGCGCTAGCCTTTCATTCTGGAACGCGTTTATTTAGACCAATCCAAAAATAGATTTACAGGAAGCATTTCATTAATGTTGTGCACAATTCTTATCTATTGCTTATAAAATATTTGTACAAAAAATATTCACTATGCATCAAAATTCTAAAAAACCCTCGTATTGCGGGCGCAGCCCTCTGTACGCCGGTATTTTTTTACCTTTTAAGCAGGTAGTTGTAGCAAAAAATTCTGATAATAAATTACCATGTACAAGCCACCTAAACTTCAGAAACACTCGCACTGAAGAAGAATGCAAGTTGTATTCGAAATATATATTTGCAAAACGAAAAATAAATTGTAGTAAGGAAAAAGTGTTTTTGATTGATATAAATTAAAAATGAGCTACAAACAGCGGCGGATCAATAAGAAGAAATTAAGCATAAGAAAAAAATATCAAGGAATAATGAAACTCACTCTGACCTGTTGCTGTTTTTTGTAGTAGTTGATGATGTCCGCCGACCGTCGATCATGTTGTACATACATTGACTTGAGTTTAGACAAAATATTTGGAACAAAACTAAAAAAAGGAAATAAGACATTATAATTACGCCCCAATAAATTACAAATTCATAAACTAAAATTGTTCGTTTATTTTTGTTTCGTTGATATTGTTCTTCGTGATTCTACATTCCAGGTCATCAAAACGATGGACTTCCAATGGAAACTCTTCAATACATTGATATCACATGATCAAGTCACTCGACTTAAATCCTTGTTCTTTTTCTTCTGTTAGAGGTACATATGTACTTAACTCCTTGCTTCATCCTTCATCACCCACCGAAATTTCATGCACCGGAGACATCACCTGATCCTCATCAGCCGCCAACGGGAGTGTGTCGGCCTGCGAAGAAACAGCCATCCAACAATAGAGACTAGCTGTAGACCGGTTAAAGTACCAATCACAAGCATATAAACGTCAATACCCATACTGTACTTGAAATTTCTATGCTTGCAATTGATATTGCAATGTGTCTATCCAATAGCGCGTGCCTTGTTGTTGGTTACCACGGTTATAAAATTTATTTTACAGGCCACAATGTATGCATATGCATCTTTTAGTTTAGTGCAATGACGATGGACGTGGATCATGACAGTCTTAATACCGATTCATAAAAAAAAAATCTAATTGTGTGTCACACTGTCAAATAATGTTATCTGGTATTGATATCATCATCATCAATGTGGCACGATAGCCCGACGTCGGGCCTTGGCCGCCTGAATCGTTGACCTCCAATTGTCACGTTACGTGACCTTGTCCTCCAGTTTCGGAAGCCCAGCAGCTGGTGGGAGTCTTCACCTACGGAGTTCTCCCAGCGAGCTCTCGGTCGTCCACGCAACCTCGCTCCGTCAATTCGTTGTGCGTTCATCACTTTCTTTGGCATGCGATTATCGTCCATCCGTTGTACATGCCTCGCCCATTGCAAACGTTGAAGCTTCACGATCATGGTTGTACCGGATACGCCATTGATCTCGCTCGCGAACGGCCCCCAAAAATTCGCCGAAGGAGCTTCGTGTTCCTGTGCGCAAGTTTCGAATTAATTATAGGGAGGACCGAGAAATATCTCTTATCCGTCGCTTAATTTCGTCGGTTTCGTTGGCGTCTTTTGATAAGTTACAACCCAGATAGTTGAGGTTGTCTACATACTCGATATTGAGGCCCCCACTGTGATGCTTGAATTTGCTGGCGTCCTTGTTTTCGATTGCATCATGGCCTTTGTTTTGCTTTCGTTGATATGTAGTCCAACTTCCTTTGCGGCGTTATTGAGGTTATGCAGAAGGCTTTCTGCCATGCACGAACGGTAAACGTGGTGCACTTGCATGTTTTTGGGCTTCGAGCGACGGCTGCTTGGGGTAGGGAAGTTGCTCTAGAGCCGCTGGAGTCACTAGAGTCGCTGCGGCCGCGTCGAGGACAACGTTCCTTAAGCGCGTCTAGAAAACAGTCGAGTTGGTGCGACTAGCACTCTACTGACTACTCGGTAGAGCGGATAGTGGAAAGTACTCTGCTCGACGATTTACTCAACAAATATAAGCCGCGCTTTAGGGTTCGTGACGCTGGAAATAGATTGGACGCATCAACAGCAGCATCGACAGCAACATATCAGCATCAATATTTCAATTTAGAACACATGTATTTGCTTTGATGATTCGCATTGACAGCAGCATTTTTTCTGTTGCTGCTGCCAATGTGGGAAAAGGTGTCACCGATAATAATCAATCGGGCCGCGAGTGCACATTTATCTGAAATTTAGTGAAGAAAATGCAATTCTCTACGGCACAATTTTCATGGGAGACATAAATGCAGATTTTTCGCTCGGTGAAAATAGTACATACCTTAAAAACAGGTTCTTATGACAATATTAATAACGGTAACATGAACTGAATAGTGGTGTAGGATATTGACTTTAAAGTGTATGACCAACTTGTAGACCATTGAACCCATATGAAAATTTCACTCCATTTCTCCTTTGCCCCCTTTTTTAGGGTTTTTTAGATTTTACAAAAAACCCTTATGAAATCGATTTTGTCCGTCCGTCTGTTCACTAAATAACTCGCGAACGGCTTAACCGATCGTCATGAAATTTGGTTGGAATGTGTAGAATGGTAAGTCTTTGGCACGAAATACTTAAAAGTTGGTAGGACAAAAATAACAGGGTGTCCCGGACATTTGAAAATTAGATCACTAAATAACTCGCGAACGGCTTAACGGATCGTCATGAAATTTGGTAGGAATGTGTAGAATGGTAACAGTCTTTGGCATGAAATACTTAAAAATTGGTATGGCCAAGATAAAAGGGTGTCCCGGACATTTACAAATTTGTTCACTAACCGATCGTTATGAAATTTGGTAGGAATGTGTAGAATCGTAACAGTCTTTAGCACGAAATACTTAGACGTTGGTAGGACAAAGCAAACAGGGTGTCCCGGAGATTTGAAAAAGTCGACTTTTTTACTTTTTATCAAATCAAAGAACTCGATGGGTACATTTCATATCAGTCGCTTTTTTCCAGTTTGGAGTCATGGTAACGGCGTTACAGCTAATAAATTCAGTTAATACGTGGAGCCATGATACATAGTAAATCTATTTTTGGATTGGTCTAACTAAAAAGTGTTACAGAATAAAAGCGTTAGCCTTTCATTCTGGAACGCGTTTATTTAGACCAATCCAAAAATAGATTTACGAGAAGCATTTCATTAGCATTGTGCATAATTCTTATTTATTACCTATGAAATATATGTGCAAAATTATTCACTATGTATGTATCCAAAATCTAAAAAACCCTCGTATTGCGGGCGCAGCCCTCTGTACGCCGGTATTTTTGCAATTTGCTCTTTGGTCGCATCTTTGAACGGATGGCTGAACCTTTTGAACGCAAACAGCTAGGACTCGGAAGATTCCAGCGAACTGTGACCGCAACTTATACACCCCTTGATCCGCTTTTTATAAAAAAAAAAATCGACAATTTCACCTCGTTTTCCCTACTCTAAAGGGCGCCACAAACCTGACGATTTCTCGGCCAACCGATTGGGCAATCGATCTGCCGTCCGTACAGCACATACATTAGGTAATTTATCGGTCATTCTCCATCGAAAGTAGCAGTATGGATGGCCACTAAATACAGTGGACCCCTCGGTTATCGAACCCCTCGGATAGCGAACATTTCGTATAACGAACGAATTTTTTGGGTGGAAAATGTTTTGCTTAGCGAACGAAATTTCGGATAACGAACAAAGAAAATTGCAAAAATTTAGATTTTGGCGTAAAATCTGAGTAAATTTTGAGACAAATCTGTACTTGAAGAGAATTGAACACTTTTATCGATAAATAAACATTACAGTGATTAGTTTTTGACTAATATTGATTAATAAAGGTTTCGCTTAACGAACGTTTCGGATAACGTACATGGTGCCGGAACGAATTGTGTTCGTTAACCGAGGGATAATTTAGATAATTTCCACTATGTGGTGTGTTGTGTGGACCGTGAGACGGTCATTTCAGATTGCGCGATCAATTGCCTAGTGTGTGTGCTGCACGGGCGTAAGATCGATTGTGTACAATTGATTGCTCAATCGATTTACCAAGAAATCGCTAGGTCTGTGGTGCTCTATATAGTGCGATCTGGAGGAGGTTGGGCGCACGTTCGGTGTTCTGCCGGTATACGTTTGAATGTTACGTTAAGATGAGAAGGATGAGACCTAAGTCCAATAAAATTGCAAAGGGGTAAACGGGGTGAATAAAAAAAAGGGAACCATATGCGCAATTGGTGTAAATTTTTCGAAAATTTCCATAAAAGATCCGATGTAAATCACGTGTGACCACACACTTTGCTGTAACTTTCGGACGCAGACAGCTAGGATTCTTAAATTATAGTGTGTATTTCAGGGCATTGCGGCTGGATACTCATACACCAATGAAAAATCCACGGCACCGTTTTCACGGGAGACATATATGCAAGTTTTTCGCTTGGTGAACTCAGTACAGTATGTACTGAGTTCACCAGCCGAAAAAAAATTTGACAGTATTTGCATGGATTGCACGTGAACTAACGATGTTAGTACCTAGTTTTATAACGGATACTTCTTCTTCCTTGCCTCGTTCTTTATACCGCTCCATGGTTCCGCGTTGCTCTACCTGCGGTGTAGGCACATCGCCCGTTTTGGCGATAATTTCTCAGCATATTTCTACAGGCAGCTCTATCTTGGATCGTGTCATCGCCGAGACCAATGCGTTGTTGTTGCTTTTTCATTTGACACATCCAGGTGTTCTTCGGTCTGCCTCTGGCCTTGGGTCCATCAAGTGGAACTTCCATTGATATCGCTCTCTTTGCGGGGTTCTCAGGCGAACGCCTTTGAACATGGCAATACCAATCCATTCGTCGGTCTTCGAGCTTTTCGGTGATTGGTTGGTCTATGGACAAGCTGCCTCGGATGTAGCTACTCTTGATGTGGTCCCTTTTGGTTACACCAACTGACATGCGTTACATTTTCATTTCAGTCGCTGTCATTTATTTCGCGTAACCTTCATACATGGTCCAGCATTCTGATCCATACATGAGTGCGGGACGTACAACCGTTTTGTACAACTTGCCCTTTAGCTTCAGTGGCATTTTCTTATCGCAGAAAACTCCAGAGTTTTCTCGCCACCTCATCCACCCGAACTTTGTGCGATGTTTGATGTCATCATCGCATGTAGCTCCGCTGTTCACCATCGAGCCAAGGTACTTGAACTTGGTACAAGACTTAAGCTGCTCTCCTTTGACGTACATTTCAGGTATCGGTGCATTTGGGTCTGAGAATTGGCAGCATAAGAACAGGTCTTTGTTATACTTACCCTCAGTCCATGCTCCTCCAGAATGTCACACCATTTTGTAAGCGCAGCTTGCAAGGCAACGATGTTTGGGCTACTGAGGACTATATCATCAGCAAAAAGAAGAGATATTTCTAGGCCGTCGGAGACACGTGTTAATAAGTAGCACATGATGATGTTGAAGAGCAACGGACTCAATACACTGCCCTGGTGTACTCCAACATTCACCGGAAATTCTTCTGATTCACTGGCTGTGCATCTAACCTTAGTTTTTATAACGGATACATAGCGGAAAATATCGGAAACACAAAAGTTCTCCTTATGAGAACGGATAGCAGAACAAGCCATTATTCGATTTAATCAAAATATTATTATTTTTACTGTACTACAATTTCGGAACATATCCAATCCACGAACCAAATTACCGATCAACGTTCAGTGCTGTGTACGGACTGGGCGTACGCACTTGTCATCAGTCAAACAAACTAATATCAATATCTGACATTTGTCGAAAGCAGGCCACAGTGTTCCTATCACATCACAAGCGCTCTTCTTTTTGTTTATTGCTTATTTACAAACAGTATTCCTTCCTGTCCTCAAAAAGTATGGCAGAGAGCGAAGTGATTGTTTTGGATAGTTGTGACGACAGTTCGTCTTCCTGCGAAAGCGAACAGCCACCGACAAAAAGTGAAAAAGAAAAAGGTGAGTCAAATGCACGATGGCGACATTTTACCATTACTCCGTGGTGCAAAATTGCAACGTCCTAATGCATTCTCGATTGGATTTCAGATCCCATGGAATGTCCGATCTGCTTGCAGACATGCATTCATCCGGCTCGATTGCCGTGCGGTCACATTTTCTGTTTCCTTTGCGTAAAGGTAAGTATTGCGTGCTGGTATAAGAAATTGTAAAAGTTCTTTTGTTTTTGTTGTTTTTCTCTTGTGTTTACGCGACTCTGATGCAGTCGAGTTGTGTCCACGAAACAAGTGGTGGTCTGTGCTTGCTGGTGATACCGCTGGCAATTTACTTGTTCGTATATGGACTGGAAGTGAAAGGACAGGTGTTGAAATGCTAAAACAAAATGCTCTGCCATTGTGCTGATTGAATTTTGCACTACCGCAGCTTCTATTACATCACACGTCCGAGTGCAATTAAAACTTTCTAAGCAACCAAACGACAAGTACTGTCCATGAAATTGAGAATAGGTCGCGTGTTGAGTACTTATTTTAAGTTTAACACAAATGTCACGCTAAACGCTAAGGTGATGATGTTCGACGAAGATCGCCCGCGGCTTTAGCAGTGAAGCAATTTCGAATTGGCTGAAAAGGTCGTGACTTTTGAATATTTTCTCTTAAATGTCACATGTCGTCGCATTACAAGCATTTGAATAATTTCTAATCTAATTTTGTTCGGATGTGAGTCCGTTAAGTAGAAATACTAAAGACGGGTTGTTTTCCTTGAGGGTAGCGGTTACAGTGTTATTGGAAATATACGTGTAACTGGTTGTCCATGGGCTGGTTCTGAAGGTTTATGTGTCCATATTTTAATTTGGTCACTGGCCTCGAACTCTACCGTGCCACAAAAAATTTAATGACCAATGTAAAGTAAAAACCAGAAAAAGTTGAACGAGGGAGAAAGGGACATTAATAGTTTATCTCCATTATTTAAAAGCCTGAAGAAGCCACAACAAAATGTTCTATGGACGAATAGCAAGTGCGTTCGATTCGTTCAGATTTTTTGAAATTTTTTTCAAAAAACAAAATCGATTTTGCCCGTCCGTCTGTTCACTAAATAACTCGCGAACAGTTCAATAGATCGTCATGAAATTTGGTAGGAATTTGTAGAATGGTAACAGTCTTTGGCACGAATACCTTAGAAGTTGGTAGGGGAAAGAGATAACAGGATGACCCCGAAGAGGTGAGAAAAGTCGACATTTTTATTTTTTATCGGAGATGGACGTATGTATGGGTACTTAAATCAAAGGACGACGATTACATTTGATATTTAATTTTTTTCCAGTTTCGAATAACGGAGTTATGGGCGTTTAAAGCTAAGTTTACGTCGGTGTTTTTAAACCGTTATAGGAAACTTTGCACAAAGATTGCTTAGTATGCGCTCGTATATGTTAAATACTAAGACTGTTGACATTTGCTAAGAAAAAGTAAATAGAGAGTTTTAGCATATCGTTCACAATATTACGATAGGACGAATAGGCTTTGACATTTTCTATGAAAAATTCGCTTCCCTATCGTACGCAAAACAGTATACCACAATTTTTTATGCCCCAGTAGGCATAGGTGTATTTCCGTGAATTTAGCTGACTGGAATTGTGGGTTCAGCCCTATAGCCCTATTCGACTGACTGGATCATTGATCCTGTCCAAGTCGAATGAAATCGGATCAAAATTTCCCAAATCGGTAACAGCTGACTATCCTGTCATCTGTCTCCAATGCGATATTCTGAATTACAAATTGCATTTGTAATTATGCACCGTTCGAGATACAATTAAGAGGAAAAGTCTCATGAAATATTAAAATGATTAACTCTGAATAAATTTTACAAACCAAAAATACTAAATAGCAAAATGACATACGGGAAATTTTTCGCGGAGGCATCTGGGGGATTAGTTTGGCAGATGATCCAAGTCGCACCCCGGATCAACTTTCAGGATCATCATTTTGTATGGGATTTCCAATAAATCTGGACATGATCCAGTGAGTCGAATAGGGCTGATACAAAAACTATAGACTACTAGATCATGCATTGCGCAGGATAGTTATTCCAACCGATATGAATTTGACAGTCGGCTATCGTGCTGTGACGTCACACTAGACCAAAGATACGAAATTCTGATTCATTCGCAAAGGGGTGAAAATACAGTTTTTTGCAAATATCTCGAAAACTGTGTGTCTGGCCGCAAAACGTCTTGAGTGTGAAATGAAAAACATAAAATTACCTTTGTAATGATATAGAATACTCTATACATTTCCTCAGAAAATTATACGCTAGACCCAAAAGTATAATAGTGAATTTACATCTGAGTGTTACATTTCGCCCTGTAACTCTTGATAGACTAGACCTAGAGTCATAAAATTTAGTCCACATGGTGGTGCCTAGTCCAAGCCCAATTTTGCTCAACACCAAAAAATTGTTACCATCCGATCAAAACGAAGGGTACCCCCCATTCAAAATGAACAAAAAATTTAACAAATTTTACATTTTTTTACTTCTAAATTCTATCGAAATTAGACAAAATAGATTTATCTCTTAAAACGTGCTTATAACAGTTAATTGCAGTTTTGTGAATGTATATATCAAAATTTTGTACCAGAGCGTGTCTTACAAGTACGAAAAATGGGTTTTTAAGGTTGCTAGTATGTCTGTCCGTCCGTGTGTCTGTCAGTTCGCACGATAACTCCCGAAATAATGAAGTTAGCGTTTTTAAATTTTGGCCATATGATTGTTTTGGTAAAAGCTAGGATGGTATTGAAAATGGGCCTAATCGGTGCAAGGGTTCCCCTGCCTCCCATACAAATAACCCCTCCGGGATAGTTTAATTCGGCCATATTTTTCGACAGAATATCGCTTGCTACCTGAAATGTTCATCAATGCCTAATTGTGTCATATGTTTGACGTTGTGGAAAGTGGAGAAGGTCTGACTACCCCTACCCCTACATCCCCTACAAAGCAATATTCCGTCATATCTTTTGATAGAATGTCGCGAAAAACTTCGAATTTATAGCAAATAATAGCTGCTGGATGCCTTTATAAGATATTAAATATATATGCGAGTTCGATCCATCAAATTGAAAAAATGAAATTTAATATTTTCGGTTCTACGCCCATTTTAGGGCTGTACATGGGTATAGGGTATACACTCATAGTGCTATAATTTTATGTACTTCATTCCGTAGACGTTTTGCGGTCAGACTCACAGTTTTCCAGATATTTTCAAAAAACTTGAATTTTTACGCCCTTGCCACCCTTTCCCCCCTTAACCCATGACGCAATTTAATGCAACTTTTTACTGTGTATGCTTGGCAGTGTATTGAGCAATTTGGCATCAAACATTTCTTTTTGTATTGAATGTTTGGGTTTGGGTCTTTTTTTAGCCATCGGATATTGACCAATCTACCCATATTCATTGTAATATTAAGGCTAAAAAAATATTCTAGCTTCGTTATTTCAGTTTTAATGCCTAAAGTGCAGAAAGCTAGGGTTAATTTTTTGAAAAAAAAATACCACATTCCAGATCTTTAGGGGCAGTTTGAATTGAATTGAAATCGAACTAAAATTAATCCTAGTTTTCTGCACTTAAGGAATTAAAACTGTTAGAAATAACGACGCTAGAATAAAATGATGTAAGAAAGAAATAATT
This sequence comes from Microchrysa polita, assembly GCA_949715475.1. Classification (NCBI taxonomy): domain Eukaryota; kingdom Metazoa; phylum Arthropoda; class Insecta; order Diptera; family Stratiomyidae; genus Microchrysa; species Microchrysa polita. The sequence continues at coordinate 109,142,763 of OX454416.1, read as the reverse complement.
GTTAGACTATGCGCCAATTTTTAAAAGAATCATATGAGCACCTCACTTTGGTAGATGTTGGAGATAATTCAGATGGAAAAATATATCACAAAAAATTGACTTTGAAGTTCTGTAAAAGCCAAACCTCTTTTCCGATTTTAGTGCGATTAGTTTTATTTTTTAGGTAAGTTTGCTGCTTGCAATAATCATCTTATTTTCCTATTCTATCTAGTTTAGCTTTTGAGATATTGAGGTTTTAGTCGTACAATAAACAAGATTTTTTCAAAAATTTTGAAATGCCTGTGGCAGCTAAAGGGTTAAGAATTGGGGGTATATTCTTCACAACTTTTTTGCTGGAAATTACATGAGGAATCACAATCAGGTGCGTTTATTCGGAAGTTTCCGGACACCCTGTATAACAGATACATATAAGAATGTTTTTTTCTTTAAAATGAATGTTATACAAAGGGTGTCCGCAAACAGCCGAACAAACGCACAAGAAATTCATTTCCCATGTTTTTTCCAATAAAAGGTGTACGGAACGCACACCAAAGTGAGGTAGGTGCTTGTAAGATTATTTTAAAAATTGGTGCACAGCCTTAGGATCATATATTAACTAAACTAAGGAATTTTTTGGCAATATTTGAAAACATGAGGAAAATTTTTTACTGTGTTTATCCAATACTTTCTCGACACCCTGTATAACAAGGAATAAAGGAATGTTTCTTGCTCTTTTTGTTTATTTTGTAGATGAATTTGTTTTTTTTCTACAATATCGAAAAAATTCCATGCGACAAAATCATTTAATACAAATACATACATACATAATACATGGCTGAACATTAATTTTTCCGAGGTTTCCCTTCGGCATTTTACCCCTAACAAGCAACTTAACAACTCCTCACGTCCAGAATATACAAAATTTGGGGCCCTTTAAACAGCAATTACACTTTTCCTTACAAATTTGTCCGTGAACTTAACAATTCTCGTATACTACCCATATACTATAGGTCTATTGTGACGTAGATGCGCAGAACGAAAAATTTTCGTACAGCTATTCGCGTGATCTAGTAGTCTATAGTTTTTGGGGCTGATATTTTATTTGTCGGCTATACCTACTTCGAACATATAAACTTGTTGTATACTGTTTTGCGTACGATAGGCAAGCGAATTTTTCATAGAAAATGTCAAAGCCTCTTCGTCCTATCGTAATATTCCGAACGATATGCTAAAACTCTCTAATAACAGTAAATTTGTGAAATTTGAACTTGTGCGTGTGTAGCCCCTCTTAGGTCTGCAAATATGAAAATTTTGATGAGTGTCGAACCAACCAGTTTTGCGCATCTACTTCAATTTTACATCAATTCGAACTTTAGTTTGTGTTTTTATTTTGGTAAGTTAGATAATCTTCCCGGTAAAGTGCTAAGTCGCTTTTAGTAATAGACGCTGATTCCGGCGAGGGGATCCGCCGTAATTATTTCTTCGCATTAGCAGATGAACCAAATCTTGCTTTAAAGATATTTAAACCCACCGCAGCTGACTTTTCCAACAATAAAGATTTCCCCAAACCAGTTGGAGTCAAAACCAATTTAATACGCAAAAAACAATACAATCCAAAATTTACTAAAGAATAAAGATGAGACGAAGCCGAAGAATAGTGAAAGTAACTAAGCTCTCTAACTTGTGTGAATTAGTGAGCAACTCCGATCAAACTTTCAAAAATCTCAATTTAAATCTCCCCAATCGAACAAATTTCATCCCATGATTTAGATAACTTAATCAGCCAAATCACAACGCCTATAACTCTTCATGGGCGACTTCAATGCATGGAGCACAACATGGGGTTCCACCAGCACAAACGCCAGAGGAAAAATCATTGAAAACTCGTCCAAACAATCTAATGATTCTAAATAACGGAGCCTCTACCCAATTCAGTACCCACAGTACATACTCGATTGTGGATCTATCCCTAAACTCCGCTCAAATCACCCCAAATCTAAACTGGGACATACTTGATGATCTTTATGGAAGCGATCACTCCCTAATTATCATCTCTCTAGGCGTCTCACAATCACCCAAACACACCCCGATTCCTTGATACAAAACCGACCTAGCCAATTGGGATAGATTTAGGATTGAGGTTGATGATTGAGGAATTCACAAAGTATCCTCGTTCCTCAAACATGTAATGAAAAATTAAAATTAAAATTTTTAAATTTGAGCTGAAATTCGTCAAAATGATTTTGAAATTACAGTAGACTCGCGAAAACGTTAAATCGAGAAGCCTCCATAATTAAAAAAGGTATAAAGTTCGGAGCTAATGCTAGCATGCCACACACGGTTCCCATTTCTAGAAAAAAATGTGTTTCCTAGTGGAACGCTAACCTTCAGAATTTAAACACTAAAAAAATGCTTGGAAGACGTTTAAAAAATCACCAACAACCACCAATCTAATTATATACAAAAAAAACTCTACGCTTCCTCCAAGAAGTCCGCAAGTCTCGCCAAATTCTAAGCCTATGCCTTATTTACAGCCTCTATTGATACTAAAACATCCCCGAATCAAATTTGGAAGAGAATCAACGCAATAAGCACAGACATTGGTCCACAAATCGTCCATCAAAATACAACATTTACGGCGTCAGAAGAAATTGCGGATTGTTTTGGTAAACACTGGTTTAAAGGTGAATTTTCCTCTCTCTCATTTTAAAAACGAGTTTTTATATGGAATGAGCGAGTCGCTGTCGTGCAGTCTTGTCGAGGAAAATGTACCTTAACTATTCAAACAGCGACTATACAGCAACATTTTACCAGGATAGGGAAGAGTTTCAAAGGACACCAACCGTCTTAGCTCCCAACAAAAAAGCCCACCAAATAGAGGACGATATCACAATGATTGAGTTCCACCCGCCCTTTCAAATTTGAAAGGTAACACTCCCGGATTCGACAAGATTTCTTACTGCATGATTAAAAACTTATCACGCGATTCCAAAGAACGCATTTGCTTGCTCTCTGTATAATTCCATCCTCGAAACAGGGGTTTTCCACAAGAATGGAAAATCGCTACTGTCATACCTCTCAGCAAACCAAATAAAAGAAGCAGCAGCATTGAAGGGTATCGTCCTATATCCCTTATATCATGCCTCACAAAAGTATTGGAGAAGATTCTCGTCAAGCGACTTTCATGGTTTCTTGAAAGCAGTAAGGCAATTATCGAAAGTCAGTTAGGATTTCGTCCCAATAAAAGTTTTATCGATGCTCTTGTAACTTTAGAAAACACAATCAACTCCAATCTTTCAAGTAAAAACCATCAGTCGCAATGGATTTTCGACCGCATAGGGACTCATATAATTCTTACAGCAATGGTGCGGCTACATTTAGGAACAAGGATCTTCAACGTTATTAAAAGCCTTTTATCAAACAGAAAGATTTAGATGCGAATAAACAACAAATATTCAAAAGAATTTCCAATTTTAAACGGAATACCACAAGGCTCCCCTTTATCCGTCATCCTGTTCCTTATCGCATTTAACCCACTCTCGTTAATTTTAGACAGCAGTAAACTTTCTAAACACATTTTTTATGCAGACGATCTCTTCGTATCATATTGTCAAAATTAAATTACTCAAATTTTAAAACAAAACTAGACTCAATAATGAATTTAATTCAAGAATGGGGCTCTAAAACTGTTAGGGAAAGTAGTGGACCGATCGAAATAAAAAGACACAATGAAAATTAAACACGTTTATTATAGAGAAGAAAACTGGTCAGAATAACATCGATTTTACACGGAAGTTCTATAAGTGAAAAATAACATGCAAAGTGAACTACGATTTTAGTATTAATGTACAGTCTCAACACTTCTCCTTAAGACGGCAATCGAGCAAGCATTCTTGTACATTCGTGCAGTCCACACGACTTGACACACCACTCACGTTTCGACTTGATAAGACCCTTGGTCAACATATCGGCTACCTGCTCTTCCGTGGGAACATAATCGATTGTTATCGTCTTATCCTTGAGTACATCGCGAATGAAGTGATGACGAAGATCAATGTGCTTGCTCCTACCATGGAACACTTGATTTTCGGCCAATTTGAGTGCGCTGCGATTGTCACAAGAAATCGTGATGTCAGCTTGTTGATCGAAACCCAACTCTCGCAGGAGTCCATTTTCATTGCTTCGACTAAAGCCATGTACTCGGCTTCTGTCGTGGATAAAGCTACTGTTCGCTGCTTTTTAGCTTCCCACGATATCGGTCCATTGTTAAGTACTGAAGGACTCGCTTCGCAGCAGTCCAATGTTCAGCACCATAGCAATTGTTAAACTGCCCAAGATGACTAACTGCATAGCTGATATCCGGTCTTGTAGTACAGGCCAAGTAATTAAGCGCCCCAATCAGTTCGCGATACGGGAGGTTAACATGCTCCTCATTCTTCTCGTTGCTTGGCAATTTGAGACCACTGGCAGTGAGATGTGTCCGCTTTGAGGACTCGCATATACGAATATTACTTGCATTCTTTCTGCACGGGCTTTGTAGTACATACAATGGGAAATGGATCTCATAAGGATCGAGATTCAATAGGCGATTGAGGATGCATTCGAATGCAAACTAATCTCGACCGAATGGACAAGTCGACATGACTTGGTATGTCGGTTTCAGCATACTAATCGGAGCTATACATACTACGAACACAAATTGACTTTTGGGCCGATTGGTTAATTTAAGACAATTATGGCGGTAGCAAAAACCGTATAGTCCAAAAGAGTCGATGGATCCTTTTTAATGTTGAAATTCTTAGACGGTCTAGAATTAATTAGTTTTTGTATGAAATGCCAAAATGGAGCGTCAGAGTGGAATGCCAATTTAGTATAGTTTATGATATTTCAGGAGGATTTAATAGTTAAAATTTAGTAGCTAATTGCGAAATTAGGTGGTCAATGTTAAAAAATATCCAGCAAATTGTTTGTATGTATTTGAGAAAAATTCCTAAAATAATCTTGAATAAGCCACAATATATAATACATGATTAACAAAAAAATCGTTTTTGTATGGCTTGAACCTTCATAGCGCCCTTAGGATTGTACGTATCGATCTGAAATTGTTGGTATTAATTTAGGCGTTGTACAAGGTATAAATTCGTCATATTACACTTTTTGGTTAACATTACCGTTATAGAGATATTCCCCGAAAATGGTAAACTTGAACCCCTCATAGCTTCCTTGGGGGCCCACCCATCGATGAGGACTTTTGGGATTTGGTTTGCAGCCACAGAAGCTACAAATTTGTCATAGACGACTTTACAGCATAGACCCCCGCTACAGAGATATTGACGAAAAACCTAAAATTTCTCGGTTTTCTAAGGTTTGAACACCCGTAGCACCCTTAAGGGTGCACATATTGATGAGAAATTTGGCCACTTTCTTCAAAACCGTACTTGCTACGTATTAGCCAACATCTTTTAGCCAGAATTTATAGAGATTTTGCGTGAAACCTTGTTTAAACCTTTAAAATACCGTTTGTGCTCCTGGCACCGTTAGGAATGCTCGAATCAAAATCGACCTTTGTCATTATTATTATGAAACCACGAGAGCTACAAATTTGCCATACACCACTTTTCAGCACATATTACCGTTATCGATACATATATTAAAAAAAAACTGGGTAAGAGACTGCAAGGTGATCTTGGGTGAATCTGTCGTCAGCCAACATCGTTTGCTCCTGTCAGAATTTATTTTGAAAGCAGGAGGAGCAAGAAATAGAAGAACTCCCAAGCCTGTCGAAAAAATCAAGTGGCACAATCTCACAAACGACAACTTTGAACCTGTAGTAACTCCATTCATTGATAAAATGACGGAGTGGTTTCAAAACAACATAAACTGCACCGAGCACAGTTCAACACACATGTGGAATAGTTTCGCTGAAATGTCAGTAGGTGAGGCGGAAAAGGCACTTGGAGTTTCGAAAGGTCCACTCCACACGAAGAAAGAAACATGGTGGTGGAACACCGAAACTAAGGAAGCAGTGCAAGCCAAATCGAACGCATTTAAGGCATGGACGAAATGTGAGTCAAGCAGTGAAGCCGAACGGGTTCAACTTCGCGAAAATTATATGCAATGCCGGAAGAAAGTAAAGCGCTTGGTAGCTCAAGCAAAGGCGAAGGCAGCTGAGAAATTCTACCAAGAATTAGAAACTCAGACTGCGACCGAAGGACCGTCTTTGCGCGAGAGACCTAAGCACGACGCCAGGATATTTAGGGTCGCAGCCCAAAGGAGAAGGAACGCTCGGGAAATACAGGCGCCAAAGTACGTGGAGGACTCGCAAGGAATGTTGCTGATTGACGATACGGCAATTTGTAGCAGTATGCGAGAGTATTTTTACGAACTTCGAAATGAAGAATTTCCTCGAGCAGCTTTTCAAGATGTTGAGCCGAATACCACAAATACTGAAGATATCTCAGAGGAAGAGGTGATGGAGGCAATGCATCAGATGAAACGCGGAAAGGCAGTCGGCCCGGACAAAATCCCCGCGGAATTTTGGTTGAAAATGGAAAATGTCGGGCTTAGTTGGCTCACAGTTCTCTTCAACAATATCAAAGGTGGGCAACCGATGCCTGATGCTTTCAGGGAAAGTTTTCTTCTTCCTTTCTATAAGAACAAGGGAGACTCACGCAAACTCAACCACTATAGGGCTATAAAGTTAACACCTCATACACTAAAGATATACGAGCGAGTTGTCTGCAACCGATTGAGAAAGATTGTGCGGTTGAATGACAATCAATGCGGCTTTGTTGAAGGTCGATCTACAGTCGATGCGATTCAGTGCATTCGTATTGCGATGGAAAAGTATAGAGCAGCACGAAAGGACTTGTACTTTGTGTTCATCGATTTGGAGAAGGCATTCGATAGAGTACCTCGTGATCTGATATGGTTGGCCTTGAGAGCACTTAATGTCCCCGAGGCATACGTCAGGATGATACGAGACATGTATGATGGAGCTACGACTAAGGTTAGATGCACAGCCGGTGAATCAGAAGAATTTCCGGTGAATGTCGGAGTACACCAGGGCAGTGTATTGAGTCCGTTGCTCTTCAACATCATCATGTGCTACTTATTAACACGTGTCTCCGACGGCCTAGAAATATCTCTTCTTTTTGCTGATGATATAGTCCTCAGTAGCCCAAACATCGTTGCCTTGCAAGCTGCGCTTACAAAATGGTGTGACATTCTGGAGGAGCATGGACTGACGGTAAGTATAACAAAGACTGAGTTCTTATGCTGCCAATTCTCAGACCCAAATGCACCGATACCTGAAATGTACGTCAAAGGAGTTCAAGTACCTTGGCTCGATGGTGAACAGCGGAGCTACATGCGATGATGACATCAAACATCGCACAAAGGTTGGGTGGATGAGGTGGCGAGAAAACTCTGGAGTTTTCTACGATAAGAAAATGCCACTGAAGCTAAAGGGCAAGTTGTACAAAACGGTTGTACGTCCCGCACTCATGTATGGATCAGAATGCTTGACCATGTATGAAGGTTACGCGAAAGAAATGACAGCGACTGAAATGAAAATGTTACGCATGTCAGTTGGTGTAACGAAAAGGGACCACATCAAGAGTAGCTACATCCGAGGCAGCTTGTCCATAGACCAACCAATCACCGAAAAGCTCGAAGACCGACGAATGGATTGGTATTGCCATGTTCAAAGGCGTTCGCCTGAGAACCCCGCAAAGAGAGCGATATCAATGGAAGTTCCACTTGATGGACCCAAGGCCAGAGGCAGACCGAAGAACACCTGGATGTGTCAAATGAAAAAGCAACAACAACGCATTGGTCTCGGCGATGACACGATCCAAGATAGAGCTGGCTGTAGAAATATGCTGAGAAATTATCGCCAAAACGGGCGATGTGCCTACACCGCAGGTCGAGCAACGCGGAACCATGGAGCGGTATAAAGAACGAGGCAAGGAAGAAGAAAAAAAAACTGCTTTTAAGGGTCTTTGACCCTCTGTAGCACCGCTACAGAAGGGGACTTTTGGGGTCTTGTTTAGGACCTCGAAAGGAAGGTTCATGCAAAAATCCAGTATTCCCCAATTTTTCCAATTTTCCTAGGGTATTAACAACTTTGGGAGATACTCATTTTTAGATAGTCTAAAAATTATTTGAGAAAATGTATGTTAAAAGAAGAGCTAATACTGGGTGTTGCCTCACTTTGCACTCACTGTTGATTACGTTGAAAATGTTTGCACCGCCTGGCGTTAAAGCGATAACCTTTCAGCTTTCACGTCCAGTTGAAGCATTTAACCAGAGCCATTTCTTTGGGACAAGGTGCATGGGATTTGTGCTATAACGGAACAATAGCCTGTGAGTACCCATTTTTAGCATAGTGCAACATTCCTGCTCTTTTTAATTAATTTTGACTCTTCGTTTTTATCACATCGCGGATTATCGCTTGATTTTATTCGTTCGTTTATTTTATTCTGTTCTTTTATGGACGACTGAAGCATACCTTTAGAAATATACAGGGTGTCCCGTTCATGGTGGAGAATCTTTTAATGGTAGATAGTGTGGCTCGTTTGGGGAAAATTAATGTTCTACGAGACACCTCTATTTTGAACCGTTACAATGTAAAAGCACTTTTTGTAAATTGTGTCAAAATACCTGACTTGCCGAACTAAATCAAAATTTGCCAAACCACCAAACATGTCATCCAAAATATGACTTCACTTTCCGAAACTACATAAAATTTCCTATAAAACGACACCTCGTCCGTTACGAAGTTGCTCGTATCTTCCGAGATACACCAGTTCAAACTTTGAAGAAATTTTAAAATCGGTTTTTCATGCAAAATTCAAATGATAAAATCGTAACGGTACTTTGAACTGACAAATCTGCAAAGTTGAAAAAAGTTGCCTCATTATGTTAGCTCTCGAACGACATATAAAAATTTAGGGCTCACGATTTAAAAATTTGCGAATATAACGTTTCAAAGGTAAAAAAATGTGGTTTCAATGTAAAGTTTTTTCGCCCAACAAAATGAACTGTGTTGATCGTACAAATTTATCTTCATCATATCAGATGATTTGCATTACACGAAAACCACATTTTTTTACCTTTGAAACGTTAAATTCGCAAATTTTCAAATCGTGAGCCCTTAATTTTTATATGTCGTTCGAGAGCTAACATAATGAGGAAACTTTTTTCAACTTTGCAGATTTGTCAGTTCAAAGTACCGTTACGATTTTATCATTTGAATTTTGCATGAAAAACCGATTTTAAAATTTCTTCAAAGTTTGAACTGGTGTATCTCGGAAGATACGAGCAACTTCGTAACGGACGAGGTGTCGTTTTATAGGAAATTTTATGTAGTTTCGGAAAGTGAAGTCATATCTCGGATGACATGTTTGGTGGTTTGGCAAATTTTGATTTAGTTCGGCAAGTCAGGTATTTTGACACAATTTACAAAAAGTGCTTTTACATTGTAACGGTTCAAAATAGAGGTGTCTCGTAGAACATTAATTTTCCCCAAATGAGCCACACTATCTACCATTAAAAGATTCTCCACCATGAACGGGACACCCTGTATATTCGGCGTGTTTGCTATGCGTAGCAACTGCTCTTTGTTACGTCAAATTTTGTTGGGTAAAGTCCTGTATCAAACTGGTTGCTCCAACGCTCCATTTATATTTTAACATATTTTTTTTTTATTTCTGTTTAAGGGTGTAGCATACAAAAACCGACGATGTGCTATGTGTCGTAGGGAAATACCTCCCGAATTTCTCGATCATCCACAGCTTGTGCATGGTGTATCAAAAACAAAGTCTACAGAGGATGGCTACCAGTGGTACTATGAAGGACGAAACGGTAAGTCGTTTGCAATTCGCCGTCATCATTGTGCTTATTTCATATCTACAAACACAAATATGTATACAAATTCAGGGGGATGGTGGGCATACGATAGTCGAACATCTAATGAAATTGAGGAAGCCTATTCACAATCATTACCAAGTGCTGATGTGCTTATTTGTGGAAATTTGTACAAAATTGATTTTCAAGAAATGGCTCAGTATCAAAAGCATGATCAAAGGCGAAAGCGACGAATAATGCGTGGCGAATGTGAAAGTTTTGTAAAAGGAGTTGCCGGGATCTCGAATGTTGTTTAGTAGCTTTGGGTTTACGTGGATTGGAAAGCATTTGTTTAAATTGAAATGTACTCGTAATCATTGTGAATTTGAATATTGAATATTCTCATAAACAAATTGATCAGCTAATAGTATTGAAGTTCGGTGGATACAATGAAAATTTATTTATTATATTAAGTCTTGAATAGAATGAATAAGATGGAATCGTGTTTGATGTGATGAATACTTTTTTATTTAAAATATTGATGTAATTTTCAATACTATTAGCTCGATCAAACCTTTTGCTACTTAATTCGTTATGTTGTAAATGCATACATGTTTTTGTCCATTAGTTTTAAACTGGAATAAAACGCTAATCTATTTTCAGAATAAACTGATTAAATTCTGTTTTGTAAAATTGTGCACACTTTGTTATATTTTAGGCTGGTGGCAATATGATGAGCGTACAAGTCAGGATATCGAGGAAGCGTACAAGAAAGGCGAAAAATCATGCACAATACTCGTAGCTGGCTACGTGTATGTTGTGGATTTTGAGGCCATGCTGCAGCAAAGACAAAATGATCCGTCGCGACGTCGACATGTCAAACGTGATCTGGCGTCGATTCCCAAGAAGGGAGTTGCAGGCCTTCGTATCGAAGGCAGCACCGATGAAAATGAGACTGAATCATCACAATCAGCGACTACCAGTAGTTCGCATGAAAGACAAAATTATATTTCGCCAATTGCGGCTACGGATGCTGCAATTCGTATTGCCAGTGATATCATCGACTCCACCTTAGCGCATGCTGACGATTCCAATAGGACCGAGGAGCACGAACAAACGAGTGGATCGCGTGGCGGACCGAGGGAATTGCTGGACGATGCCGAAGATCTACTGGATGCATCGCAAGGTACAAGTATTATAGGTACGAATGATCGTAGTGCTGATCTGTTCTCACAGACTTTGGATGATTTTCGTTCGCTTACGCTTCGGAATGTGATTCATTCAAGTGATAGTGAAGATGACAACGAACAAATAATATTATAATTCAGTAGCGAATAAATACTGAGTTTATACGATTTTTTCAGCGCGAAAGAATCTCAATAATAACTTTGTCTAGTTCTCGTTTCTCGAACGCTAGATACTATTCATAGGCAAATTGAGCTATAACAATGTTTTTGAATCGTGTGCAGGACTTGTTAGTGAAAGTAAATGATTAGGCCGATGGCTGTGTAAATATTACGAGTACATTGAACTTTCGTATTTACTTATTTTATTCATTTAAGAATCAACGGCAGCCACATTAGAGTTTGTGAACAAGTGATAGGAAAAAGAGATGCATATTTTTCTGTACTTCGTAATTTACGACAAAAATCTCGCCAATATTTTCTCACGTGGTTAGGGAGTGTTTTGCTCGGAAGTGGAAGCGACTCAGTCACGCTGTTTCATTGATAAGCTTAGATGCATTTAAATTGACGCATATTGCTACAAGCAAATGCGTTTCAGTTTGCGGCTGTCGACTGAAAAGAAATGAGTATGTAATTATTTGGATGAAAGTGAATCTCAATCGCTTCCACTTCCGAGCAAATCACTCCCCGTGTCCCAACAAAATTATACGAATATGGGTCAGCTCATCATAGTTCTTCGCTGACAAAACAAACCTGTCGTCTACTATTTGTGATCTGAACTAGCTGCTACATTTAGTATATACAATGTAATCTTCAATTGTATATTTCTCCTCGTTTAGACTGAACATTTTCTCAGTATCTTAGTAGAATTTTATCTACCTTCAAGACTATATGTTTGCGCCAGCTCTAAATAGATATTTTAATGACGTGTAAAAGTCGATCAATGCATAGTATATTTTGTTAATTCAATAATTATATAAAAAAATTCTGCGTAATTGTATTTTGTGTTTTATTTTATACTGCATGTACATTCGGATGAACTTATCCTCGGTTATATAGCACAGGTATGTAGTGTTCCATACACACTGAAAAAAAACTATTTGGCCTAAAAATGTAATTTGCTCATGGAAAATTTCGTTTGGTGATTTTCTACCAATTTCGAAAAATTACAATCGCGGTGGTATCAAGTGTTTTGAAGAAAATCGCTGGTGAAAAATTATTGACTTATGAGCAATCGACAGGGAGTGGAGTGTTCCAAAGTAATCCAAATCATATTTTGCTTCGGTAGAAGTGCCAATTCTGAGTGGTACATTCACTTGTTTGCCGAAAGTCATCGGAGAATTTGTAAAACGAGCAAAAGTCGACGACTAACTAATCCTGAAATAAGGCTTATCATTTGCGTCTGAGTGCTGTATTAACAACTTCTTCTTCTTCTTGTAGCGGTGCAGAAAGGTGTGTAACCTCTGTGCATCTATGTGGGTACGATTTATGGTTCGTCAATGTTTGTGTCCGTGAGGTCTAAGGACAAAAACATAGCTGCGGCGATAGGGTTTTCCCACAGTGATATAGGGGTAAGATCAGTGGGCGCAGCGGGGCATTGAAACAAGTGGCGCACATCATGAGGAGTACCATTGCAGTTTGGACAGATGTTTTGGATGTCCGGGTTTATGTGAGAAAGGTACGAATTAAGGCGTGAACAAAAGCCCGACCGAAGTTGAGCTAGTGTTACTCTGGTGGCTCTCGGGAGCCTAATCTCCTCAGGCGAAATTGGTGGTGGGCGCTCTGAGAGGACTCTATTCGCACCTAAACTCGCGATAGACCGATTCACTTCTTCAGTGTGGATCGCTGCAATGGCGGCTCGGTATGTAACTTCATCGTAAGGGTCCCGTTTGTATCCCTGAACCTCTCTCTCAAGGTCTCGTAAACCACGCCTGACATGTCGTGGTGGAGGAATTCGGTCCATGAGATGATTATTGGGATGATACTCACGGTAGCAACCAACAAGATACTGTTTTGAGAGTAGGAGATTGTGATCACGTATTGGCATCAATTTTGTCTCCTGATGTAAGTGATCCTGGGCAGACATCAGAAGGCAACCTGTCGCGATGCGTAGAGCGGCATTTTGGCAGACCTGAGCTTTAGAACAGTTTGTGTCACATGTGTCCAAACTGGGGCTGCATAATCAGCGGCCGCTCGACCCACCGCTTTATAAGTAGCTAGCATGGTTTCTTTATCTTTGCCCCAGGTGCTACCAGCTAGAGCTTTTAGGATGTTGTTCCTACTGCGCATTTTTTCACAGACTGAAGCTGCATGATTCGCAGACGTCATCATGTTCTCTAGGTGAAGCCCGAGAATTTTGGGGTTTTTAACAGTAGGAACAGAATTGTTGCCAATACGTATATCCATCTCCCATCTGATGTCCTCCCACCAAGTGGTTAGAAAAGTCGCAGAGGATTTGGACGCAGAGATGGTGAGGTTTCGGCTTTGGAAAAATGCCTGCAATCGTCCTAGATAGCGATTAATTCGGAGGCGCATTTCATCCTTATCATTCCCTGTGGCGAGTACGGTGCAATCGTCAGCATAGGAAATCACCTCGATTCCTTCAGGTGGTGTGGGAAGGCCGGACATGTAGATGTTGAACAGAGTGGGGGTGAGTACCCCTTCCTATGGAACACCTAATTTGATTTTCCTAAGCTTAGAACGTTTGCCTCGAAACTCGGTGAAGGAGTGCCGACCAGCAAGATAATTGGCTATCCAACGGATCTCTTGTGCAGGAAGATGCATATTCAACAGGTTTGCTAGGAGCATTGAATGATTGACCTTATCGAATGCACTTGATAGGTCTGTTGCCACCAGAATAGTTCTGTGACAACGACTGCGTTGATTTAGCCCATCACGAATGCGTGTAGTGATCGCATCGAGGGCAGTGGTGGTACCATGCATCTTCCTGAAGCCATGCTGGTGAGGTTCTAGCTTCGCATGTGCAACAATAGTGGGGTGAATAAGGGCCTCCAGCGTCTTTGCGACAGGAGAAAGTATCGTAATGGGGCGGTAGGATTCCCCAGGATTTGCGCTCTTCCCTGTTTTCCAGATTTCAGGGATGGCAAGAGTGGACATCGACAAGTTAAAGGCGGCCGTGAGATACTCAATGGCTGGAAGGTCGAGATGTTTCAACATGGTCATCGAAATGCCATCTGGTCCGAGGGCCTTGGAGTTTTTAGCATTCTCGATGACTTTTTTAACCTGGTCCGCTGTAAAAGATGGTATGGTGTCAACATTCCGGCTGCGAATCCGTCTTCTAATTTTGCGCTTAAGGCCGTCAGACTTGGGATGTTCAATAAATTGTTTATTGAACAGGCTAGCACACTGAAGAGGATCGCAGGTTTTAGTATTGCCAAATTCAATGGCGTTGTTGCCCTTTTTTTCCGAGGATTGGAAAGGGCGCGGACGGTAGACCATAATTTGCTGACACCTTCATTGAGGTTACATTCATCGAGGTGCTGATTCCATTTCGCCCTCCTATAGTCTTTAACTTGTCGGTCAGTTTCGGAGTTAAGCTCCTGAATTCTGGGATCATCAGGGTGAGCGCTTCTGATCTGATCACGTTCATCGGCTAATCTGGCGGCACTAGTGGGGAAGTTAGGCCGAACTTTCGGGATACGTCCTGCCGGAATAAAACGTGCCGCGGCTGTGGTAATGACGTTCCTAATATTTTTCTCGGCCTCATGAATGTTGGTAGGTGATGTTAGCTCGATGAACTTCGCCGACGAGTAAGCTTTGAAACCATCCCAATCGGGTTTCTTGTGATTGACAAACGTTCGCTTCTCAGACTTAGTCATGTTTGCTGGTTTATCAATTTTTATAATGATTGGGAGGTGATCTGATCTAAGGGTGGTACGTACTTCCCATCGGGAAGCAGCAATTAGGCTGGCACTGACAATAGTTATGTCAGGAGAACTACTGCAAGTGCCCACGACTCTAGTCGGCGAGTCTTCATTAAGTGAACAGAATTCTGAGGCGTCAAGTGATTCGGCGATAGTTATACCCCTGGCATTGTTGTTGAGGTCCGAATGGCAGAGCTCATGGTGCGCATTAAAGTCGCCAAGGATGACCCTGTGCTCTCCGGAAAGGAGAGGACCAATATCGAAACGATAGCCAGAAGGGCAACTGGAATGAGGTGGTACATATATATTCAAAATTTCGATATTAGTGCTCCCTGATGGAACTGAGATGGCTTGAATTTCCGCCGTACCGTCAGCAACTACATCTAATACACAGTAATGTACGGACTTGTGTATTAGGAAGGCAAGTCCACCTCCAGGGTGAGAATCATCCGTGGAGGCCGGTCGATCTTTCCGCAGTATAACATATTCGCTATGGACGCTTAGAGACGAGTTTGCGTGAAGCAACGTCTCTTGGATGGCGGCGATGAGAATTCTGTTGGAACTCAAGAAGTGTGTGATCTCAGCGATTTTTCGGTGAATGCCATTACAGTTAAACTGTAATATAGATAGTGCAGTGAAAACTGCTGGAGGAGGAGGGCCAGGCGTAAGACTGGGTCTGGCATTCCTTATCATATTGTTTGGCGGTGTAGGGGGCAGTGGTGGAGAAGGTGGGCTGGGAGCAGCCCTGGGTTGCCCGGAATTCATACAACCTGGCGCAACATATGCTAAGGAGTGTTGACCTTGTCTTCGTAACCCTGAACACCTAAAGTGAACCCATTCCCTGCGGCAATTACACTGCACTGATCTGGCATTCGAACCGATACGTTGGTTGCAGACACTACAAATAAATACCTCTGGGCCTGGATTTGTTTCAACACCGGCGCGAATTAGTAAAATTGAGAGCAGCCGCGCCGAGATGTAATGCTCCCAATATGACGAAAAAACACATACACATATGGCCAAAGAAATAAGTACATCCATACTAATTTTTCTTATCACCCTGTAGCCAAGTAGTTCTTTGAGGAAATAAACTCATATGGATAGATTTAAATACTTAATTGGTAAGGAATGAAATAATATGTAAATTAGCATATTATAATAAATAACAGCTTTCATTTACCTTGAAAAAGTACGAACTGACTAAAATAGGCTGGACAAAATAATAAGTCATGTCAGTTAATTTGATTAAAACTTGTTTTAATTAAAATATTAAGTTCTGATTCGACCAGAATTTAATTTATTTTATTATTTAAAAGTAAATGGTTCATTATTTTGAAAGAAAAAAAGGTTTTTGTTGGCCTTTTGGAGATAATTCTTATGGTATGTTCCCATACATCCATACATCCAGTTACTTCCAGGAAATTCCGTAATTGGTCCGTTTTATGAAAACTGTGTTTCTGTTTCATTGATTCAACTCCCCCTAAACATTACAGATTCAATTTAACTCTAGTAACAACGCGAAAAGCCACCCGACTTGGTTGAAGCGGATCCTTGACTAGTTTCTGAGGTACGGTTAGGGTTAATATCCTGCTGAAATCCCCATTTAAAGTGTGTGTGTTCATCAGGGAAATATTCTAGGACTCTAAACTAACATTTCTTATATGGAAATTGCCTCATTGTAACGGTTATTAGGTATATTTGAACGAAACCAACTATGAAAATTAAACCATAGACCACGTTTTTTCGCCTCCATGGGAAATAGTCAGTAGATGTAGCATACATTATATTATTTTTTTTCCTGAATGAAGAATATTACGACAAGAGTAGTTTCCAATCAAATTTATTCCGATCTCATAAATAAAACAGACTATTCTGTGAGTTTTCATTGTTCGGTCTGGAACAAGAAAAACTATCCCTCCCAAATTTTCTTGAACCGTCAACACATTTTGACGTCGCCATGGAAACTTCCAAATTTTTTGTCAAAGCTGCTTTACTTCTTGTATTCGTCGATTAACTTTTCAAAGGGATTCTATATTTTAAACATTTGCCGCGAAAATCACCAAGAGAACTTTTCTCGCCATAGTGATAATGAGACCGACAGTTGTCCTTAAGGCCCTTACATGGACTTAACTGTATTTGAGACTGCTTATATTTACTTTTTAATGAATTACACAGTAAATACAATGTTTAGCTGATTTATTTCGTTATTGAGAGAATAATTTTTTCGTTTCGAACTTAAACTTCTTTTTTCGTACCTACCATGCGTTTTTCGCCCCCTTAAGTATTTTGGTTTGTTTATAATTTAAGGCTTCTGGCATACACCAATTAATAAAAAAACAAATCCTTACGGAAAATAGCAACTAAAAAGCAAAAAAAAAACCGATGGTGTACTTATTATTTTGACCAAGCTGAAAACCCACTTCAAAGCCTATATCGGTAGGGACTAAGAAAATAGGGGGATGCCATTTAGTTTTTCGATTCCGTTGGCATTGATACAACAATGTAATTGTTGTTATGACTATCTATTGGGGTAATTCAATTTTAAAAAGGGTATGAAAATTTGGCATAAAAAGGTACATGAGTGTTGTACTTATTTTTTTGTCCATATGTGTATATCGTACCCACACATATACACAGACAAACACAACCTTCCTGCATCGAACCTTCAGGGCTCCTGCCGGGGCTCTTGCCAGGAAGGCATATTGGCCGTTTTGCAATACAAAACGGGTGTGGTCCGCCCCGTAGAGGCAGTTGCCGTAAGACCACGTATTAACAACTTCAGTGTCTCAGATTGCTAAATGTAACATGGTGACAAAAATCCAAGATACAATCACTGAAATAGTTTCTCCGAGGCCCCTCCATGATGGATCATCCTTAGAAAAAAAGCTCCGCATAAAGAAAGCTGGATCGAAAGTCTCGAATTGGATAATTCAACGACGCCCCCACCAACGGACAACTGGGAACCTTGGAAACCTGTAAGTTACCCTCCCTGAATAGGCCCTCCTGAGAAGAAGTTCTTGGAAGTCTTCGAAACTTGCTTGGCAGAAGGCACCTTTTCAATATCATGGAAACGACAAAAATGGGTGCCTCTTCCCAAACCAAATAAACCGGCTGGAGAGCCAAGCTCATATCGCCTAATCTGCCTGATCGAAACCTTGGGAAAACTGTGAGAGAATTATCTTTCACAGACTGTTATCAGTGGTGAAAGAAAAAGGGTGCCTGCTAGACCGACAATATGGCTTTAGACGGGCAAGGTCGACTGAGCGTGCAATTGAATTGATTACCAATTTAGCAAGGGAATCGCTAAAAAATTACACATGCTGCTCTGTGGTGACGCTCGATGTCAAGAACGTTTTTAA
This sequence comes from Microchrysa polita, assembly GCA_949715475.1. Classification (NCBI taxonomy): domain Eukaryota; kingdom Metazoa; phylum Arthropoda; class Insecta; order Diptera; family Stratiomyidae; genus Microchrysa; species Microchrysa polita. Next base: position 109,124,508 of record OX454416.1, on the reverse strand, counting down.
TTCCGCAAACTGAGCCTTAATTCATGTCGCTTTACAAAGGATGTTCCAGACTATCTTGCAGCTATAATCAGGAGCTAGCTCTCAAATCGTATCCTCCAATACGGTACTAGTGTTGGACCTACGTATAGGGTCACAGCGGGAGTTCCACAGAGGTCAGTGCTTGGCCCACTGCTATGTATAATTATGTTCAACGGTATTTCCCATGCCTACAGAAATGACCGCATTGAGAGTGTGCTCTGCGTACCGAACCACATCGCACGAAGTTGCTTACGTCGTTGCTGGAATGATCCGAATAAAAATTCTGGTTGAGGAGACAAGCATATTGTATGGCGGTCGACGTAATAACACGCCGGCGGACTTGGAAGGCCGAAAAAGGTTTGAAAGACGGAAAGCATGAGACAGTGGATATCGACAGTACTTGTACCGATGACTCGCCAGAGTGTCCTAACTGTAAGGGAGTTGCAGAAGACGCTAGGCACGAATTTTTTGAGTGTCCCAAGGTTTAGCGTACGGCGCGCGCAACTGAATGTGGAATTCGCGAAAACGTTATGCCCACAGAATTTGGTAAACCGCATTCTGGAGTGCCATCAGAATTAGGAGGCACTGAGTGAATTTATGTGCAGCATCCACAAGGAACTTCGACGCAAGTCAGCAACACGGGATGATGGCTAATTAGCCGAAGCCGCCCCTGTGAAGTAATACCGAGAGGTGGTTCCGCAGGGAGCCAGGCGACGGAGGGGGTCTGCCTTTAGCTGGTAGAAATCCGGCATAACTGCATTGGCAGTATCTTCTGAAAATTTCCCCACCTCGTTAAAAAAGTGTTTCCACTTTACTGCAAGATCTAGTGCGATTTTTAGGGAATTTGGTCATTTATTGCATCTCTGCCCGATTCTATTTTTATTCCATTGGTATTATCCTGCCAAATTTCTAATATCAAAGGGTATCCATTCCTGCGAACAATGAATAAAAAGAATATAAACCTCAGTCGGCATTTCGTAGTGCTTCTCAGCCAGAGAGGGCTTAGGAGGTGTCAAATTCCCAATTTCATAAAAACAAGGACGGAATAATATTTGGTGAAACGCTGAAGTTCCACATTTTGTCACAAAAAAATATCGATCGTAGAGAGGGCTGCGCCCGCAATACGAGGGTTTTTTTTTTTTTTAATTTCAATGCGTATATTGTAACTGGTGGTAAATTATCCTTCTTGGGCGATAAATAAAAAATAAATCTATGTAAATCTATTTTTGGATTGGTCTAAATCTAAATAAAAGCATTCCAGAATGAAACCCTCACGCCTTTCATTCTATACGCTTTTATTTAGACCATTCCAAAAATATATTTACTACACTCGGCGTCAAAAGTATCGGGCCACCCGCAACTTTCGAACTCTAACCCAATTTTCTCAAAGAGTATAAAACTTACAACTATAAAAGTTATATCTACAGAAAGTGTGTTTAAATGACTATCAATTTTATTTAAAGTACAGTAAACTCACATAGCAATCAAACAACAAACACAAGGCAACGATTTGCTATGTTTTGACTAGATTTCGCCCTCACTTTTTTTTTCTTTTACAGAGAGGATATAGGATATTTTTTGTAATTTCTTTAGTTGTTATTCATTGCTTTTTTAGACGCGTGTATTTTTGCTACTTTTGTCAACCAATAATAAAAACGACGCCGGAGAAAGTAGCTCAATTTGTAGTATACTACTTCAAGCAGGCTTTGTACAACGTGAGGTCGCTCAGAGACTTCGAATCAGCAGATCATCGGTGCAAAGAGTTTACAGACGGTACTTAGAGACTGGAGCATTCGATCGCCGTCCTGATACGGGCACACCTAGGGCTATATCAGCAGCAGATGATGGTTATATCCAACTCAATTTTATGCGAAATCGACGCCTCAACGCAGTTCAAGTCCAACAAAAGCTGCGTGACGAACCCCAAGTAGTTATAAGTTCTTCTACCGTTAGAAGGAGACTCGAGTTTATATTTCTGATTTAGATAAAGGTACTCAGCGGCAAATCTACAGATATTTTTGATTTATAATTTATACAGAGCCCCCAGCCAAAATCTTAGAATTGCAACCATAAGGATATGGTAACAGATAAAAAAAAACTGAATTAATTAGCTCGAACTCTGTTACCGTTATACCGAATTAAAAAAAACTGATAGGAAATGCCCTAGCCAATATTTGTGCGAAGTTTAATATCTACTGTACCTATAGCGGTTCAGCAAAACGCAGGGAATACCGAGTTATTCGAAACCGGGAAAACATAACTGATATGACATGTACACCATCTTCTTTAAAGAAAGAAATTAACTTTTTTACCCCTTCGGGGACACCCTGTTGTGTTTGCCCTGCAACTATTCGTGCCAAAGTAAAAAAACAGTATCCGTGAACAAATTGCATGTCGATCGGCGAAGCCGTTCGCCAGTTATTTATTGAACAGACGGACGGACAAGATAGATTTTATAAGGGTTTTTTGAAAAAAAAAATCTAAAAAATCCTAACATTGCAAATATACATATTACACACTTTATTTAAAAATATACTACAATTATATAAAATAGTTTTAGCTAAGACTTGGAAATCGCTAAATACATGAACCCAATTACATACACATACCTAATTACAATTCTTTCAATTGTTTTAAGAATCCACTATTTGGTTGAATACAAGGTCTGCGAGATTTAACAAGTTCATAGGCTTGCTCAAATGTATAATCCATTACTATAATCAAGTAACCAATTGCAACACTAGCAGACCGAGAAACGCCTGCATTGCAATGCACCAACACTTTACCCTTATTTGCTAAAGCGTCTGCTATAAATTGATTTGCACTCTCGCATATTTCCCTGAGATTAGTTTCCGGTAAATCTAAACATGGCAAATATTTACAAATAACATTACGGCAATACGCTTCTCGATTGGGAGTATCAATACCAACACTCAAAATATGTGAGAATGCAAATCGCTTAATATTGTCGCTATCAACGGCATCTTGTGAGCCCAAGTAAAGAGCATTTTCCAGTATACACGCCGGAATGGTATCGGGTTTCGTGTCGACGACAAAGCCATGAGACTTTTCGTCAAGGATGTGAACCGTATCCTTGCATTCAATTGCTCTTCGACCGTCGGCAAATGTAATTTGTGTTTGAGTCGCTCTCAGTTTTAGTTTATTCTTTTTTATTTCGTCCAAGAAACTCATTTTCCCGGGTTTTGTTCTTAAGTGGTTGATACTGGATCGTCTAAATTTCCTTAGCTACGCAGATTTTATCTTGTTCTTCACTGGGGAACTGAAAGTCGCATTCGTCGTAATGCACTTGACACAAGTACAATGCAAATGGAGGTGCTACTAATGCTCTGCTATTCCATGAGTGTTTTGAAGGTATAGTTATCATTTCATAGATATCTTTACGTGTTATTTTAGCAGTTGCTACAGCTATCAAGCTTCCGATTATTCGTCGTACCTAGAAGTAATGGATTGTGATGATTAGAAGTCTTTTTCTCGGATCAAATGTCATGAAAATTACTTGATTGTGAAGAAAAGATCGACCATTGATTGTAATATTCCAATAGTCGTAATAGTTTTCAGCTGTTTTTGCACTTATATGGTTAGCGCAAGACCTACCGGGTTCAACTGTTAATTTATCAACAGATCTTAAGGTGAACCAGGGAAGTTGCTGAAATTATTAATAAAACAGTTCAGTATTTTGAACGAATGAAAAATAAAAAATTCAATAATACAAAATAGTATGTAAACCCACCTGTTTCACATTCTTTTTATTAGCATTCATAAATGTGCGAAAGTCATGAACTCCCACAAATAACTGTGCCGCGTCTTTGAATGCTTCAATATCGAAACCGTTGTTTCTACAATATTCACCTAATTAGAAATTTAAAAAATTATACAAATATCAACTTACTGCAAGAATAGACATCGCTCGTATTCTTCTATTGGTACATAGGATACATATCCTTGCGTTGGATTCTGATTTTTCTGCCAGTAGTCCTCTTTAGCGACAGCTAGTCGGTACAAATATGTCCGTCCTTTTGCATTATATCGACAATGGAATGTGTCCGGAACACGAAGGGTATTTATTACGCGAATCTGTAACGCGTTGCTACTGAAATATCTGTTTAAAAGCGATGTTATTGACGACGTTGAATATACTGTCCCGTGCGAATTTTCCAGATCAACATGTACGGATGTTTGTAGAGCATGGACACCAGCATCTGTCCTAAGACGAAATAGGAAATAAATTAATTTTGTATTCGGGGGGGCAAAAGACTTCTTCCATGTGGTTCTCCACGCGGCTGCCCCCTGGTAACGGTAGTGGGTAAAACCTGTAACGGCTAAGTAAAATCACTTGATTCGGCATTTGCAAAGAGCGTCGCTGCGCCTGAGTGCTGTATTAACATCTTCAGCGTCTCAGGTTACTTAACGTGATAGATGACAGAAAACGTTTAAGTCAACCACCAAAGCAGCATCTTCGGGGCATCCCCATGATGGCCTTCCTTCAGCGATTAAACCCTATCATGGTTTAGCGACGTGCCGACAACTTATCCTATATTTAAAAAACAAGCTTTGCTCCTTATAGTCGGTGAAATATTTTTATTTTCTTCTTTCATCTGAGTGAGATCATAGTCCGTCAAAAGCTCGTGAGTTCGGAAAACACCATCTTCTTCCTTGCCTCGTTCTTTATACCGCTCCATGGTTTCGCGTTGATCGACCTGCGGTGTAGGCACATCGCCCGTTTTGGCGGTAATATCTCAGCATATTTCTACAGGCAGCTCTATCTTGGATCGTGTCATCGCCGGGACCAATGCGTTGTTGTTGTTGTCTCTACGGGGTTTCGAAAAACACCATGATCCACGGCAAGATTCGAACTTATGACCCTGTGCACCGAAGGTGCGCGCACTAACCGCTAGACCAGCCAGACTACTAAAAGCCTCGGATTGGACGGATGAAAAACCACGACGACCCCCGCGCATCCCGAGCCAAGAAAGAAAGATACAAAAAACTTCGGCGAGTATCTAATAGGTTAATTAGACGTAAGAAACGCAAACATTTTTACGAGCTGTTACAGCAAATAAACCAAAGATTAGCTAGTAAGAACATTAGACAGGCGTACAAACTTATAAATAATTTCAAGAACGGATATCAACCCAGGACAAGCATATGTAAGGACAAGGATGGTAACATCGAAAGCGTCAACAAATGATGGGCCTCGCATTTTGAAGAGCTCCTCAATGCACCATCAACATCCCCCGCGGAGCCAGCTCTTGAGCAGTTAGCCGAACCAGGCCCTCCCGTTCTACCCCCAACAGTAGAGGAGGTGAGTCTTGCCATACAGTCGCTTCAAAATAATAAAGCGCCCGGCGCTGACGAGATCCCAGCAGAACTGCTGAAGCATGGTGGAACGTGCCTGACCAACGCTATACATGTGCTACTGCTGAAAACATGGAACGACGAGGTAATCCTCGAAGATTGGCGCAAAAGCATAATCTGCCCAATCCACAAAAAGGGTGACAAGCTAAACCTGCCAAAACACAGCACTACAAAATTGATGCCAATACGTGACCACAATCTCCTACTCTCAAAACAGTATCTTGTTGCTTGCTATCGTGAGGATCATCCCAATAATCATCTCATGGACCGAATTCCTCCACCACGACATGTCAGGCGTGGTTTACGAGACCTTAAGAGAGAGGTTCAGGGATACAAACGGGACCCTTACGATGAAATTACATACCGAGCCGCCATCGCAGCGATCCACACTGAAGAAGTGAATCGGTCTATTGCTTAGGTGCGAATAGAGTCCTCTCAGAGCGCTCACCACCAATTTCGCCTGAGGAGATTAGGCTCCCACTAGAGCAGTGGCTCCCAATCTTTCTCAGTCCGCGCCCCCCTTTGCGAAGTCTGCTGCTTTTATTTCCGCCATTGTTCACTTCGTGGGGACTTTAATTATATATTTGCGTTCTTCGGTTAATTGCTTTATTTTATTTAAAACTTCCTTAATTTCTCAAAGCTGTAAAATACCGAGACATGATTTGCAAAACATTTAAGCCATCACACACTAATTTCGGACAGAAGTCTAGACTTTTTTTATATTGGATTTGGTTGTTGTTGTTGTAGCGATTCAAGAGATTTCTTTTTCTCTCTTGAATCGAAGGGGGTTTTGGCAGCACTTGGCCGTTTTTTTTTAACAACGGGCGGGTAGCTCCGGGACGATTTACATCGAAGAACCGGCTGCCGTAGGAACATTTTTATGGACAACACAAACATCCATGGGTCACAGTGGGATTCGAACCCACGCACCGGCAACTCAGAGATAGACATCTCTGCCACTGAGCCACCGAATTGTCATAGTCCAATGCAGAGAATTACCTGTTAACAATGCAAATACTCGTATGCAAACACGTTACCCACTCTTGCATAGAAAAAGCACAATTGTTTCTTAGTGGAGCCCAAGTTTTGGAACATTTTGGACATTTTTGAAAAGCACTCAACGTGAGTTTCTTCGGAAGTTTGGCAGTAGCAAGGAGTTTTATTTATGGTGGGGATTTGTACAGGCAAAAGCAAGTGGAAACTGTTTACTTAAAATCGTTTTTTGACAAAAAAAAAAGTCATAACACAGAAAAAATTATTTTTGGCTTAATGATGAGATAAGTAAAGCAGTGCTATTACTGGAGCTATAAGAGTCCGAAGATGTTCTAATAAATCAAAAGAAATATTTTTCATCACGAGCCTAGACGTCAATGTAAATCGATTTCGACCTAAAATATTTTCAGCGATCTTTTGGCCAGAGGCTCTTAGCTAGTATGAAAATAAATTTATTGTTACAGCAATTAAGTTGTACTCACGCCCCCCCCCTTCCCAAGCCGTCACGCCTCCCTAGGGGGGCGCGCCCCACAGTTTGGGAATCACTGCACTAGAGTAACACTAGCTCAACTTCGGTCGGGCTTTTGTTCACGCCTTAATTCTTACCTTTCTCGCATAAACCCGGACATCCAAAACATCTGTCCAAACTGTGATGGTACTCCTCATGATGTGGGGCATTTGTTTCAATGCCCCGCTGCGCCCACTGATCTTACCCCTATATCGCTGTGGGAAAACCCTATCGCAGCAGCTATGTTTTTGTCCTTAGACCTCACGGACACAAACATTGACGAACCATAAATCGTACCCACATAGATGCACCGCTAAAAGAAGAAGAAGAAGAGCGTGAAGTCCAGCGTTACAAAAAAGTTCCTTTCGATGACTCCGACTACAAGGCGGCCATTGCAGATTTACACACATCCGAAGTTCAAAAAGCTACTCAAAGTCTCCTCCTGCCATATCTCCAGATGTAGAATAACTACCAAGAGCAACTCGTACCACCCTAGCTCAACTTCGATCCGGCTGGTGCCCGCGACTAAACTCCTACCTGTCACGAATAAATAATGAAGTCGCCAAAACCTGCCCAGCCTGCGGAACCAGTCCACATGATGTGGACCATATTTTCGATTGTTCAGCTGCTCCTACGCATCTCACACCACTTGCGTTATGGACACAACCCATCGAAGCAGCTTTTTTCTTAAATCTAGACCTCGAGGGTGGAATGCCCACCATCTTCGAATGACAATGTGTATCAAGGCGGCTTCAGACCTGGTGGTTCAACGACCGATCAGCTTTTCACAGTGAAGCTACTACTCCCAAAAGTGCTGGGAATATAACATCGACATATACCAAATCTTTGTCGACTTCAAGCAGGCATACGACAGTATCGATCGAAGTGTACTGCACAACATTATGCTGAATTTTGGTATACCGGCAAAGTTAGTGCGACTCAAAGTGCAGAACCGACTCACTGACCTATTTGAAACTCGTACTGGACTCAAGCAGGGCGACGGGCTGGCGCCGACGCTCTTCAACCTGGCTTTGGAGTATGTAATTCGAGCCATGAATATGGACAGCAGCGGAACGCTACTCATCAAGTCGACTCAATTAGTAGCGTACGCCGATGATATCAACATCATGTCTCGAAGGTTGGGTGATGCAGAAAGCCTCCTGCATAACCTCAATAACGCCGCAAAGGAAGTTGGACTACATATCAACGAAAGCAAAGGCCATGATGCAATCGAAAACAAGGACGCCAGCAAATTCAAGCATCACAGTGGGGGACTTTATTATATCGAGTTTGCAGACAACTTCAACTATCTGGGTTGTAACTTGTCAATGAACGCTAACGAAACCGAAGAAATTAAGCGACGGATACAACTAGCCAATAAGAACTATTTCTCAGTCCCCCCTATAATTAATTCAAAACTTGCGCACAGGAACACGAAGCTCCGAGCCTCCGAAATTTTGCTAGACCGATTCGAACGAAAGGTTCTTCGGCGAATTTTCGCGGCCGTTCGCGAGCGAGATAAATGGCGTATCCGGTACAACCATGAGTTGTATCAATTCTACGATGAGCTGAAGTATCGAAAATCGTGAAGCTTCAACGTTTGCAATGGGCGGGGCATGTTCAACGGATGGACGATAATCGCATGCCAAAGAAAGTGATGAACGCACAACGAATTGACGGAGCAAGGTTGCGTGGACGACCGAGAGCTCGCTGAGAGAACACCATAGGTGAGGACGCCCACCAGCGGGTGGGCTTTCGAAACTGGAGGACAAGGTCACGTTATTGCGACAATTAGAGGTCAACGATTCAGGCGGCCAAAGCCCGACGCACAGTGGTTCAAGAGCGGAAAAAACCCCCCTTTTGCGAAGTGTTAATTTGATATTTTCAATTACTTTTATTTAAAGTAAACATACTAACTAACACATATATCAATAAAAAAAATTTTTTGGCAAGCATATATGCCAACAGGAGGCCCCCAATTTGGAATATTTATGAAATTGCAAATATGCATCTAAAATTTGAGGCAAGTTCAAACTAACACGGCTGCTGTTCAGTAGATGCGAGAATTGCCAATGCTATGTTTTTCCATGATGTCAAGAAATAAAATATAATATCAAAAAAAATTTTTGGAAATTTTTTTTCATAAATGATAGCCTTTAGTTAAGATGGTGTTTTTTTCGGGAAATTTCAACTTTTGGAGAGAAAAATTAACCGTGCGCGGTCGATCGCGGTGCTCATATTGGTATTAAAAAACGCGTTAGACTCTTAGCTAATTAATAAAACAAGAATTGGCTGCGACAAGCTGCGTCCCTCCAAGTTATTTGCATTTTACCGAACCTCTACCTTCCGAAAAATAGCATATTTGGACATTAAATTTGGCATTAATCCCGACAACACTATTGTTTCCATACTCCAATACATACCTTTTCTTAGAATGCCGGTAAATGTTATTTAAAAGTCAAAACTAAATAGGTTTTAAAATTAATTTTAGTATAATTTTACTGTTGTTGTAATAATAATAATACTCATAATATTCGATCATTTTTTCGGACCATGATCCAATTTTGTTATTATTAGCAATTCAATGTAGATCTTACCTTATTTTTATTGAAAGGGGTATCTGGATATGGGAAAGAGTGTATGCTGATGATGATACTGATGCTAATTACTGGGGTTTATTACTTTTAGAGCAGAATTTGTGACAATTGCGCGAATTCATAAAATACAACTTTTTAAGATGCAATTAAAAAAATTACGATGAGCGTTTTTTTTTTATATAACAACTCCTTAATGGAATAATTCATAATTCCGTTTTAGAACATACCGTTTGTTATTTTTGAATTCTGCTTAGAATGTCGATGTTGGAAGTTACATACCGTGAACTTTTACATTGGTATGCTAACCGAAGAAGCACAAGAGGCATGGGATAAAGATTATCGTTCAATAAGGTATTCTCATTCTAGAAAGTGCAGTAGAATGGACACAAATATGGATGTTATGAACATGCTACTTCTATCATCGGATCCATATATTGAACAATTTCGCAGCCTGCATAAATTAAGGACAAATGAATTTCACGAAGATTGTGGAGTAGGGCTTTTGATTAATTTTTAATTTCTAAGTTTTAGTTGATAGTATTTAATGTTTAATAAAAATAATTATATGTATAACGGTTTTTTGGTTCAAACAGGAAAGGATAGGATAACCACCCAAACAAATTTTATAGGAGTTGCCCCGGATAAATTTATCCAGGACAACTCCTATAAAATTTGCTCGGAAATTTATCCGGTTCTATTCTAGAAAATAAAAACCGGTTGTTATATTGTAAAAACAAAACTAGTTTGTGTTTTAAATGACATAAATTAATGATTGATAAAAAAAATAGTAACCTACTAACGAAAGGTTGCTTTGATGAAAAGTCCATAGGTTGGTTGGACTAGGTGTGACGAAATAGGCTACTTAAAACGTTTGTATTTGTTACAAAAATGCTACGTTTATTATGAAACCTCGCAAAAGTAATGCTAATAGTTAGAGCTATAAAACAAAACAATTTTTTTTGTGTGTGGATAAATAAGGTGGGTGTGACGGGGTTCGTTTCCACAAAGACACTGAAAAATTGGATTTTTTCGACATTTTACACTTCAGAAGAGGCATTGATAGAAAAAATTCCTTCACAGCTGAAATGTACTCAATCTCCCCTTTGATATGATACCCCACACGCCTGTATTCACAACATTTTCTTTTTGCATCCTTATTACTCCTATATGGGGACCCCCCTTTAAAATGTCCTTAATACAATCTTTTTTGAAAGTCTGGTATTGGGTTAATCTCCTACACATTCGTACAAAATTTCATGCACCTAGATGAAGCCATTCCGGAAATATATATTTTTTTCCGCAAAATGCCGATTCTGAACCACTGTGCGACGTCGGGCTATCGTGCCACATTGATGATGAATTATTTAGCTGATACCCTGGCATTTGGTCTTGGTGTAGGTAATAGAGCATTCTTGCTGTTGCAATACTAGGAGAAAATTTGAGAAAAAATATGATTTTCAGTTACAGTAGATGAAAAATTAGAGCAAGGTGTGCCTTTTTCGATTTATCTTTAACTACAGATAATTGTAAAAAAATCGAGATTGCAGTTAAAAATATTTTTCGCGTAACGGACATTAAATGCGCTATCACTTTTTAATGGCTTGATGTTGGGAACAGGGACAACCTGCATTCAGATGGGATTTCATATTTGGAATAGATCAACTCGTCACTGTTGTTTTCAATTTGAAACCTTTGCTTCATTTGTAAGTTGTTACTTTAAGAAGAGGACTATCAGCGACTGTAGTTTCCGTTCTCTACGTGAACGATAATGCAATGATCCAATACCCGTCTCATGACATATTGGAACTGGTATGATGTGGGGTTGGTATTGAACCCTCTAAAACGTAAAATATTTTTTAAACATGTGACTAGTCAGGCGAAACCGTATTTTCGCTCAAGATTTTCCAAGAGATTTCATTCGCCCTTTCCTTGTGGTTGTCACATGTCTGGCTCGGTAGGGCAACATTCCAATCTCGATTTCTCACATTAAGAATTCCTAAAGCACCATTGATATTTCCTGTGATATGCAGTCTAATGTATCTCAGCTTTTAACGCTTTTAACATACCGACTAGATAAAACCACTTCAATGTTATTTGCTGGTCGCAACCTTTGCAGAGCACTTTCAATCAGCCCTTGTACAGAGCACGAGTCGGTCGTAATGCCTTCAGCGCGATGGATAGTCTTTTGCATTCCCCTGGTCAAACAAAAAGATGTCAACATAAATTAGTTCTTAATTAATAAGGGATTCAGCATAAAGTACCTAAATGCAGTACCGATGTACGATATATTCAACAAATATCTGTTCATACTCGGGAAATTCAAGAAACCGGCATTAACTCAAAACAGATCTACTCAACCTATAAACTCTGACAGTTGACGATGCAGATGCATACACTGCACGTGCAGGGTTGCCAGGTTATTATACGTTGCAATCGCCAATTGGCGGAGCTGAAGTCGCCAAAAGTCGCCACTGTTAAATATAAAATCGCCATAATCGTCGCCAAAAATAACTACGTAATGTTTCCGCAAATATTTGCATCTAAATTTTACATATATTTTTTTTCGTTATTGTTGGATAAACACAGGGCAGAATATTGCATATCTCCTTCCTTTTTAATTCTTATATTGCAAAAAAGTAAACATTAATTGCATTTGCGACCAACTGCTTTTACCTATATATTAGCGACCTTTTATACAGGGTGGTTGAAAACTACCGCATAAACGCACGAGCAGAAGTACGAGACTTACCCCGAATTCTTAACGATTTAGCTGACACGGACATTTAACAATAGGTGCGTTTCATTCGTCCAGTATAGGCAGGATAGCACAACTTTCCATACCAATTTGAATTTGAAGTTGGATACGAGTTGTTCTATATAGAATATCAACTATCAAATTCGTATGGAATGTTGTGAAGTACAGAACAGGATAGTGCAACTTCCATACAAATTTGAGGGGAGTTGTTCTATATAGAACATATTTACACTATCAAATTTGTATGAAAGTTACATTATTCTGACCTGTACTCGAGACGAAAAATGCAGATAAAACGAGACCGAGGCTAATTTCGGGCGCGGCCGAAATTTGGATACCCTTCGCTCCCCTCGGGCTAAAAGTTTTTTGGGGCGTATCTATGACTTGTGTTTAGTCCTCCCCGCTTCCATGCTTTTCCTTGAATTTTCACATAAGTGCCGTGGCGAAGATTTAATGGGGGAAGCGGGGGATGTGAGTTTCTTAGAAGAACCAAAGGGGGGGGGGGGGGGGGGGGGGTTGTACGGCAGCCCTATGAACGCATGGCCTTTCCATCAATTTTTACGTATGTTTGTGGCATCAATTAAAACAAATTTCTATGAGATTTGGTCTTATGCCAGCCCCACGACCCCATAGTCCGATCTCATTTATTTCCACGTTTGTTATGTGGCATCAATAGAAATATAATTTTCTGAGGTTTGATTGAAATTTGTGTGCAAAAAAAAAACGTTTTTTTTTTTTAAATTTGGTTTGTTTGTATGGTAGCCCCATGACCACATGGTCCGACTCCATCTATTCATACATATGTTTTGTGTCATCAATAGAAACACATTTGTGTGAAGTTTTGTTGAAATTGGTGTATAAATAAAAAAAAATATCTTAGAACTTAATTTGGGGAGCTAGGTTTGTATGACAGCCCCATGACCCCAGGGTCCGATTTGGTCAATTTTCACATACGTTTTTTAATATAACTAGAAACACATTTTTGCGAAATTTGGTTGAAATCGATGAGAAAATAAAAAAGTTTTTCTTAGAAGAACCTAATTTGGGGGTCTAGGTTTGTATGGCAGCCCCACGACCCCATTGTCCGATTTGATCGATTTTTACATATATTATGTGTCAGCAATGAAAACACATTTGTGTGAAATTTTATTGAAATTGATGCCTAAATAAAAAAGTTTTTCTAAGAAGAACCTAATTTTGGGGGGTAGGTTTGTATGGCAGCCCCACGACCCCCTTGTCGGATTTCAGCGATTCAAACATACAAACTGCCTGCAACAAAAAGAAGCATGTGTGCAAAGTTTCAGCTCCATAGCTTTTAAACTGGCCGAGCAAAACGCGTCGCAACAGACAGACAGACGGACAGACGGACATCGTCCAATCGACTCAGCTCGTCACGCTGATCATATATATACATATTTTATATGGTCGGAGATGCTTCCTTCAATGCGTTACAAACTTCATGACAAAGTTAATATACCCTTTCACTCTATGAGCGAAGGGTATAAAAATTACACAGCAAGTTGTACTTTTTTCATATGAAGTTTTCTTACCCAAAACCTCACGATATGTACGAAAAAACGCGCTTAGTATGATTCTTATATAATCCAATTAATAAAAACATTGTAGAGTGTATTGAAAAGGGTAATTTTTGACTTTCGAAGTAGTAAGGAGATAATCATTCTAAAGTTTAAATCTGGGAGATCAAAGAGATGATGGTGTCATTTTTAGGGGTTTTCAGCTAAATCTTGGAAACTGTGAATCCTAGAAAAATGTGTAAGCCAGAAATCAAGCTCAATAAATTTGATATAAACTTCTTCTGGCATTCCTAACGGTTCTCCATATATAGTTCATTCAAAGTCGGCAATCTTACTTAGAAACTTGAAAACAGCATACATATGGATGTAGCTTATCTATAGATTCACATACACAGCATATGCTGTGTTGATGTTCTCTATGTAACATTTCAGATTTCACTGAGCTATATTTGGAGAACCATTAGGGATTTGACATTACTGTAAGAAGATGCTTATATTTAGTTATTATTAGTGAGCTTTAATCCTGGCTTACACATTTTTTTCCATAGGACTCACCGCTTCCGAGATATAGTCGAAAATCCAAAAAAAATTGCAATTTTATCCCCCACCCTCCACTTAAGTTCGCCACCCAGTTTTGATTGGACTAATATTAGAAAAAAGTAAATTGCATTTGCGTAAGAATTAAAAAGGGAGCGGAACAGATCCTTCCCAATTGGGATTGGAAGTTTTCGCTAAAAGATGCGGTGACATTTTTAATCGATTAACATAGTATGTCTAATTGCATTTGCGAATGACTTGATTTACATTATTCCATTAATCGTCATCGGCTAAAAATACTATCGCATCTTCTAGCGAATATTCGTCCACTTGATTTTGGGAAGAATCTGTTTCTTTCCCTTTCGATTTATAAGTGTATGGTGTGAATAGATCATACATTCATACTTTTGCCGAAAACGCCACATTTGGCGACCAGTCGCCAAGGGTAAATTCTGGTCGCCAAAGCCCTTCTCAAAACGCCAATTTGGCGACAAGTCGCCACGTCTGGCAACCCTGTGCACGTGTAGTGTAGTCAGTGTAGTCTGCATGTTTTCCGAAATATCGTAAGCCAAACAGAACACTAACCAATCATAGTCTTTTTAAACAGAAAGTCGTTTTTAGAAACAGCCTTAATTGCATTGTGTGATTTAACGAATGTGTAAATTTAAACGGAAATTTAAATAGTTGCACATATGAATTGAATCTTTCTAAAAAAATTCCAAATCTATTTTTTTCTTGTTGTTCTAGGCAACTTTCACCTGAATTTAACAAGGAATAAACGCAGAAAGTAAACCCGCAAGAACTGATTTTGTAAATTAACGAACCACTTTTCGGAACACTAACCTCTTCTATGGCAGTACTGCACTGACTAATTAACGAATGGCGGGAAATTTGTGCATTTTCAGTCACTGTCAAAATAAAACCAGTGTGTTATGCCGCTAGTTCGTTTCGCGAAAGTTCGCATATTTATTTTATTTGTTTCGTAGAAACCAATTCAGACCTTTCTTACCGTTTGAAACCACAGCCCGAATATTTGGACTTGCTGCTGGAAGTGTTAATCACTAAAAGCATTACATCGGGTTGGCGTAAATCGACGATAAACCTCGGATCAGTTTTTCAACATGGCAAAAGTTAGCATAACAAATGTCGTCGTACTCGACAATCCAAGCAGCTTCCTAAATCCATTTCAATTCGAGCTGACATTCGAATGTATCGAGGAACTCCAAGAGGATCTGGAATGGAAAATGATTTACGTAGGTTCGGCCGAGTCGGAAGAGCATGACCAAGTGCTGGACACTATCTATGTGGGTCCCGTGCCCGAGGGTCGACATATTTTCGTATTCCAAGCCGATCCGCCAGATGTAACGCGGATACCGGATGAGGACGTTGTCGGCGTTACCATTGTTCTGCTCACCTGCTCGTATCGCGGACAAGAATTTGTTCGCGTAGGCTATTTCATCAACAACGACTACACAGATCCCGAGCTTCGTGAGAATCCGCCCGGCAAACCAATCTTTGAAAGTCTCTCGCGAAACATTTTGGCAAGCAAGCCGCGTGTAACAAGATTCAAAATCAACTGGGACGATCCATCGCAAAATGGGATTGGTGGTCCGAGCGGAATGTGCGAGGAGCCGCCGAAGTTCTTTGGACAAGGCTCTACGGACACGGCTGCTACTATGGACGCGGATGGTATGGTGTGTGGCGCCGGGGATATGAATGGCGATGAGAATAGTATGGCGTTGCCGTCGGACGATAGGATCAACGAGAACTCCAATTCACTGGCCATGATGGAGTGCTAGTGGCTCCGTGTGTAAATGATATTGTTAGCCGTTTTGTAAGCAAATCAGATCCAATGCAAATTCACGTATTTTGTCTCATAGGTTTTGCTTCTTTGTATTGATACATTTTGAGTTTAGTTGAATAATACTGTTAATTGATTTAATTGGATGTATTTATAAGAAATAAAAAACTCGTCTAGTTTTTGGAAATATATTATTTACTTTCGTAAGATGAATTTTTCGAAATTATTCTTTAATGCGGTCTGTCGTAGGGCGTATAGTATCACAGCCAGAAATTGCGGAACGAGCATGTGGCATCTAGTAAACAATGCTGGACAGGCATTTTGTTACTTCTTTCGTAATTGGTTATGATAAGTTCACCCCTAAAATCAAGCAGTGCCTCATATACGGAAGTTATACTCTCGCACCCATCTCCTTGAAGTTGAATAAGTACAGAATGTTTCGTCGTTATGCTGATCGGGGTTTGCCGAACCGCGCCGTGCAAAAGATCAAAGTTGTGGATAACACGCTTGGAAGGAACAGAGACGATCGGGGAATTCGTTGGACAAATAACGTTTTTCGAATCCCCCCATCGCCTCTTTCCCTCTCATGCGGATTGACCGTGTGTGGGCGGCCTAAGCATATAGTAATGATAGGTATCTGCTCTGTGACCTAAGGTTGTGCACACACGGAATCTCCATGGATTCCGAATCGAAACTTCATATAAAAAAATTACAACATGCCCAGCTCAGTAGTGTTATTTACTCTCATAAAGGGTACTCGTTTAACATCTGAGTGAGACCATGGTCCGTCATATGGGTGAGACTTGACCGATCTGATTGACGGTTAAAACAAGACTTCTCCGTCGACCAGTGGGGAAGGAGGACTCGTGTTTAACCGTGAAACGCGAGTGGCATATTGTATAATTATGTACACCAAAAACCTTTGAACCTACCTACTGGGACGTCGAAAAGGCGGAAATATTAAAATTGGTGTCAGAATTAAAGACCTCATTGGAGCGGTTTCTATTAGCAGACCTCATTAAGCGGTTTCTATGGCCGCCCTATCTATGACATAGTACTCGATTCCATCCATTTCTCAGCTACTCGCCCACTCACAAAGGAAAAGAACCGGAGATTGATCCTGATCCGCTAAAAGGCAGTTAGGGGTTCAGAATGGTAAACATGTTTGCGGAACATACGCAACTGACCGTTTTGGAAACCCACCCATTTAGGTTTCTTAGGCCGCACACACATGGGCCATCCTTAAAATGAAAAAAAGTGTGACAATTCATAGTTTTATTTTATACTCTATCTTGTGCAAATGGGGATCATCCATTGATAGGTCGAGAGGCAGGCCGCATGCAGCCTGTTCTGCCATTGGTAATAGTACAACAAAAAGGGATATCTGTTACCCCTCGAATTAGGGAGACTTTATCGATTACCTCAAAAGAACATCAGCGACCAATTCGTAATTATTATTCATCTGACATAGGCCCCGTTCTTAACACGATCCAATAAATCGTTGCGAGGAGTCCATATTCCATTCTGTCTCGACAGCCAATATAATAGTACATACAGGAATTAATTGTGTTCCGTAATGATTTTATACATGTTGTATGGTTGGTGTTGGGGTTAGTGCGCACACCTTTGGTGCACGTACATTGTTTTGTTGAATTGTCCACGGTAGAGGGCAAAAAGGTTGTTAAAGAGAATGGGAAAGCTGTTTGCAGCACGCCATTGTATGCCGTTGTATTCATTGTTGATTCCAAAAATTGCAGCTCTCAAACGATATAATACGAGATCGTTCCCGCATGGTGTGCATAATACCTCCCGCTCGGCTATGTAAGCGGTCCAAATGATGGGTCTCCTTTCTTAAATTGTGAAAATAATAGCATCAGCTTTCGAAATAACACGACGGACAAGTTTACCATCTCTACGGGTTTACCGTCAGGGAGGCACCTAGGCTTTACGCCTGTATCTCCCGGTCCTTCGAACGTTTTGGACCTTCGGGGTTGGGGCTGCAACACTAGCTCGTTGTTTTGCCTATCAACCTCCAGCCACCTCGAGGCCAACAATTTGAGGGGCAAGGACCATGGTCCCTTGGGCATACCCATCCCCGAGGTACACTATTCGCTAAAGACTTCTCTATAGCAGGTATGATCATCTTTCGGCCCCCTATTGGTTAAGCCTCACATAGAACATTCAGATGTGCATATCCCAGGTTCGTTAGAGCTGTGACTGCTTTTCATATCCAGGTGCCCAAGTAACAATTTCATCCCTATAATACTTCGTAAAATATTCTATTCTAACGACAATAGGGGAACTTTGCAGGGTATAAACACTGAATAATAGTCCAATGATGGCATCTGGCGCCGTTTTTTGATCCAATAGAACCTTATTGTAGCACTGAATTACGCTTCGAAAAAGACATACATCATGTGCTATGTCATCATTTTCTCGCGATTGCAGAAAAAATAATTCCCGCAGCCAGCGTCGAACCAGCGACTGTCGTACGCCAGTCCGACGCCCTAACCAACCTCACATATAGTTAACATTGCTCGTAAACACTACAAGCGCTCAACACTTCTTTATCGACCCTTCTGCAATGCACCTTCTTCTTTATATGTCAACCAGTTGAAGTTGAATCAATCCACACATTCATCAATAAAATGCAGCCAGTTTCTACGCTGAGAATATCTTAATTGATTCATAAGTTAACAATGAATGAGGAAATGTTGGTTTCATGCAATACTTCAATGAATTCAATTCAAGAAACGTGGTATTCCAGAGCACTTCATAAGTGTCAATTCTTTAAAAAATCACAAAGTCCATCCTTCTATAAAACTACGCTGAACAATTTATTGGATGATCACACGAATCTCACACTATAAAAATGAAATCGACAGTGCTATAGAATATTACATGCATGTGTGTGTGTTGATTTCGAGTCAGACTATTGCATGTGTGTTTATGTCATTCAATAAAGACTACAAAGAAGTATTTAATGGAGCATCTTTTTAGGTTAACGTTTAGAGAAGTGTTATCGAAGTCTTATTGGATGTAGTCGTGAATTGATTATATACCAACTTTATAACCTTTCCGAAAAGTGCTTTAAGGAGTTTTTATCGGATCAAAATACTTCTATAAGCGATGTCACATGATAAACTGATTTGGTGTTACTATATGATTGCTATAGGATGAAGTGCTTCTTTAAAGCATACGAATTGCCCCTTCGAGGCTCGGGTTATGCGAAGCCGCCAGTTCCGAAGCTCACACGATTTGCAACGTCCCCACCAAGGAACCTCCGCAATTGTGCTCGGCGTGTATAATGACTAACCTTTCTCAGCATTAAGCTTTTCCTCACCCCATTTTTTTTTCCAATTAAAGGCCTGAATAGACCTCGGGCGGAATGAAAATGAAATTTTTGTCCGCTGCGATTTTCTCAATGAAAATGCATGCTTACTGTCGTGGAACATCTCGTTAATGATGGGGAATCCCATAAGCTACAATCCGAATATGGTTCCAACATTTTTCTCGGCCATTTTATGGATTATTTTTCGATTCCCCCGTCATTAGATATTTTTCACGGTGAAATGACCGGGGAATCGAAAAATAATACATAAAATGGCCGAGAAAAATGTTGGAACCATATTCGGATTGTAGCTTATGGAATTCCCCATCATTTCCGACATGTTCCACGACAGAAAGCATGCATTTTCATTGAAAAAATCGCAGCGAACAAAACTTTCATTTTCATTCCGCCCGAGGTCTATACTGCGCTTAAAATGGCACGACTTCACTTAATTACGCAATTAATGGACTGCACACAGAAAAGTGTCAAACTGTTCTATTCAAGTGACGGAAAATGTTTAACTTGGTTTTATATCCGAAACAAAACAAAAAGGAACAAATGAATACAGTGCGTACTCGATAATCCGAAGCCTCGAAACCTCGAATTTCCAGTAATCCGGATCACCTCAAAGATTGCATTGTACACTCTGTAGTCCGAATTTCAAGAGCTTCTCTAATCCGAATCTGACTTTTTTCTCATAATAGGTGTGTTTTTTTGGTTATCCCGTGTAGGTTTGGGTAACGAAACTCCATATAAAAAAATGCCAGCTGATCCACCTGTCATTTTTTTTATATGAAGTTTCGTTATCCAAACCTACACGGGATAACCAAAAAAACACACCTAATAACAGTGATATTAGGTGTGTTTTTTTGGTTATCCCGTGCAGGTTTGGGTAACGAAACTTCATATAAAAAAATGACAGGTGCGTCAGCTGTCATTTTTTTTATATGGAGTTTCGTTACCCAAACCTACACGGGATAACCAAAAAAGCACATCGTCCGAAATAAAAACAACTTTTTTCTTTGTTCTTGGAAACAACAAAATTTAGAATAACAGAGTGAAGTTCTTCGAAAATAGAAAACAGATTCTTCGAACATTTTGATTAAATTCGTCCATTTCCTCGAAATTTAGAGTAAACTAAAGGTTCACTAGTCCGAGTTCCTCTGTAGTCCGGATCGACCCCGGTTTTCATTAGTCCGGATTATCGAGTACGCACTGTAACAGTACATTTCTGAAGCACAAATTTCCTTTCAGAGAGAGTTAAAATAGACATAAGAAGCAATAAAAAGAAGAATAAACCGCTATCTGACAGTGATTTTAGAGTGTTTCTATATTTTATCAGTAGGATTAATATACAGAGTGGACAAATAGTAGGTGTGTTTTTTTGGTTATCCCGTGCAGGTTTGGGTAACGAAACTTCATATAAAAAAAATGACAGGTGCGTCAGCTGTCATTTTTTTATATGGAGTTTCGTTACCCAAACCCTCACGGGATAACCAAAAAAACACACCTAGTATATTACCAATTTGATCATAAACCGAAAATTTTATAGGGGTCGCCGTTTTGATCATGCGTGCAATGGTGACCAAATTTAGGCAGTATTGAAAGTTAGATCTCCGCACCGATTGATATCAATAGCTTTTGATCTTAATTGCACGTGTAGTTAGCTACAGGAGCATTGCGAACTCCATTAAAATGTCTCCATCACAACTCTGTTGTGTTCACAGAAAAATTACTCTATTTTGGCTGGCTGTACAATGGTGTACTGTTTGATATTAAAAACTTAATTGTCGGGACAAAAAAAATAGAATATTCAAAAAACAAACTGCTTTAGCCGTAGACCGGAAAAGAACTGCGAGATTTTTTATGTGTATTAATTTTTTAATTAAATAAACTTTTTATACATGAAACACAATTATGCTTGAAACAGATTGGACGCGATGAGTGCTGCCGAGGAAAGCCGCACAATGCATTTTAAATGGATGACGTCATGTTGTCAGCAAAAGCTACTTTGTATCCCTACCGTCGGCCATTCAAGAATTTTTCAATTAGACACAAAAAACGAACAAAAGTTGCAAAATTGCCACTTTGACTATCTATCTATCAGAAGTCTTACAAATACTCGACGAGAATAATTGCGCGAAAATCGAAGAAAGTAAAGAGCTATAGAGAAAAGAGCGAAGCATCGGCCATTTTCAGCAGAGTAAAGAATTTGAGACGTGTATCTCAGAACTTCCGAAGTTGAATAGCACTCCAGCAAAATCGAGAACAAGCTGAATCGGTTATGAAAAGCCAAGTTTGCTGCTGCTGTCCAACGGCAACAGCATTTCATGTTTCCAGAAGCATTCAGTGTGTTTGGCAGCGAATGGATGTATCAAGACTGGTTTTCAACGGAAATCTGATTCGATGCTGGAACTACGGTCAACAGGCTAACCGCTGAGGATGGAGTTCCTCAGAGTATCGGTAGCGAAGGATATGGATGTACCGAAAACATCGCAGTGCGTAATGCGGGTGACACTGGATGGGAGTCCTGGAAGCCGTAATTTCTATCGTATAGACATAGAGCCAACGAAGTTGTCAGTGCTCAAGAATATCTTGTTTGAGTGTCCCAGATTTGAAGATACCCGTAGTCAATTGCAGGCGTCACCGGGAGAAGACATACTAATATAAATGCATGTTGGGACGCAGCCTCCGCATCACACGAAACAGCCGTGGAGCCCTCCGCTGCCGTCCCTGTTCCCATTTAGTGCGGGTACACATTCTGAAAAATATTGTACGTATGTAGAAGACATACTCCCCGAACACTAAGAGTGGCTCTCATGTTGCGATCAGAAGATAAGTGGGATGCAGTTTGTACGCAATAATTGAAGTTCACTTGGAGCTTTAAACGAAGGAGCGTAGACGCAAGTCTACTACCCGCACTGATGGCTGATTAGCTGGAATTGGTCCTGTAAAGAATACTGAAAGTTGACATGAGAAAGCTACCAGAGCATCTCATTATATCACTTCAACGATTGCAGTGTTTTCCGAAAATTCCGGATCGAGGAGAGATAAGGGCCAATGTAAAGTACATTTGTTGTTTTTGGAGTCCCAGCTGTGTGCGCTCATAAATTAAGGCCGTTCGAAAATGCGAGCCAAGTACAAAGAAATTCACAGGGGGAAAAAGCACAAACAGCGTAAATTTTCCGAAAATTTTGGATCTAAGAGGACCAGGGGCCGAATTGGCTGAAAATTTCAGTCAGTTTCAGAGTCCTAACTTTCTGTTGCGCAACTGGATAGATATCCACTTTAGATGTTGTAAGGATCGATTTGTCTGCGAGGATTTCGTAGCTCAATATAGGCATTATCGTGTCAATTGAAAAGAGATATTTAAAAGTTAAGGATGAACTTGGTTTTACTGAAATATTTATTTATACTCGATCTTATAAATAAATTTAATAAAATTAAGAATAAATTAATTCCATCTGTAAGTGATTAGTCATTCGAATTAAAATTTTCTCATTATCGGGATGATTTTTGATTAAAATTTTATGCATATTGTTCAATAATTTCGTCCGCCGTGATTACCTTTTCTTTCACCGGTCGCGGTTGATCTTTATCCTTTATTATTGCCATTATAACATCATGCACGCTTGCGAAACACAAAAGCCCTGATGTGCCGATGCTCACATCCACATTGCGGAATCGACATGGATTGCAGGTGCAGCCGTTGTAAAGGAAAAGGGTTCCTTTTGCGCTTTGAAAAACCACATAATTGCCCCACGGTGTCATCACAAGGACACGATCAGTCGCCTGGAATCCTGTTCGCAACAATTGACATAGGCTTCGATATGTCCCACTTTCTGATCCAACTACTGCAAGATTTCGCGGTATATTTGTGTAACCTGGGTAGCTACTTGGTATGCATTCTGCAGCTAGCCGCTCGGCTACTTCCTCTGCACTCCCGCGAGTAGCAATTTTGTCTGACAAATTTGTCTCCGATTTTTCTTTACTGTCTCCTTCTTCGTTTTTCTCTTTAGTGCTTTCATCGGAACTGCTACTGCTGCCTCCCTTTTTCTTGCCTTTTTTGCCGCCTTTCTTGGACTTTTTATTTTTCTTTGATTTGTCTTTCTTGGATTTGTCTTTATTCTTATCTTTCTTTGATTTGCTTTTATTTCGATCTTTACCCTTTTTCTTTCGTTTTTTCCCATCTTCACCGTCACCATCAGAGGACGAAGAATCCTCTCCCGTACCTTTTCGTTTTTTAGATTTACCGGATTTACCTGTTTTATCCTTTTTCCTTCTTCCTCTACTGCCTTTTTCTTCGTCACTGTCCTCTTCTTCGTCGCCCTCCTCTTCATTTTCGTCTTCCATTTCTTCCTCTTCCATGCCTTCACCTAAGTCGGAAAGATTTTCATATTCACCTTGAGACTCTGACTCGAGTTGCACAGCATCTTCAAATTCCGTAAAAGGCGGAATATCTAGATCACCCGCTCCAATGTCAAGTTCTTCGGCCGCACACTTACGAAGTGGTTCACAATGTATGTCATACAAGGATTCGTTTAGAGAGGCAATTTCAGGCAGATCCCACTGAATTTCCTTTTTACTGCATAGGGGTGGTGACTTCTTGATCGGAGTTGGCATGCTAGATTTAACCAAATCGACTATTTTAACTAGGTGAATTACGAACTTGGATGGCAAACTTAAATTCAGCACTTCCTGGGTCAAAATACAACACAATAGTTGCAAATTGGTGAACATATGAAGCGAAGCATGCAGTCGAGGACCACGTTTTGTTGCTTTCAGTATATTAGGAGGATACGGATCAAATAAGTAATAAAAGCCGTGGCGTAGAAATATCGCGTATACCTTTCCATCGACTTGCACGAGAATACCCGAGAATTGTCTGCTATCGAAAACATCCTTAATCGATTTGACGATATCCTCTGTGCTTCGGTGAGCCCGTGGGGTCCAGTCACCAGTGGCTGCTTCCGGCTGAAAAGCAACCCAAACCCGAAATTGTCCCAGCTCAAATTCTCTGGGCAACTCCTCAATGGTCAAACATTTTTCTGGATTATATCCGGTCCACTTCTTATAATAACGATCTCCCAAAATTATTACTTTGTCCAGAATTTTAGCATCCCATGTGCAAGGTCCATCGATTTTTGAATAAACTATCGATATAAGTCCGACCACCAGAGCCTGTTTGTAACGGTTATTGCCGAAGCATTCGGATCCAATGTGGCAAACTCCCAGCAATCGTGCATGATCGTCGCTCATTGCTTCGAAGTCTAGTTTCCTTTCAGCACCCGTGCAGATGATCGCTTCTTTACAGCAAGGAATTAATCGTTTCATTCGAATCTCGTAAATAGTATAAGCTGAGTGGCTCTTTAAGCCTCCCATATAGTACAGCAGGGCATCGATTCCTTTCGGCGAACAAACGCAGATAAGGGCTGCATTGCCCTGTTCAACATCACGCCATAAATTCAATCCCCTGCCGAAGCAGTCGAACAGGAAGAATACTGTCGAACTCTTCCATGTAAGATAAAACTTTTCTTCGGTTCGTAGAAGAGCATATTTGTACTTGTTCAAAAACATTGATATTCCAACTTCTAAGCTGTACACTCGCGAGTTTTCACATTCAACTCGGCCAATAAGTATCGGTTGGGATATCTCCACCTCCATGGAATTGCCGCACAAGTTAAAACATTTAGGAATCAACTCAATTGATAGTCGATCTTCTTTTAAATTTTCGAATGACTTCTGTAAATGTTTCTTCCCCTCGGATAGAACGCGATTTATTGTGTGACTGGTCCATTCATCTTCAGGAGTAATATAGGTTTCACCAAGGGCAATTAGGCAAGTGGCATAGCTTTGAAGTAATAATAGCTCTTCAGGGTCTTTTTCTGGCTTATCCGATTTTTCGGCGTTTTTAGCAGAAGGACCCGACTCCAGAAACTCTTTTA
The DNA here is from genome assembly GCA_949715475.1 of Microchrysa polita. Lineage (NCBI taxonomy): Eukaryota > Metazoa > Arthropoda > Insecta > Diptera > Stratiomyidae > Microchrysa > Microchrysa polita. The sequence continues at coordinate 109,099,112 of OX454416.1, read as the reverse complement.
TATTGAATGTTCCAAAGGATACACCAACTGGTTGTTGCAGAATTGGCTCCAGACGAACAGACTCCGGTTTTTTCGCAGGCTTACATCCTGCAAGAATACAATTTTGCTCTGTTATTTAAGCTCCGTAGTTGGAAGAATTGAAAATGTAGGTATGGAAAATTGAAAGATGTATTTCTTAGATGAGGTTAATTCACTTAGTAAAAAAAAATCGGATACGATTGTCTTCAACTGAAAGTTAAAACAATAATTTTGGCAAAATGGCGAAACAAACTTTAAACTCTTAATTAAATTAAATCCGCAAGAGAAATTGTCGAACCCGTTTTGCTCTATGGTCTATGATAATAGTGCCGTTAGTCTAGTTTTAACATTTATATATAAAAAAAAATAACAACAAAAAAAACAAAAAATAACAAAAAAAACAATACATAAGAACATTTCTACAGAAAGAATGCCTCAATCAGAAAGCAGGTTGGCAGCGTTTCCTCTAGATTCCGAAGGGCAAAATTCCAAATTCTAAACACTCAAGTTCTTTCGGAATTGCTGCGGGAGCATGAATAGGTTGGTAAATTTCCGATTAGACGATGTAGGCGCCATGTATATGTTGTGGCTACAATCCTTGCGTCTCCAAGGATGCATGAATTTGGATCATACTATACTGAGTGCATAGTTTGGATGACGATCCAAAAGCAGTAAGCTGAAAATGTTCGGCACCCTGATGATTTCAGTACTGTTCTATGAGAGCAGTATATAGAAAGTTACTGTAAAGCCGAGTTTTTGTTAATACGTTGTTTCGTTGTATATGGAAAATGTTCTGGCCCGATGTCCTACTAGGGGTTAAGAAGTCAAAGTGGTCAGAGCACTGCATCTACCATCAGCAGAGCCCGGGACCGGCAGAGTGAATTCATATTTTCAAATCTCAAACTGACGGATATACTTACTCCATCTCCGCGAATTCGGACGTGGTGGATCCTTACAGATTTGCGGATTGCTCACTGTAATTTTATTGCGACCGGCGGGCTCTTGAATACTAAATAAATACGTAACAGTTAATCAATATTTAAAGTTCAATTGTGAGCGAAATATACTTTGTAATCTTATAAGCAATCGGTTGAATATCCCCGCATTTTACTTCACTACATGTTACACTCGGGCAGCAAATGTCGTCTTCAGAATTAGACTCGCAGTTTTCATTTAAATCAAGATACGGAAGACGGACAGACATTAGGATTTTGGTAATTAGAATTTAAGCTTATTACAACATTTAAATTTGAAATTATAATTCAAAATGACATGTAAACGTGCATTGATAGTAGTTTTTCGAAGTGAATGTGATTTAAAAATTGCTTTCTTTCCGGTGGCCTTCTAGGACACAGCCAAAGCCATCTCAAAACACCCGGCCAGGAACTAGAAAAGCCAAAGCTTCTCTTTTTAACTACATAATGCAAAATAATAGCCATAACAAACAATTGCCGCTATATTCTCGCTAATGCAAAGCATTGTAGCACGAGAGTCCTCTAATCTAATACATAGACAATGAACATGTTATCTTCATGGACATCTTCCAAATTGAACACCAGTATAGATGACATGTTGTTATTTTGCTGGAAAAGAGTTAAAGTGAAGAGCCTTGTTGACACGATATAGTACATCAGAATTCGCGCCGCCATCTAGTGTAACTATGCTTCCAAGATAGCGAGTTTCGTCAACTTTTCCTACTATGTGGCCCGAAAGTCAAATCTCCTCTGTGCTCTGAATTAGAGCTCGAATCCTTGCAGCTACATCATCCTTCATCATCAGTGACACACACAAGCCCGACATTTTTTCAACATCATGATTTTCTTAGGAGTTGAAATTGATTTTCTTAGGAGTTGAAAATATTGTTAGGCAAATTTTAGAGCCAAATTTTAAGAAAGAACGGTATATTACGCTTTGAGGTCCCCAAGGGAAATTTTTCTTGTTTTTCTTATCGACACTAGCGACACTAAGACGGTAAGATGTCCGCCATATAGCGGACACATAGCGAAAAATATCGGAAACATCAAAAATTTCCCTTGGGGACCTGAAAGCGTAATGCACCGAAAGAACAGTCGAGAATGATTTAACGAAAAATGGCCCCTGCACGTGTTTAGACTTTTACTGGTGATTATGATTACATTCAACTGGCCTCCAATTTCAGCCGTAGCTCGTCTATATTCAGTGCTATTTTTGTTTTCGGACTGCATATTCCACTTGCGATTTAAAAGAAATAGACCAAAGAGATCAATTTGTGTCGTCTGTCACTGTTTTTCTTCTGACTAAAAGTTATAAATCCTTTTTTGATATACATAAATACGGTTTATTATGTATCTAACTTTCAATGCGTCCTATCGATACATAATGGCGATTCGTGATTCATGAAGTAAAGCTTATTTGTGGCTATGTTCACGGTACATGACGCCGATGCTGGGTGGGAAGGTTTTGATAAGATTTCCTCAAAATTTAGCAAAATATTAACATTGGCTAAACTTAGCTACAAAATGAATCTTAATCAAATAACTTGAAAGACACAGAAATACGAAACTCGTTCTTTACAAGGTCCATAACTAGACGAAGCTGTATACCATTTGTCACTAAAATCCCTTTCAGATAGGATGAAGTTAAATTCCACTACATTGCCGGAGAGACCTTCATGTAACGGTTAAAATTGTGCTCTGCAGCTCAAAAGCCATAAAATGAAACGCATGAACATATGGGATCCTCGCAAAATAAAAAAGAGTCTCCCTAAGGGAAAAATTTATATTTCTGATCTAATTATGTTATCGATTCATGATGCCCACACGTACGTTTCCCAGTTGCGGATATCAAGGGCCAGAAAACTAAAAATATTTTAGTTTTCTAGACTACAGTCTCAGCAGTAAAAAAAATTCCGTAGTGCCTGGAATACAACTCGAATTTTTACGTCTTCAAGCATTGTAAAGTCCAGCGATTTTTTGACTACATACATCGGTAAAAATTTTTTTTTTATCATAATTATCGGCCGGGGGGCGCCCTCCTTGTCCCCCCGCCCTTTGCTACTCCCATGGTGGCGGCTGAAGAGACAGGAGAGAATAAAACTCTCCTGAACTTCGAAAATATCTTAACAAAAAAAATTACCCCTCTTGTTTTGGACTTGCCACAGCGATCCCGGCTTGTCGTAAAAGGCGACTTGAGGGATAGGGTATGTACTTAGGCGTGTATCCCGCGTACCTGAAATTTACCTTAACACGAAACATCAAACGAGCCTCGGACTGATCCAACGACTTTTGAGAATAAACAACGGATCACGATCGGTTTTTTGGAACGTTCGGACGATGTAGGGTGAGTGTAATAAATAACATAAAGTTCACAGAAGTCGAACAGAAGATGACCGCATACAACATGACTATACTAGGACTGAGCGAAACAAGATGGCTCGGTTCGGGGGCGACTTTATCACCAAGCCCTCGCACTATATTGCTTTACTCTGGAAGTGAAGACGATAATACACCTCGGCAAGCGGGCGTCGGAATTCTGTTGACTAGGAAAGGAATGCACGCCGATCCCTAATCGTCTAGAAACCTATTTCCGATCGTATCATTACAGCCAGATTCAAATCCAGATACGTAATATCGCAATAATTATTCAGTGCTACGCACCGACTAAAGGCCTGAATAGACCTCGGGCGGAATGAAAATGAAATTTTTGTCCGCTGCGATTTTCTCAATGAAAATGCATGCTTACTGTCGTGGAACATGTCGGAAATGATGTGGAATTCCATAAGCTATAATCCGAATATGGTTCCAAAATTTTTCTAGGTCATTTTATGTATTATTTTTCGATTCCCCGGTCATTAGATATTTTCCACGGTGAAATGACCGGGGAATCGAAAAATAATACATAAAATGGCCTAGAAAAATTTTGGAACCATATTCGGATTGTAGCTTATGGAATTCCCCATCATTTCTGACATGTTCCACGACAGTAAGCATGTATTTTCATTGAGAAAATCGCAGCGGACAAAAATTTCATTTTCATTCCGCCCGAGGTCTATTCAGGCCTTAAAGCTGCATATCAATTTGAAAAGGTCTTTTTTTTCAGCAACACATTTGATAGGGCTGCCAGAGGGGATCTCAACGCCAAAGTCGGCACTGATAACGTAGGCTTAGAACATCTTATGGGCAATCATGGACTTGGCGACAGAAACAATAATGGCGAAATGTTCGTGGAATTTTGTAACTCTCGAAAATTTGTTGTTGGCGGCACCTTGTTTAAGCATAAGCCCTGCCAATTAACAACTTGGGTTCCTCCGAATGGCAGAACAGAAAACCAGATTGACCATGTTGTTGGCGGCACCTTGTTTAAGCATAAGCCCTGCCAATTAACAACTTGGGTTCCGAATGGCAGAACAGAAAACCAGATTGACCATTTTGCCATTCCAAATTCGTGGAGAAATTGCCTATTAGACGTCAGGTCGAAGCGTGGTGCTGATGTTGGCAGCGATCACCATCTAGTTATCGCAAAAATGCGCTTACAAACGGCAGCGATCCAACACATAACTCGCGAATCTTGCCACGATTTAATGTGCAAAAGCTAAAAAATCCATCCATTAGACGTGCATATTCTACTGCCTTGCACCAAAAAGCAGTTGCAATTCCAGCCCTTGAGAATCTCACAATTGAAGAGAGATGGAATGCTATAAAGGATTCTTTCATTTTGTGTGGCGAAGCAATCGTAGGACGTTTGGATCATGGTGGGAGACCATTTATCTGTGACCCCACTCAGCACGCAAGAGAGTTAAGAAACAAATCTACTCTGTGGCTGATGACTTTGCTAAATATCAGTCCAGAGCTGAATACCGCTCATTACAAAAAGGAATGCAGAGAAGCGTGGGGCGACAAGCGTACTTACATCAAGGCTTTAGCGAAAGAGGCAGATGAGGCGGCTTACCGTGGTGAAAGCGGTACCCTATTCAAGCTAATTAAGTCGTTAATTGGCAAATTGTTCAATTGTTCCTGTGAAAGATAAAGAAGAGTATCTGCTTGTTCCGGAAGAACAGCAGCTTCAGAGATGGAAAGAGTTTTTTTTTTGAGGTCCTAAACAACCGCTTTCGGCCTGCAAGTGCATCTCTAACGACAGAAGAAGATGTCCCTCCATTAGCGCGTATTAATTCCACACCATCATCTAAGACGGAATTAAAGCGGCTTATTGAATGTATGGACGTCGCTAAGGCCCAGGGGATAGATGGAATTCCCGTTGAATTATTTAAAGCGGATTCTAATACTACAGTGGATATTCTGCTTCCCCTCATCAGAGAGTGTTGGGAAACCGAAACTCTTCCAGGTGAATGGAAAAAGGGCGTGATTATTAAAATTCCGAAAAAGGGTAACTTTACGGATTGTAATAATTAGCGTGGGATTTGCCTACTTCCAGCTGTCTCCAAGTTGATGGCTAAAATTATTTTGAACCGGATCAAGGATGAAGTTGATCGCACTTAAAGTAATGAACAGGCTGGCTTTCGTTGGGGTTTTTCATATAAACACTCTCGGAATGATTGTTGAGCAATCCGCCGAGTGGAGATACCCATTACACCTCATGTTCATTTTTTGTGAAAGCGTTCGATAGTGTTTATCAGGAGTATATCTGGAGAGCTCTTCCTAGAAGGGGCATACCAGATAAAAAAAATCCATCATCAAGAAATCTTATCAGGGAGCCCAATGTCAGGTTTTGAACAAGGGTATGCTTTCAAATCATTTTAAGGTGCGCTGCGCAGTGAAGTGAGACAAGGTTGCATTTCGTCACCTATTCTTTTCCTTATAGCCATTAACGATGTACTAGTGAGCGCGCTTCAAAACCAAATGAAAGGTATTAGATGGAAAATGTTTGATCACCTGAAACACCTGCACTATGCTGACGATTTTGGTCTGCTATCAAATGAAAAGGAGGATATAGCTCAAATGTCGTAAGTCGTAACGCTGGGATCAAGATAAACGCTTCCAAGACCAAGTACAAGGCAGTCGTAAAAGTTGACGAATTCTACCTCGGAAGCATAGTCACAACAAATGGCGGCGCAGACGCGGATGTGCAATCGCGTACCAACAAGGCTAGGGCAGCCTTCTTCACTTTGACTCCTATCTGGCAAAAAACAACATTTCCAGGCGCACCAAAATCCGAATCTTCGATGCAATTGTAAAATCTGTGCTTCTTCATGGCTGTTCAACTAGGAAAGTGACCAATGAGATAAAAACTAAGCTGCAAACTTGTGTAAACCAGTGTCCACCGCGCATCCTACAAGTCCGCTGGCCGAATATTTTTTCGAATGACGATCTCCTTAATGTCACCAGCCTAGATTGGATAGGCATTTCTGTCAAAAGGTGAAAGTGGCAATGAATAGGTCATACCCTCCGAAAAAGGCAAAAAAATATATTGCAAAGCAGGCCCTAGGTTGGAACCCACGATCCAATGCAAGACGCCCTGTTGGAAGACCAAGAAACAGGTGGAGAAGATCGGTTGATAGCGAGGCTGCTTCATTAAATAAGAGGTGGTCATACCTAAAGACGATGGCACAGAACAGAACGAGGTGGAAAGTAGGCGTAGTTGATAGCTCCACAAGGGCTCAAGGAACTAGAGAGAGAGAGAGCAGATGGCTGCATGTGTGGCTCGACTTCTTTGCGAGGCAGGCCGCTGGAAGATATACTCAGCACTCTATAGTTCTAAAACAGATTGTCCCAGCACTGACGGATTATACTATTCCGGGTTTTTTGTTAGGCAATAACTTAAAAAGCTTAATACTATCTCGAACGCAATGGAACGATTGTGTACTTTTGGCTCCGGACAAACCGCGTTTCTAGACGGATGGTTCCAACTCATTGCAATCCAGGAAGTATTAATCTAGTTGCAGCTTCCCGTTACAACAACAAGGAATGATTTTATTTTCACAGACATCCAACAATGACGAGGCGGGATTCTACAGGCATATCGTGGGAACGGTTAGTCTGCAAGTGGGAAGAGCCATTAGGTGTGAATTAGGAACCGGAGAGAGGAATTGTACTTGGTATTTGGGTGACCTAGGGCACTGCCATCTAGATAGACAGGCCGAACTGCATAAACCTAAGTTCTACAATTTGGTTCATGAGCACCTGTTGTTGTTGTTGCTATTGCTATTGTTGTAATGCGTGATGTTTGGGTTCATATAGAGTGGACAGATGCCCCGTATTTTATGGGTTACCCCGTTTTTCGGGCACGGAAAGTCGAAAAACCCGTAATCCAAAAAATAAAATACGGGGCAAACAATGGATGATTCAAGGAAAAAACTCCATCAAAGGGTTAGAGACAACTTTTTATTGCATAAAGTCAACCAAATACTTCGAAATATGCCGGGATGCGAAAGTGACGTAATCAAGCTAACACTGTTAACATAATACATACATGAATGCGTTGCAGTATTTGGAATCAGGATTTGATTTTGCCGAATACTTACCTGTATTGTCTGCAACCCATTTGCAGCACGAACTGAAATTTGAGCAACTGGAAAGAATAGTCGGATGTCTAAACATAACTACGGTCAACTTGGATGAACTTTATGAGGAATTTTGTGTAATTTCGCCCCTAATTAATAAATATGTTCAGGAGATGAAGATATGCCGATGAAGTGATAAGCCCTGACTCACGGACAAAATTATTTACAACTGTCAATAATAGAAAAATATGATTCGAATTTTGAAACTGGTCTTTTCTATCCTGGCAGCGTATTTAGGAACCCTTGATCAGTTCGTCCCAACGCAGGTGACGAAATCGATCAGCTTTTCTAGTGGCTAAGTATCAAAACACCTTATCGATTTCGTCCCCTGAAAGTGGACGAGCTCGCATAGGATTTCAGTACATTTTACGTCAAAAACGGCCAAAACCCTTGTTCAGCTCGATTGAGTTTTGGACTGTTTTCGACGTAAAATATACTCGAAACCCTATGCGAGCTCGTTCACAATCAGTGGACGAAATTGATAAGAGCTTTGGGTAATTTTGGCACTAAGAAGCTAATCGATTTCGTCCCCAAGCAAGTGACGAACTGAACAAGGTTTCATAAATACGCGTCCCGGAAATAATTCTCCGTCCCGGCAAAATATTCTCGCTTTGCGGTAAGGCATGAACAGATAGCCGGAACCGACTAAATATGTATTCACACTGTTAAGGCTGACCCTCAAATAAAATGCAATTTTAAAATGACATTGAAAGATTTCTATAACTTTTTATTGCAAAATTAAGAGTTATTGGAGGCTATGCGATCAAATAAGAAATATTTTGTTCAGAATGTTGATCTCCGAGCGATTTCCCGATTTACGGGCATATCGTATATATGCCCGTAAATCGGGAAATCGCTCGGAGATCGACATTCTGAACAAAATCGTATTTGTGAATGTATGTGATTGTTTAACCTTTGAATGGGAACCGGGACGGCAGCGGAGGGCTCCTCGTGGGATGCGGAGGCTGCGTTCCAACACGCATATCTCGTTAAGAAATATTGTTACAAAAAAAGGCATATCGGCATAATAATAGTTTTTTTTTAATTTTTCCCCCGTAAAAAAATCTAAAACCCGTATTTTATATGCTAGTGACCCGTAAATCGAAGCCAGGCAGGTGGTCACCCCAGTTCATGACCACATGACAGATTCATTTTAATCAGCTGATAAGCTGGCATGTATATCTAGATGGCGATGCCTAGGGTCATATCAGCTAAACGAATCGTGCTTGGTCCATCAGAAATTTATTTATGCAATGTTGGCGAATGGTTAAACCTAGACTATCGATTTTTATATGTAATAGGGTTAAAGGTGGCTACTTTTCCTTATGAAATGTATTCACACAATTAAATTCGAACATCCACTCTTAGTAATAAAACAAAAGCCAACTTTAATTTTGTATTTTGCCTTTATTAAATGCGTTGGCATTATTTTTTGTGTTTTTATCTTTTGTTTTGTTCAGCTTAAGATTAAATTGTTGTTGTCCTTAAATCATAAGTATCTCATTTTCATCTCATCGTACAAGTTCCTTGAAAATAATTATGTGCTAAATATCATCATTATTACCATCGGCTTCTGTTTTGTTTTCGTTTTTTGTTTTTAATTCTAAGTACATAAATAGAACATTCATATTATTTTAATAAACTGTTTACAATTAATTTAATTATACAAATAATAATAAATTTTTCTGTACAACATTATTTGTGTTTCTCACAATCACTATACTATAACTTCTTTTCTCTACAGAGTAGTATCACTTAAAAAAGAGAACTTGTCTGATTTGTTTCTATGTATTTACTATTTCATCATATTTGTGTTGGTATATTTCTTTTACTCCTTTCAATCTGAAAAGTATTAAATGTAAATTTAAAATTAATAAGTCGTCAAGGCATTCGTTTAATTTTTTCAATTTTCTTTGTATAAATTTTATTTTGATTCAAGTGTATTTGCTTAATTGGGGGGTTTATTCTGTTTTCGTATGTTTTCTTCATTATAATTCGTCAATAATCTCATGCTATTTGAATTAGGCTTGAGCGCGCGGATTGAAGCGAAAAATCAAACCAGAATACAGTACTTGAACAAATAGCTCTTTATCTTATTTGTCTATAAATAAGTTGTTATAAAAGAATCGCACACGTTGGGACTTATGGTCATTCGATTGGCGATTACTATTCTGTGAAACGTTTAACGTTTGCATTCGTCTGGCGCCAAACCAATGACTAATCCCAACAATGCAATTTCTATAACATGAATTACTTTAGAAATATACTTTCTATCTTAAATTACATAGTTAACAGTGAATTGAGTTTAACAGGAATGTATTGTATGGTTATCATTGTTTTCAATGATGGAATGCATATAAATGTACGTTTATTACATAAATTCGTTGATAAATTTTACCAAGAATTCGGAATAATGAGAATTATTAATATCGATTTTATTTCAACTGAAAAAAGGTATTTCTTTCACTCCTAACTTAATTACCAACGGACAAGCTTAAACTCTATTTCCGGCCGTTACTAAAATCTCATTGTTTTGGCATTGCATTTGAGGTGCTATTGTGCTCTGGCTGGGGTCATCCGTTTCCGAATCGCTCAATTCTTCCTGGTCGTCGCTATCCGTTTGCGAACTTATTGCCATCTGTTTCATCTTTTTCAATACTTGTGGCATATCCGGATTGCTCTCTAACGTGGAATGCTGGCTGGATGGCGAATGACTGCATTCAGATGTGTTTTCCTCATCGGAAATGATGACGGCCGAGCGGCGCAGATTATTGGCAACGGGCGATGCTACTGGTATTTTGTATAAGCGACGAGAGCGCATTCCACGACCAATTGGTAGTCGTCCGATGCTGGAAAGGAGAAAATAGGAGCAAGGAATTAATACAAGAATAATTGTTTAATTGTAAATCGAAATTGGGCAGAGAACAATAAATTGTATTAATAAAAAATTACCTCTTCCTCCTTAATGAGAAATTATAATCGGTATCTTCACCCTCTTCATCCGACCAGCTGTCATCGCAGCGATCCTCTTGAGATTCATTACTAACATCACCCACGATTCCATCCCTTCTGCTTTTCGCCTGCCCGCCAGATCTCCGTATAATTGCATGACGGACAATTATGTTTTCATTAGGCCCAACTAGATGATGACGTCTCTTTCCACTCGGCGAAAATAGCACGTCGCTCACCACAATTTCCATATCATTGCCATTCTCCCCACTTGCAATTGTCATTGATTGCTTCGTTATCAATTCGCTCACCTTGCGTCCCAGACATTCTAAATTATCATCGTCACTGCAGTCCCGAAAATCGAGTCGCTCATTACTATTCATGGCATCGTCCAGAAATTGATCGGGACTCGATGAGCATGCATCCTGGTACGTAATATCGCTGGTGCTCATGGAATTGGAGTTACCATTCGGACTAGACGGACTCGGCTGTTGACGAACATTGAGATCAAAGGGTCGTTGAGGCTCGGCAATTTGTATGACGGCTTCACCGTAATTAGGTACACGTGATTCGGTTGGTGCGACGGCGATATTGCTGGGCGATACAGCCGCCATGGCGGCCGCTTTAAGGCTAAGTGCTAGTTCGCGTGAAGCGCAATATGGACTTGGACTCGCATCCGTTTCGCTAATCTCCATGGCATCGGTTTGTGTTTCGTTATCGACAAGTTTCACTTTTCGATTTTCCGGTTCGCTTTGATAGCGTCGTTCGCGATTTGGACTGGATTTGGGCGACGCAAATGAACCGGAACCGACACGCCGATGTCTATGCTTCTTTGGCTTTTGTGGAACAACCACGATGGATTTGGGTTGTGACGAACCATCGAGTTGAGCGTAGAGAGTAGCCTTCACGGGACTCTGCAAGAAAAGATAATTAAATTATTATGTCTTATTCGATTTCCAAAATATCCTCAGAATACTTACATCTGGAGTGCTTTCGGGGCTTGGCGTTGACGACTGATAGTCCGGTAATACAATTCCAGCCGTATTGCCCCGTCGTCGATAATACCTAATGTTTTTCAACGTGCTACCGAACCGTCGATTTGGCTTGTAACCTGGCAGTTTTTTCTCGCGTCTAAGGAAAAGGATCACATTAAAATCAACAATCATAATTAAATATCTAAATCACACATACTCGGCAATTTCTTTCTCCTTCTCCTCCAATTGAGCCTTGCATTCCGTCAGCTCCCGATACAGTTTATTGGTCTTATCCAATTTCTGTTCGTACACAATACGTATATCCTGGGCATGTTGCCATTCAGCCTGTCGTCTTTTTATCAAATCCTGCTCGTACTTATGAATACTTGTACCATTTTGTGTGATTTGTTTCATATGCGATCTTATCTCCTGTTTCCATGATCGTTGCGTTTCGAAAAACTCCTTTTCACTTTGTTTCAACAATTCGGGACCGGCAATATCCAGATGATTGAGAATAATACTAAATGATGGACGGTTACGTGGTTTAATACTCCAGCAGAGTAGTACTAAGAGTTTGAAGCCGGGCGGACAGGTTGATGGAATGGGCAATTGCAGGGAGTTGTTGCCCACACCCCATATAACGGCCGATGATTGCACATCTTTGTAAGGAATCTCACAAGTTAGCATCTCCCACAGGACGACACCGTACGACCAAATGTCGACCTTTTCGGAGCACGGTTCGTGTCGAATCACTTCAGGTGCCATCCACGAGACGGTACCGGCAAAGCTCATTTTCGTGCTTATTTCGTTCCATTCGCGACTCGTTCCGAAATCGCTGATTTTCACTATTTCGTTGCTACCGATGAGTATACTGAAAAGAAAAGACAAGTGACGTTTGGGTCAGATCAGGAACTAGAATTTAGAATATAGGATTGAAGTTAATATTTAGAAACAGAACCGAGAGAAACATTCAACACACAAAAGGATACTCAGAGTTGCTCCGGGAGTAGTGACCCCAAACACCCCAAACAATTTTCACAATCAGCACTGAGTAATTCTAAAGTCAGAGCTCACTGCGCCTCCCGATAGCCTCAGGTGCCAATGGAAACAGAGAGGAACCTTTCGCATACCACCAAATCGAGAACTATACCTTAAAGTTAACGGACAGCAAAGGCGTTCCACGTGGAACAAAGACCTTGCTCTCTTGTCTTAGAAAGAGATATAGATAGATATAGATAACGGGTCAAAACTTATTAAGACTCACCACAGGATTTTCGCTTTGCGGTGCATTTATTTAGGCTGTTAACACGAATTCCTCCCTAAGTGAATACAGTGGATAAGCCTGAATGTACAGGGCTATTTTTCAATACAGTTTACTAGGGGCTTTAATTGTAGATGGGAGATGGAATCTAGTAATAATGTCAAAATATGTAAATCCATTCAATTGTTTATTGTAATTTGGTCGACTTTTACCTACACATATTCACAACTATGATTGTTTTCGAAGACGGGATCAATAAACTACCAATTGCGTGGTTGGACAAACAATGCCACTAGTTTGATGTGTCCCAAACACGTTGTAAAATGGCTCCCAACACGAAACTTTTCATTCCGATTCCCCATATAAGTGACATTTGCGTGACCAAAAGGTGCTTACTACGAAATGATCGACGGTGACTGCTACTCTTAAAGGGAATATTGGAGTTGTTTCTGCGATGCTACAAAACCTATGTACAAATGGATGTAATCGGACCCTGGGGTAATGGTGCCCCAATTCACTTTAACACTGTTCTTAGTAAAGCAACAAGAGTCATATGGACCTGCTCCATAAGTTCGCTTGTTTTAGTGTCCCTTTGCAAACTACTCGTGATTTTAAGAGCTGCGGTGTATGTCCATCTTAGTCGAACGCTAAAATTCTGATCAATTTTTGGATTCCTATATAAGGTCATTTCGGCTTCCCCATATATTCATAAAAAAGGCCTGTCAAGGGAGATTCTCTGTCTAATTTGGTTGCAAAAAAAAAAAAACGAAACTCCCACTCCTAGTTATAGTGTCAGTGTAGTGTGTTGCCATGTCCAAAAGAATAGTCATCGGATATTAACTAATCAACTCCTCTGAAGTATTTTTTCTTATAAATCTGACTGGTTGATGACCTTCTAATGAACTATGACCAAATATCCACCTTAATTATTACCGAGGGTCTACTCCCCACTGTATTTAAATAATTTTTTAGTTTCGTTGTAGTAAAACGATAATTTGAACCTATTTAACAGAAACGATTAGATAATATGCTCATAATCTTTAATTTTTTTTATTCTATTTTCATTACTACCGATAGAATAATGACCAAAAAATATTCAACACGCGTTCTACGAATTCGATTATTTCTTAATCCTTTTTTATCCTAGATTTTATGCCGTAAATGACAAAAGTTTCGATATCACATCGTCATTATTGCTGCTTGCTTTCTGTATGTACAAATATCTAGTATGTATGTATATATTCATTCATAACGAAAAAAGCAACGAAATTCTAGAACGTACAAAATGAACACTGACTAAGCTCGAATTCTTGGAATTCGCTCCTGACGCGCCAATATCGTATATAGCATCAATGTTTAATGTTTTGTGCTTTAATATCAACACTCTAGTCCACTGTGTATATTCCTAGATCCGATATTCCTTACTTTCGCCCACAAATATGTATTTCTACCATAAAGTAAGAAATTGGAATAGAGATGGAACTTCATATAACATTAAAACCTACTGAACAACATTTTACCTTTGAGTGTGTGCTGTATGTAACGTGTACATAAGGGAAGATATCTTCCTGTATGTACACGTTACATACAGCACACACTCAAAGGTAAAATGTTGTTCAGTAGGTTTCAATGTTATATGGAGTTCCATCTCTATTCCAATTTCTTACTTTATGTTTCTACTACATACTTTATTTTTACCCCACCCACCGGAATTACTTAATACCGAAATGTATGACGCAATACCCCAGGATGTGTATAAAAAGGACGATTCCAGTACGCAGGATTCTGCAAAGGAACGTTTTTATATAAACAACCGGTAGGGTAGTGTACATAAAATAGAATCTTATGTATAGCGGCGCGTAGCATTGGAATGCGCATGACCATTGCATAATTACATAAAATAAATACATACAGTCGAAATAAACATACGGAAACGGATAGAATTCAGTGAAAAGGATATCCGAACTAAGTCTAAAACACATTAGATCTACACATATCTTCATATAGGTATCTAGAGGTATAAAAGCCTAAAAATGAAACAAAACATTGTAGTCAATGATGTACATAACATATGTATATCTTTCACTTCCTATTTAGTAGAAAGTTTACGAAAATCGATGTCGTCCAGTGAAAGCCTTATACATGACCTTGAAATGTTTTTAAATTTGGCTATTTACGCTTTGAGCTCTTGCGATAGTAGCGCCATTTGTGGATGACGCCGCGACTAAGTTAAAACGCACACGTTCCGTATCATCTGATTCTCGACCGGACTGATAACGTTAGCGACGTTTTTTTCGTATCGCGTGTAAATCTGACTCGAAAAAAACGATCGCGGGTAACATCCCGGTTAAGACCAAACAGCTGACACTTGATAGTTTTTGCGCACCTTTGCCTCACCTTTGTCGGCTTATTTTTTAGATGTGGTGGATTTTATCACAGAAGATGATTATTTCTTTGCAAAATCTTTTCTCGTGATGTGAAAAACTCTCACATTTGGTTTGAAAAATCAAATTCCCTCATATTTCCCCTATGCGTCCGCCATCTACATTTGAGCTCTATCCCGTGTAGGGTAGTTGCACGCGTGAACTCTGCCGGGGTAAGTGTCATTTTTTTTATATGAAGTTCTACCCAAACCTGCACGGGATAAACACAATAAAACGTACCTGTTATGACGCTCTTGTATGAACTCATTTGAGACAAGATTAATCGTCGTTTACGTCAAAGTTCCATGGATGTGATAATATTACCTAAGACACAAACCGATGTACCGAATGCATCAACCAGGTAGCGCTAGTGTCGTTAAGGAAAAAAATCACTGGACAACGGATCTAGGAAATTTCCCTAAATTTTAGAAAATATTTATAAACTCTGCAGCATTTGATTTTAATTTTTTAATAATTTTCTTGGTTAAAACGAATTTTCAAATTGGGAAGCATTACACAAAACCTATACATAACTTAGTTTAATCATTCATAGCTGGACCATGTATGAAGGTTACGCGAAAGAAATGACAGCGACTGAAATGAAAATGTTACGCATGTCAGTTGGTGTAACCAAAAGGGACCACATCAAGAGTAGCTACATCCGAGGCAGCTTGTCCATAGACCAACCAATCACCGAAAAGCTCCGCCTGAGAACCCCGCAAAGAAAGCGATATCAATGGAAGTTCCCCTTGATGGACCCAAGGCCAGAGGCAGACCGAAGAACAGCTGGATGTGTCAAATGAAAAAGCAACAACAACGCATTGGTCTTGGCGATGACACGATCCAAGATAGAGCTGCCTGTAGAAATATGCTGAGATATTACCGCCAAAACGGGCGATGTGCCTACACCGCAGGTCGAACAACGCGAAATCATCGAGCGGTATAAAGGACGAAACCGTTTTAAGCAACATTATTGGAGAAATTCCCAGTATATTTCCCTTCGTGTAATTTCGTCCATTCCTACGAGTACAAAATGTTTTTTTGACACATTTTTTCCGAAGTTTGGATAACAGTCCATACGGATTTTTTCACAGAAGAGCCTACTTTTGCGGTTGTGGCTTCTATGACAGCGATTAGGCTCAATTTCAGTCATTCAATAATACAAACATATGTAACAAGGTGTAACGACGGACATCGTCAAATATGGGGTATTTTTCGCACTAAATACATAGCGATACAAAGACTTTTGGCGAACTTGAACTAACAGCTTATGAGGTTTGAGCCTTTTAAATAAGATGTCGATGGATTTTACAACACTCGCAGTCTTATGTTTCGTTGATCTGACATAAGTATATTCGGATTTTATCATTCAATTTAAACCATCATTTGGTTTTGGTTTCTTTATCACCAACTATTTACAAATTTTGATTTGCATCTACTGAACACATGTCCCCCTTAAATGCAATTTAAATATTGCGCTAATATTAAATAATAATAGTTCACTACATATATCCAAAATCACCTTCAGTAGACAATAATTAAATGCAATATAATGCATACCGACTACACAAGTGCAATTGGAGACAACAAAAATAACCCGATATCGATCTAGTTCGACAATGCATTGGAATGGACTTGGACAAGCATTTTCCCATCATGCAACTCTGCACATATAAGTGTCGCTGCTGTCGGTCGACGAAAACCAAATAAAATGCATTAATTGATAGTGCCACTAAAAATGCTCCTTATGCGGACAATGTACTCGTCCATGATATGGCTGCAGTTCAGTCCCAGGACCATAGAAGCTTTCACAAACAATAACACCGCCAACAACAACGATGACGCCACGTCGACAAACCAGGACTTCTAAAATATATTATCCTGGAACACATACACATCCACACGAATACACCACATACGGCAAGGACTACGTTTATAACTATAGAGTATGTCTAACTTATCGTTTATACTTACTTGGGGCTTTTCAGGTCTCGATGGATGATTTTGTGCGAATGGAGATATTGCATGCCAAGCGCTATTTGTTTCGCCCAAGAGACGAGACGCGATGGCAACACAACCTCCTCTTCCTTCAGGATGTTTTGTAACGGTCCGTATGGACAAAACTCCATTATAATGCAGAATACCGGCGCCTGGGTGCATACTCCTCTGTTGAAAAAAAAAAAAAGAAAATAAACGGAAAAGGATAAAAATATGAAGAAAGAAAATGACTTTTAATGATCGAACATTAACTGAAGTTGATATGAATTATTTATCAAGTTTATGAGCCATTGCTTTTGTTTTTGTGTTTTCGAAAGGATCACCGGAATCCGGAGGAATATGTATATGTGTAAAACGTGTTTTAACGTTTAAAATGAAAAAACAACTACTACGGAAAATGTCAGGACGACAATCAGTAATAAATTGCTCAAATTATACTTTCATCATTTTTAATTTTACTCCTTCGCTTTTGTCATTTGAATTCGAAATGGCTTCAAATCGATATATATATATATATATATTTTTCAATATTTTTGGGATTAGAAATTTAAACTGAAGGGCAATTTAAACTGTTATGGTTGTTGACAATTTTAAGGGGGCTAGGGACTAGACCTAAAAAAAAAAACTCTTGGCTAAGGTCATGACGAAATTTAATTAGGCGTTGGTGCTGGAGTCTTTAAGAACTACACAGGAATGATTTAGCACAAGAAACATATTGGCGTACCGCATACTTGTCGCTCTGTACTTTTTGTCGGATAGCCAGACAATTATTATTTTACTAGACGACGCAACTCGTTAATTGAATGTTTCGGGTAGATTTGACTCCGAAGTTCTGCTACTACTAACCCGTTACTGGAAAAATGTATTCTGCCGACTAAGTACTACATTGCTGGAATAATCCACAAGCTAATACTTCCTTACTTACGATCTCTAAGAAATGCAAGTCTGACCAAAACTCAGTGATATGAAACTGAGAGATGACAAAATATGCCTCTGTCAAGATGAAACCAGGTTAAGCCAAACAGACTCTGAGAAACCAAACATCCTATTGATGAATGCTGGGCGATTGCGATTGGTTTACTGTGGTTTTTATGAATATAAAAAAAAAATAATTTACCGGCATGAAAGTTTTTTTTAAACCAGAATTGAATCAAATGTGTCTATCGGTTACTAGATAGGCATCTGAAAAGTGCAACATTTAGGGTTGATTTTAATGTTGGAAAAATACACAACACACTGAGTGTAAAACGTTGATGTCAATTTTATTCGTTGCTTTAATCCAGGAATTTAAATGGCAGTGCTTTGCCAGTTGCAATTCAAAAGAAAAACTCCACTCGCTTAATTTACTAATTTTTCATTTTTTCACCGAACTTCATCTTTCAGATCGCTTATAGTTTTATAAATATGCTGGGGGGTACCATATAAAAACAACTTAAACGGCCGAAAACTCGGTTACCGTTACTCGAAACCGGAAAAAAATTTATTGAGCTTCTAAGGTATTCGTGCTAAAGACCTTAACCATTCTACACATATCTACCAAATTTCACGATGATCCGTTGAGCCGTTCGAGCGTTATTTAGTGAACCGACGGACGGAAAGACACAAATCGATAATAGGGGACAATATTAGGGTTTTTTGATAAATTTTTTAAAAAACCCTATCGATCGCTGAGCGAGGATCCCCTGAGTCGTCTCTACGAACACAAACCTTAATTCTTTTATACTTAAAGAATTATGTATTGTCCATTCCCTTCAACAACCTTCAGCAAACAATGTAGCAAAAGTTTAATGGCCGCTTATAAAAGCCTTGCATTTCATTGAGAAAATACCAAGCAAGTAATTTTGACGGTTTTTAAATACTGAAAAGAATTCGCTACCCAATGGTTTTCCTGAAACTAGAAACGATGGTTTTCTAATAGCGCAAGAATTGTTGAGTAAGGGGCACATATATATTAGCTTCCAGCCAAAGCTTTTCTCTCGCTTAAAAACAAATCGGTGTATCTGATCTGGGAAAATGCATGTAGGCCGGTCATTTAACGATTTCAGGTCGCAAAAAATTGCTCGGCTCTGTTGTTTTGGGATATTGTTGGATAGATACCAGAAGTTTACCACCAAGTTTGCAACTTCGAAAAACCTGTGCTAACCCCGTAACCCTCAAAAAGCCTCAAAATTTTCGGACTTTTTTCATATTTTTGTTTGTAATTTCTAAACGGTGCTTCCTACAAGTAAGTCCACTGCATTTTTAAAGCTAAGAAAATCTTCTTTAATTTGAGTGTAACCTCAGCTTTGTAGGTGCAAAGTTGCGAAGTTGCAAACACTTCTGGTATCTATCCTAACAATATCCAAAAAAAACCAGAGCCGAGCAATTTTTTACGACCTAACGCCTTATATTTCGGTTTATTGACTGGCCTAATGGTTGCAACAAATAACTTTCTTGTAGCGTACAGCACAATAACTTTAGGCCTTAGTCGTTATTTTACAGTTTTCACGTACAAAAAGGAAAAAAATTGTCTAAAATGAACTCTGTATACCTCACATCAATCACATTTTTTACTACTACGTAACAAATTAAATTAAGTGAAAAGATTTTATGGGGGGCAAAAGACTTCTTCCAAGTGCCCTCCGCGCGGGCGCCCCCTGGTAACGGTAGTGGGTAAAACCTCTAACGGCTAAGTCAAATCATCTGCTGCGACATTTGGAAGAAGCACCACTGCGCGTGAGTGCTGTATTTACATCTGCAGCGTCTCAGGTTACTTAACGTGATAGGTGACAGAAAACGTTTAACTCAACCACCAAAGCAGCATCTTCGAGGCATGCCCATGATGGCCTTTACTCAACGATTAAACCCTATCATGGCTTAGCGATGTGCCGACAACTCATCCTAAGAAAAAACTTCAAATCAAGAAACGTGAAACAAAAGCCGCGGATTGGACGGATACAAAACAACGACGACCCCGCAAACGAACAACTGATTACTCTTTCGGATCCTGGTATTTACGGTCCATGAATAGACGGGGGGCCTTAAGGGCCCTCCTGGATGAGGTAGAACAATACATGCTAAGCATAGTTGCAATCCAGGAAACTAAATGGCTTAAAAGTGAGACTAACGACCTCAAACCGCACACTATTTTTACGAGTGGTAAAGAGGAGGGCAACAGGGAGTTTGGAGTAGCTTTCATCGTGAGTAAGCAGTGCAAGGACCACGTTATCGGCTTCAAACCCATAAACGAGCGGATATGTGCGATCCGCATCAAGACCCGTTTCGCTAATCTCAGGCTTATTAATACGCATGCCCCTACAGAAGTAAAAGAAGACGCGATTAAGGACGAATTCTACAACCACCTAGAAACACTCTTCGACGCACGTCCATCAAACGACGTTAAGCTGCTGCTAGGAGACTTTAACGCCAAAGTCTGAACCGAATGCTTTGATATAGGGGAACTACTGGAGGTCTCAGCCTCCACGACGAAAACAACAACAACGGTGAGCGACTTATCGACTTCGCGAGTGGCAGAAACCTGGTCATAAGCTCTACATGTTTCCCTCATCGACGAATCCATAAGCAGACCTGGAAATCTTCAGATGAATACACCGTGAACTAGATCGACCACGTACTGATCAGCAAGAGATGGGCTTCTAATGTCTTAGATGTTCGATCCTATCGAGGAGCCAATTGCGACTCCGATCACTATTTGGTGAAGACGACCTACAGAATCTCTTTGGTGCACATAACGAGAATCAACCCTGCCAAGATCTTCGACGTTGACAATTTGATTAATGATGCCACGGCGGCTGCGTATACTACAGTACTAGAGGAAAAACTGTCGCCCATGCTTAATAACATCAACAATTTAGGCATCCATGAACCATGAGTTCCGGGAGGAGCTCAAAGACAGCATCAAAGGAGTTGCAGAAGAGGTCGTGGGATATAAAGGCCGGCACAGATGAACAGACTGGTTCAACGACGAATGCAGAGCCTCGATTGAGGCGGAAAATGAAGCCTATCGCCAATACACACAACGCGCATCCCGAGCCAAGAAAGATACAACGAACTTCGGCGAGTATCTAATAACTTAATTAGACGTAAGAAACGCAAACATTTTGACGAGCAGTTACAGCAAATAAACCAAAGATTAGCCAGTAAGAACATTAGACAGGCGTACAAGCTTATAAATAATGTCAAGAGCGGATATCAACCCAGGACAAGCCTATGTAAGGACAAGGATGGTAACATCATCAGCGACATCGAAAGCGTAAACAAACGAAGGGCCTCGCATTTTGAAGAGCTCCTCAATGTACCATCAAGATCCCCCACGGAGCCAGCTCTTGAGCAGTTAGCCGAACAAGGCCCTCCCGTTCAACCGCCAACAGTCGAGGAGGTGAGTCTCGCCATACAGTCCCTCCAACGTAATAAAGCGCCCGGGGTTGACGAGATCCCAGCAAAACTACTGAAGCATGGTGGAACGTGCCTGACCAACGCTTTACATGTGCTACTGCTGAATATATGGAACGACGACGTAATCCCTGAAGATTGGCGCAAAAGCATAATTTGCCCAATCCACAAAAAGGGTGACAAGCTGAAGTGTGAGAATTACAGGGGCAGATCATTAGTTTGTACGACCTATAAGATTTTATCGAAAATTCTAGAAAAGGGAATTAATCCGTACGCAGAACGAATCATTGGCGAGTATCAAGGTGGCTTTAGACCTGGTCGTTCAACTACCGATCAGCTTTTCACAGTGAATCTACTACTCCAAAAGTGCTGGGAATATACTTAACATCGACGTATACCAAATCTTTGTCGACTTCAAGCAGGCATACGACAGTATCGATCGAAGTGTACCGTGCAACATTCTGCTGCATTTTGGTATACCGGCAAAGTTAGTGCGACTCACAAGGATGACGATGAATACCGTCTCGCAGGTCAGAGTGCAGAATCCACTCACTGACCTATTTGAAATTCGTACTGGACTCAAGCAGGGCGATGGGCTGGCGCCGACGCTCTTCCACCTTGCTTTGGAGTATGTAATTCGAGCCATGGATATGGACAGCAGCGGAACGCTACTCATCAAGTCGACTCAATTAGTTGCGTACGCCGACGACATCAACATCATGTCTCGAAAATTGGGTGATGCAGAAAGCCTTCTGCATTTCCTCAATAACGCCGCAAAGGAAGTTGGACTACATATCAATGAAAGCAAAACAAAGCCCATGATGCAATCGAAAACAAGGACGCCAGCAAATTCAAGCATCACAGTGGGGGACCTCAATATCGAGTATGTGGACAACTTCAACTATCTGGGTTTTAACTTATCAAAGGACGCCAGATACCGACGAAATTAAGCGACGGATACAACTAGCCAATAAGACCTATTTCTCGGTCCTCCCTATAATTAATTCGAAACTTGCGCTTAGGAACACGAAGCTCCGCGTGTATGAAACGATCATCCGACCCGTGCTATGTTATGGCTGCGAAACATGGACCCTTACCCAAGCCTCCGAAATTTGCTAGACAGATTCGAACGAAAGGTCCTTCGGCGAATTTTCGGGGCCGTTCGCGAGCGAGATCAACGGCGTATCCGGTACAACCACGGGTTGTATCAATTGTACGATGAGCTGGAAGTAACGAAAATCGTGAAGCTACAACGTTTGCAATGGACGGGGCATGTACAGCGAATGAACGATAATCGCATGCCAAAGAAAGTAATGAACACACACCGAATTGACGGAGCGAGGTTGCGTGGACGACCGAGAGCTCGCTGGGGGAACTCCGTAAGTGAAGACGCCCACCAGCTGCTGGGCTTCCGAAACTGGAGGACAAGGTCACGTAACCGCGATAATTGGAGGTCAACGATTCAGGCGGCCAAAGCCCGACGTC
Organism: Microchrysa polita; assembly: GCA_949715475.1. NCBI lineage: Eukaryota > Metazoa > Arthropoda > Insecta > Diptera > Stratiomyidae > Microchrysa > Microchrysa polita. The sequence continues at coordinate 109,076,117 of OX454416.1, read as the reverse complement.
GGGCTATCGTGCCACATTGATGATGATGAAAAGATTTTATGCGTTTTGAGTACAGTAAAAATCCTTTCAAACACACGTAACGGTTAACGAAAAATAGTATGCATACACCGTTATCAGGCATATAACCGCACAATATTATCCACAACCTAATATGTATTATGATCGTTCTTAACAAAGTTATGAGTATGTTTTTAACCATCAAATTTGCTTAATAAATTCTATCAAATGTTTGCATTTGTACAATCAAATATAAATAAATAACAGGCGCGACAGTCCAACATTGGACTAAGGCCGCAGGCCAATTTCTAAGATCCTAACTGCTTTTTTGTTGAGTTGATGAGATCAACAGCACGCTCAGCAGTATTACCCATAAATGGGTACTCGTTTCACATCTGAGTTAGATCATAGTTCGTCACATGGGTCGTGAGTTCGAAAAACATCATAAACTAAATTGGTTCACGGTGAGACTCGAACCCACGACCCTGTGCACCGAAGGTGTGCGCACTAACCACAACACAAACCAGACTACTATAATAAAATATAAATGTTTTAATTTTTGTTTTTGAAAATATAGTAAAACAACCCAATTCCTGGTATTTAATATTTGTCGATTGTTTCGAAGGAGATGCATATATTCCATTCAATAGTCAACAAAAAAAGGTTGAAGTTATCAAAAACGGACTTTGTATAATGTAATAAATTATTATTATGTATGTATTCTTTGATTGGAGATTAATTCACTTGCACTTTAATCTCTGACGAAATACATTTAAAACGATGTAGCTGAATTAATACGGATATACAAAAGCGATCGACAAGCGATTGTGAAGATTCAATCGAATCTCTTTCTCTAGTAGTAAACAAAAACATCAACACAATTTTACATGTAGTGGTAGAAGCACCAAGTGAGGTCGTTAAACTCTACACGACACAAACATTGGTTTTCCACTACGTAGTAAAATATTTGGAAGTTGGTAATATATTGTTTGGATATGATAATTACACATACACATGCATCATACCCATATAATGATGTGATCAGACATATAGAATTCAAAAATTGCAATTTCTAGATTTAGGTTGAATACGAGTTAGTATGTGCGATAAGACAACAAAGACTATTCATGTAGTGGTAGTTGCGGTAAGTTTCACAATTTATTGAAAAATTAACATACAGATAAACTTATATCTGTGTTTACGAAAAGTAAATATTTGGGTGTGAGCTGAAGCACATCTGCTTCATTTTTACCTGCCGAAAAAAGCATCCTTATGTCATTTAAGTACATCAAATGGGTCAAATGGGACTTTTACAACAAAATGTTTGATGGCAATGCCGAACCTCTTAGGCAAGTTCAAAAGTGATGAAAGTGGGATAATAATTTTGGTATTATTATTTTGTTAATTTTCATGCTTTTCTTTTTAAAAGAAAACCAATCGCATTCATTTGAAATGGCTCATATACTTGTATGCAAACTTTTCAAAACAATACTCGGATACTTACTTGAACTTTATAATATTCTCATGATCTAGTTTTCGTAGATGCTTAATATCCGTATCCTTGAAATCTCGCACTTTCTTCACCGCGACAATTTCATTATTCAACTCGCCACTAAACACAGTTCCTTGTGCACCGCTACCAATATATTCCATTTTTGTGATCGATTCATAGGGAATTTCCCAATCTTCCGTTTGCTTATTTTTAATATCGATTACGCCCGCTTTCCCAATAAATGAGAGAACGGGCTTCATGCAACCCAATAGACCGTGCATCCAACCTATTGGCTTGTCCGGATGTACAAAATTACCAGGATTCGGTGGCCAACCATTTTGACATGTATTCTCTGTACTGCTATCGGTTACTTGATGCTGTTGATGATGATGATTGTGATGGTGTTGATGATGATGATCGCTAGCGGGGAATGGCAAATCGGTTGGGCCCAATCCAATTTGTCCTAGCTCATCTTGAATGCATACCATACTGAAATGAAAAGAGGAGAAAAAAGTTTTTGTTAAAAAAAATGATACAGGCATGATGCTTCTGTTAAACAGAGGATTTATTATTAAAACAAAAATATACACACGTAGTTTTTATCTTAATTCATATATAGTAACATGCAAATTATGCATTTGTGGATTTTTTTTAAATAAACAACTCAGCCTTATAAAATCGACGCGTGTTTATAAAATCTTATCACAAACAGAAATTTGTTATTTCTAAAAGAAAATGTTTATACGTAAAAGTGATATCGAGAAACAAAACACAACAGACGTTAACCATACCATTATTTGCGACATCATTTTCGAAAATACAAAAACAATCAAGAATTTGCTCTTCTGAAGTTTCCAATTGCACAACTTGTCAACTTAATTTTATGGTATTTATTAAGGTCTTATTTCTTATTAACATAAAACATAGTGTACTATCGGTTGCCACTTTGTTAGGGACACTATAAATTGTAAATTGCTGTATTATATATGTGATTCCCCGACTTTCGTAACCATTTCGTTACAGACATTTTATTCAAAGATAAATACGATATTTGATCGGCAAAAATCGTGTATCTCTGTATGTTTGCAGGATTGTTGGGGTCAGACCTCTGCCTCGGGGAAAATGAGTCCTCATCGATAGAGGGTCCGTTACAAAGTTAATCAAGTCTTTCTTAGAAGAATTCAATTTGGAAAGTGGAGTTTCTATGGCAACTTCAGGACTTCATATTCGAACTCTATTCTAATTTTGTTTTGTGAAGAAGATTTGGTTAGAATTATATAGTAAGTAAACAAGTGTATTTCAGGAGAACTTTATATTATGTGGTGGGAGGGGGAGGATATGGTAAATGGTTTCTACGGCAGCCCCATAACTCAATAATCAGATTCCATTCGTTTTTATACAATATTTTGTAGCTTCAATAGAAATACATTTATGTGAGGTTATGTTTGACGCATTAACGAGCAAGTTTCTTTTTTTTAACGAATATAATTTACAAAGTTGTGATTGTATGTCAGCCCTATGATCGTACCGTCCAATTCCACCAGCGATTCAAACATACAAACATCCTGCGACCGGAATAAACGACCTTGTAAACGATGTCGCAAAAGACAGGCAGACATACGGACATCAAAACAACTTTAAACCCTCCTTTCCTATGGTAGCTCACCACCCAGGTTCGGGAACTTTTAGCATGTTGACCTCGTAACTATTCTCAACATTATCCTGAATGTAAAAGTTTTCACACATATGCTACTTTTACGACAAAAATTCTACAATTGGCAGTGCGCACGTTTCTATGGCAACAGTCGTTGTGAAAGGGTATATTAAATTTGTCATGAAGTTTGCATATAATGCATATAATTGATCAGTGTGACGCGAGAAATCGATAGAGCGATAACCGTCTGTCTGTCTGTGCGTCTGTTTCATTCAATACAAACTAGTCCCTCAGTTTCGAAGCTATGAAGCTGAAATTTTGTTTACAAGTTTCTTTTTAGTATACGCTGTATATATGTCGGAAGGAATGGAATCGGACCACGGCGTCATGGGGCTGCCATAGAAACCCAACATCCAAAATTAGGTTCTTCTAACAAAAACTTTTTAACTTTTAATATTAACCAAACTTCATCCATGTGTGTTCCTAGTAAATCCTCAAAACATCCAGGATCGGATAGAATAGGAACCCTACGCCATAGGGCTTGGCTAGGTTTGTAACACAACCAACACCTGAAAATTGGGTTCTTCTAAAAGAAAAAAAATTTTGTTTAACCAAAACTCACCCAAGTGTGTTCCTAATGAAGCCTAAAAACATATCTAGGAACGGATGAAATCGGAACACTACGTCATAGGACTGCCATACAAACCAACCCGCCGAACACACTGTTCTTAGTAAAGCCTCAAAATATATCCAGGAACAAATGGAATCGGAACACGTCCTAGGGTTGTGGTAGAAATTATTAACATAAAAGAACCTTAAGTTTCATTCATGTGTGACGGGTATTCAAAATTCAGCCGCGCCCAAAATTAGCCTCGGTCTTGTTATATTCCATTTTGAAAATTTAGTATTTTCTAGCACTTTTCAACGCGTTTTCTATTGCATAGAACCATGTACGAGGAGAGGGGTGGGAGCCGTTCCTAAAATAGGTTCCTCTAAGAAGAACTTTTTTAATTATGGACCAATTTCCACCAAACCTCTTAAAAATACATTTCAATCGACGCTTCATCTCTTACGCTTACGTATGAACGGACTAAGTCGGATATTTGGATCATGGCACTTGCATAGAAACCCTATACCCTAAAAACATGTTCTTCTGAGGGAAACGATTGACCAATTTTCAGAAAACCACAATATTTCACTTTCCAACATGGAAGACATACATGAAAACGGAAAAAGTCGGGCCATGGGGCTGCCATAGAAGCTCCACCCCCAGTTCAAGTGTTTTTTTTTAAGTGATGAAAATGAGGAGACACAGGTTCAACATTATGAGACGATTGTTTGACATAAATGCAAAATTTATTAGCATAGCAGTAGTTTAAAAAACTATTCCGAGCAGCCGGCAATACGCAATGCTTCCCGTAGAAATGACCAATGACCAACAAAACTGCACAAAAGCGACAACCTAAAACCCTATTAATCTCTTCCCCTCAATGCATAGCGCGTCGACACACAGCAATAAATAGGTCGATTTGTTTGTGCAAACTTTTCCTTTATTCTGTCGCAAGTTGGACGACTGTTTACGCTAAACGATTTTTCTCTAACATTGCGCATTCACACAAGTCGTCCAACTTGCTTGCCGTGTAGACAGAAGTTCGACAAGATATCCAAGTTGAAGTAATCATTATCATTTGCGACATTGTGTGGCCGCAACCACGCTGATCGGGGTTCGCCGAACCGTGGGGTACAAAAGATCAAAGTTATAAACTTTGACTTGCAACTTGTTTAAATGGATAAAGGCTGTCCAACTTGTTGGATAATGCACTAAATGCATTGCGAAGTATAGCGTTCAGTGGTTGAAAATTATTCGATTCTATATTGAGACACGTGAGGGAAATGGATGGTAGCTGGATGCTATAAAATTATTCAGTGACTTTTTCGTTAGTATTTGTAGCATTTTAACTTCAATTTTAACGGTTTTCCAGATCAATTTAACATCCAATTAAAAGATCTTTATTTCTAGGTTAAAATTTAGGGCAGAGTAGGAAGGGTAGACATCCTGGACACAAAACTTTTTCCAAAGGGCATCTTTCGAATTTCACAAATTCTTCTCGAGATTGAAAAATAAAAAAATGGCAATTCGACTTTTATTAAACTTTTATTTATTATTTGCAGTCTTTTGATTTAAATGGTAGGAAGTTTAAATAGAATTCCTCTTTTTTTTGCTTTAAGGCAATTGTTTAAATTTGACCGGTTATTTTGTTTTTTTTTTTTTGTTGTCTTATATCAAACAAGCTGCCCATCTTGAGCTCGCTCCGCTCGCAAATTTACAAAACTAATTTTAAATTTGAAAGATTCTAAATTCGATATTCAAAGAGAAGGGCGGTGTAGACCAATCCGCTGGAATCAGTTGACTGAAATCTGGCAATTCGTTCAAGGAATACAGAAAGAAATACACGAAAAACAAATCTTTATAATTTTGTTCAATATACATTTTTTTCGCGTGTTTCAATGTTATTCTGATATTCAGGGAGAGGACCAATTCGGCAGGAAAATTTTCCAAAAATCCGCAACGCAAAGGCGTTAAAGAAATAGAAACAAAAATATGCGAAAAAAGAACTAATTGTGAATTGTTGCTCATCCAAAATCATGAAAATCTGTCCAGCCGTTCTCGAGTTATAAATGGTGTAACTAACACGACTTTCTTTTATATACATATATAGATTATATTTTATTAACGAGAACTAATTTAAAAAAAAAAAAAACGAAAAATTTTCATTTTTCATTTCATTTTTCATCAGCTTGCGTACAAGTCCGCAACTCAGTGGGACATTTTCATGTTTCTATTGTAGTTTATCTCTCTTATCTTATTATGTTGAACCCAAGTTGAACCCAAGTTGAACTCAAGTTGAACGTAAATTGAACCCAAGCCCAACCTCTGTTGAACCTTGAATGGCACCCAAAACTCACAGTACTACCTGTAATGCCAAAAACGTAACGCTTTTTCCTTGCAATTTTCGTGACGCTTTTCAAATTTATGTGCCAGAGTCAAAACATAAAAATGTTAAAACGTGCGTTTTTTGTAGCAATTCAGAGCGCGCATTCTGTAAGAAGATAATCGCCCTCGCCAATGGCGATAATCGAAAAGCGATCGCCTCGCCATTTGGAATCATGTAAGGTGACAGGCGATAATGTAACTTACTGTAGTAATGATATGTTACGTGTTTATGGAAGAGACAGCTTACGATCCGTGGGCAACAGGCGATATTCACTATTTTTGAGATCATCTAAGGCGATAATCGCCCATGACTGTCGCCGATAACGATCACTTTGTGGCAACGGCATCGCTACTGACGCTTTCATACGAAATTGCGAAATAATATCAGAAATGGACTCATAAATAGTGAAATCCTCTCAATTTTAATACAGATTTACTTTTCCAGTTAACCATCCGCGTTCTATACAGTGATAATAAGAGAGTTTTAGCATGTCGTAGAAAATATTACAATAGTACGAATAGGCTTTGACATTTTTTATGAAAAATTCGCCTGCCTACCGTACGCAAAACAGTATACCACAATGTTGGATATCCCAAGTAGGCATAGGCGGATAATCACGACAAATAAAAAACCATGACCCCACAATTTCAACTATTTAACTCACGGAAATACACCTATGCCTACTTGGAATTGTGGTATACTGTTTTGTGTACGGTAGGCAAGCGAATTTTTATAGAGAATGTCAAAGCCTATTCGTACTATCGTAATATTTTAATTTAAATATTTTAAAGATGGAGAATTTATACATAGCGGACGAGTGTTTATGATTACTTCCAACAACAAAAATGATGTAGACAATTTACAAAAAGCCGCTAAAAAAAGATGAAGACAAAAACGACAACACGTTTCCATCATACAGACATAATCACGCCCCATTAGCTTGAAGGTCTGTCCAGAAAACAACTATAAGAACATTGAACAAGTTTTACGCAATTGATGAAAATATAATAATAATGTCATTTGGTTATATAGCCCACCTCGGCAGATATATGTACATACATAGCTTGACTTGGTTTTTCAATGCCAAAACAAAACAACAATAACATTCAAAAATAATTTGCATTATTATTACTGTTATTGTTGTTATTATAGCAAGCTACTGAAAATCAACTTAGTATTATCAATACTTTTTTGGGTCGAAACATCTTGATATTCTCGAAATTTGAAGGACAACACATATATGTTTCCAGATTCATTAACATCGAACTTGAACAGCGAAAAATCACTATCTGATTTGTTTTACCAAAGCTGGCAAGCCTAATTGCGGATTAAGATAGAGGTGATTGGGCAGACAATTGAGTTTTTAATAAGAAAAGGCCTAACAATTCATGTACGCTTGTTGAAATATGCATGTTGGACACATAGCCTAACCGCATAAAAGAGTGTGAAATGAAAGTTATTTAAACCAGTATTTACAAGAAACTAGAGGGCTTCGCCCCCTGCTCGCTTCGCTCGCCAACCCCAGGGCCGAGGCTTATTTCGGGCGCGGCCGAAATTTGGATACCCTTCGCTTGGGCTAAAAGTTTTTTCGGGCGTACCTATGACATGTATTTAATCCCCCTCCTCATTCTTTTTCTTCCGTCTTGACAAAAGTTTTGGGCTTGGTTGAAATAAGTGGGCAATAAAAATATTTACTCGGAAAATTTTATTGGGGTTGCCGGAGCATGACCCCACAGTACGAGTCCATTCGTTTTGAACTTTTTAGTTGCTTTGATAAAGACACATTAATTCAAGGTTTTGTGAAATTGGTGTAAAAAATGTTTCTTAGAAGAACTAATATGGGGGGTCTGGTTTGTATGGCAGCCCCATGACCCCATGGTCCGATTTGATTCAATCTTACATATGTTTTGTGTCATCAATAGAAATACATTTGTGTGAAATTTGGTTGAAATTGGTGCACAAATAAAAAAGTTTTTCTTAGAAGAACCTAATTTGGGGGGTTAAGTTTGTATGGCAGCCCCATGACCCCATGGTCCGATTTGATCCATTCTTGCATATATTTTGTGTTATCTATAGAAACACATTTGTGTGAAATTTGGTTGAAATTGGTACACAAATAAAAAAGTTTTTCTTAGAAGAACTCAAATTGGGGAGCTAGGTTTGTATGGCAGCTCTATGACCCAGTGATCCAATTTGGGTGAATCAAACATACAAACAGCCTGCAACAATAAGAAGCACGTGTGCAAAATTTCAGCTTGCTAGCTTCAATACCCGCCGAGTAAAACGCGTCGCAACAGACAGACAGACAGACAGACGGACATGCTCCAATCGACTCCCCAAGTCATGCTGATCATATATGTATACTTTTATATGGTCGGAGATGCTTCCTTTAATGCGTTACAAACTTCATGACAAAGTTAATATACCCTTTCACTCTATGAGCGAAGGGTATAAAAATGCCAAAAATGGTCTCTATTTGCAAGACGTTACTGTAATCATCTTCTTTATATATGCGAACATGAAATTATTCTCTGATTCGATACTTGCTGGATGTTTGGTGCTTTTTAATATCCATCATCGAGTCAGATTTAATAAAAGCCATTGTAGTGTCGCTCTAAGCTTAACAACACGGATGACAAAAAATCAACTGGCATTTAAATGAATGGGTGTAAAAAATCCGGAAACGTTCAACTTTACCATAGTTGTATGCAGCATTAACAATTCCAAAATTGTCGGTATATTAGTAACAGAATATCTTCTATGGTGATTGGGTTTGCCAGAAATTGGTTACTAGATAATACACTCGGCGACAAAAAATACCGACACCTGTTTTGCTACCATTTTCCATAATATTTTACGAAAAGGATCCCCAATCAACGGATTTGTGTTTCTTTCTAGTTCACCCCTTTATCCGTGTACATTTTGTTCAATAATTTCAAGAAGCATTTGTCTTCAAATGTTCGTTCCTCACACTCACACAGATATAGCTAATTCAAAAATCAGAAGTTTACATAGAACATAGAACATCAACACAGCATAGGCGGTGTATGTCTATGTTGCAAATTTCTGATTTTTGAATTTGCTTTACAGGGTGTCCGGAAACTGCCGCATAAACGCACCTGATTATGATTCCTCACTTGATTTCCAGCCAAAAAGTTGTACGGAACATACCCCCTCAGCTTAACCCTTTAGCTGCCACAGGCATTTAAAGATTTTAAAAAAAATCATTTTCTTGCACGACTTAAAGCCTAATATCTCCAAAGCTACCCCAGCTAGAATGATTATTACAGCCAACAAATTTACCTGTGAAATAAAACTAACCACACTAAAATCGGATAAGAGGTTTGGTTTTTACAGAGCTTCAAAGTCAAATTTGCGTGATTTGACCCAAAAACAATATTTTTTTCTATCTTAATTTTCTCCAACTTCTGCCAAGGTGAGGTGTTTGTACGATTCTTTTAAAAATTGGCGCATAGTCTTATGATCATATCTTACTTACATCATTTTATCCTAGCTCCATTATTTCTAACAGTTTTAGTACCTTAAGTGCAGAAAACTAGGGTTAATTTTGGCTCAATTTAGACATACTTTGAATAAGATTTTACCAATTGCAGATCTTTAGGGGCAGTGTGAATTGAATTGTATTGAATTCGACCTAAAATTAACCCTAGTATTCTACACTTAACGTATAAAAACTATTAGAAGTAATGGAGATAGATCAAAATGATGTAAGAAAGGTATGATTGTAAGACTATGCGCCAATTTTTAAAAGAATCGTACAAGCACCTCACCTTGGCAGAAGTTGGAGAAAATTGAGATGGAAAAAAAAATTGTTTTTGGGTCAAATCACGCAAATTTGACTTTGAAGCTCTGTAAAAACCAAACCTCTTATCCGATTTTAGTGTGGTTAGTTTTATTTTATAGGTAAATTTGTTGGCTGTAATAATCATTCTACATCACTATTCTGGCTGGTCTAGCTTCGGAGATATTAGGCTTTAAGTTGTACAAGAAAATGATTTTTTCAAAAATTTTTAAATGCCTGTGGCAGCTAAAGGGTTAAGCTGAGGGGGTATGTTCGTACAACTTTTTGGCTGGAAATCAAGTGAGGAATCATAATCAGGTGCGTTTATGCGGCAGTTTCCGGACACCCTGTATATGGATAACTGTTAGGAATTCGACCTATGCATGTAGGATGAACGTTTAGGAAATTTTGTAAGCTTTCATTCTTGCTCAGACATTTTTTTCGTAGAGTTCACCGTTCCAGAGATATAGCAGGGATATAGCTGATAAGCACAAACATGGACAAAATATAGATTTATGGGAAAATTAGTGGGCGTTAACTCTTTTTTACAATTCTTTTATGTAGGAGATAAAGCCCAAAAGTCTAAAAATTGCTCCTTTAACCTACATTCCTCACGTTAGCTCAAATCCCACGCTCCGGTGCTTTACATTTACATTCTGACTTTCTCTACCCTGACCAAACTCTAAAATAAAAAAGCGTCACCTCCTCCGCAGTTTTTTACCTTGTTTGTCTTTATACTTAACCCTTTCCCGGACAGAACGTCTATAGACGTCAAATTTTGAGCATTTGACATACAAATCGTGTCAAATTTTGGCGTTGTGTCCGGCAATGAGTTAAGTCTAAGGAATATTACAAGACTGAAACCCTTAAACTTTCGAATAATAGGGGGGGAGGCAACAAAAAGTACACCAAAGTAAAATAAATGTAATACTCTGCAGCTGTGCTCTGAGAAATTTTTAGGAAGAACGATCACGCGAGACACCAGAACCAAAAAAATGAGAAAAAAGTCAGACTTTCGGCAATTTCTGATTTAAAAAAAAAAACTATATCGGGAGAACCGTTAGGAATTCCACATATATCTGTCAAAATAAATGTATAGGAAATTTAGTGAGCTTTTTTACGTAGTTGTCAAGGCTTTAGGGGATAATGCAAGCACAGCCTTGGCGGAAGGGAAATTAGGCTAAGGGATCGAGAGGAGGCTTAACACAAACATCCATGGTCACAGTGGGATTCGAACCCACGCTCCTGCAACACAGAGATAGAGTGACATCTCAACCACTGAGCCACCGAATGCCCAAACAAAATACTGGAGAAAAAATCATCACCCCTAAACGTAAACGTATGAAAAGTAAGAATTTTATTGCACACACTTGGAATCTTTCCTTCTTTTGCCCTACCGTGTGTAGTCGTAATCGTTTCAACGACACGACTGAACTCGGGGTGTGATACGGTTGTAAGTTGTAAGCCATACCATTCCTAGTCGCATATTTTGTTATTTTCTTCTGAATAATAAATGTGCGACGGGCCAAGCCGAGTATCGAAACTCGTTTCTCTATGAATCTCTATATCACAGATCGGCGACCAGACGATCACGGCCACACACTTGGAATAGGGCGATAGAAATTCTATTCTTAGACGGTTTTTCCCATCTCTAAACTACAGTAACCTTACTAGAACATTTTGTCTTGGCAACTCGTAATTCGAGTTAGAGAGGTTTGTTTGTATGTCGAATTTTTTTTCAGAGATTAGAAATTTTGCACGCAAATTCCAAATTTTCGTTTGCACACAAATTTATCCAATATTTTCTAATGTGTATGTTTTAGGTTTTACCAAACGTTTCATGACATTTTCATATTTGACAGACCGGCAGTTTCTCTTGATTTGCCGTAACTCCTAGTTGACGACTACCGTGCATAGTCGTCAACGTTTCAACGACAACTGAATTCGGAGTGTGAAACGGTTGTCAGCCATACCACCACCACTTCCTAGCCGCATATTTTTGTTAATTATTCTAGAGCCGGCCCCATGCCGACCGGAGTGTGGCAAACACCGCACAAAAGATTGATACGAAAAATCGTGCAGCAGCAGTGTGGTTGGGAGACTCCAAGGTATCATTCTTGGAACCGGTCTTTTGCGCGGTGTGTGCCACACTCCGGTCGGTGTGGGGCCGGCATAGGATAAGCAAATGCCTTATCTTCTTCTGAATAACAAACGTGCGACTATCCATGCCGAGTATTGAAAACTCAATTTTCTATGAATCGCTATACCACAGAGTGGCGATCGATCACGGTCTCAGTGAACGACAGACCGGCAATTTAGTTTCGTAAATTTATGGAAGAATATTAAGATAGTGTGAAACGGATCGGAGAAAATCCGTAAAATTCAATTTATGCGATTGAATCCGTCTTAACACAAATCGTCATTGAAATCGTATTTTATCCATGACTTTGATCGCAAATAATTTTATAGATATCCAATAAAATACAAATCAATCAGTAATCCTAATCACCCATTAAGCTACATTTTGATATCATCAATCGTTTAAGTTCAAACTTTACAAATTATTTTCTCATCAACCCATTTCACGCCACATCTAAAGCAAAGCCAAGGTAGGAGTTAGTCGTGTATGGTGCATGTATCTTGAACATAATAGCGTGGATGTGGAAATTTAACAACACTATTCGTCTGAATACATATGAAAAGCAGTAAAGCAGCTCAGCCTTGATGAAACTGCAATTTTTTGCTTGCTATGCTCGCTGAAGTTTAGCGAAACCGGTTGGCTGAGAAAAATCAGTTGGAAGTAAGAAAAATGCAAAATAATCTCAAGATATTTTTATAACAAGCAGTAAAACGGATATAATTTTTTTAGCCAGATAAATGTAGTCGTACATACACATTTCATGTACATTGCATATGTATAATTATGTACATTATGTGAAAATATTCCACCACAGCGAAACCAACACACGTTTCCATATCATATCATTGGAAATTTGGTTGTGCATAAGCATATTTGTTTTTTTTTATTATTAATTTATCACAAGCGATATCTTATTTTATTTATGCCATTTTCAAGACAAATTCGATTTTTCTCAACACGAATTGAACAAATAGCAAATGAAATTAAAGTCAATTTAACGATTTGACAATGACAAGTGATTTGTTGAATATAATTTAAATATGATTTGCTAACGTGTTGATTTCATTTTCGAAATCGTTAATTTGTTTTGAGAAAAAGGTGTATTTGTCTTGTGAATAGTATGTATATTATAATAACTCATTTTTGAAAGTATTAAATAAATATATACCTTAGATAAAGCATGCGTTAGTCCAGAGTGGGCATCAGAAAATAAAAATGGCACCGTTCTCACACTATTGCAGTTCATAGTATGCTTGAAAATATTATTCAAACGTCAATTTTTTGTTTACAATTGAGAATATAAAATCCGCGTAGTATTCATTACTCTCTTAAAATGCCGACGTGATATTTAACCCTTCTGTTGGCGTATATATCCAGACAGACCAAAGGAACCGACGGCCAAAAATGCGATCAAACGTTCGGCGAAATGTAAACTATGTCTAAAGAATCGAAAAAAACGGCGCATCATCGTAAGACACAGTATGTAAACTGTTTCTAGAACCAAAATTAGACCTCTTCAAACAATAAGATTGATTTCACAGAAGATTCAGCTACACCTTAGGCATAATAGCTCGTAGGCGGCGTCAGAAGGGTTAATAATTGCATCGACAATATTTTGACATTTGCATTATTTCGTGGAGTGTAGTGTAATAAATTTGGAGTCAAACACATATGGGTTGTGTGATCACATAGCCACTCTGGACTAACGCATGGCATGAGTTGCTATGTTTTCTCTAAGATGTATACTTATTTACGTGTTTTAGGGCTCCATGACACAGTCATATTTCTAGTCATATTTCTAGTCATATAATTAAGCCTACTCGATTCATTCGGATTCAATTTTTACATGTGCACTAAACGAAATCTAGTAGGCTTAAGGATATGATAATATCTATTATAATATATATTACCAATATATGACTGTGTAATAGCGCCCTTAGTTCAATTGCATCCACAACAATTATAAGGAATAAGTTAATGCTGAAGTAGGGTTCTTCGGATTTATAGGTATTTTAAAGCAGTCTACTTACATGTACATATTATGTATTACTGTACTGTACGCAAAATTATTTATTCATAAAAAAAACGATTTAAAATTAATTTAATGAAGAACAGAAGAGTTCTATAAAGTTTTGAAATACCCCAAAAAACTAATACAAATGAGGTAAGCAAATAGCTTCAGTGCAGATTGTAATGTTATGAGTGATTATTTATGTTAATTCAAGGACAACAGCAATTCAATGACAATAAACTCATAATGTTTGTGTTTTGTCTTTTGTTTTTGCTTCTAGCACCAACAATATGTACAAGTCCATAATGCACAATATTTTTAGTTAGTAATGAATGAATAAGGTAGGCACGAGCGATAAGAGATTATCTTTTGTGTATGTAATATCGTTTTCAGCCGGTCGCGTAGTATTTGAGGGTTTTTTGTTTTGTTTTTGTTTAGAGGACAAAGCGATGCGGTTCAATGGACTTTCTGTAAGGTCAACCCCTTTAGGTATAAGCACATCATTAACAAAAAAAAACAATACAGAAAAAAATCGATTTAAATAACAACATGAGAAAATTGAGATTTAATATTCAGTGGATTGTGTATTAGTTAATGCAAACGGATTTGATTGAATTGAAGAGCTAAACTGCGTGAAGTTAAAATGCGGAAGACACACAAGCGTGGAATATCATATTTCCAATAGAAATTACATAATAAATTCGTGGCTAGGAAACCACCAAAATTTTTGTTGTGGGAAGGTGTCGGTGGGACGCAGACTTTGCTCAATATTTTGTGCAAATATGAATTTTACTAAAAAAATTTGCTATAGTTTGAGGGGTTTGATAGAATTACAAATTTTTGGACAAAATTTGATAATGTTAGGTTAAAAAAGGCCCGCTCTTAAATCATAGTAGCAATTGAGAGTATTTAATATTTTAAAGAAAAACATGAATACAAAAGTTCCATTTTCCATTCGTAGAGACATTTGTATGCAATTTTTTCAATATACAGCTCGCGGGCCACAATCCGGCCCGTGAAGTGACTTTGGCAAAAGGGGCCATATGCGCCTCATTTAAGCAACATTTTGAAGAAAATACATATTTGTACACAATGTTGCAAGGTCAGGGGTGAGTTTTATAAGTCGAGGCTACCGCAATTTCTCCCAACTTTTAGAATAAGCTATTCCAAAATTCAGAGTCAATAAAATGTAACCTTGCCATTACACTGAGAAAAAAATTTTGGACTTTTTATTTAAAGTGAAGTACATAGTTAATTAAGTTTAGATACATAGTTATACTAAAGTAATAGTCACTTTCTGAAAATAATATTAAATTCTTTCTTTTAACCGCGTAAGATTAGAAAAAAAAAATCTTAAGTGAATTCTTCCACTAAGGAGTATATTGTTCAAATATAAAATTTAACTACAAACCATCGTTGATATTTCCGTGAAGTAGTAAAACTTTCAAAATATTATAACTAATAAGGAATAGAAAAATTACTTATATCTTCATAGCTGTTTCAACTACATAGAATCATAGCTGAAAATCAAAGATGAGCTTTAGCTTTATTTAGCCAATACTGCTTTTCTCTCAGTGTAGACTGACCGTCAACCAAACCGTGTTATGATGGCTGAACTAAAAATTGTAGCTAAGAGAGGGGCAGTAGAGTTGGACTGCATTGTAGTTGCCTTTAACACTTTGCCATATCGCATGCGTAAGCAAACGAACACGAATGAGCTGATTTAAATTAAGAAAGTGTGAATAAAAAACACACTTAGCAAGATTTTCCTTTATTCCCGTCAACAACTACCATTTAAACTCTAGCAAAAAATATCAGTCATTATGACATTTGACAGTTTTTGCCTCTACGGCAGTTCACACACTTTAACATATTTTTTGTTTAATTTGGTGGGGCTCAAGCCAAACATGTATCAGTAATTTAAAATTACTTAAATTAAAACTACTTATTATAGGCTGAGCGAATTTCAAAAATTGAGACTGTGTCTTAATCGAATCATTACATCTTGAGCTTCTTTTTTACGTTACAAAAACTGAAAATGGCACCTTCTCCTTCATGAAAATATTTTTTGTTTTTCAAAAACAATGTGACCCGCGTAAAAATTAAGTTGGACACCCCTCTTTTAGCTGATTTTCTCCCAAAAAGTTAAACAATTTGCCCATTTTCCCTCTAAAACTTGAACTTTTTGGACAACTTTTCTGGTAAACGATTCACAGGTCTGCGAAGAAAAAAAAATGGTGCAGCAAAGGTAATACATGGGAAAAACTTAATTTAAGTACGATTATTTTTAAGTTTCATACTTTCTAACGTGACTTTTGACATATCAATTGCATTTGGGCTATTTTCCTCTAAATATACATATGGGCGCAACGTCGGAACGGGTTGTGAAATCAACGTTAAAAATAGAATTAAAAACTTTTTGGGGAATAAGTAAGGT
Source organism: Microchrysa polita (assembly GCA_949715475.1). NCBI lineage: Eukaryota > Metazoa > Arthropoda > Insecta > Diptera > Stratiomyidae > Microchrysa > Microchrysa polita. The sequence continues at coordinate 109,059,588 of OX454416.1, read as the reverse complement.
AAAAATAATATTTTCAAGTTTAAATCGCTAAACATTGAACGTACAATTTCGAATAAAATTAGATTATGCCGAGTGGAAGGAAAGCGACTATCTGAAGGACGAAAAAAAGTTCAATTAAGAAGCACCTGAATGCTACAGTTACAGTTATTTTTGGCAAAATTTAAATAAACAAGAAGTCACACGCGCTAAAAGAAATTTTGGTGGTGGCAGTGCAATGGTTTTGAAGGCTTTTACTTGCCGTGAATGCCGAATGAGCTCTACCAATTATACTGAACTGCTAGAAGCGGTTTTGATCGCATTTCTGGAAGAAAATGATGAGCAGAACTGGACTTTCCAGCAGTATAATGCTCCTATTCATGTTTCTAGGGAAAGTAGAGCCGAAAAAGGCGTACCTCTATTGGACTGACCAGCTTGTAGCCCCGACCTAAACCCAATGGAAAGTTTGTGGTGAATACTTTCGGGCAAAGTTTATGCCAAAGGAAGACAATTTGAAACAGTAACGGAGCTTAAGAACGACATTCGTCGTTGTTGGGACCAAATTGAAGATTCAACCCTGGAGTCATTAGTCAGATCAATGCCCAGAAGTTTCAAGTAACGCTGAACAGCGGAGGTGCTACAAAACTCTAATTTATATTTTTCTTAACTAGTTTCTTGATAACCGTTAATAAAAAGTTGTTTTTTCAGAGTGCCCTAATGTATATTTATTTAAGAAAATTTATTTTAAGGAAAATGTAGAGTTAAAATAAAAAGATTGAAATTTATAATTTTTTTACTAGTAATAAATATTTTGTAATAGAATAAAACTACATTGAAGAAAGTATTTAACTTTTTCTATTAAAAAATCTGTATTTAAATGACTTAATTTGCATTAAACGAGATATAAGAACTTCCCTTATAAGATAAATGCCAAAAAAAAATTCCCATCGGGTAAGGCAATGTTACTATGATGTGAATTGAGGTATTTGCATCCGCCTTTTGATGTCGATGCCTATCCTGTTTTGGCGAGTAATTTTGAGGAGGTCGTCGTTAGATATTACCTCAGGCCAATAAAACTATAAAACATAAAAACATATATATAAGGGCTCTATTACACAGTCATATATTGGTCCTATATATGATAATAGATAATATTATCATATCCTTAAGCCTACTCGATTTCGTTTAGTGCACGTGTAAAAATTTAAACCGAATGAATCGAGTCACTGAAAAAAAAGGGTACCCTGAAGCAATGAATTTGTTCATTAAACTAATGAATATTTACACCGATATCCCACCGAAGACGGCTTTCATCAGTCTAATGAATCTGATTTTATCAAAACAACGAACAAAAATTTAATTAAAACTATGAACTAATTCATAAAATTAACAACTTGTTCATTGATATAATTACTGAGTTCATAAATTAAAAAAAAACTGGCGCAGGCCGGCATCCAGCTTCATAAGTGTTGACGACATTCATTTTACATTTTAACTCTGCTCTGAAAAGCCATTAAAAATTACCTACCTACCTACAGTGGAAATCGATCCCGGGACCCTATGATTTGAAGACAGACGCCCTACCTACTACACCACGCAGACTATACGTGACGAAGGTTTATAAAATATGCATAAAGAGATAGTGAGATCAATATGTACTACTATGATCGATGTCATGTGATTAATGAACAATATCATCAATTATTTTGTTTTAGCTACTATCGCGGTTCATAGCCGGAATGTACAATGCATACGATTCTACTGGAAGTTCATTGTGTTCATGATCGCTTTACATTAAGTTGAAATTTTGTTTTCGTTATACTAACGACCGGTGTTTCGTAAAATAGATGAACTATGTATTATTTTAAGGAAGAGAAGGTTTACTTACTATGAACTAATTCATCACGGTAATGAAAATAAGTTTATACATACTCCTAGTTCATTAATATTATGATTATTTTTTTGTTCAGTGTAGGCTTGATGATATGACTAGAAATATGAATAGAACTATGTGTCATGGAGCCCTAAAACATATAAAAATGGAACCTTAGATCATTAAAAGGGAATATAACTGTTGTTACTAATGACCCTGCTCACTTTTATACCTTTATACGGTGGAAGCTCAATATAATTGCAGGCTATTGCTGGATTCTGAAAAAGGACGTTTCTAAGCAGTGATCCCCAGTGATTTTTTTTTAATTTAACGTTGAATTTAAAGTTTTATGAAATACATTCTCTTCAATATGTTTAAATATATTCTGGCTACATTTGATTATTTGTCGTGTATTAAATTCGAAACTTTTTGTTGGTGTGGTTATACATGTATACAAGACTAAAAATTATACAAATTTAGACTAAGAATTTTCACTGTGTACATACCATATTGAATTAAAATATGAGCTGTCAGCTAATTTCTGAGATAAAAGGCGTGGAAATAAAAGCGCCGAATCTTCCTATATTTCTGTGGCCTTATACCACATCTAGAGAGGAGGAAATATATAGTTATGCAATAAAAGGCAATTTTTTTATCTAATAGACTTAAACCCGAGTTCAAAGGACTGCCTACACTCGTAAATTTCGGGTCATGCCAAATCGCATGAAACTTTTGGAATCTACACACCTGTACAATTTCGACTGATATAGAATTGTAGTCCAAGCTTTACTCATGCAGGACACATCAGGAATTAATTTAATTTCAGAATAAAAAATGTGAAACTTAAACTAAAGAAACATATGAGTTACAGATTCTTCTGGTAATCAATTCTTTCTGCAGATGATGAATTTTTCTTTGGCGGATACGGTTATCACTTTGTTATTTTTTTATGGGATCTTTTCTACATGATTTTTATAATTTATTGATGTTTGGAAAGCATGAATTAAAAGAGGAGCTCACACTATTCCCCGTGTTCAACCATATCAAAACAGCTGCGCAAAGCTTCCATTGTAAAACATCCATCACCTGGTTTTGGCAATTTATGAATCATAAGTTTTCATACAACTCATCAATAAAAATTTCTGTGTACGTCTGTACAAACATAAATGGTAAAATGTTAATTCTACTACATTTCAAATTCGAACATCAATGAGTCACTTTAATAAGATTTTTAATTTTCATTTCAATTCATACACTATCAGCATTGGTAGAAAAGAAATTTTTCAGCAAAAAACACATATCGATAAGTTAATTGTTTTATGTGATCGGTGGAAATTGACGTAAATGCGCCATATCAGTCGTTATTGGAATTCGACTAAAAAATTGGCATGTTCTAAAGATAAAACTTGCCCGTGTGTCGATAAGATCGTGCAAAATAGAAAATAAAATTAATCGATATTTCGCGAAAAACTAGAATATATGAATTCTTTTGACATTTCAATAGTCTGTACGCTGTATATTGCACATTTTCCAAATTTATCATTCAAAAAACTGAAAAATGTTTTGATTTACATATTTATGACGCACTGGCGAGACGTAATATATGTAGAAAGAACAACTTGAATTTCCGTAAGATGTTACTTCAAGACTTTACTACCCGTTTGCAATGATTTCACAACGTGCTCCTGTTGCAATCAAAATATGCATATAAGTAGAAAACATAGCAATATTGGGAACGCGGCTATTCCCCCAAAGTGGGTGGAATGTCGCTTGCATTCTTCTGAGAACCTCTGCATGGCAATACAATATCATTAATGTAGCTATAGTGTCTTGTGTCTATCTAAGGGCGCCCTACTGTTATGATACTGATGGCATTTTTGCCGACAAGAAGCAGTACGTATTTAATGCAAAAGAAAGATTTTTCCAAGGATCGTCTCTACATTTTTACGGTCACATTTCTTCTTCCATTTGAGTCGATGGATTGTAAAAGTTTTAAGATTACTTGTAAGAAGAGCAACATATCAAAATAAATAAGTATGTATAGGTAGTATTGGTAGTATCTACAATAAAAATTCCATGTCAGATTTATTAATATCGTAGTATTGGATGTGAAAATCACATGGCTCCGTTAGTAGAAGAAAAATGAATTGCACGTAAATGATAAGGCTTTTGCATAAAAATTTTCGTCTCGTTTTTTTGCCTTTCCAATATAACCCAAGTAGTCTGGCTGGTCTAGCGGTTAGTGCGCGCACCTTCGGTGCACAGGCTCATGAGTTCGAATCTCACCGTGTTCCATGGTGTTTTTCGAACTCACGAGCTTGTGACGGACTATGATCTCACTCAGATGTTGAACGAGTACCCATTTATGGGGATAAATAACACTGCTGAGCGTGATGCTGATCTCATTACCTCATCAAAAAAGCAGATAAGATCTTGGAAATAGGATGTCACTAACACATCCTGCGGCCTTAGTCCAATGCTGGATTGTCGCGCCTGTTATTTATTAATATAACCCAATAGGAAAATAAGTGCTTTATACGGCCTCCTGGAGCGCTCCGATAAGATTATTCCATCTGCCATTCCGCTTTATTTCCATTTCAACATTTCATGTACCTAACCTGAGGTAACCGCGTCCTAAGAAGCGGTTAAGGAGCGCTTTTAGGGACGTTGATACAGAGCACTTCTAACTGGAAACTTAGAGTAGATACTAACATCGCGAGAGCACATTTGTCTTAAGTTTAGTGACAAAAAAAAACAAGTGTAAATGGCACATTTTTCACGGCAGACATAAATGCAAGTTTTTGGCCTTTAAGCCTAGTATTGACCTCGAGAGTGAAATTTTTGTCCGCTGCGATTTTTTCAATGAAAATGTAATGTAATGTATTGTTACTATCGTGGAATATGTGGGGAATTCCATAAGCTACAATCCGAAAACAGTTCCATAATTTTTCTCGGCCATTTTATGAATTTTTTTCGATTCCCCGGTCATTTCACTTTTCACGATGAAATGGCTTTACCTTTATATGGGGAAACTTTAAGACTGGCTTAACATTTTGGAAAGATAGTAAAGTGCTTCCTCGAAAGCCCGATTACAAATGGGGGTGATGACGACTCACTTTCAAAGTTTATCTCAACAAAAATGCTTCCCTAGAAGCACAATTCTGAATGAAGAGAGAGCGCAGCAAAACTGCTTCTGGCAAAAGCGCTTCTCATTTTTCCTAATGGGAAGATATGAAATCCGTAAATATAAGACGGAATTTTGCTAAATTGTACATTTTTGAGATCATTATAAATTTAATTCAAATTGAACCTCAATATGAGGTACACGTACAACAGTTACTGTATAGGTATGTACCTTCTTAGAATCGACTTGATTGAGTGAAACGGCCTTAGATTTAACCCAATAATGCAGACCGAAATTATGCTCTGAAACGTTGATTCGATAAAGCTAACAGGTGACTGAATCAAAGCGCTATTTTCCAGAAGAGATTATGTAAATCAGAAAGAGTGAGAGCGAGATAGAGAGAGGGAGAGAAACAAGAGTATCTCACCTCCTACACAGTTACAGTATTGTTGCACCTCAAATCTTTACCACCGACAACATTGTTTTGATCGTATATAAACAAAAAAAGTTAATTTTATTGAGTTGTGTTTGTGTGCCAATATTTAAAAAATGAATGCGACATGACAAGTTCGTGTAGGCTTATCATAATTGTGTCACCGATTTAAATATCTTTCTCAGCTCGTAGTGTAGTATGAAGATAAACGCGTCATTGGCCAAAATCTCAGTTCATGTAAGTACATTGTTTTAATTCACTCTCTGTTGTCATTGTTATCGACAGTTTAGTAGAACAAAAAACTGATTGATTAAATCCTTTAAGTTCGACATTGCACTGTTTTTATTATTATTTCAGAAAAGTGCGTCCGAAAATATTTTTATTTATCAGCTGACCGCAGTTTTGTTTTATATGCTACCATTATGCAGACTTTCTTATCAACTTTGATGTGTTTGTATGGTTTATTCTCCGCTATAATAAATTTGTTATTTTTTTCTGCAATTTTCAGTACCAAAAGACAAAATTCAGAATTTTAGCTTCGATGCGTTGGCGTAGGGGCAGCATTCAAAAGTACTTAAGTTTAAGTATGTGTAGACGTGATTACGTGATTTTAGTTTGCAACATGTGGTGGAGATTTTGTTTTTAATCTAATGTTTTTTACGCTGCTAAGCACGTTTCCGGAACTTACCACCAATATTTTGTTGCGGGACAGGCCTAAAATGGCGAAAAACCTAAAAATGTTCGAAGATTTTCCGTTTTTAGGGTTTTTTAGAAATTTTTTTTTTTTTCAAAAAACCCTTATGAAATCGAATGGTAGAATGGTTACAGTCTTTGGCACATATACCTTAGAAGTTGGTAGGAAAAAGATAACAGGGTGTCCCGAACGTTTGAAAAAAGTCGACTTTTGTAGTTTTTATCGGAGATTGACATATGGGTATTTAAATCAAAGAACTAAACGAGTACATCTCACATCAGTTAAAATTTTCCAGTTTCGAGTAACGGTAAAAAAGTTATTGGCGTTCAAAGTTAAACTTCCTTTTCGACCTCCGTTTTTCTAAACCGTTATAGGGATCGATATGAAACTTTGCACAAAGATTGGTGAGTATGGCTTTATATACGTTAAATATTAAGATTGTTGACTTTTGCTAAGGAAAAGTAAATAACAGTAAATTTGTAAAATTTGAATTTGATCGTGTGTAGCCCCTTTTAGGTTTCCAAATATGAAAATTCTGCTAGGGATGTTTAGAAAATTACATAGGGAATATGTCTTGGAAATTTCATTCGAATATCTGTATCCAAACCGGAAATATAGCCAAGTTAGTATTTAGTAAGGGCCTTTCGCAATGCAAGGGAAGCCTCTTAAGCATTTCTTCAATGCATATCTTTTAACTTGATAAAACAAACAACATGAAATTTGGTGGATATGCATAGAATGGCAATAGTGTTTGCCACAAATATTTTTGAAGTTTGTAGGACCAAGTTAACAGGGTGTCCCTGAATAGCTGCAAAAGTATACTTGTTCAATACTCATAGGAAAGCTTGCATGGGCTCTTATGTCAGGGGACACAATGGAATCATTTCATATAAGTTGCTTTTCCTTGATTAAAAAAAGAGTAACAGTAGTTTTACAGCCAATAATTCAGTTTATATATAAAGCCAAGCCGGCCTTACGTTTGCCTGAGTTTCTTTTTGCTCGAAGGCCATCAGAAATCTTAAACCGAGGGACCAAAATTTAAGGCATACAAGGAGTCAAGGCGGCCAAAAAGTGAAATTTCGAGAAAAAAATTATAAAAGTTGATAAGTTGAATCCGAATTCGTGTGTAATAAGTAGCGTTAAGGTAAAAATAATAGAGGCGATAAGAATTGAGTACATGTCGATCCTTATGAGAGAGTTATTTTGAGAGAAACATCTAGCCCTCATGACTCGGTCACAAGGATTAGGGTAAATTTTGACATTAAGGCGAGCCTATCTTTTGTTCAAACAGTGATAACAAAACTCTACATTTCAAGAAACAAAAACTACAGAATAAACTCCAACTTAACTTTCCCCGAAGGAAAATACGTTAAAATTAATCATGAGAACACATGACATGGAACAAAGAATGGCGGTATGTTATCTTTTCGGATAAAAAGAAGTTCACTTTAGAAGAGTAACACAGTTATAATGTCTACTTCCAGGATCTTTGCTAGGAAGGACATCATTAGGATCGCATTCATTGTCGGACAGATTGTGTAATGGTCTCGAGGGCCAAGCGATACTGTGAGATGATACTTCTTTTTATTCGAAAAGACAACATAGCGCCATTCTTTATTACATGTCAAGTGCTCTCGAGTTTAATTTAAGCGCATTTTCTTTAAGTTTTAGTTTCTTAAGATGTGGAGCACTTTTGTATCACTATTTGAACAATAGGCTCACCTCAATGTCAAAATTTACCCTAATCCTTGCGACCGAGTCATGGGGACTGGATGCTTCTCTCAAAATTACTCTCTCATAGGGATTGACAAATACTAAATTTTTATCGCCTCTGTTATTTTTATCTTAACGCTACTTATTACACACGAATTCGGATTCATTTTATCGACTTTTATTAAATTTTTCTCGAAATTTCACTTTTTGACTACCTTGACTCCATGTAAGCCTTAAATTTTGATCCATCTTCCGCAGATAATGATTTTCCCTTATTCATATTAAAGTTAATATCTTACTCAAACAACCACAAAAAATTAGGGGTCCTACGTCTTTAATTGTGGAAGATAGACAAAAAAGAAATTGCATGTGCTATCCTGATGACAAATTTTAAATGGCTATTTTGTGTGTTCTTTTTCGAAAAACAATTATAAATCAATATCAAAAAATCTAAACACAATTCTTTTTGTGTTAATTGACTCAGAATTGAATAGACTATTAACAGTTATAATTTTGAAATTTTAGCTCTTTTAGTTTGGTTGGAAATCAGCCGAAACTATTCATGCGAAGGGGTGTGCTAATCTGATGACGAGCAGTGTATGTGCAACAGATCAGGAACTTTTGTTTACAGTGTGGACGTGAAACTATTGGCTGAATTCAAATTGTAAGAAAACGACCGGACGGGTAAACTTGGACGACAAGAACCATCGTATGATCATTTCACACTATCCGATCAAAACACGGACCGGCGAACAATAATCACACAGCAAGTAGGTATAAATGTTGCCATGCACGCTCCAAAGTTAGTGTACAATGAAGTGACGAGTCGACAAGATTAAAATGCAAGTAAAACACGCGCTAATTGTCTTTGCAGAACGCCTGAAGTATTGGTAGGTGCAATCGTCTTATCGATCGTACGAAAGATCTTACGAAAGAAAAACAATCGTGTCACGATTTCTTTCTTTCGTAAGACGCGTTCTTGCAATGTGAAATGCACAATGCTTGTCTACTGGCCACTACAAAAGCCCTCTTGTCTTGCAAGTTTACCCGTCCGGTTTCGTCTTACAATCTGAAATCAGCCATTGTTCAGCAACTCTTCGCGAACAAGTGGGTAGCACTGAACGATTATGTTCGTATACAGTTGTTTTCGTGTTTCGTTGCTTTAGGAGCAGCCCTTTTTTCGATTTGAGTTGTGAAAATTCGATTTGCGTAGTTATTGAAATGGCTTATCCTCAGAAAATTTCAAAAATTTGGTATCGAAAACTCACAATTCGTTTTGCGTCGCATTTTCCAGGATCCGGTTACCGATGCAAACCGAGGCCCTATTTTTCAACTAACAAACACATTTTAAGTCCTGCCTCGCATATTTTTTTCCCATAGAATGACACGATAAGTCATGGAGGGTAGTACGAATAACGCACCTTGTACGCACTCTAAAAAGTGAATTTAAATTTCCGCTGAAAATGCGGTAATTTTACACTTTTTCCCGCTTATAATCACATACACAGTGCATTTTTCAACAATTTCTGTGTAAAATAAGAAAATTACACTAAAATCGGTGTGAAATGTATTTTTACGCTATACACTTCTGTATAATTCAGATTTTCTGGTGCATTTTTACAACGTTTATTGTGTTTAATTCCGATTTGTGGTGTATTTTTACAACGTGCATTTGAAGTTTTACTCATTTTTTGTAGCGTGCTCTCCAGTTGTCATACTTCAATCGGCTGTACTTAGCACAGTGTAACACATTTTTCCGAAAATTCTCTGCATTTAGAACTCATGTGTACACGCTCTGTGGCTCACTTGTTTGAGTCGCACTCTACGATGCTATAGTAATCTAGAGGTCCCAAAATATAATCTCGGCGTGGTCCAAAATTTCCGTACATGTGCGGATAGGAAATATTTGGTGCTTGCAACATTACACTCCGAAATGATATGCAATGTAACGTTGACTGGAAATTGCCTATAAACGGCTCAGTTACGGTACTGAGAAGAAGAACAAGTGTACAGATCGCACAAAAAAGACCATATTGCAACCTCCCATGCAGAAAAACTGATCTCTCTCTCTCTGAACTGAAATCTTTACAACGAAAAAAGAGTAAAACCGCATTATATTCCTATTATTACGGAGTGTTTTTACACATAGCACGGTGTAAATTTGCTAATATATTGGAGTACTTTTTTAAACATTTTTTATGTAAAATTACACTTGATTTGCAAATTTAGATTGCAGAGTAATTTCACTATTATAATAGAAGGAAACAAAGTTTCCTTCTATTATAACTTTGTTTCCTTCTATTATAAGAGTAAAAATTTCATAGAATGCGGTATTGGACGTCGACTAAACCAGAATAAGCTGATATTTCATAAAAAAAAGAACGAGAATAATAAATATAGACATCTAAGCGTGTATGAGCTTTTCTAAAGACATTTAAATGAATACCTAACGTTGTAGCTATTTTTTAGGAGATACATATGAAGTGTTTGCGGGTACATATCCAAAATCTAAATCAACGATGTTTTGGTCAACATCAATGTACTCGGATGTCAAATTGTTTGATCACTTTAAAATTAAAGAAAAAATATTAAAATTTATTTTTATGGCTACATTACAAATTACAAAAAAAACATCGATGGTGAAAAACATTGACCATAAAACATCGACGCTGTACCATCGATGGTAAATACATCTACCATCGAAACAAAAACATCGATGTTTCAGAACCTCGATGTTCGATGCTTATCCCTACTATACGAATAGAGCTCTGGGATACTTGGCGATATTAGTGCCTTTAGACATATTTTGGGAATAATGCATTTGATACAGGCCTCAATGACAACATTTTTTGCTTGGTCATATAAATCAAGGTGTCAAGCCTGTAGAAATGTGCTGTAACATTACCGCCAGAACGAGCAATGTACCTACACCGAAGGCCGAGCGACGCGACGCCATGAAGTGATATATAGCATTTTCAGGTCAAGTAAATAACTTTCCGAGTCAAATAGATAAATGTCCGAAACAAATAGGTAAATTTCCGAATCAACAAAACACGTTTGCAGATCAAATAGATAAATGTCCAAAACAAAAAAATGAATTCCTAAATGAAAAAAATTAATAAACAAATCATAAAAATAAATTTCCAATTCAAAAAAATAAATGTCCAAATCAGAAAAATAAATGTACAATTCAAATAAAAAATTGTCCAAAACAGAAAAATAAATTCACAAATCAAAAAAATGATTTTTTCCATCAAAAAACATATATCACAAATCAAATAAACAATTTATAAAGATAGTACTTTTATATGAATTTTGTTGAGCATTGAAAAAAATAATTAATTAATTATTTCAATCTGAATGAGATTTTGTTGATTCAATATTACGTATATAATTGTCAATTGTACTACACACGCTTGGAATAGGACGATATAAATTGTTTTCTTAGACGTTATTTGCCATCTCTAAACTACCATAACTTCCTCAAAACTCAAGTCACACCAGCTGAGCTTTCTAAAATTTTTATTTTACATTAGAATCGAAGATAGAGGTGACCTCAGAATGATGTAGGTTCGGGAACATAACGGAATCTATACATTGACAGTGTCTTCGAGTCTGTAAGACCCAGTGTCGGTACTTAAAAGTTAAAATTATTAGGTCTCGATTGAATTTGAACAAAAGCTCCAAATTAGAAGTGCTTTTATTTTTTTTTTTACAAGAGAACGTTTAGCTTTTTATTGTCGTGATCAATTACATTCCGTTTCTTAAAAAATATTTCTATCGCAATAGGTGAAGAATACCAAGGAGGAGGGAGGGTGGTCTTCCAGGGGAATAAACCCAAGCAAATAATCACGGGAAAATGCGGGAGAGTCTGCACCTTAAGCAGACACATTGACACAGCTTTTAGTAACGGTGCCTCGATTCAGACAGGATTCTGTTGAATTATACGAATTGTAGTGTTCAGCTAATGTCGAGTACCTTTACTAATACTCGTAGAGAGTTTTAGCATGTCGTACTATCGTACACATTTCAATTTTAATCGACAGTCTCCGCTGTTTAACGTACGACAAAAAAAATGCAAAATTGTGGTATACTGTTTTTTTCTACGCGCTACACAAGCGATTTTTTCCTTTAAAATCTCATAGACTTCCACTTCCAACCGTTAATATATATCTTGGGGTGTCATACATTTAATATAATTTAATTTTTCTTATTAGAAGAATATTATATTAACCTTTGAAAATGTATTTATTTGATTTGGAAATGTATTTATTTGATTTACTTTTTTGGCATGTAAATATATTTATTCGATTTGGAAATTTATTTATTTGATTTGTAAATTTATTTTCCTGATTTGGACATTTATTTTTTTGATTTGGAAATTTATTTTTTTGTTTTGGTTATTTATTTTTTTCATTTAGAAGTTCATTTATTTCGTCCGGAAATTTATTTATTTGATCTGGAATCGTGTTTGGTTGATTCGGAAATTTATTTATTTGATCCGGAAATGTATTTTGTTGCTTCGGAAATTTATCTATTTGTCTCGGAGATTTATTTACTTGACCTGGAAATGCTATAAATAACGAGGCAAGGAAGAAGAAGATATAAATCAAGGTGTTTGGTTCTAATGCCAGTATCTTCCCTCTTCTTTCAAATATCAGTGGTAAATAATTGTGAAAATTGAGATATATGCTCGCATTAAAAATCGAAGTTAATACGAGTATGGTATCGGTTTGTGGGAGTGCCAGAACATCTGCTCTCATACGCATTTTATTTTATAGCGTTTCTAGGATTATATGCTCGGAAATGAGAGCTTTGTCCACACGTATAGATATGTAAGCAAGAGTACTCATCAAGGCGGTGTCATCTTACCTCTTCTTTGGGATATCGTATGGTCAATAGGCTGCTTTACTGCAATCTCAGACAAGTTACTACTACTACTCATAATGAAGCAGGAAAGCACTTGGTTTTTCAGATGTGGTTTAATTGCGTCGTCGCTACCATGACAGGCCTTTAACCTAAGCCTAATATTCAACCTCCATACTCATACTTTGTGTATGCACACTTCGGATCAGGCTTGCCAGATGCCGCGATTTTTCGCGAATTGGGCTATTTTTTTTTAATTTTGCGACAGAAAATTTGATTTTGCGATGGGCGCCTTCCGTGGGCTACTTCTGAAGCTGAAATTGCGACTATTGCGATTTTCAAATACGCAAATATTGCGATTTTTTCAAAATCACTTTTTACAAAGTTCAAGATATTAAATACGTATTGTGAACCCTCCCCATCGGAATTGAACGAATTACATGTCATTCACGACCATAACTTCACAGTAGGATTAACAGCTGAGTGATATGATCCTGCTTGAATTGCCATATAGCGAAATTTTCACCAGGTTTCATGCTTCCGTCTTCTTCTCAGTACCGTATAGCCCCATGTGAGGCCATGATGCGTTAACTCAGCCATCTATAGGCAAATGTTGCAAGAACTATATATTTCCTATCCGCACATGTACGCAAATTTTTACCACGCCGAGATTCGATCCCTGGACCTCTAGATTACTAGTATCGTAGAGTGCGACTCAACCAAGTGAGCCACGGAGCGTGAATGCTTCCGTCGCCGTAAGTAAATTTTTAAACTGTTCAACCTTGTGATAATCACATCATTTTAATAATTTTAAAAATTTATATCTTCGTGATTTTACTGGGATCGTCATAGCGTAAGCACAGGTAAATAAGTCCAATCATGAATACAAATCGTTTTATTTGTAATTTGTTGTCAGACAAAATAAGGGATAAGGGAACTGTTTCCAGCATTTTTATACCCTTCGCTCATAGAGTGAAAGGGTATATTAACTTTGTCATGAAGTTTGTAACGCATTGAAGGAAGCATCTCCGCCCATATAAAAAGTATACATATATGATCAGCATGACTTGGGGAGTCGATTGGGCGATGTCCGTCTGTCCGTCTGTCTGTCTGTTGCGACGCGTTTTGCTCGGCCAAAATAAAAGCTATGAAGCTGACATTTTGCACAAATGCTTCTTTTTGCTGCAGGCAGTTTGTATGTTCGAATCGGTAAAATCGGACAATGGGTTCATGGGGCTGCCATACAAACCCAACTCCCCAAATTAGGTTCTTCTAAGAAAAACTTTTTTAGTTGTGCACCAATTTCAACCAAATTTCACACAAACGTTTCTCTCTGGATGACACAAAACATATCTAAGAATGGATCAAATCGGATAATGGGGTCATGGGACTGCCATACAAACCTAACCCGCCAAATTAGGTTCTTCTAAAAAAAACTTTTTTATTTGTGCACCAATTTCAACAAAATTACACACCAACGTGTTTCTCTTGTTGACACAAAACATATCTAAGAATTGATCAAATCTGACCATGGGGTCATGGGGTGGCCATACAAACCAAACCCCCATTTGGTTCTTCTAAGAAACATTTTTTTGAAGCAATTTCACAAAACCTTGAATTAATGTGTGTTTACCAAAGCAACAAAAAAGTTAAAAACGAATGGAATCGTACTGTGAGGTCCCGGAACCCCAATAAAATTTTCCGAGTAAATATTTTTATTTGCCCACTTATTTCAACCAAGCCCAAAACTTTTGTCAAGACGGAAGAAAAAGAATGAGGAGGGGGATTAAATACAAGTCATACGCCCGAAAAAACTTTTAGCCCAAGGAGAGCGAAGGGTATCCAAATTTCGGCCGCGCCCGAAATTAGCCTCGGCCCCCGGGGGTTGGCGAGCGTAGCGAGCAGGGGGCGAAGCCCCCTAGTTTAAATTAATTTTCATGCTCCAAAACGAGTATCCAGCTGGATGCTACCGGCATCTATTATTTTGATTCTTAGGCCGACTGCACATGACGCAACTTTTCTGATAATCATGTTTCAAACCCGCATGTAACTTCTTGATTTGTAACCTTTCCCATGCATGCCAGAGGATGAACTAATTGCAAACGGGTGTGAAACTACCTTCCAATGCGTACTTAATTTGTTTTCCCATTTCTGCATATGACGAAAGACACAAATCAAAAAGTTTCATACGGGTTTGAAACGTGATTCTCATAAAAGTTGCATCGTGTGCAGTCGGCCTAAGAAAGAAATTAATTGATATTTTGTGTTTTTTTTGCGAAGATTTTTCTGGGACCCTTACTCTGTTCTAGAATTTTTTAATTATCAGATTTGCTGTGTACATAAAATCTGCTTTGATAGGGCACTCCATTTGATACAGGCAATCCACGTGCCAAGAAAATTTCATTGTGTTTTGGTTTTATACCCTTAGCTCGTAGAGTGAAAGGGTGAAGGGTATTCAAATTTCGGCTGCGCTCGAAATTAGCCTGGTTCTCGTTTTTTCAATTCTGTCTGGTGAAAATTATTTGAAACAAATTCATTTTCGGAGTCAGGGAACACTATAGATTTTAATAAATGAAAAATAGACGTATGCTATTTATTTCTATTTAAAATCTCAATTGATCCAGCCGTAGCATCCAGATAAGTACTTGTTTGCCGTTTTTGCATCTAATTTGCCGGGACCACCACGCGTATTTTCTCTCGTGAATGGAAGTGTTTTTGTTTTTCTTATTGGAATATACACCGAGCTTAAATGAAACCGGGCCACACGGTAAGCGCGAACTCTAATCACAACAGGCAAATCGTTTGTAATGTGAGTTAACGGCACTTCAGATAAAAATCATAGTCATTTGAATTGCCATTAAATGCACTTTCTGTAGATATAACTTTCATAGTTGTAAGTTTCATACTTTTTGAGAAAATTGAATTTGAGTCGAAAGTGGCGAGTGGCCCGATTTTTGTGAAGCCGAGTGTAGATTATCTTAGTGACAACCAATTTATGCATCCACGTGAGCTTTTTTGCTCCGTATTTACACCATGTGTATGTTGCGCGATTTTGGGCTACTTTTTTAGCTCAAAATTGCGATTTGAGTTTTTCAAAATCTGGCAAGCCTGCTTCGGATGTAAAAGTCATCCCAAAATATTATTTCAGACTAATTGCGCCATCGCAATATGCATTTAATTAATTAACTATTTATTTGTAGTTTAGGTCCTAAATCACTTTTTATTTTGTACATAAATTTTGTCAATATTTTGAAAGCTGGTTTTTGAAAGAAACTTTGCTCGTTCAAACACGCGACGATGAATGGGCCTGTCTACAGGCGGAACAAAAACAAGATGAAAAACCGTTTTTTTTTTAGAAGAGATTCCTGAGAAGCACGGCAAGGAAAAATTCAATTTTCATATGAAAACCGGTTTTGTTCTCGCGTTTTTGTTGGGATGGGATGTTCAAGAAGCGTGTGCTTTCGCCGAGATTCCTTTAAACTTTGTACGAAGAAGTAATAATACATAAATATATATAATATCCTTAGTAAGTGCTAAGATGTATTCCCAAATAATTTATTTTTGTGGTAACGTCCTCGTTACAGTCTACATTAAAATTTTCGTCACGGTTACTAGTTGCAATGCAATAACACACTTAATGATATGCAAATATCTCACGTTCATCTTTGCGTACGATGCGGTTTGTGTGTGTTTTATTTATTTATTTAATTTTTTATTTTGCGTCCACTCCGACACATTCTTTTCGATGTGCAAAAACATACCATGTGAAACGACTCTCACTAGTTGAATTGTGTTTTTTTTTATTGCAGTGGAGTTTTTACAATCAGTATTTTTGCATGTATGTATGTACAGTGCTTGTCATCAGATTAGCACACCCCTTCGCATGAATAGTCTCGGCTGATTTCCAACCAAACTAAAAGAGCTAAAATTTCAAAATTATAACTGTTAATAGTCTATTCAATTCTGAGTTAATTAACACAAAAATAATTGTGTTTAGATTTTTTAATATTGATTTATAAATGTTTTTCGAAAAAGAACACACAAAATAGCCATTTAAAATTGGTCATCAGGATAGCACATGCAAATTCTTTTTTGTCTATCTTCCACAATTAAAGACGTAGGACCCCCAATTTTTTGTGGTTGTTTGAGTAAGATATTGACTTTAATATGAATAATTAAAAATCATTATCTGCGGAAGAGGGACCAAAATTTAAGGCATACAAGGAGTCAAGGTGGTCAAAAAGTGAAATTTCGAGAAAAAAATTAATAAAAGTTGATAAGTTGAATCCGAATTCGTGTGTAATAAGTAGCGTTAAGGTAAAAATAATAGAGGCGATAAGAATTGAGTACATGTCAGTCCTTATGAGAGAGTTATTTTGAGAGAAACATCTAGCCCTCATGACTCGGTCACAAGGATTAGGGTAAATTTTGCCATTTGCCAACCACATGAGGACTGGATGCTTCTCTCAAAATTACTCTCTCATAGGGATTGACAAATACTCAATTTTTATCGCCTCTGTTATTTTTATCTTAACGCTACTTATTACACACGAATTCGGATTCAACTTATCGACTTTTATTAATTTTTTCTCGAAATTTCACCTTTTGACCACCTTGACTCCTTGTAAGCCTTAAATTTTGATCCCTCTTCCGCTGATAATGATTTTCCCTTATTCACATTAAAGTCAATATCTTACTCAAACAACCACAAAAAATTAGGGGTCCTACGTCTTTAATTGTGGAAGATAGACATAAAAGGAATTGCATGTGCTATCCTGATGACAACTTTTAAATGGCTATTTTGTGTGTTCTTTTTCGAAAAACAATTATAAATCAATAATAAAAAATGTTAACACAATTCTTTTAGTGTTAATTAACTCAGAATTGAATAGACTATTAACAGTTATAATTTTGAAATTTTAGCTCTTTTAGTTTAGTTGGAAATCAGCCGCAACTATTCATGCGAAGGGGTGTGCTAATCTGATGACGAGCAGTGTATGTACTCATTTTATTTTTCATCTACTTATATCACACCACAATGCTAATTTTAAACTTGAAAGGATGAATTTATATTTGTTTTAATTAAATTATTTTTTTATTGTATGAATTAAAAACTAAGAGGGCTTCGCCCCCTGCTCGCTTCGCTCGCCAACCCCCGAGGGCGAGGCTAATTTCGGGCGTGGGCGAAATTTAGAAACCCTTCGCTCTCCGTGGGCTAAAAGTTTTTTCGGGCGTACCTATGACTTGTATTTAATTCCCCTCCTCATTCTTATTCTTCTCAGATTTGATCGATTCTTAGATATGTTTTGTGTCATCAAAGGAAACACATTTGGGTGAAATTTGGTTGAAATTGGTGCACAAATAAAAAAGTTTTTCCTAGAAGAACTTAAATTGGGGAGCTAGGTTTGTATGGCAGCCCCATGACCCAGTGATCCAATTTCAGTGATTCAAACATACAAACAGCCTGCAACAATAAGAAGCACGTGTGAAAAATTTCATAGTGGCCGAGAAAAACGCGCTGCAACAGACGGACAGACAGACAGACAATCGATTCATCTCGTCATGCTGATCATTATGTATACTTTTTATATGGTCGGAGATGCTTCCTTCAATGCGTTACAAACTTCATGACAAAGTTAATATACCCTTTCACTCTATGAGCGAAGGGTATAAAGATGTTCATATATATATGATATTCAATTTAAAAAAATGAAAAAAATTTTGTCAAAATTTAGTCAAAATTCAGCCAAATAATTGGGTGTGTTAGTGAGTAAAAATAGCGATGCATTTACAAAAATTTAATCAAGATGGATTTTCACATTGCATATCGTCCAGCGTTTTTAAGAGATTAATTGCAGTTATGCGTTTGTGTATTTTCCTCTACACATCACATTATAAAATCCATACAATACTGATAAGTTAACGCTAACGATAATCTTTTAATTGAAAAGAATTGAATGATGTTTAAAAAAACATATGTATTCTGTATACGATCGTGACATCTGATGGTCGGTTTGACACAACGATTATGAACATAAACAATAAACTTTAGCGATTTTTCTACCATATACCTGTCCGCTGTCCAGGCAACATTGTCGACAATACATTCAAATTAACCCTCATAAATGTCCTTCGTCAATGTAAACTATGCATAACTACTTACAATGCACATTGCAATGCTAAAGAACTTATAATAATTGCAATGTACAAAACAGAAAAATCCATGCATGGCTATGGCAATAGCCAAGTCCACTTAAAATTGCGTAAGATTTAAAAATATATTTTCTTGAAAGTCACATCGCAGTGCTTATATTTTATATTGAAAGCATAAAATTGACGTCAAGGTTTTTATGTGTATTGTATACGTGTGTTGTGTACATACATTTTTTATGCAAAATAATCAATAAAACACTAACCCGCCAAGCTAATATATGGCACAAGCAAAACAATAATAAAAGTGGAAAAAATCCCATTTCTCATCATATCCATACTCGTACATTACCTTATCAGTGCATATTGAAAGTGTTGAAAAAAAAATTGTTATATTTTCGCACCTCATAAAATATATCAATTGAATTGACTATCAACTTTTCGATAAACTCACATAATAGATAAGAAACAGCAAACAATCGATATGACACTTTTTCGCAGATATTAAATTGATATCTGGCGTATTTGGGGGTAATGCATCAGTATGACCTGTTTTCAATGCATTATGTTATGGATATGGTATAGGACGCATATAAAGGAAATATGGTTTTTTGAAATTCTGCAAAATTATGGAAATTTGCGATAAGCTAAATCATGATTAGAGCCCGGATTCTCGTGCAATTGCACGCTAATGCACAAAATTGCATTTTTCAGGGATACGTACATTTCCATTTTTTAGCCGCTTTCATGAAGTTTTTTCCAGAAAAATGGAAATGTGCACAATTTTTCGATTGACAGAGAAGAGAATAAAATTACTGAGAAAGAAAAAACAAGTGAAAAACAATAAAACTATACAAAATCCATCGCCATATGGAAATTTCTTCAAACGCCAGTTGATTTTTATAAAATCTTGCAGCTGTTGTTTGTGGAGTGCATGTTAATTAACTGGTGGTTAACTAAACTTAAATACAAATAGGAACATTTCCCCTTTAGAAAACGATTTATTCACGAATTAGATAAAGACAAAGGCTGTGCGATGGATACTAAACTAATAAACCTGATTGAAATGAGCTAATCTAGAGAGCATGTTATGGAAGAATCTTACGTTAGGTTAAAATTTTGAGTGTTCCGTATTTAAGTAAGAATTATTTAATTTTTTTAGAGCTAGCCCTCTTAAAGTATACTTATCCTTCGTCGACTACTCCAAAGTATGAGCTTATAAAAGCCAATTTTTTAGATTTTTGATATTACACGCAAAATGCACATTTGGGAATTTATATTACACGATTTTGCACGTTTCGGCATTTTTACTGCACGTTTTCCATTTTTTTTAAATAAATAACAGGCGCGACAATCCAGCATTGGACTAAGGCCGCAGGATGTGTTAGTGACATCCTATTTCCAAGATCTTATCTGCTTTTTGATGAGGTAATGAGATCAGCATCACGCTCAGCAGTGTTATTTATCCCCATAAATGGGTACTCGTTTAACATCTGAGTGAGAGTCCGTCACAAGCTCGTGAGTTCGAAAAACACCATGATCCACGGTAAGATTCGAACTCATGACCCTGTGCACCGTAGGTGCGCGCACTAATCGCTAGACCAGCCAGACTACAATTTTTTACTGCACGAAAATCCGGGCTCTAATCATGATACATTTTAATACGAGGGGAGGATCAGTACCAAAAATTAAATACATATGTATGTAATGTATTTCAAGCCTTCGTCAAAATTTGATGTTTCAACGTTCATAATTTCGTACGCTACATTTGCTATTTATATTTGCCATTGGCTTTATTTTAATTAGGGGGCAGGTTAGCTGATCCAGACTCCCGAAAAAACCATCGAGGGTAGCATCCTGATTAAATTTCAATTTGTCAGGCATAGCAAATTACTTCAAAATATTGATTTATATATTAAACGCTTGCTTCTACTTTTCAAAAGCAAAAGTTTAAATGCTATTTTTTCACTAAAAACATATTTTTGCTTAAACCATAATTTTTTTAAATTAATTAAAATTACTGGTAGTGATTAGAATTGCATACATTTAGGAGAAAATGTCGAAATGCTTATTAAAACTGAATTTATTGATATTCCGCTTTGAACTGCTAAGCTGGATGTGGCTTCGGGTTAGCATTTGTAGAGTGTAGGTTAGCTGTTGAAAAAACACGGCCACTATAGATATTATTTAAGGTCTTATTAAATTTAATTTCGACTAGTGTCTTTGAGTGTGACATTGAGTCTTACATTTTAATCTACACCAGGCAACTTTTTACATTTAAATGATATCCAAAATCCTTGGATTTAAAAAAACTGCCTTGCCGATCTTTTTCTTAATGAACAACACAGTTTTTAGGAAGGATCCGTAAAGTAACTCTTCCACGATTAAACACAGTCAACAAAAAACACATGTGTGAGCTATCATTCATGCACTACATGTCAGTCGAGATACCTTTGTCATTTATCACGTTTTCATACAAACAGTTATGACAATGTCTCCCTATATCATAATGGCCTTAAAACGGGCCAATTTCTGATTTAGCGGAAATAATAGGCCAACTCGGGCATGCAGGGGCGACATGTTGACCTATACACTCAACAATCAAAGCTCATTTCTGTGGAGAAAGCTCATTTTCTCTTGCGAATTCGGTAGTGGAACCTAAAACAATGAAATTTCTTCACAGAATGTGCTTTGGTTGTTTAATCGATTGGCTAATGTATGCCGACTTTAAGATCGAACTTGGTCGCATTCAATAAGCTTCGTGCGACGGTTGCACCGATTAGGTTGAGCAACAGCAATCTTTGTTGGGGGTTCGGTGAAAAACGTGAAAATATTTTAAGGTACATTTTCCTCGGCACGACTCTAGCGACAGCGACTCGCTCATTGCATATAAAAACTCGATTTTAGAATTAGAGAAAAATGAGTTTTTATATGGAATGAGCGAGTCGCTGTCGCTATGGCCGCTGCAGTCGTGTCGAGGAAAATGTACCTTTAGCACTGAGTGATATACTTTAGCGAAATTCATTGTTTTTACAATTTCTTTCCCCATTTCAAATTGACTTATTTATGAGATTTATTACACAATTTCTGTTGTTTTTTGTTTTGAAAGTTTTAATGAGATCCGTGGACTTTCCTAGATCCGCTATCGAGTGAATTTTCTCCTTAGCGATACTAGCGCCACCTGGCGGCCATGTTCGGTACATTGGTTTGTATCTTGGGTGATATTATCACATCCATACTATTGCGAGAGCTTAAAGCGTAAATAGCCAAACTTTTTTTTTGTGAGGATAACGATCAAATTATTCAGTTTTTAGGATCTGGAGAGATAATGAGCTGTATGTATGTATATGGAAAAAAATAAACGATTTCTTCCAGTTTACGTCGCGAAAAGTCAATATGATAGGAACTAAAAGGTTGAGAGAACAGTGAAATCGAAAAAAAAACGGAAGAAATATTTAGTTTTCGATTATGTTCGCGTGTTTGAAATCCACCATTTTGCTGTATTATGAGCCCCGAAGTAAACAAAGGTTGATTTTCCCAATTTCTCGCGGTGGTTCCCTGCTTGTAGTAGAGAAGGTTTTAAGCTAGAGTTTGTACAGGTACCAATTTTAAATGGCTTTCGAGGATCCTCCATTTGAACTTTTATTTCTCGTTTCAGAGCAATATTTGCTCTCTGTTTTTCGTAAATCGGGAATGCAATTTTTAATTGGCTGCTCTAATCGTTTTCCAAATTTATTTATTATTTTATCTGCATTTTGACGTGATTGTTTCAACTGCAAAAAGCTAAATTCACAAATTTCCATTACCAGAAAAACATTATTTAAAAATCTTCAAAGTTGTGGAGCATAAGTAAACCAACAGGCGCGACAGTCCAACATTGTGACATGGACCGCGACTTCCAAAACCATCATAAGTATAATCCGCTTATGTTGGGATTCGAACACACAATCCTCTGCTTTGACGCACTCTCCTTCATTACCACATAACCAGACTACCATCCAGGGCAGGATACTGGGAAATATTGCTTCATAATTTAAATAGGGGATTGATTCGTCGAATTGAATGGTTTTCTAAATTTATGTCGAATTCCATGAAATGTAACCTTACTTTCTGCAACTGCCACTTCTTGGCAGTTTTAAGGTACGTTGTCCTCGACGCGGCCGCATCACGACTCGCTCATTTCATATAAAAACTCGTTTCTCTCTCATTTTAAAAACGAGTTTTTATATGGAATGAGCGAGTCGCTGTCGTGCAGTCGTGTCGAGGAAAATGTACCTTTATAGTCCGGTGCGTTTATGCCATACTTTCCGAACACTCTGTATAATTGGTATAACCTTTACCGTTATCGTGATATGTATCAATCAGTGATTGTCAAAATGAAAAGATCGATGAATCGTTAGTTGCAGGAGATTTAACTGAAGTGTTGCCTTTGTTTTGCTTGAACAACTTCATGAAACGCGTCTGTATCAACTTCAATATGTGAAGAAATTCCTGAGTTTTTCTCTGTGCTCGTAAATTGTTGTTAGGCACGACGGCGACGTTCTAGCTCATTAAATTTTACCCAAGGCATCCAAATGCCACCTTTCACTTGTTCAATTGATAATGCCAAACAAAAACAATAAAAATAGGATCTAAAGGTCACCTTCGTTTCACCTATCCAATTGAAATAATAAAACCAAATAGAAAGAAAGACTCCAAAATGACCATCCAAAATCCGGCAAACGCATAGAGAAACCAATATGTATTCACTATTTTTAATGTATTCTTAAGAAAAGCTAAACATAGCAAAACATGTTCATACACGTTGCAATTTAATCAAATTATTATTTACGTATGTATGTGTATTTCTTTTTTAAATGGTTCAATAGTTTGACCTTATCTTGTATTATTATTTTTATTAATAATTAATTAATTAATACACATATACTCGTTATACTCAGTTATCAATATGCAAAATAATTTCTGCTTATGTATTTTAATTTGAGAGAGTTTGATTCCAAAGAACAGAGAAACTTTTAGCAAAACGTACAGAAGTAAAGTCGGTTTTCTACCAAATAAGTCGGATTTTCCAAGAGACCACTTTATGATCGCGTGTGAAATAAAGCTGTATTATGAGCTGGACAACGCGGCTTTAAAAAGCACCTCATACAGCTGCGCTGTTTATTTTTTGTATGCTTGAATTCTTTTATTTTTAAACATGATCATAGCCGGTCGTTCGTCAGTATACTTACATATTTATATTATAATAAAATAAAAACCGCGCAGGTGTGAAAGAATGGGATAAATAGATTGAAATCTCGCTGTGCTAGTAAAAGACCAAAAGACCCAGCGAGCATACACATACATCACGTATGTATAACTGAAACGCTAAAAGGTAAAACTCCACTGTCTGCGGCTAAGGTAAACAAGCTGTTCTGATCAAGTCCAAGATAACTGCTGAGTGTGACGTCAAACGCTACGTTTGAAAGCAATTTGAAATGATCGTACCGCAGTGAGTTGCCAGTGTAGAAGTGACTTGAGTTCTTATGGAATATTATAGGTACATATGCATATAGAAGGTGTAGTGAAGATAGCTTGCTCCTTAAGCCTAGTGCTGACCTCGAAAGTGACATTTTTCGACGCTGCGATTTTTTGAATGAAAATGTATTCTTACTGTCGTGGAACATATGGGAAATGCTAGGGTTCCATAAGCTACAATCCGAAAAAAGTTCCATAAATTTTCTCGGCCATTTTATGTATTTTTTCCGATTCCCCGGTTATTTCATCGTGAAATGTCAAATGACCGGGGAATCGAAAAATAATACATAATATGGAACATGGACAAGTTAATGTTGCGTACAGTACAGTTCCTCTGTGGCTCACTTGGTTGAGTCGCGATGCTAGTAATTTAGATGTCCGGAGATCGAATCTCGGCGTGGTCAAAAATGTCCGTAAATGTGTGGATAGGAAATATACATTATATGCACTGCGAAATGATATGCAATGTAAAGTTGACTCGAAATTGCCTATAAACGACTGAGTGAACGCACCATGCCCCACAAGTGTGGGTATTTGTGGTGTACATTCTAGTCTTATTCTAATTATTCTCATTTCAATATAACCATGCTTTATTATTTCTATACAAAAATTAGATACGATTTATATAGATAAATTTTTATATTGAAAGTACACCAAATTTTAGACTGTGTATCTTGCGTAAAAGTTCGGAAATACTCCAGTCTATATTTGACCGTCAAAATGCGCGTACGAAAAATGACCTCCATCAATTGGAACTCACATATTGACTTGAAACTAGAGAATATGGAAAGAATTTCTAGCCATTACATAAAGCAGTCCGCTAATTCTAGGGTCGAGGGGAATAAGTGGATAAGTCAAAAAGTATAACTTTTCAGGGCGGCATTTTAAATGTTTGCCGCGCTATATTAACTGAAAGCGTCAGCGTCAAATTTTTTTCTTATTATTAAATGTCCCGAGCAGTGTCTGGTTTTGATCTGCGAAATTTCATTTGAATGTGCCGTTTCACATTGTATCGTAAGACAAAACCGGACGGCTAATAAACGGACGGCGAGAGCTTTTGTAGTGGCCAGTAGACAAGCATTGTGCATTTCACATTGTAAGAACCCGTTTTACGAAAGAAAAAAATCGTGACACGATTGTTTTTCTTTCGTAAGAATCGTACGATCGATTAAGAATTGTACGACCGATAAGACGATTGCATCTATCGATTGTTCAGGCGTTCTGCGGCGACAATAAGCACGTGTTTGACTTGAATTTTTATGTGAAACCACTCATTGGGCCGTTTCAGATTGTAAGAAAACGACCGTACGGGTAAACTTGCACGACATAAGAACCAACGTACGATAATTTCACACTATCCGAACAAAACGCGGACGGGCGAACAATAATCACACAGCAAGTATATGTATAAATGTTGCCATGCACGCTTTAAAGTCAGTGTACAATGAAGTGACGAGTCGACAAGATAAAAATGCAAGTAAAACATGCTCTAATTTTCGTCGCAGATCGCCTGAACTATCGGTAGATCCAATCGTCTTATCGGTCGTACAATTCTTACACGAATCGATAGTACGATTCTTACGAAAGAAAAACAATCGTGTCACGATTTCTTTCTTTCGTAATACGCGTTCTTAGAATGTGAAATGCACAATGCTGCTGGCCACTACAAAAGCTCTCGCCGTCCGTTTATTAGCCGTCTGGTTTCGTCTTGCAATGTGAAACCACCCATTGGGCCGTTTCAGATTGTAAGAAAACGACCGTACGGGTAAACTTGCACGACAAGAGCCAAACGTATACGTTCATTTCACACTATCGGATCAAAACGCGGACGGACGAACAAGTATATATAAATGTTGCCATGCACGCTTCAAAGTCAGTGTACAATGAAGTGACGAGTCGACAAGATAAAAATGCAAGTAAAACACGAGCTAATTGTCGTCGCAGAACGCCTGAACTATTGGTAGATGCAATCGTCTTATCGGTCGTACAATTCTTACGAAGCAATCGAATGATTCTTACGAACGAAAAAAAATCGTGTAACGATTTTTTTCTTTCGTAAGACGCGTTCTTACAATGTGAACTGAACAATGCTTGTCTGCTGGCCACTACAAAAGCTCTCGCCGTCCCGTTTCGTCTTGCAATGTGAAACAACCCATTGTAAGACGAAACCGGACGGCTAACAAACGTACGGCGAGCTGAACCCTTGACCAACATTTTGTTGACAAAATGCAAATTTATGCGACTCATACACGGGTAGACGGTAAAGGGCTGAATTAAGATCGAAAGTGAAATTCTTCCCGCTGCGATTTTATCAATAAAAATGCATACTTACAGTCGGGGAATATGTTACAAACGGTGGGGAATTCCATTAGCTACAATCCAAGACCGGTTCCATAATTCTCCTCGGCCATTTTATTTTATTATTTTTCAATTCTCCTGTTATTTGACATTTCACGATGAAATAACCGGGGAATCGGAAAAAAATACATAAAATGGCCGAGAAAAATTATGGAACTGTTTTCGGATTGTAGCTTATGGAATTCCCCAGCATTCCCTACATATTTCACGACAGTAAGAATACATTTTCATTGAAAAAATCGCAGTGGACAAAAATTTCACTCTCTATGTCGGCACTAGGCTTAATTGATAAATTTTGAGTCACTAAGAAACCATTAGAATTTCATTACGAGAAACGATATGGCTTAAAAGTACGCAGTTATAGGCCCCAACCACCCTACTTTACTGTTAATGTTTTTTTTTTCAGAAATTGTACTCAATAACCAATTTGGCCATTTCCGTGGGGTTCCCTCTTCGCACGTGGGGTTCCCTTTTTAATTTTGTGTGGGGGGAAATATTGGTTCTATCGACTTAATTATGTAACCGAAATTTTCTTAAACGTGCTGACGAAAGCTGAACTGTAAGGAAAGGTCCAGTTGAACTGGCATTTCCAAGGTATGCATTTTTTAATATTAAGGAATTAAACGCATAGTTTTGTTATATATTTGATTGCGTCTATAAAGGCTTGCACTAAATCCGCTAATTGATTCCTGATAAAGTTTACAATT
This sequence comes from Microchrysa polita, assembly GCA_949715475.1. Classification (NCBI taxonomy): domain Eukaryota; kingdom Metazoa; phylum Arthropoda; class Insecta; order Diptera; family Stratiomyidae; genus Microchrysa; species Microchrysa polita. The sequence goes on along the minus strand of OX454416.1, from coordinate 109,032,177 downwards.
AAAAAGAAAACTTCAAAAATGTCGTAACCGTGGTGTCATTTCTATGAATAAACTTGCACAAGGAAAGGACAGAACCCAAAATTCGCCAGAAAGAACTGAAATACATACTATTTCTCTAAGTAACTACATATGTATGTATATGCATTTGTATTGTGGATAAAAAATTTATGATTTTCTTTTACTTTCGAAAGACATGAGCCTTTACAGCCCATGAAATGCAATCTTTTGAAGAACCACTTTCGCATGAACTCTCATTATCTGTACATATTTCATTAAGTACTGAGACGTTTTTTTTTTGAGAATCCAAAATTATTTCTATAGTCTTGTCATGAATTTCTTTAAGAAAATCAAAAACTTTGAAAAAAATATATGATTTTTCATGGGGATACTTAATTCTCGGAGACCCACGGACCAGGTGACTTAATTTGAAAAATAGCTGGTCTGTTCTTTCGGTAGTCGAAACTTAAGTATCCACTGTATGACAGTCTTTTTCTGTAGGGGCTAGCTAAATTGTCATCGTTATCGAAAAAATAAACAAATATTCCGAAGGATTTATGCTAAGAGAAAGTATCGGATTAACTGCTGGGAATCACATTACATAACAATTGATTGATTGATAGCAATGAAAATAAATTGTGGCTGTATTTTGACAGGATTATTTCACTATCCACCAACGGGATTCCAAAACGGCGGGGTTTTTCGTGGGCGGGATTTTGATGTGGCGGGATTTTGTAATGGCTGAATTTTATAATGGCGGGATTTAGTATTGTCGGGATGTTAAACGGTAAACGGTCTTTTTTGTAAAAAGCGGGATGATAAACGAGCGGGATTTTGTTTTTCGAGTTTATGTAGGTATCCGATTGTTGAGTTGTTTGAAAATGCATATTCCTTGCTTAAACCATTGAAAAATAACTAATATAACTCTCACTCCATATAAAAAAAGGCCCCATCCAGAAAGTACCTATGTGTGAAATTTGTTCACACGTATACTATAGGCATACTATAGGGTACACGAAATTATCAGATTTGTTCTCACATTTCATTCATCTTAGTCCAAGCAAAATATGTATCCCAATTCAGGTATCCAAATAGAAAAAAATTTTGTTGTTTTTGATTCAGTGGGCTGCCAGGAGTCTAAAACATATTTGGTAAAAAAAAATTTGGACGGAATCGTCCCAAAAAGGACGAAAAGGGATACTCCTTAATCCTTGACCGGAGGTCAGCATGCGGGGTATCATATCAAAGGGGACGTCGAGTACATTACATATATGGTGCCCGTTTCCGGTTTCAAGGACCCTTAACGGAATAAAACGAGCTTAAATGGAAAATTATCGAATTATCATGTTTCCCGTATATCTTTCCAAAGCCACAACCACGAGAATAATTCAGATTGTCACTACTTTTCTGACTTTTCAGAATCTTAAGATTCTACCATTAAATTTGCTAAGAAAACAATTTATCGGAAAGTTCTAAAACAGGACATAAAAGGACACTAATTACACACCTTGATCGAACTTGGGAATGCGGGGTGTCATATCAAAGAGGACGTCGAGCACATTCCATATCCGGCGTTTGTTACTTATTTCAGGGACTCCAAAAGGCGAAAATTGGGTTCAAATGATACATTTTCGAGTTTCCCGTATCTGTATCTTTCCAAAGCCGTAATTTTCCATTTAAGCCTGAATTATTCCATTTAGTGTCCTTGAAACAGGAAACAAACACTGGATATGGCATGTACTCGACGTTTTCTTTGATATGACACCCCGCATGCCCATGTTGGTCAAGGTGTATAATTAGTGTCCTTTTATGTCATTTTTCAAAGCTTTACGATAATTTTTTTCTTAGAATTGAATGGTACAATCTTACGGTATTATCGATTTTGAAAAGTGAGAAAAGTAGTGACAACTTGAATTATTCTCCTATAGTTATGGCCTTGGAACGATACACGGGAAACACGATAATTCGCTGATTTCCCATTTGAGCTCGAATTATTCCGTTAAAAGTCCTTGAAACAGGAAACAGACACCGGATAAGTAATGTACTCGACGTCCCCTTTGATTTGATACCCTGCATGCTGACCTCCGGTTAAGGATTAGGGAGTATTACAAATTTCGCGAATGTGAATTGAACAAAATTTAGTGAAACGCGCAGTTTTTTTTACAGTTGTTTATTCGCGAGTGTCACGCAGTGTATTTGTAAGATCCGGCAAGTGTATATTTATACATTTTATGTTATAAATTAGTATGTGAAATCCAGTGTCCACTTCGTGACCAGTCGGCTGTCAGTCAAAACACATTGGGTTTGTCTAAACGTGGAATAAAAACAAAACACAGGTTTTAATAGCTTGCTCCTCGCGAATCTCTTCTTGTTGTTCTTGTTCGCGTGTAGACAGGCCCATTGCTTTGCAATGCTCTCAACCTGCAACGAGAGAATAAAATTCTCGCACACATATTCAACGGAGAGATAAATATCTATACTCATACAAAAATTTTTTTGGAAAGAGGTACAAATACAAACACATTCTTTGGAATTCAGAGATTTTCTTTTGCACTTTTCTATACGCGATTGCCTACTTGTAATATTGTCGTCACGCTCTTGCAATTTTTTTGTTAGAAAAATAGCTAGTATGGAGTGAGCCCTCTATGTATTTTTATCCTCATTGCTTAAACTAAGCAAGTGTTGGGTTTTAAGCACACTTATTGACATTAAGCAGAATTTTTGTAGGAATAGTTTAATACACTTAACTCATTTTCGATATAAGTCGACTTATCCTCTTATTCTCCGTGACCCTACAATGAATCTTCTGTTTTAGCAACAGGGTGGACGACGGCCCTGATCAAGTTGAACTACCACGGTAGCCATAATGACGAGTTTTACCCTCAACTTGTTTCAGAGATTTAGGGTCGTTGATAACCTTAGCGTTCAGAAAAATTAGAAAAACTTTTAACTAATTCAACCATTTGCAACTGAAATCTGTAGGCAATTTGCGTGGACTAATTTTGAATTCTAAATTTCATAACATTAAGGTACATTTTCCTCGACACGACTGCATCGGCTCTAGCGACAGCGACTCGCTCATTTCATATAAAAACTGATTTTTCTCTCATTCTAAAAACGAGTTTTATATGGAATGAGCGATTCGCTGTCGCTAGAGACTCTGGGGACGTGCCGAGGACAACGTACCTTTAGGTTTCGGTTTATAAAGTCTGACGACTGGCCCTAGTTATATCAATTTCATTTTTTACCAGTTTGTGATAGTAAATATTTTTAAAATTATTGTGGGACGGCATGAGTTTCCAGAAGACGAATATGCTGCATTAGTAGACGAATAGAAATCCAAATTGTCGTTTAATCATCCATGCAATAATACATTCGCTTATTCCAAAATGCTTTACAAGGTTTGGTAATATTCCATTAAAAAGTTTTAATTACATATTAATAAAAACTAATAAAAATTTAACAATTAGTTCAACTTTTCCCCTTTAATCGGGAGTCCCTAAAACCTCCTTCAGTCTCCACCTAAAGCACTTGCACTTGAGTTATGCAAGGTGGCTACAGTATGACCGGCTTCCCTCACCAGAATTCAGTTGTTATAAAACCGAGCACGTTTCGTAGTGATTTCCCTGGTGGGAGGGAATCCGCCGCAAACGAACGTGTAAAGCCTCGAAGCTGGCGGCTTCGCATAACCTAATAGGGACTATATACCTATCTAATTTAGTTTATGGGTTCATGTCCATTGGGCCCGAGTCAAACTGCTGACAACTAAACTGAAGGAGCCAAATTCTTGGTTCAAAAGTAAACAATTTGAGACAATGCATAGACTTCGCGATTCAATTTTTACTCCAAACGCAAAATAATCAAAATGTTCCAAATCACTTCTATCTGGCAGCCCCGGGAAACATCAGTTAGTAAATAGGAGGTGATCTAGCGCTCTTGAGCAATCTTTGTTCAACCATGGATATGGATGTTGGCAATGGCTTTTCAACGATTTTCGCATACCATTTTAATACGAGCTTGAGCATACCCATAGCACCCATAGGCCATGGCTTCCATCCGCACTTAAGCGGCTTTATCCTCTTAAGACCTAGACTAGAAGAAATCAACATTTAAGTGTTTTTGGGTGTTTTTCGGGGTTGAAATAGAATAAAATACGAACAATTGGTATCTTCATTAATTTTGATTTTGTAGTATTAGAAAAAAAACATGGTACACATATGTGCACCTGGGTTCTTACAATAGATTAAAAATTCTTTGAAGTGTGATAGTTTTCGAAGCAATTGTTGTTCAATACGCATAAATAAATATTGCACACATTATGCGGCAGCGTGATGTACACGTAGGATGGCGACATTTTGACGCAAATATGTCGTCTTTGAAGCGTAGAAGCCCCACACCATCTAGTCTCACTTCAGGTATAGGGCCCTAGTCGGGGCCTCTAGCCCATCCCTTGCGGCTAGTACAAGTTTTTTTAATCCAAGTGGATTCGGCTTCGACGGAACATAGGCCGAGCACGATAAACGATGTCCCCTGGTGGGGGGGGGGGGAGTTCACCATACGGTTAATCGTGTGAGCTTCGGAGCTGTCGGCTTTGCATAACCCGAGCCTCGAAGGGGCTAGTTAGGGAGAACGGCCTTGGTGGAAGATGCCTACGCGCCTATATCTAACTAGTTTGTGGATTGATTACCACACGGCCCGAATCGCATTGCTCACTAGTATACTGAAGGGGCCGCCCGGATGTGAAAAGCAGCCTCACAGGTCCAACGAGCCTGGGATGTGCACATCTGAATTCTGACGTGAGGGTTAACCAATAGGGGGCCGAAGGAGGATCACACCTGCTATAGAGAAGTCTTTAGCGAATAGTGTACCTCAGGGATGGGTGTGCATGGTCCTTGCCCATCAAGGTGTTGGCCTCGAGGTGGCTGTAGGTTGTTATCCGAGTCATCGAGCTCGTGATATAACCCCGGTTGGGTTTCTGAAGGTGAGTGCATTCACCGGATGGAGAAATCCCCATCTGACAATAATACCATGTCAGTTAAAAGCCGAAGGTCCAAACCGCCCGAAGGACCGGGAGATAAAGGCCGAAAGGCTAGGTGCTCCCCTGAAGGTAAACCTCGTAGATGGTAATCATGTTCATTAATAGACATGTGCTTCGACGCTCCAAGAATCGATCACGACACATTGTCTCCCTAATAAGTGGGACGCGAAGATCATTGCTCCAATACAATTTCGCCTGTGGGTACCTTAGCGTACCCATCATTAGTTGTGCTCCAGCAAACTGAATCATTTCTTTGGAATCAGTATTAACTGATTTCAAATCACGTGTTTGCGCGGAGTACAAATTTCTTTGTTCAGCCACCAATTTCCAAAAGTCAAGATCCAAATATTCAAAAAACAACACGTTTGTAGCACTAGTGCCTTCCACCTCCAATACGTCGTCCCCAATATCTGGACCGTGAGGAGGCATTTCTGCAGTGCGCCAGAACATTCGTGATTGTGTCGTCGGTGCAATTTCTTCCGCAGTCGCCTCCACAACCGCTTCATCATCATCAGACCCCAAAGACCCTAAACTACCGAGACTTGGTGGCAAATACTCATCGGTATCCTCTTTTTCGGAAAAGTCCCCTTCGCTATCATTCAACCACTCCAATATTTGTTTTTCGGTCATTTTATCTGTAAAATCAAAGCCAAATTGAACTTTACTTTTTTAGTCTAAAAGCTGCACTAGAGAACTCAGGTACACATACGTGTACTATAAAAGTTACACCAAACAAACACCGGAAAAAATTTAAAAAAATATAATTTTACAATTGCACATCATAACAGATACAATTAACAGCAGATTACCACAAAAATCAATAAAAAAATTAACGAAGGGAACAGGCTACCGTATTTTAATCGTTCGCAGGCAGCACTTGCACAAAAATTATGTCGACCATCAAATGTAAACATGTACTATATGTCTGATACAGCTCCAATATGACACCTACTGTGCTTTTATGAACAGTTATATCACTCTAGAATGATATTTTATTATCACTATTTCAAAATAGATGGCCCCATATGTCAAATTTAGAAAAGCTTGCAGGTGCACATTTGTGTACCCTAGGTCTTAAGAGGTTATAGAGAGACGTAAACGTAACATAATCCATACAGGTACATATCTGCTAAGCAGGGTTGCCAGATTGGGCTCCTTCTCGCCAATTGGGCTATCTTTTTTCTCAATTGGCGACAAAAATTCTCAAAAGTCGCCGCGCGATTTTTTGGGCTACATAAAATACGCGCCAGGTACTTATTTTTGTTTTAAATATTATTTTTCCAAGACAAAGTAGATTTTTTGAAGGGTACTGATCCATTAGAATTAAAAAAAAAAGCAGAACATTCTCTGAAAATGATTCAGTTTATTATTAACACTAAATGGGTCAGACACATGAAGAAGCAATTTCAAATGACACTGGCCCATCTTGGCTGAAAGTTTTTTAAATTAAAAAGCCGACGTCCAAAAAATATTTCCACATTTAAGTAAATTATCTTTTATTATTTTATTTCTGCCACATTATGTAAGGTGATCGTGAAAACGGCATTTCCAATTACTTTTTCCCATTCGAAAGAGACTTTATTTATATACTAGACTTTATTTATACACCCCAAATGCTTCCGTTCTAAACACGATTACTCAATAAATAATAAACAGTCTGTTTTTGTTTTTAACTCTGTAAAATAAATAAAAAAACATTATTTACTATTAAACTGTGTTAAAACTTTAAATTTTGTTTTATGACGATACTTATAACTTGAATTTTTAAACTGTGTATGGCGACTAAAGCGGACTTTGGGGTAGTTTTTGAGGGGCGCGGAAAGTTTTGTAAGAGTGCAGATACAGTGCTGGAAAAAAAAAGTTGCTCAAGCCCTTTTTTAGCCATAAAAGACAGTTAATGATAAAAGTTGGTAGGTATTTTTTGTTATTTGATTTATTGTGTCAGTTGAAACAATATGAAGACAAATTTTTGCTGGAAAATAATTATATTTGTGTTTCCGAGGGAGAAATTAGATAAAGTGGAAATAGGGATTTTTTTACCTATAAAAAGATTGTTTCGTAATAATAAAGTTAATTTTTTTTGGTGTGTTTTTATATTTTTATTGGTTCTTAAGACATAATAGTTTAACATTAATATTTGGTTGGACCACTTCTGGCGTCGATTACTGCCCCCCACCTCCGATTCATCAACTCCAATCAGTTTTTCCAGGTTTTTTTCTGAGAATCGCTTGTCAAGTGACTATTATTAACCTTTTCAAGGTGTGAATGGAGTCCGGGCGCTTCTTGGCCACTTCAAGTTTTATGCTGGACCCGTATTTTCGATGAGATTCAAGTCGGGGCTACATGGGGGCCAATCAAAAACGTCAACATTCCTTTCATCGAAGTACCTCTTAACCTTTAAATATACAAAAAAAAATATAAAAAATTTTTGTTTTTATATTTTATGATATGGTTATTAAAGTTTTGACTTTTTTGTATTTAATACTTACTTCTTTAGCAGTGTGACATTCCGCATTATCCTGCTGGAACACAAATCTTCCGGTATCACCAAATAGCTTTTATACGCAAGGCTCCAGCTCGCCCTATAGGACGTTTAGGGAGACCGAAGCTGTTACTTTTGAATGAATAAAGCATATTCCGTCCCTCTTGTCTCCCGAAAAACAGCCCCACATTATAACTCCTTCTAACTTAACAGTTAGGGCCTCCATGTATTCATCGCTAAGCCTTTCCCGAGGATCCCGCTGAACTAGAATTCTCCCGTCGCCTAATTAAAGCTTAAATTTGGACTCGTCTGAAAAACTGGCCATCCCATATCTCCTGAGTCCATTAAATGTGCTTCTAAGCCCACCGTAAACGTTTTCGCTTGACTTTTAATTGAAATTCTGGTTTATGCACAGGTTTAAGCGCAAGTAATCTAGCTTTTACAAGCCTATTACTTACCATCCTCGCCGAAATTCGACTCCTAGTTGCTCAAACTAGATTATTCCTAATGTCCGACGATGTCTTAAATCGATTTCGACAGCTTAGTAAAATGATGAAGCGATTCTCCGAAGGTGCAGTTTTCTTAGGTCGTCCGGAGCCTTTTTTCGGTTTAGAGGTGCCCCCTCCCCCCAAAATGTTTCAATGCCATGCCACAATGCGTTGAGGAATATCCATCCTTTGACGTATTTAACTAGTGATTAGATTTTCTTTCGCCAAAACCAAAATATTACTCTATAGTTCTGGACTAACGTGTCTCATTTTTCCATTAAAATCAGCCTCTTTGTGAAAACTCCCTAATTTCACCAAGTGAATCAACCTCATTCATAAAATTCAAACTATTAATAGACGGTTTATATGTCCTTTGTTTTTATATGGCCCACTGAAAAGTTGTAGTTCCAATAACTTTTAAGAATATTAGGTAAAATGGCCATTAAAAGGCTTGAGCAACTTTTTTTTCCAGCACTGTATATTAAGTAACCGCTGGAGCATGCAAATACATACAATCTGTTTCATTGCGATGCGATGAACTTGGGGTTTAAGGCTTCATATGCTCTTTGGGGCTTGAAAAACACTTAGTGGTTATTTTTAAGGGAAGGAGGTTGTTGCGAACCACGGCTCAATGTCGAGCTGCCGTCACTGCAACAAAAAAAAATAACTGGAGCACTATTGACCCGGTGGCATATGACCCGGCGAGGCCAGCGATTTTCGTGAGTTTTTGGGCCAGAGTGCAACAGTCCTTGCTTAGCCACCATAATTTTTTTTTATACAGGGAAAACTAAAAGGATGGGTTTAGGGAAAGGACAGTGTCCATCCTTCGGGACACGGTTGAAGTGTTATAAAAAAAAATGGATTTAAAATCATAATAAAAATTATATTAATAATGATTCCATATAAACAAAGTTTTTCTTTTTTTCAAAAATTTAAAAGGAATTCAAATAAAAAGCAAAGCAAAAACACAATAAAAATGAATTCAGGAAAGAGGAAAAAAAAAACAAATTAAACGTAAATTCTAGAAGATAAAAAAAAATACTAAACAAATATTTCCAGAAAAATGCAAAAAAAAAATGCAAATAAAAGAAAAGAATTAAAAAAACTTACATTATGTAAATGCCGCCGACGATCGATCGAAGGTTGCACCGCCCTTTAAAACTGTTCTTAAGAAAAAAAAAAGAAATAATATGTGAAGAAAAAAAAATCCAAAAGTACAAATCCAGAAAAAAAAATAAATCGTTTCGCTATAGGCCTCATGCCTCATCCTCCAGTCGATTGCTTAGCACTTCTTTATCCATAGAAAAAAAAAACGATTGATTAACACAAAACGATTCGTCTGCCACAGTCTCAATTTTCCCACTGGGAAAAAAATGCATTCAATTGTCAAAGTATAAATTATTGACTTGTTCACTGGAACAGTGTCACTTTTTCCCACTGGTGAATTCTCAATATGGTTGGTAATGGTCACGCCATAACTGCACTTATGCAACATAGATGTTTTCTGTTCCTGAACAGTTTTTTTTTTGCTGTTTTGATAAGCACATCACAAGCTCACACAATAAAATCGGGCACTTTCGACCACTTTTATTCTTATTGAATTTCTCTTGTTTTTACGGATTTCACAACTTCACCCACGAGAATAATAACGGGCGATACGTCGGCGTCGCTTCGTTGGTCGGATTGGGATAATGGGATAAATCAAATTTATTTCTCAGGCGTATTTTACTATGCATTTACTAGCCATGCTCTCTTCAAATTTGCGTACGCCAATAAAATATAATATCCCCCAATCCGACCCAACAAAAAGCCTCTACGGCTTCCGCCGCGTTCGGCAGCTCAAATCCAACTGACTCCTCCATAAAAAAAAAACAGTTCCCCCGACCGACGACATCCATCTCGCAATTGAGTCGTCCAGCTGATTGGTTTCAGAGTTCATCGCACTTTAGAAATCAATCAGCCATCCACTACGATCGACATTGCAAACAAGCCGTGAACCGGTATTCGTCACAGCAAGTGCATAAGCATTACATTACATTGCAATGAAATAGCAGGACAGCGATGCAACAACATAATTCCTGTAGTGTGATGCTTGTACACAATTATGATTATAGCATTTGCTATGACGAAAACGACGACTTGTTTGCTGTGCTGATCATCATGTTTGTATTAACACCGTGGTTCGCGACAAGGTGCTCGGCATATTTTTTGCTTTTGCCATTGAATTACGGTAAATTTCGCGTCATTTAATGCACTATAGGGATCATCGAAATTTAAAAGTAGTAGCGCTAACTTTACAGACATAAATCATGTTTCAAAGCGTTTGGGGTGGGTCGATTTCTTCGCTCCCAAGTGTATTATTGCATTTAATGAAATTATTTATGTACAAAGATTAGCTTCTTATGTTTTATTTTGGCAATAAAATTTTTTGGGCTACTTTGGGCTATAAAAAAACTGAAATTTGGCGATTTCTTCTGAAAATATCTGGCAACCCTGCTGCTAAGAGCTGAGAGAACAGAGAACAACTAATCCAGGTGTGCTTGGTGGTCTAGTTTCCATTTTATTTTTAACATTTTGAAATTCGTTCAAATCATAGTTCAGGGTAACATTGTTCCGCCATCCAATTGAACAGCAGAAAAACTGTTGTTTATTATTAAATTAGATAAACTGACCAAAAACTTACTTTTTATCTGTATTCACTTTATCGGGGGGTTCAACGTTCCTCGACCAAAACGAAATATAAAAGACCATCCTCCGACAGCTTTAATCCTTTTTTAAGATGTCTCAACAGAGAAAGACGTTTAGCCGCCACTTTCGGGATTCTTTACGACAGTGGAATTTCCTTTTAATAGCACAGGTGTATGAAAGAGACAGTGGGAATCGCACTTGTTTTAGCACAATAGGCACAACAATATTTTTTTCTTCTCGGCTTTACACAAAGCGGAAATCGTCAGGGCAAAACACAGAGCACGCGATAATGATCGACAAGGGCTGCAATCGGAGCCGTGACCGATTTTGTTCACCACTCAGATAGCAAAAACTGACTTTATTTTTACAAATGGCACGATTTTTTTTCGCACGTCACTCTTCTCCGCACGGAGAGATTTCATTCACGAAAGATCGAATCACTTTACACTCCATCGCACGCATGAATGCCATAATTAAGCACAGTGTGCTTGAAACAAACAACACTCTCGCGCATCTACCGTTTCTTCGGCGGAAGATAACATACGAACGAAAAAAAAAGAAAATTTTGACGACAATTTGACGAAAATGGCACACTTGAAAAATCTTCAAAAGAGAGATAAATGCTCTTGGCAGCTACTGATGAAAATCGAACGAGAAAACACTTAGAAATCTGTAGGCCGACACTCTGGCTTGATAATACAATATTTCCGTGTGCACTCTAACATACTGATTTCATGTGGAAAATCACGTAACCGCAAACAAAAAATTAAACGAACAACTAAAGACAAAAAACCGCACCACAATACGTCACACTCTGGGCAGAAGAGTGTGTGGGCGGACAAAAATCGAATATCGGATAAAAGTACAAAACCGTGTGCGACCTTTCTCTGTACGCGCAAATCTCTTTTTGGGCGGCACCGCGAATTGAACGAATCCAACCTCCACACGACAAGCCTCTTCACACTGTACTAACACGACGCTAAATTCGAGATTTACCCGGACCCTGGACTTACTGCCGAGAGCAGTGTGTACAGGTTGTTTAACTTTTACTGGTTTAGCGCTATGGTGGTGATGGCTATAAAACCGTATACTCGCTATCAGTAATCCGAGCTTATAACAGATATACACTGATGTCAGTAAGTTACTGGACAAACATTTTGAAACAAAATGCAGTATACTTCCAGGAGTACATATTCTGCTTTGTTAAAGAGCACTATTTTCAGTAGTACACATGACTAGCTTTTTATATGGATAGATTGTCCTACAGTACATAAGCACAGATACACAATCTACAAAATTAAGCATTACTGCAACATACAATTATGTAATACAGGAAAAAAATATACAAATGCTTTTCCACCGTTTTGGGATCATTGAAATGCTAAATTAAAAATTTAATATTTTTTCTTAGAAATTAATTGCGGATTTTGACAATAAAAATAAGAACAGATTATAATTATGTAATAATTTATTTTCATTATTTAGCTGACGCTCTGACATACATTTCCTAGGCATTCAAGATTTAAAAAATATTCTAATTTACAAGTAAATAATTGAGAATTAAATTGAACAAACTATTAGAAAATTATCTTCGCAAAAACCTTCATTAAAACCGTTACAGATGTGTAAGGTATTATAAGGGGAGGCATTTATTTAGTTTTTGCACAGATCCAAAAATGTTCCGTTCATAAGTTACTGCAATCTGTTTTAATTTTGAAGGACTTAAATCAACATTTGTAGCTTTTTCCTAACTTGTAGCTTACGATAGAGAGCGGTTTTTCCTGTAGTTATAATGCACTAAAAATTAATTGTAATACACAAATTATTTTAATTTTTATTGACCTTTAAAATAAAAATTAAAACTGACATAGAAAAAAAAGTATTTTTTTTTCGCAGTGTTAATTCAAATGTGTCATCATAATGATTTTCTCAGAGGGTGGGAGCACGATTTTTAAATCGATAACAACAATTAAGATTTCCAATCGGTTTCAATTGTCGGTCGCAAAAATATTGATAGAACAATTTTTAGCATCGTGATTGTAGCCAGGAATTTTAATGGGGGGGGGGGGGGGTATATATAATTAAAATCTATGAATTCGAAGCTGGTGCACAGGAAGACGAAAGACGAAGCTCCACGTGTATAAAACCATAATCCGACCTGTGCTATGCTATGGCTGCGAGGCATGGACCCTAACCCAAAACTCTGAATACCTGTTCGACACATTCGAGCGAAAGGTTCTCCGAAGAATCTTCGGGGCCGTTCGTGAACGAGGTGAATGGCGCATCCCGTACAACCTTGAGTTGTATCAGCTGTATGATGAGCTACAGGTGTCGAAGATCGTGAAATTGTAGCGACTGCAATGGGCGGGACATGTACAAAGGATGAACAACGATCGCATGCCCAAAAAGGTGATGAAGCGCAACGAGTGGACGGAGCCAGATTGCGTGGACGACCGAGAGCCCGATGGGAGCATTCTGTATGTGAGGACGCCCACCAGATGCTAGGCTTTCGGAACTGGCGGACAAAGTCGCGTGACCGCGACAATTGGAGGTCTTCAATCCAGACGGCCAAGGCCCGACGTCGGGCTATCGTGCCATAAAGATGAAAGATGAAAACAATTGAAATTTACCGTCACTTTATATTATCTGTCCCATAAATATTGTTAGAGATAGTGATACAAATTTTAAAATTAAATATTAAGAAACAGTCGAGAGTGACTTCGGCCACCTTTGAATGATAACTGACACCTGCATGTGTTCCACCTTTTACTCCTTATTATATTTAACTTGCCTACTATTTCCGCCTTTTACACAGTAGTTCGTCTATAAATCAGTGGTATTTATGTTCTTTGGGATTAATATTCTACTTATGAATTGAATGAAATAGAATGATAACAATCGCCTGTTACGTTAGTTATTTTCAAATACATCTTTAATATAAATTTAGTAGCCACAACTAAGACAGTCTGCAACATTCGACATTAATTCGTAGAATTGGATCTACAGAGAGTGAAGGTTTGAAAGAAGTATGGCCCAGAGAAAGGATTGACATGGTTTTAACTCATCATGGGAAACCTTTGTCTCCAACTACTATAAACATATTTCGGACGCAGCCATCGCACACCACGACACTCCCGTGGGGCCCTCTACACTGCCGTCCGGTTTTCCCTTTAAGTGTGGGTAACACTCTAAAAATGGAACATGGGAAAAATAGAAATGCGGAGACAACATTACTCCAACAAAAAATAATAAAAGAAAGGGAAACAATTTTTATTCTTTTATATTCCATTCATTGTCTCCAAATTTATCTCTTTCAATAAATTTCATTTTTGCTTATTCTATAATAAATCTTCGTCGCATGATTATGAAAAGAAATGCATATTCCAAAAGCGAGCACATTAGTATTCGATGTGTAATCTCAGATAATCTAGCATGCTTGCTTCTTTAAAAATGTGGAAAAGCTAGACGTTTTAGATATGACATCCACTTGCCTTAAATCGTGATTAGACAAAATTTTCAGAAAATTATCATTAAAATGAGTCTTATTTCATAAATATTGAAGACATTCTTCCATGCTTTATTTCAATTTAAAGTTCAATTTATGGTTAAAAAAAACATCTTGCAAAAATGGAAACATTTACATTGCTGGTCTACAGGGTGTCCGGAAACCGCCGCATAAACGCACCGGATTATGATTCCTCAGTTGATTTCTAGCAAAAAAGTTGTAGGGAATACACCCCCTTAGCTTAACCCATTAGCTGCCACAGACATTTAAAGATTTTTGAAAAAATAATTTTCTTGCACGACTTAAAGCTCAATATCTCCAAAGCTAGACCAGCTAGAATAGTGAAACAAAATGATTATTACAGCCAACAAATTTACCTATTAAATAAAACTAGTGGCACTAAAATCGGATGAGAGGTTTCGTTTTTACAGAACTTCAAAGTCAAATTTGTGCGGTTTTACCCAAAAACAATATATTTTTCCATCTTAGTTTTCTCCAACTTCTGCCAAAGTGAGGTGCTTGTACGATTCTTCTGAAAATTGGCACATAGTCTTACGATCATATCTTTCTTACATCATTTTATTCTAGCTCCATTATTTCTAACAGTTTTTATACGTTAAGTGCAGAAAACTAGGGTTAATTTTAGCTCGAATTCAATACAATTCAATTCAGACTGCCCTAAGGAACTGCAATTGGAAAAATCTATTCAAATAATGTCACTCTAGTTTTCTGCACTTAAGGTATTAAAACTGGGTTAAGCTAAGGGGGTATGTTCCGTACAACCTTTTTTGTTGGAAATCAACTGAGGAATCATAATTCGGTGCGTTTTTTTGGTTATCCCATATAGGTTTGGGTAACGAAACTTCATTAAAAAATGACAGGTGGATCAGCTGGAATTTATTTTGAGGAGTTCGTTACCCAAAACTTCACGGAGTGACTCAAAAAACGTACTTTATTTCAAGTATATTCACCAGAAGTAAATAAATTTTCAGCATCACTATAGCCAACCTTATTATCGCCAATAAGTATACAGATAGCGTAAAAATAATATTAACAAAGCAAGAACAGTGAACTCGAGCATTGCGCACGATCATGCTTCGTGTTCCGAGAGCATGGCTGGCTGCTTTATGTATAGGGTGTTTTTTTTAGACGCATATAATATAATGATATGGCCAAGAATTTAGCTTTATTATATAGATAAGAGTTTGCAATTATGTTTTTAAAATGATTTCGGGCAAGTTGCCACCGCGGCTGGCTCGAATAAATTCCAGCCGAGAGGCCCAATTTTCGACCACTTTTTGCAGCAATTAGGGCCGTATGTCAGCAATAACGCGCCGAATATTCTCTTCCAAGGCATCAATCGTTTCGGGCTTACCTGCGTAGAAAAGCGACTTCACATAAACTCATAAAAAATAGTCCAGTGGTGTTATATCGCACGATCTTGGAGAGCATGCCACAGGCCCACGACGCGAGATAATACGCTCAACAAAAGTTTCCTTCAATAAATTGATTGTTTCATTGGCTGTATGGCATGCAGCGCGGTTTTGGTGGAACCAAAGGTCATCCACATCAACATCCTCCAAATCAGGCACGAAAAAGTCATTAACCATGGCTCTATAGCGTTCCCCATTGACTGTAACATTATGGCCGGCTTAATTTTGAAGAAATATGGACCAATGATTCCCTCTGCCCATAGAGCACACCAAATAGTGACTTTTTGAGGATGTAACGGCGTCTCAACAATGGCTTGTGGATTATCATCACTCCAAACGCGACAATTTTGTATATTAACATACCCATTAGACCAAAAGTAAGCTTCATCGCTAAACAAAATTTTCTTGTGAAAATGGGGATCGGTGGTCATCTCGTTTTGGGCACGATTTGCAAACGTTGTTCCGGAGTAAGTCTATTTATTATGAAATTGCAAACTAAACTGAGCATAAATCAAGTGACAGCTGTCAAAAAAACCAACTCCGAAAAAAGTTATGCCAGATTGAAAACCACAAGTCTAAAAAAACACCCTATAGATTTGTATTTGCGAAACTATTTATCAGAATCAAGCGCCAGAGATACCTGTGCTGTGCCTATGCCTGTGCTATGATGGCCAGACTTATAACTGGAGTATGGTGGTATTCTACGAGTATATTTTTCCACCACGGATTTTTTATCTGTTGCTTGTGTTGACGTTATATTCTGCCTGACTGCTTTTATCTGCGCGGGTACAGCCTGGCACCTGTGCTTCTAGAAAAAAAAAACAAACTCGTACATAATAAAAAAATCGCATGATTACTTTTTTTATTCTATTTCGCGACGCGAGACGTGGATATTTGCGCTAGAGTAAATTCACGTGAAAAGCGTCCAAAAATGGGCGGCATTCGTAGATAGAACTGGGTAAGTTTATTACGTCGCAAATGGTCATCACAGGCAGATAAAGGTGTGCTCTATTGGCAGTTTGAATAGCGCGGTAACGATCACTCAACTCAACGACGTGATGAGAATTAAGCGCTGTTTTCACGATGGATTTGTCGTCCAACTTTTGAGCATTCAAACAAGTTGGACACCAAATCCATCGTGTAAACAGAAGTTGGACAACAAGTTTGAAGTGGAACGAGCATTCAAACAAATCCACCGTGAAAACAGAAGTTGGACAACTTGTTTGAGATGCATTGATTATAGTCCAATCGAAATATAAATATACTTTCTAATAATAAAGAATTAATGCGCCTGATTACCAATATCTGTGCACTATCATGTATTTCTGGCGTTCCGTTGACTTTTGGGGCACGCTGTATACTCATTCAGGCATGTTTCCTTCAATGTTTAAAATATTCACGAAGAAATATAATAAAAAGCAAATATATTTTTCCTGTACTAATACGTATTGCAAAAACTGATAACGTTTTACGACCGCTCCAACTTTCAACTACTGTTTACACGGCCAACAAGTTGGATAGGATTTGTTTGATAGGATTTGTTTGAGAGAATATCGTACGTGTAAACAGCCTTCCAACTTGGATAAGTTTGAGGGAAAAGTTGGATGCAAACAAGTTTGATGCCATCTAAACGCGCCTTTAGAAAATTCGGGATAAGCTGAGCTTGTTGCGCGCTTGTTAGGCGAGATGACAGTGAAGTTGCAACGTTTTATGTTCGATTTATTGATTATGATTATGTATATGAAGTTCTTTTATATACCGCAGGTTAATTTTTTTGAAAAAAAAAAAAATTGTTTCACACCCTACAAAGAAATTTGGAAATAATTTTTTTTTTAGTTCTGAGCTTAGATTGTTAGACCACCACTGCAAAATGGTACAAGAGGTACAAGATAAAACTCGTTAGTTGTTGCGGACCACCAAATCGAAAATTTGTGGAGTGGAGAGCCATTTTGTACCGAATATCACTTCTTGCGGTGATCGTATAACACCTCGGTATAATATCAATAAGAAAACTAATTGACTTACACTTAACCTTTTGAACACAACTTACGGTAGTCTTGATTGTCAATGTTTCCGATTGGATCGGCCAATATTTCGCAGAATGTTTTTCGAGGTATAAAAAACGCCAAATTGTATAAGTATCACATTCAAGGCAGTTATCCAAAATAATTCGGCTGACGAAGGTAGCCATGAAAAGGACTTTGGGTGTCTCTGTGTGGGATTTTGCTAAAGGCTAGTAATCAGTTTCTCGTGCGAATATTTGCATTTATGACTCGCACGAAAGTGTATAGAATTGGAGACATTAGACTGGACCGGGAAAATATTGAAATTGATTTACCGTCTGACGTAGTCCCGAATCAATGCCATACTTTGATATCAATCTTCACAAAGATAAATCTAAGTATCCAATGGATTTGTGTTTTTAATTGTGCCCTGGTGTTGGTACCCACGCAAACCAAGAAATCGAAAATGCAAAAATTTGTCAAAGATTTGATTTTCATGATAAATTTACCGTTGGTTTGAATGTATTCCTTACTTTATTGGCCGTCGTTGGAGGAAGTTTTCCGAATCCCACTCGAAACTCGCACTTTTTATTGTTCCACTTTTCGTTTTCTTTTCACAATTTTATCTAACGCAATTATAAAATCGCGGGACTTTTAATTTTAATTTAATTGCGTCCTTTAGTTTTAAGCACTTAAAATTGATTCCAAAACACTAAAATATTTTATATTTTACATTTGACGGTCGATTTAATCTAGCACCCTAAGGCCCGTATTTATAAACATACCTCAAGTCAGGAAACCTTTAGTCAAGGATGCCGAAATTCAAAAAATTAAATGTTAGTTATTTCCAGTAGTTTTTCATTGAGTAGTCTGGCTGGTCTAGCGGTTAGTGCGCGCAGCTTCGGTGCACAGGCTCATGAGTTCGAATCTCACCGTGTTCCATGGTGTTTTTCGAACTCACGAGCTTGTGACGGACTATGATCTCACTCAGATGTTAAACGAGTACCCATTTATGGGGATAAATAACACTGCTGAGCGTGATGCTGATCTCATTACCTCAACCAAAAACAGATAAGATCTTGGAAATAGGATGTCACTAACACATTCTGCGGCCTTAGTCCAATGCTGGATTGTCGCGCCTGTTATTTATTTAGTTTTTCATTGAAATCCTTTATATTTATGAGTCAATGCATCCTCGATTAAAGGCGATTTCAAGCCTTGAAATTTTCTATAGTCAACCTCACTTGACTATACCTACCTTGGTTATTATATTTCAATTCTATTGAAAACTTAAGGTCTCCTTGAGTTTCGCCTTAGATCAAGGATGCATCAACTCGTAAATATAAATTATTTCAATGGAAAACTACTGGAAATGACATTTAATTTTTTGAATTTTGGCATCCTTGACTAATGGTCTCCTTGAGTTAAGGTATGTTTATAAATACGGGCCTAAGGGAAATTTTCTACATTCATGATGTAATACCAATTACTCGAAATGATCAACACGGGGATCACGATTTCGTAATATAGCATGTCTATATAAAGAGAAATCCGTCAAAAATATCCTTACGCAATATGCTCATGGTGGGCAGTATAATTTAAGAATGTAGTTGGCAAAATAGAAGAAGATCCTTACAACGACATAAAGAACTCTTCTTTAAACAAAAGCGCGAATGAGAAAGAATCGTGTCGTATACAACACGTATGAAAAAAAATCGAAGACTGGCTCCACACTTCAGACTTTAGACTTCTGTCTGACTACTAAGGTTCAGGTACATAGATCGGAAATACCAAGTTACCATTACCATACCATCTTTTGTCAGTTGACCTGGCGCCAGGTTTTACCCCACCTACCCTGCATCTAGTCTCACCCCAGTAAGCACATTATGTTAAATGGAATATATGTAAATATTATAACTAAGGTATAGTTTCAATAAAGAAAATATTTTTTTTATTAAAAAAAAAATCTCCACAATATTATACCCAAAAAGCAAAATAAACGATTAAAACATGCGTAGGCTAACTATAGAATATGATTCAACGCATTAACAATCAGACGCATTTTTTGTATGCCGATACATGAATATTAAGTATGTCTGCATGTCTCTTTGTGACAAAGAGGTCTGAATCAATTGAATTAATATGCCGCTGTGAAACCTACACGTTCCTTCCAATAGTGTGATGACACCTATATCATGCTTATTCTGGGTGCAAATAATTATCCAACATATTTATGGTTAAGCGATATACGTTCGCTCATCACTTCTATACACAAAGAAGAATGTCACCCAACTTGTTGGATCCTGTTGAATTTTATTATATTAACAACAATGTCCAAACAAATAATGTATATACACATTTCTAATAATATCCTGAAACTTGTCGCCACGCCCACAAGCGAAATAATAAATAAAGTTGGGTTATCATTAAATTCTGTAAACAGGTTCATCCATAATTTATTTTTAAGTTTAATCGGAAATTTGATCGGCTCTTTGGACTTTTGATTTCGTAACATTTCAGTCTGCTTACATAATGCACTGAAATTGAGATAAAAATAGCCTAGTTTACCTTCTAGGAACATAACACTTCTATGAGAGTGTAATCATAATTATTTTTAAGGGCATATACACGATGTGAAATCAGTTACTAAAATGTGCTATAATTATATGAAACATGGCTGATTATGGCTAGTGGTGGTGGTTAGAGCGCTCGCCCTCAGAGCCCAGGGTCATGGGTTCGAGACTGGGTCGCGTTCAAAGGAGATAAAAAAAGACTCGGCAGAGCGTGCTTGTTGATCTCAACAATTATTCCAAAAGCCGCCAAGATCATGTAAATAACAAATCAGCGGCCTAGGTTCAATGTTGGGACTGTCGCGCCAGTTACTATATTCATTTCAGATTATGAATAGTGGAATGATAGTAAAAGTATGGTAATCCTTCTAAAATGATCCTGAGGTATGTTTTTAGAAATAAACGAAAATTCACAGTGCACTACGAGTATTCGTGATTTTCGTGGCAATCGGTAATGTTATAGGTGACTCACACTTCCGACAGGATTAACGAACATTTGATTAACAATTGTAGCATATTGTATTGCAATTTGAATAATGCAGTACAACATTGTACGATGCATTTTGAATTTATTGACATACGATTCGATTCGATTCAGAGTTTTGACTGGATTGATTTTAATCTACACCCAGATTTGTTGGTGTTGGTAGTCTGTATTGGCTATAAGGTAAGAAGTACATCAATTGCAACTGCAAATGTTTTAAATTTCATTCTGACATATACTTTGAGTTGATGAAAAGTGGAGTAGGTCCGACTACCCCTACCTCCCCTACAAAGTTATATTCAGCCATATCTTCTGATAAAACGTCGGGAAAAACTTCAAATTAGTATCAATTGGTAGCCGTTGGATGCATTGATAGGATAATGAAGATGTGCCAGCTCCGACCCATCTACACCTCCCTCCCCTACAAAAAAGATGAAATTGAATATTTTTGGTTTTGCGTGCCCTGTACATGGGTATAGGGTATACACTCATCGTGCTATTCGCACGATTATAACTCGGTCTCGTTTAATATCAGAATTGGGCGTGTGGGTACAAAGGGTTCGACGAGCACGTATCAGTTATTTTTTTCGTTTCGACTAACGGAAACGGAGTTATGGTTAGTTAAAGTTAAGTTGACGGTACCCTCCTTCGTTTTTCAAAACCGCTATAGGCACAGATATGAAACTTTGTACAAAGATTGGTTATTAAGAGCATATATACTTTAAATACTAAGCATGTTGACTATTGCGAAGAAAAAGTAAATAACAGAAAATTTTTGAAATTACAGTTTATGTGTGTAGCCCCCCTTAGGTTGGTAAATCTGACAATTTGTATGAGGATTCTTTTGAAATAATGTAAGGAATATATAATATATTTGCATATTTCCATTCGAATTTCTTCATCCAAACCGAAAATATTACAAATCTGAGAATCCATAGAATGGCAATAGTGTTTGGCACGAATGCTTTAGAAGTTTATAGAACCAACCAACCTGTTATTTCCCGGAATAGGTCGAGTTTTTGTAACGAACCGGTCTCGGCACATTAGAGTCTGTTTTTGAACTTGAAAAGTTTCCACGAATATTTATGATTTGATTTATTCGAAATCATTTATATTTGTGCAAATCCCGCTTGATTCAAAATCAGACATCTATATGTGTCGAAAAAGACGAATAGTTGAAACAGCTGCTTAATTCGAAATGGCGGATTGAGCAAGCGCGGCCAGCTTCGGCGAGTTGATGGTGAGCTGTCATGGGGGATACGCAGCATTTTTACTGTTGGCAGACTAGATAAAACTAAAAATATGAGTTGGAAGGGATTTCGGGAAAGATAAATACCCCTTGGGTTGGCAACCAAGCAGCCAAGGATCTCATCTCACCCAAAAAGACTTAGTGGTGTCTCGTGTGTTTCCGATTTTTAATTTGTGCTCTAACGCATGTTCGCTCTCCCATTTTAGTGTATAAGTGGGTTTAAATGAATGGTATCGCGAAATAAGCGAATGTAAAAAGACCTCAATCGATTCGCGCTTTCCTAATTGTGCCATAGTGATGTTTTTGACAAGGTTTTATAAAAATCTCTACAACGGCAAAGTTTACTGAACAGTTATAGGAAATGTATAGCTCGTAGAGTTTAAGGAAACTGGTCAAGTTTCTCAGGGGTATGTACATTCCTAGAGCGTTACGTGGGTTCAAAACGACAAAAACGGATTTTTTGCCGATTTTAGTGCATATCGTTATAACGGTAACGTATACTGAAATGTAGTCTATCAGAAATTTCTAGCATCTGGGGTTCCAAACAAAAATCCCAATATTGCATACCCCCAAAGAGAACTATGTGGGATCAAACGGTTAATTGGACAATTTTTTTTTGGGAATATATCAATAATGTTAAAGCTCCTCATTAGAATGTATTGCATGACGAATTGGTAGCTCTTACACCTACTAGCAACATATCCACATTACATAACGAACGGTGTACCCCAGGGAGCCACAGGGACTCGCACGGTACATTAATTTTTTTGGGGAATCCCCGTGAACATCTTCATAACGATAATGTAATCTCAAGGGTCTAGAACAAATTTGTTTCTTCTAATATTAAAAGCCCTCATCTATCGGTGTATCCAAAATGCAGCTGTCGGTTTACAAATATCTCTATAACGGTACACTTAATGAGAAAGTCGCCTGGACGAATTTCAAGCTTCTATGTGGCAAAAGAAAATGCCCCAAGTCGATTCGTGCTCCCAATATAGACCTACGCCTGATCAAACGTAAAAGTAAACAGGTTTCCTAGAATACCTTTATAACGGTACACTTAGCGGGAAAGTAGCATCCTCCAGCCTCTAAAAATATACGCCAAATATCATCATCGATGCATGCGGTCCTAAGGAACAGCTACAAGGCTCCAAATATTACAATGACGTTAATTATGTTAACTTTGATGAAATTGTAGCTCCAGTGCCTCTTAATCAAATTTCGAAAGTCCCCAACGATATGCGTTAGTCTAAGGAATGTTCCAGAGACGTGGCAGTAAGTAATAGTAGCGATTATGACACGAAACACTCCTCCTGCGTTGGAAAGGTTCGTGGCCGGTCTACTTATAAGCTTACTATGACGGAACTGCTGAAGAGGTGATTTTCGAATTCAGATTCTATCAATGAGTACAGCGTGGGAGTGAGGAGGGAGCATCAGTGATGCTTATATTCTAAGCCACCAGGACCATAATAAGACTTTTTACTTGGTAAAAAAGGAAGCATGGGGGTAGTTATTGGAATTTATTTGGAAGCCTTAGACATTCTTGTCTTGTGTCTTCGTCTCCCTAATTTCTGTAACATCTTCCAAGCATCCTTAGCACATCACTCGTCTCAGCACAAAACTGTTTGGTAATGATAAAACAAAAGTCACTGTGGAATTCATCCAGCTCCCCTTTCAATCCCAAATCCTACCTATAGAAATTTCGGTTTCATGGGATTATGTGAACAATAATTGGATAAACGAATTGTCCTTTCATAGACATCCTATTGGAAGGAAGCCCTATTTCATGCTACACTTTTAAAATATACATCAAACATCTGTTCTATAACTCAACCCCTTATAAGACTTTTCAATACGCGCGGACAACGGCCGATAAAACACCTATGCATCAGGGATTAAATTTCATACATGCACATGCACATAAAGACAATGGCATTTGAACTTACCTTCTCCGGAAATTCTCTGCCTGATCATTAGTCAAATTGCTAGCACGACGATTCTCCTCGTATCGGTTGCTCGCCGAAATATCCTCTTTGCTTTGATTCATGTTGTCGCACATCGGTTGCATAACTTAGAAATCGCCAACTGACACAAATCACCTATCTTCTAATCACTGATATCACACATCATATTTTCTTTCATTTCATGAATTACCGCGGGCACTGTAGTTATATCACAGAAACAAAAATGAAAAACGCCGAACTAACGCAAAATATTTAAATTTACATATATCGAACAACTTTATCAATTCAATTTAATTAATAATACAATTTTAATAACAAAACTGAGATCAATTCATAAATACGATTGCGAGTATTAAAATCGTATGGCAGTGCAATATAATTATGTGTTGCAGGACACCTTAACCGCGTTGCACCATGTCCCGAACTGAGGAAATCCTTTTGGTTTTACAGGTAGATTACGGGCGAAGAATGCGAGAATGGTCGTCTTTGTTGTGTTCTAAAAAGAGATGAAAAAGGAAAAAGTTATCATTGCTTTATCCAAAAATATATCCCTTCGAAAATAACGTATGTATGTACGTATAGGAAAATGGAATAATGCGGGGTGGAATCGGTCAATTAGTCCGACGAATACAAAGATCCTTTTACCTGCGTTGTGAAATTTGATTCATTGATTTTATGGAAAACCGGTTTTTTCTCTTGTTGTGGTAACATACGTTGCAATATTAAAATCGAAGAAGATATGGATGTTAAAAGAAGAGGACGAGGGTGTCTGACGTGTTTGTCGATTGGATCTTTATGAATTTTATTTTCAGAATGCAGGTGGAGGATTGTTTCGTTTAGTAGTCGGATTTTTTCGTTTGAGGTGTGAATTTGAATACTTGTACATGCATACATGCGCATGTTGGTGCTTTATGGTAGGTATACGAAATTTACCAATTCTTTTTTCATTGTATCGATAAGATATTCTAATTGGTATACGCGTAAAATTATTGTTAATGGGCCTGTCTACACGGGAAACAAGAACAAGATGAAAACCGGTTATTTTTAGAAGAGATTCGTGAGGAGCAAGGCAAGGGAAAATTCAATTTTTATATAAAAACCGGTTTTGTTCTCGCGTTTTTGTTCCCGTGTATAGTATATAAGTTTATTATTCAGAAGAAGATGATAAGAAATATCGTAGAATAATAAACTAACAATGCGACTAGGAAGTGGTATGGCTGACAACCGTATCACACTCCGAATTCAGTTGTCTTCGTAACGTTGATGACTACACACGGTAGTCATCAACGCACCATGCTCCACTAGGAGTTACGGTATCAAGAGAGATAGTATATAGTATCAATAGTATATTTATAATAAAAACTTTCCAAACACAAGAGAATTCTATAAAATTAGGTTACTCTCTTAATATGTACTTTCAATTTATAGCACACATATCTAAAGGGCGCCACAAACCTGACGATTTCTTGGCCGATCGATTGAGCAATCGATTACCCGCAATCGATCTGCCGCCCGTACAGCACATATATTAGGCAATTTATCGGGCCATCTGAAATCGACAGTCTCACGATCCACAAGATACAACACAAAATAGCGAAAATTATAAAATTTTTGGCGATGGAAGATGGACATCCATTGCTACTTTGATGGAGAATGACGGAGGGTCTGTGGCGCCTCTAAAGCTTGCCATATACTGACCGATCGATTCAATAATAATCAATTGAGCAATCGATTGCACACAATCGATTGGTGAATTCGGTGGCTCAGTGGCAGAGATGTCACTCTATCTCTGAGTTCGTGGGTTCGAATCCCACTGTCGCCCATGGATGTTTGTGTTGTCCATAAAAATGCTCCTATGGCAGCCGGTTCTTCGATGCAAATTGTCCCGGAGCTACCCGCTATTAAAACAGCCAAGAGCTGCCAAAACCCCCTTCGATTTAAGAGAAAAAAAATCTCTTGAATCGCTACAACAACAACACAATCGATCTGAGACTCGAACAGCACATACACTATGCAATTTATCGGGCAATCTGAAATGAAAGTCTCACGGTCCACACGACACAACCCAACATAGCGAAAATTATATATTTTGTGGCAATGGAAGATGGACCGCCGAGAATGACCGCCACAACCACATCATGAAGAATGGTTTATGTAAAAAAATCAGCAACTAAAAACACATGATTGTCATGACAGATTGATGAAAAATTGCATGGCAATACGTTCCACACGTCCAATCCAAAAATTGTATTGGATTCCAATTTTTTTGACAATCAAAAAAATTGCCTCAATCGATTGGAAGGTCTATGGCGCTCCTTTTTGCGTATCCTTAGCAACTTGAGGACTAAAAATTTAAAGCGCTGCCATGACAGAAAAGCTGCAGTAGAACTGAAGAAAGACGGAAGTATCTTCCGGCTGCTATATACTCAATTTTTAAAATATTGGATTATACTAACTTAAAAAAATATCCACAGAGGGAGGGGCTGTCGCCGCGCCGCTCCTGTAAATACGCTACGGTTAAGTTCGAACTTAAAATAAACGAGACCGAGGCTAATTTCGGGCGCGGCCGAAATTTGAATACCCGTCACACTTGAATGGAAGTTAAGGTTCTTTTGTGTTAATAATTTCTACCACAACCCTATGAAGTGTTCCGGTTCCATCTGTTCCTAAATATATTTTGAGGGCTTTCTACACATTGGTGAAGTGAAGTTTGGTTAAGATTGGTTTAAAAGAAAACAAGTTTCTTACAAACATTTAATTATCGGGGGTTGCTTTGTAGGACATCCCTATTGCTCCGATTTCATCCGTTCCTAGATATGTTTTGAGGCTTTATTAGGAACACATTTGGGTGAAGTTGGTTAAAAGAAAAAACTTTTTTCAGGAGTTGGTTTGTATGACAGCCCTATGGGGTTGTGTTCCGATTACATCCGTTCCTAGGTATGTTTTGAGGCGTTACTAGGAACATACTTGGGTAAAGTTTACTTAAGATTGGTTTAAAAAAAAAAGTTTTTCTTAGAAGAACCTAATTTTGGATTTTGGTTTTCTATGGCAGCCCCATGACGCCAGGGTCCGATTCCATTCGTTCCGACATATATACAGCGTACACCAATAAGAAACTTGTATATAAAATGTCAGCCCGATAGCTTCAAACTGAGGGAATAGTTTGAATTGAAACAGACGGACAGACGGACATTGCTCAATCGATTTCTCGCGCTTATAATAATATATTACAGTAAAACCCTGACTTACGTCGTTAATTGGTTCCAAAAATATGCGACGTAAGTCGAAATGACGTATATCGAAGCAACCTCTGTCACAAGTCTTTTATATTGAATAGCCAAAACAGGCATACAAATCGACAACATAAAATGCTGTCTACCTCTTTCTTTGACGAATCGAGCAGTTGTACGAGTAGAGTCGATAATTCGGCGTTAAGGTTTATTTTCCTCGGCACGACCCCAGCGACAGCGACTCGCTCATTCCATCGTCGATTGAATCACTCGACTCATGTTGTAAATAAGGTCCGCATGAGTGGTGAACGTGGTGCACTCGCTTGTTTGTAGGCTTCTATTGACTGCTGCTTGTGGTAGGGAAGTTGCAGTATAAGCCACAATCGCTGCAACCGCATCGAGGAAAACACCACTAGGTGATAGTCAACAGCTAGAGTCGCTGGAGTCGCTAGGATCGCTGCGGTCGTGTCGAGGAGAATGTACCTTTATGCGATTGCAGAACTAACTTGCGACTCATCAGCAGATGAGCTTTGGTACTTACACGATTTTCTCTTCGACGTAAGATATCTTCCTGTATGCACACGTGCTGTCAGTAACGGTACATAAAGGAAGATATATTCCTGTATGTACACGTTACTTACAGCACACACTCAAAGGTAAAATGTTTTTCAGTAGACTTTAATGTTATATGGAGTTCCATCTCTATTCCAGTGCGCTGGCTGTAAACCTAGCGGCCCCTTTGCCTAACTAACCTCATATACCATTTCATATAGTGACGGGTATAAAAATGGCAATCAATAACTCTATTTTTATCAAATGAAAGCATTTCCTCTAAATATGTATGTGTAGTTTCGTAATTGCAAAAAGAAATCTATTTAACTATTAATAACCACAAAAAGGTCTTTTTTTTTAAATGCTCACTGAAATCGATTTCGTCTTCAGCCATACCGTCTGCTTGATAACACGCACGCAATAATAATACATACCAATTTATGCAAACGATATTTTTACATTGTACGTTTACGTGCGCTCCAGAACACCATCAAAAGGAATAATTAACAAGTTCTAATTCATCACGGATTAAAACCATAAAAATGTTGGTTTGGTCTGTGCTTATGGTGGATCTATGTACAATTTCGGGATGTAATTAATTTTTTTTTCCGCTACGCTACACACAATATTTTGCCGACAGCCAGCTAATTTAATTTTTGGAAACAGAAACAAACAAAAAATCCGCAACAAAAACCGAAATGGTGTCATGTGGGAAACACCCTCGTTTCGGTGGTGGCGCGGCATCGATGCTTTGCATTGTATTTTATGTAGAGATATTGTTGAAGTCTTATCGTGCGCCCACGCGACTTGTTTTATTTCAAGCCGCGTAGAGGCACTCAAGTGTTTCGAGTCCTTGCGGCTATAAGTGATATCGATCTGTTTCTGGGATAGAAACCCTGACAGACATACATGTGTGTAGAGTACGTTGTACATGTAAGTACATATGTATATGCAGAAATGGGAATGGATTTTGACTTTGTTCTTTTGCGAAAGGAGAGTATTCCTACCACCTGACAAAGTTATTCAGGGACAAGTAACTGAAGTAAACTGAAGATTGCAAAAAATGCCGCGTGGCATAATCAGATCGTTGTCACCGAAAAGGGTTTAATTCTTTATTATGTTGCTACGTTGTGAAGTGAAGCGAGTTCTTTCGTTTCTCTAATTAAATCCTTTCTTCAGAGATTGACGCCAATGAAAAATAAATATCCGCGAAAGTAGAAATTATGTATGGACAAAACATAATATGTATATCGATAACTTTACCCCTTATTAGCGTTAAACCTGAATCTTCCATTTGAAAATTATTAGGCTCAATCATTTCGTAATTTCTCATGATTACCTACGTAAGAACAGAAAAAAACCTAAATGGATTGCATGCTAAAAAATATGGCCCCTACTTTTGTTTTTAGCTGCTATTGAATGGCGGGTGAATTGGTGCGAAAATACGGTATATTCGCGTGATAGTATATCTAGATCAATAAGTGATTATAATCACAATCATGCAAGTTCAAATTCACCCTTTGCCTTTTTGTTTGGAACATACAAATTCTTGTATTATTTTATTACTTCTGCTATCAATGGCTGTTCTTGGTAACAGGGTTGGCCTCAGCGTTTTGGTGGCATTGTGTCAAAACAAAATAGTGGTCCCTTCAAACACCCAAAACATTTTTTTGGTTCTCAATTACTTTTTTGATTTCGCTGATGTAGCACGAACGCTCCAGGAACATTATGCTATCAGCTCTCAAAAGAAGAATTTTATTTGTCTTCTTATCGACACTGGCGCTACTTACTGTACCATCCGCCATATAGCGGTAAATATCGGAAACACGGAAACGGAAAGTTCTCCTTATGAGAACGGATAGCAGAACAAGTTAATTCCAATTTCTCTGTATTGAAGTCCTTTCTTTTGTAGCGCTATCCAGTTTATGGAGAAAACCTCCTCCCATCCCATCTTCGACAAATAATGTTGATTTCGTAATTGTACGTTGCTAGATCGGGTCGAGGAATAGATCTTCACTGGAGTTGGTCTTGACGTCGATAACTTGCTGCTTAAGGTAATTTTCCACGGTAAATACATCTTAAAACTTCCTGTGACCTGAGGAGGGTATATGCCATATAAAAAATTACGCGATTTTCAGTTTGCAGTCGTCCCGAAACAAAAGTTTGGCTACTTCCCTACAAAAGGGACCACATCAAAAGTAGGCAGCTTGTCCAAAGACCAACCAATCACCGAAAAGCTCGCAGACCGATAAATGGATTGGTATTGCTATGTTAAAAGGCGTCCGCCTGAGAGCCCCACAAAGAAGGCCAGCTCAATGGAAGTTCCACTTGTTGGACCCAAGGCCAGAGGCAGACCGTAGAACACCTGGTTGTGTCAAATTAAAAAGCCACAACAACGCAATGGTCTCGGTGATGACACGATCCAAGATAGAGGTGCTTGTAGAAATAGCCTGAGACATTACCGCCAGAACGGGCGATGTGCCTGCACCGCAGAACCCAGAACGAACGAGGCAACGAAGAAGAAGACAGCTCCTTGGTAGTGAGCTCGGATGAATTAAGCATAGGATAACGTCATGGATGTCACTAACACATCCTGCGGCCTTAGTCCAATTATGGATTGCCGCGCCTGTTATTTATTTATTTTATAACGTCATGTAGAAAATTTTGGTAACCATTTCCTAACATGTGGTCGTCTTCACTAACACATTGACATCAACCAGTGGAGTAGAGGCATTATTTGAATGTGGGGGCTGCCACCTGACCGAATGAACCTTTTGCGCTACTCCCTTGTACTCTTGTCAATCGAAGTAAATCAGCTAACATGCAAGTCAACAAGTGCGTTCAAATTTTCCGAAAAGTTGAAAAATTTTTAAAACTTTGCAATTAGTTTTATGTTTCACATTCTGTACGAAATGTTTTTCAACTGTTAAATATCAAAGGATTACTTCAGTTTCTTTTCCCCTGTAAAATATAATTGAAACACGTTTCAAAACTATTCGTTCAGGCGTTGAAACCTTTAATTTGCTAGATAATTTTAAATTGTTTGCAACGTTTCGAATTTGCTGAATGTTAGAAATGATGAAAATGCCAAACGAAGTCAAACAGCTGATTGAAAACCCCTAAAAACAAAGCCACCTTCATACAAGCCCGGAAGCAGAGCACGGTCATATACTGAAACGACAACTCATAGGCCTGTTCAGATCGAAAATTTACATTGCGGTAAAGGCAAATCGGGTTGGGTCGCGGCAAACTTTACACGAAAAGTATTGGTTCCCGGTCGATTTTCGCCGCGAAAAGTGCAATGTGTCGTGCATTGAAGTGTCTATAATGCAGTGAAAGAAACAAATCCCAATAAAAAGTGAATCTTCCACGTGTTTTCGCGATTTTTATCAGAGCAGACATGGTTTTTTTACATGCGCTGTGCTTGTGTTAGTGCATCGTGCAACGTATATACGACATATTCATAGGCTCGCTTTGTGTGCATGTATTGCTGCTTCCCGGCTTTCTAAATTAAGGTGGCTTTGCCTAAAAAGAAAATAACAGTTTGCCCTGCAAGAAAGCTACTGGTTAAATAACTAGTCCTACCTACTTAGTCAAACTTAAAGTTAGTTTACTCGTTAGTGTGCTTTGGCCGTCGAGAAAAATTTACCTATATACTTCACACAGCCCTCGTACGTGAGAGTTTCCCTACAATGGGTGAGGTTATAAAACACAACGTTCGCGTAACGTGTCGCGTTTTCCGAAACGTTTCCTATTGTGTTCTGTAAACGCATAGATCCGGATCAGACTTGGTGCTACCATCGCCATCTCTCGGAAAGTGACAAATGTGACAATTGACACATCACAGCTGATACGTTTTGCTCGAAAATTAAAATTTCCAGTTTTAAACGAGATGCAGATACATTTTACATTGATTATAAATAGTTTAATAAATAAATGAGGGCGGAAATGCACGGTTCGACGGCAGATTGTAAATTTCTGTCAATCAATCAAGCTATGCCTCGCAAGGGGGCGCTTAGGGGATCTGTTTGTAGGGAGAAGTTTCTGATCCGTAACGGCCGGTTGATTTGAAACGTTGCGCGAAACGTTGTGTTTTATAACCTCACCCAATGTTATATAGTGAAAACTGAAAAGGCAACAATTTTTGATTTATTTTCAACCAAACTATCCGGTATTTTTGCGTTAAATGCCATAGATTTATTTGGGTTTTTATCCATTTAATCACTCGGTAACCTTGTAAGCAGTATACTAGTAATATTATTATATTATTTACTATAATATTATTTTCCGTGATATTTACCATAAAACTATCGGGTAAATTAGCTGGTAGTACTATGGTAAAGATCATGGAAAATACTAGTAATATTACTACTACGTTAGCCACTATTATATAACAAATCAGTGGATATTAAGTTGCTAGTAACCCTAGTATGTATTACAGCAAAGTAAACGAATGTCATTTGATGGGATTTTTGGTAATGTTGTTGGGGACGGTGCCTTGATTACGAGGAAAAAATTTCTAACCCATAGGGGGTCCGAAAGTTGGAAAAAAGAGGAAATGGGGGTAATTTTTCGGTTTTAGCGCTTATTTCGAAAACCGCGATAGTTACAAACAAATGTTCTAAGAACAGAAAAAAGCTACATAAAATTACCTTCATATATATTGGTAAAATATGAAGTACCGTTTTTTGAAAAATTGTATGCTAGCTTGGAAAAAAACTTCGCATATTAAATTTCATTGGCTCAACTCACTTTTTTGGGGAGTTATGGAGTTTTTTTTCTAAGCATAACATTTTCAAAGAATGATTCGTCGTATTATAGATTATTGCAAAGGTAATTCTATTCAGTTAATTCCGTTCTCAGTACATTTTTTTGTAACTATCACCGTTTTCGAAATTATCGCTAAAACTGCACTTTCACCAAGGACCGCTGAATACTGACGAAGAATTAAAATGTGTCCGTCTGTCTGAAGAAAAAAAAAGTACCGTTCTCTTGCTGTATACCGAGAAATGACATTGCATGGAATGATTCCTGATGCTTAAATATAAAGAAAAGTCCTCATATAAATTACCCACAGTTGTGTGGTAAAACATTGTTAATAAAATAGTAATATGAACTGGCATTTATTATAAATCTGACGAGTTAATTAGGTGGTTAAATAACTAGTAATTTTACTGGCTAATTAACTTATTATTAAATAGTAATATTTGTTAGGTGCGTTCCGCTACACCCCCCACTTTGGAAAATTACTAAAAAAATAATTGCACCGTTACGTGCTCATTATGTGCTAATTATGTACCACATTTAAACATTTTGTGCTAGTCAACTTTTAGAGATATTAGCAATTCAAATGGGGGGGGTGTAGCGGAACGTTCTTCTACACCCCCCACTAAAAAAAAATCAGCCTACGGACTTCGAACTTATATTTTCGTAATTGTTGAGTTATGTGCTAATTATGTACCGAAATTAAAAATGTTGTGCTAGTCAACTTTAGAAGATATTAGCAATTGAAATGGGGGGGTGCAGAAGAACGTTCTTCTTCACCCCCCAAACAGAAAAAATCAACTTACGGGCTTCAAACTTATATTTTCGTAATTGTTGAGTTATGTGCTAATTATGTACCGACATTAAAAATTTTGTGCAAGTCAACTTTAGAAGATATTAGCAATTGAAATGGGGGGGGGGGGGGGGGGGGGGGGTGCAGAAGAACGTTCTTCTACACCCCCCAAACAGAAAAAATCAACTTACGGGCTTCAAACTTATATTTTCGTAATTGTTGAGTTATGTGCTAATTATGTACCGAAATTAAACATTTTGTGCTAGTCAACTTTAGAAGATATTAGCAATTGAAATGGGGGGGTGTAGAAGAACGTTCTTCTACACCCCCCAAACAGAAAAAATCAACTTACGGGCTTCAAACCTATATTTTCGTAATTGTTGAATTATGTGCTAATTATGTACCGAAATTAAAAATTTTGTGCTAGTCAACTTTAGAAGATATTAGCAATTGAAATGGGGGGGGGGGGGGTGTAGAAGAACGTCAGAAAAAATCCACTTACGGGCTTCAAACCTATATTTTCATAATTGTTGAGTTATGTGCTAATTATGTACCGAAATTAAACATTTTTTGCTAGTCAACTTTAGAAGATATTAGCAATTGAAAATGGCGTGTTTAGTCCAGTCAAATTAGCGCTCTAAATTGAAAAAAACAGGTGAGGCCTCATTTTTGTTGTTTTTAAATCAGTTAGCTCCCAGGAATCTAAAGCTCATTTTACCGAAAAAAAATTGATGGGCAAGGTCCCAAAAAGGACGAAAAAGGATACTATTTAATACTTCTCCGGAGGTCGGCATGCGGGGTATCAGTGCAAAGGGTAGGTCGAGTACATTATACATCCGATGATTTTTTCATGTTTCAAAGACCTTCAACGGAGTAAATCGAGCTTAAATGGAAAATTATCGCTCGCTCAAGTCAAGTTGTACGTGTTACATGGGTAGATAATAGTAAAAACACGTCGCGAAAACGCCGAAAATCTGCAAATTCGTCGTACTCAATTGCGGTGCGTACAAAAACTCCGTATACACCCCCACTGCTAATATTTTTATCAAATTTCAAGTAACAAAAAAAAAACATAAATTCCATACATAATTCCACATAACCAGACGGTTACAAAAACATAGGTCCGAAAAGCGTAAATTGATTTTTTCTGTTTGGGTTACTCTCCCCATTTAAATTGCTAATATTCTTCAAAGTTGACGAGCACATAATGTTTAAATGCGGTACATAACAATGATTGTTTACGTAATTTACGGAAGTGGGGGAATCGCACAATTTCACGTCATGTTTCTGGTCAATTTTCATACGTCCCGGGGGCGTTAATTGAACCTGTACGACCGCAATTGAGTACGACGAATTTGCAGATTTTCGGCGTTTTCGCGACGTGTTTTTACTATTCTCTACCCATGTAACACGTACATTCAACTTGACTTGAGCGAGCGATAATTTTCCATTTAAGCTCGATTTACTCCGTTGAAGGTCTTTGAAACATGAAAAAATCATCGGATGTATAATGAACTCGACCTACCCTTTGCACTGATACCCCGCATGCCGACCTCCGGAGAAGTATTAAATAGTATCCTTTTTCGTCCTTTTTGGGACCTTGCCCATCAATTTTTTTTCGGTAAAATGAGCTTTAGATTCCTGGGAGCTAACTGATTTAAAAACAACAAAAATGAGGCCTCACCTGTTTTTTCAATTTAGAGCGCTAATTTGACTGGACTAAACACGCCATTTTCAATTGCTAATATCTTCTAAAGTTGACTAGCAAAAAATGTTTAATTTCGGTACATAATTAGCACATAACTCAACAATTATGAAAATATAGGTTTGAAGCCCGTAAGTGGATTTTTTCTGTTTGGGGGGGTGTAGAAGAACGTTCTTCTGCACCCCCCCCATTTCAATTGCTAATATCTTCTAAAGTTGACTAGCACAAAATTTTTAATTTCGGTACATAATTAGCACATAACTCAACAATTACGAAAATATAGGTTTGAAGCCCGTAAGTTGATTTTTTCTGTTTGGGGGGTGTAGAAGAACGTTCTTCTACACCCCCCCATTTCAATTGCTAATATCTTCTAAAGTTGACTAGCACAAAATGTTTAATTTCGGTACATAATTAGCACATAACTCAACAATTACGAAAATATAAGTTTGAAGCCCGTAAGTTGATTTTTTCTGTTTGGGGGGTGTAGAAGAACGTTCTTCTGCACCCCCCCATTTCAATTGCTAATATCTTCTAAAGTTGACTAGCACAAAATTTTTAATTTCGGTACATAATTAGCACATAACTCAACAATTACGAAAATATAAGTTCGAAGTCCGTAGGCTGATTTTTTTTAGTGGGGGGGTGTAGAAGAACGTTCCGCTACACCCCCCCATTTGAATTGCTAATATCTCTAAAAGTTGACTAGCACAAAATGTTTAAATGTGGTACATAATTAGCACATAATGAGCACGTAACGGTGCAATGATTTTTTTAGTAATTTTCCAAAGTGGGGGGTGTAGCGGAACGCACCTATATTTGTTGGGGATTTAATAGAACATTTACCTCAATTTTACGGGGTAAAAATAATATGACAAACTGATTGATATTTTATTGGGTATTTAATGTGTTTTTTTCCATAAATACTTGATATTTTGGTTGGAATTTACCTAACAATTATAAAATTTTTCAGCAGGGGAAATAATGCTGTGGGAATATATAGGTTATTCATGGCCCAATCGTATACGTGCGTTAACTAGTCAATTACCGTGAGCCTTTTTTTTAGATATTTAACTATAGTCATTTGACCAGGTTTGCTCTGCAAACTCTAAAGGCGAAAGCAAAAAAATATGAAAAGTATTTGAATGTATGAGTTTTCGCAGATAAAAGTTTGTATGTACACTAAACAAAAATTGTCGCAGATATAAAAAGACGGAGACATAATATTTTCAGGTTTTATCCGTAGCAGATATATTAAATCATATGAGGCCATATTATACCTAATATTATATGTATATGTGCTAATATAGCTATGAGAATCAAAATTCAGCTCTACTGAAATAAGTTTATTTCTCTATGAGAGCTTTATGCCTAGCTGTGAAATACTGGAATATCCATGAGAGATATTGGTTATCCATGACAGATCTAATTATGTATATCCTTTAGATTGGAAATTAGTATGTATATTATAGCTATAGGGGATAGGGGATTGTCTTAAATGGTCACAACCTTTTAACCAATATAATATAAATATACATTTAAATTTGTTGTTTATTTTTCATAAAATATAACATAAAATAATTTGTACATTTATTTTATGAAAAACAGAAAAAAGTATCAAGTGTTAGCTGTATGTATACAATATGTGAGAAGTTATAAGAGCTAACTACCTCATAGTTATTTTCCAGGTTTAATGCCGGATACCGCGAGAATTATTGCGATGTTGAATTATCCTTTATTTTATTTTATTTGACGCTTTCCAGTCAGTTTTTATTTCGTCCCAAAGGCATGGCTCAATAAAAACTCATCCGATTCTTCGTATTCTTCTCCATTGAAATCATCAGGTGTAGTGCATGTGCCTAAATTTCATTGAGAAATTGTAATATACAGGGTGTCCCGCATTAGGTGGTCAATACTGTAAGGGGTGATAGCACAAATTGTTTCAGCAAGAAAATTACCAATACAATCAGAATTTTTTTTACCGTTACCTTGTTATCGCTCTTTTTGTGAAAGTCTTCGAAAATCGTGACTTGTCATGCAAAATCATAATAATTTGCAGCCCTCCTGATGACTTAATCCAAGATTTGATTTCAGTTTCAGAAACTACATAAAATTTCACAAATTTTTCCTGCTGCCAACATTATCGCCACTTTCAAGATACAGTTACTCAAACTTAGTAGAAATTTGAAAATAGATTTTTCAGCGAAAATTCAAACAGTAATTTCATAAAGGTGCTTTATACGTACAACTCTGCAAAGTTGATAAAAGTTGCTTCAACATGTTGGCTTTCCAACGGTATATCATTTTTCATATTTACATTGCGGGATTAAGGAATTACACATATTGGAAGGAAAAACAACATGGTAAATATTTTCTTATCGGATTATTCAAACTGAAATTTTATTCATTTATTTTTTATATTTTACTATCGCAATTTTGAAAATTTTTTTAAATAAAAATGAAAATAAAGTTTTGAATATTAGAAAGAACCAATAAACCAAAAATATTAACTAATGATTAAATGGGTATGTTTGATGAATTGGCATAATGCTGCTGGAATTGACCTCCTCCATTGCACATGGAAGAAACGGTCCGAAGGATTTCAGGAGGGCTTCCTTTATGTTACCACAAGCATCATTAATCCTGCTGCTTCGCTGGAGCAGCTGTTCCCGGGAGGTAATCGGCTCGGAATAGACATTGTTTTTTAAGTTACCCCATTAATAAAAATCTAGGGGAGTAAGGTCGGGACTTCTCGCAGGCCACGAACTGTCCCAAATCTGCCAATCCACTTTCCGGGATATTCGTTTTCCAAATATTCTTTAATAGGTCTGGCATTATGAGCGGGGCATCGTCCATCTATAAATTCGAGAAAGCTTCTGGAATTTAGTCGAGGGGGAAGGATCAAAGGGCCAATAAGTTTATCACCCTCAAGACCTACTCAAACATTGACACGAAACTCATATTGAAATCGAGATTG
The DNA here is from genome assembly GCA_949715475.1 of Microchrysa polita. Classification (NCBI taxonomy): domain Eukaryota; kingdom Metazoa; phylum Arthropoda; class Insecta; order Diptera; family Stratiomyidae; genus Microchrysa; species Microchrysa polita. Next base: position 108,994,258 of record OX454416.1, on the reverse strand, counting down.
CCGAGTTTCATGGGATTGCTTTGAGCCCAGATGTGATTATTCCGGGTGTTGAAAATGCCACTGTGTGTAAACGTGGCTTCATCCGTCCACACTATTTTAGTTTGAAAATGACGGTCTTCCCCGGATTTTTCGAAGAAACCAATTGCAAAATGTTATCCTCCTCTGACAGTTGCTCGGTAGTAATTCCTGAACTTCCGTAGGGTGGTAGGGTTACCGGTTGTCCGAAGAAGAGTCCTTTGGACCGGTCATCCGAGGAATATCCAGGTGAAGTACTGCTCTATACGCATGCTTAATTTCGGGTTAGTGTCGAAGAGATTAAAGGCGTGTTTTTTTGGTTATCCCGATTTCGGTATTGTTGGTTATTTTCGTGAAATTCTCTTTAACGGTAACGTATACCGGAGGCAGTCTGTAAAAATTTGTTGTTTCTGTGGTTCCAAATAAAATGCTTCATCGATTTGTATGCACCTGAGGCTACTATACAGGCATTATAACGTTTAAATTAACTAATTTTTAAGCCCATGGACGTACATTAAGACATACACTACACATAACTTCTTTAAAAATTAGTTTATTAAAACGTTATAATGCCTGTATAGTTGCCTCAGGTGCATACAAATCGATGGAGAATTTTATTTGGAACCACAGAAACAACAAATTTTTACAGACTGCCTTCGGTATACGTTGCCGTTAAGGAGATTTTCACGAAAATAACAAAAAATACCGAAATGTTAATGAAAATCTCTTTTAAAATTTCTATTAAGTTTGAGTAACTGTATCTTGAAAGTGGCGATAATGTTGGCAACAGGAAAAATTTGTGAAATTTTATGTAGTTTCTGAAACTGAAATCAAATCTTGGATTAAGTCATCAGGAGGGCTGCAAATTATGATTTTGCATGACAAGTCACGATTTTCGATGACTTTCACAAGAAGAGCGATAACAAGGTAACGGTAAAAAAAATTCCGATTGTATTGGTAATTTTCTTGCTGAAACAATTTGTGTAAGGGTTGATTTACAGTATTGACCACATAATGCGGGACACCCTGTATATATAATTTAGCCAGGCCACCAACAATTTATGTCTGTGAAGGATAATTTTTAGTTTGTCTGGAAATATTACTAGCTCCGGCAACAATAACTTTATTTTGTGAGATACAATTAATTTAATACAGCCGTATGTGTTATATTTTCGGCTCCTTAGAAATCATATTTCCATAGCAGAATTAGTTGGCTGAAATAGCATTTTATTAGCCACATTAGTTAGAAATGTAACTATTGCAGCTGCAGCTATTTTCGACAAATTATTTTTTTTCGGTGTAGTAGTAGTTTCGGTTAGCGATTTTTTGCAGGCTGGTTACCCTCACTGACGCACACAGACAGCTTATGACTGTGTCCTTTTCTAATTCGTCCAGGGTAGTGAGGCCTTTTCTAGTGGTGGCCCGTGGAAAGGACAGGTTACTTGAGAGTGGTGGCCCTGGGCGACCACCTAGTTCGCCCGGCCCTGTTTGATAAATACAATGTATCAAACAGTTTTTTACATCGTTTCTAGATAAAATTTCTTTGCAATTTGGTTAAGATTTGATGATTTTTTCAAAAAATTTTTTTAAGTGTATTTGTGATTCCTCCTAATGCACTTAAAATGCCAGACAACAAAACGGATTCGCATATGACGTCTGTTTTACCATACTTTATGTAAGAGTATTTGCAATTTTTTTCGTCACGTGACAAAAATGTAAACGAGACTTTCGAGGGTTGTGGCGTATGATATTAGATCAAAATCGCAAAATATGTATACATTTTATATACATATTAAATTTATTTCATTCCTGAAGATAAAGAAGATAAAGATAGAATTTGGAAAGTAATTCTATCCTGCTGTTCTTGAGCAATAAAAGGAACTTGTTGCCTAAGGTTTCAAGTTTAAAAAAAATGAAAAAAAGACTATTTTTCCCATTCAGGTTAAAATATCAAATTGAACCTACCGCCAGTGGTCTTACATCTTTTTTGTGATTGTGATAAGCATATGCATTTAAATTGACGACTCTATGTCTTAACATCCTCTTAGAATAAAATTCAACAAAACCTCAGCATTTAATATACAAAAACTCCATTCGCGCAAAAGATCTATAGATAAAAGTAATTCAAATACGAATGTTAATAAAAAGCACACGATTTCTTCTTTTACACTCTTATCCGAATCAACAAACAAACAATATTTGGGACATCACTAACACAAATAAAATATCATAAACAGAATTTCAACGTCATTTTCGCGAGCTGTGCCTGTGCGCGTCCGTGAAAAACATTTTAGACAAAAGCTAAAGATATCATTTCGCCGACGTATCGTATACTCGTAACTACAGGGTGGCCCATTAAAAGTAAACAAGTGTAAATCACTTTCCAGGTAAATACGCGATGAGGAAGGGTCGATTTAGGTAGGTTTTATGAAAGAGTTTATTTTTGAACCATTTCATTCACAAAAAGTACGTATGCGGATAGGTAGAATGGAATTTTGAAAAAAGGTAATTGCTGTCAAAATTACCATTACTAGACAATTTATTTAGAAATTAAATCGTAAAAATGCGTCAGGTAATGACACCATAATAACAAAAAATTCATGAATGATAATAGATGCTTGTCTCGTTGCTCAAATTTATCAAGTTTTTATAAAATTACATTGATAAAATGAAATGGAAGGACTCATATGCGTTAGGATTGAAAAAAAAACAACATGGAAAGATATACGGTTGAGCAACGAGTTCGAATAATACAAATTTACACGCGGAATAATAATTCGATTGCCGAGGCACAGCGCGAGTATCGACGAACGCTCCATGTAAGAGTTGCTCCCTCGAGATCAACGATTCGCAGAGTTGTTGGCCGTTTTCGAGGACAAGGAACCGTTAATAGCCCTCGACAAGCCCGGAGACAAAGTGCGCGGACGGACGATATCATTGAGCGGGTGGAAGCCAGTGTCGAATCAGATGCAACAACATCAACCCGAAGAAGGTCAACGATATCGTGAGATGCTCAACAATGTTATTCGTTCTTTTGTCCAAAACAGATAAGATATGTGGTTTCAGCAATATGGAGTGCCTTGCCATACCGCTGCAGCCACAATGGAGATTTTAACGGACGTTTTCGGCGTAATAGTCATTTCCTGAGGATCTGCAGTTAGCTGGCTAGATCTCCAGACTTAACTCCACTAGATTTTTTTCTTGGAGATACCTTAAGGAGAGAGTCTACAATGATAAACCAAAGACATTCAGAAACGAGCCCGTCTTTGCGAAGCCGCCCGGGGCGGTCATCTAAAGGATATAATTTTTCGAACATAGTGTAAACATCTGCTTAGTAATAAAAAAGTTATTCATGGTTTACACTAGTTCAATTTTAATGGGGCACCCTGTATATGTATACGTTCCCAATGTTTGTTGAACCTAATTAGCGCCAAAAACAATTTTTACGTTTTTCACACTTTTCCGCGTCTTATTCTAAAAAACGTCATTGGCAAGGTAATGGGGATAAGATTCTATCGGTTAAATAAGAGCATTATGGCAACAATAAAGATAAAACTTTTGAGTTGTTGGTGCAATGTTAAATGCTGCATTCGATCGTTAACCTTGGCGGACTTACTATAGAACAAAAAAGTAAAAGAAACTAAAAGCATTTAGCTTTTATTAAAACAAACAATAAAATCAAACGACATAATACAATAGCTAAGCGTTTCTTGGGTACAGGTACAGAACATAACAGAATAAACTGGTTTCCATGGAAATGAAAGTTTTCCATTAAGGGTTGCCATCTAACTAACTTTGTAATAAAAATCTGCGTGTGTATGGCTGTTTATGTCGGCTAGAGATGCTTTGCCTAACCATGTTTTTTCTAAATTTCTTTAAAATTTAATGCCAAACAAGAACTGTCAAAGCTTTTTAATTGTCATTCTCATTGTTTTACTCTTCGCGCAGAGCGCGAACGGTGGGTTGACAAGCGTAGCGAGCAGAGGGCGAAGCCTCCTAGTTATTTGAACTTTCCTAAGATATGACATAAAGGCTGTGGTTGCAGTTAAATATTAACATTATATTAATTTAAACGAGGGTACACCGTTATCCTGTTACTTCCGAAGGCCGAAAATCCTTTAAAACTGATTACATATGTTCCTAAACATCCCCTTTCGGACGACAGCCATTGTGCCCATACTTTGCTTCCTGGTAGAAAAATGTCTTTTTGGTGGTAATATCCAGTTTCAAAACATCAAAATCAGTTTATTGGTATTCTGGAGGACTAGTCTCAACGAATCCAGTATTTCGATATCCACATCGGTGCCGATCGATACTATATAATATTAAGAACCCCACCACGTAACTACCATTCAAGTTCATCGAAATTGGTCCACGGGGAGAGCCAGGGGAATTAATTGAAGGATGCCTTTTCGCTCACTTAAAGGGCAAAATTATCGCTATTCCAATCACTAATCAAAATGGTTACCACCGAATCGTTGTCCGTTGTCCCCTTTTAACGTGACGATCAAATTAGTGTAACTTTCTAGTGCATAGGAAAGGTTGCGCAGCAATATCGCTACACAACTTCTCTTTTTAGGGTTTTTTAGAAAATATTTTTTCAAAAAACCCTTATGAAATCGATTTTGTCCGTCCGTCCGTCTGTCCGTCTGTTCACTAAATAACTCGTGAACGGCTCAACCGATTGTCATGAAATTTGGTAGGAATGTGTAGAATGGTTACAGTCTTTGGCACAAATACCTTAGAAGTTGGTAGGAAGAAGATAACAGGGTGTCCCGAACGTTTGAAAAAAGTCGACTTTTTTAGTTTTTATCGGAGATTGACGTATGGCTATTTAAATCAAAGATCTAAACGAGTACATCTCATATCACTTAAAACTTTCCAGTTTGGAGTAACGGTCAAAAAGTTATTGGCGTTTAAAGTTAAACTTCCTTTTCGACCTCCGTTTTTCTAAACCGTTATAGGGATCGCTATGAAACTTTGTTGAAAGATTGGTCAGTATCGCCTTATATACGTTAGCCTCTTAAGCATTTCTTCATTGTACACATATCTTTTAACTTGATTGAACAATGAACATGCGATTTGGTGGAAATACATAGAATGGTAATAGTGTTTGCCACAAATATTTTTGAAGTTTGTAGGACCAAGTTAACAGGGTGTCCCTGAATAGCTGCAAAAGTATACCTGTTCAATACTTATAGGAAAGCTTGGGTGGTGTTTCCTGACATGGAATCATTTCATATACATAAGTTGCTTTTCCTTGATTTAAAAAACCGTAACAGTATATATCATATATAAAGCCAAGTCATCCTTACATTTGCCTGAGTTCCTTTTTGCTCAAAGGCCATCAGAAATCTTAAATCGAAAAATACCTGTAGATTTGCCTTGGAGTACTTTCATACGAACTGGGCAAATAATAAATCTATTTTTGGATTGGTCTAATTAAAGGTGGAACAGAATGAAAGGCGCTAGCCTTTCATTCTGGAACGCGTTTATTTAGACCAATCCAAAAATAGATTTACAGGAAGCATTTCTTGAATGTTGTGCACAATTCTTATTTATTGCATATAAAATGTATGTACAAAAAATATTCACTATGCATTAAAATTCTAAAAAACCCTCGTATTGCGGGCGCAGCCCTTTGTACGCCGGTATTTTTTATGTTTGGGTTTGGCTCTTTTTCGGATTAATAATTGCACTATGCGTAAAAATTGAATTGTGCCCCGAATGAGTAAAACGACCATCACTTGCGCCAGGAGACTGGAAGCTTACCCTGATTTTTATCGGAAAATAAAATTAACTTAGTCCAGTCAAAATATCCCAATTCAGGCCTCCAAAAAGAAAAAAATTGAGTAAAGCTAATTTTTGTTGTTTTTAAATCAGTGGACTCCCAGGAATCTAAAACTCGATTTGATAAAAAAAAAATTGATCGGAAACGTCCCAAAAAGGACAAACTCTTTAATCCTTGAGGGGAGGTCGGCATGCAGGGTATCATATTAAAGGGGACGCCGAGTACATTACAGATCCGGTGCTTGTTTCCTGTTTCAAGGACCCTTGAATATATCGAGCTTAAATGGAAAATTATCATATGTTTTCCGTGTATCTTTCCAAAGCCATAGCTACGAGAATAATTCAAGTTGTCACTACTTTTCTCACTTTTCAGAATCTATAATAGCAGATTCTACGATTAAATTTGCTAAGAAAAAAATTTATCGAAAAAGGACATCGAGTGTGTAAGTAGTGTTCTTTTATGTTCCATTTTAGAGCTGAAACAGGAAACAAACACCGGATATGTAATGTACTCGGCGCGTCCCCTTTGATATGATACCCCACATGCCGACCTCCGGTCAAGGGTTAAAAAGTTTCCTAAGTCCAACTAATAACGTGTGCCAAAACTACCGCAAATTTTAACACTCGCTATTTCGGTTAGCGTATCTACTTTTTCGATTATCCAGTGTGAAATATTATTTAGTGTGCCCTGTTAATGGTACACTTGGACTGTGATACTGCGCTTTAATGTATTGTCACTCTCTGAACAGCTTCTCCTTGGCTAAGACTGTATGTTCAGAGAATTTCATTTTGACAAGTGTTTATTTAAGTCGAATTGATCTGCCAATTTTGCCATAAAATCATAAGTACTCGGGTTGGGTGTCCCTCGTTCATTTATGATGATAGTAATATGATTGCGAGACTACAGTGGCCTGACTGGAAAATATTGTCCATCGATGTACTGAAGACTTTGAACTTTAGCCCCTAAATGAGAAATTTGTGTTTATTTTGAATGATCGTGTGATAGTTGATCTCTTTGATCCCCATTTGACTTTCCTGGTTTTATCTGTTGTTGGCCCAGTTATGTATAATTCTGTTCAAACATAATTTATAACATAATTGTAAATTTATAGTTTATAGCCACATTTTTTCAAGGTATGAAAAATTACCACGCTGAGTAAAGTAGTGACCTGGGCCTGTAGCCTGAGTCACCGAGCTTGATTAATGTGGTGATTGAAAAAAAAGTTGTACGAAACGAGATTTCCAACGAAAATGAGGATATATCAACATGATTTATGCATGCTGAAGGAAAGGGGCCCAAGTCAGGTTGTTCCGCCACTATAAAAGTAAGTCAACCTACTTTTATATTGGATCGTGAAGTATGCTGAATCGAATAGCATTTCTGACAACTCGTCTCTACAGCTGATGATCAATTTTGCATAAATCAGGCCGAGTTTCCTCCATGCAGCTTTGAGGGGGGGGGGGGTGATAACGCCAAACGAATTAATGTCAATTGACGTAATTTCGTCGTAAAAAGGAAATAATGGCAATTAACATTAATTCCTTTTGCCAAAGGGAAATAAAATCAGTTGACATTAATTCGCTTTTGAAAAACAAAATTCCCTCCCAGTGGATCGGCATATATTAAATTTTTTGTTAGCACATCACGAAATGAACCTTTTAGGGCGTATATGATGAATGGAGAATGCATTATCCTTATAAAAAGCATGTTTCCTGTTGAATATTTTTTTTATTTGAACAAAAATGAAATTTTACAAAAATATTTTCATTGTCGATTCAACTATTTGTCTACAAAAAGGACACAAAATGCTTGAGTTTGTTTCGGCTGCAAGCAAGTTTTTACATGGTTGCAGGGTTGCAACAATACTTCGCGCCCATTGTCCAAACAAATAATGCAACAATATGGTTTTCCACTATTTGATCAGGTTCTGCAACGTTCAAGGAAATATCCCTCTCCTCTTCGCCATCACAGTTATTTAGCTCCGTCTGTCCAGTATTCTCATTTAGCAAATTGTTTTGCCAAATAGAACGGAAACGGTTTCGTATTCGTTCTAAAATTGAAACTTAAAACTCAAAATTACCTTACAACCCAATTTCAAAAATTGACTTTATTTCGCTTTGGGAGTTGACCGTATTTCGTTTTCAAAAACGAATTAATGTCAATTGACATTATTTCGCATTTGGGTGGGAAATAGTGGCAATTGACATTAATTCGCTTGACATTATCACACCCCCCCCCCCCCGCTTTGAGTTATATTTTTAATATGATTTAGTGATAAAACTCTTCCACGCAAAATAAACGCATAAAAAGAATTCGACTCATGTCAAACCACGCAATCTAGCGCAAATTCTCATAACCGAAAAGAAACGTCTCACACAAAAATGTAATTGTTTCACAGGCTATATGGCTGCGGCTCAGCTTTTGAAATCATTTTATGAAAGGAATATTCATAATTAACATCTAATTAAGGGGAGAAAGACGTACATTGGGAAGTCGCGATATCGGCAACAAAATTCTGGCGAATTCATGCAAAGTGGCCATGGGAAATTATGACACAAAAGAAATCATTTGTCCGAAGAGTTATTGTCATAGAGAAACCTTATTGAGTATGGGATACCTACATTATCCCGAAAAAAATCACGCCCGTTTATAATCCCGCTTTTTACAAAAAATCCTGTTTAAAATTATCTCGACATTACTAAATCGCGCCACTTTAAAATCCCGCCATTCCAAAATTCCGCACATTCGTGAATAGTTAAATATTCCCGCCAAAAATTATTTTCATTGCTAACAAAAAATTAATAGTTATGTAATGTGATTCCCAGCAGTTGATGCGATACTTTCTCTTAGCGTAAATTCGTCGGAATATTTGTTTATTTCTTCGATAAACATGACAATTTGAATTGACAATGCCCCTACAGAGCAAGACTGTCATGTAGGGGATACTTAAGTCTCGGCTACCGAAAGTCCAGACCAGCTATTTTTCAAATTAAGTCACCTGGTCCGTGGGTGTCCGAGAATTCAGTATCCCCATGCAAGGGATACTGAAATCGCGCGCACGATTTATAAAAGAATAATTACCTTCTATGACGGGATATTAAAAAGCGGGATATTGAAAAATGGTATTTTGAATTAGCTGGTTATTGAAATGGCGGGATATTAAGTTGGCGGGAATTTGATTAGACGGGATTTCAATGAAGCGGGATTTTAAACTGGTGGGGTATTGAAATTACGGGATAATGAACGTCGGGGTTTTTAAAAAAGGGAATATGATGGGCTATCGTAGCCAACCCATTGGGTATCTGCAACTACATTTATATTGAAAGTACTACCACTCGTTTTTTGAATTTGGTTATTATTTTTTGTAAGGCCAGCGCGGGGCCCTCTCAAGGCTCGGGGCCCGTGGCATTTGCCACCTTCTGCCACGAGGTTAATACGGCCCTGAGATAGGGTACGTAGGCTTGTAACCTGCGTACTTGAAACTTTCTTTACACTCGAAACATTAATCGAGCCTCGGATACCTCGGACTGACTCATCGGCAACGACTTTTGGCTATAAACAACGGACCACGATTGGGTTTTGGAACGTTCGAACGATGTGGGGCGAGTGTAACAACATGAGGCTTACTGAAGTCGAACGGGAAATGACCGCGTATAACATCGCTATATTAGGACTGAGCGAAACAAGATGGCTCGGATCAGGAGCGACTCTATCACCAAGCTCTAATACTGTTTTATTGTACTCTGGAAATGATGACCAAAATGCTCCTCGGCAGGCAGGAGTCGGAATCCTCTTGACTAGGGATGCACGTCGATCCCTTATCGATTGGAAACCAGTTTCCGACCGTATTATCACCGCCCGATTCAAATCCAGAGTACGAAATATCACGATAATTCAGTGTTACGCACCGACCGAACCAGCTGATCAAGCTGACAAAGACGTTTTCTACCAAAGACTTGGCGACACCTTTGATAGGGCTCCCAGAGGTGACATTAAAATCATAATGGGGGATCTCAACGCTAAAGTCGGGTCAGATAACCAAGGATTGGAACACCTTATGGGAAATCATGGGTTAGGCGACAGAAACCAGAATGGCGAGATGTTTATAGAGTTTTGTAACTCTCGTTAGCTCGTCATTGGTGGAACTCTGTTTAAACACAAAGATTGCCACTTATCAACCTGGACCTCTCCGAATGGCAGAACTGAGAACCAGATTGACCATATTGCTGTTTCCAAAACGTGGAGAAACTGTGTCTTAGACGTTAGGGCGAAACGTGGTGCTGATATTGGCAGTGACCACCATCTTGTCATCGCAAAAATGCGCTTACGAACGGCAGCAATCCAGCGTCCTAACCGTGCAAATATTTGCCCTAGACATAATGTGCAGAAGCTCAAACTTCCATCAACCAAGCGTGCGTTCTCCACCGCTTTGCGCGAAAAAGCTAATGCACCACCACTAAATGAGAATCCGACAATTGACGATAGATGGAAAGTCGCTAAAGACTCATTTATTTCGTGTGGCGAAGAAATTTTAGGACGATTGGGTCGCGGTAGGAGACCATTTATTAGCGACTCCACTTGGTCTCTTATCTCAGCACGCAAGAGAGTTAAAGAGCAGATCAACTCAGCTGCTGACGATTCAGCTAAGGAACGATACAGAGCTGAATACCGTTCGCTCCAAAAAGGCGTTCAAAGGAGTGTTAGGCGTGATAAGCGCAATAATATCAACGCGCTTGCGAAGGAGGCAGAGGATGCGGCTATCCGCGGTGACAGTGGAACACTCTTCAAGCTTATCAAGCCATTAACTGGCAGATCTTTACTAACGGAACATCCTGTGAAAGATAAGGAAGGTGTTCTGCTCGTTACCGAAGAACAACAGCTGCAAAGATGGAGAGAACACTTTTTAGAGGTCCTTAATAACACCTTCGGGCCTGCAAGTGCATCTTCATTGCCAGCAGAAGACGTCCCTCGAATAGACGGCATTAGTTCTGGTCCACCATCCAAAAAGGAACTAATAGACGCTATTAAATCAATGGACGCCGGTAAAGCCCCTGGGATTGATGGAATTCCGTCTGAATTCTTGAAAGCGGATATTATCGCTTCAGCGGATATTCTCCTTCCCTTAATCCAAGAGTGTTGGGAAACCGAAACTCTTCCCAGTGAGTGGAAAAAGGGCGTAATTATTAAGATTCCGAAGAAAGGTGACCTGAAGAATTGCAATAATTGGCGTGGGATCTGCCTACTTCCTGCTGTTTCCAAGCTGATGGCTAAGATTGTTTTAGGACGAATCAAGGACAAAATCGATGACACATTGAATGATGAACAAGCTGGCTTTCGCGAAGGGTTTTCCTGTAGCGACCACATTAACACCCTCCGTATTATCATCGAGCAATCCGCGGAATGGAGATCCCCATTACATCTCATGTTCATCGATTTTGAGAAAGCCTTTGATAGCGTTGATCGTCTCTACATCTGGAATGCCTTACGGAAACGAAATATCCCAGATAAGATAATCTCCATCATCAAGGAATCCTACAATGGAGCCCAATGTCACGTCCTGCATAAGGGCAAGCTTTCAGATCCTTTTGAGGTGCACAGTGGAGTGAGGCAAGGCTGCATTTTGTCACCTATTCTCTTCCTTGTTGCCATTAGTGATGTACTCGGCTCCGCACTCCAATTACATCGTAACAAAGGTATCAGATGGAAATTGTTCGATCACCTTCAACATCTTGACTATGCTGACGACATTTGCCTTCTATCAACAAACACGGATGATGTCGCTCAAATGACAGAAGCTCTAAATTGCGCGAGTCGTAATGCGGGGCTGAAAATCAATGCTGCCAAGACTAAGTTCTTGAGCACATATCCAGGTGGGCAAAGCGAAATTTGTATTTCAGGACAGACAGTCGAAAAAGTTGATGAATTTTGCTATCTCGGAAGTGTAGTTACAGCAGATGGTGGAGCGGATGCTGATGTAAAATCACGGGTAAACAAGGCTAGGTCAGCTTTCTTCAATTTGACTCCTTTCTGGCTAAACAACAATATTTCCAGACGCACCAAAATACGTGTCTTTAATTCTAATGTGAAATCCATTCTGCTATATGGCTGTTCAACCTGGAAGGTGACTAAAGAGATCACTGATAAGTTGCAAACTTTTGTTAATCAGTGTCTACGGCGCATCCTAAATATTCGTTGGCCGGAGATCATTTCGAACGAGGATCTCCTTACTATAACTGGCCAGGAAAGGATAGGCACTTCGATCAAAAGACTTAAGTGGCAATGGATAGGTCACACCTTCCGAAGAGGGCCCAAAAACGTCGCAAAAAAGGCTCTAAATTGGAATCCACAGGACTCCGGAGCAAGACGCCGTGTTGGGCGGCCAAGGAACACATGGAGAAGATCGGTAACTAGCGAAGCGAAAACGCTAAATCTTACATGGTCGCAGCTAGCGCCGTTGGCGCAAAACAGAACGAGGTGGAGAGTAGGCGTGGTTAATGCCCTATGCCCCACAAGGGGTTGACAGGAACTAGAGAGAGATGTATAATTTTTTTTAACATACGTTGGTTTCCGGCGTTTTTGGTAGTAGCAGTACTTCAGTGAAAATTGCAGCTAATTTACTTCTTAGAAAGGTTTCGACTGAACTTCTAATGAAAGTTTATGTTCAGAAGTGTAAGTACCTATAGGTACTCCATTTAAAGGTGAAATTAGATGATCACGGAGGAGCGGATATATGATGAATTGGACACGTATACGTATACGTATTGGATGCATACTGTCACATGATGGGAAATAATTCGATTCCTTAGAGCTGGCAATATTTAACCAAATACATACACTCGGTGCCAAAAAAGGGCACTTTTTCATTCGATTTTATTATTTTATTATCGCGAAAGGTCTTGACGCCCTAGAAGTGGATCTGAACTCTTTTTCAGCGGGGTGACCCCCGTTCTCCCGCTTCAGCCCACTAAATTTATTGTTTTCAATACGGAACGAGTTTCCGTAACGTTTAGTGAAATTGAAGTCAACCGAAAGGTCTCGACTCCAGCTGCAGCCCCACGAAATGGTCGTTGACAAAAATCGACAAATATAAGGACACTTTTTGTTCTTGCATAATTTTCCATAATATGTACGTTATTATAACGAAAGATCTTGATTCTCAATGAACGAATATGAAGTCCTTTTCCACGGGACCACTCCCACTCTCTGGCTACAGGCTCCCAAATTGACCGCTTTCAGTACTGGATAGGACCAAGCCGAAATCACAGTTTGCCGTAATGCCTAGTTACTGAATGAATGATGGTGATTCCAACGGTTACACGATGCTCTCATTAACTTCTTATGAATAATGATAAAGTGAACAGTTTTCATTAATTAAATGAAATTTTTCATAAAACTGAATTCATAGTACCTATAAAGTATTTTTTTTTTGGCTAAAAATAAAATAAAAATTCATTGCATGTACGAAAAATGTTCAAGACTGTTATGCAAACATTTGGTTAAGTATGACACAAAATTCAATCGAATAAAGGTTTGTATTAAATTTTGTTTTATGTCTTGTTCTATGCAGTAAATAACATTGCAAATAAAGGAATGACCAACATAAATGTGAGATTTAACTCATTTGGAAACGGCCATTAAACAATAACTTCCGAATCCGGGCAATTTATTATTAGAGTATTGTACTAAGATAAGCTGACCAGACGTACAGCATTTTGAACTGTCGTAGAGCATTGGATTATGTACAGCAAAATGTACACCATTCCCCATGTCACACATTGAATCCTAATTCATTACATAATAAGCTATTCGGTGGGGCCTGTGCTGCAAAGTTTGACTCTTGTACTGTACGGTATTTAGCGAGATAATCGCACTTTTATGTTTGACAATCCATCATTTTTGATAACTCGGGAACACTTCTCGATCTGTCTGAAATTTGGCACCCTTTTCTCTAAATCACATGGTTCTACCTATTCAAGTTCGGAAATTACGGCTGCCCAGATGGCAATTTTGAGTTTACTAATTGAAAATTGACCATAATTTTGAAATTCGTAAGTGAAAAACTTTGAAATTTACATAGCTTGTAGAGTACCGTACCGTTCATATTTAGTGAATATTTCAAGACTCTAGCTGTCAAGCTTCAGAAGTAAGAGCCGCGATTAAAGGTGTAAAGCTTAACCCTTGTACGATCGATATTAAGCGAGATAATCGCATTTTTATGTTTGCCACTAATTCATTTTAACTTAATTCGTTTGTGCTTCACGTACTGATGGTTTTTCATCAAGGAGAACCAGTGGCATAGATAGTTTTTCGGAGGGGAAGGGGATCAGTAGTCAGGATTATCTTTTTCAGCACATGGGAAATGCGATAAGTTAAGGGAATCTAAATAAGGAATTTAAGGAATAGTCATCTCATCTTGTTTCTATGTTTTTCTACCTAATGCGTCCTTTAGAAGAAGTTTATAGAATCGCCTAAAGATTAGTACGCAGAATATGCTTTACACCTTAAAAGTTTGATCCTGGAAAGTTGTGGAGTGAGCTTAAAATTGAAGGTTCGTCTGCAATACCGACCGCAAATGTTAAGTATCGTTCTCGCACTAGAAATGGATGCGGTAAAAGTATGCCTTAGTTGGTGATTTATCAGCAGCATACAATAATGTTCGGGAGCGCGTGGAAGCAGGACTTAAATACATTGAGGCCGCCTCTGTGAAGTAATACTGAAAAATGGTCTGGCAGATGAGTGAACGAGATTGTTGAGATTTTATTCGAGAAAAGTCCAACATAACTGAATACCGGAGCATGATGCAGTACTCTTCAAGCAAGTTTGTCGAGCATGTGTCGTAGAGCTGCTCAGTTAGAATCCTATTGTATCACTACCCCACAATACTGATTTTCGTTATAATGGATTTTTTTTAGTAAATTCCACCTGATCTGTTCTTGTTGCTGTCGCACTATATTTCTAAAACATCGCTTCCAGAAATCCAAATCTCATGTACGCCATTTGTCGGAATTGTCAAAATTCTAGCCAAGGCTTACTTACTTACTGTAAAAGGTCTAATTCTGGAATCCGTGGTCCTACTGGCAACCATTGCTATTGCATTATTATTTTGCAGTTGCAATACGCCTCTTCGGGGCGGACCACACCCGTTTGCAACAACAAACGGCCAAGAGTTGCCAAAACGCCTCCCTGGCAAGAGCCTCGAAGGTCTCGATGCAGGAAGGTTGTGTATGTCTGTGTATATGTATGGACTCGTTATATATGTTTTTTCGTCTTATTGGGAGCATCACATCTCGGCGCGGCTGCTCTCAATTCTCCTTTTACGCGCCGGCATTGAAACAAATCCAGGCCCCGTTTTGGTATGGATGTGTAGTGTCTGCAACCGACGTATCGGTTCTAATGCCAGGTCACTTCAGTGTAGTTGCTGTTCGGAGTGGGTGCATTTTAGATGCTCCGGTTTGAGAAGGATGGGTCATTACATAGAAGGGACATTTGTTGCTCCAGGCTGTAGGAATACTGGGCAGCCTCGGGTAATACCAGGCCCCTCCCCTCCACCAACGCCCCCTACTCCCCCCAATAATGTTGCCTTGAACGTAAGACACAGCTTGACTCCCGCCCCTCCGCCAGCAATTTTTACACCGGTGTCCATATTGCAGTTCAACTGTAATGGCATCCTAGGGAAATTCCCTGAAATCACAAGCTTCTTGAGAAAGTACAGAATCCTGATTGCAGCCATCCAAGAGACGAAACTCCACGCGAATTCACCATTCAACGCTGATGGTGATTATATCATCTTACGCAAGGACAGAGAAGGCGCCACGAATGATTCTCACCCTGGAGGTGGACTTGCCTTCCTAATACACAGGTCCGTACATTACCGTGTATTAGATGTAGTTTCAGACGGTACGGCGGAATTGCAAGCCATCTCAGTTTCATCAGGGAGCACCAATATCGAAATTTTTAACATCTACATACCACCACACTCTAGTTGTACAAACTACCATTTCGATATTGGTCCTCTTCTTAATGGAGAGCACAGGATCATTCTTGGTGACTTCAATGCCCATCATGAACTCTGGCATTCCGCGCTTCACAACGATGCCAGGGGTCAAGCTATCGCCGAATCTCTGGACGCATCAGGTTTCTGTACCCTCAACGAAAACTCCCCAACCCGTGATGCAAACAATTGTATTAGCTCACCAGACATTACAATTGTCAGCGCTAGCCTAATTAGTGAGACCTCCTGGGAAACACTTACTGGTCTTCCCTCTGATCACCTCCCAATCATAGTCAGAATTGACAAACCAGCTGACCTGACCAAGTCAGAGAAGCGAACTTTCGTCAATCACAAAAAAGCTGATTGGGAAGGTTTCAAAACATTCACGTCATCGAAGTTCTTCGCGCTTCCCTCTCCCACCAATATACATAAGGCCGAACGTAACATTAGGAGCGTCATTGCCAAAGCTGCGGCACGGTTCATCCCTGCAGGGCGCATTCCAAAGGTTCGTCCAAACTTCCCAACAAGTGCCGCAAGGTTAGCTGATGAACGTGACAACATTAGGCGCGCTAACCCTGGAGACCCCAGAATTCGGGAGCTCAACATCCAAATTCAGCGACAAGTTAAAGACTACAAGAAGGCCAAATGGAACGAGCACCTCAATGACTGTAACCTTAAAGAAGGTGCAAGTAAGTTATGGTCCACTGTCCGTGCCCTTTCGAACCCCACAAAAGATAAGGGCAATATAGCCATAACCTTCGGCAAAAAAGAAACTAGCAATCCTCTTCAGTGTGCGAGCCAGTTCAATAAACAATTTATTGAACATCCCAAGTCAGATGGCCTCAAGCGCAAAATTAGAAGACGGATTCGCAGCCGAACTGTTGACTCCGTACCAATTTATACTCCGGACCAGGTTAAAACAGTCATTGAGAATGCAAAAAATTCTAAGGCCCTTGGTCCTGATGGCATTTCAATGGCCATGCTCAAACATCTCGGTCTTCCTGCCATTGAGTACCTCACGGCAGTCTTTAACTTGTCAATGTCTACGCTCGTCATCCCCGACATATGGAAACAAGGTCGCATAGTCCCATGCCTTAAACCAGGGAAAAGTGCCAAAATAGGAACTTCCTACAGACCGATTACGATCCTGTCACCTGTAGCAAAGACGCTGGAAGCCCTCATCCACCCCACACTCGTTTCACATGCAAAGCTAGATCCCCATCAGCACGGATTCCGACGCATGCATAGTACAACCACCGCTCTGGACGCGATCACTACACGTGTAAGAGACGGACTAAACCACAGTACACCCTGCCATAGAACTATCATGGTGGCGATTGACCTATCAAATGCGTTTGATAAGGTTAATCACTCCATGCTTCTGGCAAATCTCCTTAATATGCATGTTCCGACTCAAGAGGTAGATGGATTGCCAACTATCTAGCTGGTAGGCAATCCTTCACCGAGTTTCGAGGCAGTCGTTCTAAACTCAGAAAGATCAAATTAGGTGTTCCACAAGGTGGGGTTCTTTCTCCCACCTTGTTTAACATCTATATGGCCGGTCTCCCAACACCTCCGGACGGCATTGAAGTTATTTCTTATGCCGATGACTGCACTGTACTCGCCACGGGTGCGGATAGGGATGTCATGCGTGAAGATATCAATAGATATTTAGCGCGACTAGAAGCCTTTTTCCATAGCAGAGGCCTAACCATCTCAGCGTCCAAATCGTCTGCGACCTTCCTTACCACCTGGTCAGGTGATTGTAAGTGGCCGGTTGGGGTACGTATTGGCAACAAACCAGTTCCTGCTGTTGCAAATCCAAAAATTCTCGGGCTTCACTTTGAGAAAATGATGACTTCAGCTCATCACGCGGAAGCGGTATGCGAAAAGATGCGCAGCAGGAACAAAATTCTTAAAGCACTGGCTGGTAGCACCTGGGGCAAAGATAAAGAGACAATGCTAGCCACTTACAAAGCGGTGGGTCGAGCAGCGGCTGATTTTGCGGCGCCAGTTTGGTCGCAAGGTCTCTGTAAAACAAGCTGGAACAAAATCCAAGTCTGCCAAAATGCTGCTCTACGCACAGCTACAGGATGCCTTCTGATGTCTGCCCAGGACCTCCTACATCAGGAGACACATTTGATGCCAATACGTGACCACAATCGACTACTTACAAAACAATATTTAGTAGGTTGTTATCGAGAGGATCATCCTAATCGTAACCTCATGGACAAAATTCCCCCCCCACGTAACATCAAACGTGGCCCTCGTGACATTGAGAGAGAAGTCCAGGGTTACAAAAGGGATCCTTTCGATGAAGATTCATACCGGGCTGCCATCGCAATGATTCACACTGAGGAAGTGAGTAGGTCTATTGCGAGTTTAGGTACGAACAGAGTCCTCTCAGCGATTCCACCACCTATTTCGCCTGAGGAGATTAGGCTCCCGAGAGCCACCAGAGTGACTTTAGCCCAACTTCGGTCAGGCTTCTGCTCACGCCTAAATTCGTATCTATCTCGCATAGACCCAAATATACTAAACGTATGCCCAAACTGCGCTGGCACGCCACACGATGTAGCCCATTTGTTTCAATGCCCAGCTGCACCCACTAATCTCACCCCCCTCTCACTATGGGAAAACCCCATTGCAGCTGCCACGTTTTTGTCCCTGGAGATTGCGGACGAAAACGATGACGAACTATAAAACGAGTCCATATAGATACACAGCGGTTCACACCTTTCTGTACCGCTAAAAGAAGAAGAAGAATTCTGGAATCCCCCTGTAAATGGCATTTCGGTAGATATTTTTACGTAATGTACTTAATTTATAGCAAAGAACTAAATTTAT
Source organism: Microchrysa polita (assembly GCA_949715475.1). Taxonomy (NCBI): domain Eukaryota; kingdom Metazoa; phylum Arthropoda; class Insecta; order Diptera; family Stratiomyidae; genus Microchrysa; species Microchrysa polita. The sequence continues at coordinate 108,975,614 of OX454416.1, read as the reverse complement.
ATAAATAATTTAACTTTATCGACACCCCTAAGGAGAACATTGGGTTCCCTGTTTACAACATAACCTTGCGTTCCCTAGGTTCACCACATTTTTCCCAGAATATCGGCTAATATTCTTTCTCAATTCTGGTTATGAAGATATTACTTATGAAAGGAAGAAGAATATGAGGTCATTTTATGGCATGCATGAGAGAAGGCTGAGAATTTACATGAAAACGGAATTCCGCAAGTATGTGTACAGCATTGGGTCTTCGGGAGTCTGGTCACCTTATACTAAGATCCCATCATTTCAAATAACTGTATCAAATCAGTTTTCTTATGAAAAACAGGTTCTGCCGAGTTATGTATATTTTCCCCATAAATTAATACTCACTTGGCATTTTAGTGAGATCCCCTAATCACAGTTGGTCACATGAGTCGTAAGCAGTTGTTTTGAAACCCACGACACTGTGTTCCGAAGGCGAGTGCGCTAACTACTGCAGCAACCCCCTAGCCAGATTAACCGCACTAATCTACAAAAATACACCAGCAACATTCCGATTGGTGGAATAAATTTTGCTATTTTATGTAACCTACTTCCTACATACATCCATAATGTCAAATGCAAAGGTCCTTGAAGTCCTCCGGCAAATATTTTAACTGTGCTTCGAATGAAAAAGACACAAACGACCTTACATTATATGGGAAGTAAATGTTGCAAATTCTATTTTTGGCTTTTATGTACTATCTAGTTTTTTTTCTAATTTTATCAATCTCCATTTATCTATTTTCAACAAATCAAACATACCTTAACGTAATACTGATTGTATAACACCAAAAGGATAAAACCAGGATGTCGATCACATCGTGAAAACTCGCTACTTCCATTTAAAGAATGCATTCACAAAGAACACTGCACTGCACAAAGAACTAACACTGCAACGACAGTACCACAAAATTCCTGTCAGCCAGTAAAGTATAAAAATCAATAAGGATTTCACTGTTCACTTCACTCAACTTTGCCGAAATCAAAGGTACAGTCTGTTCACAGTTACATGGACAATGGCACAAACGGACACAATTTTTCTTAGCATTATCGCGGAAAAATCACATAGGTACACTACTTCATTTCCACTTTTATCTTTCTTTTCTCGCCGAACCGAACAAAGTTAAAACGAATCGCAAAAAACAGAGGACACCAAAAATGTTAGTCCTTTGTAATTATAGTATGCCGACAAGATGGCGCTTCATTCACCACCACTCACTTCACTGCCGGGGAGTTCCTTTCGCGTCGTCGAGTGCTGCTACCGATTTGTCTGACTACTGGCGCGAGTGCCGACTACAAGGCAAAGGCAAGTACTGTATGCAATGCAGTCGCGACCGGTCGATTCCACCCTTACTCCCGGTCAAGTGTTCCTTCTTCCCGAACTTCTCCCGCGTCACCACCGTGTCGTCACAGAGTATACCAGCAAACACCACACACGTCTTCCTCGCTCGTCCAGGACCTAGAAGCCTTCTTGTCTCCAACAGGCGCCTCCGGGAAGCAGTTCGGCGAAAGTCACTCTTCCTTTTGGTGGCTGCTCATTGTCCTCGTCGACTGTGTCGCCAGTCGACGCGACTCTTGTCTTGTGGCCAACATTCTCGAATTTGGCGCATGCCCACGTCCTGTCGTCCGTGTGTTTCGGATTTCCGTACACTCAACTCCTGTTCTAAAGGGAATCACCACAAAACGTATTTCGCGAATACTGTTCACGCGCGTCTTGGAGGCTGCGAGGCTGATTATCGACTAAACTGTAAACGGGCAAGATCTGTTAAAACGGCCCCAACTTCCCCTAAGTTCATGTACATAAGAGCTGTTTGCTTTGCAGAAGCATAACTTCTTGAGGAATCGAATGGGCCCTCCATCATCATGCGCACCTTTGGAGACCCAACATTAAATGCATGCAGACGACTTACACAAAGAAGAAAGAAGTTGCCAAGCTAGCACCCTTCTTACCCTCGCAGATACTCATATGATACAGCCATACGGGTATCTTGTATGTATCTATCGACGAGTGTTCTTCCATTGTATTCCTGCACACTTGCTGCACGCCCACGGTGCGCATCCGCAACGAGCGGCGATGTTTCTCACCTGCGACTTGTTGTTGGTGCTGCTGCAAGCACAGGTTCCCAATGCTCCTAATGTTATTGCTTCTTCAATATTATTTTTTGGCATCCTCTTGTACCATGCACCCTTGACCATCGTATGCGTGCGTATGCAACCAGTTCCGTGGCTCTTTACCATGCTGCTGCTCTTGCTGGTTTGGTTACTGCAGTTGGTCCAATGCACATGCAAGTAAGTTCCCCTCGATTACGACCGGGAAATTTGCATAAAAAGCGGAGGGCGATGGATAGTAAGTAGTTAATACGCGACAATTGTGTGTACTGAGAGTGGTATTTGTTTCCATCGTATTTATGATACGTACCTGACGGTGGCGGAGGTAAAAAAGATAAACACGAGATGAGATAGAAACGTGCAAGCTTGTTGTGGACATTGTCAGTGGTACGAAACCTACAGTACCACAAATAAAAAAATTGTCACTTTATGGGTCGACCTTTTATGTTAAAAATATTAAACCCTATGAAGTTGGGGAGTATTTTTTTATTGGAGAATAACGTATGTACACTTTCTCTGAATAGTGAAATTGGGTGATTTGATTACTAATTTGGGAGTAGAAATTGGTTTAAATTGGGAAAGGTGGAAATTTGGAAAAATCATGTGAATAATGTGTGCTACATATATAGGGACCATTTCCGTTTACTTAAGCAATGGCAGTTAGGAGTGAATCAATTTTAAAATAATGTGGTTTTTGGTTTAGGAATTTAGAAGACAATTCAAACAACCTAGGTATAATATTTCAATGTCTGCGAAATAAATAGGTAAGTTGAGCGCTGCTTTATGTGTGGTGATATCTGCCAGTAAGCAAGTTTGTTCAATAGAATTCATTCAATTCTTATGATGAGCCGGGAAATAGGCCTTTTAGAATAGAGAAATCGGCTGCAGCTTAGTTCTATCCAAAAAAGTAAAAATCAAATTGGATATTACGCCAGTAAAACTTTACAAAAAAGGCCTAACCTCGGAATAAGTGGAATACTACCGTTCTTTCGCTTATCTGTTTTAGAGTATTACTGGCTGTATAAATCCAGATTTGCAACCCTGGGGACCCTGTGCTAATTTTTTGGCGAGCGAAAAAGAGTTATTTGTTTGCTCTTTTTTTACATTTTCACCAATATTTTTTAAAATAATTGTCTTGGATAAAAGCTGTGTTTGGCATTTTGAAAGTAGAAAGAATCCAATCCAATCCAATGATATCCTAACCAATTTTATAGGTCAAATATTGACGGAATTACAGGTTTTTAAAAATATGGTATTGAGTGCATTCAGCGAGCACATATTGTGGTGGTCTTACGGCAACTGCCTCTACGGGGCGGACCACACCCGTTTTGTCTTGCAAAACGGCCAAAAGCTGCCAATATGCCTTCCTGGCAAGAGTCCCGGCAGGAGCCCTGAAGGTTCGATGCAGGAAGGTTGTGTTTGTCTGTGTATATGTGTGGGTACGATGTATGTGTTTTTTCGTCATATTGGGAGCATTACATCTCAGCGCGGCTGCTCTCAATTTTACTAATTCGCGCCGGTGTTGAAACAAATCCAGGTCCAGAGGTATGGATTTGTAGTGTCTGCAACCAACGTATCGGTTCGAATGCCAGATCAGTTCAGTGTAATTGCTGCAGGGAATGGGTTCACTTTAGGTGTTCAGGGTTACGAAGACAAGGTCAACACTCCTTAGCATATGTTGCGCCAGGTTGTATAAATTCAGGGCAACCCAGGGCTGCTCCCAGCCCACCTTCCCCACCACTGCCCCCTACACCGCCAAACAATATGATAAGGAATGCCAGACCCAGTCTTACGCCTGGCCCTCCTCCTCCAGCAGTTTTCACAGCACTATCTATATTACAGTTTAACTGTAATGGCATTCACCGAAAAATCGCTGAGATCACACACTTAGTGAGTTCCAACAGAATTCTCATCGCCGCCATCCAAGAGACGTTGCTTCACGCAAACTCGTCTCTAAGCGTCCATAGCGAATATGTTATACTAAGATCGACCGGCCGCCACGGATGATTCTCACCCTGGAGGTGGACTTGCCTTCCTAATACACAAGTCCGTACATTACTGTGTATTAGATGTAGTTGCTGACGGTACGGCGGAAATTCAAGCCATCTCAGTTCCATCAGGGAGTACTAATATCGAAATTTTTAATATATATGTACCACCTCACTCTAGTTGCCCTTCTGGCTATCGTTTCGATATTGGTCCTCTCCTTTCCGGAGAGCACAGGGTCATCCTTGGCGACTTTAATGCGCACCATGAGCTCTGGCATTCGGACCTCAACAACAATGCCAGGGGTATAACTATCGCCGAATCACTTGACGCCTCAGAATTCTGTTCACTTAATGAAGACTCGCCGACTAGAGTCGTGGGCACTTGCAGTAGTTCTCCTGACATAACTATTGTCAGTGCCAGCCTAATTGCTGCTTCCCGATGGGAAGTACGTACCACCCTTAAATCAGATCACCTCCCAATCATTATAAAGATTGACAAACCAGCGAACATGACTAAGTCAGAGAAGCGAACGTTTGTCAATCACAAGAAACCCGATTGGGATGGTTTCAAAGCTTACTCGTCGGCGAAGTTCACCGAGCTAACATCACCTATCACCATTCATGAGGCCGAGAAAAATATTAGGAACGTCATTACCACAGCCGCGGCACGTTTTATTCCGGCAGGACGTATCCCGAAAGTTCGGCCTAACTTTCCCACTAGTGCCGCCAGATTAGCCGATGAACGTGATCAGATCAGAAGCGCTCACCCTGATGATCCCAGAATTCAGGAGCTTAACTCCGAAATTGACCGACAAGTTAAAGACTATAGGAAGGCGAAATGGAATCAGCACCTCGATGAATGTAACCTCAATGAAGGTGTCAGCAAATTATGGTCTACCGTCCGCGCCCTTTCCAATCCTCGGAAAGAAAACGGCAACAACGCCATTGAATTTGGCAACACTAAAACCTGCGATCCTCTTCAGTGTGCTAGCCTGTTCAATAAACAATTTATTGAACATCCCAAGTCTGACGGCCTCAAGCGCAAAATTAGAAGACGGATTCGCAGCCGGAATGTTGACACCATACCATCTTTTACAGCGGACCAGGTTAAAAAAGTGATCGAGAATGCTAAAAACTCCAAGGCCCTCGGACCAGATGGCATTTCGATGACCATGTTGAAACATCTCGACCTTCCAGCCATTGAGTATCTCACGGCCGCCTTTAACTTGTCGATGTCCACGCTTGCCATCCCTGAAATCTGGAAAACAGGTCGAATTGTTCCCTGTCTCAAACCAGGGAAGAGCGCAAATCTCGGGGAATCCTACCGCCCCATTACGATACTTTCTCCTGTCGCAAAGACGCTGGAGGCCCTTATTCACCCCACTCTTGTTGCACATGCGAAGCTAGAACCTCACCAGCATGGCTTCAGGAAGATGCATAGTACCACCACTGCCCTCGATGCGATCACTACACGCATTCGTGATGGGCTAAATCAACGCAGTCGTTGTCACAGAACTATTCTGGTGGCAATAGACCTATCAAGTGCATTCGATAAGGTCAATCATTCAATGCTCCTAGCAAACCTGTTGAATATGCATCTTCCTGCACAAGAGATCCGTTGGATTGCCAATTATCTAGCTGGTCGGCACTCCTTCACCGAGTTTCGAGGCAAACGTTCTAAGCTTAGGAAAATCAAATTAGGTGTTCCACAGGGAGGGGTACTCTCCCCCACTCTGTTCAACATCTACATGTCCGGCCTTCCCACACCACCTGAAGGAATCGAGGTGATTTCCTATGCTGACGATTGCACCGTACTCGCCACAGGGAATGATAAGGATGAAATGCGCCTCCGAATTAATCGCTATCTAGGACGATTACAGGCATTTTTCCAAAGCCGAAACCTCACCATCTCTGCGTCCAAATCTTCTGCGACTTTTCTAACCACTTGGTGGGAGGACATCAGATGGGAGATGGATATACGTATTGGCAACAATTCTGTTCCTACTGTTAAAAACCCCAAAATTCTCGGGCTTCACCTAGAGAACATGATGACGTCTGCGAATCATGCAGCTTCAGTATGTGAAAAAATGCGCAGTAGGAACAACGTCCTAAAAGCTCTAGCTGCACTGAACCAAAAAATTCGTAAATTCGACGAATTTACATTTAATATGAAGAATATTTCATCAAAATACGGTCAATGAAGCTGTTATTTGGATTGAAGAATACCATAGTCATATTGAATAATTACGAAATTATTGTAAATTGATGAATAATTTGTCAATATGAAGAAATTTTCATTTTTTTTTTAAATATAAAAATTAACATTGCGTCTTGTCTTATTCGTATTGAAACTAATTTCATTTATTATTATATGTCTTCAAGACTCTCACAATATTTATTAAACACTTTTTTATATACAAATAACCATATTACCCATTGTGTTAGAATCAGGATTCGAACTCGGTCCGCTTGCGTGCCAGTCCACTCACACTGCCATTGCGCCAGAAAGGAAATATACTTCCAATGTTCTCAAGACAAGCACTACTTGATACACACTGCATGGCGGACGCCTTATTGAGACTCGGCCAGGACACTTTTTATTTTTTTTCTTTCTGGCAAATTGTATGAAAAAATTTCTTTTTGGAATTGAGATTTCCATTAAAATTTAAAGGCAAAAATTACTCAGAAAATCGAAAATAAACAGAAAATGCGTTACTATAAATTCATCAGTGTGAAGAATTTTCGTAAAAGAGAAGAATTGAAGAATTGATTTTATCAATATGACTAAATTATTCACTGTGATAAAATATAATATATATAAAATATAAAAATGATGCTATTCTTCCATTTGATTAAGTTTTATCCTTTGGACGAATCTGACAAATTGTGAATTTGTTATTTTGACGAACTTTTGTCAATCTTACAATTGCTTTCAATAATTTAGCGCAAACAAATCGTCAGTTTGAATAATTTCTTCTATACGAAGAAAAACTTTTACAAAGTGCGATTTCTTCAAATTGATTAAAAATTGTAAGCGAATAGTAATAAAACTGATGAAAATTTAGTTAATTTGATAAAACGAAAAACCAAATTTTCATATTGAATAATATGGAAATTTTTTCCAAAAATCTACCCGGACTTTTTCAATGGAACAAATTATTATTCAAATCAAATAAAAATTTTATTCAAAAGTTTACGAAGAAAAATTCGTTCATATGAAGAAATATTTGGTTCAGTGTGGTAGCACCTGGGGCAAAGATAAAGAAACCATGCTAGCTACTTATAAAGCGGTGGGTCGAGCGGCCGCTGATTATGCAGCCCCAGTTTGGACACATAGTCTATGTAATACAAACTGGTCCAAAGTTCAGGTCTGCCAAAATGCCGCTCTACGCATCGCGACAGGTTGCCTTCTGATGTCTGCCCAGGATCACTTACATCAGGAGACAAAATTGATGCCAATACGTGATCACAATCTCCTACTCTCTAAACAGTATCTTGTTGGTTGCTACCGTGAGGATCATCCCAATAATCATCTCATGGACCGAATTCCTCCACCACGACATGTCAGGCGTGGTTTACGAGACCTTGAGAGAGAGGTTCAGGGATACAAACGGGACCCTTACGATGAAGTTACATACCGAGCCGCCATTGCAGCGATCCACACTGAAGAAGTGAATCGGTCTATCGCGAGTTTAGGTGCGAATAGAGTCCTCTCAGAGCGCCCACCACAAATTTCGCCTGAGGAGATTAGGCTCCCGAGAACCACCAGAGTAACACTAGCTCAACTTCGGTCGGGCTTTTGTTCACGCCTTAATTCGTACCTTTCTCGCATAAACCCGGACATCCAAAACATCTGTCCAAACTGCAATGGTACTCCTCATGATGTGGGCCATTTGTTTCAATGCCCCGCTTCGCCCACTGATCTTACCCCTATATCACTGTGGGAAAACCCTATCGCAGCAGCTATGTTTTTGTCCTTAGACCTCAAGGACACAAACATTGACGAACCATAAATCGTACCCACATAGATGCACAGAGGTTACACACCTTTCTGCACCGCTACAAGAAGAAGAAGAAGAGCACATATTGTGATGTGCTACATATCCCCACCACAAGAAATTGGAAAACTGCTAAGTTTGTGTTCGCTGAATGGACTTGCTACATGAAACGTCAGTTCTCTCTTACCAGCTGATACATCCGCAGACATTGCGGCAATCAAAAATTCGTTTCGGCAAACGACATAAGCTTAGAGTTCGCCTTTTTTGTGGAAAATGCCCTATTTTTGAAAACCTGTATCTCCGTCAATATTTGATCTACAAAAGTGGTTACGATATTGGATTGGAAATTTTGTCTACTTTCAAAATGCCGATCATCGTTTTTTTCCAAGAGATTTTTTTTTTAAATATTGTTGGAAATATAAAAAAGAGCTGTTTTTCGCTCGCCAAAAAATTATCACAGGGTCCCCAGAGTTGAAAATTTGGATTTATATAGCCAGTAATACTCTAAAACAGATAAGCGAAAGAACGGTAGTATTCCATTTATTCCGAGCTAAATGTCGATTTTGAGTGGCCTATACAAAATAAAAATAGTTTTCATGTTTTAACCAATTTTCTATTATGCATAATATTATTAGGAGACATAGTAATGTACACTTATCATATCTAAAAATAAAAAAAAAATGTTGCAACATAATGTTCAGTGGGATGGGTGCACTTGATGGGACGATATGAGTTTGTTGATGTCGGGTACCATGTTTGTCAATGAAAGCCTGAAGTCCTCACGAGCACTTATGTCAAAGCCTCATAACGGCGCTAAAACAGCGTTCAACTAAATACGACGAGAAAAAGGCGATTAAAAGGGTCGCAACCGTGGCCCCCAATTCAGGTATTGTTTTTTTTGAAGCCAAAATTGATGATACCCTTCCTCGAATTTAGGTTTCAACTCTTTATTCGTAGACAACTGAATAAGTTGCTCCTGCTTGAGAATCTCTCCTTTCGACTATATGAAAACGGATTCAACATCCAATCAGGAATATTGAGTTTAGGAATATCTTCGAACTTTCTTTTAAATTCTGAATTAAGTTCCTCAAGGTGCTCGCAGTAAACCAAAAGGTCTTCATTTGGTTTAGGCAAATTTGCAAGATTTGGAAACTGAGAGCATTCGCCTCTCCCTATGTTCTGCCTGAACAATACAAGCTTCGTCACAAACGCGGATATAATATTTTTAGTTTGAATCAAAGGCTTGTTCTGCTATCCGTTCTCATAGGGAGGACTTTTGTGTTTCCGATATTTTCCGCTATATGTCCGCTATATGGCGGATGGTAAGAAGAACAAGAAAATTATTCTTGTGAGAGTTGATAGCGCACCCTTGATAGCATATTTTCGCATCTAAATTTGTGTGCACATTTTTTGTAGAGTTCAGTTATCAATCAAATACATAGTGTCTCTCGTAAAAATTAAATTGAAATGGAATACAAATGGTAAATTAATATTTTGTTTTATCGAAATTTTTCAGGGACATTAATCGGCTTCACGGACCCCCAATTTTTTTAACAACTCCTGCGGACCCCCAGCACGGCTTCGCGGACCCCAAGGGAATGCATGCTCTAACTTAATGATATCATCAATCGTTTTTTTGTTTTTAAATAAAAACTCTCACGCAGCGCAGCATTGGGTTCTATAGGCGTTGGTGATATTTAAGCATAGTAAATTACTTGCGCCTACAATGGGATTCGATCCCGCGAACCTATGATTTGAAGACGAGCGCCCTTATCTACCCTAATGCCGCACACAGAGTCAATCCGAATCCATTTGTTTAATTTTCGTTCTGCCAAAATCAAAGAAAATATATAACAAAGAATCCCAAAAATGGATTCGGACCTAAGTTTGTAACTTGCTAGACAATTGAAAAAAAAGCAACACGTTATTAACTAAACTCTATACCTTGTTTCAGCTTTAAATTTAAGTGTGCTCTAATTTAAATCCTTCAATTTTAAGAACGTTTGCACTTAATATTAAATTTAATACAGCAATCTTGGCAAGACTCCTTTCAAACCAAATGTGGCCTCTGCACCACAGCAAGATGAAATATTTTAGTCTTCAACGACATATACTAACTAGTTTGTACTAAGTTTAATACCACTCTTATACTATTTTGATGTGTTTCACAGTTCATGATAAAGTGAATTGGAATTTAGTCCGCAAGTTTAGAAAAGGTACCAAAAAAGTTTTGAGATATGTAGTTTATTTGCAGAGGGACCTAAAGAATCTTTTTGCCCATATGGTACTTGGCAAGGAAAAGGGTGGGTTGGATTACAAACCACGGTAACTGTTGCAGCAAATATCGCAGCCATGCCAGGAGAAATTTTTTTTTGTGCAAATTTGAGGATCCGGATTGTCTCATCAACTTTTAAAGATTTTAGGACAATATTAAATTTGTTTATCTAAGGGACTCGGTGAAATAGGAACACTAAATTTAGCATTGGTTTTCACTTCGAAAAGTGTATCTTTTTGTCTACAAAAATATCTGCGTCGGAGTGTTGTTTTTCGCAATCGTGCTGTTTTTATGGAACGAGAAATCTTTCATCTGGCTTTTGGGCCCCTAAATCTCGTGCCCCCCACGTGGGCCCTGCGGGCCCTTATGCGCTGCCCCTGACTCGTAATGCTGAAGAGGTTTTGGCTTGGAGTGATATTTATAATTACGAGAGTGTTACTATACACAAGCCAAAATTTGCAACTTTAATCCATATGGAGATGTGTAAAGGAGATTGGTAAAATTACGCCCTATGTCGGTTTTTGGGCACCCTAAAACTTATTTTTCCAACAACCGAATGCATGATGTCCTAATGCAGCACAAGCTGCTAAATCGTGGTCAAACCATCACGGGAGGCGTCTACAGGCAACAATGGATTCGTTTAAAGCGAGCTATACCCGAACGTCCTAGATATGTGACCAGACACGAGTCTATAGTCTTTCACCAAGGCGAAGCTCAACTTCATGTTGCTTTCGTCGCAATTTTGACAATGGCGGTTGGGAATTTCTGAATCACCCACTTTGACCTTGCCCCGTGCGACTACCAATTGTTTTGATAGATGCAGAACGCGTTCACTTGAATGCTTCAATTTAAAACCGGGTATCACAAAATGTCACGATTAATTCTTTGCTTCACTAGATGAACGCTTCTTTCGCGAAGGAATCTATCAATTACCAAGAAGATGGGCGAAAGTAGTGGCTAGCTGTGGACAATACTCCAATAATAGGTTGTTTTTTTGCTACATCCTGTTTAGTTTTGGGTAACGAACGCCATATAAAAAAATGCCACATACTCAGGTATGTTTCACGCGGGTCACTAACCTGCACGGTATAGAATTAAGGGGAATCAAATAAAGATGGCTAATGCATAGGGAAAAACTACGGGAATTTTGTTTTTCTATGTTGGCGTACGTGTAAAAAATAATAATTCAAACCAAATGTGAGAATTTTCTCATGGTCGTTTTAGATTTTGCAAAAAAAATATCGTCTTTTGTGATGAAATCCACCAAATCTGAAAAAATAAGCCTATGAGAGTGAATTAAAGATGCAAAACAACTGTCAGGTGTCATCTGTTTGAGCGAACAGCTGGTCGTAACCGGGAATATGAACGCAATCGTTATTTTGCGTCAGATTTAACCGCGATAGTAATAAAACGTATGTAAACGTAATGTATTAATTCATTGTATCATTAAAAAAAAAAAAAAAACACTTTTTAGGGAACAACAAAAAAACGGACCGAATAAAGTTGTATACCTAATATTTAATTTTTATTAGTGAAAAGTATCCCGCGAAAAGCATACTTTTCTTCTTTTATTGGTCTCAGTATAGTACTACTAAATAATTGACTTTTCCATAAATGCTAGGCTGATAATAGACGCGTTCTACACAACTGAGACTTTAAAATTACTAGTTGTTGAAGTTAATATCCCTCTCGATTACCGTAACTCCTAGTGGAGCATGGTGCGTTAATGACTACCGTGTGTAGTCCATCAACGTTACAAAGACAATTAAATTCGGAGTGTGATACGGTTGTCAGCCCAAGCAACAATTCGTTTGCTTTAAAGAAGCACTTCACACTGTAGCAACCATATAGTACCACGGAATTCATTTATCGTGTGACATCGCTTAAAGTAATATTTTGATCCGATAAACCATCCTTAAAGTATTTTCCGGAAAGCTTCGGTCATCATTATGGAATAAATTCAAAGATTGTGGTATAAAACTTCGATAAAACTATCTCTAAACGTCAACCTAAAAATGACACTCCGTTAAATACTCCACTCTTGTGTTTTATTGGATGATACAGCACACACATGCAATAGTCTCTCTAGTGAACTCACACACATGCATATATTCTTCTATAGCACAGTCGGTGTCATTTTTATCGTGTGACATTCGTATGGTCATCCATTAAATTGTTCAGCCTAGTTTTATTGAAGGATGGACTTTGTGATTTATTGAATTGACACTTATGAAGTGCTCCGGAATACCACGTTTCTTGAATTGAATTTATTGAAATATTGCATGAAACTAACATTTCCTCACTCCTTGTTAACTTATGATTAATTAAGATAATATCAGCGCAGAAAATGTCTGCAGTTTGTTGATGAATGTGTGTATTTATTCAACTTCAATTGACTGACATATAAAGAAGAAGGTACAATGGAGAAGAGTCGATAAAGAAGTGTTGAGCACTTGTAGTGTTTGCGAGCAATGTTAACTATATGTGAGGTTGGCCGAGTGGTTAGGGCGTCGGACTGGCGTCCGACAGTCGCTGGTTCGACGCTGGCTGGGGGAATTTTTTTTTTCTTTTTTTCACGAGAAAATGACAGAAAATGATGACATAACACATTGATGTATGTCTTTTTCAAAGCTTAGTTCAGTGCTACAATAAGGTGCAATTGGATCTAAAAACGGCGCCAAACGCCATTATTGGACTATTATTCAGAGTTTATACCCTGTAAAGTGACCCTATTGTCGTTAGAAGATAATATTTTACGAAGTATTATAGGGATGAAATTGTTACTTGGGAGCCATACCACTTCCTAGTCGCATTGTTAGTTTATTATTCTTATAAGAATATTTCTTATCTTCATCTGAATAATAAACTTGCGACGAGTCCTGCCGAGTTTGGAAACTCGTTTCTCTATGAGTGTCTATTTCACAGAGTGGCGACCGAACGATCAAGGCCATAGAGCACGACACACAGTTAATATTGGCCAGTCAAAATCGACATTAACCTAGGAATAAATGGAATACTACCATTCTTTCGCTTATCTGTTTTATAGTATTACTGGCTATATAAATCCAGATTGGCAGCCCTGGGGACCCTGTGCTACTTTTTGGCGAGCGAAAAAGAGCCATTTTTTGCTCTTTTTTTTTACATTTCCAACAATATTTAAAAAAAAAATTATCTTGGAAAAAACGATGATTAGCTTTTTTAAAGTAGACAAAATTTCCAATCCAATGATATCCTAACCACTTTTGTAGGTCAAATATTGACGAAAATACAGGTTTTCAAAAATAGGGTATTTTCCACAAAAAAAAAAGCCGAATTCTAAGCTTATGTTGTTTGCCGAAACGGCATTTACTTGAAATTCGCATTTTTTTAGTTAAAAATACCCTATTTTTAAAAACCTGTAACTCCGTCAATATTTGATCTTTAAAATTGGTTAGGATATCATTGGATTGAAAATTCTGTCTACTTTCAAAATGCCAAACACAGTTTTTATCCAAGACAATTATTTAAAAAATTGTATATTACGCTTTCAGGTCCCCAAGGGAAATTTTTCTTGTTCTTCTTACCGACACTAGCGACACTTATCTTACCGTCCGCCATATAGCGGAAATATATCGGAAACATCAAAAATTTCCATTGGGGACCAGAAAGCGTAATGTACCAAAAAAATTTAGTTGAAAATGTAAAAAAAAGAGCAAAAAGCCCGTGGGACGTGTACATACAGGAAGATATCTTCCTGTGCATTGCATTGCAATTGTCATGCATGTCTATAGAAGCAACTATCAATTTATAGTGTTTACGAGCAATGCTGACTATATGTGAGGTTTGCTGAGTGGTAGCGTGTAGGACGGGCAATCAACAGACACGCGGGTTCGATTCTAGCTGCGGTTTTTTTCTATTTTTTTCAATGCAAATTCGTTCAATGACAGAAAATGATGATATAAAGCAAATGACGTACGTCTTTTTTGAAGCATAATTTAGTGCTACAATAAGGTTCTATTGGATTAAAAAACGGCGCCAAATGCCATTAATGGACTGTTATTCAGTGATTATACCCTGTGCGGTGCATGTCTGTGGCATTTTGGCATGGCAACTTACCAGCTCTATTAGAACTACGCGGAACTTTGCCTGTTGGAGGAGAACAACCCCCTGCGGGTGAAATACCGAGTTATTCAATTTCGGAAATGTCATACATTCAAATGTTTGCATTTCATTTCATATGGTCCTGTAAGCGTGGTCGTAGTGCCCATTTGGCTGATGTTGTTTTCCATTATTAACGGCATACCTTCCTCTTTATAATGAAATAAACATCCGATCGTTTGTCTCAAAAAATGCTACTCTTCTTTAAATATCAAAATTACACCTCTTATTGGAAACCCTTTATGGTGATGGTGTTGCTAACGTGCACCATTCTTATCGATAGTAGCATTCACGCCTAACTGAGCATTCCCGATATCAGGAGCTTCTAACCTAAATGACAAAGTTCACTCTTAAAAAATATTAAATCCTGTTAAATGCCACGCAGTTTAAAACAGGTACAGAGCCACTGCTACCACATATCGAATGTCGAGAACAGAAAAATGGTTAAAAGTGAGTGGCCGCAACACCGTGTCCATTAAATTGTGCCAGCAAGCAGCAAGATATTCTTGTCGCCAGTGCTGCACCAAATAAAAGAAAATTTTCCACATAAGCAAGCACATGGTGGAGCATTAAACTATACCTAAACATTGAGTGGAACTGTACGACGAAATCTCCATCAGGAGTGCTTAGTAGTTAGTAAAAGAACTGGTTACGGTCAGCATTCAGGTGAATGGAGGAGAACCGCCAAGAAACTCGGCGCCGGCTATCATGTGTATAATTCTACGTATAGTGTGAGTGTACAGTACATATACGATTCGAGTACGACTATTGCTTCTTATTTACAGACATTTACGAGTTGCAGCAATCAATAGTTATCGATCTTCTAACGCCCGGCAAAGTTTTGTGTTCTCGTACATGTAACATCAGAGCCATCGAATGATAAATGGAGTCTGCATAAAATGGGGAATTGACGTCATATTCATTGATGTTCTGTGTATATAAAATATGCTACCCCAAAATACAAAAATTACGTCACAGAATCAATGTACTTCAGCATCCCTATTCTGATAGATGCAAATACAGACATACATTTTGCTGGAGAATTGCGACACACGACTATCTTCCGATTTACAGACTCTCTCCCTTCCCACAACCTATATTCGCATCCCCTAAATACATAATAATTTCTCTGCTTTCTTTACGACCACTGCTGATAAAATTTCCAGGAACTCGCGAAGCAAATTCAAAATGTATCAACAAACTTGAAGAGGGTGAGTGTCGGCATTGGGTACGATTATTGTCTTCGGCAGGAGGGTTGAATTGTACAACAACCCCATTCATTTTTCCGTAGTTGGCTTCGGGCCAATATTGGATGGAATAGTCCAATATACACTCCTGTCGTCGGCTTTGGCGACGAGCTGATATCCAAGGGAATTCGAATCGAATAAACGTGATACAGATTCCCAGCAGCAGCTTTCCAACTAAGTATCGAAATCTTTCGTCCTCTATTTACGGAAAATGCGCGTTGATGGTAGTGCCGCGTGCAGATTGCATAAGAAATTTCCAGGAAATTTCATTTTAGGAAAAGGCTGTAGACATATTTAGTTGTTATCCCATTTTCGTGAACATCCAATTTTGCGTTTTATTTTTCCAGTGAATACATTTTCGTCTTCTACGCCTTTTAGATGATATGATTCTCAAGAATATTGATTCCTCTTACCAAGAAAAGAAGAGTGTTATTCTATCTTGGCATTTACCAGTTATGTATGTATGTATTTGCAGTTTTCGCGAATTTGGGATGCAGGTCGCGTATAAAAACACAAACAATAAATGGTTATCTCGAATAAAGTCAGATGCGTGCCCTTCAGCCTTCAATCGTGTTTGATTCAAAGAAACGATTTACGCAATATGAAAAGGAAAGATTACTCAGAAATCTAAGTAACTCATAGGTATAAACAAAGCCCTAGTACCTGGAAAATTTTGTTTGTTTACATCCTCTCGAATTTTAAGAAATACGATTGATACCACGAATTTTAAAATTAAAGAAATACATACAATGTTTAATATTTATCGTTGAAATCCCACTTTCAAGGGCAAAATATTTTTTTTTAAGAGCCGTATTGATAAATAGCACAGTTTTGAACATAAAAGGACACATTAATCCTTGATCGAATGTGAGCATGCGGGGTGTCATATCAAAGGGGAGGTCGAGTACATTCCATATCCGGCGTTTGTTACTTGTTTCAAGGACCCCCAAAGGAGAATATCGCGCTCAAATAAAAATATTTCGTGTTTCCCGTAACTCATCATCTGTATCTTTCCAAAGCTATAACCACGCGAATATTTCAAGTTGCCAACTAATTTAGAATCTATAATAACTGAAGATTCTATCATTAATTTTGCTAAGAAAATATTTGATCGGAAAGCTCTGAAAAAGGACATAAAAAGACACTAATTAATCCACGTTCGATCAACGATTCATTAGTGTCCTTTTATGTCCTTTTTCAAAGCTTTCTGATAAAAAAATTTCTTAACAAATTTAACGCCTTGATTCTGGGAACATCCCTTCAGGAATATTCTCGTAGAGCTTGGTAGGGGGGAGGGCAAAATGTCAACAGCCTACTATGTGTAAATCCGCCACTGAGCTTGGTAGAAGGGAGGGCAAAATGTCAACAGCCTACTATGTGTAAATCCGCCACTGCTCAATCGGATTAAAACTTATATAGGCCAGTCAATAAACCGAAATATAAGCCGTTAGGTCGCAAAAAATAGCTCGGCTCTGTTTTTTTGGGATATTGCTAGGATAGATTCCAGTAGTGTACCACCAAGTTTGCAATTCGAAAAACCTGTGCTAACCCCGTGACCCTCAAAAAACCTCAAAATTTTCGGACTTTTTTCATATTTTGATTTGTAATTTTTAAAAGGTGCTTCCTACAAGAAAGTCGTCTACTGGATTTTTCAAGCTAACAAAACCTTCTTTAATTGGAGTCCACCTCCAGCTTTGTGGGTGCAAATGATCTCAAGATACAGCACTTTAAACATTGTTTTTTTGTAAGAAAGTTCGAAATTGTAATTTTAGGCATCTTCCAAACTAAATATCGGCTTAAATGAGCATTCTACGGAGAAAGTTATATGACACGAAGTTATAAACCAGTTACTTAGCTGTAAATATGTCTGAACGGCACAATTCTATTAACAACTCGATGAGTGCTGCGTGGAACAAAGTTATGGTTGTTTTCCTGCCAAGCTGCGAGTCCCCTATCCGTCAGGATTTTTAGCCATAAATCAGGAGACTGTCCCTAGAAATTAAATATAAATATCAAATGTCGTATTTTTTTAGATTAATCTGCGGCACTTGTTGTTGTATTTGTATGAAGATAAGTAACATACGACCGTTTTCTTCTCAAAGGGTGTTTTAGTGTAGTCATATAAGCATTTCAAATAGAAAAAAATAGAGTAAGCCCAAGTTTTTTTTGTTTTTGAATCAGTGGGGTCCCAGGAGTCTACAACTCATTTTGCTAAAAAAACAATTTGATCAAAAAGGACAAAAAAGGACATTAATCCTTGATCGGAGGTGGGCATGCGGGGTGTCATATCAAAGGGGACGTCGACTACATTACATATCCGGTGTTTGTTTCCTGTTTCAACGACCCTCAACGGAATAAATCGAGCTTAAATGGAAAATTTAAAAGCCATAACTACGAGAATAATTCAATTTCAATCACTTTCCAAAATCTTTAATAGCTGACGATTCTACCATTAAATTTGCTAAGAAAAAAGTTGATCGGAATGCTCTGAAAAAGGACATAAAGGGACACTAATTGCACACCTTAGTCGAACTTAGGCATGTGGGGTGTCATATCAATGACGGTGTCAAGTACATACCATATGCGGCCCTTGTTACTTGTTCCAAGGACTCTCAAAGGAGAAAATTGGGCTCAGCTGAAAAATTGTCGTGTTTCCCGTATCTGTATCCTTCTAAAGCTGTAATTTTCCATTTAAGCCCGAAATATTCCAGTTAGTATCACTGAGACAGGAAACAAGTACCGGATATGCAATGCACTCGACGTCCTCTTTGATATGACACCCCACATGCCCACGTTCGATCATGGTGTGAAATTAGCAGTGGCGTAACGTACGGTGTTCCATGTGTTCAGAGGAACACAGGCCCCCAAGCGACAGGGGCCCCCAAAAGAATATTTTTTTTTAGATTCTTGGGTAAATGTTCTTTTCAAGATATTTATTTTGATTAGTTTGCAAAACAATAGGCAAATGAGCTGCAGAATCTAACATAGAGACAAGATATTCCGAACAGTGGCGTAAAGTTTTTGAAAATCATTGTGTTCAAACTTAAAACGGGAGCCCTTTCCTTGTACAGTCAAATTTTCGATTTACATAGTTGAAATACCACTGTAACCGTGAATGTTTGTGTACACCAATCAATAGAGACGAAATAATAGGGATTGGCGTGCGATGTCTCTCTCTACCATCTTGAAAAAACCATCTAAAATTTGCCCTTTCATCAGTTTTTGACCTGTAACTTCCTTACAGTCCATTTGAGCAGAAAATGCGCCAAGAGTATTTTGTAGAGCACAAATTTTCCTAAAAATGCAATCCAAAAAATTGTAATCTACATCCAGAATCGACAGAGTTATAGCGCCAAGAAAATGGGGGAAATATCGAAAATTATGCGAATTTCACAGTTTTTGTCAATTTTATTTCATTTATATTTCAAATATGTAGAGAAAAATAGAGTAAGGCAAATTATTGTTGTTTTTGAATTAGTGGGGTCACAAGAATTTAAGACTCATTTTGCTAAATCAAAATTTTGATCAGAAAGGTCCTAAAAAGGACAAAAACCGGAGGTCGGCATGCGGGGCATCATATGCAAAAAACTGCAAATTGTCATGATTTTTGTAATTTCCCGCATTTTCTTGGTTCTATAACTCTGTCAGTATTAATTGTAGAGTACAACTTCTTAGATTAAGTTTGTAAGAAATTTTGTTCTCTACAAAATTGTCTTGGACGTTTTGTGATCAAATGGACTGTAAAGAAGTTACAGGCCAAAAACTGATGAAAGGGCAGATTGTAGATGGTTTTTCAAGATGGCGGCGGGAGCACAGGGGGGAATGTGACGCAAACTTTGGAATTTAGCTTACCGCACATCAAATTTACGAACTTCCTGGTTCAATTGACGAATTTAAAAATTGTGTTAACGAATTTCAATTACAAATTGATAGATTTCCAGATCAAATTGACGAATTTTCATATTAAATTATTATACTTCATCAACATGTTGACGAATTTCAATGTCAACTTTACGAATTTTCAAATCATTTTGTCGAATTTTCATGTCAACTTTACAAATTGTCAAACCATTTTGACGCACTTCCAGATAAAATTGACAGATTCACATTACAAATTAGTCTTGCTTTCTCAAGATATTTGTCAATATGGGATGGTAATTCGTCAAATTGTATCGGAAATTCTTTCACAATATTTTGAAATTCATCAATTTAACATGGAACTTTGTCACTAGGACATGGAAAATGGTCAATTTATAATAGAAATTCGTCAACATCTTTTCAAATTTGCCAATTCGTCAATTTGGAGCATGTTTGTGTTAATACTTTTAACTGAAAGCGTAAATATTAACTTTAACTTAAGGCAAAAATTGGCGGAAATAGTTCGGCACACATTTGAAGCAATTCGAAACAAATATGGATTTTTGCCTTTGGGGACCCGTGCTCTAATGAACACATGGAACACCGTACGTTACGCCCCTGATTCCGAAACGACAATGGAGAAGTATGGAGAAGCTTAAACTCCGAAGCCTTTAAGTATGGATACTGGACAGCCGCAACTTTATAATTCGCTTAATTGTGCAATAAAACTGTGAAAAAAAGTGTCTCACAAGCTTATTGAGTGGAGATTTATCTAAATAACAGGTTCTGATCACGAAAATATTCAAGAGATATAAAGGTTCGACTTGCAAAAAGGGGTGTTTACCTTAAAGGCTTTTGCATAAAATTGAGTTATTATGATCCAGTTCATTGAGTTCTTGAATACTGAAAGAAACGGGACTGCTCCATCATGCAAAATATGTTCACAATGTTGTGGATCTACTTGTTGAAAGATCGTTCTTTAAGTCAAAAAGTTTTTCTTTATCTAGGTGTCATAAAATCAAAAAATATTTGCATGCCGCTAAACCCTTCTGTCCAGATAATGGAACATTCGTTTCTCCTACTGGATGCATTTTTCTTTGGAGGAACTCTACCAAGAACCGATGAAATTCGCCATGGATACGCCAACTTAGCCAGGGTTGTCAGAGCAGTATGCCAGCTGGCTTTATCCTCAGATTTAGGGTAAAAACTTCTAGACTAGAATAAGCGCACGTTTCTAGGTGGTGTTTTTTTAGTAGCATCTATTTAGGTTAGTGATAAATATTCAAACATGTAGATGATCTTTACACGTTCTCCAGTTTATTTATTCAAATTTAATTTTTTGTCTTAAATTATAAAATGTTGGAACATGTTGCTTAAACAAAAGATTGCTCTTTCTCATTTGTGGACGGCTGTAAATGCGATTTATATCAATATTTCCTGCGGCTAAAAAGTCGTATGTGGGGCCCCACTCCAATTTCGAACACAAGAAATTCAGAAAACGTTACGCCACTGGAAATTAGTGTCCTTTTTCAGAGCTTTCCAAACAATGTTTTTCTTAGCAAACTTAATGGTAAAATGTTCAGCTATTATAGATTCTAAAACCATTAAAAGGTTGTGACAACTTCAATTATTGGCGTAGTTATGGCTTTGGAAAGATACAGATGATGAGTTATGGAAAACACGAAAAAAGAAAACGAAAACACAGGAGTCTACAACTCATTTTGCTAAAAAACAATTTGATCGGAAAGGTCCCAAAAAGGATAAAAAAGGACACTAATTAATCCTTGATCGGAGGTGGGCATGTGGGGTATCATATCAAAGGGGACGTCGAGCACATTACATATCCGGTGTTTGTTTCCTGTTTCAACAACCCTCAACAGAATAAATCGAGCTTAAATGGAAAATTTTCGTGTTTCCCGTGTATCTTTCCAAAGCCATAACTACGAGAATAATTCAATTTCAATCACTTTCCAAAATCTTTAATAGCTGAAGATTCTACCATTAAATTTGCTAAGAAAAAAGTTGATCGGAAAGCTCTGAAAAAGGATATAAAGGGACACTAATTGCACACCTTAGTCGAACTTAGGCATGTGGGGTGTCATATCAAAGACGGTGTCAAGTACATACCATATGCGGCCCTTGTTACTTGTTCCAAGGACCCTCAAAGGAGAAAATTGGGCTCAACTGAAAAATTGTCGTGTTTCCCGTATCTGTATCCTTCTAAAGCCGTAAAATGTTCAGCTATTATAGATTCTAAAAAAATTAAAAGGTTGTGACAACTTCAATTATTGGCGTAGTTATGGCTTTGGAAAGGTACAGATGATGAGTTATGGAAAACACGAAAATGTTGCATTCAAAGGCGATTTATTCCGTTGAGGGACCTTGAAACAGGAAACAAACACCAGATATGTAATATACTCGACGTCCCCTTTGATATGGCACCCCCATGTCACCCTCCGATCAAGGATTAATTAGTGTCCTTTTTTGTCCTTTTGGGACCTTTCCGATCAAAATTTTTTTTAGCAAAATGGGTTTTAGACTCCTGGGACCCCACTGATATAAATACAAAAAAAAATGTCTTACTCTATTTTTTTCTATTTGGAGGCCTGAATTGGGATATTTGGACTGCACTATTTGTTAATTGAGTGTAAAACTGTTTTGAAGTTACGACAGCTGTATTATAAATGATGATAATATGATCAATTAGAATTGCAACGCGGAACCATGGAGCGGTATAAAGAACGAGGCAAGGAAGAAGAAGAAGATGATCAATTAGAAACGTGTAGTACCTATGTATGACGAACAGTTTATGATTGAACTAAGACGAAGTGAAACAGAAAATGTACCTATATCTTTACAAAAAGTTGATGCAGCCCACTTTACTCCAAATTTCAAAGCAATTTTCACAATTAGTAAATCCAAAATGGTGAACATACCACCACCCCGTGTAGTTAGCATAATACTTCTTCGAAAAATTGTTTATTATCAAGAGAGATGCCACGCGCTAAGTTTATCTCAAAACATCCCGAAATAAGAAAAAAGGTAAAACCTACAATAACCTTCTTTAGTAAAACTGAAGATGAGTCATCCACTAGCATCGTATGTAGTACAAACGAGGTTTGTTTCGTTACATAATACCGCAACAGGTATGTATTTTAATATACCTGACAAGAACTCAACCAAAACATAAACAATCCAGACGGGGAACATCTTATGTACTCGGATTTTTTTGTTAGAATAACCCGCGATCCACGCGGATGGTAATGGGATGCGTCACACACTTGCCTATATGTAAAGAAAAAAGAAAACATAATAAATTTAAGAAATGAAAAAGTGGGAAACATAAGATAGAACTCCATATGTGTTCTCATTTGTTTTGGTACTCCAGGTTGTTAATGCAAACAAACTCGAGCAACAATCATGATAATGAAGATGGTCCCTAATGTAGTCAAATTCTATTATTAAATGTACCTTATATTGGATTCTATTTTCGAATGTTACAACTTCTCAGTCATTTATTTGTTCTTTTTCTTTATATAAATGTAAATAGTTCATCGTAAATTGTGCACGCATTTCAGCGGCAACCTGTTGAACATTTTACTCGAAACGCACCTTCCATAGTACGCAAGACTTTGTATGAGTCATCTCATTGAATGAAACACAAAACCATTTCCCACGCATTCTTATACACATGTACGAGGACTACGTTACATTTACGTGACTTTAATACATAGTCCTTAAATCGACTTGGTACAATGGTAAGGTTAAGGTGCGAAGTTTTTTTTATTGTTTCCTATCACAAGAAAAAATAGACGTCTGTGATGTTGGAATTACCACTTTCAAAAATCAAAGTGGGACATATCCCATAATTATGTGCTAATTATGTGCTAATTTCGTCCAACTTTAAAAAAATTTTGTGCTCGTCCCCCCTCCATAGAATTAAGGCTTATAATTGGTTGTGCTAGCATCACGTGATGCTAGCACAACCATTAAGTAAATATAACCCAATCGAAACGAAACCCATCGCATAATTATGTGCTAATTATGTGCTCTCCACTTTCCCAATAAAAAAATTTTGTGCTCCTCCCCCTTCCCCAGAATCAAGGACATTCCTTGGTTGTGCTAGCATCACACCACGGAAAAGCTTAAATCTGTAAATTTCACCCGATTGGAATGAAACAAATTACATAATTATGTGCTCTCCATTTTCCCAATAAAAAAATTTTGTGCTCCCCCCCTTCCCCAGAATCAAGGAAGTTCCTTGGTTGTGCTAGCATCACACCATGTAATGTCCTTGATTCTGGGAAAGGGGGAGGAGCACAAAATTTTTTTATTGGAAAAGTGGAGAGCACATAATTAGCACATAATTATGCAATTGGGTTCTTTCCGATCGGGTGAAATTTACAGATTTTAGCTTTTCCATGGTGTGATGCTAGCACAACCATGGAATGTCCTTGATTCTGGGGAAGGGGGAGGAGCACAACATTTTTTTATTAGAAAAGTGGAGAGCACATAATTAGCACATAATTATGCAATTGGTTTCATTCCGATCGGGTGAAATTTACAGATTTTGGCTTTTCCATGGTGTGATGCTAGCACAACCAAGGAATGTCCTTGATTCTGGGGAAGGGGGAGGAGCACAAAATTTTTTTATTGGGAAAGTGGAGAGCACATAATTAGCACATAGTTATGCAATTGGTTTCATTCCGATCGGGTGAAATTTACAGATTTTGGCTTTTCCATGGTGTGATGCTAGTACAACCAAGGAATGTCCTTGATTCTGGGGAAGGGGGAGGAGCGCAAACTTTTTTTTATTGGGAAAGTGGAGAGCACATAATTAGCACATAATTATGCAATTTGTTTCATTCCAATCGGGTGAAATTTACAGATTTTAGCTTTTCTATGGTGTGATGCTAGCACAACCATGGAATGTCCTTGATTCTGGGGTAGGGGGAGGAGCACAAAATTTTTTTATTAGATAAGTGGAGAGCACATAATTAGCACATAATTATGCAATTGGTTTCATTCCGATCGGGTGAAATTTACAGATTTTGGCTTTTCCATGGTGTGATGCTAGTACAACCAAGGAATGTCCTTGATTCTGGGGAAGGGGGAGGAGCGCAAACTTTTTTTTATTGGGAAAGTGGAGAGCACATAATTAGCACATAATTATGCAATTTGTTTCATTCCAATCGGGTGAAATTTACAGATTTTAGCTTTTCTATGGTGTGATGCTAGCACAACCATGGAATGTCCTTGATTCTGGGGTAGGGGGAGGAGCACAAAATTTTTTTATTAGATAAGTGGAGAGCACATAATTAGCACATAATTATGCAATTGGTTTGATTCCGATCGGATGAAATTTTCAGATTTTGGCTTTCCATGGTGTGTTGTTAGCATAACCAAAGAGGAGTGTCCTTGATTCTGGGGGAGGGGGATGAGTACAAAATTTTATTATTGGAAAAGTGGAGAGCACATAATTAGCACATAATTATGCGATGGGTTTCGTTTCGATTGGGTGATATTTACTTAATGGTTGTGCTAGCATCACGTGATGCTATCATAACCAATTATAAACCTTAATTCTAGGGAGGGGGGACGAGCACAAATTTTTTTAAAGTTGGACGAAATTAGCACATAATTATGGGATATGTCCCACTTTGATTTTTGAAAGTGGTAATTCCAGCATCACAGACGTAAAAAATAGAAACTTCTGCTCTGAAAAAATCGACCTATCTACGAGTATGTACAGTACATACATATTCTGATTTGGAATATTCTCTTCATCGCAGGGAAGTTAGGAAAATGATTAAAAGCCAGAAAATTACATTAAAGATACCTACTAATAAAGCAATTGCTGCACAATAGTTTATGCATGTCATGCACAGGGACGAAGCCAGAGTTTCGTTTAGGGAGGGGTCCAACGTCATTCAGTTTTTGGCTTGAAATTTTTATTAAAGCTGTCAAAGAATTCTCTAACTTGTTTTAGGCCACAATTTTGCATGGTTGAATTAAAGTTCGCCAAGTCAATTTAACCAGGCTGAATACTACATGATTCGAAATTGACCCTGATAATTTTGAAAGGTTATTCCAAAACTGACCGTATACTCTTGTGAAATTGGGTTATCTAATGAAATTGCTAAAATTCAACTTAACAATCTACATGGAATCTATTTGCTACTATTGATCAATCTTGTACAGTAATAGATAAAATTGCTAAAATTAAACAGTTATCGCGAAAGTAGACGAAGACACTGAACCGTGAAAATCGAAAAGTAAATGGTGGCTTACTCCAGGGACGTAGCCAGAATTTTATTTCGGGAGGGGTCCATTTTGTGCTACCTAATTTTGGGTTAATCATTTTAATTTATTTATTTATTTATCATAAACAATTTAGACCTTCAAATTGTCGATGAGTTTCTATCTTTTTTAGAAGCTCATTTGACTTAAAGATTAATTTGTGCATTTAGAAAATATACAAGATTCGAATCTCCCAGCTCCCACTGAGAAAAAACTAAAAAAATTAACAAAACAACCGTTGGATAACTTTTTGTCAGAATTAAAATAGGCCCTGTAAAAGGCTGAAATCCAATTTGCAGGGAGACTACCTCGACGAGAATTGAGCTTGCATGTGCTCCTATTCGGCTGGAATGAACACAGAGTGAAAAGTAAGATATGTCCGTCTATCGTGCTACGTCTGGTCACCCTATCTTATGCCCATTTTAAGTCGTATAAACAATATTTAGTAGAGATCATAGGGAAACTTAGACTACGAAAACATTTGCGCTATCAGCTTTCGAAAGAAGAATTTATTCTTCTTTTTATCGACACTTACCTTAAGGTCCATAAATTGATCGCCAAATCGTGTTACGTGCAGCCAAATGGCTACTGTCATTGAATCCAAACTAATCGCCATTTGGGTGTGCGTCCAGTTTTGATATTAAATATGGCAACTCAACCAACCGCTTGTCAAATTCAAAGTGACAATTTTGCAAGTTTTGTTCGTTCTTCTGTGTGAAATTGAATAATTCTTGAATGGCCGTGTAATAATTCAAACGCGCAGAGTCTGATTTTGATAATTAAATTTAAAAAAAATCACCAAAATGAAATTTTGGTTGTCATTTTCTGTCTCCATTTGGTTGCTAGTGTGGTTGCATCTCAGCTTAAAGGCTCATTCACACTTGTCCGATTATAAAATCTCGAATTCTGTTCACACTATGTTCATAATCTTGTTCTACGACTTGACCCTAAAGTAGAGTCCGTCTAAATTGTCATTCTGATAATTTTATGCACGACTGAAACGGTAATTTAAAAGAATTTGCTTCAACAAGTAGAATCTAACTTATAAAGATATATTTCAGGGGTGCCCAACTTAATTTTTCCTCGGGCCACATTGCTGATTTCGAAAACAATGGCGACCCAAACATTTTTATGAAGGAGAAGAAATTCTTTCATTCTTCTTGCATTTATGTTTAGGAGTTTATTGTGATTGGCGGGCGCCGGACTTTGTTGCTGTCGGCGTTTTTAATGGTAAGCAGATGACAGCTGTCGCCGAGGACGGAAAAAATAGGTTATGGAGGCCTTGCGTTCCCTCTGACATATTCGATTGAGCTGTGTCTTCCATTGCAAACTAGCTAAACAGTCATTACAACTTTTAGGCCCATTCTCTCGTAGATCTTATAGAATGGTTAGTCTTATCGCCAAGAGAAGACACACACAATATTCAAAAAGCTTCTCCATTATATTGAATTGAGTTTTTGTTAATTTTGCATAGTTATGTTATCTTTTGCTTATTTACGCTGGTGGATGAAAGTGCGGAATGATTTTCTCAATCTAAGATGATGGCTTAAACAAGCAAAATATGGTGTAAGCTATGCAAAATAAACAAAAATTCCATTCAATACAATGGAAAAGCTTTCTAAATATGGTGTGTGTCTTCTCTACGCGATAAGACTAATCAGCCGACAGGTACTGAATAAGAGCTATCAGAAACCCGGCCTTAGCGGAGTAACCCGGCTGGACTTGACAAGTGAGTTGTTGTTCGGTAAGAAAACCTGGAATCCAGATCTTTGAGCCTTATTGAATGCGGCAAGGTAAACGATGAGACCTTGTAAGGTCGCATTTTGTAAGTTTCTTCCTAAAAAGTTACTTTAAGTATTATCGCTTCGTAAAAATTTCGGTAGCCCCGACAGACGGTTTTTTAGAAAAATAGTTACTTGAGATTACTGCCTTAATGGAAATATTTTTCTACTTTTTACACATTAACAAAATTTTACTCAAAAATTTGTCTTCAATATTTTGCACATAATACAATTCAGCCGAAAAAAAATAGATCCCGGCAACATTTTTTGTTAAATCATACTTTAACATTTTTTTTTTTAAATTGGCGTCTTTTGTTCAAAAACAAAAACAATAGACTGGCTAGTTTGTTGACGAAAATTTTCGGTTTTTCTTTTTTGTCTTAAACATTGTGTAAAAATTTGCTGAAGTGCTCATGAACCGGATACAACAACGGGATTGTACAACATATGCGGGCCACAATCCGATTTAAGTTAATGATTTATATTTGTAAATAAGTGAAAAAAAAAACACAATTACGTGGACAGAACCGTGAAATGTAGTCTTTACATTTTTTTCAAACGCGGAGTTCACCGCACATTTTACAACGATTTTTTAGAGATTTGTTTTGAGATTTTCTTGTTGAAAAATGAAAATGTATGCCATATTTTGCAAATTGAATCTAGATTATCCAAAATATCGCGATTTGGGTAAGTGTGTTGTAGAGGCGTTACAGCGATTGCCATTTGGTGAAAGCACTTCGGGAGGAGTCCGTAACCCCTGGACTTCTCCCCTGGCTTACTCCATTTCATTTGTACATGTTCGAATGTTTAGCGGTCATAGGAATGGCACGAATATTCCGCACTGCAAACCGAACTTCCTTTTCTCGCATGACTAGGCACAAGGAGGTTCTACTTTCCAAGATATGTGTATTCAAATTCAAACCGAGATTTAAGTTTAGTTCTTTATTTTTAATCCCATTCCGCAATAATTTTATTACAACGCTTAAGGCCGAAATCCTGCAAGACCGAAAATCCTGCAAAAATCGTGTATCTCAAGCTTTTGGCAGGATTTTTGGAGATGGATCCGGAAGTTAAGGAAAAACTGAAAATTCAATATTTATTTTTTAAATAATTTCAAGCTAAAAAACTACCTCCTCTCTCCCCTTTTCGCCAAACTTCCGGACCCATATCGGTAGGGAAATTTTTGTCATATAAAATCATTGATTAACAATAACCCTGCAAGAAATCAAAGATACACGATTTTTGGAGATGAATTGTCTCAATTTGAATGCTTTTCTTGTACAGCAATCCACTCAGCACATTTTTGAACACAAATCTTCTTTTGCACAAAATGTTGATAATAATATGACTGTGCGCAATCACCCAGACTTCAAAATTTCACACGAATGTATTTCTATTGTTGACACAAAACATATGTAAGATTGGATCAAATCGGACCATAGGGTCATGGGGCTGCCATACAAACCCAATCCCCCATTTTGGTTCTTCTAAGAAACATTTTTTCATACCAATTTCACAAAAACTTGAATTAATGTGTCTTTATCAAAGCAACAAAAAAGGTCAAAATAAATGGAATCGTAGAAATGGAATGCTCCCGCATCCTCCAATAAAATTTTCTGAGTAAATATTTTATGGTCTAAGAAAAATGGTATATTTGGTCGGCAAAAATCCTACATCGGAATTTTTTTCGGATTATGGTTGGGGATGGTCCCCAGATGATGGCATTAAAAGTCCCAACCGATTGAAGGTCCGCAGCCTTAAAAAAAGGGGGGAAAGGGTGACATTTTTTCGTTTTTTTGCGATTAGTTCAAAAACGGTAAGAGATACAGAAAAATGGTGAATATTTCGGCGTTAAGCCTAGTACTGACATCGAGAGTGAGATTTTTGTCCGCTGCGATTTTTTCGATGAAAATGTAGGGGAGACCGGGGCTGGTTCTAACAGGGGCAGGTATTAACAGGCTGATAGACGCCAAACTATCAGACTGAGATACAAACAAATAATGATTGTCCTGTTTGTACACAATGCTAAACGTGTCGAGACACGTCAGCTTAGTCTGCGCCGTCGCAGTAACGAGTTGTGCGTGGTGTGCTCATATGAACAGGTAAACGATCTTTTTTGCGTTTTTATTTTCTTGATTTTCAATCTTAATATAAATTTCAAAGATGTGAAACTTTAACTTATATAAAGAGCGTTTATTCAGCTATGGATGCACTCTAATTTCTTGCTGCTAAATTACGTACTTATTATAGTGCAATGTGATTTCTGAAAAATTGGGCTTTGGGGTTGGTTTTAACAGAACACACGGGGTAAGTTCTAACATGTTAACACTTACCCAAATTGCGAGTTAAGTTCCTGTGTTAGGATATTAAGGCTAGAGTTCCATTTTTTTTAATTACCTGTGATTGTTTTTCAAAGGAGATGTTTATTAAATTTTTTGAGTTTAAGAAAACTGCTATAAAAGCTAAAATTTTGTTATTTAATTATCTTTAGCATTAAAATATCACTCAGTACTGAATATGATGATACTGATCGTTGTATTTAATTAATATGAGACTGAACAAAAATAAAGCTTGATTTTGTAGATTAACTGGTGTTTAATTATTTGCAAAAAGTTCAAATTCGATGATTATCCTTCCTGTTAAAACTTATCCCAGGGCTGTTAGAACCAACCCCAGGCTGGGGTAAGTTTTAACTTGTGAGTTTCTTAGGAAAAAAGCCTTATTATTCAGAATGTAATACGTTTACAATAATTTTAATAATTTCTATTTAAAGTCCTATTAATGACGAATTATATGGCAGAAAGTCGTGTCTCTAACGCAAAAGGTTGGGTAGCTAAGAAGTTTTGTTTAAAATTTGTTAGAACCAGCCCCAGTCTCCCCTATTCTTACAATCGTGGAATATGTGGGGAATGCTGGGGAATTCCATAAGCTACAATTAGAAAACAGTTCCATAATATTTCTCGGCCATTTTAAGTATTTTTTACGATTCCCCGGTTATTTCATCGTGAAATGTCAAATGACCGGGGAATCGAAAAATAATACATAAAATAGCCGAGGAGAATTATGGAACCGGTCTCGGATTGTAGCTTATGGAATTCCCCACCGTTTATGACATATTCCACGACAGTAAGTATCCATTTTTATTGATAAAATCCCTGGGCGAAAAATTTCACTCTCGATCTTAATTCAGCCCTTTAGACTAGAAAATAAATTAGAATATTTTCATCTTAGACCATAGCTCCATAACTTTTGAAAGAATGCTAGTTAAGCCGTAAAATGTTGTATAAGTATTGACAATAAGTTCAAGTTAATTTGAAGGTAAACATTAAGTCGCTCCGGTCAAGGACCCCCATTATCCCATTATCCCATATCCATTTGAATTTGTTAAAATGGCATGTCCATAACTCCCCCTTTAATTGGAGCAGAGTGCTATTATTTGTTGTGATTGGAGGTCATTTATTTATTTATTTATTTATTTTATTTTAAGGGTACCTCCCATACAAAGTGACCCAAGACAACTTTGTTCTACAGTTTATAAAATGGGTCCTGATGGGTCACTTTGTATGGGAGGTGCTCTTAGTTTTTATCCAAATGAGCTGATTTTTGGTGGGTGGGGTGATTATGACCTCCAATTGCAACAAACCAAAATTTAGCACTCAATTTAGGGGGGAGTTATGGACATGCCGTTTTGACAAATTCAAAGGGGGGAATAATGGGGGTCTTTGACCGCTCCGACTCAATTAACTAAAACTTATTGTGAATACTTATACAAAATTTTACGGCTTAACTACCATTCTTATTTTCTAGTCTAACGCCGAAATATTCACTACCATTCTTTCAAAAGTTATGGAGCTTTTGAAAAAGGTCTAAAATGAAAATATTCTAATTTATTTTCTACTCTAACGCCGAAATATTCAATTAAACTCTAATATATTATATTAGACCAAGCAATGAAAGCCTAAAAAGGGGGTGTAGAGAACATCGAAGGGGGTGACGATTTTTTTCTTCGGTATTTTATCAGGAGTAGTTAGGAGGTAAAGGTACTAATTTTACTCGGAGCTGAGGGGTGCGCTAACGCGGGGAGAGGGGGTTAAAGGTGCAATTTTGTGCAATTTTTGGTGTTTTGGGCTATATCTCGAAAACGGTGAGTCGCACAGAAAAAAGTTGTGAGTAAGCATTAAAGCTTTCTAAATATCCTATTTATTTGCCCATACTTACATATGCAAAACTCCTAACGGTTCTTCCGATATTGTTCAATAAAAGTAAAAAAATTTTTTTTTGCATTCTATTGACTCTGGTGTCTCTCCGATTTGTTTTTCAAAAAACTTTTGTAGGGTAAAGTTAGTAAGTGGTAAATTTTCCTTAATTTGATATACTTCTTCTTGGCTTGTCTTCTATCATTCGAGAGTTAAGAGAGTCTCAACGAAGTAATATTCTATACTCATCAGAATGAAGACAACCATTGTGAAAAAACGGCAGGGGGGGACGGTTTTTTATTTCATGGATCCATAATGGGCGGTTCGGAGTAAGACATACTACAAGCTCGCGATCATGAGCTGTGCGCTAACGTGGGGAGGGGGGCTAAAGGATTCATTTTTGCAGGTTGTCGACTTAATCTTGAAAATATCTAGGAAGCGGTGAGTCGTCCTGAGAGTATTTGTATGGCAGTACTAAAGCCCATTAAATTTCCAAAAACTTATTTGAACACTCAAATGCCGAACTCCTAACGGTTCCCCCGATACAGGTGATTGAAATCCGAAAATTGTTAAAAAATCGTTATTTTGTTTATTTTTTGGCTCTGGTGTCTCTCGCGATTGTTTTTCGGAAAACTGTTTCACGACCAATTTGTACGATGTTTAATTGGCTCTCATTTAATATACGCCCCGTTGTCCGATCTTCAATCAGTCAAAAGCTTAGGAGTTAAAACCGAGCTTCCGAATTCAATTTTCTCTATTTTCAAGGATAAAGACAAACATTGTGAAAAAACGGCAGGGGGGACGGTTTTTATTTCATGGATCCATAATGGGCGGTTCGGAGGAAAACATACTAAAAGCACGCGGTCATGGGGAGTGCGCTAACGTTGGGAGAGCGGGTTCAAATATCTCATTCTTGTGCTTATTAGCTCTATCCCCGCTATATCTCCGAAACCGCGAACTCTACGAAAAAAATGTCTGAACAAGAATGAAAGCTTACACAATTTCCTATAAAGTTCATCTTACGTGCATAGGTCGAATTCCTAACAGTTATCCAGATATAGCTAATTTAAAAATCAGAAATTTCACATAGAAAACATCCGCACAACATAATTGGTATACATGTATCTATAGATTGGCTATATGCATGTAGGCTGTGTTGATGTTTTCTATGTGAAATTTCTGATTTTTAAATTAGCTATATCTGGATAACTGTTAGGAATTCGACCTATGCATGTAAGATGAACTTTATAGGAAATTGTGTAAGCTTTCATTCTTGTTCAGACATTTTTTTCGTAGAGTTCGCGGTTTCGGAGATATAGCGGGGATAGAGCTAATAAGCACAAGAATGAGATATTTGAACCCGCTCTCCCAACGTTAGCGCACTCCCCATGACCGCGTGCTTTTAGTATGTTTTCCTCCGAACCGCCCATTATGGATCCATGAAATAAAAAACCGTCCCCCTGCCGTTTTTTCACAATGTTTGTTTTTATCCTTGAAAATAGAGAAAATTGAATTCGGAAGCTCGGTTTTAACTCCTAAGCTTTTGACTGATTGAAGACCGGACAACGGGGCGTATATTAAATGAGAGCCAATTAAACATCGTACAAATTGGTCGTGAAACAGTTTTCCGAAAAACAATCGCGAGAGACACCAGAGCCAAAAAAATAAACAAAATAACGATTTTTTAACAATTTTCGGATTTCAATCACCTGTATCGGGGGAACCGTTAGGAGTTCGGCATTTGAGTGTTCAAATAAGTTTTTGGAAATTTAATGGGCTTTAGTACTGCCATACAAATTCTCTCAGGACGACTCACCGCTTCCGAGATATTTTCAAGATTAAGTCGACAACCTGCAAAAATGAATCCTTTAGCCCCCCTCCCCACGTTAGCGCACACCTCATGACCGCGAGCTTGTAGTATGTCTTACTCCGAACCGCCGATTATGGGTCCATGAAATAAAAAACCGTCCCCCCCTGCCGTTTTTTCACAATGGTTGTCTTCATTCTGATGAGTATAGAATATTACTTCGTTGAGACTCTCTTAACTCTCGAATGATAGAAGACAAGCCAAGAAGAAGTATATCAAATTAAGGAAAATTTACCACTTACTAACTTTACCCTACAAAAGTTTTTTGAAAAACAAATCGGAGAGACACCAGAGTCAATAGAATGCAAAAAATTTTTTTTTTTTACTTTTATTGAACAATATCGGAAGAACCGTTAGGAGTTTTGCATATGTAAGTATGGGCAAATAAATAGGATATTTAGAAAGCTTTAATGCTTACTCACAACTTTTTTCTGTGCGACTCACCGTTTTCGAGATATAGCCCAAAACACCAAAAATTGCACAACATTGCACCTTTAACCCCCTCTGCCCGCGTTAGCGCACCCCTCAGCTCCGTGTAAAATTAGTACCTTTACCTCCTAACTACTCCTGACAAAATACCGAAGAAAAAAATCGTCACCCCCTTCGATGTTCTCTATAATGTCTTGTTTGATTGGCCTATATATATCATTGCCAAGATAATTTTATGTAGTTTTTTCGTCCGCAGACCATTTTTCTGTATCTCTTACCGTTTTTGAAATAATCGCAAAAAAACCAAAAAATGAATAGGGGGGATTCAATATAAATTGTAGGTACGTCCGAAAAAACTTTTACCCCGAGGGGAGTGAAGGGTATCCAAATTTCGGCCGCCCCCGAAATCAGCCTCGTTTCTTATTCATGTAATCAACAGTCGAATTTCCATAATTTTTGAAAACATTTCGGGAGGGGTCAGAACCCCCTTGCTACGTCCCTGTCATGGAAGGTTTTAAGATATTAGATGAGGACTGTATTAGATGAATCGCAATTGAAATGACATTAAAATAAAATCAAATTAAACAAACATTTTCGCTTGGCTTTATTTATTTCATTATATTTTCTTTTCTTTTATTCGCCATCTTTTCCACTATAATTCCTATAATATATAATAAAAATTAACAAGATTAGATATACATACATAAAACTTAAAGACATAATTTTAGCTCTAATAATATGATATACCATAATTATACTTAGTGCCTATAGTTTTTTATATTATGTACATATTTCTGGTATACCAAAAAAAAAAAACAGAAATATTTTTTTTTTAAATACGTAAAAATTAAACATTTTGACAATGAACACCAGCAAGTTGATTAGTAGTTTATTTCAAAATAAACGAAAAACGAAAAAAATCATATTTTGTTGTATTTAATAATATTTGCTTTATTTTATTATCGTTAAGTATGTTATGGTTAATTTTTCTTATTTTTAGCTGATTTTAGTTTTTTTTATGTATTTTACAATAACTTTAATTTGATTAATATAGTAGTTGTTTGTATGCATTATCTATTTATACGCATTGTATTTAATTGTATTTTTAATTAAGACAAATAAACTTTCAACTTAATTTTGAGTATAATTCAAAAATATATTCCTTTTCGATTCATTTGTGTTTTTTTTTTCATATTTTGGGCACTTAATAAATCTTTTTTATTTCTTTTCTTTCAATTTGCCATTTCTATTGAGTTGATTTAAATTGATTTGCTGTTTAGCCGTTGCTGTTTTTTCTATCTGTAACAAATTTACATTGTAGATTGTGTAAGGTAAATACATACAATAACAAAAATGTATTTGTCGCAATTATTTTAGGGAAGAGTGGGGAAAATTGGAATTTTGCTTATAAATCTACTTCTACTTTCATTTAAATTCATTTTTTCCATCACCTCTAAACAAACATGTATTATTTAGAATTTTTAGATTTTATTTGTATTTTACAAAAATTATATTTTTTCACTTTGTTAAGGGTTTCCTATATAATAGATACACTTGTTTTCTTATCCTATCAATTGTTTTTTCAATATTATGTAATGAAGTTTTTAACTATCATATTTACTCGTATTGTATTTTTATTTTACGGATACTTTTAATTAAATTATTTATTAAGATGTGTCTTTAAAAATACCTATAAGTAAAAATATTTGTTATTTTAATTGTTGTTAAGGGATGATGTGAACAGTGTTGCCAATTTAGCCGTTTTCCGGCCAAATTTAGCCGGAAACCGTGCTGTTTAGCCGGAAGAAATTTCTAATTCCGGCCGGCCGGATTTTTAGCCGGAATTGATTTTCTTCGACCGTTTTTCCGGCTAAAATTATTTTATGATTTTTTTTTGAAACTAGATTCAATTTTTCAACATTCACAAACAAAATAATTAATCGCCGTGAAATTATTTCTACATGCACTTATTGTCGTGTATTAGGGTAAGTACCTACTGGTGGACATCTAAAGGAAATCTTTCATTTATGTCTCCAGGGAAAAATTTGCCGAGGAGACTTGCTTTTTTCAATAAATTTAGGGTAATGGGTTTCACGTAAACTGACGATATTAGTACCAAGTCTAAGCATGTAATTTACTAACCACCAATATGCTGAATAATTTGCAAAATAGAAGACAGTTTCCTAGATAGAATTCTTTACAAAGCAATTCTTGGAGCATGGGGGTAGCTGAACATTTTTCCACTTTTCAAAGTGTCAATTGTTTACCAAATATAACGTAATCATGCCAGATTAAGTCCAAGGGTGAAAACCTTTTAGGGCGATTCATAGATATAGATAATATCGCCGGAACCCTTCTTCAACACAAAAGCTAAGTGCTGAAGAAGGAGGTAAGTTGCCACAGAAATATATACTCATTTAAATCTAATTTTTGTAGTTCACTGGTCAAGCTACTTGCACAACGTCTGACGATTTATAGAAACTACACATTTTCGTAGATGCATTACATTTTGTTCTGGGGTTTGTAGCAACAAGTTTACCCAAAATCTATACCATTTTCCGGCCAAGCTCATAATTTTGGAACATTAATCTCGTATCTTTGGAGCATAAAATTCGTAATTGTAGAATATCAACAAATGGAACAATGGAACATCCCTTTCGTAACTATGGAAAATAAAATAAACTTTGGAGGGCTCAAATTCGAAAATGAATAACATGCTTGACACACATTTTTTCGAGTGACGCAAATTTATCATCATTAGCACGAGTTCCAAATTACGCATTTGGACCATCATTTGGTCAGTAATGACTTTACACATTTCTATTCAAATTCTTTAAGAAAAGTATGTCCTCAAATTGTTGAACTGAATATTCATCAAAATATCGCAAGTGAGGGTCATTTTCACCATTTACACAAACGTCAAAAGTAAATGACGAATTCTAATGACGAAAGCATATGTACCACGCCAATTTCGAGCTTTCATCATCATGATGATTACGATATGTGTCTTGGGCCTAAAATGGTTAAATTTTAATCAAAATTTAAAATTATTCAGGTGCGATAATAGTAAGATATACCCATACATAAATGCGGTTGCCCTTGCCCATAGTTACGCATTGGACGTTCCTTTTACGAATTGTATGTTCCACAATTTTGAACCTAATGTGGTAATACACTTGACCGAGAAATTGTACCTGTATACAACAATTTTGACTAGTTGAGCTATCTAACTCCGAACAAATGTAAATTTTGACTGTAATGCCAGCGATTGGAGCATATATGTATGTATGTAATAAAACTAAGAAATCTGCCTAAAGCATAGTTTACGGGTAGTACCCCAGAAAAGAAATAGAATTATTAAAATCAGTTTTATACTATATTTTTTCGTAATGTGGCTGTTTTGTATGATTTAGCCGATTTTTTAGCCATTTTTCTGGCTGAAATTTATTTAGCCGGATTTTTAGCCGTTTTTGGAAAAAATATAGCCGGTTTTCCGGCTAAATTTAGCCGTTTTCTGATTTTCCAGTTGGCAACACTGGATGTGAAGGTCCTAGCAAAAAATTAAAAAATAAAATAAAAATTATAAATCTCAAAGTATTATAGTTTTTATGATAAAATGTATGCACTGCAGGTTGCAAGATAATTTATTGTAAAAGAATCGTATTTAAAGAGGTGCGTTATTTTTATCACAAATCGTTATGTTTAAAGGGCGAGATAAAAATTATGTAACTTAACTGTGAAATACCAAATTGGTATGACCCGATTTTCTCGTGGGCCTCAATGCATGCAGCTAAACAATGATATTACGGCATTATTAAGTGTATTTGATGGGCATTTAAGTATGCATATACACGGCAAAAAAGCTGAGTGTGGTTAAGAATTAAATGATTTACAAGTAACCATTAAAAATGTAATATAGATGCTTTAACCCTAGTTCACATACATGAAAGATATTTAATGCGGAATGAATTAGTATCTAATTCCTTTTTTTGCTCGTAGAGCTGGTTATACAGTTATTTATATAACAATTAATTTTTATTATAGTTTTTAGCTGATCTAAGATTTGTGTTATTTATCATTTTACTTTATTTATTTATAGATAACAACTAGGATTCGGCTTTTTTCACTTTATTTAATTTTTACATTGATCGCATTATGTATATGCTTAATATAATTGCGTGTTTTATGTTATTTTATTACCTATACACATATTAATAAGGGGTAGGTGTGCGGATGCCCTTAATCTAAAATAAAATTACGAATTGAAATTTACTTTTTCGATTCAAATAAAATTTGATTAAATATCCAAAGAATCTTAAGAACCGAAATACGGGTTTTGTACATTGAAAATGTATTCAATTTTAAAAATTTATAAAAAAAGAGCGATAATAACAAATAAAACTCGATAATTTAATCCCGCAAGAAATTCTTCGAATACTGTTTAAAAAGTGAATCAACTCCGAAAGACGGATACTTTTTGACACTATATGAAATGGGGCTAGGGTTAGGTTAGGATTAAGATTTTTGGTTAAATAAGTTTATTTGAATAAAGTTTAAAAAAAAAATAAACTAATAAACAAAAATCTTGATAACAAAAACGCCTTTTGGTCGATTTTCATTTTATCCAATATGATTTATGCTGGATGGTCCGTCCCGTGAATTAACCCTCGGAACGGAAAAAGCCCCTCTGAAATCTGAGTGCTGTAATAACACTTAAGCACCGCAGGTTACTAAACGTAACACGATGAAAACAAGTGAACATTAAATCACTGAAGCATTTCTTCCGAGGTCCCTCGGTGATGGACCTTCTTCGATTACAAAGATTGTAATGGACTGACAACTCATTCTTAGAGGTGCGTTCCGCTACACCCCCCACTTTGGAAAATTACTAAAAAAATCATTGCACCGTTATCTGCTCATTATGTGCTAATTATGTACCACATTTAAACATTTTGTCAACTTTTAGAGATATTAGCAATTCAAATAGGGAGGGGTGTAGCGGAACGTTCTTCTACACCCCCCCCCTAAAAAAAAAATCAGCTTACGGACTTCGAACCTATATTTTCATATTTGTTGAGTTATATCTGCCAATTATGTACCGAAATTAAACATTTTGTGCTAGTCAACTTTAGAAGATATTAGCAATTGAAATGGTGGGTGTGGAAGAACGTTCTTTTTTTAGTAATTTTCCAAAGTGGGGGGTGTAGCGGAACGCACCTCATTCTTAGAAAAAATCTCCGCATTAAGGGACTTGGATCAAAAGGTCCGAATTGGACGGATACAATTCAAAGACGATGTAACGGACGGTGTTTGGCACATACATGTCTGCTTTTGGATTTGGCACATTTTTCACAAATATTAATCAGTTTATTTATTTTAAATTATTAATATTTGTAAACATCCCGCCACATTCAAAAGTAGACATCTATGTGTCGGAAACATTAGCATTGGGACAGCTGGTCCGAAAATGGCGGGATCGGCGGGGGTTGGGTGACGGCTATCAGGAGGACAGCACGCGGTTCGGTTTTTTTGGAGGTTTTGTTATTTTTTGCTGTTTTTGGGTCCGGAACTGAAGGACATTATAAACTCAATACCAGCTAAGTGTCCATGTTTAGTGTGTGACGTTCGGCTATGCAGTATATGTTGTGTTGTGATGTCACTATTTTACATGAAAATGTTTGATAAAAACGCCATAATGCCGGCCGCGCGGTTTCAAATTTACCGTGGTGCTTAAATAGCACAACCTGCCCTGTTCACCCCATCTGCATTCCAGGGGCGAATAATGGGGTGAAGTGCTGATCTTCACCCCCGGTGTTTGTGTGAAGGGAGGCGCCCTATATTTTTTTTTATTCGGCCACGGCGCCTCAGGTCGGGTTTCTTGTGAAATATTTAGTGGGTTTAGTTTGGCCGGGACCCGTCACCATCCGGGTCCGGAGCGCGAATAAGGTGGCACCTGTGCTGGTCGGTTGCACATTATTCAATACTTCCCTAATTTTAACCCTCGTGTTGAGTCGTGATCCCGCAGGCATGCGATATCCTTTTTTTTTTGTAAAAGGACAGGGGCAACGAGTGGCGCAAACGCCACCCGTATCTCCCGAACTGAGCTACAGCAAGCGCATGCCGCTGCTCGCTCGTTGAGGAGCCCTATCTTCCTGCCTAACCTGTACGGTTGAAGAGGCATTGGCTCCGTCCCCTGGGCATCTTCGGATGGCCAAGTCCTTTCTTTACAACGACTTCGCAAGCAAGCAACTAATTACTCTTTCACAAGCTGGATTGTACGCTCCTTGAATACCCCAGGTACCTTAAAGACTCTCCTCGATCAGGTCGTCAAATTCAAGCTGAATATAGATGCATTCCAGGAAAAAAATGAGCGGCTGGATGCGATTCGCATCAAATCCCGATTCTTTAATTTTAACTCTTAACGGAAGTGATAGTTGGCATAGGGGGATTACTAGAGGGCTCAGTCTTCATGAAGAATATAACAATAACGGTCAACGACTAATATAGGCTTCGCGACTGACAGCATAAGCATTTGAACTGCTCGTCCAACTGCAAATTAATCAAAGCTAGTAAGAACCCTAGATAAGTGTACAAGCTGATAAACTCAATAAAACGTAGATACTAAGCCTGGACAAGCCTCTGTAAGAAGAATGATGGCAACATCATTAGCAACATCGTATGAGTAAGCTCTGGGCCCCATGTTCCGACGAGGTTGAATGTATAACCGAACGCCCTGTCCAAAAAAAGTTGGGCAGGGAGGGTGCTTCACTAAGGTGACCAGATGCCTGAGAGACTACTGTACATTTTTGTAAAAATTAATGGACTAGGGTCTAACCGAAAAAGTTCAATACTGTAGATTTTACAGTACTACTAATTTTACTAATGCGACAACGCATTAGTGTACAGGAGATGAATCTATACTTGCAGAAGTGATTGTTCTTAAGAAATTTTTCGTCGGCGAATTGAGAGCAGCAATAGTCGATCTGCTTATAACGTTGACGATGATGTTCACGCTATAACGCGGTGTCTACGGATTGAAACATTGCTGCTTGGATCGGGTTTGCCCACAGTGATAGAGGTTTGAATGTATATAGATTTATGTAATTGGAATAAAATGGATTCAAGTTCGCTCATTCTGTCATTTTCCCGCGGCACGCCCGACAAAGGGTTAATGCAACTTAGTATAGGAAGTTCTGTCATTTGAATCTACACACGGACGAATTTGGCTTTTATTCCATGCATTCGCCGTGTATGTGAAGGGTGACTGCTGTAGATATTTGAAGCTGGCTGGCTGGCTGACATGTTAAATGTTTGCCTATGTCCTAAAAAGCAGTATTCAACGGCATCTGGGAAGTAGTTAAAGTCAAGGTTTTGGTGTACAAGGAGAAAGTGATGGATAGACTAACCGACCTATGTGAGATAATTCAGTATTTTCAGACGCTGAAATTTTCATTTTTCAAAAGTAATAGAAAATAAATAAAATGTGAGAAGAGTAGTTTTGCCAAAAAACGCGGGGCGGGGCGAACGGGGGTCGCGAGCTTCCTATTTGTTGATGTTCTCATACTTAGTGGATCGCGGCGTATAATGCTTTTCATTTTGCGTCCTTAAATCACCACGTGGGTGCAACGCAGTCTATGCGATATATGTAATTCGTATTCGACCTGAATAAAATGTGGGTTCACGGACCCTCACTGAACGAGGTACCTCCCCGGCAGATGTAAAGTATGTAGTTAATTTGCGTTTATGTGCAGTATCACCTACTTTGATTCACTACGTTTTCCGTTGGCCGACTTTTCTATGTGTGATAAGGTTGTTGGTTCCTAGCTCCCACCCTATTCTCCGGGACTCGATGATAAAAACCTATCACCCAAATTAAAAAAAAACGTTCTATACAAAGCGTATGGCTTTTGAGAACCTGAAAATACCGGTACTGAACAGGTGCAAAGAGAAACATGAAAAAGTCCGGTGCTGAAAAGTGATGAAAAACCCTAAAAATGCGGTACTGAGAAGGTGCTAAAAAACCTGAAAGAAACTGGGACCGGGTTGAAAAATCCAGGAGATTGGTGCTTCAAAATATTGGTACCGATGTTGATTAAACACCGGTTTTAAACCAGTGTAACGTTGTTAGGAACAGGTTCAGATCTAGCTATAAATTTTGAAGGATATATAATGAACTCGGTTTTTTAATGAAAATTAACTAGTCCCTTTGTCTATATTTTTTATGAAGCGTGGTAAAATGCTGACGAACTTAATGGATATTTTCAATTAACTTATAATTTTTCTGGCTCATCTCTAACTATAAATCGGTTTTTCGAGTCAAAGATTTTGGTGTGCACAAAATTTGGCAATCTAGTACTATATGACTAGATCTCCGAAATTTTTGCAAATACTAACTAGCATGTATAAGAGTGAGCACAAGGAAGTTCCTATATCGACTTTCTGCCCTGAACTTTAGTGTTCAGAGCTATGTCTCCGCTTATTCTGCCCTACTGTCGGCTCGCTGTTTCGTAAGGTTATTAATTTTAGTGTAAAACGTTCTTAAAAGTCATTGGGGAAATGATTAAACCAGAGCAGTTTTGACGTTTTAAAAATCTATCACTTTCTACTACTATTTTGGGCAGATATACCATGGTCCTCAAAAAAACAAGTCGACACGGTGATCAGCCTCTTAAGGCATCATTTTTGTTCAGATTTAAGAGTTCACTCTTTTTTGCAGTTTCTTTTAACTGGATTTTCTCTTATCATAACTAACTCTATGGGTTTTGCTTGTGCGCTTTTCAGGTTAATTTAACCAAATGACACACCTTTTCAAGTTGCTCGTTAATAATTTAAAATACGATCGAACATGAAAGAACAGCCGAATATTAATGAGAGTGCATCATTTGAAATGCCCTTGCCTACGTCCCTGAAGCCTCTTATTATCCCTCCTCCTGGACCAGCGAAGAAAAACCCACGAAAATATTTTTTCTGGTTAGTGAAAAACGTATTATTAAAAATGCCATTATGAGAAATCCGACCGTGTTTTCAAGCCTATCTTAAAACTTTAGTTTATAGTTTTAGTGGTTGATTTCATGATCATTTAAATGTCGTTGAAAACTGCAATATTCGTAAATTAAAAGCATAATATTGACAAACTTAAAGCCAAGCATCCTAAGTCTAGAAAATTAAAATAAATATGGAGAGTTTTAGCATGTCGTACAATGTGTACGACATAGTTCATAGTAGATAAAATTCGCATGCCTGCCGTACACAAAACAGTATATCACAATTTTGCATGTTCCAAGTAGGTATGGGTGTATTTCCATATATGTATGTATGTATTTGGCGTTTTTTAAACAGTCGAAACTATTTGTCGTAATTTTACACCCATGCCTACTTGGGACATGTAAAATTGTGATATACTGGTTTGTGTCCGGTAGAAAGCGAATTTTTCTTTTAGAATGTCAAATGTCGTATACTATTTTGTACGACATGCTAAAACTCTTTAATACTACACTAACGGGTGGGCTAATTACAAGTTCGTTTTTAAAAATGCAATAAAATGAACAAAATTAAATGTTTTCCCATGTCTTATGGCTTTATTAGAAACTAAGTAAGCTACCATTAATGATGGAACACAACTTCATTCAAATGGCTGCCCCGGCTGGCGTCGCAGTAGCGCATTCTGTCACACCAATTTTGCGAGACCCTGTTGGTAATTTCGGACTGTAGCTCACGGATTGCTTGGATGATATTGGCCTTAAGTGCTTGAATCGTTTCTGGATTGTTGACATAACATCGGTCCTTCACGGTTCCCCACAAAAAAGTCCATAGGGGTCAAATCGCAGCTCCGAGGCGGCCAATTGACACCGCCAAGACGGCTGATAACACGATTTGGTGCGTAAAATATCGGTTGTGGCATGGGCTGTGTGGCATGGCGCGCCATCCTGCATGAACCAGAGATCGTCTAAATCCAAG
This sequence comes from Microchrysa polita, assembly GCA_949715475.1. Taxonomy (NCBI): domain Eukaryota; kingdom Metazoa; phylum Arthropoda; class Insecta; order Diptera; family Stratiomyidae; genus Microchrysa; species Microchrysa polita. The sequence goes on along the minus strand of OX454416.1, from coordinate 108,931,448 downwards.
TCTTCAATTTGAGTAAAAAAAAAGTCGGATAACATGGCTCTGTAACTGGCTCTCGGCTAGACAGCACTCACTTTGAAAATAAGTTTTCAATATTTCCCAACGTTGTTCAAGCGTAAAGCGACTCATTTTGTTCCGCGTAGGTATGATACTGACTTTCTATCAAGATTTCGATAGAAAAACAGCTGTCAGTTATTTTGACACTGACAGCTGCTATGATTTAAAAACGAACTTGTAATTGTCAAAATAATGTTAAACGGGATTTTTTGTAAAAAGTGGGATTATAAACGGGCGGGATTTTGTTTTTCAGGATTATGTAGGTATCCCAAAATAATCCCGCCAAAATACTACCAAAAATTATTTTCATTGTTTACAAAAAATCAATAGTTATACATTGTGATTCCCAGCAGTTAATCCGATACTTTCTCTCAGCACAAATCCGTCGGAATATTTGTTTATTTCTTCCATAAAGATGACAATTTAGCCCCTACAGAACATGACTGTCATTCAGGGGATACTTAAGTCTCGACCAGCTATTTTTCAAATGATGCCACCTGGTCCGTGGGTCTCCGAGAATTAAGTATCCCCATGCGAGCAGACCCATGGAAGGCGAGTTTTATTTCATAAATCGCGCGCGTGATTTTTGAAAGAATACTTACCTTACTACTATGATGGGATAAAAGCGGGATATTGAAAAGCGGTATTTTGAATTAGCGGGTTATTGAAACGACGGGATATTAAATTGGCGGGATTTTTATAAGACGGGACTTCAATTGAGCGGGATTTTAAATTGGCGGGATATTGAAGTGACGGGATAATGAATGTCAGGATTTTGAAAAACCGGAATATCACGGGCGGGATATCGTAGCCAACCCTGGGAGACCATCATCAGCAATAGTTTGATGAGCACTAGATGGTAGTATGATACATTTTACATATGCGTATGTGATGAAACAACAAAGCCAATATGTCAAAATTTAAGTGTTACCGTATTTCCAAAAAAGGATATATACAAGGTGTCCCGCATTGGGTGGTCAATACTGTAAGGGTTAATAGCGCAACTTGTTTCAGCAAGAAAATTACCAATACAATCGGATTTTTTTTACCGTTACCTTGTTATCACTCTTTTTGTGAAAGTCATCGAAAATCGTGATTTGTCCTGCAAAATCATAATTTGCAGCCACCCTGATAACTTAATCCAAGATTTGATTTCAGTTTCAGAAACTACATAAAATTTCACAAAAACTGAAGTTCTTCCAGTTGCCAACATTATCGACACTTTCAAAATACAGTTACTCAAACTTAATAAAAATTTTAAAATAGATTTTTCATCGAAAATTCAAACAGTAATTTCATAACGGTGCTTTATACGTACAACTCTGCAAAGTTGATAAAAGTTGCTTCAACATGTTGGCTTTCCAACGGTATATCACTTTTCATATTTGCATTGCAGAATTTTAGAGAAACACGCATTTAATGGTGAAAGGTAATTATTTTCTTATCGGATTATTCAAACTGAAATTTTATTCATTTACTTTTCATATTTTAGTATCGCAATTTTGAAAATTTGTTAAATGAAAATGTAAATAAAGTTTTAAAAATGGGAAAGAACCAATAAATTAAAACTATTAACTAATGATTAAATGGGTCTGTTTGATGAATTGGTGGCAGATGGACGGGTGCCCCGCTCATAATGCGAGACCTATCAAAGAATGTTTAGAAAACGAATTTCCCGGAAAGTGGATTGGCAGATTTGGGGCAGTTGCGTGGCCTGCGAGAAGCCCCGACCTTACTCCACTAGATTTTTATTTATGGGGTAACTTAAAAAGCATTGTCTATTCCGAGCCGATTACCTCTCGGGAACACTTGCTGCAGCGAATTAACGATGCTTGTGACAACTTAAAGGAAAACTCTACTGAAATCCTTCGGACCGTTTCTTCCATGAGCCGAAGGTGTCGAGTCTGCATACAAAATGGAGGAGGCCAATCCCAGTAGCATTATTCCAATTCATCAAAGAGACCCAGTTAATACTTTTAGTTTATTGGTTCTTTCCCATTTTTAAAACTTTATTTCCATTTTCATTTAACAAATTTTCAAAATTGCGATACTAAAATATGAAAAGTAAATGAATAAAATTTCAGTTTGAATAATCCGATAAGAAAATAATTACCTTGATTTTCACCATTAAATGCGTGTTTCTCTAAAATTCTGCAATGTAAATATGAAAATTGATATACCGTTGGAAAGCCAACATGTTGAAGCAACTTTTATCAACTTTGCAGAGTTGTACGTATAAAGCACCGTTATGAAATTACTGTTTGAATTTTTGATGAAAAATCTATTTTAAAATTTCTATTAAGTTTGAGTAACTGTATTTTGAAAGTGGCGATAATGTTGGCAACTGGAAGAACTTCAGTTTTTGTGAAATTTTATGTAGTTTCTGAAACTGAAATCAAATCTTGGATTAAGTCATCAGGGTGGCTGCAAATTATGATTTTGCAAAACAAATCACGATTTTCGATGACTTTCACAAAAAGAGCGATAACAAGGTAACGGTAAAAAAAATTCCGATTGTATTGGTAATTTTCTTGCTGAAACAAGTTGCGCTATTAACCCTTACAGTATTGACCACCCAATGCGGGACACCCTGTAAAATAAATTAATATAAATAATAATAATAATTAACATAATAAAAAAAATAAATTATGGAACAAACAAACAAAAGCAAAAATTCAAATTGTTAAAATTAAATAAAACAATTTTTTTCATTTATCAACTTTTTAATTAGATTATTTCCTTTTTTTATTTTTAGATAAATTAGTTTGTCTCTTTTGTTTTATTTAATGTTAACATTGCTGATGATGGTCTCCCACTATCGAGACCGAAATGTATTCAAATTAAAATTATAAATTAATTAATTTTCGTGGGCGGAGCTTTGTTTTTATATTCGATTTTTGCGGTTAATAAGGACTTAAAAACAGCATTTGGCTTTATCAAAATATATCCTAAAATGAAGGCCATAAGTATTCTTATATATCTATATCCTGTGCAGAATGTTAGTGTTGGAATAACTGAAGGGACAGAACAGACCAACTGCTTTGCAAATCGTAGACCAGGGTGATCGCTCCATAGTAGGTGAGCCTGAGTTAATGCTCCCATTGTGCTACCACATCAAACCTTTTTGACTTAACGTTAAAAATCTTTTGCTTAGGGACGCTAAATTGTTCAATTTATTAATAAAAGCATGTCACCGTTTTAGTTAATGTTTCGGAAAGAATACATATACATATGTGACCATCATGGAAAAGATCGAGACGACTGGAGTGTTGCTGATTTGTGCTGGTCAACTGGGAAATTAAACTTTTACTGGCAATAACATCATTAATGATTTTTCATTCAAAATAATAATAAATTTAAAGAGTCTTGTAGCTTATTGACGAATAATTTTGTTGTCATCATAATAATTCAAATTTGCAAAATTATATATAGGCAATTTTAATTTGAAATATTTTAATAATTAGGCACTTTTGATAGCATATTTTTATGCGTTAATTTTAGTTTTTTTTTATACGATTCTGTTCTTTTTTTTTTTCATTTTATTTATTTGATATAATTTGATTTTCTTTTTATTATAGTATGATATTTATAGCTTGTAATACCACATACAAATTTGTTTCGTATGTTTCTTATTTTGTATTAGCCATTCAGTTCTTATAAGTAGATATATTAGATAAATAAATCTAATTAACGTTAATACAATTTTTCTTGTGTTTATAATATTTAAGTTTTTAAGATAAGATTGTTTTACATATCCATACAGTGTATCTATATAATAATTATTTACAACGGAATTATTTATATATGTATTGGCGTTCTATATTACATAAAATCGGTATTTGAGGACTCCAAAATGATGACATTACGATGACTGCGGCATGGGATGAACATCATACATAACGTAAGTTATTTGAATGGAGCTCCTTGTTCTTGTAATTTTTAATTTAGATTGTGTATATTTGATTAAGTATTACGTCTACATATTTATATACATACAGGTGAAGTGAAAGCATATTTTGTTTTTTCTTTGGGGTCCATTTTTCATGGACTTAATTTTTGTATTTTATCAATCGGTCACAAATATCTTTGGCACTTTTTGCTTTAAGTTTTGAATGGCCGGTCAATAAATTTGTGTATGCACTAGTAGACGTTCACATGGGCCCTGATATTATTGATTATTATCGAAAATGCACAAATTTATGGGAAGCCTTTTCAATTAGCTATACCAAAATGCAGGAAATTGTGCGTTTGCGAGCTGATGTTATATCTATAAGTTTTCTACCAGTTCCATACATATTTGATTTGTATGTTAACCAATTATTATCATTAGATTCATCGATACAAAGGTGAAAACACACTACTGGACCTACTATAAAAAATAGTTTCTACGTTAATCTTTTTTTCCTAAATTATTCAAACATCTTAGTGCTGGTGCAGTGTAGTAAACAGATTCGACGAAGTAAACATTTATGCATGATACAGCCGATTTCTCATGCACCTTAACGGTTGGTTAGTCTTATCGTATAAACAAGACGCACACCACTTTCCGAAAGTTTGTTCATTATATTGAATTGAATGTTTGTTTACTTTGCATAGTTACGCCATATTTTGCTACGCAATTTCATACAATGGCGTAACCAAAAATTCAATTCAATACAATGTAAAAGCTTTCAAAAAATAGCGTGCGTCTTGTCTTAACGATAAGACTAATCACTAGATAAAATGTACGAGTAATCGGCCTTTTGTTTTATGTAAAGATTTGCAATAGTTTATCCGCAATGACTGCACTGCATGCGTACAATGAATATAAAAAAAAAACACTTTTTTCAAGCGACACTATCGCAAGAGGTAACAAAATTTGCGTAATTTCACAAAGATTACGAAAACAACAAAGAAATTATTAAAATTGAGATCCATCTTGATGGCTCTCTCGCGTTTTTAAGGTTTGTATTTTTTTTTTTTGTAATTGAAGTGACTATAGTCTGAAAAACCTATGCCACCCTTCTAAATGCCACCTCCATTTACCACCCCTGGTCAATACAAAACCTATTCAGCCATTTCGTATTTTCGAGTTGCGTACAGGGTGTTTTTAGCTAAAAAATTGCAAATAGGCCTCTGTAGGTTCATTAACTGCATAATTGGTTAAATAACGTCATTTCTTATTCAAACTGGAATTTTACAGACATCTAGGGGCCTTCTTCCGGAACGACCCATGCTTCAGCATGGCCAAGAGTCGCAACGACCCACTTCGACGCAAGAAGGGGATGGAAACTTCGTGTCATTCATTCAACACCATTTTTTCCCTCGGGGAGCAGTCCTGGCCGGCCCAGCTGCTCCGAACACTACTAATACGTGCCGGCATTGAATCAAATCCAGGTCCATGGATGTGCTCTGTGTGCGGTAACAGGATTTGGACCAATGTTCAAACGTCGGTCGAATGTACATGCTGTGGAGAATGGGTTCACCTAAAGAACTGTTCAGGACTTACCCATTACAATCAACGAGGTCCAACCTACACAGCGAGTCGATGCAGAAATCGTGGGCGACGCTCTTCATCCAACCAGCAGCCGCCCCACCAAGGTTCCCAACTATCAACACCTTCCACACCGGCAAACCCTGTACGCACAGTTCAACCTACACCTAATTTGACCCCAGCTCCACGTACCATCGATGTAAACTACACCAACACCAAAATCGTCCAACTAAACTGTAATGGACTCCAACATAAAATCGTCGAACTTACTGATTTCATGGACAGACACCATATACAGATTGCTGCGGTACAAGAAACCAAACTAAACTCCAACCATTCGCTCAGCTCTTACGGGAACTATAACGTCATCAGACACGACCGAGAAAGCAATGCTGGAGGAGGTTTGGCTTTCCTCATTCACAACAATCTACCGTACAGCATCGTTGACATCACTTCCGCCGACAACACAATGGAACAACAAGCGATAACCGTCAAATAGGGCAATATTGACTTTGAAATCTTCAACATTTACACTCCACCCGTCTCCAGCTGTCCCGCCAATTACAAAGCCAATATTAACCCTCTACTAAACGGCCAGTATCGTCTTCTGCTTGGTGATTTCAACGCACATCATAGTCTTTGGCACTCTAACCTCCACAACGAAACCAGAGGTAACATCATCGCCGATCAGCTGGACGCATCAGACTTCTGTCCAATAAACGACGACAAACCGACTCGTATCGCTGGATCCTGCACAAGCTCACCAGATATTTCCATCGCTAGCCCTGGACTTATCAACGACATCACATGGGAGCCAATTCTCACGATGTACTCTGATCACCTTCCAATCATACTAACGCTGGATATGCCGTCGAAACTCGTCCACCCCGACAAGAAAACGTACACAAACTTTAAAAAAGCTAACTGGGTTGGCTTTAAAAGGTACACAAGCGAAGCTTTTGCTAGTCTTACCCCCCCCCCCCCCCCAAGTAATGTACGTACGGCCGAAAAACAACTCAGACGGATAATTCTCACTGCAGCTAAGAGATTCATTCCAGCCGGCCGTATTCCCAGCCTAAAACCCATTTTTCCAACATCAGCGGCCAAATTAGCTAAAACGAGGGATCAGCTAAGAAGTGCAGACCCCAGTGATCCACGCATTGGTGACATTAACGATATCATCGTCAAACAGGTCAATGACCACAGGAGAAATATATGGCACTCACACCTTCGAAAACTGAATACCACCACAGGTGTGAGCAAACTATGGAGCACCGTAAGAAACTTATCTAATCCCACCAAAACTCAAGGGAGGGTCGCTATCAAGTTTGGAAATTCTACCGTGAGCGACGACAAAAAATGCGCCAATCTATTTAACAAACAGTTCGTCGAACACCCGCCCAAGGATAGACTCAAGCGCAAAATTACACGAGCCATCCGTAACACCAAGGTAGACGAATATCTTCAAACCACCACCACTGAAGTAGCCAATGCCATAAAAAACGCCAAAAACTCAAAGGCGCTTGGACCGGACGGTATAGCAATGATAATGCTCAAACACCTCGACACACCGGCCCTAGAGTATATCACTGCCACGATGAACCTTTCACTTAGAACATTCATCATACCAGAGATTTGGAAGAGAGGCCGCATTATTCCTATACCCAAACCTGGCAAACAACACTCCTTAGGAGAATCGTACCGCCCGATCACGCTTTTATCTCCTGTGGCAAAAATACTTGAAGCATTGATACACAAAACTCTTACGACGCACATACAACTCGCCAATCATCAACACGGCTTTAGGAAAATGCACAGCACCACCACTGCATTAGACCGAATCATGTCTAAGGTCTTAAATGGAATGAACCAACCAAAGCCGTTTAAGCGCACCATCCTAGTGGCTTTGGATTTGTCGAAAGCGTTCGATATGGTGAATCACTCGCTCCTACTGACAGACCTCCAAAACTCATCCACACCGTCGTATGTAGTTAAATGGATCGCAAACTACCTTGCCGGACGTCAATCCAGCACTGAGTTTAGAAATGGGAAATCTAAACTAAGAAGGATCAAACAGGGAGTACCACAGGGCGGAGTTCTTTCCCCCACTTTATTCAACCTCTACATGTCAGGGCTTCCCACCCCACCTGAAGGAATCGACATAATATCCTACGCTGATGATTGTACCATCCTGACATCCGGCAACGATATTTCAGACATGTGCGACCGTATCAACGGCTACTTAGAAGAGCTCAACACCTTCTTCATTAGCAAGAACCTGAAGCTATCAGCACCCAAATCCTCGGCCACCCTCTTTACCACGTACAACCAGGAATACAACCTACGGCTAGACATTAGTGTAAACGACACCGAAGTCCCCACTGTCCGTCACCCCAAAATCCTCGGCGTCACAATTGACAATCACGGCATTTTCAATAGCCACGCCGACAATATATGTGACAAATTGAAGAGTAGGAACAAGATCCTAAAATCTCTCGCTGGCAGCAAATGGGGAACTGATAAAGAGACATTACTCACCACTTACAAAGCCATCGGTCGTTCAGTGGTAAACTACGCCGCACCCATATGGACAAACAATCTCTGCAACACTCGATGGAAACGGATTCAAACGTGCCAGAATGCAGCAATGCGTACAATCACTGGATGTGTACGCATGACATCACAAGATCACCTCCACCAAGAAACTAAGCTGCTTAATCTAAAAACTCATAATGAGCTACTCGCAAAGCAATATCTTGTTGGTTGCTATCGTAGTCAACACCCGAATTTCGATCTTATGGACAAAACCCCACCTCCACGTCATGTAAGACGTACATTAAGGGACAAGGAAAGGGAAGTCCAAAGATTCAAAAGAGTTCCCCTCGATAACACCAACAACTACAAGGCGGCTCTAAAGCAGTTGCATACTAGCCAGGTAACAATAGCCACGAATGATCTGTCATTAAACCGTGTCCTTCGAGCTCGACCACCAGATATATCCAATGACGAACTACAGCTACCTAGAGCCACACGTACCACCTTCCTCAGCTTCGATCTGGATGGTGCTCCAGACTAAATTTATATTGGACCCGTATCGACAGCAACATTGCAGACACTTGCCCAGCATGTGGAGCCAGCCCGCACAACGTGGACCACCTTTTCAATTGTAATGCCGCACCAGCGCATCTAACACCCATTGCGCTTTGGGAAAAACCAATTGAGGTGGCAACCTTCTTAGGCCTCGAACTTGAGGAGAGAATGCCAACTATTTACGAATGACACTAGTTCCCCCCCCCCTTACTTGCGCCGCTACAACAACAACAACAATCATACCAGAAATTTGAAAGAGAGGCCGCATCATACCGCTCCCCAAACCTGGTAAAAAACACTCCTTAGGAGAATCCTACCGACCAATCACGCTTTTATCCCCTGTGGCAAAAATATTGGAATCCTGATTCACAAGACTCTTGCGACGCATATACAACTCGCCAACCACCAACACGGCTCAGAAAAATGCACAGCACCACCACCGCACTAGACCGAATCATGTCTAAGGTCTTCAATGGGATCAACCAGCCCCAGCCGTTTAAGCGTACCATTCTCGTGGCTTTAGATCTGTCGAAAGCGTTTGACACGGTGAACCACTCGCTCCTATTGACGGATCTCCGTAATTCATCCACAGCGTCATCATCATCAATGTGGCACGATAGCCCGACGTCGGGCCTTGGCCGCCTGAATCGTTGACCTCCAATTGTCGCGGTTACGTGACCTTGTCCTCCAGTTTCGGAAGCCCAGCAGCTGGTGGGCGTCTTCACCTACGGAGTTCTCCCACCGAGCTCTCGGTCGTCCACGCAACCTCGCTCCGTCAATTCGTTGCATCCACAGCGTCGCATATAGTCAAATGGATCGCACAAACTACCTTGCCGGACGTCAATCCAGCACCGAGTTTAGAAATGGGAAGTCTAAACTAAGAAGGATAAAACAAGGAGCACCAAAAGGCGGGGTACTTTCCCCCACCTTGTTTAACCTATACATGACGACTGCATCATCATGGCATCTGGCAATGACATTCCCGACATGTGCGATCTCATTAATGGTTACTTGGAAGAGCTCAACCTTTCCTCAACAACAAGAACCTAATGCTATCAGCGCCCAAATCCTCGGCCACTCTCTTTACCACATACAACGCGGCGTAACATAAGAGTAAATAACATCGAAGTTCCCAATATCCGTCACCCCAAAATTCTTGGCGTCACAATCGATAACCACGGCCTATTCAACAGCCATATACCGAGAGCATTTGTGACAAAATAAAGGGCAGAAAAAATATCCTGAAGTCCCTTGCTGGCAGCGAAAGGGACACAGGTAAGGAGACCTTACTCACCACCTACAAAGCCGTCGGTCGTTCTGTGGTAAATTACGCAGCACCGATATGGACGAATAACTTATGTAAAACCAATTGGAAACGGATTAAAACATGCCAGAATACAGCCATGCGTACTATTACTGGATGTGTACGCATGTCATCTCAAGACCACCTGCACCAAGAAACTAAGCTGCTAGACCTCAAGGCACACAACGATCTCCTGGCTAAGCAATGTAAGACGTTCGTTAAGGGACATATGGAAAGGGAAGTCCAAAGGTTTAAACGAGTTCCTCTCGATAACTCCAGCACTTACACACCAGCGAGGTAATTAAAGCCACCAATACGCTAACCCCAAACCGTGTACTTCGCGCTCGACCACCCGATATCTCAGCAACAACTGCCTAGAGCCACACGTACCACCTTGGCTCAGCTTCGTTCTGGATGGTGCTCCAGATTAAACTCGTTTTGGTCGCGCATCGACAACACCATTGGAAATATTTGTTCAGCATGTGGAGCCAACCCGCACAACGTGGATCATTGATTTGGCTGTACTGCCGCACTTACGCATCTAACACCTATCGCACTATGGGGAACCCCATCGAAGTGGCGATCTTCTTAGGTCTTGACCTTCAGTAGAGGATGCCTACGATATATGAATGGTGATACAAGTTCCCCCCTCTCTTGCGCCGCTACAACAACAACATGAATGTACAGGATTTTAACACGATTTTCTGCGTCCGTTTAGATTTATAGTCATCAGACTTCTGTGACAGGCTCAATGACAGCTTGTGAATAAAAAGACTAACACGACCTAGAGAAAGCTCAAAGGAAATTGCCGAGAAACTCAACCGACATGCGAAGAAAAAAGCGAACATTACAACTGCACACAGTGAAACAATTGGACGAACCTGAGAAAAAAGATAGGACAGTCTCCCGACTTCATATCAGATGTTTTGTTAAATCTCTGAAACAATGACTAACCAAATTATAAACTGATAAACTGATTTTTTTTTGTAAAATATCACAATCAATAAGTAAACAAAAACGATATACTTCCGTGCTTTTCTTTTTTTTATTTATAAGTTTTTCTTTTCTAGATATGGTTTCATATAAAACGCATTTCAATAATAATTTCAACTAACGTCAAGTTGTTGTAAGGGACAATGCAAATCAATGACTTTTTAACGAAACAATATTATATCCCCATCTTATTTTTTTTTGTTTTTCTTTTTTCTTCGTTACTTCATTTTTTCCCTCCATTTTGAAAATATGTACAAGTTTTAATCAGGTTTAGAGGTAATTGTAATGTCTAAATAAAAAATAAAATAAAATATTTTTGTTTGTTGTTGTTTATACACTCTAATCGAAAAGTTAAAAATAAAGAAAAAAGCAAAAAATGAGAGATAATCGTTGATTTCAAAATTAGTATGTGTTTGTTTGTGTGTGTATGTGTATGTCTCGTCGTTTCAAATAGTGTTAACTGCGCGGGTCATCATCACATAGGGCTAAATGAAAACCTTGCAACACTTGTAATATATATATCTTTGTTTTTAATGTTTTTTTGTATTGTTTTATCTTCATCTTGTTACTTTTTTATTTCGTTTATTTACTTTTTTTCAATCTTTTCAAAAGAATGCCTTGCCACCAAAATAAATATAAATATATATAAGCTTTAGTAGTGTTGGCCTTTTTATTTCTAGTAATAATTAAACAGACAAATATAATAGGTTTGTTTTGCTTTATGCCTTGATTACACAGTGCGAGCTATCGTGCGAGTTGGCCTAGACAGCTACTGCAGAGTAGCTACTTGCACCATGTGACCGCATCACGTATGATGCACCATGTGACCGCATCATACGTGATGGGGTCACATGGTGCAAGTAGCTACTCTGTGTGTGTGGCATAATGCCTTGATTACACAGTGCGAGCTATCGTGCGAGTTGGCCTAGACAGCTACTGCAGAGTAGCTACTTGCACCATGTGACCGCATCACGTATGATGCACCATGTGTCCGCATCATACGTGATGCGGTCACATGGTGCAAGTAGCTACTCTGCAGTAGCTGTCTAGGCCAACTCGCACGATAGCTCGCACTGTGTAATCAAGGCATTAGTCTCGTTCCTAAGTTTTGTTTGTGTATTGTATATGTATATAATGTGGGCCGTGTGTACAATCATTCTTTTTTTTATGTCTCCAGTATGGCATTACTACATAAACAGTATTCTTAGAAACAATGTTTTTTTTGCTCTTTTTTCGCTTAAAATTCAGTGAATTTCATTTGCCAGTAACAGTAGTTTATATATATATTTATATATTCATATGTTTGTATATATCATTTCGTCTAATAATACCAAATATGTATGTATATAATCAGTTAGTAGGCAGATGCAATGTATTTTAATCTTTTTATATGCATTGCGCGTTTTTTTCTTTGATTTTGTTGTTATTGTTTTCATTAACCCAATATGAATTCATAACGCTAATTGCTCAATAAATTTCCTTGTTCAGTATATGATATACGTATCGCAATGTTGATTATTAAACAATTTTTTTAAATATAAAAATGAAAGAAAATCAAATAATAGACATAATATAAGAACAATCCTTCAGGAAAAAGAAATAACAAATTAAATTATTTATATTACATTTTACATATTTATATATTACATATAGCGCGTGTGTATATATAATATTTATATGACGTGTGAGAAGCTGAGTTTTGTTTAATTTAAAAACTAACATTAGCTGTACTTTCGATAATAATATCGCTTGCAAGTACGTTGATTACACGTTTCAATTTGGTACACTATTTAAATGTTACATTTTGTTTTGCATATGTTTTACTAACGTATTGGACCGTCGATTGTGTGTGTGTGTGTTTGTTTTTGTTGAGATTTAATGACTCTTTCTCTCGCGCTTTCACTTTCGCTTATCCATTATCGCAATACAATAAATACAAATTAAATAATATAATATACAAAGAAAAATCTTATATTTTTGAAATTGATTCCATTTTAATAATTTCTGTTTATTTTGTGTGTATGTGTGTGTTCTTTTTCATATCACTATTCAATATAATATTAAAATATATTAACCAAAAAAGAGAGAAAAATAAGAATCCATTATTTGCGTAAGGGCAAAATTATTAGAAAAATTTTGTTGTCAGACAAACTGGTTTTCAGATAATTTCTAAATTGAATAAACTATTTCGTAAACACATATTTGTTTTTCAATATTATAATTCCATGAATTATACATAAGCATATTAATTATTTATTATTATTTCGTAACTATTGTTGCATGTTAAATTCAATATGATTTATCGATTCATTCATTACAATACTAAAAAATGTCCTGCATTACATTAAAATTCCCATCTAATTCCATATTAAAACCATTATCTAAGAGTGGGTATGTTTGTGTGTGTGTGTGTGTATGTATGTATGGGTGTGAGTATAGTGCGATATTTTTCCAGCAACATTGTTCTGGTAAAAAGAAACGTCTGGAAAGGAAGTGGGGGCGGAGAATAGCAAACAACTCAAGTGCCACAACAGTTCATACTATCCAGTGACTATCTCGATTACCACACTTAATGTATTCTTTTTACATTTCTCCATTACATAATTGTTATTTTTAAAATAATTCAGTTTCTTATTGTTTCAGTTATATAACTCATTATTATCCTGTTTTTATTTTTGTCTATATTCCACGGCGAATCGATGTAACACTGACTTCTCAGTTTAAGATAAAGTTCCCAATTCATATTTTTTAACGTTTTTTGTGTGTTTTGTGTTTTTTATATATCTGATTCCGTCATTAGTAGCAACGCTAAATCTTAATTCCTAACAACAATTTCTGATTGCCGCCGAACATGTGTGTGTGTGTGTGTATAAATGTTTTCTATTTAATTTTAATGCGGGTACTACTCGGCCACCGGTTTACACACAATTTTGTGTAGACGCACACTCTTATACACACCACACACTGCATTACAAGTCATTTTTTGTTTTATTAAATTCATACCGATCGCATAACTAACATATGCGAAACAATACATCACTTGGAACTTCGGGAGTCTTGTAAATAGTCTTTGAATTGGTTCGTGCGAGCTGATCGATTACGATTATTACTAGCCACTGTACTGTTGGGGTTGTTGCTGTTGTTACTGCCACCGCCACCACTATTGCTGCCATTGCCACTGTCCGTTGTATCGCGCCTTTCGCGTGTTGTAGGATTCATTGATTTTTGCTCCTTGGTTTCGCGACTATTGCGATTGTTGTTGTTGTTGCTGTTGTATCGATGATTGGTGTCTGCGGAAAAAATGGGAGATGAGAATGCTTAATATTTTATTTAAGTAGAAGAATGATGAGGGGCTTTAAATATTAATCAAGAAAGATATTGGATCTAAGTTGTACTACTAACTAGAACGATATTAAGATCAGGCAAAATATCCATAGAATTATTCACGTTACGGTTTTATTCAATAAAATTAAAAAGGATCATTTTTTATCAGGGGAAGTTCTAAGAAGTTCTCATGACGTCCCACTAAAGTCTTATAGAAACGGTCGAAGATTACTGAAGGTCGCTCTTATTATTCTGGTTTCTGGATGGGCACTGGTCTTCTTATCCTGAGTCCCATTTTGTTAAGCGATAATTAGGTACATACATACATTTTTTTTTATTGCCTGTACACGTGAAAAAAGTGGAATGTCAAAACAACACAAAGGACATTCAGAGTTATCAGGACGACAGGTTAAGGTCAAAACAGACCTTAAACTCTCACAAGCTGTCCAAGCTGTTTCCATACAATCGACTATTTCGACCACGACCAAGACTTATGTGTGTATCAACGATGATTTTTATATACAGACACGGCTCGCTACTCAACCGAATGTATGCGAAACGTTTACAAACATTGCACGACTTTTATATGCAACGTGCGTAGGACCCCATGCAGCCGCTCCCCGAAGTCTACAAACAAGTGGCTTGCACCACGGTCACCACACAGAAGCAGCATGCCCAACAAGCCCGAATAGGAAAAATAGAAGCGCTTCCGATAGAAGCGACCTAGAAGCGCTTTCTCACCATTTCCAAATGTGCTTCAGAGGAAGCGCTTCCACAGAAGCGTATTTACGAATGGTGAGAAAGCACTCACTTTAAGATCGTAATAGAAAAACATCGACTATTTGTGACGATTGCAGCACACGTCGAACATACACTGTTGTTCTAGATAATTTCATAACGTGAAAAGTGTACGCCATTCGTCTTGTTAAATTTAAAGTGTTCAAGTCGTGACTTTTTGCAGCAAACTTATAATTTGAAAAAAAGAAACGGATGAACATATTTTTCTAATAAATTTGAAAATTTCACAATGTATCATGTTCCTTTTCGCATTCAATCCTCTAAAAGCGCATTTCATTCACTTAAATGAGTGAAATGTGAAATTCTTTTGGAGCACTTATAGCACACTGCTCCAGAAGTGCTTACCACTCACTTCTCTAGAAGTGCTTACCACTAACATCTCTAGAAGCGCTTCTGAAGCGCATCTTAAGGAACTGCTTGCCTCCGCGGACATGCAATGTTAAAAAGTACATGAAGAGGAATGGAGATGGGAAGCGCTTCTCTGCTTCCCGAGAATCGCTGCTTTTGCCCTTCTGAAGCGCTCTTTTTCCTATTGGGGCATGAAGGCGATCGTTACGACGATAATTTTATTCCATACATGCCACACAAGGTCTGACAAGCTCAACGACTATCGTTTGGAGGAACGGAACTCCCTGTAAAATACGTATATGCAAGCAGTACTCAGTTCCAATCACTCAGTGATCATCGTATGAGTCGTAGAGACAATCCATGTGATCAGCGATCCCAGTTTAACCACTGGTTCTGAGCCCTATATGCGTATATTTTCTATACAAATATGCACACATCTTCCTTTATGTCATAGTGGAGCCACATTAAAAAAAATTTGCAAATTGGACGCAGAATTTGGGTGCTAAACTACGATCGCTGTGCGATCATCACATGAGTCGTCTATGAGAACACAAACCTTTAGAGGCTTTTATAAATCCTGGAAAACTATTTACATTTTTTGGCGTTACATACTAGAAACGGCTAACGCGATGATCCCTGGCCAATTATTGCTCCTGTGCGCTCCATTGGCACATTATTTGCATACATTTTGTATAAATTTATCTTCAAAGTATTGTAGCTTAAATCAACAGTTATATCAAAATATTTGCACATAATTCTCAGTGCAGATTAATATTCCCGGAGGCGACTCACACGATTGTCCTGGAGCATTTTTGATAAATAATATCTATGGAACTGGAGGCAGTTCCCCTTACAGACATGGTGATTACCCTATTTAGGACATATGCATATGCCTATGGTTGATGGCTAAGCGATTGCCAAAGGGGCGAGGGCAATAAATAAAATACTACTCTGATCAAAGGTACGCAAATATTATTGAGAAATTTGTGTGTCTGGTTGTCCTTCTTTCTCCCCGCAGGGGGGTCTGTGTCCGTGTGACACCCAGCCAAGGAAGGATGTTTGTAGTCGGACAGAGATCTTTGGTGAGTTGTGACACCACGGACCTAACAGCGCAAGGGGGCCCTTGGTACAGTTGATACGCCATGGCGAGGATCTGTACAAAGACCATTCGGGCGCTAACGGTCCCGTGCTCCTGAGTTATGCACGGGTGGCTCTTGGCGTGCCTACCTCCCCCATAGATTGCGGGAGGGAAGCACTAAAGGCCTAGCACGATATTTATGTCCTTTTGGTGGGGGGGTGCATCATATGGAAGTCGTGTGAGCTTCGGAGGTGACGGCTCCGCATGACCCGAGTCCTGAAGGGGCTAGCTAGGGAGAACGGCCTTGGTGGAAAATGCCTACGCGCCTATATCTAGCTAGTTTGTGGATTGATGACCACACTGCCCGAGTCGCATTGCTGACTAGTAAACTGAAGGGGCCACCTGGATGTGAAAAGCAGCGCTACGTTGTCTGCACAGGCGCGTAGTCACAGGTCCAACGAGCCTGGGGTGTGCATGCCCGAATTCGACGTAAGGCTTAACCAATAGGGGGCCGAAGGAGGATCACACCTGCTATGGAGAAGTCCATAGCGAATAGTGTACTACGGGGATGGGTGTGCCCAGGGGACCATGGTCCTTGCCCATCAAGGTGTTGGACTCGTAGTGGCTGGAGGTTGTTACTCAAGTCATCCAGCTAGTGATGCAATCCCGGGGTTGGATTCCGGATGGTGTGTGCATGCGCCTGATGGAGAAATCTCCGTCTGAAAACAACACCTTGTCAGTAAAAAGCCGAAGGTCCAAACATTTTAGCGGGACCGGGAGATAAAGGCCGAAAGGCTAGGTGCTCCCCTGACGGTATACCTGTAGATGGTTAGCTTGTCCTTCTTTCTGTCCTGCGTTTTTACTAGCATTGTCCTGCCAAACGACAAGCAGACGGTTCACACTTCTGCTATATCAGATGATGAACTTTGGCAAGCTACTTCAAAACTAGAGGGTAAGGCCTCAGATGGATCCCTAATAGTATAGTACACATAGCTCAAAACCCAAACATCCAAAAAGAAAAAGAAATTTGTTATGCCAATTTGTTAATACACTACCGAATATACGCAGTAAAAAGTTACACCAATTTGCGCCATGGGTTAAGGAGGGAGGGGGTGGCAAAGGGGTAAAAATTCAGTTTTTTGCAAATATCTGAGAAAATGTGAATCTGGCCTTAAAATGTACTGAGAACAAAACAAACTACACAAAGTTACCTTTGTAATGATACATATATAATACTCTAGACATTTTCTCGGGAAATTATACCCTAGACCCAAAAGGATTATAGTGAATTTACATTTTTTGAGTTTTACATTCCACACTGTAAGGGTACATTCAAACGACGCGAAAACGGCTCGCAAGCTCGAGACATACAAATGCATTGGCTTATATGGGAAGCTCATGACGAGCGAGAGCAAGCGAGAGCCGTGCCACTGTAAAATTCGGCTCGCGAGCCGTGAATTTGCGGGTTGTGGTGCACGATATGTGAAAACACGTCTCGCTAGTTGTGTTTTGACAGCGGCACGGCTCTCGCTCGTCGTGAGCTTCCCATATAAGCCAATGCATTTGTATGGCTAGAGCTTGCGAGACGTACGGCTCTTGATAGAATAGACCTAGGGTCATAAGATTTTGTCCTAACTTATTTGATTTGTACCAAAAATTGAAGTGCTCCGACCATTGACGCTCCCCTCACTCCTCCTAACTTTTTCCAAAAAGGCTTGCCTGTAGCTTCATCAAACTAAGCTTGTTAGGAGGAGTGAGGAGGGGCGTTAATGGTCGGAGTACTTCAATTTTTGGTAAAAATCAAACAAATTTTGTTAGCAATAAATGGACATGACAAGTCTATTCTATCAAGAGTTACAGTGCGAAATGTAAATTCACTATAATACTTTTGGGTCTAGGGTATAATTTTCTTGGAAAATGTCTAGAGTATTATATATCATTACAAAGGTAATTTGAAGGTTGCAAATAGTACTATCCCCCGGAAGTTTGTTTATGTCTTCAAAAAATGCTTTGTCGAAGGCACCGTTTCAATAACATCATGGAAAGAACAAAATGAGGTGCTTGTCAATCAAGACTTCAGACGTGCGCGGTTTAAAGCGGTCGATTTAAAGATGTCAAGAAAGCTATTAAGTCCGCAAAACTGGGTTTCCAATCATACCGTGTTGAATTTGCTTTCCATTTATTTTGGATAAATATTCAGTTTAATTGCTGTTTCGCGCGTTGGCATTGTTGTCGATCATATGAAATAGACCGAAATGGAGCGCATTGATATAGATATGCCTGTGACTGTTTGAAATCATCAAGTGACATCAAGTCAGACAGACTAGTTTAGTTACTCTTTCGTATGTCCTGTATGTACCAAAACATGGGCGAAATTCGCTCTCACTTGGGGCTGCAACGTCAAAATAAGCCAACATAAAGTTGATTGCTTAAGAACCGCAGATTGAACGATATGTCAAATGAATTGCCACCTGGTATTATCTTACAAATAATTATGTATACGAAATGAACTTTGTCAACGTTGATGTGGCCCATATTTCACCTAAAGGGCTGAATTAAGATCGAGAGTGAAATTTTTCCCGCTGCGATTTTATCAATAAAAATGCATACTTACTGTCGTGGAATATGTCACAAACGGTGGGGAATTCCATAAGCTACAATCCGAGACCGGTTCCACAATTCTCCTCGGTCATTTTATGTATTATTTTTCGATTCCCTGGTCATTTGACATTTCACGATGAAATAACCGGGGAATCGGAAAAAAAAATACATAAAATGGCCGAGAACGGAACGGTTTTCGGATTGTAGCTTAACAACATATTCCACCACAATAAGAATACTTTTCATTGAAAAAATCGCAGCGGACAAACATTGCACCCTCGATGTCAGTATCAGACTTAAGGGAGGCTACACTGGAAACATGACATGAACCGGACATGTCAAGTTTGAATCTAGCAACTAGATCGGTGTTACAAATACAGATCGGAAAGATTTTGAACAGTAAAAAAAGACGAAAATTTGCGACCTACAGTGTCCGTAACGCCTAGTGAAATTGATTTCAATTAAAAGGTCTCGAAATCGAAATTTTGATGAAACAGACGTCAATTGGGAATTTTGTGAACTAATTATCGAATAGGCGAGTGGAAGTGCTGAATTCGCGCTTAATTTGATGTTGAATTATTACCTTCGAAGCAAATAGAAATTATATGCGTTTTCTTTTTAATCGGGTCATTTTCAATTTATTTTGCTATATTCAGGAGCTACCTCTTAAATCGGCTCTCATCCAATACGATACCAACGACCCACAGAAGGATGTTCCACAGGGGTCAGATCTTGGCCCACTTGTCTTCTCTGTACCGTAACGTAACCCCTTCTGGGGCATGATGCGTTCACTCAGCCGTTTATAGGCTCCTTCGAGTCAACATTACATTGCATAATAGAGGAATGTATATAATGTTGCAAGCGCTATATATTTCCTGGACCACATGAGTTTCGATCTCCGGACCTCTGGAATACTAGCATCGTAGAGTGCGACTCAACCAAGTGAGCCACAGAGCGATTGGTGATATTGGTGCCCAATGCTATGGGTTATAATTTACTTCGTCATTCTCACGTCCTAGAGGAGTAGCTATTGAAAAACGTGTAGTAAAGATCATGAAACGTGCAAAACCGTGCAATATAAATGTCCAAATGTGCATTTTGCTTGCAATATCAAAAAAGTCATGTCTTTAGGCTTTTAGAAGGTTAGGCTTTGGTACAGTGGACGTAGGAAAAGCATAATTAAAGAAGACTAGCTCTAAGAATATAAAAAAAAAAATATTTAAAAAACGGGAAACTTCCAATATTTTCCTAAACATGAACTTCCCCCCATAAAATGCTGTGTAGATTACTGCATTTAAATTTGGCACCCGAAATCTATGACCTAGTATTTTTGTTTAGGATCCATCGCACAACCTTTGGGCTTATCTAATTCGTGAATCCCTACATCACCAGTGCATGTTAACTCTACAAACAAAAACTGCATAATTGGATGAAAATCGACTGGCATTTGATGAAATTTCCATATGGGGATGCATTTTATTTAGTTTTATTGTTTTTCGCCTTGTGTTTTCTTTCTCAGTGCATACTTTTATTCTCTTCTCTGTCTGTCGGAAAATTTTGCACATTGCATCATTTCTGGAAAAAATGTGATGAACGAGGATTAAACGCATTCGTGATGGCCTAAATCATCGCTGTTCTCTTCACAGAACTATTCTGGTGGCAATTGACCTATCAAATGCTTTTGATAAGGTCAATCATTCAATGCTCTTAGCAAACCTGTTGAAATGCATCTTCCTGCACAGGAGATTCGTTGGATTGCCAATTATCTAGCTGGTCGGCACTCCTTCACCGAGTTTCGAGGCAAACTTTCTAAGCTTAGGAAAATCAAATTAGGTGTTCCACAGGGAGGGGTACTCTCCCCCACTCTGTTCAACATCTACATGTCCGGCCTTCCCACACCACCTGAAGGAATCGAGGTGATTTCCTATGCTGACGATTGCACCGTATTCGCCACAGGTGGTGATAAGGATGAAATGCGGCTCCAAATTAATCACTATTTAGGACGATTACAGGCATTTTTCCAAAGGCGAAACCTCACCATCTCTGCGTCCAAATCTTCTGCGACTTTTCTAACCACTTGGTGGGAGGACATGAGATGGGAGATTGATATACGTATTGGCAACAATTCTGTTCCTACTGTAAAAAACCCCAAAATTCTCGGGCTTCACCTAGAGAACATGATGACATCTGCGAATCATGCAGCTGCAGTTTGTGAAAAAATGCGCAGTAGGAATAAAATCGTAAAAGCTCTAGCTGGTAGCACCTGGGGCAAAGATAAAGAAATTATGCTAGCTACTTATAAAGCGGTGGGTCGAGCGGCCGCTGATTATGCAGCCCCAGTTTGGACACATAGTCTATGTGACACAAACTGGTCCAAAGTTCAGGTCTGCCAAAATGCCGCTCTACGCATCGCTACAGGTTGCCTTCTGATGTCTGCCCAGGAACACTTACATCAGGAGACAAAATTGATGCCAATACATGACCACAATCTCCTACTCTCAAGACAGTATCTTGTTGGTTGCTATCGTGAGGATCATCCCAATAATCATCTCATGGACCGAATTCCTCCACCACGACATGTCAGGCGTGGTTTACGAGACCTTGAGAGAGAGGTTCAGGGATACAAACGGGACCCTTACGATGAAGTTACATACCGAGCCGCCATCGCAGCGATCCACACTGAAGAAGTGAGTCGGTCTATTGCGAATAGAGTCCTCTCAGAGCGCCCACCACCAAATTCGCCTGAGGAGATTAGGCTCCCGAGAGCCACTAGAGTAACACTAGCCCAACTTCGGTCGGGCTTTTGTTCACGCCTTAATTCGTACCTTTCTCGCATAAACCCGGACATCCAAAACATCTGTCCAAACTGCGATGGTACTCCTCATGATGTGGGCCATTTGTTTCAATGCCCCGCTGCGCCCACTGATCTTACCCCTATATCGCTGTGGGAAAACCCTATCGCAGCAGCTATGTTTTTGTCCTTAGACCTCACGGACTCAAACATTGACGAACCATAAATCGTACCCACATAAATGCACAGAGGTTTCACACCTTTCTGCACCGCTAAAAGAAGAAGAAGAAGGATTAAAAATGCAAATGTGCGTTTTCATTCAAACACCTTAAAACGTGCAATTGCGTGCAATATACCCTGAAAAGGGCAATTTCGTGCAATAACGTGCAATTACACGAGAATCCGGGCTCTAGTGATAACGGTATTTTCTTCAAAATGGTGACAATATTTTCAGTAGCCTGCTTGTTCTTTGCATAACAGAAGGTCTCAAATCCGGAGTCTCGTTAGGATTTTCTTACGAGAATTCTTAAAAACAGTACAAATGATGAAGTCAATAGGATAGTTCCAGTGGAAATAAAACATCAAATAACGGTACAAAATGGTAATTTTACTTTGAAAAATGTAGCTGGTAATAGGTAGAAATTTATTTAAGTCATTTGAGCTCAAAAAGTTAATATGGGATAGAATTGTATAGGTTTTAACGGTAAATTAAGTCGATTTCGTCCTAAGAAAAATACCAATGACTGTAATACTAGGGACTGATGTGAGAGACTAAAAAAAATAAAATTTGATAATCCTATACTTCAAAATTTGATCGTCTTCTAGGTGGAATGAAGTTTCAGTACATACGGTGAATGAGCTGATATTTATCTCCTGTTCAATACAATTTGAAGATGTTTAGAGATTATTCCGGAAACATATTAAACAGGGAAATAGCTGGATACAGCAATCGCAACCAGTTGAATTTTATCATTTGGTCATGCGATTTTATGATATCTAGGCTTGTGGTGGTAAGGAAAGTGTTTTTGCGGCTTTGCAAACGAAAAAAAACAGAGTGGGCGGATAGGATCGGATGAGATTTAAATACTATCTTGATTGTAACCGATTGACATAATTTATAGATACTTTAATCGAATCCTTGTGATACAATGTATTTATTTATTTGATTTGGCTATCGTTTGTGGCATGAGAAATAAGAAGGAAGATACACCATAGTTTGCCGACATATTTTTAAACAATTGAGGACGGAAAGCAGCAAAAATATGATACACAGTACAGTAGAATTAAAACAATCAATCTGTTTTCGCGTTGTAATCTGAAGATAGGTTTTCCTAGTCCATCGCTGGCAACAAATTATGCACATTAAATAATAAGGTAATTCAATAAAAATACTTTAAAATAAGATTTCAGTATGGAATAACAAATTTCAAGACTTACCACGTTCTTTATTAGCTTCCGAAGTATGCGCAGCCTTTGAAACCGGAACAGTGACAATTTCCTTCTTTTTATCCTTGTCGACGATTGCAACGGGGTTAATTTGTGGCTGCGGCTGTTGCGGTGGTTGCTGCTTCTCAACTGACGCTACTGACGATTCAGACGTTTTGCGATCTTTTGTCGTGCTTAAATTCTCCTTATGATGTTGTGCTACCTGCGCATAACTCAATCTAGTACCATTTCCGCATGGCGAAAACACGACTCCATCGCTTGGCAGTGGCGATACTGGTGAATTGCCAGCATTCGGCAAGTACGGTTGACCTGCGACCGATGTCGAGGACGTTGTTGATGCAGTAACAGTGGCCGTAGTTATTGATAATTTTTGTTTTGTCGTTTGATTAGCAGAGGCGATTTTTGTAGTTGCAGTGGCGGTTGTAGCACTTGTTTTGCCAGCACCTGCGGCAGCACATGCAGTGGTCGTCGTCGCCGGCGATGACGACGACAATGATGGTGATATCGCAGCCGAAATGGTTGACGATGACGAATTTACTAAATTCTGTCTAGCGCTACCGCCACTAGTAATATCACATGAGGTCATCGTTGCAACATTCACAGTAGCAGGCACTGGCATACTTTGAGCATTGACAGCATGACTTAAAGTTTGAGTAGCTGCTATCACGTCTTGGGTTGAAGAATTATTAGCCGTACTAGTGGTGTCGAATCCATTCAGTAGTGACTCGTCAGTCTTGGTGGCCTTATCGGCCGTATTATGTGTTATACACTTTATCACAGTATTTGGATTATTGTTATTAATTAATAGTACTTTATTCGTATATTTTGTTTCCGGGGAAAAGGGTGGTGTCAGTGCTACGGTGCCAACATCTATTGCAGTCTCACTAGCGTTGCCAGTGCCGCTAATATTCAAATGTGGAACAGGAGGCGTTTGTTGTGAATGCGGCGGCGTTACCGTCGATGACGTCGCTGCTACATCGTTTACCGATTGCCGAAAGCTACCGTTGTTTCCTACATTATGTGTCGTGTAATTGTTGCTACTACTTAGACCGTTTGACGTTGTCGTATTTTTACTGCTTTCTTTTTGCGTTTTGGCCCGAGCCGTTCCGCGTATAACATCCGACAGACGTGGCTCGGACCAATTGCTGTTTTGTGAACTTACTGGCGTCGTCGTGGCGGCGGCGGCGGCAGCATTAGAGGCGTTTGAAGTTGAGAAGGAACTAGTGTTATTTGCATTATGACTTTGTGATAGGCCTATCACATTTGAGGTTGATGTTGCCTCAGCGGCCGTCGCGCCGACACAACTATCCGACATTTCCGCCGATGCCGATCCACTAACTGGCAGCGGTGAAACATTTGCAGAATAGGCAGTTGTTGATTTGTTATTGTTGTTAGTTAGCGCGGATGCGCTGATAATTTGAGGGGCGAGTGTCGATGATGTGGCGGATGACTGCGATACAAGAGCGGGAAAATTGTTTGAACTTTGAACGGGGGTGGAGTTGGTTTGCTCCAGGCCGGGAAGAGGAGGAAATGCCGAAGCTTCTAGATCAAATTGAGGCGGTTGGGCGGGTGCTGCCGGCGTTTGCGACTGCGGAGCATTTTGTTGATGTTGTGAATGATACGAGGAAGTCTGATGATTACCTCCCTGTTGTTTGTGATTCGGTGCATTGCCTGAAATCGAAATGGCGAGTTGTGATTGTAGCTCAAAACGGCTGGACGTTTGCGTAAATTACCTGAATAATGGTGAGCGTACGAATAGTGATGGCCGGACGTGTGAGGTTGATTAGGACTGGAAACCTTACCGCCGCCCGTCACCGCATTCGACGATACTTGCAAATGTGTTGTATTGCTGCTCGCATTATTCCCCTGTAGTTGTGTCTGATGAGATTGCATTGAAGATCCGGCCGGTGCATTGTTCGTTGCCACATTGTTGCTGCTGTTGGTGTTAATCGACGATCGACTATTGAGGCCACTACTGTTCGTGTAACTGTCGTCGTCCCGTCTTCTTCGACGCGTTTTGTATTGCCATTGATCCTTAATAATATTGGAATTCCGATGATGAGATGTTTGTTGCGGTACAACATTTTCATCGTGACCGGAAGTAATAGCGTCATTTGTTGCTCCTGGATGGGATGAAGCGTCTACGTGGATGTTTTGATGTTGATGGGTATTATAGGAAGATTGATGCGCCGACGATTGTTGGTGCCCTATAAGAATTATTTAGTTACACGCCTTGCTATCAAAACAGTAGGAAGGATTCACTTACTATTTGTATTGTAGGAAATTTTATCTCCTTTCGGTGCCACGGACTGTGAGCTTGTCGGCTGCCCTGAATGTGATGCTATTTGTTGGTTTTTGCTTGAATTCATTTGTTGATAGTAATGTGGCCTATGACTGGGTATTGAATTCTGTTGGTTAGTATTCACAGCATTATTTGTCTGTTGCACTTGATCTGTAATAGATATTTTAACATTAATATCAGTTACCAGTTTCCGTAGAAATATTTCAACTTACTGCCTCCTTGATTACTTCTATGCTCGTGTGACGAATTCCTCTGCTTTCCGCCCCGCAGATTATGTCCGGAATTGCCTCCTCCAGCGTTATTGCGATGGTTGTTGTACCTTGGATTTTTGGAAATTTGAAAAGGTACTTGAGGAGCTAGACCGTTTGTGGAGTAAATTTCATAAAAGTTTTGGCCATGCGGAGTAGCGGAATTCGGTGCGGCAGTGGGTGGCCAAGGCGATAAGATACCCGAATAGAACGGGGGCTGTTGAATTGGTTGCTAAACAGAGGCAAATAACATGTCGATATTTAATATTGATTTCATAAATAACAAATGGCCTGTGGAATACTTACAAACATTATTTGATTGCCATATGTACCCTGTGGCATTTGAACCGTGCCATTGGTCGGATAGACGTAGCGTTGTTGAGCCGTGTACGGAATAGCTGCCGTTGGATCGAAAACGGCCGGCGGCGGTGTTATCCGATAGTCATTTTTCAATGACAATTGTACAGGCGCCATCGGTAACCTATTCATTGGTTTCGCTTTTATTCGAGCTTTGATTGGCTTACCCTGAAAAGTTCAAGTTTAAATATAAACCGTTTGGGGTGAAATTTTCCATCTATTCTCACCTGGAATTCTTTGACTTCTTCTCTCAAATACTTGAAAGCTCTTTGGGCATCTTCATCAGATTCAAAGGTTATATACCAAGAGTTATTAATGGCAAACTCACAAGAAATTACACGAGGACAATTTTCACCGCTAAATATATTCTGCAAAATCAAAAGAGTTTAAGTCAATAAGAAACGGCAGAAAGCTAGGGGTAAAGTACCTTTATTTCATCATCGGGCGTATTCTCTGGTATTTCACGTAATATAACTATACAGCGCTTATGATTAGGGCGAACTTTAAGACCTTCTTCGTCAACTTGAACGTTGGGAGATTCACGTAACACTTCGGTTATCAAACGAATATCTTTGCTAAGCTTTTTCACTTGATTAAAATTAGCTACAGTCCATATGGGCACATATTGATCATTGTCCATTTGTGTTAATAAATAAGTGTCGTTGGCCAAATTCTCACTGTAATCGGGCGAGATGCAAAGCAATTAGATTGATTTTACTGAGATATTCTAAAATAAAACTTACCGTGAAAAATAGTAGTCTAATTGTGTAGCTAGCTTCTGTTTAAGCTGTTCCAACGGTATTAGAACACCATCCGGTCCCGGAACCATTGTCGTTCCATTTGTATTACCTAAATTGCCGCCACCACCACCACCACCACCGCCTATGCCCGCCCCACCACCATTCATAGTGACACTTGAGGCATTATTTGTTCCTGTATTCGAATTAGCATTGGATGCTGCGGCTGATTGTTGTGTTACGGACGACATTGTGTCTATTGCGGTGGCAGTTTGAGAAGAGATTTGTTGTTGTTGCACTGCAACAACTCCCGGTGCACTTTGATCATTGCCAATTTCTTCACTAAGATTTGTTGTTTGATAATAATTTGAGCCGTCACCACCGCCCACGACCGATAATGTTCCATTCATGGTAGGATAATCAACGGTGGCGCCGTGCATCGTGACAGATTGTGTATTTTGATGCAATAGTTGCGATAATTGCTGCTGATTTTGTGGTTGTTGCTGTTGTGATGGTTGTGCTGCTAATTGTTGCGGAATCAACTCCTGAACGGCTATAGTTGTTTGCTGAGGTATAACAGTTGCAATTGGCGGTGCTGCTGCTGCTACTGTTGCTGCTGTCGGCACATAAGGATTAGCACTCAACAGTGATTCGGGTATACTAGTGTACACCGCGCCAGTAGCGGGCAAATTGACAGTCTCCCCATTCATGTAAACGTATCCAGCTGAAATAAGAAGGATTATTATTATTAAACTGGAATTCATGATTCAGTGATAGCACAATTTGTATGTATGTAATTTAATTTTGAATTCGCAAACAATTTGAAAGGCTCAGAAAGGAATTTTGCCATTGAAACATTTTGTTACAAGTTCTATTAGAAAACCACACCGAGGCTAATTTCGGGCGCGGCCAAAATTTGAATACCCGTCACATTTGAATGAAACTTAAGCTTCTTTTATGTTAGCAATTTTTACCATAGCCCTATGACGTGGTCAGATTCCATCTGTTCCTGAATGCTTTGAGGCTAATCCAGGAACACTGGGATGAATTTTAGTTAAGATTCAAAAAGAAAAAAAGTTTCTTACAAGAACTTAATATCTAGGGGTTGGTTTGTATGACAGCAGCCCTATGACGTGGTGTTCCGATTTCATCCGTTCCTAGATATGTTTTGCGGCTTTACTAGAAACACTTTTGGGTAAAGTTTGATTAAGATTGGTTCATAAAGAAAACAAAATTTCTTAGAAGAGCCTAATTTTTAGAGGTTTGTTTGTATGACAGCCCTATGACGTATTGTTCCGATTAATATGTTCCTAGATATGTTTGGGGGCTTCACTAGGAACACATTTGGGTAAGTTTGGTTAAGAGTGGTTTATAAAGAAAAACGTTTTTCTTAGAAAAACCTAATTTCTAGGGCTTGGTTTGTATGACAGCCCTATGACGTAGTGTTCCGATTTCATCCATTCCTAGATATGTTTTGAGGCTTTACTATAAACACATTTGGGTAAAGTTTGGTTAAGATTGGTTCATAAAGCAAAAAGTTTTTCTTAGAAGAACCTATTTTTGGATTTTAGGTTTCTATGACAGCCCCATGACGCCATGGTCCGATTCCATTCGTTCCGACATATATACAGCGTACAGTTAAAAGAAACTTGTATACAGAATTTCAGCCCGATAGCTTCAAAACTGAGGGACTAGTTTGTATTAAAACAGACGGACATCGCTCAATCGATTTCTCTCATCACACTGATCAATAATATATTATACTTTATATAGTCGGAGGTGCTTCCTTCTCTGCGTTGCAAACTTCATGACAAAGTCAATATACCCTTTCACATAGTGACGGGTATAATAAATGCGGATTTATTTTATCTTAGAAAAGTCCGGTAGGAGTATTGGCATGTACATAGGGCTATCTAAAGAAATAACATAAATATATTATGGAAACATCAAAAGCGTATAACTTTGATGTATCTATAAATGCCATTGAATTTCTAGTACATGGAATGCGTATACAATAAGAAAATGTCATTAAAAAGTGGCTCCAACATTTGGGTAAACTTTTTGAATATTTAGACCGGATTTTCAAATGTTACTAGTAGACGAGGTTTTTAATGTCACTTTTCGTACTAAAACAGCATCCACATCCACACGGGCTGTCAAATGCCAGCCCTTGCAAGGTTACTAGAATCTGGTGCCTCCGAAAGAAAATTTCGATCAAAGAACGGAAAGGGGATATTTTTGCTCATTCTTTTTCTTTTGATACGATTCGTCACGTTGACAAATAATAAGAGAAAATTTGGAACAATTTCACAATCTCTGGACTAATCAGATCGGCTTGGAAGCCATTTTCGCAATTTAGATTTATGAGCAATGCTTAAATTTAGCTCATTTGAATATTGATTGATTCCACACTTAAACTATAACACATGTCCTCACTGAGCAGGCAATAGTTGTTGCATCATGGCAATGTTTGAATTTGACTGGTACGAAAAGAAGAAAACGTAGCAGCGTAGCGGCCATCCCTACAACATTGGGTCAAGAAATGATGCCATGATCATAACACGGTTATTGTGCGCTGAAAATATTGCCTGAAGATCCGGTTTTAGACCAAAAACTAATTTTCTCTGGCGGGGTCCATTTTTTTTCTGGCTCAGCAGTGCGTCAACAAGTAAAATTGAAGCCATTGGATTGACTACAATTATTTTATGAAGCATCATTTGATTTTCATTCAAGTTTTACAGCTAGTGGTTTTTCCCTCACCACGCTGTGTGGCTCACTGAGCCGCACTTTACGATGCTAGTAATCTAGAGTTCCGGAGATCGTATCTCGGCGTGGTCTAGGAAATATATAGTGCTTGCAACAATATACACACTCCGAAATTATATGCAATGTAACATTGGCTCGAAATAACGAACGCACCATGCCCCACAAGGGGTAACGGTACAGAGAAGAAGGTTTTTCCCTCGGTCTCTATTTCTAATACATTTTCAGCGATCATCATCGAACAGACTTTGGACAGAAACTCCTCGCTAATATATTTTATTATTATCGCAGCGATTTAGAAATGTTGTTCATGAAAGGTAGAATTTTACCAGCTTATGGCGGTTGTAGTATAATCGACCACATCAACACTCGAGTAGAGCCCACGCCCCCCTTTTCCGACCGTTACGCCCCACTAGGGGGGCGCGTCCCACCAGTTGGGAAGTACTGGTCTAGGCTCTAGAAGTTCGATGACAAATGTATATGTACCTAAAAAATGTGATCATCGCTCCGTAAATGAACCGTTTGCCCCGATTGGTTTCTATAGTTGCGGCTTAGACTTTCGCTTGCAGTTTTGATCTGCTTCTATTTTTTTCGATGCAGAAGAGTGACACGGACACCACCTCTCAATGTTTTACGAGTAAGACCAAAAGGTGGATCGGGGTATTGAAACAAATGACCCACCACATTTAGAGTAGAATTTGTAAATGTCACAAGAAGAATATAACTTAGGCACACACAAACCCAGATAACATTTTGGAACTGATCCTGCGGCATAAATAATTTCCCCTCTATGCAATCGATTTTTCAAAGGTATATGGATTCCTGCCATCAATAGTCGTTAATATGAAAAATATCCATGTATGTATAATTAGTATAAAAGCGATCCACGTAAAAAAATAAATCTTTCTTACCCCTTTGTTTGAAAAATTTCGAATGAAATTTTAACCAAGTTTTCCATGGAAAACGATTGTAAAGAAAAGATTCAATACGGACTCAATTTTGAAACGATACGTTTAACAGTTATTGACAGAATGATAAAATTCTTGTAATTGTTTGAGCTGGTCGCCTAAGTTTTAAATTAAGTTTTATTAAATTTCACAAGGGGGGCAAAAGACTTCTTCCATGTGTACTCCGCGCGGGCGCCCCCTGGTAACGGTAGTGGGTAAAACCTCTAACTGCTAAGTCAAATCATCTGATGCGACATTTGGAAGAAGCACCGCTGCGCCTGAGTGCTGTATTAACATCTGCATCGTCTCAGGTTACTTAACGTGATAGGTGACAGAAAACGTTTAACTCAACCACTAAAGCAGCATCTTCGAGGCATGCCCATGATGGCCTTTACTCAACGATTAAACCCTATCATGGTTTAGCGATGTGCCGACGACTCATCCTAAGAAAAAACTTCAAGTCAAGAAACCTGAAACAAAAGCCGCGGATTGGACGGATACAAAACAACGACGACCCCGCCAACGAACAACTGATACCTCTTTCGGATCCTGGAATGTACGCTCCCTGAATAGACCGGGGGCCTTAAGGGCCCTCCTGGATCAGGTAGAACAATACAAGCTGAGCATAGTTGCAATCCAGGAAACTAAATGGCTCAAAAGCGAGATTAACGACCTCAAATCGCACACAATTCTTACGAATGGTAAAGAGGAGGGCAACAAGGAGATTGGAGTAGCTTTCATCGTGAGTAAGCAGCTCAATCCTATCGAGGAGCCAACTGCGACTCCGATCACTATTTGGTGAAGACGACGTACAGGTGCAGAATCTCTTCGGTGTACCTAACGAGAATCAACCCTGCTAAGATATTCGAGGTTGACAATTTGATTGATGATGCCACGGCGGCTACGTGTACTACAGCGCTTGAAGAAAAACTGTCGCCCATGCTTGATAACATCAACAATAATTTAGGCATCCATGAGTTCTGGGAGGAGCTCAAAGACAGCATCAAAGGAGTTGCAGAAGTGGTCGTGGGCTATAAAGGCCGGCGCAGACGAACAGACTGGTTCGACGATGAATGCAGGGCCTCGATTGAGGCGAAAAATGAAGCCTATCGCCGCAATACACACAACGCGCATCCCGAGCCATGAAAGAAAGATATAACGAACTTCGGCGAGTATCTAATAAGTTAATTAGACGCAAACATTTTGACGAGCAGTTACATCAAATAAACCAAATATTAGCCAGTAAGAACACTAGACAGGCGTACAAACTTATAAATAATGTCAAGAACGGATATCAACCTAGGACAAAAATATGTAAGGACAAGGATGGTAACATCATCAGCGACATCGAAAGCGTAAACAAACGAGGGGCCTCGCATTTTGAAGAGCTCCTCAATGTACCATCCATCAACATCCCCCACGGAGCCAGCTCTTGAGCAGTTGGCCGAACCAGGCCCTCCCGTTCAACCCCCAACAGTAGAGGAGGTGAGTCTCGCCATACAATCGCTCCAGCGTAATAAAGCGCCCGGGGTTGACGAGATTCCATCAGAACTACTGAAGCATGGTGGAACGTGCCTGACCAACGCTATAGATGTGCTACTGCTGAAAATATGGAACGACGAGGTAATCCCCGAAGATTGGCGCAAAAGTATAATCTGTCCAATCCACAAAAAGGGTGACAAGCTGAAGTGTGAGAATTACAGGGGCATAACATTAGTTTGTACGGCCTATAAGATTTTATCGAAAATTCTAGAAAAGAGAATCAATCCGTACGCAGAACAAATCATTGGCGAGTATCAAGGCGGCTTCAGACCTGGTCGTTTAACGACCGATCAGCTTTTCACAGTGAAGCTTACTCCAAAGTGCTGGGAATATCGACGTATACCAAATCTTTGTCGACTTCAAGCGGGCATACGACAGTATCGATCGAAGTGTACTGTATAGCATTTTGCTGTATTTTGGTATACCGGCATAGTTAGTGCGACTCACAAGGATGACGATGACTAATACCATCTCGCAGGTCAGGGTGCAGAACCGACTCACTGACCTATTTGAAACTCGAACTGGTCTTAAGCAGGGCGACGGGCTGGTGCCGACGCTCTTCAACCTTGCTTTGGAGTATGTAATTCGAGTCATGAATATGGACAGCAGCGGAACACTACTCATCAAGTCGACTCAATTAGTAGCGTACGCCGACGATATCAACATCATGTCTCGAAGATTGGGTGATGCAGAAAGCCTTCTGCATAACCTCAATAGCGCCGCAAAGGAAGTTGGACTACATATCAACAAAAGCAAAACAAAGGCCATGATGTAATCGAAAACAAGGACGCCAGCAAATTCAAGATCACAGTGGGGGACCTTAATATCGAGTATGTAGACAACTTCAACTATCTGGGTTGTAACTTATCAAAGGACGCCAACAAAACCGACGAAATTAAGCGACGGATACAACTAGCCAATAAGACCTATTTCTCGGTCCTCCCTATAATTAATTCGAAACTTGCGCTTAGGAACACGAAGCTCCGCGTGTATGAAACGATCATCCGACCCGTGCTATGTTATGGCTGCGAAACATGGACCCTTACCCAAGCCTCCGAAATTTGCTAGACAGATTCGAACGAAAGGTCCTTCGGCGAATTTTCGGGGCCGTTCGCGAACGAGATCAATGGCGTATCCGGTACAACCATGAGTTGTATCAATTGTATGATGAGCTGGAAGTATCGAAAATAGTGAAGCTTCAACGTTTGCAATGGGCGGGGCATGTACAACGGATGGACGATAATCGCATGCCAAAGAAAGTGATGAACGCACAACGCACATTGACGGAGCGAGGTTGCGTGGACGACCGAGAGCTCGCTGTGAGAACTCCGTAGGTGAAGACGCCCACCAGTTGCTGGGTTTCCGAAACTGGAGAAGAAGGTCACGTAACCGCGACAATTGGAGGTCAACGATTCAGGCGGCCAAGGCCTGACGTCGGGCTATCGTGCCACATTGATGATGATGTGATTGATGACAAAAACAACATTAGTTTTTATCAGCATTTTACCTGAATTGTATTGCTCCATATGTTTTCAGCGTCTAGTAGCTCAAAGTCGGAATCAGGTTAATTAAACAGATACATACTTCGAAGCCACTCTCTAAATCACTGTTTCCCAACAGGTGGTCCGTGAGAGCCCCGTAGGTGGTCCGCGGGGAGACCCTGGAGACTTGTCACAAAAAAGTTATATTTTCTTCTGACTAATTAAAATCACATGCCAAACACGCGCTCTCATCATCATGCAACAGATTATCCAGTAATTTCATTGCTGCATGATCCGTGATTATGGGAAGGCGATGGGTTGCTTATGTTCGTTGCTTAACCCAATTGCAAAATTATTGGAACTTATTATTAAAATTCGATTTCGATAGCAAAAATTAAAAAGCGTTTTCGCGCTGAACATTGTCACAAATCCCAGTCTAAAGACCGAGCTATACCGATTACTGGATAACTTTTAATCGAAGTTAGCTCTTCGAGACGATACACCTATGCGAGAAAAATTTGAACTGGTGAGGCTAGTGTTGACACGAACAAAAGAGTTTTTATCCCTTCTCTTCAAGATGATTCCAGCGTAATGACAATCGGTTGCATCATGAACTTCTGGACTCCGCCTTCGAAGAGATGGAGGCCGAACCTAATTCTCAGTAAGTCATCTTCCTCAAACTATAGCACCAAGATGACGTATTTATCTGTTATGCGAAGGATTTTTATATGACCAGTGTTTTTCCACTTTTTTTGAAGTAGGAAATAACAAACAAACAAAATAATATGAACAATTTGTGATGGGAGATAGAGAGTAAGCTTTTGAATACAATTCCTCGACAAAAAAATTGAAACCTTAATTCGTTTCATTTTTATTGAATGGCGGTCCGTCGAGATCCATTTTCAGGATAAGTGGCCCGCAGACGTTTCTGAGTTGGGAACCACTGGTCTAAATAAACGCGTTCCAGAATGAAAGGCTAGCGCTACTGTTACTGTCTTTTGATCAAGGAAAAGCAACTTATGTATATGAAATGATTCCATTGTGTCCCTGATATATAAGAGCCCACGCAAGCTTTTCTATGAGTATTGAACAAGTACACTTTTGCAGCTAACTTGGTCCTACAAACTTCAAAAGTATTTGTGGCAAACACTATTACCATTCTATGCATTTCCACCAAATTTCATGTTCATTGTTTCATCATGTTAAAAATTATGCATTGAAGAAATGCTTAAGAGTCTTCCCTTGCATTGTGAAAGGCCCTTACTTAATACTTACTTGGCTATATTTGCGGTTTGGATTTAGTTATTCGAATGAAAATTCGTAGACACATTCCCTATGTAATTTTCTAAAAACCCTTAGCAGAATTCACATATTTGGAAACCTAAGAGGGGCTACACACGAACAAATTGAAATTTTACAAATTTACTGTTATTTACTTTTCCTTAGAAAAAGTTAACAGTCTTACTTAATATTTAACGTATATAAGGCCATACTGACCAATCTTTGTGCAAAGTTTCATATCGATTCCTATAACGGTTTAGAAAAACGGAGGTCGAAAAGGAAGTTTAAATTTGAACGCCAATAACGTTTTTACCGTTATTCGAAACTGGAAAATTTTAACTGATATGTTATGTACTCGTTTAGATCTTTGATTTAAATACCCTACCCATACGTCAATCTCCGAAAAAAAACTAAAAAAGTCAACTTTTATCAAACGTTCGGGAGACCCTGTTATCTTCTTCCTACCAACTTCTAAGGTATTTGTGCCAAAGACTGTAGCCATTCTACACCTTCCTACCAAATTTCATGACAATCGGTTGAGCCGTTCGCGAGTTATTTAGTGAACAGACGGACGGACAAAATCGATTTCATAAGGGTTTTTTTGGGAAAAAAAAGTTCGAAAAAACCCTAAAAAAAGCCAAAAGAAAGGACGGAACTTTTTTTTTATATAAATATATTTTGTATAACAATGCCTGAATGTCCTCTGAGAAATGTCAAACGAGATTTTTGAAGGACCACCATTGATTGATAGCGACGACACGAAACAGCCGTAACTGTAGAAAGACGTAGACTTTCACTAAAAAAACAAAAATTAAATGTCCTTCGGTTATTGTGCCGAACGATGATAATGTGCGACTCCGCGTGCTTGGGAGTTTCTTCTTTCAACTATTGTTAAAATTTTAAGTGCTGAAATGCTCGTTAGACGAATTACTAATAAGCTCCGGGAGAGCAAGTGTTGTGCGGTTGCAATACACGCAATCAATTGTGTTTAAGCTGATTTCAAGGCTGCGACGGGATGATTTTAAAAAGGATGTTTATCAGACATGTTTACGTATATTAGTATGTTTATTTTTACTCGCGTTTTGATGTGAATTGTTTTGTGTATGTACACACTTTTTTTGAAGTAGGAAATAACGAACAAACAAAATAATATGAACAATTTGTGATGGGAGATAGAGCGTAAGCTTTTGAACACAGCTCCTCGACAAAAAAAATTTAAACCTTAATTCGTTTCATTCTTATTTAATGGCGGTCCGTCGAGATCCATTTTCAGGATAAGTGGTCCGCAGACGTTTCTGAGTTGGGAACCACTGCTCTAAATGATACACATTATCATTTTGAGAAGACAAAACAACGACACAATTTTAAGGTAATATGTATCAACATTCAAATTGCTAGTAGCTAACAGCAAGTTCTATGTACATTCTAAAACTTCATTTCGATTAAATTTAGTTTAGTTTACTTTTTAGCGAATGTCCGAATATTCAAATTAGTTCACAATTCGAATTTTTCGCGCCATATTTTTATCATAAACAATCACCAAAAAAGGTTTGAGGTGAAGGTAAAATTGGAACGATTGGAACAAAAGAACGAGAAAATACATACTAGGCAGTATGCGCCTACTGTGAATTCACCCGAATTTTCCGAGTAAAAATCACCTTTTATCTATGAAATATGCAACTACAATCATTCTCCCATATTTCATTTTCACCGCCACAGTTTTCGCATTAATAGAGCCTTTTACGAGATTCACTGGTTAGCATCATGAAAAATACATAGAAATCCATAACACGCAAGCAAAAGTTCACCGAAATCATATTTTCTCCGAAAACATTTATGGCACTGATAGTACTACCTATAAGAAGGTACATGCGATATTCAATAATATGTTGTCTACACTTTACAAGTTATCACTTTACCATACGACCTGGTTAGCTATTAAGAAATCTTCAATTTGTACCACCAGAACACGAAACATACACGAAAAATTAAAATCTGGCTCAAAGTTTTCGGTGAATCACTGGCACAATTCTTTACAGCGCACTTCATTGTTCAAATTTAAGATGTTGTTGAGGGATTTGAATTAATGAAACTCACTAAAAACTTTAAACTTTAAAGTTATCCGTGAATACAATTCTTAACGATTTGAAAACAGACGGGGACGTGTTAATTATGTCAGAAGTTGGAACGAAACGGAACGAGCGAATTCCCCGCAATTTTCCTGCATTTCTCAACATTTAATGGAAATGAGTTTTGAAATCAGATTTTGATAATGCGATTTTTGTACTTAAAATAAGTGACAGTATAATTCCAACTAAGTGCCAGCTTTAATAATCCAGAAAGAATGTGCAAAAAAATTGCGGAATTAACGTTAAATGACGAATAAATTTTCAACGATTTCTTCCGAAAAAAAAAATTTGCTGAGAAAAAGGTTGAGAGCCAGTGTCATAATCACAATTTTGGACAGTGACGTAAGAGAGGAGAAAAAAAAACTCCGTTTACGAATACGAGAAAATCAAAGTATGTGTGACAATTTGTTGTGGCTTCAAGGGTTGCAATAGAGCTATATGCTTTCGTCATCTCCAGGTACTATATCTCTTTGGTTCCACACGTCCAGTCAAAAAAATGGATGGGATGGTCACATACACCTTCCAATTTATCTGACAATCGAAAAATTGCTTCAATCGATTGGAAGGTCTATGGGCACTCTATGAAATCGAAAAGTGAGGGTCATCATAGGCTGCAATAGAAACCCCACCCAAAATTATTCTAAAATTCATTTTTTTTCTTTTTGAACCCTAATAATAATTAAATTCAAATAAATATTTCTTAAGGGCGCCACATACCTAGCGATTTATTGGTGAATCGATTGCCCACAATCGATCTGCCGCCCGTACAGTACACATACACACACTAGGCAATTTAACGGGCAATCTGAAATTGACAGTCTCGCGGTCCACAAGACACAACACAAAATAGCGAAAGCTATACCATTTTTGGCGACGGATGATGGACATCCATTGCTACTTTTGATGGAGGATAACCGCCACAACCACAGCATGAAGAACCACCACTGAAAAATTTCGCCAAGGAGGGAAAGGTCTGTGGCGCTTCTTAAGAGTAGACAGAAAACATTTATGCGGGAAAGGAAGGAATCGGAATACATATGTTTTTTCCGACTTTTCGCAAGGAGGTTTTAATGCGAGCGTAGCGAGTACAAGGGTACTGGTTAAAAAATATGAATGCAAGTTAACCACGTGACGTTTGCTTCAGAGGAGTTTTCTTTGCTTAGGGGCTTGTATTTAAGTGAACATATTGAACACTGTACAATACGCGTAATAAGATTTTATTCATTTTTCAATTCCATTTTTCATTATTGCATTTTTATGACAGGAAGGGCTAGAGCTCATACTTCAAGATTTATCCAATCATAATGCTTAATCATCAAAACGCGACCAGTGCAATATTAATCACTTCAACTGGTCACACCAAAAACAACTACAAAGCAAGACACTCATTGCATCGTCTGCAAAGTTTGGAAAACCAACAAATTCGCATGACGTAGTCAAATCAAAACCCGGACAATAGCAGTCGCCATCAAACCCGTCGTCGTTTCGCATTCGCGCGGCTCGCAATCTATTTGCAAGCAGCTGGCTGCATCACTATGCGGAATGCGATTAACGACAACGATCGCTACAACAAAGTGAGAGTATGTTGGACTCGTTATGATTTCCCCATTTTCTATTGCTGTGCTGAGTGCTGCAACAAAACGATATGTGATGCGATTTGATGAATCACAAAACGGTCTCCGCCAGAGCCAGTACACATCGAGAGTAGCGTGTGTAGTGTGGATGGAGCCATTTTAAACTGGACCTCGAGTACGTCTTTTTCTTGCAGACAAATATCGTGGCTGAGTTCGCGCGATTAATGAATGAAGATAAGACAGCGTGCGAGTAGAGTGCGAGCTCACTTGATTTCGGTCGAGTGTCCACACGATGAGAGCCCAGGACAAGTGGAGTATGATACGGCTTTGGGACAACCAAACAGCAAGCCAAAGTGCTGCAATGGCATGCATCGCGAAAAAAATTTCTCTCACACGCAAAACAAAACGGGGAATGCGAATAAATTAACAAGTAAAAGTAAATTAGATCATTGTCCGTCTGGCTTACCTATAAAAGTGCACCGCTTTGCGAAATATCAATAAAATTTTCGCCTCTTTCCGGCTGAGGAATGTCTTGAAATTTGTCTGACCTAATGCAATGCGAAATTCAATAACGAACCAAAGTGGCACGGGATAAGCAAATACAACACCTTCTTGTCGTCGTCGTAGTACTTTTCATTCAATTTATCTGCATCGTCATTGGACACACTTTGCACACACTTATCGCTTAACGGTGCTACAACGGATTTGCAATAACACTGGATGAAATGAATCTCTATCGATGCATTCAGATAAATAGTAAGAAAAACGCTTACACAATTTGCACAGCAGTCGAAAAATTCGCACGACAGACAACACAATCGCGTAACGACAACAATAATTATATCTACACGACAATTTATTACGCGACAACTTTCGAGTAACTAAAGGAAATTCCTGCGTACAGCAACGACTACACAAACGTGTCCGGACTGACATTTTAAATAGCCTGTGAAATATTTTCGTTGTCATTTTGCACGGAACGAACGGAATGTGGAACATGTTAACCTAAAAAAGTCTCATACGGCCACTGGAGCGAGAGTGAGACGGGCATAAGTGTCGAACGAAAGAGATGGCGTGTGAGAATAAATCACATGTACACGAGGCGCGTGTACGTGTATTGAACTGAAATGTGGGAATTTCTTTACTGCTAAAAATAAACCAAAAAGTTGCTTCGTGTGTCTTGTTGTATATGTTGTATGCGGCTATATCGTGACATATAAGAGAATTAGTGGTGCCAATAATGATGAAAGACAACAGAGACGTACGTCGAGGAGGAATCAAGTGTCGTGCCGTCGCGCCCCCTTATCTGTTGTTCTGTTATTCTGTTATCAACGAAAAGTGAAAAGTAATTTATCTCGTGTACTTCTAACATTTACATGCGGGCGGCATTGAATTGCTTTTGATAAAGAAAATGTGTGATGATGTGACCGACGAGAGCACTAAAAATTAAGTGTGTTCTGCGTTGCATAGAACTAGACGAGGGGGAAGATCGTATGTTTCTTTTTTAAAATTGAGAATATTTTTTGTAGATGCATTGATCGTGGAAAATTTTTGAAAATCGTTCACGATATTTGTTGCACCGAAAGACCAATGGTCAGAGATTTCATAAGTGCCTAAAAATGCTGAGGTCATTTTATGGTCAAAACAAATAAGAAAAATTTAACCATTCGTAAAATAGGCCGTAGGTTGGTGCTAACTACTTTATACATATATTTTTATAAAGAGACGAAGCGGCACACAGTGGGGCGAAATCAATGGTTTTTCGGACATCGCATATTTGCCAAGATGTCCTTTTGTAAAATGTACCATGTAAAGAACTATAAGTTGAATTTGTTTGTGCTGAATCGAAAGGTGGACTATATTTTCAAATATGTCCTTTCCGAAAGAACATGGGTGATTTTACCAACCTCATAGTATAGGATAGTTTCTCCTTTTTGACGATACAAATTATATTAATAGATAGTACGACTAACTTAGATAAAAATATTATATGTCCATAAAACTCTCTCATTGACCGTTAAAAAACTGCATTATTATTTATGAAATCTTTAGGAAAGCTAATTTTACCAATTTAGTAATGGTCCTAAAAATATACATATACAGTAGACTCGCGAAAACAAAAACTGCGCGAAACATGAACGCCCGGAAACATGAACACTTTTTTCGGTACATTGACTACTCTAAAACATGAACATTCAGTTTTTCATACAAATTACTTATATCAAACGGTTCATGCATTTTTCTTAGTTGAAATGTCTTAAAGGTACAATTGCTTATGCATTATTGGCATATAGTTTCGACTGTGTTAACGGGTTTGTATTTATTCTTGTTAAATATCAACAAAAACAATGTCTACAAGAAAACCAGTTGTTTTAACATTAAAAGAGAAAACAGAAGTTATCGAAGCATATAAAAAAGGATGTAGTGTGACAAATCTCGCAAGAAAATATGGCGTGGCCAAATCTACGATATGTAACATCAATAAAAAACGTGAAGCATTTTAAAACGTGTAAATGACACATTTCCTGGGCCAGGTAAGCGAAAACCCCTCAGGAAATCAGAAATGCATAGAATGGAAAGGGCATTGTACCGTTGGTTTTTGTCACAACTCGAATCATCGCTGGAAAAAGTGCCCCAGGAAGGAAAACTGAAAAGCAAAGAATAACATTTCTGGCGTGCGCAAATGGAAGTGGAAAGCAAGAAACCCTCGGTCATTTAAAAATTTTGATAATCCGATTGAATATAAAAACTCGAGATCAGCATGCATGACAGCGACTATATTCAAGAATTGGTTCCACAATTCATTTGTACCACAGGTAAGATTCATAGGTAAATTTAATGCCATCAGAATACAGCGACAGCAGCAACATTCGTGGTAGATCTGGTTGTCCCTTTTAATGATTGAATTCCATGGGTATCAGAAGCAAAGGCATAGAGCAAACAGAAGACGCGAGTCTTCACTTCAGCTAATGAGTTGTTTGTACCTAACACCCATGAAGTTGTGTCTTCTTCTTCTTCCTTGCCTCGTTCTTTATACCGCTCTATGGCTTCGCGTTGCTTGACCGGCGGTGTAGGCACATCGCCCGTTTTGGCGGTAATATCTCAGCATATTTCTACAAACAGATCTATCTTGGATCGTGCCATCGCCGAGACCAATGCGTTGTTGTTGCTTTTTCATTTGACACATCCAGGTCGCAGCGATTCCCCGGCCAACTACGGCCATTTTTTGTTTTTGATGAAATAACAAAAATATCAGGGTTTTTGGTTAGGCCTCCATTACACAGTCATATTTCTATCATAATATGTATGTCATATGCCTAAGCCTACTCGATTCATTAAGTATACATTTTTAGACGTGCAGGAAGCGAAATCAAGTAGGCTTAAAGATATGATAATATCTATTATAATATATATTACCAATATATGACTATGTAATAGCGCCCTTAGTAACTTTAAAATTGACCGTTATGTTCCTTGTTAGATGCGCAAATTCCCTAACAAGGCCTTCCTATCCAAAGGCATAACGTGAAAAATATATTTATGTGCCATTGTATTAAATAAGGTTATTGGTACGGGTATTTCACATTTTGGTGATATATAATATGCTCAAAATGCATTTCTAATTGTTCAAACCTGTCTGTACAACCAATACCGTTACAATTAGAAAATTTTTAACAATGGTTGTCGATAGCTTATACTTTAAAGTGTAAAATCTTAGTAGTCAAATCTGCATATTTGAATTTAGTTTATTTGCCTATGTCCGAATTTTTGTTCTGTGCGGCAAAGAAAAAAAACCGGAAGCGAACAGGTAAAATTATCGGACCTAACATGGTTTTATCATTGACTTTACTTACAACATCCCGAAAGAAAAATTGTTTAACAATCATTTTCAGCACATTTAGTTATGCCATCAAATTCTTTGATCGATTAATTGTTTCTCTAGGAAAGACTTAAGCAAGTAACCCGATTGCAGAATGCAGTCAACACCAGGGGTGTCAAACTCACACGTGGGCTGGGCCAAAAAAGGGAATTCATTAAGTTTGATTGGCCCGCAGCAAGAAGATACATATTTTGGAATTTTGAATTTATTGTCCATTGAAAAACTGACTCAGTGGTAGAGATATTACTCTATCTCTGAGTTGCCGGAGCTTGGGTTCATATCCCACAGCGACCATGGATGTTTGTGTTGACCCCTCTCAATCTCTCTCCTGGACCACGCCGAGATTCAATCTCCGGACCTCTAGATTACTAGGCTATGCTTGCATCAAAGGGTTATCCCCCGAAGCCTTGACATCGACATTAAAAAAATGAAAAAAGACCAATAGTTTCGCGAAGGGGTTTACTATTTTCCTGGCTTGTTTGTAGTTTTCAGCAGACGATTCATTGTTTTGTGTTGCTTAGTCGCGACGTGGTCGCGGGCCTTACGAGATTGTGAAGTCAAGTGCATGTGGCCCGCGGGCCTCGAGTTGCCTGGTCTACACTTAGAGGATTTGATGCCACTGCTTCTCCCCGTGGCTTTTGGTGCCGGGAAGTTCACATACAGGCACTATAGATATCAAAACAGATGATATGCCTAGAAGAACCTCCCACAAGGCTAATGGGGGATCGTTGCGGGCTAAGGAATAAGGGTTTTTCGTCCGTACCTGTCGTGGAGATTTACCAGAAGGTCCTCGATTTGGACAATCGGATTGATTCTTTGACGTCAATCAGCGCCCGCTCTAGTAGTGTAAAGATAACAGTTAACGTACTGAAGGATGCAGAGTCTACCTCTGCCGTTCTAGGGTCCCGACTCCTCGTTGATAATGCGCAACTCCACACAATCAAAAAACGAATGCTGTGTGACACAGCCTCGGCAAACCATACCACTTGTATGGGGCCACTTTACGCTGTCGTCACAGTTAATATATAGGGTGGAAATCACGATAAAAACTGGGTTTGAGAATAATTTTCTCCCCATTCGGAGTGCAAATGATGAATAGATCAGTTTCGACTGGCGGCACATGGCTCTTCTCATCAGATGCCATGCCAGTAGAGCTGTGTACCGCCACGAATGACATAACCGGGAATGACAAGACAGATGCAGGATGCACACTTACACTCCCGATCAATAGCATAGTTCCACTTGAGAAATCGCTGTGTGTCGGAAACTGATAACGGTATTTTCTTCAAACTTGTGTCAATATTTTCAGTAGCCTCCTTGTTCTTTGAATAGCACAAGGTCTAAAACCCGGAATCCCGTTACGATTTTTTTACGAGAATTCTTCAAAACAGTACAAATGTGAAAGTCATTAGGATAGTTCCAGAGAGAATAAAACATCAAATAACGGTACAAAAGCATAATTTTATTCTGGCAAATGTAGCTAGTAATGACTAGAACTTTCTTTATGTAATTTGAGCTCAAATCAGTCTTGCTTTGAGAATCTATCTTGTTGAGATTTTATAGGATTTGCATAGAAAATGTCGGTAATCTTTGGCATTTGGAAAAATATTTTCGTAAGCCAGGACGCTCTAAATACCCCTGATTTCCATAAGCACAAAAGATCCATACCAAGATATTCAACCTCTATTTGGAAACTGAATGGATTGGACAAATGAGTGGAAGGGCGTTATTTCC
Source organism: Microchrysa polita (assembly GCA_949715475.1). Classification (NCBI taxonomy): domain Eukaryota; kingdom Metazoa; phylum Arthropoda; class Insecta; order Diptera; family Stratiomyidae; genus Microchrysa; species Microchrysa polita. The sequence continues at coordinate 108,887,174 of OX454416.1, read as the reverse complement.
GACGAAAAAAAAAAAAACAAATAAATTAAATCTCGACGATTCAGATGGATTTAGGTATTATTTCCACGATTTGAGCAAGAACGAATTAATTTTGTAGACGTATCATTTAAGAGTAGGAAGCGTAGAGGTATGGGGTTGACTATCACGGTGTGGAACTATTGAGCTTGTGGAAATCAGGTGTATTTAGAACACCAAGGCTTACACAAATATTCTGCCTAATGCAACGCCTAAAATTATTATCGACATTTTCCATGCAACTCCTTAAAGATTTTAACGAGATAATGACACCATTTATAAAGCAAGGCTTGCAAAAGATTGGTTACGAGACCATCAAGGTCGCAATACTTCTTAGATCGACATATCATCAAAAAAATTTAGGAATGGATGACAAGGAAGATCTGTACCGGCAGCCGGCAGTTTAACAACCCTGAAGAGCTACTGCACACTGAAAAAATCATTTGCTAAAAACAAGAAAAAAAATACAACAGAAAACAGCCAAGGAGTTATTTTTCCTGATTTAGATGTATTTTCTTGTTTCATTGGGGGAGGATGCTATTTCCTAATTAATGTAGTGTTACAAAGTGCAATTGCATTCTAAATTTGCTACGAAATGCATTGCTTAATATTTCATTTTGCAATTTTTCCTTTTAGTGTAGTTACTACGTGATAAACCTAGTACATCAGATTGCAAAATGTGGTGGAGACAAATTTTTTTTTGTTTCTTATGTTTTTTGGGGTGCTGAGCACGAATCCGGAGCTTCCCACCAAAATTTCGTTGCGAAACAGGGTCAAAATCGTGAAAAACCCTAAAATGTTTGCTGTTTTTCCGTTATTCGCCCCCTAATTCTGCAACTATTTATTTCTGCGAAAAACTCTCCATGAATATTTTAGAGAGCACATAATTGCGCGTCCAAAGAGACATAAATATTAAAAATCTGTTGAGCGGTATTACTACAGTGGATAATTTAAATTTGCCATTTTTAACATAGTTCCATTTTATGAAAAAAATTTTGAGATTGAACGGTTTTTCATTTTTGGTCGTAAAAGTTGCATTTATCTTGTACATTGTGTATTTTGGAGTGCAGAGCCTGAATCTGTAAGTTCCCACCAAAATTTCGTTACAAAACAGGGTCAAAATTGCAAAAAACGCCAAAAAAATCACTATCAATTGTAGCAATACCGTTTAACACATTTTAATGATTAATGGCGCGTTGGACCCGCAGTTATGTTTTCTCTAATATTTTCATGGACAGGTTTCCGGAGAAATGTACACTTTCGGAGTTATAAACAAAAAAACGGGAAAACTCCGAAAATTTCAGGTTTTTTCGCGGTTTTGACCCTGTTCCGCAACGAAATTTTGGTGGGAAGCTCCGGATTCGAGATCAGCACCCCAAAAAACATAAGAAACAAAAAAAAAATTTTCTCCACCACACTTTGCAATCTGAAATCACCTCGGAACTACACTATTTTCCAATACCTTGGAGTCTTGTAGTCTGGCTGGTCTAGCGGTTAGTGCGCGCACCTTCGGTGCACAGGGTCATGAGTTCGAATCGCACCGTGGATTATGGTGTTTTCGAACTCACGAGCTTGTGACGGACTATGATCTCACTCAGATGTTAAACGAGTGCTCATGCTGATCTCATTACCTCAACAAAAAGCAGATAAGATCTTGGAAATAGGATGTCACTAACACATCCTGCGGCCTTAGTCCAATGCTGGATTGTCGAGCCTCTTATTTATTTATTTAATATCTTAGAGGAGGAGGGCCTTCAGCCCCCTTACCTTCGGTGCACAGGATCATGGGTTCAAGACTCACCGTGAACGAATTCAGTTCATAGTGTTTTTCGAACTCACGACCTATGATGTGATGGACTTCGATCGCACTTAAGATCTTTGAAATTGGATGTCACTAACAAATCTGCGGCGTTAGTCCCATGTTGGAATATGACGCCTGTTATTAGGGTTTTTCAGAAATTTTTTTTTGAAAAAACCCTTATGAAATCGATTTTGTCCGTCCGTCTGTTCACTAAATAACTCGCGAAAGGCTCAACCGATTCTCATGAAATTTGGTAGGAATGTGTAGAATGGTTACAGTCTTTGACACAAATACCTTAGAAGTTGGTAGGAAGAAGATAACAGGGTGTCCCGAACAAGATTATTCCAACACAAACTTTCAAACATTACATTCAGGTTTATTCAATATATCCATCCAAAATATTTTCAAATTGCAAATGTTATTCGCTGATAGACACTTATCAGATCGAGAAGATAGGCGCTACTATTCGCTGAATTCAGACGAGACCGAGCGGATATATCTTGAACAAGTTTCGCCCTCTTTTGAAGGTCCTTGTGGCATTGTGCTTCGAGCGTCTTACAATTCAGATATTCCGTACGCATATGTATAGAAATTATCGTAATTCAGTACCTACAACCCCGTTTGTACTTGTATGAATGACGATCATACAATGAAAAATATGGGTTAACATTTTAGACGATTTTTGAGCACCTTGTTAGAGAAAGAAATGAAGAATGGACATGTTTATGCAGTTGCAGTTTATTACATATGTTAAAGTTTATGCCGTTTATGTCCAAAATGTGGAAAATTTTATCATGACAAGAATTAGTGTAACATTTCAAACTATTGACACAATGCAAATGCTTGCGATCATTTTTGTGGATACACATATCGCATACCCGATAATTGAAACATACACATTCCGTGATTACTCTTAAAAGTAACGAAATCCTCCCACACTCTTTTAATTTCCTTAAAACAACTAACCGTTTCAACAATTTCCGTGCCAATATCAAACATTCTGTATCTATGTACAATCTACGTCAATAGAACCGCAATATCAAAACAATGTTCAATGTTCGTGCGGTGAATTTATCATAAACCTATTTTGTTATCGACAAAAGAATATTGAAAATGACATACGGGTTGATAAAATCTTTCAGACAACAAAAAATACAAAATTCTTATCAGCGCGGATTGTTTGTTTTTTTTTTTTTAAGTGGAAGTGTGACCCGTAAAGAAGTCACATTATACATATTGAAAAATGATTTTGAAGATCGTAGGGTATTTGTTTTTTCTTTCGTTTTTATGATCAACCGTGATAGTTTAGTGTTGAGTTTCATTTTTTTATCGATCTCTGATTGCCTTAACAACCTACTCATACAATCAGCAAAGAAGAAAAAAAGGACTTTCATCATCCAATACAATGGTCATCTGACATTTTTATTTGACCATCATTATCAAGACTGTTCTGTTTGGTTACAATTTTCCAATCGGTTTTGCTAGATCAGCATATCGCCTTTTTTGTGGTTTATGTAGCTACAAAACAAAGAGATGCCTGATAATGATTTCTTATCGGACATATTAGCTTCTATTGAAAACAACATATATTTTTGTGATTCATAAAAAAAATTGTTTTGCAATTTTTATCTATTTGTAACATCTGGAGCAACAAAATGTAGAATGCTTACAAAAAAATAAAACAGTGACAAGAACGAGTATACAGTATACTTCATAGTAATGCTGTTTTCTTCAACAGAAAATTTTAAATCTGAATATTATTCCGGCGAATTGCGAATTGCCGCGGTCTTGAGTGAAAGACCAAAAGATTGTAAATACACAAGAGTATTGACAACAGAAAACAAAGAGTTATCATTATAGAGCCCGGATTTTCGTGCAGTAAAAAATTGAAAAACCGGCAGTAAAATCCCGAAACGTGCAAAATCGTGCAATATAAATGCCCGAATGTGCATTTTGCGTGCAATATGAAAAAAATTCCATTTTCATTGTTTTTCAAGCTTTTAGACGCTTACGCTTTGGAAAAAAGGACGTGGGTAAAATATGGAAAAAAAAATTTAAGAAACTAGCCCCCGAAAGTAATATTTTATCCTAACATAAACTTTTCCCATAAAATGCTGTCTAGATTAGCGCATTCCAAATTCCATTCCAAATACATAACCGGTTTTTGTTTAGTTTAGATCCATCGCTCAACTTTTGGGCTTATCTTATTCGAGAAATCATGGAGAGAGATTTTCCCACATGTATTTGAGTTCAGTTAACCACCAGATTAACATGCACTCTACACACAACAACTGCAAAATTGTATGAAAATCAACCGGCATTTGATGACATTTCCATAAATGGTGATGCACTTTTTTTTTTGTTTTATTGTTTTTCCACATGTATTTTCTTTCTCAATACATACTTTTCTCTTCTCTGTCTATCGAAAAATACTGCACGTTATAATGTCTGGGAAATTTTTTTGTGAAACAGGGGTAAAAATGCAAATGTGCGTTTTCATGCAAAAACCTTAAAACGTGCAATTTCGTGCAATTACCCTGAAAAGTGCAATTTCGTGCATTAACGTGCAATTGCACGAGAATCCGGGCTCTATATTTTAAGAAAGGGAAGCAATAACAGGGGTCGTACGCATTACAGAAAATAAAAATATAGGAATATAGGAGAATATACGAGAAAATATAGGAGTTATATAGGAGGAATTTTATTTATAAAAAAATATATTATCACATAAACACATAATATGGCCAAAAAAATTAATGCACCCCCCTTTTACCATTTTATTCATGATTTTCATTGCATTTATTACATTGTAAGATAGATAGTCATTATAAGAACTCGGATACAACAATGCCAGGGAACCCGAAAAAAAAGATGGCTCCCCCTATCTTCTTGGTCTCGACCGGAATAAACTCTGAAGTGGATAATGAGCTTGGTCCAAATAATAAGTACGCCATCGCAGGGCCGGATTTACCCTCTATTGCGCCCCTGGGTAGTAGCCAAACTGCCGCATATGCGAATAATGCAATACCACTGGAAAATCCAATAACATTTAAGCTTAAACCTAAAAAATCCATTAATGTTATTTTTTTTAATTGTTTTTGCGAATTCCGTAGTTTATACAATGGTGCATACTGCATAGGACCAAAAGGTTGGAAGTTAAAATTTCAAGGAAAGCGCCACTTTAGCTAAAATTGCCCCATATCAACAAAAAGTGTGCTATCACACCCTCAACCGTTACCAAATCAAAAAAAAAATGATTCCCTCGATGGCCTTTTGTAACTTCAAGACAAAAAATATCGGTCGGCTAATTTTAGCAACATTTCAGTTTATTTAAGTTTTCATAAATTGACTTAGATGGCTCCTACTAGAGCCGCACCACCTGAAATGGTAAAACGGTCGTACCCCATGACTAGAATTTACATCTGAACTGTCGGTTAATAGGTGATTAGCACACCAACTTCGTAAACAAGTGTCTTTATTATAAGTGGGGAACCACCGAGAGAAACTGGAAAAATCAGGCCATTTTTGCCTTGGTAAACACCTCAAAATGGTGTAAGGGAAAATTGTGCCGTCCGGGTTTCAAACACGCGAAAATCCACGAAAACTAAACGTTTCCCGCGTTTTTTCGATTTTACTATTCTCACAACCTTTTAGTGCCTAGCATATTAACTTTTGGCGACGCAAATCGACAGGGAACCAATATTTTTCGTGTAAAGTTTGTCGCGACACTGTCCGATTCCCCTTTAACGCAATGTAAATTTGCAATCTTCTCAAGCCGAAGATTGTCTGTCAAGTTGTATGTACAATTTTCTCGGTGGTTAGTTTTAGGGGCGACATTATAACTTTATTAAACGCCTCTTGTTTAGGGCGAAAAATTAAAAATTCAATAACCAAATTTTACTCAGAATTTTGGAATCAACCGATTAATATTCAAATTGTAAGAATAAATGAGATGAAACTTGTAGAGATTTGCAAGTTTGTAAGCAAGCAACCGCTGTTCCAGAGTTTAATTTATTTTTTCTAATTATAGATATAATCTGCTTCTTGAGATCTAAAAATGCATTCCTATTCCACAGAGCCAATGAAAACTATAAGTTTTCAAAATATGCCGCTCTTAAAAATTTGCCGCCTCGGGCAGTTGCCCAGGTTGCCCATATGGGATCTCCGGCCCTGCGTCATTGTTTTTTAACTTTTTTCACATCCGGCTTTTTATCAGGATTTGTGTTTTGTTCTTTTTTTTGTGTGCAACTAACAAATCAATCAAATTAAAAACAAAAAAAATACTTGAAGGGCAAAAAACGCTTACCAGGCCTATAGAAAGGCGTGTGGGGTCCAAAAAAGAAAATCAGACGGAACTACCATAAGGTCCATAATAAAGCTCTCAAGGATAATTGACAATCACATTATCACTATGGCGAAAAAAGTTCCCTTGGCATTATTGATGCTTATCGCGGGAGTATTGGAAATATTTCATCTCTCCGAAAAGTCAATGGAAGACTACGATAAGTAAAGCAATTTTTGCGAATAGATTTCCTTTTCAAATTGTTTTATGTTTTCAGTACATATATTGGAATTTGCCGTGTCTATTAAATTTTTAGCATTTTTTATAGAGACAAATGAAAAATATTGGAATATATAGGAATAGGCGCAAAATATAGGAGAATATAGGAGGTGCGATACAAATATGGGAAATATAGGAAATATAGGAGGAGTACGGACCCTGCAATAGTATATAAAAATAACAGGCGCGACAATCCAGCATTGGACTAAGGCCGCAGGATGTGTTAGTGACATCCTATTTCCAAGATCTTATCTGCTTTTTGTTGAGGTAATGAGATCAGCATCACGCTCAGCAGTGTTATTTATCCCCATAAATGGGTACTCGTTTAACATCTGAGTGAGATCATAGTCCGTCACAAGCTCGTGAGTTCGAAAAACACCATGATCCACGGTGAGATTCGAACTCATGACCCTGTGCACCGAAGGTGCGCGCACTAACCGCTAGACCAGCCAGACTAATAGTATATACAATGGGAAATTTTCCATTTTGGTTTTAATTGGTTAAAGATCCAGAGAAACCGAAGAAGATCCTACCAATATAAAGGGTAAGTTGTACAAAACGGTCGTGTATGGGTTAGAATGCTAGACCATGTATCTTGTATCTATATATAATAAAAGAAAGTCGTGTTAGTTACAGCATTTATAACTCAACAAGAACTGCTGGACAGATTGTCATGATTTTGGATTTGTTGGATTAGGCTCTGGCCAGAATAGCATAATAACTATTGAAACATGTAAAAAATTCACAATTTTGAAGACAATTCTTTTCTTATACATAAGCAGAAAATTCACAATGAGTTTTTTTATATTTATACCCTATACCAGGGGTGTCAAACTCAAAACTTGGCGCGGGCCAAATAAGACTCTCCTCAGGTTTAGGTGGGCCGCAGGAGGAAAATTTCAAAAACTTTTATGTAATCGTAGTACGTATTAAGTTGATTACAGAATATTATTTTTAAAATGCGGCAGAGAGTCTGGATCACTATAGCGGCTTCGTGATTATCCATGAGAACTTTCTTCATTCGAAAATGTACTTCAAGATAAATAAAGACAAGAGCGGAACCGTGAAAATATGATTGATCTTCAAACCACTTTTTGTTAATTACTTGATTTGCGCCAAATTTTAGCAACAGGTCGCCAAAAATAACATTTGGAGGGAAAATAGCCAGAATAAATTAATTTCAGCAAAAATGTGGTTTTAAAAAGCTCATGCACAATACAGCTTGATAATAGGTCAAAAATTGGCTGTAATTATTATGTTGGAATTTCACTCCAGGTGATTTAGTCACCATAATTCCAAGATTTCCGTAGTTTTTAAAGCTTTGCCCTTTTTCCAAATAAATCTCAAGCCCGAACAGAATGGGACAGAACAGTTTCATGAAGAGACTTAGCACTGTCCTGTACAAAAAGATGAGCTGTCTTATAAAATCAAATAAACATCCTCAAATTGTTGGTAGTATTTGGAAATCCTAAAATAATCCTGCATAAGCCTCTGACGAGTTTTAGTAATTTTTGAAGAATTGAGTTCAATGGCTGAATTTGTTCACCTTACCAATTTCACAATTTTTGTGTTGATACCCATTGTGCTGCTTCGACATGCCCGCGGGCCGCACAGAATTTCGAATTGGGCCGCGAGTTTGACACGTCTGCCCTATACCCATAAGATAGTATAGGGTATATTATTTTTGTTTTTTATATTTCTTGAACTTGATTTTCCTACCGAATTGGTTTTTCCCTGAATATCAAAATAATCTTGAAATATGTAAAAAAAAATCACAATGAACAAAATTATAAAGATTTGTTTTTCGTATATTTCTTTCTGTATTCCTTAAAGGAATTACCAGATTTCAGTCAAAAGATTCCAGCGGATTGGTTTACACCCAGAATAACTGTTGAAATATGCGAAAAATAACAAAGAACGAGACAGAGTAGGGGTAGATGGGTCGGATCTGGCACATCTTTAATATCTTATCAAAGCATCCAACAGTTATCATTTGATACAAATTTGAAGTTTTCGCGACATTCTATCAAAAGATATGGCTGAATATAACCACCTCCGGTGAATCCTTTGAGGTGTTACATAATATTGGCGTAACAAAAACAATATATCCTATACCATATTATGGGTATAGGGTATAATAATGATTAAAAACAGTTCTTTTTCAAATACTTTTGTCTATATCTCCAAAGTCGGATATACGGAACGAATGAGCAAAATTTTGAAGGAAGCTCTTTTCGTATCCCTTGCCCACTTTGAACGGATTAGGGAGTTTTAGTTAGCGCCTCCTCCTACTATTTTTTTGAATCGAATTTAGTATTTCAATTTTATTCGATTTGAAAGGGAATGTAAGTATGAGCGCAGCGAGCAGCTTGTGAATATATAAAAAAATGACAGAAACCGAAATGGAAATGTTACGGATGTCAGTTAGTGTAATAAAAAGGGAATATTTACATTTACACTACTACAACAACATCGACAATTGTTTGTAATGATGTAGTAACAACAGGAAGCTCCGTAACGAGTTTATCGTCGAACCGGTTACCATAAATATGCCCAAAATAGTTTTTATATTGAATGGACAAAACAATAAGTGCATTCAATTAACTACACGGGGAAACAGCATTTTATTCATTTAGTTTTGATATTCATTTCTAGCTAATTTTTGGTCGTAGATTCCGGAAATGCTAACGGTTTTTCTCCTATACGTCCAGTTTTTGAGATACAGAGGGCTCAAATTTTGGCTCCCATACAAACCTCTCCTTCATTGAAATCAAATCAAACGAAACTCGAAACTTTTTTTTATTTATAAATATTATTTTACATCTTAACAGCAGTCAAAACAACACCAACTGCACCGAGCACAGTCCAACACAAATGTGGAATAGTTTCGCTGAAGTCAGTAGGAGAGGCGGAAAAGGCACTTGGAGTTTCGAAAGGTCCACTCCACACGAAGAAAGAAATATGGTGGTGGAACGGGTTCAACTTCGAGAAAATTATATGCAATGCCGGAAGAACGTAAACGGATTGGTAGCTCAAGCAAAGGCGAAGGAAGCTGAGAAATTCTACCATAAGAATTAGAAACTCAGACTGCGACCGAAGGACCGTCTTCAACAAAATCAAAGGTGGGCAACCGATGCCTGATGCTTTCAGGGAAAGTTTTCTTTTTCCTTTCTATAAGAACAAGGGAGACTCACGCAAACTCAACAACTATATGGCTATAAAGTTAACACCTCATACACTGAAGATTTACGAGCGAGTTGTCTGCAACCGATTGAGAAAGATTGTGCGGTTGAATGACAATCAATGCGGCTTTGTTGAAGGTCGATCTACAGTCGATGCGATTCAGTGCATGCGATGGAAAAGTATAGAGCAGCACGAAAGGACTTGCACTTTGTATTCATCGATTTGGAAAAGGCATTCGATAGAGTACCTCGTGGTCTGATATGGTTGGCCTTGAGAGCACTTAATGTCCCTGAAGCATACGTCAGGATGATACGAGACAAGTATGATGGAGCTACGACTAAGGTTAGATGCACAGCCGGTGAATCAGAAGAATTTCCGGTGAATGTCGGAGTACACCAGGGCAGTATATTGAGTCCGTTGCTCTTCAACATAATCATGTGCTACTTATTAACACGTGTCTCCGATGGCCTAGAAATATATCTTCTTTTTGCTGATGATATAGTCCTCAGTATCCCAAACATCGTTGCCTTGCAAGCTGCACTTACAAACTGGTGTAACATTCTGGAGGAGCATGGACTGAGGGTAAGTATAACAAAGACTGAGTTCTTATGCTGCCCATTCTTAGACCCAGATATGTACGTCAAAGGAGAGCAGCTTAAGTCTTCTACCAAGTTCAAGTACCTTGGCTCGATGGTGAACAACGGAGCTACATGCGATGATGACATCAAACATCGCACAAAGTTTGGGTGGATGACGTGGCGAGAAAACTCTGGAGTTTTCTGCGATAAGAAAATGCCACTGAAGCTAAAGGGCAAGTTGTACAAAACGGTTGTACGTCCCGCACTCATGTATGGATCAGAATGCTGGACCATGTATGAAGGTTACGCGAAAGAAATGACAGCGGCTGAAATGAAAATGTTATGCATGTCAGTTGTTGTAACCAAAAGGGACTACATCAAGAGTAGCTACATCCGAGGCAGCTTGTTCATAGACCAACCAATCACCGAAAAGCTCGAGGACCGACGAATGGATTGGTATTGCCATGTTCAAAGGCGTCCGCCTGAGAACCCCGCAAAGAGAGCGATATCAATGGAAGCTCCACTTGATGGACCCAAGGCCAGATGCAGACCGAAGAACACCTGGATATGTCAAATGAAAAAGCAACAACAACGCATTGGTCTCGGCGATGACACGATCCAAGATAGATCTGCCTGTAGAAATATGCTGAGATATTACCGTCAAAACGGGCGATGTGCCTACACCGCCGGTCGAGCAACGCGAAACCATGGAGCGGTATATAGAACGAGGCAAAGAAGAAGAAGATTATCAGGAAGAACAGCTGCGAGCTGGAGTATGACATCTATCGGAAACCCACCAGCACCCAAAGGCATATTGTTAGCACTTCCAATCATATGCCTCATCAAAGGGGTGGCTGCTTTCCACAGTATGGTACAGAGACTCCCAGTTAACCCCCTTAACAAAGAGCGATTCAGTGCCGAAAGGGACTCTATTAGGGACACAGCTTTAAAAAACGGGTACAATCCAGACATAGTGGATACACTAATCAAAAAGAAGCAGAATATGAATCCCAGAAACCAACTTTCCTCTCTATTTTCACAGGTAGATGAACCCAGCTATTCGTGGGCAAGCATCATTTACACTGCGGAGATGATGTGAATAAGGAAAGTATTGGCGAAATTGGTTTTAAGCTGGTCGGCACAAGCAGCAAAACCCAATTGAAAACTTTGCTAGGTAGCGTCAAGGATAGGCTCAGTAAGGAAGAAAAGAGTGGTATACATATACGAGATAACATGCCGCGAGTGTGGCAAGGTATACGTAGGCCAAACGAGACGACTAGTCGGAACGCGCTTTGAGGGACACCGAAAGGAAGCGGAATTAGAAAAAAAGGTACCCAAATAGGCAGAGATCAATGGTAGCAAGGCACATCGTAGAGGAAGGCCAGGAGATCAAGTTCGAGCACTTAAAAGTTGTTAAGCAGGTAGACACAGTAGAGAAATTAGACGCTGCCGAGAGTATCTACATTCAATTCAAAATATAAGATCTCGCAGAGGAAACCATCAGATGCTTTTTATTATTATCAGTTTCGATTGTTGGTTTTATAAACGCACCAATTGCAATACAGAAAAAGTGAATTAAAATTGGGTTTCCACGAAATCAAGAAAATAGCGTGATGATACCGAATCTGACATTACACTCACCTTTCTACAAGACGATATCGATGCTAAGCAATGAAGAATGCAACAGTACCACCACCGTATAGAGTCATAGTCATTTACGGAATAGTTGTGCCACTGGCTATTTGTGAATTAATTTACGTCAAATTTTGGAGAGGTGATCAGAACATTGTAGCACCAGCCACCCAGAAACGTTCAGGTAGCCCAGGATAACCTTGGGAACCAAAATGATATAAATTGGGACAGAAAAGTGGCTAAAAATATACAAAACGAGACCGAGGCTAATTTCGGGCGCAGCTGAAATATGAATACCCTTCACATTTGAATGAAACTTAAGGTTCTTTTAGGTTAATAATTTCTAGTGCAGCCCTATGACGTGTTCCGATTCCATTAGTTCCTGGATGCGTTAATACTAATCCAGGAACACACATGAATGAATTTTGGTTAAGATTCAAAAAGAAAAAAGGTTTTTCTTACAGGAACCTAATATTTTGTGTTTGGTTTGTATGACAGCCCCAGGACGTAATGTTCCGATTACATACATTCCTAGATATGCTTTGAGGCGTTACTAGAGACACATTTGGGTGAAGTTCGGTTAAGATAGGTACATAAAGAAAAAAGTTTTTCTTAGAAGAACCTAATTCTCAGGGGTTTGTTTGTATGACAGCCGTATGATGTAGTGTTCCGATTTCATGCGTTCCTAGATATGTTTTAAGGCTTTGCTAGGAACACATTTGGGTAAAGTTTGGTTAAGGTCGGATTAAAAATGAAAAAGTTTTTCTTAGAAGAACCTTATTTTCAGCGGTTGGTTTGTATGGCAGCCCTGGGACTTAATGTTCCGATTCCATCCGTTCCTAGATATGTGTTGGGGCCTTTACTAGGAACACTTTTGGGTGAAATTTGGTTAAGATTGGTACATAAAGAAAAAGGTTTTTCTTAGAAGAAGCTAATTTTCAGAGGTTGCTTTCTATGGTAGCCCCATGACTCCATGGTCGGATTTCAGTCGTTATGACATATATACAGCGTACACTAAAAAAAAAATTGTATACAAATTTTCAGCTCGATAGCTTCAAAACTGAGGGACTAGTTCGTATTGAAACAGACGGACAGACGGACATTGCTCAATCGATTTCTCTCGTCGCACTGATCAATAATATATACACATATGGACAAAAAAATAAGCACACCCCTCATGTACCTTTTTATGCCAAATTTTCATACCCTGTTTAAAATTGAATTACTCCAAATAGATAGTCATTACAACAATTAGATTAGGATACAACAATGCCAACGGAACCGAAAAACTAAATGGCATCCCCCTATTATCTTAGTCCCTCCCGATATTAACTTTGAAGTGGGTTTTCACCTTGGTCAAAATAATATGTACACCATCGGTTTTTTAAATTTTTTGACAACAACTTGCTATTTTCCGTAAGGATTTGTTTTTTATTCATTGGTGTATGCAACAAGCGTTAAATTAAAAACAAACAAAAATACTTAAGGGGCGAAAATCGCATGGTAGCTACGAAAAAAGACGTTTAGAGTCCGAAAATTTGAAATAGCGGAAAAATTATTCTCTCTTTAACGAAGTAAACCAGCTAAACGTTGTATTTACTGTGTAATTCATTAAAAACTAAATAAAAGCAGTCTCAAATGCGGTTAGGTCCATGTAAGGGCATTAAGGATAACTGTCGATCTCATTATCACTATGGCGAGAAAAGTTCCCTTGGCTTGACTGATGATTTTCGCGGTAAATATTGAAAATAGAGAATCCCTTTGAAAAGTTAATCGGAGAATACAAGAAGTAAAGCAGCTTTGGTAAAATGTTTAGAACTTTCCATGGCGATGTCAAAAAGTGTTGACAGTACAAAAAAATGTTGTAGGGATAGTTCTTCTTGTTCCAGACCGAACAATGAAAACTCACAGAATATTTTGTTTTATTTATTCGATCGTAATAAATTTGATTGGAAACTACTCTTATCGTAATATTCTTCATTCAAGAAAAATAATAATATGATATACGCTACATCAACTATGGCTATTTCCCAGGAAGGCGGAAAAAACTTAGTCTATGGCTTAATTTTCATAGTTTGATTTCGTTCAAATGTACCTAATAACCGTTACTATGAGGCAATTTCCATATAAGAAATGTTAGTTGAGAGTCCCAGAATATTTTACTAATGAGCCCATACACTTTAAATGGGGATTTCAGCAGGATAATAACCCTAACCATACCTCACAAACTGGTCAAGGATCCGCTTCAACCAAATCGAGTGGCTTTTCACGTTGTTACTAGAGTCAAATTGAATCCAGAATGTTAGGGAGAGTTGAATCAATGAACTAAAAACGAAGTTTTCACAAAACGGACCAAATACGGAATTTCCTAGAAGTAACTGGATATATGGATGTATGGGAACATACCATAAGAATAATTCTTCACCAAAGGGTCAACAAATACCTTTTTTTTTAATAATGGACTATTTACTTTTAAATAATAAAATAAATCAAATTTTTGTCGAATCAGAACATAATATTTTAATTAAAACAAGTTTTAATCAAATCAACTGACATGTACTTATTATTTTGTCCAGCCTATTTTAGTTGGTTCGTACTTTTTCAAGGTAAATGAAAGCTGTTATTTATTAAAATATGCTAATTTGCATACTATTTGATTCCTCGCCAATTAAGTATTTAAATCTTTCCATATGATTTTATTTACTCAAATAACTGCTTGGCTACAGGGTGATAAGAAAAATTCGTATGGGTGTACTTATTTTTTTGGCCATATGTGTATATACAGCGTACACTAAAAAGAAACTTGTATACAAATTTTCAGCTCGATAGCTTCAAAACTGAGGGACTAGTTCGTATTGAAACAGACGGACAGACGACAGACAGACGGACATTGCTCAATCGATTTCTCTCGTCGCACTGATCAATAATATATATACTTTATATAGTCGGAGGTGCCTCCTTCTGTGCGTTGCAAACTTCATGACAAAGTTAATACATATACCCTTTCACATAGTGACGGGTATAAAAATTGTTTGCCATGTGGTGTGAAGCAATCCTTTTTCTAGACCGAATTCCATGAAGGGGCTTAATATGTTTCTCTATAAAACCGGCCGCCCTAAAGAAATGTACCTCCGTTAGCGCGAATTGTTTGTAGTATACATAAAGGAAGATTTCTAAAATACATAATATGAGCCTGCACAAGTCATCAACTTCTTGAAGAGTTTTAGTAAATTTCTTTAACTTTAGTTCAACACCTCCTTTTTTTATTTATTTATTTATTTACTTATTTATTATTATAGGCAAGCTGAACAGAACAACAATAATACTAATGACACAGCACCTTAAGAAACTATAGAACTGTTATCTAAAGTTATAGAAAAGAAGAGGAAAAATGAAAAATATTATTAAACTAATTGTAGGAGTAAGAAAGCAAAAACGTAAAATTCAAGAATTTAAATAGGTAAGCTACAAAATGCAAGAAATTAATTGTACATGTAAAATCGAGTATGGAAAATAGAACATATTTATAATCACTGATAAAAATATTAATTTAATTTAGACAGCAGAGCGCGCCTGAATGCATAAATGGAAGAAGGCAGCGGACCAAGCTCCAAATCGTCGTAACTGCGCATCATTCTGATAATAGACGAGTTCATGTAAGTGGAAAGACAAACAGTTGGGGGGTTAAAAATGGCTACACTACGAGTCCTATAACTGGGAAGTCTATACACAATATCCTCTACTGTAGAAGTAATTATAAGCCCTTTGCAGATTTTGTAAAGAAAACAAAGGTCAAGAAAACACCTTCTTTTCTCCAAGGACATAATGTTTAATAAGATAAGACGTTGAGGATACTGTAGGTAAGGTATTCCATATTTAAAAAATAAAGATTTAGTGAATCTACGTTGAACTGATTCTAAGTCTGTTCTGTTTTGTTCTGCAGATGGTGACCAAATAACAGACGCATATTCCAGTAAACTGCGTACAAGCGAAAGGAATAGTCTTACAGCAGTTCCAATGTTACGAAAATCACTGGAACATCTTAATACGAAACCAGAAAGTTTAGATGTTTTAAGAACCAAATTTTCAACATGGACGTTGAACTTCAGCTTAGTTTCAAAGGTTACGCCTAGGTCGTCAACTGTTGAAACACATTTAAGAGGAAGGGAATTAATTTGATAACGATAGGAAAATGGAAAAGGTTTAAGGGAATATATCATCTGAGCACATTTAGAAACATTTAGGTGCAGACCGTTCCTAAGGCACCATTCAGATAACGTATCCAGGTCGGCTTGCAACGAGATAGCGTCATCCAGCCTTGAAACCGACGTGAATAGCTTGCAATCATCAGCATATAATAAAGAATGGTTTTTCAGAAGTGGAGGCAGGTCATTAATAAAGAACAAAAAAAGTAATGGGCCTAATATTGACCCTTGAGGTACCCCAGAGCACGGGTAAAACGGCAAAGAAACCAAATCTTCAAAAGCGACTGATGAGCTTCTATCCATAAGGTACGAAGCTAACCAACCTAAAAGAATGGGAGGGAAACCAGAAATGCCAAGTTTATGAAGAAGGATACCATGATCCACTGCGTCAAACGCTTTAGAAAAGTCGGTGTAAATCACATGTACATCGCAATGTTTATTGAAGGACTTTCCTACATACTCGACAAACTCAACTAAATTTGTGACCGTTGATTTGCCTGCACAGAAACCATGTTGGTTCGAGACAATAAGATGGCTAAAACAATCCCAAATGAGGTTGAATATGATACGCTCAAGAATTTTGGAGCAGGAAGACAGCAATGAAATGGGCCGATAATTTGAAGCAATGCTTGAATCACCTTTTTTCGGAATGGGAACGGTATAGGATAGCTTCCAAAGGGAAGGGAAAACCCCTTGTCTAATACTCTTGTTGAAAATTATCGCAAGAGGTAAGCATAAAGACAAGCTGCACTTCTTTAGGAAGTAATTGGAGATTCCATCGGGACCAGAAGAAGAATTGTTTTTAAATGATGCAATAATTGTGCCCACATAAGCTTCTTGAATATTAGGGAAAAAAGGAAGGTGATTCTGTGATTCATGAAAAGTAGTATAAGCAGAAGAGTTAGAGGTTTGACTAAAATGGCTAGCAAAGTACCGGGCAAACAATTCACATGTCTTTTGGATTGCTTGCAGTTAACTGGTCAAATGAAAGGTTAGAAGGATGTGAAGATGACGAGCGCATATTTCGAACATATGACCAGAACAGTTTACCTTTTACGTATTTGTGCGGGCCGCACATACGTATAAGAGTGTAGATTATTCGAACATTCGATTGACCGAACCGGAGACTCAGTTTTTTTTCATGTGAAATGTATCGAATCAAATGAAAAAATCAAGTGTCTGAGAGCAACCTCTCATCAGCCCCACTCAATTGCTTCGAATTTCTTTTGGTTCAGTGCTCGTCAATTGGCACACAGGTTTTAGGCAATCCTCCAGGTTTTCTATGGAAACTCGATTAACCGAACTTTCGATTATTCGACCCCCCCCCCCCCCTTGTCGTTATTAGTTCGGATAGTCGACCCTTTACTGTAATTAGTTTCTGCACAAAGTAGGTCATCTTGAACACACCATTCGAAAAAAATAACATAAGACGCCCCATTCCAGCTGGAATTTGATTAAATTTTCCACAAAATTAAATTTTCTGAAATGAAGATTTTCGAATGTCTACTGTAGTCTGTAAGGCGATAGTCTAACACTAAATCTGACAAGGCAATAGACATGAAATGATTGCGTATCATCCAAGGTATTGATCATAGACAATTCAAGCGATTTCACGTAGAATATTTGCTAGCACTAGAGTAAGAAGGTACCAAAGAAATGAAAGTGACTGTCGGCTTCAAGAATGCCACATCAGGCCATAAATCCGGATCAATTGTTGCAAGGGGTAGTCCGGACTGACGAAATGTAATGTAAGTTTTAGCGCAAGCATTTATTTCAGAGGAAAAGCAGTCCAAATAAAATATAAGTGACTCCCTAAAAATTCAAATCCCGTGAAATCTATCTATGTACAAATGCGAATTTAGAATCATGGTAACCGTGCTATCTTTACCAAACAGCTGATAAACTGCAAATGCCGTAAAATACGTCATATACACACCATACACTTATGAGGAATTTTTCGGAAAAACAATCCATAAAATGCCATTAAAGCTACGAGGAAACAACTATGTATGTACAAAATTACCTCGTCGTCGTATTCGACTGTCGCCAAGTGAACGGTCGTCAATGTCAGACACAAACGACATTTTCGTCAAAAGCATAATTTCTTCCAAAATCGGTTCAGATAAGAAGTCGCGTCGCGATGAGGCGTCTTCGTCGTCGGCACTTTACTAGCTAGCAGCAACTTCACAACACGAGGAGGGATTTCCCCGTAGTCAAGCGGAAATTTCACACTCGATAACTGAAAAGTGGCAAAATCCACAACCACATAAACCAAGATCCTGAAACATTGCCAAGATATGGTACTATGGAAATGCAGTAATCTTCAATATTCAATCAAGTCGGAATTCTGCATCAAAATGGATAGAAAATTGTATAAAAACTGGTGACGTAAGACCACACTTTGGGACGACAAAACCGCACACCACAAATGGCGAAATAGACCGAAAACACTGAATTGACTGGTTGGATGAAAACTAGACTGAGTTCACGGGGGAAATATCACTTTTGATTAATGCAAGATAAATGCGAATTTCGCGTTGCTACAAATGCAATTGCACACGAATTCACGAAAAGTCTTATTTCACACGACCGAAAAGAAACGCGTTGCGACGAGCTCGCGACTCGCTTGCAATGACAGTGACAGCAGCGGCGATCGGCCACACGACACAAGAGTGGACAAGTGCTATTCGGTTGATGGTGTTGGTGTAACGTGTTGTGCTTGTAGTTGTTTATGTTTTAAAACCGCTTTTCACACTTGCTCGTGTGGCGAAAGAATCGCACGACAGCCGTTGCTCGCGTATCGCGTGTTATCTCACTTTCGCATATGCAAAATTGACAGATACGGTACGGGCTTGTGTGCATGTGTATAGGAACGACAGCGTTCCTCTTCTATCGCTATACAATTGCGAACGGAATGAAACACGAAACACCAAACTGGGAACTGTGGGACTGAAACAAGAGACGGAAAGGCACGAAATTCCTATGCGACAAGCACACGAGACGAGACTCCTTTCGAATTTGTCGTAGGCTGAATTGAGAACAAGTTTCTTCACGACGCTCCAAAACTAGGTTGAAGGCCGTCACAAGTTTCCCATAAAGATTCTTAGCCTTTCGCTTAATGAAAAAAAAAATGATCAACAAGGAGGCACGTCCTGTTGGCAGGAAATTGTCTGACTTTCTAATAAAACGAATGCTCTCAAAAATATCTCTCGTAAGAACCACCCCCAGTAATGAACAATTGACTGATTGCCACTTCGCAATGTGACAGCATTCGACATCCACTCGCCTACCCTATAAATCCAACAAGACAACCATTGGGGGAAAAATTTCATCACACTCACCACGACTTTGCGAACGTTTTCTGCCCAAAATATCAAACGATGAAATTCGCGCTGCTGCGAAAAAAGGTCGTGGCGACCGCTCCTAGTCTATGTCCGCCACCCGATGTCTTTGCAAAACGTCTTTGGCCGTGTCTTAAATCCACTAGACGACGACTACGACGATGATTCTCACTGCATTCTTCACTGCGGCCACCTCACGAGCCCCCTGTGTTCTTCGCACACAAACTGCACTGCACTTCACACAAAACCCAACCACACACTTGCCCTCGTCTCCCCCTTGCCAGAACGACCAGCAGGCCAACGATTTATATCTATCTACGGAGACGGGGCCATACAAATCCGCAAAATCACACAATCAGCCCGACCGCGATCAAGACGACAACGACAAGAGACAGGCCAAAACGGTACGTTTTTCGTCGAAGGTCCGCACGAGGCTAATTGCAGCCGAAAAAGCGCTCGGCAGTCTCTGCCTAGGGACGATCCTGCTGACGATGATTGCCAATCGCTAAAATCGCGCACACACAACCACTTCTTCTTCTCTTTTTGCTTTTACATCACATTTACGCTTTTTTCCACATTTCTATCGCGAGACACGACATCAAAAACGCTGGGACGAGCCTATTTCTGCCTTTTTAGAAAACTCGTTTGCAACACACCACACAAGAGAGCGCACCACAGCACAGCCCCGCACGATACGAAAGTCCGTGAATATTTTTCCCTCGACCGATATGATGCAAAATGCAAAGGAAATAAGCACACACACGAAATCCGCGAAAGTCCGTCTGTTCCGATTGTTACTTGGGTATGTGGTCTTGGCGATTTCGCGTAATAAGACGTACACGAGCGACGAGATGTATTGGCAGAGACGAGAAGACACTGCGAGCAAAAAGGTTAAGAAAAAAGTGTTTTTCGTAGCACGGCAACTGGTAATAATCAATGTTCTTGGCGTATCGCGACAAAGACAACGTTTCTCAACAGCTCGGACAACAATTGACCGTCGCGAAATTGGAAATTTGCGCGATTAATCACAACAAATTAAAAGAGTGCACACGGGAAATTCTCGAAAATGGCCGCAACGCATACACTTTAACTGGCACATGCCGTCGTTCGGAACATTCATTCACAATAGTTCGGCAAAATGCAATTCGACGCCAACTTCATGTGGAATAGTACGCAATAGGATTTGCTTCGAACAATTGAGGCGGCGGTTATTATGATTTGAATAAAATGTTATGTCGCCAAATTAATTATTTCACGAATATTTAGTGTAACCAATAATAAAACTGTCCTGATGGTATGGCATTAAAAAAATTTTGCTTGCTCGGCCAAAGAGCAAAAAGGTTCAGAAGTCGACAGGATAACAAATAATGAGCATACCATATAGGCAGGTAATTCATACATTAATTTGTATATATTACCTATTTCACCAGCAAAACTTTTTCAATTGATGTACATGCGTATTTTAGTCGAACCTGTAATTTAAAAGATCGTTATACTAACCATATACATACAACCAGAGCATAATGACCAACTGTTGAACATTACAAAGAACAAGAATACACATTCAAAAACATACAACTAACTAGCCGTTAACTAAAAAGTAGAGCAGAGCATTTATCATCAAATAGATAATAGTAAATTTCGTCTCAAACATCGCTCATTCTGTTGCTCTTAATAAAAATCAACGGAATATCCCCAGACGTAAGATAATTACACTTACACATACCAATACATGTACCAACTCCCAGTTTTTGGGATTTTCAAAATTTTATGGCCGCTGTTGTAAATGTGCAAGCGACACACCTCCTTTAGGGGAATTAACAAATCCTTCTCGTTTGGTTGACGCGCTATTTTCGAAGAACACTTATGATTGTTTTAAAGGAAACAACTAATTCATTTAAAAACGATCCCTTTTTAATTAGCATACATATATGTATCTACGAATGGTATGTGCTAAAAATATTGTCTGGACAGTTGAAAATACCCAAAAATTCGTCATATACGGTTCAATACGTTAATCACCCTGGTAAGAAGAAAAGCAACGAAAATATGATCATGTGCAGGTATCAGTTTCTCTCACGGAAGTTCCTATTGCGATTACCCTATCTAAATGTAAATTTGAAAGTACCATATCTATGCATATAATCTTTATCAAACAACTAGTGATAATGATTGATTTACGTTCATAGGAGGAGTAGGCATACGCATCCTTCCTTATAGGGTAAAGTGACCAGACTCCCGAAGGCCCAATGCTGTACACATTACGGAATTCGGCATTCAGGCAAACCGTCAATCATACTATTTCTCTCCCCCCCCTTTCACGCCGATTTGGAAAAGCATAAGATATCACAAACATGCCATAAAACGATGACATATTCTCCCTTTATTCATTAGCAATATCTTCGTAAACAGAATTGAGGAAGAATAGTAGCCGATATTCTGGGAAATATGTGATGTACCTCGTTCTGTTGATACTAAACAGGACCCATAAAGAAGCCAAAAGTTCTCAGTGTCCTCATTGATAAAACATCATTAGCATGTGAAGAACAAATGTATGTTTTAAAGCTTTAACAAGCAAGGGTCCCGTTCAGAAAGAGCAAGCCCAGCATTTTATGTAATTCAAAGCTACGACAAAAATTAAAATTTCCCATCAGTTTAAATTGGCGGTCCTATTTAGTTACAAAAGATGTTTCACATTTTAGGAAAGGACAATTGAGAAAGATTTTTATTACATTTTACTGATAAATGACCTCTTGCATGAGTTTTGCCTTTACCTCATGATTGCATCCAATTCGCCTACGATTTCCACTTTTTAAAGAGTCGATACTCAGTGCTTTTTCATCTTTTGAATTTCAGTGTTTGAGACTGCAGTCTCAGCAGCATTGTGCAGATGCTGATGACTCTCCGAGACCTTGAGATAGCAATAATGTAACTGTTTTTTGTACGGAAATGTTTGTGCCGTCCTAGAAGTCGAACCTACTCTCTAATATCGTAGTGCCGAGATTTTTTTATTGATGCTACAGCAGTAAAAAATGCCGTGATCATCGGCTAGGGGTGGAGATGGACCTTGTACCCCTTTATTTAAACTGCCGCAGAACCGCACCGGATTATGATTCCTCAGTATATTTCCAGCAAAAAAGTTGTACGGAACATACCCCCTCAGCTTAACCCTTTAGCTGCCACAGGCATTTAAAGATTTTTGAATAAATCATTTTCTTGCACGACTTAAAGCCTAATATCTCCAGAGCTAGACCAGCTAGAATAGTGAAATAAAATGATTATTACAGCCAACGAATTTACCTGTAAAATAAATTTAACCACATCAAAATCGGATAAGACCTCTAGTTTTCTACACTTAACGTATAAAAACTGTTAGAAGTAATGGAGCTAGATCAAAATGATGTAAGAAAGATATGATCGTAAGACTATGCGCCAATTTTTAAAAGAATCGTACAAGCACCTCACCTTGGCAGAAGTTGGAGAAAATTGAGATGGAAAAAAAGATTGTTTTTGGGTCAAATCACAAAAATTTGACTTTGAAGTTCTGTAGAAACCAAACTTCTTATCCGATTTTAGTGCGGTTAGTTTTATTTTTTAGGTAAATTTGTTGGCTGTAATAATCATATTATTTGGTTATTCTAGCTAGTATAGTTTTTTGGATATTGAAGTTTTAGTTGCACAAGAAAATGATTTTTTCAAAAATCTTCAAATGCCTGTGGCAGCTAAAGGGTTAAGCTGAGGGGGTATGTTCCGTAAAACTTTTTTGCTGGAAATCAACTGAGGAATCATAATTTGGTGCGTTTATGCGGAAGTTTCCGGACACCCTGTATAAAATGATACCCTCATTGGGCAGAGAATTATTAAGCGGTTGGCTGCTTTCCTGGCACATCTACGAAGTAGAGTCCGAAAAGAACCTTCAGAGCGGTGGAAGGGTAGCTAGCCTTATCGGTCCCTTGGGATTTCAACGCCATTTTATTGGATTTGATAAGCATATTGTGAGAAAATTATGTGGGAATGCTTTCAGAGTCCTTTATAGTATGCATTTTCCTTTAAGCTACAGTCACATTTGGCGAGCTACTAGTACTATAGACCAAGCAATGAAAGCCTAAAAAGAGGGTGTAGAGAACATCGAAGGGGGTGACGATTTTTTTCTTCGGTATTTTGTCAGGAGTAGTTAGGAGGTAAAGGTACTAATTTTACTCGGAGCTGAGGGGTGCGCTAACGCGGGGAGAGGGGGTTAAAGGTGCAATTTTGTGCAATTTTTGGTGTTTTGGGCCATATCTGGAAAACGGTGAGTCGCACAGAAAAAAGTTGTGAGTAAGCATTAAAGCTTTCTAAATATCCTATTTATTTGCCCATACTTACATATGCAAAAATCCTAACGGTTCTTCCGATATTGTTCAATAAAAGTAAACAAAATTTTTTTTTGCATTCTATTGACTCTGGTGTCTCTCTGATTTGTTTTTCAAAAAACTTTTGTAGGGTAAAGTTAGTAAGTGGTAAATTTTCCTTAATTTGATATACTTCTTCTTGGCTTGTCTCCTATCATTCGAGAGTTAAGAGAGTCTCAACGAAGTAATATTCTATACTCATCAGAATGAATTAAGACAATAAGAATTTTTCTTTTCTGCAATCCAGCCAGTTTATTGTACATTTACATCCGGATGTAAATGTACAATAAACTGGCTGGATTGCAGAAAAGAAAAATTCTTATTGTCTTAATTCATGGATAACCAGCGAACAATAACTAATACATCATCAGAATGAAGACAACCATTTTGAAAAAAACGGCAGGGGGGACGGTTTTTTATTTCATGGATCCATAATGGGCGGTTCGGAGTAAGATATACTACAAGCTCGCGGTCATGAGGTGTGCGCTAACGTGGGGAGGGGGGGGGGGGCTAAAGGATTCATTTTTGCAGGTTGTCGACTTAATCTTGGAAATATCTCGGAAGCGGTGAGTCGTCCTGAGAGTATTTGTATGGCAGTACTAAAGCCCATTAAATTTCCAAAAACTTATTTCAACACTCAAATGCCGAATTCCTAACGGTTCCCCCGATACAGGTGATTGAAATCCGAAAATTGTTAAAAAATCGTTATTTTGTTTATTTTTTTGGCTCTGGTGTCTCTCGCGATTGTTTTTCGGAAAACTGTTTCACGACCAATTTGTACCATTCTACATATATATATATATAGCCCACGACCTCTTCTGCGACCCCCTTGATGCTGTCTTTGAGCTCCTCCCAGAACTCATGGATGCCTAGATTATTGATGTTATCAAGCATGGGCATGGGGTCGTCTTCACCAAATAGTGATCGGTGTCGCAGTTGGTTCCTCGATAGGATCGAACATCTAGGACATTAGAAGCCCATCTCTTGCTGATCAGTACGTGGTCGATCTGGTTCACGGTGTATTCATCTGGAGACTTCCAGGTCTGCTTATGGATTCGTCGATGAGGGAAGCATGTAGAGCTTATAGCCAAGTTTCTGCCGCTCGCGAAGTCAATAAGTCGCTGACCGTTGTTGTTTTCGTCGTGGAGGCTATGACCTCCAGTAGTTCCCCTATGCCAGCTTTCGTTTCCGACTTTGGCGTTAAAGTCTCCTAGCAGCAGCTTGACGTCGTTTGATGGAAGTGAGTCGAAGAGTGTTTCTAGGTCGTTGTAGAACTCGTCCGTAATCGCGTCTTCTTTTACTTCTGTAAGGGCATGCGCATTAATGAGCCAGAGATTAGCGAAACGGGTCTTAATGCGGATCGCACATAGCCGCTCGTTGATGGATTTGAAGCCGATAACGTGGTCCTTGAGCTGCTTATTCACGATGAAAGCTACTCCAAACTCCTTGTTGTCCTCCTCTTTACCACTCGTAAAAATAGTGTGCGAATTGAGGTCGTTAATCTCGCTTTTGAGCCATTTAGTTTCCTGGATTGCAACTATGCTCAGCTTGTATTGTTCTACCTTATCCAGGAGGGCCCTTAAGGCCCCCGGTCTATTCAGGGAGCGTACATTCCAGGATCCGAAAGATTAATCAGTTGTTCGTTTGCGGGGTCGTCGTTGTTTTGTATCCGTCCAATCCGAGGCTTTTGTTTCAGGTTTCTTGACTTGAAGTTTTTCTTAGGATGAGTTGTCGGCACATCGCTAAACTATGATAGGGTTTAATCGTTGAGTAAAGGCCATCATGGGCATGCCTCGAAGATGCTGCTTTAGTGGTTGAATTAGACGTTTTCTGTCACCTATCACGTTAAGTAACCTGAGACGCCGCAGATGTAAATACAGCACTCAGGCGGTGTTTCTTCCAAATGTCGCATCAGATGATTTGACTTAGCCGTTAGAGGTTTTACCCACTACCGTTACCGCAGGAGGCGCCCGCGCGGAGGACACATGGAGAAGTCTTTTACTCCAGTTTTCAGTTGTAGATCGTCTGGAAGAGCAGGGGCAAGGGGTCAAAGTTCTTATTTCGGGTCCTCTCATATATACAGGAGTACGTACACATTAATATAATATTGGATGAGTATATAGTGCGATGCATTCATTGCTTTCGTCCTTGTAAGTACGACTTGGTTTGATCCTCCTCCTGATGGCTATGACTATTTCCGATTGCGGGTCATGACACCACTTTTTCATTGTAAAAGCAATCGCGCGGTAAAGTCGATTGGTCAGGAATGGACAGATTTTCGGGACCTTCTTTGATATAGGATAACATTTTTTTTACATATATAAGTCTTTTATCTGAGGGCCTGGTATACATTTTAGAAACGTAACTAACGAGCATAACGTAACGACGGTGAAGCTCAAGAAGCCAAAGGTAGTAGATATGGGTATTTTAAAAGGTAGAACGATGAAACGTGGATGTTGGGACAGTCTTGGGTCTGCAGTAGCGGGGATCGTGTCTTAACCGTTTGGTAGGCCCAATTTGGATCTTAGGAAATATGGATAAAATTTAGATCACATTAGGACAACGGATAGGGTTAAAGATATTGTTAGGTCGCAGTTAATGTTATTATTATGGCTAAACTTAAGGATAAGGTTTGCGTTGAAGTTGAGTTTAATGTTTATGCCAAGGTTAATTTGAATGTGATGTATAAAGATATATCAAGGCTACTATACGGGCTTTCAAGGTAACCAAATTTATCAAGTGTACTATATGGTTACTGAGATTACCAAGGCGACTAAATTTACTGAGGGTAAAGAGGTTACCAAGGGGGTCTTTATTATTCTCAAATAAATTCGTGTTAATAGAGCTGTGAATATCGTCTTAACTTAAAGAAAATGTGGGAAAATCCCATTGCAGCTGCCACGTTTTTATCCCTGGAGATCTCGGATGAAAACGACGACGAACTATAAATCGAATCCATATAGATACACAGCGGTTCACACATTTCTGTACCGCTAAAAGAAGAAGACATCACATGCCTAACCGAGGAGCTTATTATGTAGTGATTTAGGTTTCTTTGTGCGCCATTGGGAATGCTGTACATTTATTAATGCTGTACGACAGGTCAAAATGCTGTATTGTACAGCAGAATGCTGTACGTTTGGTCAGATTATTATAGGAAGAACGCGCGAATCATTATGTCAGATTTACATACTAACGGTATGAGCGAATTTACAGAGGATTCACACTATCGACAGGACCATAGTGTGAGACTATTGACGATTTACTAAATCCTTGATTCAATTTGAATCATGCAAGTACATTCGATGAAACATTTTGAATAGAAATATTTCCTAAAGCCTCGTCTCCATTGTAAACATTTGTAGATGAACAGTTGCAAATCGTTCACGAACAGTTGCGGCACATTTTACTAAACTTTTTCTGGACAGTTGCTAAACACGTTCTCGTGCTGTTTAAGGCAAACATCTATTTTGTTCGTATACAGTTGCGCAACATGTTCGAATAATGTTCCGCAGCCAGTTCATTTAACTAATTGTGGAAATCTTGACTTATCGTTCCATTCTATATACCAACTGCGGTGCATGTAAGTATTTTATCATGACAACTTACCAGCTCTATTGGAACTACGCGGAACTTTGTCTGTTGGAGGGAAAGAGCCCCCTGCGAGGGGCACAAGACACAAAACCTGATGGGTGTGTCTATCTGTACAAAAACCCCAGCTTTGGGAAAAATATCTAAAAATTGAGGAAAAAAGTTTCGTCCCAATCGGGACTCCAGCCTTCGACCTTCATGTCAAAAGGTCAGCACTCAACCTACTGAGCTATAGACGCTTGGAGGTCTCAATGCAATTATTCCAATGTGAGATTTCCGAAATTGAATAACTCGATATTTCTCCCGCAAGGGGCACTTCTAATTCCAACAGACAAAGTTTCGCATAGTTCCACTAGAGCTGGTAAGTTGCCATGCCAAAATACTACAGACATGCACCGGATTTGGTGTATGGAATGGAACGATAAGTCAAGATTTCCACAATTAGTGAAAACTCGCATCAACGATATTTGGAAAACAGAATTAATACAATAAATTGTAAGTTTATTTATTTATTTCAATATTTGTCACCTTTAGGGTCGTTAAAATATTGCTTCTACCCAAATGGCGTTGGATTTTTGCCTTATTTCAGTTAAATGATTGAATTGCTAATTAGGGTTCCAAAACAAACCCTAGCTATCAAGGGTATTGTGTCAAAATCAAGTTAAAGCCAAAATCATGAAAGAGAAATCACCCATTTAATGTATTGCTTGACGAAACACATGTTTAACATACCCTTAAGGAAAAAGTCGTATTTTTATTGCCTGCCCGCAAATAGAAAGAATGTGGTCTTAAAACACAAAAATGTAAGTAGCCCTTATTTTGTTGTGAGTAGGGTAAAAACCAAATTCTGCAGGATGATCATTCATCAACATTAAAAATTTTGCGACGCCATTTGATTCGTGCTTCTTTTATTTTGGTCAGATTCTTTCAAGATGCAATTTGTTTTTGCATAACTTATCTGGGGTGCATTTTATATTCCTGGGTGTTTTATGTTTCAAATAGAATGGATGCAGCAAAGGCAGCAGCGGCTTTTGCTGCCAACATGACGTCACCCATTTAAATTCCATTGGACTGCATTAGCGTTGCTGCATCCATTCTATTTTAAGCATTATTCTCGGCACCGAAAGTTTTTCAGTATAATGCTGGAAATATAATGGACGCAGGAACAGCAGCAGCATTGCATTGCCGACAAATATGCTGAACAGCAAAAATGCTGTTCACTATTTTGTCAGCAATTTAAAATGCATTGTGCTTGACATTTCGCGCTGCTGCTGCTTCCATTCTATTTCTACCGTAAAACGGCCTGGATGCGTTGCAGAGACTTGTAAAAAAAAGCCTGCGTCTAATGTTCGAAGAAATAGGAATCTTCAAACATCTTACCAATAATAAAGGTAAGATGTTTGAAGATTAGCAGATTTTGGTAAAAAATGATTTTGTGTGTGTGTGCAATGATCGGCTAAATTTGAGCCCCGGAGCTTTGGCCCCTAGGCTAAGGTGACTTGCCTGATGCCTGAATAGTCAATGCACACACACACACTACACCCATTTGTAGGATTCGGTTTAGTCAGTCGCTAGCACTTTCCAAGAGATATTTAATAATAAATCAAGCCACTCATGTGCTCTAAAGAGCGCCACATACCTAGCGATTTATTGGTCAATCGATTGCCCACAATCGATCGCCCGTAAAGGACACACTAGGAAAATTATCGGGCAATCTGAAATTGACAGTCTCACGGTCAACAAGACACAACACAAAATAGCGAAAATTATACCATATTTGGAGATGGAAGATGGACAGCCATTGCTACTTTTGATGGAGAATGACCGCCACAGCCACAGCATGAAGGACAACCACAGGTTTATGTAAAAAAAAGTCAGCAACTGAGAACACATGATAGTCATGACAGCTTGTACGGAAAATTGCATGGCAATACGTTCCACACGTCAAATAAAAAAAATTAATCCGATGGTCACATACGCCTTCCGATTTATCTCGCAATCAAAAAATCTCGCCAATCGATCGGAGGGTCTGTGGCGCTTCTAAGGTTTAATGAATAGGGACAATGACCGCTTATATACCGCAGCAAAGATAAAAAGTTTTAGCCAAATTTAAATTATTTTTGAACGGGCTGTACTAACTAATCGAAACTAAATTTAGTCTCGCTCGCAACATATGGCGAGGTGCTAGCCAATCCATAATGCCTGGACAAGCGACTGTCTCTGAAATTTATCCAGGAAGAGCGAAGTCGTCTTGTTGCTGGAATGATTTCGTTTTCGATTTTCGTTTCGCTACAAAGGTTATATGAAATTCCGTGGTTAGAAAAAACGCGAGATTAACATATTCCGATCATAATATTGTCCAAATAATCGAAATGTCAGATAAACCATTTCTAAACATCTGCACACTCCACAACCAATTCGAATAAAAAGAAGAAGAAGAAAGTTAATACGCGAACTAGACTAGGACGGTATATACACACCCTATGGAAAAGGCACTATCTCCAAAAATGCTTTAAGATAGTTTAAATTAAGAGCCGGTATATAAGCGCTCAATGTTATCAACATCAATATCGTTGGAGAATCTTCTTATGAGGCTGGCAACGTTTTCATGGCAAAGAAATATCGTACATTATCGGAACCATAGAAACCCATACTAACCCTGTTTCTGCATAGGTTGAATTGCTGGCCTTGGGAAAGCCCCAGAATGTGAGGTGGCTTTCGCTGTTTACAACTGAATTACAAAATAAATTCATTGTTTTATTTTAATTATCTTTACTCAAATACTTAATTTAGTCACATTTTCGCGCTAATGAATTTTACAGTGGCGTACGCAGAAATGTACTTCGGGAGGGGTTTTAGAAAAATAATTTACGTTAAGGTTCAGCACCAGTAGCTGCCAAGCGCGGCAAAATGACTGACTGACATGGCACGAAATTTATTGAAGAGCTTTAAGAATAGTCAACTAATCAACTCGGTTGTTTGTTGGAGCCGAAATTATGTCCTTGTTCTACAAAAATATCTTGATTTTCCCTTATAACGACGTCCATCTTGTTCCAATTTTCTCGAATTGAAGGCAGATGTCTAAATGTTATTATTTAACCGGATTTGCATTGGAGAACTATTTTGAAACATTTGGTTACAAAACATCACCATTAACTCCGGTTGCAGGGAAAACCGATTAAAAACTAGATAGGGTTTTGTCAATCTTTTAAATCCACTGATTAGGGTCCTTTCTTCCTTTAATTATGTTTAAGGACCGAAGGGGTTAATTGCAAATTAACTGAGACTCAGTGCCAATCTGAAACGAGTGGGAAATTTGTGAAAAAATACAATTTTAACCATCCCAGGAACCATTTTCGCTGCCCTTATTTTGAGAGATAAGCTTTCTACGCTAATCCGATTGTTTGTGGGTACCTTCGGTATAGCACAAAATATTTTGATCGCAAATAAAGATAATAAGTTAGGTGCATTGTAATTGAATATTTTTGTGCAAACTTTTGAAGAAATTTTTGCAAAATTAGTTTGTTTTAGCACCTAAAGATAAAATGTAAATTTGTCTACACTTTTTTCTTATATTGGCATTAATAAAATACTAATATCATAGACACTGAAATTTTCCCTGTAATAGTGGCCCGTAGAAATCCTACCAGCTCTCCATTGAGTCCTGGCAGCCAATAAAAAATTTATTTGTTGTTGGAATAGTTCGATACATTCTACATTTTGATACCTTCAGACTAATGATAAATTGTATAATGAAAATGAACGGTGAGTGAAGTTGCTATGTATCGCCTATAAATCTACTACCTTAGACGATACCCAACCATTCCAGGTCCATTATTTTGACATAGAGTTAAGGTTCGTGTTCGTAGAGAGAACTCATGTGATGATCGCCTAGCGATCGCAGTTAAATCACCGATTTTGAGCATTATATGCGTATTTTTTATACACAGACATGTACATTTAGGTTATAGTCGATACAAGGAAAGTAGCACCATTAAAAAAATATCCAAATATGGCTCGGAATTAGATGCAAAACTACGATCGCCTAGCGATCATCACATGAGTCGTCTCTACGAACACGCACCTTTAGCATTGGACGATAAACAAAAGAAAAAAATACATAACTGTCTCCTATCGCCTTACACCTTAAGGTCTGAATAGACCTCGGGCGGAATGAAAATGCAAGTTTTGTCCGCTGCGATTTTCTCAATGAAATGCATATTTACTGTCGTGGAATATGTGGTAAATGCTGGGGAATTCCGTAAGCTACAATCCAAAAACGGTTGCATATTTGCTCTCGGCCATTTTATGTACCTATTATTTTCCGATTCCCCGGTCATTAGATATTTTCCACGGTGAAATGACCGGGGAATGGAAAAATAATAGAAGGAGGTTTGTTGCAGTTCAAAATGCTGTACTGTACAGCAAAATGCTGCGCTGGGAGCACTGAAACATCATGTTCGCATAAAATTGCGCCACAATTATTTACAATGGAAACGAGGCTTAAAACTGAATTAATCAAATTCATACTTACATTCTGGATAAGGATTTGTTCCAGTTGATATAGTGAATTGTTCCCAGCATATTTCAGGCGTGTGATAACTTTCACTGGTATAACTTCCGTCATTTTTCGTAAAACATACTGGTGCAAATGTAGCTGGTGTTGTTACGTCGGCAGGCTGTTCGACTTTTATAATCGGAACCGTTGAAGCCACCTGTAAGCATTAAAAAAAAGTAACTTGAACAGCATGGTTTCAATGGTCGTTACCTATATAATAGCACATAGGCTGATACAACTTTACAGGAAAACGGCCTAACCTCGGAATAAATAAATACAGTTTCTCGTACATCTTATCTAATGGTTAGTCGTAGTCGTATAGAGAAGACGCACACAATTTTCACAAAGCTTTTGCATTATATTGGGCCGATTTCTCGTACATCTTATCTAGTGGTTAGTCTTATCGTATAGACAAGACGCACACTACTTACAGAAAGCTTTTACTTTATATTGAGGGCCGATTTCTCATAACTCTTACCTACCTACCTATCGGCTAGAGAGAAGAAGACATTGTCAATTATCCTTGAGAGCCTTTTTATGGACTTTATCGTAGTTCCGTCTGATTTTCCCACTTTAAGTATTTTTTTTTTAATTTTACGTTATTTGCACAACCCAAAAAAAGAACAAAACACAAATCCTGATAAAAAGTCGGAAACTGTTGCGAAAAAAGTTAAAAAAAAAGATGGCGCACTTATTATTTTGACCAAGCTCATTATCCCCTTCAGAGTTTATTCCGATCGGGACCAAAAAAATTGGGGAGAGTCATCTTCTTTTTCGGGTTCCTTGACATTGTTGTATCCGAATTCTTATAATGACTATCTATTTTGAGTATTACAATATAATAAATGCAATGAAAATCATGAATAAAATGGTACAAGAGGGGTGTACTTATTTTTTTGGTCATATGTGTATTTGTTTTTTTTTTGAATGTAAATTTTCCGTTCTCTAAGGGCATAACATTTCAGGTCACAGGTTTTGCTCTGCTCATCACTATTACGGCACCATCGAATCAATTTACCTTTTCTTCTTTATTTAACAAGATGAGCAAATCTATTTGAAAGATACTGCCAATCCAGTTTTAGACTAAGAAAATTGAACCAAAATATGGCCATCGAACGGCAAAAATCCTACATCTGAAATTTTTTTGGATTATGGTTGGGAATGGTCCCCAGATTATGGCATTAAAAGTCCCAACCGATTGGGGGTCCGCAACCTTAAAAAGAGGGGGGGCAGTTTTTCGTTGTTGTTTTTTTTGTGATTATTTAAAAAACGACAAGAGATACAGAAAAATGGTCTGAGGACGAAAAAAACTACATAAAATTACCTTTGCAATGATATATAAAACATTAGAGTTTAATTGAATATTTCGGCGTTACACTAGAAAATGAATTAGAATATTTTCATTTTAGATCTTTTTTAAAAGCTCCATAACTTTTGAAAGAATGCTAGTTTAGCCGTAAAATTTTGTATAAGTATTCACAATAAGTTCAAGATCATTTTAAGGTAAACATTGAGTCGCTCCAGTCAAGGACTCCCATTATCATTTCAATTTGGCAAAATGGCATGTCCATAACTCCCCCCAAAATTGGAGCAGAGTGCTAAATTTTGTTTTTTTTTGCGATTGGAGTTCATAGTCACCCCACCCACCAAAAAACAACTCATTCGGATAAAAACTATGGGTACCTCCCATACAAAGTGACCCAAGACAACTTTGTTCTACAGTTTATAGAATGAGTAGTACGCCCAAGTAACAATTTCATCCCTATAATTCTTCGTAGAATATTTTCTTCAAACGATAATAGGGGCACTTTACAGGGTATAAACATTGAATAATAGTCCAATAATGGCATTTGGCGCCGTTTTTTGATCCAATTGAACCTTATTGTAGCACTGAATTACACTTTGAAAGAGACATACATCATATGTCTTATGTCATCATTTTCTGTCATTCTCTCGCGTTTGCAAAAAAAAAGAAAATTCCCGCAGCCAGCGTCGAACCAGCGACTGTCGTACGCAAGTCCGACGCCTTAACCACTCGGCCAACCTCACATATAGTCAGCATTGCTCGTAAACACTACAAGTGGTTCGTTGCTTCTATCGAAATGCTCAACACTCCGCAATGCACCTTCTTCTTTATATGCCACTTTTGCATATTTTTAATAAATCCCTGGAAACTGGCTGTTTTCTTCAGTATGGAAATCGAGCTATGTAGTTCCAGCATTCAAATCAGGTAGCAAATCTGATATTAGGAACTACCGTCCCATCTGCATACTCTCTGTTATTCCCAAAGTGCTCGAAAGTCTGCTAACCGATTTTATTACGCCTTTATTGAGACCGTTAATTACACCACAGCAACATGGTTTCTGCAAAAAAAATCTACTACCACAAATTTAGTTGAATATCATAGCTACATCGTTAAATCGTTTGCTTGCTCTAGTCAAGTTCATTCTATATACAGGGTTATTGGTTAAGTCGACCTATTCTCTGCAACACGTTATAATAGGGTAAAAATGCAACAAAATGAGGCCATAAATGTTAGGCCGATTTTCAACGGTCACTGAGATATTTGAATTTTTAGTTTTTTTTTAAATAACCTCGAATTTTACCGTTTAAAGTAAGAATTAAAAAAAACTACTAAGGTAATGGGTTAAAACTTATTTTTGGATTTTAGTCAACACTATAGCAGACATTTCTTAATCATTTAAAATTTCAAAAACCCATCACAATTTCGGAATTTTTAATTTTTAATAAAAAAAATATCTTAAATTTTTTTAAAGTTGATTTTTAATATAGTATTACTAAAAAAAATATATGACATGGACTATGCAGACCACTGGAAAAACATACTCGTGCTTTCAGCTTTCCAAAAAGGTGTCAATGTCAATATAAATATTTGAAATAATTGAAACAGTTAGCTGCAACTTGTTCGGGGACCATAATTTCGTTTGATAAAAAACGACAAATCCATAAAACAATAAAAAAAAGTCTGTCAAGTTAGCACTACCACTTTAAAATTTCGACAAACGCTATAGTGCACTAAATGTCGCGATTTTGTCGTAATTCAATGGAAAAAGAAAAAAAATTGTCGCACCCCCCCTACCCCTTAAAAACTACCCTTAAGTGCATTTGAGCCTCAGTTAACCAAATTCGAGTTCCAAGAATCTCCCCAATGCTAAAGGTGTCCAGTAAGATATCACAGGGGCTGCTTAAGAGATTTCCACCCTGAAAAAAATTGTCGCGCCCCTCCTTCCCTTAAAAACTACCCCCGTCAAGTTACCACTACCACCCCGGTAGCGGCCACTTCAAGCATTTCCGTAAAACAAAAAGTATCGAATTAATTGTCGTAGGAACCGAAAGGGGTGGTAGTGCTAACTTGACGGGGGTAGTTTTTAAGGGAAGGAGGGGCGCGACATAATATTTCAATTTGGTGGAAATCTTTTAAGCAGCCGTAGTGAGAGTTTACTGGACACTTTTAGTATTGGGGCGATTCTTGGAACTCGAGTTTGGCGAACTAAGGCTGAAATGCAATTAGGGGTAGTTTTTTAGAGGTAGAAGGGGCGCCACAAATTTTTTGAAGCGTGCAATATGCCTTTCGGTTCCTGCGACAATTAATTGGATACTTTTTGTTTTACGGAAATGCTTGAATTGGCCGCTACCGGGGTGGTAGTGCTAACTTGACGGGGGTAGGTTTTAAGGGAAGGAGGGGCGCGACAATTTTTTTCAGGGTGGAAATCTCTTAAGCAGCCCCTGTGATATCTTACTGGACACCTTTAGCATTGGAGAGATTCTTGGAACTCGAATTTGGTTAACTGAGGCTCAAATGCACTTAAGGGTAGTTTTTAAGGGGAAGGAGGGGCGCGACAATTTTTTTTCTTTTTCCATTGAATTACGACAAAATCGCGACATTTAGTGCACTATAGCGTTTGTCGAAATTTTAAAGTGGTAGTGCTAACTTGACAGACTTTTTTTTATTGTTTTATGGATTTGTCGTTTTTTATCAAACGAAGTTATGGTCCCCGAACAAGTTGCAGCTAACTGTTTCAATTATTTCAAATATTTATATTGACATTGACACCTTTTTGGAAAGCTGAAAGCACGAGTATGTTTTTCCAGTGGTCTGCAGAGTCCATGTCATATATTTTTTTTTTAGTAATACTATATTAAAAATCAACTTTAAAAAAATTTAAGATAATTTTTTTTATTAAAAATTAAAAATTCCGAAATTGTGATGGGTTTTTGAAATTTTAAATGATTAAGAAATGTCTGCTATAGTGTTGACTAAAATCCAAAAATAAGTTTTAACCCATTACCTTAGTAGTTTTTTTTTAATTCTTACTTTAAACGGTAAAATTCGAGGTTATTTAAAAAAAAACTAAAAATTCAAATATCTCAGTGACCGTTGAAAATCGGCCTAACATTTATGGCCTCATTTTGTTGCATTTTTACCCTATTATAACGTGTTGCAGAGAATAGGTCGACTTAACCAATAACCCTGTATATAGAATGAACTTGACTAGAGCAAGCAAACGATTTAACGATGTAGCTATGATATTCAACTAAATTTGTGGTAGTAGATTTTTTTTTGCAGAAACCATGTTGCTGTGGTGTAATTAACGGTCTCAATAAAGGCGTAATAAAATCGGTTAGCAGACTTTCGAGCACTTTGGGAATAACAGAGAGTATGCAGATGGGACGGTAGTTCCTAATATCAGATTTGCTACCTGATTTGAATGCTGGAACTACATAGCTCGATTTCCATACTGAAGAAAACAGCCAGTTTCCAGGGATTTATTAAAAATATGCAAAAGTGGCATATAAAGAAGAAGGTGCATTGCGGAGTGTTGAGCATTTCGATAGAAGCAACGAACCACTTGTAGTGATTACGAGCAATGCTGACTATATGTGAGGTTGGCCGAGTGGTTAAGGCGTCGGACTTGCGTACGACAGTCGCTGGTTCGACGCTGGCTGCGGGAATTTTTTTTTTTTTGCAAACGCGAGAGAATGACAGAAAATGATGACATAAGACATATGATGTATGTCTCTTTCAAAGTGTAATTCAGTGCTACAATAAGGTTCAATTGGATCAAAAAACGGCGCCAAATGCCATTATTGGACTATTATTCAATGTTTATACCCTGTAAAGTGCCCCTATTATCGTTTGAAGAAAATATTCTACGAAGAATTATAGGGATGAAATTGTTACTTGGGC
Source organism: Microchrysa polita (assembly GCA_949715475.1). NCBI lineage: Eukaryota > Metazoa > Arthropoda > Insecta > Diptera > Stratiomyidae > Microchrysa > Microchrysa polita. The sequence continues at coordinate 108,850,109 of OX454416.1, read as the reverse complement.
GTACTACTCATTCTATAAACTGTAGAACAAAGTTGTCTTGGGTCACTTTGTATGGGAGGTACCCATAGTTTTTATCCGAATGAGTTGTTTTTTGGTGGGTGGGGTGACTATGACCTCCAATCGCAACAAACCAAAATTTAGCACTCTGCTCCAATTTTGGGGGAGTTATGGACACGCCATTTTGACAAATTGAAATGGGGGAATAATGGGGGTCCTTGACCGGATCGACTCAATGTTGAAATGATCTTAAACTTATTGTGAATACTTATACAAAATTTTACGGTTGAACTAGCATTCTTTCAAAAGTTATGGAGCTTTTAAAAAAGGTCTAAAATGAAAATATTCTAATTTATTTTCTAGTGTAACGCCGAAATATTCAATTGAACTCTAATGTGTTATATATCATTGCAAAGGTAATTTTATGTAGTTTTTTTTCGTCGTCAGACCATTATTCTGTATCTCTTGTCGTTTTTGAAATAATCGCAAAAACCGAAAATATGCCCCCCTTTCCTCCTTTTTTTAAGGTTGCGGACCTTATAACTTATAACTTATAAAGGGGTTCAAAAATACGATTAGTATTGAATATATTAATGATTAATTTTCAATATTGTTTGAAGTTTTGATTTGTAGGGTGTATAGCGAATCATACAAAATGGTTTGTTTTTTTATTGTTCAACAATTGTAAAACTTGTAATTTTGTATATCCCTTACAGTTTTGGGAAAGCAACTAATGCACTTGCAAAACAAAAACTAACTCGACTACTGGGCAACTGAAATACGTAAGCCTTTTGCGATGCCTTAGATCACCCAAAGTTAAGCAATAATCGTAACAGAATGCATTTTGTTCTACTTCAGATCAACAATAAGTTCAACCAAAACGCATCCGCATAAAAAAATCAATTTAATTTGACAAAAATTTAGAACCGCACATACACGGATAATGTATGGATTTAATTTGATTAAATCTAAAATTCATTTTAATCCAATTAAACCCTTGAATCCCCCGTGCGTATGTAACCTTCTCAAAAAAGTGCATTAACTACCATTGACCATTCTTCTCCAATCTCCAATCCCCCAAATTTCTTTTTTTTAAATAATTTTCATTCAATTAGTTCGCTCTATTTCATTTTAACCCCATTATAACGAAAAAATTACAACTCAGAACATCTCAAATAACACCAAATAAAGGCAACAACCAAATTCCAATTTTTGAAGCATTCTGCTTTTGGGCGGTCAAGTAACAAGTTATGCAGGTGGCCAAGTTATGAGGGTAAAATTCTATAGTAGTCGTATAATGATCTAGCCTAAATGGGTCAAAGGCGGTTGGCCAACTTGTAGAGGTGGTCAAGATAACTTATTGTATAATAAGCAGGTGAAAAACCTTCGTCCTAAGACAATTTTTCTGTATCTCTTACCGTTTTTGAAATAATCGCACAAAACCGAAAAAAGGCCTATGTACATGATATTGAAAAATGTGGAGAAAAAAGATTATGTTTTTGTTTCCTATGTTCTTTAGGGGGCTGAGCACGAATTTGGAGCTTCCGTCCGGAACGTAAAGAAAATGACTATCAGTTGTAGCGAGATTTATGTCGCCTTAATTCGACGCGAAATAATGTTTTAGAGTTTTGGGGTTTTTCGCAATTTTAACGCTGTTTCGCAACGAATCTTAGGTGGGAAGCCCCGTATTCGTGATCAGCACATAGCAAAAAAGATAAAAAACAAAAAAAAAATCGAATTTGTTTGTAATTTGTAATATTACACATATTTTTTAATATTACTCTATTTTGGTGTAATTTTACACCACATTTGGTGTGAAGATGTGTCATTTCATTACTCTATTTTTGTGTAACTTTACATTTTCAGTATATATTTACCAATTTCATGTAATATTACGATTTTGGTGTATAAAATTACACCTGCATTGGTGTAAAACTGAGTGTGTTACAATACTTTTGTGCATTATTGCATTTTCCTGTATCTCACAAGTGGTTTGTTCTGTGTGCAGTTAGTCTGTTCCGTCCGAAGTGCGTTCGTGTGAGCATCATATTATTGTTGTTGTTGTAGCGCTTTTTTGCTCTTGAACCGAAGGGGGTGTGGCAGCTCTTGGCCGCTGGAATAACGGGTAGCTTCAGGACGATTTACATCAAAGAACCGGCTGCTGTAAATATTATTAATTAATTACATAAACCCGGATGTAAATTTACTTATTTGCCAGTGTAAATTTACATTTTTACCGTTTGCAGATTTACACCAATTTTGAAGTAAATATTTACACCGTAAAGCGTAAAATTACTCCCGTTCATATCGTGGTGTAAATTTACTACTATGTATAATAGAAGGAAAAAAAGTAACATTTTTTCGAGTGAGATGAATTTTCAAGAAGCTAGAGCCTGAAACGAGCAATTGCCGAGAATTCACCAATAAAGTTGTACTAAAACTTAGTTTATCTCTCTCAGTAGAGTGCCATAAGGTTACCAATATAGAGGTACTACGGGGTGTGTACTGCTGAGATGGGTATTTCTTATAGCCTAAGGAGCAAGGACGTATCTCTCTCTGTACCGTACGTAACCCCTTTGTGGGGCATGGTGCGTTCACTCAGCCGTTTATAGGCTACTTCGAGTCTACGTTACATTGCATATAAAGGAGTGTATATAATGTTGCAAGCACTATATATCTCCTGGACCACGCTAAGATTCGATCTGCGGCCCTCTAGATTACTAGCATGGTAGAGTGCGACACAACCAAGTGAGCCACAGAGCGTGACGCAAGGACGTATACGGTCCTTAAATAACCCAGAGGATTATTCCAGTAATGCAGTATTTCGCCGAGAGAATATTTTCCCACAAACGACTTAGTAGTAGTAGCCCAACCGAGCCCAATCCAGACTGGAGTGAAATCAACATATTTAACGATAGTTTCGTCTATTGCAACATTAGCGCAATCATGTCCCCTGTGTTAAATAAATCTTTCCGGTGCAGTCCTTAACGACTGCAGCACCAATACGTCCTCTCAATTCATTCATAATTAAAAAAAAAATCTCAGCAATTTTTGGAATAACTAGCATAAATTTGTACCAATCAGCATACGATGAGCATTAAGAAAGGGTTCCCGGCTTAACTTTTACGAAGATTTTTACCTTGGGGTCTGGGAGACCCCACTCAACCATTTACGTAAGTATGTATGTAAAAACTACCTGAGCCATCCGCGTATTAATACTAATATGATTATGATTATGGTTTTGATTTACCCTACATTATAAGGAAACAGTTACACATTCATCCAGCGACTTTATCATAATTAATCTTTAATCTAAAACAAAATCGAACTCATCAGTGAAAACTAATCAAATAAATGCTTCCAATATGTGCTCGGCTTTTCAACCTCATTTAAGGATATTTCACTAGATATGTATATTATAATTTTGTCATAGGATTCAGTTTTATAATCCTGGCCGACTTGACAAAACCAAAAAATATTAGTATGCAGTTCCGATTTATCGAGATATCGCTTCTGCTAACACAATGTTGTTTTGGATACGTTCATTGTTCGGATTCAGTTGATACTCATCACCAAATAATTTTGGATATCTGGAAGCATGACGATATACGTTCTTTGGTTGTAGTTTCATCACAATTATCCAATTTTACGAATCAGTTGCTTGTGCAGCTACACAGAAGTCTTGAAATTCCAATAATTTACTACACCGATTCGTGGCGTCCGCCTATCCATCACAATTTAATGAAACCAACTCCAATATTATTAAGACAATTTGGTCAATGGTGCATCTACTTGATTCGACTGGAAGCGGGTATAACGAGAAATGTAGTTTTGACAAATGCTTTCCGAATCCTTGAACGCAAAATCCAATCAAAAGTGATTTTTACAACGCAAAACATGTCAGGGATCGAATTGAAGGCATTATTTCAACAAAGTTTTTCGTTTGGATTAGTTAAAGTGGTTGTCATTCTGATGATGCAAGGCAATCCGCCGAAAATTTTTACATATAAGCCATTTGAAGGATTTAAAATAGTGGAAGTTCACAACAAGACCCACATGTTTACAGAGACCATTAGAAATTTGAATAAGTTTGGATTGAAAATATATCCGAAAGCGTTTCCGCCTTCCGTGATATGGATTCGTAGTCAGAACGGAAAACGTATACTCAAAGGAATTGTTGGCAATCTGGTGACAACCTACATTGAAAAACGCAATGCTTCATTGGAATTGGTAGAACCTCCATCGCCCGGACAATCACTTTACGAAGACGTTTTTCTATTTATCGTGAACAGACAGATTGATCTCTCGCTGTTGTTGTACCCAATTGAAGAAAGCTACGCAGCTCAGTCCTATCCACTGAGTATCGAAAGCATGTGCATTTTGGTACCCGTTCCAAAAACTGTTGAATCTTATCAAAATTTCTCACTTCCCTTTCGAACAGAAATTTGGATAACTCTTATTGCAGGCTTATTATATGTATCGGCAATCGTTTTCATCGCCACTTTGACGGTTACCGGTCGATATGATGCATCTAGAGCCTTCTTAACGGCTTTGACTTTTCTAATCAATATATCGGGAGAGGGTGTTATGTATCAGACCAATATGAATTTGCGATTAATTCTTCTCTATATTTTACTTTTTGTTTTTGGCTTTATTATGACCAATTTATATCTAGCCTTCCTTACAACATTTCTCACGAGTCCTGCATACGAGACAGAAATCAACTCACTTGAAGATTTACAACGAGCGGGTCTTCGTATTCTTGGTGAAATAATGGAAATCAGTTTTGCTTTAAGGAGTACGAATATAGCGAAATACTCTTCACTCTTCAAAGTACTATCAGTGCGTGAGATACAAGAGATCAAACGGAACTTGAACAACTCAAATGCTTTACTGATTTCCTCTCACTCGAAGCTAACAATGGACGGAATACAGCAGTATACAAGCAAATTACGATTTCGCGAATTGAAAATACCAACGGTTGACATGATGGTGGCATTAATTTTTAAAACAGAAACTCCTTTCATGGACGATTTTAATGAACATATTTCACTTGCTTACCAATCGGGACTTCTCTATTATTGGCGAGAGAATGTATTTTTTGAGCAGCTTACAGCGGGCCAAATAAACGTAACAAGAATGTTGATAGAGATCGGGCCAAATGCGTTGGATGTCAGCACTCTGAAAATTCCATTTTTCTTGCTAGGAGGCGGTTTGATTTGCAGTGCAATAGTGTTTGTTGCAGAATTATTCTTTTCAGTTATTATATAAATTCTGGGTTTTGATGTAAATCAGGATTAGTATATTGCGTGATGAAATAAAATTGATAAAATGTGGGGCAAACGTTTGTTTGTTTTATTTTAGAATTTTTCAGGACTTACTTCGAGTACCGGGTGGCGCAAAATGAATCCTCCTATCGAAAGATTTTATCAAGAGACGCAAGAGCGTCTCGTTCGCCAAATGAAAAAAAAACGAGACCCAAAGTAAGATTACCGGACGAAACATGGTTTGCCGATCGGCAGGGATACAACCTTCCAGGCAACTTTCCGAACAAATATGAGATTAGAAGAGATGTCACTTTGACATACGAAAAAATAGTCGAATTGAAAAGAGCTTTGTAATATTTTAAAGTGTTGTTAAGTGCATTTCCGTAAGGGGGAAGATAGAGGTGGAAAGGCTCCGGCCGATTCCTATATCCTCTTCAGTTGTGGCATAACTGCGGACCCTTAGCTATGCAGGAGGAGCTTTATAGGGTGAACGGCTTCGGCCAATAACCGCTGCGCCTGAGTGCAGTATTTACATCTGCAGCGTCTCAGGCTACTTAACATGATAGGTGACAGTAAACGTTTAATTCAACCACTAAAGCGGCATCTTTGAGGCATGCCCATGATGGCCTTTACTCAACGAATAAACCCTATCATGGTTTAGCTATGTGCCGACAACTCATCCTAAGAAAAAAACTTCAAGTCAAGAAACCTGAAACCAAAGCCTGGGATTGGACGAATACAAAACAACGACGACCCCGCAAACGAAAAACTGATAACTCTTTCAAATCCTGGAATGTACGCTCTCTCAATAGACCGGGGGCCTTAAGGGCTCTCTTGGATCAGGTAGAACAATACAAACTGAGCATAGTTGCAATCCAGGAAACTAAATGGCTCAAAAGCGAGATTAACGACCTCCAATCGCACACTATTTTTACGAGTGGTAAAGAGGAGGACAACAAGGAGTTTGGAGTAGCTTTCATTGTGAGTAGGCAGCTCAAGGACCACGTTATCGGCTTCATCCCCATCAACGAGCGGCTATATGCGATCCGCATCAAGACCCTTTTCGCTAATCCCTGTCTCATTAATGCGCATGCCCCTACAGAATTAAAAAAGGATTCGATTAAGGACGAATTCTACAACTAACTAGAAAGCCGTCAAGCTGCTGCTAGGAGACTTTAACGCCAAACTCGGAAACGAAAGCTGGCATAGGGGAACTACTGGAGGTCATAGCCTCCACGACGGAAACAACAACAACGGTCAGTGACTTATTGACTTCTCGATCGGCAGAAACCTGGTCATAAGCTCTACATGTTTCCCTTATCGACAAATCCATAAGCAGACCTGGAAGTCTCCAGATGAATATACCGTGAACCAGATCGACCACGTACTGGTCAGCAAGAGATAGGCTTCTAATGTCTTAGATGTTCGATCCTATCGAGCAGCCAACTGCGACTCCGATCCCTATTTGGTGAAGACGACCTACAGGTGCAGAATCTCTTCGGTGCACCTAACGAGAAGCAACCCTGACAAGATCTTCGAGGTTGACTGGGAAGAGCTCAAAGACAGCATGAAAGGAGTTTCAGAAGAAGTCGTGGGCTATAAAGGCCGGCGTAGACGAACAGACTGGTTCGACGACGAATGCAGGGCCTCGATTGAGGCGAAAAATGAAGCCTATCGCCAATATACACAACGCGCATCCCGAGCCAAGAAAGAAAGATACAACGAACTTCGGCGAATATCTAATAGGTTAATTAGACAACGCAAACATTTTGACGAGCAGTTACAGCAAATAAACTAAAGATTAGCCAGTAAGAACATTGGACAGGCGTACAAACTTATAAATAATGTCAAGAACGGATGTCAACCCAGGACAAGCCTATGTAAGGACAAGGATGGTAACATCATCAGCGACATCGCATTTTGAAGAGCTCCTCAATGTACCATCAACATCCCCCCGGGAGCAAGCTCTTGAGCAGTTAGCCGAACCAGGCTCTCCCTTCAACCCCCAACAGTAGAGGAGGTGAGTCTCGCCATACAGTCGCTCCAATGCAATAAAGCGCCCGGCGCTGACGAGATCCCAGCAGAACTACTGAAGCATGGTGGAACGTGCCTGACCAACGCTATACATACATGTGCTACTGCTGAAAATATGGCACGACGAGGTAATCCCCGAAGATTGGCGCAAAAGCCCAGTCCACAAAAAGGGTGACAAGCTGAAGTGTGAGAATTACAGGGGCATATCATTAGTTTGTACGACCTATATAAATATATCAGCTTTTCACAGTGAAGCTACTACTCCAAAAGTGCTGGGAATATTACATCGACGTATACCAAATCTTTCTCGACTTCAAGCAGGCATACGACAGTATCGATCGAAGTGTACTGTACAACATTTTGTTGCATTTTGGTAAACGGCAAAGTTAGTGCGACTCACAAGGATGACGATGACTAATACCGTCACGCAGGTCAGAGTGCAGAACCGACTCACTGCCCTATTTGAAACTCGTACTGGACTCAAGCAGGGCGATGGGCTGGCGCCGACGCTCTTCAACCTTGCTTTGGAGTATGTAATTCGAGCCATGAATATGGACAGCAGCGGAACGCCACTCATCAAGCCGACTCAATTAGTAGCGTACGCCGACGATATCAACATCATGGGTGATGCAGAAAGCCTTCTGCATAACCTAAATAACGCCGCAAAGGAAGGTGGACTACATATCAACGAAAGCAAAACAAAGGCCATGATGCAATCGAAAACAAGGACGCCAGCAAATTCAAGCATTACAGTGGGGGACCTCAATATCGAGTATGTAGACAACTTCAACTCTCTGGGTTGTAACTTATCAAAGGACGCCAACGAAACGGACGAAATTAAGCGACAGATACAACTACACTGTAAAAACAAGGTTGAATTTTACATCGAAAACTCGTTGAATTTTACACCCTTTTTTTCGCAAAATTACAGTAAACGTTTATTTTTAAACAAAATTTCTAGTAAACCCACAAAATAGTGTAATATTACACAGTTTTTTAAATATTACTCTATGTTGGTGTAATTTTACACCACATTTGGTGTGAGTTCGTGTCATTACTTTATTTTTGTGTAACTTTACATTTTCAGTTTTTACCAATTAGAAGTTGTAATTTCAAGGAAATTTTCATGTATTATTACGATTTTGGTGTAAAAAATTACATCTCCATACATACATATGTGTAAAATTATTATTAATTAATTACATAAACCCGGATGTAAATTTACTTATTTGCCAGTGTAAATTTACATTTTTACCGTTTGCAGATTTACACCAATTTTGAAGTAAATATTTACACCGTAAAGCGTAAAATTACTCTCGTTCATATCGTGGTGTAAATTTACTACTAATAGAAGGAAAAAAAGTTTCCTCCTATTATTAGAGTAACATTTTTTCGAGTGTAGATGAATTTTCAAGTAGTCTAGTACAGATAGCTCAAAATCCAAAAGAAAAAGAAATTTTTGATGCCAAATTGTTGAATACACTGCCCAATATACGCAATAAAAAGTTACACCAATTTGCGCCATGGGTTAAGGGGGGAGGGGGTCCCAAAGGGGTGAAAATTTACTCCTTTACAAATAACTGGAAGACTATGAATCTGACCTTAAAATCTTCTGAGGACGAAACAAACTACACAAAATTGCCTTTGTAATTATATATAACACTCTAGATGTTTTTTCGGAAAATTATACCCTAGACCCAAAAGTATTATAGAGAATTTACATTTTTTGAGTTTTACATTTCGGACTGTAACTCTTGATAGAAAGAGCCTAGAGTGACGAAATCTTGTTCATTCTATTACAAACAAAATGTATTTGGTTTGTACCAAAAATTGAGGTGCTCCGACCATTGACGCCTCCCTCACTCCTCCTAACATTTTTCAAAAAGGCATGCCTGTAGCTTCTTTTCAAATTGAGCCAGGCAGATAAAATTTGGTGAGGTGCCTAGTCTAAGCCCCATTACGCTCCTCACCAAAAATTGTTACCATCCGATCAAAACTTAGGGTACTCCCCATACAAAGTAAACCAAAATTCTAAAAAAAAATCACATTTTTTCACTTCTAAATTCTATCTAAAATGAAAAAATAAAATTTATTTCTTAGAACGTCATTATAACAGTTAATTGTAGTCTTGTAAATGTATATTCAAAAGTTTGTACCAGAGCGTGCCTTACAAGTACGAAAAATGTGGTTTGAAGGTTGCTAGTACACGTTACTCGACTTATTCGGAACTAGCCTTTGAACTAGTACCAATGACTTTCAAACACAATTTGTTGATACTTGTAGTGTACGCTTTGATGCAAAATTTTGAACATACATTCAGAGGACTACAATTAACTGTTATAATGTCGTTCTAAGAGATAAATTTTATTTTTCCGTTTTAGATAGAATTTAGAAATGAAAAAATGTGAAATTTGTTAGAATTTTCGTTCACTTTGTATGGGGGGTACCCTTAGTTTTGATCGGATGGTAATAATTTTTGGCGGGGAGCATAATGGAGCTTAGACTAGGCACCCCACCAAATTTGATCTGCCTGGCTCAGTTTAAAAGGAAGCTACAGGCATGCCTTTTTGAAAAATGTTAAGAGGAGTGAGGGGGGCGTCAATGGTCGGAGCACTCCAATTTTTGGTACGGATCAAATAAATTTTGTTATCAATATATGGACAAGATCTTATGACAGTAGGTCTATTCTATCAAGGGTTACAGTGCGAAATGTAAAACTCGAAAAAGCCAAATTTACTATAATACTTTTGGGTCTAGGGTATAATTTTCTGAGAAAATGTCTAGAGTGTTACCATATACAAATAATACATATATGTCCAAATTGGTACAAAATGTTGTTCCTATGAAAATGTATCTGAAATTTCCTAGAGCTTTCAAGTGAATCGCATGAGCCTGTGTGCGTGTGAATTTGAGATAACGTTTTCCAGTTCAAGAGAGTCAAGAGACTCTTTTTATAGTATCTTTTAAGAATAACTCATCGCTTGCCATTGCCTGCGACTTCCGTGGTGTGTGATGGATATCTCCGTACTCCGTGACGCATGACAAGTGGACCGAGTTCCGAGTGGGTCCGAGGAAGAGAGCAACTTGCCGTTGCGGACAATATGTTATGTTATGAACACAGAAATGATTATGAAATTCATTCACTGCCACGTCCCGCCCGCATCTTGTGTGGTGTGCGATGTATGGCACCGCGGCGCGGCGCGCGCAAGATAAGTGGACCATTTAAAATTCGTCTGTGGCACGTGCATCTATATTTTGAGGTTCAGATTATCTGAGCCGATGTCAAAATGAAAAGTCTCTATTGGAGACGATAATTAATATAAATGTCGGTGAGTTTTAGGGTCAAAGACATGGAGTTTCTGAAAAAATACCTTCTTTGTTAGTCCCTTCGGGCATTTTACTCACTCCATAACTTGTGACAGAATAAAGGAAGTTCAAATTTTGCACATATTATTTTTGGAAGAAGCTGTTCCTACATGTTGCGACCACTTTATTCAATACCTTTTCTAAATTTGCATTTATGCGATCCCGTCTAGACAGCTCTAGATTTTTCAATTTATAGTATACATAGTATTGTTTCTTGATATGCCGGCCGCAACAAGCATAGCAAGAATTAGCCAAAACGAAAGCCCGTATTTATAAACATACCTTACCTTAAAATAAATGCCATTTCCATTAGTTTTCATTGAAATAATTTATTTTCTCGAGACAATGCATCCTTGACTTAAGGCGATTTCAAGGACACTTTGAAATTTTGCAATAGTCAACCTCACTTGAAGTCAATGTAGCTAGTTACCTACCTTGAGTTATTATTATATTACACTTGTATTAAAAGCTTAAGGTCTCCTTGAGTTTCGCCTTAAATCAAGGATGCATTGACTTCTAAATATAAATTATTTCAATGAAAAACTACTGGAAATTACATCTAATTTTTGAATTTTGGCATACTTGACTAAAGGTCGCCTTGAGTTAAGGGACATACATATGTCTATAAATACGGGCCTAAAAGTATAAATTTCGGTATCAAAACCAATTTTCCGGTAGCTTTTTTTTTTTATTAGTTGTAAGTTAAGAAAATATACAGGGTGCCCGGAAACTACCGCATAAACGAACCGGATTGTGCTTCCTCTTGTGATTTCCAGCAAAAAAGTTGTACGGAACATACCCTCTTAGCTTAACCCTTTAGCTGCCACAGGCATTTGAAGATTTTTGAAAAAATCATTTTCTTTTACGACTAAAACGTCATTATCTCAAAAGCTAGACTAGGTAGCATAGCAAAATAAGATGATTATTAGGTACAGATGATTATTACCCAAAAAATGAAACTAACCGCACTAAAATCGGATAAGAGGTTTGGTTTTTACGGAACTTCAAAGTCAAATTTTTGTGATTTGACCCAATAACAAAATATATTTACATCTCAATTTTCTCCAACTTCTGCCAAGGTGAGATGCTTGTACGATTCTTTTAAAAATTGGCGCATAGTCTAAAGATCATTTCTTTCTTACATCATTTTATTTTAACTTTGTTATTTCTAACAGTTTTAATGCCTTGCGGTCCATCTACACTAGCAGCCAAATGGCTGCGCGTCCAAAAACTGGCATCGCGTGCAGCCATTTGGCTGCTCCTTAGCAGCCACACTGTAGCAGCCAAATGGAGACAGGAAATGACATAACCAAAATTTCATTTTGGTGATTTTTTAAAATTTAATTATCAAAATCGGACTCTGCGCGTTTGAATTATTACATGGCCATTCAATAATTATTCAATTTCACACAAAAGATCGAACAAAAGTTGTAAAATTGTCACTTTGAAATTGACAAGCGGTTGGTTGAGTTGCCATATTGAATATCAAAACTGGACGCATAGCCAAATGGCGACTAGCTTGGATGGAATTACAACAGCCATTTGGCTGTATGTGTCGCCATTTGGCGACTAATCTAGATGGACCTTTAAGTGCAGAAAACTAGGGTTAATTTTAGCTCTATTTCAATTCAACTGAAACTGCCCCTAAAGATCTGCAATTTGGTAAAATTTATTCAAATTATATCAAAATCAATCCAAAATTGAAACTCATATATTCCTTACTCTCCAATAGAGACTTTTGCGTTTTCAGACTTCTGATACAAATTTCGTTAACAAACTTTCATACTAAAGTGGGCATTCTGATTTTTTTCAAACAATTTAATCAATATGATCTTATTATAGCCGAAGAAAAAAAAATATGGACGTCGAACGACAAAAATCTTACATTGATGGATTTTTGGGGATGGCCTCCTGATTATGGGGAGTCCCAACAGATTATAGGTTTGCAGCCTTGAAAAGGAGGGAGGCGTACTTGCGTTTTCAGAGGTTGGAGGTTTTTAAAAGAGTCTAAAATGAAAATATTCTAATTTATTTTTTAGTCTAGCGACAAATTTTTCACTAAAATCCTAATGTATTATATACAATTGCAAGGGTAATTTTATGTGTTTTTTTTCGTTCTCAGACCATTTTTCTGTATATGTATTTTGTCGGTTTTGAAATGTTTGCTAAAAAGTAAAAAATACTCCCCTATCCCCTTTTTTCCAAGGTTGGAGCCCTCCAATCGTTGGGGAGTTTTTTTTTCCATAATCAGGACACCATCAGCATCACCAACCATCCTGCAAAAATCCAGCGATATACGATTTTTGCCGATCAAATATCGTATTTTTATTTGATCAATACTCAACTCATTCTCGTTCTCATATCCCTCTAATTGAATCGAGTACAGAACTAGACAGAACAACCTGCATACATATTTTCAGTTGATGTTCTGTATAGAAATATAACTCTTTTCAAATGTGTATGGAAGTTGTGTTGCCTTCTCCTGCACTAAATCCACTCACTCTACCGCATGCTACCACCACATTGCATTAACAGCACGGCATGCAACTTACGAAATGCACTAATGAGGTCAATGAACGCATGGCTACCTGTTCCGCAACCTCAAGAAATGCATTGTGATCAAATCATCTTTCATCTTTTTTCAATACGCAGTTTTCGCAGGCGCAGATACTTTTGCGTAAGCCACCCCGACCCATGGCATGGGACAGTGGAAGATAAGATACACTCATGAAGTCGACAAATGCACGAAAACCTGCTCTGGCAGAGTATCTAAACTCTCTTCAACTTGAACTGTGTAGCAAAAGAGCAAATAGCTTTAATAGCCTGTATACGTGTATCTGTATTGTCGTATTTGTGACATTGGGTGCCGATCGGACTACATGGCCAAAAAAATGTGTACCCGATTTTGAGTGAGCTTTGGACATATATGTATTATTTGTATATGGTGTTACATATCATTACAAAGGTAATTTTATGTTGTTTGTTTTGTCTTCAGCTCATTTTAAGGTCAGACTCATAGTTTTCCAGATATTTGCAAGAAACTGAATTTTCACCCCTTTGCCACCCCCTCCCCTCTTAACCCATGGCGCAAATTAGTGTAACTTTTTACTGCGTATATTAGGCAGTGTATTCAACAATTTGGCATCAAAAATTTCTTTTCTTTTTGGATGTTTAGGTTTGGGGCTATTTTGAACCAATTGTACTGGACTAAAGAAGCTAGAGGCTGAAATGAGCAATTGCCGAGAATTCACCAATAAGGTTTGTACTAAAACTTAGTTTATCTCTCTCAGTAGAGTGCCATACGGTTACCAATACAGAGGTACTACGGGGTGTGTACTGCTGAGATGGGTATTTCTTATAGCCTTAAGGTCCATCTAGACGTGTCGCCAAATGGCGACACGCGCAGCCAAATGGATGTTGTCATTCCATCCAAACGTGTCGCCATTTGGCTATGCGTCCAGTTTTGATATTCAATATGGCAACTCAACCAACCGCTTTGACAACCGCTTGTCAAATTCATAGTGACAATTTTGCAACTTTTCTTCGTTCTTTTGTGTGAAATTGAATAATTCTTGAATGGCCGTGTAATAATTCAAACGCGCAGAGTCCGATTTTGATAATTAAATTTAAAAAAATCACCAAAATGAAATTTTGGTTATGTCATTTTTTGGCTGCTCGTGTGGATGCTAAGTAGCAGCCAAATGGCTGCACGCGATGCCAGTTTTTGGACGCGTCGCCATTTGGCGACACGTCTAGAGGGACCTTAAGGAGCAAGGACGTATCTCTCTCTGTACCGTAACCCCTTTGTGGGGCATGGTGCGTTCACTCAGCCGTTTATAAGCTACTTCGAGTCAACGTTTCATTGCATATAAAGGAGTGTATATAATGTTGCAAGCACTATATATCTCCTGGACCACGCTAAGATTCGATCTCCGGCCCTCTAGATTACTAGCATGGTAGAGTGCGACACAACCAAGTGAGCCACAGAGCGTGACGCAAGGACGTATACGGTCCTTAAATAACCCAGAGGATTATTCCAGTAATGCTGTATTTCGCCGAGAGAATATTTTCCCACAAACGACTTAGTAGTAGTAGCAGGGGCGGCCGGTTTAAGTGGCCAGGTAGGGCACTGCCCACCCTACAAAATGCTAGCTAAAAATAAAAATAAAATAAAAATTATTTCTTAGAACATAATTGATTCACTTCGGTACCTACATGCATATCTAACTTAACGTAACGCAACTTTCCTTAAAATGACAATAGCCATTCATTAGTACTTAATCACGATTAAATTGCCAATATAAAAAACTCCTCTCCTCTACATAAGCGAAAGCTCTTATTGATATCAATTGAATAATTATAAGAAGCGCACGCGTACGTATGTTTTTAGAAAACACTAATCGCTTTTCTCGGATTTCCTACAATTTAGTGCTATTAATTACTATTATAAAATATTTATTTTTGAGATGGGATTAATATTAAAATCTTATTTATTTGATCTAATATGTATTTTGCTTGATATAGATACCTATTTTTATTTTCTCCTCTATATGATCTGGAAGTTTTAAATTTAGTTTGTATGTACTTTAAAAAATGATTTTTTTTGTTGTCATGTTATTGCATGTGCATGATTTAGAAAAAAAAACCTACTTCTATTCCTCACACCTTTTTCCTCCCCATGGCAAGAGGGATCTAAACCCTCTCCGCTAGCTCTTGCTGGGCAGTGCATTTTATTTGCATAATTGTAGAAATACATAGCAGCTTGAAAGTATAACCTAACTTCTATATAACTTTACAGGAATTGTCTTTGATAAATTATTATTTATTCAGGAAGATTTGTAGGTATGTCCTGTTATTGTGCGAAAGAATGTTGGCATTGCTTTAAAAAAAAAAAATTTTAAGTAAACAAACTTTCGGACATAATGTCTCATCATAATTTAATATATCATTACAATTAATCATATATTAGGTGATCCGGGTGGCGTATTTACAAACCCTAGTTCAACTGGAGGCATCATTGCCTCCAACTCCGCTCGGGTTTGTAAAGCAAATTCCACTTACAAACCCTTGTTCAGTACGAGGCATCCGAATGTTTCTGAACATTTTCCGCAACTTTTATGTGGCTAACAGCAGTAGACGGCATTTGAGTGTACATATTGTGCACAATGGAGTTTTTGGGCGATTTTGTGTATTGCTTGCAAATGCTAGTGCAATACGAGGCAATTGAAGTTTTTTACGTACAATGAAGAGTTTTTCGCCGATTTCGTGCAGCGCTTGCAAAGACTAGTGCAATACGAGGCAAATTAATTTTAATACGTACAATGAAGAGATTTTGGCCGATCTTGTGTAGCGCTTGCAAATTCTAGTGCAGTACGAGGCAACTGAAGTTTTTTACGTACAATGAAGAGTTTTTCGCCGATTTCGTGCAGCGCTTGCAAAGACTAGTGCAATAGAAGGCAAATGAATTTTAATACGTACAATGAAGAGATTTTGGCCGATCTTGTGTAGCGCTTGCAAATTCTAGTACAGTACGAGGCAACTGAAGTTTTTTACGTACAATGAAGAGTTTTTCGCCGATTTCGTGCAGCGCTTGCAAAAACTAGTGCAATACGAGGCAAATTAATTTTAATACGTACAATGAAGAGATTTTGGCCGATCTTGTGTAGCGCTTGCAAATTCTAGTGCAGTACGAGGCAACTGAAGTTTTTTACGTACAATGAAGAGTTTTTCGCCGATTTCGTGCAGCGCTTGCAAAGACTAGTGCAATAGAAGGCAAATGAATTTTAATACGTACAATGAAGACTAGTGCAATAGAAGGCAAATGAATTTTAATACGTACAATGAAGAGATTTTGGCCGATCTTGTGTAGCGCTTGCAAATTCTAGTACAGTACGAGGCAACTGAAGTTTTTTACGTACAATGAAGAGTTTTTCGCCGATTTCGTGCAGCGCTTGCAAAGACTAGTGCAATACGAGGCAAATTAATTTTAATACGTACAATGAAGAGATTTTGGCCGATCTTGTGTAGCGCTTGCAAATTCTAGTGCAGTACGAGGCAACTGAAGTTTTTTACGTACAATGAAGAGTTTTTCGCCGATTTCGTGCAGCGCTTGCAAAGACTAGTGCAATACGAGGCAAATTAATTTTAATACGTACAATGAAGAGATTTTGGCCGATCTTGTGTAGCGCTTGCAAATTCTAGTGCAGTACGAGGCAACTGAAGTTTTTTACGTACAATGAAGAGTTTTTCGCCGATTTCGTGCAGCGCTTGCAAAGACTAGTGCAATAGAAGGCAAATGAATTTTAATACGTACAATCAAGAGATTTTGGCCGATCTTGTGTAGCGCTTGCAAATTCTAGTACAGTACGAGGCAACTGAAGTTTTTTACGTACAATGAAGAGTTTTTCGCCGATTTCGTGCAACGCTTGCAAAGACTAGTGCAATACGAGGCAAATGAATTTTAATTCGTACAATGAAGAGATTTTGGCCGATCTTGTGTAGCGCTTGCAAATTCTAGTGCAGTACGAGGCAACTGAAGTTTTTTACGTACAATGAAGAGTTTTTCGCCGATTTCGTGCAGCGCTTGCAAAGACTAGTAGTTCAGTAATATCGTGTCGATTTAGTACCAATCCGTGAAAAAAATACAGAAGTTTTTTTCTCACTCTTTCTTTATGTATTATGGGGCGCTGATTCCGATTATGAACTTTGCACCCTAAAAAGAAGTGCCGCAACCTTTAAAAAAGGGGGGAAAGGGGGGCATTTTTTTCGGTGTTTTGCGATTATTTCAAAAACGGTAAGAGATACAGAAAAATGGTCTGAGGACGAAAAAAACTACATAAAATTATCTTTGCAACGATATATAACACATTAGAGTTTAATTGAATTTTTCGGCGTTAGAATAGAACATAAATTAGAATATTTTCATTTTAGACCTTTTTTAAAAGCTCCATAACTTTTGAAAGAACGCTGTTCAGCCGTAAAATTTTGTATAAGTATTCACAACAAGTTTAAGATAATTTCAACGTAAACATTGAGTCACTCCGGTCAAGGACCTCCATTATCCCCCCATTTAAATTTTTCAAAACGGCATATCCATAACTCCCCCAAAATTGGAGCAGAGTGCTAAATTTTGGTTTGTTGCGATTGGAGGTCATAGTCACCCCACCCACCAAAACTCAGCTCATTCGGATAAAAACTAAGGGTATCTCCCATACAAAGTGACCCATCAAGAGTTTGTTCTACGTACAACTACGTACTACTCATTTTATAAACTGTAAAACAAAGTTGTCATGGGTCACTTTGTATGGGAGGTACCCTTAGTTTTTATCCAAACAAGCTGATTTTTGGTGGGTGGGGTGACTATGACCTCCAATCGCAACAAACCAAAATTTAGCACTCTGCTCCAATTTCGGGGGGAGATATGGACATGTCGTTTTGACAAATTTAAATGGGGGGATAATGGGGGTCCTTGACCGGAGCGACTCAGCGTATACGTTAAAATTATCTTAAACTTGCTGTTAATACGTGTACAAAATTTTACGGCTGAACTAACAATCTTTGAAAAGTTATGGAGCTTTTAAAAAAGGTCTAAAATGAAAATATTCTAATTTATGTTCTATTCTAACGCCGAAATATGCAATTAAACTCTAATGTGTTATATATCATTGCACAGATAATTTTATGTAGTTTTTTTCGTCCTCAGACCATTTTTCTGTATCTCTTACCGTTTTTGAAATACATAATCGCAAAAAACCTAGAAAATGCCCCCCTTCCCCCCTTTTTTAAAGGTTGCGGTACGTTTTTTAGGGTGCAAAGTTGATATTCGGAATCAGCGCCCCAAAATACATATAACAAAATTGAGAAATAAACTTCTGTATTTTTTTCCTGACGAAAATACGATATTATTGGACTATAGTGCAATAGAAGGCAAATTAATTTTAATACGTACAATCAAGAGATTTTGGCCGATCTTGTGTAGCGCTTGCAAATTCTAGTGCAGTACGAGGCAACTGAAGTTTTTTACGTACAATGAAGAGCTTTTCGCCGATTTCGTGCAGCGCTTGCAAAGACTAGTGCAATAGAAGGCAAATGAATTTTAATTTTATTTCGTATTCTACCTGAAGTTATGGAGATAGTAAAAGTCAAATAGTCTTAAGGGGGATTCTTTTAACCTTTAAATGCTTGTGGCAGCTAATCGCTGAAGAAAATATAGTGTATGTACTATTCTTTTTACATGGTAGTCTCTCTGTATAATTTTTTCACATTCCAATTTGTACAATTAATGCTTTTTTGCTGGGGGCTCGTTGTGATGTATATTTTGGCTGATGTTGTGAATACGCTTTTTCTTTGTGCTTTCTGATTTCGCTGGTCGCCCAGATTGTATTTTTCCAGCTGTTGGAAGACCCCTCTCTTTGCGACGAGCGATAGCAGTGGGTTGCACTGCGATTTTTCGCGATCTTCGCGAAACGCTCTTTTTAGCAATAAAGGATATAATATTAGATGGTGTTTGCAGCAGTGAGAGGTCCTTGCTAAATTTTGTGAGATTGCGCGTATGGTCAGGATTTCGATTGCTACCTAATATACGCGCTATTCTTTCCCAGTTGTCTTTTATGTTTGCGACAGCATTGTCGTAACTTTCATCAGAGATTGTGTTTTGTGTTTCTGAGCTTACTGGCAAATCAAATGCCTCTGGCACTTCGTCTAGTGCGTTATCCTGCGTTATTAAACCTTGAATAGAGTCACCAGTAATGTTATCAAAAAAGGACTCGGAAAATTCTTCGCCAAGCGCATATTTTGCATATTGGTGACGGTCTGTGTCACTTAATTGCAACGACGTTGCAACTCTTATGCCATATTTTTCTTCAACCGCACAAAGATGCTTGCAAAAACGTCCTCCAACTCCATAACTACAGTCACATACAGCTAAATCGGTGTTAACGCAGTACTCATTTATATTGTCTTTGATGAGAAAATTGTTATCACCAACCTGAATTATACCCGTAATCTTACAACCCTTCCGAAATTTTTCATAAGCTAACGTAAGATGCCTTGCTCTTCCATTGGCATATTGAATCAATCTCTTTTTATGGTAAGCTTCAAAGGTTTTTGCGATAAAGTCCACCAATGCACACATATTGAATACCTTGCAACGCTGGAGGACAACATCCTTAAAAATTCTTATCGATGCTTCGCAATAATTATTGGTGTGATTTCCACGTGTCAGAACTTCAGCGCGATAGGCCAAACACCATTCTTCACGCCGCCCCCACAAATTCAATACATGTCTATTGAGTTTTGCATTATTTTGCACCCTCTGATCCATTTGGAATTGCGACATATTAATTTCGGCCTGCATTATGGTTTCGGCATACATTATCGTCCGAAACTTTTGCATGATTTGTTTCCGATCATCCTTGCAAACATTGTGCTCGCTTTGCCACAACCAACGCCAAAGTGCTTGGTTAACGTGGAAAATGCAAAGGAGCATTCTGCTATTCGGGAATACAGTACGTAAAGCGTTCCTTTCAGCATTGCTATCATCCGTCATAATTACTTTTGGCTGGAACACTTTATGGCAAGTCTCCTGCAAAATTTTTTGAACAGAATAGAAGCAATGTCTGTAGTTTTCTTCGGACTGACTAGTGTGCAAAATTACCGCGACTGGCAATGCTCCAATTTTCGAAGCGGCAAAAATAAATGTAACGCATGTATTTGTCTGATCGCAAGATGCACTTGTGTCAATGAATACCATTTCATCAGCCAAACCAGACAAGAATACTCTTTGCATAATAGGTGTTATTATAATGCAAGTGGTTGGCTCTTCATTTATTAACATCTCTACGTTCGCGTTCGCCATCTCTAGCTTCTTACATACGTTGTAAAATCTGAAAAACATCACGCATGTCACGCGATCCGTACGTTTGACGACGCCATTGCTCGTAAAGATGCGTAACTTGGCGGTCAAGGGGATTTTTTTGTGCATTCGATAATGTTACGTATGCCTCCTTTTCACACGAAAAACTCTTCATTGTACGTAAAAAACTTCAGTTGCCTCGTACTGCCCTAGAATTTGCAAGCGCTACACAAGTTCGGCCAAAATCTCTTCATTGTACGTATTAAAATTCATTTGCCTCGTATTGCACTAGTCTTTGCAAGCGTTGCACGAAATCGGCGAAAAACTCTTCATTGTACGTAAAAAACTTCAGTTGCCTCGTACTGCACTAGAATTTGCAAGCGCTACACAAGATCGGCCAAAATCTCTTCATTGTACGTATTAAAATTCATTTGCCTCGTATTGCACTAGTCTTTGCAAGCGCTGCACGAAATCGGCGAAAAACTCTTCATTGTACGTAAAAAACTTCAATTGCCTCGTATTGCACTAGCATTTGCAAGCAATACACAAAATCGCCCAAAAACTCCATTGTGCACAATATGTACACTCAAATGCCGTCTACTGCTGTTAGCCACATAAAAGTTGCGGAAAATGTTCAGCAACATTCGGATGCCTCGTACTGAACAAGGGTTTGTAAGTGGAATTTGCTTTACAAACCCGAGCGGAGTTGGAGGCAATGATGCCTCCAGTTGAACTAGGGTTTGTAAATACGCATCCGGGTGGCGTATTTACAAACCCTAGTTCAACTGGAGGCATCATTGCCTCCAACTCCGCTCGGGTTTGTAAAGCAAATTCCACTTACAAACCCTTTTTCAGTACGAGGCATCCGAATGTTGCTGAACATTTTCCGCAACTTTTATGTGGCTAACAGCAGTAGACGGCATTTGAGTGTACATATTGTGCACAATGGAGTTTTTGGGCGATTTTGTGTATTGCTTGCAAATGCTAGTGCAATACGAGGCAAATGAATTTTAATACATACAATGAAGAGATTTTGGCCGATCTTGTGTAGCGCTTGCAAATTCTAGTACAGTACGAGGCAACTGAAGTTTTTTACGTACTATGAAGAGTTTTTCGCCGATTTCGTGCAGCGCTTGCAAAGACTAGTGCAATAGAAGGCAAATTAATTTTAATTTTATTTCGTATTCTACCTGAAGTTATGGAGATAGTAAAAGTTAAATAGTCTTAAGGGGGATTCTTTTAACCTTTTTGCTTGTGGCAGCTAAACGCTGAAGAAAATATAGTGTATGTACTATTCTTTTTACATGGTAGTCACTCTGTATAATTCATAATATAAAATTTCACATTCCAATTTGTACAATTAATGCTTTTTTGCTGGGGGTTCGTTGTCATGTATATTTTGGCTGATGTTGTGAATACGCTTTTTCTTTGTACTTTCAGATTTCGCTGGTCGCCCAGATTGTATTTTTCCAGCTGTTGGAAGACCCCTCTCTTTGCGACGAGCGATAGCAGTGGGTTGCCCTGCGATTTTTCGCGATCTTCGCGAAACGCTCTTTTTAGCAATAAAGGATATAATATTAGATGGTGTCTGCAGCAGTGAGAGGTCCTTGCTAAATTTTGTGAGAATGCGCGTTTGGTCAGGATTTCGATTGCCACCTAATATACGCGCTATTCTTTCCCAGTTGTCTTTTATGTTTGCGACAGCATTGTCGTAACTTACATCAGAGATTGTGTTTTGTGTTTCTGAGCTTACTGGCAAATCAAATGCCTCTGGCACTTCGTCTAGTGCGTTATCCTGCGTTATTAAACCTTGAATAGAGTCACCAGTAATGTTATCAAAAAGCATTTGCAAGCAATACACAAAATCGCCCAAAAACTCCATTGTGCACAATATGTACACTCAAATGCCGTCTACTGCTGTTAGCCACATAAAAGTTGCGGAAAATGTTCAGCAACATTCGGATGCCTCGTACTAAACAAGGGTTTGTAAGTGGAATTTGCTTTACAAACCCGAGCGGAGTTGGGGGCAATGATGCCTCCAGTTGAACTAGGGTTTGTAAATACGCATCCAGGTGGGTTGCCTTTTCTAGCCTCAAATGAAAAAAAAGAAAGAGGTATCCAAATTTGAATTACCATTAAAAGGAGCAGTGCTTAATATTTACTTATTGAATATAATTTTTTTGAAATATTGTCGCGACTATTGCTGGTCCCTTTGAAAGGTAAATACTGGATTATTTTTCCACATTGCGACCGTTCTCTGCCAAACAAATTGATGTAATATAGGATTCCG
Source organism: Microchrysa polita (assembly GCA_949715475.1). NCBI lineage: Eukaryota > Metazoa > Arthropoda > Insecta > Diptera > Stratiomyidae > Microchrysa > Microchrysa polita. The sequence goes on along the minus strand of OX454416.1, from coordinate 108,827,302 downwards.
AACTGTAGCTATCTGTATGCATTTTCATGGGGAACAATACGAAATCCCCAATCACAAAATCCCCAAACGCAGAAAAATCCCCAAAATCAAAATCCCCATTCTCAAAATCCCCATAATCAAAATGCTCATACACAAAATCCCCAATCATAAAATCCCCAAACACCCAAAATATGCTGGTAAATCGTAGATTGATAGTAGATGGTAAAAAATGGTAGATGGTTGATGAAAGGAAGATGGTAAATGGTTGATGGTAGATGGCAGATGGTAAATGGCATTAAGAAGGTCGTATGTCGATACAAACTTGTTTATCTTTTTGATTGACACAAACGTAATGTTCGAGTACTTTATATTGAATAAACGGTTTGCATATATTGTCCTAAACATATATTTCTTTAACATCATTGATATATGTCCCCATCGTCATCCGAACGAATATTGATGGAAAAATTAGTCGGCTTATTGCTGGGACCGATTGTATATTTAATCGCCTGCAGATTTTCTGCTGTTGTTCTGAGTTACTTCATTGAGTTTGCCGTTTATTAGCATATATCAGTCTACGTTGTTGAATAAAGGACTGTTACAATTACAATAGTCTAAGGAAAATCCCCATTTACAATCTACCATTTGTCATTTACCAACTACCATTTGCCATTTACAATCCACCATTCACCATCTGCCATCAACCATTCACCATCTGCCATCAACCATTTACCATCAACCATTTGCAATCTACCATCCGTCTACCATTTACCATCTACAATAGTCTAAAGAAAATCTCCATTACCCATTTGAGGTGTGATCTTAGAACGCGCGCGCGTTCTTAGATCACACCCCAAATGGGGATTTTCATTTGGGGATTTTGATTTTGGGTATTTTGATTTCGGGGATTTTGATTTCGGGGATTTTGATTTTGAGGATTTTGATTTGGGGATTTTGGTTTGGGGATTTTGTGACTGGGGATATCGTATCCAACCCTTTTCATGGTGCGATTGAGCATAACTGATTTGTAAAAAAAAAACTCTAAACGATTCACCTAATACATACGTAGATACAACAAGCTTAAAAACAATAAAATGGACTGACTTACAAAGAGCACAATTTTAACGCATTACAAAACAGTGTGGATATGCATGTATAGTGTTCTTTCCTGGTAAATCTGCCCACCCGGCTCTGTACTTCACGAGCCGATGTAGTAGCCCAACCGAGCCCAACCCAGACTGGAGTGAAATCAACATATTTAACGATAGTTTCGTCTATTGCAACATTAGCGCAATCATGTCCCCTGTGTTAAATAAATATTTCCGGTGCAGTCCTTAACGACTGCAGCGCCAATACGTCCTCTCAATTCATTCATAATTAAAAAAAATCTCAGCAATTTTTGGCAGAATAACTAGCATAAATTTGTACCAATCAGCATACGATGAGCATAAAGAAAGGGCTCTCGGCTTAACTTTTACGAAAATTTTTACCTTGGGGTCTGGGAGACCCCACTCAACCATTTACGTAACTATGTATGTAAAAACTACCTGAGCCACCGCGTATTAATACTAATATGATTATGATTATGGTTTTGATTTACCCTACCTTATAAGGAAACAGTTACACATTCATCTAGCGACTTTATCACATTTAATCTTTAATCTAAAACAAAATCGAACTCATCAGTGGAAACTAATCAAATAAATGCTTCCAATATGTGCTCGGCTTTCCAACCTCATTTAAGGATATTTCACTAGATATGTATATTATAATTTTGTCATAGGATTCAGTTTTATAATCCTGGCCGACTTGACAAAACTAAAAAATATTAGTATGCAGTTCCGATTTATCGAAATATCTCTTCTGCTAACACAATGTTGTTTTGGATACGTTCATTGTTCGGATTCAGTTGATTCTCATCACCAAATAATTTTGGATATCTGGAAGCATGACGATATACGTTCTTTGGTTGTAGTTTCATCACAATTATCCAATTTTACGAATCAGTTGCTTGTGCAGCTACACAGAAGTCTTGATATTCCAATAATTTACTACACCGATTCGTGGCGTCCGCCTATCCATCACAATTTAATGAGACCAACTCCAATATTATTAAGACAATTTGGTCAATGGTGTATCTACTTGATTCGACTGGAAGCGGGTATAACGAGAAATGTAGTTTTGACAAATGCTTTCCGAATCCTTGAACGCAAAATCCAATCAAAAGTGATTTTTACAACGCAAAACATGTCAGGGATCGAATTGAAGGCATTATTTCAACAAAGTTTTTCGTTTGGATTAGTTAAAGTTGTTGTCATTCTGATGATGCAAGGCAATCCGCCGAAAATGTTTACATATAAGCCATTTGACGGATTTAAAATAGTGGAAGTTCACAACAAGACCCACATGTTTACAGAGACCATTAAAAATTTGAATAAGTTTGGATTGAAAACATATCCGAAAGCGTTTCCGCCTACCGTGATATGGATTCGCTGTCAGAACGGAAAACGAATACTCAAAGGAATTGTTGGCAATCTGGTGACAACCTACATTGAAAAACGCAATGCTTCATTGGAGTTGGTAGAACCTCCATCGCCCGGACAATCACTTTACGAAGACGTTTTTCTATTTATCGTGAACAGACAGATTGATCTCTCGCTGTTGTTGTATCCAATTGTAGAAAGCTACGCAGCTCAGTCCTATCCACTGAGTATCGAAAGCATGTGCATTTTGGTACCCGTTCCAAAAAACTGTTGAATCTTATCAAAATTTCTCACTTCCCTTTCGAACAGAAATTTGGATAACTCTTATTGCAGGCTTATTATATGTATCGGCAATCGTTTTCATCGCCACTTTGACGGTTACCGGTCGATATGATGCATCTGAAGCCTTCCTAACGGCTTTGACTTTTCTAATCAATATATCGGGAGAGGGTGTTATGTATCAGACCAATATGAATTTGCGATTAATTCTTCTCTATATTTTACTTTTTGTTTTTGGCTTTATTATGACCAATTTATATCTAGCCTTCCTTACAACATTTCTCACGAGTCCTGCATACGAGACAGAAATCAACTCACTTGAAGATTTACAACGAGCGGGTCTTCGTATTCTTGGTGAAATAATGGAAATCAGTTTTGCTTTAAGGAGTACGAATATAGCGAAATACTCTTCACTCTTCAAAGTACTATCAGTGCGTGAGATACAAGAGATCAAACGGAACTTGAACAACTCAAATGCTTTACTGATTTCCTCTCACTCGAAGCTAACAATGGACGGAATACAGCAGTATACAAGCAAATTACGATTTCGCGAATTGAAAATACCAACGGTTGACATGATGCTGGCATTAATTTTTAAAACAGAAACTCCTTTCGTGGACGATTTTAATGAACACATTTTACTTGCTTACCAATCGGGACTTCTCTATTATTGGCGAGAGAATGCATTTTTTGAGCAGCTTACAGCGGGCCAAATAAACGTAACAAGAATGTTGATAGAGATCGGGCCAAATGCGTTGGATGTCAGCACTCTGAAAATTCCATTTTTCTTGCTAGGCGGCGGTTTGATTTGCAGTGCAATAGTGTTTGTTGCAGAATTATTCTTTTCAGTTATTAAACAAACTCCGGGGTTTGATGTAAATCAGGATTAGTATATTGCGTGATGAAATAAAATTGATAAAATGTGGGGCAAACGTTTGTTTGTTTTATTTTAGAATTTTTCAGGACTTACTTCGAGTACCGGGTGGCGCAAAATTAATCCTCCTATCGTGCTCTGTGGCCGTGATCGTTCGGTCGCCACTCTGTGAAATAGAGACTCATAGAGAAACGAGTTTCCAAGCTCGGCACGACTCGTCGCAAGTTTATTATTCAGAAGAAGATGATAAGAAATATTCTTATCGTAGAATAACAAACTACAATGCGACTAGGAAGTGGTATGGCTGACAACCGTATCACACTCCGAATTCAGTTGTCTTTGTAACGTTGATAACTACACACGGTAGTCGTCAACGCACCATGCTCCACTAGGAGTTACGGTAATCAAGAGAGAGATCGAAAGATTTTATGAAGAGACGTCATTTCACCGTGGAAAATATCTAATGACCGGGGAATCGAAAAATAATACATAAAATGGCCGAGAAAAATGTCGGAACCATATTCGGATTGTAGCTTATGGAATTCCCCATCATTTCCGACATGTTCCACGACAGTAAGCATGCATTTTCATTGAAAAAATCGCAGCGGACAAAAATTTCATTTTCATTCCGCCCGAGGTCTATTCAGGCCTTAACCAATGAAATGCTAGTTGCTTTAAAGAAATGTCGCTCAAAGCATGAACAATTCAATGTTTTAACAGAACTTGTTATTAAGTATATTTACAATGACAAATAATAGTAACGACGTTAAATTAATGTTATGGAATGCCCAGAGTTTAGGTCCATTAGCAAAACGAGTCGAATTCATTTCTTTTTTAAATAATAAACATATTGATGTTGCAATTATAACAGAAACATTGCTTAAGGAGAATATTTCTTTATCTGATCCGAATTATAAAATTTATAGAGTTGATCGTTCTAATCAGAGAGGCGGTGGAGTCGCTATTGCAATTCGTAAAAACTTTCATCAGAGAAGTAAGCCTGCTTTGAAAACTATCAGTGTTGAGATTTATCTTTTATCTTACTATCAGTAACTACGAGATTTCTTTATCATAAGGCCAATTGGAATCGTTTCAAACTTTTAACATTTTGTCTTACTAACCTCCAAAGGAACAGCTTACATTATAATACAACCAAAGATATCGATCGTAATTTGGAAAAATTGAGTGTGATTTTATGGGAATCAGCAGAGCTGAAGCATCAATACCAAGGACAAATACGAAACCCACTTATAACCAGTTAAAACTTACATCTTACGTAAAGTATTTGATAGCTGAACGTAATATTTTTCGCAGGAGATGTCAACGTTCTAGAAAAATATCCCACAAACACACTTACAATCGACTAAATGCTCAAATTTCGGCAGAGATTCTTAAGATTAGGAATGTCTATTGGGGTAATAAACTTAAATCTTTAGATAAGAGTACTAAATAATTTTTGAATATAACAAAGGCCCTTAAAAATCGTAGAGGAACAACACCTCCCATTAAACTGCCAAATGCAACCCAAATGCAATTCGTCACAAACACCGAAAAATGTCAGGCATTCGGGGAATACTTCCAAAACCAACATCTTTTAACAAATAGCTCTGGCGACTTACATACTCAAAATTTAGTTGATGCTACACTGCAATTCATTAATAATTCGGAAACTTGTAATGCTCTTTTCATTTCATTATCAGCAGTTCAAAACATCTAAAGCTAGCAAAGCGCAGGCCCAGACTTTATTCCAATGTCTTTTTTAAAACAAATGCACAAAAAGACTGTTATATTCTTATGTAAAATATTCAACGCTTGTGGTCGATTCTGCTACTTCCCTAAAGTCTGGAAAATTGCATCCGTTATCTGCATTGCAAAACCTAACAAATGCAAATCATCTTTGTCAAGCTACCGTCCCATTAGTCTACTTAGCAACGTAGGTAAATTATTTGAAAAACCAAAAGAGCATTCTTTTAAACGAGCAATTTGGTTTTAGACCCAAACATTGCACTTCACACCAAATCGCTAGAATAAAAAATATTGTTCAAACAAATTTTGAATTGAAGAAATCAACTGGAATGATTACTTTGGATATTGCTAAAGCATTTGATTGCATTTGGCACGATGGCTTGGTTTATAAATTGCACAATTTCGGCTTCCCGATATATATTACCAAACTGATCCAAAATTTTCTTTCCAACCGTTCGTTTTACATCAACTTAAACGGATGCAAATCTTCTCCATTTGCACTCTTAGCAGGTGTTCCCCAAGGTTCAGTGCTGAGCCCACTGCTTTATTCAATTTACACCAGTGACATGCCAATCCCAGAGAACTGTCACACTTGTTTATTTGCGGATGACACTGCCATCCTCTCTTCGGCTACGTTACCTGATTCCACAGTAGATAATCTTCAAAATGGGTTTGAATCCTTAGAGAATTATTTCAAAATATGGAACATTAGAATTAACACCACTCTACTTCACGAGGAGACGTTAGTATAGTTTTCTTCCTAACGGTCCTCTACAACTTGGCCGCAACTCAATCAATTGGAATCCCACATCTATATAAAACTAGAGCTCGCTACGCTCGCGTTGTTCTCTTCGCTCACGGACACAAATTTAAATTTATGAGCGATTTTGACTCCCAACTCCTAACTATACCTATAAGTATTCGCCTCGCCCAAATTCAACGCCTTCAAATAAACTCTAAAAACACAGATACTTCAATTTTCAGTGTGATTTATTTGAATGGAATCAAAATCAGTAGAGAGCGATATTATAAACGAGTTTTTCGTTTTGTTTTCTGGCGAAAAACAAACAAAAACGAAGACGGTTTGCCAACACGCGAACATGCAACATACAGCTGAACGTGCGAAAAACAGGGAAATTCGAGATTAATCCCACAGACTTCCAACGATTGGCCTTGCGATTTGTTGATTGTCATTGCAAAAGCCGCTTGAATTGGAATGGAAGATGAAGATCAGTTGGAATAATCGGAATTCGTGGGATAAGTTCTTCCTCTCCTTTGAATTTTTGATGATGGTCGCTTGAATCACATTGTTCATCAGTTTCTTCACGGACAACCGCGAACCGTTGCACAATTTCGGATGATTCAGATTCCTTAACATGTTTATGATCGATCCCACCTTTAGCTGTAAATTATGCGGCCGTGCTCCTGGCACATCAAGCGAATTCAAAAACTCCGTCGAATAGTTGGTCGCTTCACCCTCGTCGATCACGGTGTCAACGGATTCTTACGAATTTTTGAAAATACAGCAGCCGATGGGTCGTTCTGCAATGCGACTCTCATGTTCGTAGTCAATTTCAACTTCTTGACATGCCGCCACAAAGATGACAATTTCAGGCATGCATTAAGTTCATCCGCGGCAGTAGATTTCGGTATGACAAGAAGCGTTTGACGAAAATCTCCGGAGAGTAATATTAGCAAAGCCGTCCTCTATTGATGAATTTTTTCCATTTTTCCAATTTTCCGGAGAGTTTTCCCAACATTTTCTTCCGTAAAAACCTTCTCTTGGCAATTGGAAACAACTGAAAAAAAAAAATTGAACTAATTCGGCCCAGCCGTTCTCTATTGATATTTTTTTTCGATTTTTACAATTTTCCGACTTTTCCGGAGAGTTTTCCCAACATTTTCTTTCGTAAAAACCTTCTGCTGGTAATTGCAAACAACTGAAAAAAATTTGAACCAAATCGGTCCAGCCGTTCCCAATTGATAAATTATTTCGATTATTCCAATTTTCCGACTATGCCGAAGGGTTTTTCCAAAATTTTCTTTCGTAAAAACCTTCTCCTGGCAATTGGAAACAACTGAAAAAAAATTTGAACTAAATCGGCCCAGCCGTTCTCAATTGATGAATTTGATCGATTTTCAAATTTTCCAACTTTTCCGAAGGGGTTTTCCAAAATTTTCTTCCGTAAAAACCTTCTCCTGGTATGTAATTGCAAACAACTGAAAAAAAAAAATTCAGCCAAATCGGTCCAGCCGTTCTCAATTGATAAATTTTTTCGATTTTTCCAATTTTCCGACTTTTCCGGAGAGTTTTCCCAACATTTTCTTTAGTAAAAACCTTCTGCTGGTAATTGCAAACAACTGAAAAAAAATTTAAACCAAATCGGTCCAGTCGTTCTCAATTGATGAATTACTATACATTTTTTCGCTCCATTTTTATATACATATATAGATATAGATATCTAGGTATTCTTTTAGACAAAACATTAACTTTCAAATCCAATATCTGTAAAAAAATTATTCTTTGTTGTTTTTTTTAGTATTGAGTATTTGATATGAAGTCTCGAAGCCTGGACGGAACACTTTCAATAAGCCGATCGACGCTTTCTTTTGATAGCTGGTACCAAAATTTTTAGCAATTGAATCAGCTGTTGCTGGTTGTGTATGTCCTCTTCAGCGGTCCCCATCCGGCGTTTTAATTGATCCCAAAGATGTTCTATCGGATTTAGGTCCGGGCTGTTGGCAGGCCCCTCCATGACCTCAATATTCGCCTCCTCGAAAACAGACATTGTCGCCCAGGCAGTATGAGGTCGTGCATTATCCTGTATGAGGATAAAACCATCCAAAGCCTGTTGTGAAAAAAGAATGATATGTTGCCTAACAATCCTCTCAATATAACTTTCGGACGTAATTGTCCCGTTATTTAGGATAACAAGGTCAGTTTCGCCTTGCAAGCTAACTCCGACCCAGACCATCACACTGGGACCGCCTTGCTTCTCAATTTGATTAATGCAAGGATCCAAAAATGCTTCTCCGGTTCTCCGCCAAACTCTTATGCGTCGGTCGTCTCAAAAAATTTTTACTTTGCACTCATACGAGAAGAGCACCTTGCGCCATTGTTACATGTCCCATTGGCTATGTCAACGAGCAAATCTTAAACGATTCGTACGATGCGTCCTGGTCAGTTGAGTTCTGGTAACGCGTCTACTCGACCGTTGTTGGTCTTCGTGCAAACGACTTCTGATTGTTTGAGGGCTAAGAATGGTCCCAGTTGCCCTTAATAGACTAAATTTAAATGGCGCTGATTTGTATTTTACAGATTCTCCTCATCTTTAAAAGTGCAACAACTAATGTTGCAGTTAAGAACTTGGCGAAAACTAATTCTAAATCAAAATGAGAAATAAACAAAACTACCAATTGTATGACTCGTGACCCCCAAAGAACTGTTCAAGCCAGTTCCGTTAAAGCTAATGCTGACGAATTATACTGTGATAACTCACATCACATTTAGTATAAGAAAATTGGACCAAAATATGGCCATCGAACGGCAAAATCCTACATCGGAAATTTTTTAGGATTATGGTTGGGAATGGTCCCCGGATTATGGCATTAAAAGTCCCAACCGATTGGGGATCCGCAACCTTAAAAAAGGGGGAAAGGGGGACATTTTTTCGTTTTTTTTTTTTGCGATTATGTATTTCAAAAACGACAAGAGATACAGAAAAATGGTCTGAGGGCGAAAAAAACTACATAAAATTACCTTTGGAATGATATATAACTAAGGGTACCTCCCATACAAAGTGGCCCAAGACAACTTTGTTCTACAGTTTATAAAATGAGTAGTACGTAGAACAAACTTCTGATGGGTCACTTTGCATGGGAGATACCCTTAGTTTCTATCCGAATGAGCTGATTTTTGGTGGGTGGGGTGACTATCAACTCCAATCGCAACAAACGAAAATTTAGCACTCTGCTCCAATTTTGGGGGGAGTTATGGACATGCCATTTAGACAAATTGAAATGGGGGATAATGGGAGTCCTTGACCGGAGCGACTCAACGTTTACCTCAAAATGATCTTGAACTAGATAGATAGATAGATATATTGGACTAGTATTCTTTCAAAAGTTATGGAGCTTTTAAAAAAGGTCTAAAATGAAAATATTCTAATTTATTTTCGGAACATTACGCTATCAGCTCTCGCAAGAAGAATTTTCTTGTTCTTGTTATCGACACTAGCGACACTTATCTTACCGTCCGCCATATAGCGGGCACATAGCGGAAAATATCGAAAACACAAAAGTTCCCCCTATGAGAGCGGATAGCAGAACATGCCTTATTTTCTAGTCTAAAGGTTTGTGTTCGTAGAGACGACTCATGGGATCATCGCTCAGCGATCGAAGTTAAACCACCGGTTTTGAGCACTATATGGGTATATTTTCTATACAGACATGTTCCTTTCGTCCAGAGTCGATACTAGGAAAGTAGAACCACTCAAAAATGTTTTAAATACAGCTCGAAATTGGATGCAAAACTTCGATCGCTGAGCGATGATCCCATGAGTCGTCTCTACGAACACAAACCTTAACACCGAAATATTCAATTAAACTCTAATGTGTTATATATCATTCCAAAGGTAATTATGTAGTTTTTTTCGTCCTCAGATCATTTTTCTGTATCTCTCGTCTTTTTTTGAAATAATCGCAAAAAAAAACCGAAAAAATGGCCCCCTTTCCCCCTTTTTTTAAGGTTGCGGATCCCCAATCGGTTGGGACATTTAATGCCATAATCTGGGGAACATTCCCAACCATAATCCAAAGAAATTTCCGATGTAGGATTTTTGCCGACCAAATATGCCATTTTTCTTAGACTAATTCAGGTACAGAATGGCATTTTTGAAAATAATTATCACACTAAAAATTCGCCAAAGACGTTGTTAAAGTCAACGGATATTAATGGCCCTTATTTTGTTTTGAGCAGTATCGAAGCTTCAATAAAAAAGGCCGATATCAATATCAAAACTCTTTTTCCTCTCATAAATCGGAAGTCTCTGCTGTCTGTTGAAAATAAATTATTGCTGTACAAGAGTATATTTCAACCGAACTTATTATATGGTGCTGCGGTGTGGGGATCTTGTGCCCCATCGCATATTGACAAGCTGCAAATTAAGCAGAACAAGATTTTGATAATGTTACTTTACCTTCCTCCTAAGTTGATAGATTAGTATGTAAGGTAATTTAAGTTTTTAGTCTTAGCCCAGCATAAAAGGTTTTATCCCATTTTCCTTGTACTTTATAAAATTGTTTAGTTGCTTATTTTTTCTACATTTATCTTTTACCGAAATATTATACATATTTATAGATGTAAAAGCTCATATGCTTAATCACTTACTCATTATATATACTTGTACTGTACACTTTCCATTAATTGAATGGTTGAATAAATATTGATTGATTGATATACTTGTTAAGAGTCCTAGAGTATTACGCTGATGAACCCATACCCTTTAAGTAGGGATTTCAGCAGGATATTAACCCTAACCATACCTCACAAACTGGTCAAGTATCCGCTTCAACCAACTCGTGTGGCTTTTCACGTTTAGTCTAAGAAAAATGGCATATTTGGTCGGCAAAAATCCTACATCGGAATTTTTTTTGGATTATGGTTGGGAATGGTCCCCAGATTATGGCATTAAAAGTCCCAAACGATCGAAGGTCCGCAACCTTAAAAAAAGGGGGGAAGAGGGGGGGGGCATTTTTTCGGTTTTTTGCTATTATTTCAAAAACGGTAAGAGATATAGAAAAATGGTCTGAGGACGAAAAAAACTACATAAAATTATCTTTGCAATGATATATAACACATTAGAGTTAAATTGAATATTTCGGCGTTAGACTAGAACATAAATTAGAATATTTTCATTTTAGGTCTTTTTTAAAAGCTCGATAACTTTTGAAAAAATTGTAGTTCAGCCGTAAACTTTTGTATAAGTATTCACAATAAGTTCAAGATCATTTTAAGCTAAACATTGAGTCGCTGCGGTCAAGGACCCCCAATAAATAATAAATAACAGGCGCGACAATCCAACATTGGACTAAGGCCGCAGGATGTGTTAGTGACATCCTATTTCCAAGATCTTATCTGCTTTTTGTTGAGGTAATGAGATCAGGATCAAGCTCAGCAGTGTTATTTATCCCCATAAATGGGTACTCGTTTAACATCTGAGTGAGATCATAGTCCGTCCCAGCTCGTGAGTTCGAAAAACACCATGATCCACGGTGAGATTCGAACCCATGACCCTGTGCACCAAAAGGTGCGCGCACTAACCGCTAGACCAGCCAGACTACAGTTTTAATCAAATTAACTGAAATATATATATTATTTTATCCATAGCTTTTTTTTAGACGATTCGTACTTTTTTAAGGCAAATGAAAGCTGTTATTTATTTAAATTGGCTTATTTACATATTATTTAGTTCCTACTTGGCTACAGGGTGATACGAAAAAATCGTATGGGTAAACTTATTTTTTTGGCCATATGTGTATATGTATATAGGGTGTCCGAAAATTGCCGCATAAACGCACCGGATTATGATTCCTCAGTTGATTTGCAGCAAAAAAGTTGTACCGAACATACCTCCTCAGCTTAACCCTTTAGCTTCCACGGGCATTTAAAAATTTTTGAAAAAAGCATTTTCTTGCACGACTTAAAGCCTAATATCTCCAAAGCTAGACCAGCTAGAATAGTGAAATAAAATGATTCTCACAGCCAACGAATTTACCTGTAAAAAAAAACTAACCACACTAAAATCGGATAAGAGGTTTCGTTTTTACAGAGCTTCAAAGTCAAATTTGCGTGATTTTACCCAAAAACAGTCTATTTTTAAATCTGAGTTTTCTCCAACTTCTGCCAAAGGTGCTTGTACGATTCTTTTAAAAACAAAAACAGGTAAATTTGTTGGCTGTAATAATCATTTTATTTCACTATTCTAGCTGGTCTAGCTTTGGAGATATTAGGCTTTAAGTCGTGCAAGAAAATGATTTTTTCAAAAATCTTTAAATGCCTGTGGAAGCTAACGGGTTAAGCTGAGGGGGTATGTTTAGTACAACTTTTTTGCTGAAAATCGCATGAGGAATCACAATCCGGTGCGTTTATGCGGCAGTTTCCGGACACCCTGTATATATATATAAAATGATTCAATCAAAAAATTATCTGAAAGACAGAGCGATTATAACAGAATTTAATAATGAAACAAGTTCAGAAAAGATCCTAAATTCAGAAGTACCGCAAGGCTCCATACTAAGCCTTACTTTATACCTATTATATGTAAATAACTTAAAGAACCCAAGTAACAATTCCGTATGCTTTAAAAAAGCACTTCACCCTGTAGCAATCATATACAGGGTGGCCGGAAACTGCCGCCTAAACGCACCGGATTGTGATTCCAGCAAAAAAGTTGTATGAAACATACCCCCTTAGCTTAACCCTTTAGCTGCCACAGGCATTTCAAGATTTAAAAAAAATGTATTTTCTTGTATGACTAAAACTTCAATATCTCAAAGGCTAGACTAGCTAGAATAGCAAAATAAGATGATTATTACAGCCAACAAATTTACCTAAAAAATAAAACTAACGGCACTTAAATCGGATTAGAGGTTTGGTTTTTACAGAACCAACCAACCAGATGTAAGAAAGAAATGATCGTTAGAATATGCGTTTATCTTACTTATCTAGAAGAAATTGGCATTAAAAATATTTTACCTAGTTTGAAATGTCAACGAAATTCCTAAATTAATTGCGATAAACAACATAAAACGAGACCGAGTTCTAATCGTGTGAATACCCTTGTACAGACCTATAAGGCAAATTTCAAGTTTTTTATAGAAGAGGATGGAGTAGTTGGCTCGGATCTGGCAGAGCTTTCATATTTTATAAGGACATTCAATAGCAACAGTTTGATACAAATTTGAAGTTTTTCGCAACATTTTATCAAAATATATGGCTGAATATATTTTTGTAGGGAAGGTAGGGGTAGTCAGACCTACTCTACTTTCCATCATATCCATCACGCATATGTACAGTTAGGCATTGATCAACATTTCAGGTCACTAGCCATATTTTTTGCGCGACTGGGTCAACAAACTTGCTCCTTATGTTGAAAAAACACGGGCATAATGGAATAAATAAGAATAAATAATAAAGATTGATCAAAATAAAATAAATTAGTCGCTACTTCTATTTTTCTGAGCAGCATTTTTTCCAAAGTCTATGAAAGGGGCCATTATCTTGTTGAAATCTTATAGGAGTACCATGGAAAATGACATCGCATTGGGAAGAATATTTTTATAAACCTGGGCGCTCTGAATACCCCTCATTGCCACAAGCTTAATAGTTTCACACCAAGATATTCCATCCCATGGATGGATGGATGGATGGATGGATGGATAGGGCGCTATGATAGGTTGGGTTGGTCTTATTGGTATATCCCTTTCGAGTACTCTCCCCTGCTGCAAGGTTTATGGCTATAAGTTCTGCCTGGAAGACAGTTGTATATTGACCTAAGGGGTTTGGAGATACTATAGTTGTTGGTTTTAGTATAGACTCCTGCCCCTGTTCCTTCGTCTGTCTTCGACCCATCCGTGTACCACTCGATGTGACTTGATAGATGGTTGTCGTTCGTATATCCCTTTCGAGTACTCTCCCCTGCTGCAAGGTTTATGGCTATAAGTTCTGCCTGGAAGACAGTTGTATATTGACCTAGGGGTTTGGAGATACTATAGTTGTTGGTTTTAGTATAGACTCCTGCCCCTGTTCCTTCGTCCGTCTTCGACCCATCCGTGTACAACACGATGTGAATTGATAGTAAATAATAAATACTCCAGTCTTCCCTGTTGAGGTTTGGATGTTGGAGTCGAAGGTGTACATGGCCGGGGTATAGTCGCTGCCCATATCTAGGATTGGGTTTGCAATGATTTCTGTAATCGTACAGTGTCCTACCCTTTGTGGTGTCCACATGTTCGATGATTGGAGTCTGTACGCTGCGAGTCTTGCCTCTTCTGTGATTGTGATGTCCAGTGGTGGCAGGTCTAGTAGTTTCTCTAGAGTTAAAGTTGGTGCACTGCGCATGGCGCCGGTTATGCTTGCACAGGCCAGTCTCTGTACTGATCCCAACTTCGCTGCTGCTGTTTTTTGCTTGATTTTAGTCCACCAGACTATCGAGCCATAGGTCAGACGGAGTTTGACCACAGCTTCGTATATCCAGTGTATCATTCGTGGTTTTAACCCCTATTGCTCTTTTAGTTGCATATAGGGTCTGTTTGGCTTTTGCAATTGTGTTTCGCTGCTGCTTGTTCCGCGTGAGTTTGTTATCAAGGGTGACTCCCAGATATTTTACCTCCGTGGTAAACTGCAGTTGTTGGTTGAATAATGTTGGAGCGTTGAGCCCTTTCAAGTTGTATTTGCGACTGACATCCCATACCGCGACACTTCTTACTTTTGAGTGATGTGTCGTCAAAATTACTTCGTTCCCCCTCAAATAATGGAAATAATACCTAAATCCATTTGAAACGACGAGATTGTGTTTTTTTTTTGTCAGTGAAAAATATGCAATTTGCTTTCACTTATTTGTCCAATACATACAATATCTCCATTGGGGTTGAATATTTTAGTATGGAAAAATTTAGTTTATGGAAATGAGGGGTATTCAGAGCGCCCAGGCTTATAAAAATGTTCTTCCTTATGTCATGCTAAAGATTATCGACATTTTCCATGCAACTCCTATAAGATTTCAAAAAGATTATGGTCCCTTTCATAGGCTTTGGGAAAAATGCTGTGATTTTAACGGGCCCATTTGCTAAAATCATCGTGGAATTGCTTGTGAAAAAATAAACGCCAACCATTTACGTAAGTACAGTACATACCTGAACCATCCGAGGGTTAATACTAATATGATTAGGTTTTTGATTTACCCTACCTTACAATGAAACAGTAACACAATCATCCAGCGACTTCATCATAATTAACCAAATCTTTCATCTAAAACAAATTCGAAGTCATCAGTGGAAACTAATCAAATAAATGCTTCCAAATTGCGCTCAGCTCTTCAACCTTATTTAAGGATTTTCACTAGCAATTTTGTCATAGGGTTTAGTTCAGTTTTAAGATCCTGGCCGGCTTGACTAAACCGTAAAATATTAGTATGCAATTCCGATTTATCAAGATATCTCTTCTGCTAACACAATGTTGTTTTGGATACGTTCATTGTTCGGATTCAGTGGCTTTTCAGCAACAATTAATTTTGGATATCTGGAAGCATAACGATATACGGTCTTTGGTTGTAGTTTCATCACGATTATCCAATTTTACGAATCAGTTGCTTGTGCAGCTACACAGAAGTGTCGAAATTCCAATAATTTACTACACCGATTCGTGGCGTCCGCCTATCCATCACAATTTAATGAAACCAACTCCAATCTTATTAAGACAATTTGGTCAATGGTGCCTCTACTTGATTCGACTGGAAGCGGGTATAACGAGAAATGTAGTTTTGACAAATGCTTTCCGAATCCTTGAACGCAAAATCCAATCAAAAGTGATTTTCACAACGCAAAACATATCACGGATCGAATTGAAGGCATTATTTCACCAAAGTTTTTCATTTGGATTAATTAAAGTTGCTGTCATTCTGCAAAGTACTCCGCCGAAAGTATTTACATATAAGCCATTTGAAGGATTCAAAATAGTGGAAGTTCACAACGAGACCCAAATGTTTGCAGACAACATTAGAAATTTGAATAGGTTTGGTTTGAAAACGTTTCCTATAGCGTTTCCGCCTAGCGTCATATGGAATCGTAGTCAGAACGGGAAACGCCTACTCAAAGGAATTGTTGGCAATCTGGTGACAACCTATATTGAAAAACGCAATGCTTCATTGGAATTAGTAGAACCTCCGTCGCCCGGACAATCACATTTCGAAGATGTTTTTCTACTTATCGTGAACAGACAGATTGATCTCTCGCTGTTGTTGTATCCAATTGAAGAAAGCTACGCAGTTCAGTCCTATCCGCTGAGTATGGAAAGAATGTGCATTTTGGTACCCGTTCCAAAAACTGTTGAATCTTATCAAAATTTCTCACTTCCCTTTCGAACAGAAATTTGGATAACTCTTATTGCTGGCTTATTATATGTATCGGCAATCGTTTTCATCGCCACTTTGACGGTTACCGGTCGATATGATGCATCTAGAGCCTTCTTAACGGCTTTGACTTTTCTAATCAATATATCGGGAGAGGGTGTTATGTATCAGACCAATATAAATTTGCGATTAATTCTTCTCCATATTTTACTTTTTGTTTTTGGCTTTATTATGACCAATTTATACCTAGCCTTCCTTACAACATTTCTCACGAGTCCTGCATACGAGAGAGAAATCAACTCACTTGAAGATTTACAACGAGCGGGTCTTCGTATTCTTGGTGAAATAATGGAAATCGGTGTTGCTATAAGGAGTACGAATATAGCGCAACACTCTTCACTCCTCAAAGTACTATCATTTCGTGAGATACAAGAGATCAGACAGAACTTGAGCAATTCAAATGCTTTACTGATTTCCTCTTACTCGAAGCTAACAATGGACGGAATACAGCAGTATACAAGCAAATTACGCTTTCGCGAATTGAAAATACCAACGGTTTACATAATGCTGACAATAATTTTTAAAACAGAAACTCCTTTCGTGGACGATTTTAATGAACATATTTTACTTGCTTACCAATCGGGACTTCTCTATTATTGGCGAGAGAATGTATTTTTTGAGCAGCTTACAGCGGGCCAAATAAACGTAACAAGAATATTGATAGAGACCGGGCTAAACGCGTTGGATGTCAGCACTCTGAAAATTCCATTTTTTTTTGCTAGAAGGTGGCTTGATTTGCAGTGCAGTAGTGTTTGTTGCAGAATTATTCTTTTCAGTTATTATATAAATTCTGGGTTTTGATGTAAATCAGGATTAGTATTGCGTTATGAAATAGAATTTAAAAAATTGAGTGCAGACTGTTTTTTTTTAGAAATTTGTAAGGACTTCAAGTACCGGGTGGCGCAAAATTAATCATCCAATCGAAAGATGTTATCAAGAGACGCAAGAGCACCTCGTCCGCCAAAGGAAAAAAGGAGACCGGAACAAGTAGAATTACCGGACGACACATGGTAAAACTTGATGGACAGGGAAACAACCTTCCAGTCAACTTTCTAAACAAAAACTCAGCACATAAAAAATTAATCCATTGGATATTTAACTCTTCAATCGGTGCAAAACGGTGCAGATATACGCAATAAACGGCTTTTTTCTCTAAGAGGCTTGAACGCGTACCCTGATTTTAAAATGCTTCCACTGTCTCTTCTTTTTTGGGGCTTTTTTTTTTAAATGTCGTACGCATGATCCTCTGATGGTCGCATCAAAGACTCCGCAACCGCCATTTACAGCAGTGACTGGAATACCGGTAAATAAATAACGTTCATAGTGAGAACAGTTACAAGAAAGCGTGAAATTTTACGACAATCTTTTGATTGCGTATAGCTTAAGCTAACCAGACGTACAGCATTTTGACCTGTCGTACAGCATTTGTAAATGTACAGCAAAATGTACAGCATTCCTAATGACACACAAAGAAAAACTTAAATTGTTACATAATATGCTCCTCGGTGAGGCATGTGGTCAGTATTGTCTGTTACCTGTTTTAAAGGTGCGCTTTCATGTGGCACGTTCATTTTCGATAATTTGGGAACTCTTTGATCGATCGCTCTGAAATTGAGCTCACTTGTAGAATTACCTGGCGCTTACATTTACATACATTCCTCCATATTTTAGGGTCCCCTATCCGCCTTCGACAGTCTGCCCAACTCGCACTTTTGTCTTTTCTAATCAAAAATTCGCAATAAAATTTGTCCAATAAATTTGAAAATTGGCAGACTCGTTAAGCACCGTATACTGTCCATATTTTGGTCAAAATTTCAAGGCTCTAGTTCACACATGTAATTGTAGAGCTACTTGGCGCTCACCGCTCACATTTCCTCCAAATTTCAAAGTCCTACCTATCCGCGTTCAGGAGTTCAATCGAATCAATCGAAAATTGTCCATAATTCGGAAATTTTTGAGCGGAAAATTTTTCAAATTTGACAGTCAGTTATAGAGCACCGCACTGCCCATATTAGGTAAAAATTTCAAGCATCTATAGCTGCCAAGGAAGTAACAGCCTTGTAAAGATGCGATTTTAATTTTTCACAAAACGATGAAATTACTCCGTACGATTTCCCTATCAACCTCTTTAGGAAAAAGAAAATTTAAACTAAAGGACTCTGCAAGAATTTCCCCAATAAGTCCACAAAATCCAATAAAATGGCGCTAAGTCCCCAGAGGATCGCCATCCACTTAAGAGTTCTCTACCCAATGTGGTATCAGTTTATCTATTGTAATAAACGAAACTATGTATGTAGGTACAAGGAGGTGTTATTTTCGCACTTTAAACAAACAGCTTCATGATTTTTGTTTTAGAGTCATGGATAGTCAGAGACAGGGAAAGAGCCATCATCATCCGTATAATGCTGCCGAGACTGAGGTTTCCAACAATGAAATTCAAAAGTTGAAATATCACTGAGTATCGACTGCCTAGAAAGTGGAAAACGCAGGGCCGGCTTTAGGTGCTGAGGGCCGGCTTTAGGCGCCCGGGGCGAACTTGAAGGAAGCGCCCCCTTATAGTTTCGACACGAAAAAATTGTAATAGAAGTAATGAAAATTAAATAAAAAGCAAAATTTATTGACATAAGTAATTACATATATAGGGTGGTCCATCTAACGTTTGCTTTTTGAACTATCGATAATTTTGACTTTGATATTTCGAATGTCATTGTCAATGTGTCAGATATTTAGTAGAAGGTTTGCGGTTTATGAAATGGTTAAGTTTAAGCAAAACTGTCGCATTTGGGGTTCAGAAAATCCGGCGTAACCGTTAATGGTGTCCGCTATCGCGGCATGTTGGAAGACTTTTTCTTTCCCCGAATGGAAGAGGAAGACATAGACGACATATGGTTCCAGCAGGACGGCGCTACGTCCCACACAGCCAACGTCACAATCGATCTTTTGCGCGGTACGTTCGAAAATCGCATAATCAGCCGAAACGGCGACGTCAACTGGCCGCCTCGCAGCTGCGATTTGACCCCGTTGGACTATTTTTTGTGGGGTGCCGTCAAGGATAAGTGTTACGCCAACCACCCAGAGACGATTGACGACCTAAAGCACGAGATTAAAGTCGCCATCAGGGCCATTGAGGGCCATACCATCGAAAATGTGCTTAAAAATTGGGTCGACCGAATGGGCTACTGTAAGGCCAGCCGAGGCAGCCATATGAACGAAGTAGTGTTTCATACATAAACCGCAATGTTAAGGCTATCCAATAAAATAAAAAAAATTGAAAAATATATACTCGTTGTTTTTTTATAGCGATTTTAAAACGCAAATCTTTCGTGGGCCACCCTATACATGCTTCCAGTCCTGGTCGATCGTTACTGAAAATGCGGACTTTCCTTCCGCCGAAAGCAAAACGCCTTATTTGTGCTTTTTTAGCAAACTAGCCACCTCTTTTTGATTTCTTCTCTGGTTAAGTTAATTTTAGGGAAATGTGTCTGTTCTGACAGTCAAGTGGAACTGACATTTCCTATATTTCCTTTGGTTTAGTTTTCGCAACAGCTTTTTAAAACTTAAGGCCTAGAATTTTAGGCTGTGTGCTGGATCAGCCAACGATTCAAGTTCGGTATGGTAAGATCGTTCAAGTTACGAGACAGGAGGCGACGAAATCAGTAGGGCGGCTAGAACCGTACTAATATAGCTTTTTATAGCTTCTATTCGTAATTACAACCTGCAAAGGCGTACTCTTTTATAAATAAGCGATGGCCATGTACTCATTTCTTCAACTGTCATTTTCCCCTGTCATTAATTGCATTGATTGTTCATGACTCGTCTTTAGGTAGGCCACGGCTTAGATCAAAGCGAGAGATTGGGAAATTATTATTTCATTAAAATTATATGATAAAGCGAAGTGTTTTGTGTAAGCAGGAGTAGGTCCTGCAATACTAGTGTTCATTTTTCAATTGTGAAATCAAACAATAAAAAACATTGCCAGTTTTATAATCGTTAAAAAAAAAACGAGACCGAGGCTAATTTCGGGCGCGGCCGAAATTTGAATACCCGTCACATTTGAATGAAACTTAAGCTCCTTTTGTGTTAAAAATTTCTACCGCAGCCCTATATGACGTGTTGCGATTCCATCTATTCCTGGATACGTTGGGGTTAATCCAGGAACACACTTGGATATATTTTGGTTAAGATTCAAAAAGAAAAAAGTTGTTCTTACAAGAACCTAATATTTGGGAGTTGGTTTGTATGACAGCCCTATGATGTAATGTTCCGATTTCATCCATTCCTAAATATCTTCTGAGGCATTACTAGCCTAAGGTGACCAGATTCCCGAAGGCCCAATGCAGTACACATTCCGGAATTCGGTTTTCAGGCAAAGCCTCAATCGTACTATTTTATTATTGGTTAGCATTCGCTTAATGTTATCAAAACAGCAAGGTCCCGATGTAATCGCATTAAGAGGCGTCAACTGTATGTCACCATGATAGATGCCGACCACCATATTCTCCATCGTTTCATAAGTGATATTTTCCTAAACGGAATACAGCAAGAATAGTAGCCTTTATTCTGGGAAATGTGTGGTGAGCCTTGGGAAAGCAAGGGACGTAGCCAGCGGAGGGGTCCAGGAGTCCTAAACTTCGCACAGTATTTCTAATATATTCATTCCTAAAACTCTTAAGCTTGCAGTCAGATAAATTGTGTCATCTGGACGAAAGTTGTGACTACATAATAAACAATTTGAAACACATAAAAATCTGGTGACCCAAAATTGGGATGGTCTTTCATAATGGAAACTTCAACAAATTTCGTAAGACCTCATACAGGCTACACAATTTGAAATAAAATATTTACATGTAAGAATGAAGTAATTTTTTTTGAGCTGTGCGAAGGGAAGGCAAAATCAGCACGACGCGGGCACCGAATACGCGAGCCCAATCATCCTGTCCATAGTTCCATAGTTGCTGCTTCGTGCATATACCATGGCCCACGAGCCCTTCTATAATAATTGTACAGAAAAGAAGTCTTTGGCGTTGTAGACGTGGCACTGTCTGCTTCCGATGATAGCGGAGCAATTAAGTAATCGTGCGTGCTATCGTGCTCGTCCAGCCTCGTCAAGCGATAAAATTGAATTCGACACAGGAACAGTGGGACAGGAGGCATATTATTCATTGGGGCAACGCCGAAACTAGTGTATACAATTAGCAACATGATTCTAATAATGTCATAACTTCTGAAGCCCAGCTAAATCCTGGCTACGTCCTTGCATGGTTCTGTTGGTACTAAACAGGACCCAGAGAAGATCTCTCAACTTCTAAATGTTCTCATTGACAAAACATCATCAGCATGTTAAGTGCAAATCTATGTTCTAACACGCAAAGTTATAACAAGCATGGAAGAAGTGTAGCCAGGATCTCGTTTAAAAGGGGCAAACCCAACAATTGTTTAACACAATGAACCCGGATTTTTTTTAGGAATATGTATTTAATTCAAATGTACGACAAAGATTAGGACTTTTTGTCAGTTTAAATTGTCGGTTTTTTTAAAGCCATATTTCAAGAAAGGACAATTTATAATCCAATTTGTTTCAATACGGATTCGATTTCCGCTTTCTAGACAGTCGATACTCAGTGATTTTTCAACTTTTGAATTTCAGTGTTCGAAACTGCAGTCTCAGCAGCATTGTAGGGATGATGATGGCCCTTTCCCTATCTATGACTATCCGTGACCCTGAGACAAAAATCATGAAACTGTTTATTTGAAGTACGAAAATTACACCTCCTTGCACCTACCTATTTAAAACTTTCGTTTTGTTTATTACAATAGGTAAATTAATACCTCATTGCGCAGACAATTCTTAAGCGGATGGCGACCCTCTGGGGATTTATCGCTACTTTATTGGATTTAGTCGAAATATAGGGGAAATCCTTTCAGAGTCCTTTAGTTTGCATTTTCTTTTTCCTAAAGAGGTTGATAGGGGAATCGGATGGAGTACAGGAATTTTTCCACCGTTTTGTGAAAAATTCAAATCGCATCTTTACATGGCTGTTACTTCTGAACCTTGGCACCTATAGATGCTTGAAATTTTTACCTAATACGGGTAGTGCGGTCCTCTATACATGGCTGTTAAATTTCAAAATTTTCCGCTCCAATATTTCCGAATGAGGGACAATTTTCGGTTGATACGATTGAAATCCCGAACGCAGCTAGGTAGGACCTTGCAATTTGGAGACAATGTGAGCGGTGAGCGCCAAGTATAGCTCTACAGCTACAAGTGTGAGGTAGAGCCTTGAAATTTTCGCAAGTCTGCCAATTTTCAAATTTATTGGACAAATTTTATAGAGTTTTCGATTATAAAAGACGAATGTGCGATTTGGGCAGCTGTAACTGTCGAATGCAGATAGGGGGGACCCTAAAATATGGAGAAATGAAAGTAAATGTAGTCCCTAGGTTGTGGAGCTACCTGGCGCTTACATTTAGGTACATTAAATTTCAGAACGATTGACCAAAGAGTTCCGAAATTATCGAAAATGAACGTTTGCCACATGAAAGTGAGATTACCGTGCTAATAACACCTAACAGACTGACTACAGGCCTCACCGAGGAAGTTATTATGCAGTAATTTAGGTTTCTTTGGTGTGGCGTTGGAAATGCTGTTCATTTACTAATGCTGTAAGACAAGTCAAAATGCTGTACTCTACAGCAAAATGCTGTACGTCTGGTCAGCTTATAGTAGGCACACATTGGGGTGAAGTTTGGTTAAGATTGATTCACAAAGAAAAAAGTTGTTCATGCAAGAACCTAATTTCCAGCGGTTGGTTTGTATGACAGCCCTATGACGTAGTGTTCCGATTTCATCTGCTCCTAGATATTTTTTGAGGCTTTACTAGGAACACATTTGGATGAAGTTTGGTTACGGTCGGCTTAACAAGGAAAAAGTTTTTCTTAGAAGAATTTAATTTTCAATGGTTCGTTTGTATGGCAGCCCTATGACGTAATGTTCCAATTCCGTTCGTTCCTAGATATGTTTTGGGGCTTTACTAGAAACACACTTGGGTGAAGTTTGGTTAAGATTGGTACATAAAGAAAAAAGTTTTTCTTAGAAAAACCTAATTTTCAGGGGCAGCCCCATGACCCCATGGTCCGATTTCATTCGTTCCGACATATATACAGCGTACACTAAAAAGAAACTTGTGGACAAATTTTCAGCCCGATAGCTTCAAAACTGAGGGACTAGTTTGCGTTGCAACAGACGGACAGACAGACAGACAGACAGACAGACGGACAGACAGACAGACAGACAGACGGACATGGCTCAATCGATTTCTCTCGTCACGCTGATCAATAATATATATACTTTATATAGTCGGAGGTGCTTCCTTCTGTGCGTTGCAAACTTCATGACAAAGTTAATATACCCTTTCACATAGTGACGGGTATAAAAACAGGCCATCTCACTTCGTAGAAACATAAGGAACCATACATTTTAGCTCACAAACATTCATAATGTTGAATGGGAAGACGATAGCAAACCCCACCTTAATAGGTGGCAATTTTCCATTCATCCTTTTCGATGTTAAAATTTTTCATATTGGTAATCATTTTCAAGAGTACACTGCTATCTTCAATTGTTGAATTGACGAAGAAGACGAAAATTGGGAAAAGGTGGACAGTTCCAATGACTGCATTCCTGACCCCCATACTCTGGTCCATGTAAAAACGCACTTGCCATAGTTCTTAATACGGTTGAATTTGATGCTAACGATTTCAGTCAGTATCGATTTTACGTTTAGTCCAAATATTTCTAACATCAATTCATTTCATTTTGTAATTTCTATACCGTGGTTTGAAAAGGTTTTGTTCAGGAAACCTGGCTACTTTGCATTTCTACAGGTTGCACTATGTAGGTACCGACCACCGTTTGGTTTTTGAAACACCAACATTTAAATGTTCATTAAGTAAATAATTTTACAAATATCTTTGTAAACTTTTCTATTTTTCAAATAGTTGCAAAACATCGCCAAATGACTTCTTCAACGATTCAGGGACGAATAGGGACGATCTCATCAACAAACTGGGCGCGGTTACAATTTCAACGGAAAAGCAGTGTCATTCAACGTCAAGGCATTATTCCCTAGTATTCCGGTTCAAGAAGCTCTATTCTATCTGGAAGAGTTGCTGCTCCCGAAGGGTCCTTCAGATCCACGTTAGAAAAGGGAGGTAAATTTTCTCATGAAACTAGAAACGGTATGCATCATGGAGACTTACCTATCATTCCGGGGCAGATTCTACAAAGGAAACAGGGGCAATAGGTAACCCACTCTCTCCATTCATAAGTGAGTAAGAGTAGATAGAAGAGGAGCTGAAGGCGAAAGGAGCTTTACCGACATTCTGAGTGATATATGTGGACGACTTGGTGGCGATCATCAACAAGGGTGAGGGGATCCTAGCAACCCTCAAACAGACCCACAGTTTGATCCGTCTGGCGAGATAATCCCACTTTATGAACATTTTCGAAAATGGGATTTCCGAGTGTCGATATAGAGCGCATCGCACATTTAGCTGAAAAGTTCAGAGTCCTAGGTATCATAAAAAATAAGCTAAGTTTAACCCGCCTAGCGAGACAATCGCCCTTTTACATTTTAATATGAAAATGGGATCTCCGAGATTCGATGTAGAGGCACACAATTTGCTGAAGGGTTATTCAGATATTTTTATTTAGTTTCAATTCAAGGGTGAATATAGTAGATTGGTTAAAACAAATGATTAACAAAATCATACCTTCTGAATAAGGAAACATCTGGAGTTGCAGCTAGTACAGTACAATATATTGTTTGGCGTCACACCGCTAGCGGTTGCTAATGGAGCAGTCGGTGCCACTAATCCCACTGGCGCCAGAACGCAATTCGTCGTGCCACAATTGTTGGTACAGCAGGTGGCAGATGCGAGTCCCACGCTGCCACCAACGCTACTACCACTAACGCTGCTCGCTCCACCACAGCTCAAACCACTACCACCCATTCCACACGTTCCGCCACCAACTGCACACGCGGTACGTCCTCCAGCAATTATCACATTATTTCGCTGATTTTCCACAATACCCGACGAGGAGTCAACAACACGCGGAAATACAGATGGAATTGACGCGACGGACGATATGATATGGCCAGCACCAGAACTTGTTGTAACCGACGATTGAATGTTCCTGTGATGGTAGATGGGACCCACGACCGTAGGGGATGTGGTAGCTAGCGAGACTTGTACTTTTCGTATGGCCATCAAGAATTATACACGATTCGACTATAGGACAGTTGGGTATAATGGTGGTGGAGTACGTTGATCACAGGAGATATTCCGATTGTAGGACAAGGACGATAGTGACGAGTAAGCGCAACATATGGACGACTTTTGGCACTCCCTAATGCAATTGACCGTTCACATCGTTATATGCATTCACTCGGATTTTCCTGTGTAACTTCTTCACTTTCCTTGTAACTTCACAGCTAATCGAAACTATGATAACTTGTTGCAGCGATTCGTGAAATCGTTTATGTCGCGCTTTCGAGTAACACTCAATGACTTGGGGGAGGACATCGGGAACTATTCGTCGTTCTGCCTACGTAAATTCGTTCTGCAGTTTTAACAAAGAGCTCATTATACATATCTCAGCGTCAACCGTGGGTAGTAACTGCGAAGGGCAAAGTACGCTACTTTTAACACTGCCAACCCATATGGATGACACCAATTATTAATTATGCACTTCGGCATTTGCTCAAAACAAGACGACGACTTAAAACATACGCGGAAATAAATAAGTCGTCATACTCTGTTTTACAGAAACGCACTTGTGATTCACCCAATTGTCCTTCTTCACTTAGTAACAGCCTCACTTAATGACATCCACTTTTCCGACCAAACGAAACATCTTTTTCTATAAACATTTAACACCTCACCGTTCACTGAAACTTCCTAAAAAGTAGAGAAAGCTTTGGCCATATGGAAAACAAACTTCTGTTTGCATTCTAACACGGTCACGGTTCGTCCTTTGTGTAGTTCTCCAAGTAAGTCAGTCTAGCTGAATGATTTTCTCTTCGAATCGCATTCGCTCTTTGCGCGTTCGCTTAGCTTTTCAGTTCTACCCACATGGTATCATTTATCACCATCACCCACCCACTCTAATGAAAGGATGTAAACAGCTGTTTTCGCACATAGCATCCAAATAGGAGACTCGTGTTACTCGTGTTTTTTCTATATCAAAGAAGTGTGTGCTGCATGTCGATATGCAACAGTTCGTTTTATTCACGCTATATGTTAGCAGGCGGGAAATGGAAATCTGAACTCTTGGCCCAATGCCACCCACACGAGACATTCATATGCGCAGGATCTTGAATATTCAAGTTTGTTTAATGGTGGACTACAAAAATGTTTATTATTATGAATGTTCAGTTATTATTGTGTAAATGCTAAGGAAGCAGCCAAATTTCTGGATGCGTATTCAAGGCCGAACAATTTTAAGGATGAAAACTAGACAGTAAAAGTTGTGCCTATTCCTAAGAAAGGTGACCTCAACGTCGCATTCAACTACCGTCTCATTTCTTTCGTCTCATCATGTTCTAAAGTCCTTGAACGAATTGTTTTTAACTACATAGAAGAACATTTTTGCCATCTTGTTAGTTCTTGTCAACGCTTTTGTAAAAAGAAGTCAACTGTTACCGAATTTATCTGAATTTGTTAACTTTGTTGCAAGTCCTTGAAAAATAATGACGACGTTCAGGCAATCTACAGCCTTTGATTCGGTTAATCATTCGATGCTACTTCAGAAGCTCACTCGTCTTAACTTTACTACTCTTACTTGGGTTACATCGTATCTGGTTAATAGGTCTTCCTGCGTTATTTGGCAGAACAAAGTATCGACTGATTTTTTTTTTCCAAAGCCTTATTTAAAGACACAAAACGGCCGTTTACTTAAAAAAAATACCTAATGGCTGAAATTTGCTGGAGATGTTAGGGGACTGGTCTTTTATCTAAAACTGAGTTTTCGTATTTGTGGGGGGTGGGGGAAGTTGGAGTATATTGCCTACTTATAGGCAAATTTTGCATTTTTCGTTAATCATTCTTACTGTTGACCCTACTGTAAAGTGATGTATTTAAGTTTTGTTTCTAATCAAATTATCTATCTTACGGTACCTACATTAATTTCATCGGTGAAGTAGTTCCGTTATAGTTACCAGTTAAAGGTGAAAATACATAGGACCAATAATGGGAATATTTTGCTTAAATAAAACATGTAATGACTGAAATTCGGTGGAGTCGTTAAGGGATGCGTTATAAATCTATATCTGAAGTTGCGTATATATCAGGGAGGTAGTTATAGCAAATTGCCTACTTATAGACTAAATTTCCGTTTTTGCTTAATATCATTCTTATTGTTGACCCTACAGTAAAACGGTGTATAGAGGTTTCATTTCTTATCAAATAATCTATCAAACAGTATTTAAATCAATGTCATACGTCAAGTAGACCAATAAGAACGGGTTTTGAATTTTTTTAATACCAGAAAAGTAGGAGATTTTTTTTGTAAACTAACTGCATACCTAGGCCCACAAAAGTATCTTTTAAATGTCGAACCAACTACCTCGCTATGGTAAGAACTTTCTAATTAATCGCACCCTAAAGTTACTCGAGCAATAAAATGCATGTCATAATTTCCTGACCATTTTCGCCTCTTCGCCACTGGTTTGAAATTTTATTTTAATTGGAAATTATGATAGTTTATGTAGTGACGATATTTTCATATGTATGTGTTTTGAGTTGCATAACTAACTACAAAACCCTATGCACTATTCGTAAAGGAAATACTGTTAAGGTGCCGGTGAATAGATTATTTGATTGGAAAGAAAACCTCTACCATTTCACTGTAGGGTCAACAATAAGAATGATATTAAGCAAAAACGCAAATTTAACCTATAAGTAGGCATTTTACAATAACAACCTCTCCAATAAATACGAAACATCTCCACCGAATTTCAGTCATTGCGTGTTATACTTAAGCCAAATATTCTCATTATTAGTGCTATTTTGCCCTTTAACTGGTCATTATAACGGAACTATTTGGCCTACGATATTGGCTTAGGTACCGTTGAATAGACAATTTGATTATAAACAAACTTTTATACATCACTTTACTGTAGGAATACCAGTAAGAATGATATTAAGGAAAAACGCAAAATTCCCCTATAAGTAGGAAAATTACTATAACTTGCCCCAATCCCACAAATACGAAAACTCAGATTTAGACTTAGGGCACGTTGCTTAACATCTTCACCAAATTTCATTAGTATTTTTTTTAAGTAAAATATACCCGATTACTGTACTAGGTGTGACTTTTTTTTAAAGACCTTATTGTTTACTTTTTGAATTAATGACCTTCCAAATATTCCCAATAGTTCATAAAAAAGGGGGAATTAAGTTTGTAATCACTTAAATTTTGAGGAAAAGTTTTGGAACCTTGATTCACAGAAGATAGACTTTATTAATACTTATAGACCCCAACTCTCGAAACTGAAATAAGCCGGAAAAACGAAGTTAAAAAAACGCGGCTTCCAACTATGGAGAAGCCATCATCAGCATTAATGCTTAATGACGATGGGTATTGGTTTCCCGAATAGAAACGGAAACTACATGAAAAAATACGAACATTATGTAAAGCTCCCAAGCAACAATTCGTTTGCTTTAAAGAAGCACTTCACACTGTAGCAATCATAAGCACCACGAAATCAATTTATCGTGTGACATCGCTTAAAGTAATATTTTGATCCGACAAAACATCCTTAAACTATTTTCCGGAAAGCTTTTATCACTATTATGGAATAAATTTAAAGATGATGGTATAAAACTTGGATAAAACTGTTTCTAAACGGTAACCTAAAAAGATACTCCTTTAAATACTCCGCCGTCCGTTTATTAGCACAAACAAACGGACGGCGAGAGCTTTTGTAGTGGCCAGCAGACAAGCATTATGCATTTCAGATTGTAAAAACTATGGTTCTTGTCTTGCAAGTTTACCCGTCCGGTTTCGTCTTACAATTTGAATTCACCCATTAGCGGTACTTTTTGTAAAT
Source organism: Microchrysa polita (assembly GCA_949715475.1). Taxonomy (NCBI): domain Eukaryota; kingdom Metazoa; phylum Arthropoda; class Insecta; order Diptera; family Stratiomyidae; genus Microchrysa; species Microchrysa polita. The sequence continues at coordinate 108,797,640 of OX454416.1, read as the reverse complement.
GAAAGTCAATTTTACAAACTTCGGTTTTTTTCGAAATAGTTTTGTCTGTTGTTTAGTTTAGTTAGTTTACTTATAAATAATATCAAGAACGGATATCAACCCAGGACAAGCCTATGTAAGGACAAGGATGGTAACATCATCAGCGACATCGAAAGCGTCAACAAGCGATGGGCCTCGCATTTTGAAGAGCTCCTCAATGCATCATCAACATCCCCCGCGGAGCTAGCTCTTGAGCAGTTAGCCGAACCAGGCCCTCCCGTTCTACCCCCAACAGTAGAGGAGGTGAGTCTTGCCATACAGTCGCTCCAAAATAATAAAGCGCCCGGCGCTGACGAGATCCCAGCAGAACTGCTGAAGCATGGTGGAACGTGCCTGACCAACGCTGTACATGTGCTACTGCTGAAAATATAGAACGACGAGGTAATCCCCGAAGATTGGCGCAAAAGTATAATCTGCCCAATCCACAAAAAGGGTGACAAGCTGAAGTGTGAGAATTACAGGGGCATATCATTAGTTTGTACGGCCTATAAGATTTTATCAAAAATTCTAGAAAAGAGAATCAATCCGTACGCAGAACAAATCATTGGCGAGTATCAAGGCGGCTTCAGACCTGGTCGTTCAACGACCGATCAGCTTTACACAGTGAAGCTACTACTCCAAAAGTGCTGGGAATACAACATCGACGTATACGAAATCTTTGTCGACTTCAAGCAGGCATACGACAGTATCGACCGAAGTGTACTGTACAACATTATGCTGAATTTTGGTATACCGGCAAAGTTAGTGCGACTCACAAGGATGACGATGACTAATACCGTCTCGCAGGTCAAAGTGCAGAACCGACTCACTGACCTATTTGAAACTCGTACTGGACTCAAGCAGGGCGACGGGCTGGCGCCGACGCTCTTCAACCTGGCTTTGGAGTATGTAATTCGAGCCATGAATATGGACAGCAGCGGAACGCTACTCATCAAGTCGACTCAATTAGTAGCGTACGCCGACGATATCAACATCATGTCTCGAAGGTTGGGTGATGCAGAAAGCCTCCTGCATAACCTCAATAACGCCGCAAAGGAAGTTGGACTACATATCAACGAAAGCAAAACAAAGGCCATGATGCAATCGAAAACAAGGACGCCAGCAAATTCAAGCATCACAGTGGGGGACCTTAATATCGAGTATGTAGACAACTTCAACTATCTGGGTTGTAACTTATCAAAGGACGCCAACGAAACCTACGAAATTAAGCGACGGATACAACTAGCCAATAAGACATATTTCTCGGCCCTCCCTATAATTAATTCGAAACTTGCGCACAGGAACACGAAGCTCCGCGTGCACAAAACGATCATCCGACCCGTGCTATGTTATGGCTGCGAAACATGGACCCTTACCCAAGCCTCCGAAATTTTGCTAGACCGATTCGAACGAAAGGTCCTTCGGCGAATTTTCGGGGCCGTTCGCGAGCGAGACCAATGGCGTATCCGATACAACCATGAGTTGTATCAATTGTACGATGAGCTGGAAGTATCGAAAATCGTGAAGCTTCAACGTCTGCAATGGGCGGGGCATGTACAACGGATGGACGACAATCGCATGCCAAAGAAAGTTATGAACGCACAACGAATTGACGGAGCGAGGTTGCGTGGACGACCGAGAGCTCGCTGGGAGAACTCCGTAGGTTAAGACGCCCACCAGCTGCTGGGCTTCCGAAACTGGAGGACAAGGTCACGTAACCGCGACAATTGGAGGTCAACGATTCAGGCGGCCAAGGCCCGACGTCGGGCTATCGTGCCACATTGATGATGTTGTTTAGTTTAGTAAAAAAAATGCGGCGAGGATCCGAAAATACAATTTTGTATTCATCAACAGGTTTCAAACATCAAACTCTTTCAGAGCATATACTTTTTCTTCACGCCTTCACAGGGTGTGATACGACTTCGGCCATTTTTAGATATGGAAAAAGAAGGCTTCTCTCTATTTTAAAGAAGAATGAACATACTCGCGTTTTACAATCGCTCGAGGTTTTTAAAGTAGAGAGCTCAGATGCAAACACTACATGCACTATCGGAAAGAATGTTTTCACTGCCTTGTAACGTAACGACACATCTCTAAGCGATTTCCGCTTCAAACTTTTTGATCGCACAGGAACGAAAATTAACGCGGATCTTGCAGCTTTGCCTCCCACCGAATCAGTTTTTTTCGGTCATTTGACTTTTCACGATGAAACCACTGGGGAATCGAAAAAAACATAAAATTGCCCAGAAAAATTATGGAACTGTTTTCGGATTGTAGCTTATGGAATTCCCCACATATTCCACGACAGTAAAAATACATTTTCATTGAAAAAAACACAGCGGACAAAAATTTCACTCTCGAGGTGAATACTAGTATAGGCTTTATTCAGAGCAGTGAAAAATTGAAATAAATGTAGAATCAATAAATATAGGATTGATGAATTTATCGGTAATAAGTGCATTTACGTTCACACCGCTCGCAAAAATTGAGCCATTTCTGCTCATATTTATTCCCACACAATGAGCAAGTCAGTGAAAACTTTCCCAATTCCGAAAAAGGTGTTACAAATGTAGGGACACCCAAAACGGGTTAAGTGAGACATGATCGGCACGCAGTCTATGCCATGATCTGTAGTCAATGAACGAATGGAGTCGGGCCAAATAGGATGAACTTGGGCAGGGATAGGTTAGGACATGAGGAGCGATGCATGTCGCTGATTGTGACCAACAAATTAAAGCGTGTGACCACTTCCAGTAAAATGTTGAAGTGAATTTTTTTATCGATTGGTGATTGATTTGTAAATGGATCATGGAGCCACCACTTCGCACCAGACACCAAATAGCAGTCGGAACAGTGGTGATTATAGGAATATCTGTTCAGAAAGAGCCCAGAAAGACTTTTATTGCATTTTTGCAGATTCGGAGGGTGCAATAAAAACCTATAATATCACTGGGATACACTTTCCCAGATTGATTGAGCTGAAATTGGGTTAGGTGTTACCAATGAATATCATTGGGTGTTACCAACCATGAAAACTATTTAGCGATAGGGCGTACTATCATGATCAGAAAGAAGACTTTTCGGTCGACCCTGGTACGCATGTACATAATGGATATACACACTCAGCACCATCACTCAAAAAAAAATTAGGACGAATAAAACACATTAGTATGACATTTGTAGCTAGATATTTATTAGAATAGCCACATAACTACATATTTACTGCAAATGAGAATGTCAATAGTTTTTTTTTTTATTTCTTCGTAATACCGCATTAACGTTATGAATTCCATATATCAGTACAATCTCCCCATCATAATCATATTCATTAAAGTTGTAGAATCAAGAATAAAATTGCATCTTCATTATGTACAAAAAGATAAAAAAAAATATTCTAAGGCTGAAGTACAAAATGAAAATAACAAAAATTCAATCAGTACGGAGTCAAAACTATATTATTCTGTAAAGACCGATAAGAAGTTTCATTTTCTCTCTCTCGTTCTCTCGAAACACATCAATCCCTCCTAAATACATTGTTTTTGAGATAACAATTGACTTTTTAAAATAAAAGTCCACCAAATGGAGTTTTAATTTGTCTAAATTTCGACTATTGCTCATTTAAAGACGCTCCAAAAATGCTAGAATTTTGTAATTAGATTAAAACAACATTTGAAGGACTAGTGTGACGACCCTCTTTTTGTCGCAGTCGAGGTTATCATTATTATCTAGGAACAGTGCAGCACAAATGTACATACATGAGTGGTAAGTTCGAAAAGTTCTCGGTCTTAAGCATGTTTTTTGTTATAAAATAGGCTGTCATTTTGTGAAATCAATCAATTATGATGAAATGACTTACGATTGAATTTCAATTTGAAAAATGAAAATGCCTTGGACCACGTGTTCATAATATTAATAATGTGTAACCCGATATTTTAACACAAGACTTCGATGTGTTCTTCTAAGGATATAATTTAGAGAAATTGTCGATATATTGTATACGACAAGGCAGCATCATCAACAAAGCACACATTTGATTTTAGATTTTCATGAGTCTTAATATGTTTGTCGTTGCTGTCGGTAAGCAGCACTGAGTCTTATAAAAGGCTGAATAATATTCCAACGAGAACTTTTTGATCTTACTACTACTACGTTGAGTGTGAATTGAATCTCATGTTTGTGTGTTTTTTTTATGATACAGAAATATATTTAAAAAAAAGAAGAAACTATTAATTTATCATGTTCTATATTTGTGTTTTTATTATTGTTATTATTATAGCAAATTTCAATACGTTGCTGACTCTAATAAAAGTGTTGTTTCTTTCATTGAGAGTCTTGGGATAATGACGGTAAGTGTTGTTATTGTTGTTGTTGACGATATTTTATCCACCTTCGTTACAGTACTTTCAAGATATAATTGTTAAATTATTTATGATCATATGCGCTAATTTATATTTGTTCGTGTATCGCTTAGAAACCATGAACCTTCAATTGATCTGGTTTGGCAAGTCCGGATTTTGTAAGCCACTGACAAATATTTTCACGCTGATCACCCTGAAGCTGTAATACTTCACCGTATTCAGGATGCTCAATTACCGTGCCATTGCATGCAAATTCCTGGAAGAAATAGAGAAAAAAAGAGAAATATTAGCATATGAATGTATTTTTAGGGATTTTACATAATTGAATAGTACGTAATTGGTAGGAAATAACTTTCATTACAAATTGGTATGCACTGATAAGCGAATGGATTTAGGGGATTTGTCCACTGCATATCTTATGGTTTATGGATTATGCTGGAAGTGTAATAGTAACGAGACCGAGGCTAATTTCGGGTGCGGCCGAAATTTTGATACCCTTCACTCTCCTCGGGCTAAAAGTTCTTTTGGGTGTACCTATGACTTGTGTTTAATAGTCCCCCCCTTCTTTTTCTTCCGTTTTCCCGGAAGTTCCATGGTGTCGATAAAAAAATTGTGTAAGGTTTAGTTGGAATAGTCTGGCTGGTCTAGCGGTTAGTGCGCGCACCTTCGGTGCACAGGGTCAGGAGTTCGAATCTCACCGTGGATCATGGTGTTTTTCGAACTCACGAGCTTGTGACGGACTATGATCTCACTCAGATGTTAAATGAGTACCCATTTATGGGGATAAATAACGCTGCTGAGCGTGATGCTGATCTCATTACCTCCACAAAAAAAGCAGATAAGATCTTGGAAATAGGATGTCACTAACATATCCTGCGGCCTTAGTCCAATACTGGATTGTTGCGCCTGTTATTTTATTTTTTTTTAGTTGGAATAAGTGTGCAAATAAAATAAATTGTCCTAGAAAACATTATTGGGGGAGGCGGGGGGTATGGTCCCTAAGTAGGATTCCATTGTTTCTGCATATTTTTTTTATTGTTTCGATAGACACATTAATACAAGGTTTTGTGAAATTGGTGGTTTTTTAGAAGCGGAATTCGGAAGGTGTATGGAACCATCGGATTCATTTTTTTTATTTGACGTGTGGAACGTATGGCCATGCAATTTTCCGTACAAGCTGTCATGACAATCATGTGCTCTCAGTTGCTGATTTTTTGACATAAACCTGTGGTCGTTCTTCATTCTGTGGTTGTGGCGGTAATTCTCCATAAAAAGAAGCAATGGATGTCCATCTTCCATCCGGAAAAATGATATAATTTTCGCTATTTTGTGTTGTGACTGTCAATTTCAGATTGCCCGATAAATTGCCTAGTGTGTGTGCTGTACGGGCGGCAGATCGATTGTGGGCCATCGATTGATCAATAAATCGCTAGGTATGTGGCTCTTAAGACCTTCAAAATGAAAGTTTGATAATTCCATTTTCTTAAGTGGATAGTAGTACCTTCGACTAAAGGGCGCCACAAACCTGACGATTTCTCGGCCGATCGATTGCCCACAATCAATCTGCCGCCCGTACAGCACATACATTAGGCAATTTATCGGGCAATCTGAAATAGACAGTGTCATAGTCCACAAGACACAACACAAAAAAGCGAGAATTGTACCATTTTTGGCGATGGAAAATGGACATCCATTGCTACTTTGATGGAGAATGACTGCCACAACCACAGCATGAAGAACGACCACAGGTTTATGTAAAAAAAAAATTAGTAACTGAGAACACTTTTGTCATGACAGCTTGTGCGGGAAATTGCATTGGCAATGCGTTCCACATGTCAAATCAAAAAATTGAGTCCGATGGTCCCATACACCTTCCCATTTATCTCGCAAACAAAAAATCTGGCCGATCGATCGGAGGGTCTATGGTGCCTCTTACACGGACAGGATCAGTGTCCAAGAAAAACGCAAACGGATCAAAATTTCTCCGTTCGGTAACAGCTGACTATTGTGTCATCAGTCCCCAACGCGACAGACTGAATTGGAAATTGAATTTTATATTATGCGCCGTGCGAGATGCAAATTTAAAGGAAAAGTTTCGGGTAATATTAAGATAATCAACTCTAATAAAGATTAGAAACCAACAAACTGAAAGGCAAAATGACATACGGGAAATCTCAGGGAAATTGTTTGCGGAGCCATCTGGAGGACGGGATTGGCAGATGATACATGCCATGATATTAAGTAGCTGCCAATTGGCAAAACGCGATGCCAATTAGCAGCGCGTGTAGATGCAGCTTAAACCGTGGTATGGGTCATACGTATGTCGTATGTACATAGAGGATGATGAAATTGCAAATGAGTTGGCCAAAATGGAGGCGCTCGGAATAGCTCTCATGCGGAACTTGTATACAGTCCCATAGCATCCATCAGAAGACAGATTTCCTCTCATTATTTCACGAATGCCAATTGTAATTGGCGGAACATTAGAACGTGTTTAACATCAAGAAACCTATGGCCATCCTATGACTGGAAAAGAACGTATGCAATTCCGATCAGACCACGTAGATATCGCCAGACCTTCAGCGTTTATTACGGGACAGTGGCCAGTAGGGGACTATGTGATCCAGATCCCGCTATGTGCGTTTTTGGGTCGCCTAGAGAATGCGTCGGAGGCGAAAATATGTAGGTAGCTGCTTTCTTCTTCTTATAGCGGCGCAGAAAGGTGTGAAACCACTGTGCTAGATGTGGGTACGAGTTATGGTGCGTCAATGTTTGTGTCCGTGAGGTCTTCATAGCTGCTCCGATAGGGTTTTCCCACAGCGATATAGGGGTAAAATCACTGGGCGCAGCTGGGCATTGGAACAAATGACCCACATCGTGAGGAGTGCCATCGCAGTTTGGACAGATGTTTTGGATGTCCGGGTTTATGCGAGAAAGGTACGAATTAAGGCGTGAACAAAAGCCCGACCCAAGTTGAGCTAGTGTTACTCTGGTGGCTCTCGGGAGCCAAATCTCCTCAGGCGAAATTGATGGTGGGCGCTCTGAGAGGACCATATTCGCACCTAAGCTCGCAATGGACCGATTCACTTCTCTTTTCTGTGTGGATCGCTGCGATAGCGGCTCGGTATGTAACTTCATCGTAAGGATCCCGTTTGTATTCCTGAACCTCTCTCTCAAGATCTCGTAAACCACGCCTGAAATGTAGTGTTGGAGGAATTCTGTCCATGAGATAATGATTGGGGTGATCCTCACGATAGCAACCAACAAGATACTGTTTTGATAGTAGGCGATTGTGGTCACGTATTGGCTTCAATTTCGTCTCCTGATGTAAGTGATCCTAGGCAGACATCAGAAGGCAACCTGTAGCTGTGCGTAGAGCGGCGTTTTGGCAGACCTGAATTTTGGACCAGTGTGTGTCACATAAACTATGTGTCCAAACTGGGGCTGCATAATCAGCGGCCGCTCGACCCACCGCTTTGTAAATAGCTAGCATGGTTTCTTTATCTTTGCCCTAGGTGCTACCCGCTAGAGCTTTTAGGATTTTATTCCTACTGCGTATTTTTTCACAAACCGATTCTGCGTGCGTCGCAGACGTCATCATATTCTCTAGAAGATGAAGCCCGAGAATTTTGGGGTTTGCTAAAGTAGGAACAGAATTGTTGCCAATACGTATAACAATCTGCCATCTAAAATCCTCCCACCAAGTGGTTAGAAAAGTCGCAGAAGATTTGGACGCAGAGATAGTGAGTTTTCGGCTTTGGAAAAATGCCTGTAATCGTCCTACATAGCGTCTAATTTGAAAGCGCATTTCATCCTTATCGCTCCCTGTGACGAGTACGGTGCAATCGTCAGCATAGGAAATCACCTCGATTCCTTCAGGTGGTGTGGGAAGGCCCGGCATGTAGATGTTAAACAGAGTGGCGGAGAGTACCCTTCCCTGTGGAACACCTAATTTGATTTTCCTAAGCTTTGAAGGTTTGCCACGAAACTCGGTGAAGGAGTGCCGACCAGCAATCCAACGAATCTCTTGTGCAGGAATATGCATATTCAACAAGTTAGCGGGAAGCATTGAGTGATTGACCTTATCAAATGCATTTGATAGGTCAATTGCCACAAGAATGGTTCTGAAGAATGCGTGTAGTGATCGCATTGAGGGCATGAAGCCATACTGGTGAGGTTCTAGCTTCGCATGTGCAACAAGAGTGGGGTGAATAAGGGCCTCCAGCGTATTTGCGACAGAAGACAGTATCGTAATGGGACGGTAGGATTCCCCGAGATTTGCGATCTTCCCTGGATTGAAACAGGGAACAATTCGACCTGTTTTCCAGATTTCAGGGATGGCAAGCGTGGAAATCGACAAGTTAAAGGCAGCCGTGAGATACTCAATGGCGAAGGTCGAGATGTTTCAACATGGCCATCTGGTCCGAGGGCCTTAGAGTTTTTACCATTCTCGATGACTTTTTTAACCTGCTCCGCAGTAAATGATGGTATGGTGTCAACATTTCTGCTGCGAATCCGTCTTCTAATTTTGCGCTTAAAGCCGTCAGACTTGGGATGTTCAATAAATTGTTTATTGAACAGGCTCGCGCACTGAACAGGATCGCAGGTTTTGTACTGCCAAATTCAATGGCGTTATTTCCCTTTTCTTTCCTAGAATTGGAAAAGGCGCGGACAGGAGACCATAATTTGCTGGCACCTTCATTAAGGTTACAGTCATCGAGGTGCTGATTCCATTTCGTCCTCCTATAGTCGTTAACTTGTCGGTCGATTTCGGAGTTAAGCTCCTGAATTCTGGGATCATCAGAGTGAGCGCTTCTGATGTTATCACGTTCATCGGCTAATCTGGCGGCACTGGAAGGGAAGTTACTTAGGCCGAATTTTTGGGATACGTCCAGCTGGAATAAAACGTGCCGCAGCTTTAGCAATGACGTTGCTAATATTTCTTTCCGCCTTATGTACGTTGGTAGGTGATGGTAGCTCGATGAACATCGCCGATGAGTATGCTTCGAAACCGTGCCAATCAGCTTTCTTGTGATTGCCAAACGTTCGCTTCTCAGACTTGGCCAGGTTCGCTGGTTTGTCAATTCTTAAAGCTCGTGGTGCGCCAAGGACGACCCTGTGCTCTCCGAAAAGGAGAGGACCAATATCGAAATTATAGCCAGAAGGGCAACTAGAGTGCGGTGGAACATACACATTAAAAATTTCGTTATTAGTACTCCCTGATGGAACTGAGATGGCTTGTATTTCCGCCGTACCGTCAGCAACTACATCTAATACACAGTTATGTACGGACTTGTGTATTAAGAAGCCAAGTCCACCTCCAGGGTGAGAATCATCCGCGGCGGCCGGTCTATCTTTACGCAATATATGTAACATATTCGCTATGGACGCTAAGAGACGCATGGAGCAGCTTCTCCTGGATGGCGGCGATAAGAATTCTGTTGGAACTCAAGAAGTGTGTGATCTCAGGGATTTTACGGTGAATGCTTTTACAGTGAAACTGCAATATGGATAGTGGAGTGAAAACCGCTGGAGGAGAGCCAGGAGTAAGACTGGATCTGGCATTCCTTATCACATTGTTGGGCGGGGTAGGGGCTGTGGAGGAGAAGGTGGGCTAGGTACAGCCTTTGATTACCCAGAATTTATACAACCTGCCGCGACATATGACAAGGAATGCTGACCCTGTCTTCGTAACCCCGAACACCAAAGGTGAACCCATTCCACACAGCAATTACACTGCACTTATCTGGCATTCGAACCGATTCATTGGTTGCAGACACTACAAATCCATACCCTTGAGCCTGGATTTATTTCAACACCGGCGCGAATTAGTAAAATTGAAGCTTGAAATAGATTAGACGCGTCATCGATCGGCATCAGCAGAAAAATTTCAATTTAGAACACACGCATCTGCCTTTGATGACTGATAGTTGAAATAGATTGGATGCGTCATCATCGGCATCGGCATCAGCAGAAAATTTTCAATTTAGAACACACGCATTTGCCTTTGATGACCCACATTGACAGCAGCAGCAGCGGCAGAAGCATTTTTTTCTGCTTCTGCTGTCAATGTGGGTCATCAAAGGCAAATGCGTGTGTTCTAAATTGAAATTTTTCTACTGATGCCGATGCTGACGTGTCAAATGTAATTCAAGCATCACATTGACAGCAGCAGCAGAAAAAATGCTTCTGCTGCTGCTGTCAATGTGGGTCATCAAAGGCAAATGCGTGTGTTCTAAATTGAAATTTCTGCTGATGCTGACGCGTCAAATGTATTTCAAGCATGAGAGCAGCCGCTGAAAGAGCATTTTAACAACAAAAGCTGGACAACTTGTGTGAGTTCAAACACCTTCATTCTGCTTACGTTCGACCATAGTCCGATCGAAATATGTATCAACATATACTTTTTATAAAGAGTTAATCGACCGAAAGTTTTGGAAATTGTAAAGGTTACAGTGATTGCCCTGATAATCAAATCATTATGTACTTTTAGTCGGAAATTTTACCTTCAATGGTTTACAAAATCAAAATAAATGAATGAAACAACAAATATATTTCTCCTGTACTAATACGTATTGCAAAAGGTGATAATGATTTACGCCCGCTTGAACTTGTGTTTACACGATAAACAATTCGTACGAATTGTTGGAGTTGAAGAGAATATCCAACTTGCGGCAAGTTAAAGGAAGAAGTTTGCGCAAACAAGTTGGAAGACGATTCATTACTCTAGGCTATGCCCTTTTAAACGATGAATCAATTGCGCTGTATTTATTAACCCGTTCACTGCCTATGAGTTATACGTGTCTCATGGCATTGCTCTTAACCCTTTACCGCCCAATGTTCCCAATTGGGAACATAATTTCATGTTTTTTTTTAAACCCACTTGCAATTTTTTTTTTGTTCTTTTCCATTTTTTTTAGTTTGTTAACAAGTTGGTAAAAAGGAAAAAAAATAAACAAATGATTAAAAAATTGCCGTTATTTTTTGGTGATTTTTTAAAAATGAGGATTTTTTTTAGTTTTGGGGAAAAAAATTGCAAACTTTTTTTAACCAACAAAACCTAGAAATTTTAATGTATTTTTATTTTTTCCTATTAATAAATACATACGAAATAATAGTAGTGACCTTAATTTTACAAAAAAATAATACCGTTATCGGCTATACATGGTCAAATTGACGTGTTCCCAATTGGGAACATTGGCTCACTTCAGTGTCTTGTAAAAAAAAATTATTTTGTTTCCAATTTTTCAATATGACTGGACTTACATTGCAATTGCATGTAATTTTCGCATGTTCTATGTCAGTCTCTATTCGGTGTTCATAAGTGAGAGTTCAAGTTCGTAAATTTGGTAGTGGAATATCTACAGAGCTAAGATGATTGCGACGTGGGTTCATTGAATAATATAGATATCTGCCAATTACCTCCTGAGGAAAACGACAAAGTTACTGACGAGGAAGACATTGAGCAAGAAATCTTAGACCAAGTGATGTTTGCGGTGAAGTTTCCGTTATAATAAAAAGGTCGGAAGATAGTGAGCCATCGGGCAGTAAAAATAAACGTGTCCAGAAAAGAAAAGCTTCAAATGGTGACCATCAACGGTTGAACACAAGTGGATCATAGCCCAAACCGAGGCAAAAAAAAACCGACCATGCACCTCTAAATTGGTTTCCGAGCATTAATTTTCAAAACCCAATAGAAAATGAGCCGGTAAAAAACTTAGAAACTAACTTCCCTTGAAAACTTTAATTCCGGTAGAAATATATTATTAATTTATGCCACAAAGCTGTCTGCAGCATTTAGCAGAAATAACAAAAATCTACGCCATTCAGCATGTTGATCAGATCGGCGTTGAATGGACGTCGTTTTGGAGCATACTCCTTCTCAGTAAGTACCACCTTGTTGCCTTCTGAGAATCACTACTGTGGGAGACATTTACTCTCCAATCGCATCAACCGTAAAGTCCCTGGCAGGAACCGAAAGTCATGTCGAAATCAGCATGTAGATATTCTGTGAAGGAGAACAAAAAGATAGGCATACAACAACCACATCTTATTCACAAATATAACGACGGAATGGGTGGGGTCGATATTTTAGATGGACTTCTAATCTTCGTATCGCCCATGCCTACGATGGAAAAAGTAGTTGTGGAATCTATTCGCTAATGCTCTCAACATGGAAGTAGTAGCAGCCTGGTTTGTGCATAAGGAAATGCATGGGGAATCGGCAATGACTCACCTAGACTTCAGGCGGGAAGTAACAATGTTCCTACTATGGGTTTCATAAAATATAGGTCCACAGCCACGTCCTAAAGCACATGCTAGCCCAGCAAGATGCAAATTAGATGGCCACTATTTGATAAATTCATCGCAAGGAAGATGTGCTCTTTGGAAGTCAAATGCACTGTTGGAGTGTAAGGAGTGCAACAAACGTCTTCATCTTGAATGAATTTTGCCAAAATATGATTTATACTTTTCCATAAATAAAATTCCAAAATATGATTTATACTTTCCATATAAATTACATTGAAGAACCAAGAAAGTCCAACATATCTGGAATAAAATCGACCTTGTTTTGTTTATATCCCATTACTGGCCATTGTTCCCAATTGGGAACAGCATAGAAAGGGGGGAAGGGGGTGAGGTAAAAAATTTTTTTTTGTATATTCTTAAAAGAATCATATTTAGAGTTAATATTCAGGAACAAAAAAAAGGAAATTCAAGCGATTAAGAGTTCGGACTTTAAAGGGTTAAAACAAACAAAAAATCGAAAAATAATGTCGAAAAATGATCAAACCGTGACTAGACGAAAATTTAATAAAAAAAAAAACACTTGAATGGCTGACACTTACCTTTTTACATGCTCGCACTATTTTCTTCAGGTCATATTCTGCTGATAGGCCTTGCACAGTAGTTAACGTCTTTCGACCATTTCTCTGCTGGATTCTTATGTGTACAAGACCGTCCTGTACAGTATCATCAGCACCCTTGATTGCATCAGCAAAGGGGTCTGCAACGAAAACGGGAGGAAACAAATTAATCATTACTTTAGTCCATCATCGATGGCATCGACGAATCTAGGTCATGTGATCAATAACCGCATCTCATTCATGTCAGACTCGGGCATCCATCAAAAGCATGCACTCGGCCTCTGAATTAAAACCTAAAACGAACCAACCCACAACGAGACTGATGGTTTAAATACATTTCCCGCGTCAGCAGCAGCATCGGCATCAGCAGAAAAATGCTTCTGTCGCTGCTGCTGCTGTCAATGTGGGTCATCAAAGGCAAATGCGTGTGTTCTAAATTGAAATTTTTGTGCTGATGCCGATGCTGACGCGGGAAATGTATTTCAACCGTTAGACATTCATTCTACATTCTACGTCATCGTCAAACAGCTAAACACTTTGCGCGTTATGTGAAACAGCCGTCCCCGCTTGCTAAGCGGAATTGGCCTGCAATTGACCACCCAGATAGCATTTTGGAACTGATCCTACGGCATCAATAAGTCTTCAATAATTTCCCCTCTATGCAATTGATTCTGCAAATGAAACTTATTGATACTTGCCATCAATAGTCACTAATATGAAAAATATCAATGTATAATTAGTATAAAAGTGATCCGCGTAATCATTAATCGATCTTACCCCTTTGTTCGAAAAATTTCGAATTAAATTTTAATCAAGTTTTCCATGCAAAACGACTATGAAGAAAAGATTCAATATAGAATCAATTCAGGAATGATCCGTTCAACAATTCTTGACAAATAGAAATACTGTCAATTAATTGTGAAAATGTTCGGATCGTCAGCAGTTTGTTAGTGAAACTTATAAATTTAGAATTATAAATAAGTTAATGGTTGCAGCCACTTTTTGCTTTTTGGGTAAGTGAACGTTTTTCTATTGTAACATACTTTTAAGTTTATTTATTGTGATACTTCAATCTTGCTTTCAGAATTAGAAGAAAATCAGGAGGGATGCTATATTCAACATACATCGCACCTTAATATACCCTGCGTTATGCAAATTACAAAGTAATTTTAGTAAATTAAAATGTAATTTGTTTGTTAAATTTTTTTTTCTTAAATAATAAAGTGAAGAAAGTATGTGTTATAAAGAATTTTGTTTTAATGAAAAAAATCCTGTCTATAGCAGCCATCAATATTGTAACAATGACTAAATTTTCAATATTATATCAATGATATATCGATGCCTATTCATTTCTTTTTATTCTGCTGGTTCGATATTATTTTGATATAATATTGATGGCGATTATCAGTAAAATTTCCCCTTTTCGAAAACGGCGACCAATCAAAATGCTTTAATAGCGGACATCGTCCATATAAAAGAATCAATAGTGGTATACTGACAGGATCAATACATTGAATATTAGGTTCAGTGCAGAATCAACGGAACATCAGTATTGTGCTATCTGGGCACTTAGTGTAGACAATGACCTCGATATAATCTCGAGAGAGTGAGAAGACTTTCGTGTAGTTCTACACGGGGACAAAGTCGCGATACGTACATATTTGGCTGGCGGCTGTCACAGTGCGCCGCTTGAACAAAAACGCGATCTGTCCGACATTCTGACGTCATCCGTCACGTCGTCGGTCAGTGATATGTTGCTTTCCTTCGAGAAACGCCTTGTCGTGTCGTTGGAAAAATTTCAAAAACGAATTCCCAATATGCTGTCGCTCCTCGCCCGTGTCGTGAGTCACACACCCGACACACAAAACGGCTGACGATGACGTTTTTTGCGTCGAGACTTTCTCGCCGATTCGTCTTGAAATCGATTTATTTTGTCCTCACAACACAAAGCCTCCCGAAGAAATGCAATTATCGCAAATAAAAAATTTCCACCGTCTAGCCACATGGCCGAGTGCACAAAGAGGAATAGTTTGACACGCTAACGCTATACGAATGTACATTACATACGTCGCCATTTTCCCCTTTTGAGAAAGTCTCGATGAATCTGCGGGGAACACTTTGTGGCCACATACACTTGAGAACTAATTTTCGAGATACTTACCAAATTTTTGCAAATTCTGGATGGACATACGATAAACAAAATTAACACAGGCGAGAAATAAAAGCGGCCGATTGAACTATCGCTAGCAAACGACTTGTCAGATTTTTATGAAGATTTGCTGCTCGCGTGGACTCACTTGACTCGAGAAGATGTCTCTCTACTCTACAACTACACTACGATCGCTTTTGACACGAAACGTTGAGAAATGGAATTGCGATGTTTTACCGCCTTGTCGTTTGACACTTGAACAAATTTGTTTTCAAAATTCTTTTTACAAATTTATAAATTGATTTTTGCTTTTTTAATTTGCGAAAGTTTTTTTTTAAATCATTAGTAGCCTACTGTTGACTGTATTGAAAGTAGTTTTGGCTATGTGACCTCTTCTGACGGCGATTAGTTCGACAGTGAAGTGAAACATCGAAATGTCCATGGGGTCCGTAATTGAAACGAAACGTAGTTTTGGAGTAGATTAGAATTCACAATTGAAAAAATGGATTGTGAACACATGTTGAAAGTAGTAGAGTCAGACGAAATGCGGGAAATGAAAAAAAAACGCAAAAGGATCAATACCAAACCGCTCGTCGTCTAGATATTAAGGCCGCAATGTAGAAAAATCGCCTACTAAATTTGCACTGTTTTGTTGTTCCTCTTAATTACGTCATGTGCTTGTTGTTGTTGTTTCTTCGTGTCGTTCCACTATTTAGTAGGCAAACGGCACAGCTGAGTTGATGAGGCTGAGGCTGAGGCCTTGATGTATCTAGATGGCGTTGTCAATACACAACGTATCGCTCGGAGCCGTTGCATTTCTTGGTGTAGATCATTGAATTTATAGAACATGGAATACGCTTAGACCAATTAAAAAGGGTCCCAACATCTGGGTAAACTTTTTTGGTCTAAATTTTCAGTGCAATGACTAATCAATGAAAGTTCAATGAAACTATGTCATTTACTAGTCTAAATATCGAAGCTTTCAAATTGACAATTCCGGGCTGTCAGTGAAATTTTTGAAATGTTTTTGGTCTTGAACGTAGTCGCGGCTATATTCGCTGTTATTTTTTATATCTAAAAGCCTAATTTATAACAAAATAACTAACTTAATGAGAATAACTTTGCGAATAACACTATGTAAAAATATTTAACCGGCTTTTCAGGGTTACACTATAGGGAGGCATAACTGGTATTTGAGACGATGATCATTAGACTCGCTAATTAAGAAAAAAACGCGTAGAATACAAATTCCTTGTTGCAATTTTGTCCTGCGTAAAAGGTTAATGAAAAATTGATGCGAAAATGAAATTTCGGCGTCATTTATGACACCAGTGCATTAGTGGATGTTTCACAATTTATTTGAATTAATTAAATAAATTTTTTTCTAATGGACTCTAAAATCATTTATCCGCGCCGTTACGCATTACTCGTCTGTAGTCTTTGACCCCATATAGGCAAAGTCATCGAACCCATTATTTCCAGGAGAGCAGTGACCAAAAGCGAAAAGAGGTAAACAGTGGAACCCTAAAAATAGACATAATATTTTATCTATTATATGAGGCTCCGAACTCTTATAGTCATAACAAGCTATGTATATATAGTTGGGATATTTTGACTGCCGTGATGTTTTGGGAACCTAAAAGGAAATGAAAAAAGTTACGAGTGAGGATGATTACTGTTTACGTGTCATACCTACATACATATGATATGATACTCTCTCCATTCCGTTGCCTTTTCCTGTACCACAAAGCTCTTTTTGCGACTTTTTCCTTTTTTTACGAGACTTGCTTTACTGGACACTTGAATTGACGGTAGTGACACTAAATATGAATTTTTGACGATGAAAATTCAATGAGTGACGTTAAACGACGCGCTAACTAGTAACGTTTGAAAATCTGGTCTAAATATGGTCTAAATATTCAAAAAGTTTACCCAGATGTTGGAGCCACTTTTTGATTGCATTTTCATAGTGTATGCGCATTCCATGTTCTATAAATTCAATGGTGTAGATACGGGCAATATTTTCAGTAATGGCAACGCCATCTAGAAATATCATAGCCCCAACTCAGCTGTACAATGACGTTATTGCTTAGCTCTTAAATTTTTTATTTACACGAACAAACAACAAAAACAAGTAGTGACGTAATAAAAAGCAAAAACAAAACAGTGCAACATTAGCGAACATAACCTAAAATTATAAGCTGATTTTGACGTCTAAGATTCTACATTGCGGCCTTAATATCTAGACGGCGTTGGTAATGGTCGATTTATACATTATGCTTGAAATAAAATGGATGCAGCAACAGCCCAATGCAATTTAAATGGGCGGTAGCAACAGAAGTAGCGGCCCAATGCAATTTAAATGGATGGCGTCATGTTGGCAGCAAAAGCTATGCATTTAAATCAAAGCCACCTTAATTTAGAAAGCCGAAAGCAGTGTCTGCTCTAATAAAAATCGCGAAAACACGTGGAAAATTCACTTTTTATCGGGATTTGTTTCTTTCACTGCATTATAGACACTTCAATTCACGACACATTGCACTTTTCGCGACGAAAATCGACCGGGAACCAATACCCCAATACTTTTCGTGTAAAGTTTGCCGCGACCCAACCCGATTTGCCTTTACCGCAATGTAAATTTTCTAACTAATCGAGCCTATGATCTGCCGCAAAAGTATATGAGCGGGTTCTGGTTCCGGGCTTTGAAATATAGATGGCTTTGATTTAAATTGCTCTGTGGCCGTGGTCGTTCGCTCGCCACTCTGTGAAATAAGAAACTCATAGAGAAACGAGTTTCCAAACTCGGCACGACTCGTCGCAAGTTTTATTATTCAGAAGAAGATGATAAGAATTATTCTTATCGTAGAATAATAAACTAACAATGCGACTAGGAAAGTGGTATGGCTGACAACCGTATCACACTCCAAATTCAATTGTCTTTGTAACGTTGATGACTACACACGGTAGTCATCAACGCACCATGCTCCACTAGGAGTTACGGTAATCGAGAGAGAGAGAGAGAGAGAGAAGTGCAGAAAACTAGGGTTCATTTTGGATCGATTTTGTTATAATTTGAATAAATTTTACCAAATTGCATAAGTACCACCACTGCCCTCGATGCGATCACTACACGCATTCGCGATAGGGATGAAATTCACCTCCAAATTAATCGCTATCTAGGACGATTACGACCACCCGACACCTCAGCCGACGAACAACAATTACCTAGAGCCGCACGTACCACCTTGGCTCAGCTTCGTTCTGGATGGTGCTCCAGACTAAATTCGTTTTGGTCGCGCATTGACAACACCATTGGAAATATTTGTCCAGCATGTGGAGCCAGCCCACACAACGCGTGGATCATATATTTGATTGCACTGCCGCACCTACACATCTTACACCTATCGCACTATGGGAGAACCCCATCGAAGTTGCGATCTTCTTAGGTCTTGACCTTGAGGAGAGAATGCCTACGATTTATGAATGATGATACAAGTTCCCCCCCCCCCCCCCCCTCTCTCTTGCGCCGCTACAACAACAGCAGGCATTTTTCCTAAGCCGAAAACTCACCATCTCTGCGTCCAAATCTTCGGCGACTTTTCTAACCACTTGGTGGGAGGATTTAAGATGGGAGATTGATGCCTACTCGATAATCCGAAGCCTCGAAACCTCGAATTTCCAGTAATCCGGATCACCTCAAAGATGGCATTGCACACTCTGCAGTCCGAATTTCAAGAGCTTCTCTAATCCGAATCTGACTTTTGTCTCAATAACAGTGATATTATCGCCCGAAATAAAAACAAATTTTTCTTTGTTCTTGGAAACAACAAAATCTAGAATACTCCAATCAACGGGGAGATTTTACCTTGCAAAAATTGGGGACTTCTCAAATTTTTGATATGTCATAAAGACAGGTGGGGTAAGTTAAAATCCAAGTTTGCGTCACTTTCCCCCTGTGCTCCCGCCGCTATCTTGAAAAAACCATCTAAAATCGGCTCTTTTATCAGTTTGCGGTCTATAACTTCTTCCCAGTCCATTTGAGCACGAAATGTGCTGAGACAATCTTGTAGAGCACAGAATTTCCTATAAATTTCATCTAAAAAGTTTTACTCTACAATCAAAATTGGCAAAGTTATAGCGCAAAGAATATGCTAAAAATTCCAAAAATCATTACTAACAAATTTCAAAACATACTTCGAGAACTCTATACTAAAATGCAGAGGAGGCTATGAGTTATTGGTATACAATACGTTTTTGTGAATTTGAAATTGGCATGATTTTTGATATTTTCTCAATTTTCTTGGCGCTATAACTCTGTTAATTTCGATTGTAGAGTACAACATCTCAAATTAAATTTGTAGGAAATTTTGTCCTCTACAAAATTGTCTTGGCCACCTGTCTTTATAACATATCAAAAATTTGCGAAGTCCCCAATTTTTGCACGCTAACCCCTATTATTTCGTCTCTATTGATTGGAGTAGAATAACAGAGTGAAATTCTTCGAAATTGGAAACCGGTTCTCCTCGAAATTTAGAGCAAATTAAAGGCTTCCACTAGTCCGAATTCCTCTGTAGTCCGGATCGACCTCGGTTTTCATTAGTCCGGATTATCGAGTACGCACTGTACGTATTGGCAAAAATTCTGTTCCTACTGTAGCAAACCCCAAAATTCTCGGGCTTCACCTAGAGAACATGATGACGTCTGCGAATCACGCAGATTCCATTTGTGAGAAAATGCGCAGTAGGAATAAAATCCTAAAAGCTCTAGCTGGTAGCACCTGGGGCAAAAAAAGATAAAGATAAAGAAACCATGCTAGCTACTTATAAAGCGGTAGGTCGAGCGGCCGCTGATTATGCAGCCCCAGTTTGGACACATAGCTTATGTGACACAAACTGGCCCAAAATTCAGGTCTGCCAAAATGCCGCTCTACGCATCGCGACAGGTTGCCCAGGATCACTTACATCAGGAGACAAAATTGATGCCAATACGTGACCACAATCTCCTACTCTCAAAACAGTATCTTGTTGGTTCCTATCGCGAGGATCATCCCAATAATTATCTCATGGACCGAATTCCTCCACCACGACATGTCAGGCGTGGTTTACGAGACCTTGAGAGAGAGGTACAAACGGGACCCTTACGATGAAGTTACATACCGAGCCGCCATCGCAACGATCCACACTGAAGAAGTGAATCGGTCTATTGCGAGCTTAGGTGCGAATAGAGTCCTCTCCGAGCGCCCACCACCAATTTCGCCTGAGGAGATTAGGCTCCCGAGAGCCACCAGAGTAACACTAGCTCAACTTCGGTCGGGCTTTTGTTCACGCCTTAAATTCGTACCTTTCTCGCATAAGCCCGATTTTTTTAAACTTCAACTATCTGGGTTGTAACTTATCAAAGGACGCCAACGAAACCGACGAAATTAAGCCACGGATACAACTAGCCAATTAGACCTATTTCTTGTTGTTGTTGTTGTAGCGATTCAATAGATTTTTTTTCTCTTGAATCGAAGGGGGTCTTGGCAGCTCTTGGCCGTTTTTAGCAACGGGTAGCTCCGGGACGATTTAAATCGAAGAACCCGTCTGCCGTAGGAGCATTTTATGGACAACACAAACATCCATGGGTCACAGTGGGATTCGAACCCACGCACCGGCAACTCAGAGATAGACATCTCTGCCACTGAGCTACCGAATGCCCCAGACCTATTTCTCGGTCATCCCTATAATTGATTCGAAACTTGCGCACAGGAGCACGAAGCTCCGCGTGTACGACACGATCATCCGACCCGTGCTATGTTATGGCTGTGTAACATGGACCCTCACCCAAGCCTCCGAAATTTTACTAGACAGATTCGAACGAAAGGTCCTTCGGCGAATTTTCGGGGCCGTTCGCGAGCGAGATCAATGGCGTATCCGGTACAACCATAATTGTATCAATTGTCCGATGATCTGGAAGTATCGTGAAGCTTCAACGTTTGCAATCGGAGGGGCATGTACAACGGATGGACGATAATCGCATGCCAAAGAAAGTGATGAATGCACAACGAATTGATGGAGCGAGGTTGCGTGGACGACTGAGGCTGGGATAACTCCGTAGGCGAAGACGCCCACCAGCTGCTGGGTTTCCGAAACTGGAGGACAAGGTCACGTAACCGCGACTATTCAACGATTCAGGCGGCCAAAGCCTGACGTCGGGCTATTGTGCCACATTGATGATGATGATCTTTCCAAAACTTTAAACCGGGCATAAAAGTTTCTTAACTAAATTTCCAGTTAGATTCACGTGTTTCGTTTCAGCTTGACTAGAAGCGCTTCTAAGTCGCTTACCCCTGCTGGAATGTATTGTTAAAGTGGAATTGGAGACAAAGGCACGTAAGCTGAGCCAGTGCCGCGCTCGTGGTTCTGTGGAGCCTTTAGTCTCCTCAGGCTCTGAGAGACTCTATTACTACCTTGTTCCCTATTGACCGACTCACAACGGCTGTGTGAATAACTGTGAAGCGGCGTGGTATGCTGAGGAGGCAAGAGCAAAATAAAATAAACGAAATGAAATCTTCCTTTCACTAAATTTCAGAGTGTAATTTATTATCATCTCCATAAGACATTATTTAAAGCTTATTTGCCATCCTTCTTCGTTGGAACTTCCTCGACAGCTGGATTGACATTTCTAAAGTTCGGGAACTGCTCCCACGGAGCTGACAGGTCAAATTTACGGAATTCTTGTGCCAACTCCAACGGTTCGCATACAACACGTTTTTTCTCATCATCGTAACGGAGCTACAAATTAAAACGTTATTGTCACTGTAATACCATTGCACACTTCCAACACTCACCTCAACGTAACCGGACAATGGGAAATCCCGTCTTTGCGGGTGTCCCTCGAAACCGTAATCGGTCAAAATACGTCTCAAATCCGGATGATTGGCAAAGAACACACCGTACATATCCCAAATTTCACGCTCATACCAATTGGCCGCCTTGAAAACATCATTGCACGAGTCAATCGGTGTCAATTCGTCCGTGTAGGTCTTGACGCGAATCCTCGAGTTGTAGCGCAACGACAGAATGTTGTAGATGATTTCGAAACGATATTGACGACTTGGCACGTCCATGCCGGCAATATCGACCAAATTGGCGAATTGGGCATTGTGGTGATCTTTCAAGAATTGCAAAACGGGTACTACGCCCTCTGGGCAGATGAGCACCTCCAACTCATCGCCAGCGGTCAGTTGAACTTTCTGCACGTACTTTGGCATGCACTCGGCAACGTATCGACCAAAATCGGAGAGTTGGGCCCGTTCAGCCTCGTTATGTGGACGAATTGTGGCTGAAAAAAATTATTTGGAGTTAAACGGGAGTGAAATCATTGAGGATGAAAAACTCACGCTTCGTCTCCTCGGTCTTTGAAGCTTCGGTCGAGGCATAGCGAGCCAGTGTGGCACGAGTGGCTGTAATATGCAATTAATTAGTATTCTGTGCTATTTGGCAAATTGATTGAATGCAGCTCACCTCCATTGGCTAGAGCACTACGGAGCCCCGTAGAAATATTTCGCAATAAAGATGCCATCCCGATGAAAATTACAATTGACGGGGTCCTCCGAAATTTTCTTGACAGCTGTCTTTACATAACAAAATGCATAACCTTAAATTGTGTACAGCGGAGACAAGTGGAACGTGTGGAATTCGCAAAAATTTAAATGAACACTTCTTTTAAGTTAAATTTTAAATGAATTTATTATAAAATCCCTGAAGCTGAAATTTGCCTACAAAATTTAAATTAAAAATTACTTTAATTTAAATTATTTCTTTGTAAACAAACATTACTGAGCCGCTGTATTGCTATTCTCTGCCAATCGCGACCACGCAGCGAACATATCCACAGGCATTCCATTTCCTGGAAATCTCCGTTCCCATAATCGAAAATTGTGTCAATTTTGGTTTCGGCGGCGGAACGGATTGAGAAAATTTTAGTAAATAAACAAACCGTGACACTGAATTGTGCGATTTGTGAATTCCTCGGCGATCTGTACAAGAAAATCGCAAAATGCATCATCTAAAATGGATGACCCACGCCGATACGATTATGGAGTTGCAACGCAATCTGCAGAACGACGAATCGACGTGTGACGTTTGGATAAAATCAGACAGAGGAGTCGTATTTCGGGCACATCGCTTTCTACTCTGTTTTTGCAGTGACTATTTCAAAGAAATGTTGCGAGATGTTCCGCCCAATCAGGACGCTACAATTATTATGCCCGAAGTGCGACCGAGCATCTTGAAGACAATTTTGGATTTTATCTATTTAGGCGAGGTGGGCGTCGCGTCCGAGGATATGAGTGATTTTTTCAATGCCTTCAACTTGCTGGAGATCAAGAGTGGGATCAATTGTGAACGACGTATTATTCCCAAATTGGAGTATCAGGAGAAGCCGTTGACGATTGAGCCTATTGATGCGATTGAGATTGAGGTGCAGCATCACAGTGATGTGGATAAACCAGAGGTAAATTGTTGACTTAATTACTTGTGCATTCTAGTTATAATTGGAGGAAGTCGATGTAGGTTTAGCTTGTAAAGTGTCATACACAACCGTCCTGCATCGAGAACTTGGAGGCTATTGCCAGGCCGTTTGCGTAACAAACGGGTGTGGTCCGCCCCGGATAGGCTTCAAATTGCCATGAAGTAATGGTAGCCAGTAGGAGCAGCTTGTTAAGTGACTCATCTTTTCTACTAACATCTTTTCGATGGGTGGTTGTGTAGGGCTGCGTATGTGTGCGGATGTGTTCCATATATGCATTGGGAGCATTTAGTCATAGCGCGGTTGCTCTCAATTCTTTTAATCCGCGCCAGCATCGAAACCAACCAAAGCCCCAACATACATTTGCTGTGTATGCAACCGATGTATCTTCGCAAATGCCAGGTCTGTGAAGTGTACCTGCTGCAGAGTATGGTGTCAGTTTTACTCTGGCTAAAGAAAATCGGGCAGTATGACAAATTGTCTTTTGTTGCTGCCAGGTGTCTCGAGTGCGGGTCGATACTCGGCCAACCCTGGCCCTTGCTCAGAAGCCAACATTTTACCGCCGTCCATGACCATCCCTAGCTCTCGAGCTAATATTCCACCACCGTCACCCGCTGCACCCTCCAACAAATGCAACCAATACTCGCTCCAGTTTAACACCAGCACCGCTACAATGGCATCCGCCAGAAGATCGGTGAGATCGTTCATTTTCTGCCTGTGCTTCTAATTCTGATAGCAAAAGCTCCAATCAACAACATCTGTCGGCATACGTGTGGTGTGGTGCTACGGAAACTTTGCTTTGTGCCAATTTCAGCCTCTTCGGGGCGGACCACACCCGTTTTTATACAGAAACGGCCAAAAGTTGCCAAAACACCTCTTTGACAAGAGCCTCGAAGGTCTCGATGCAGGAAGGTTGTGTATGTATATGTATGTTTTTCGTCCTATTGGGACGGCTGCTCTCAATTCTTCTTACACGTGCCAGTGTTGGAACATATCGCGACTCTAAGGTATGGTATTGCAGCATTTGTATCCAAAGAATTGGTTTGAATGGCAGATCAGTGGAGTGTAACTGCTGTCTGCGGTGGATCCATCTCAAGTGCAGAGCAGGACGAGTCAGCATAATAGGTTATATGTTGCAGCGGGTTGTGGGAATGCAGGGCGGCCACGGGTCTCACCTGATCTATCTTCATCTCCATAATATAGACTTTTTTTAACGCGTTCTTCAATGTTCCAGTTGAGCTTTGAGTCCATACATATAGACAGACATACACAACCTTCCTGCATCGAGACCTTCGAGGCTCTTGCCAGGGCTGGTAGGCAATCCTTCACTGAGTTTCGAGGCAGTCGTTCCAAACTTAGAAAGATCAAATTAGGTGTTCCTCAAGGTGGGGTTCTCTCTCCCACCTTGTTTAACATCTACATGGCCGGTCTCCCAACACCTCCGAAAGGCATTGAAGTTATTTCTTATGCCGATGACTGCACTGTACTCGCCACGGGAGCGGATAGGGATGTCAAGCGCGAAGAAATCAATAGATATTTAGCGCGACTAGAAGCCTTTTTCCATAGCAGAAACCTAACCATATCAGCGTCCAAATCGTCTGCGACCTTCCTTACCACCTGGTCAGGTGATTGTAGGTGGCCGGTTGGGGTACGTATTGGCAACAAACCAGTTCCTGCTGTTGCAAATCCAAAAATTCTCGGGCTTCACTTTGAGAAAATGATGACTTCAGCTCATCACGCGGAAGCGGTATGTGAAAAGATGCGCAGTAGGAACAAAATTCTTAAAGCACTGGCTGGTAGCACCTGGGGCAAAGATAAAGAGACTATGCTAGCCACTTACAAAGCGGTGGGTCGAGCAGCGGCTGATTTTGCGGCGCCAGTTTGGTCGCAAGGGTTCTGTAACACAAGCTGGAACAAAATCCAAGTCTGCCAAAATGCTGCTCTACGCACAGCTACAGGATGCCTTGTGATGTCTGCCCAGGACCACCTACATCAGGAGACACATTTGATGCCAATACGTGACCACAATCCACTACTTACAAAACAATTTTTAGTAGGTTGTTATCGAGAGGATCATCCTAATCGTAACCTTATGGACAAAATTCCCCCTCCACGCAACATCAAACGTGGCCTTCGTGACCTTGAGAGAGAGGTCAAGGGTTACAAAAGGGATCCTTTCGATGAAGATTCATACCGGGCTGCCATTGCAATGATTCACACTGAGGAAGTGAGTAGGTCTATTGTGAGTTTAGGTACGAACAGAGTCCTCTCAGCGCTCCCACCACCTATTTCGCCTGAGGAGATTAGGCTCCAGAGAGCCACCAGAGTGACTTTAGCCCAACTTCGGTCAGGCTT
The DNA here is from genome assembly GCA_949715475.1 of Microchrysa polita. Classification (NCBI taxonomy): domain Eukaryota; kingdom Metazoa; phylum Arthropoda; class Insecta; order Diptera; family Stratiomyidae; genus Microchrysa; species Microchrysa polita. Next base: position 108,771,382 of record OX454416.1, on the reverse strand, counting down.
CTGCTCACGCCTCAATTCGTATCTATCTGGCATAGACCCAAATATACAAAACGTATGCCCAAATTGCGCTGGCACGCCACACGATGTAGCCCATTTGTTTCAATGCCCAGCTGCACCCACTAATCTCACCCCCCTCTCACTATGGGAAAACCCCATTGCAGCTGCCACGTTTTTGTCCCTGGAGATTACGGACGAAAACGACGACGAACTATAAAACGAGTCCATCTAGATATATAACGAGTCCATACATATACACAGACAAAACACAACCTTCCTGCATCGAGACCTTCGAGGCTCTTGCCAGGGAGGCGTTTTGGCAACTCTTGGCCGTTTGTTGTAGCAAACGGGTGTGGTCCGCCCCGGAGAGGCGTATTGCAACTGCAAAGTAATGCAATAAACAATGGTTGCCAGTAGGACCAGTTAAAGACTACAAGAAGGCCAAATGGAACGAGCACCTCAATGACTGTAACCTTAATGAGGGTGCCAGTAAGTTATGGTCCACTGTCCATGCCCTTTCGAACCCCACAAAAGATAAGGGCAATATAGCCATAACCTTCGGCAAAAAAGAAACAAGCAATCCTCTTCAGTGTGCGAGCCAGTTCAATAAACAATTTATTGAACATCCCAAGTCCGATGGCCTCAAGCGCAAAATTAGAAGACGGATTCGCTGCCGAATTGTTGACTCCGTACCAATTTATACTCCGGACCAGGTTAAAACAGTCATTGAGAATGCAAAACATTCTAAGGCCCTTGGACCAGATGGCATTTCAATGGCCATGCTCAAACATCTTGATCTTCCTACCATTGAGTATCTCACGGCAGTCTTTAACTTGTCAATGTCTACGCTCGCCATCCCCGACATCTGGAAACAAGGTCGTATAGTCCCATGCCTTAAACCAGGGAAAAGTGCCAAACTAGGAACTTCCTACAGACCGATTAGAATCCTGTCACCGGTAGCAAAGACGCTGGAAGCCCTCATCCACCCCACACTCGTTTCACATGCAAAGCTAGATCCCCATCAGCACGGATTCAGACGCATGCATAGTACAACCACCGCTCTGGACGCGATCACTACACGTGTAAGAGACGGACTAAACCACAGTACACCTTGCCATAGAACCATCATGGTGGCGATTGACCTATCAAATGCGTTTGATAAGGTTAATCACTCCATGCTTCTGGCAAACCTCCTCAATATGCATGTTCCGACTCAAGAGATAAGATGGATTGCCAACTATCTAGCTGGTAGGCAATCCTTCACCGAGTTTCGAGGCAGTCGTTCCAAACTTAGAAAGATCAAATTAGGTGTTCCTCAAGGTGGGGTTCTCTCTCCCACCTTGTTTAACATCTACATGGCCGGTCTCCCAACACCTCCGGAAGGCATTGAAGTTATTTCTTATGCCGATGACTGCACTGTACTCGCCACGGGAGCGGATAGGGATGTCATGCGTGAAGATATCAATAGATATTTAGCGCGACTAGAAGCCTTTTTCCATAGCAGAAACCTAACCATCTCAGCGTCCAAATCGTCTGCGACCTTCCTATCTATCTCGCATAGACCCAAATATACTAAACGTATGCCCTAACTGCGCTGGCACGCCACACGATGTAGCCCGTTTGTTTCAATGCCCAGCTGCACCCACTAATCTCACCCCCCTCTCACTATGGGAAAACCCCATTGCAGCTGCCACGTTTTTGTCCCTGGAGATTGCGGACGAAAACGACGACGAACTATAAAACGAGTCCATATAGATACACAGCGGTTCACACCTTTCTGTACAGCTAAAAGAAGAAGAAGAAGCTTTGAGTCCAGAATAACGCCCAAATACTTCAAGCTGGCAGATAATTGCAGTTGATGGTCATTTAATTTTGGGGCGAGAAAGGCGGTATTTTGGTTTTTGTAGTAAACAGCATCAGTTTTGTCTTCCCCGGGTTTACGCCCAGGCCACAGCTTGTGGCCCATTTGCTGACCAAACCAAGGGATCTTTTCATGATATGACTGATCAATGCAATGGCATTCACCATAAAATTGCCGAGATTACTCGCTTCATGACTTCTCACAGAATTCTGATTTCTGTCATCCAGGAGACGAAGCTTCATCCGAACTCGTCTCTTAGCGTCTACGGTGTTTATGTTATATTGCGGAAAGATAGACTAGCCAGGAATGATTCTCACGCTGGAGGTGGACTTGCCTTCCGGCAAGATTTCAGTATCTGTGGCGCCAAGTTTTGATGGTGGCACTTCATTAATATTGGCCCGAAATGATCGAATCTGCAATCCTTTTTCGCAAAAATGTAACGGTTCTCTAGATATCCATTGTCAAAGTTCGACATTTCTTTGGAGTATGTCTTACTCTTGTCATGCTTTGTGGCCGTGATCGTTCGGTCGCCACTCTGTGAAATAGACACTCATAGAGAAACGAGTTTCCAAACTCGGCACGACTCGTCGCAAGTTTATTATTCAGAAGAAGATGATAAGAAATATTCTTATCGTAGAATAATAAACTGACAATGCGACTAGGAAGTGGTATGGCTGACAACCGTATCACACTCCGAATTCAGTTGACTTTGTAACGTTGATGACTACACACACTACACATCATCAAACTTTAGCGCCACATATGTTGGAACCTCTCCAATCTCAGTTTCATCAGGGAATACCACTATCGAAATTTTAAATATTTATATTCAAGGTGCCCTATTGATCCGCGATGAGAGACGCATACAACTATCAATCTGCTCACCTCCCAATCATAAGATTTGAAAAACCAGCTGAACTGACTAAGGCAGAGAAGCGAACGTTTCACAAAACGTGATTGGGACGGTTCCGAATCATACTCGTCGGTGATGTTAATCGAGCTACCCACACCAACTAATGTGCATAAGGCTGAACGAAATATTAGAAACGTCATTGTGAAAGCAGTGGCATGTTATAATTCTGCAGGACGTATCGCCATAGTTCGACCTAATTTCCCTACTAGTACCGCCAGATTAGCTGGTGAACGAGATAAACATCAGGCACGCTCACCCTGGTGATCCCAGAATTCAGAAGCTTAACTCTAAAAGCAATCAACAAGTTAAATACTATCGGAAGACGAATTGGAACGAGCACCTCAATGACTGTAACCCTAATGACGGTGTCAGCAAGCTATGGTCTAATGCCCGCGCCCTATCCAATCCTAGGAAATTAAAGGGCAATCTTGCCATAACTTTTGGCCATATACAAATAAGCAATCCTAAAAACTCCAAGGCCCTCGGACCTGATGGAAGGCCTGTTCGTTTCTCAGATTTCAGTATTGGATACACATTTCTTCAACAGACGGTGCACCGGCACCCTGGCTTTCTTCTGAAATGTGCCCAGGTTTTCTCAGGGAAATACTCGTTCAATCGGCGTAGTAACAGTAAGGTAATTTTAGACAGCTGATTCGGAATTTGACGCCAAAACTAAACACAATATTTATTATATTTTGTCGAGAAATACTCATTGAATCGGTGCAGTAAAAACACTGAGGTCATTTTGGATCGCTGATGGTCATTGGGAATCCAAATTTTGAATCAGCGACCCACTCACAGTCAGCTCACTTGGTACACCCGAATTTTAGTTTTCTCGGCGAAATTTCGTTTGTTTTTGAATTCTTCTTCTTCTCAGTAGCGTATAGTCCCATGTGGGGACATGTCGTGTTAACTCAGTCGTTTATAGGCAATTTCAAGTCAACGTTACATTACATATAATTTCGGAGTGTATATAATGTTGCAAGCACTATATACATATTTCCTATCCGCGCATGTACGTAATTTTTCGGACTACGCCGAAAGTCGATCTCCGGACCTCTAGATTACTAGCATCGTACAGTGCGACTCAACCAAGTGAGCCACAGAGCGGGATGTGGAATTACTTCACATAATTGTGTATACGGGGACGTAGAATTTTGTTTCGGGTGGGGTCCAACGCTCGATTTCAGAAATTTCGGTAAACCTTATTCGAAATTATGTATAATATTTTTTGTTGCAATAAAAATGCAGCAATATGTTGTACAGTACACTTCGATCGATACTGTCGTATGCCTGCTTGAAGGTCGACAAAGATTTGGTATACGTCGATGTTATATTCCCAGCACTTTTGGAGTAGTAGCTTCACTGTGAAAAGCTGATCGGTCGTTGAACGACCAGGTCTGAAGCCGCCTTGGTACTCGCCAATGATTTGTTCTGCGTACGGATTAATTTTCTTTTCTAAAATTTTCGATAAAATCTTATAGGTCGTACAAGCTAATATGCCCCTGTAATTCTCACACTTCAGTTTGTCACCTATTTTGTGGATTGGGCAGATTATGCTTTTGCACCAATCTTCGGGTATTACCTCGTCGTTCCATATTTTCAGCAGTATCACATGTATGCTGGGATCTCGTCAACGCCCGGCTCTTTATTACGTTGAAGCGATTGGATGACGAGACTCACATCCTCTACTGTTGCGGGTTGAACGTGAGGTATATGGTATTATGATATTGAAATTGTGTGTAGTTTTAAAAATGATCGCTAAACAGTAAAAAATATCCTTTTTCAAGGTTGCGGACCCCCAATTGGTCATACATGACTTTTTCCCTATAATCAGAGGGCAACCCCCAATCATCCTGTAAAAACCCAGAGACGTATGATTTTTGCCGACTAAATATCGTATTTTTTAATAATTATTACATGCGATAGACTTATCGGCATTCGGTTTTCATAATGCAGAAAATTTATTTTTTTAATTTCAACAATTGCGGGATCACAATCTAGAATTGTGATTGACATTGTGAGACACTATACGCGTACAGGTTGGCATATTCGATACTCGAATTTCTGTACCGGATACCTGTTTCCTTCAACACTCGGAGCACCGGCACCTGCAGGTTTTTTCAACACCCCGGTTCTTTTCAGTACGGCATTTTTCAACCGTTATTTTAAAGAACCTGTTCAGTCCACGATTCGTCTTTCATGTATTTAAAGACTTCATTCATCATTTACAGGTACCGCGATTTTCTCAGAGAAATACTCATCCAATCGACGTAGTAACACTACGGTAATTTTAGACCGCTTATTCGGAACTTAATGCCAAAATTAAAAACAATTTTTTTGTGGTGCCTGCCCCAGAATTATTCTGTTCTGTTCTGTTTTCTAGAGAAACACTGAGGTCATTTTGGGTAGCTGCTTCCGCGGATGGTAATCGGGAACTCACATTTGGAACCAGCGAGTGGACGAGTATTTCCCTGAGAAGATCGGAATACCTTTCTGAATGATGAATGAAGTCTCCAAACAGATAGAAAACGAATCGTTGCTTAAAAAAAGAAAAAAAAACCAAGAGTACGTAACACTCAGTTCATTCGTTGTTGAACGTATGCTAAGAAAAAACTAGGGGGCTTCGCCCCCTGCTCGCTACGCTCGCCGAGGCTAATTTCGGGCGCGGCCGAAATTGGGATACCCTTCGCTCTCCTTGGGCTAAAAGGTTTTTTCGGGCGTACCTATGACTTGTATTTAATCCCCCTCCTTATTCTTTTTTTTCCGTCTTGACAAAAGTTTTGGGCTTGGTTGAAATAAGTGGGCAAATCAAAATATTTACTCGGAAAATTTTATTGGGGTTGCGGGAGCATGACTCCACAGTACGATTCCATTCGTTTTTAACTTTTTTGTTGCTTTGGTAAAGACACATTAATTCAAGGTTTTGTGAAATTGGTGCAAAAATGTTTCTTAGAAGAACCAAAATGGGGGTTGGGTTTGTATGACCACCCCATGACCCCATGGTCAGATTTTATCAATTCTTAGATATGTTTTGTGTCATCAAGAGAAACACGTTTGTGTGTAATTTTGTTGAAATTGGTGCACAAATAAAAAAGTTTTTCTTAGAAGAACCTAATTTGGGGGTTGGGTTTGTATGGCAGCCCCATGACCCCATGGTCCGATTTGATCGATTCTCACATATGTTGTGTGTCATCAATAGAAATACATTTGTGTGGAATTTGGTTGAAATCGGTGCACAAATAAAAAAGTTTTTCTTAGAAGAACCTAATTTGGGGGGTTAGGTTTGTATGGCAGCCCCATGACCCCATGGTCCGATTTTACCGATTCAAACATACAAACTGCCTGCAGCAAAAAGAAGCATTTGTGCAAAATTTCAGCTTCATAGCTTTTAAATTGGCCGAGTAAAACGCGTAGCAACAGACGGACAGACGGACATCACCCATATTATGTATACTTATTATATGGTCGGAGATGCTTCCTTCAATGCGTTACAAACTTCATGACAAAGTTAATATACCCTTCGTTGACTCTACGAGCGAAGGGTATAAAAAAGGTGAAAAAAGGGTAGTCAACATGTGTAAAATATCGTATCGTAAAGTATCGGTGTTGATTAAACACCACTTTTAAACCGGTGTATCGGTGTTAGGAACAAGCCTACATACCGGTCATATTGATACGAGTGGCGTTTGAAAAGCCCTCGTTCTGACCATGATACCGTGCGCCCATAGTAAAATGTTTTTTTAATAACACCAAAAAATTCGGAATTTTCAGAAAAATGCGTTCCGTAGTTCTTCTTTAAGAGATATTTTCTTAAAGCAATTCAGCCATCCAGCTTTTATCAGAACAAAAAAACGTAATTTGCTCATAAAAAATATACTTATGGGTGGATGGGAAAACTGCGACGACGATCCATGATATTTTTCAGAAAGTATAACAGTCTCGACAACTACAGTATTTCGTTTTCGATTATCAGTTTCTGGATGAACTAACCACGCAGTGGAGGTTCTGAACAGCTCCAAATGAAGAAATTCTCGGTTCAGTATATGATCTTGTGGTCGCCATAATGCCCGATGTCTGCCGCAATGACGCCCGATGTCTGCCGCATTTGTTGACGGTGAACAACAAATTAAATTTTGTGACCTCACAAGACATCAAGGTGAATCTGTACTTTTGATTTTACCTTAAAGCGGTAGTTACCGTACATTATAGATGTTTTGATCATTCAAAATTTTGTTTTATAATTTTACAATTGACAAATTCAATTGTTCTATTTGTTTTTAATTTAATTTTAAACTTATATTCTCCAAGGACCTGGCTAGCATTCAACATGAAAAAACCACCGAATATATGGAAGTCTTTGATACGCACAATCAGTACACGATTGAACAGACAACGGACGGCTACATTGTATCGGAAAACTCACAATCACAATTCATCATGCCAACAGAAAATAGCCAACCTGAAATCATCGCCATCGGTACAACCGATTCTGCAGAAACATCCGGAGTGACGACTGACAAAATTGAATTTCTTGAAAACAATACCATTTCTCCAGTCCAATACAATTCACGAAGCGAAGCAATTGAAGCGGCTGTTGAAGAGATGGAAAATGTCGGCATAAGCCTGAAAACGGCATCCCTAAAGTATAATGTATCTAAAACAGTTTTGTGGCGTCATATGCGCAAGCGTGGCGGCTATAAAGCTCCACGTGAGAATCCAATGCTTGCACAGGCCATTAAAATGTTGGAAAATGGTGAATCATTTAAGACGATCACGCAAACTGTTAAGATACCTCTGTCGACGTTACATCGACATAAGATGCGCTTGCTCGAGCAAGGTCGACTTCCCGAACATGTTAGTGAAAAGATTCGCAAATCGAAGGATAATTTTCGCGAGCGGATCGGGGAAGCGATTAGTGCTTGTGCGAGAGGTATGTCGCAAAATCAAGCTTCGGCTCTTTATTCGGTGTCGAAATCAACATTGTGGCGTCATTTTCAAAAACACACAAACTCTATGATAGTGGAAAGTGTCGATCATAGTGGAGCCGATGTATCGTCATGTATGGATATTGTTGCAAGCGAGGGGGACGAGAGCGATCCACATTAGTAATGTAGTTACATAATTTTCATGAAATCTTGTTTAAATATTTGTTTAATCTCTCCATTATAAGTTGATTATAATAGTGTTAAAATGATATTTTAGCTTCACTAATAAAATTGAAATATTAATTCGAAATAACTTCTTAATTTTAATAACACTGTGACGTACCCTTGTTTGACCATTCCTGAAAAACAAAAACATGTAGTGGCTAAAAACTTTTTTTTTTAACCTCTAAAATTCGATGGGCTTAGGAACAAAATCAGAAAAAATAATGTGGGGCCCCAGGCTACAGCCGCTATTGCGGTAAAAGTCAACATTGAGAGATCTGTTTGCCACTAAGTTAAGAGCAAATGTATTTTCCTCGCCTAAACGTATAAACGTGTTTTTCAAATAATTTTTTGTTGTAGGTACATGCAACTTAAGGGGAATTATCCATTTGAGAAATACACCAGCCGTCGGGTTTTTGTCTTTCCTACTAATTCTTTAAACAAAAATAAAAACCATCTCTTAACCGATAATTTTGGATGGAGAAAAAAAATAAACTGCTGCAAAACCGTAATGGCCATTTTGATGGACTCTTTGTTAATCATGAAATTTCCATGTTCAAATGTAAATAGTCTTTTCTGTGGAGGAGGCATCTTTTTACCTATTAATTTAGAGAAAATATTTTATTTGAATTTTAACCTAATTTTCCATTTATTCTTTAAGGAATCCGATGGTGGTATGCATTCGGAAAAGGACATGGAATATCTGGAAGTCTACAGCTCGCACGCACAATACACAATTGAACAGCCCAGCAGCGACTACATTCTAGCCGAAAGTTCCGAGCCAACATTCGTTCTACCAGTGGACAAATGTGAACAAGAAACAATCACCAACGACGATCCGGACACGGCCGAAACATCCGGAATACAAGAGGGAAAATTTAAAATTATCAAAACCGAAAAGATTTTCAAACCCGACAATCTTCCGGACTACACTTCGCGTAGTGCAGCTTTTGAAGCGGCCGCCCAAGAGGTGCTAAATATGGGCGTAAGCTTGCAAAAGGCTGCAACCAAATATAATATCTCCAAAACAGTTTTATGGCGTCGTGTACGCAAGAGTACCGACTATAAAATTGAACGTGAACATCCAATGCTAAAGACTGCCATCGCGATGCTAGAAAGTGGTGAATCATTGAAGACAATCAGTCAGGCTATTAAAATACCAATATCGACATTGCATCGACATAAAGTGCGTCTATTGGAAGAGGGTCGGCTGCCGGAACATGTTCGTATTAAACGACGCGACTCGAAAGATAATCTTCGTGAACGGATTACAGAAGCGATAAATGCTTGTGCGCGTGGTATGTCACAAAATCAGGCTTCCGCCTTGTATTCGGTGCCAAAATCAACATTGTGGCGTCATTTACAGAAACACACTTGTCCGATGCAAGTGACTATTGACAATCAGATTGTTGACGATATATCGCCATCTATAAATATAGTTTCAACTCAAAGTGATGACATTGTTGTTCCCAAAGAAGAATGTACTAAATTGTATTCGTGAATACATTAAGGATAGAATTAAGGTTTCGTCTATTCATTCTTCAATTCATTGTGTACTTTAAAATATATTTAAATATATACAAAATTATGTTTTAACTAAAAATAAATTGCCCGATGGATGAGGAATTTTTAATTTCATTAGAGTGTAGTGTATACATTGATGTTCGTATCATGCAGTGCAATGATTATTAAATTTTGTAATAAATTAAACATGTTGACTTTGACTATTTGTTGTCACCCCCTTCCTTATCCTTCCGTTTGGTGAGCATAGATCAAACTTTCCTGTTGATTAAGCACCTCTACCGAAAGAACGTAAAGCGCTTGGTAGCCCAAGCAAAGGCGAAGGCAGCTGAGAAATTCTACCAAGAATTAGAGACTCAGACTGCGACCGACGGACCGTCTTTGCGCGAGAGACCTAAGCACGACGCCAGGATATTTAGTGTCGCAGCCCAAAGGAGAAGGAACGCTCGGGAAATACAGGCGCCAAAGTACGTGGAGGACTCGCAAGGAATGTTGCTGATTGACGATACGGCAATTTGTAGCAGGATGCGAGAGTATTTTGACGAACTTCTAAATGAAGAATTTCCTCGAGAAGCTTTTCGATATGTTGAGCCGAATACCACAAATATTGAAGATATCTCAGAGGAAGAGGTGATGGAGGCAATGCATCAGATGAAACGCGGAAAGGCAGTCGGACCGGACAAAATCCCCGCGGAATTTTGGTTGAAAATGGAAAATGTCGGGCTTAGTTGGCTCACAGTTCTCTTCAACAAAATCAAAGGTGGGCAACCGATGCCTGATGCTTTCAGGGAAAGATTTCTTCTTCCTTTCTATAAGAACAAGGGAGACTCACGCAAACTCAACAACTATAGGGCTATAAAGTTAACACCTCATACACTGAAGATCTACGAGCGAGTTGTCTGCAACCGATTGAGAAAGATTGTGCGGTTGAATGACAATCAATGCGGCTTTGTTGAGGGTCGATCTACAGTCGATGCGATTCAGTGCATTCGTATTGCGATGGAAAAGTATAGAGCAGCCCGAAAGGACTTGCACTTTGTGTTCATCGATTTGGAAAAGGCATTCGATAGAGTACCTCGTGATCTGATATGGTTGGCCTTGAGAGCACTTAATGTCCCTGAGGCATACGTCAGGATGATACGAGACATGTATGATGGAGCTACGACTAAGGTTAGATGCACAGCCGGTGAATCAGAAGAATTTCCGGTGAATGTCGGATTACACCAAGGCAGTGTATTGCGTCCGTTGCTCTTCAACATCATCATGTGCTACTTATTAACACGTGTCTCCGACGGCCTAGAAATATCTCTTCTTTTTGCCGATGATATAGTCCTTAGTAGCCCAAACATCGTTGCCTTGCAAGCTGCACTTACAAAATGGTGTGACATTCTGGAGGAGCATGGACTGAGGGTAAGTATAACAAAGACTGAGTTCTTATGCTGCCCATTCTCAGACCCAGATGCACCGATACCAGATATGTACGTCAAAGGAAAGCAGCTTAAGTCTTGTACCAAGTTCAAGTACCTTGGCTCGATGGTGAACAGCGGAGCTACATGCGATGATGACATCAAACACCGCACAAAGGTTGGGTGGATGACGTGGCGAGAAAACTCTGGAGTTTTCTGCGATAAGAAAATGCCACTGAAGCTAAAGGGCAAGTTGTACAAAACGGTTGTACGTCCCGCACTCATGTATGGATCAGAATGCTGGACCATGTATGAAGGTTACGCGAAAGAAATGATAGCGACTGAAATGAAAATGTTACGCATGTCAGTTGGTGAAACCAAAAGGGACCACATCAAGAGTAGCTACATCCGAGGCAGCTTGTCCATAGACCAACCAATCACCGAAAAGCTCGAAGACCGACAAATGGATTGGTATTGCCATGTTCAAAGGCGTCCGCCTGAGAACCCCGCAAAGAAAGCGATATCAATGGGAGTTCCACTTGATGGACCCAAGGCCAGAGGCAGGCCGAAGAACACCTGGATATGTCAAATGAAAAAGCAACAACAACGCATTGGTCTCGGCGATGACACGATCCAAGATAGAGCTGCCTGTAGAAATATGCTGAGAAATTATCGCCAAAACGGGCGATGTGCCTACACCGCAGGTCGAGCAACGCGAAACCGTGGAGCGGTATGACGAACGAGGCAAGGAGGAAGAAGAAGAAACACCTCTACAAAGAGGTTTTAATAAAATCCTCTCGAGGCTTCAGTTCAAAAAGAACTCTTGGACTAATTAGGTATATTTTAAGATGTTCCGCTTTTAAGGGTTGCCTAACTATAGTGATAAGGATTTCGTTTGAGTCTGCCTGGAGCTACAAGGTAAGGTGTATGGGTTGGCTACGATATCCCGCCCATCATGTTCTGGTTTTTCAAAATCCCGACATTCATTATCCCGCCATTTCAATATCCCGCCAGTTTGAAATTTCGCTCAATTGAAATCGTCTAATCAAAATCCCGCCAATTTCATATCCCGCCATTTCAATAACCCGCTAATTCAAAATACCGCTTTTCAATATCCCGTCATAGAAGGTAAGTATTCTTTCGTAAATCGCGCGCGCGGGATATTAGAAAGCATCACTACATTTATCGGAGATCCACGGACCAGGTGACTTAACTTGAAAAATATATGCTCTGGTCTTTCGGTAGTCGAGACTTAAGTATCACCTGTATGACAGGCATGTTCTGTAGGGGCTAAATTGTCATCTTTATCGAAGAAATAAACAAATATTCCCATGGATTTATGCTAAGAAAAACATTAACTGCTGCTACACATAACTATTGATTTTTTTTGTTAGCAATGAAAAAAATTGTTGGCGGGATTATTTCACTACCCATTAGCGGAATTCTAAAACGTTTTTAGTGGGCGGGATTTTGATGTGGCGGGATTTTATAATGGCCGGATTTTAAAATGGCGGTATTTAGTAATGTCGGGATTTAGTAATGTCGGGATAATGTTAAACGGGATTTTTTGTAAAAAGCGGAATTATAAACGGGCGGGATTTTGTTTTTCGGGATTATGTAGGTATCCCAAGGTGTATTGGGCTGCTTCGGTATACATGGCTTATGGTGGTACTCTACCTTCTCCCAATTTAAAGGAAGCCATTGCAGCAGCAAAAGCTTCTGAAACTATCGTAGTCCTCTGGTGCGACTCTAATGCACATCATATAGTCTGGGGCAGCTGGGACACTAATGCGTGAGGATAATTGCTTCTCAAGTACCTTCTGGGTACCGATCTTTTAATTTGCAATGTGGGCTGTGAGCCTACTTTTATTACAAAAAACCGACATCACTCTAGCATCATACTTCATTTATTCAAAGATTTGAGAGTCTCGTTCGAGCACTCTTTCTCGGATCATCGGTATTTACAATTCAGCCTAGTAGAACGCCCCGGAGCGACTCCGCACACAGTGAATCGCAGAAGAACCGACTGGCCTAGGTTTCGAACAGCTCTCGCTGAAGGGTTGCCAGCCTTACTAAACCTGCCAGACAATGAACAGCTGGATGAAATGGTAAACACTTTTACGGCATCTATGAGGGCAGCGGTATCTGAATCGTGTCCTACCACTTTTTTTTTTGTCAAGCGGAAACCATCATGGCGGAGTAGCAAGATCTCCGAGCTAAGAGCCGTGTGCATGAGAAGCTTTAATAAGGCGACAACTTCCAGCATGGAGTCAGACTGGATCTCCTATAAAACATCTTAATTCTTTTAAAAAAAAGAGGTAAGATCAGCTAAACGTAATGCAAGGAAAAACTTCTGTCAAAGAATCGAAGAGTCCTCCGATACCTGACAGATTTAGGAAAATTATGGCATCAAATCAATCAATGGACAGCTTCTTTCAAAAGAAAGATGAATCATGGACGTCCTCGAGCATTGAAACTATTGAGTGTCTGCTTGACGCCCATTTCCCGACAAGTTCGGTAGCTTCTCCACCTGAAGGTCCCACAGAACAGTGTCGTGTGACAGTGAATCTATGCTATCTCGTGAGAAGATATTATTGGCTGTTTCTAGCTTTGAACCTTTTAAATCAGTTGGACCTGATGGAATTATTCCCGCAGACTTGCAGCAATGCTTAGAGATTACTTATCCATGGATAGTGAACATACTAACAGTCTGCCTTGGTCTAGTATATATTTCTCGCATATGGGCAGATGTGTGGGTTACGTTTATTCCAAAGACAGGAGAAGCTCACACGAACGATCTTCAACCGCTTCGGAGTAATATCGAGTATGATTCTGCAGGGGAAGATGGTCGGGTTTTAGTCAGTAAAAATCCGACAAAACGGAAATGATAGTTTCTGCAACGCCAAGTAAAATTGATGTCAATCCAAATGTCTCGACTCCCAATGAATGAATCTTAAATATTCTTCCAAAATGGCCCCCATTCGCCCACTGCAGTTCGAGTTTACATCAATTCAATTTTGCATCCCAATTGGGAGGGGCGGCAGCGGAAGAATCGGACACTAAGAACAGTTTCGGAATTTAGCTGACACCTTTTAAAAAAATAATGCTTCAAAACGGTGACCATCCACAATAATCACTAAACTTTTAGAGTCGTTTTCTTTCACTTTCAACTTCATTTCGTCCCCGATCTCTTCGCGGGTGGAGGTGGATTCAGTTGCTTCGACGTATTCAGAAACCCCAAGTTTGGCCTGGTTAAGTCGAGGAGACGCCGAAGAATCTTGACCCTACCGGGTCTGTCGCGCCTGTTTTTTTATTCAACATTAGTCCCTCCGCCTCCCTAATTTCTAAAGCGTTTTTCAAACAAATGTTAAGGTGATTTTGGAAGCCCTAACTTGGTTGGGTAGTCACGTCGTCACTATGGTAGGGACGTCTAATATTCAGGCTGCAATTCAATCATTTCAGCCAGTGCTGACCATACATCAAGAACTATTGAGAAGTGCCGCTCAGTACTTAGAGAGATGGGTGGCTTTGGCTTCTTTAACATTACACTATGCTAAGGTGACCAGATCCTTGAATGGCTAATGTTGTACAAATAAATTGCCGCATAGAAGGGGGTCGGTTCTTTCTGTTTTGGCGATGTTACAAAATTGACGGTCAAACCGTTAATATGGGAAAAATGGCTTGACTTGCTTAGTTTTTCTCTATTTTCATTGGTCAACCGGAAATTAAAAAAAAAATGCTTAGCTACTAATAAAGGTCGTAGAGATTTCTGATTTCCAAATTTCAACAAAAGGATTTCTCGCGTGCTCTAATTTTTTATTTAAATTTCTTTTGTAATCTCCGGTTGAATCAAAACTTGCTGGGAGTGTACATATTCTCAATGTGGTGGGAGTTATCATGGGACATTGACCTATTAGGGAGCACGCCAGTAGACTTCGAATTCCTCATAATGACTTTTGCAGAACTTGTGATGACGAACAAGAGAAAGAGAGTGTACATCCCTTGCTTTGTTACTGGCCCCCGGGAAACGGAGAGGCGTCTTGTGGGTTCAAGGTATTTTTATACCGATGATCACGCCGGGATGTAAGCCCAATACTGCTCAACAAATACATTGTTAGCTCGAGCTGGCAATCAGGTCCGTTCGGGCGAAATGTTTCTGGTATTGGGCACTTCAACGAAAAAATTGGCCGACCCTTGAAAAGGGGACGAGTAAAAGCTGTTATAAACTGTTTCACCCCTTCCGCATAGGCTTACCTATACAGGTAACCAACATGAACAATTAAAAAAAAAGAACAACTACAACGCACAAGTTCCGGTGTATTTAATAATTATTCCAGTTTACAATCTGTCTTTTATCAGGTACATTCTTTTATCAAAGATCCAACAATTACAATAATATGTATGTATTTACATGTACATTCATGTGGTTACTTGTGTCAATATAGCAATTTATCATAGGCAATACAAAATCTCAAGTGGATGTGTGTGTATTGGCCAACTGAATGCCAATTTCTATCCATACAAACTTGTTTTCTATCATTTTTGTATCAAAACACGATTATGCTCGGTATATTTTAATTACGTGTACTCTCATCGTCAAGAAGAAAAAAATATTCGATATCGTTTTATCAAAAATTCCAAAAAGCTTTTAGCAACTAAAACCTTACAGACAATAGTGGTAAGTTACATTTACATATATGTATGGTACGAACATAATATTTACATTAAAATAACATAAAATACAAATTAAATAAGAAAATGTTTGAAAATAATCTATTTGTACAAAATTCATAACTGAATTAACATAGATCTGTAGATTTTTGGTACCTATATTAGATATTTGCATTTGATTTTCTTTGATTTCACATACTTAGAGTCTATAAAGAATATTGTTACGTTATACATAATAATTATTATATTACTAACAACAACATACGAAAATAGGGTTTTTATTTATAAGTTTTTAGGTTTTAGTTACATCAATATTTTTTTTATATTTTGTTTTTGACTCTTATCCAAATTCCCAGAAGTGTTCTTTCTTTCTTTATTTAAGTGTAAACATATTGCAACCAGTACATGATTCTTTTTGATTCGTTTCGTTTTAAATTCAAAAATTTTGGTGTGCACAAAATCATGGTGTCCAGTTGTGTGTATCCCAAGTGATACACCGACACCAGTGCCAAGAAGAAACAAAATTTAGTCGATGCCTTTTTTATCAATGCATTTTCGACTTGACAACAATTACAAATTTTTTTTATCGCCACGAAACGTGCAAACTATCCGTATGGATTTTGATAATACCATACAATGAATAGTTTGTTTCGTTTTGACCAAAACCAGTGGCCTAGGAAGTGCCTTGCCTTCGCGCGCCAAGAATATATTTAACAAATTTTATTTATTCATTAAACGTTTATATTGATCCAGTTTTTGGATAGTTTCGTAGTCCACCCGATGTTTTATTGTTGGAACTCGGCTGACTTGTTTGATGTTCGTTGGATGGATTGTCATTTGACTGTCGCTCGTGATATTCTTGGAAACAAGGTACAATGCAAAGGTTCGTTTGACACTCGGGACAATGGTATTTCGTTTTGCGGCGCAAAATTCGTCCATGTGCATCGATCGTGTTCCAACAGAAATTGCAGCCTAGAGCTGGACCTGGTCGTATAACTGGACAATGGCTGGAACGTGGATTATCTAAAGAGGGTTCTCTGGCCGTCTGAAAACGTGGAAAAAATGAGTTCGATACATGGAAATGCATATTCACAAAAACCGAATGACATACCAGTGGTGATGACGCTGACCGAGTTAGCTCATCTGTTCTCACCCGAATTGTGTTAATTTGTGGTTGCGGTTGCTGGAGCTCTGAACTTTGCACCGTTTGTACAGAAGTAATTGGATCCGAAAGAAGCACAATTGACGTGTTCGGAATATTGATTTTCGGCGAATCCAAATTTTCATGTTTTATAGGTATGCTTGGTAAAAATTGCATCATACCACCGGATGTTGGAGTGATTGTGCTTGTTGATAGAATGCACGCGGATGTCGTGAAAAGTGGATCAATCGATGAAATGACCGCCGAAGTTGGTGTGGGTTGTGAAAGTTGTCGATGTAGAGTGTATGTTCCGCTGGAATTCAAGGATAAGGGTGGCGAATGACTGCTGGGCAACAGCGGATGAGAATGCTGTTTCACGAGAAACGGTATAGATTGACCCGGAACGGAAAGTAATTGAGGCGATGACGGTGCCATAATGGGTGCTGGTTCGGATGCGTGTCGTTCGATTTTTGGCGGAACTGCCAACAGATTTCTAGTTGAAATAGAAGCGTGTTCGAGTTCGATAATTTCGGGTGACTGATTACTGGTATCGCTGTCACGTTTAATTCGGGGCTGGCGAATAAGGAAACGATTACGTTTACTGCCAACGTTTGCAGATATATCGAGCTTATCTGTAATGGAAGAAGATTTTTTATTAAATGCTTAGAAAACAGCAAAACGTAAAGGTAAATATGTTAAACATACAAAATATACGTACAATTAAGGTTTACTTTTTAAACTTTTGTGTTTATAAAAAATCTTATTTTTCGTATTTCAAATACCTAAAACTGTGAAAACTGGCTAACTCGAAAAACGCCGTAAGTCAAAGAAAACCCGATAACCCAGATTATTTGTGCAATAAATTCGTTATCTCAAAGAACGACTCTATAATTTGAAGTAGTTCAATTCTTAATTATTTGTTTCCCAGTCGGCGCGATTCTATTAGTTGAAACGTTCTTAGGACTTAGGACTGTATAAGTCACATAATGGCTTATAATGGAATGTTCAATTTCCTGAAACAATTACATAAAACCGGTGCAGGTGACATAGAAATGATTCATAGAATCCAAATACTATGTACATATGTACATTAAGAAATTTAATAAAAGTTCGTAGTTAAAGCCTAGGGCTGATTTCTTGTTGCCATGCTATATGCTATATCTCTATTATCTTTTTTTAAATTCGAAAACTCGAAAACTTGATACCCCAAAATCTCCATAACTCGAAATAAAATTCCCTTCATCTTTGAGTTATCGAGTTTTTACTGTATTTGAATTGGTGCGAATAACTTTTCTTTTGAATTGCCAAGTCAACAGGGTTTTTGAGGGAACACTTTTGCTGCACTTGCTAATTAGGCCGGCTTCAGTTTTCTGATCGGCGAGCTCTAATTCAACGGTGTCCAGCCACAGTTGAATAGTTGTAATTGCCTCGCTTGATAGTGATTCCGTCGCTATATTAGTTACCATGATCCATTGTGTCTACCGTAGACCGCGCTCGTCTAAAACCGTATTGACGGTCTGATAAACGCCCCTGCTCCACCACTACTTCTGACAACCGGTTATATATAATTCTTTCGAACACTTTCCCCGTTGTGTCGAGTAAAGAAATTGGGCAATAAGGATTAGGCTCACCAGCAGGCTTATTTCGTTTTGGAATAAGCACTAATTTTTGTCTTTTCCATGATTGCGGGAAAGTCCGTTCTTGTAGACGTCGATGAACTTTCGGGGCATCCCCAAAACTGCCGCTTGCAACGCCCATCGGGGCCTGGTGCTTTACCATCTTCAAGCCTGGATGCTGCCCTTAAAAGCTCGGACTCTGCAATCGGGGGCGTGATACCACTAATAGGTGTAAGGCTTCGTCTCGCAGGTTCCAAATAATGTTGAGGAAACAAAGTGGAGATAATATCTTTGAGCAGTGCCGGACATTTGAGTTGACAGGCTCTCTGTCTAATTTTCTTCATGACCACCCTTTATAAGCCGTTCCCCATGGATTTGCGTCCGTATCCTCACAGAGCTGTTTGAAGCAATTTTGTTTGCTCCTTTTAATTGCGAGTTTCAGGGACCTACAGGCTGCTTTATAAGCCTCTAGCAAATCATTGTACGATGTCGCTCGTGTCAAACGTTGACAAAGGCGCCGAGTTTTGAAGCACTCACATCGGCTACTCGTGATCTCCCCGGTCCACTAGTAGTTTTCTTTCCGATTAGTGATGGAACTCATCTTCTTTGCATGGAGGCGTCGAATGCCATTGATAGTTAAGATAATTTAAAAGTGAATCCTGGTACATCGCCCGGAACGGAATTGAGCCAAGCCATGGCTGGTGGTTCGGTGTCAAGTATGTGATTTGCAGATAGATTTTCGAATGTCGAATCGGTTAGCACATTTCGTGTCGTCGCTTACGGTAGTGGTGCCAAACTTAATCGCGACCTTTCCTTTCGATTTCACGGAGTTCTACGGGCGTTAGTGGGAACTTGTTTAACGATATCTGCATTGAAATCGGTAATGCTGGGGTCACTGATGTCTGCACTGCAAAGCTGATCTCTTGTCTTTGCCAATTTTCCCCCCGGTTTTGAAAAATTTGGTTTAGACTAGGTATGTTGCCTATTGGGATGTAGTTTATGACAGCATCCTGCATATTCCGTTTAATGTTTTTCGGCAATAGGTACATTGGAGGGTGGAGCCATTCTAGCAAAGGATTCGCTAGTGATCCTTTTAAAGCCGGATATGTCCGGTGAACTCGTGCATGACCCAGTGGCGCACGTTGGTTGGTGGACAGAAATCAGATGCATCCAGTTGATTCGCAGTGTTACCTGTATCTGGTCCAATTATAATAGCATGGCGGAGCGGGTAGTTGTCCAGATCATCTTCGTCGTAGTATAAGTGCTACCATTGATCCATCTGCGCCTGAGTGCTGTATTAACAACTTCAGCGTCTCAGGTTACTAAATGTAATAGGGTGACATAAACCGAATAGTCAATCACCGAAGCAGCACCTTCCGTAGGGGGGAGGATAAAGGTTGAAAGGCTCCGGCCGATTCCTATATCCTCTTCAGTTGTGGCATAACTGCGGACCCTTAGCTATGTAGGAGGAGCTTCATAGGGTGAACAGCTCCAGCCAATTCCTTTGTTTCTCTACGGGGCGTTACTTTCCCGCACTATCCGAGTAACCGCTAACAACTTCATCGTCTCAGGTTACTAAACGTAATAGGGTGACAAAAACCGAACAGTCAATCACCGAAGCAGCACCTCCGAGGCCCCTCCATGATGGACCTCTTTCGTTTACGAATACTATCATGGTTAAGCGATGGGCCGACAACTCATCAATGGAAAAAAAATTTCGACGTCAAGAAACCTGGAACGAAAGCCTCGGATTTGACGGATACAACCCAACGACGACCTCGCAAACGAACAACGGATTACTCTTTCGGAACCTGGAATAGGCCAGGGGCCTTAAAGACCCTCTTGGATCAGGTTGATAAATATAAGCTGAGCATAGTTGCACTCCAGGAAACAAAATGGCTTAGTAGCATTCACAGGCAGACCTGGATATCTCCAGATCAACATACCGTCAACCAAATTGACAACGTCCTTGTCTGCAAGAGATGGGCATCGAGCATAATGGATGTTCGCAAATATTGACTCTGAACACTATATGGTGAAGGCGACTTAATAGGTGCAGAATTTCTTCGGTGCATCATTCGAGGTTCAACCCGTCCCAAATTTTTCCGATTGACAAATTGTTGGTCACTTATACGATTGCCCTTGAGGAGAAGCTGACACACTTGCTAAATAACATCAGCAGCAAAGGCGCCCTTGAGATCTGGGATACACTCAAAGACACCATCAAAGGGGTCGCAGAGGAGGTTGTGAGATACAAAGCCCGGCGAGCCCGAAATGATTGGTTTGATGAAGAATGTCAAAATGCGGTAGATGCTAAAAACGAGGCATATCGCCAATGGACTGAATGCGCAACTAGAGCCAAAAAAAACAAAAACAATATACCCTTTCACTCTATGAGCGAAGGGTATAAAAACAAAATATGACGAGCTTCGATAATTTTCGAATAGGTTAATTAGGCGTAAGAAACTTAAGCATCTGCGGAGCAGTTGATGCAAATAAACCAAAGACTAGCTAGTAGGAACAGTAGACAAGCGTACAAGCTAATTAATTCAATTAAAAGTGGATACCAACCCAGGACCAGCCTCTGTAAGGATAAGGATAGCAATATAATTAGCGACACCGATAGCGTTGATAAACGCTGGGCCTCACATTTCGAAGAGCTCCTCAATGTTCAACCGAACAACCCCACACAAGAAGCTATGGAGCTGATGGCTGAAACAGGCCCTCCCGTTCAACCCCCAACAGTAGAAGAAGTTGATCTCGCCATCCAATCATTAAAACGTAATAAAGTCCCAGGCGCTGACGAGATTCCAGCTGAATTGCTGAAGCATGGTGGGGAGAGCCTTGTTAAGGCTATACACACACTTGTCGTTAAAGTATGGAACGACGAAATAATCCCGGAAGATTGGCGCAAAAGTATCATTCGTCCAATCCACAAAAAAGGGGATAAGTTCAAATGTGAGAACTACAGAGGCATCTCATTAGTTTGTACGACTTATAAGATTTTATCTAAAATTATAGAAAATAGAATTAATCCGTACGCAGAGGAAATCATTGGCGAGTACCAAGGCGGCTTTAGACCTGGCCGTTCGACGACACATCAGCTTTTTACAGTGAAGCTTTTACTCCAGAAGTGCTGGGAAACAACATCGACGTATACCAAATATTTGTCGACTTCAAGCAGACATACGACAGTATCGATCGAAGCGAAACATTTTGCTGCATTTTGGTATACCGGCAAAGCTAGTGCGACTCATAAGGATGACGATGACTAATACCGTCTCGCAGGTCAGAGTTCACAACAGATTCACTGACCTATTTGAAACTCATACTGGACTCAAGCAAGGCGACGGGCTGGCGCCGACGCTCTTCAACCTTGCTCTGGAGTATGTAATTCGAGCCATGAATTTGGACAGCAGCGGAACGCTACTCATTAAGTCGACTCAACTAGCTAATAAGTGTTATTTTTCGGTCCTCCCAATTATGAAATCGAAGCTGGTACACAGGAACACGAAGCTCCACGTGTATAAAACAATCATCCGACCTGTGCTATGCTATGACTTCGAAGCATGGACCCTAACCCATAACTCTGAACACCTGTTGGACACAGTCGAGCGAAAGGTTCTCCGAAGAATCTTCGGGGCCGTTCGTGAACGAGGTGAATGGCGCATCCGGTACAACCATGAGTTGTATCAGCTGTATGATGAGCTACATGTGTCGAAAATTGTGAACGTGCAGCGACTGCAATGGGCGGGACATGTACAAAGGATGAACGACGATCGCATGCCCAAAAAGGTGATGAACGCGCCGGAGCCAGATTGCGTGGACGACCGAGAACCCGATGGGAGCATTCTGTATGTGAGGATGCCCACCATATGCTAGGCTTTCGGAACTGGAGGACAAGATCGCGTGACCGCGACAATTGGAGGTCTTCAATCCAGGCGGCCAAGGCCCGACGTCGGGCTATCGTGCCATAAAGAAGGAGAATTATCCATCTTGTGTTGGTCATGCACTCTAAATCCGCTGTAATTACCATTTTGCAGGTGACAATTGGCGGTTTAATGCTTCCACGGTCGGCTTCAACCCTACCAGTTATTGCAGCACTAGCTAGATGCTAGATGGCCCGCACAGCAGTTGCCCGCAAAGCCACAGTGAGCCGGTATCCAGCATAGTGTTATGTTAAAAAAGCGATACATCTCTATAAGAACAAGGCGGCACTTCGAAACAGTTCTCGATGTAGTCACTACCAATTCTAGCGAACGTAGCCTGACAGTATACAGAAAGACGTCCTATGTCCAGTTGTCCCGAGTAATCCCCGCAGGGGGGTCCTTGTGACATCAGTCAAAAACGCTGTGTAGTAGGACAGAGATCTTTGGTGAGTTGTGACACCCACAATACGTACCTCAACAGCGCAGGGAGGACCCTGGTATGGTTGATACGCCATAGCGTGGAAGGTTACAAGATCTAAAATCTGCAAAGCGTACCTTTAAAAAAACAAAAAGAGTACCAACATATACCTATTTTTCATTTTACTATAATAAAAGAAGTTTATTTCTTATTTTCATGTTATTATATGTATCTCAATAATAAACACACAAAAACACTACAATGATAAATGCTTGTTGTATGCTTCACTTTGCTTTTTCCTTTTTTGTTTCTTTATACTTTTACGAGAACTTATCTATAATAGTAACAATATTATTAGTTTGACATTTCCGGCATGAATTGTTTGAAGATATTGCGAACTATTCTCAGATATTTTTTTTAAGTCGGAGCATAGTTTGAATCTCGAGTGGATGTAATGTGAAAAGAAGAAAAATATATGTATAGACTTTGTTCTAAAAACAGAAAAGAAATAAAATAATAATAAAAAAACACTGAAGAAGCTTTTTTTGTATCACATTGATGAAAAATTTACATTATTTAGATTAAGTTATTTATTATAAATTGTAGTGTTTACAGAAATTAATGTAGCATTTATACATAAAATAGAGTTAACAGTGTTTTGTGTAAGTGTTTTTGGGCCGTGTCCATGCCTGCTTTCTCCGTTTATATATATATATCTCACTTGACTTGTCATTTCGTTTATATTTTATTCATTTTAAAATTTTGTTTTAGTTACGATTCTTCGCCTTACTTTACTTTTCTTCATTAATATATATATTACAAAAAGAGCAATTTCGTACAACTGTACACACAATCATTCCATATAAAAGACGATTCTCTTTTAAAAGTAATTGAACTAAAAACTTCTTAGATGCTAAAGAAAACTACATAACCTTAGGATTAAAGCGCTTTACATCTTGATTACGTTGTGTAATATTTTTTATCGCTAAAGTATTCTTCAATTGATCTTAATTGTATTTCGATTAGACAAATTCAGTGACGTTGAACCCAATCATTAAAATTCGTGTATGAACTCCAAAAAAAACTGACGGCATCGTTGCAATTTTATTTATTATTAATGCTATCATCACATTTTGATATTGATTCTTTTGTAAAGATTTTGAGGGACAATAAAGAGCTCGGATATACCAGTTTACCAATATGCCGATAATTTAGGCATAATCAACGTTGTATACCATAACTGCAGAAAAAATATGTCAGGGAGCTGTCCGCGGTTGGCAGCTACCAAGGAAGGATCGGAAGAACTTCAAAATATATAACTGTCCAATGACTTTCAGTGCGTTTATTTTGAAAGTAAATGTGCAACAATTGAAAAACTGCTAAAACGCATTAATTCGGCAAAAATGTGTATGCCATCATAAAGTTGCTGCTGTAATTAGATTTTAAGCGTTTCAATAATTTCAGTCGAATCCCTAATTTTTGTAAGTGGCTGGCGTAAGACGTAGCTGCTGCTATCGAGCCAGTCCAGAGCAGTGCATATTCAACACGACGTGATTGGCTATCAATAACAATGTCTATTGCAGAGATTCACTGTTCACTAGTTCACTCAACTTAAGAAATACAATAAAACAAAGAAAAAACATATCATTAAACAAAATGGGTCTGATATTATCACTTCACGATCGGTTGAAGGTATAAACCAGTGCTGCTCTCGTCATTTACAACAATATTTCAAAATATTATCTACATCGAGTTAAAATTAAGACCCTGCAAATTCATGGCGGTTGTATTCACATTAACGGCACTATCTGTATATCGTTGTCGCGACATTGTGTGAATACTTGTCGGAAATTCCATATGTCGTGTGTCGAGAAAACTCATCACGCCCATCGGATGTGCGTGCGGCGGACACATTATTGGTGTCGGCGTATCCGACGTTGGAGGAACTTGCATATTTATTGCTGGCTGATTGATCTGTTCGTAATTTTCGATGGTGGTCTCCTCGTTGGTTGGTGTCGACGGTGGCGGTGGCGATATATTCGGTTCGAGTTTAATTCGATTCTTTATGCTCGGTCGACTTATCGGATAGCCTCGCTTTTTGTATTCAAGCCATAACGTTCGATTGTTCACGCCATAGATACGAGCGGCCTTACAAAATCCAATACCACCAATACGAACTGCCTCCAGGGCACGTATGAAATTCTCATCGCCTTGCGGATTGACGGAACGTTTTCGTTTGGGCGGGGCCGATTGCGATTGTGACGGCTGATGTTGTGAATTTGAATTAGTTGTACTATTGCCCGATGCGATTTGATGTACGGGTGACTGAGTGGGCGTGGGCCCTTGACTATACACTGATTGGACCATGTTCGAGTCAGTGGGTGATGTGGGTGTTGATAAGTTCTGAGAATAATTGCTAACAAGACTATTTACTGATATCATTTGCGGATTGTATGTGGATCCTTGATAGTGCATTTGAATATGTCCGGATTGGTTCGTTGTAACTACACTATTTCCTGATGATGTGTTGATAGTTTGCTGTTGTGTTTGTTGTTGCTGTTGTTGTTGTTGTTGCTGCTGCTGTTGTTGGTGTTGCTGCCCATTTGAGGTGGTCGCCCCGTTTTCCGAAGATTGATCGCCACCAATTGCGATACTTGTTTGACATGTTGGTAGAAATCGTGGATAGTTCGAGTCCACTACCGTCCATTGCACACCTGGGAGAGGAAGGAGAGCCAATTAATTAGAATGTAGGTTTTTTGTTTTTATTTCGAATATTATTTGCTTGACTACAGTTTTGTTTTCGTAAAAAATTTTAAAGTTTCTATTCAACTGATATGCAAAAAAAATACTGAACACAAAACGTTAATTAAATGAAAAGGTAGATAAAATTAAAAAAGTAAAAGATATTGAATGCGGTATTGGCATAGGCACAAGTCCTATTGCCAAAGGGTCTTTCATCACGAATCTTTTTATTTCTCTCGTTTTGCAACGCAAAAATTTCACTAGACCAACTACTTTCGATGCTCAAAATGTTGAATCAATATTTACATTCTACTTTACTCATATCTCGTAGTAATTAATGGTTTCTATAGCTCTCCCCTGATCCCAGATTTGCAAGGATAGTGTACATAAAAATTCAGTTAAATAATTAATTTTCAGAATTTACGCGATTCCGCTTCGTGTTATTTATAAATTTAATACTAAGTTAGACTAAAATAATGTTCACATACAGTTTTCACAGACAACATAAAAAATATACATTTTTGTAACCGTGTAGATAGATATTTAAGAAAAATTGTAAAAAATCAAAATATTATGTTTTTATTTCGGTAACAAAAAAGTAGGTTAGTGCTTCTACTTAGAAATTTCGCAGAAATTTGGACTTCAGAATAGTTTGTTAAGGAATATTTGTACATAATTATGAAATGCTATAAGTATACAATTATAAACATTTTGAAATTGGTGTAAAATATGAATATAATAATTTTTGAACGCATATGAAACATTTAGATTTAGGATCAGGTCAAAGCAAATAGAAACGAAGTAAACGTTTTTGTTTTATTTAATAAATCAATCGTGTTTCATTGCAACAGTATTTTTTCAACGATTGATCAAGTCTTTTTTATAATTTTTAATTTTAGGCTGGCCGAGCATATCAAGAGGATTTTTCTTTCACTTTGTACATGTGTGCTGTACGTGAGTTGCCAAAAGGAATTCAATGTTACTGTAGAAAAATGTTTTCCTTAAAAAGTGTTCCTCACACCGTGGCAAATTCTCCGACGCTGATTCAAGGTGGTTGTTTGGTGTTCACACCAGAGCGGCGCGAAAAAATGCTGGGGACATATTGCCTGGACTGACAATATATTTTGTGTGCGATAGTGGGCTCACATATATCATCCATGTCATAAACCTTGAGCCAAGAAAAAGTCTTCATTTATTCTTCGGCTAAGACGATGACAGAGAACTTATCACTTTCTTATCACCTTATCCTTCTTCTTCTCTTAGCGGTACAGAAAGGTGTGAGCCGCTGTGAATCTATATGGATTCGATTTATGGTTCGTCTCCAGGGACAGGGACGTGGCTGCGATGGTGTTTTCCCACAGTGATAAAGGGGTAAGATCAATGGTGGCAATTGGGCATTGAAACAAATGACCCACATCATGAGGCGCGATTGCAATTTCTCTCTTTCTCTGGTTCCTTTTACTACCTAGGGGGGATAGGGCATTGATTACGCCATCGCCTTCAGCTGGTCCCACGATTTGCATATACTTAGTAGAATCCAAAATTGTTGAGAAAAACACACTTCCAGTTATCCGATTGAATTCATTTAAGTTTTATTTTTCAATGTAGCTCCCTTTTACTTCAATACAACGATGAGATCGTAATAAGATCCTGCATCCCTTTCAAAAAGTAGTCCGCGGGTTTGTCTTGAAAATGGTCCAAAACAGCATCTTTCAGTTCCTTCTCAGTCTCAAATTTTCGTCCTCGGAGGTCCTTTTTTAATTTTGGGAACAGGAAGTAGTCACTTGGGGCCAGGTCTGGGCTGTACGGGGGGTGTTCAATTTCTTCAAAGCCGCATTTCACCACAGCAGCCTTGGCCACCGCGGCGGTGTGAACTGGTGCATTGTCGTGAAGAAGCAGCACCCCTTTCGCCAGTTTTCCATACCGTTTCTCCACGATGTTGGCCCTTAATTGGGTCAAAAGATCTGCATAATATTTCCCTGTTACTGATGTGCCCTCTTCCTTGAAGTCAATCATTATAATTCCCTTGGAATCCCAGAAGATGGTGGTCATGATCTTTTTCCGGCTCTGCTGCACCTTCGCCTTCTTGGGGCGCTCCTCATAAGGCCTCCTCCATTCCATGGACTCCTTTTTGGTCGTGGGATCATAGTAAAGGACCATTGTTTCGTCTCCTGTCACAATTCTGTTGATAATTGCATCCGAGTCGGCGCGACACAGCTCCAAAAAGTCTTTCGAACATTTCATCCGCTGCTTCATTTGATCTGCTGAGAGGAGTTTCGGGATCCATCTTGCCGAGATCTTCCTCATCCCCAAATGGTCGGTAATAATTCTTTCGACGGTGGTTTTTGATAGACTTGTCCTTTCTGCAATCTCTGATAACTTTAGCCGCCGATCACTCAATACAACTTCCTCGACTAATTGGACGTTTTCTTCGGTGGTCTCAGTTATTGGGCGTCCGGTGCGGGGTTCATCAAAAACATTCGTCCTTCCTCGCTTGAAATCCGAAATCTACCGGTAAATAGTCGCCTGGGATGGTGAAGAGTTGCCGTACACGGATATGAGTTCATCTCGAATCTGGGACGCCGTGTATCCTTTCAAAAAAAGGAATTCAATGGTCGCGCGGTAATTGATCTGCTCCATTTCAAATACGAAATCAGAATGCGACACAAATAATTACCTAGCCGGGCCCTTGATTGCACAATTGAACTCATGTTTAGTCCTGTTATGACCGAAGAGTTGTTTTCTCGAATAGCGGTAAAATGAATTCAATCGGATAACTGTAAGTGTATTTTTCTCAACAATTTTGGATTCTACTACGTAGATTTTCTCTCTGCCTCAACAGACCTTCTCCATGTATTTTTGGGTCGTCCCACACGACGGCTTGCATCGGTTACTTGAGGATTCCAATCTAAAACCTGTTTTGCAATGTTTTTTGGCTCTTTTCGAAGTATGTGACCTGTCCAGTGCCACTTTCGCCTTTTGGCGAATCATTTTGTGGATGTCGTCGTTAGATATTACCTCAGGCCTGCGAATACGTAGGGTACGTCGTAGGCGCTGATTCACGTAAGTTTGCATTTTGGTTGTAATGTTACTGCTCACTTTCCAACAACGCATTGGTCTCGGCGATGACACGATCCAAGATAGAGCTGCCTGTAGAAATATGCTGAGATATTACCGCCAAAACGGGCGATGTGCCAACACCGCAGGTCGAGCAACGCGAAACCATGGAGCGGTATAAAGAACGAGGCAAAGAAGAAGTTACTGCTCACTCTCCACGTGGAACACCCATATAAAAGCAATTTTACATTGCTTTCGAAAATCCGGAGTTTGGTATTTATGGAGATGTTTTGGTTTTGCCAGAGGAGTCAAGCTGGAAAATACTGCTCGGGCTTTATTTACGCGCGACTCTACATCGGCATCAGCCCCACCATCCGCTTATGTATTCAGTCTTAGCGGCATTAATGTTTAAAGCAGCACTTCGACTTTCACGATGCTAAGCATCCGTCATTTGAGCCAGATGATCTGGTGTGTTTGAGAGAAGGCAAATGTCGTCGGCGTAGTCCAGGTGCTGAAGGTAATCAAATAGTTAGAGCTTAGAGAATCGCAAATTTCGTCTTTGATAGTAATAAGGAACGGCATTGGTGATAAAATGCAGCCTTGTTTTACCTCAAAAGAACTAGAAAATTCATCCTTATGCAAGGCATGACATTGGGCTACGTTACAGGACTCTTTTATGATGGAAATAAGTTTCTCTGATATGCCTCTCCTACGTAAGGCTGTCCAGATATAAGCCGGTCAACGCTGTAAACGCCTTCTCGAAGTCAATGAACATAAGATGTAACTGGAATCTCCATTCATCGGATTGTTCAATTACAATTCAGAGGATGTTGATGTGATCACTACATGAAAAATTCTCACGAAAACCTGCTTATTCATTGTTCAGAGTGGGGTCGGTCATTTTCTTGATCTGGTCCAAGATTATTTTGACCATCAGTTTAGAGACTGCAGAGAAGAGACAGATTCCACGACAATTATTGCAATCCTTGAGATTTCCTTACTTAGGGATTATAACAATGACGCCCTTCTTCTTTTGAGGGATAGTCTCGGTTGTCCAATCATGGATCAGGAGAATATCCGCTGTAACGTTGATATCCGCTTTCAAAAGTTCCATGGGAATACCGTCTGCCCCCGGGGCTTTACCAGCTTCCAAAGATTGAAATGAATTCTGGCCATTTGCGGAATACTTACTACTTCCGGTGGAGGTGGGCTTGAAGGGGAAGTTGTTGTTAAGGACCTCAATGAAATGCTCTCTCCAACGGTGCAGTTGTTGTTCTGTTGTTGTTGTTGTAGCGGCGCAAGAGAGGGGGGGGGGGAAACTTGTATCATCATTCATAAATCGTAGGCATCCTCTCCTCAAGGTCAAGACCTAAGAAGATCGCAACTTCGATGGGGTTTTCCCATAGTGCGATAGGTGTTAGATGCGTAGGTGCGGCAGTGCAGTCAAATATATGATCCACGTCGTGTGGGCTGGCTCCACATGCTGGACAAATATTTCCAATGCTGTTGTCAATGCGTGACCAAAACGAATTTAGTCTGGAGCCAAGGTGGTACGTGTGGCTCTCGGTAGTTGTTGTTCGTCGGCTGAGATGTCGGGTGGTCGAGCGCGAAGGACGCGGTTTACGGATAGCCTATTTGTGGCTTTGGTTACCTCGCTGGTGTGCAGTTGATTTAGGGCCGCCTTATATATGTTGGAGTTATCGAGAGGAACTCGTTTAAACCTTTGGACTTCCCTTTCCATGTCCCTTAACGAACGTCTTACATGACGTGGTGGTGGGGTTTTGTCCATGAGGTCATGATTTGGGTGTAAGCTTCGATGACAACCAACAAGATATTGCTTAGCCAGGAGATCATTGTGTGCCTTGAGGTCTAGCAGCTTGGTTTCTTGGTGCAGGTGGTCTTGCGATGACATGCGAACGCAACCAGTAATGGTACGCATGGCTGCATTTTGGCATGTTTGAATCCGTTTCCAGTTGGTTTTGCATAGGGTATTTGTCCGTCCATATCGGTGCTGCATAATTTACCACAGAACGACTGACGGCTTTGTAGGTGGTGAGTAAAGTCTCCTTATCAGTGCCCCATTTGCTGCCAGCAAGGGACTTCAGGATCTTGTTTCTGCCCTTCATTTTGTCACTAATGTTGTCGGCATGGGTGTTGAATAGGCCGTGATTATCAATTGTGACGCCAAGAATTTTGGGGTGACGGATAGTGGGAACTTCGGTGTCATTTACTCTGATGTTAAGCCGTTGGTTGAAT
This sequence comes from Microchrysa polita, assembly GCA_949715475.1. Classification (NCBI taxonomy): domain Eukaryota; kingdom Metazoa; phylum Arthropoda; class Insecta; order Diptera; family Stratiomyidae; genus Microchrysa; species Microchrysa polita. The sequence goes on along the minus strand of OX454416.1, from coordinate 108,740,704 downwards.
TCTTTGTTGTATGTGGTAAAGAGGGTGGCCGAAGATTTGGGCGCTGATAGCATTAGGTTCTTGTTGTTGAAGAAAAGGTTGAGCTCTTCCAAGTAACCGTTGATGAGATCGCACATGTCGGGAATGTCGTTGCCAGATGTCATTATGGTGCAGTCGTCAGCATAGGATACAATGTCTATTCCTTCGGGTGGGGTGGGAAGCCCTGACATGTATAGGTTGAACAAGGTGGGGGAAAGTACCCCGCCTTGTGGTACGCCTTGTTTTATCCTTCTTAGTTTAGATTTCCCATTTCTAAATTCGGTGCTGGATTGACGTCCGGCAAGGTAGTTTGCGATCCATTTGACTATATGGCGGTGTGGATGAATTGCGGAGATCCGTCAGTAGGAGCGAGTGGTTCACCGTATCAAACGCTTTCGACAGATCTAAAGCCACAAGAATGGTACGCTTAAACGGCGGGGGCTGGTTGATCCCATTGAAGACCTTAGACATGATTCGGTCTAGTGCAGTGGTGGTGCTGTGCATTTTTCGGAAGCCGTGTTGGTGATTAGCGAGTTGTATGTGCGTCGCAAGAGTCTTGTGTATCAGCGATTCCAATATTTTCGCCACAGGGGATAAAAGCGTGATTGGTCGGTAGGATTCTCCTAAGGAGTGTTGTTTACCAGGTTTGGGTAACGGTATAATACGGCCTCTCTTCCAAATTTCTGGTATGATGAATGTTCGTAACGAAAGGTTCATCGTGCCAGTGATATACTCTATGGCCGGTGTGTGAGAGTTGTTGTTCTCGTCTTTATCTGTACGTACAGGATGCTCATGGGTGAAAGATTTGCCAGTCAATGGCTTTACGAGCTTGTAAAGGGTCCCACTGTCACCATGGTAAGCTCCATCTTCTGTCTCCACCGCTAACGCGTTCATGTTGTTGCGTTTATCACGTGTTACGCTTCTCTGCACTCATTTTTGAAGAGAACTGTACTCGGTCCTCAGTTGTTGCTTGACTGTACTGTCGGTAGTCGAGTTTAATTGCTCTTTAATTCTCTTCCGGGCAGTTATCAGAAACCATGTATCGTGGCTGATAAATGGTCTCCTACCTCGCTGACATCTGCCCACAAATGTTTCGCCATACGATATAAAAGCGTCCTTCACGATGTTCCATCTATCATTAATTGAAGGAGCATCTGGTGTTTGTGCATTGGCTATCTCGTGCAATGCGCTAGAAACTGTGCGTATTGTTGACGGACCGACTAACTTCAACTGTGTGGATCATTGCAATGGCGGCATGATATACTTCATCGAAAGGATCCCGTTTGTATCCTTGAACCTCTCTTTCGTATGACGTGGCAAAGAAAATGTATCTCCTGATGTAAGTGATCCTGGGCAAACATCAGAAGGCATCCTGTTGCTGTGCGTAGAACAGCATTTTGGCAAACTTGGATTTCATTCCAGTTTGTGTTACATAAACTATGTGACCAAACTGGAGCAGCCAAATCAGTCGCCTTATAAGTGGCTTGCATGTTTTTTTTTTATCTTTACTCCAGGAGCTACTGCCAGAGCTTTAAGAATTTTGTTCCTACTGCGCATCTTTTCACAAACCGTTGCAGCGTGATGAGCTGAAGTCATCATTTTCTCTAGGTGAAGTCCGAGAATCTTGGAATTAGAAGAACAGGACACAGGAACATAGAGGGTAACGAGATGGCTAACGAACTAGCCAAATTGGGTGCCACTCTTGACAGCTCTCATGCGGAGTGTTTGCGTCCCGAAGGCTGTTAGGAGTATGATCTTCACCTACTGTATAAGGACTGCTAATTCCAAATGGCAAAATCTGAGGACTTGCGTTGTATCGAGTAAGATTTGGCCCTCCTACGACTGGAAAAGAACGTCTGAGATTCTGACTAAGCCGCGTAAAGATATCGACACGGGGAACTGGCCAATGGGGCTCGACGTTGCCAGGTTGGGTATCCCCTACAACGCGCATTGCAGCTGCGATAATGTAGATGAGAGAGAAACACTGATTCACTTTCTGTTTGAATGCCCGGATCTTGCCAAAACCCGGTATAGGTCGCTCGGTTGGGCTTTACTGGGAGGCTTGGAGGAAGCAGCAAAGTGAAAGTAGGAGAGCTGCTGTACTTTCTAAATAACACTCGCTGATTCAAGGCACCTTCCCACTACTAAATTCATTACCTAATCTTAGTTAGGGAGTTTGGCTAGCCTCGGCCTAAGCCATATTATCCCTATCCGCTCCCGTGGCGAGTACGGTACAGTCGTCAGCATAGGAAATCACTTGATTGCCTTCCGGTGGTGTTGGAAGACCAGCCATAATAGATGTTGGACAGGGTGGGAGAGAATATACCCCGCCCTGTAGAATACCCAGTTTGATTTTCCTAAGCTTAGAATGTCTGCCCCAAAACTCAGTGATTGCCTACCAGCTAGATAGTTGGCAATCGAACGAATCTCTTGTGCAGGAATATGCATATTTAATAAATTTGCTAAGAGCATAGAGTGACCTTATTCAACGCATTTGATAGGTCAATTGCCACCAAGATGGTTCTATGACACGGAGTACGTTGATTTAGCCCATCTCTTATGCGTGTAGTGATCGCATCTAGGGCAGTGGTTCTACTATGCAACTGCCTGAAGCCAGGCTGATGAGGTTCCAGCTTAGCATGAGCTACAAGAGTGGGGTGGACAAGGGTCTCCAGCGTCTTTGCAACAGGAGACAGTATAGTTATCGGTCTATAGGATGTACCCAGTTTAGCGCTTTTCCCTGGTTTGAGGCAAGGAACTATACGTTCTATTTTCCAGACATCAAGGATGGAAAGCGTGGAGATCGATAAGTTGTGTAGTGAGGTCGAGATGTTTTAGCATAGCCATCGAAATGACATCAGGTTCGCGGGCCTTGGAGTTTTCAGCATTCTCAATGACTTTTTTTTTAACATGGACCGCAGTGTACAAGGGCACAGTGTCAACAATTCGGCTGCGAATCGGTTTTCGAACTTGGGCCCATCAGACTTGGGATGTTCAATAAATTACCTATAGAACAGGCTCGCGCATTGAAGACGATTGCTGGTTTCTTTCTTGGCGAAGGTTATGGCTAGGCTATATTGCCCTTATCACGCACGGTACACCACAACTTGCTGGCACCTTCATTAAGGTTACAGTCATTGAGGTGCTCGTTCCATTTCGCCTTCGTCTTCAACTTGTCGTCCAATTTTGATGTTAAAATCCTGATTGCTGGGGTTACCAGGATGAGCACGTTCATCGAATAACCTTGCGGCACATTTAGGGAAGTTTGGTCGAACCTATAGGATACGTCCTGCAGGAATGAAACGGGCCGCCGCTTGTGCAATGACGTTTCTGAAATTCCGTTCGGCCTTATGCACATTGGTGGGAGGAGGTAGCCCGATGAACTTCGGCGAGATAAATGTTTTGAAACCTTCCCAATCGCTTTTTTTGAGATTGACAAACGTTCGCTTCTCTGAATTGGTCAGGTCAGCTGGTTTGTCATTTCTGACAATGATTGGGAGGTGATTGGAGGGAAGACCAAGAAGTTTCACTGATGAGGCTGGCACTAACAATTGTTTTATCTGGAGAGCTAATACAATTGTTAGCGTCGCGAGTCGGCCAGTCTTCATTGAGAGTATAGAGCTCTGACGCGTCAAGAGATTCGGCGATAGCTATACCCTGGCATAGTTCTGAAGCGCAGAGTTCATGGTGGGCATTGAAATCACCAAGAATGATCCTATGCTCTCCGGTAAGAAGAGGACCAATATCGAAATGATAGCCAGACGAACAGCTGGAGTGAGGTGGTATGTAAATATTAAAGATTTCGATATTGGTGCTCCATGATGAAACTGAGAAGGCTTGCAACTCCGCTGTACCATCAGCAACTACGTCTACGGCATTCGAACCGATACGTTGGTGGGAGGCACTAAATATACATACCCTTACTGGGCCAGGATTTGTTTCAATACCGGCGCGTATTAGTAGTATTGAGAGCAGCCACGCTGAGATGTAATGCTCCCAATAAAACGAAAAAAAAAAACACAAATCGAATCCATACATATATACAAACTTCCTGCATCGAGACCTTCGAGGCTCTTGCAACTCTTGGCCGTTGTTGTGTGCCCTTAAAACAGAAAGCAAATGTAAAATAATGTAATCACGTCCCCATTGAGTGTTCCTACTGGGAACCAATGCCTCACGGCAATTTCAAGCCTCTCCGGGAGGACCACGCCCGTTTGTTATGCAAAGAGGCAAACGCCTCGAAGGTTTCGATTCAAGTGTCATAGACTTTCTGTGAAATATTATCAATTTCCCCCGCCTGTACTCCATATCGTGATCTCTTGCCGCTTCCGGAAGATATCCAACTAACGTGTTTGCATATGGAAAATTGCATTTGCTTTACATTCCACCACACGAATGCTTTCCTTTATAGAAATTGCTAACCGATAAGTTTAACTACAGAACAATTAAGTTGTTGTTTTTTTTCGCTTGGAACGTAAAGTAGAGTAATGCGTCAATCTTATATATTTGTTGAGTTCTTCTCTTAGTTCGAGGGTAAGTTAAGCCTAATAGTTGATGTCCAATTGTCCTTGAGTTTCGGAGTCCCAGCAGCTGGTGGGCGTCTTCACCGACTGAGTACTCCCAGCGAGCTCTTGGTCGTTCACGCAAGGGTAAGTTTGTTTGTAGGCTTCATATATGTATTTGGTAATTTCTACCATCGGTTATAGCATATGTATATTATTAACTTTTACAAATTGCAATTGATTGGTCATAAACAACGGCTATTGTTATTACTTTGGAGATTATACATCACTGGAAAGACGAGCAGTAGTACATGAATAACACATATGGATTGAATATACCTCGTCAGGGCAATCAACATGATACGTATCATGTAATATTCCAATTCACTAACAATTTCAATCAAGCAAATGACAAAAGAAGAGATTCTTTTCATTTTACTCTAAAAACCCTTATTCACAACAACGAAATTTATTCGCATACAACAAATAGTGTTTAAAATGGGATGAATTAATTAGAACAAATAAAGTAACAGCACACACATTTCAGATACATTTTTTTAGCACTTACCCGAATGCGAAGATTGAGACTGCGAACAGGTCACGTTGGGTCCTTCCTGCTCTGAAGGTGTAGCTGGCCCGGATATATCTAATGGTATAGATTGCTGTACACTGCTTAGATCTGTTTCGGGTTTCTGTTTGAATAGCAACACACAAAAACATGAGCACATAATACCGAGTGAAAAATAAAATATGTCTGAAGATTTCATTCTTACGATTTGTTGCACGTGATGTTGATGTCCGGCGTTCTCGTCAATACTCTCTTGCGAAGAATCTTGTGGGTGCGTGTCCGTGTCCGTACTTGAACTTTCCTTAATGATTTTCGTGTGTAGAGTTTGCGTTATGTTTGGACCAGTACCGCCAAATGACATTTGTGTCATTTGTGAAAGGTTTATATTGGCGGCCCCTTCAACACTACTCTGTTCCTCGGACGTTCGTTCTGTTGATCCTGGAGCGAAAAATTAAATTTATAGAGACCAAATTAGTACATACAATAAATTGATTGTTGCTGTAAATTCTCGAAGTTATTGGAAATTGAAGTCTAAAACCATAAAATGTGATGAATTATAAATTTTCTTACCGCTATTGGACGATTTTCGTAGTCGTTTTCGCCTGGTAGCGGGCGATGCACCAGACGACGAGGGCGATGGCGATCTTCGTTGCTGATGGTGCGGTTGCAAATGATGTTGTGGATGATGCTGATGATGATGGTGTTGAAATTGTGATTCCGTACTACCCCATAACGATTCGCCACTACCCCCACCCTGTATCTGTTCCGTTTGTTCAGATGATGATTTACTTTCCGACTTTGTTAAAGATGCCGCCGCATCGGGCATTTCTGCTAAACCTTTGATTTTAAGCATTTCAGCCGTTTTCAAAATGTGCGGAAGTTGTTCTTGCGAAACATTCACCTCGCCATAGTACATAAAATCGACCATTGTCTTAAGATCGTTATATTGAACGTCCTTTAATATGACAATGGGATGCTGGCAGGGATTTGACGTGAATAATGTCTGAAATGGAAAAGATAGATGATACAAGAATATTCATTAAAAAATATTTGAACTGCGCCGTGTATTTAAATAATAACTGTGGTTCTCCTTAAGGATTGATAAACAGGATGACTAATTATAAAAATGGGATGATACACCTCTATGCACCTTGCTGATAATTACTCACTGATGCTCCATGCTTGTTGGTCATTCATGCTCCTTGTTTCTCGCTCAACTAGTTCCTGTCATAGAAACCTGAGTGATTTTAAGGGAACCATGCCAGTTGAAGGAGCACACGAGCTTTGAGCTCAATGAAGAACCGATCTGTCAATTTTCAAGGAGAGGTGCAAGCGTAGGATTTCTACCAAGTACATAGTCAGATGGCATGCTACCAATTCTAGTTTTAGTGAGTTTAATGAATAAGTTGTATTGCAGGTTTTATGCGGAGTGGCGGAACATATGTTGTTGTTAGAGTAGTGGCGCAAGTAAGGGGGATAAAGAGCGTTTTATGTCTTCATTCATAAATGTTCTGTCTTCCAGTTCTAAATGCAGGAAGAATGCTACTTGGATGGGTTTTCCCATACGCAAGTAGTGTGACATGTGTTGGTGCAGCGGGACATTCTAATATGTGAGTTGGCCTATAAACAGGACCTGTGTTGATGATGCTATTATCTATCCGACATAGATGTGAATTTAGGCTTGTGAACCATTCATTCAATTGAACGTGGCTCTGCGTAATTGTAGCTTAGGAGTAACGGCGATTGGCGGTTTACAGTTATCAAACGGAGCTGTTTTGTATCTTTGGTTACGCTACGATAAGAGCCAACTAATCACTGTTTCGAAAGAAGTTCGTCAGAGTCATCATTTTAGTCATCTGATAGAGATGATCCTGAAATGTCATGAGAACGCCGCAGCTAGTAGTACTGCATTCCGTTGTGTTTAGATACGTCTCCATTGTGTGTTACAAAGGTTATTTTTCCAGACGGGTGCTCCATAATTCACCGTAGAACAACCAATAGATTTATAGGGTAGAAGTTAGTAGTGTTTCTTTGTCAATTCCCTATGTGCTGCCTGCAATAGATTTGGGGATTATATTTCTGATACGTCTTGCTTGATTTCCCGCTGATTAGATTTCCCTATCTCTCTCTAAACTCTGTGCAGGACTGACGACCGGCAAGGTAATTGGCGACACATTTCAATACATACGACGGAATATATGTGTTTCTTAGGTCTGCCAGGAGAAGCGAGTGATTCCCTGTGTCAAACGCCATTGACAGATCAGGAGGGAAGTTTGCATTGCCTAGATTGATTTAATACATTCAAGAACTTGGATGTGATCCCATCAAGTGCTGTAGCTGTGCATTTTCCTAAAGCTATGTTGGTGACTCGCAAGATTTATATGCATCGTAAGTATCGGTTGTATCAGCGATTCAAGTATTTTGATTACAAGGGACTGAAGTGTAATTGGACGGTGTGATTCTCCACGGTTGTGCTCATTGCCAGGTTTGGATAATGGGATAATGCCGCCTTTTTTTCAATACTTTGGGATGATTGAAGGATCGTAGAGGTGACATCATAATTGCAATGATATACTCTAAGGCGTGCCGAGGTGTTTAAGCATTATCATCGCAAAACGTTTTGGAATTTTTAGCTCTCTGTATGGTGAGGGTGACTTCTTAGGTGGTGGAAGACCTTAAGATTCTCCTCTACTGTAGTATTTCGGATGGCCCTTATAATTTTGGGCCTGAGCGTATCCTATTCGTATTCGTTTTCAACGGAGAACCGTTACGATTTCGCAAAAAAATATTGCAGATACGGTCGTTTCAGGCCAATATTAATGAAATGGCATCGTCAAAATTTGGCGCCGCAGATAGTGAAATCTTGCCATACCTCGAAGATGCTGCTTTAGTGGTTGATTTAAACGTTTTCTGTCACCTATCACGTTAAGTAATCTGAGACGTTGAAGATGTTAATATAGCACTCAGGCGCAGCAGGAAAGTAACACCCCGTAGAGAAACAAAGGAATTCACCATATAAAGCTCCTCCTGCATAGCTAACTGAGGGTATAGGAATCCTTTCAACCTTTATCTTCCCCCTTACGAGAAATATGATCATTCCATTTCAATTTAAAGAAATGTACGTACCGAGGATTTTGAGGGAAGAACTTGATTTTCCAAATATCCTGATTCAGCGATGTGAACATTGATAGTCTTTGGATTGATGAAGTGTTCCCACGGGAATCAAATGAAAGGAATATCCAAAGTGGAGAGTGCTATCGTCAGCAACTATGAATAGGTATTGTTGACTTGGATCTTAGGGCTAAGAGGTCATTGATGAAAATTAGGAAAAGAGTTGAAGACAAGACAGTGCCCTGACAAGTCCGGCGCTAATTGCATGAACAGAAGATTTTACGCCGCCTAGTACAACAGCAATTGACCGGTCAGTTAGGAAACTTCTAATCCAACTTATTAATGAGGGATGGACACCAAAAGCAAATAGTTTTGATAGTAGAGCTGGATGCCAAACACGCTCGAAAGCCATTGAGATATCCAAAACAACCACGCTAGCTCGCCAAAGTTATGGAGACAACTATTCCATCACTCTGTGCGATATTTCATCAGGTCAACGGTTGAACGAGAAGCACGAAAACAGTATTGACTATCACTGATGCGGTTATGCGAGTTTAAATATTGGATTAGTTGACTGTTAATAAGAATTTCAAAAGATTTCGACAGAAATGAGGTAAGCGTGTCTCCTTTTATAGAATTCGCTGGATATGAGCCAGTTTCCATAATGATCGGAACACTCCTAGTGAATAGTATAGATGGAACAGTTTTCGCAGTGGTTTGGCCAGAGACGAAGCACATCGTACGACGACTATAGGGGATAAACCATCGGCTGATTTTGAAGAGTTGGAATACCTCTCTAGTTCGAAAATGTAAGAGAGACCAAATACCTTTGTTACCTTTTGTTTGCGTGAACACTTTATGCTTGATATTACTGTCAAACTAGAACTTTGCTTCTGGATTAGTAGACTTACAGATGTTTCGTAAGGATCGGTAAGACTGATGGAGCTCCTCAGAAGGATTATCCTACCTCTTTATTTTTGACAGCAATCTTGATTCAACCATGAGATGTTTTAGGCTAGAGATTCTACAACTGTGTAGTATAAAAAAGAGACATTTCGAACCATATGATGTTAGCAATGGAATCGCAAATGTAGTCATGTAAGAGATTAGCACTCACACTGAAATGTGTGTTAGTCACAGAAAAGTTCAAGCCCCCTCCCTGCTGAAGCAGTTCTAGAGGAATATCTTAGTCAATTCACATTGTGTACATTGAAATCGCAGAAGAACCAAACTGCGGCTAAGAACGACACATCATTTCTAATATACAGAGCAATTCCCCTTTGTTGAACGAAGTGAGGTGAAAGTATGTAGCGATTATTGACGGATCCATCAACATCATCGTTGGATACAATTTTTGTTTCGCTAGTATCGCTGGTTTAAGCAAAGCCAGGTGACAATACACCGAAAAAAAATTGACATCAAGTCGCGGATATTACAAAAATTTATCACAAAATTAGCATTCCCATCCCCTATTCGCTAAATACTTCTCTTTAGTACGTGTGATCCTCCTTAGGCCCCCTATTGGTTAAGCCTCACGCAGAATTCAGATGTGCACATCCCAGGCTCGTTGGACCTGTGACTACTCGTCTGCTTAAAGCAGACTCGTAGCGCTGCTTTTCAAATCCGGCCGGCCCCATCAGTTTACTAGTCAGCAATGCGATTCGGGCCGTATGGTCATCAATCCACAAACTAGTTAGATATAGGCGCGAAGGCATTTTCCACCAAGGCCGTTCTCCCTAACTAGCCCCTTCGAGGCTCGGGTTATGCGAAGCCGTCAGCTCCGAAGCTCACACGATTAACCGTATGGTGACCCCTCCCCACCAAGGAATCACCTTTATCGTGCTCGGCCTATATGAGGAGGTCAGTCATGCCAAGAGCTACCCGTAATATAGCACATAATGGTTCATAAATTAAAAAATGATAGCAGTCGCTTATAAATAAACTCGACGACAAAAGTATCGCGCCACCCGCAACTTTTGAACTCTAACCCAATTTTCTCAAAAAGTATAAATGTTACAACTATGAAAGTTATATCTACAAGAAGTGAATTTTATGACAACTAAAATTAATAAAGTTTTGAGCTGGTAAGTTTATCGGACGAATGCCGACGTCCTGTAGATACTGGGTCACCACATGAGCAACATGAGGCCGTGCATTATCCTGCATCAACTGGATATTATGCCCGATATAATCTGCGTAAGATATCAAATGGACTGCAAGGATTTCAATGATGTAGCATTGTGAAGTCAAATCACGTTTACGGCCCGTCGGTTCGATGAAAACAAATGCTGTATGCCCAGTTAGCGAGATGCCGGCCAGACCATTACAAATCCTCCTCCAAAATCACAAACAGATTCCGCGATGTCACACTGAGAATAACGTTCTCCAGGGCGACGATATACTCTTTGACGTCGATCACTTTGACATAGACTCACCCTGGTCTCATCAGTGATGAGTACAATACCCCACTCTTCTAACGTAGAGTCGAGAGAGAGTCTCGAGCGAATTCAAGTCGTGCTCAACGGTGGGCTGCCGTTAATTTTGGACCTGCTACAGCTCTCTTTGGAGTCAAGTTCCGCTCAGCAAGTCTCCTTCTAACGGTAGAAGAACTTATAACCACTTGGGGTTCGCCACGCAGCGTTTGTTGGACTTGAACTGCGTTGACGCGGCGATTTCGCAGAACATTGAGTTAGATATAACGATCATCTGTTGCTCCTGTGCTCCAGTCTCTAAGTATCGTCTGTAAACTCTTTGCATTGATGATCTGCTGATTCGAAGTCTCTGAGCGACCTCACGTTGTGCCAAGCCTGCTTTCTCGGGTGTCGTATTCATTATTGGGTAACAAAAGTAGCAAAAATACACGTGTCTAAACAAGCAATGAATAACAACTAATGAAATTATTATTATTAAGCCGAAGGCCAAGGCAGCTAGCGCTTAAGATATTTCTAAGAACTGCATAATTGTATTATGTACGATCTTATTAAAAATAAATAATAATCCTATACCCTCAATGTAGAAAAAAAAAGTAAGGGCGAACTCTAGTCACAACATAGCAAATCGTTAGCATTTTGTTTGGTGTGTGATTGCTTTGTGAGTTTACGATAGTTTAGATAAAATTGATAGTCATTTCAATTGCCATTAAACGCACTTTCTGTAGATATAACTTTCATAGTTGTAGGTCTCATACTTTTTGAGAAAATTGGGTTAGAGTTCGAAAGTTGCGGGTGGCCCGATACTTTTGACGCCGAGTGTAGATCAGCAATCTTCACTCATCAATCGCCATCTACAGTAGTGTTATGCCTACTGTGTCGATGATGATCCGAATAACGAACCTATAATCTAGTAATAGAGGTTTCGGCGATGACACGATCCAAGATAGAGCTGCCTGTAGAAATAGCCTGAGACATTACCGCCAGAACGGGCGTTGTGACTATACCGCAGGTCGAGCGACGCAACGACATGGGGCGGTACAAAGAACAAGGCAAGGAAGAAAGAAAAATCTAGTTATAAAAGCCGTTGGTCGAACTAAATCATGTATCGGGTTTTTAACCATTCGTTTGAAAATATCATTGTACTGGGGTGCCGTGTTCTGGAGCGGGCAGTGCTCTCCTCTCTCGCCGATATAGTAAAATTAGAGTAAAAACTTAAAAGATCTTACCAAGTATTCTGATGACATACTGAGTAGGTTTCTGATACTTATCCATCCGAGCTGTACTGAGTTCAGTAGACATGTCGTATCACATGCCTTCTTCCTTGCCTCCTTATAGCGTTCCATGGCGCTGCATTGTACGGCTTGACGTTAAAGTCTCAGCCTATTTCTACAGTCTATCATGGGTCGTGCGATCGGCATCGTCACGACAAATGCCTTGAGCCTAATAACGGCTAAACTTTCCATTGGATTTGTGGAACATTAAGCAGAACCTCCCGGGCGGCAATGCTGCTTGAAATGAAAACCGCAAGGGCGGCTGGATATACTAGTTTTCTGCATTTCATCTAAATTCAGCCTACCATCAGTGATGGATGTTTTTTCTTTCTACCAGACGTCCCGTACTCCTAAACAGGCCTTACGACTGTCTTATAGATCCACAGATTTATAGAGGGTTTGATTCCCTATGCTCTTCCTGCATAACCTTAAGATTTCATTGGCTTTCTCTGAGACCACATTGAGGTACTCCATTCCAGAGCAATTTATTGTTAAAGAGACCCCCAAATTCTTGCCATTTGAGCAAGAGAGCAGAGATCACATCTTCATGTCCGTTTTCAAGTGTATTTTTTTATTCTTTAACGAACATAAAATATTGCAACCTACAAAATACTTAGACGTACCTCCAACAATTTCTGTAAACAAAGATCTGTTGAGGGAATACATTTTTAAGTAATTGATCACATGTGCTGTTCGTTATTGAATTCCTAATATAAACAATAGTTGAAATTGAACAATCATTACCTGAAAGTAAGAGCTGCACGCCGACAAAACGATCTTGTGAGCCTGGAGCTGTCGTCCCTCGGCCGCGAGCGTAACATCCACCAACGTTCCATTGTGCAACAGCGAAGAGCACACGGAAATAAAGTTGGGCTGATGGTTGTTCCATCGCAGACAGAATTGTTGGACCGACATTTTTGCGGCCGATGATGGCGGTCGAAACTCACTCGCACCACCAATAACAAGACTGTCGCTCGCTCCTGGAGCCGCGTCCGAAAGTATTTTGGAGCCGCCTTCCTCGCGCACTGTTTCGTTTTTCACTCGACTAATTTGAAATGAAACGTCTTCCTTTGCGTCAGAGACAAAAGTAATCCTCCTCGCCACCGTGTATGTGTTGTGTGCAGACGTCGTCTCGTCGGGTCACTTTTTCACATTTTCGCCACGGAAACGGGCCGCCGCGCGAGTCGCTTCACCGACCAATTGGAATGCTGCTGCGTGTTGTCTCGGCAAAATCGTGGTTGCGCTTCTTCACTTTGTACAAAAACTGTTTTTCTTCTTGATTTCTCGCGATTCTCTTGGGGAGACCTTGAATTCGGCTATGACGTCATTCGGCACAATATTATTGCCATCCGCAACTAACAATGAAATGTACACTTTACTCCCACGTAATTCACGGACGTGTCGACGGAAATGGCATTCATTTTGTCAGGTCGCGCGGACAGGAAAAGGATTTTCAACAATTTGCACGGCCCGACTAGCTTGAATATTGGTCGCGGATATTTTCAGAAAATCGCGTACGGACAAAACAACGAGCCCTTGAACTTTGACGATAGAGAGACGTGCCAGCAGCCGACCGAAAAGTCACAAAATGGCGCCACCACTTTATTGCACGAAAAACAGAACAGAACATCCACTTGGACGATGTGAAACCTGCTCACTTCCACTGTCGTTGACACATAAATAAACTTTTTGTAGAATTCACGTCAGATTTTAGGATGATATGCACTGATTTTTCGCTTAAATTAAGAACAACGAAAATATTTCATGACGCTGGCTGCCATTTTCGTGTGAATTTGAAAGCGATCGCAACGCGCTCTGGGTTTGAGAACAGGAAACATCAAATTTAACGAAAACTGTCAACAAATTTGTGATTTGACGAAACTGAATTGGCGCGACTGTTGAATTGGGCACTTCCGCTGGAGGGATGTTCGAAATTAGTGGCTGACGTTTGAGCATTTAGAAAAAATTGGGGAAAATAACGACAATTTTGGATTGGAAATGTCGCCTTCGGAAAAGTGTTTGGATTTCTTGAGCCTTGTGTTTAGTGGCAACTGATTTCAAGAACACACTGAAGAAGGTAAGGACTAAGTTGCATTAATTGTTGTTGTGCTATGTTATCGGATGTTTAGGAGGGTTTTGCAGTTAGATTCAAAAAGGTATTTCCTTTGTACTAGCCTAGTCAACTTTCTCCGACCAATGTATTGCTATATGTTATCGAGCAAGGACATTTTACATACAAATCTGGTAGACATGTCAGTTTCCAGGAAGTTTAGGCGATCTGATGCAAGTCTAAAATTGATACTTCCTACAGGAATTCGAAGTATTAATCGTTTTGTACTATGCGTCCACATTAATTACACAGATAGGCCATTTAGTGCAGTCATATTAGCATTTCAAATAGAAAAAAATAGAGTAAGGCTAATTTTTGTTGTTTTGGAATCAGTGGGCTCCCAGGAATCTACAATCGATTTTGCTAAAAAAAAATTTTGATCGGAAAGGTCCCAAAAAGGACAAAAAAGGATACTCTTTAATCCTTGACCGGAGGTCGGCATACGGAGTATCATATCAAAGGGGATGTCGAGTACATTACATATCCGGTGTTTGTTTCCTGTTTCAAGGACCCTCAACGGAATAAATCGAGCTTAAATGGAAAATTTTCGCGTTTCAAGTGTATCTTTTCAAAGCCATAACTACGAGAATAATTCAAGTTGTCACTACTTTTGTCACTTTCCAGAATCTATAATAGCTGAGATTCTACCATAAAATTTGCTAAAAAAAAAGTTGATCGGAAAGCTCTGAAAAAGGACATAAAAGGACACTAATTGCAAACCTTAGTCGAACGTGGGCATGTGGGGTGTCATATCAAAGAGGATGTCAAGTACATTCCATATCCGGCATTTGTTACTCGTTCCAAGGAACCTCAAAGGAGAAAATTAGGCTCAACTTAAAAAATTTTGTGTTTCCCGTATCTGTATCTTTCTAAAGCCGTAATTTTCCATTAAAGCCCGACTTATTCCATTTAGTGTCCTTGAGACAGGAAAGAAGCACCGGATATGCAATGCACTCGACATCCTCTTTGATATGACACCCCACATGCCAACGTTCGATCAATGTGTGAAATTAGTGTCCTTCTATGTCCTTTTTCAGAGCTTTCCCATCAACTTTTTTCTTAGCAAATTTAATGGTAGAATCTCCAGCCATTATAGATTCTAAAAAGTGATGAAAGTAGGGACAACTTGAATTATTCTCGTAGTTATGGCTTTGGAAAGATACACGGGAAACTCGAAAATTTTCCATTTAGGCTCGATTTATTCCTTTGAAGGTCCTTAAAACAGGAAACAAACACCGGATATGTAATGTACTTGACGTCCCCTTTGATATGATACCCCGCGTGCCGACATCCGGTCAAGGATTAAAGAGTATCCTTTTTTGTCCTTTTTGGGACCTTTCCGATCAAAATTTTTTTTAGCAAAATCAGTTGTAGATTTCTGGGAGCCCACTGATTTAAAAACAACAAAAATTAGCCTTACTCTATTTTTTTCTATTTGGAGGCCTGAATTAGGATATTTTGACTGCACTAATTAGATTGTTGGTGTAGCAGTGAAACACAGAGCACACCCACACACAACCCTCCTGCATCGTACCTTCATGGCTCTTGCCAGGGAGGGTTTTTTGGCAACTCTTGGCCGTTTCTTGTTGAAACGGGTGTGGTCCGCCCCGAAGAGGCTTGTAACTGCCGAGTGGCAGCGAAGCTGCCATCGGGAATGGTCGCCAGTAGGTCCACAGGTCATTAGATGATTTTGACCAACGATTTTTGTTCACCCAGATGTCGATGGGAGGGTAGTTAAGTTGACACGTTGATATTTGCATTAGTGAATTCACACTGTAAGACGAAACCGGACGGGTAAACTTACAAGACAAGAACCATCGTTCTTACAATCGGTGAGGTTACAAAACACAACGTTGCGCGAACGTTGCGCGAACGTTGCGCGAACGTTGTGTTTTATGGGTTTTAGAAGAGGGATGGTCTTCCCCCTTTTCCCAAAATTCAGGGATGACAAGCGTGGATATCGACAAGTTTAAAGCCATCGTAAGAATTTGATGGCTACACTGCCCTTGTTGTTTTTAGTTGGATGAAGCAGAGCGCGGACCGTAGCCCAGAATTTGCTGACACATTTGAGAGGTTGCAGCTTTCGAGATGCTTGTTCCATTTTCCTTTTTGGTAGGTGTTGACTTTTCGATTAATTTCGAAGTTAAGCTCCTGAATTCTGTGGTCTGCCGGACTTGCGCGTCTTAAGTTATCCCGTTCGTCGGCTAACCTTGCGGCAGCGGTTGGGAAATATGGCCGAATTTTGTGATTGCTGAACGTACGCTGTTCTGACGTCGTCAGTTCGTTTATCAATATTTATTATGATGGAAAGGTGATTCACGCTCTGTGGCTCACTTGGTTAAGTCGCACTCTACGATGCTAGTAATCTAGAGGTCCAGAGATCGAATCTCGGCGTGGTGCAAAATTTCCGTACATGTGCGGATAGGAAATATATAGTGCTTGCGACATTATATACACTCCGAAATGTTATGCAACGTAACGCTGACTCGAAATTGCCTATAAACGGCTGAGTTAACGCACCATATGGTCCCACATGGGGCTATACGGTACTGAGAAGAAGAAAGGTGGTCGGAGGCAAGGAACGTAGTTGTCTCCCAGCGGGTTTCACTTATCAAACTGGCGTGAACTATGACAGGCGCCAGAGACGCCGGGTGCGCAGAAATCTGATGGGGCTTACTTGGACGCGGTTTGTATACCCCTGGCATTGTTGCCGAGGAGAGAGTGCCAGCGTTCGTGATGACGTTAAAGTCACCAAGTAGGATCCTATGCTGTCCTGTGAGGAGTGGACCAATCGAACTTACACCCAGATCTCACCGACTTCTAACGGATGCCGTTGCAGTTAAACTGTAATATGGTGAGTGGAGTGTTAACCGCTGCAGGGGGCGCTGGTGTTAGACTGTTGTATTGTTTACTGCGGGTGGCGGTGGTGGAGTATTGGCTCGAGAGCTAGGGCCAGGGACGGCCTAGGAGGGTGGTAAAATAGTAGCTTGTGAGCTGGGACCTAGGGTGGCTGGTGGCCCACCCGCAACAAAAGACAACTCGTCATTTTGGTTTCGATGCCGGCGCGGATTAAGATAATGGAGGAACCGCGCTGAGATGAAATGCTCCCAATTTGACGAAAAAAACATATAGAACACATCTACACACATACACAGGCATACACAACCCTCCTGCATCGAACCCTCATGGCTCTTGCCAAGGGAGGGGTTTTTTGGCAACTTTTGGCCGTTTCTTTGATGAAACGGGTGTGGTCCGCCCCGAAGAGGCTTGTAACTCCCGTGTGGCAGCGGGCTGCCATCGGGATTGATCGCCAGTAGGACCACATCTGGGTCATTTGTTTCAATGCCCAGCTGCGCCCACTGATGTTATTCTTATCTCACAGTCAGTATGGAAAACCCTATCGCAGCAGCTATGTTTCGGAGCCCCTTCTTAGATACACAAGCAAACCCAACTTTCCTGCATCGAACCAAATGCCTCACAGCCAAGAGCATCGGCTGGGAGGCATTTTTGGTAGCTCTTGGCCGTTTGATAGAAACGGGTGTGATCAGTGGCGAGAGAAAATTGCAGTGAAGCAATGGTTGCCAGTAGGACCACCATGAACTCTCAAATTCCGCTTTTCGCAATAATTCTATCGCCGAATCTATTCCGAACGGAGTATTAGGAATGTAAAACAGCGACACGTTTTATTCCGCCGAATTGAATCCATAAAATGAGGTGCGGGGTGGATAATTATCTTTCTAATTACACCAGTGTACGAAGAGCAACCGTTTATAAACAGAGTAAGGGAGAGCATCCATCGCTAGGAAACCAACGTACTCCACATGGACTATCACTTCTGCAAATACCCTGAACGTGCACTCTATAAATACCAACATTAGTAAACCACGCACTAACTACAAACAGATAAGAAGTCGGATTCCTGTCGCAAAGACGCTCAAGGCCCTTATCTACCCCACTCTGGTACTCTAAGGTAGAATAACAACAGCATGGCTACAGGAAAATGCATAGCACAACTACTGTTTTTGATACTATCACTACACGCATAAGATGTTAAGATATGAGCTAAATCAATGTCATCCGTGCCATTGAACCATTCTAGTGGCAATATACTTATCAAAACCGTTTGATAAAACGTTGGGGATCCGAGAGGATCAACTGAATCATAATCACATGATTCTAAGTGCCTCGGTCAGGATATGTCAGGCGAGATATTGAGGGAGATTTTCAGGAATACAAGAACCACAAATCTTTCCATTAAGAAACATAAAGGGATGCACACACTGTAGAAATAATTGGATCTATTGTAAGGCGACCGGGCCCTGGAGTAGCCAATGCTGCACACAAACCTATAAGTGGAACTCACCATACATTTTTGGAAACTCAAGGCGTTGATCGTTTCTTAAGGAAATTCAGTAATGATTGTAAGATTGGTGTTTGTCACAAAACAGGATAGGGTGATGCTCTAATCAGAACCGTTTTTATTGTGCTTCGTCCTTCAGGAGGGGATGCATGGCTGTACGCATAATTCAAGGAGTTGCCATGGGATGAACCTCGTCCTTTGTGGTCCTTTTGGGTAGTACACACACCAGGTTAAAAATTTCGATTCCGTCGGATTAGACGTTAGCCAATTTAGGGAGAAAACTTGTTTCGTTGGCGACATACTCCCCTCGGGGATATGTGATGATCTAACTCTTGATGCAATCATCACTGTGGTTTCTGGCATAGACCTAAGAATCCTAAACATCTACCTCGACAACAAGAAATGCATAAAAATTGTGCAAATAGTTCAAATCGATGACCTAATGTTTCTATTAGAGTGTGTCAATTTTCAAATTAAGACTAATCTAGTTTTTAACTTTTTCGCATTTTTAATAGTACGTACGGTTCCGTCCGGTGTTCCGTATGTGTTCTCCGAAGTCAACCAATCTCGTAGTATACATAAATCAATTAATGTGTCCGGTATTGTCGTTTTAAACAAACAAAGAAATTTATTTTAAATTATTTATTTATTGTCACACAATCGTACAATATATTTCATCATCATGTTTGAAGAATAGTATTTCTTCGATACGAAAAGGATCAATAATTTGATTTGCACCTATATTTGTCTCCCTTGACCTTTCCGTTCGTTAAAACACTACTCCCGTATAACATATTTATGATACAATCGATATGCATGTTTTCAATTAATGTAAAATGTCTAAGGCTATCGATAATGCTTCTCATCAGAGTTTTTTTTTTGAATGACTAACCATCTACCTTATTTATCACAGATTATCAAAACGAAAATGAATAATAAAAATTAAAACATATATAATCCTTGTTGACATCAACGAATTTCTTCGCTCGCATTTGTTTCGTTGCTGTCAGCATTAGAATAAATATATATATATATATATATATAGATTATTACAATAAGTAAATAGTGAAAATCATAAATTAGTTAAGTTTTTTTTAGTGAATTTCAAATTAATATTCTGATTTTTTTTTGCGTTTCTGTTTAGTGTGCTTTTAACTCGTTTATTCGATTTTTTTGTGCTGTCTATTTAAACAGTTTCTTAGCATAATACCAGACACGGAAGAAGTATTCATCTTTACGCAAAAGCTTGGCTCGTGCATATGACGAGATATCAGCGTCCATGTTGTGCTCACGTAACCAGGACGATGTATTCTCTGTACTAACACCGGTTGCTTCCGTGCGTGGTTCATCGGGCAAGAATTCGTGACCTGAAATTGAAAAAAAAAGAGTTTGCATAGAATCGTGGTTGCAATTGAGGATTTTTCTAAAGTGATAAAAATTTACCTGCAGCGGACACTTTATAGGGTTCATCTGATTCGAGTGGTTCACTCAAACCAATTTCGTTTCTTGCATATATCCTGATCATGTATTCGTGCTTATCCTGTAAGTCTCTAATTTGGAATTTCTGTACATCGGGCGGCACACGTCCCACTTCAATCCACATTGTTCGCTTCATATCACGAATGGCTATATTGTAACCGAGCAGTGGCGCACCTCCATCCGACTCGGGAATACCCCATTCAAAGACACTAGCGTTGGCAGCAATTGTACGAATTTCAAGTGGAGCAGTTGGTGGTGATGGGACAGCTTTTGAAAGAAAATTGAGAATAAGGAAATTATGGTTTGAGCTTGATACCATCGGAATGTTTTTATAATTTAACATACTTGCGTGTGTCTTCAATGTGATTGTGTCTGTAACAGCTGGAGCACTGAGTCCTACAGAATTCTCAGCAAATACCCTAAATGTATATTCACATTTAGTTTTCAAGTTGTCGATCGTGTATTGTAGGCAGTGAGCGTCAAGCGTCACTACCTTCGTCCATTTGGTTGAGGTTGTTGTACGTTTTTCAATGACATAGCCTGTAAATGATTTGCGAAAAAAATTAATGGAAAGTAGAATTAATTTCTTAATTAATACATCTCGTGCAAGGAAAATTCTCAATTGAATATTGACTAACTAATTTTATATTTGCTAAAACGGGAAAAAAACAAGACCCCAAAAATCCCAATCCGTATGTATACCGCTACATAGGTTCAAACAATTGCAACAGCCGTTCTTTTATTCAAATCTTGAAAATGGTAACATTAACTGAAGGATGGTGTCTGGCACAATTGTAGCTCTTGCTTTTTTAGTCAAACTGCCAAAAGGCCCCATCAACTCGGGCACTGCTAACGGTGGTTAGGTCAATAATGTCATTTAAATAAGGTTTCGCGAAAATGTATATAACGGTAACGTTTACGTTCAATAAGTGGCCGAAATTCTCACCAATACGCTATAATAATGGAATGGTTGTGAATGTCCCCAAAACGGTAACGTATACTGAATGTTCGTATCTGACAAATTCATAGCTAATAAAGCCCTGAAAAATGCACACATGAATGGGTGCTAAATGTTATTTTCGGGAATTTCTCTGTTGCGAAACTGAAAGTGGGGGAAAGTTAGTAGCTTTTACGACACTAAAGGAACCATCAAAAGTTCTCGTCGATACGTGCGTCCCTGGCAAGGACACGAAAGATCAAACGGTAAAATGAAGATATTTATATAAATATTTACACTCTCGTTCAAAGACGACTTTCTCGAACACATCACCGTTAGAAATTTCCCTTGAGGAACACGACGAAACTATTTTTAAAACTTTAGATTCTTTACCATAAGCAACATTTTGGTGTACGTTAACCTTGTCTATAGGTCCAATTTCCAATTGATGTTACCGTTATGATGATGATTTTTGGAGTCTTATTTAAAACTTTGAAAGAAAGGCTCATCCAAATTCAAATTTGCCTTCTTTCCTCCAATTCTCTACACCACTCTTCTGTCAATCTGATCGGTTGTTTCAGATTGGTTGTCTAGCGGGTGGAACAATATACAGAATGTTGCAAAGTTAATCTTAAAATTTTGTTTTTAAATAACTTTTTTACTTATAATTTTAATGATTAAATAATTTTCAGTGATGGAAATCTTTATTTGGACCTTTAAACTTTTTCTGTGGTGGAAATCAAAATTCTTGAATCATCGTGGTTGTAAGGAAGCGGTTAGCTGTGTGGCATGCTTCTTTGGGTAGTTGATGGTTCCCAACTTGTCGTCGGTTTTTCCAGGTTCTCCCGACTGGTGACTATGATATATCCCGTGGCTGTGATTCTTGTCGACTGGTGCATTATATACCGATAAATATTAATTTGGTGATGGTTGCAAATGATGCGAATATAGTCCAACTTGTGATAAAACTTGGTTGGGCCGGTTCGTTGGATATCTGTCGGCTGTTGCGGGTGATGTGTGGGACGATTCGGGCGGTCCCGGTCGGTGAAAATTTTGAAGATGATGACTACTGTGATGTTTGCAGAAAGGTTGCTTGTGATGGGTGTTTGTATGCGCCACTGTTCTGCTGTAGTGGCTTCGGTCATAATTACGTGCAATTGTCGGTTGGCTGAGAGGATAGCACCGATTTCGGTGCTTAACGCAGTTGCTGTTGTTACAACTAATGCGTCATCCATTTGGTATTGGTGCACTTGATGACTGATCGCTGACTCTGACTGAAATTAGTGTCGGTGGTTGAGGTTTGAAGCGATGTTTCTTGCCCGTGTACGGTTCATGGTCGTATTGGCTGTTTTTACGTATGCTGTTCTCGTGTAGCTTGCATGACGTTGCGGTATATCACCTATCACATCCTGATGCCCACTTTGTGGCACAACTGAAGATGCTCCAGGCACTAATTGGATGGGATCGCCTCTATGAATCAGGCATCTCTATATCTATATCAGCCTGAGGTACTATCAACAAATCGATCTGATCTTTGTCGACTACTCGTTGCGATAGGCTTTGCACGGTAGCTCTTTCATTATCCGTATGATGGATAGTGATGCAGTGCCGAAATCAGAATTTGCTTTCTCCGAGTCGTTTCAACGTCGGATTTCGGCCTTTCATTGGGATGCAGTTGAGGGTACTTTGAATGGCTGAACGATGCAGGCATCGATCGTTTCTGATTGGATCACTCAGCACCATAAGCCGATGCCGGATGAACCGTTGTATGGCACACTTTCTGATCATGGGTCTGTCCATTCGGCATTTTGAGGCAATTGAATACCCTGGCCTTTGTGAAACTGCATAGCATACATAGCATACGCGTCTCTCGGCTGACCAGCACCAACGTCAACGTTGAAACGACAACTGAATTCGTAGTGTGATATGGTTGGCAGCCATACCACTTTCTAGTCGCTGTTTTGTTAATAAATTATTCTATGATAAGAACATTTCTTATCTTCTTCTGAATAATAAACGACGAGCGACGAGCCATGCCGAGTATTGAAAACTCGTTTCTCTATGAATTTCTATATCACAGATTGGCGACCGAACGACCACGGCCACAGAGCACGACAGGGTAGAGGTTGGATGTCCGAAAAAGTTATTTCGGCATTCCATTTGTTAAAAAGGCCATGCCAGTTTTGCCTGTCTCCCCCCCCCCCCCTCCCAAAAATCTCCCTGAAATTAAAATACCTCAAACGAAAATCCCGAAAATCAAAACCTCAAATCAAAAATCAAATAAAAACACATGCTGTCAACAATTCCGTGGCAATTTCTGAAATAAATTGAGGTCACCAATTAGCCAGTCCTGTACAGAGTCTACGAATGGAATATCCAATCAGATAGAAATAAAGAAAGCCTGTTCAGTTGTATGGACCCAAGGCAACCGGAGGGATACGGGAATGTGTCTGATGAAAAAGCAACAGCAACGCATTCATTTCAAAGTGCTGCCGGTAGAAATAAGCTAAAAAATATCACAATAATGGGAGAAGACATACACCAGGCTGCGTATCGAGCAGTAATTGAGCTTGGTATTGCTCGGAATGTACTCAACAGACTGATATTCAAAATCGGCAACAGTGACAAAAAGAAGGTTTTTTTTCTTTTGTCATTTTATTTTAGAAACGTTTTGTGAGGCTGAGACCCTTACCATTACGCCAATGAACGATTGTAGCTAGCTTTGATCAAGGACTAATTTCGAAATGACTTATTATGCAAAAAAATCTTACCTGTAATTTCAGAGCCGCCATTGCTACTTGGAACTTCCCAGTCCAAGGTGACGCTTCTACCTGTAATATCAGGTGCCCTGAGATTTTGTGGTGGCGATGGTGGAGCTGCGTAGGAAAAGAAAATTTAAATTAGTTCTATTTCTGTCCATATATTCTGATTATCATTAAAAGCAAATTAACTTTATATAAAACATAATTAACTTACAAAGATTTTCTCCGAATCTTACTGTATATGAAAAATATATTTATTTTTTCCGCAGCAAGCAACCAAGCACAATAAAATAAAAGTATGCAGTTTTGTTGGTTATAGCAGGCATTAGTAAAAGCAGATTATAAGCAATTTAAAAAGAAAAAAAAATGTAAATAGTTTAATTAAAATTTCAGCAATAGAATGATATGATTGCAAAACTTACTAATTCTACGGCCTGCGATAATTTTATCTTCCGTTTCTAAGGCCTCACTCATGCCAATTTCATTTCTAGCATAGATTCTAAATTGATACGTGACATCCTTTGTTAGGTTGCCAACGAATATATTGGTTGTTTCCGTTACGCCCAATTTCGTGTATGTTGTCGATGAGAACTCCTTGATTTCCACGATATATTCGAGGACTTTTTTGCCACCGTCATTTTCAGATGGTTCCCACGACAGTGTGAATGATGTTTCGGTCATGCCCGATACATCGAGTGGTGCACGGGGCGGACTTGGTGGATCTAGACGATAAGGAAATACAATTTTTGAGTTTAAAATGTTTTTGGCAGTTTTGTTTTATCGTCGCGGACTTACCGAATTTACGTCTGACGGTGATGGGCTCACTCTCAATTGGCTCGGATGCACCGACCGGATTTTCAGCAATAACACGGAACATGTATTGAGAGTTTTCACAAAGCTTTTGAATACAATAGGATCTAATGTCGCTATCAATATCAGCAACCTTCATCCAAATCATATTTTCCGGATCACACTTCTCCAGTGTGTACTTAGTGAGATCCAGACCGCCATCGTCTTGTGGTGGCTCCCATTCGAGAGTAACAGCGTCTTTGCTGATTTCCTTGACCTCCATGGAGTTGGGTCGGCTGGGTTTATCTATACAAAAGAAATGGAAAATTGTCGGATCAATAAAATGAGTAAACTGAGCCTGGAACACGTGACGTACCAATTACTTTGAGAACAACATCAACCGATGTCTCACCAGCCGCATTCTTTGCCTTTATTGTATATTTACCGGAATCCCGTCGTTTAATCTTTTCAATACAAATGGTTGAACTATATTCTTCTGTAGTTATCTTCGTCGTTTGTGTTTCTTCCAGTTTCATCGATTGCTTGTACCACGCAACCTTCGGTTTTGGTACACCATTGAAGGTCGCTGGCACCTCCCATTTGGCATTGGAGCGAAGATTTTGCGATAAATACTTTTCATCGATATTAATTTGTGGTTTTTGTTGAATGATAATCTTGCACGTTGTTTCAACGGTGCCGATTTCATTCTCGGCAATACATGTGTATGTGCCTTCAGTCTCTATTGTTGTCTTTTCAATCGTATATTTGGCCACACGATTTTCATACGTGGTCTTTGTGGAATCAATTGTAGTGGAATCTTTAAGCCATTTTGTCTTTGGTGTTGGATTACCGCCAAAAATGCACGACAGTGTTACAGTCTTATCTAGCTCGGAAACGATATCCTGTAGCGGTTGTTGAAGTGTTGGTTTCTCCTTCTTTTCGTCCGCCTCGATCTTGATTGTGGGCGATAGTGGCGAGGGTGGACTTGGTCCGACTTCATTTACGGCAATGGTTCGGAATACGTAGGAGGATTCGGTTTTTAATTTTGTCATTGTATAGGTTGTATCCTTGAGTTTTGTTATTTGTGTCCATCTGAAAGTAAAAGTTCGTATTCGTTAAAATAATTTTGTTCATATTTCGGTCTATTGTTTCATACTTCTTCTCTGTTGTTTCTTGATATTCTAGAATGTATTCCGTTATCTCACTATTACCGTCCGTTTCCGGAGCCTTCCAGTAGAGTGTCAGTGAATCGTGCATAACATTCAACGGCTCTGGAGCTCCCGGTGCAGCAGGCGGTCCTGAAAAGTGTTTGAAATTAATCTTGTTCTTAAACATCATTTCTTTTTGATAACTTACTCATAATGACAAGATGCAAATGAGCCTCGGCATCGCCGTTTGGATTTTTCAATTTCAGTGTATAGTCTCCGGCATCCTCCTCTTTAACCTTTTTAATTGTAAGCGAAGCTGATTGTTCGTCCAATGTCGGTTCCGTCCGTTTCGATTTTTTGATAATTGTCTTTGAGGTAGACCAGGTGGCTTCCGGCTTGGGAGATGCTGTGAATTTGATAGTGAATTCGACATCTTCATTTTCCTTGACCTTGTATGTTTGCTCCTTGTCGGAAAGGATGATTGGTGGTGTTTGAATTTCTGAAAATATAAACGGATGGTTTTAATCGTAATCTACCAAATACGATTTCGGCCACAACTAGACTCGGATACGATGATCTACTGCAATGTTTGAAGAAAAGGGTTATTCTTTGGGGTTATACCGATACTAATATTCTGTTATACGCAATTAACAAGTGAACTCATCTACCGGGACCATACAGTGAGAGGGTACCTCAGCTGTTAAATTAACCTCCCGGTCCATCGAATTGTCCGGACCTTCGGTGTTAACCTACAGCCAATTCGAGTTCAACACCTTGATGGGTAGGAAACATGGTCGCCTGGGCGAACCAATTCCCAAGGTACACTATTCGCTAAAGACTTCTCAATAGCAGGTGTGATCCTCCTTCGGCCCCTCATAGGTTAAGCTTAACACTAAATTTCGACATGTATAACGCCGGTTCGTTTGACCTATTACTACCCACAGACTAACCAACCGACGAGTAGCGCTGCTTTTCACTTCCGGGCGGCTCATTTCGTATATGGACCAGTCAGCAATTTGACTCGGAGACAGTCGTGAAACGTGTCGTGTCGTGTTCTACTTTATCACTAGCCATAAAATGTATTTCTCGCTAACACTTACCTTGTACTTTAAGTGTTGATTTAGTCTGTGCATTCTCGGCTACACAACTGTATTCATCTTCATCATCCTCTGTCGCATCGTGTACAACCAATCGACGTATCGTTCCCTCAACATCGATCGAGTGTTTTGGTGACGGTTTAATCTTTTTGCCATTCTTGAACCAAGTAACTTCAACATTTTCATTTTCTGGTGCCAATTTGACGGTAAATTCGGCATCCATTGATTTTGTCACCAGCGTTACTTCGGGTAATTTCAACGTAAACTCAACCATTGGCTCTTCAACTGTCAATTTAGCCGTTGATGATTGTTCGCCCACTTGACAAGTATATTCGCCAGCATCCTCCAATGTACTTTGGTAAATTTTCAATTTTTGCTTCTTACCATCGATACTAAGTTGTATATGCTCGGAGAATAGAATTTCCTTGCCATTCTTGTACCATTTAACCAGTGCATCACCTTTGGTCAGTTCAATTTCGAAGGTGGCCTTTTCACCCTTGGTTATCGTAACATCGTCCATATTCTTGATGATTTGTGGTGGCAATTCGATAACGGCCAATTCGGCCGAGCATTCTTGATCTTCCAGGGCGCATGTGTATTCGCCTTCATCGTGTACGGTCACACTGGTGATCTTGAGCTTGCGTATCTTACCCTCCTTGATGAATTCGGCATTCTTCTTTTCAATGGTAATTTTTTCGCCGTCCTTGAACCATGTAACATCGGCCGTCTCTGATGTGATTTCAACCTCCAAAATGGCCGTCTCCAGCTCCTTGACCTCATAGTCTTGAAGACGTTTTATGAACTCAGGTTTGCGCTCAAGTACTTCAACCGTCGATTCAGTTTCCTTGTTCTTCACCATGCACTTGTACGTGCCAGCATCTTTGAGAGTGGTGTTCCTAATCACCAGCTTATGAACCTTACCGTCTTCCACAACGATACGATGATCCATACCGCTGAGCTCCTTATTGTTATAATACCATTTCGTCGACACAATATGGGATGTCTCGCATTCCAGCGTAAGCGATTGGCATTCTTCAATGCTGATGGTTTTCTTTAGCTTTTTGGTGAAGGTCACTTCGTCTACTTCGACAATGACTTTAGCACCATGCGATGCCTTACCCACCGGGTTACTAGCCACACATTTATAGTCGCCCGAGTCAGTTTCACTGTTTGCATCGAGAATAGTCAATTCGATATTTTCACCGTCGTATTTTTGCTGAACCTTCTCGGACGGTACAAGTGGCATGTTGTTGAGGAGCCAGGATATTTCCGGAACTGGATTGCCAATGACACGTGCCTGTAGCTTGATGGTGCCGTTCTGTGGAACGCTAATCTCTTCGAATCGTTTGACGAAGAGTGGTGGTTCTGGATTGCTGCTTTCGGCTTCTGTGTGAAGATGAGATAAAATTAATGTCAATGAGGTATGTATTTTTTTGTATAATAAAATTAAAAAAGTACAAGAACTGTACAAAACAGGTGACATAACAACACTAATCGCTGAAATTGCAGATTTATGTAAATTTTTTCCTAAAATAATCAAACGACTTAACAATATTGCGATGATATAGAAATACGTACATACTTAAACATTTTATTTATGTTTTACAGATACTACAAGGAAAAGAATATCGAGGATTCAAGACACAAAATCAACTACATAATTTGGCTCGACTGCTAGCAGTGGTTCGCAAAATGACTATACAGGGTATCCGGAGACTACCGCATAAACGCATGAAAAAAATTATTCCACATGTAATTTCCAGCAAAAAAGGTATACTTCGAATTCTTTATCTTTTAGATGCCGCGGGCATTTAAATATTTAAAAAAAAAACGCATTTTCTCATACAACTTAAAACTCAATATCTCCGAAACTACACCAGGTTGAATACTAAAATAAAATCATTATCACAGTGAGCAAATTTTCCTAAAAAGCAGATTTAACCTGACTAAAATCGGATTAGTGATTTGGTTTTTACGTAGCTTCAAAGTAACATTTTTGTGATTTAGACCCTAAAACAAATTACTATTTTTATATCTCAATTTTCTCCCGCCAAAATAAGATGCTTGTACGATTCTTTTAAAAATTGAGGCATGGTCTTACGGTTATATTGCATCATTTTATTGATGTTCGAGTTTACTCGATCTCGGCACGGACGTATTTAGCTGATGTTTCGCCTTACATCCAGTCAACTATTCAGGAAGCCTGCCAAGTACTTTCCGCACTACTGTTTCGGCAAAGAGGAACCCTACAATAAGCCATCTGCTCGACAGTTAAAGATCAGCAAATTGCCTTTGCCATCCATTTATCAATCCTCACTTGGTCAGACGGCACAAATGAATGATCCTGTAACTTTAGTGCAGGCAATGTCGATTAAACTTCTGCCTCCGATGTTGCGAGGCAAGTATATTTGCTCCACTGCAGATTTGGGATTCAACATTCCCATTTGTTGGCACTCCAAGATACTATTCCGAATGAATACGCCAGTGAAGTAATGATATAGGTATTGGTTGCACTCATTTAATTTTTTACCGACAGGTTCTATTTCAGCACCAGTTTTAGCCTACGCACGCTACGACGCTCATTCACTCATTGTGAGTCATATTGCTCGCACTTAGCCGTATTTTAAAACCTTTTCCGAATCAATTTCCCACCATTATTTTGGTTTGCGAAGTTACTTTCTTTTCGCATTATTATTTTTTACTTATTACGATATATATCAATATCATATAAATATATATAATATACCAAAAGTATAGCTCTTGACAAATACCTTTACAATGACAAAATGTAAGGTATAGAAAGGTGTCAAAAAATAGAACGACGGTTTTTTCCAGGAGATAGACATAATCAAAGCTTACATCAAAAGATTTAATTCAGCAGTCTTAATTTTTGTGGGTCCCAATTGATATTATTTGCCCCGGGCTCCCAAAAACCTAAACCCGACCCTGCGTAAGCTGGTAGTGGCTTTTTAGGCACGGTTTCAATGTAGATCTGACCAAAAACAACAAAGTTGTAAAAGTTACCCCGCCAAAGAAAAATTCATCTGCCGCAAAAAGAATACATATCACTCCAATCCGCTGCTCATATCTAATTTTGTTTGCTGGATGTACTTTTGTTTTAGGTGAAAATGCTGGAGAAGTTTAAATGTACAGGACAACTTCTTAAAGTAATTTGGTGGGAGCTTTAACATTTTATTCAGTGCCACTTTGACGGCTCCCTCCAAATTACTTTAAGAAGTAGTCCTGTACATTTAAACTTCTCCAGCATTTACACCTAAAACAAAAGTACATCCAGCAAACAAAATTAGATATGAGCAGCGGATTGGAGTGATATGTATTCTTTTTGCGGCAGATGAATTTTTCTTTGGCGGGGTAACTTTTACAACTTTGTTGTTTTTGGTCAGATATCATATATTTTTGCATACTTAAATAGCCAACTAATATTTTTGTTTTGGGAAAAGTTTCAATAGGTTTTTGTTCAGCATATTCCATAAATTTAATATCATAAGTTATATTCACAGGGTCTTCTTTAAAATAAATAGATACTGCAAACGCAATTGCAAATACGCCACAAATGGCTGTTGCTGAGCTTTTTTAAAAATAATTTTGGGATGAAATGGGTATAGTTTGTTAATATGTATGTATTTTGTGCAAAATAGATTTGTGTTATCTTTGTGTTATGGCTCTGCTAACATTCTCTTAGTAATCTGTTAATTTTTTGTTAACTCTGTTAATGCTCTATTAACGTTCTCTTAACACTCTATTATCTTTTCGTTAATGCTCTGTTAACGTTCTGTTAATGTTCTCTTAATTCTCTTTAATCATTCGGCTAACGCTCTGTAAACGGTCTGTTACCTTTCTTTTATTACTCGATTTTCGTTCTGTTAACGTTCTGTTAAGGCTCTGTTAATTTTCTGTTAACACTCTGTTAACGATCTGCTAACGCTCTGTTGTTGCCTTGCCAACGCTTTGTTAACGTTCTGTTACTGATCTGTCTTAATGCCCCCCTGACCCAGTGTCCTAATGTCACATTGTCCCAATGTCACAGTGTCCCAATGTTCCAATGTCGTAATGCCCTAATGCCCTAAGGTCCATTGTCACAGTGTCCTCATGTCCCAATGTTCTAATATCCCAGTGTCCCAATGTCCTAATATCCTAATGTGCCAATGTCCCAATATCCTGATGTCCCAGTGTCCCAATTTAGGTCCTATTGTCCCAATGTGCAAATATCACAGTGCCCCAATGGTTTAATGTCCGAATGTCCCACTACCCTAGTGTCCCAATGTCCCAGTATCGGAATATCCCAAATGTCCCAGTCTCCCACCTAATGTCCTAATATCTCAATGTCTAACTGTCCTAATGTCCCAAGGTCCTAATGCCCCAATTTCCTAATATCCCAGTACCCCAATGTCCCAAGGTCCCAATAGCCTAATTTCCTAATATCCCAGTGCCCCAATGTCCCTGTATCTCAGTGCCCTAATGTCCCAGTATCCCAATGTTCCAATATCCCAATGTGCCAATATCCCAATGTTACAATGTCCCAATGTTCTAATATCCCGATGTCCCAGTGCCCCAATGTTCCCACGTCCCAGTTTCCCCAGTGTACCTAATGTCCCAATGTCCTAATGTGTTGATGTCCTAATATCCCAATGTCCTAATGACCCAAGACCCTAATGTTCACATGTTCTTATATCCCAGTGCCCCTATGTGCGAATATCCCGATGTCCCAATGTCACAACATTCCGATCTCTCAGTGGTCCAATGCCCCTATGTACCAGTGTCCCAATGTCCGATTGTCCCAAGGTCATAATGTCCCAATGTCCTAATATCCCAGTGTCCTAATGTCCCAGTGTCCTAATGTCCCAGTCTCCCAGTGTCCTAATGTCCCAATATCCCAATGTCCCATTGTCCCAATATCCTGATGTCCCAATGCCCCAATATCCCGATGTCCCAATGCCCCAATATGCCGATGTCCCCACGTCCCTGTTTCCCAATTGTGCCTAATGCCCCAATGTCCTAATGCCCCAATGTCCTAATGTCCCAAGACCCTAATGTCCCAATTTCCTAATATCCCACTACCCCAAGATCCTAGTCTCCCAGTCTCCCGGTGTCCCAATATCCAAATGTCCCAATGCCGCAGTGTGTTTTAAAAAATGGTCAATGCGATGAGCCGATAGACGCAATTGTTGGAAATCTTTTGTTAACTTTACCTTTTAATTTACCGTTATTCCATCCACTTATCTAAATGGAAGACATTGATTCTTTAGAAGGACCACTAGAGGATCATTCGTTCCAAATTTCATAAAAATCCCATCACGAAGAGAGACAGTAGAAGCAAGTCTTTCTGCAACTGTAGACTTCATTCTGAAATTGGGTTACTCGCTTAAGTCTGTGAGGGTGAAAATTTCACCGTTTATTGCATATATCTTAACCGTTATTGTGCCGATCGAAGATTTTATTTGGAAAGGCACTAGAACAGGATATGTGGAATATTTTGGTAAAAAAAATTTTTTGGGGGCTGTTGTCTGGAAGGCTGTAGCCTGGTCAAACAAAAAAGCAAGTTGTCTCCGGTAATCATAGACTTGTTCGCTTTCGTTTTTCTTTTTCCTTTGGCGGGCGAGACGCTCTCGCGTCTCTTGATATGGAGTGAAGTCTGAGGAGAACTTCCAGGGCGGTGGAAGGGTGGCTTATCCAGGTTGCGCTATTTCTGGAGGAATGTATCCATTCGACGGCTATAACCTTGGTAGCTAGAGCCTTGAAATGTCCCCCAAATGTGTACAGTGCTATACTCTACAAGTCTGCTAAATTTCAAAATTTCGCTAAAGAATTTCCAAGTTATCACAAATTTTCGATTAGGAATCACAAAACACAGCTACAACGGCTTGTTTTGCTATCCGTTCTCATAGGGAGAACTTTTGTGTTTCCGATATTTTTATGTGCCCGCTATATGGCGGACGGGAAGATAAGCGTCGCTAGTGGCGATAAGAAGAGCAAAAAAATTCTTCTTACTAGAGCTGATAGCGTAATGTTCCAATATCTCTCTGAATAATATCCATCGTCCATGAGTCAAACTTTGAACCTTAAATCGTAACTTCTGGAACTTGCGATAGCTAGAGCGTTGATATTTTCACCAAATGTGGCCAGTACAGTGTTCTACAAGTTTTCAAATTTCAAAATTTTTCGCTCACGAATTTCCTTGTGTTGGACAATTTTCAATTAGAAAACTTTAAACTGCAATTTTGGGCAGCCGTAACTTCCGAACGCAGATAGGTTAGGACCATGTAATTTGGAGGTAATATGAGCGCCAAGTATGCCAAATTTCAGAAAGATCTGGAAGGGTTCCCGAGCTATCGAAATGAACTTATTATGAAGAGAATTGGGTTTAATTGTGTTGCATGGGGAGTGCTTTACATTTTGTACAGCCAAATGGTGTACGTTTGGTCAGCTTAGCCTCTGACATTGTACCTATTTGGATGCGTGAACGCCTTTACGGATGACATTTGTCCAATCCGAAATCCATTCGAAAATTACGACTAAAGCTGCTTTCGGCAGCAGACTTTTTAGATAATCGTCGCTTGCCGAGTATAACTTGATGTCATCCCCTTGATCCAATTCGGCAGTCCTTGTGCTCCTCGGTAAGGATGTTATTTTCATCGAGGTGGCAATAAATCCTGCGGCGAATAACGGCCGTGATGTTTTAATAGAGGGTCAGCTATTACGTTATCGGTCTTGTGTCAGCAAGGTTTCCTACCGTTTCCTTTTTAGGTGACAAGTAGGTAACACTTGCTGTGAGGAAAGCTTAAATCTCATAAGGATTCATAATAAGCCGATTTGTTTGTTATGCAAGCATACCCCATATACTCGGGAAACGTTTGTAAGAGAAATTCTGCACCAAGGTCAATTCCTTTCCATTTGTTGCTCCGCTTGATGACTTTGCAGATGTCCGATTCGGTAATCTTAGTGAAATTCTTACCAGATAAACTGGCATGGCGGATTATTTCAGCATGAATCCACTCGACTTCTTGGGAGTACCGAGCTGGGATTTGCCAAAGTCCACCTCAGTACTGTTCTGAAAATTGGATAATTGATCTGAAGAAGCTTCGCTGGTTTTTGGCATAAGCAGGATGCTGGACACGTCTGGAGAAGTTAAGCGTGTATCGTCGGAGGCGATTCGCTACAAGCGCGAGCTTCTGTTTTAGTGTGTTCAGTATTTCTATCAAGGGCGTACCGGAAGGAATGGAGAACTTCCGAAGAACTTCAACTGTCTGCTTGCATTGCCCGCGACCGATTTTTTCAAACGTCCAATATCTTCGCGCAGCAAGTTTCGCTTCCATTTAAGACGGATTTTCCAGGCTGGATCTTGTTGTTGTCTCAAACCGGTAACGTTATTACGAACCATGTAACGTGATTGTCGCTACTGTCCCCAATACATAAGGGATTCCAGTTCCAATAGTGACATCTCCGGATTTAGTCTGGACGCGGTTTCGCCATCGATTTGAGAAAGAATATCCTTAGTCGCACCAGCTGAGTGGATGTTGTTGTTGTTGTAAAAGCGATTCAAGAGCCTTTATTTCTCTTGAATCGAGGGGGGTTGGCAGCTCTTGGCCGTTGTATTAACAACGGGTAGCTCCGGGACGATTTTATCGTAGAACCGGCTGCCGTAGGAGCATTTTTAAAGACAACACAAACATCCATGGTCACAGTGGGATTCGAACCCACGCTCCAGCAGCTCAGGGTTAGAGTGTCATCTCTACCACTGAGCCACCGAATGCCCCCAGTTGAGTGGATCGTGGGGATCCCCGACCTGTGTGGACCTATTTCTTTATATTGCAACATCATGAACTTGAGCAGAGACTTGCGCTACAGGGACGCAGCCAAGATTTCGTTTCGGAAGGGATCCAAAGCTCCAAATTTTAACAAAAACATTATCGAACATCAGTATGTTGTTGTTGTTATTGGACTTTTAAACTTTAGATGCCCGAAAAGGTCTCTAGGGACCTATGCCGTCTTCAAGGCCTTGTCAGTCAGTATTAAATCGAACCTCCTCGGCTCTCTTGACTATTATAATTGAAATGTTTAGAAACAAATAAAATATGGTTCTATACTATTTAGTGAATATTTTTATATAAGAAATACGGTTAGTTAAAGTCAAATATGGCGTAGAAGCGCGAAAAGGTTTCCAGGGACATTTCTTTACACTTTGGCAGCAAAATTTCACTTCGGCTTCGAAAGCACTCATTATAGGTACCAAACCCAATTTACGTCCCTGGGGACCTTGTTGGGTTTTATCTGTTGAAAAAATTATCTGAGGGTTAAGTTAGTATTGCATTTCCTCACCATTGTATCGTGTGGTCCAGGTACATGCAACATGACGTAGAACAAATATTAATTTCGAATTTTAAAGACTTTACACACTTTTTGAAATAAAATGTTTTCATTACTTTTTTCTTCCAAAGGTTGCTCTCTCCAAATTATTATATCGAAAGAATTGTTATATCGGAACATGGGCGTAGCCAGGATTTCGGTCAGGGGGGGGCAAGACCAAAATTTGTTCAACATTTTCGTAGGAGTTGAAATTTCCGGTCGCAGAAATATTGTTAGCATATTTTAGACTGGCCTGTGGTTGGATTGGTGCAGAAGGTCATGATTCCAGACTCACCGTGAACGAATTCATTTTATGGTGTTTTCGAACTCACGACCTACGTGACGGATGCTGTCGCTCAGATTGTAAACAAGTATCCATTTATCGGGGTAAATAACATTGCTGGGCGTGCTGTTGATCTCAAAACCTCAACAAAACAGTAGTTTAGATCTTGGAAATTGGATGTCACTCACACATCTGCGGCCCTATAGTTTACTGGTGAACTGCCACGCATCTTATTTCTTTTTTTTTTATAATTTTAGAGTAAAATTTTTAAAATGGAGATGAAAATGATTTTCTTCTGCATTCTGATTACATTCAACTGGTCCCCAATATCTGCCTTTTAGAGCGTAGTTTGTCTATTTTCAGTGCATTTTTTGTATCTCGGAGTGCATATTCCACTGGCGAAATCAGTTTGTTTTGTCTGTCACTTTCATCTTAGCAAAGTTAGAATATTTATAAATCCTTAATTGATTGAAATATGGTTAACGGTTTTAATAAGATTTCCTCTAAATTTATCAAAGTATTAACAGTGGCTAAATTTTATTGCTAGTATGATTCAGCTAGAAAATAAATTTTGATTAATTAACTTGAAAGACCCGCTCTGTGGCTCACTTGGTTGAGTCACACTCTACAATGCTAGTAATCTAGATCTAGAGGCCCGGAGATCGAATCTCGGCGTGGTCCGAAATTTCCGTACATGTGAATTGAAATAAATAGTGCTTACAACATTATATTTATACACTCCGAAAAGATATGCAATGTAATGTTGACTCGAAATTGCCTATAAAGGGCTGAGTTAATGCACCATGACCCCACAAGGGGCTAAACGGTAACTGAACTGAGAAGAAAAAGAAGAACTTGAAAGACACTGAAATATGAAACCCGTTCTTTACAAGGTCCTTAACCCTGGAAGGTCATGCTTATTTTTAGTATGGAAAGGTCATGCTTCGTCGATTCGACGACGCTCAACTTTGCCGCCTCATACAAATCACCCTTTCTCAAAATATTTATAAAATTTGACAGATTTTCAATCGTTAGTTTATTTAGCATGGAAATACATCGATTTTGAGTGATTTTGTAAGGAAATTGATTTACAAATTAAATTTTCTTAATTCAATGTTATTTGGCCGGAAATATAAAACACTAAATTTAAAAATGAGATAAATAAAAACTTAACGTTGATATAATTAAAAAAAATGTGCTCGAATCATAAAACACATGTTCTAAACGTACTAGGAAGCTGGGTTTAATGAATGAGAAGCTCATGTATATACAAGAGGCACAGCGATCCATTTTGGGGTCCCAACACGGGTTTTCTTTCACTTCACCTATTGCCGTTTTTACAGTGGATTGTAGAATTATTTACAGTAAATTTTAGAATATTTTCTCCCCGAGTTCCCTTCATTAATTCTAATTCTATGTACGATGTCTAATTTTGACATTGAGTGCCTTGGAGCCGATTTTTATGAGTTCGAAATGCAATCTTCTTAAAATGAGGAAAAATTTTGAGCCATTTTCCTGATTTGTCCTATTTTTGTCCTAGTAAATATTTTTTCCATAATTTTTGAAAAAATATGTCCACATTTCAAAAATAAACATATTTGTTACGAGCTAGTTGTATGGACATAGACTTATCGTCGAATCGACAACCAGCCATAAGAAATACTGGAGTTCTAAAAGTTACACAATGTTCATCATTCGACGACGCCAATTTCCAAAAATCCAACTCACCCTGCTTACTTCGTCTAGCCACAATGTACCCGGCACGGTAAGTGCTGGACGAAAACTCAGCTCCAAATAATGAGAATTGTCACGAAAAATAGGATAAATTTGATGACTCGTAGTCGATTCGACGTAGCATGACCTTCCAGAGCTAACAAAGCAAATACCATTTGTCACCCTTTCATATGAAAATAAGTTGAATTCCACTAACTTCCCGAAGGGACCTAACGGTTGAAATTGTGTACTCCAGCTCAGAAGCCATGAAATAAAGCAGGAAATATGGGATCCACGCAGCCACAGTAGCACACTCACAAGTGAAATGTGTGTGCTGGTACGCAGCCTCCATCAGTTACGAGAGGCCACTCGCTGTCATCTTTTTGTATGCGCCTCCTGACTGCAAACTGTCCCGATCATGGCTTCTCCGGCAGCAGTCGGAGTGAAAAAGGCATCTGCTGCGCCAGCAGCAGAAAATTTTTGAAAATGTTGTATAGTGCAGCGATTTTTTTACTACATCGATAAGGATTTTTTACCAACTTCATCGACCAGGGGGGGGGGGGGGGGGGCGACCGCCCCTCCCTGCCCCCCCCTGGCTACGCCCATGTATCGGAAGAAAATTAGGGATACTCAAGAGTGGCAACATAATTGTCCTTGGAAAAGTATTATGTACTTCACAAATTTGGGATTATTATCCCACGATGCAAGGCAGTGTTCCGTTGTATCGATTTGCTATGAATATTCTGGAATACCGCTCATAATCTCGTGCCCCCGACTTGCTTGGTTCTCTCTCTCCGTATTTATGATGGGCTAGTGACTCCGTTTTACACTTTCGTCGACGTGAAACATAATGGCTTCACGGCTCTAGGAACTCTTACACAGTGTAGAATGAGAAACTATGAAAATGATGATCGTTTTCCATCCGCCCTGCGTCACATCTTTGAATAGTTGTAACTTTCGAACGGAGACGCCAGGACTCTGAAATTTTCAGAAAAATATGCGCCCTAACATCCTCTACATCGGCCGCTTCATCCCCGTCCTTTGAAAAAATCTTTGAACGTCTGTAACTTTCGAATTTTGTCAGTAAGGGTAGTGTTTTCAGCTACATAATAAACTCGAAACTTCTGATCACTCCTCTAACCGATTTCAATTTATCCAGCGCGAAAAACGTCCTAATTTTCTCTCTTTGTGTTCCAAGAAATTACCATTTAAAATTACATGGGATAGAATGCTGGTCAAAGATTTATGGTGCTCTAGAATGTCCACACTTAAAATTATAATACTAGAACTTACCGTTATATTATATTGAGTCATACATTTTTCATAAGGAAATTGTGTCTCCTATGCACTATTGTATATCGAAAAGTTCATCTTGAAGCTCTATTAAGTCCTAGTCCTATAGCTTTCGCCAGATAATACGTACCGTTATGAAAAAAAAACAATTGCATATGCATAATAAGCTGCTGAAGACTGAGATCAGTCTTTTTTGCTTTTAGCCTGTAAAATTTGACCCGCCTACGATTGATATTTACCTAGATAAAAGCACTTTTATGTTTGACAATTGCTCATTTTCCATAACTTGGGAACCCTTTGACTGATCTTTCTCAAATTTGGCACACTTATAGAGCTACTTCACTGAACCAAATGTTTACATAATAGTAATGAAATTTTTCGTGAATGCAATGAATTTTTCATTCATTTTCATCCAAAGAATACTTTCAGGGTTACTATGAATTCAGTTCATTGATTATTATTACATTATTTTAATATGTAAAGAAAAATTTCATTGATTTAATAAAAAATATTCACTTTACCTATGATGGTTTCATAGTTTTTTTTTTATCATTTATTTTCAAATAAAAAAAAAGCTTCTGGAGTTCAGCATTGAATTTAGGCCGGTACAAGTTTTGCACACATTTCTTTTGCCACATCATAAAGCATCATAAATTGAACCTACCTAGCTACAATGGGATTCGATCCTGGGACCCTATGATTTCAAGACCTACACCCTACCCACTACACCAACCAGACTATACGTGATGAAGGTTTCTAGACACATTTAAAGTATTAGTCAGAGTTATGAATAGCGTTCATTAATGTTATAAAAAATTAGTTAATATGAATAAATTATTGCGCTTTGGTGGAAACTTCAGAAGAGGAAATAAAAAGAAATCTAAATATTTACATGATGGAAATATCATTAGTCCAATGTATTTTCATAGATATGAGAGGCTTTTAGCAAATATATTTCAATGAAATAATTTCATTAAATCTAAATTTATTTCATTGAATTCATGTAAAACTACATTGTTTTACGAATTATATGGATATTTCACCAGAAATATGGAAAGTTGAAACCAATGAATCTCTTTCATTAAATATAAGAAACCCTTCATAGCCATGCCGAAAATCTCAATGAAATATCAATGATTTCTGAATACATACAATTAATATTTTTTAATGAATGAAATTCATTAAAATTATGAAGAGCCTTTTTTCAGTGTTGGCGCTCACATTTTTGTATAATTTCAAGGTCCTCCGTATCAGAGTTCATAAGTTACAGCGACCCAAATTGCAGTTTTAGAAACCCTTCATAGCCATGCCGAAAATCTCAATGAAATATCAATGATTTCTGAATACATACAATGAATATTTTTTAATGAATGAAATTCATTAAAATTATGAAGAGCCTTTTTTTCAGTGTTGGCGCTCACATTTTTGTATAATTTCAAGGTCCTCCGTATCAGAGTTCATAAGTTACAGCGGCCCAAATTGCAGTTTTAGGTTTTCTAATTGATAATTGTTTAACCCGGAAATTCGTACTGCCCATATTTGGTGGAAATTTCAAGGGGAACATTGAGGGCTTTAGGGCTCCCCTATGGGTCCAGTTAAGTACAACAGAACCATGCCTTCTCAAGGCTCACCACACATTTCCCAGAGTATCGGCTTAATTCTGTTTACAGAAATGAAGTAGGATAAAATTAGGCAAGGACGTAGCCAGGATTTTGTTTCGGGAGGGTTCCGACGCTTAGTTTCAGAAATTTTGACATTTTTAGAAATTAGAATGTAGAATGTTGTTAACTTTGGAAACTAGTTTTGACGTTGCCCAATTACAGCACATGCCTCCTCTCCCACTGTTCATTAACATATAAGAACGTTTAAAACAAACTCTCCTGTGAAAGATTTCGGGAACTTCCGTAAACCCAATCGTCAATCTCCTCCTTGTCTCTACTACCTATACAACAAAAATTTTGTTAGAAAAGGGGTTCAAAATTTGAGAAATGGCAATCCAGAGCGACCTTTGTCCTTATAACGATAAATATATCGTTTATAGCGTTTTACTCCTGAATACATCATATACTTTTGTCACAAAATTTATCGCTTTCAGACAAAATGTTGAAAAATCCATGAAATTGCCAGAGAATATTTGGTATGTTATGACGTATCCTTTATTCTAACGGTAAAACATGACGGACAGCAAGAATTCTATAGATGATATATTTACATTTGGCGCCACTCCCTGCCTAACCTTCCGCAAGCTTTGCTATGCCCATAATTCTTGAGATGACGCATTTATGAAAATAAAACAGGGACGTTGAAACCACTGAAGAAATCCGGCTAACTGAAGTTTATCGGCTGCGGAGTGTTCAAGGAAGTAGTGACAGACTACTTGTCTACTTCAACGATGTACATAGGTGTCGAGTACTACATACCTATCTACTATTAATCTGTCTGGTACAGTACCCAAGGGGCGGCAATTTGTCCTCTTGCCCGGAGCGGTGTAAATGCTAGAGCGAGCGCTGGTCATGATTCCATTTTATCTGCGCCCTTTGTACACCTGCATCCATAGTCGCTTTTTAAGCGAAACATCAGATGCAAGCGAGGATAAGCCTCGGGTGGACGCGGAGCCTAAGCGTCGCTCTGCCCCACGCCTAGCTGGAGTGAGGTTGCGCTGTGGTATAAAAGGATGCAGATGTATCTACCTACTTTATTATTATTATTATTTCTAACAGTGTTAATGCCTTAAATGCAGAAAACTAGGGTTAATTTTTCCTTGATTTTGACATCATTGCCATAAATCTTACCAAATTGCAGAATATTAGGACCAGTTATAGTAAATTCAAGCTAAAATTAACCCGACTTTTTTTTTTGCATTGAACGCATTAATGAAGCTAGAAAAAAATAATACAAAAAAGCTATGATTGTAAGACAATGTGCGAAATTTTAAAATATGCTTTTTAGGGAATTTGTTTGCTGTGATAATCTTCTTATCTTGGTTTTCTAACTGATATAGTTTTGGTTTAATTTATGTGAAAAATATATTTTTTTTTAGATCTGTAAATGCCTGCGCCAGCTAAAGGATTCAGAGTTGGGAGTATGTCGTGTATACGTTTGTTGCTGAAAATCACACAAGGAATCATTTTCCGATGCGCTCATGGGGTAGTTTCTGGACGCCCCGTATATTGTATTTACGAAGGAAAATCCCGGGATGACGGCAGACGGAACAAAACTTTTTTTTGCTGGTGAGTAACAAATTGTGCGGTAATTTATATTTTTCTTTAAAGAAGACTTTTTTTTGAAGTGTATTAATCCAATAACAATGGATAACAGATATTCTGTTAGCACAGCAATTTAGGTATTTGAGTAAACCATAAAAAAATTAAATTTTTAGAATATAGTAGAAAACCCGTCACAGTTGAACAAATGCATTGTTTTACCTGCGCTGAAATCCTTATAAATAAAAAACACGAAATAAAGAGTTAATTACCTTCAATCGTTAGGTATGCACTTGTTTCAACCGATCCCATCGAATTCTCAGCTTTCACGGTGTATTCTCCCTTGTCGCTGAGTTTCGGCGACAGCAATGTAAGCGTATAAGTATCTTTGTGCGATTTGACGTTATCCTTAATGATTTTGCCATCCTTATACCATGTAATCTTAGGCGTGGGATTACCAACTATTTGTGATGTAAGTATGGCAGTTTCTCCTTCGCGGATGATCATATTGCGAAGAGGCTCGAGAACCTGTGGTGCTTCCTTGTCGCCGGTCTTCACCTTCAGTATAATCGGCATCTTGGCATCACCTTCTCGGTTCCTGGCTACAACTTCATACGTTCCTTCTTGGTCTTTGCGAACCTTAGTTATATGCAACACGCTACAATACATATGCATATCCGATTCGGTGACAATCTTAATATTATCCTCCGTCACGACTTCTTCATTATCAAAGTACCAAGTGATTTCAGGCTCAGGTACTGCTACTAGACGACATTCCAATATAACGTTCGTACCTTCGTCGACATATTGGGCCTTGGGCTTTCTGGAGAATGTCGGTGGTATACCTTCCAGAATATCGGCCAGAGATGATTCGCGTGACATGCTCTTACGCGACGGACCCGTTATATCCGATCCGTGATCGGACAACGGACTCTCCACAATAAGCTCGGTTGTACTCGATGCAAAACCGGCAGCATTCTTTGCGACACATGTAAATGTGCCAGCATCTTCGGGGAAGACTTCGCGAATAATTAACGTTGCCACGTTGTCATCGTCGTAGTAAATTTGGAAATCTTGTGATGGTTTAATGATGGCCGTTTGTCGGAACCAGGTAATTTGTGGTCGGGGCAAACCTTCAACCTTACACTCGAACTGCACGGTATAGCCGTCCGGCGTGATTATGGGTTTCAACTTTTCTATGAATCTTGGTGCCATGGACTTCTCGTCGGATGCCGGGCCTTTTGATTGTTAATCACAAACAAATTAGACATTCACAAAGACAATTCACAAAATACAATGAAAAAGGATATTTAAGAACGATTCTAATTCAATACTTACGCTCAAAGACTGGAAGTTTGTCGATCTTCTCGTGCAATTTCTTCTCAACGTATTTGGCATAGGATGGTGCATCCATGAGATACTGGGAGGGTACCCAACCTTGTTCCTCTGTCAGATGTTTCTTCACGTACCACCATTCTGTGTTGTGACGTGCAACTACGTTGACCTTTTCGCCTTCAACCAAATTAATGGCTTCATCGTTGTCGGCAATGTATGTGCATATGGAGTACATGACGTTTTCGTCATCGGATTCTGTTGGTTTTTTTTTATAGACGGATTTTAGAAATGTTATGAAAACGCCAAGGAATTTAAAAATTACCTTCAATCTGCATTTCTCGTCTGAGACTTAAAGAGGCTTCCTCTGCGAATAGCAAAGACAAATGTTAGAAAGGTTCAAACAAGACGTTGTTCGTAGAAAGATGCAAAACATAGCATGGTTAACATTATTTAAAATTTGCATAGGAAATCAAATTGAAAACTTGACTGCCCTCAAAGTAATCACTGGCTTTGCTATTTTTTTCGAGAAAAACATTTTTATTTAGCGGTAGCGAGTAATTATTCCTTTGAGAACTCAACTCAGTTAGTATATTTGGGGTGGGATGCTTTTTTTATTTTTAGTATGAAAGTTATATGAATTAAAAATTGAAAATCGGCGGCTCTTTTATATCCGTTAGTTTCAGTACAAGACTTTGAAAAAAGTATTGTCAAAAAAATGTGAATCAATTTTTATGGAATTTGTACGGAAACGCCCCGCTATAAAGAGATCCTTTGGTACCCTATTTCATCAATGCAATCTTCAAAAG
Organism: Microchrysa polita; assembly: GCA_949715475.1. Lineage (NCBI taxonomy): Eukaryota > Metazoa > Arthropoda > Insecta > Diptera > Stratiomyidae > Microchrysa > Microchrysa polita. Next base: position 108,697,123 of record OX454416.1, on the reverse strand, counting down.
ATCGGAGTAGACGAACATTACTTCTGCATGAAATAGTCAAACCGGTTAGCCTCATTAAAAAGGGTTACAGTTAAAAATGAAATGGTAAAAAAAATGACACTCAAAAATGGCACAGCGATTAGTGTACAGCACATAATTGGCGTTACCTCGCTTTCATTCATTCATGTTTTGTTATCATATAAGCGTAAGCAAGTCTTTTATTTAAGACTACTGAAAAGTTGGCTTAATGATGTAAAGTTAAAAATTCAAAGTAAAATTCAATTCAAATACGAAATAAAAATGTAACCACCTTGGAAATACTTCTGCGATGGCTTGCGCTTCTTCTTGACCGTTAACGAGTCCTCGTCATATGTCACCGAATCTTGCCGCTTCTTCGTCCGCAAGCCAATCAAAATTTCCTCTTCGTCCTCATGCTGAATCGAATAGCGTGGCTTCTTCTTCTTCCTCTTCAATTTGAATTCAACGTTCTCGGGCAAATCTTCTGTCTCCAAATACTCTTCCGGCTCATCAACGTCATACATAGTGTTGTCTTCGCCCTCGCTATCATCCAAAATTTCCTCAATAATTGGACCTTCACCATCATCGTAATCCTGAATAATTCGAATCTGAGCTTCATCCGCTTCTTCGCCGTACGTTTTCGGTCGGGTCTTCTTCAATCGCACCTTACCCGACATGGAAATCTCCTCTTCGGCATAGGAATCGAGTGAAATTTTGAACTCTTGCTCGACATCTTCTTTCGTTTTAGTTGTCTTCGGACGGAATGTTACGTTCTCGACATCCGTGTACTCAGGAATGTCCGGACGTGATGGTCGTTTAATTTTTTTCAATTTTTTGATTGTCACTTCGGATGTATGTTCTTCGATTGGTTGCTGAGGCTTTGGCTTTGGCGGTTTCTTGCGAATAATGAATTCTTCGGGTACGTCCTCCTCTTCCTCGCTGATTTCTTCGTCCTCTTCTTCGAATTCTTCTTCGCGTCGAATACGAAGCTCGGCACTTGCTTCATCCATCGTACGTTTTGGCTTTTTGGATGGTTTTCGGACGGTGGCCTCTTCTTCGACGTGTTCCGTTGTATATTTCTTTGGCTTGCCAAGTGAGAAGCTGACCTCCTCTTCTTCCAATTCTTGGAGGGATAGTGGAGCTTTGGGCTTTCTGCGTTTGACAATAGCCTCTTCGACAATTTCTTCTTCGACCACTGTAGCTGGTTCTTGTTCAACCATTTTCTTCAAAACCAGTTCATCGGCTGCTTCTTCGGATTTTGGTTTTTTAGGTTTTCGTTTTTTCACAGTAACATCCTCAGCAGTTTGATCTTCTGGTTTCTGTTTAGGCAATTTGAACTCGGCTTCTACATCTTCAACTGGTTGTTCTTCTTTCTGAGGTCGCTTTATTGTAACATCTGCGGCTTCATCTTGCTCGGGCTTTTGTACTTCGATCTTCTTGATAACTAGCTGATCTTCGGCTTCCTCAGTTTTGGGTTTCTTTGGTTTTTTCTTCTTGACGGTCACTTCTTCGGTGGCCTGCTCTTCAGGTTTCTCTTGAGGCAGTTTGAATTCGGCTACCACCTCTTCGACCGGTTCTTCTTCCTTAGTTGGTCGTTTCATTTCAACCTCTTCAACAACCTCTTCTTCGGGCTCTTGAACTTGAGGCTTCTTGATAACGATTTCATCTGCGGCTTCCTCAGTCTTAGGCTTTTTTGGTTTCTTCTTCTTAATCGTGACCTCTTCAGCGGTTTGATCTTCAGACTTCTCGACTGGAAGTTTAACTTGTGCCTCAACTTCTTCGACCGGTTGTTCTTCTTTTTGTGGTTTGCTGATTTGCACTTCTTCCACTACATCCTCTTCCTCCTTTTGCACTTCAACCTTCTTGATAACCAGTTCATCTGCTGCTTCTTCAGTTTTCGCCTTCTTTGGTTTCTTCTTTTTCACGGTAACCTCTTCGGCTGTTTCGTCCTTAGGTTTCTCCTTCGGCAACACAAATTCGGCTTCAACTTCTTCAATTGGTTGCTCTTCTTTGGTTGGTCGTACAAGTGTCACTTCAGCGGCTGCCTCCTCTTCAGGCTTTTGCTCTACAATCCTTTTAATGACAACTTCGTCGGCGGCTTCTTCGACTTGAGGTTTCTTCGGCTTCTTTTTCTTGATTGTCACTTCTTCGGCTGCTTGTTCTTCCGGTTTCTCAGCTGGAAGCTTGAACTGTGCCTCAACTTCTTCAATTGGTTGTTCTTCCTTGGTCGGTTTTGTTATTTCTACCTCTTCGATAACCTCTTCTTCGGCCTTTTCTTCTTCAACCTTCTTGATGACAAGTTCATCGGCCGCTTCTTCAACTTTAGGCTTCTTCGGTTTCTTCTTTTTCACTGTAACCTCGTCGGCCGTTTCATCTTTAGGCTTTTCTTTCGGCAATACGAATTCAGCCTCCACTTCTTCAACCGGTTCTTCTTTCTTGGTGGATCGCGTGATTGTGACCTCGGATGTAACATCTTCTTCGGGCTCTTGCACTTCGATTTTCCTAATGACCACCTCGTCGGCAGCTTCTTCAACCTTAGGTTTCTTTTTCTTTATTGTCACCTCTTCGGCTGGCTGTTCTTTGGGCTTTTCTACGGGAAGTTTAACTTGTGCTTCGACCTCTTCTATTGGTTCTTCCTTGACTACTGGCTTCTTCACTACAACTTCATCAATAGTCTCTTCTTCTTTCTTCGGCTGGACGATTTCTTCGGGTTGTGTTATCTGTTCCTCTTCGCGTTCTTCCGCTTCAGGCTGCTCAATAGGTTTCTTGACAGTAAGTTCGGTAGCAGCTTCATCGACAGGCTTCTTCTTTGGTTTTTTCTTTTTAATTGTCACTGGCTCGGATACTTCATCTTGCGGTTTCTCTTTGGGAAGAGTAATTTCCGCAGAGGTTTCTTCAACCTCTTCGGAAACAGGTTTAGGTTTCTTTAATGCAATAACCTCTTCGACAATATCTTCCTTAGCCTCAGGAATAGGCTTATCCATTTTGATAACTACCTCTTCCTCACTGGGAATTTCTTCGGTGGGCTTCGATTCTTTCATTTTGATTTCATACATTTCCGTTGGTTGCTCTTCAACCGGAACTTCTTCAATCGGTTGTTCCACATGTTCGACTTCTTCTTTTTCTTCTGGTCGCGGTTCTTCAACAACTTTAACCTCAAGTTGAGCTTCCGCCTCTTCGATTGGCTTTTTCTTTGGCTTCTTCTTTTTGATTGATGCACCTACAGTTGTTTCTTCAAACACCTCGGTTTGTGGCGTCAGCTTCACTTCCACTGCAAACTCTTCGGGAACGTCCTGAGGCTTCTTCTTTATCGTAAAGACACTTTCGATGGGCTCCTCTTCCTTGGGCGCCGATGGCTTCATTTTCACGACAAACTCTTGATCTTCTTCAGTTGGTCTCTCTTCTTTAATGGAAACTTCAAACGTAGTTTGTTCTTCGGGAGTCTCATCAATTTTATGGGGAATCTGTTCGACTTCAGCGGGTTTTTCTTCGACAACTTCCTTTGGCCGCTCTGGAATTTCTTCTTTAACGGCGATGGAGAATTGTTCGACTGGAACTTCCTCCTCCACTTCTTTAGGTTTTACTGGTGCTGGTTTTTCTTCGACTGGCTTTATTTCCTCTACTACCTCTTCCTTCGCCGGGGTCTCTTTCACAACAACATCGAAAGGCTTTTCTTCTATTATTTCGGGTTGTTTCAACACAATTGCATCGTGAGCTTCATCTTCAGGAATTGGTTTTTCGGGTGCAATTTTGAAAGCGACTTCAACTTCAGCAGGAACTGTTACGTCCGCCTTTTCTTTAGATGGCTTCTTCAATACCAGTGTTTCCTCGGGCAGTTCTTCTACAGATTCCGGTTTCACCTTCTTCTTCTTTTTCATTATTACCACTTCTTCCATTTCTTTTTCTTCCGTTTTCGTTTGCTCATCCTTAATTGTCACCTTGAACTCGACGGCTTCTTCGTCGAGTGGTTTCTCTTGCGGTTTCGGAAGGGAAATGCTTTCTTCGACGTCCTCGGGTTTCTTGGGCTTTTCAAACTTGATTGTTACTTCTTCGTCTTTGGGAGCTTCAGGCTGTTCTTCTTTGACCTTCACCTCAAACGTTGGTATCTCTTCAACTGGAGCCGGAACTACTTCTTCGCGAGCCTCTTCCGGTTTGGCTGGTACGATTTCCTCTGCTAGTTTTTCTACAGGAGCCTTTTCTTTCGGTTTCTTGGTCTTTTTCGGTTTCTTTTCGGCAACCTTAGGAACCTCTTCTTCCTCTTCTGGCTTTTCAACTTCTTGTACAGTAGGTTTGACTTCTTCCTTTGGCAGTTCTAATTTTGCCTCCTCCGGCGCTTCCTCGGGCTTAGTGAAAGGCTTAAGTTTCACTTCTTCGACAGGCTCGTCTGGCTTATCGGCCGTGGGAATTCGGAATTTGACCGTTTCATCAGGCGTCTCCTCTTGTTCCTTTGGCACGCCCGGAACTATTGGGTGTTGAATAGTTTCTGGTTCGGGCTTTGGCTTCTTCTTCTTTTCATGCTTTGGTTTCTTGGTTTCCTTTTCGCCAACTGGTTCAATGGGCATCTCTACCTCTTCCAGTTTCTCTTGTGGCAAATCGGTCGACTCAAATTCAATCGGCTTGATTGGCTCCACCTTGTATTCGGCTTCGGGTCGTTCCGAAACTTCTTTTTCTTTCTTCTCTTCTGGTTTCTTGGGAATTGTTTTCTTCTCCCCTTCTTCGGTTGTGGGTTTTTCGGGTATCTTCTTCAGCTTAACTGTTTCGGCAGTCTCGTCTTCGGTCGGCTTCTTTTTACCTTTACCGATAGGGAGTGTGACTGTTTCGTCTGGCTTTTCGGCAGGCGCCTCAGGCTTGGGTCTTTCATATTGTTTCTTCTTCTCCTCATCTTCCGAGCTGCTTACGTACGGCTCATATTTCTCTAGCTCAACCTTTTCCAAGTCGTCCAATTCCTTTTCGGGATGCTTGAATTTCTTGACCTTTTTCTTGATGAGTTTTGTGGCCTCTTCAATATTACGTGACAATTCACCGGCTCCCTTCTTTGTTCCCAGATCGGTTATTTTCGGCTTAAGTAATTCAGGCGGATACTCGACATGAACGATTCGACTCTTCAGCTTGAATTTCGGCATTTGTTCTTGGTCTTCGTCGGTCTTACGTTCTCGCAGCTTAGTGGGCTTTAGTTTAATGGTCTGCGGCAATTGTTCGGGCTCCTTATATTGAAGTTTGATCGGTTTCTGCTCGTGCACGACGATCTTTGTGGGTTTGATATCGACCGGTTTCTCTTTCTTAGGCTTCGCCTGAATGTCGACCTTTTCATATTTTTCCAATTCCGTTTTCGGAATTTCTTGCTCAAGAAGGGCTTTGATAATATCGTCATGCTCATCGGTTTTGGTCTTCTTTACAGGCTTCTTTTTCTTTGGCTTTTTAGTTGTTACTTCTTCCGGAACTTCTTGCTTCTCGGGAACTTCCTCAGGAGCTGGAACGGTTTCTGGAATAACCTCTGGTACCTCGGGCACTTCTGGAGCTGCGGTCTCCTCAGGTTGCTCCGGAATTTCCTCAGCTTTTTCTTCAACATCCTGCGGCCTGGACTCTTTCATGATAATGTCGAAGAATAGAACAGATTCTTCTACTTTCTCTTCTTCTTCTTTTGGAACTTCTTCGCTTACCGTTTCTGTGATTATTTCGGCTGTACCTATTTCTTCCCCTGTAAAATAGCGAATTTATATAAATAAACTGTTTTTCTTAAAAAGGATATGATTAAATAAAAAGTGAAAAGTAAGAATGAACTCGTCCTATTGCCACTAAGATATAAGTGAATTGTAAAAATGACTTACGTGGTGTCTCTGTTTGTTTCTTTGGACGACTTGTTTTCTGTTTTGGTTTGTGTTTTTTATCATCTTGTGGTTGTTCTGTAACTAATGACGGTTGTGTTTCATGCGTGTCGATCTCATGTGATGTTGTGTCTTGTGGAGTTTCCTCCTTGGGTTGTGACTCTGTACGTTCTACTTGCTTTGGTTTCTCCTCAGTCGGTTTCGGCTCTTCTTTGGTCTCCTTGGGTTTGGTGTCTACTTCAATCTTTTCGTATTGTTCAAGTTCAGTCTTGGGTATTTCCTGTTCGATGAGCGATTGAATGTACTCATCAACGTCGTCCTTCTTTAGTTTCTTCACAGATTTCTTCTTTGGTTTTTCAGTCTTTTGTGGTACTGGAGCTTCTTCGGATGGTTCTTCTTTAGGCGTTTCTTGTTCGGCAACTGGTTCAGCTTCACATGTAATGGTTGTCTCTGGCGTACCTTCCTGTTCGACGACGGTTATCTTAAAGATTTCCTCCTTATCGCCAACCTTTTTCTTAATTGTTCGTTTCGTGACAGTTTCAAGCTTGGGCTTATCTTCTTCGTCCAAAACTTCTCTTACTTCAACCTCAGCGGGCAGTTCTTCAATGGCTACTGGAACTTCCTCTTCCTTTGGAGTTTCGGCCTTTTCTTTTGGTTTCTTCTTTTCTTTTGGTGCCTTTGGAGCATCTGGTTTAGGTTGTTCTTCGACGACAACCTTAGGCTTTTCTTCCTGAACTTCAGGCTTTTCTTCAGGTTTCTTCTCTTTGGGTTTCTTTGGTTTCTCGTCCAAATCAATTTTTTCGTATTGCTCTAGCTCGGTTTTCGGAATTTCTTGTTCAATGAGCGACTTAATGTAGTCGTCCACATCGTCCTTCTTGAGCTTCTTAACTGATTTCTTTTTAGGTTTCTCGGGTTTTCGCTCTTCCTCTTGAGGAGCCTCTTCCTGTGGTACCACCTCTTCGGGCACTTCTTCAGCCTCGAAAGTGATGGTCGTTTCCGGTTTTCCTTCGACTTCAACAACGGTAATTTTGAAAATTTCCTCCTTGTCGCCAACCTTTTTCTTAATTGTGCGTTTCGTGACAGTTTCTACCTTTGGTTTGTCCTCCTCATCGAGCACTTCCTTGGTTTCAACCTCTTGGGGCAACTCTTCGATTGTGGCGAGCGATTCCTCTTCCTTCGGAACTTCTGGCTCTTCCTTTGGCTTCTTTTTCTCTTTGGGCTTCTTCGGTTTTTCTTCCACATCGATTTTTTCGTACTCTTCAAGCTCAGTTTTTGGAATTTCCTGTTCGATGAGAGCGTGGATATATTCGTCGACATCATCCTTTGGCAGCTTTTTGACGGATTTCTTTTTGGGTTTCTCGGGCACTTCTTGTTCGGGTGCCTCTTCGTCGGGAATTGCTTCGAACGTTATGGTCGTTTCAGGTATTCCTTCGGTCTCAACGACTGTTATTTTAAATATTTCCTCCTTATCTCCGACCTTCTTTTTAATTGTTCGCTTAGTGGTTGTTTCAACTTTGGGTTTATCCTCTTCAGCGCGCACCTCTTTAGTTTCAACCTCTTGCGGCAATTCCTCGACAGATACAGGTTTCTCCTCTTCTTGCGGAAATTCCTCGACAGATACAGGTTTTTCCTCTTCTTTCGGTATCTTAACCTTTTCCTTGGGCTTCTTCTTTTCTTTCGGTTTCTTCGGTTTCTCCTCCACGTCAACCTTTTCGTATTGCTCAAGCTCGGTCTTGGGGATCTCCTGTTCAATTAGAGCATGAATGTACTCATCGACATCGTCCTTCTTAAGTTGCTTGACCGTTTTCTTTTTCGGCTTTGTGGGCTTCTCAGGTTTTACTTCCTCTTCCTCAGGTTGTTTCTCTTCCGGAATCTCTTCGACTTCAAACGTTATGGTAGTTTCAGGCTGGCCTTCTTTTTCCACGACTGTTATTTTGAATAGTTCTTCTTTGTCCCCCACTTTCTTCTTTATGGTTCGTTTGGTAATAGTCTCGGTTTTAGGTTTGTCTTCTTCATCGAGTACTTCCTTCGTTTCAATCTCTTGCGGTAGCTCTTCGATTGTAACTGGGAATTCCTCTTCTTTTGGAGTTTCGGTCTTTTCTTTGGGTTTCTTTTTCTCCTTGGGTTTCTTTGGTTTTTCATCCACGTCTACTTTTTCGTATTCTTCAAGTTCAGTTTTGGGAATTTCTTGTTCAATAAGCGAGTGGATGTATTCGTCGAGGTCATCCTTTTTCAGTTTCTTGACAGTCTTCTTCTTTGGTTTTTCTAAACGTTCGGGTTTGCCTTCCGCCTGTTCGAGTTTCTCAGCTTCGGGTTTTTGCTCGACTTCGAAGGTGACAGTCATTTCTGGTTTGCCTTCTTCTTCAACAACGGTTATTTTGAAGATTTCTTCCGTATCTCCGACCGTCTTCTTAATGGTTCGTTTTGTAATTTTCTCAATCTTTGGTTGTTCTTCTTCACCCGGAATCTCCTTAACTTCAACTTCGAAGTGAAGCTCTTCAACTTGAACTGGAGTTTCTTTTTCAGGCTTTCGTTTAGGTTTCCGTTTTGGTTTCTTCTCATCTAGTTCTTCTTCAGGGTATGTACCTTCGTGCTGAGGTAGCTTCATGTCTCTATCTGGAACCTCCTTCTCCTTGCTATCGTCTTCTTCAGGCTTTGTGAATGGCTTCAATTTAGGTTTTTCATCCTCTTCCTCGGGCTTATCCTTTTGTGGTTTCCGTAATTTCAGCTCTTCCTCTGGCTGCTCTTCGGGTTTCTTTGGCACACCACTCACAATTGGATGCTCTTCAGTCTCAGGCTTCTCCTCTGGTTTTGGTTTACGTTTGTATTTTGGTTTTGGTTTTTCTTGTTTATCTTTTTCTTCCGGAATTTCGGGGAATGGTTCCAGCTCTTCCTTTTCGTATTCGACCGAGTCAATATCTGTGGGTTTGAACGGCTCTAGTGAGTGCCCTTCACTATCAGGTTTGTCTTGAGGTTTCTTCTCTTCTCCCTTCGGCTTTTTGGTGGGCTTTTCTTCTGAAACTTCCTCATCCTTTGCCTTTTTAGGTATCTTCTTCAGATCTACATTTTCAGTTGGTTCTTCTTTGGGTTCTTTCTTTTTGCCTTTTCCGATCGGTATTTCCTTTTGATCATCCGGTTTGTCTGACGGCTTTTTCTTGTCCGTCTTCTTGTATTTTTCCGGTTTTTCTTTTTCCTTAGGACTATCAGGAGTTGGTTCATATTTCTCAAGATCGGGTTTCTCTAAATCGCTCAGTTCTTCTTCGGGATAGTCAAACGATTTAAGTTTCTTTTTAGGAACCTTTTCGGTCTTCTTTGGCTTACGAGATAGATCACCAGCGCCTTTATATGTTTTTATGTCAATGATTTCGGGATATAATACTTCAGGTGGAAATTCAACATACACAATCCTACTTTTCAAGTGAGTCTTCTTAAATTCTTCAACCTTTGGCGCCTCCTTTTTCTTGTGAACCTTCACAGGTTTGGGTTTCACCCCTTCTACCTTAGTCGGCTCTTCTTGAGTTTCGACTGGTTTAATTTCATCATGCTGTGGTTTTTCTTCCGGTGCGGGTTTCTTCGGTTTCTTAACCTTCTTGGGTTTTTCTTCTACGTCTACCTTCTCATATTGCTCGAGCTCCGTTTTTGGAATTTCTTGTTCGATGAGTGCTTGAATATATTCGTCAATATCATCCTTTTTGACTTTCTTGATGGATTTCTTTTTCGGTTGTTTGGGTTTCCCGGGCGGTTCTTCGTCGGGTGCTTGCTCATCGGGAATTTCTTCTTCTTCGGCCTCAAATGTGATGATGGTATCCGGCTTACCTTCTTCTTCGACAACTGTGATCTTGAATATTTCTTCCTTATCTCCTACCTTCTTTTTGATTGTCCGCTTAGTAGTGGTTTCAACCTTTGGTTTTTCTTCCTCGTCGAGAATTTCTTTAGTTTCGACCTCCTGTGGCAACTCTTCAATAGTAACTGGCACTTCTTCCTCTTTAGGAGCTTCAACCTTTTCCTTGGGCTTCTTCTTTTCTTTGGGTTTCTTTGGTTTCTCTTCTACATCGATCTTTTCGTATTCTTCCAGCTCGGTCTTCGGAATTTCTTCTTCAATAAGAGCGTGAATATACTCGTCGACGTCATCCTTAGGTAATTTTTTGACCGTTTTCTTCTTCGGTTTCAGGGGCTCCTCTTCTTGGGGTACCTCTTCCGCCTCAAAAGTGATGGTTGACTCAGGTTTGCCTTCTTCTTCAATAACAGTGATCTTGAATATTTCTTCTTTGTCACCAACCTTCTTTTTGATTGTTCTCTTGGTAGTTGTTTCGACCTTTGGTTTGTCTTCCTCGTCCCGGACTTCTTTGGTTTCAACTTCCTGTGGCAATTCTTCAATAGTAATCGGCAATTCCTCTTCTTTTGGAGCCTTGATCTTCTCCTTGGGCTTTTTCTTTTCCTTGGGTTTCTTAGGTTTCTCTTCAACATCAACCTTTTCGTACTCTTCTAGTTCGGTCTTGGGAATCTCCTGTTCGATGAGCTTGTGAATGTATTCATCGACATCATCCTTTTTAAGCTTCTTGACAGTCTTCTTCTTTGGTTTCTCTACCTTTTCTGGTTTCTCGTCTTCTTGTGGAGATATCTCGTCTTCAGGTAACTGTTCAACCTCGAAGGTGACTGTCGTTTCGGGCTTGCCTTGCTCCTCAATGACTGTGATCTTGAATATTTCCTCCTTGTCGCCGATCTTCTTTTTAATGGTTCGTTTCGTGATTGTCTCGACCTTTGGTTTGTCTTCTACATCGAATACTTCTTTGGTCTCAACTTCTTGTGGTAACTCTTCAATGGTAACGGGGTATTCTTCCTGTTTTGGAACCTCAACCTTTTCTTTCGGCTTCTTTTTCTCCTTTGGTTTCTTCGGCTTTTCTTCCACGTCCACCTTTTCGTATTGTTCGAGCTCAGTCGTAGGAATTTCTTGTTCGATAAGAGCGTGGATGTACTCGTCGACATCATCTTTCTTAAGCTTTTTGACAGTTTTCTTCTTTGGCTTCTCATCCTTCTTAGGCTGTTCTTCATCCTGCTCGGGTTTTTCATCTTCAGGCTTTTGCTCAACTTCGAAAGTGACTGTCGTTTCAGGTTTGCCCTCTTCCTCCACAACTGTAATCCTGAAAATTTCTTGGGTGTCGCCAACTGTCTTTTTAATAGTCCGTTTTGTAACTTTCTCAACCTTTGGTTTGTCTTCTTCACCCGGAGCCTCCTTGATTTCAACCTCAAATTGTAGTTCCTCAATTTGAACTGGAGTTTCTTTTTCTGGTTTACGTTTAGGTTTCCGCTTGGGTTTCTTTTCATCTTCCTCTTCTTCGGGATATGTCTCCTCGTTCTTAGGAAGTTTCATGTCCCTGTCAGGAATTTCCTTCGGCTGACTGTCTTCCTCCTCTGGTTTAGTGAAAGGCTTCAGTTTCGGTGTTTCGGTCTCTTCTTCGGGTTTATCCTTTTGCGGTTTGCGGAATTTGATTTCCTCTTCTGGCTGTTCTTCCGGTTTCTTGGGTACGCCTGGTACAATCGGATGTTCTTCAGTTTCAGGCTGATCGTCTGGTTTCGGTTGACGTTTGTACTTTGATTTCGGTTTTTTCTTTTCATCCTTTTCTTTGGGCGTCTTCGGGAATGGTTCAAGATCCTCTTTTTCGAAATCGATTGAGTCAATATCAGTAGGCTTAAATGGTTGAAGCGATTGTCCCTCCTGTTCAGGTTTGTCCAGTGGTTTCATTTCCTCTACAAGTGGTTTTTTAGTGGGTTTTTCTTCGGGAACCTCCTCTTCCTTTTCCTTTTTGGGAATCTTCTTCAGATCAACAGTTTCAGCGGGTTCCTCCTTCGGTTCTTTCTTTTTGCCTTTCCCCATGGGAATTTCCTTCTCATCGCCAGGTTTCTCAGATGGTTTCTTCTTCTCGGGTTTCTTGTATTTTTCCGGTTTCTCTTTCTCTTTCGGACTTTCAGGGGCTGGTTCATATTTCTCGAGATCTGGTTTCTCTAAATCGCTCAGCTCCTCGTCCGGATAGTCGAAAGATTTCAATTTCTTTTTGGGTATTTTGTCAGTTTTCTTAGGTTTACGTGTCAAGTCCCCGGCGCCTTTGTATGTTTTGATGTCGATTATTTCAGGATATAGCAGCTCAGGCGGAAATTCAACATAGACAATTCGGCTCTTCAGTTTTGGTTTTTTGAATTCTTCCACCTTGGCGGCTTCCTTTTTCTTGTGAACCTTCGTAGGTTTCGGCTTAACCTCTTTCACCTCGACAGGCTCTTCCTGTATTTCATCTGGTTTGATTTCTTCCGGCTGTGGCTTTTCCTCTGACACAGGTTTCTTTGGCTTTTTAACCTTATTGGGTTTTTCTTCCACGTCCACCTTCTCATATTGTTCGAGCTCGGTTTTTGGAATTTCTTGTTCGATAAGTGCTTGAATGTATTCGTCAATATCATCCTTTTTGACTTTCTTGATGGATTTCTTTTTCGGTTTTTTTAGTTTCTCGGGCGCTTCCTTATCTGGAGCTTGTTCATCGGGAATTTCTTCTTCTTCGGCCTCAAATGTGATGATAGTATCCAGCTTACCTTCTTCTTCGACAACTGTGATCTTGAATATTTCTTTCTTATCTCCGACCTTCTTTTTGATTGTCCGCTTAGTAGTAGTTTCAACCTTTGGTTTTTCTTCCTCGTCGAGAATTTCTTTAGTTTCGACCTCCTGTGGCAACTCTTCAATAGTAACCGGCACTTCTTCCTCTTTAGGAGCTTCAACCTTTTCCTTGGGCTTCTTCTTTTCTTTGGGTTTCTTTGGTTTCTCTTCTACATCGATCTTTTCGTATTCTTCCAGCTCGGTCTTCGGAATTTCTTCTTCAATAAGAGCGTGAATATACTCGTCGACGTCATCCTTAGGTAATTTTTTGACCGTTTTCTTCTTCGGTTTCAGGGGCTCCTCTTCTTGGGGTACCTCTTCCACCTCAAAAGTGATGGTTGACTCAGGTTTGCCTTCTTCTTCAATAACAGTGATCTTGAATATTTCTTCTTTGTCACCAACCTTCTTTTTGATAGTTCTCTTGGTAGTTGTTTCGACCTTCGGTTTGTCTTCCTCGTCTCTGATCTCCTTAGTTTCGACCTCTTGCGGTAATTCTTCAATGGTGACAGGCGATTCCTGCTCTTCTGTAACCTTGGTCTTCTCTTTGGGCTTCTTCTTCTCCTTAGGTTTCTTTGGTTTCTCCTCCACCTCTGTCTTTTCGTACTCTTCTAGATCGGTCTTGGGAATTTCTTGTTCGATTAGAGCGTGGATGTACTCGTCGACATCGTCTTTCTTAAGCTTCTTGACAGTTTTCTTCTTAGGTTTCTCTACCTTTTCAGGTTGGCGTTCTTCCTCTCCGGGTTGTTCCTCTTCAGGGACCTGTTCCACCTCGAAGGTGACTGTCGTTTCAGGCTTGCCTTGTTGCTCAACGACTGTAATCTTGAATATTTCTTCCTTTGCACCGACCTTTTTCTTAATTGTTCGTTTTGTGATAGTCTCGACCTTCGGTTTGTCTTCTACATCGAATACTTCTTTGGTCTCAACTTCTTGTGGTAACTCTTCGATGGTAACGGGGAATTCTTCCTCTTTCGGAGCCTCAACCTTTTCTTTCGGCTTCTTTTTTTCCTTTGGTTTTTTCGGTTTCTCTTCAACGTCCACCTTTTCGTATTGTTCAAGTTCGGTCGTAGGAATTTCTTGTTCAATAAGAGCGTGGATGTACTCGTCGACAACATCTTTCTTAAGCTTTTTGACAGTTTTCTTCTTTGGCTTCTCATCCTTTTTAGGCTGTTCTTCTTCCTGCTCGGGTTTATCTTCTTCGGGCCTTTGCTCAACCTCGAAAGTGACTGTTGTTTCAGGTTTGCCTTCTTCCTCTACAACTGTGATTTTGAATATTTCTTCCTTATCGCCAACTGTCTTCTTAATAGTCCGTTTTGTAACTTTCTCAACCTTTGGTTTGTCTTCTTCACCCGGAACCTCCTTGATTTCAACTTCAAATTGTAACTCCTCAATTTGGACTGGAGTTTCTTTTTCAGGTTTGCGTTTTGGTTTCCGCTTGGGTTTCTTTTCATCTTCCTCTTCTTCGGGATATGTCTCCTCGTGCTTAGGAAGTTTCATGTCCCTGTCAGGAATTTCCTTCGGCTGACTGCCTTCCTCCTCTGGTTTAGTGAAAGGCTTCAGTTTCGGTGTTTCGGTCTCTTCTTCGGGTTTATCCTTTTGCGGTTTGCGGAATTTGATTTCCTCTTCTGGCTGTTCTTCCGGTTTCTTGGGTACGCCTGGTACAATCGGATGTTCTTCAGTTTCAGGCTGATCGTCTGGTTTCGGTTGACGTTTGTACTTTGATTTCGGTTTTTTCTTTTCATCCTTTTCTTTGGGCGTCTTCGGGAATGGTTCTAGATCCTCTTTCTCGTAATCGACTGAATCAATATCAGTGGGTTTAAACGGTTCAAGCGATTGTCCCTCCTGTTCAGGTTTGTCCAGTGGTTTCATTTCTTCTGCACGTGGTTTCTTAGTGGGCTTTTCTTCTGGAACCTCTTCAACTTTTTCCTTTTTGGGAATCTTCTTCAGATCGACAGTTTCGGTGGGTTCTTCCTTAGGTTCTTTCTTTTTACCTTTTCCAAGTGGTATTTCCTTTTGATCTTCTGGTTTCTCAGATAGTTTCTTCTTGTCAGGTTTCTTGTATTTGTCTGGTTTCTCCTTCTCTTTGGGACTTCCAGGGGTAGGTTCATATTTTTCAAGATCTGGCTTTTCTAAATCGCTCAACTCCTCGTCCGGATGGTCGAAGGACTCGAGCTTCTTTTTCGGTATTTTCTCAGTCTTTTTGGGCTTACGCGACAAGTCACCGGCACCTTTGTATGTTGTGATGTCAATGATTTCCGGATATATCAGTTCAGGCGGGAATTCAACATAGACAATACGACTCTTTAGTTTTGGCTTTTTGAATTCTTCCTTCTTAGCGTTTTCTTTTTTCTTGGGAACCTTCGTAGGTTTCGGCTTAACCTCTTTCACCTCGACAGGCTCTTCCTGTGTTTCATCTGGTTTGATTTCTTCCGGCCGTGGCTTTTCTTCAGACACAGGTCTCTTAGGCTTTTTGACCTTCTTGGGTTTTTCTTCCACGTCCACCTTCTCATATTGTTCGAGCTCGGTTTTTGGAATTTCTTGTTCGATAAGTGCTTGAATGTATTCGTCAATATCACCCGTCTTGACTTTCTTAACTGATTTCTTTTTCAGTTTCTTGGGTTTCTCTGGCGCTTCTTCAGAAGCTTCTTCATCGGGAATTGGCTCTTCTTCAGCCTCAAAGGTGATAGTCGTTTCGGGCTTACCTTCTTCTTCGACAACTGTTATTTTAAATATTTCTTCCTTGTCGCCGACCTTCTTCTTAATTGTTCGCTTCGTGATAGTTTCAACCTTTGGTTTTTCTTCCTCATCGAGTATTTCTTTAGTTTCGACCTCCTGTGGCAACTCTTCAATAGTAAACGGCACTTCCTCCTCTTTCGGAACATCGACCTTCTCCTTGGGTTTCTTCTTTTTCTTTGGTTTCTCTTCAACTTCGGTTTTTTCGTATTGTTCAAGATCAGTTTGTGGAATTTCTTGTTCCATTAGGGCGTGGATGTAATCATCGACCACTTCCTTCTTGACCTTCTTAACGGTCTTCTTCTTAGGTGTTTCTTCCTCGAGCGTCTCTTCAGTTGGCAAGTGTTCTGTCTCGAACGTGATAGTGGTGTCCGGTTTTCCTTCTTCTTCGACAACGGTGATTTTGAAGATTTCTTCCTTGTCGCCAATCTTCTTCTTGATTCTACGTTTAGTTATTGTTTCGATCTTTGGTTTCTCTTCTTCGTCCAAAACTTCCTTGGTTTCGACCTCTTGTTCTAATTCTTCTATAGTTACAGGCAGTTGTTCTTCGGTTTCTGGTGGAATTTCCTTCTTCTTCTTTGGTTTTTTCTTTTCCTTCGGTTTCTTTGGTTTCTCTTCCACTTCAACTTGCTCGTATTGTTCCAGTTCAGTTTTGGGAATTTCTTGTTCGATAAGTGACTGAATGTATTCTTCGACATCGTCTCTCTTCATTTTCTTTGTTTTCTTCTTCGGTTTGTCGGGCTGCTCGCTCTCAGGCGTTTCTTCGTCAGATACAATTTCAGCCTCGAATGTAACAGTGGATTCCGGTTTACCTTCCTCTTCGACGACTGTAATCTTATATGTTTCCTCCTTATCGCCAACCGTCTTTTTAATAGTACGCTTTGTCGTCTTTTGAATTTTAGGTTTCTCCTTAACAACGGCAATTTCTTCGGTCTTCACCTCTTCTGGTAATTCTTCTAGAGTTACCGAAACCTTCTCTTTCTCCATTTTCTTAGGCTTAGTCTTTTCTCTCGGTTTCTTTGGCTTTTCGTCTAACTCAGTTTTTTCGTATTGTTCCAGTTCAGTCTTAGGAATTTCATGTTCAATAAGTGCTTTTATGTATTCATCGACGTCATCCTTTTTGAGTTTCTTGATGGCTTTCTTTTTCGGCTTTTGCGGCTTAACCTCTTCCTCTTCGGGTGCTTCTTCTTCGGGAAGTTCTTCAACTTCAAATGTTATTATGGATTCGGGTTTTCCCTCCTCTTCACGAACAGTGATTGTAAAGGTTTCTTCCATTTTACCAACCTTCTTTTTAATTATCCGTTTTGTAATTTTTTCTGTTTTCGGAGTATCTTCTTCGTCCACAGTTTCGACTATCTTGACTTGATAGGGTAGTTCTTCTAATGTGAGCTGATTCTCAAGGTCTGCGCTATCCTCGGTTTGTTTCTTTGGTTTTTTGAATGGCTTGAGGATGATGGTTTCTTCGGTATCTTCTGGTTTTGGTCCCTGTTTAATTTTGAAAGCAATATCTTCTTCTTCTTCCGGTTCCTTTGGTTTTGGTTTGCCCTTTTCAATAAGGAGCTTGTCCGTGTCGTCTTCAGGTTTGGGTTTCGGTTTTTTCTTATGTTTGGGCTTTTCAGTTGGACCTTCCGTCTTATCAGATGGCTCTATTGGAATAGGCTCATACTCCTCTTTCTCGTAAGTGTCGTCAGGAATATCGACTGGTTCGAATGGTTCTAATGTATCGCTTTCGTCTGCCTTCTTAGGTTTAGTTTTCTTCGTAGACTTTGGTTTTATGGGTTTCTCCACTGGGGCAGATTCATCCTGAGTGACTTCTTCTTGAGGTATTGGTTTCAGTACCACAACTTCGTCAACTTCACTGTCGTCTTTCAACTGTCCCTTACCAATTACCAATTTCTTCTCGTCGGGCGTTTCATCAGGCTTCTTAGGCTTTTTCTCGCGGGTATACTTCTTATCCGGCTTTTCAGGCTTCGGTGCCTCTTCGGGTTTCTCATAAGCCTCAAGCTCTGGCTTTTCCAACTCAATATCTTCGAAGGGTTCCTCCTTGACTTTCTTAGGCTTACGCTTGAGTAGTTTTTTAGCCTCATCAATGTTTCTAGATATTTCTCCATTGCCCCTGATTGTCGTTAGTTGTGTCACCTCCAACGGACGAGGTTGCGGATTAAACGGTATATGTCTAATTCGACTTTTCAGTTTCATATCTTTGAAGTCGACAATTTCCGGTTTCTTGGCAGGCTTTTCTTTGCGTTTCATTTGCCGTAGTTTGACATGCTGGGGATATTCGGCGGCACTTATAATTTCAACCTTTTTCGGCTTTTGTTCAATTCTTTCAATTCGCATGGGTATTATGTCTTCGGCCTCAATAAGCTTCTGCGAGGTACGTCTGGCACGTTGTAGCAAAGGTACGTCTACCTTCTCGTACTGTTGAAGAACAGTTTTGGGAATATCCTGCTCGATAAGCATTCGTATGTATTCGTCCAAATCGTCCTTCTTCACCTTTTTCATTACCCGCTTTTTCTTTTTCTTTGGAACTTTCTTTTCATCCGTTTCGTCGGGAATTGACTCTGGCTTTGTCTCTTCTTCCTGTTCTTCGTCTATCCGTTCGTCTTCAGGTTTATCTTCAATTATGCTCACGGTGTGCACCTCCTCCTTACCATCCTCCTTGATACTGATCACTTCAATGATTTGCTCATCGTCGCCAATTTTCTTTTTGATGGTTTTCTTTTTGATTGACTTCACTTTGGTTTCGCCGTGCTCGTCTGGTACGGTTTGTTCGGTAACTTCTTCAGGAAGTACCTCTAGACTGAACTCCTCCTCCTCTTGAAGACCTGTAAATGGTTTTTTTGGTTTTGTTTTTTTACGTGTTGGCTGTCGTATGTCAGGTGTTTCTGATAAAGGTGTGTCTTCTTCTGGTTCTGTGATTGTGTAATCTTTGCTCGCTGCATCTGATTAAATAGAAAGTGTATTAGCGGAATAGGCTGGTACATTTGTGTATAATTGGTTAGTTCGAATATTTATGTTCAGCGTATTTATAAAGTTTAAAAGAAAAAAACAACAGCAAGCAATAAACTATTTCACCTTCAATCTCAGTAACTTCAGTTATCTCTACAGCTTCCGACACCTCTGGGCCAGGCGCTGGCATTTCAGAATCACTCAGAACTTCCTCTACGATAACTCCCTGATCTTCTGTAACCTTTTTGCTGCGCGGCTTTATGACCGTCTCCCCGTCGACCGTGGATGTTTCAAATGTCGTGACAAATATTGGCTTTTGCTCTGAAATATAGGATTCTATTAGAATTGTTCTCAAACACGTTTTTTCGCAGAAACTTGGGTTAATAGCTACAACAGGTGTATATTTCTTACCAGGCTCAATGTGTTCAGTGTGTGGTGTTTGTGTTTTTTGTGTTGGTGTTTTGGGAATATCAGCATTTTCATCAGCAAGTGAACTTATATCAATGATACTACCTATACTTTCGTTGCTCACTACCCTAACTAGCGTAACCGGTTCATGACCTTCTTCTTCAACTGTTTGTATTGTTGTTATCTCTGGCTTATCATCTTGTACTTTGACAAAACTTTTAGTCTTAATAGTTTTCTTCTTTGGCTTGGCGCCACCAATTGAAATTTCTGCCTCAATAATCTCCTCGGGCAATTCCTCAATTTCTGTTGGAGACATTGGAGATTCTTGGTCTGGTTCAGTTTCTTCGATCAAGAGCGTTGTGACGGGTTCCTTTTCGTCTTCAACGACAGTTTGTATTTTCGTTACCTCATCCTTGTCACCTTTCATTCGTTTTACCGTTCTGGTTTTGACAATTGTCTTCTTAGGTTTACCTTCCTTAGTTTTTGTTTCAACCACTGTTACATCCAACGGTAATTCTTCTGCTTTTGTCAATTGGTCCGTTTCCGCGGGCGCTTCATCTTTAGGTACATCCTCGACTTTAATGATAGACACGGGTTCCTTGCCCTCTTCTTCAATAATCTGAATAGCAGTGATTTCATCTTTGTCTCCTTTTGGCTTCTTGAATTTTTTCTCACGAATAACTTTTCTTTTAGGCTCACCATCGTCCATTGAAGTTTCTTCACGAACAACATCTGGAAATTCTTCAATAGGTATCGATTCTTCTTTACATTCCTCTGTGGTTGGCGTGTCTCGCTCTTCAACAGATACTGTTGTAACCGGTTCCTTTTCGTATTCCTCTACTGTTTGAATTTTGATAAGTTCTTGTTTGTCTCCTTTGGTTTTCTTAATAACGCGAGTCTTAACTACGGTCTTTTTCAGTTTTCCATCTTCCCCAACCGAGAAATAAATAGTTTTTTGTTCAGGTAGTTCTTCGACCTTTTCTACAGGCTTTTCAGGTACCTTAGATCGTTTTAACATACTAAAGCTAACTATGGGTTTATCTCCTTCCTTATCTGTTGTTTCAATGGTTGTAAGTTCTTCCTTAGGCCCTTGTTTCTTCCTGATTGTTCTAACTTTTTTGACTTCTTCGACCTTAGTACCGTCATCGCCAATCTTTTGAGTGACAACGATTTTCTCAGGCAGCTCCTCTACGTGCTCTTTATCCAACTCTTGAACAGTCACGCTAACAACAGGCAGACTGTCATCTTCTTCTATACTTTCAATTTTGGTGACCTCTTCTTTATCGCCTTTGGGTTTCTTAAAAACTTTTGTTTTAACTACCTTCTTCTTTGGTTTTCCTTCTTTCGTGATAGTTTCAAAAACAGTAACCTGCTCTGGAAGTTCCTCAATCTTTTCAAATTCTTGTGGGGCCTCTTCTTCGGGCTTGGGTCCTTCTTCGACAGTGACGGTTGTGACTGGTTTCTTGTCATCTTCCTCGACTGTCTCGATTTTGGTTACTTCTTGATTGTCGCCCTTTGTCTTCTTGATGACTCTTGTCTTGACAATCTTCTTCTTGGGCCTGCCTTCCTTGGTTACGGTTTCGAGAACAGTGACCTGCTCTGGAAGTTCCTCGACGAAAGTCTGCTCAGGTTTGGTGACATCTTCTTCTTCGACTGTAACCGTGGTGACAGGAGCCTTGTCATCTTCTTCGACCGTTTCGATCTTAGTAACTTCTTGTTTGTCTCCCTTTGTCTTCTTGAGGACCTTGGTCTTAACGACCTTCTTCTTTGGCTTGCCTTCCTTGGTGACGGTTTCGAAGACAGTTACTTGCTCTGGAAGTTCCTCAATCTTTTCAATTTCTTGTGGGGCCTCTTCCTCTGGCTTGGGTCCTTCTTCGATAGTGACTGTTGTGACTGGTTCCTTGTCATCTTCCTCGACTGTCTCGATTTTGGTTACTTCTTGTTTGTCGCCCTTTGTTTTTTTGATGACGCTTGTCTTGACAATCTTCTTCTTGGGCTTGCTTTCATTGGTGCCGGTCTCTAGAACGGTGACTTGCTCTGGAAGTTCCTCGACGACAGTCTCCTCCGGTTTGCTGATTTCTTCTTCCTCGACAGTAACTGTGGTGACCGGGGCCTCGTCATCTTCCTCGACCGTTTCGATCTTAGTAACTTCCTGTTTGTCACCCTTAGTTTTCTTAAGTACCTTGGTCCTTACGACCTTTTTCTTTGGCTTTCCTTCCTTTGTGATTGTTTCGAAAACAGTAACCTGCTCCGGAAGTTCCTCGATCTTCTCAACCTCTTGTGGAGTTTCTTCTTTGGGCTTGGTTCCTTCTTCGACAGTAACTGTCGTCACGGGTTTCTTGTCATCTTCCTCAACCATTTCTATCTTGGTAACTTCCTGTTTGTCGCCCTTAGTCTTCTTGATGACTCTTGTCTTGACAGTCTTCTTTGTTGGCTTTCCTTCCTTGGTGACGGTCTCGAGAACGGTGACTTGCTCTGGAAGTTCCTCGACGACAGTCTCCTCGGGTTTGCTGATTTCTTCTTCCTCCACAGTAACTGTGGTGACCGGGGCCTTGTCATCTTCCTCAACCGTTTCGATCTTAGTAACTTCCTGTTTGTCACCCTTAGTTTTCTTCAGTATCTTGGTCTTTAGGACCTTTTTCATTGGCTTTCCTTCCTTTGTGATAGTTTCGAAAACAGTAACCTGCTCTGGAAGTTCCTCGATCTTCTCAACCTCTTGTGGAGCTTCTTCTTTGGGCTTGGTTCCTTCTTCGACAGTAACTGTCGTCACGGGTTTCTTGTCATCTTCCTCAACCGTTTCTATCTTGGTAACTTCCTGTTTGTCGCCCTTAGTCTTCTTGATGACTCTTGTCTTCACAGTCTTCTTTGTTGGCTTTCCTTCCTTGGTGACGGTCTCGAGAACGGTGACTTGCTCTGGAAGTTCCTCGACGACAGTCTCCTCGGGTTTGCTGATTTCTTCTTCCTCCACAGTAACTGTGGTGACCGGGGCCTTGTCATCTTCCTCAACCGTTTCGATCTTAGTAACTTCCTGTTTGTCACCCTTAGTTTTCTTCAGTATCTTGGTCTTTAGGACCTTTTTCATTGGCTTTCCTTCCTTTGTGATAGTTTCGAAAACAGTAACCTGCTCTGGAAGTTCCTCGATCTTCTCAACCTCTTGTGGAGCTTCTTCTTTGGGCTTGGTTCCTTCTTCGACAGTAACTGTCGTCACGGGTTTCTTGTCATCTTCCTCAACCGTTTCTATCTTGGTAACTTCCTGTTTGTCGCCCTTAGTCTTCTTGATAACTCTTGTCTTGATAGTCTTCTTTGTTGGCTTTCCTTCCTTGGTGACGGTCTCGAGAACGGTGACTTGCTCTGGAAGTTCCTCGACGACAGTCTCCTCGGGTTTGCTGATTTCTTCTTCCTCCACAGTAACTGTGCTGACGGGGGCCTTGTCATCTTCCTCGACTGTCTCTATCTTAGTAACTTCCTGTTTGTCACCCTTGGTTTTCTTGAGGACCTTGGTCGTTACGACCTTTTTCTTTGGCTTTCCTTCCTTCGTGATAGTTTCGAAAACAGTAACCTGCTCTGGAAGTTCCTCGATCTTCTCAACCTCTTGTGGAGCTTCTTCTTTGGGCCTGGGTCCTTCTTCGACAGTAACTGTCGTCACGGGTTTCTTGTCGTCTTCCTCAACCGTTTCTATCTTGGTAACTTCCTGTTTGTCGCCCTTTGTCTTCTTGATGACTCTTGTCTTGACAGTCTTTTTCGTTGGCTTTCCTTCCTTGGTGACGGTCTCGAGAACGGTGACTTGCTCTGGAAGTTCCTCGACGACAGTCTCCTCGGGTTTGCTGATTTCTTCTTCCTCCACAGTAACTGTGCTGACGGGGGCCTTGTCATCTTCCTCGACTGTCTCTATCTTAGTAACTTCCTGTTTGTCACCCTTGGTTTTCTTGAGGACCTTGGTCGTTACGACCTTTTTCTTTGGCTTTCCTTCCTTCGTGATAGTTTCGAAAACAGTAACCTGCTCTGGAAGTTCCTCGATCTTCTCAACCTCTTGTGGAGCTTCTTCTTTGGGCCTGGGTCCTTCTTCGACAGTAACTGTCGTCACGGGTTTCTTGTCATCTTCCTCAACCGTTTCTATCTTGGTAACTTCCTGTTTGTCGCCCTTAGTCTTCTTGATGACTCTTGTCTTGATAGTCTTCTTTGTTGGCTTTCCTTCCTTGGTGACGGTCTCGAGAACGGTGACTTGCTCTGGAAGTTCCTCGACGACAGTCTCCTCGGGTTTGCTGATTTCTTCTTCCTCCACAGTAACTGTGCTGACGGGGGCCTTGTCATCTTCCTCGACTGTCTCTATCTTAGTAACTTCCTGTTTGTCACCCTTGGTTTTCTTGAGGACCTTGGTCGTTACGACCTTTTTCTTTGGCTTTCCTTCCTTCGTGATAGTTTCGAAAACAGTAACCTGCTCTGGAAGTTCCTCGATCTTCTCAACCTCTTGTGGAGCTTCTTCTTTGGGCTTGGTTCCTTCTTCGACAGTAACTGTCGTCACGGGTTTCTTGTCATCTTCCTCAACCGTTTCTATCTTGGTAACTTCCTGTTTGTCGCCCTTAGTCTTCTTGATGACTCTTGTCTTGACAGTCTTCTTTGTTGGCTTTCCTTCCTTGGTGACGGTCTCGAGAACGGTGACTTTATCTGGAAGTTCCTCGACGACAGTCTCCTCGGGTTTGCTGATTTCTTCTTCCTCCACAGTAACTGTGGTGACCGGGGCCTCGTCATCTTCCTCAACCGTTTCGATCTTAGTAACTTCCTGTTTGTCACCCTTGGTTTTCTTGAGTACCTTGGTCTTTACGACCTTTTTCTTTGGCTTGCCTTCCTTGGTGACGGTTTCGAAGACAGTTACTTGCTCTGGAAGTTCCGCAATCTTTTCAACTTCTTGTGGGGCCTCTTCCTCTGGCTTGGGTCCTTCTTCGACAGTTACGGTTGTGACTGGTTTCTTGTCATCTTCCTCGACTGTCTCGATTTTGGTTACTTCCTGTTTGTCGCCCTTAGTCTTCTTGATGACTCTTGTCTTGACAATCTTCTTCTTGGGCTTGCCTTCCTTGGTGACGGTCTCAAGAACTGTGACCTGCTCTGGAAGTTCCTCGACGACAGTCTCCTCCGGTTTGCTGATTTCTTCTTCCTCCACAGTAACTGTCGTTACGGGTTTCTTATCATCTTCCTCAACCGTTTCTATCTTGGTAACTTCCTGTCGGTTGCCTTTAGTCTTCTTGATGACTCTTGTCTTTATAGTCTTCTTCGTTGGCTTTCCTTCCTTGCTGACGGTCTGGAGAACGGTGACCTGCTCTGGGAGCTCTTCGACGACAGTCATCTCCGGTTTCGTGATTTCTTCTTCTTCGTAAGTGATGATTTTATTAACATCCTGCTTATCTAATGTTGTTTTCCTGGGGAATTTAGCCTTCTTCTTTATATTTTCTTCAATGAGAGCTTCATCGTACACCACTGCAAACACATTACCATTTAGAGGAGTTTGCATAGAATCAAACATATCTTGATATGATTGAATATAATAAGAGAAATTATCCTTACCTGATTCTGAATCATTAATTTTATCTGAGGGAGATAAAGGAGCTTTTGCGTCACTATCCTCAAGGGATATCGGTTTCTCCTCGACAGTGATTATTGTAACTGGGCCTTCATCGTCTTCCTGTACAGTTTCTATTCTAGTAATCTGTTGTTTTTCACCAGCTGTTTTTCTTATAACTCTGGTTTTAACTAATTTTTTCTTGGGCTTGCCTTCCTTGGTAACGGTTTCGAGAACAGTGACCTGCTCTGGCAGTTCCTCGACGAAAGTCTCCTCAGGTTTAGTGACTTCTTCTTCTTCGACTGTAACCGTGGTGACAGGAGCCTTGTCATCTTCTTCGACCGTTTCGATTTTAGTAACTTCTTGTTTGTCTCCCTTTGTCTTCTTGAGGACCTTGGTCTTAACGACCTTCTTCTTTGGCTTGCCTTCCTTGGTGACGGTTTCGAAGACAGTTACTTGCTCTGGAAGTTCCTCAATCTTTTCAACTTCTTGTGGGGCCTCTTCCTCCGGCTTGTGTCCTTCTTCGACAGTGACGGTTGTGACTGGTTGCTTGTCATCTTCCTCGACTGTCTCGATTCTGGTTACTTCCTGTTTGTCGCCCTTTGTCTTCTTGATGACTCTTGTCTTGACAATCTTCTTCTTGGGCTTGCCTTCCTTGGTAACGGTTTCGAGAACAGTGACCTGCTCTGGAAGCTCCTCGACGAAAGTCTCCTCAGGTTTGCTGACTTCTTCTTCTTCGACTGTAACCGTAGTGACAGGAGCTTTGTCGTCTTCTTCGATTGTTTCGATCTTAGTAACTTCTTTTTTGTCTCCCTTTGTCTTCTTGAGGACCTTGGTCTTAACGACCTTCTTCTTTGGCTTGCCTTCCTTTGTGACGGTTTCGAAAACAGTTACTTGCTCTGGAAGCTCCTCAATCTTTTCGACTTCTTGTGGGGTCTCTTCCTCTGGCTTGGGTCCTTCTTCAACAGTGACGGTTGTAACTGGTTTCTTGTCATCTTCCTCGACTGTCTCGATTTTGGTTACTTCCTGTTTGTCGCCCTTTGTCTTCTTGATGACTCTTGTCTTGACAATCTTCTTCTTGGGCTTGCCTTCCTTAGTAACGGTTTCAAGAACAGTGACCTGCTCTGGAAGTTCCTCGACGAAAGTCTCCTCAGGTTTAGTGACTTCTTCGACTGTAACTGTGGTGACAGGAGCCTTGTCATCTTCTTCGACCGTTTCGATCTTAGTAACTTCTTGTTTGTCTCCCTTTGTCTTCTTGAGGACCTTGGTCTTAACGACCTTCTTCTTTGGCTTGCCTTCCTTGGTGACGGTTTCGAAGACATTTACTTGCTCTGGAAGTTCCTCAATCTTTTCGACTTCTTGTGGGGCCTCTTCCTCTGGCTTGGGTCCTTCTTCGACAGTGACGGTCGTGACTGGTTTCTTGTCATCTTCCTCGATTGTCTCGATTTTGGTTACTTCCTGTTTGTCGCCCTTTGTCTTCTTGATGACTCTTGTCTTGACAATCTTCTTTTTGGGCTTCCCTTCCTTGGTTACGGTTTCGAAAACAGTGACCTGCTCTGGAAGTTCCTCAACGAAAGTCTCCTCAGGTATGGTGAATTCTTCTTCTTCGACTGTTACCGTGGTTACAGGAGCCTTGTCATCTTCTTCGACCGTTTCGATCTTAGTAATTTCTTGTTTGTCTCCCTTTGTCTTCTTGAGGACCTTGGTCTTAACGACCTTCTTCTTTGGCTTGCCTTCCTTGGTGACGGTTTCGAAGACAGTTACTTGCTCTGGAAGTTCCTCAATCTTTTCGACTTCTTGTGGGGCCTCTTCCTCTGGCTTGGGTCCTTCTTCGACAGTGACGGTCGTGACTGGTTTCTTGTCATCTTCCTCGATTGTCTCGATTTTGGTTACTTCCTGTTTGTCGCCCTTTGTCTTCTTGATGACTCTTGTCTTGACAATCTTCTTTTTGGGCTTCCCTTCCTTGGTTACGGTTTCGAAAACAGTGACCTGCTCTGGAAGTTCCTCGACGAAAGTCTCCTCAGGTTTGGTGACTTCTTCTTCTTCGACTGTTACCGTGGTTACAGGAGCCTTGTCATCTTCTTCGACCGTTTCGATCTTAGTAACTTCTTGTTTGTCTCCCTTTGTCTTCTTGAGAACCTTGGTCTTAACGACCTTCTTCTTTGGCTTGCCCTCCTTGGTGATGCTTTCAAAGACAGTTACTTGCTCTGGAAGTTCCTCAATCTTTTCGATTTCTTGTGGGGCCTCTTCCTCTGGCTTGGGTCCTTCTTCGACAGTGACGGTTGTGACTGGTTTCTTGTCATCTTCCTCGACTGTCTCGATTTTGGTTACTTCCTGTTTGTCGCCCTTTGTCTTCTTGATGACTCTTGTCTTGACAATCTTCTTCTTGGGCTTGCCTTCCTTAGTAACGGTTTCAAGAACAGTGACCTGCTCTGGAAGTTCCTCGAAGAAAGTCTCCTCAGGTTTAGTGACTTCTTCGACTGTAACTGTGGTGACAGGAGCCTTGTCATCTTCTTCGACCGTTTCGATCTTAGTAACTTCTTGTTTGTCTCCCTTTGTCTTCTTGAGGACCTTGGTCTTAACGACCTTCTTCTTTGGCTTGCCTTCCTTGGTGACGGTTTCGAAGACATTTACTTGCTCTGGAAGTTCTTCAATCTTTTCGACTTCTTGTGGGGCCTCTTCCTCTGGCTTGGGTCCTTCTTCGACAGTGACGGTCGTGACTGGTTTCTTGTCATCTTCCTCGATTGTCTCGATTTTAGTTACTTCCTGTTTGTCGCCCTTTGTCTTCTTGATGACTCTTGTCTTGACAATCTTCTTTTTGGGCTTCCCTTCCTTGGTTACGGTTTCGAAAACAGTGACCTGCTCTGGAAGTTCCTCAACGAAAGTCTCCTCAGGTATGGTGACTTCTTCTTCTTCGACTGTTACCGTGGTTACAGGAGCCTTGTCATCTTCTTCGACCGTTTCGATCTTAGTAATTTCTTGTTTGTCTCCCTTTGTCTTCTTGAGGACCTTGGTCTTAACGACCTTCTTCTTTGGCTTGCCTTCCTTGGTGACGGTTTCGAAGACAGTTACTTGCTCTGGAAGTTCCTCAATCTTTTCGACTTCTTGTGGGGCCTCTTCCTCTGGCTTGGGTCCTTCTTCGACAGTGACGGTTGTGACTGGTTTCTTGTCATCTTCCTCGATTGTCTCGATTTTGGTTACTTCCTGTTTGTCACCCTTTGTCTTCTTGATGACTCTTGTCTTAACAATCTTCTTCTTGGGCTTCCCTTCCTTGGTAACGGTTTCGAGAACAGTGACCTGCTCTGGTAGCTCTTCGACGAAAGTCTCCTCAGGTCTAGTGACTTCTTCTTCTTCGACTGTAACCGTGGTGACAGGAGCCTTATCATCTTCTTCGACCGTTTCGATCTTAGTAACTTCTTGTTTGTCTCCCTTTGTCTTCTTGAGAACCTTGGTCTTAACGACCTTCTTCTTTGGCTTGCCTTCCTTGGTGATGGTTTCAAAGACAGTTACTTGCTCTGGAAGTTCCTCAATCTTTTCGACTTCATGTGGGGCCTCTTCCTCTGGCTTGGGTCCTTCTTCGACAGTGACGGTTGTGACTGGTTTCTTGTCATCTTCCTCGACTGTCTGGATTTTGGTTACTTCCTGTTTGTCGCCCTTTGTCTTCTTGATGACTCTTGTCTTAACAGTTTTCTTCTTGGGCTTGCCTTCCTTTGTAACGGTTTCGAGAACAGTGACCTGCTCTGGAAGTTCCTCGACGAAAGTCTCCACAGGTTTGGTGACTTCTTCTTCTTCGACTGTAACCGTGGTTACAGGAGACTTGTCATCTTCTTCGACCGTTTCGATCTTAGTAACTTCTTGTTTGTCTCCCTTTGTCTTCTTGAGAACCTTGGTCTTAACGACCTTCTTCTTTGGCTTGCCCTCCTTGGTGATGCTTTCAAAGACAGTTACTTGCTCTGGAAGTTCCTCAATCTTTTCGACTTCTTGTGGGGCCTCTTCCTCTGGCTTGGGTCCTTCTTCGACAGTGACGGTTGTGACTGGTTTCTTGTCATCTTCCTCGACTGTCTCGATTTTGGTTACTTCCTGTTTGTCGCCCTTTGTCTTCTTGATGACTCTTGTCTTGACAATCTTCTTCTTGGGCTTGCCTTCCTTAGTAACGGTTTCAAGAACAGTGACCTGCTCTGGAAGTTCCTCGACGAAAGTCTCCTCAGGTTTAGTGACTTCTTCGACTGTAACTGTGGTGACAGGAGCCTTGTCATCTTCTTCGACCGTTTCGATCTTAGTAATTTCTTGTTTGTCTCCCTTTGTCTTCTTGAGGACCTTGGTCTTAACGACCTTCTTCTTTGGCTTGCCTTCCTTGGTGACGGTTTCGAAGACAGTTACTTGCTCTGGAAGTTCCTCAATCTTTTCGACTTCTTGTGGGGCCTCTTCCTCTGGCTTGGGTCCTTCTTCGACAGTGACGGTCGTGACTGGTTTCTTGTCATCTTCCTCGATTGTCTCGATTTTGGTTACTTCCTGTTTGTCGCCCTTTGTCTTCTTGATGACTCTTGTCTTGACAATCTTCTTTTTGGGCTTCCCTTCCTTGGTTACGGTTTCGAAAACAGCGACCTGCTCTGGAAGTTCCTCAACGAAAGTCTCCTCAGGTATGGTGACTTCTTCTTCTTCGACTGTTACCGTGGTTACAGGAGCCTTGTCATCTTCTTCGACCGTTTCGATCTTAGTAATTTCTTGTTTGTCTCCCTTTGTCTTCTTGAGGACCTTGGTCTTAACGACCTTCTTCTTTGGCTTGCCTTCCTTGGTGACGGTTTCGAAGACAGTTACTTGCTCTGGAAGTTCCTCAATCTTTTCGACTTCTTGTGGGGCCTCTTCCTCTGGCTTGGGTCCTTCTTCGACAGTGACGGTCGTGACTGGTTTCTTGTCATCTTCCTCGATTGTCTCGATTTTGGTTACTTCCTGTTTGTCGCCCTTTGTCTTCTTGATGACTCTTGTCTTGACAATCTTCTTTTTGGGCTTCCCTTCCTTGGTTACGGTTTCGAAAACAGTGACCTGCTCTGGAAGTTCCTCAACGAAAGTCTCCTCAGGTTTGGTGACTTCTTCTTCTTCGACTGTTACCGTGGTTACAGGAGCCTTGTCATCTTCTTCGAGCGTTTCGATCTTAGTAACTTCTTTTTTGTCTCCCTTTGTCTTCTTGAGGACCTGGGTCTTAACGACCTTCTTCTTTGGCTTGCCTTCCTTGGTGACGGTTTCGAAGACAGTTACTTGCTCTGAAAGTTCATCAATCTTTTCGACTTCTTGTGGGGCCTCTTCCTCTGGCTTGGGTCCTTCTTCGACAGTGACGGTTGTGACTGGTTTCTTGTCATCTTCCTCGACTGTCTCGATTTTGGTTACTTCCTGTTTGTCGCCCTTTGTCTTCTTGATGACTCTTGTCTTGACAATCTTCTTTTTGGGCTTCCCTTCCTTGGTTACGGTTTCGAAAACTGTGACCTGCTCTGGAAGTTCCTCAACGAAAGTTTCCTCAGGTTTGGTGACTTCTTCTTCTTCGACTGTAACCGTGGTTACAGGAGCCGTATCATCTTCTTCGACCGTTTCGATCTTAGTAACTTCTTGTTTGTCTCCCTTTGTCTTCTTGATGACTCTTGTCTTAACAGTCTTCTTCTTGGGCTTGCCTTCCTTTGTAACGGTTTCGAGAACAGTGACCTGCTCTGGAAGTTCCTCAACGAAAGTCTCCTCAGGTTTGGTGACTTCTTCTTCTTCGACTGTTACCGTGGTTACAGGAGCCTTGCCATCTTCTTCGACCGTTTCGATCTTAGTAACTTCTTGTTTGTCTCCCTTTGTCTTCTTGAGAACCTTGGTCTTAACGACCTTCTTCTTTGGCTTGCCCTCCTTGGTGATGCTTTCAAAGACAGTTACTTGCTCTGGAAGTTCCTCAATCTTTTCAATTTCTTGTGGGACCTCTTTCTCTGGCTTGGGTCCTTCTTCGACAGTGACGGTTGTGACCGGTTTGTTGTCATCTTCCTCCACTGTCTCGATTTTGGTTACTTCCTGTTTGTCGCCCTTTGTCTTCTTGATGACTCTTGTCTTGACAATCTTCTTCTTGGGTTTGCCTTCCTTCGTAACGGTTTCGAGAACAGTGACCTGCTCTGGAAGTTCCTCGACGAAAGTCTCCTCAGATTTGGTGACTTCTTCTTCTTCGACTGTAACCGTGGTGACAGGAGCCTTGTCATCTTCTTCGACCGTTTCGATCTTAGTAATTTCTTGTTTGTCTCCCTTTGTCTTCTTGAGGACCTTGGTCTTAACGACCTTCTTCTTTGGCTTGCCTTCCTTGGTGACGGTTTCGAAGACAGTTACTTGCTCTGGAAGTTCCTCAATCTTTTCAATTTCTTGTGGGACCTCTTTCTCTGGCTTGGGTCCTTCTTCGACAGTGACGGTTGTGACCGGTTTGTTGTCATCTTCCTCCACTGTCTCGATTTTGGTTACTTCCTGTTTGTCGCCCTTTGTCTTCTTGATGACTCTTGTCTTGACAATCTTCTTCTTGGGTTTGCCTTCCTTCGTAACGGTTTCGAGAACAGTGACCTGCTCTGGAAGTTCCTCGACGAAAGTCTCCTCAGATTTGGTGACTTCTTCGACTGTAACCGTGGTGACAGGAGCCTTGTCATCTTCTTCGACCGTTTCGATCTTAGTAATTTCTTGTTTGTCTCCCTTTGTCTTCTTGAGGACCTTGGTCTTAACGACCTTCTTCTTTGGCTTGCCTTCCTTGGTGACGGTTTCGAAGACAGTTACTTGCTCTGGAAGTTCCTCAATCTTTTCGACTTCTTGTGGGGCCTCTTCCTCTGGCTTGGGTCCTTCTTCGACAGTGACGGTCGTGACTGGTTTCTTGTCATCTTCCTCGATTGTCTCGATTTTGGTTACTTCCTGTTTGTCGCCCTTTGTCTTCTTGATGACTCTTGTCTTGACAATCTTCTTCTTGGGTTTGCCTTCCTTGGTAACGGTTTCGAGAACAGTGACTTGCTCTGGCAATTCCTCGACGAAAGTCTCCTCAGGTTTAGTGACTTCTTCTTCTTCGACTGTAACCGTGGTTACAGGAGCCTTGTCATCTTCTTCGACCGTTTCGATCTTAGTAACTTCTTTTTTGTCTCCCTTTGTCTTCTTGAGAACCTTGGTCTTCACGACCTTCTTCTTTGGTTTTCCTTCCTTGGTGATGCTTTCAAAGACAGTTACTTGCTCTGGAAGTTCCTCAATCTTTTCAACTTCTTGTGGGATCTCTTCCTCTGGCTTGGGTCCTTCTTCGACAGTGACGGTTGTGACCGGTTTCTTGTCATCTTCCACGACTGTCTCGATTTTGGTTACTTCCTGTTTGTCGCCCTTTGTCTTCTTGATGACTCTTGTCTTGACAATCTTCTTCTTGGGTTTGCCTTCCTTGGTAACGGTTTCGAGAACAGTGACTTGCTCTGGCAATTCCTCGACGAAAGTCTCCTCAGGTTTAGTGACTTCTTCTTCTTCGACTGTAACCGTGGTTACAGGAGCCTTGTCATCTTCTTCGACCGTTTCGATCTTAGTAACTTCTTTTTTGTCTCCCTTTGTCTTCTTGAGAACCTTGGTCTTCACGACCTTCTTCTTTGGTTTTCCTTCCTTGGTGATGCTTTCAAAGACAGTTACTTGCTCTGGAAGTTCCTCAATCTTTTCAACTTCTTGTGGGATCTCTTCCTCTGGCTTGGGTCCTTCTTCGACAGTGACGGTTGTGACCGGTTTCTTGTCATCTTCCACGACTGTCTCGATTTTGGTTACTTCCTGTTTGTCGCCCTTTGTCTTCTTGATGACTCTTGTCTTGACAATCTTCTTCTTGGGTTTGCCTTCCTTGGTAACGGTTTCGAGAACAGTGACTTGCTCTGGCAATTCCTCGATGAAAGTCTCCTCAGGTTTAGTGACTTCTTCTTCTTCTACTGTAACCGTCGTGACAGGAGCCTTGTCATCTTCTTCGACCGTTTCGATCTTAGTAACTTCTTGTTTGTCTCCCTTTGTCTTCTTAAGGACCTTGGTCTTAACGACCTTCTTCTGTGGCTTGCCTTCCTTGGTGGCGGTTTCGAAGACAGTTACTTGCTCTGGAAGTTCCTCAATCTTTTCGACTTCTTGTGGGGCCTCTTCCTCTGGCTTGGGTCCTTCTTCGACAGTGACGGTCGTGACTGGTTTCTTGTCATCTTCCTCGATTGTCTCGATTTTGGTTACTTCCTGTTTGTCGCCCTTTGTCTTCTTGATGACTCTTGTCTTGACAATCTTCTTCTTGGGTTTGCCTTCCTTGGTAACGGTTTCGAGAACAGTGACCTGCTCTGGAAGTTCCTCGACGAAAGTCTCCTCAGATTTGGTGACTTCTTGTTCTTCGACTGTAACCGTGGTGACAGGAGCCTTGTCATCTTCTTCGACCGTTTCGATCTTAGTAACTTCTTGTTTGTCTCCCTTTGTCTTCTTGAGGACCTTGGTCTTAACGACCTTCTTCTTTGGCTTGCCTTCCTTGGTGACGGTTTCGAAGACAGTTACTTGCTCTGGAAGTTCCTCAATCTTTTCGACTTCTTGTGGGGCCTCTTCCTCTGGCTTGGGTCCTTCTTCGACAGTGACGGTTGAGACTGGTTTCTTGTCATCTTCCTCGACTGTCTCGATTTTGGTTACTTCCTGTTTGTCGCCCTTTGTCTTCTTGATGACTCTTGTCTTGACAATCTTCTTTTTGGGCTTCCCTTCCTTGGTTACAGTTTCGAAAACAGTGACCTGCTCTGGAAGTTCCTCAACGACAGTTTCCTCAGGTTTGGTGACTTCTTCTTCTTCGACTGTAACCGTGGTGACAGGAGCCTTGTCATCTTCTTCGACCGTTTCGATCTTAGTAACTTCTTGTTTGTCTCCCTTTGTCTTCTTGAGGACCTTGGTCTTAACGACCTTCTTCTTTGGTTTGCCTTCCTCGGTGACGGTTTCGAAAACAGTTACTTGCTCTGGAAGTTCCTCAATCTTTTCGACTTCTTGTGGGGCCTCTTCCTCTGGCTTGGGTCCTTCTTCGACAGTGACGGTCGTGACTGGTTTCTTGTCATCTTCCTCGATTGTCTCGATTTTGGTTACTTCCTGTTTGTCGCCCTTTGTCTTCTTGATGACTCTTGTCTTGACAATTTTCTTCTTGGGTTTGCCTTCCTTGGTAACGGTTTCGAGAACAGTGACTTGCTCTGGCAATTCCTCGACTAAAGTCTCCTCAGGTTTGGTGACTTCTTCTTCTTCGACTGTAACCGTGGTTACAGGAGGCTTGTCATCTTCTTCGACCGTTTCGATCTTAGTAACTTCTTGTTTGTCTCCCTTTGTCTTCTTGAGGACCTTGGTCTTAACGACCTTCTTCTTTGGCTTGCCTTCCTTGGTGACGGTTTCGAAGACATTTACTTGCTCTGGAAGTTCCTCAATCTTTTCGACTTCTTGTGGGGCCTCTTCCTCTGGCTTGGGTCCTTCTTCGACAGTGACGGTCGTGACTGGTTTCTTGTCATCTTCCTCGATTGTCTCGATTTTGGTTACTTCCTGTTTGTCGCCCTTTGTCTTCTTGATGACTCTTGTCTTGACAATCTTCTTTTTGGGCTTCCCTTCCTTGGTTACGGTTTCGAAAACAGTGACTTGCTCTGGAAGTTCCTCAACGAAAGCCTCCTCAGATTTGGTGACTTCTTCTTCTTCGACTGTGACCGTGGTGACAGGAGCCTTGTCATCTTCTTCGACCGTTTCGATCTTAGTAACTTCTTGTTTGTCTCCCTTTGTCTTCTTGAGGACCTTGGTCTTAACGACCTTCTTCTTTGGCTTGCCTTCCTTGGTGACGGTTTCGAAGACAGTAACGTGCTCTGGAAGTTCCTCAATCCTTTCAACTTCTTGTGGGGCCTCTTCCTCTGGCTTGGGTCCTTCTTCGACAGTGACGGTTGTGACTGGTTTCTTGTCATCTTCCTGGACTGTCTCGATTTTGGTTACTTCCTGTTTGTCGCCCTTTGTCTTCTTGATGACTCTTGTCTTGACAATCTTCTTTTTGGGCTTCCCTTCCTTGGTTACGGTTTCGAAAACAGTGACTTGCTCTGGAAGTTCCTCAACGAAAGTCTCCTCAGGTTTGGTGACTTCTTCTTCTTCGACTGTAACCGTGGTGACAGGAGCCTTGTCATCTTCTTCGACCGTTTCGATCTTAGTAACTTCTTGTTTGTCTCCCTTTGTCTTCTTGAGGACCTTGGTCTTAACGACCTTCTTCTTTGGCTTGCCTTCCTCGGTGATGGTTTCAAAGACAGTTACTTGCTCTGGAAGTTCCTCAATCTTTTCAATTTCTTGTGGGACCTCTTCCTCTGGCTTGGGTCCTTCTTCGACAGTGACGGTTGTGACCGGTTTGTAGTCATCTTCCTCCACTGTCTCGATTTTGGTTACTTCCTGTTTGTCGCCCTTTGTCTTCTTGATGACTCTTGTCTTGACAATCTTCTTCTTGGGTTTGCCTTCCTTCGTAACGGTTTCGAGAACAGTGACCTGCTCTGGAAGTTCCTCGACGAAAGTCTCCTCAGATTTGGTGACTTCTTCTTCTTCGACTGTAACCGTGGTGACAGGAGCCTTGTCATCTTCTTCGACCGTTTCGATCTTAGTAACTTCTTGTTTGTCTCCCTTTGTCTTCTTGAGGACCTTGGTCTTAACGACCTTCTTCTTTGGCTTGCCTTCCTTGGTGACGGTTTCGAAGACAGTAACGTGCTCTGGAAGTTCCTCAATCCTTTCAACTTCTTGTGGGGCCTCTTCCTCTGGCTTGGGTCCTTCTTCGACAGTGACGGTTGTGACTGGTTTCTTGTCATCTTCCTCGACTGTCTCGATTTTGGTTACTTCCTGTTTGTCGCCCTTTGTCTTCTTGATGACTCTTGTCTTGACAATCTTCTTTTTGGGCTTCCCTTCCTTGGTTACGGTTTCGAAAACAGTGACTTGCTCTGGAAGTTCCTCAACGAAAGTCTCCTCAGGTTTGGTGACTTCTTCTTCTTCGACTGTAACCGTGGTGACAGGAGCCTTGTCATCTTCTTCGACCGTTTCGATCTTAGTAACTTCTTGTTTGTCTCCCTTTGTCTTCTTGAGGACCTTGGTCTTAACGACCTTCTTCTTTGGCTTGCCTTCCTTGGTGACGGTTTCGAAGACAGTTACTTGCTCTGGAAGTTCCTCAATCTTTTCGACTTCTTGTGGCACCTCTTCCTCTGGCTTGGGTCCTTCTTCGACAGTGACGGTTGTGACTGGTTTCTTGTCATCTTCCTCGATTGTCTCGATTTTGGTTACTTCCTGTTTGTCGCCCTTTGTCTTCTTGATGACTCTTGTCTTGACAATCTTCTTCTTGGGTTTGCCTTCCTTGGTAACGGTTTCGAGAACAGTGACTTGCTCTGGCAATTCCTCGATGAAAGTCTCCTCAGGTTTAGTGACTTCTTGTTCTTCGACTGTAACCGTGGTGACAGGAGCCTTGTCATCTTCTTCGACCGTTTCGATCTTAGTAACTTCTTGTTTGTCTCCCTTTGTCTTCTTAAGGACCTTGGTCTTAACGACCTTCTTCTGTGGCTTGCCTTCCTTGGTGGCGGTTTCGAAGACAGTTACTTGCTCTGGAAGTTCTTCAATCTTTTCCACTTCTTGTGGGGCCTCTGCCTCTTGCTTGGGTCCTTCTTCGACAGTGACGGTTGTGACTGGTTTCTTGTCATCTTCCTCGACTGTCTCGATTCTGGTTACTTCCTGTTTGTCGCCCTTTGTCTTCTTGATGACTCTTGTCTTGACAATCTTCTTCTTGGGTTTGCCTTCCTTGGTAACGGTTTCGAGAACAGTGACCTGCTCTGGTAGCTCTTCGACGAAAGTCTCCTCAGGTTTTGTGACTTCTTGTTCTTCGACTGTAACCGTGGTGACAGGAGCCTTGTTATCTTCTTCGACCGTTTCGATCTTAGTAACTTCTTGTTTGTCTCCCTTTGTCTTCTTGAGGACCTTGGTCTTAACGACCTTCTTCTTTGGCTTGCCTTCCTTGGTGACGGTTTCGAAGACAGTTACCTGCTCTGGAAGTTCCTCAATCTTTTCGGCTTCTTGTGGGGCCTCTTCCTCTGGCTTGGATCCTTCTTCGACAGTGACGGTCGTGACTGGTTTCTTGTCATCTTCCTCGATTGTCTCGATTTTGGTTACTTCCTGTTTGTCGCCCTTTGTCTTTTTGATGACTCTTGTCTTGACAATCTTCTTCTTGGGTTTGCCTTCCTTGGTAACGGTTTCGAGAACAGTGACTTGCTCTGGCAATTCCTCGATGAAAGTCTCCTCAGGTTTAGTGACTTCTTCTTCTTCGACTGTAACCGTGGTGACAGGAGCCTTGTCATCTTCTTCGACCGTTTCGATCTTAGTAACTTCTTGTTTGTCTCCCTTTGTCTTCGTGAGGACCTTGGTCTTAACGACCTTCTTCTTTGGCTTGCCTTCCTTGGTGATGCTTTCAAAGACAGTTACTTGCTCTGGAAATTCCTCAATCTTTTCAACTTCTTGTGGGACCTCTTCCTCTGGCTTGGGTCCTTCTTCGACAGTGACGGTTGTGACCGGTTTCTTGTCATCTTCCTCGATTGTCTCGATTTTGGTTACTTCCTGTTTGTCGCCCTTTGTCTTCTTGATGACTCTTGTCTTGACAATCTTCTTTTTGGGCTTCCCTTCCTTGGTTATGGTTTCGAAAACAGTGACCTGCTCTGGAAGTTCGTCAACGAAATTTTCATCAGGTTTGGTGACTTCTTCTTCTTCGACTGTAACCGTGGTTACAGGAGCCTTGTCATCTTCTTCGACCGTTTCGATCCTAGTAACTTCTTGTTTGTCTCCCTTTGTCTTCTTGAGGACCTTGGTCTTAACGACCTTCTTCTTTAGCTTGCCTTCCTTGGTGACGGTTTCGAAGACAGTGACTTGCTCTGGAAGTTCCACTATCTTTTCGACTTCTTGTGGGGCCTCTTCCTCTGGCTTGGGTCCTTCATCGACAGTGACGGTTCTGACTGGTTTCTTGTCATCTTCCTCGACTGGCTGGATTTTGGTTACTTCCTGTTTGTCGCCCTTTATCTTCTTGATGACTCTTGTCTTAACAGTCTTCTTCTTGGGTTTGCCTTCCTTTGTAACGGTTTCGAGAACAGTGACCTGCTCTGGCAGTTCCTCGACGAAAGTCTCCACAGGTTTGGTGACTTCTTCTTCTTCGACTGTAACCGTGGTGACAGGAGCCTTGTCATCTTCTTCGACAGTTTCAATCGTAGTAACTTCTTGTTTGTCTCCCTTTGTCTTCTTGAGGACCTTGGTCTTAACGACCTTCTTCTTTGGCTTGCCTTCCTTGGTGACGGTTTCGAAGACAGTAACGTGCTCTGGAAGTTCCTCTATCTTTTTAGCTTCTTGTGGGGCCTCTTCCTTTGGCTTGGGTCCTTCTGCGACAGTGACGGTTGTGACTGGTTTCTTGTCATCTTCCTCGACTGTCTCGATTCTGGTTATTTCCTGTTTGTCACCCTTTGTCTTCTTGATGACTCTTGTCTTGACAATCTTCTTCTTGGGTTTGCCTTCCTTGGTAACGGTTTCGAGAACAGTGACCTGCTCTGGCAGTTCCTCGACGAAAGTCTCCTCATGTTTGGTGACTTCTTCTTCTTGGACTGTAACCGTGGTGACAGGAGCCTTGTCATCTTCTTCGACCGTTTCGATCTTAGTAACTTCTTGTTTGTCTCCCTTTGTCTTCTTGAGGACCTTGGTCTTAACGACCTTCTTCTTTGGCTTGCCTTCCTTGGTGACGGTTTCGAAGACAGTTACTTGCTCTGGAAGTTCCTCAATCTTTTCGACTTCTTGTGGGCCCTCTTCCTCTGGCTTGGGTCCTTCTTCGACAGTGACGGTTGTGACTGGTTTCTTGTCATCCTCCTCGACTGTCTCGATTCTGGTTACTTCCTGTTTGTCGCCCTTTGTCTTCTTGATGACTCTTGTCTTGACAATCTTCTTCTTGGGTTTGCCTTCCTTGGTAACGGTTTCGAGAACAGTGACCTGCTCTGGTAGTTCTTCGGCGAAAGTCTCCTCAGGTTTAGTGACTTCTTCTTCTTCGACTGTAACCGTGGTGATAGGAGCCTTGTCATCTTCTTCGACCGTTTCGATCTTAGTAACTTCTTGTTTGTCTCCCTTTGTCTTCTTGAGGACCTTGGTCTTAACGACCTTCTTCTTTGGCTTGCCTTCCTTGGTGACGGTTTCGAAGACAGTTACTTGCTCTGGAAGTTCTTCAATCTTTTCCATTTCTTGTGGGGCCTCTTCCTCTGGCTTGGGTCCTTCTTCGACAGTGACGGTTGTGACTGGTTTCTTGTCATCTTCCTCGACTGTCTCGATTCTGGTTACTTCCTGTTTGTCGCCCTTTGTCTTCTTGATGACTCTTGTCTTGACAATCTTCCTCTTGGGTTTGCCTTCCTTGGTAACGGTTTCGAGAACAGTGACCTGCTCTGGAAGTTCCTCGACGAAAGTCTCTTCAGGTTTGGCGAGTTCTTCTTCTTCGACTGTAACCGTGGTGACAGGAGCCTTGTCATCTTCTTCGACCGTTTCGATCTTAGTAACTTCTTGTTTGTCTCCCTTTGTCTTCTTGAGGACCTTGGTCTTAACGACCTTCTTCTTTGGCTTGCCTTCCTTGGTGACGGTTTCGAAGACAGTTACTTGCTCTGGAAGTTCCTCAATCTTTTCGACTTCTTGTGGGGCCTCTTCCTCTGGCTTGGGTCCTTCTTCGATAGTGACGGTTGTGACTGGTTTCTTGTCATCTTCCTCGACTGTCTGGATTTTGGTTACTTCCTGTTTGTCGCCCTTTATCTTCTTGATGACTCTTGTCTTGACAATCTTCTTCTTGGGTTTGCCTTCCTTGGTAACGGTTTCGAGAACAGTGACCTGCTCTGGTAGTTCTTCGACGAAAGTCTCCTCAGGTTTAGTGACTTCTTCTTCTTCGACTGTAACCGTGGTGACAGGAGCCTTGTCATCTTCTTCGACCGTTTCAATCGTAGTAACTTCTTGTTTGTCTCCCTTTGTCTTCTTGAGGACCTTGGTCTTAACGACCTTCTTCTTTGGCTTGCCTTCCTTGGTGACGGTTTCGAAGACAGTAACGTGCTCTGGAAGTTCCTCTATCTTTTTAGCTTCTTGTGGGGCCTCTTCCTTTGGCTTGGGTCCTTCTGCGACAGTGACGGTTGTGACTGGTTTCTTGTCATCTTCCTCGACTGTCTCGATTCTGGTTATTTCCTGTTTGTCACCCTTTGTCTTCTTGATGACTCTTGTCTTGACAATCTTCTTCTTGGGTTTGCCTTCCTTGGTAACGGTTTCGAGAACAGTGACCTGCTCTGGCAGTTCCTCGACGAAAGTCTCCTCATGTTTGGTGACTTCTTCTTCTTGGACTGTAACCGTGGTGACAGGAGCCTTGTCATCTTCTTCGACCGTTTCGATCTTAGTAACTTCTTGTTTGTCTCCCTTTGTCTTCTTGAGGACCTTGGTCTTAACGACCTTCTTCTTTGGCTTGCCTTCCTTGGTGACGGTTTCGAAGACAGTTACTTGCTCTGGAAGTTCTTCAATCTTTTCGATTTCTTGTGGGGCCTCTTCCTCTGGCTTGGGTCCTTCTTCGACAGTGACGGTTGTGACTGGTTTCTTGTCATCTTCCTCGACTGTCTCGATTCTGGTTACTTCCTGTTTGTCGCCCTTTGTCTTCTTGATGACTCTTGTCTTAACAGTCTTCTTCTTGGGCTTGCCTTCCTTTGTAACGGTTTCGAGAACAGTGACCTGCTCTGGCAGTTCCTCGACGAAAGTCTCCACAGGTTTGGTGACTTCTTCTTCTTCGACTGTAACCGTGGTGACAGGAGCCTTGTCATCTTCTTCGACCGTTTCGATCTTAGTAACTTCTTGTTTGTCTCCCTTTGTCTTCTTGAGGACCTTGGTCTTAACGACCTTCTTCTTTGGCTTGCCTTCCTTGGTGACGGTTTCGAAGACAGTTACTTGCTCTGGAAGTTCCTCAATCTTTTCGACTTCTTGTGGGCCCTCTTCCTCTGGCTTGGGTCCTTCTTCGACAGTGACGGTTGTGACTGGTTTCTTGTCATCCTCCTCGACTGTCTCGATTCTGGTTACTTCCTGTTTGTCGCCCTTTGTCTTCTTGATGACTCTTGTCTTGACAATCTTCTTCTTGGGTTTGCCTTCCTTGGTAACGGTTTCGAGAACAGTGAGCTGCTCTGGTAGTTCTTCGGCGAAAGTCTCCTCAGGTTTAGTGACTTCTTCTTCTTCGACTGTAACCGTGGTGACAGGAGCCTTGTCATCTTCTTCGACCGTTTCGATCTTAGTAACTTCTTGTTTGTCTCCCTTTGTCTTCTTGAGGACCTTGGTCTTAACGACCTTCTTCTTTGGCTTGCCTTCCTTGGTGACGGTTTCGAAGACAGTTACTTGCTCTGGAAGTTCTTCAATCTTTTCCATTTCTTGTGGGGCCTCTTCCTCTGGCTTGGGTCCTTCTTCGACAGTGACGGTTGTGACTGGTTTCTTGTCATCTTCCTCGACTGTCTCGATTCTGGTTACTTCCTGTTTGTCGCCCTTTGTCTTCTTGATGACTCTTGTCTTGACAATCTTCCTCTTGGGTTTGCCTTCCTTGGTAACGGTTTCGAGAACAGTGACCTGCGCTGGGAGTTCCTCGACGAAAGTCTCCTCAGATTTGGTGACTTCTTCTTCTTCGACTCTAACCGTGGTGACAGGAGCCTTGTCATCTTCTTCGACCGTTTCAATCGTAGTAACTTCTTGTTTGTCTCCCTTTGTCTTCTTGAGGACCTTGGTCTTAACGACCTTCTTCTTTGGCTTGCCTTCCTTGGTGACGGTTTCGAAGACAGTTACCTGCTCTGGAAGTTCCTCAATCTTTTCGACTTCTTGTGGGGCCTCTTCCTCTGGCTTGGGTCCTTCTTCGATAGTGACGGTTGTGACTGGTTTCTTGTCATCTTCCTCGACTGTCTCGATTCTGGTTACTTCCTGTTTGTCGCCCTTTGTCTTCTTGATGACTCTTGTCTTGACAATCTTCTTCTTGGGTTTGCCTTCCTTGGTAACGGTTTCGAGAACAGTGACCTGCTCTGGTAGTTCTTCGACGAAAGTCTCCTCAGGTTTGGTGACTTCTTCTTCTTCGACTGTAACCGTGGTGACAGGAGCCTTGTCATCTTCTTCAACCGTTTCGATCTTAGTAACTTCTTGTTTGTCTCCCTTTGTCTTCTTGAGGACCTTGGTCTTAACGACCTTCTTCTTTGGCTTGCCTTCCTTGGTGACGGTTTCGAAGACAGTTACTTGCTCTGGAAGTTCTTCAATCTTTTCCATTTCTTGTGGGGCCTCTTCCTCTGGCTTGGGTCCTTCTTCGACAGTGACGGTTGTGACTGGTTTCTTGTCATCTTCCTCGACTGTCTCGATTTTGGTTACTTCCTGTTTGTCGCCCTTTGTCTTCTTGATGACTCTTGTCTTGACAATCTTCTTCTTGGGCTTGCCTTCCTTGGTAACGGTTTCGAAGACAGTTACTTGCTCTGGAAGTTCCTCAATCTTTTCGACTTCTTGTGGGGCCTCTTCCTCTGGCTTGGGTCCTTCTTCGACAGTGACGGTTGTGACTGGTTTCTTGTCATCTTCCTCGACTGTCTCGATTCTGGTTACTTCCTGTTTGTCGCCCTTTGTCTTCTTGATGACTCTTGTCTTGACAATCTTTTTCTTGGGTTTGCCTTCCTTGGTAACGGTTTCGAGAACAGTGACCTGCTCTGGCAGTTCTTCGACGAAAGTCTCCTCAGGTTTAGTGACTTCTTCTTCTTCGACTGTAACCGTGGTGACAGGAGCCTTGTCATCTTCTTCAACCGTTTCGATCTTAGTAACTTCTTGTTTGTCTCCCTTTGTCTTCTTGAGGACCTTGGTCTTAACGACCTTCTTCTTTGGCTTGCCTTCCTTGGTGACGGTTTCGAAGACAGTTACTTGTTCCGGAAGTTCCTCAATCTTTTCGCCTTCTTGTGGGGCCTCTTCCTCTGGCTGGGATCCTTCTTTGACAGTGATGGTTGTGACTGGTTTCTTGTCATCTTCCTCGACTGTCTCGATTTTGGTTACTTCCTGTTTGTCGCCCTTTGTCTTCTTGATGACTCTTGTCTTGACAATCTTCTTCTTGGGCTTGCCTTCCTTGGTAACGGTTTCGAGAACAGTGACCTGCTCTGGCAGTTCCTCGACGAAAGTCTCCTCAGATTTTGTGACTTCTTCTTCTTCGACTGTAACCGTGGTGACAGGAGCCTTGTCATCTTCTTCGACCGTTTCGATCTTAGTAACTTCTTGTTTGTCTCCCTTTGTCTTCTTGAGAACCTTGGTCTTAACGACCTTCTTCTTTGGCTTGCCTTCCTTGGTGACGGTTTCGAAGACAGTTACTTGCTCTGGAAGTTCCTCAATCTTTTCGACTTCTCGTGGGGCCTCTTCCTCTGACTTGGGTCCTTCTTCGACCGTGACGGCTGTGACTGGTTGCTTGTCATCTTCCTCGACTGTCTCGATTTTGGTTACTTCCTGTTTGTCGCCCTTTGTCTTCTTGATGACTCTTGTCTTGACAATCTTCTTCTTGGGCTTGCCTTCCTTGGTAACGGTTTCGAGAACGGTGATCTGCTCTGGAAGTTCCTCGACGAAAGTCTCTTCAGGTTTGGTGACTTCTTCTTCTTCGACTGTAACCGTGGTGACAGGAGCCTTGTCATC
The DNA here is from genome assembly GCA_949715475.1 of Microchrysa polita. Taxonomy (NCBI): domain Eukaryota; kingdom Metazoa; phylum Arthropoda; class Insecta; order Diptera; family Stratiomyidae; genus Microchrysa; species Microchrysa polita. The sequence goes on along the minus strand of OX454416.1, from coordinate 108,654,312 downwards.
TTCTTCGACCGTTTCGATCTTAGTAACTTCTTGTTTGTCCCCCTTTGTCTTCTTGAAGACGTTGGTCTTAACGACCTTCTTCTTTGGCTTGCCTTCCTTGGTGACGGTTTCGAAGACAGTTACTTGCTCTGGAAGTTCCTCAATCTTTTCGACTTCTCGTGGGGCCTCTTCCTCTGACTTGGGTCCTTCTTCGACCGTGACGGTTGTGACTGGTTGCTTGTCATCTTCCTCGACTGTCTCGATTTTGGTTACTTCCTGTTTGTCGCCCTTTGTCTTCTTGATGACTCTTGTCTTGACAATCTTCTTCTTGGGCTTGCCTTCCTTGGTAACGGTTTCGAGAACGGTGATCTGCTCTGGAAGTTCCTCGACGCAAGTCTCTTCAGGTTTGGTGACTTCTTCTTCTTCGACTGTAACCGTGGTGACAGGAGCCTTGTCATCTTCTTCAACCGTTTCGATCTTAGTAACTTCTTGTTTGTCTCCCTTTGTCTTCTTGAGGACCTTGGTCTTAACGACCTTCTTCTTTGGCTTGCCTTCCTTGGTGACGGTTTCGAAGACAGTTACTTGCTCTGGAAGTTCCTCAATCTTTTCGACTTCTCGTGGGGCCTCTTCCTCTGACTTGGGTCCTTCTTCGACCGTGACGGTTGTGACTGGTTGCTTGTCATCTTCCTCGACTGTCTCGATTTTGGTTACTTCCTGTTTGTCGCCCTTTGTCTTCTTGATGACTCTTGTCTTGACAATCTTCTTCTTGGGCTTGCCTTCCTTGGTAACGGTTTCGAGAACGGTGATCTGCTCTGGAAGTTCCTCGACGAAAGTCTCTTCAGGTTTGGTGACTTCTTCTTCTTCGACTGTAACCGTGGTGACAGGAGCCTTGTCATCTTCTTCGACCGTTTCGATCTTAGTAACTTCTTGTTTGTCTCCCTTTGTCTTCTTGAGGACCTTGGTCTTAACGACCTTCTTCTTTGGCTTGCCTTCCTTGGTGACGGTTTCGAAGACAGTTACTTGCTCTGGAAGTTCCTCAATCTTTTCGACTTCTTGTGGGGCCTCTTCCTCTGGCTTGGGTCCTTCTTTGATAGTGACGGTTGTGACTGGTTTCTTCTCATCTTCCTCGACTGTCTCGATTTTGGTTACTTCCTGTTTGTCACCCTTTGTCTTCTTGATGACTCTTGTCTTGACAATCTTCTTCTTGGGCTTGCCTTCCTTGGTAACGGTTTCGAGAACAGTCACCTGCTCTGGAAGTTCCTCGACTAAAGTCTCCTCAGATTTGGTGACTTCTTCTTCGACTGTAACCGTGGTGACAGGAGCCTTGTCATCTTCTTCGACCGTTTCGATCTTAGTAACTTCTTGTTTGTCTCCCTTTGTCTTCTTGAGAACCTTGGTCTTAACGACCTTCTTCTTTGGCTTGCCTTCCTTGGTGACGGTTTCGAAGACAGTTACTTGCTCTGGAAGTTCCTCAATCTTTTCGACTTCTCGTGGGGCCTCTTCCTCTGACTTGGGTCCTTCTTCGACCGTGACGGTTGTGACTGGTTGCTTGTCATCTTCCTCGACTGTCTCGATTTTGGTTACTTCCTGTTTGTCGCCCTTTGTCTTCTTGATGACTCTTGTCTTGACAATCTTCTTCTTGGGCTTGCCTTCCTTGGTAACGGTTTCGAGAACGGTGATCTGCTCTGGAAGTTCCTCGACGAAAGTCTCTTCAGGTTTGGTGACTTCTTCTTCTTCGACTGTAACCGTGGTGACAGGAGCCTTGTCATCTTCTTCGACCGTTTCGATCTTAGTAACTTCTTGTTTGTCCCCCTTTGTCTTCTTGAAGACGTTGGTCTTAACGACCTTCTTCTTTGGCTTGCCTTCCTTGGTGACGGTTTCGAAGACAGTTACTTGTTCTGGAAGTTCCTCAATCTTTTCGACTTCTCGTGGGGCCTCTTCCTCTGACTTGGGTCCTTCTTCGACAGTGACGGTTGTGACTGGTTGCTTGTTATCTTCCTCGACTGTCTCGATTTTGGTTACTTCCTGTGTCTCGCCCTTTGTCTTCTTGATGACTCTTGTCTTGACAATTTTCTTCTTGGGCTTGCCTTCCTTCGTAACGGTTTCGAGAACAGTGACCTGCTCTGGAAGTTCCTCGACGAAAGTCTCCTGAGATTTGGTGACTTCTTCTTCTTCGACTGTAACCGTGGTGACAGGAGCCTTGTCATCTTCTTCGACCGTTTCGATCTTAGTAACTTCTTGTTTGTCTCCCTTTGTCTTCTTGAGGACCTTGGTCTTAACGACCTTCTTCTTTGGCTTGCCTTCCTTGGTGACGGTTTCGAAGACAGTTACTTGGTCTGGAAGTTCCTCAATCTTTTCGACTTCTTGTGGGGCCTCTTCCTCTGGCTTGGGTCCTTCTTCGAAAGTGACGGTTGTGACTGGTTTGTTGTCATCTTCCTCGACTGTCTCGATTTTGGTTACTTCCTGTTTGTCGCCCTTTGTCTTCTTGATGACTCTTGTCTTGACAATCTTCTTCTTGGGCTTGCCTTCCTCGCTAACGGTTTCGAGAACAGTGACCTGCTCTGGAAGTTCCTCGACGAAAGTCTCTTCAGGTTTGGCGAGTTCTTCTTCTTCGACTGTAACCGTGGTGACAGGAGCCTTGTCATCTTCTTCGACCGTTTCGATCTTAGTAACTTCTTGTTTGTCTCCCTTTGTCTTCTTGAGGACCTTGGTCTTAACGACCTTCTTCTTTGGCTTGCCTTCCTTGGTGACGGTTTCGAAGACAGTTACTTGCTCTGGAAGTTCCTCAATCTTTTCGACTTCTTGTGGGGCCTCTTCCTCTGGCTTGGGTCCTTCTTTGATAGTGACGGTTGTGACTGGTTTGTTGTCATCTTCCTCGACTGTCTCGATTTTGGTTACTTCCTGTTTGTCGCCCTTTGTCTTCTTGATGACTCTTGTCTTGACAATCTTCTTCTTGGGCTTGCCTTCCTTCGTAACGGTTTCGAGAACAGTGACCTGCTCTGGCAGTTCCTCGACGAATATCTCCTCTGGTTTGGTGACTTCTTCTTCTTCGACTGTAACCGTGGTGACGGGAGCCTTGTCATCTTCTTCGACCGTTTCGATCTTAGTAACTTCTTGTTTGTCCCCCTTTGTCTTCTTGAGGACCTTGGTCTTAACGACCTTCTTCTTTGGCTTGCCTTCCTTGGTGACGGTTTCGAAGACAGTTACTTGCTCTGGAAGTTCCTCAATCTTTTCAACTTCTTGTGGGGCCTTTTCCTGTGGCTTGGGTCCTTCTTCGACAGTGACGGTTGTGACTGGTTTCTTGTCATCTTCCTCGACTGTCTCGATTTTGGTTACTTCCTGTTTGTCGCCCTTTGTCTTCTTGATGACTCTTGTCTTGACAATCTTTTTCTTGGGCTTGCCTTCCTTGGTAACGGTTTCGAGAACAGTGACCTGCTCTGGCAGTTCCTCAACGAAAGTTTCCTCAGGTTTGGTGACTTCTTCTTCGACTGTAACCGTTGTTACAGGAGCCTTGTCATCTTCTTCGACCGTTTCGATCTTAGTAACTTCTTGTTTGTCTCCCTTTGTCTTTTTGAGGACTTTGGTCTTAACGACCTTCTTCTTTGTCTTGCCATCCTTGGTGACGGTTTCGAAGACAGTTACTTGCTCTGGAAGTTCCTCAATCTTATCGACTTCTTGTGGGGTCTCTTCCTCTGGCTTGGGTCCTTCTTCGACAGTGACGGTTGTGACTGGTTTCTTGTCATCTTCCTCGACTGTCTCGATTTTGGTTACTTCCTGTTTGTCGCCCTTTGTCTTCTTGATGACTCTTGTCTTGACAATCTTTTTCTTGGGCTTGCCTTCCTTGGTAACGGTTTCGAGAACAGTGACCTGCTCTGGCAGTTCCTCAACGAAAGTTTCCTCAGGTTTGGTGACTTCTTCTTCGACTGTAACCGTGGTTACAGGAGCCTTGTCATCTTCTTCGACCGTTTCGATCTTAGTAACTTCTTGTTTGTCTCCCTTTGTCTTCTTGAGGACCTTGGTCTTAACGACCTTCTTCTTTGGCTTGCCTTCCTTGGTGACGGTTTCGAAGACAGTTACTTGCTCTGGAAGTTCCTCAATCTTTTCGACTTCTTGTGGGGTCTCTTCCTCTGGCTTGGGTCCTTCTTCGACAGTGACGGTTGTGACTGGTTTCTTGTCATCTTCCTCGATTGTCTCGATTTTGGTTACTTCCTGTTTGTCGCCCTTTGTCTTCTTGATGAATCTTGTCTTGACAATCTTCTTCTTGGGCTTGCCTTCCCTCGTAACGGTTTCGAGAACAGTGACCTGCTCTGGCAGTTCCTCGACGAATGTCTCCTCTGGTTTGGTGACTTCTTCTTCTTCGACTGTAACCGTGGTGACAGGAGCCTTGTCATCTTCTTCTACCGTTTCGATCTTAGTAACTTCTTGTTTGTCTCCCTTTGTCTTCTTGAGGACCTTGGTCTTAACGACCTTCTTCTTTGGCTTGCCTTCCTTGGTGACGGTTTCGAAGACAGTTACTTGCTCTGGAAGTTCCTCAATCTTTTCAACTTCTTGTGGGGCCTCTACCTCTGGCCTGGGTCCTGCTTCGACAGTGACGGTTGTGACTGGTTTCTTGTCATCTTCCTCGACTGTCTCGATTTTGGTTACTTCCTGTTTGTCGCCTTTTGTCTTCTTGATGACTCTTGTCTTAACAATCTTCTTCTTGGGCTTACCTTCCTCGGTAACGGTTTCGAGAACAGTGACCTGCTCTGGCAGTTCCTCTACGAAAGTTTCCTCAGGTTTGGTGACTTCTTCTTCTTCGACTGTAACCGTGGTTACAGGAGCCTTGCCATCTTCTTCGACCGTTTCAATCTTAGTAACTTCTTGTTTGTCTCCCTTTGTCTTCTTGAGGACCTTGGTCTTAACGACCTTCTTCTTTGGCTTGCCTTCCTTGGTGACGGTTTCGAAGACAGTTACTTGCTCTGGAAGTTCCTCAAACTTTTCTACTTTTTGTGGGGCCTCTTTCTCTGGCTTGGGTCCTTCTTCGACAGTGACGGTTGTGACTGGTTTCTTGTCATCTTCCTCGATTGTCTCGATTTTGGTTACTTCCTGTTTGTCGCCCTTTATCTTCTTGATGACTCTTGTTTTGACAATCTTCTTCTTGGGCTTGCCTTCCTTGGTAACGGTTTCGAGAACAGTGACCTGCTCTGGCAGTTCCTCGACGAAATTCTCCTCGGGTTTGGTGACTTCTTCTTCTTCGACTGTAACCGTGGTTACAGGAGCCTTGTCATCTTCTTCGACCGTTTCGATCTTAGTAACTTCTTGTTTGTCTCCCTTTGTCTTCCTGAGGACCTTGGTCTTAACGACCTTCTTCTTTGGCTTTCCTTCCTTGGTGACTGTTTCGAAGACAGTTACTTGCTCTGGAAGTTCCTCCACCTTGTCAACTGCTTCTTCCTCTGGCTTAGGTGCCTGTTCGACTGTTACTGTTGTTTCAGGTTTCTTATCATCTTCCTGCACAGTTTCGATTTTAGTCACTTCTTGTTTGTCGCCCTTAGTTTTCTTGATAACTCTCGTCTTGACTGTCTTTGTCTTCTTCTTTCCATCGTCGGTGATTGTTTCGAGAACAGTTACTTTTTCGGGAATTTCTTCTATAACAGTTTTTTCTTCAGGCTTTTCGGCTGGTTTTTCTTCGACTGTAACCGTGATGACAGGAGCCGTGTCATCTTCTTCGACCGTTTCGATCTTAATAACTTCTTGTTTGTCTCCCTTTGTCTTCTTGAGGACCTTGGTCTTAACGACCTTCTTCTTTGGCTTGCCTTCCTTGGTGACGGTTTCGAAGACAGTTACTTGCTCTGGAAGTTCCTCAATCTTTTCGACTTCTTGTGGGGCCTCTTTCTCTGGCTTGGGTCCTTCTTCGACAGTGACGGTTGTGACTGGTTCCTTGTCATCTTCTTCGACTGTCTCGATTTTGGTTACTTCCTGTTTGTCGCCCTTTGTCTTTCTGATGACTCTTGTCTTGACAATCTTCTTCTTGGGTTTGCCTTCCTTGTTAACGGTTTCGAGAACAGTGACCTGCTCTGGCAGTTCCTCGACGAAAGTCTCCTCAGGTTTCGTGACTTCTTCTTCTTCGACTGTAACCGTGGTGACAGGAGCCTTGTCATCTTCTTCGACCGTTTCGATCTTAGTAACTTCTTGTTTGTCTCCCTTTGTCTTCCTGAGGACCTTGGTCTTAACGACCTTCTTCTTTGGCTTGCCTTCCTTGGTGACGGTTTCGAAGACAGTTACTCGCTCTGGAAGTTCCTCCACCTTTTCAACTGCTTCTTCCTCTGGCTTAGGTCCCTCTTCGACCGTAACTGTTGTTTCAGGTTTCTTGTCATCTTCCTGCACAGTTTCGATTTTAGTCACTTCTTGTTTGTCGCCCTTAGTTTTCTTGATAACTCGAGTTTTGACTGTCTTTGTCTGCTTCTTTCCATCGTCGGTTATTGTTTCGAGAACAGTTACTTTTTCGGGAATTTCTTCTATAACAGTTTTCTCTTCAGGCTTTTCGGCTGGTTTTTCTTCGACTGTGACTGTAGTGATAGGAGCCTTGTCATCTTCTTCGACCGTTTCGATCTTAGTAATTTCTTGTTTGTCTCCCTTTGTCTTCCTGAGGACCTTGGTCTTAACGACCTTCTTCCTTGGCTTTCCTTCCTTGGTGACTGTTTCGAAGACAGTTACTTGCTCTGGAAGTTCCTCCACCTTGTCAACTGCTTCTTCCTCTGGCTTAGGTCCCTGTTCGACTGTTACTGTTGTTTCAGGTTTCTTATCATCTTCCTGCACAGTTTCGATTTTAGTCACTTCTTGTTTGTCGCCCTTAGTTTTCTTGATAACTCTCGTTTTGACTGTCTTTGTCTTCTTCTTTCCATCGTCGGTGATTGTTTCGAGAACAGTTACTTTTTCGGGAATTTCTTCTATGATTGTTTCTTCATCGGGTTTGGTTAGTTCTTCTTTTGTTACGATAGTTATTGGCTCTTCTCCATCTTCTTTGATGGTTTCTGTTTTTATTATTTGCTGTTTGTCGCCCTTTGTTTTCTTTGTGACCTTTGTCTGTACCACCTTTTGTTTTTTCTCTCCACTGTCCGTTACTGTTTCAAAGACTTCAACTCTCTCCGGAGACTCCTCCACCGTCTCCGATTCAGTTTGTTGAGCTACCTTAAGAATTTTCATATCATCTTTAGTGTGTATTGTAGTGTCTTGTATGGTGTCCTGTTGTGTATCTGTATGTGAAAGATTTGAAAATGGTGTTTAGTGCTTTGTGTGTTTGTATTTTGTTGGAGATGTTACTTAAGTGTAGTTTTCCTGTGTGAAGCCTAGAAGAAAGTTATTTCCTGTTGGACAATTTTGAAGAAAGCTATACGCCATAATCTTTGGTTTGTCTATATACCTAATTGCACTATGACTATGTACTTACTGTGATGTTCGTAACACTTTTCAATATTTCCACTGACAGTTAGTAAAGCGGATATTTCCTTCTCAGAAGCTTTGTAATTGTCAGAACGTGTTACGGGTAAGTCCTTGTAGTGATCAAAGACCGGTGTTTGGTCTTTGGTGGATACGACTAGGAAATCTCGACTCTCCCTAGCCACAGAAGTGCTCTTAATATGTGTAGCTTCTGTATCAACCACCGAGTCATATACACCTGGCTCAGTTGTAACGAACGAATGTATAGTTTCAAACGTATCTTCTGTGTGTTGTTCGATGGGGTGCATCGACTGAAGAGGATGCTCAGAGTCACTGGGCAATGTAAGTTGCTGAGTTGCTACTGATTGTGGTCCCTCTACTTGTTCTGTTGGTTTTTGTTGTTTAGCCATGGTAATTGTTTCTAGGTGTTCCACCATTTCTCCTGTTGTATGGGTTGTTTGCTGTATAGCATGTATGCCTTTTATTGTTTCTGTAGCATGAACGTGTTCAGCGGGTACCACATCATCGGTACTACCGATCTGTTCTAGTGGCTCCATTTGATAAATACCCAGCGTATTTATTTCGGTCAGCCTTTCTTCTGCGTGTGTTAATTTTTGTATGGGAGCTGCTATGATTTCGTCTGACACTTGTCCTTGAATCAGTGTATCAGTTGTTATTGGAAGTTGTAGGCTATCTAAGGATATTGTTTGTTGTTGCTTCGGCTTTTCGAGAGTGGTGTCAACTAGTAATGTGACATTGTCACAAGGTTGAGTGTCTGTAGTTTGTACGACATCCATGGGCGAAACTACTAGTTTTGCTTGTGAGAGTTCCTTATCAGGTGTAGGAAGCATGGAGGCTGTTTCATTGGCCACGACATGTAATGTGTCATAAGATGTTTGAGTTTCTTCGAGAACCACTGCGGCTTGACCTGTTGCTTTTGCCCCAGCCGTCAATAATGAACCTTCCTTGTAGACATCCTGTATATGAGTACTTTCAATTGCGTTCTTAAATTCTTCCAAATTAATTTGTGCCATTTGCTGTTTTTCAGGTGTAACATCTTGAAGAATGCCCAAACTTTCGATGATTGTTTCTTGCTGTACTACAGTTTCCTGTAAATTGTCAGGCCGTAATTGACCCTGTACTTGTAAGTCGGAAATAACTGTGAAATCTGTCTCACTGTCGGCCGTAACGGTTTCATCTATAGTTGCAGCTTTTCTTTGGACAATTATATCTTGTGGTTGGACTTGTTCCGTAATATTTTGTTGGGCAGCTATTTGTGTCTCACTTTCAGCTGTCGTTGTTTTCGTTATAATCACGGCCTTGTCAGTCTCTTCCCATCCCAATGTCGGCTGCCTGTGGCCTTCCAATCGAGCAGTGCTTAGATCGGCCGCCTCTTCAAAGGCAATATTTTGTTCTGTTGAACATATTTCGCTGAAAGTGTCCAGCTCTGAAATTGCATTGACTAGATGTGGGTTCCAAATATGTTCAGTGTCCTCTAGCGTACTTAAGGGAATTACTTCATTGCCCTCTAGTGGCTGAAGTACGTTTGTTCCTGGAATAGCATATTCACCTGTCACAGAGGACTTGGGAATCTCATTTGCACTAAGAAGTTCAGCATTTGTTGTAACTTCCGGCACAGTAATAGCTTCAACTTGTGGTCGTGCTGAGGCTGCATTAGGTCTTATTTCATAAAGTTCTTCCGTTTGGTTATAGGCCGACATCTCCGTGATATATGTCTCTGTGTGTACTTTGTCGATTTTCGTGTATGCCACATTTTTCGTTGGCTCTTTTATCTTCATATCCCCAACGCTTTCATGAATTGTCACCTCGGCACCTGTACCTGTTGTCAAATATACGTCAGTTTTCGGTATAGTAGAAGTCGTTATCATTTCAGAACTAGGCAGTTTGACCTCTTTCTCAATAATGTCTTGACTAAATTGGGTAAGGTGTTCATGGAATGGTATAATCTCGGTCGCTTGAACAGCATGAGGAGCTTTTTCGGCATCATATGAGCTGACTGAATCAAATGTTCCTATTTCCGATATAACTTTCTCGCTGATTTCGATTATCATGGGTTGAGCTTTTCCCTCAGATGGAATATCATCGGGCAATTTACCGACAGATAACGTAATTTCATCCTGTGCCTTAGTAGCAACCTTCATTTCGACGTCAGTTCGCATTTGAGCCGCTCGTACACTCGAGCTGTCAGTTGCTTGGAGTTCGGCCTCTTTTTCTGTTGGAACAACTTCACTTGTCACTGGAATAATTGGCGCTTCAAATGCTGCAGTCGCGTGCTTGGGAGCAGCTGCTGTTTCAGCAGCAAGTTCTCCGGTTCTTTCGTAAACAGTCGGTTGGATGGTGGATGACTCTTGAAGTAAATCTAATTTCGTTTCTCCAGTAATGGATTCAGGCTTTTCAGCGGGCAGCTTGTCGGCAGCATCGGCTGTACAAACCTCCTCAACTAATGCCGACTTTAAAGCATTCACCGGTCGTTGATCTGCCTTTGACATATCTTTCGCCGCTGCGGGCGCTTTTAGTTGTTCTTCAATTTCCATTAGTTGTTCTTCGCGAACAATAAGCGCTTCAGTCGAGTCAAACGTCTCCTTCACAAATTGTTCTTTGCCTTTCGGTTCTGTTTTCAAATCTGCCTCTTGATCCACTATATACGTTTCGTTGACAATGGTAGCATCGAACGAATTTTGTTCAACATGAGGAGTTTGTGTTACGAACTTATCGGCATGAAGCGGTTCCGTTGATGAAAACAAATCGTATACCTCCACGTTGGGAAGTCTCATTGTGTCGTCAAGGCCAATTTTGACCTCAGTAGAGCCTACTTTGTCTGGAATAAAGGTGTCAGTTTGCTCGGCAACTGCATGTTCAATAACTTGTACGGATTGGTTATGTGTATCGATTAGAGTCTTTGATGATTGTAAGTTAGGTTTAGTGTCATCGGCAATTGCCATCGAACTTTCCAGTGGCATAATGTCGAATACAGCTAATGCTGCCGATTTATCATGCAACGTTTCGGCTCTGGTGCTGGTTGGTTCACTTGTTGGCAATACTTTGACGGAGTCGGATGATTTTGTTTCGTATATAAGGCTAGCTACTAAGGTGTCTTGTAAAGATGCGGAACCGTGCACTGATCCGGGATGAACGTCCTTTGGCAAGTGGCCCTCTTTTTCGCTAATTTCATTCAGCAAAACACTAACGACCTTTGATCCGCTAATAGTAGTCTCAGCCATTACGCTTGCAGGCTCAAATGACAAGTCGGCCATCTGTACTTGATCCAAAGGCAAAGTTTCCGACACCTGGGTCTGCACTAATTCTTCATATTGTACAGACACAACTCCTGGATTTTGCTCTGAATCAGCCAGACGCTCAACTGTTTCATTTGAGATAATTTTATGAATACTAATAGCTTTCAGCGCATCAGGTAATGATGGTTTTGCCTGTTGTGATTGTGCCGAGGGTTCGGAAAGTTCTTTTTCTGACTCTTGTAGAGTACTCTGTGAAACTTCAATCGGATGCTGTTCATCTTGTACAAATTTAACATGCTGCTGCGTTGGATGTAAGTCAGGCGAAAGGTCCGTTTCAGCCTCGAAAACAGTGGGTTGTGATGTTAAATTATATTCAGCTAATGACACGCCAGGTTTTATTTTTTCGGAATCCACCTCTAACCGAATGAAGTCACCAGTGGCCTCGGTTGTGTGAGTCTCAGTAACGGCATGTGCTTTGAGTTCATTTTCGTCTAATGTCAGTCGAGCTTGTTTGATATCGGGAAGTTTTTCCAACGGATAATCATTTTCCTTATCCGACATAACCACCTCGGTAATTGTTGCTGATTGACGAATATCATGTTGAGTTTTCGGCTCAACGTTTTCCTTTGGTGCTTTCTCTGGTGAAAGATTTATCTCCTTTTCATTGTATTCCGTTATTTCGGTAAGAGCCGATTTCGAAAATTCAAACTCAACTTTAACCTGGCCTTCAGGTGCAGGTTTCATATCTTCTTGCTGTTGTACCTGATCAAGTAACTGATGCTCTTCTTGAATCGGTATATTTATAGGACTCACAGCAGTGCGGGCTTTGTCAGCTCCTAACGGTGCATCCTTTGGCAACATAGATTCAAATTCATTGACATCGACCGTTTGAACGCTTCCTAATTGAAGACCCGATATATTTAGGATAGCGGTTTTCGGAGACGGGCTTCTCGGTTTGGTGAATTTCTCCGGTATTTCACTGGCTATGGTCATTGTTGAGGTGACATGACGTTGTTCTTCGATATCTAATAATGCTTGTTCAGCCTTTTCCGAATACTGTACATCTAACGCTTCCGGAGTACGTTCGGACTCGATGTAGGATGTCATCAAACTCTGTGACGTTGTCAAACCCTCTTGGGCTATCTCCTCTGGCGCGTGATACTGGCAAGTAAGGGTGCCCTCCGACTCGAACCCTGGAATTTCAGATCGATTGAGGGCAATATTTTGGTTAATGTTAAGTTGAGCTTCCTGTCTTTCGACAATTTGATCGATGGTAAATGTCGTTTCCTTGTCTTCCGATTTAGTGAATGCAGTCACGTACGATTTATGCTCTAGAATTGACTCCTCGGCCATTTCAGTGGGGACAATGAGTTCCGGATAGTATTTTGTCGGCTTTATATCGGTAATCGTTTCAGAAATCTCCAACGGCTCGTTGCATGGAATGCTAAACCTTGGCTTAACCGACTTGTCCTTAGCTTCTCTGTCCAATAGCTTTTCTGTCTCTTGACCGATCGTTTCCTCAATTTGAATTCCTTCCACGGGAATGAACTCTTCGCGACCATGTGATGTAGGCATTTTGTGAGCATCTTCTAACGGAGCTTCTTTTTCTACTGGAATCTGTTCGATTGTTTCTCTGGTTCGCATAACTTCTACATTTGGCACGGCATTATCGTCCGTGGGCCTTTTCGACGTCATACTGCCAATCGAATCTTCGACAACAGCATTTTCCACAACAATGTAATTTGCAATTTCCGGACTTTTTGTTTTGGCCGTTTGTTCGTCTCGCTTTGACACGAGGACATCGCCAATGGTTTCTTCGTAGATAACCTCGGAGACTTGTATTGACTTTTTCGAATCAGACATATCAGTTGTGGCGAATTGTTCGACGGTCTTTTTAATAAATGATTTTTCTTTTTCAGCTGGCACGATCTCTTCTTTTGACGCAATCTGTTGGGGCAAGATATTCACATTGGCATGGATGGGTTTCGCTGTCATTTCGTTGAGCTGACAAATGGAGTCTACACTTTCAGGCTGGGCATTTTCAACAGGTATGTTAGCAGGCAGTGTGTCTTCGTGTCGTGGTTTGATAGTCTCTAGTTCACTGACAATCTCGATATTTTCATCTTGGACAGTGTCAGTGGGGGTGAAAGTTTTCATTGTTTTTGTTGCTTTTGTTGTTTTAGTTGTCGTTTCCATTTTTTCAGACACCTTTTGTTTATGAATCATTTCAGTTTTTGTGAGTGTTTCTTTCGATCTTATATCGATTTGTTGTTGTTGTTGTAGCTGTTCAACATTCACGGATTCTGTGAAATGTAATGTATTATACAATGTAGTAGTGTGTTAGACTTATTAGACTTGTCATATATGTTAAGTGTAAAACAACTATAAATGTGTTAAATGTGCCTCTTTTATGTACATGTGTTTCTAAAATTACTATGTACAGCTTTGCCAAAGCAAAATACCCAATTATGGGCGTCTTGTCCCAGCCATGCATATTCATATGTGAAGTAGTGTTGTCTTACCTTTCAGTTGTAGTTGCATTACTATAAATCCATTAGTTGAAAATTTAAAAATAATCATTTCACACGAATATTACAAACTACTATTAATAAAAAGAAGAGGAAGGAGGTTGGGTAAAACGTTTTTTTTTCGATTGTCCTGATAATCACTTGCTGTGCTTATATGATAACATAACGATGAAAGCGAGTAGGTTATGTTGGGGTTAGTGCGTTTCGTCATCAAAGCTCGAACCTTCGATTCGTATGATGTTTTCTTCAATAACGGTTTGTTCTGGAATATTGCCGTTAATTAGCAGGACTTATTGAAAAATACAGCTGTAGAAACTTACCTATACGAATGTGAGTAACAGACTCTTCTGTTTTAATTATTTCGCTAGTTTCCGTTACCTTCTGCATGAGCAAGAGATTTTTGTTTGTGATTATTCTGACTACTAGACTACTCAAATGGCTGGAGCAGAACGTTCAATGTATTCAGTAATATAACATGATTGATTGATAACAGTGGAATTTAGCTGGGTATTCGATCGTCGATGTCCAAAAAGGCATTGGTCCGATGTTTCTAAAATTCGGCTTACTATGTTTGGCCACAAGGAGAGTTAGACCTCATATATGCAGTGCTAATGCACATAAACAAATCTAACGAGACCGAGTTATAATCGTGCCAATAGCACAATTAGTGTATACACCTATGTATACAGACCTAGGAAGAACATGTTTTTGTAGGGGACATAAGATTGAAGGATCTGATCTAACCCATTTCCAATATTTTGTAAGAGCACGCCATGGCATTACTACCACTTGGTCCGAATTTGAAGATTTTTGCCACGTTCTGTTGAAAAATTTGACTGGCTATGGATGGTCATAGAGCATTGTAGGGAAGGTAGGGGATCCTACTTCACACCCCGTCTAACTTAGACGGGATAGAAGTAGAGAATGTCAAAATTGGGCCAACATTTTGGGTAACAAACTATATTCTTTAGAAAGCTGTAGCCTAATTAATGTATTAATGTACCTCCCCTGTTGGAGAGGGGTCCATGCGGTACATATCCCTTCCGAAGTGTTTTCAATAATGAACGAAATTTAAGTGATGATTGATAACATAAAATAGAAAAGAATGCACTTATTCAATTCACACATTTTTCTTCAGACTGTGTGCCTGAAAAACTATCCCCAACGGCCATTCATTTATGAGAGGGGTTTTCTTGTCAAAAAAGTATTAAATCCGAATACCAATGTAAAAGTCTCATAACACAGCGCTTCAAAATAAGTCGCGCAGAATCTACACGCCTCGCCTGCGGAAAGCTTTGAGTCGAAAATCATTAGTTACTCACTGGGAACGGAATTCCCATAATTATTTATCGGGATTATATTATAAATATTTCTTTTCGTATGGACATGTTTTTATGTGAACTTAAGCTTTAAACTTTCGGCTGCAGAGGTCATGAGCGTTGCTGCAAAAATAAGAACTGATATCAATTTAAGGTTGGCAGAGTTTAGAGCTTGAAGATTAGTCTTCTGAAAATTAGTATTGATATTCTGTGAATAAATTTCGTTGTGACAGTTACGCCGAGATTCGTAAATTGTTTTTCATAAGCAAACGGTCAATGGTGGAATGTTAGCCGTTTGAAAAATACCTATAGTAATCGTGTTTATTAAGACTCTACTCTGAATATAAAATTCTTTACTAAATCTTTACTAAGATTTTCTATTTTTTGATATTACAAATCTTAGGGGGCATTCGGTGGCTCAACGGTAAAAATGACCCTCTATCTCTGAGTTGCCGGACAGTGGGTTCGAATCCCATTGTGACCATGACTGTTTGTGTTGTCTTTCTATCGGTTCTACGATAAAATCGTCCCGAAGCTAAACTCCCATTCGATTCCAGTGAACACTCTTGAATCGCAACTACAACAACAGAAAATCTCAGGGCCAAAGAAAATGTAGAAAGCGCCAGAGAAAATAACTGAGATCATCGATTTTTTCATCTGGTGAAACCATCTCTACCTTGCGTTCCCTTCAGCTGCAATGGTTCTCATATAAATTATGGTTCGTTCCTTTGAGTATGGAGAAGAAATGGCATGGTAGCTTGGCGATAGAATTCCTCTACATGCGCAACTGCAAACACACTTCGTCGCATCCCCACGATGCACAATCCTCAATAACGATCGAGTAAAACCGGATCGTGATTCATTGTTTACGTTACCGCGCTAAAAGTGTTCATTCAACGAGCCACCTTGTCACACTTCTATACAAAATTCTGTGTGGTGACTCCCCACACGTCTCATTCCGCGACCAAAAAATGGCTTCTCTCAGGAAGTTTCTCATTTCCTTGTATACTCCATTACTTTCTCTTCTAATGTTCTTTCCATTTTGAAAGCTTCAGTAAAAGCTGTCATCTAAACACCCCTCTCCCACCATGTCTCGCACTCATTTTGTGTTTTGTAGGTCTTCAGAGCATCTCTGTCTATCGTTCAAATTAGTTCTCTCCTATGTCATCACGTAGCTGATTCTATGGAGATCTATAGAGCGATGAGAGTAAACTCTGCTCGGCGTCGTAGACATTGGATCATATATGCGCGAACGAATCTCAGACGCATATATAATCAAATGCGTACGAAGCCACTTACAAAATCGTCCTAAATCCTCGGGGTGTTAAACGACCTCTGCCTATCGGTGGAAGACGTCCACGCCCGCAAATGGACATCACTAACGGAGCGGCCGGCAATATAATCATTCCACATCATGCGGGGCTCTAGTGTGGTGGACCGCCCTTTCCTTAGCTACTCATGGGAATCAAATTAGTTATGTATAGCGAAAAACCATCATAACAGCAAAAGAAGCAGCTTCAGACTCCGATGTAGATGAGTTGGGGGGCACTCCAACAGGACCAAATCCATCCAAGCGCAAAACTTCAAAGGTCTCCTTAGCAACAATCCCTGGCCGTCTTATCAAAAGAGTACGGATAAAGAATAGCCAGCGGTCGAAGTCGACATTTTTAATAAACCGGGCGAACTTATCATCGATCTTAAGGAATTCATGAAGTCTAGCCCCAACAATGTGCTGTCAAAGAGACGGTAAAAATATACGAATTATGTATAATAGAGAGCAACTAAGTCTTAGGAAAGCGCAAGGGAAGTGGTGGGAGTTCAAACCCCTCCCAAGGCACCTACGGTGATTGCAGCAGATAGGGTGAAACGTAGGCGAGACTTGGAAGAGATTGCCTCCTCACAAATTTCTAAAAGGGACAAAGGACTAGTCCCCAAAGAAGAAAGTCCATAAGCCGCAAGAAATAGAGGCTCCAAAATCAAATTCTTCTCCGGAGAAATTGTAAGTTTGGATAAGAGTTGAACCCAAGAAACTTGCCCAACGGGAGAGAACGAGAAATGTAACGAGACCGAGGCTTATTTCGGGCGCGGCCGAAATTTGGATACCCTTCCCTCTCCTCCAGGCTACAAGTTTTTTTCGGGCGTACCTACGACAAATAAAAATATTTACTCAGAAAATTTTATTAGGTGATGCGGGAGCATGGCCCCATGATTCGATCCCATTTGTTTTGACCTTTTTTGTTGCTTTTATTAAGACACATTAATTCAAGGTTTGTGAAATTGGTGTAAAAAATGTTTCTTAGAAGAATCAAAATGGGGGGTTGGGTTTGTATGGCAGCCCCATGACCCCATGGTCCGATTAGATTCATTCTTACATATGTTGTGTGTGTTTGAATAGAAATACATTTGTGTGGAATTTGGTTGAAATCGGTCGACAAATAAAAAAGTTTTTTTTTAGAAGAGCCTAATTTGGGGGGTTGGATTTGTATAGCAGCATTCTCACATATGCTGTGTGTCCTCAATAGAAATACATTTGTGTGAAATTTAATTGAAATTAGTGCAAAAATAAAAAAAAAATTTATCTTAGAAGAACCTAATTTGGGGGGTTAGGTTTGTGTGGCAGCCCCACGACCCCATGGTCCGATTTCACCGATTCAAACATACAAACTGCCTGCAGCAAAAAGAAGCCTTTGTGCAAAATTTCAGCTTCATAGCTTTAAAATTGGCGGAGTAAAACGCGTAGCAACAGACGGACAGACAGACAGACAGGCGGACATCACCCAACTGACTCCCCATGTTATGCTGATCATATATGTATACTTATTATATGGTCGGAGATGCTTCCTTCAATGCGTTCCAAACTTCATGACAAAGTTAATATACCCTTCGTTGACTCTACGTTGACAAACTGCCGTCTTAAGGTCTCGCCTAAAAAGTGCTTCAAATGTTTCGCGTTTAGACACTATGCAAGGGACTGTAGGAGCAAGCACGATAGGTCGAACATGCGCTTTAAGTGTGGAAAGGAGTGCCACATGACCGAAGCGTGTGAAAGGAACCCCGACTGTATTCTATGCCAAGAAGTCGGGAGGGCAAACTCCAAGCACCACACTGGCAGTAGTAAATGTCCACTGTATCGAGAGGCCCTGCAGTTAAATCTAAATCACTGCCAGGAGGCACATGATCTACTATCGCAAACTGTAAAGCGCAGTATACACCTCGGGCGGAATGAAAATGAAATTTTTCTCCGCTGCGATTTTTTCAATGAAAATGCATGCTAACTGTCGTGGAACATGTCGGAAATGATGGGGAATTCCATAAGCTACAATCCGAATATGGTTCCAAAATTTTTCTCGGCCATTTTATGTATTATTTTTCGATTCCCCGGTCATTTCACCGTGGAAAATATCTAATGACGGGGGAATCGAAAAATAATACATAAAATGGCCGAGAAAAATTTTGGAACCATATTCAGATTGTAGCTTATGGAATTCCCCATCATTTCCGACATGTTCCACGACAGTAAGCATGCATTTTCATTGAAAAAATCGCAGCGGACAAAAATTTCATTTTCATTCCGCCCGAGGTCTATACTGCGCTTTAAAGGGAAATCATTATTTCCGACCAATACAAAAACCTGCTCGACACGATTTGGGTCGCGGCAATTTGGATCTGCCAAGACTATGCTGTTACAGCTGTTATGCCCGCCACAGTGAAACGACTCTGAATTCCAGGTATTTTTGTATGGCCTGCTTCCTTTTTTGTTTCGGGATGGCCTAGTGCAGTTTTGTCCAACATATTTTTTACGCGGGCCACATTGTGGGTTTGCAAGGCGATGGCAGGCCAAACATTTATGTGAGGGAGAAAACATTTGTTCATACATTTATTCATTTCATTTCTAACGTAAGGAAAAGCATTTATGAGAATAATAAAAATTCACATCTACTCAAATAACAAATAATGGCCCGACACATATACAGGTTTATATTTTGGAATTCGCTCAGTCTCACAATTGTCATTGATTTGATTAATTTTATTTATTGATATTTGTTAGGGTCCCACCATATTCAAAAATTCGTATGTCTTTACGTGGCTGAACTGCCATAGAGGCAACATCTGCTTTGTCACTATAATACTGGCTAGCCTTTCCCGCGAGATTTGGGTTACAGTTGTCGACGAGGATGGAGAAAAATCTGCTAGGCGTGTTTTTTGTTCGGGAAGCGTTTTACGGAATGGAACAGATTTGACAGTTTTAACTGATGGAAAATATGAAGGACTTCCTTTTTGAAATAAAGGACTTTGGCGTAACCACGAGAGAACGCTTTTTGCTTAGCAAGCCCAGTGAAGTCCCGGCTAGTGACAGCTACGATCTGTAGCCTCCCTTACAAA
Source organism: Microchrysa polita (assembly GCA_949715475.1). Classification (NCBI taxonomy): domain Eukaryota; kingdom Metazoa; phylum Arthropoda; class Insecta; order Diptera; family Stratiomyidae; genus Microchrysa; species Microchrysa polita. The sequence goes on along the minus strand of OX454416.1, from coordinate 108,635,430 downwards.
TATGGCTGGCGCTGATTAGTTTTCCGGTCAGGAGCATTATTTCAGAACTATCCGTATGATTGCGCCTGTTTAGCGTTATGTTCACGTCGGAAATGGGATTTATCGACCGAAGTGGCCGGACTATGGAAGTCGTCTGCCGTCGAATGGTAGCATCCTACGAAGGGAATAGTAAGGCACCTATTAGACTGCGTAAACGCATCATCTGTACATAACGAGGAGAAGTTTTTGTCCTTTTAACTAAGTCGTTCTGCGAAACTACTGAAGGCATGTTGAATTCGCGGCAGCAATCTTCATAATTTCCCAGATTTATTTCGTCTGAATTTGTTTATGGCTCTATAAAAGAAACTTCTGTTTATGCGAATAATTGCGGGAGCCTTGACTCAACGATTCAATAGGAAATATTTCCATTGAGCCAATAATGCGAATTTTGTTCTTTTTTTCATGAAAATTTGTTTAGAATTTTAAATAAGCTGCCCCAAAGTCTCTCGCGGGCCGGATAAAAACCCTATGTATATGGCCGTATGTTGGACAACATTGGCCTAGTGCATGCCGCACGTTTACACAGCCCCCTTATGACTTTAACGCCTCGAATCATTAGTGGGGTAGTCGGAAAACGAATAAGTGTGGGCGGACGATTTTAGATTTTTTTTCGCATCTTGACATTGTTCTTATGAGCGTGGCAGGAACACCTTTAGGAAAAGAAATTCGGGGTCCTTTATTGACCCGCTATTAGCTCCTTAGCGCCAGTAATAAACGGATATGTCAGTGAACACTACACACACACATAGTGATCATCAGGGGATTATTTTTTCGGTCGGCGCCAGAACCTTCTGAGCAGTGGGAAGACGCCCACCCGTTGTATAGTCCGCTAGATGTTTTGATGAGGAGGCAGGCATTTAGGGAGTCATCCTGCAAGCAGCTTCCATCGAGGGATCGGCCGAACAAAGAACCGCGCAAAACACAGAGAAATTAGAAGTTTAAGGAAAAGCTCCGAAAAAATTGCGTGTCTGGCGAAAAATCTCTGAAAGCGCGGCAGATTAGCCAAAGGGCGATGCACAAAGCGGCACAGAGTAATCTGCTGCACATGTATAAAACCGCGTGTAAACTGCTAAAATTTGACATTAAGAAGAACAAAACAAGCTTGCTTTACGCAGCTCTGTGTGGATGCTAATACAAATCGGTGGGGGATGGCGTAGAGTATCTATGCAAGATTCCCCTCACAACTCTCCGTAAAAAAACCTAACAATGAAGATAAGAACTTCTTTTATACACACTTATAAAAAAATACTGCATAGCTAACGTTTTTCTAGGACCGAAAGGTTAGAGGAAGGGTTAAAAAATCGAATCCATACATATACATAGACAAACCAAGACGAAGACCGACTTCTTGCATCGAAACCTTCGAGGTTCTTGCCAGGGAGGTGTTTTGGCAACTCTTGGCCGTTGGATAATAAACGGGTGTGTCCGCCCGTAAAGGCTCGAAATTGCCGTGAAGCAATAGCTGCCAGTAGGACCTGTTGCCAGGACGCATTTGATGCCAATACGTTACCACAATCGCCTACTTTCAAAACAGTATATTGACGAACCATAAATCGTGATCTCATCGACCGAATTCCTCCACCATATCATGCCAAACTTGATTTACGAGATCTTGAGAGATACGTTCAGGGATATACAGACAAACACAACCTTCCTGCATCGAACCTTCAGGGCTCCTGCCGGGGCTCTTGCCAGGAAGGCATATTGGCAGCTTTTGGCCGTTTTGCAGTAACAAAACGGGTGTGGTTCGCCCCGTAGAGGCAGTTGCCGTAAGACCACTATATCTATATATCTATCTATATAGGGATATCTATATCGCTGTGGGAAAGACACAAACATTGACGAACCATAAATCGTACCCACATAGATGCACAGAGGTTTCACACCTTTCTGCACCGCTAAAAGAAGAAGAAGACGTTCAGGGATATAAACGAGATTCTTCCGGTGAAGAAACATATCGCGAGTTTAGATATCGTCTATTGGGAGTTTAGGTACGAATAGAATCCACCTGTCTCACCTGAGGATAGTATGCTCTCGAGAGCCACCAGAGTGACTTTAGCTCAACTTCGGTCAGGCTTAAATTAATTCTACCTACCTCGTATAGACCCGAGCATATAAAACATCTGGCCAAATGGAAATGTTGATTATTAGAAGATATTTCGTCCCTCTTTAGATGGCATGGGGGTCGAGTTTAGGCTGCTGCCTAAAGTCAGTACACACAACTATGCGTGTTAACAAGCATAATATAGATAAATTTCAAATAAAATACATTGAACGTTCTTTCCAGAAAATTCAAAACAGCTAAACAACCTCTTTCGTAAACTTCCACTCTTGTGCTATGAAATCCTCCTTCACAAATCTCGTGATTACTTCCTCAATCGTTATGTTGCTAATCTCGATCATTTTAATGAATGCTCGGAATCCAACGGTAGCCGCGACCACAGTTTCGTCCTCTTCCGAAGATTGTTCTGTTAATATTTGTGCAATCAATTCATCATGTCCTTCTCGTTCCACTAACTGCACGAGAGCCGATTGTGTTTCCGGATCTCGCAACATTGGGAAAATATTTTCCTCATACATATACGTGATTTCACTAATCTCAATGCCATATGTCAGTAAAACACTTATCGTTGCTAAATCACGTAACGGTTTCTCGCCCGCTTTCAATATTTCAGCATCAATTGTTTGTAATATTTCGGTTACATCCTCATGCTTACTTATCTCGACTATATCGGATTGAGTTATGGTCTTTTCGGTGATTTTCACACGTATTTCTTCAACAATTTCGATAAGTTCCATTTTAAGGACCTTATTCTCAATACTAACCGTTGGTATAATTTCAGGTTTTTTAGGTTTCTTTGTTCTCTCTTTAATGGGCTTCTCTTTTGCCGGTGCTATTTCGATTGTGACTTGATCTTGTGCTGGTCGTATTTCAAGTGTGCTCTTATGCATTTTGTCAGCCTTGGCGGCCGCAGCTGCCTTTTTACCGCCTCGTCTCTTGAGCATTTTTTTGCCGCCCTCCTCTTGGGCTACGTCTAGAGAAGCTCTTCTGGCTCTGGCCGATGCCAAACTGAATTTCGCTCGACTCAAGTTCATACCAATTTCGTTGGTAGCCTTGCATGTGTAGTAGCCGACTGTGTCCTTTGTAACACGCACTATTTCGCAGGAGCTTTTGTTATCAGCTGTTACAATGCGTATTTCATTGGAATCTCGTAATTGTGTTTCCTCGTGCCACCATGTTATGTCTATAAAAATAGGTACTCGGAATGAGATTTAGAACAATAAACGGAGTTTTTTCTTCCGATGGCAGAGTCAAATGGGAAGGAACAGTAAGCGATTTGAAAGGACGAGATTGGACTGAAGCTAACACAAACTGGTGTATTCCATAAATAAATTGTCATTTGATATTTCAACATTTAAGGGTAGCATGAAACTTGAGACTCTGCCACATTTATTATTTTATTGAATCTGTTACCTGGTACAGGATTGCCAGAAAACTGGCATTCGAACTTTGCACTTTCTCCTATGGCCGCTCGTGAGTCCTTAATTTCAATTATAAAAGACGGTGAACACTTTGCAGCTGTAATATTATTAGCAGATAGGAGTTCCTTTGGATCATTCAATTCCTCTTACATTGATATTGTTACAGATAACAAATACTTACACGTATAGTGGGATAAGACAATAACTTTTGGTCATGATGCTTATTCACAAGATCCATATTTAGTAATAACAAACACAAAATCCAATCACACTTTCTAAAGTTATCCACAAAACGCATCAATAAGCTTTCTCTTTCGTGAGAGTGTATTCCTTTCGATTTATCTAATTGAACTCTTTATTCGGATTTCAGTCTGTGTTATTGTCGGTTAATCGAAAACATCGAGTAGTAGTATAATTTAGAATTTTGTATATTACCATAATAATTGAACAACATCAAACAAATCCAATCGAATTAACCAATGATTTTCTATCGATGGCGTATATACTTTTTGTGTCCTACGTCCCTATTCAACTAACATATAGATAGATCATTTGACTACACTCATTTGACATTGAACATTGACAGTGAATACAGGTACATATACTTTATTTATTATTGAAATTTTATATATTAGGAGAAGCTTACCTTTAAGTGCCTCTTGCATTTCTTCCATGTGTGTTACCCATTCTGGTTTGCGATAGTCTTTGGTACCGTAGATTTCTATATTCACCGAAGAAAAACACAACAAAAGAAAAGTGCAATTAGAACATGAAAGTTTATAGTTTTTACTAAACTAAAAAGTATAGATATATAAAGGTGTGGTTAAAATGTTATCGTATTCAGGTAGGTGGGGAGTTGGGATTAAGGATTAAGCTGCAACTGAAGAAAATATGTATATATATATATAAGATTTCCTGAAAATAGCCTTAACGGAACCAAACAAAATTGTTTCTTAAAAAACATATCCACTACTATTCGAATACCTTCAACCGATAGTTCGGTTGTTGTCACGGCAACTCCTAGTGGATTGTACGCTTCAAAGCTGATAGTACCCGTATCGTCCGGATAGACATTGTTTATAACCAGAACTGATGTACCATCCTTGAAGTCTTCAATTTGATATTCTTCGGATGGTTGCAAGATTTCGCCATCTTTCAACCATTTAACTTTGGGTTTTGGTCGGCCAATGACCTTAACCTGGAATTTGGTAAGTTCGCCCTCTTTGGGCGTCACCTTGGTCGGTAGGGTTTCAATAATTTTCGGTGCGTAGTCGGATATTGTTTGGTCGTCAATCGAAAGTGTCTGTAAGGCAAAAGTTCAACATGTTCGTCAATATATCTACGAATATTTCTAATGATAGTAAAAATAAATTACCTTATCTAGAAGATCTTCTTCTGACGCTGTTATACCGGTGATTTCAGAATCGGGGAAATATTCGTAGGCTGTAAGAAAATACAATTTCCGGTTTTAGTTAAGATAGCAGAAAAAAAAAGGTTTAAATGTACATTCATGTCATCCTTCCAGATCGCTCCCGAAGGTTTTAATACATTAAAATGAAAACATAGATGCCATAAGTACTAATTTTAGTAAATAAATATTAACTTAAACATATTTTACTTAATATTATTCAATATTAAAACTAATAAACTTAATATCCCATTTGAATTTTAGCATAACAATTAAAGATTGACTTGGTGGGATATTATTTGAATCGAATTCTCAACGAAAATATTAGAAAGCGGTCAAAGCCAAGAACGGTCCCAAATAAAGCAGATCTATGGGTTAAACTTATAATTCGTTGATAAAGTGCCTTTGGGCGGCCTGAATTACAGTAAGTAGACATCGTTTAAATTAAATCAACGACAATAATTTTACAATTCTTTCAATAGGTTTCTCTTTAAAGATAATATAGAATTTTAGCAAGATACACAAACGTCGACGGCTTTAAGCTGTCCCAAGTATGGGTGTATTTCCATATATTTGATGTTCTGTAAACAGTCGAAATTGGCGAAATTATTTGTCGTGATTATACACACATGCCTACTTAGGACATGCAAAATTATGAAATACTGTTTCGTATACGGTAAGCAAGCGATTTTTGTACATGGAATGTCAAATTATGTCGTACTATTTTCTACGACAACTCTCTATTAATTTGCTTGCGTACCGTACACAAAATAGGATACGACAATATCGAACTGACAATCACCATATGAGACGACACTCTCAACTTTTTAACGTACTTCAAATACACCTACTGTTTCGTGTTCAGTACGCAATCAAATTTATCTACTGGATTTCTAAGACGTAGACGATGGTTTGTGGGATATGCTAAAACTCTCTAATAATAGGAAATGCAAATACATAATATGTCACAACTACGACACATTTCAAAGCGAGAGGCAAACCGACAGTAGGTATGTAAATTTAGACAAGAACATTTTTGTTTCATTATTTATAATCAATTTTTATTTTGTAAATTAATCGTTTGAATTTTTGGTTTTATTTGTTTTTGAAATTTTTCCAATCAAATTGGATATGATGTTGGTCATAATAGAGCTCCTGGTTTGAGATCATGGTGGCTCTTCTATCCTAATGGGTTTTTGTATCACGATATTTTGTCGTAAAAAACTTGTAATCTACATCTTCGGTGTTAAATAAAACACAGTCATCAATCAGAGAGTCTAGCATGCTGGCAGTGCATAATCGTCATAGCGATAACAAATCATAGTCAAATCACATCAGAGGAAACAGGGGGAGCTCAATATTCGTAAGCTATGGCTCCACACCGCAGTAAAAGCATTTCGGTACTCTTTGGCTCTAAACGCGTCAAAGGCGAACGAGGTGGATGTGCTCGGAAAGGCAAACGCAGCAGATTTGTAAACTGCTCCCCTGGCAATAAATTAGCACCACGCAAAAGAAGCTGTGGCCATCCTGTGGAGGACTTTCGCCGCAAACACAGCTTCGATATCGTTGAACAAGAACCATTAGTGGCCAAAGGCCGTATCTGTAATAATTCCGGTAAGTTAATCAACGACAGGTTAGTGGAACCCCCTCGGGCGACGCTCTCACGTCACATTTTGCCGCTAACCAATTTTTTTTTTTCAGAGTTCTAGCAGCCGAGCTGACGATGACTCTACTCCACCTGAGAAAGTTTCTACTGCACGACTAACCGAAAATTTGTTGATGGTTGTAATACTCCAGGCATTTGGTAAAATCAGAGTGCATGCCAGGCACTGTCTGAGATTATTTTAGAAATCGGTAGGGGCTTAGTCCTAAAGCTTAATTTTAAGTTTGCACCACTTAGAAAATTTTCTAACGGTACTTATCAGAGTTTTTGTCTTGTTTGGGTTTTTTGTGTATATCTCCGCTCCTGATGGTGGGAATTTCAACAGAAAGACATCAAATTGTTTGGTACAAAATTGTCTTCATCTTTTGTATACTGACTGTTTATCTCAAAGCAGTAGATAAAATGCGACTATCTGAGATAGCAATTATACATTCTACGGGTATGTACCAACATTCAGTCGGGTTTTACTTGGCGGCCAGTTGTCTTTCGCTGCAGATAGAGAGAGAGAGAGAGATATGTTCATTACGCGACACGCTTGCGAACAGTGACTCCATTAGCGGTACTTTTTGTAAATAAAATCTCACTTTTACAAACTTCGGTTTTTTTTTCGAAATAATTTTGTTTGTTTGTTTAGTTTCGCCATGAGTTTTTGTTTCGTTTGTGCAAAATCCTTAAACGAAGGTGACGTTGTTCCTTAAACGAAGGTGACGTGGTTCAAGTGAAAAAACGAGGTATCCGTACATCGATTGAGAGATGCATTGAATGTGGTCATAGGGAGAATGAAGAAATTTTGAGAAATGTGAATAGTGTTCTAATGAATCAATCATGTCGGAAAATGCAACAATTCAACAGTCAGCTGAATTTATTTTTGACGAGACAACAATCTTCAGAGGTATGAACCAGGAGGCATTGTTGGCCAATGAAAGAAAAAAGAAACGATTTGTTGATTGATATACTGCAAAAGTATTTAACGAATCATGGTTTCTTAGTATCCCAGGCTGTAGAGGATGCGGATACACAAATTGTTCAAACGGCTTTATGCATGTCGTCCAAGTTTGACTCAATTTTCATCGTTGGAGAAGATGTTGATCTGCTGGTTATATTGTCATGTATTCGATATCATGTCTAGAACGTCTATTTAAAAAAATGGAGCGAGGATCCGAAAATACAATTTATACAATACATACTTGCGTTTTACAATCGCTCGAGGTTTTTAAAGCAGAGTGCTCAGATGCAAACACTATATGCACTATCGGAAATAATGTTTTCATTGCCTTGTACGGAGGTACACGTAACGACACATCTCTAAGCGATTTCCGCTTCAAACTTTTTGCTCGCGCAGGAACGAAAGCGGTTCTTGCTGCTTTGCCTCCCACCGAATCAGCCGCTGATCATCATTCCTTACGAACGTACCACCAAACACGGACATGGCTCGGCAACGTTTTAAAACCAGAAAACTTAGGCTGGAAGCGAACCCAGGTGGGATTGGAGCCTGTGATGATTTCGGGAGAAATCATCCCTTCATACCCCTTAAATAATAATCCTTCCCTTAAATATTATTTCGTGCTCCTGTAATAAAAACTGTGGGACAGCACGTGGTTGTAGGAAAGCCGGGCTCGTATGTACCAATATCTGTAGAACGTGTTGTGGCAAAATATGCTCAAATGTCGCAGTCATAACCGAAGACATAAATGATGAAGATTGCTACGATGACATTTATGATCTTCCAACTTTGGTCCTCCTTCCACAACCAAGTAGATCTGTATATCATATTCAGGATTCTACTGAAGAACATAATAAAAACGAACCCTCATCACTAAATAAGCCATCCAAAATAAAAAGAAAGTAAATTACTTTATCCCATTGGTGAACTGCCAGATTTTCGGGAAACCTTACTTTATGGGGGTGAACGTATTTCAATTTCCGCTACTGTATTACAAATACAAATAGATACCAATTTCAAAGCCTACATGGGTAGCTCAAATAAAGAGCGCAACCCACCATCCTAATTGCATCTGCAACAAATTATACCTATAAGTATGTATGTATAACGCATAAAGTTACTTCGGAATGCTCACTTTCTTTCGGGTATATCTCCGCTGCGGCTGATCGTACCGACTTCATTTTTTTCTGGATTGTAGGAAATCCAATAAGGTACATTCTTACTAGTTTTTACGCAAAAACTCACTGTTATCGACTTATTTGCAGAAAAACTGATTTTTAAAACTGTTTTTTTTTTTTTTTTAACTTTGACACGCTCTAACATTTTACCTACTGCTTTATGGTGAACACTTGCTATGTCAAAGATGAAGAAAATTTTGTACCAAACTATTCGGTGGCATTTTTTGGAAATGCTACCATTAGGAGCGGAGATATACTCAGGATACCCAAACAAGACAAAAACCTTCATAAGTACCGTTAGAAAAATTTTCAAGTGGTGCAAACTTGAATTTAAGCTTTCTGACTAATACCATATCGATTTCTAAAATAATCTCAGACAGTGCCTGGAATGCACTATGAAGCCGGATTTCACGACCGTTCGCCTGAAGTATAACGCAGATGGCGATCGCACAGTGTGGGGCAACATGCAAGGTAAGAAACTTCTTAATGTCTAAAAACGTGTTCGTCTTCAAAAAGAGCTGCAAACTCATCTTTATCACTGCCGCACGAAAGTAGGCTTTTGATTTTGGAGTTTATCTCTGACGGGTATATTTCAATCGAGGAAGCGCTGCCAACCTTGCAGGGAGCTCATTGTTTTAATCTGCATTCAAGTGCCCTAGAAAAAAAATTTGATTTTTTTTCAAAGTCCAAGTTTTTCTCGGAGTTGGTACTCTCTAAATCTTCTAAATCCCCTTCCGATATAGAGCTCGTTGCAGGTCAACTAAATCGTGTACTCAACTCAGCTTACTAAGAGAGCTCCTTCTACCCGATGAATTCGATCGAAAACAGACCCATATCAGGAGATCCTTCAATTCAGCCAGTCAGTGGGAGACGTATAGCCGCGCTATAAGAGTTGCCACAGACTGTCCAATCGATTGTACAATAAAGCTCCTTTTTTTAAGTTCCACTACCGACTTCGCTAGAGAAAATGAGTTTTCTCCACAGAAAATGAGCTTTATTGTACAATCGATTGGACAGTCTGTGGCGACTCTTAGGCTTCATGCACACGACGCGAAAACGGCTCGCAAGCTCGACACATCGAAATGCATTGGCTCTTATGGGAATCTCACGATAGCGAGAGCCGTGTCGCTGTCAAATCACAACCAGCGAGACGTGTTTTCACATATCGTGCACCACAATCCGCAAATTCACTGCTCGCGAGCCGTGTTTTGACTGTGCATGGCTCTCGCTTGCTGTCGCTCGTCATGAGCTTCCCATAAGAGCCAATGCATTTCGATGTGTCGAGCTTGCGAGCCGTTTTCGCGTCGTGTGCATGTAGCCTAAGAGTGCGGCTATACGTCTCCCACTGACTGGCTGCATTGAAGGATCTCTTGATCTTGGTCTGTTTTCGATCGAATTCATCGGGTAGACCTGTAATTTGGAACGAAGGAGCTCTCTCTGTAAGCTGACGTGAGTATACCATTTAGTTGATCTGCAGCGAGTATACTGATAATATAATCTAAAAGGAGTTCCTACATAAAGCAATGTGAAGCCTCGCCTTCACAAAGCTCTCTCCAAGAGTATCTCCAACATTGGGGTAGTTAAGTTGCGTTGCTAAAATACCACGTATGATTGTTTGTGAGTCTTAAGAAGACACTCTAAATTCTCCTGGACATGCAGTTGCCTTGATTGGCCTCAACAGATAATTACCTAGTAAACATATTGGGATATACAGGGGAGCCTGCTAGTTGTTCAATGTGCCCCTTCGGGGTTATCTTCGATAAAAGCTAAATTTAGGGTTCTATCTAATCCTTTCATCCATTTAGGGTCGCAAGAACTGATGGTGTTTCCTGTTCTCCTTCAAAACTGCCTGGATATCATCATGCCACATTTCACTATTCTGTTTAGAGCACGCTATTATTTATTTTATATCCCACTTGGCTAGAGGAAAATTCACGTAACCTTCAACACCAAGCAAGGTAACAAATCTCAGGACAAAACTCAGTCCTACAGGTCCATCAGTCTAACCTCCTTTCTCCTTAAAATGATGTAGCATTTAGTTGACCTACAAATCAGAGGTTTGATGGTAAATTAAAAACATTTACATAACACTCAATTGGGATAGTTCGTCAACACTATTATGAAATCCTTCGCCTTCTTAGACATCGTGAGTGTCTTTGCCAGAGCCGTAGATATGTGGGGTACCCCACCATTATGTGAACCAATACAACGCAATGAAAGGCATCTTTATTGTGGTCCCTGGTGGTAGATGAGTTACTGCCGCTACTTGTAGCGAAAGGGTTATTTGCCATTGGCTACCTTACTCTAGCGTCACTATTGTGGTCAGGAGCAAATTCGAGTGTATCATTACTGATTTGATGACCTCGAGCTTAATCGTAGTCAATAGATGGTGCACCGTAATAGGAGCTTGCCGCAATTTGAAGATTTGAAATAAACTCCAACGACTTGCCTGTCTGGGTATTACCCACTGGTGCTTCCAGTACCACCTATACCCTAACCCTGCAAGCTATCTGGGGAATTGCATATTTTCATACTGGCACAACTGCAACTTACACTCGTACAAGTGATAGGTGCGCATCCTGCAACAGGTTCCCGGTCTTTTATTATTTGTAGCACAAAAAAGAAGCATTTCTGACTATGCAAACATTAACAATCTGAATCGGGAATAGTGGGTTATAGCTACTGTTGCCGACCATTGCCATTTTTGGCGGTTCGGAGAATGTGTTGCGTTATTGGGAACTGAACAATTTTGTCAATTGTGACTGGAGGAGTAGAATAAAGACACCCTTTTTGAATTAATAGATTTGGCGTTAACACGAAGACGAGCCCAGAGAATTATTGTGTTGCTTGTTGTTGATATGTGTAGTGTTTATAGGGAAGAAGCTGCAAAAACAAAACAAAACGAACATACTAGTTTCGTCGGAGTTATCCGTATAGTTACACCTAATCTAGTCCAGTTTCCGCTCCAGTGACAACCTTCCTCGTTATCATTTCTACGCCGTACATTTAGTGAAAAATTAAAGCGTATCGTCTCTCCACGTTGACAAATTGCTTGGGAATGGGATTTGTCGACCATCCCAGCAGACCGGAACTTGGTCATTGTATGGCATGTCCTGATGATGGAAGTTGTACGCAATCGAATGGAACCTTGGTCAACCACAACACAAATGTATGGCGCCTATAAGTGGAAGACGGATTGCACTAACTATCCATAGAAGCAAGACATGTTTGTCCTTTTAGGAAAGGACAGCAGCTCGGAGCAGCTCTATCAATATATTGGGTACCTGATCACCGAGGTTTTGAGGGAAATGAAAATGCGGATGAACTAGAAAGAGTGAGTTAATCCTCTATATTCATCGGTTCTGAGCCATTCTGTGGAATAAGCTGGAATTCTGCAAGAGTTGATACTGGTCATCATGCCTCAGGTTGAGCTACTGGTCTACGATTGCCAATGAGCTAGGCTGCCGCTTCAACGAATTCAATATTAAGTATTTTCGAAGGGTGGTCATGAAGAAAATTGAACCTGCGAGATAAATCCTTACACCGATTAGTGGTATCATATTTGAACTTTTAAACACAGCATCCACGGTTAAGGATGGTAAAGCACTAGGCCCTGATGCCTAGAAGAACAGACTTTCCCGCAATCATGGAAAGACAAAAATTGGTGCATATTACAAAACCAAATAAGCCTGCTAGTAAGCCTATCTCTTATCGCCCTATTCGTTTTCTCAAAACAAAGGCGCGGTCTACGGTAGCCACAATAACAATGGTCACTACTATAGCGACAGAATCACTGTGTAAAAGTACTTGTTGTGCTGTTGTGACTCTAGACGCTTAAAACGCATTTAATTCCGCGAGCTGGGCGTGTATTTACGCCGCTCTGCAAACTATCTAGCCACGATAATTAGGAGCTATCTCTCATCATCGCGTCTTAAGTTATGATACTAGCCAGGGACATGCAGGAATGCATACGTGGTCACTGCAGGGGTACCGCAGGAATCTGCTCTTGGCCTTTTTTTGTGGAATATTATGCACAATGCTATCTTGGAGGTCGCCAAGCCGAAAGGAGTGATAGTGGTAGATTTTGCTGACGACATAGCTGTTGCAAGAGAGCCAGAGACCGGAGTTAATCGAAATGTACACAAGCGAAGCGACTGCAACTTTCAAACTGTGGCTGGAAATCGTTGGACTAGAAGTAGAAAACTGATGCAGTGCTAATTAGCAAGCGGAGAAAAAAGTGTTTCCTCCAAATCAGAGTCGGAGAGTAAGTCACAACCTCTAAGCAAGCCGTTAGGTATTTGAAGATTATGATTGACTCGAGACTAAGCTTTGGAGATCACTTAAAGTATGTAGGCGATAAGGCCGCGGTTCTAGCAGGAATGATGCTTAACGTACGTGACTCGAGAACAAGTAGGAGGCTGCTATTGGAGAAGGTGCTAACATCAATCATTTTATATGCTTCGCCAGTTTGGGCTAGTGCACTACGGTTCGCCTGTAACTCAAACCCCTTAAACGCGATTTATCGTAGGTGTGCTTTGAGAGTGTGTTCAGTGTACCGCACCACATCACATGAAGACTTATGTGGTGGTCAGAATGATGCCTTTGCCGATCCTAGTGGATTCGATCAAAAGGCTATACAGCGGTCGCCAAGGCGTAACATCGGAGATTCAAGCGGCGCGAAGAAACATTCAAAAACTTGAATCTATAAAAAGGTAGCAGGTCCGATGGGATTAAGCCGAAGGACACATACCCTTAGCCCAGACATAGTCATGTCGATTAACCGAAAACACGGGGATGTGAATTTTTACATGACCCAGTTCTTAACGGGCTACGGAGGGTACTGACAATATTTGCATTGGTTGAAGCTAGAGGAGTCGCCAGAATTCCCGAGATGCAAGGAAGTTGCGGAGCATGCGAAACATGTCTTGGTTTTGATTGCCCCAAATTTGGAGATATCCGCAGTCAACTAGAAGCGGAACTAGGAAGAAACATATGCCCCGAGATTCTAGTGGCTCTGATGCTGATATCAGGGAATAACTGGGATTTAGTAAGCAGGGCAATTTGTAACGTTTACATGGAGCTACAGAAGGAGGATCGTAGACGTGCTGATGACTGATTACCTGAAAGTGGCCCGCCCTGTAAAGTAATACTGAAAGGTCGTCCCGCAGGATCGACCGGTGACAAAAGAGGTGTTTAGGTTTAGTCTGTAGAATCCGAAATAACTGCTGGCATCATCGGTCTCTGCTACACGGCATGCAGTATCTATGCAAGATTCCCCATCCCTACCCACCATCTTCAGGTCCAGTAGATTACTGCTTGGACGTGAACGAATAAGGTCCTCGATGGTTAGGAGCTTCTGGATATTCTGGCCTTCATTTAACTGGTAGTTGACCTTCTAAATTGTAAGACTATGGCACAATATAAGTTATAGTTAGCAATGCGTACCGCCTTGTTTAGGCCCCAAGCGTATTATTATTATCATCTTTATACCCTATACCCATAAGATGGTATAGGGTATATTGTTATTACTTCACCATGTGCTTTCCCTGCATTGCCGATATCCAAGGCAACCCAAGGTTAGTTAAGGGGCGAAGATTATGTCCTTGAAGTTCAAATGCATATGTGCAAAACAAACCTCAAGGTCAAGGTCAGATTATGAAGGTCGCTTAAGTGAATTTTGGCATTGGATGTAACAACTTACTTAATTGACATTTCTCGAAAAAGAACGTATTTTTACTAAATAGGAAACTCGGTCGACGTGCTGAACAGATGCCGACCGGTCAACTGATAGCAAGGCAATAATGTTGTTACTGTTAGACTTGACGAATGGGACCAACACCTACATATCGTTCAACCAAGTAATCTACGTAATGAGCCACGAAACGAAACGTCAATCAATTTCGGCCGCAAGTAGAATAGCGATTTCCTATTGTATGACTGAAATAGAGCTTCTGGCGGCTATGCTCTATTTCAGTTACACTTAAAGAAATCGCTATACCACTGGCGACCAGTCAACACATACCTAAAATCTACTTCGTGGCTTGTTATGTAGATGGTTTTGCGTTCAGTGCCAAAGGGCAGAAGGCGGTACGTAGCTCACATTCGTATGAATGCTAATCATGTATAATTCACGTTGTTATTTTTGATGATCTAGAAATTTTAACAATGTTTTCTGATTCGGATTGGCAAGTCTTTTCTTACGGCACACAACGAAATTACGTACATATGAAAAATATCAACAGAACGTTTAAAAAATTACCTATCTAAACTAACAAATTTAGTACATGCATTATAAAACGGTTAATAAGCCAACTCTTTTATTTTGAGCTAATCCATAAAAATTATTACGAGTTAATACAATTAGTGCAAAACCTCTTGAATCGATAGTGACTGGATACATATATCCTATATACAACACATGGACGTTTTGAATCTTATGTATGTCGTTTATACCTTGAATATTTACAGCGGTCTCTGTAATCGCTTCGCCTACTTTATTCGTAGCCTTGCATATATATTGACCAGCTTCTTCGGGGAATGCCTCGGTTAGTGTAAGTATACATGTGCCACTTGTATCTTGTGAAATAATCGTATCCTTGCTCTCTTCAATTTTACGGCCATTGTGTAGCCATTCAATTCGTGGTGTTGGAACACCAATCACCTGGCATGTTAACGTGAGCAATTCGCCGTCCATCACGCTGACTGGTTCCAATTGTTGGACAAAACTGGGTGATACAAACTCCTTGACTTCTTCCATTTCCGGAACGTCGTCGATCAAATTGATTGTTGCTGTCGATGTAACCGATCCGGCTACATTTTCCGCCCGACATGTGTACAGACCGAGCAAATCTTTCTTGAAGGACTCAATAATGAGTAAAGATTTGTTATCCTTTGAAACGATTTTCGCTTCATGCGAGCTTGTGACCGGCATTGAACGAACAAACCATTGGAAGGAGGAGAGTGGGAATGAGTCGACAAGTGCTTCAACGATCACCACTTCATTCTCGGAAACGAATTGCGGTTGTAGCGGCTTAATGAAACGTGGCGCTTTGATTTCCTCTTCATCCACCATATCGGAAACGACCACAGAGCCGGATGATCGTGCCTCTCCTACCTTGTTCGTAGCTGATATTTCATATTTGCCTGCTCGTTTTCTATTCATATTGGTGATTTTCAGAATACTAGTTCCTTCTTCCGTAACAATTTCAACCTCTTCATTGATGATAACTTCTTTTCCGTTTTTGAGCCATTTAATCTCAGGCGTTGGTATGCCATCGTATTTGGATTCAAAAACAAGAGTTGATCCTGTTCGCACAACTTGGGCATCGAGCGGAGTGACAGATGGTGCTTTCAGCTTCTCTTTAGGCTGTAGCACCCTATCCATAGACATGAGAATGTTGGCGTTGCCTATCGCCTTACCGAAGGGATTTTCCGCTTGGATTGTGTAGACAACGGCTTCATTGGGTGTTGGATTCAACACTTCAAGTGCTGCCGTGCCGAGTTCTTCGTCGTAGAAAGTCTGAACGGTTTCGGACGGAATGACTTCTTCAATTCCTTTAAGCCATTTGACTTTGGGCTTTGGTTTACCGAACACTTGACACGTTACCGTTGCTTTATTCTCTTCCGTATTGAATTCAATTTTCAATGGTTTCACGAAAGCTGGCGCGATTCCTTTCTCTTTTTCTATAGAAATGTATATGTGTAAAAAGTGTGGAAAGTTTTTGTATTAGACTATTTAAATTGTGTTAAGAATTGTTTTGTAAGTATCTAAAGAATTGTGGATAGCATTATGAATGGATATTGGTGTAATGAAGCGTTACAATAATGGGACACACAATTCGCTGAAACAACTAATGTACAATAGTAAATGGATGTAACCTATCAGAATGAAATGCGCATAATTTAAAGTATACATTTAACTAACGCGGATATACAGCCTAAAGTCCTGACACTCCACACAAAATATAGTCACAATCGCAGCCTTAAAGGCTCTGTGTCGAGTGTTAGGTTAGGTTAAGTAGGTTACGCTTTCTTTCCCTCTCTATAGACGGCTCCGGAAAATTTAGTAAAATCCGTTGTTACAACAGTCCAGAATTACCAAATTAAATCGGTACAGAAAAATAGCTGAAGGATGGCATCCTTAAGGCAGCGATTGTCGCTACTGCGAGTTTTAGTCGCGAGCAATATGTATATCGTCGACAATTCTGTCGGATAAAACGAATTGGGCATTCGGCAAATCAGTGGGTAGAGACAACACTCTATCTTTGAATTGCCGGATCGTGGGTTCGAGTCCCACCGTAGCCGTTGTTGCTTGTGCTTGTTTCGTTTTTATAAAAATACTCCTACATGCGCCTGTTCCTGGATGTAAGTCGTCCCGGAGTTACCCGTTGTACCAACGGCCAAGAGATGACATAACCCCTCGATTAACCCATTAACGACGAGACCCTAAAATCTTACCGATTGAGCTGAAATTTTCCACGTCGGCTTAAAATGGCTAAAAACGCATTTTGTAGAAAAAATTTTTTTCCCCGGATGCCGGGTTCAGGCTCCCGGCACTGTTACATATATGTAACATCAGGCACTCGAAGTACTGGAGGGTGTTACATATATGTAACATCAGGCATGATACGGGGAAAGTGCATTCAAAGTATATTTTTGATTTTTTTTTCAAAAAGAAAACTTTTTGGTAATTTTTTTTTAATAAAGCGAAAAATATATGAAAGCCGATATTTTACATGAAGTTTGGAATGTAGATAATGCAACAATAACGTAGAAATAATACGAAATGTGTGCGAAAATTGAGAAGCCTTACAAAAATATTATGTCAAATATTGTATTATTTTATTTTATTATAATATGTGTTTTTGCATGTGGAGTTGTTGTTGTTTTATTGAGAAGTTTCTTGAACACCCACAGAACTAATAGATTTGACAGTTTGTGAATAGGAAAAAAGTTTATAGAACTACAGTAGTTAACAATACAGATTTTGAGGATTATGGAAGATTTGCCAGTAAATTATAAAATTATTGATTCAATTTTTTTGTAAATTTGTCCATCTGCCCAATTTTTCTAAAAAGGACTAAATATAGAGCCTATAATTCGTCCTTGTCTATAATTTGGTCTACATTAGAAACCATTTCTTCTTTCGTAGCTCAAAATATATCCTTTTGAATATTATATTAGCAGGATTGAATAGAATAACTAATCCTTGGCCTCATGAAAAAAAGCCTTGACTTCTTGCTTAGGATACCCTTGAATCCGGCTATTATTTTAATCCGCATAGGACAACTATTGTATCCATATTCCGGATTTCTAGAGCAATTCTAATTCCGACTCTCAATATTTTAGGTATGTTATGCCAAATATGGCCGCTCAATTTGCCAGTCAAGAAGACACAAGGGTCTAGAAAATTATGTGACATGACTAATTTTAAGGAAAAACGTAAATAATAACATTTTTTTCTTTTAAATTTTAACATTTATGAAAACTATTTACATATGCTATTTTCCTAGATAAAAATGTCTTGTTAAAATCCAGAATTTTCGTTAATCCGGATTTTTTGAGAATCCGGACTTCTTTTTTATATAATTAATCCGGACTATCCCGTCAATAGTGTAAAAAATCCATTAAATAAAAAAAAACACTAAAAAAGTACATACTCATACACCTCGTATACGAAGAGTGCACTTTCCCCATATCAGGACGGATGTTACATATATGTAACAGTGTTATAAAAGTACTTATAAAAAGTAAACTACGGACAATATTTTTTTCATTTATTTTTTGTATTGTTTCACAAAGACCATGTAATGACATACGATTAATTTTTTCCCAATTTTTTTCATACAATTAAATATAAAAATAAAATTCATCTACTACTTTTGCCATCGTGACGATTTTCGTCAACATCGAAAAAACCATCAGAAAGGAACCTCTATAACTTCCACAATAGTAAATCAAATTCAGCTAAATTGATTTCTACGCATTGCTAATAGTGTCCAGTACAGGATAAAACACTTTTTAGTGCCGAATTGATATCCTATTCCTTTAGCAGCCGTTTGAAACGAAGGATGTCTTACTGTTACATATATGTAACATCAGGCATTAATGGGTTAAATAGAGAGAAAAAGGTGTCTTGAATCGCTATACAACAACAACAGAACCGAATTAAATAATAGTATGCAAAATTAACTCTGATATTCATTCTGATTAGATATACAAAGACCATGTAACAATACGCATAACTTTTGAAACTACTCACCTAGAATAATATTCGTTCTGGTCGTTGCAACACCGGCCTTATTTTTCGCCTGGCATGTGTAAATACCAACATCGGCTGGTGTCACCTTGGCCACCTTCAATTTCACTATATCCTCAACGATAACGATTTCGTACTTTTCAGATGCAAAAAGTTCGGTCTCGTTGAAGTACCATTTGATTTCGGGGAAAGGAACACCCTCAACGCGTGCCTCGAGCATCGTTGGTTTCTCAGGCTGACACTTGAGCGGTTGAAGTTTTTCAATGAACTTGGGCGCCTTAACGGCCGTCGTCTTCTTCTTGGTCGTCTTGATTTCCTTTTGTTCTTTTGTCGATATCTCGGTAACGGTATGTTGGACAGTTTCGGGAATGTTTTCTTCTTCAATAATCTCTTCGTCGGCCACCTTGTCGATACCTTCTTGTACCCGTTTGGCTGTTATCAGTTCCAATTCAGGTAGCGGTTGACTATCGTCGATGACAACACGCTTCTTCTCCTTCTTAACGATATTAGAAGTGACTTTAAGTTCCATTTCCTTTTTGAACTCTTCCAATTCGGTTTCTTCTGTTTCGGGTGAAGTTTTGACAATTTCTTTTTTCTCCTCAGTCTTCCTCAGTGTTATGGTTGTTTGTGAGATCTCTTCATCGCGTTGCTGTTCGACAATTTCCTCTTCCTCGATCTTTTGTACGACCAGAGTTTCTGGCTTTTCCTCGAAGGATGCCTCCTTAAGTTTTTTCGTACGTTTCTTGTGAGCCTTTTGTTTTTCAACTTCAAATTCTTCTGTAATCTTTTCTTCAGCTGTATGCTCGACTACTTCTTCAACCAGGGCAACATCCCGTGTACCCTCTACAGGAATAACTTCGGCCTCCTTAAGATCGGGTTTCTCGTCAACGAATGTTTCCGCAACTTCTTCGGGTACTTCATCAGTTGATGGTGTTTCCTTCAGTACCTTAGGTTTCTTATGCTTCACTTTCTCTTTGGGCTTGTCGGGCTGTTCCGGAATGCTTTCGGGAGCTTCTTCTTGTTCTGGCTCTGTAACCTCCGCTTGTTTTGGTTTACCCCGTGGAATAGGTTTAAGCTTAACTTCTTCCTTAACCTCTTTTGGCTTTTCGGGTAAAATCTTACCCTTTGAAAGCCTCCTGATTTCCGCGGGCTGTTCTGGAGTTTCTTTCTCTTCCACCACCTTTGGTTTGAATTGCTCTACAGGCTTCTCTTCAGGTGCAGGTTGTTCTGCAATTTGCTCAACCGGCATCTCTTCAGCAGGCTTTTCTTGAGATTCTTGCTTCATCGGCTTAGGCTTTTTAGTCTTTCGCCAGGGTGCCTTTTCTTCTTCTTTCACCTCTTCTGGAGCTTTGTATTCAGGTTTTTCAATTTCGGGTAATTCATAATCACCAATGTCGCCGGGGGCTGGTTGCGGAGGCTTGACTTTAGGAACCCTTTCTTCTTCAACTTCTGGTTCGGGCTTTTTGCGTGGAATTGGTTTGAGCTGAACTGTTTCGGGAGCTTCAGGTTCTTTCGGTTTACGTTTACCAGTTGGCCATTTCTTTTCTTCTTCCTCTTCCACGGGTTTATCCTTTTTCGTCCTTTGCCACGGTGTAGGTTGTTCTTCTTCTTTAACGGCTGGTTGTCCGGGAATTTCTTCGGGTTTATACTCCTCGGTGAGCGGTCTTTCGCTGTCTGGTATGTCGGGAAGCTCTTCTTTCTTCGGTTTATGAACCCGTTTGGGTTTCTCTTCTTGTGGCTCCTCGACGTGTTTGTCTTTTTTAACTGGCTTGAGTTTAACTTCTTCGGTAGGCTCTTCTTCCTTTGGTCGTCGTTTACCAGTTGGCAAATGAACTTCTTCTGGTTTTTCTTCGACAGGTTTTTCCTTCTTGGCTCGTTGCCATGGCATCTTTTGTTCTTCAATCGGTTGTTTCTCAAGCTTTGGTGTTGGTTTCTTGGGTTGGGCCGCTGTAACCTCTTCCTTGGGTCGGTCTTTCGGCACCGGAGCTAAGCTAACGTCTTCTGGCTGTTCAGGTACGTAGGGCTGAACTTCAGTTGGTTGGAATTCTTCCTCAGTTGGCTTTTGTTTCGGTTGTTTTTGCTTCTTGCCGCGAGCCCATGGAATTTCCGGTTCCGGTTGAGCTTCTTGTGGAACTGGTTGCAGAGGTTTACGTTCTTCAACCTCCTGGGTATCTATTTGCTGTGGTTGCGGCGCGCGTCGAACGGGTTTGAGAACAACCTCTTCCAATTTTTCCTGTTCTGGTTGAGATTTTCTCCTCGGAGTTGGCTTAAGAGTGACTTTATGCGGTGCTTCCTCCGTGATTTGTTGAATCGGTTGCTCTGACACTTCGAGTTGGCTCAACGGGATTTTCTGTTTAGGTTGTTGTTCGGGTTGAGTAGTCGCTTCAACAGGCTGAACTTCCTCAAACTTTTTGTCACGTGGTTTTCGCCAGTGAACCGGTTTCTCTTCAATGGGAGCGGGTTGAATGAAGGCTGCTTCTTCAGTCGAAATGGGTTCTTCATCGGTGGGCTTCACAAATTCAGCCTCTTCTATCGACTTTGGTTCTTGCTTGTCGGTGCGTGGTTTACGCCAATGAACAGGTTTTTCTTCTTGTGTTGCGGGTTTGATTAGTGTTGTTTCTTCGGTGTGAACTGGTTTTTCGTCTTGTGGAACGACACTGATGAGGGTTGTTTCTTCTGTATGCACCGGTTTCTGTTCTTCAACCTTTTGTTCACGTGGTTTACGCCAGTGTACTGGTTTTTCTTCTTCTGGCGTTGGCTTGATGAGTGTTGTTTCTTCGGTGTGAACTGGTTTTTCGTCTTGCGGGACAACACTGATGAGTGTTGTTTCTTCTGTGTGCACCGATTTCTGTTCTTCAACCTTTTGTTCGCGTGGCTTTCGCCAGTGGACTGGTTTTTCTTCTTGTGCAGTTGGTTTGATGAGGGTTGCTTCTTCGGTATGTACAGCCGTTTCTTCTTGCGGAGCAACACTTATGAGGGTCGTTTCTTCGGTATGCACAGCCTTTTGCTCTTCCACTGTGTCCACCTTTTGTTGACGTTGTTTACGCCAGTGGACTGGTTTTTCTTCTTGCGTAGCCGGTTTTATGAGAGTTGTTTCCTCCGTATGCACAGGCGTTTGTTCCTCGAGAGTCTCGATCGTTTCAACCATTTCTTCACGAGGCTTGCGCCAATGAACTGGTTTTTCTTCTTGCTGTTCGATTAATTCGGTTCGCGAAGACGGCTGAATGAATGTAGACTCTTCAGTCGAAACGCGTTGAATTGTATCTTCAACTTCCGATCGACTTACTTCCGTCTGACGTTGTAAGTGCGTAATTTCCGAACGATCGACTGTCTTAAGAACGTGTTCTTCGGTTTCTACCTGTTTCTGCTCGAATGTTTGTCTTGGTGTGGGTTTAAGTTTGAAATCAATATATTCGGGCTTCTCCGGCTCCTTTTTGGCTTTTTGAGCGAAGGGATGCTTGGGTTTCTCCGCAACTTCTTCGGTTACGGTCTCCTTTTGCTTCTTACCTCGTTGCCATGGTACCGGTGTTAATTCCTCTTCGACTTGTTGCGGTCCCATTGGCTCTATGAAGCTGGCTTCTTCGGTTGATGTGAAACCTTCCTGGGGTTGTCTAGGCTTGCGCCAATGAACTGGTTGTTCTTCCTTCTGAAGCCTATTAATCTTTTCCTGTTCCGAAATAGAGAGCTTAAGCAGGTTGGCATCCTCAACTTGAACAAATTGTTGTCGTGCAGTTTCGTCAACCACACTACGTTTCTCTTCATGGCGCGCTCGAGTTTCCTCAACTTTTTGAATTTCACCCGTTTCTTGGTCACGTACTTTAAGGAACGTGCTATCTTCGGTTTGCTGGAATTGTTGCTGTTCATCAATGACTTGTTTCCTGCCTCGACGCCAGTTGACAGCCTCTTCCTCCTGTTTCAGTCGTTTGATTTCTTCAATTTCTCTTTGACGGAGTTTCAGTAGGTTCGAATCTTCAGTTGTGACATATTGCAGTTTTCCTACTTGCTCCTCTTGTCGAACACCTTTTGTCAAAACCCTCTGCGTTTGCTGACTTTGTTGATTCAGTGTCATCAGAGCTGTGTCTTCGGTGTATTGTAAACTTTCCTGGAATGTTACCTCTTCTGCGTGCATTTCTTTCACCGATTTCAAGTCAACTTCTTCTAACTTGAACTTTTCGATTTTCTTCTGAACTCGTTCGACAGTTTTCAGTTGCTCTCTCATTGCTTTCCATGGAATTCTGTCACCCACTTCGGTTTGTTGTCTACTTATAAGTTGATCAATTTGTTGGGTAATCTCAAGGATTGAAACTTCTTCCTGATGCTTGAGACGCTCAATTTCACTAACCTTGGTCTCTTCAGTGGTTGCTATTTCAGAAACTCGCGAAACTGAGGGTTGTTGTGGTGTCACCTGACCAAATTGAGGTTGTTTTTCAGTTTGTTTTTCAGTGACATGTTTTAGCTCGACTTCATCTAATTCGAATCTCTCAATTTGTTTTTGCACACGCTCAACGGCGCGAAGTTTTTCACGCATCTCTTTCCATGGAATGACTTCTTGGGCCGCCGGCTGGCTATGATGGATAATTTCATCGATTTGCGCTCCGATACTGAGTAATGCTCGGCTCCGTTCTTGTTTCACGGATCGTAGGTATACCTTGCCGATTTCCAATTTTGGAATTTCCTTCTTTTCAATTGGTGTCGGTTTCAAATGGATTTCTTCTTCAGTCCAAACGGGAATTGGTTCGGGCTTGAAGCCAGGATAGAATGGTTGCTTGCCACAACGAGCATTTTCTAGAGAGCGACCTCGCCGGGATCGGGATGTTTTCCGCCACGGTGCCGTCATTGGTTGTAAACTTTTACTGCGTCCCTTTTGTTTGGTGCGTCCGCGTGTAGGTTGACCACGTTGTGGTCCTAGTCCAGTTGGTGCTTGTGGCAAAAGATAGCGTCTATCTTCTGGCATCTGGCCGTCAGACGAGCTGCCTTCATCTTTCGAGTCGAATTCATCCTCGTGGGAATCGGTGGATTCCATAAGATAGGCTGATACTCGACGTTCTGTGGAAAGAGAGTAAATTGTGAGTTCATATTGGTATTGAGGCATTTTTAATACATCAATTGCGTATGATTGCATGTCCAAAGAGAACATAACACAAATTGGAAACTTACATAGGGGCCTAATGATTGATACTTGGGGTTAGCCGTAAAGCAAAAACGTAATACAATTAATCCAAAAGAAGGCCAAGCATTAAAGAATAGGTTTGATGCCAAATTATTGCATACACTCCCCACCAGACGCAGTTGGGTTAAGGAGGTGGTAAAGGAGTGCAAATTCTGTTTTTCTTGAACATTATGTGTACGATTGCAAAATATCCGTGAACGAATCCATGGTGTTTTCCGAACTCACGACCCTGTGACAGGCCCAATTAGTCGCTCCTCATTATGCTCATATTACGCAATTGACATACACTTATATACCTTCCCATTCTACCTCAAAATATATTTCAATGATTCGCCCCTTTGAGCAGGTATTTAGAAGGAGAGGAAACATCGCTTTAAAAGTGTGCCGAAAGCGCAAATTCATGGGAGAGAAAAATACAATAACAACACTGTTGAAGCAAAGCGATTTGACACAAGTAGAGTAACAGTACATCTCGATTCAAACAAAGTTCCATGCTTTGACAACCCACTTTTAAAGACAAAGAGAATGAAGAAGAATTCAACCAAGCGCGAACGAATTTTTGACACAATTACCACTTTACTGTTAGATGCTTGCTCTCCCATGTATTAGATTCTCGGCACATTTTTGAGCTGTCACTTTGTATGGAATTCGTGACTTTCACCCACTCCTTCTATTAATACCTGCTCAAAGATTCGCCCAACCAAAAGCACCGCATTGGAATGTGAATTTGAATTTGAACTCCAATTAATCGTATTATTTAGCAGTTGTCTGTCAACCGGTGCACACGTTTCGTGCATGATGAATGGCGGCTGTCGCCTTCCGCATGACAGAAATCGCAATTTACCGTGTGTATGTGTATGCTGCAATAGACTGGTAGGTATAGAAAACACTGGTAGGTCGAAACCGACCTGACCGAAGGACTCGAACCGGCAGTTCTGACAACCCATCGATACTTGGAAATTGGTACTTTAAAACTGGTTGGCCGAACCCTTCGGTCAGATGGCGGTTCGGGCGACCAGTCTTCTTAGTATCAGGGAGCGATCCTCTATCGAATAAAATAGTTTCGATCCGACAGTTACCATACCCCCGGACGTCTTAATTTTTGCTTATAATTAGTATAATTACGCAATACTGATCAAGTTTTGCTTCGACCGACCAACGGTTTCGATATCACCATAACTAAACAAACCACGCTCTGTGGCTCACTTGGTTGAGTCGCATTCTACGATGCTAGTAATCTAGAGGTCCGGAGATCGAATCTCGGCGTGGTTCAAAATTTCCTTACATGTGCGGATAGGAAATATATAGTGCTTGCAACATTATATACACTCCGAAATGATAACGTTGACTCGAAATTGCATATAAACGGCTGAGTTAACGCACCATGGCCCCGAATGGGGGCTATACGGTACTGAGAAGATAACTAAACAAAACTTTTAAGATGGGTAATTACCGACAGTGCGAAAACCCCGATTTTCAAGTCTCGGCTCGGACTAAATGGGTCGAGAGTGTTCAGCACATCGGATGTGGGTTTTCCGCACAACTTGCTTTGTAGGGTACCCATTTATGGGGATAAAAAAACCTCGGCTGAGCGTTCTGTTGATCTTAAAACCACTACAAAAAGGCAATCACGGCAGTTTTTTTTTACCAGGAGTAAGACACCTCCTTTGGTCGTAGGAGGCTAATTTTGGGTACAAATAAAAAAATGTAAATCCTTTTTACTATTTTTTGGTTTAGGTTGTAGTTTTCCAGGAAAAGATATAGAGCATAAAGCATTAAAAAATCTGTGTAGTGCTCCCCCTGCTGTAAATATTCACACGTCTGTGTTCAATCTTCGGCTTCGTTCAAACGACGAGCCGTACGGCTGGCAAGCTCGAATCATAAAAATGCATTGGCTTATATGGGAAGCACATGACGGCCGACAGCCGTGACGATATCAAAAAGCTGCTGGCTTGCAAATTCACACCGTCACGGCTCTCGCCCGTCGTGTGCTTCCCATATAAGCCATTGGGTGAATTCACATTGTAAGACGAAACCGGACGGGTATACTTGCAAGACAAGAACCATCGTTCTTACAATGTGAAATGCACAATGCTTTTCTGCTGACCACTACAAAAGCTCTCGCCGTCCGTTTGTTTGTGCTAATAAACGGACGGCGAGCATATTTGTGTCAAACAACACATTGATTGGAATCAAAAATCGGTCCTCCAATTCCCTATTTAAATATGTATAACTTCAACCAAGGCTGCGACGCCAAAGAGCGTTTTAAATAACGAGGCAAGAAAGAAGAAGAGCTTCAATCAAGGCTGTATTTTTCTCTGTGCTGCCTTGGGTCAGAAATAAATTTTTTAGAGCGTTATCCCACTCTGTGGCTCTGACTGTTGAGTCGCACTTTACGATGCTAGTAGAGAAAAAGATCTGAGATTGATTATTATCGGCGTGATTGAAATTCGCTACATGCCAAGAAAAAAAATATATCAGCGTGGATAGGAAATATACAGTGATTGTGGCATTATATTATATACTCTCCCAGCTTATATGCAATGAAACGTTCACTCGAATAGAGCCATTTATTTTATTAGCCACTAGGAGTCAACTAGGGGTTACGATATTCAGAGAAATATGGGGAGAGACCGCGTTTGTGATGCTCTTGCTCTATCGAACGTTACTACCGAATTCTATTTTTAAAAATTCGAAAAACGAAACAGATACGAAATAGGTTTGAAGTGACTAGCCTCAAACGGGGAGAAAGAGGGTCTTAGAATAGTAGAAGGATCTTATCGATGGTGTTTTTGACATATTGAAGTGAGACTTCCCCAGCCAGATACCCTTGATTTGACGATCCGACTGCTTATTTATTTTATGACAAACAAATCTGAAGCTTAGTACAATATCGTCTGTCTTGATAGTAGACCTGAATCACCGAATTCCGCGTGAAACCGAACAACGAAAAGTTTTGTTGATGCAGTTGCCCATACTGGCCATATAGAAAATCGAGTCCCATGACTTCAAGATACCTATCTCATGCAACACTCGTGATAAAACGAAATCGGCATCTATAAATCGATTATATAACCATGAAGGGAAAAATTAGATGAATACATCACTCGGTGCCAAAACGGGCACTTTTTTAATCGATATTTATTATTTTATTATCGCGAAAAGTTTTGACGCCCTTGGAGCGGATCTGAACTTTTTTACCCCGAGGTGGCCCGCCCACTAAATTAATTGTTTTCAGTACAGGATGAGTTTCCGTAACGTTTAGTGAAATTGAAGTCAATCGAAAGGTCTCGACTCCCAAACAATGGATATTAAGTCCTTTTTCTGTTAGTAACAACCGTTCTCCAGCTGCAGCCCCACGAAATGATTGTTTTCTGGGGTCTGCTATACTAAGAAGAAAATGGATCCAGGGAACACATCCGTGCATTCGTGGTCAAGACCCTTCGTTATAATAGGGTAGAAGTAAAAAAGTAAAAGTGTCGGGTTTTCTTGGTTCCGAGTGTATGTTACTTTTACCACGCGCGATTACTAAAGCTGTAGTGGTGAACTGGCAGGCTGAAAGCCTACGGCGGCATTTTTCACGCCCCGTGCACAGATAAAAAAATAGTTCAGTGATCAGGGCTCCATAACACAGTCATATTTTTATTCATATTTCTAGCCATAGCATTAAGCCTACTCGAATCATTCGGTTAATTTTTTACACGTGAACTAAACTAAATCGAGTAGACTTAAGGATATGATAATATCTATTATCATATATATGACCAATATATGACTGTGTAATAGAGCCCTTAGACTTTATTCCAATTTTAGAAATGTTCGCTGAATTCGTCAGCCAGCCATATTGAAGCAATTTCGGAGTCAAGGATCAATCGATTAATCATTGGATTGTAAAAATAAGGGGCAAGGTCGGTAGGGCGGCAAAAGTCGAAACGCCTACTGACGTCAGATATGTAAGTCCGCCACTGAGCAAAGGAACGACTTTTACAGTTTCCTTTATTTTTTTCTAATTTATTGAAACTGCCTCCTGAAAAAATGTGTATATTTCACGGAACATTAATTCAGTGGAAGGATGAAAGTTTCAAAATTTGCCGCGCCGCACCGGGCAGTTACTCAGGTTGCCCATATGGGAAATCCGGCCCTGCGGAAGCATAACCAGCATAATCCGATGCTATCGATATCGCCCACTAGGGCAAAGTAATTTTTCGTAAAAAGATAATAAAAAACGCAACGAAAAGTACAAGATTTAACAGTAGTCATCTTCATCTCGAATCGAAATCGTGGAAAAATATCTCTCTGTATAGTTAGCATTCACCTTACGGACATTGAAAATTGGCTTACTTGCTAAATGATATAATTAAGTAAAATTCATTCAGGACCTATAAATTTGGGCGAATTACATCAGTCAACGCAAATGGATTCATTCATGCTTTGATGATATTACCGAGCGTTTAAGACGACGCGACGTGAAGTCATTCCTGGGTCTTTTTTTCCCCCAAAGATTGCCGGATTTAGTCGATTTACTTAACTGGCAAAATATTTTACCTTTTTGACTAAAATTAGGGTGTCCGGCACCTTTTTAACAGGATGCTGCAATTTTTTTAAAATTATGTTTTGCATATCGCAGTAGAAAGTTTTTAATCAACCCAAGCATTTTTTTCCAGTCAACATTAATTTTATCAAGACAAAATTATACAGCCCCGAATCAGCGACCTTGATTCCATTGTCACAACACAACAATCTGACTATTTTCATAAAATATTTACATCTCGTTCCAATGTCAGTATTTTTAACACGCGTTCGCACAGTTTAAAGGCTAATATGTATCTTATCCCTAATTTTGAATATTTTTTCTCATTGCTAAGGGTATTCGT
Organism: Microchrysa polita; assembly: GCA_949715475.1. Lineage (NCBI taxonomy): Eukaryota > Metazoa > Arthropoda > Insecta > Diptera > Stratiomyidae > Microchrysa > Microchrysa polita. Next base: position 108,606,414 of record OX454416.1, on the reverse strand, counting down.
CTTGGACAGATGTTTGGCCGTGAAATCATTGGCACCACATCATTTTTGTTAATGACGAGAAGAATAATCCGCACTATATAGACAAGCGTATTCTGTTGACTAATTGAATATAGTTTCGGGGGACTTATAGTTCGATAAATTAGCAGCTTATATTGTACAAAAGTTGTCATCTGAAGGTGATGAGTTAAAAAATGGCATCTGTCATCTCATAGGAATAATTGGTTCTTTGATGAATGAATTAACTGAAAAATATCCAATTATATGTGACAGAAGTGTAATAAAGAAGGCTTTTGTGGCTTTCGCTAAAAAAACTAATCCGCACTACTTTCAATTTTATTTGAAAGGCATATGATGGGAGTTTTGTGAGGGAAGTTTTTTTTTATACATATTTTCAAATGGCTTTGTGAAGAATTTATTTTTAGTTTTAGTATTTACATTGGACATACACTAGTCGGCATATGTATTTTGACATTTCATACTCTCGAGCCCTGACACTGGTTTTGTTTAACTGAAGCAAATAACGGTAAATTTCTTTTATCCAAATTAAATAAATACGTTCAATATTTTCCCTGTCTTCTTTCGGATTCTCATGCTATAGAAAAGAGAAAAGATTGGGGGGGCGTAATTTTGGTGCGGCATAAGTATTTTGACAATATTTAACTCTTTGATTGCACCCATTTTTTTCGCAAGGATTGTTGCGTTCCCCATATTAATTTTCAAATAAAAAATATCACCAGTGGCTCGAAACAAAAATCAGAATTCAGAAGATTGGTTTGAGCATCGATAGATGCAAGCCTTAGTCCTGGCTTACACATTGAATACGCTACTATTGAATTTTATTTTATACGGTAAACTGTTTATTACCAAATAAAAAAATGTTTTAAAACAAAATAAAACAAATCTTGGCGCTGTCTGAAAGAAAGAAAATGTCAACCCCGAGTGATGAGTGAGCCACGATGAAGAACTCTAAGAAAGAAGTGAAATTTAAACAAAATTGTGCCTCAAAAAAATTAAATATGATTTCGAACGATTCAATGACGACCAAAAGAAGCTTTGGCCATGAAAACAGTGATTTTAGCTTAAGCAGCCTAGGCCATTGTACGCAATATATTCCTGCATAATGAGAGAGCCTCCACTGTGGCATTCATTTTGATAACCAGGTATCCGTTTTTCCACATAAACCGGGCATTTTCTTTAAATATTGATTTTTTTTTGTGAAAAAGCTTTTTCTGAAAGTTGCAGTGGCTTGAACTTTTTCCTTAGTAACAGAGGTATTTTGGTAGAGGTTTTAAATCTTCCTTTATCTTCCTCTATCTGCGTATGCATGCAATTTGCCTTTTTTAATTCTAGGCCGAATGTAGTCGTTATTATCTCTGCCTCCGATGGCACATTCTTCATATTCAAAAATCCTTTGGTTCAATTAGGACATTTTCCATAAATATTTGGAAGATGTTTCGGTAATTATTCGATATACACATCCCATTTCGGTGATGCATGGAATATTTTTCTATTTCTTTTCTCTTATTCACTTTTGGTGCTTAATAATGAATAGTCTGCCTTATGAAATTAAATTCAATTGCATCGTCTCCAACCATTAAACCTAGGCTACGGAGGCTTAAACCAAACTTGGAATTTCTGATGTTTCGCCAATGTTTCAAGCCACAGGACACATTTTCTGCTTGGAATTCAAAATATAAACACAAATCATTAATAAAATTATGTGTTTTCCATTTTTTCCAGAGAAATTGGTGTACAATCAAAGAATTAAATATTGTCAAAACACTTATGCCGCACCAGAATTTCGCACCAATCTTTTCTCTTCTTTATAGCAAGAGAGTGCGAAAACGGACAGGAAAAATATTGTGCATATTTATTGCTGGTGATATGTACTTTGATTTCCTTATAAGAAATTTACCGTTATTCGCTCTAGTTAAACAAAATCAGTATCTGGGCTCGAGAGTATCAGATGTCAAAATACATAAGCCGGCTAGTGTACATTGGACAATTTAGTTGATTATTGAGATTTTCTTAGATATCTAAAGATTTCCTGATGGTATGATATGAATAAGCCCCTTGGGTGTCATAGGGCATAAACTGTGCCATTTTCTTTAGATGTAACTAAACCTTGCCTGAAACTGCAACTTGATTACCGCAGCTGACTTCTACATAAATGTTTCTAGGCAGCTCAATAGGAAGAAACTATCCTATCCTTACTTTGGCAATAAAACGCATCGGCCAGTTGCTTGTCTCTGATCTTGTGGAGTATATACAGGGTGTCCTGCTACCGGGTTGTCCCATACCTACGGTCAATTTTCTACAGTTTGTTACTAAAAATGTGCTGACTATTTTTAATATATTGTAATGTGTCTAGGATACGTCAACCCAAATTGGCACCAGATGGCGCTAGTATCACTAGCGAGACAACTTATTGGCCGAAGTTTCCAGAACATCGAAAATGGGTATATAAGGGCGTCGACTAGAGCCAGTCAGTCAGTCTAGTTTTAGCCGTGAATAAATAATGTCGAGTCAATAATTAGTGAAGTAATTAGTAGTAATTGTAAACCGTGTATATCCGTGTGGTTGTAATAAATAGTGTTACAGTAAAGCGAGTGTTATTCATTGTCGTGTACGCGAAAATCTATCGAACCCACTGGAACACCTTGAATAGACGAGAAATATATAACAATTGGTGTCAGAAGTGGGATTTTCAAGTACGGTGAAGTGTGACTCGTGCGCGGAATATACGACGTGAAACTGCGAGTGCCGAGTGAACTCGTGAATATTCGAGGACTCTTCGAGAAATATCGGTATAGTTCGCGTTGGAAAGTTCTGGATTGTGAACTTACGCGGTCGTGTTGAACTAGTGTGGACAGATTCAGTGCGTGAAACTGTGTGACGAGTGTATTCGGGAATATTCGAGAATTCTACGAGAATTTTCTGGAAAATTCGCGACAGAAAATTCTGGAAAGTGAACGCAATCGTATCGGACTAGTGTGACGAGATCCGGTAAACGTGAAATCGCGTGTGTTTGCGAACACTCAAGAACTCGACGAGAATTTTCGGGAAAGTTCGTGACGGAAAGTTCTGGAAAGTGAACTTGTGAACTTCGGGTCGGACTATTGTTGACTGAAAAACTTCTCGAAAGTGAATTAGTGCCGTAACGTGTAGAATTCGAAAACATTCTAGAAAATTCGATTCGTGTAAAATTGAACTGTAGACAGTTTATAAGTCGAGAAACGAAATGCCGCGTAATATCTCGCAATTAACCACGGCCGAATTGAAGCGTGAGCTGGCGAAACGGAATTTGTCGACTTCGGGAAACAAAAGTGCGTTGCTTGCTCGGCTGATGGACGCACTGAGGGATGAAGGACAGGATCCCGACACGGTGGAATTTCGGGAAGAGCAAGACCCTAGTGAGGCAAGTGCAGAAGAAACCACAGACCCAATGATGCAGTTGCTGAGAGCTATGGCGGAGCTGAACCAGCGAGCAGCAGAGCAAAATGAGCGGTCGGTGAAGTCTGAGGAGGCAATGAGCAAAATGGAGGAATCGATAAAATCGGAACTGAAGGCCACAACGATAAAACAGGAAGAAGCGATTAGTCATTTAAAGAACAGCCTCGAAGAAAAATTTGAAAAACAGAAAGCAGAAGTTCTGAATATAATCGACGAGAAATCGCGAGAAAATTCTGATAAAATCAGGTCGGTGGCGGAAGAAGTCCAGATGTTAAAGAACGATCTGGAACGTTTGAAAACATCGAATGTCCACCAATACCCGCAGAATGCAGTAGTAGTCGGAAATATCCAGAAGTCTAATAGCGACCTCGAAACATCGAGAAAAAGTGAAATATTTAAAACCGACTCGAATATTAAAAGTCTAAAAGCGCCGACTTTCGATGGACAAATGTCTTGGAACATCTACAAGACACAATTTGAGGCTGCTGCAGTGGTAAATGGTTGGTCGGACAGTGAGCGTGCCACGGCTCTTGTTCTAGCATTGAGAGGACCTGCTGCTGAAATCCTGCAATCGATTCCTGCTCCACTGCAGACATCTTATGTGGAGCTTGTGAGGGCGTTGGATGGGCGATACGGTGACGAGCACATGAAGCAAATTTATCGATCACAGCTTCGTAACCGGACACAGAAGCCAGGAGAAACTCTTCAGCAATTGGCGCAAGATATTGAACGGCTGGCGCTTTTGTCATACCCGACCACGGAACCTGAACATCGGAATCAAACAGCAGTGGATATATTCACTTCGGCTATCCTCGACCGTGAACTACAACAGGCGTTAAGGCTAGCTGACAAGCGAAATATCAGGGACGCACTTGTATATAGCCTGACATTTGAAGCTGCGAAGCAAGCCACCCGTAATTGTGTGCGATCCCGAGAAGTAGTAGAGGATTGTGTCTGTCAGCGAATGGATGCATCAAGGCAAGCTATCAACAGAGATGCAATTCGGTGTTGGAACTGCGGTAAAAAGGGTCATGTCCGAAGGAATTGTCAACAACCGAGAAAGGCTGAAACATTCCGCAAGAAGTGTGCCCAGCAGGCGAGAAAAACGAGTTGGCAAAGAGCGAACCGAGTTCGAGAAGTAACGGATGATTACGTTTGTCGGAGAATCGATGTATCGAGTCAAGTTGTTAACGGATTTTCGATTCGAAGCGCCTGTGAACAGCTAAGGAAGGCAGGCACATTCGGCAAGAAGGTTACAAACGGAGGTTCGAGACGATGCTGGAAATGCGGTGAACACGGGCACGTGCGAAGTAACTGTGAACAGCTGAGGAAGGCGGGCACACTCTGCAAGAAGGTTGTCAACGGCGATTCAATTCGGTGCTGGAATTGCGGTGAAAATGGTCATCTGCAAAGGAACTGTCGTATGCCGAGAAAGGCAGGAACATCCTGTAAGAGATGCGTGCAGCGAACCAGAAGAATGCGTTGGCGAAGTGCGAAACAACCTGCTCCCGTTGTATGTGAATCGGAAAACAAACGATTCTACTGGGTGGACGTTCGAGGTGACGTTGAGGATTGGTGCAGCCGGTGTACGAGTTGTGCAGCTGTTAAAGGACGAGCATCGGAAGCCGAGAGCGGAAATGAAAGCCATACGTGTGGATCGACTGGCACCCTATCGAGGCGACGATACAGAGGAGACCGAAGCGTGTTCTGTTCGGGACGAACAGGTTTAAGGAGGGGGTAATGTAATGTGTCTAGGATACGTCAACCCAAATTGGCACCAGATGGCGCTAGTATCACTAGCGAGACAACTTATTGGCCGAAGTTTCCAGAACATCGAAAATGGGTATATAAGGGCGTCGACTAGAGCCAGTCAGTCAGTCTAGTTTTAGCCGTGAATAAATAATGTCGAGTCAATAATTAGTGAAGTAATTAGTAGTAATTGTAAACCGTGTATATCCGTGTGGTTGTAATAAATAGTGTTACAGTAAAGCGAGTGTTATTCATTGTCGTGTACGCGAAAATCTATCGAACCCACTGGAACATCTTGAATAGACGAGAAATATATAACAATATTATATTATATTTTTCAATACACAATGAGACCATCGGCAATAAATAACGAATATGAATTATTTATCGCGTATTAATGCACTTTATGCAGTCAAATATGCAGACACATGAGAGTCGCCATGTCTGATCCATCTGACGATTATCAACTATTAACTAAATATCCAGCACATAAATATTCTGTTAATTAAAAATTTGACCATCATATCTGGCAATCAATTAAATGGGAGGTTATAAGAAAATATCGTCCGATCATTAATCGGCCAAACCAATGCATCGGACACTCAAAATATTGTCAGATACTGTCAGAACTTTGATCTTTTGTACCAAACCCCGGACTGTGTGTGTGTTAAACAAGAAGCATTGCCTCAGGAGGTTCAGACTACTTTCTGGTTGTGTAGCCCCCGATCAAAGGCTTTTCAAGCAACGAATGGGTCACAAGGAACTTTAATTCTTATCACTCATTCGTGCAAGTTTATTAGCAACTGATTCTTACGGCTACACTCAATTGTAGTCAATGTACTTCTTCAGAGGAGGAGGTCGAAAAGATTCTAATCCTAAAACAAATAGCAGTGCTGAATTTTACCAAGAGCTCGTTGGCGTATGGTACAAATACGAAGCCAGTTAAAACCAGAATTCAATCTATTTCGTTATAGAAGTATAACGTAATTACACGTGAAATGAAAATTCTATTTTCATTTTTGTAACATTAATTTTGGACTATATTTCAGCTCGCGTTCTCGGCGCCCCTGGGCGAGTGCTCCTTTCGAACCTCCTATCACGACCCCCTTTGCACGGTTCTGTGACATCTCGGAGTAGTTCGGTGTCATACAAGCGTTATTTGGAGCTGCACTGAAAACAACAAAATTTGCTAAAATGAGAAAGCAATTTGCGAGATTTGGAGCTCCAATCTCACTAAATGGTCTAATGTCATTCGGGTGTAACGTAAGAGAAAATTTGCGGTAACGAATTTATTTCATCAAAAATGGAAAAAGCTAAATGCGAAACGTTCGAATAGTCTAAATTCTGAAGTTTGGTGGCGAACAAGTCCAAATTTTTTGCAACATCATGTGCGATCATGACCAGAAATTTTCTTAGGAATGGGAGAATGTAATAAAAATCTACAACAACAATTAAGATTTTTCGTCAGTTTAAATTGTCGGCCCGAAAAGTATTAAGTTTTAACAGAAACCATTAGCCTATGCAATGAACAAATATCATCAAAATTTAATAACAGATTATTACAGCAGATACATTCTTCAGCTGGTACGAGTCAGACACCGAAATTGATGGAGTCAGACACCGAAATTAATGTTGATCAGAATAGAAGGAAGTCCTTTCGAACATATAAGACGATCCATTGGCTAATCATTCCTGGGCGAGCCTGTGAAATGCGAAATTAATTCGTGGAATACGATCTATGTACATAGACTCAAGGTTAGGAAAAAGTAAGGCTCAGGCAAAGGTGCGACCTGGTTCTAAATTTAAGTGGTTTGCTATGTATGCTCCCTTGCAGAATCAGCTGCATAACCTATGTCACTAAATTCATCCCTTTCAGACAGAATGCTGTTAATTTCCATCAATTTCCCATAGGGGACTTTATGTGGTGAAGCATAGAAAATATGGACTTGGGATCTCAATGACGGAAGCAATCATTTTAGGGGGGAGGCCTAACGTTTGCCATTTTTTTTCGAGCCCACTGTGATTTGGAGGGAATTTACAGGCATGTCTTTTTGAAAAATGTTAATAGTGGAAATATGGATACGCTTTGTCGGAGCAGCCTGAGTCTTCGTGTGGGCCAGCTATATATTCATAGGAATAGTTATCCCAATGACCATGGCTCCAATTAAATTACTTCAGGAGCTAGAGACAAATGTAACTATGTATCAAAAAATCGGAATTACATCGGATGTTTTTAGGTCTAGTATATAATCTGCCAAGAGAAGGTATAAAGTATTATATATCATTAGAAAGGGAATTTTGTGTAGTTTAAATTGTTCTCAGAACATTTTGCTGTAAATATTACAGTTAACAAGATATTTGTGAAAAATCAACCGCTTTGCCACATCCTCCCCCCCTTAAATGTGACGCGCAAAAGATTGTAACTTTTTACTGCGTAATGCGGTCAGACCATAGAACAATTTGGTATCAAAAGTCAGCTCTTTTTTCGGATGTTTGGGTTTCATAATTTTTTCACTATACAGTAGGACCCCGATTTTCCGGACCTCGAGAATCCGGAAGTTCGATAATCCGGATTCGGGTTTGTGGCAAATTTTGTTTAAATTTTCATAAAATTCGACAATTTCATAAAGTTTGTTCAAGCTTACTGCTATATAAACTTAAGATAAGGCAAATTTCGAAAACGATATTATTAATTATCGTTCGAATGGTTATTTTTTTATGATTTGAGTATAAATACTGTCCATCATGGTGTAAATTAGTGCATTTCGAAAATTCGGACAGTTCGATAATCCGGATAGGGTCCGGTCCCAATCAATCCGGAATATCGGGACTCTACTGTACTAATAAATCTGCATGCACATAGTCAGCGGCGGCGCCTAAGGGCCCGCAGGGTCCACGTGGCGGGGGAGTCCACGAGATTTATGGACCTAAAAGCCATAAGAAATATTTCTCGAATCATAAATAAATCGCGACTACCAAATACAGTTTTCCAGAAATGAAATTTTTGTGTAGACAAGAAGATACACTTTCCGAATTCAAAACAAATGCTTAATTGATTGTGCCTCTTTGGCCATCTCTATCTCATCTACATAAGCAGAACAGCCTGTACGTTAAGAAAATTTAATTTTATCCTAAAACTTTTGAAAACTAACGGATAAATCGTTGGGTGTTCAAATTTTTGCATAAAAACTATCTTGCGGAAAGAGCCCTAACTTTTCCCAGAAAGTCTGCGGACTTTACGTAAATCGTTGTCCCCAAGACTTTAAAAATGCGAGAAAAATCCATTCGAATCATACTGATCAGCTAATTTCACTATGAAACCATGGTTAGTCAATAGTCAAGCAATGTGGTCCCAATGCATTTGCGATGATAGCGATCAGAGCCGTGTGAACGTAGGGCGTAGAATTGATGAATGAATGAATGAAAACACATCATTTTGCATGGTCTCTGTGAAAGTATAAGTCCAAGTTTGAAAAAAAAAATGTTCAGCTGAATTTACACTAAAGTTCTCTAAAATAAAGTTTTCGGCCTTTTTAAAAAGCCTTATACGCAATACATTTTCTTAGCACAATAGATTGGCTTCAGTGCTGCGAATCCCTTCGGGTTCACGCCCCTCTACAATCTACAATACATTTTCTCCTGGCTTGCCTGGAACGGTCATCATAGTTTGTTAGACCCGCTTGCTTTTCCGTGTAAGTCCCATACAGTCATAACGGCCACTGGGTCCCTATGCAGGGATAGATGTTATTTTCCTTGAATTGCATGAATTCGTAACGATGGAATCGCCCCAGAAACAGAATGGTTGTTGTGTTGAATCCCCAATGAACGGGGAAAGGCAATAGAACTTAAAATCCATTCATTGTGAGTGGAGACCATTCGATTGACATTAATTTCAATAGTCGTTTCGTTACTGAAACTGTAATTTTGGTCCCTTCGATTTGGTGGCGTTCACCACATGGAAAGATATTTAGACCTGTTTATTGGGGGTGGAGATATCCGGTAAGACTATGTATTATGGAAAATTATGGAAGAACAAAATCTTTGGCACCTTGTGTATTTTTTAATGAAGGCTATTAATACAAATGTAGTTGATTTGCATCAGTAAATTTTCATATCAATTATAGGGATAAAGCACAAATCTATCATAAAATAAATATTTGTTGCTGATCACATTTCTATATGTTCTAAAAAAGAAAAGGCAATAACCTTCTTTGCTAATCCTAATTGAATATAGTCATTTTATTATAAATATCTCAGTTTCTCACTTATTTTTCTCAATTATTTGTGGATATGATTGAAAGCTCTAGATTCGCTGATGAACTGTTTTTATGTTTTCTAGACATTACTCTTCGAAAAGTTCAATTAATCACCACGCAATAAAGATCTGTCACGTCCCACATTCAATACACAACGCATCACGCTGTCTCACAGATCACATAATTTGCATGTGCATAGGTGTTCTATTTAAAAAAGAAAAACTAATATTCTACATTCACTCTATAAGAATCCAATGTCAAAGAAAGTCTATTTTTGACACAATGTCATCAGGTGAGTTAATAGCCTTTTTACTCATAGCTCGACTGAAAAAAAAAATAATTTAAAAACCAGAAACATAAACATTGTCCTCACAGGTAATTAATGTAAAAACTGACGTCGTCCCACTATGACGAATCGCTTGTTGGATTCCCAATCCGCGATCAACGTGTGGCGCTCGTACGGCAACAGCATGCCTAATATTTCTAACGCTAGTGGTGAATTCATTTGGATTTTCTCAAATATAATTCTAAATTTAGACTAAATCATGTATGAGCCATGCTATAGTTTTGTGGGCCGTCATCGCGTATTTCTCTGTTGCACCCGGTCTTTTAAAACATACTCTCGAATATATTCCAACATTTAAGTGGAGAAAGCGACTGGCTTGCGGGGTGGGGGAGAGGGATGGCTACTTCAGGAGGTGTATACAAAAATTTATATTTAGTACAAAAATAGGAAAGGGGGGAAAACTTTTTCAGAAAATTTCATGTTGTGGGTTTCCTTTCGGTCAAGTGTTCAGTAATTCTTCAGTTTTACACCTGAGTTCGTACCGGTAGCAACGATTTGAGATTTTTGGGAATTTACGAACCGATTTCAGTTTGGCACAAAAAATAGTGGCAATTTTGTGGCGCAAAAATTGGAAAGTGTCTTATTGTGTTTTTCTAATACAGTGAAATTAATTGGAACAGTAATTTGCTGAAGAAGTTCTCTAGTGTTTTCATCGAAATAAAAAACTGATTTGTTTAGTGTGGATTTTGTTCATTAAATCGGGGATATTTTTTTATTAATTATTATTTTACAAACACTTAAAAATTAAATGAAAAAATTTGTATAAAACAGCATTTGATGCATGAGTTTTTTATTGTCAAGTTTGCGTGGCGGTTTTAATTCACGGGCGCGGGTGGTAAGGCCATTTCAAACCGATCAAACGACACGAAACAAATAAATGTATTTAATAAATTAAAATATTAAATACGGCTTATGTAAATGTAAAAACTTGTCAATGAAGCTTTAGTGGCAAGAAGTTTGGTGAAAAATATGTTCAAAGTATTAATTAGTAAATGAGATGAGAAGGCTTGAAAACAAAACACTCATGCAACAAATAAATCACTTACAAATAATAATTAATTATAAAATAGGATAACAAGAATATAAAAATACAAATATGAATAAAAGTAAAGCTTTTGTGATGTACAGTAATTATCAATTTAACTATTGTCTAAGCCAATGGCATTTAATTTTATTTAGCTTTGCCTATTTCCAATATGATCCATGTTCCAGTCATTAGTTCTTAAAGACATAATCTTGTGACTGTGTATTTTTTAAGAAACGAAATAATTAACTTTGAACAAACAACAGAAAAACACACGACCGTGTCGTTTCTTCTAATATCATTTATCTATTTTTATTTCAGCAAATATTTAAGATATCCATTTTATTCTAAGCTAATTTATTGTATTCAATGAAAATAAATAAAAGACGATGTCATTATAAAATAAGATTCGATTTTTTTATTATTAGAATAGAATATCTCATGTGATGGATAAGAATAAACCGAATTTTTTAAAGAAAAACATACATCTTTTTTATTTTCTCTACATTTCAATTCAAAAGTGAAAAGGTGTGCTGCGGTCGAGTTGATTCGAACAGAACGTGCGCCAAATTTAGATAGAAGTAATGTAATCCACAGCGGTTCTTAGTCATTTCTTTGGGGCGAGAAAGCGAAATGAACATGTTGTTTTCCCTCGTATCGAAACTTGTGTGTGTGTGTGTTTTTTTCCACCTCAAAATCATTTTGGCCGTGTGCAATGGGGTGTTGGTCATCGCACTATAGCTGTTTGGCTACATAGTGTCCATTTATTTTTTATGTACGTGTGTGCGCACTCATAATGGAAGCGGCACTTGGTTTGAAGTAAAGTTCTAGATGTTCCGAAAATAGAATTATCTTTTCCGTTTGCCTGCTTCTTAGAATTCATGGTGTGTTGTCTAAGTGATTTTTATGAAAAAAATATGTACGCAAGCTGTGAGCCACCGAAGAAAGATGTTCTACACTATAGGTTTATTAGACGACTCAAAATTGTGCACACGGCACTCGATTCTCAGCAAGATATTCGTCATTTTCGATAGCTTTCTCATTTGAAAAAATTCATATGTATTCGTACCACTGCACAAAAATCCTTCAGGCATTCGTATAATTTCAATTTCACAGGTGTATACGAATCGGGGTCACAGTCTTGATTGAGTCGAATCAGATATGCACATATTGGCAAGATTAGTCTAAATCGAAATGCATTTCTTAAAATTATGTTCTAGAGCCGATGACGTCCTGTCTTGTTGTGATGCTTATTGCTCTGGGTCCTTTAACAATTTGTGTCTAACCATTATAAATTAAAAACAAATATATTTTTGATTTTATGCTTTACATGCAATGACATATATTCTTTTTATTTTTTTCGGTTGTTTTCTTAATATGCTTTACATTTCAATACGGTTATTATATTTGTCTAGTTTAAGCGGATGCACCTTAAAATGTTCTATCTTAGTTGTCTCCCAGGCCGATTAAACGTAAATATAATACCACTTTGCACTACGCTATTTTTTGTATATAGGATTTGCAAAAAAGATATATGTATATGCTTGATTTATTAGTTCGTTTCGTAAAAACATTCAGTGATCATATTGGAAACTTTTCTTGGCAGTAGCTGTTTTTTTTCAGTTTATGTCAATCTAAATATTGTAAGTTCGATTTTATCGATCAATATGCATTTAAAAAAAGTGTTATACAAACTATTACATTATGTGCAATAAATATCAAATGGATTTGGCTTTAAGCTATACACGGTCTGAACTTCATTATTGTATCAATACTAGAACGAATTTTTAGATTATAATTTAGCCATTCTAAGTCGACTAGCATTGCACAAGTCCAGTTGTAAATTGTTTTTCCTGCTTTCTGTTTGAATTACAACTGGATGTTTGCTATTTTTTTTTTGTTCTGATTATTTTGTATTTAATTATTTTTTTTGCAATATTTTAGCATACTAAATAGTCTTAAACACTCACAATCAATAACAAAGAAACTCTATGTGGGTAAATAAATTAATTGAATAAAGCAACAAAAAGTGTGGATATCATTTAGTAATCAATGAAAATTGAAAACTATAATGAACGTATCATAATATCAATCAATCAATCAATTTGGCCGATTACATATACAAAACTTTTGGTTTTTTTTTTTGAATTCTAATTAATTCTTACTTTTGACCATTAATTTGGCTGACGACTCCACCTGTCCGGCTGATGATGTGACGCGACATGTAAACACACCCGAATCCTCCTCGAATGTTGAGGCAATCAACAGTACGGCATTGTTTCCGTCAAAGATCATCTGTAATAGAATAATGAAATAATGTTTTTGGTATTGATTTTATATAGCGAGGCTAAAACATTTAGGATTTAATTCTAATGCAAATCTACGAAGAAAGTAGTAACTAAGTGTAGCACATTACATACTCAGTTACTAACATCAGATGCCTCCTTATTTGTACAGCACATCGCAACGGAAATGTTTTAGTAGATAGAGGATTCCTTAGTAACTTCTGATTATGTACATTATGTGCATCTTTTAACAAAAAATGATCTATGACAATCATCTGTTTCGAATTCACCGGTAAAAATTAACTACTTTCACTTTAAATGAGTGGATTTTTTTATTCGGGTGAATTTTGAATGGTGACATGGGCAGATTTCGTGCCATCACTACACCTACGCCATGGTATATACATGAAGTGTCAAAGTATGGCAACGAAATAGAAGACAATTTCATTGAGCGGTTATATTTGCCACCGTAATGAAATGTGAGGTGCGTTTTTAACTCTCCAGCACGGGACAGAACAGCACAACTTCCAAAGAAATTTGTCAGTTGTATTCTATATAAGACAACTCGTATCCAACTTCATGTGGAATTTGTATGGAAGTTTTGTTGTTCTGTCCTGTACTAGATAGTTAAAAACGCATCTGTAGTTAACTCGTGTCACAGTACAAAATCAAAATGATTGAACGGAAACACGTTTTGTTTGCACAAATCTACTGTACAGTAGAGTCCGGGTAAATTTAAAGTTACGTAATTGTGTCTAGGGTGACATGATGATCATGGTGGAAAAGAGACACACCAAAGCATGACATGGAGATACGGTGATGAAGAAAAACTTATCAGTGGCATAACGTTTTATAAATATCTTGTGTTCGAAATCGTTTTGGCGTCCCAACAAATTAGTATTATTAACTACACTCGGCCGCAAAACTATCGACTCGACCTGAAAGCGCGTGTATTTGTACGTGTTTTTGGAAGTATGATAGTTATTCATAAAAGTAGTATGTCGTTTAAAAGTTTGAAACCTAAGCTACCTGTTAGTACCTTTTTTATCAATATTTGCTTCGCACTTTTTAAATTATTGCCACTTGTAACAAAAAACCCAGAAAAATTTAAATTTTAGGTAAAGGTCAGGTGAGGTAAACTACCCCTATAAAAGCGCCCGTAATCGGTTTCTTATTATCAGTTGCATCAGGAAAGTTAGGTAACTTACATCTGAAGTAATTTCAATCACTGTTTTGTCATCAATGGATACGACGCCAGATCAGGCGCCACAAGTTGTAGCCCTATTGTCGGAAAATCATAGTCAGCGAACCGTCGCTCGTCTTGGAATGAGTCAGTCTGCTGTCTCGAGATTTAGCAGGAGATTTTGAGAGACTGGTAGCTTTAATTCGAGACCAAGAACGGGCCGCCTTCGATCCACCTCAGAGAGAGACGACAGTTTCATCGTTACAAGTACGTTACGAAATCGGTTCCTCACGGGTGTTGCTCCGCATCGGAACCTGAGGCGTGTTCGCGGAGTAGCTGTTAGTGTCTGCACAGTAAGGAGACGATTAAGGGAAGCGAATATAAATCGAAGACGGCCTGCCAGGGGCCCCAAATTGACTGCACGACACCGACAAGCGCGCCTCTTATTTGCTCGAGATCATCTTACTTGGAGCGATACGGAATGGAGCTCAGTATTGTTCACGGACGAGTCGAGAATGTGTCTACATGACAGTGACAGAAAATGTCGAGTCTACAGGCGTCCAACTGAGCGATTTGCGTAGTGCTGTTTCACTGAAACGGTTGCATACGGCGGAGGTTCCTGTATGATGTGGGCTGGTATTTCCTTGGAGGGAAAAATCGATCTCGTATTCGTGCCCACAGGAGGCCGAGGAGGAGGGCTGACAGCTAAGCGATACGTTACCCATATTCTCCGTGTCCACGTTGTGCCCTATGCAGCATTTATTGGCGAGAACTTCACTTTGATGCACGACAATGCCCGGTGTCATGCATCGCGCCTCACTTGACAGTTCTTGAATGAAGCCAATATGTCCTCACGTAACTGGCCTGCACGCAGTCCCGACATCAATCCCATTGAACACTTATAGGAAGAACTCAAGAGAAGAGTCCGAGCCAGAAATCCAGTCCCTTCGTCCACTGAAGAATTGAAGGTAGCCCTATTAGAGGAGTGGAACGGTATTCCTCAAGATACCATCAGCAACTTGATCAAATCAATGCAGAATCGACTGGAAGCTGTCATTAGAGCAAGAGGAGGCAATACCAAATACTAAAATAATAAATACTTAACTTATTTTCCAACAGTTTTTGTTTTATTTGCAAAAAAACATTTTCATATTTGCTTATTTTCGCTACGATTTCGCTCAAAGAGCATCAATTTTAAAAGTGCTCACCAAATATTGGTTGAAATGGTACCAAATACACGCGCTTTTAGGTTGAGTCGATAGTTTTGCGGCCGAGTGTAGATACTGACGGAGTCAAGCACCAATTAAATCAGTTCGCTAACTTGTATTATTGAATTGAATTGATTTTTTTTAATGTTACAATAGCATATTTTAGTTAAACTCCGTTTTTTCTGAGGTCCCAGCAAAAAGCTATTTTACCAGTATTCGTGCCTGGCCAGAGGAAACGTTGTATTCACGGAAACTAATTACAAAGTATGCATCCCTCAAGGAAAAATCCATCAGATGAGTTCTACATCTGTTCCATTATCCCCTTATCTTGAAGGCTCGCAAGCTATTATCAAGTAAAAAAAAAACCTTTTCGGCAGGCATCTGTTTCTTGTTTCTACGGCAGCTCCGGCACTAACCGGTATTTTCAAAACAAGCTTGCTTTAACCGGGTACTATAGTTAGGATTATCTTTAGTTCTAGCTAGGGAAAATTAAGAAATCATGGGCCAAAAACTGGCAAAAGTTGCGATGACATGCCGCGCTGCACCATTCTCTTCCTCGGTTTGATACTACGCAAAATTTATATTTAATTCGTCTAGGTAAAGTCTGGAATCCATTAAGCTCTCTCATTCTCTTTTACTTGGAAATTCAAGTATTTATATTCAGGCAAGTAGCTCATAACGGGCGAATAACATGATACCCATGTACAGACCCAGGATGCATGCATATAAAACCCGTAATATTTGTAGGGGTAGATGGGCCGGATCTGTTTCATTTTCAATATTTTTTAAGGACACGTAATTTGAACCAAATATGAAGTTTCACGGATCACTCTATCCTTCTTCTTCTTCTTTCTCCTGTGATCCAAGTGGGGTTTGTTCCTGATGTCACCGCAATTAACAGTCCACAGGTTGAGCTCCTAGCTTGAATCGATGGCTAATCTTTGCAGATTGTATTGCCAAATATATGGCTGAATATGGATCTATAGGGAAGGAAGGGGGAGGGGTAGGCCTACTCCACTTCAACTAAGCAATCAAACTTGGCCCATTTTCAATACCGTCTAAGGTTTTATCAAAGTAAAAATTTGACCAAAATGTCAAACCGCCAGCTTCATTATTTTGGGAGATATCGTGCGAACTGACAGACACATACGTTCGTTGATTTTCCATGACTTATTCGAATCAGGGAGCGATCCTAACCATTTCTATATATATCGCGCCATGCCTGCGGAGGCACCTTTGGGGTGTTATCTACATAATATCGGCGTAAAAAAAAAACAAACATTTTATGGATTGTCTAAAAAGTTGTGTGTCCTGCACTCATATATGTTTTTTAAGGGCTTCAGAACATAATTTATTTATTTCTGTTTTGGAGTAGTAGCATGAGTAGTTAATAATTTGTATACCCTGTATACAAATATTTACAAATTATGTATAGTATAGTGATTTTAGCTGAAAAAATGATGAAACCCAAACATCCAAAAAAAGAGCTGACTTTTGATGCCAAATTGTTCTATGGCCTGACCGCATTACGCAGTAAAAAGTTAGACTTTTTTGCGCGTCACATTTGGGGGGGAGGGGGTGGCAAAGGGGTGAAATTATGATTTTTCGCCAATATCTTGTTAAATGTAATATTTACAGCAAAATGTTCTGAGGACGATTTAAACTACACAAAATTTCCTTTCTAATGATATATTATATCATATACCTTCTCTTGGCAGATTATATACTAGAACTTAAAACATTTGGTGTAATTTAGATTTTTTGATAGTTACATTTGGCGCTCTAGCTCCTGAAGTAATTAAATTGGAGCCATGGTAATTGGGATAACTATTCCTAACAATATATAGCTGTCCCACACGGAGACTCAGGCTGCCCCGACAAAGCATTCCCCTATACTCCCTATTAACATTTAAAAAAAAGACATGCCTGTAACTTTTCGCCGAATCACAGCAGGCGGGAAAAATTTTGGTAAACGTTAAGGCTCAGTCCCATTAGACCCTCCACCAAATATTACTTCGATCGGATTAAAACAAAGAGTACCTTCCATACAAAATGGCCGGAAAATTGCCTACGATCAAAACTTTAATTTTGGTTGACTTGTTCCCTTATTTCTTAATAAACTAGTATGGCATTGAATTTTAATAATTTGTATGGGAGGTACCCTTTGTTTCAATCCGATCGAAGTAATATTTGGTGGAGGGTCTAATGGGACTTAGCCTTAACGTTTGCCAAATTTTTTCTAGCCTACTGTGATTTGGAGATAAGTTACAGGCATGTCTTTTTGAAAAATGTTAATAGGGAGTATAGGGGAATGCATTGTCGGGGCAGTCTGAGTCTCCGTGTGAGACAGCTATATATTGTTAGGAATAGTTATCCCAATTACCATGGCTCCAATTTAATTACTTCAGGAGCTAGAGCGCCAAATCTAAAATCAAAAAAATCTAAATTACACTAAATGTTTTAAGGTCTAGTATATAATCTGCCAAGAGAAGGTATATGATATAATATATCATTAGAAAGGAAATTTTGTGTAGTTTAAATCGTCCTCAGAACATTTTGCTGTAAATATTACAGTTAACAAAATATTGGCGAAAAATCATAATTTCACCTCTTTGCCACCCCCTCCCCCCCAAATGTGACGCGCAAAAAAGTCTAACTTTTTACTGCGTAATGCGGTCAGGCCATAGAACAATTTGGCATCAAAAGTCAGCTCTTTTTTTGGATGTTTGGGTCTAGAGCTAAGGTCACTATACTAGTATACAAATTATTAACTACTCATCCTACTAGTCAAAACTTTAAAAAATAAATAAATAATGTTCTGAAGCCCTTAAAAACATATATGAGTGCAGGACAAGAAAAGGAAAAAAATACCGGCGTACAGAGGGCTGCGCCCGCAATACGAGGGTTTTTTTAGAATGTTAATGCATAGTGAATATTTTTTGTACATATATTTTATAAGCAATAAATAAGAATTGTGCACAACATTAATGAAATGCTTCCTGTAAATCTATTTTTGGATTGGTCTAAATAAACGCGTTCCAGAATGAAAGGCGCTAGCCTTTCCACCTTTAATCAAACAAAAATAGATTTACTATTTACCCAGTTTGTATAAAAGTACTCCAAGGCAAATCTACAGAAATTTTTCGATTTAAGATTTCTGATGGCCTTTGAGCAAAAAGAAACTCAGGCAAACGTAAGGACGGCTTGGCTTTATATGTATATGAACTGAATTATTAGCTGTAAATCTACTGTTACTGTTTTTTTAATCAAGGAAAAGTAACTTATATGAAATGATTCCATTGTGTCCCCTGACATAAGAGCCCACGCAAGCTTTCCTATGAATATTGAACAACAACAACACAAGTTTTTGAGATACATGGCCTTTAAGTTGCACATATCGTGTGATAATCTTGATTATTTCAATATTCAACACCAACTGAAACTAAACACACTTGAGGTGAGGAGAAGATTTTATGATGCAATGTTTATTTATAATATAGTTAATGGTCACATTAATGCACCAGAAATACTCCATAAAATATCTTTTAGAATTCCTAACAGACTAACAAGACATCATGAACTTTTTCATCTGCCAACATTTACGAGTAACTACATTATCAATTCGCCAATTGAAAGACTAAAAAACATTGGAAATCTAGTTTCAAATCATTTAGATATATTCAATACAAACAAGGATAAACTGCGCTCTTTTATATATGACTTGTTTGAGTAAAGTTTTTGTCACCGGATTTATTTATTTATAATTGGTAAATATTATCCAGTCGCCAATTAATTGAATATTAAAAATAAAAACATTTGAAATCTAGTTTCTATTATTTAGATTCGTTTTTTACTTTTTTGAATTGTCTGCTTGAGTAACGTTTATGCAATGGCTAATATATATGAGTATATTCTTTTTTTTTTTTTTATTAGAAGTTGAAAATTTTCATTTCCTTTGTTCTTGCCTTTAATTAATCTTAAGCTTTTTTATGCATATCTAGGTGAAATAAATCATAATATACATTAGTTATGTAAGTTATTACTTTAAAACAGCAATGAAATTTTTTATACTTGTTATTTAAAGGACAATAGTCCGTTTATGATTTAAATAAATAAATAAATAAATAAAAAAGTATACTTTTGCAGCTATTCAGGGACATCCTGTTAACTTGGTCCTATATGCTTATAAAATATTTGTGGCAACCACTATTACCATTCTATGCATTTCCACCAGATTTGATGTTCATTGTTTCATCAAGTTAAAAGATATGCATTGAAGAAATGCTTAAGAGGCTTCCCTTGCATTGTGAAAGCCCTTACTACATAAATACTTACTTGGCTATATTTACGGTTTGGATACAGTTATTCGAATGAAAATTCTATGTAATTTTCTAAAAACTTTAGCAGAGTTTTCATATTTGGAAACCTTCACAAAACCAAATTGAAATTTTACAAAATTTACTGTTATTTACTTTTTCTTAGCAAAAGTCAACAGTCTTAATATTTAACGTATATAACGCCATACTGACCAATCTTTGTGCAAAGTTTCATATCGATCCCTGTAACGGTTTAGAAAAACGAAGATCGAAAAGGAAGTTAAACTTTAAACGCCAATAACTTTTTTACCGTTACTCGAAACTGGAAAATTTTAACTGATATGATATGTACTCGTTTAGATCTTTGATTTAAATACCCATGCGTCAATCTCCGATAAAAACTAAAAAAATCGACTTTTTTCAAACGTTCGGGACACCTTGTTATCTTCTTCCTACCAACTTCTAAGGTATTTGTGCGAAAGACTGTAACCATTCTACACATTCCTACCAAATTTCACGACAATCGGTTGAGCCGTTCGCGAGTTATTTAGTGAACAGAC
Source organism: Microchrysa polita (assembly GCA_949715475.1). Lineage (NCBI taxonomy): Eukaryota > Metazoa > Arthropoda > Insecta > Diptera > Stratiomyidae > Microchrysa > Microchrysa polita. The sequence continues at coordinate 108,586,034 of OX454416.1, read as the reverse complement.
GGACAGACGGACGGACAAAATCAATTTCATAAGGGTTTTTTTGAAAAAAAAAATTTCTAAAAATCCCTAAAAACTATTCGATAACTTCGTTTTCGGTATGCACTCAATTTTACAAACTTCTGCAGCCACAACAAAATATTTAGCATTCTAAGCATTTAATTACAATTCAAATTATTTATTCGCATTATTGCATACAAGCCAAAAAATGCAAAAGTCCATTGAAATTGCAGCATATACTCGTAGAATAAAAATGTTGTTTGCCAGCAACATGTTAAAAAGCTTGGCAATTTGCAATGTCAACATGGTCATCAGGAAATTTTGGTATGTGGCCAAATCGCTTTTATCAAGGCGAACATGACTAATCATAGCATGAATGTACTCTTGATCGTTAAATATTTTAGTATTGCATAAAAATTATCCAAAATACTCGTAGTGTATATAATTAAATTTAAATGAATTGCTTCCAAAATCATTCGGGACACAACGATACATTTTTGACAATATTGAAATTTTTTTCCGTTTCTACAAGCGAATGTTTTAATTTCATTGGTTTGCGTCAGATTTAAATTTTAATAAAAAACATTACATATGTACATACATATGTATGTATGTATGTATCATTATTTTTAAATAGTGTAATTTTGGAGCAAAACCAGATTTATTCGATGAACTTAACATTGAGAAAATATTTCTTCTTAGTTGGGGTGTGTCCAAAGTTCAACTTGACCAATGAAAACAGGGAATTACTGACAATCTATGCAAAGCATTTAGCCATGTCTAAAGTTGCGTCATGTTGAAAAAAAAACAAAGATTTATAGTCCGAAATAAGTTAAAAAAAATTAATAATAAAAATTTAAAATATATGATTGATTGCTTTGATGAAAATGTATACCATTGTGACTACATTAAACAGATTTTTCTTTTTGAAATTTTTATGAAATTCACTGAAACATCAACATAGAGATGTTGAGAATGCCAGAATGTCTAGAGATGTTTATTCGAATAAATAGCGAGTCGATGACTCAGTTTAATCTCTTAAACAAAATATAAACAATATGCGTCTACTTTCAACGTATGAAAAAAAAAAGAAAGTGCAAAAATGAAATAATCTGAGCCTTTTGATTTGGTGCGAAAAAATGGTTCATATTTATTACACTCTAGTGAATGGATTGCTTTAAAGTAGAATCGTGTGAATAACCGTCCAGACTTATGTCGACAGGCGTTAATTAATATTATACAAGTGGCAATAAAATCCCACAGATTTTGACCACATGCCCGATTGTATACGATATTGAGGGAGCGGGGGAGACGGATTTTTAAAAATGTTTTTCCATTCTAGTAATACGGCTTTTATTTTTAATTTTAAAAATAGGGAAATAGTAATGCATCATAATGCGAATCTATGTATTCGAATCCATAACGAAACTTTGTATAAAAAAATGACAACTTCTCCAGCTGTTATTTTTTTTTATATATGAAGTTTCGTTGGATTCGAATCCATGGATACGTTGTGTGTGTGCGGCCTAAATGCACAAATAAAAAAATAACTATCGTGACAGTCCAACATTGAACTAAAAACGCACATGGGTGTCCGGAAACTGCCGCATAAACGCACCGGATTATGATTCCTCAGTTGATTTCCAGCAAAACAGTTGTACGGAACATACCCCTCAGCTTAACCCTTTAGCTGCCACAGGAATTTAAAGATTTAAAAAAAAATCATTTTCTTGCACGACCTAAACCCTAATATCTCCAAAGCTAGACCAGCTAGAAGAGTGAAATAAAATGATTATTATAGCTAACAAATCTACCTGTAAAATAAAACTAGCCGCACTAAAATTAGATGAGAGGTTTGGTTTTTACAGAGCTTCAAAGTCAAATTTGCGTGATTTGACCCAAAAATAATCTTTTTTTCCATCTCAATTTTCTCCAACTTCTGCCAAGGAGAGGTGCTTGTACGATTCTTTTAAAAATAGGCGCATAGTCTTATGATCATATCTTTCTTACATCATTTTATTCTAGCTCCATTATTTCTAACAGTTTTAGTACCTTAAGTGCAGAAAACTAGGGTTAATTTTGGCTCGATTTCGACATACTTTGAATAGATTTTACCAATTGCAGATCTTTAGGGGCAGTGTGAATTGAATTGTATTGAATTCGAGCTAAAATTAACCCTAGTTTTCTACACTTAACATTTAAAAACTCTTAGGAGTAATTGATCTAGATCAAAATGATGTAAGAAAGACATGATTGTAAGACTATGCGCCAATTTTTCAAAGAATCGTACAAACACCTCACCTTGGCAGAAGTTGGAGAAAATTGAGATGGAAAAAAAGATTATTTTTGGGTCAAATCACGCAAATTTCACTTTGAAGCTCTGTAAAAACCAAACCTCTTATCCGATTTTAGTGTGGTTAGTTTTATTTTATAGGTAAATTTGTTGGCTGTAATAATCATTTTATTTCATCATTCTAGCTGTTCTAGCTTTGGAGATAATAGGCTTTAAGTCGTGCAACAAAATGACTTTTTCAGAAATCTTTAAATGCCTGTGGCAGCTAAAGGGTTAACCCTTCTGTCGGCACATAGGTCTGGCCAGACCTTTGGCACTATATATTGGTCAAAAAAGTATAGAAGATGAAATCGCAGCGACGTCATATTTCATGATATCCTAGAATAATATGTTTAGAAGCATTTTGCAAAAATTTAAAAAAATCGGTTGAAGTTTTGAGCATGTTTTTGACGATTTTCAATTTATAGTGCTTTTTGATACCCAATAGGTCTGGCCAGACCTATAGTTTTTATAGTGAAGTTCGCAAATTGGGTACGCCTAATTTTATCCCGTCTAATAACATCACCTAATCAACTGAGATTTGATTCTAGGAAAATCAAAAGAGTTTTATTTCCTTTGTAATAGTATGAACTAAGTATTATTGACTTACGATGGTGTTTCTTAATAGATTTAATTGAGATATTTACGGAAAATTTAGAATGAAATTATTTTTGCGGTTGAAAATTCCCTATTTGTATCTATCGATTTTCCCAAATCTGCAGACTAATATCGCGATAAAATCTACCAACAGACTGCCAAATATTTCCGTAAAGATATTGGACTTGGAAAATTTGATCAAACTTTCTGTACGGATACGCAATGAAAAAAGAGAAGCAAAAATAGAAGAAAAAAAGGGAGAAACATGTTTGTACAAATACCACCTCAAAATATGTCTTCTGAAAAACGCTTCTAGTATATCTACAAACAAGATTTTAATGCTTTTATTGTTTATAAATGGCTGTAAAGAATGGGTAGAATGATTATACCGATAAAAATTTAACTTTTTATAAAAAATAAAAAAATTTTCTCAATAGGTCCAGCCAGACCTATTGGGTATAGAATATGCATATTGTAGTAGGTGCCGACAGAAGGGTTAAGCTGAGGGGGTATGTTCATTACAACTTTTTTGCTGGAAATCACATGAGGAATCCCAATCCGGTGCGTTTATGCGACAGTTTCCGGACACCCTGTATAAGCGACATTACATTTACATTAGGATCACATCTCAATACACGTAAAGATCAACATCACATAGTCGATTTTGTCGATGTGTGCGGCAAAACTAGTCGCATTTGACGTGAGGGCATCGTGAACCGCTGAACGAGAGAGCCCATGGACAAGATTTTTCGTCCCATGTTGTGTTGTTGTTTTTATATGTAGTTTCATCATTATGTCGACTCCATAGTACTCTATGAGCAAACCCATGGTGCTGCTCGCTTGTTGAGAAGCCCTATCTTCATTGCCTAACCTAACGGTCGTGGAGGCATTTGACGATAGCAAAGAAATAAAATATGGACGAAATGCATATTTCACCAGCTGTTGCTTTAGCAAGATTATTTTCTGTAGCCACATAAAAATACCGTGAATATTATTTTAACAAAGAATTATAAACGATAATAATTATTTTAACAAAGAATTATAAACGATTATAGCTTTTATAAGTAAATTATAAGCGCAAATCACGTGGTATAAGATATAATTCAGCATGAGTGGCTCAAAAAGTTGGTCGTTCTTACCGCGTTCAAGGTTCGATTCGAATAGACCGCTTTCGTGCTTGATTCCCCCGATTATCGGTGTCGATCGATTCCACTGCATCGCAATCGGAAGCCACCAACCGGCTACCAGCAGCAACACCAGCCGCTAATTGAAACTGTCCGCTAATGCGTTCGAGCTCGAGAGACCCCAACTGAAGAGTTCAGCAAGTTTAGTGACTACACTAATATTTCCAAAAGTAAAGTGATTCAGGAGAGAGCCCTTGACCTTCTCAACCAATCTCAACTTCTCTAGTTAAAAAACGTTCTTATTTTGACCTCATAGAACTACTATACCAATCGCTGGGTTTGGGAATTGTCAACCGTCAACATACGTGATGGCAGCTACCATCACTTCAACTTTCAAATGCTTAGAGAAGTGACTCAATTTTCCGCAAGAAACTTAGCATTCCTTCTAGCGTAAGTGGAACTTCTATTTATTGTCAATATTGTCGGTCACGCTCTGTGGCTCACTTGGTTGAGTCGCACTCTACGATGCTAGTAATCTAGGGGTCCGGAGTAAGACAGTAAATCTCGGCGTGGTCCAATATTTCCGTGCATGTGCGGATAGGAAATATATAGTGCTTGCAACATTATATCCACTCCGAAAAATTATATGCAATGTAACGTTCACTCGAAATAGCCTATAAACGGCTGAGTGAACGCACCATGTCCCACAAGGGTTTACGGTACAGAGAATTGTCGTAAACAGAAACCCAGAGGAAACAGATTAAACATTTCCACACTCCATTCCAGCTTTCAACATGTTTGTTAGATAGTTTTTCCGCACTAAATTATTGCTTACTCTGATGACTCTTTTAATGAAAGCGTAAGCCATGTTGTACAAAATTTAGAATACACCCTTTCAAAATCGGCGAAAAAAATCTCTCTAAAATTCGATGGTGAGGTGTTTTTTTTAAATTTGCAGGACGATTAAGGTTTAAGGTCGATCTTCACTTTTCAGTCAAAGTCACAGTCATTTTCCAAATAAGTTGACAGATTGTCAGTCAACCAATTAACTGACAATCTGTCAACTTGTATGGAAAATGACTTTGACTGATGACTGAAAAGTGTGAATTGGCTATTAGTCAATTTTTTTCTCTATATATTTTATATTCTGCTGATTAATTATTATTTTTAAAAAGCATGTATGGAAAATATGAAAGACCCAGAAAACTAAAATTTAATCAATTCGTAAAGGATTTATTTCAAACGAAGAACGATTAGTTTCTGAATTCGTTAATTGTTTGTAAATGGCCCATACGGCGTACGTGACGACCCGTCGTTTTATAAAATATGAATCGAAAACGAATTGTATTTGTATTGGGTTCGTTTGTACCGCCATACATTGATACCCTACAGCGGCTTGTTGTACTAAACTTACATCATATAATAATTGATGAATTTAGTTTATTTTATAAACTATCTTATTTTATTAACTTCTATTAAAATTAAACAAAAAACAATCGAAAACTTACCTGGAAATCGGGCGATTGTGGGATCAAAGCTCCTTCGCGGAACCATTGTACACTGGTCGCTTTTGTTTTACCCGAAATGGTGGTTTTGAATTGAGCGGGACTTCCCTCAATAACAGAAACATCTTTCAAGGCAGTAATTGTAGGCAGAGATTCCTGACTTTCAGGCACAGTCACTTTAAGTGTACCCTGTGTCTGAACTGTTCCCAACTTATTGCTCAACACACACTTGTATGTTCCTTCATCTTCGGGGAAGGCTTCCGATATTCTCAAATTGTAATACTCGCCTTCACGCGACATATGGAAATAGCGGGATTGCTTGATAATATTTTCACCTCTGAACCATTGGGCTGCTGGATTGGGCTTGCCAATAACGCGACATTTGAAAATCACGGGATGTCCTTCAGTGACAGTTTGGTTCTTAAGAGGTTCTACCAGAACGGGGGCCTTTTCAGTGCCCGGAGCAGTTGGTTTCTCCTTTTGTGGTCGTGTTGGTGATTGAATGAAACATTCAGCATCACAACGTGCCTCACCGCCACTATTAACGGCCACACACTCATATTTGCCGGCATCTTCGGGATATGCCTCAATGATCAGCAAAGTGTAGGTGCTATCTTCTTCCAACATCTTGTGCTTGATGCTGGGCATAATTTTTTTGCCATTCTTCAACCAGTAAACATCTATTGGCTTCGTGCCGGCAATTTTACAATCGAATCGGGCCAATTGTCCCGTTGTAACGGTTGCCGTTTGAATAGTTTGAATGAAATTTGGCGGATTGACACCACCCTTGCCGGCACGACGACGTTCTTCAACCACCAAATTGGCACTGCACTTGGCAGTTCCTCCACGATTCTCGGCAATCACGGCGAACACAGCCGAATCTTCGACAAACACTTGCCGAATAATCAAAACTGATTTCGTGCCGAACGTATGAATTTGGAAGTCGGGTGAATTTTGAATAAGGAAATTCTCACGATACCATTTCACGGTTGGCATCGGTTCACCGTCGTATTCGACCTCGAAACGAGCTTGTTCGTTTTCGAATACGCGACATGGTTGAATTTTCTTGGTGAAGAATGGTGGCTTGGCCGGCTTAACCGGTCCCTGGACGACACGTTCTTGTGTCGTGCCACGATGTTCCATTTCCGTAGTTTCAGTGGCCGTTATATTACGGGTAATCTCCAAGTCTCCAACAACTTCCTTTTGAGTTTGTTTCTGTTTATTCACGTAAACTTCGCGACCATGTACAGATGATTCGGAAGGATCGGGTTGACGAACTATTTTTTGTGTTGGTCGTTGGAGTTGATGTTGCTCGGTTTTCTCCCTGTGAAATCAAAAAAGAGGGCGAACATTAACAATTTCGTTTGGGTGATAAATAAACACAAAATACATACAAGCTATCCTGGTAAGTTTGAGCCATTCCTTGCGCCACGGATTTGTTGATAACACGATCACCGGGCACGGCATATTGATGGGACTCTTCGCGCAATTTTGTTTCCCTTAGGATTTGCTCGGATTCCAATTGCGAGAGTTTATTGTAGTAACCGTCGGTCTTCTTGGACTTGACAGCCTTTTGCCATTCGGTCTCGGGCCCTTTGATGACCTTGGGCTTAAGATGATCGACCGACTTCAAATTGATAGGCATCTGATCGGCTTGTTGCAATTTGCGTTCTTCGAAGGTCCTTTCCAACTCGGTATCTTGACGTTCGTTCTGGTATTGAACTAGCTCGTAGTCATACCATGCTGTATATTAAAAATAAGGAAATGTAAGTAACGGTTTGTATTTTTTAGTCATGGTGAAAAAAAAAACAAATATCTGCGAGGATCTTACATAGCAGCGTTGAAATTAATATGAGAAAAAAAATCACATAAAAATGTAGCTTACAAATTAGGTTTTGTAAAATTTTACTCAAAATATTGAAAGCGTACGATTATTATTAGTGACGTTACTATCAACCAACAGGTCAATAACGAAAGCTTAAAAATATCTTACTCAATTTGACATGACTTAAGTTACCGGTTAAAAATGTCCTGGCCCTTTTTGAGCTAGTCTATTTTCATTTTGAGACTTTAATTTTCGAATGTTAACAGAGAAAACTCAAAAAGCAGCTGAATTTGAACAAAAATGACAAAAAAAGTCAATACGTTGGGAATTTGGAAAATTTTGGCTTTCTTAGTAAGAGTTAGTCAGAAATATTTTCAATAGGAATTGGGAAATAAACATTATTTCCATGCGCAAAAATAACAAAAATTAAAAATAAGATTAAAATTCCAGTTAATGCTTTCGCATTTCACATTACCTCATTTCATTTTTTTTTATTCTTCAAAATATCGAAATCGATGAGTGAATTAACAAAGCGTCTGTAGCGAACAACTCCGTATAAATCCATTTAGATTGCAGCTTAAGCAAAGGAAAGGCTATTTGGGGGAGTATGGGAAGCATATGCATTGTTATGCAACATGCTGGTTGCTGGGAAGGATAGGGCCTCCATGGGAAAATTTTGTCCTTTTCAAAAAGGCGATCACGGAGGGTGGTGGAAATATACTTTTGTTTTGTGTAAGCAGTTTTCATGATCACTTTTTCAATGTGATGTTTGATTTTTATATTGTTGTAAGCATTTTGTAAGTAACATTTTGTGCAAGATGAACTAGTGTTTTGGCAGCGTTTTTTTCCAAGAATTTTGTTATGTATATTCAATATAGAGGTAAGTGTTGAAGTTTTGCAAACTAAGGCCGTACATGTGAAGGCCTGTATACTTACGCCTTGGCGAATTCTTCAAGACACCACGATAGTCATCACCACGTTGAACGACTTTGAGGTCAGTCGATGCCATAGCCTCACCCACCGAGCTGCGAGCAATAACTTCCACTTTGCCGGTGTCGTATTGACGTGTCTTTGGAATGTCCAAATGATACATGCCGTCGTTTGTGAGCTTGTAACGGGAGCCCTGTAAACGAAGGAGGTAAATTGAATTATGTTTTTCTTTAAGATTTTGAATATGAAATAAGCTTACGTGTACAACAGTTTGTCCATTGACGAGCCACATGACACGTGGACGTGGATGTCCGGTAACGCGACAGCAGAATCGGGCGCAATCACCTTCCTGGACGGTTACAGGCTCTGGTTTGCTGACAAATACAGGTGGACATTTTGGTTTTGCGTCGGGGTCAATTTGTTCGGGTGCTCTGTAATGGTAAGTAAAACGGTTATCGATTGGGAGCCATTGGTTATTTTGAAAATCGTAAATTATGTGAAAAGATGTTGTAACGATTCGAAAGAGTTTCTTTCTCTTGAATCGAGAAGTTTGGTAGATTTTGGTCGTTGTACCAAGGGGTAGCTTCAGCACAGTTTTATTTGCATTGTAGAACTGGCTACTATGGCACATTTTTTAATGGCAACACGAACATCCATGGTCCTAGTAGGATTCGAAATCATGCTCCGGCAATTCAAAGATAGATTTAGAAAGGCTTTGGAAGATGCGTTCTAAACCCTTTTGATATCGTGGATTTCAGGAAGATTCGACCATCATAGGGAAAAAATCTTTTGTTACAAGATATTCGGTAACTCTGTAGGTAGGGACAATACAACACAACGTCCATGGACGACTGATTTATACTTTCACATCAATCCTGCTCCTACTGTAGTTAATCTTAATATTCTGGGGGTTCACCCAGAGAACATGAAGACTTCAGTTTAGCAAGTAGCTGCGGTAGGAAACATGCACCATAAGAACAAAATTCTAAAAGCACCTGGGGCAAAGACAAAGAATCCAGCCTGGCCACTTATAGTGCGGTGGGTCGAGTAGCGGTTGATTATGCAACTCCAGTCTGATTAGAGGAGGGGAAAGCTCTAGGACCAGATGGGATATCTCAGAAGGTGTTGAATGTTATAATCAGCCCTATTCCTCAGAAGCTTATGAAGTCTTCGAAACTTACTTGGCCGAAGGCCAGTCTGTTAAATCGAAGGCCAGTCTCTGTTAAACTGTTTTTGGTTGTGGAAGAGAAAGGTAGTTTGTCAGACCGACAGTTTTAGACGGGCGTGCTATACGGTGGATGCAATTGAGTTGGTTTCCAATTTGACAAGGGAATCACTTTGAAACGGCACATGCTCTTCTGTGAAGACGTCGGTTGCCAAGATGCCTAAAACGCTTTTAATTCCGCAAACTGGGCCTCCATTCATGATTTATATCGCTTTCCCAAGAATATATGTCCCAGTCTACCTTGCAGCTAGAATCAGGAGCTACCTCCCAAATCGTGTTTTCCAATACGATAGCAGCGATGGACCCATCTAATATATGGTTACTGCGGGATTTCCACAGGGGTCAGTTCTTGGCCTGCTGCTAGCATCATAATGTAGAACAGCATTCTGGAATTTTCCATGCCTAGAGGAGTGACTGTGGTAGGCTTTGCAAACGACATTGCAGTTGCGGTTGTGGTAAACTAATTAGAGTGCCTCGAAGTTTACGCAAAGAGTCGATTACAACTATAAAGCTTTGACTGTTGATGGTTTCGCCTTGAACTTGCTGAGCAAAGAACCGAGGCCATTATTTTCAGTAGCACAGAAAAAGCAAATGGTGGTCGCTAAATATTAAAGTAGAAAGCAATATAACCATAACATAACCTCCAAAAAATGTTAAGTATTTGGGGGTTATGATTGCTCCGAGAATGAACTTTGGAGAGCATTTGAAGTACGAATATGAAAATTCTGCGGTCTTCGCCGTGTCTTTAGCAAATATTATGTCGAATATAGTCGGCCCATGAACAAGCAGGATATGGTTGTTGACAAAGGTTGTTACATCGATGCCTCATCGGTTTGGTCTATTCATTAGATTACTTCGATAACGTCCAGAAATTAAGATCGGTTCACCGTAGGTTCGCATTGAAAGTGTGCTCTCCATTCCGAGCAGCTTCACACGAACCTCGCCGTTGCTGGAATGATTCCAATACCAATTCTGGTCAGGGAGATATGCAAATTGTACTGTGATCGACATAACGATACGCCAGCAGATTTGTAGATTTAGAAAAAAAACAGGGAGGCATGAGACGAGAGTGGCAACAACGATAGGATGAAATTGTAACCCGTAGATGAACTCACTCCCTCATTCCTGACATTGAAAAATGGGTTAAAGGCAAATACGACGAGGTGAACCATTTTTCAACACTCCGGCTCATGGTGGATAGCGGCAATACTTGGACTGTTTCAAGCTGGATGACTCAGCACAACGTCCTAGTGATTCGCAGAAGATGCAAGACACGTATTTTTTACTACTCCGAATTGTCGTGAAAGGCAGGCAAAACTCAACTAAATATGGAATTTGGATAAACATCAACTTCCCAGCACAGAATGTGTTCAACCGTTCAACCGAGCTGGAGTGCCAACATAATTACCGAGACACTATGACAGCGATTCAACCCGTAAAAATGAGTCGGTCTATTGCGAGTTTATGTACGAATAGAGTCCTCTCAGCGACCACCTGTCCCTCCTGAATCCTCTAATAAAAATACGAATCCTTGTTGCAACATACGGCTCCGTAGCTCTTATGGACTTGTTGTTATTGTTGTTGTAGCGGCGCAGGGGGATTAGTGTTGTTCGTAAATGGTTGGCATCCTGTCCTCAAGTTTGAGGGCTAAGAAGATTGCCACCTCAATGGAATTTTCCCAAAGCGTAATGGGTGTTAGATGCTTTGGTGCGGCAGTACAATTGAAATGGTGGTCCACGTTGTGCGGGCTGGCTCCACACGCTGGACAAATGTCTGCAATGGCGTTGTCGATCCGGCACCAAAATAAATTTAGTCTGGAGCACCATCCAGAGCGAAGCTGAGCCAAGGTGGTACGTGTGACTCTAGGTAGCTGTAGTTCATCATTGGAGATATCTGGTGGTCGAGCTCGAAGGACACGGTTTACTGAAAGATCATTCGTGGCTTTTGTTACCTCGCTGGTATGCAACTGCTTTAGAAATGCCTTGTAGTTGTTGGTGTTATTATCTTTTGAATCTTTGAACTTCCCTTTCCTTGTCCCTTAGTGTACATCTAACATGACGTGGAGGTGGGGTTTTGTCCATAAGATCGAAATTCGGGGGTTGACTACGATACAACCAACAAGATATTGCTTAGCGAGTAGCTCATTCTGAGTTTTCAGATTTAGCAGCTTAGTTTCTTGGTGGAGGTGATCTTGTGATGTCATGCGTACATATCCAGTAATTGTACGCATAGCTGCATTCTGGCACGTTTGAATCCGTTTCCATTGAGTGTTGCAGAGATTGTTTGTCCATATGGGTGCGGCGTAGTTTACCACTAAACGACCGATGGCTTTGTAAGTGGTGAGTAATGTCTCCTTATCAGTTCCCCATTTGCTGCCAGCAAGAGATTTTAATATCTTGTTCCTACTCTTCATTTTGTCACATATATTGTTGGCGTGGCTGTTAAAGATGCCATGATTGTCAATTGTGACCCCGAGGATTTTGGGGTGACGGACAGTGGGGACTTCGGTGTTGTTTACATTAATGTCTAGCCGTAGGTTGTATTCCTGGTTGTGCGTGGTAAAGAGGGTGGCCAAGGATTTGGGACAACTTCAGGATCTTGCTAATGAAGAAGGTGTTGAGCTCTTCTAAGTAGCCGTTGATAAGGTCGCATATGTCTGAAATATCGTTGCCGGATGTCAGGATGGTGCAATCGTCAGCGTAGGATATTATGTCGATACCTTCAGGTGGGGTGGGAAACCCTGACATGTAGAGGTTGAACAAGTGGGGGATAGAACGCGTTGTGGTACTCCCTGTTTGATCTTTTTAAGTTTAGATCTCCCATTTCTAAACTCTGTGCTGGATTGACGTCCGGCAAGGTAGTTTGAGATCCATTTAACTATATACGACGGTGTGTATGAGTTATGGAGGTCTGTCAGTAGGAGTGAGTGATTCACCATATGAAACGCTTTCGACAGATCCAAAGCCACTAGGATGGTACGCTTAAACGGCTTGGATTGGTTGATTCCATTCAAGACCTTAGACATGATTCGGTCTAATGCAGTGGTGGTGCTGTGCATTTTCCTAAAGCCGTGTTGGTGATTAACGAGTTGTATGTGCGTCGCAAAAGTTTTGTGTATCAGCGATTCTAGTATTTTTGCCACAGGAGATAAAAGCGTGATCGGGCGGTAGGATTCTCTTAAGGAGTGTTCTTTGCCAGGTTTGGGTATAGGAATAATGCGGCCTCTCTTCCAAATCTCTGGTATGATGAATGTTCGGAGTGAAAGGTTCATAGTAGCTGTGATATACTCTAAGGCCAGACTTATGGACTTCGCTTTTACCAGTGGGTGATCTTTGTACCACGTACCAACGTGTACCATTGACTAGATAATGTATCCAAATATATAGGACGGTACCTACCGCGGCTCTGCAAGACCTGATGAGTATACCTCCTGCTGATTTGAAGATTCTACAACGTGGGACGGCATATTACACACGAAGAGCCTTCAAGACTTCAGTATAGGCCTGGTTTTCCTCATCATAGGTCACGGGATTGGACGCATACGGCTTCACGCTGATATGAGTGGGGAGGATCCTCACTGACCCAAAGTCATTGCGTTGATTCCTTTGAGACCTTCGGGAAATTACTTTTTCGGTCACCCCAACAGTTAGGAATACGACCCAAGCTTGGAACTAACACAAACAGTATATAAACTGAATAGGAGTGGGGTTGTCGTTCGCAGCAAAACTCGTGTACTTGTACATATAGTAATTTCAGCTATAACGCCGATGACAAGCTACAGTGGCGTCCTGACGCGCGGGAGCCTAGTTTACTCAATTGACTTGGAGGTTCATGATAAAAATGATCCTGAATTCGTTTTTTGGAAGTGGCGTGATTGGCATCATACTCCGAAATAATTGTGCCAAATAGCGTATCATTGGATATGAGTTTTGTTAACAATGTTGAACAATCCACGACGCGGGGTAACGGTAATTAATAACAAAAAATACTTACACCTGCCAGGCAGCTTCCATTTCACGAATTCGTTCGATACTCTTCATATGTTTCGGTAGTTGGGAATCGTATATGATACCTGGTTTGCCGGCAGTCTTGATAATGGCACGAGTTTCATCCATACCATACAAGTTGGTGGCACGACAAACATATTCTCCGCTATCCTCTGGGTATATCCAACCGAAGTTCATGGCTACATAGCCAAAATCATAAATTGGCATAAAGCGATTCTCTGTAAAGGGAAACATACATTGAAACTCATCGCTACATATGCAAGGATCCAAAAGAGTCTTACTGTGATGCAATGGTTTTCCATTGAAGAACCACTCAACCTTCATATTCGGATCGCCGACCGGAGCCAGTTGACATTCAAATTTGGTCGTCTGCATTTCAACCAAGTCAGTTTGATCCTTGATCTGGGTGACAAATCGTGGTGGTTGTCTCTTATCGGGATCGAAAAGATCGTCCTCGGTAAGATGGATTTCGGATGTATATTTCTTGATGGCCGCCTCCATTTGCATGAGCGTTTCGGAGCGCTTCATTCCGCGTGGTACTTGGTTTTGCAGAATGATCGATGGCAATTCTGTAAAAGCAAAACTCTTAAATTTCCATTCATCGAAAATTGTTGTTCAAAAAATTCTTACGTTTGCATGAAATTGTAGCCGTGGTTCTGTCTTCGCCATAGTTATTCACAGCGCGACAGACATATTCGCCTGAATCTTCGCCATACACATACAAAATATCGAGGGAAACGTAACCCATATCGTATACGTTTCTGTACCGATGGCCAGATGGCAAAGGTTTGCCATTACGATACCATTCAACACGCAAGTTTGGATCCTCTTTCGGTTCAACGCGACATTCGAAGCGCATAGATTCAGATTCTTCAACGGTGCACGATGCAATTTCGGTTATGAATTTAGGTGGACCATAGGTGGGATCTTCCTTCTGCGGCGTGGACACTTGTCCGCGTTCCAAATCCTTTAGTTTCTCACCTGTCATGCCAGCTGGCAACTGCGTCTCGGTCACAATATTACCCTTGGCCTTGCATGTTACCTTAGCCGTGGTAGTAGCCGATCCCCATTTATTCGTGGCACGGCAAACATATTCGCCCGAATCGCGAGCATAGATATAATCAATATCCAATGCAATAAAACCAAAGTCATTGAGCATGTGCACACGTGAACCAATGGGCAATGGTCGTCCATTATGGAACCAGTCAATTCGCATAGTTGGATCGTTGACTGGTTCTACGCGACAATCGAAATGAATTGGATTAGCTTCTTGAACGTCCAAGTTGTCCTTGATTTCTTCGGTGAATCTTGGCGGATTTGGTTGTTCCTCATCAACAAGAATTTCGTCGCGTTTGTGCAAGCTTTCCTCAAGTCTTTGAATGCTTTCTGTTCCGGTACGGAAACTGGTAGGCAATTGAGGTTCAACAATAATTCCTTGACGGCCACGGACTTGCAATTTGCATGACACGGTTGCTTCGCCGTGCTTGTTGGTAGCCTTGCATGTATACAAGCCGGAATCGCGTTGATAGCATCCGGCAATTTCGAGAATGACAAAACCGAAGTCGTTGATAGTCTTGATACGTGATCCAGCCCACAATGCCTTACCATTGTGATACCATTCGACGCGCATGCTTGGATCGTTGATTGGAGTCAGTCGACACTCAAAGTGAGCCAATGAATTTTCTCCCAACGTTAAATCTGACGGAGTTGTAATGAATTCTGGTGGCTTGCCAGAGTCGTCTTCCAACGGCATGCCATCGGGAGCGACACCCAAACCCTCAAGTTCAGCAAT
Source organism: Microchrysa polita (assembly GCA_949715475.1). Lineage (NCBI taxonomy): Eukaryota > Metazoa > Arthropoda > Insecta > Diptera > Stratiomyidae > Microchrysa > Microchrysa polita. Next base: position 108,570,700 of record OX454416.1, on the reverse strand, counting down.
ACGTTCAATGGTGCCTTCCATTCCCTTGGGAAGCTGCGACTCCAGAATAATGCTGCGTTTGCCTTGGACTTTCATTGAAGCCGTGGTGACAGCCTCGCCGTATTCGTTGGTGGCACGGCACGAATATTCGCCAGAATCTTCAGGATACACAGGGGAAATTTCCAAAATTACAAAACCGAAGTCGCAGAATGTTCGATAACGTGAACCGGCCCTGAGTGGTTTTCCGTTCCAGAACCATTCGACCTTGAGCTTAGGATCGTCGATTGGAATCAGACGAGCCTCAAAGTGAACGTTCTCACCTTCACGCAAATTGTCAACGTTGGATAACGGGACAGTGAACATGGGAGCTTTGCCCTTTGTTTCGTCGACGCGCTCATCTCTTGTACGTACAAGAGAGTCTTCCAGTGTTTGAATCTTTTCTAAACCTCCTTCCATGCCCTGGAATATGAGAAAAAAAACATAAATTTCCAATGCAATCAAAATCTTAATTTTAAGGATCGTATCAATCAAGACGTATACTTACTCGCGGTAGTTGCGAGTCCAAGATCAAATTAGCCTTCGATAGACACCTCATTGTAGCTTTAGTGCTGTCCATGCCATACTTGTTCACGGCACGGCACTCATACACGCCGGAGTTCTCCTCGTAACAGTACAAAATGTCCAAAATAACAATTCCAAAGTCATGGAAAGTCCTGTATCTGTGTCCGTGCGGCAATTTGACGCCGTTGTAATACCATTCCACCTTAAGATCGGGATCGGTCACTGGCGTGAGACGTGCCTCGAAGTGAGCGCTCTGTCCTTCAACCAATTTGGTAATATCCTGAATTTGAGTGATGAACTTGGGTGGTTCGGCGACTGGAGTAGAAGGTCCAGTCGGACCGGTGGCCGTTGGTCGTTCAAGTTCGCGAATCTTTGGCAACGAATCGGGTTGCAAACTGTCCAAATACACTCCGCCCTTTCCGAAGCATTGCAACGTAGCGCGTGTGAAGTCTTCGCCGTATTTGTTATGAGCACGGCAAACGTATTCGCCGCTATCGTGACTCTGCACGTAGGCAATATCCAAAACGACATAGCCAAAGTCGGAGATTGGCTTGATGCGATTTGAATGACGCATTGGTTTTCCGTTGTGATACCATTCGACCTTCATATCAGGATCGTTGACTGGAACCAGTTGACATTCAAAGTGAGCGGATTGACCATCCTTGAGACCTGCAAGGGGTTGAATCTGCGTGATGAAACGTGGTTTTTGACCCTTGGACTTGTCAATGCAGCCCAAAGTGACGCTGATTTCGGCTTGACCCCATTTGTTGGTGGCACGGCATGAATAGGTGCCGGAGTCTTCGATTTTGGTTCCCAATATTTCCAAAACGACCATGCCAAAGGCATAGACTGTTCTGTATCTGTGACTAGCGCTCAACGTTTGACCGTTGTAGAACCATTCAATGACCATGGTTTGATCTCCGGTTGGAACCAATGTCGCTTCAAAGTGAGCCACTTCTCCTTCGCCGATATCGAGAACTGGTGCAAATTCACTAGTGAAACGTGGTGCCATTCCTTCTTCGGGTTTCTCCGGGCGGGCATCTCCACGGCGAAGTGAATCTTCCAGGTTCTGGATGCCTTCCAAGCCTTCAGTGCCCTTTGGATGTTGAGTTTTGTCGATGATGCCTTCCTTACCAACGCAGAAGACGGTGGTCGAGGTGAACGCCTCACCCGACTTATTGTATGCCTTGCACGTGTAGATGCCTTGATCGCGTTCGTACACTTCAATCAAATCCAGCGTGACGAATCCGAATTCATTGGTCATCTTGAAACGTGATCCATGTTGCAACACTTTGCCGTTGAAATACCATTCAATCTTGAGATTTGGATCTTCCTTGGGCTCAACAGTGCCCTCCAAATGTAGCGGTTGTGCTTCAGACAAATGGAACTCGGGCTGAAGTGGGATAGTCCAAACCGGTGCTGGGTAGATAGCCTCAGGCTTATCAGCGGCTGGCTTGTAGCGATCTTGCAGAGCTCGATCGGTTTCCTCGATCTTCTCGTAGCCAGCTTGTCCTTGTGGATGTTGAGTATCAAGGAACATGGTGGCAGCGCTGGTGCATTTCAGTGTGCCTGATGTTGAGGCAGTGCCCTTGCTATTGGTGGCCTTGCAACTGTAGAGAGCTGAGTCTTCAGCGTAAGCATGGGTCAAATCCAAAGCGCAGTAGCCAAAGTCGTATGTACTCTTGAATTTGGCAGCCGCCCCCAATGGTTTACCATTTCTAAACCATTCGATTTTCATTGTCGGATCCTTGGCCGGTTCGACGTTGCATTCGAAGTGACAATTGTCACCCTCGCGGCATTCGATGTTGTTCAAATGAGTGATAAAGACCGGCGATTCGTAGACTGGCTCCGGAGTGTCCTTTGGCACAATACGTGGCTGTTCCAGTTGATCGATGCGTGGTAGCGCATCAGGATGCATTGTCTCTCCCAAGAGCCAGTGTTTGTCTTGAATCTTCAAGCTGCTGGTGGAGACGGCTTCGCCGAGAAGATTAGTTGCCTTGCAGGTGTAGATGGCGGAGTCATCGTCACGGAGACCGTTGATCGAAAGTGTCACGTGACCGAAATCGAACGTACTCTTGATACGAGCTCCTGTGGTCAAGCTGATACCATTCTTGAACCATTCAATTCTCAAATTAGGATCAGCACGTGGCTCGACTTGAGCTTCCAGCATGATGTATTGGCCTTCGACCAACTTATCGTGACTTTGCAAGTGTGTGGTGAAGACGGGGGCTTGTTGCGGTGCTGTGTCAACAAACATTTCGGGCACACGGTTCATTTCGGCTTCCTTCAATTGGATCTTCTCCCACGATTCTGGCAATAGTGGTTCGCCAGAAATCGATGATTTTGGTTTAACCTTCATTGCGATCGACGAAACGGCCTCTCCGGATCGGTTGATGGCCTTGCACATATACACGCCCGAATCGTTGGTTACGACAGAATTAATGTCGAGCGTGACAAAGCCAAAGTCATGCGTGGTGCGGAATCGGGAGCCCATCTTCAGCTCAACACCATTCACGTACCACTCGAAGCGCATAGTCGGATCTCCGACTGGCACAACGCGGGCTTCAAAGTGGGCGTGTTGACCTTCCCATAGTTCCGAAGGTCCGGTAAGGAGTTGAGTGAACACAGGTTTTCCAAATTCACGTTCAGGCTCCTCGGGACGTGGAGCGGTCGGAGCTTCCAATTGTTGGATTCTGCGCATACCTTCCGGATGTTGAGTTTCCAGTTGAATGCTGGCTTGAGTCACGACGCGCATCGAAGCTGTGGTGACGGCTTCGCCCAAGGGGTTTGTAGCACGGCACATGTAAACGCCTTCATCTTCAGCGCGAATGTGTTGAATATCCATCGACACGTATCCAAAGTCGTGTTGGCGGGTGATTCGTGAACTGTCCTCGATGGGCTTTTCGTTGCGGAACCATTCCACTTTGAGAGTTGGATCACCCACAGGGATGAGGCGACACTCAAAGTGAGCGGTTTGACCTTCGACGATATGATCGATATTTTGCAGTGGTTGCGTGAATACGGGACGTTGACGAGTGACGGCGTCGGCAATTTCTGGTCTCCTGTGTGGTTGTTGTTGTTCCAATTGGCGAATCTTCTCCAAACCTTCAGGATGTTGTGGCTCGGAGATAATGCTTCCCTTGGGAATGACTCGCAAGTTGATAGACGATACACATTGTCCCAGAGCGTTTACAGCACGTACTGAATATTCGCCAGCATCTTCGGGAACAGCGTGTGTAATATCGAGTGAAACGTATCCAAAATCGAATGTGATATGGAAACGTGATGCCGATGGGAGTGGCTTGCCATTATGGTAGAACTCGATACGCAAGTTGGGATCATGAACCGGTTGCACTTGTGCCTCGAAGTGAGCTGTCTCACCTTCGTAGATTTCAGTGGTACCACGAAGTTCAGTAATGAAGCTTGGCGGCCCGATTGGTGCATCTGGAACTTCAGCACGAGATGGAGCGGCCTTGGATTCGAGTTTTTGAATCTTCTCCAGACCATCAGGATGTTGGGTATCCAAAATAATGCTGCGTCTGTTCAAGCAGCGTATATTGCAAGTGTTGACAGCTTCACCAAGCAAATTGGAAGCGCGGCACATGTAGGTACCGGTGTCCTCTCCGTAAACATACAAAACATCCAGAGCCACGTAGCCAAAGTCGTGGGTAGTTCTGAAACGATGACCCGCACGAATGGCTTTACCGTTGACGAACCATTCAATCTTGAGATTAGGATCGTTGATGGGTTCGACACGACATTCCAAATGGGCGTGATCGCCTTCTTTTAAGTGCTCCAAGCTTGTCAACGGAGTCAAGAAAACTGGTTTTTGACCAGGTGTCTCCTTCTCTGGTGACTTGGGACGTTCGTAGCTCTCCAATTGGCGGATCTTTTCCAAACGCTGTTCGTCCAGGGTGTCCAAGTAGAGACCGGCATTGGCTGGAATAGAAAAAATGCGATAATCAGCTTGACATCCTAAAAATGTGACAAGTGAGTCAATTACCTGAAACGTTGACAGCGCAAGTTGTGACGGCCTCGCCTACGGCATTCTTAGCCTTGCACATGTAAGTGCCCGTATCCTCAGCGTGAGCATACAAGATGTCGAGTGCGACAAAGCCAAAATCGTACGTAGTCTTGAAACGATGTCCGGTGAGGATTGGACGACCGTTGCAGAACCATTCTACACGCATGGTTGGATCGTTGACTGGCGTCAGAGTGGCTTCCAAATGAATTGGCTTTCCTTCAGGCGCAGCGGCATTGCGCAATGGGCGACCGAATTGTGGTCGCTCGGCAACGTACATATCTTCGTCGGCCTTGCGCTTGTAGCGAGACTCATCTTCCAAATAGCTAAGCTTCTCCATGGCTCCTTCGTGGAGCGTCTCATGAACAATTCCAGCCTTGGCTTGGACGTTCAAACGAATCGACGATTGAGCTTGTCCAATGCGGTTCGTTACACGGCAAGTGTATTCACCGCTGTCTTCGCCGTAGACGGTCAGAACGTCCAAAGCAGCGAAACCAAAGTCGTATGAAGTGCGGAAACGATGTCCAGTGGTGAGTGGTTTTCCGTTGTGGAACCATTCGACCTTCAGACTAGGGTCTGGGTATGGTTCAATGCGGCATTCGTAGTGAGCACTTTGGCCCTCCAATAGATTCGTGGGACCGCTGAGTTGGGTGATGAAACGTGGCGGTTGTGTTACCTCGACCTCTTCCTCCTCACGTCTTTGGTAACGGCTATGATCTTCCAGTTGATGGATTTTCTGCAAGGCACTTTCGTTTTGTGTCTCAAGCTGCAACGAAGCCTTCGATTGGACAATCAAGGCGGCCGAAGTAACGGCTTGCCCCAGTTCGTTGATTGCACGGCAAGTGTAGGTGCCAGAGTCCTCAGGATTCACATACTTCATGTTGAGAGCAACATATCCAAAATCGTGCATGGTAGTGACACGATTAGATGCCTGAATTGGCACTCCATTGCGCAACCATTCGACCTTGAGTTTTGGATCCCCCACTGGAATCAAGCGTGCCTCAAAGTGAACAGCTTGATTTTCAGCAACTCTGATGTCACGCACTGGAAGCGTGAAGACTGGAGCTTGCGTGATGATTTCTTCTTGAACACTTTCGCGTTGATATCTTGAAGTATCCTCCAAACGATGCAGGCTCTGCAAGGCATTTTCATGCTGAGATTCCAAGTAGATAGACTTCTTGGTGTGGACCATTGCAATGGCTGATGTTACGGCCTCGCCAAGGGCATTGACGGCGCGACAAGTGTATGTTCCGGCATCCTCCGGCAAACAAGACATGATGTCCAACGCTACGAAACCAAAGTTATTGGTTTCGGTGAAACGCGAGCCTGACTTGAGTGGAGCGTTGTTGTGATACCACTCAACCTTCATTGTCGGGTCTGAGACGGGAATCAAGCGACACTCGAAATGAGCACGTTGTCCTTCCTTGATGTCAATATTTTTCAACGACGTGGTGAAAATTGGTGCTTGCTTAGTGGTCTCATCGATTTCTTCGACGCGCTGGTACCTAGACCTGTCCTCCAAATGGTGAATTTGTTGAAGGCCGGCTTGGTTTTGGGTAACAGTAAGAATCTGTTCACCGCTGCGGCAGACAAGGTCGCAGCTGGTTTCGTCAGATCCGACAAGATTGACGGCACGGCAAGTATAGGTGCCTGAGTCTTCGGCAATTAAGTCAATGACATCTAGGGCTACATAGCCGAAATCGTGAATAGGACGGAATCGGTGACCAACGGTGATGGGTTGGCCGTTTTTGAACCATTCAACCTTCAAGTTGGAATCCGTAACTGGTTCAATCTTGCATTCAAAATGAGCATGCTGTCCTTCACGCATGTTTGTCAAACTCTTTGGATGAGTCAAGAATCTCGGTCTGATGTTGACAACTTCGTCAACCATTTCTGTTCGCTTGTAACGGGAGGTGTCTTCCAAATATTGAATCTTCTCGAGACCTGATGCATGTTGTGTCTCTAGGATAAGATCCTTTTTCGCAATGATGCGTACTGAGCAAGATGTAACGGCCTCGCCAAGTTGATTCATGGCCTGGCATGTGTAAACGCCAGAGTCGACAGCGTAGACGCCGAGCAAATCTAAGGCTACATAATCAAATTCATAGGCCGGACGGAAACGATGTCCAGTCTTGACTGGATGACCGTTGACCAACCACTCAACTCGCATGGTTGGATCACCAACCGGTTGCAAACGGGCTTCCAAGTGAACGTTGGTTCCTTCGACCGTTTCAATGTTGTGCAATGGGCGCGTAAATTGAGGAGCTTGCATGACGGTAATATCCTCGGTTACTTGTGTGCGACGACGGCTTGAATCCTCGAGCATTTGAATTTGCTCCATGGATTGTTCGTTTTGAGTCTCCGTGAGGATATCGGAGTAACCAATGATACGGACACAGGCTGATGTATGAGCTGATCCAAGCTGATTAGTTGCGCGAACCGTGTACTCGCCTGAATCCAACGTGGTGGTTTGGATGATGTCCAAGGCGACAAATCCGAAATCGTAGTAGGTGCGGAATCTGGATCCGACCGTAATGGGGCGACCATTTTGGAACCATTCTACACGCATTGTAGGATCACCCATGGGTTCCAGACGACACTCCAAATGAATGTTACGGCCCTCGTGCATTGGCTTCGGATCGGACAAGGGCACGACGAATACGGGCTTCGATTTGGAGATTTCCTCGATGTCGTAATGTGGCTCGACAAATTTCGAGTCTTCCAGTTTTCGGGTTTTTTCAAAGGTACCTCTGTGCATGCTAGAGGTATCTATGCTAGAACGAGCTGTAAGATCAAGAAAACATTTACAGTTAGATCATGCGGAAAGCAGACTTTTTTCTACTTACTTTCTACTATCATCGTTGCAGACAAATGAGCTTCACCCAAACTGTTTCTGGCGACAACAGTGTATTCGCCGGCATCTTCGGCGCGCACTTGCGAAACATCCAGGGCGACGTACCCGAAATCGTAATAAGTTTGAATGCGATTGGCCGGCATAATCGGCTTTCCGTTATGATACCATTCGATTTTCATGCTAAGATCATTTTGAGGTTCCACACGAGCTTCAAAATGAGCTCGTTGACCCTCGAGAATGCGGTTAGTTCCCTTCATTGGGCCCAAAAAGCGCGGTTTCTGAGTAACACGCGTTTCCTCCTCCGTCGAGCGAGTGTATCGCGATGTATCCTCCAAGTGTTGAATCTTCTGCAAACCTCCTGGATGTTGCGAATCATATTGAATGTCCTTCTTAGTGTCAACACTCAAGTTGGCACTTGTGGTTGCCTGCCCCTTGGTATTGGTTGCGCGACAAGTGTACACGCCAACATCGTGGATGCTGACTTGCTTAATGGTCAGAGCGACGTAACCGAAATTAAAGAATGTCGTACTACGTGAGCTTGCTTCAAGCGGACGTCCGTCCTTGAACCATTCAATTTTCAAGGTGGTATCACCGACCGGCTCCAAGCGAGCCTCAAAGTGGGCGTAGCCATTCTCCTTGATGTTCAGTTGATCCTTAATGGGAGTCTTGAATTCGGGAGCGTGACTACTCTCGGGTATCTCTTCAACGTACTTTCCGCGATGTTGTTTCTGATAGGCTTCAAGCTCTTCCACCTTCTCAATGTAGCGCTGCTGTTCTGGGATTTCCAAATCGCCAGTTACAGTGCTCTTCGTAATAATGCGCATGGTCGACGTGCTAACTGCCTCGCCCATTCGATTGACAGCTCGAACCGTATACGAACCAGCATCTTCAGCCCGTAGGTGCATGATATTAAGGGAGACATATCCGAAGTTGAAGATTGCAGTGATTCGCGAACTAGCTGTTATAGCGCGGCCATCTTTGTACCATTCTACGCGCATTGTTGGATCGCTGACAGGTGTGAGCTGAGCTTCAAAGTGTGCGTTACGTCCTTCTTCAAGATCACCTTGATCTTGCAATGGACGAATGAAGACTGGCTTCTGATTGGACATTTCCTCGACGCTTTCGGTACGTTGGTATTTCGAATAGTCCTCCAATTGTTGAATGTATTGCAAGCTGTCGGGGTGTTGCGACGACTTTTCAATAGACTCACGTGGAGTGATGTTGACAATTGAGCGAGATTCGGCCACGCCCTTGGCGTTCGAAACACGGCAAATGTATTCGCCGCTGTCCTCGGTGATAGTGCTAATCATATCAAGAGCGATGAATCCAAACTTGAAGACTGATGTAATGCGAGAGCCTGAAAAACGGGGATGATTAGCTCAAAATTATTGAATTGCTAAATTAAAAAGTCCTTGTCTTACTTGCTCGTAGTGGTCTTCCGTTGAAGAACCATTCGACAACCATCGATGGATCGCCAACTGGTTCAATACGAGCTTCCAAATGGATTTTTCCACCCTCATACTGGTTAACGTTGTTCAACGGGATGATGAACTGTGGTGGTGGATAAACGCGATCTTCTTCTCCAGGGCGCAAGTAGGGCTTGGCCCTTTCAACGTGGCGCAAGTAAATAATTTCTGGTCCTGGGGCAGGCCTGCACGGAAAAGGTGAAACAATGGAATCAGTAACCCTACTACGTCAAACATGGTACTCACTCTGGTTCAATAATTTTAGTTGGACGTGGGAAGTGAAGACGTCTTTGTTCCTGAACTGGTGTTTTTGGTGTCTCGACGTATAGACGGGCACGTGTGGCGGTCGATCCGGCCACATTTTGTGCTGTACACTGATACCATCCGGAATCCGAGGCACGAGCTCTGGGTATTTCCAATGCGGTAGCACCGCCGTCCACTCCAATGTAGACATCGTTAGTGGACGACATTTGCATACCGTCCTTTTGCCAGGTGATTCGTGGAATTGGTGTTCCTACAGCGCGAGCCGTGAGCGTAACGGGCTCGCCTTCTCTTACGTTGACGGTGCTGAAACGTTGCACGAATTTCGGAGCGACGACTTGCTCCTTCTCCAAAACTGTCAAATTAGCCTGAATTGCTGCATCGCCAGCCTTATTTCTGGCCAAGCACTGAATGGCACCGGCATCGTTGCGGCTCACATTTGTGATCATCAACGAATGGCTTCCGGCCTCGTTGACTAGAATCTTGTGAGTATTATCGTCATGAATTTGACGTCCGTTAATGAGCCAGACAACTTCTGGATATGGACGGCCGGTAACGCGACAATCAAAGCGCGTCATTTTCGATTCAGTGGCCTCACGATCTTGGAAGGCCTTGGTGAATACCGGAGCCAAAGCCTTGCCAGCTTCAGCTTGTTCGGCCATGGCATCAACTGGACGTGGCACGTGTCCAGGAGCCTCCTGTACGGCCTCAACGGCTAGCACGGCTGACGACACAACACAACCTTGCGTGTTTTCGGCCAACATTGTATAATGGCCGGCATCCTGTGAAGTGGCATTACGGATACGAAGTGTTGCCATATTGTTGGAGAAATTGATCTCGTGCTTATTGGATGGCATGATACGTTGTCCATTGTGGAACCATGTCAAGCGTGGACGTGGATTTGATGATACTTTGGCTGTGAATAGGGCATCGGAACCTTCGACTAGTTTCGAGTTGCGCGGCTTCGTGCCAATCTGCGGTGGATGAGCTGGTCCTAGACTACGGTCTAATTCATTACTAAGTCTAAAGTCGGATTCGAATGACGAACGACGTGTGATCGATTCACGATAAGAGACTTCGCGCAACAGTCGATACTCAAACGTGTCGACGCGGAACTCCTCTTCAACCGACGTGTACGAATAGCCATTCGTATACGATGATTTGTCGTAGGCCGGTTGCATTTGGATCATCGGTTGTCCTTCGGGCTGAATGAAAACGGAACAGATCGCCTCACCGTATTGATTGCGAGCTGTGCAGGTGTATTCGCCTTCGTCGCCCGGTCCAATGTTGTTGATCAACAAGGAGATTTCGCCGGTCACTTCGTTGTAACGCATTCGATACTTTTGTGACTCGAGAAGTGGTGCGCCTTTTCGAGTCCAATTGACCAATGGTTTGGGATTGCCACGAAGTCGACCTTCGAACAAGGCATTTCCGCCCTGTGCAAAACGGGCATTTTTGAAAATTTGCTCAAAGACCGGTGGGCAAATATTTCCTTGTTGATAGATATGCATTGGCTGTTGCATCTGGATCATACCGCCACTTCCTTGCATACCATGTACTGTAAACAGAAACCAAATCGCAATGTGGAAATTAATATTAAATGTAAATAGGCTAAGAAATGAAAAGGATACATTAAACAAATTACTTAAATATCAACTTTTTTAATGTGTACGTTTGGAATTCGGAGTCCATCCCTTAAATTCAGAATATGTATTAACCGTGGCAGCAGTGGGCTTTATTGGTACGAAAAAAAATATTTAAATTTATTCACATAAACATTCACGCCTTCTATACATTATTCTCATAAGGAATTATATTTTTTACAAAAGCTACTAGCATACTAGAAACTTTGCTTTGGTGTTAAAATAGCTGAGGATTTATGGTCTGGATTTTCAAAAATTGGATAGACCACAACCACAAAGCGCAAAGTTTGGTACGAGGGGTAAAAGTTATCAAAATTGACTAGAAAAAATTGATTTTTTCCACATAATTTTGACCAATTTTCAAGTGGTAATTCTTTTTCTTTTCATTTCAGCTTACAAATACAATATTCTTCAATTTGATAAGCTCTTCATGAATTCCCTGATTGGTCCAATAATGTTTCCTACTAAGTTTTCTCCGGAATAATAATTAGAAGTCACACAATACTATAAAAGTCTATTGAATCCCGAAACCGAAAACCATCATAAAATGTTTCCGTGTACATTTGGTTTGAAACCCACGACATAGCCAATACGTCAATCAGACTACTTTCCTTCTCAATGGTTAATTATAGTTGTGAAAACTTGTGATAGACATAATTCAGTGTATCACCTAGGACCTACTGTTTTAACAGTTTGAAACAGTATTGCAGGTGCCACACGCTGTTGTCTGGTTTTTATGTCGTATTTGTAAAAAAAAGAGCGCCAGTATCTCTTACGAGTTATCGAACGATTCACACTATTTTTTACTTTAATTTAATTTCACATGAATCGAAGGGAGGTTTAGCAGCTCAGCTTTGGAAATCAAGAACCTATCTTGGGCTGGCGCAATAACTCTATTGGTAAGTTTGAATTCGTAAAATATTCCTGTATTATTAATTAACATGATAACATCAATATTTTAGGCATCCATGAGTTCTGGGAGAAGCTCAAAGACAGCATCTCAGAAGAGATCGTGGGCTATAAAGGCCGGCGCAGACGAGCAGACTGGTTCGACGACGAATGGAGGGCCTCGATTGAGGCGAAAAATGAAGCTTATCGCCAATACACACAATGCGAACCAAGAAAGAAAGATACAACGAACTTCGGCGAGTATCTAATAGGTTAATTAGACGTAAGAAACGCAAAAATTTTGACGAGCAGTTACAGCAAATAAACCAAAGATTAGCCTGTAAGAACATTAGACAGGCGTACAAACTTATAAATAATGTCAAGAACGGATATCAGCCCAGGACAAGCCTATGTAAAGACAAGGATGGTAACATCATCAGCGACATCGAAAGCGTCAACAAACGATGGGCCTCGCATTTTGAAGAGCTCCTCAATGCACCATCAACATCCCCTGCGGAGCCAGCTCTTGAGCAGTTAGCCGAACCAGGCCCTCCCGTTCTACCCCCAATAGTAGAGGAGGTGAGTCTTGCCATACAGTCGCTTCAAAATAATAAAGCGCCCGGCGCTGACGAGATCCCAGCAGAACTGCTAAAGCATGGTGGAACGTGCCTGACCAACGCTGTACATGTGCTACTGCTGAAAATATGGAACGACGAGGTAAAGAAGATTGGCACAAAAGCATAATCTGCCCAAATCACAAAAAGGGTGACAAGCTGAAGTGTGAGAATTACAGAGGCATATCATTAGTTTGTACGTATAAAATTTTATCAAAAATTCTTGAAAAGAGAATCAATCCGTACGCAGAACGAATCATTGGCGAGTATCAAGGCGGCTTCAGACCTGGTCGTTCAACGACCGATCAGCTTTTCACAGTGAAGCTACTACTCCAAAAGTGCTGGGAATACAACATCGATGTACATATACCCAATCAACTTCAAGCAGGCATACGACAGTATCGATCGAAGTGTACTGTACAACATTATGCTGAGTTTTGGTATACCGGTAAAGTTAGTGCGACTCACAAGGATGACGATCACTAATACCGTCTCGCAAGTCAGAGTTCAGAACCGACTCACTGACCTATTTGAAACTCGTACTGGACTCAAGCATCCGACCCGTGCTATGTTATGGTTGCGAAACATGGACCCTCACCCAAGCCTCCGAAATTTTGCTAGACCGATTCCAACGAAAGGTCCTTCGGCGAATTTTCGGGGCCGTTCGCGAGCGAAATCAATGGCGTATCCGATACAACCATGAGTTGTATCAATTGTACGATGAGCTGGAAGTAACGAAAATCGTAAAGCTTCAACGTTTGCAATGGGCGCCGCATGTACAACGGATGGACGATAATCGCATGCTAAAGAAAGTGATGAACGCACAACGAAGTGACGGAGCGAGGTTGCGTGGACGACCGAGAGCTCGCTGGGAGAACTCCGTAGGTGAAGACGCCCACCAGCTGCTGGGCTTCCGAAACTGGAGGACAAGGTCACGTAACCGCGACAATTGGAGGTCAATGACGTCGGGCTATCGTGCCACATTGATGATGATTAATTAACGTGTACAAATTTTAGCAATAATCAGAGTGTCCTTATATTGAACGTTCTGTAAGCGTATGTTCAGCTCTCTGTTTGTCACCAAAAAATAATTTTAATTGCTTATTTTTACCGTTAAGTGCAATCAAAGGAAAGCCGATAAAAGCTGTGTTTTGTTTTGCACTGTCACTGCGAATCTTAAAATTTTGCAAATTTTCTTTTAGAAACAAAAGAGACTCTATTTTTGGTAAATTTTGACTTTCTCTGTGAAACCGAGAGATCAAACTGAATTGTTTCATTTATGTAAAATCAAAGAACTGTACTGTGAAAATAAAAATTTACACAATATTTCTGTAATTTTAAAATTTTGCGCAAACGTTCCAACTAGTATGTAGGCATTTTTTTTATGTAATGAATACTATTCGATCACGCATTTCAGGCTTGACGCTAAATATCAGCGCACGCTATATGCACAATTTTCGATTTTTAACAAGAACAATTTACTAAAATTGATTGGATTAATAAATACTATATACACTGCCTGTCATAACAATAGCCGCACCACAAGACAGTCTGATCCTTATAAATTTAAAGAGAGCACAGTTATTCCATATACTATAACAAAAGGGATATTTAAAAGACAAATAATTTCACAAAAACTTTCCTTTTATTCCAAACCGTTATTTCACTATAAAGGAAAAATTAAACTTTCGGTCCGTCATAACTATAGCCGCACTTGGAATTATTATGGAAAAAAACTGATTCAAAAGCGGAAATTGAGGAAGTTAATAACGGGATAGATCCTTTTCTAATAAAATAGACTCTGAGGGATTGTTTTGTTTATTTTTCACGAAATCATTTTAAAAGTTTTTTCGAGTTTTTTGCTTATTAATTTCTTAGCATCGATAGCCGCTGCTTTTACATAGAAAACTCTCTGAAATCGTGTTTTTTTTTATAAATTTTACGTAATAATGTTTCTCCAAGGTTCCCTGAATAATTTCGATCAATTGGAGGCCTCCTTCCTAACATTTGTAACATTGGAACCAACTTTAACTACTACGATTTGTGAGCGATGATGCAATCTCTTGCCTCAAAATCCGTTATGTGTCCTATCTTCTGTATAAAATTGAAGCAGTTTATTATCAGGACAATCCCACGAAATTTTTCCTATGCTGGAAGTAACGAAATCAAATGTTCTATTGGTATACTATCCTGGCCAATAATTTTAATGAGCACTTGCTGGATTTTCATAGATCTCAATACAAATTTTGGATAGAGTTCCTTAATAGTGTTAAGCTGGGTTGTTTATGTATTTAAAAGTTTATGTAACCACTACTAATAGAGTAAAAACTTCTCTGGATATCCTGATCGTAAACTGTTTTCGTTTTAATACAGAAGCGTGGCACATAACGGATTTTGTAGCAAGAGGTTACATCATCTCCAACCAATCATTACACTTCAAGGAGCTTCAAATGTAAGAAATGTTACGGAGGTGGGCTAACATCCCTTATCAAAAGTAGACAGAAAACAGAAAATCTTTAAGAAACATTATTACGTGAAATTCATACACAAAAACACAATTTGGAAGAGTTTTCTATGTAAAAGAAACGGATATCGTTACTGAGAGGTCAATAAGCAAAAAACACGAAAAACCGTTATAATTATCTATTGAAAAATAAATAATATAATCCCTGAGAGTCGATTTTATTTAAAAAAGTTTTTTTTTTTATATTTACTTCTTAAATTTCCCTTTTTTAATCAGTTTTGCCATACTAATTCCAAGTGCGGCTATTGTTATGAAAGACTGGAATTTCAGATTTTCCTTTATAGAAGAATAACGGTTTGAAATAAATGGAAAATTCTTGTGATATTATTTGTCTTTTCAATATCCCTTTAGTTTATAGTATGTGGAATTACTGTATTGTCTTTCAACTTCCAAGGATTAGGTTGTTTAATGGTGCGGCTATAGTTATGACAGGCAGGTATATATATAAATAATACTATAATATTTTTACTTTTTATAAATTTTAAATAATAGGGAAATTGGATTCGTGAAACAATTGATGCAGCAGGATCAAAGGATCAAGAGTTGATCACATTGAAATTGGGACGGATGAGTTCAGCAGAATTTTAATCGCAAAAAGGGATGTGCAGTATGTCCTTCAAATGTCGATTCATCCACCTGTGAATACTGACAGCGGCTAACTGTACCAATAGAATGTTCTTGAATCGATATCTATAAATTTTCAAGGGGATTCTTTACGAAATTGTTTTTTTTTTAGAACGTTTTTAGAATAATGAAGAATTTCCAGTGTCAAATGGTTACCTCTCAAACAATGGACTCTTTTTGCATTACCAATGTTAGTCGTTTCGACTACCATTGATATTTCCTTTGGTTGCTGCTTTTTGCTCTTCCACTCAATAGCTGTGTCCTTTCACATCCTAGGAGGTCAATCAGTTAAGTATCGACATCAACAATAGACCTTTTTGCAGCTTTAGTGACGAGGTGTGTATCGTTAAACCAAAGTACTGCAGCTCGAAACGACCAAATTTTGTACTATGCATCTTATTTTGTTACAGTGATAAGGTCAAATGCCTTTAATAAGTAGGCAGTTAGTTTTCTTTAAAATAAAATAAAAAATCGAACACTGATACTTTTTGGTCTAACATTAAGTAAAAATAATGATAGTACTTCTAGCTGGAACCGCTTTTAATATATTTCAGGCATCCCTAGGTTCAAAAAACGAGTCTTAATATAGTGTTAGTCGAATTGACTATCATTGGTTACAATGTAGAAAGAATAACTTTGGTTATCTAGGGTTAAAAAATCGGGACAAAAACACTCCAGAATTTGAAACTAATTCGAAATCTTCCTTCCAGCAGTAGTTGGAGCTAGTCTTAACACCAGGCCTAAAGCATGACTGGAGCTAGCTCCCCATAATATAGACTAAAGTTAGTTCCCTGATGAGTAAAATAGTATTTTGTGTGTCTTTTGGCTGTTTTGTACCTTTTATGATAAACAATTATTGAAAGAGGGTATTGTCACTATCATCTCCCTCATTCTAAAACGAGGCTAATTTCGGACGCGGCCGAAATTTGAATACCCTTCGCTCTCCTCGGGCTAAACGTTTTTTCGGGCGTTGAAATTGGTGCACAAATAAAAAAGTTTTTCTTAGAAGAACCTAATTCGGGGGTTGGATTTGTATGGCAGCCCCATGACCCCATTGTCCGATTTGATCCAATCTTACATATGTTTTGTGTCATCAATAGAAATACATTTGTGTCAAATTTGGTTGAAATTGGTGCACAAATAAAAAAGATTTTCTTAGAAGAACCTAATTCGGGGGTTGGGTTTGTATGGCAGCCCCATGACCCCATCGTCCGATTTGATCCATTCTTACATATGTTTTGTGTCATCAATAGAAACACATTTGTGTGAAATTTGGTTGAAATTGGTAAACAAATGAAAAAAATTTTCTTAGAAGAAGCTAATTTGAGGAGTTGGGTTTGTATGGCAGCCCCATGACCCCATTGTCCGATTTTACCTATTCAAACATTCAAACTGCCTGCAACGAAAAGAAGCAATTTCAGTTTCATAGCTTTTAAATTGGCCGAGTAAAACGCGTCGCAACAGACGGACAGACTGACATCGCCCAATCGACTCCCCAAGTCATGCTGATCTTATCATACATGTATACTTTTTATATGGTCGGAGATGTTTCCTTAAATGAGTTACAAACTTCATGGCAAAGTTAATATACCCTTTCACTCTATGAGCGAAGGGTATAAAAAAGTATTATATATTAACGTATAATATGTGAATGTGCGTGAATCAATAGGCCTGTTTTTTTTTCACTCCGTTGTAGGCTAGTTTAGTGCAGTGGTTCCCAATCTTTTTCAGCTCGTGCCCCCCATGCGAGATCTGCTGATCCGACAGGAAGTATTATTTAAATTTCATGATTTCCGCATCCTAAATTTCGTCGTGAGTTCGGCCCTCAACATGGTTTCAGTGATACGTCGAGCAGCAAAATTGATATTAATATTACTGGAGCGACCAAAATCCGTATTTTTTTTTCATAAAAAATCATCCGGAAACTATAGCTGGCTGATGCGGTTTATATCAGCTGTATTAAGTGATTTTTTATTTTTATCTCGACTTAAAATATTCTCAGCGGTGCTCATCAAATGGATTTCATAGGAGCGAATCAATCGACGAAAATAAATTTTTTCCATTTTGCAACGCTTTGCTACAACGATTACTCCTGGTGTATTTCGAAAGAAGTTCGCAAGAAAACCATAATTCATTAATGGCAAGCAACCCATAATTTACATTACATATGATAATTTATGTTACATTGCATATCATTTCGGAATGTATATAATGTAGCAAGCACTATATATTTCCTATCCGCACATGTACGGAAATTTGGACCTCGCCGAGATTCGATCTACGGACTTCTAGATTACTAGCATCGTATAGTGTGACTCAACTAAATGAGCCACAGAGCGTCTAATATTTTTACATTTTTAGAAAATTTGCGCAGTCGGCGATTATCCAACCAATATTAACTATGCTTTATCGGCTAGCGAAGTATTTATAACGAATAATGAGCACCCAAGAGCTCTAATTAAATACGTCCGTCTCAATTTCCAATATAAACTTTTGATCTTTCCGCATCAATTTTTTTCCAAGATTTTAATTTCTCATTCATTTATAATTATCATTTTTTTTTTTTCAAATAAAAGTAGCATAGTCCAATTTCGGTAAAGTGAAAAGATTTTAAATTTGCTTCAAGTGAATATCATGTTTATTCCCTCCAAA
Source organism: Microchrysa polita (assembly GCA_949715475.1). Lineage (NCBI taxonomy): Eukaryota > Metazoa > Arthropoda > Insecta > Diptera > Stratiomyidae > Microchrysa > Microchrysa polita. The sequence goes on along the minus strand of OX454416.1, from coordinate 108,552,613 downwards.
GTGTATTTTCCTAAAATTTAAACCTTTATACCGTTGGAAAGCCAGCGCATTGCTTCTCGTTGAACTGAAATATACATAACGGGCACAAATGGGGAGTTACTAAAGTTGTTCTTTAAATCAGTTACTCTGGAGCTGGAGCTTCGGAGAAGTCTTTTTGGAAAATTGCAGCAAGAAAAGTATTCTAATCTTAAAAAAGACATTAAGCGTGTCGGTTAAATCAGAATTGCCAAAAATGCACGCACACTAAAATCCCAGCATCTTTTTAAAACCGCTCGTTTAGGATAGGGCAACTGTTGAGTAAATATTTCGAATATCAACCAGTGAAATGTCCCTGAATCGTCTGAAAATGGAAGTTTCGCATCAGAAGGGACACAATTTCTTGTTCAAAATTGAATTCCAATATTTCAAAACTAATATTCTCCAAGAAATTCTTGGATGGGTTTAATATACAAAACCCCTAGGTAGGATCGTCATGTTGTTATTGCAGCGATCTGAAGTTTTGTTTCCCTTAAATCGAGGAGGCTTATCAGCTCTTTGCCCTTGCGCTATTGCAATCTCCGGGACGATTTACATCGAAGAACAGGTTGCCATAGGAACATGTTTATAAAGATAACACAAACATTCATGGTCACAGTGGGACTCAAGCCCACGCTCACATCCGGCAATTCCTGCTTTTAAACCGACATAAAAAAGTCCAAAATTTGTTACCACTGGAACGCTGAGCAAATTTTAAAAACCTCCACTCTGGAAAATTGTGTTCCAGAGAATGGTGACGATAGCTTCCTTAAACTGCGCAGCAAATAAACTGTTAGTCGTATCTTTACTTACGCGTATTTATTCAGTGGATACAAAGTGGGTGGTTTATTTTCAGAAATGCATCATCTCGAGAACAACTAAGATTGCTTTCGGATATGTAATTGCCAACAAAAAGCTTGATCTGCCGTAGTTCTAGAACACTGGTTCTTAACGAGTGGTCTGCGCCTGCGGGTCACAAGTGATCCTTGAGAGTATTCGAAGTGGTCCGCGGAGTTTTTGCTCCGGTTTCCACAATTCAATGAAGAAATTAACAAAGGACGAACAATTTCGTCAGTTAAGCGATAGGTCTGAGCCTTGCAAATTTATCAGCATTTATGTACATCTTATAGTTAGTGAAACTAGCTAACACATTTTGAAAGAGTTATCATTTCCAGTGATCAGAGATGCAGTGTGCTGACTGCATCATAATTGTATCAAATTGTGTGTGAGGCAAGTGCTACTATTGACATATGTTTTCCACATAAGATAATACCGTTATGCTCCGACTCCCAAATCAGGAAAACTTTGAAACTTATGAATTCGAACAAGCAGCACTTGGCGTACCCTTCCAATCTACCCATTGTCCCCTTTTTCTTCTTCCTTGGCGTCGCGTCGCGTCGCATGGCTTGCGGAGTAGGCGCATCGCCCGTTATGGCGGTAATCTCTCCGCTTATTTCTACAAGAATCGGTCTTTTATACCGATTGACATCTAGAAAATTGGTTTTCTTTGCAGCTTAATTACCTATTATGTATTTCAGTCACCTTGTCGGGTTATTTTTCGTGTTGTTTCTTCGGTTTTGAATTCTCTATTCACAATTTAGCGGGTTTAAACAAATTTTATATCAATACTGAATATATTGAAAAGATTAAGGAGCTTTCCAATCAGCCACATCATTCGTGTCCGGTTGAGCATGCCCAAATTACCATTGTCATCCCATGTTCTGATAAAAGTTTTAAGGTATTTAAAAAATAAAATATCCAGCATAAACTTACTTTCAAACTGACTAAAATTGAGCGTGTTTTTATGTCTTGTTCCCTTTTCACGAGAAGTATAGGGAAATTTTGATTTTCCCAGTCCGCAACAGTAAAAAGGTTTGCCAAGTGATCCCTCATGAGCAAAAGATTAAAAACAACTGTTCTAGAAGAACTTTGCAGTATGTGACTTTATTTCTTTTCCATTCAATTATCTTGTATCTGGCTGGGGTAGAGGTTAGTGCAGGCACCTTCGGTGCACGGGATCATGGGTTCGTGACTCACCGTGAACGAATTCAGTTCATGGTGTTTTTCGAACTCACGACCCATGTGACGGACTATGATCTCACTCAGATGTTAAACGAGTACCCATTTATGGGGATAAATAACACTGCTGAGCGTGCTGTTGATCTCAACACCTCAACAAAAAAGCAGTTAAGATCTTGGCAATTGGATGTCACTAACACATCTGCGGCTTAAGTTCAATGTTGAGACTGTCGCGCCTGTTATTTATTTTTTTACCTCGTATCATGTGCCGTGTGATATACCACAGTAGGATTTGCAGGTTTTGAGCAGGTCTTATAAAATAAAATGTCCTTAGGTAATAGTGATATAAAAAATCATGATTCGCATGTTGATAAAACATTACTTCACTGATCGTCTGTTACTTACTTACTTATATAAATAAACTAAAAAATTACATTTCGACTTTAATAAAAACTTAAATTAAAATTTCCACATTCAACATTCTACTATCCCTGCGCATTCATATTGGAGATCTAGAAATGCCCTCTTTTGAAAACGGGAGGATGTGCTTACTCTTTCCTAGCTGAAGTGAAATGGAAATGTATAAACATAATCCCATTTTATACATTTCTCCGTAAATTGTTTTTGTACCCTCCATATTTAGGCTAATATCTAAAGGGCATACCTAGCGATTTATTGGTCAATCGATTGCCCCCAATCGATCTGCCGCCCGTACAGCACACACACTGGGCAATTTATCGGGCAATCTGAAATTGACAGTCTCTGCTACTTTTGGTGGAGAATGGCCGCCACAACCACAGCATGAAGAAAAACCACAGGTTTATGGCAAAAAATCAGCCACTTAAAACACATGATTGACGGCTTGTATACGGAAAATTGCATAGCAATACGTTCCACACGTCAAATCAAAAAAATTAATCCGCTGGTCACATACACCTACCGATTTATCTTGCAATCAAAAAATCTCGCCAATCGATCGGAGGGTTGTCGAAGAAGAAAAGAAGTTAGTGTAAATTCCAAATCCAAATCTGTTAGCGCCGAAAAAGTCAGGAATTAGCGGCCACCTTCGTGATCAACTGAAGGAAGGGTAAATCTGTTGCCAGTGTCCCATCGAGAATGCGACAAGTCGATGCGTTTAAAGCGACGATTTCTAGATAAAAGTTAGTTTTGACTTATGCAGCCGCCACACTACTCGCGATTTGCCATATCCTGCGGTAAAAAAAGATCAAAGTTGTGAACAACACACGCTAATAACGTTTGTTGAATTGCCCCATCGCCTCTGTCCTTCTCAGCCGTGTGATGTCCACAACTTTCATCTTTTGTACCCCGCGGTTTGGCAAACACCGATCAGTCTGGGGTCGCCAATAAAAAAAATCGACTGAAATTCGGTGGCTCAGTGGTAGAGATGACACTCTATCTCTGAGTTGCCGGAGTGTGGGTTCGAATCCCACTGTGACCATGATTGTTTTTGCTGTCTATAAAAAACGCTCCTACGGCAGCCTGTTCTTCGATGTAAATCGTCCCGGACCTACCCGTTATTACAACGGCCAAGAGCTGTCAAAACCCCTTTTGATTAAAGAGAAAAAAATCGCTTGAGTAGCTACAACAACAACAACATTGAAATTCAAAGCTGCTCTTGTATGTTGTATGGTTTCTTTCAAGCATGCCCACTGCGTTTGGAAAATACTAAGCAAATGGTTAAAACCTAAATATCCCGAATGTATGCTACCGCCGACAATAACATTTGCTTCAATATTTTTAGAATCAACAATTTTTTCAACATTTGGACAATGATCCATTGAATTGGATTATGGATTCATTGTGTGTAAGCTGTTTAAGAAGAATATAATAACATTAGAGCCTATGTAAGTGGCACGTACCACAAACAAATTATAGGAAAATGCATAGTTTTTGTGAAAAACTGCAGGAACAGCGGCTCCTAGTAATGCGGAACATGTCTAATTCCATTCACCATGAAAAATATAATAAAGATTGAGTTATCGCTCATTTTTATGTTGTTCTGATCAAAATCACAGATTTATATCCGCTTTTTGCCATGTTGTTCCACCGTGAGCCGCTGAGGTGCCGATTTAACCAATTTCGAGTTCTCACGATTGCCAAACGTATTGATATCATATTCACAATAATAAATAGTTTAAAAAATTTAAAATTCACCCTAATCAAAATGTTAACCTTTGCTGAATTAAAATAGATGCGTATTACACAGAATACACATGAGACACCATAAGTACAGTCGAATCTCGATAATCCGGCAATCGTCTTGCAGCCTGTTGTCTGATTTACCTAAATTCCCGGATTGTAGAGTGCTAGGATAAACCTCTTGTAGTTCGCCATTTTCTTGAACTGGCCACTGTATAATCCGGCAGTACGGAAAACTACTTGAATGGGTTTATTAGATCATTTATCGCATACTGCTTTAAGTATAGCCAACAAAAACAACTCTACAGGACGAGAATATTATTATAGGTCCTTACAGTGTGAATATGTGTCCTCTGTTAAAATAAAAGCTAGAGTCATAAGAGCTTCGTGAGTTTCACCGTTTTATACTGCGAAGAAGATTTCAGCGAGATGAGGCACCTATTGCTGGAGCCTTAATAGCAGTCTTCCGCAAATTGATTCCAGGTTAGTTTATATCGAAATTTAACGGTAGCTATGACTTTTATTGCCGGGGTGATGAAAAAGAGACATGTAATTTCGATAAAATGCTTTATTGTGTTGAATTTTCAGTAATGGAAGGAATATGATCCCCATGGGTGCCCACTGGCAAGTTAGAAATATCGTGGATTGTTTCCTTGAAAATATATATTTTTTTATTTAAGGAATAATGATTCTGTGAAATGAACCTGATGAGACATGGACAAAAATTCCGGTCACCGTAACTTCATCTGCAAAATTTTTAGATCACATTCGAGCGCTCGCAATTCGTATGTCGAATAACTTTGTATTTATGCAGGTACTTTTAAATCCTCTTGAGCTTGGACTGTCATTTCTGGATAAGAAGAGCAAATATTTTTGGCTGAGAATCCTGAATCGAGTTAAATACTCGTAGAGATTCCAAACAGTTGAAGAACTACAAAACGAAATAATTTTGAGCGTTGATTTCACTAGAAACCTCCCAATTTGCGCGAGAAAGCAACATGTTAAAAACGTACTTCTCATTTTTTTTTTTTTCAAAATATCTGCAGGGTCGGATGCAAGACCTTTGCGGGCCGTATGTTGGACGAAATTCTATCAATTAATTCGAAAAAAATGTCGTTACAATATTTTGAACTTGAAAGTTCGATTCCCACAGTCATCGGTCAAAGTTATTTTCCATACAACTTGACATTTGTCATTTGTCATTACTCTCTTAAAATACCGACGCGATATTTAACCCTTCTGTTGGCGTATAGATCCAGACAGACCATTGGTACTATATCTTGTTGAAAAATACGTTCAATAATATTTTCCACCCCTTTCCATATAAATTTCAAAGGAACCGACGGCCATAAATGCGATCAAACGTTCGGTGAAATGTAAACTATGTCTAAAGAATCGAAAAACGGCGCATCATCGTAAGACACAGTATGTAAACTGTTTCTAGAACCAAAATTAGACCTCTTCAAAAAATAAGATTGATTTCACAGAAGATTCAGCTACACCTTAGGCATAATAGCTCGTAGGCGGCGTCAGAAGGGTTAATAATTGCATCGACAATATTTTGACATTTGAATTATTTCGTGGAGTGTAGTGTAATAAATTTGGAGTCAAACACATATGGGTTGTGTGATCACATAGCCACTCTGGACTAACGCATGGCATGAGTTGCTATGTTTTCTCTAAGGTACGTTGCTTCCTAAACGGGCGTATGCCTTCAAAATAAAAATCTCCAGTATAAGGAAAAACCTAATTTCATTTTTTAAAAGAAAAGTAAAGCAACTGGAAGAACAACGGACACAGCGAACCCTTTCTGATCTCAATATTTTGGAATAAAATACACATTGGATGCAGTAAAGGAGAGGATTATCTAACTTTAATACAAATTTGACACCTTTATCCTTTTTCCGATTTATCGGGGACGAAATTTGTGTGGAAAGTTAAGTTATCCTATCATGTGGATTCAAAGGAAAACAGCTATTGTGAAAATATCCCTAAACAGATATACATTGGCACATCACCGACGGCATGTCCATGTCTACTTTTTTCATAAATAGCAATCCAGAGTTAAAGTATACTTTTTGCACATCGCATCCCCTTTTGGATGTTGACCCAATGATCCTTACAGTCATTGTCTGTTATGTCACTGTGACTCGGTATCGAGCAGATTGTTAATAGATTGTTAATGTTGGAAAAATAAACAATGAATGAGCTATCATCGCATGAGTAGCCTCTAGGAATAGAAACCTTTACTAAATCCAAAATTTTATTAACGGTTCTACCATATTTTACTGCAATTTGAATAATGCAAGTAAATTCTATGATATATTTATAATTTAGTGACATAGGTGGGGTTTGACTGGATTGATTTTAGTTAGAAAGTTTTGATTTACCCTTCATTTAGGATTCACATGCCACAAACTGATATAAATAAGCTGGAGTCCTTATCTTACCAACAATGTTACAATCTTAATTTAGACGTGGAATTATTATAAAAATATCGTAATTTCTGTTCGTAAAGTATTTTCTGCTTAAATTATACATTTTATATGACTCATGGTTTTGCATTGTGTATAATATTTCTTTTTTTAGGATATAACTGTCACTCAAATCCTTGAAGTGAAAAATTGAATAAAAAACTGTACATAAATATGAATGAGTCAAGAAATATCACACCTTAAAAAAATAGATTTTTGTGCAGGCGGTGGCCTTCTAAATCCATCCAATGACGGTATGATTCATATGCCGTTAAAATGATTCAATTTTATGCATTTAGAACATAAAAACCATACCAACGAAACCAACGAATTTAATTGCATTTCACCCCATAATTTCTGCATTAGAGATGGAAATATTTTCAAATATCCTTCAAACCCACTTTTACCATCAAATTTCAATTTAAATTTTTTCCTCCTTTTTCTATTTTTTTTATTAGTAGCGAAATAAATTTAATGAGGCAAAAATTCTTCGCCGGAATGTGTATCAACGCATAGATTGGAGTGTGTGCGATACGAACAATTTATATTTTTCTTGGCATATCTTTCGACATTCCTACACACATTCGCAATACGCGCTTCGTCGTTCGCGCTCGGCACTCGCGATACTATTTTGGGAACGGGACGAACCGAAAAGATCACATTACGCTGATCCATTTTAGGAGGACGTCAGATCAGTTGGAGATGATAGTCCGTTGGAGGTGGAACTGGACGATCTTATTTTTAATAATTTATTAAAATTTGCATGAAGTATTATATATTGAAGATATCAAATAGCAATGGCACAAAGAAAGACAAGTTTTCATGACCTTCCAAAAATCCAGGCGCATATGAATATTCCAGTAGAAGGCGGATCAGTTTTTTATCAGACTTATCATACACTTCATTGATTCATTGGGACTTTAATTGCAGAAAGATGTCACAGTTATTTATTTTATTAAATGCACAAACTGCTTTCCAAAATATCACAAAACACTCCAGTGGCCAAAAATCACTTTTCCAAAAAAAAAAAAATTCACCAAAAATTTTATTTTTATAACAGGGAAACTCAATACACACATTTTGTACACTTTTAAATTCTCTCCACTTTTCACTTTGGGAGCAGGGTTGCCACACTGCACTTTTTCGTTCAAAATTCAAAAAATTTCGGTCATTTTGCTTTGAATACTTAACTGACCTCTTTGCTCGGTCGTAACCTGGCGCTGCACATGGTGCTCGGTACGGGTAATCCTTTGTTGTTGTTGTTGTTGCTGGAACTGTTGCTGCTGGTGTTGTTCCTGCGTGATGAATTGTTGCGAGACATTCTGCACCGTACCCTGAGACGGGTGCGGATTTGAATTTTGTCGATGCATTATGTAACACTACGTAGCATATATATGGATTTCAAAACCGATTTTTTCAGAGGAAATTTTCACAATTACGGCACTATCGACTGTACGTGTTTTAATATCCGGTTTATATTTCGAATTTCCTTCAATTTAGTGTATTTTAAAAACGGTGTAATATGATAGGGTCGTCACTGATAAATTTTATTTTTATCCTTTTCGGTTCGACACACTACAGAACTTTTCTTTTAAAACACACTTTTTTCGTCGGTAATTCTATTAAACACGTTATAATATTTTTTTTCAAGATTATTATAATTTTTCTGATTATTAAATCACTATCCACAGCTTAAAATTAATATTTCACTTATTTGCAAATTTTTTTTTAGTTTCAAGTCATAATCCCCGAGACTGAAACCAAGACGTCGTTCGATTTTGAGGTGCGAGCGAAGAATGATTCAAAATCGGAGCCGATTGAATCGTCTTGGCACAAAAATATATCGTTCCTTCGTCTTCGCGATCTATAAATTTTCCTTTGCGTATTTTCGGTTTTTCCGTTTTTCACCGATTCACTGTGCTAATAAATGGTACCGGGTGGGGGCCCCGAGAATGTCTGACTCTTCGTGCTAAAAATAACCGATGCTTATTTTCAGAAATATTTTTCATCTTTTTACTAATGACTCCGGAGCCAACAGAATCTTTTTCCCAATCCTTAAGATTGTCGACCAGTCCACACTGTGAGAATTTTCATTTTTAAAATACACCATGGGTAATGGATGGAATTTATTAAAAAAAAGAAAATGTAAAATAGGAGGAGTGGTATTTGTCACAGCTAGGAACTATATGTTGAGTTACAGGCAGCAGCACTTGTTGTCCTCTTTATCTTTTTCTCGGTTAGAAAACAGAGCAAATTGATTATTGTCGATGTACAGATCAAAGCGATCTGGATGCATTAAGCCCGTCTTGTTGCATACTGCTCACCATCGTGCATCATGCGCTTTAGCTTGATCCAATGCAGAGCCACCATCCCCTGCGAAGCTATACCAAATGCAGACGCAATTGGTGTAATGCACAGCACTTATGTTTATCACAAGTGATGTGCCTGTTAAGATAGTCTTGAGAATGCATATCTTGTGCAGCGGCTTAGAAGTGGTTTTCTAGTCGCCGGTTTCTATTTCTTCGCTCGGGTGGCTATGTCCTCTTCAAATTCCTATTGTGTTAATGGCTTCATATTTGTGTGCAGACTATTAAACCACTAACAGTTTGTTAATGCGTTTCTTATGTGTGAATTGCAACATTGGCTGCACACGATGTTGTTGCCACTCATTAAGCATTCTGAGTAGGTATATTATTTTCTATTTTGAATCTGGCATGAGATTGATTTGAACAGTTTCGCAAAATAGATATTGAACTTTGAGTTCAGTGATTTATGCACGAATGAATTGTTGGCAGGCACGCTGATTGACAGTTTGAGAATGCTTGTAACATGTAAGTTATCCATCAAAATAATAGGATATTTACCTCGGTAATGGGAAAACACAAAATGTCACTGTAATTTCGCACAAAAAAAACGATAATCCAAGAAATAGAGACTGAAAAGGTACCGCTATGTTGCTAATTTTTACATTTACATTTTTTTTGCTAACTCCGGAAGGTATGCTAGTATAGCCAGAATATCTTAGGGAAATATTTTTAATTAAATGAAGTTTCGCCGAAAATGGATTCAATCCGATTAAGGACAAGCCAGGAGAGACAGGCTTGCCCTCAGCCGAAATCAACTCGTCCTTTGTGAATCCTTCCCGGAGAGGGCGGGTTAAATGTTGGCTGATCGTCAAGCGAGAGTTCCATAATACTCTTCAAGGCAAATATATTCAATCGAAAAAAAAAATAAGTTAAGCACTGAAGACGGAGACACGTTGTCTCCGAAACAATTGTATGCAGAAATAAAAGCAATATTACAGTGAGCAATCTGACTTTTTAATTAAAATTAGTCAACTGTAATAAAAAAAAATGGACAATCAACCTAACCTGAAAGTGACAACCAAGTCCTGGTCCTTCTTGAATAAATTACTTAAGTGCAAGAAGAAAATTACAGCAATCAGCGAAAACATTCGGTTTCTAAAAACTTGCTTGAACGAAAATATAACACCACCATCTCACCAGGTCTAATTGCACGCCGGGATTCAACACAACAAGACTCACAAGCAAAAAATGAAAAAAATGCTAATTACTCGTAGAAGCAGTATTAAGAACAAATATCATACACTAAATTAAAAGAACTTACCAGCTTATCACACACGTTTAGCCTTGGCAAAATATCTAACAGAAGAAGGTACCCAAATGCGAGAAGAGAAGAAAACGACACCTGCTAAACAAGGTATTAACAAATATTAAAAGTAAGTCGTCGCCGGTAACAAGAAACATAACTCCTGAAGTTCAGCAGATAGAAGACTTCGTTATTACTCGTAATAAATCGTCAAAACATTTACTAATAAAGAAATGAAATTATTGAACAATGGACTCAACTTCGCGATACAGTAGAGCGTCGATTATCCGAACTGATGTTGACAAGGGTGGTTCGGATAAACGAAAGTTCGGTTAATCGAGCTTTCATAGAAAAAATTGAAAATAGCCCAAATCTAGGGACGCGGGAGCGTCCCGCACGCCAAAGAAAAACGAAAAAATTTGAACAAATAAAAAGTGAGATAGCTCCGACCCTGGTTGGTCAAGGTGTGCATAGGCTATCGTTTGCTCCGATATGTGAAGTAGAAAAAAAGATACAGCGGAAAATGTGAAAAAATACATAGAGTTTCTCGCTTAAATCTTTTTATATGTTTTAAAGGAAGCATTTTGCAAAAGTCGGGGATAGGCCCGAACAAAGCCTAGAAAAGAATCGTATAGTATAGTATAATTGGTAGGACCGAACAATCTTTTGTATCTAAAATTTTCAGTTTTAGATCGTCTGCAAGAGAGGGGGCGGGTCAAAGTTCCTGTTTTGGTTCGTCTCATATATACGAGTACGTACATATTAGTTTAATATTGGATGAGCATACGAACTGTTTCATTCATCCCGATGATCCTAAAGCTTCCACCAAATCAGCGAGGTAGCGATACGCGGTACACACAACACACACACCACAAGAATTGACAAGTACTCCGTGGTGTACCGCGGCGGAAACTATTTCATTCTGTCACGTACCGCTACCGTTCTGCGTTGGTTTGGTGGAAGCTTAAATATGGCGCTGGGACACCAAATCGGTTTTGTCAAGACAGTGTATTCTGTTGTGTTCAAACCAGAGTTACGTGATGATGGCATATGGAAAATCGATTTTTCAAGGAATTCTGATGAGTTAATTTGAACAAAATTTGGCATGTAGATTTATTCTTGTAATTCCACCCGGTTTGATCCTGTTGTGGTAGGCAAAAAGGTACTGTTAGTTATATAGTGATTCTCATAGCTATCCCTGATTCTTGGTCATGAAACCACTTTATTGTTGTAAAAGCAATGCTCGTCAGGACTCAACAGGTTTTCGGGACCTTTGATGAGGGATAAAAGGATATTTTCACATGTACATGTCTTTCTCTATGAGTCTTAGGCGCAATGTGGAACTTAGGAAATATGGATGTTATTTGAATCACATATTGAGTACCCAGTGAGGCCTAATGGTTACATTAAAAATTAAGATTTAAGATTAGGATGAATGTGATAGAGATGAAGTAAAGGTTTAGACTCAATTTAGGGCTAAGGTGTTAAAGTCAAAATCAAGTTTAGGGTAACGGATAGGGTTAAAGTTATTGTTACATCGCAGTTAACGTTATTATTAGGGTTAAATGTAAGGATAGGGTTTGGGTTAAGGTTGAGTCTGAGTTTGAGGTTTAGGTATAGGCCAGGGTTATGGTCAAAGTTAGGGTTATCATTAAGCTTAATGTTATGTATAAAGATACCAAGGTTAGCGAGGTTACTAGGGCTACCAAGGCCATCGGGGTTACCAAGGTTACTAAGGGTTTGCAAGATCACCAAAGTAGTCAAGTGTACTATGGTTACTAAGATTACCAAGGCGAGCAAGGTTACTAAGGAGGCCAAGGAGACGAAGGTTAGCAAGGGGTTTATCATTCTTATAATTATTTATAATTATCGTCTTCATAATATATTTACGAATTTTGTAAATCGAAAACTGCAAAAAGATATGATATCTCACAAAAACAACTGTGTTGTAAAAGGTGTCCGCCAAAGAAAAAGTCATCAGCCGCAAAAAGGATTGATATAAATACATTCCCGCCAAAATACTCGCATCTTGTCTCAATGATGGTGGTGGAGCAAATTTTTTTCAACGCTATTTGGCGGGAAGCTTGAATAAGGTTAATAACAAAATAAAATCAATGTTAAGAAATTTATGAAATAACTTTTATCGTATAGAAAAAAACGAGTTCCATACGAAGGAAAGCTAAATAAGGTTCTAAAACGCATTTTTATTTTCTATAAGACTGGAAGCTTCAAAATTATCAAGAAAAGAACATAGCAGCAAATAGTACCCTCGTTCAGCTCCCCGCCAATAAGCGTTGAAAAAAATTTGCTCCACCACCATCATTGAGACAAGATGCGAGTATTTTGGCGGGAATGTATTTATATCAATCCTTTTTGCGGCTGATGACTTTTTCTTTGGCGGACACCTTTTACAACACAGTTGTTTTTGTGAGATGTGAAATTACGCGACAAACTGAAAACGTGTAAAACGACTAGAACTGAACAAAAATAACTAATTCGAGGTAATTGAGCGATGCAGAAGAGGTTGCTTCCGTCGGACCCTTGATTTTTTATTTTATGTCTTTCACAAGAAAAGAAGCTGAGTGCCCGGTTCGGTTAATCGAGTGTTCGGATAATCGACGCTCTACTGTATAAGCAAAAGTGCCAAAAGAAGACATCGCAATAGACGTTGAAGGAGCAATCCGTTGGGTGAAGCAAGAGGAAAACGAGACCGAGGCTAATTTGAGGGCGCGGTCGAAATTTGGATAACCTTCGCCCTCCTCGGGCTAAAAGTTTTTTTCGGGCGTACCTACGACTTGTATTTAATCGCCCCTCCCCCATTCTTTTCCTTCCGTCTTCACAAAAAAATCCATTGCGACGACAAAACAATATTTGTGTGGGGTTTGGTTGGAATAAGTGGGCAAATTAAAATATTAACTCAGAAAATTTTATTTGGAGGATCCTTCGATAAAGACACATTAATTCCAGGCTTTGTGAAATTGGTGTGCAAAATGTTTCTCAAAAGAACCAAAAGGGGGGGGGGGGTTTGTATGGCAGTCCCATGACCCTAAGATTCGATTTGATCCATTCTTGCATGTTTTGTGTCATCAATAGAAACAAATTTTTATGTTAAATTACGTTGAATTTGGTGCACAAATAAAAAAGTTTTTCTTAGCAGAACCTAATTTTTAGTTTTTTTTTAAATAACCTAGAATTTTGCCATTTAAAGTAAGAATTAAAAAAACTACTAAGGTAAAGGTAAACTTATTTTGGAATTTTAGTCAACACTATAGCAGACATTTCTTAATCATTTAAAATTTCAAAAACCCATCACAATTCGAAATTTTTTATTTTAAATAAAAAATTTTTTTCTTAGAAATGTTTAAAGATATTTTTTAATGTAGTATTACTAAAAAAAATTATATGACATGGAGTCTGCAGATCACTGGAAAAACATACGCGTGTTGTCAGCTTTCCAAAAAGGTGTCAATATCAATACAAATATTTGAAATAATTGAAACAGCTAGCAGCAACTTGTTCGGGGACCATCATTTTCTTTGATAAAAAATGAAATAAAGCGGTACATTATACCATGCATTTTGAATTTAATGACATTTATTTCATTTTTTATCAAAGGAAATTATGGTCCCCGAACAAGTTGCAGCTAGCTGTTTCAATTATTTCAAATATTTGTATTGACATTGACACCTTTTTGGAAAGCTGACAATACGCGTAGGTTTTTCCAGTGGTCTGCAGACTCCATGTCATATAATTTTTTTAGTAATACTACACTAAAAAATATCTTTAAAAAAATTTAAGAAATTTGCAAGGAATAGGTCGACTTAACCAATAACCCTGTATATGTGTACTTTTTATATGGTCGGAGAAGCTTCCATCAATGCGTTACAAACTTCATGACAAAGTTAATATACCCTTTCACTCTATGACACCATCAGAAGAGAAATGACAAAAATCCTTAACACGCGACAACTGAAGGAAAAAGAGGTATTCATTACAAAAGCGGATAAAGGCAATGCAGTGGTAATAATGGACAAAGTGGATTATACAAGCAAATTAGAAACAAAACTAAATTTTTTCCAACTACGAACAAATCCATTGCCAGATTCAATTTAAAGGCTAGAAAAGGCTTTGGCAGAAAAAAAATAATAGGAAACATTGCGGAGCTTAAAAAGCCGAACCCGACATTACCAAGAATTAAAATCCAACCAAATATACACAAACAAGGCGATGAAACACGTGAAATTATAGCTGACACAAACTCCCCGACTTACAAAATCGCAAAATGGCTAACGAAGGAAATAGGGGCAATATGGAACTATAGGAGTAAATATTCGGTTAAAAATACGAACGAACTGTTCGACTGAGAAATTAGGTCAAATTATGGAAATCAAAAAGGAACACAGGATAATATCAATAGATGTAAAAGCTTTATATGCGAGTATACCGGTTAAAGAAGCAATTTGTGTATTGGAAGAGAAGCTAACAGCAGCCGCGAAAACATCAGATGAAAGGAAAAAAGCTAAAACACTGGCAGCCCTCTGTATGAACGAAAGTTACTTTACATGCAGAGGAAAATACTACAAAACGATCGCGGCAGCGCCCGCTCTAAGGGGGGCAAGCTCGGCGGTCGCCCGGTGCGCCAAATTTTAGGGGCGGCTTTTTGGTTAGCACTCGAATAGAAGGAAAGGTGCAAAAAGCCGAAAGGAAAAACTTAATATCAACCTTTGATTTAGTGGAAAGGAAACCATAGAAACTAGCAGATGGAATAAGAAGGGGGTGAAATAAAATGTTAGAAGAGAGGAAACCAATTGACACCCTAAATTTAATTTTTGTTTTAAGAGATGGCGGAATATGTTTGTTTAGGTAAAGAAGCACATTAATTATGCACGTAATGCGTTAAAGATGTTTTTCATTGAAGAACTGTTTTATTAAATCTCTTTTGGAAGTTGTGTTTTAAAGATGCTAAGTTCTCACGATGCTTTGACTTGAGCCCTCAATTGATACGAGGTGTTGATTTAGAAACTTTAGTGAGAGTTGCCGAAATAATACTTCTAACAAGCCGGAGCAATTCTTTCAGTAATGTGCTAATTAAGTTCTGATTAAAAAAAGAAAGTCTTTGACGAACTATGCGCTAATTTTGCAATTTACAATTTAATTGCTCTTCTTTCCACCAGAATAAACGATTCCAATGAAAACTGCTTGCATGATCCCTAATTAGCCTCTTGAATCACAGGAGCGCACTCAATAAATATTGAACCCCCGAAGAAATTCATATGAAATGAGATAAGGAATCGCATAAGCACTCAGTAAGAGCACACCTATGAGAAATTTCAAGCCAAAAAGCACCATTTTCATCACTAATTTTGTTGGAGTCATTTTCGATAACTTCTACTTTTCGCATAAATTCAATTCCTTCAGTTTTTGTTTTATGTTAATATGCTTAGAAGCTAATACCGAAATTTGGCTAGATTGTCTCGATTTAACTAGCTATGATTTTATTCTCTAAAAATTCTCCGCATTTATGAAAATAAGCCGCCAGAAACCATATTCGAAAATTCATCCGCGAAGAGATACGTCAAATTGAAGTTTATCTGCTGCGCATCGAGTAAAGCAGTTATCAAAAACTTCTCCAAAATCTTAGAAATGAAAACGAGCACCATTCTTTGGCATAACATTATCGAAAATGTGTTTAAGGTTTTAGTGGAAAAAGTATTTTCGAATTAACTTTCGATCTCCTACGTAGGTTTTAAAACCTCCAGGTTCCCATGGGCCATCTGTATATTTGTTTGATGATGATGAAAAATTTGTCGATCGGATTTTTTAAATTTTTTAACAAACTCTCAACAAAGTTTTGCTGAGCTATGCTGTATTGCTCTCAAGAATCTAAATGATAGCAGAACAGGTCTCCACTATACTACTTGAGCCTTCGGTTGCTCATTGGATAGGGATTTTATTCTCTAAGAATTACTGAAGGGTTGGTCCTAATCCCACAGTGAGCAGGAATTTTTGTGTTGTCTTTATAAAAATGCTAAAATGTAAATAATTTTTTATATGGAGTTTCACAGAACGAAGAGTCCATGGATTCACCGTGTGTGTGCGGCATTATAACGATCAAGAGCGGAAAAAATCTCTTCAATCGCTTCTACAAAAAATAACAACATATATCTGTCTGGTATAGTACAGAAGCGGCAAATTGTGCACTTGCCCGGGGCGGCGTAAGCGCTAGAGCGGGCGCTGATCGCAGGTACAGTTATGGGAAACCCACTATCCCCACTGATCAGCGAAGTGGTTATGGCAAGCATAGAGGACGAAATACGCAATCGAGGAATTATGCCGAAATTTTGGGCCCGCTACGTGGATTACATATTTGCAATAACGGTTATAAGAAAGGACAACAAACTGGAATTCGACATATTTGTATATAGAAGGAAAACACACACTCAACGAACTATTCCGCGAACATAGAATCACACACACGCCCAAAAATGGCAGCGTATCACAGTATGATCCACCGATTAGTATCAATACCTCTAACAAAACAAAGATTTAGCAAGAAGCTAGAGTATATAGGGTGTCCGGAAACTGCCGCACAAACCGGATTGTGATTCCTAATGTGATTTCCAGCAAAAAAAGTTGTACGGAACATACCCCCTTAGCGTAATCCTTTAGCTGCCACAGGCATTTGAAGATTTTTGAAAAAATTATTTTTTTGTACGAGTAAAACGTCATTATCTCAAAGCTTGACTAGCTAGACTACACACGGTAGTCATCAACGCACCGTGCTCCACTAGGAGTTACGGTAATGAAAAGAGAGAGACTAGCTAGAATAGCACAACAAGATGATTATTAAAGCCAACAAATTAGCCCAAAAAATAAAACTAACCGCACTGAAATCGGATAAGAGATTTGGTTTTTACAGAATTTCAAAGTCAATTTTTTGTGATTTGACCCAAAGCAATATGTATTTTCCCGTACCTTTTACTGTTTTTCAGGATATTCCAGAGAAATTTCCACTGTATTAGAGATGGTTACACCTTTTAAATACATAAACAACGCTGATTATTACTATTAAGGAACTCTGACTGAAGTTTGTCTTGAGATCTATGAAAATCTGGCAAGTGCTCATTAAAAGTAATAGCCAGGATAGTCTACCTACAGAACAGTTGATTTCGTCACTTACAGCACAGGAAAAATTTCATGGGAATGTCCTGACGATAAACAGCTTCCATTTTATACAGAAGACAGGACAGGACAGGAGGAATGGGTTTTGAAGCAAGATATTGCATCATCTCTCACCAGTTGTCGTACTTAAAGTTGGTTCCAATTGTAGAAATGTTAGGGAGGGGCCTCCCATCTATTCAAATTAGACAGCAAACCTTGGACAAACATTATTACGTACCGTTTAAAACAAAAAGCGTGATTTCGCAGAGATTTTTATTTAAAAGCAGCGGTTATCGATGCTTAGGGGTTAATAAGCAAAAAACTCGAAAAACTGTTAAAATTATTTCGTGAAAAATAAACAAAACAATCCCTCAGAGCCTATTTTATTCCAAAATGATCTCTCCCGTTATTATTTTCCTCAATTTCCGCTTTTTAATCAGTATTTCCCATACTTGTTTCAAGTGCGGCTATTGTTATGACAGACGGGAAATTTAGATTTTCTTTTACAGGGAAATAACGGTTCGAAATATAAGGAAACTTCTTGTGAATTTATTTGTCTTTTTATTATCCCTTATGTTTATATTATGTGGAATAACTGTTATCGCTTAGGATTTTAAAGGATCACACTGTTTTATGGTGCGGCTATAGTTATTACAGTGTATATGATCAGCATGACGAGCTGAGTCGATTGGGCGATGTCCGTCTGTCTGTCTGTCCGTCTGTTGGTACGCGTTTTACTCGGCCAGTTTAAAAGCTATCGAGCTGAAATTTTGCACACATGCTTCTTTTTATTGCAGGCAATTTGTATGTTGGAATCGATAAAATCGGACCGTCGCACAGTGGTGCCGTAGAGGCAAAAATTCAAAAAATTGATACTATTGTAGAGCTTTTGTGAATAGTTTATCTTATAGTAAACATTATGAAGATTCTTTCTGCAAAAAAAAAATGGACCGATATCTTTCATAGATAAAAGTCAGCGGCTCTCAAAGTGTAGAGAATTGATTTTGCAGTTTTTGCACATTTTTCCATAATCAAGTTCCAATGAAAACCCTGACTATAAATTAGGATAAAACTTTGTTTTATGATTTTATTTTCAATATTTAGATTATAATTAATATGTTTGCATAAAAAAAGTAGAAAAAAAAATTTGGAAAAAAAAAATTATTTAATTTTAATCATTGATGGTCAAATTGACCCTAACTGGATTTTTCATATTGAGTTTTAACAACTACCTCCACGTGCCTCCAAGCGTCTGTTTATGCTACATTATTCCAGAAAGTCTCAAGATTACTAATATGAAGGAATCATAACCCCACAGGACCCCAGGCTACTTTTATAACCCATTGTGTTATGTCATGTTGGCTGTTTTAGACACGATTTTTGAATATCTACTGTAAAATATGTTGGGTCCTTTGAACCGGAGATAACCGTAGTTTTCATCCTATTGAACTAGTTTTTGGTGGAGAGTATAAAGGGACTCTGTCTTGACGCTCAGCCAAAATTTACCACCTCCCTTCCCCCTGGAGGGGAGCTATGGACGTTTTGACTTGAACAAGTTTTAGTAGGCGAATCAGGCGTGTCCCTGGTCGGAGCAACTCAATTTTTGGCAAACATCAACTTCATTTTATTAAGAATATTTCCCTAAATTATGCTGGCTCAACTAGCAATTCTGGCAGAGCTACAGTAAAAAATGTAAATGTCAAAAAATGATAATATCCAATTTTATTTTTTGGTCTAGGGTATAATTTATCAAAATAAGTCAATTGTATTATATGTCATTGCAAAGGTAATTTTGAGCAGTTTAATAAGTCCTCGAATCATTTTGCTGTAACTTTTATAGTTTTTCAAATAATTAGGAAAAAATGAAAAATTATCCCCTCTCCCCCCTTAAAATCGAAATAACTTCAAAACGGCTGATCCTATCTGCATGAAACCAATTCCATTCGATTTAGAATGGCCAAATACATTAAGATTGACCTGTTTTTATAATTTTTTCCAAAATTCGGGTTTTTCGCCCCACTGTGCGTCGGGTCATGGGGCTGCCATACAAACCCAAGCCCCCGAATTTGGCTTTTCTAGGAAAAACTTTTTCAGATGTGCACCAATTTCAACCAAATTTCACATAAATATGTTTCTATTAATAACACAAAACATATCTAAGAATGGATCAAATCAGACCATGGGGTCATGGGGCTGCCATACAAACCTAACACCCCAAATTAAGTTCTTCTAAGAAAAACTTTTTCATTTGTGCACCAATTTCAACCAAATTTCACACAAATGTGTTTCTTTTGATAACACAAAAAATACCTAAGAATGGATGGAATCGGACGATTGGGTCGTGGGGCTGCCATACAAACCCAGCCCCCCAAATTGAGTTTTTTTAAGAAAAACTTTTTTATTTGTGCACCAATGAATGAAGCCTCATAAAAATGCATTTCAATTGATGCCACAAAACATATGTAAAAATGAATGGAATCGGACTATGGGGTCTTGGGGCTACCATACAAACCCAACACCCCCCCCCCCCCCATTTTGGATCTTCTAAGAAACATTTTTTCTACACCAACTAAAAAAAAACCTTAATGTGTCTTTATCAAAAAAAAAAAAGAAAAACAAATGGAATCGTACTATGAGGCCACGCTCCCGCATCCCCCCCATAAAGTTTTCTGAGATAATTTCGGCCGCGCCCGAAATTAGCCTCGGTCTTGTTTTTTTTTTATTTTGTGGAAATATACTAGAGATTTGGGAGATTTTTTTGTACTATGCAACGATTGTGTAATTTTATCCGATATTCTTTATTTCGAGGTTTAAAGAAAAAGTCTTTTTTTTTCATGTATTATTTCAATGGATAAAAGGAACGCAAACACAACTCAAGATTTCTCAAGCTCAAGCTATGTTCAGAAGATTATTTCTTTGAGATGACGTTCGTTACTTGATTCGCAAAACCGAGCCCTTTCCAGCGTATGTTCCATTACTTTCGCAATGTCTCTGGCTGCATATCCCTGATTTCCGATCGGATATTTTCTTTTAGTGCTGCAAGGGTTATAGGCTTATTAGCACAAACCTTTTAGCAATCCTATTAAAAAAATTGGCAGCTGTTAAATCTGGAGATCGAGCAGGCTTATTCATTGTTGCTCGTCTAGAAATAATTATGGCCCGAACAGTTCAGACAAAATGTCCATTGTGGCTTGAGCGGTATGGCAATGTACCCCACCTTGCTGAGCTGAAACCACATGTTTGGCCTGTTCTGAGCAAAGGGGCGGATCCAAGTTTTCAACATTTCTCGATAACGCTCTCTATGAACTGTCAGTGATTCACCACTCGCATTTTCAAATAAAGACCAGTCCGATTACCTCCTGTGATGTGATCCCGCATCAAACACTGCATTTTTCCGAATGTATACCACGCTGATGCAATTATCTGTACTAATTTCTCCCATTTGTGCTAATTTCCCCTCAACCTGAACTTATTAGTTAATAAATGGACAATTTGGTTATTGAATAAATTGAAAATTACTACTTTTTAATACCTGAAAACGAGGTTTTCCGAGAGAATGACTTACCTGCTGGACGAAGGTCAATAGACTGTCTATAAATCTAGTTTATTTTCCCGAAAATTAAAAAAAATATTCTCAAACAAAAAAGTTAGGGCTAATTTAGATCGGGAACCTCGGGAAAATGTCGCATTTTCTTCTAATGGTAAAAATCACTCTTACACGAAAATGTTCAATTTAAGATCGATTTATTCCGTTCACGATCCTTGAAACAGGAAAAAAACACCGGATATGTAATGTACTCGACGTCCCCTTTGATATGATACCCCGCATGCCGACCTCCGGTCAAGGTTTAAAGAGTATCCTTTTTTGTTCTTTTTGGGACCTTTCCGATCAAATTTTTTTTTAGCAAAATCAGTTTTAGATTCCTGGGAGCCCACGGATTCAAAAACAACAAAAAATTGCCTTACTCTATTTTTTTTCTATTTGGAGGCATGAATTGGGATATTTTGACTGGACTAGCATACATAGGTTTAATATGAAATTTCTTCAAAAATCAGATTTTCAAGATTTTTGTTTTTTTTTCTTGATAGCTAAAAAAATCTAGTCCGACAGGCTTCCGCATACGCTTAAATTAAAGTTAAGTAACTGCTCGATAACTTCGTGTCACGTGACTTTCCCCGTAGAACGGGCATTTAAGCCGATATTTAGCTCGGAAAATGACTAAATATACAATTTCGGATTTTTTTACAAAAAAAAAAAACAATTTTTTAAATGCTGTATCCTGAGCTCCTTTGCACATACAAAGCTGGGGTTGCACTTAAATTAAAGAAGATTTTATTAGCTTTAAAAATGCGCAGTGACCGATTTTCTTGCAGGAAGCACCTTTTAGAAATTACAAACCAAAATATGAAAAAAGTCCGATAATTTTGAGTTTTTTTGAGGGTTAGGGGGTTTGCACAGGTTTTTCGAAGTTGCCAACTTGATGGTACACTACTGGTATCTATCCTGCCAAAAAACCAAAACGGAGCCATTTTGTGCGACCTAAAATCGTTAGATGTCTGGCTTACATATTGTTTTTCTACATTTAAACCTCCGGTGAATAATTTAGTAAAAAAAAATAAACTAATGGTAATCCTAATCATTAGACAGATATATTTCCGTCGTTTCAAGGACACTAAAAAAGTGCTCTCTAAAATAAGATACATTCATAGGTTTAGATACGATTTCAATAAATTTTTCAATATATAAACAATTTCCTTAACTTTGTTGGTTAATATCATCGGCAAAGCTTTATTAGATTTTTTTTATTGTAATATTAAAATGTAAGTAATTTCTTAATATTCACTCTTAGCATATTAGCACTACGTGTGTGTGTCATTTATTCAGGCTGATGGTTAATATCGCCGCAAAAACCATGAATCTACGCGCATAATTAAAGCATGGATAACACAGAATTTCCTGGTGATGGGCTACATCTCATCTACTTATTTATTATTAATCACATAATTTTGGATTTGCGTTGGAGGCTGCAATAAATGTGGAAAATTTATAGACACAAAAATGATTAGAAAATAACAAGGTCCATTTAATTTCAAAATGCACACGCATGTATGTACAGACATGTGTGTTTCACTGATGCAAAGGAAGCAAACAAAGAAGCAATCCCATATGGGCATGCATGCCATTTGCCAACGATCGTGTGGTGATTCCTTGAGAGAATGGTTTTTTTTATGGTGTCATGGATGCTATTGATGGTTTCAATGAAAGGAATAAACATAAACACATCGATCCATATCCCGGAATATTTATTCTATACGACTAGAAGATGGTTCTATTTTTAGATACGGATTAGGTATCTCTTTGTTCTTGTTGTTGACACGATAATAATGTGGTTTAGTGCAGTGGCGATAGATATGATAGAAGTGCGTTTACATGGCGTTATAAGTCTAACCCAACTGTGTTATTTTATTTTATTAAATGTCATCCTATCAGAAGCAGGCATTCCAGTGCATGCAATCAAACCAATGTGTACGCAATCTCAGCAAGAGTCGCAAATGAGCAGATGAAATATGAAGTCATAATGTTTCCAATAAGGAACCCCCGCAATGTGACTGCGCCTGGGAAGACCCAAGCAAGGCACACGGAAGACCCTTAAAAATAGCGGTGCCGTATGCAATGTCTTTCTTTAGCCGCGACTGATTGAAGAGGATAGTAATCAGATTCGAAATATGAGATCAGATGATCATGATATTGTGATGATGTATGAGGATGCTCTCTAATGTGGTTTTATGTTTTCTTAGTTTTTGTTTTAATTGATGGTTTAGCATATGTGCGAAGTGGTGGAAAAAAGTATTGTGACTGGAACTGGACAAGAATATAAATGATGTATTAATCATCATCAAAAACAAAATAATCGTAAAAACGATCCAAACCGACAATTAGAGATATTTTCATCAGTATAATCTTCCATTGAAGGATATACAGGTTTCTTTTTATATATCCTGTTTCGAGCAACACGTTAGAAATAAATGGGTTCGATTTAATCAAAATTAATTAAGATATTTGTAGTTATATTTTCAGTGGTTTGTGACATGGAACTTTACAGTTGTATCGCACATTTTACAAATTTGATTTAATTAATGTAAATAATGTGTTGTTTTTTTAGGGGAAAATAAATTAACATCGTTTAGTAGAAGGATGTTTGATGTTTATGTAATTGTCGAAATTCGCGATGGATGCAATGCAATAACCTATTTTAATTTATTGTGAAATTAAACTAATCAGAATCATTTTTTCCACCAGTGTTAATAAAACTGTTTACGATACGATAATAAAGGGAAATATACCTGATGATGAAGAGACTTTTCTGATTTGGCCGCCAGATGTAATGTAACAAACTGACTCGACTGTGGTTTCCCATTTCTGTGTCGTATTGATTACATTCGCTTGTAGCTTACGCTGAACGGGTTCAAGATGGATTGTCGTGTAGGTCATTTTCTTTTCGTCAGCACCGTTCGTTGTACCATCTGCAATAAGATATGACGAAACAAAAAAAAATTATTGAATAAGTGATTTTATTGATGCTAATTCGTTCTGAATGTATTTCAATTGTGGAACAATAAGTTTTTTACCAGGGCAACCATTACTGCGGAATTCCATTAAAAAAGAAAATATATACAGTAAAACACGGATAAGTGCAGCACGCTCAATTGCAAAACTCAGACAAGTGCACACAATTTTCACGCACCATCCATTCAATGCGATTTTCAATACATTTCAAAGTGCACAACGGATAAGTACACAACACGCTTAAGACCACGCCATTTTTTGGCAGCATTAACAACATTTGCACACGATCCATGACGGATAAGTGCACATGTGCATTGCAAAACTCTATTATAGCAGACCTTTGGAACCATTGGACTATTTTACGAATTTATGCGATACAAACCCGAGATATCCAATATTTATTGATTCAATTTACGGAAATTTAAAAGAAGTCTACTGGATGATTTTTATCTTCAAGTAGGTTAATCTGACAGTCAAGAATTGCTCTTTATGGGAGCACATTGTCTTGATGAAAATGTTTTTTTTTTATCAGAAGTGCAAGTTTCATTGAGCTTTCAGCGTTCATGTTATCAGTCTGAGTCAGTCTCCTCCGTTGGTGATAACAAGATCGCAGGACTGCATCAATAGGATAGGCGTTGGCTTGTTAGAAAATTTTGTTTTTCTTTTGATTTGAGAACAAATACATTTTTTTGGATGTCGTTTTCCCAGAAATTGTGCAAACAAGGTGATAATTTAAAATTCATATACATATTGTAATTGAAAATATACAAAAAATTTATTTTGGGCAACACACTTAAGTGTTGACGTCCCAAAAGACTACAAAAAGCTGCTCGACCCGCAACATCGATGTTCGATGCTCATCCCTCTGTGTTCCTCCTCAAAATCGGCGTCTTGCACAGTATTGTTGCAGTCGGCTGTAATGGTGACCCCTGAATTGGTTAGATTTCAAAAAGATGGGTAGTGCCCATTTGATAATATTTGTTGCGAAAGCTCCAGAACTTTACAAAGTCGCTTGTACGGCTCTGTCAATTTTAATTGTTGAAAACTACACTAGTGCGTCAATTATCCGAACATTCGATTAACCGAACGGGGCACTCAGCATTTTTTCTTGTGAATGACATCGAATAAAATGAAGAATCAAGGGTCTGAAGGAAGCAACCTCTCATTTGCATCGCTCAATTACCTTGAATTTGTATACCCTTTGCTCGTAAAGTGAAAGGGAAAAACTATTAGCCAGACAAGAGTGAAGGGTATCCGAATTTCGACCGCGCCTGAAATTACCCTCGGTTTCGCTTATTGTTGTTTAGTTATATATAGTCACGTTTTCAGTTTGTCGCTTAATTTTACATTTGGGCTATTTTTATACCCTATACCCGTAAGATGGTATAGGGTATATTGTTTTTGTAAAGCCAATATTATGTAACACCTCAAAGGAGCCTCCGGAGGTGCGGCAAAATATATATATAAATGATCAGGGTTGGTCCATGATTCGAATAAGCCATGTCTGTCTGTCTGTTCGCACGATAACTCCCGAAATAATGAAGCTAGCGGTTTGAAATTTTGGTCAGCTGTTTGTTATGATAAAATCTTGGAGGGTATTGGAAATGGGCCAAATCGGGCCAAGGGTTCCCTTACTTCCCATACAAATTACCCCTCCTTCATATTTTAATTCGGCCAAATTGAAATTAAAATTTTGATCAATGCCTAATTCGGGCATATACTTTAAGTTGATGGAAAGTGGAGTAGGTTCGGCTACCTCTACCCGTACCTCCCCTACAAAGTTATATTCAGCTATATCTTGTGATAGAATGTCGCGAAGAAATTCAAATTAGTATCAAATGGTAGCTGTTTCTGCATGGGTATACACTCATCGTGCAATTCGTACGATTTGAACTCGGTTAATTTTTCTATGGAAGTTCGATTAACCGAACTTTCGTTTAACCGAACCACCCTTGTCGACATTAGTTCGTATAATCGACGCTGTTGGGCTAAACTAGGGTTGTCCTCCTTGTTCCTTATTGGTCCAGCGGATCAGCATATCAGCTTTGTGCTCAAATTCCGTATCGCCTTTGTTTAGTGCAAAAATAAAAAAAATTAACAGCTATAATTTTCAATGATTTTTCGTGGTTGTAATTTTCAGTTTTTACAGCGAACAAAAGATCAGTATTACTGAATCCTAATTAAAAAGGCCATTTGGTTGGTTCGAAAAACATATCGGGTCCAAAAGTTTTTTTTTCTGTTTGGACTCCTAAAATTGAAATTAAGTGGGTGGTCCCTAGAATTAAATGGCGAAACATTTCGCTTTGTATTATCAAATCGTGATTTCCTTTCAAGAAGCACATTCCAATCCACTCTGACTGTCCCCGGGTTTGTAATTTAGGAATGAGGGAGATCGACATGATTCGAAATTGAGTGGGTATGTTCAGGGTCATATAAGCGAGAGTGATAACATAATATTGGGCATTATTGGCCCTTTTGATGGGAATCGATTTTAAAATAAATTAAGTTCAGCTAATTGATGACATACCACATGTGTATGTAAAAGAGTGTCACGAAAGAACTCAACCTACATCTTTAGCACTTCCGCTACGGAAGTTATATTTTAAGCACATAATGGACACAATTTGTTTGTTTTACATAAACTTGGAAATTTTCCTAGCAAGTTTATTTTTGCTGTTACATATTTAGTTATTTTTTAAAACCCACCCAATATCAGTTAATACCAATAGTTTTCATTTACCATTTACGCTACGTAAATAAGAAAGTGCATTATCGATGTGCACTTATCCCTGTTTTACTGTACACAGCATTTCGCAATACATATTGTAAAATAAATCTAATTTTTTTTAATGGTATTTTTGACAGCGATTGCAAAAATGTTAGCGCCAATTACAGAGAAACCTGTCAACATTAACAAAAATATTTTTGAATTTCATATCATTTGGCAATTTTAATACTCTTAGCATAAAACAATTGTACCAATTATGATTGAAAATGTAGCCAAAACAAAATTATACTAGATAATAAAAACCTTCTTGCAAATTTCTTCATTTGTTTTTGATAAATTATTATTAGCCGCATGCAAAAGATATTTTTTTGTCAGAATGAATTTATTGTAATATTTCTGTAAATAAAGTAATTAAAATGTCACATTTTAAGCGCATATGCATTTTTTGATCTGACGGAACTAGACCAAACCATTCCAAGAATAATTTGAATAAATAAATTTGTGAAACATATTTTTATTGTATTTACAGATTTATATTCAACATGATATAAAAACAAATTTTTTACTAGAAGTATAAATCAGAGTTGCCTAACTTATTTTTTTAGTGAGCCACATTGTTAGTTTGAACGAGACCGGGTTCTAATCGTGTGAACAGTCTTGCAAATTTAGCTGTTTTCGGTGAAATTTAGCAGGAAGAACTGGATTTGATTTTCTTCGGCCGTTTTTCTGGCTAAAACAAAAATCGAATAAACTTTGAAAATAAAATAAAATGCGAATCGCAATTCATTATATTTACA
Source organism: Microchrysa polita (assembly GCA_949715475.1). NCBI lineage: Eukaryota > Metazoa > Arthropoda > Insecta > Diptera > Stratiomyidae > Microchrysa > Microchrysa polita. The sequence continues at coordinate 108,525,082 of OX454416.1, read as the reverse complement.
ACCAAAGAAATTAATGATTGTGAAATTTTCTACACAGTTATTGTCGGATATAAGCCCACTAAAACTTTGGTGAATCTCACTTGTTGTAGTATAGATGGACCGGTAAAATGTTTAATGGCTAGAAAGGTTGAATCGTTTTATTATTATATTTAAAAGGAAATTGCTTTCACTTTCTAGGCTCCCTCAGTGTAGCATATGGCAAGTCCTGTGGCATGGAAATTTTTCGTAAAAGCACTTGCAAACTTATCGATTTGCCATTTTTAAATCATATTATGCTTTACAAATTTATTTTTAATAATGATGATAGATTTGAAACTAAACTATATTGACAAAAGAGAATATAATTGAAAAATTGCAAATCAAATCCTGGTAAAGCAGATCTTGGTAAAAAACTTCTACTACGAAGTTCGGATGGCAATGTTGAGCCGTGAAACAAGCGTAGGCATAAATTCGTTAATTTCAAATGCAAATAAATCTCAAGGTAGTCTATTGAACAATTCCTATAGATTGATTCCAGGCTGATGAGAGTTTTTATTAAATTAAAAATATTAATTATCAACTTTTGACCCATCATCACAATACGCGTTTTAATGTTCAAAAGTCAAGAAATACATACTATAATTAATATTTAATTTATTAGAAACTCTGTAAGGTTCATAGTTTTAATTAATTAAAAAACTAGGGAGGCAGGCCCCCTGCTCGCTTCGCTCGCCAACCCCGGGGCCGAGGCTAATTTCGGGCGCGGCCAAAATTTGGATACCCTTCGCTTGGGCTAAAAGTTTTTTCGAGCGTACCTATGACTTGTATTTAATCCCCCTCCTCATTCTTTTTCTTCCGACTTGACAAAAGTTTTGGGCTTGGTTGAAATAAGTGGGCAAATAAAAATATTTACTCGGAAAATTTTATTGGGGTTGCCCGAGCATGACCCCAAAGTACGATTCCATTCGTTTTGAACATTTTAGTTGCTTTGATAAAGACACATTAATTCAAGGTTTTGTGAAATTGGTGTAAAAAATTTTTTCTTAGAAGAAGAACCAATATGGGGGGGTTTGGCAGCCCCATGACCCCATGGTCCGATTTGATTCAATCTTACATATGTTTTGTGTCATCAATAGAAATACATTTGTGTGAAATTTGGTTGAAATTGGTGCACAAATAAAAAAGTTTTTCTTAGAAGAACCTAATTTGGGGGGTTGGATTTGCATGGCAGCCCCATGACCGCATGGTCCGATTTTATCCATTCTTACATATGTTTTGTGTCAACAAAAGAAATACATTTGTGTGAAATTTGGTTGAAATTGGTGCACAATTAAAAAAGTTTTTTTTAGAAGAACCTAATTTGGGGGGTTAAGTTTGTATGGCAGCCCCATGACCCCATGGTCCGATTTGATCCATTCTTGCATATATTTTGTGTTATCTATAGAAACACATTTGTGTGAAATTTGGTTGAAATTGGTACACAAATAAAAAAGTTTTTCTTAGAAGAACTCAAATTGGGGAGCTAGGTTTGTATGGCAGCCCCATGACCCAGTGATGCAATTTGGGTGAATCAAACATACAAACAGCCTGCAACAATAAGAAGCACGTGTGCAAAATTTCAGCTTGCTAGCTTCAATACCCGCCGAGTAAAACGCGTCGCAACAGACAGACAGACAGACAGACGGACATGCTCCAATCGACTCCCCAAGTCATGCTGATCATATATGTATACTTTTTATATGGTCGGAGATGCTTCCTTTAATGCGTTACAAACTTCATGACAAAGTTAATATACCCTTCCACTCTATGAGCGAAGGGTATAATGTGAGTTACTGCGATTCATAAAGGGATCGGACGCATCAGACTGACATCAATTAACATAATCGCAGACGTGGTGAATAAGTGTGAGACAAACACCCATAATTCTAAATTCCTTTAAAGCAGTAGTTCGTCCCAAATTCCTAGGAGTTCAGGATTAGACGATTCATAGAAATTTATCAAAAGTATATATACATACGAACATTTGGACTAGTTTAAATTCTAGACAAAAAAAAATGTTGATTGTAATGCCAGCGATTGTATGTAAAGTATGAAGCTACTTGTTCCTGAGGTGAGCTATGGTCCGTGGTCGATCGACATAAACCAAGGATTTCAAATCTAGCTACTTGTGTGGGGGTGTTCGATTGAACATTGAGCAGCTCTTCAAAATGTGAGGCCTAGCGTTTATGAACGCTATCGATGTTATCCTTACAGAGGTTTGTCCTGGGTTGGTATCCACTTTTAATTGTATTAATTAGCTTGGACGCTTGTCTCCTGTTCATTCTAGCTATAGTCTTTTGTTCATTTGCATCAACTGCTAGTCAAGATGCTTACGTTTCTTACGTCTAATTAATCTATTCGAAATTCGTTGAAGCGCGTTATATTTGTTGTTTTTTTTTTTTGCTCTAGTTGCTTGTTGGGTCCATTGCCGATAAGGTTCATTTTACGCATCTGCGATCTGCCGAATTTTGGCATTTCTCGTCAAACCAATCATTTCGGGCTCACCGGACTGTATAACCCACAATTTCCTCTGCGACCCCTTTGAAGTGTTTTTGAGTGTATCCCAGATCTCAAGGGCGCCTTCGTTGCTGATGTTGTTTAGCACTGTCCTCAAGGCAGCCGTATAAGCAACTACCGTGGCATCATTCGTCAATTTGTCAACCGCAAAATTTTTGCCGGATTGAATCTCGAATGATGCACCGAAGAGTTTCTGCACCTATAAGTCACCTTCACCATATAGTGGTCAGAATCGATGTTTGCTCCTCGATAGGATCGAACATCCATTACGATCGATGGCCACCTCTTGCAGATGAGGACGTGGTCAATTTGGTTAACGGTATGCTGATCTAAAGACCTCCAGGTCTGCTTATGAATGCTCCGATGCGGGAAGCACGTAGAACTAATGACCATACTCCTGACGGTTGGGAAGTATGTATATTAGTCGTTGGCCGCTATCATTGCAGTCTTCATAGAGGCTATGACCTCCAGTAATCCCTCTATGCCAACTTTCGTTTGCTGCGAATTGCACAAAGTCGCTCGTTTATGAGTCTGAAGTCGATTACATGCTGCTTCAGTCGATTGTTCACAATAAACACCACTCCAAACTCCCCGTGGCGCGAAGGTTTTCCACTTGTGAAAATTGTGCACGAATTCCGGTCGTCAATCTCGCTACTAAGCCATTTTGTTTCCTGGAGTGCAACTATGCTCAGCGTATATTTTTCGACCTGATCCAAGAAGGCTCTTTAAGGCCCCGGCCTGTTCAGGGAGCGTACATTCCAGGTTCCGAAAGAGTGATCAGTTGTTCGTTTGCGAAGTCGTCGTTGGGTTGTATCCGTCCAATGCGAGGCTTTCAGTTCAGGTTCCTAGACGTGGAATTTTTTTCTAAGGATGAGTTGTCGGCCCTTCGCTAAATTATGATAGTATTCGTAAAACGAGGAGGTACATAATGGAGGGGCCTCGGAGATTCTGCTTCGGTGGTTGACTATTGGATTTGTGTCACTTTATTACGTTCAATAGTCTAGACGCTGAAGTTGTTAATACAGCACTTAGGCACAGCGGTGTTTCTTCCAAATGTCATATCATGAATGAAATGACTCAGCCGTTAGCGGTGTTAGCCACTACCGTATCCAGGGGGCGCCCACAGGAAGGACCATGGAAGAAGGCGTATGCCCCCCCTAAGACCATAAAAATTCCACAATAATAAAAATTTTCCGTAGGTTAATTATTTCCTTTTTGAAGCCCCAGTGTGGTATAATTTGACTGGGCTAAAAGCCATACATTTATAGGTTTGGAGTTTGCAAATCATTTATTAACACGATCATTGCCAGACCAGGCTTTCTCGTCTTCACAACCACTTCTGTCATCCGAAAATCATTTCATTTATGAGACACATGTGACTCATGATTCATGGGAAAATGTGCCTCATCAACAGTGAACGTGTTTTAATTATTTTCTTACTCTATAACCTCAAAAACATAAATTCTTCATGTTCCGTGCATTTTCTTGGTACAGTAGATGCTCGAAAATTAGAAAAAAAGCCAATTTTAACTACTGAGATTTTCTAATTTCCAAGCGTTTTCGAAAAGAGGCGAAAAGGTATTCCGTGAATTATTGTGAAAATAGTAAAAAATAGTATGTAAATTTGTTTATTCTTCTGATGGAGGAGAGGAATCAGTGTCTTCTTCTTCCTTGCCTCGTTCTTTATACCGCTCCACGGTTTCGCGTTGCTCGACCTGCGGTGTAGGCACATCGCCCGTTTTGGCGATAATTTCTCAGCATATTTCTACAGGCAGCTCTATCTTGGATCGTGTCATCGCCGAGACCAATGCGTTGTTGTTGCTTTTTCATTTGACATATCCAGGTATTCTTCGGTCTGCCTCTGGCCTTGGGTCCATCAAGTGGAACTTCCATTGATATCGCTTTCTTTGCGGGGTTCTCAGGCGGACGCCTTTGAACATGGCAATACCAATTCATTTGTCGGTCTTCGGGCTTTTCGGTGATTGGTTGATCTATGGACAAGGAGAGGAATCAGTGTAAATGCCGAAAAAGCTTATTTAAACTGGACTGCAATGCAGACTGAGAAACGGAATCCTGTGCTGATTTCAATAATAGATTGGCTTTCTAAAAGTGACCACGATTTCTGATAGATAATTTACGAGAACATTAGCTTTGGTCTAGTTTCCTATTTTTCAGAAATTTAGGTAGGTAGGTACATTTTTTAAAGAAGAAGTACAAGAATGTTTTTCTAGAACAAAAACCAAAAAGCCCAAGCTTTCTTCGTACACCATTGAAAATATCCAAGATTAGTTTCTGCTTACGTTATGTTTGAATCCTGAGGATTAATCTTGATTTACGCATTTCTCCCCTATCTGTTCTATTCTATTTCTGCAGACAGCAAATGAATACATACAAAAGTATAGATTTAAAATCGAATTTGACTATTTCATTATTTTGACAACACCAAATGATCAATCCCTATTTATACAGTCTGATACATTCAGCTATACACTGCATATGATTAATTAAATTGTTGACCTAAATATCGACGAAATTAACCGATACATTCATGCAACCGACAGAGGTACAGTCTACCATTAATTTTTGCTAACAAATCTGAAATCTGAAGGAAAATTTTGGACCAATAATTTTCCGGCCACTGTTTAGTCGATTTTTCTCGCAAAATAAGCGAGTGAGAAAAAAACATCCGAACCGATACCGATCTCTCATAATATTTGAAGTGGGTGATTTTCGACATGTTCCCAAAATAGATTTGTGCCTCTGACTCACATAAAAAAGATGTGCAATCGCTAAGAGCAGCAAAAAACCGAAATTTCCACATTATGTACTCGTATGTGTTCTTATACACGCACTCACGCATATGAACGCGGTATTTTGTATTTGCGCGATTGGAGGTCGCATATTGAATTCCTTTCGGATAGGTGTAAATTGAAAACAGTGCATTTTCGGTGGCTGTAAAGTACGCGATTTCAAGGATAGGCATCCAGCTGCGCCAAATAATATTCGTAATTAAAACGATGGGAATGATTTTAAAATTAAATGATTCTCTCATGCATAAAACATCTTGAGCTAGATTCTAGAATTTTCGACTTTTTTTATATTAAACATAAGTTTTGTATTTTTTTGTATAAATTACTGAAAATAACATTTTAATAGAGAGCGAGATAGAATTCAAAATGAACACTAATCATTCGGGCTACATTTATCAAGTGGGGGTAGCATCCGTCGTGTTTTGTTAGTCGCTCTAGCGAAACACATAGGTAATCATGCCGAGAGGACAGCACAGCTCAAATTTTATAGCGATGATTACCATCGCGTGCTTTCGTAATAGTGTTCAGGTGAAAAAATCTAATTTTACTTAACAACATCACAGTTTAAATTTAAAAACAAAATTTAAAAAATATATTTTGTTGCATGCTAGTACATACATATAGATACAAATTTTTTTTTGTAATGAATAATGATTTTGCTATTTTTTCACCGATGAGTAAGTAATACATTGCAGTGATTTAAATGCATAAAGTTAGTCTAAGTTCTATTAATATATGTATCGGTTAAAAAAGTATTGATGACATTACATTATGAGTCTTCTTTTAAAGCTAACTTTGGGTTCAAATACAATTCTGAACTTTAAATAGAAAACTGCAAATATGTATAATGCAACTTTCTCAATTATGTACTTTTAATTAGCACATTTGTATAAAAAATATAAGGCCAGCGGCGTTGATGATATTTTTAAGATGGTCGTGCACGAAAAAATTGCAAATACCAATGAAATTTTCCAAAGTAGGGAAGCAACTTAAACTACACTCGGCTTCACAAAAATCGGGCCATTCGCCACTTTCGAACTCAAATTCAATTTTCTCAAAAAGTATGAAACTTACAACTATGAAAGTTATATCTACAGAAAGTGCATTTAATGGCAATTCAAATCACTATGATTTTTATCTGAAGTACCGTTAACTCACGCAACAAACACAATGCCTGTTTTGATTAGAGCTCGCGCTTACCGTGTGGCCCGGTTTCATTGAAGCTCAGTGTAGAAGTTCATCTTGATTAATTAGAGTGACGAGTGATAATTGTAACAAAGTTGCCATTACTCACACGTGATAGATCAGTTGGAAGATGGAATTGTGCTATAAATAAGTAAATGAATTGCAAAAGAATTCGAATGGCGCCATTGGGTCAATTGAAGGTAATATATTTATTAGTTTACCAGTTGTAATAGGTCCAGTTAATATATTTGATAACGTTCGTAATAATATAATTTGTCCAAGCTTGTCAAATGTACCTGCAAGCATTAGAAATGATCAACTCGCATCTAATCTTCACGGCTTTACGAATACGCTCTAAAACGATTTTGCCATATTGATGGACGATTGATCAAAATCTACAACATTATAATGTAGTTTTCCTGCATAAGCCTCATACACAACAAGTTTGCTTTGCATTGGCCAGAGAGACAGCTATTTATACAGTCCCGGAATGATTTGCCATGAAACCGATCATCTTCCAAGGAGAAATGTATGCAAAAATCTGTAAACAGATTGTCTGAAAAAATAATTGTATTTTCATGATATGTACCACCACGATAATATTTGAGACAATTTCCTGCTGTTTGTCAACATATATTTTGAAAAGAATATGATCCATATTCTTGACAGATTTATTTATTTAATTTGCTAAATTTATCTGGAAAACCCATGAAATTCGTCGAATTGTGCGCGAATAAAATTTTGCAAGGAAATGTATTTTCAAATCGTCTCATCGAAATATGAGTGAAAGACTGAACGAAACCCAGGTGGAAATTGCAGTACAAATAATTTTGGCTTGTTCTGCTATTCGTTCTCATAAGGAGAACTTTTGTGTTTCCCATATTTTCCGCTATGTGTCCGCTATATGGCGGGTAAGATAAGTGTCGCTTATCAGGAACAGGAAAATTCTTCTTGCAAGAGCTGATAGCGTAATGTTCCTTTCTAGTAAATTTTTTGGTAATGTAGTAACTCCATTCATTGATAAAATGACGGAGTGGTTTCAAAACAACACCAACTGCACCGAGCACAACACAAATGTGGAATACTTTCGCTGGAAGGTTAGTAGGTGAGGCGGAAAAGGCACTTGGAGTTTCGAAAGCTCCACTCCACACGAAGAAAGAAACATGGTGGTGGAACACCGAAACTAAGGAAGCAGTGCAAGCCAAATGGAACGCATTTAAGGCGTGGACGAAATGTGAGTCAAGCAGTGAAACCGAACGGCTTCGCGAAAATTATATGCAATGCCGGAAGAACGTAAAGCGCTTGGTAGCTCAGGCAAAGGCGAAGGCAGCTGAGAAATTCTACCAAGAATTAGAAACTCAGACTGCGACCGAAGGACCGTCTTTGCGCGAGAGACCTAAGCACGACGCCGGGATATTTAGGGTCGCAGCCCAAAGGAGAAGGAACGCTCGGGAAATACAGGCCCCAAAGTACGTGGAGGACTCGCAAGAAATGTTGCTGATTGACGATACAATTTGTAGCAGGATGCGAGAGTATTTTGACGAACTTCTAAATGAAGAATTTCCTCGAGCAGCTTTTCAAGATGTTGAGCCGAATACCACAAATATTGAAGATATCTCAGAGGAAGAGGTGATAGAGGCAATGCATCAGATGAAACGCGGAAAGGCAGTCGGACCGGACAAAATCCCCGCGGAATTTTGGTTGAAAATGGAAAATGTCGGGCTTAGTTGGCTCACAGTTCTCTTCAACAAAATCGAAGATGGGCAACCGATGTCTGATGCTTTCAGGGAAAGTTTTCTTCTTTCTTTCTATAAGAACAAGGGAGACTCAGGCAAACTCAACAACTATAGGCAGACCTGGAAGTCTCCAGATGAATACACCGTGAACCAAATCGACCACGTACTGATCAGCAAGAGATGGGCTTATAACGTCCTAGATGTTCGATCCTATCGAGGAGCTAACTGCGACTCCGATCACTATTTGGTGAAGACCACCTACAGGTGCAGAATCTCTTCGGTGCACCTAACGAGAATCAACCCTGCCAAGATCTTCGAGGTTGACAATTTGAATGACGATGCCACGGCGGCTGCGTATACTACAGCTCTTGAGGAAAAACTGTCGCCCATGCTTGATAACATCAATAATCTAGGCATCCATGAGTTCTGGGAGGAGCTCAAAGACAGCATCAAGGAGGTCACAGAAGAGGTCGTGGGCTATAAAGGCCGGCGCAGACGAGCAGACTGGTTCGACGACGAATGCAGGGCCTCGATTGGGGCGAAAAATGAAGCCTATCGCCAATACACACAACGCGCATCCCGAGCCAAGAAAGAAAGATATACCGAGCTTCGGCGAGTATCCAATAAGTTAATTAGACGTAAGAAACGCAAACATTTTGACGAGCAGTTACAGCAAATAAACCAAAGATTAGCCAGTAAGAACACTAGACAGGCGTACAAACTTATAAATAATATCAAGAACGGATATCAACCCAGGACAAGCCTATGTATGGACAAGGATGGTAACATCATCAGCGACATCGAAAGCGTCAACAAACGATGGGCCTCGCATTTTGAAGAGCTCCTCAATGCATCATCAACATCCCCCGCGGAGCTAGCTCTTGAGCAGTTAGCCGAACCAGGCCCTCCCGTTCTACCCCCAACAGTAGAGGAGGTGAGTCTTGCTATACAGTCGCTCCAAAATAATAAAGCGCCCGGCGTTGACGAGATCCCAGCAGAACTGCTGAAGCATGGTGGAACGTGCCTGACCAACGCTGTACATGTGCTACTGCTGAAAATATGGAACGAGGAGGTAATCCCCGAAGATTGGCGCAAAAGCATAATCTGCCCAATCCACAAAAAGGGTGACAAGCTGAAGTGTGAGAATTACAGGGGCATATCATTAGTTTGTACGGCCTATAAGATATTATCTAAAATTCTTGAAAAGAGAATTAATCCGTACGCAGAACGAATCATTGGCGAGTATCAAGGCGGCTTCAGACCGGGTCGCTCAACGACCGATCAGCTTTTCACAGTGAAGCTACTACTCCAAAAGTGCTGGGAATATAACATCGACGTATACCAAATCTTTGTCGACTTCAAGCAGGCCTACGACAGTATCGATCGAAGTGTACTGTACAACATTATGCTGAATTTTGGTATACCGACAAAGTTAGTGCGACTCACAAGGATGACGATGACTAATACCGTCTCGCAGGTCAGAGTTCAGAACAGACTCACTGACCTATTTGAAACTCGTATTGGACTCAAGCAAGGCGACGGGCTGGCGCCGACGCTCTTCAACCTGGCTCTGGAGTATGTAATTCGAGCCATGAATTTGGACAGCAGGGGAACGCTACTCATTCAGTCGACTCAACTAGTAGCGTACGCCGCCGACATCAACATCATGTGTCGAAGATTGGGTGATGCAGAAAGCCTTCTGCATAATCTCAATAACGCCGCCAAAGAAGTTGGGCTACATATCAACGAATCTAAAACCAAAGTCATGATGCAACCAAAAACAAGACCGCCAGTAAATTCAAGCATCACAGTGCACTCAGAAAATTTTTAATGGGAAATCCCATTAAACCAATAATTTTGTCCCATTATTTTTAGTCAATAGGAAAAATCTGATTACTTTAGAAATTTAGAAACCATTACTTTAACTCGATAAATATCCGTTTGTTTTAATAGTTGACTCCTTTAAAAACAAACACATGGTCTAGTTATTTTCCAATAGGATATATCTTATTGAATTAATAGGAAAAAAATAGTTTCTCTCGTAATCTGATCGAACTATATTTAAAGTCCCATATTATTATACCTTCAACGCTACGTCATTGTGGACTTTTTTTTTTTAAATCACGATATTTGGCCAGGATGAGTATTGAACATCCGATTTGCTAGTACTCTTGAAAACTTACCAAGCCACGGGTAGGCAACTGAACGATCTCGGCTGCGGAGCATGATGTTGGTTTTCTTGCCAAATACATCTATATGATTGAAATTCAATTAAAATGCCTATCCCATCAATGCAATAGGACGTAATATAAAACAAATGGGATCCATCCTATTATTGGTGAATCATATCAGATCCTGTTAATTTAATGGGACAAACTGCTTAAAATATAATCTGATGTCCCATTGTATCCCGTAAGGGGGAAGATAAAGGTTGAAAGGCTTCGGCTAATTCCTATATCTTCTTCAGTTGTGGCATAACTGCGGACCCTTAGCTATGCAGGAGGAGTTTCATAGGAAAAGGACTTCGGCCAATTCCTATGTCTCTCTACGGGGCGTTACTTTCCCGCATTATCCGAGTAACCGCTGCGCCTGAGTGCTGCATTAACATCTGCAGCGTCTCAGGTTACTTAACGTGATAGGTGACAGAAAACATTTAAGTCAACCACTAAAGCAGCATCTTCGAGGCATGCCCATGATGGCCTTTACTCAACGATTAAACCCTACCATGGTTTAGCGATGTACCGACAACTCATCCTAAGAAAAACTTCAAGTCAAGAAACCTGAAACAAAAGCCTCGGATTGGACGGATACAAAACAACGACGACCCCGCAAACGAACAACTGATTACTCTTTCGGATCCTGGAATGTACGCTCCCTGAATAGACCGGGGGCCTTAAGGGCCCTCCTGGATCAGGTAGAACAATACAAGCTGAGCATAGTTGCAATCCAGGAAACTAAATGCACAGAGAGAAATAAATTTGCAATACCAACAAATCACAATTGTTTGATGCTGGTTTTGTTGCTTTGTAGCAATTCTTTTTTTACACCTGCAAATAAATTGGTAGTACTAAACAACACGATTGATTGATTTGACAAACCAAATTTTGTCAAGACAACTAAAAAATATTCTGTTAGAACGATTTAATTTTCTGGTTAAAATAACAAAAACTTTAGCTGCAATAAAATCTACAAATGATAAAGACAACGAGCACTATAACATTTGTTGAATATAACAAATCTTTTGGGCAGGGAAAATCAACAAAGAAAATTGCCAAATAATTTTACAATATAACACACAGTTTTGTAATATTAACAAAAACTTTTGTTATCCAACAGACAGTCTTTCTATGCAAGAATGAACGAGAATGTCCAGAACTAGATCTTTTGTTAGAAATACGAAATTTTTACCATATCTAACGGTACAGTTTTTATAGGCAGGACATAAAAAACAAATCTTTGTACAATCTAGCTATTTATTTATTTGGAACAGCAAAGATTTTCATTTTTAGTTGCTCTTTTGTACGGGCATATTTGTTTTCCGAGTGTTGTGAAAAAAATGGTTGTGTGCTAAAAATGGTGAAAAAGTGTTTGTTTCCAATAACTTATAAATTAAAGACTTATTTTGTGAGAAAGCAAAGACGCTGGCGAAAACGATAAAAATAGATTGTCCTAAATCAGGGGTGCAGACAAAATGTCGGGCCTAATTTTTCGAGTGGCGTTTCCAAAAGGTAAGACTAATGTTTTCTTGTGCTATAAGATAATTTGATCTTTTCATACCTTAGGTTTTACAAGACACATTTGCCGACAACGTTTGAACTAGTGGACAGGAAAAATTTGCATAAGCCGTACATGCTAGGACTATGGATTCAACTAAGCACTGTGTGGATATGATACAGGCAATAATAAATAGTCACTCTTCAATCTTCATTGATTTCTGATGCCACAATTGTAAGTCCAATATTTATATACTATGTAGTTTGCAATAAATTAACTTAAAACTTAACTTAAAACATTTTAAACTCAAAACTTTAAAATCAAAATATCAGATATAAAATCATTATTTGTATATTCTTATAGAAAAACTAAACTTGGCATGCATTACACATTATTTGTTAGCGGCGATGGAGACCTGACTTCACGACGTTCTACATTGTAAGGTTATGTTTATATCTAATAATAAACTAGGTGTTACATTAAAACATATTGTCATAATTTTTCTAATTTTAATAAAAAAATTATTGTATTTCAATAAACAGGATTATGTGCAACTAACTTTTATTAAGACATTCAACGCTTGACATGAAAGATGACTTAAAGTATTCTTTGGCGTCGGCAAATACAAATGAAAAGACAGGCCGAATTGAGTTACAAATTTAATTAAAAATTTTATAAATTCGTGGTAATCAAATTTTCTCCTAACTTTGTTAATAGTGTTCTTATCAATCCCAAATTTCAATAGACGCTATATTGAAATTAGAGATTGATAAGAACACTATTAGCAAAGTTAGGAGAAATTTTAACTAACACGAATTTATAAAATTCTTTAATTAAATATTTGGTATAATATTTTGATTGATACTACGAAAAGGTTTTGTATAAAACCACAAAACAGTTTTAATTGGTACAAAGTTTTAATTGATATCACCAATGGAAACTTCTCACCGTAACCAAATATTTAGTATAAAATTTGTTGAAATCGCAAATTGAATTAATCAATTTTATTTAAACTTTTTGTTTATGTCAACAAAATTTTTATATAATTTTTCAAAAGATGTTTTGCATAAACAAACAAAATCGTTTTGCAGTTTCAACAAAAATACACCTATGACCAGAAATTAATGAAAACTTTTGAAACTATTAACAAATGTTTTTCTTGTAATCGACTTATCATTTCTCTCTGTGTGGCTCAAAAGCGAGATTAACGACCTCAATTCGCACACTATTTTTACGAGTGGTAAAGAGGAGGGCAACAAGGAGTTTGGAGTAGCTTTCATCGTGAATAAGCAGCTCAAGGACCACGTTATCGGCTTCAAACCCATCACCGAGCGGCTATGTGCGATCCGCATTAAGACCCGTTTCGCTAATCTCTGGCTCATTAATGCGCATGCCCCTACAGAAGTAAAAGAAGACGCGATTAAGGACGAGTTCTACAACGACCTAGAAACACTCTTCGACTTACTTCCATCAAACGACGTCAAGCTGCTGCTAGGAGACTTTAACGCCAAAGTCGGACATGAAAGCTGGCATAGGGGAACTACTGGAGGTCATAGCCTCCACGACGAAAACAACAACAACGGTCAGCGACTTATCGACTTCGCGAGCGGCAGAAACCTGGTAATAAGCTCTACATGCTTCCCTCATCGACGAATCCACAAGCAGACCTGGAAGTCTCCAGATGAATACACCGTGAACCAGATCGCGACCACATACTGACCAGCAAGAGATGGGTTTCTAATGTCCTAGATGTTCGATCCTATCGAGGAGCCAACTGCGACACCGATCACTATTTGGTGAAGACGACCTACAGGTGCAGAATCTCTTCGGTGCACCTAACGAGAATCAACCCTGCCAAGATCTTCGAGGTTGACAATTTGATTGACGATGCCACGGCGGCTGCGTATACAACAGCACTAGAGGAAAAACTGTCGCCCATGCTTGATGACATCAACAATTTAGGCATCCATGAGTTCTGGGAGGAGCTCAAAGACAGCATCAAGGGGGTCGCAGAAGAGGTCGTGGGCTATAAAGGCCGGCGCAGACGAGCAGACTGGTTCAACGAAGAATGCAGGGCCTCGATTGAGGCGAAAAATGAAGCCTATCGCCAATACACACAACGCGCCTCCCGAGCCAAGAAAGAAAGATATAACGAGCTTCGGCGAGTATCTAATAAGTTAATTAGACGTAAGAAACGCAAACATTTTGACGAGCAGTTACAGCAAATAAACCAAAGATTAGCCAGTAAGAACATTAGACAGGCGTACAAACTTATAAATAATGTTAAGAACGGATATCAACCCAGGACAAGCCTATGTATGGACAAGGATGGTAACATCATCAGCGACATCGAAAGCGTCAACAAACGATGGGCCTCGCATTTTGAAGAGCTCCTCAATGCACCATCAACATCCCCCGCGGAGCCAGCTCTTGAGCAGTTAGCCGAACCAGGCCCTCCCGTTCTACCCCCAACAGTAGAGGAGGTGAGTCTTGCCATCCAGTCGCTTCAAAATAATAAAGCGCCCGGCGCTGACGAGATCCCAGCAGAACTGCTGAAGCATGGTGGAACGTGCCTGACCAACGCAATACATGTGCTACGCTGAAAATATGGAACGACGAGGAAATCCCCGAAGATTGGCGCAAAAGCATAATCTGCCCAATCCACAAAAAGGGTGACAAGCTGAAGTGTGAGAATTACAGGGGCATATCATTAGTTTGTACGGCCTATAAGATATTATCTAAAATTCTTGAAAAGAGAATTAATCCGTACGCAGAACGAATCATTGGCGAGTATCAAGGCGGCTTCAGACCTGGTCGATCAACGACCGATCAGCTTTTCACAGTGAAGCTACTACTCCAAAAGTGCTGGGAATATAACATCGACGTATACCAAATCTTTGTCGACTTCAAGCAGGCCTACGACAGTATCGATCGAAGTGTACTGTACAACATTATGCTGAATTTTGGTATACCGACAAAGTTAATGCGACTCACAAGGATGACGATGACTAATACCGTCTCGCAGGTCAAAGTGCAGAACCGACTCACTGACCTATTTGAAACTCGTACTGGACTCAAGCAAGGCGACGGGCTGGCGCCGACGCTCTTCAACCTGGCTTTGGAGTATGTAATTCGAGCCATGAATATGGACAGCAGCGGAACGCTACTCATCAAGTCGACTCAATTAGTAGCGTACGCCGACGATATCAACATCATGTCTCGAAGGTTGGGTGATGCAGAAAGCCTTCTGCTTACCTCAATAACGCCGCAAAGGAAGTTGGACTACATATCAACGAAAGCAAAACAAAGGCCATGATGCAATCGAAAACAAGGACGCCAGCAAACTCAAGCATCACAGTGGGGGACCTTAATATCGAGTATGTAGACAACTTCAACTATCTGGGTTGTAACTTATCAAAGGACTTTGTATTAATCAAAAACACTTTTTCCTTACTACAATTTATTTTTATTTTTGCAAATATATATTTCGAATGCAACTTGCACTGAAGAAGAATGCAAGTTGCATTCGAAATATATATTTGCAAAAATAAAAATAAATTGTAGTAAGGAAAAAGTGTTTTTGATTAATACAAATTCAAAATAAGCTACAAACAGCGGTGAAACCGATCAATGAGATTGTCAAAGGACGCCAACGAAACCGACGAAATTAAGCGACGGATACAACTAGCCAATAAGACATATTTCTCGGTCCTCCCTATAATTAATTCGAAACTTGCGCACAGGAACACGAAGCTCCGCGTGTACAAAACGATCATCCGACCCGTGCTATGTTATGGCTGCGAAACATGGACCCTCACCCAAGCCTCCGAAATTTTGCTAGACCGATTCGAACGAAAGGTCCTTCGTCGAATTTTCGGGGCCGTTCGCGAGCGAGACCAATGGCGTATCCGGTACAACCATGAGTTTTATCAATTGTACGATGAGCTGGAAGTATCGAAAATCGTGAAGCTTAAACGTTTGCAATGGGCGGGGCATGTACAACGGATGGACGATAATCGCATGCCAAAGAAAGTGATGAACGCACAACGAATTGACGGAGCGAGGTTGCGTGGACGACCGAGAGCTCGCTGGGAGAACTCCGTAGGTGAAGACGCCCAACAGCTGCTGGGCTTCCGAAACTGGAGGACGAGGTCACGTAACCGCGACAATTGGAGGTCAACGATTCAGGCGGCCAAGGCCCGACGTCGGGCTATCGTGCCACATTGATGATGATTGTATTTACGGGACACATTTCATTCCATACAAAATATCTCAATGGGATTCGTCCAGTTATATTAATTATTGCATCTGTTTACTTTTGTGAAGAAATCTGCTAAATTGCCGTCCAATTAAAATAATAGTACAAAAACTTTTAAGTTTACGGGGTCCATTTTTCTGAGTGATGGGGGACCTCAATATAGGGTATGTGGACAACTTCACTTACCTGGGTTGCAATTTGTCAAAGGACACCAACGAAACAGATGAGGTAAAGCGACGGATACAACTAGCTAATTTTTCGGTCCTCCCAATTATGAATTCGAAGCTGGGGCACAGGAACACGAAGCTCCACGTGTATAAAACCATAATCCGACCTGTGCTATGCGAGGCATGGACACTAACCCAAAACTCTGAACACCTGTTGGACACATTCGAGCGAAAGGTTCTCCGAAGAATCTTCGGAGCCGTTCGTGAACGAGGTGAATGGCGCATCCGGTACAACCGTGAGTAGTATCAGCTGTGTGATGAGCTACAAGTGTCGAAGATCGTGAAATTGCAGCGACTGCAATGGGCGGAACATGTACAAAGGATGAACGACGATCGCATGCCCAAAAAGGTGATGAACGCGCAACGAGTGGACGGAGCCAGATTGCGTGGACGCCCGAAAGCCCGATGGGAGCATTCTGTATGTGAGGACGCCCACCAGATGCTAGACTTTCGGAACTGGAGGACAAGGTCGCATGACCGCGACAATTGGAGGTTTTCAATCCAGGCGGCCCAGACCCGACGTCGGGCTATCGTGCCATAAAGAAGAAGAAGGCAGTGGCGTAGGGGCTTTGGGGTTCAAACCCCTTCCGAAATTTTCAGACGCATTAATGTTACTTTTTTAGACAGTAGGTTGATTGGAATAATGGCTAAGGTAATCGCCTTCGAAGCACTGGGCAATGGTTTCGAAACCCACTGTAGGCAGATTCTGTTTATGATAGTTAGAATTCATCACGTGACGAACTATGACTTCATGGAGACCTAAGTGAGTACTTCTTTATATGAAGACGGAAAATAAAGATATTCCAAACCCGCCATCTGACCCGCCAGGTCAGAGTTCAGAACAGACTCACTGACCTATTTGAAACTCGTACTGGACTCAGGCAAGGCGACGGACTGGCGCCGACGCTCTTCACCCTGGCTCTGGAGTATGTAATTCGAGCCATTAATTTGGACAGCAGCGGAACGCTACTCATTCAGTCGACTCAACTAGTAGCATACGCCGCCGACATCAACATCATGTCTCGAAGATTGGGTGTTGCAGAAAGCCTTCTGCATAATCTCAATAACACCGCCAAAGAAGTTGGACTACATATCAACGAATCTAAAACCAAAGTCATGATGCAATCAAAGACTAGACCGCCAGTAAATTCAAGCATCACAGTGGGGGACCTCAATATAGGGTATGTGGACAACTTCACTTACCTGGGTTGCAATTTGTCAAAGAACACCAACGAAACAGATGAGGTAAAGCGACGGATAGAACTAGCTAATAAGTGTTATTTTTCGGTCCTCCCAATTATGAATTCGAAGCTGGTGCACAGGAACACGAAGCTCCACGTGTATAAAACCTTAATCCGACCTGTGCTATGCTATGGCTGCGAGGCATGGACCCTAACCCAAAACTCTGAACACCTGTTGGACACATTCGAGCGAAAGCTTCTCCGAAGAATCTTCGGAGCCGTTCGTGAACGAGGTGGATGGCGCATCCGGTACAACCTTGAGTTGTATCAACTGTATGATGAGCTACAGGTGTCGAAAATCGTGAAATTGCAGCGACTGCAATGGGCGGGACATGTACAAAGGATGAACGACGATCGCATGCCCAAAAAGGTGATGAAATTAATGAAGAAATTTTATCGACAATGATCGAGAGACTCAGTACTCGGTAAGTTGCAGGCAATGTGTTTCTGTTATTCTAAAGGTTAAGAGGAGCTAGTGCCAGGAAGGCACTACAAAAAATCTACAGTAGAAAACTATGACCCAGCTTTGACTAGCGAAGAAAGATTACCTGTATATTTGTAATTGTTTTTATGTTTCATAATTTTGCCACTAACTTCAGATTAAGACTGACAGCCTCAGTTAATTTATCACGCTGGATTCGCTGCCAAGGCGAACCTCGTTCCTAAAACCCCTCCCGAAATATTTTTCTGCGTACGCCCCTGCCCCTAGGATAGGATAGGATTAAATACAAGTCGTAGGTACGCCCGATGAAAACTTTTAGCCCGAGCAGGGTATCCAAATTTTGGCCGCGGCCGGAATTAGCCTCGGTCTCGTTCCTAATAATGGTTAATGTTAATGTCTGGATAATTTTGTTTTCAATATTTATTCTGCTATGCGGGGTGGAGACCACTTCGGACTAAATTTACAAAAAAAAAACGAGACCGAGGCTAATTTCGGGCGCAGCCGAAATTCGAATACCCGTCACATTTGAATGCAACTTAAGCTTCTTTTGCATTAACAATTTCTACCGCAGCCCTATGACGTGTTCCGATTCCATCTGTTCCTGGCTGCGTTGAGGTTAATCCAGGAAAACACTTGGATGAATTTTGGTTAAGATTCAAAAAGAAAAAAAGTTTTTCTTACAAGAACCTAATATTTAGGGGTT
Organism: Microchrysa polita; assembly: GCA_949715475.1. Taxonomy (NCBI): domain Eukaryota; kingdom Metazoa; phylum Arthropoda; class Insecta; order Diptera; family Stratiomyidae; genus Microchrysa; species Microchrysa polita. The sequence goes on along the minus strand of OX454416.1, from coordinate 108,506,231 downwards.
GGTTTGTATGACAGCCCTATGACGTAATGTTCCGATTCCATCCATTCCTAGATATGTTTTGAGTCTTTACCATGAACACATTTGGGTGAAGTTCTGTTAAGGTTGGTTTATAAAGAAAAAAGTTTTTCTTAGAAGAACTTAATTTTTACGGGTTGTTTGTATGGCAGCCCTGTGACGTAATGTTCCGATTCCATCCGTTCCTAGATATGTTTTGAGGCTTTATTAGAAACACACTTTAGTGAAGTTTGGTTAAGATTGGTACATAAAGAAAAATGTTTTTCTTAGAAAAACCTAATTTTCAGGGGCAGCCCCATGACCCCATGGTCCGATTCCATTCGTTCCGACATATATACAGCGTACTCTAAAAAGAAACTTGTTTTCAAAATTTCAGCTCGATAGCTTCAAAACTGAGGGACTAGTTTGCGTTGTAACAGACGGACAGACAGACAGACAGACGGACATCGCTCAATCGATTTCTCTCTTCACACTGATCAATAATATATATACTTTACATATAGTCCAGTACAATTGGTTCAAAATAGCCCCAAACCTAAACATCCAAAAAGAAAAGAAATTTTTGATGCCAAATTGTTGAATACACTGCCTAATATACGCAATAAAAAGTTACACTAATTTGCGCCATGGGTTAAGGGGGGAGGGGGTGGCAAAGGGGTGAAAATTCAGTTTCTTGCAAATATCTGGAAAACTATGAGTCTGACCTTAAAATGAGCTGAGGACAAAACAAACAACATAAAATTACCTTTGTAATGATATGTAACACTCTAGACATTTTCTCAGAAAATTATACCCTAGACCCAAAAGTATTATAGTGAATTTGGATTTTTCGAGTTTTACATTTCGCACTGTAACTCTTGATAGAATAGACCTACTGTCATAAAATCTTGTCCATATATTGATAACAAAATTTATTTGATTCGTACCAAAAATTGGAGTGATCCGACCATTGACGCCCCCCTCACTCCTCTTAACATTTTTCAAAAAGGCATGCCTGTAGCTTCTTTTTAAACTGAGCCAGGCAGATAAAATTTGGTGGGGTGCCTAGTCTAATCTCCATTATGCTCCTCACCAAAAATTATTACCATCCGATCAAAACTAAGGGTACCCCCCACACAAAGTGAACGAAAATTCTAACAAATTTCACATTTTTTCATTTCTAAATTCTGTCTAAAACGGAAAAATAAAATTTTTCTCTTAGAACGTCATTATAACAGTTAATTGTAGTCCTCTGAATGTATGTTCAAAATTTTGCATCAAAGTGTACACTAAAAGTATCAACAAATTGTGTTTGAAAGTCATTGGTACTAGTTCAAAGGCTAGTTCCGAATAAATCGAGTAACGTGTACTAGCAACCTTCAAACCACATTTTTCGTACTTGTAAGGCACGCTCCGGTACAAACTTTTGAATATACATTTACAAGACTACAATTAACTGTTATAATGACGTTCTAAGAAATAAATTTTATTTTTTCATTTTAGATAGAATTTAGAAGTGAAAAAATGTGATTTTTTTAGAATTTTGGTTTACTTTGTATGGGGAGTACCCTTAGTTTTGATCGGATGGTAACAATTTTTGGTGAGGAGCACAATGAGGCTTAGACTAGGCACCTCATTAAATTTTATCTGCCAGGCTCAATTTTAAAAGAAGCTACAGGCATGCCTTTTTGAAAAATGTTAGGAGGAGTGAGGGAGGCGTCAATGGTCGGAACACCTCAATTTTTGGTACAAACCAAATAAATTTTGTTTGTAATAGAATGAACAAGATTTCGTCACCCTAGGTTCTTTCTATCAAGAGTTACAGTCCGAAATGTAAAACTCAAAAAATGTAAGTTCTCTATAATACTTTTGGGTCTAGGATATAATTTTCCGAAAAAACGTCTAGAGTGTTATATATCATTACAAAGGCAATTTTGTGTAGTTTGTTTCGTCCTCAGAAGATTTTAAGGTCAGATTCATAGTTTTCCAGTTATTTGTAAAAAAGTAAATTCTCACCCCTTTGGGACCCCCTCCCCCCTTAACCCATGGCGCAAATTGGTGTAACTTTTTATTGCGTATATTGGGCAGTGTATTCAACAATTTGGCATCAAAAATTTATTTTCCTTTTGGATGTTTGGGTTTTGAGCTTTCTGTACTAGACTAATAGTCGGAGGTGCTTCCTTTTGTGCGTTGCAAACTTCATGACAAAGTTAATATACCCTTTCACATAGTGACGGGTATAATAAAATCTTAACTAAACTCAGCATTTGCGGTAATGCAGATTAGAGAGTAGCTAACTCGCTTTCTCTGCGAAAACAATGGGCACTTTTGGCTAGCCTAAAGATTGCGTCGGAAGCGAGAAATCTTTTTGAATGGCAAGACGTCTCTCTACACTCGAAATTGTATTTGCTGTAACGTCCATCGTCTAAAAACTTTAACGGAGAGGTCTCAAAACGGTGCTTCTGTACTAATTGGATTTGTATGGCCTGTCTCGCCTTACCAACCTATCAACCAGTTTATATATAAAGAAAAATGTCCACTTTGTGCTTTTGAATATTGAATATTGATCATTGAATATTGAACATTGAGTACTTAACATTAAACATTGAACGTTGAAAATTGAACACTGAACATTGATCACTGAATATTAACATTAAACATGGAACGCTCTGTGCCTCACTTGGTTGAGTCGCACTCTACGATGCTAGTTTGCTAGTAATCTAAAAATCCGGAAATCCAATCTCGGCGTGGTCTAAAATTTCCGTATATGTGCGAAATGATATGCTATGTAACGATGACTCGAAATTGCCTATAAACGGCTAAATTAACGCACCATGGCCCCACATGGGGCTATACGGTAATGAGAAGAAGAAGAAACATGGATCGCTTAACATTGAATATTAACTTAACTTGAACTAAACATACAAATTTCATTCCACAAAAAGCAACAACGTTCTAAAGAGGTCCGGCAAAGAAAAATTCTTCAGCAGAAAAAGAATTGATATCACCACAATCACAACGAGTCCTGTACATTCAGGCATATCCAATGTATTCACACAAAATGTAAAACTCCATATGCCGGCCAGATTGTAGTGATATCCATTATATTTGCTCTGAGAAATTCTTTCTTTGGCGGAAATCTGTGCAACTTTACGGTTTTGTGTGGGTTGATTACAAGGTACAATAACAAAGAAAATTTTAAATTTTATGCGTTTTATGGCCGCAACGGTAGCATTTGCAATTGGATATGTATTCGTATGAAAATTTCATATGAGGCGCAGTTACATTGACAGGACGTGTTACGAGCGTTTCTTGGACACTTTTCAGGTGCAGCCTGACATTGATATCCGTAAAGATACGTCGTACATCTGACAATACATGGCTTTCAGTTAAGATGTTAGGCATTCCTGGCACACTGTCAAAAGCGATTCTCTTGTTGAAATTCACTATCGGACTCAGCAACATACGCTTACGACGACATCATAAACTTATGTCGTCCATAAAAATAGGCTTGATGTTTAGACTGCTGATACTCGTCGATATATGTTATAACAAAAGAAAAAAACGAAGCTGATATTACTGAGATTAGTTTCAAAATCACCAATTCAAAACGAATGATGTAGTTCCTGGGTACCCGGGTACCCAAATAATGATGCGAGCGTTAACACAATGGAATTATTTTGAGCATATCAATTCAATGATAAATACGTTAAAAGCACACATCAATCCCCCAGTCAAAAGAATAAACGGTATCTTTAACGTGTTTATATCCAATGGAATAGGCCCATTTTCTAAAACGATATTAGTCATATTTGCCTTATCTGCGAGTGAGTACTCTAAATAACCATGCTCCCTCCAGTATAAAAGTAATCCGGATTGATGAATATACAAAATATGGTCACTGAAGTCCTCGATGAACGGCGATTCCGACTGGAACATCATTGAGGATGCCGTATATACAAGCGGAATCTTAGAGTCTTGAAAATTATAGCTATTCTTAGGTAGTAGAATACTCTTCATGAAAGCCCACGTCATAGCCGATACCAATATGGCGTTCGTAGTGTTTAGAGACTTTCTTAATTCTGCATATTGAGGCACATCTAGTCTTTCAAAAAGTTGTGAATATTTTTTACAATCGGGCATAAATTCGAGCAATGATGCAACTTCAAAATGTTCACCGATAATTTTCATACCGGCATCCCGGATAGCCTCGAATGAATTTAATTCACGTTCATAGCCGGGGCTAGTAAGAAATGTAGTCAGAAATGCCAAATATAGATTGGATAGCATAAATCCTAAAATTACAAGCGGTATATAGAAGATAATAAGTCGAAAATTCATGTTGGTCTTGTACATAGAACCGCTACCAGATAAATTAGCCAAAAGCGTGAGTCCGGTCAAAAAGGCTGCTGCCAAATCGTTTCGACCCGTCACTAAAAATAGCAAAATGTAAAGTACGAAAGTTACGTAAAATAGTCCCAAAGACAAAGTCAGCCACAAGTCCGATTTAAATGGAAGTGTGAAATTTTGAAAGGATGGAATTGTTTTCGGTTTTGGTACCAATATAATTCCTGCTTTTTCAACAAACACCGGATAATGATACACTTTTAGCTGTCGCAATGAATAGAGGATAAATGTAAAGTCGATTTGTCTTCGCTCGATGGCGTCCATAATTTCATTATAAGCAGAGGTGGTCACATTTTTCGGAAAGTCCACTAACAATAAGGTTGCGTTACGTTTCTGCATGAACGATGTTACCAGATTTCCAATGAATCCTTTTGGAATTGTGTTTCCATTATTGTCTGTATGCCATATAATATGCGCGCCATATCAATATGTCCTTAAAACGAAATTATTTAAATTTTTAAAATCGACGCTAAAAATTTGGGAGTCATCGTGAATTTCCTTGATTTGAAACTTAACAAACGGTTTATAGGTGAATATTTTTGAAAAAGTCGCTCTAAGGATTACGGCAACTTGGAGCAGACCATTGTTGTAGCATTGACGGAATAATGTCATCATATCCGATGAAGTCATATTTTCCGCTGAAAAAATCACTTTTGTGAAGGTTTTCCGGGCCAAGAGTGGGAACGTGTCAGCCAGAAGTGTGTCGTATGTCCACGGTTCGTCCAGAGAAATTAAATAGAAGCACCATTTTCCACAGTTAATAACGGGCGTGGCATGTTTCAAGTTCATGTAATTGATAATCGGAATTTTACCGTTGTGGTGCAAATCGGCTAATAGTTGAATTGCAAAAGCGGATGTGTTCGATGAAATGATAACAGCTCCTCTTCGCATATCGTGACGGTTGTTCAAAGTGGAGATAAGTTGACGATGAAAATCAATTGAATTGATGCTGTATATGCACTGATGGAGAGTCTGCGATAAAATCAGCCAGGATAACAAGCCTCGAACGTTCATTGAATTTTAGTTTTTATTGGAACTGGTATGGCTGAACTTTAGAATGCAAATACTTGCTGTGTCTTTTCGGGAATAGAAACTTCTTCTGTGATAAACAAATTTGGTTTGACGCATTTTCATTTTTCATGTTTTCTGTTGACAAACATATAATATTCAAGATTGTTGCCGCATCTATCAATATAACAGTTGAGACTCGATACAATGCGCCGCTCGAGACAATTTCCATCGACAACACTAGGAAAAAGAGTGTGAAGTAAGCCCTTCCAAAGGTCTTCTTGGAATGAAAGAATTCATTCTTTTTACCTACCTTTATATCTACCATTTTCCATAGCCATGTCCGCGGAAAGAAGTAATTCCAAGAAGGAATCTTTTGGAAGTACTATGTAATGATTCCATAATGACTTCTAGGAAGGTTTTATTTCCAGTACTTCGGAATGAAATAAAAAGGACTTCATGGAAGGCTTTTTTTGCTGTACTTTAGAATGAATCAGTAATGTCTTCTAGGAAGGTTTCTTTTGCAGTACTTCAGAATGAATTAGTAAGAACTTCTAAGAAGGATTCTTTTTCAGTACTTCGGAAGGAAATAGTAAGGATTTCTTGAAAGGCCTTATTGGTAGTTCTTTAGAATGAAAATGGGAAGGACTTTGTACCTTATAAGAAGTTACTATTATTATTTATTTAAGATCTATTTTATATTTATTTTTATTTATTTTTTATTTATATTTCTATATTTTATGTTGGAAATACCACCTACCCGCACTCAATGTCCAAAAATGTATTAAAATGATGCTAATTAAGTTGATATTTTACTTTTGAGTTGAGATCGCCGTTCAGAAAGGAACAAAATTCATTTATTGATAATAACAAACTTATCGCATTGGTCTCGGCGATGACACGATCCAAAAGAGTAAGTTACCTGTACAAATAGGCTGAGACATTACCGCCAGAACGGGCGACGTACCTACACCGCAGGTCGAGCTACGCGACGCAATGGTATAGAGGGCAAGGAGGAAGAAGAGCAAACATTGCTTACGAAAGAGATAGATCAGCATCTCACGAGTTCTAAGAACTCTCCAATCGGGCGTCGTGCGTATAGCGCCCCTTGATGATGAAAAAAAACGCCAGTAATTTATGTAGAATTTTTTATATTAAATTTATTATATCACACTCTTAACATTTTTAAAATAAAAAAGAAAAAAAAACAATTTCGTTATTTTTAAGTAAATAAACTAATATGTATATGAGATTACTCAGTTGTTTTTAGTATAGACAAAAAAATGAAATTTAGAATTTTTTCTGTAAAAAAAGAAATAGTTTGATATTTTTTCGGTAAATTCAGATTTTTAACAAGACTTATTGACAATATTACGCGTCTTTTTGTAAAATTTTTGTTTTGCAGCTTTAAATTCCGCCTTCATCTCTTCCACGTAATTTAAGTATCCAAATTTTTCCGTTTTCACAGCATCTTAGGATGAAATTTTATTAGATATATAGTTATACAAGTAATGCAAACGTACCAAATATATATTGGTTAAAAATGCACTTTATAAACTTCAAACTATGTATAATCGAAATTTTCTGCTACGAACTGAATCAATCCACCACTCACAACAAAAATTATGCACGAACTGTGCAGGAAATGATTTCCAGCAATATACGAAATTGTACGTCGCAAAGTTAGCGGTAAAACAAACGGCATATTCCTTCGAATTCGCTCCTAAACACCTACCCGGAAATGATTTTATATTATCTTTTGAACTCATTCTAAATGCCTCCATATTTACTTCCTCGGAATGACTATTACCTTCTACACACCTTCTAAATACCTTCCCGAGAAGGATTTCATTTCATTTTTAAAGTCATTCTAAATACCTCCTTATTTGCTCCCTTGGAATGAAAAAGACCTTCAAAACATCTTCTTCGAGAAGGACTTCTAATTTTTCCTAGTGGGAAGTTATGGAACGTTATATTGAATTTCGATTGTATATGAGTACGAGTATTTGCTTTGGCTTATTATTATTAATATGTGCACATGGTGTATGCGTAATAAATAAAAGTGTTTGCGAGTTCGAATCCATGTCAAATGTACATATATCAAATGTATGATAGTAGAGTCTTATTAAAGAGTAAATCACATTAATTTACGGTGCTGGGTAGTCTCCTTTATGAAATTACAAACAGTAATTAGTAATTAGTGTTTACTAATTACTGTTTGTAATTTCATAAAGAAGACTACGCAGCACCGTAAATTAATGTGATTTACTCTTTAATACGGATCTACTATCATACATTTGACATGGATTCGTACTCCCAAACACTTTTATTTATTACGCATACACCCCTACCAAATCGTGCATAAGGTAAAAGTGGGTTGGTTGCCCCACTTTTTGTTTTGTCTTCCTCATGACCCCTTTCCATGCATTATACCCGTCACTATGTGAAAGTGTGTGTAAACTTTGTCATGAAGTTTGCAACGCACAGCAGGAAGCACCTCCGACTATATAAAGTATACATATATATTGTTGATCAATGAGTGCATTCAGCGAGCACATATTGTGATGTGCTACATATCCCCACCACAAGAAATTGGAAAACTGCTAAGTTTGTGTTCGCTGAATGGACCTGCTACATGAAATGTCAGTTCTCTCTAACCAGCTGATACATCCGCAGACATTGCGGCAATCCAAAATTCAAAAAACCTAAAACTGCAACTTTCCTTTCAAAATACGTACTCTCATCGCACAATATTATATATAACGTTCACTAAAACCTGGCTCAGAAATGACATTTTTCTGCTGAACTGTGAAAAAACAATTTACAGTATTGATGGTCGAGCAGCTGTGCGTGACAGTTGATCGAGCAGTCCAAGTAGCAGCTACACATCTAAATGTAGCATTCCAATTCAACGCTAAATAGGGGAAATTTTCGATACATCGCATGTGGACCGATTAGCGGGTGAGTGGGACGCGGGGAGAGAACACTTTCCAGTGGCTCATTCCAATATGTGCTCGCTGAATGCACTCAATGTGACGAGAGAAACCGATTGAGCGATTTCCGTGTTTTGTTCCCTAATGTTCAAAAAATCTAACATTCGACGGACCATCAAATTTCAAATATAAAACTCGGCAAGTAAATGTTGTTTTCTATTTTTCCAAATTAAGGGGCCTCTCCACGGTTAAAAATTCTGGTGTATTTTTTATACCAACTGATGGTATAAAGCTCATTCATACATTTTTTAGTATAAATTTTTATAAACAGCGATGTATAAATTTTGTTTATATTAATTTTTATAAAATTTATCCGAAGCTTGTATTAAAATATTAAATTCGAGATGTTCGTATAAAAATTATACGAAGCTGTTACAAAATTAATCCAAAAATACTATTGAAAATTATGCAGCATTTATATGAATCTTTTATCAGAACGTGTTATTGATTTTATACTATAAATTACAACTTGCATACCAATCGAGAATTCGTTTAATATTGGGTGGGGTTATAAAACACAACGTTCGCGCAACGTTTCGCGCAACGTTTCAAATCAACCGGCCGTTACGGATCAGAAACTTCTCCCTACAAACAGATCCCCTAAGCGCCCCCTTGCGATGCATAGCTTGATTGATTGACAGAAATTTACAATCTGCCGTCGAACCGTGCATTTCCGCCCTCATTTATTTATTAAACTATTTATAATCAAAATAAAATGTATCTGCATCTCGTTTAAAACTGGAAATTTTAATTTTCGAGCAAAACGTATCAGCTGTGATGTGTCAATTGTCACATTTGTCACTTTCCGAGAGATGGCGATGGTAACACCAAGTCCGATCCGGATCTATGCGTTTACAGAACACAATAGGAAACGTTTCGGAAAACGCGCAACGTTACGCGAACGTTGTGTTTTATAACCTCACCCAATATTGAACTGATAGAAAAATTGTATACCAAAGTGAGGTAAAGTTTATCCTAAGATTGTACATTTCTAAAAAAATCATTGCATTCGCATTTGAAAAGGTCGACTTCGTGCGTCGCTGTGGCGCACCTGGTTGAGAGTGCATGCTAGTAATCTAGAGGTGCGAAGATCGAATCTCGGCGTGGTCAAAAATTTCTGTATGTGCGGATAGGAAATATACGAGTATAGTGCCTGCAACAGTATGTCCCAGAAGGGGTTTTCTGCAGGCATACATTATCCTTCAGATGTAAATGAATGTCGTTTTTTTTTAAATTTTGAATAAAAAAATTGTATAGTTTTTATCATATATCTGGATAAATACTATTTATACCTTATTCGGATTATTTTTATATTGTTAGCTTATAAAAATATTTTATACGCGATTAGCATGAATTTTTATACAGAAAGTCTATGGAACTATATGTATACCAAAATTTATAAAGTTTATACCATTTTTTTTAACCGTGTCGATGTGTGTTCCAACAAAACGCACAATACGAAATCACACACGTCAAATAGATTATAATTAAAATATTTAATTCAAAATAAAAAAAATGTATGTACAGCACACTTTAAGAAAGTAAAATTCAAACAAATCAAAACTCAAAATCAAATATAGGCCAATCAAACAAGACATTATAGAGAACATCGAAGGGGGTGACGATTTTTTTCTTCGGTATTTTGTCAGGAATAGTTAGGAGGTAAAGGCACACATAAACAAAAGGAGCTACGTGAGAGCGACGCGAAATAGAATGACATATAAGAGACGAAAATACTCTCTACTCAAGAGAAGACTTTATTTCTGGCGAAATCGTTTCTCTTTGGACGCATGATGCGTCCAACTTGAAATTTTACTTGGGACAAGTGCTTATATGGAGTTGGCATCTCTGTCTAGTTAATTGGCTCTGTGATCGCACTCTACGATGCTAGCAATCTAGAGGTCCGGAGATCGAATCTCGGCGTGGCCTAAAATTTCCGTACGTGTTCAGATAGGAAATATACAGGGTGGCCTATTAAAAGTGAACTGGTGTAAACGATGTATAACTTTTTTATTTTTTAATATTTTTTTTCTGGAGCTGGGTAAGAATAAACTAGACAAATGAATGATATGTTTACACTACCTTCCAGGTAGGTACGCGTTAAGGAAAGGTGATATAGGTAGGTTTTATAAAAGAGTTTATTTTTGAACCATTTAATTCACAAAAAGTACCTATGCGGACAGGTAGAATGGGATTTTGCTAACGATTCATTAACTCAATGTTTAACAGGTAATTACTGCCAAAATTACCATTATTAGACAATTTATTTAGAAATTAAATCGTAAAAATGCGTCAGGTAATGACACCATAATAACAAAAAATTAATGAATGGTAATGAATGCTTGTCTCGTTGCTCAAATTTATCAAGTTTTTATAAAATTACATTGATAAAATAAAAGGAAAGGATCCATTATGCGTTAGTATTGAAAAAAAAAGAAACATCATGGAAAGATACGGTTGAGCAACGAGTTCAAATAATACAAATTTACACGCGGAATAAAAATTCGATTGTCGAGACACAGCGCGAGTATCGACGAACACTACATGTAAGAGGTGCTCCCTCGAGATCAACGATTTGCAGAATTGTTCGTCGTTTTCGATATCAAGGAACTCTTAATAGCCCTCGACGAGCCCGGAGACGAAGTGCGAGGACGGACGAAATCATTGAGCGGGTGGAAGCCAGCGACGAGAATGACTGAACGGACAACGATATCGTGAGATGCTTAACAATGTTATTCGTCCTTTTTTCCAAAACCGACCAGATATGTGGTTTCAGCAAGATGGAGCGCCTTGCCATACCGCTGCAGCCACAATAGAGATTTTAACGGACGTTTTCGACGAAAGAGTCGTTTCCAGAGGATGTGCAATTAACTGGCCGGCTAGATCTCCAGACTTAACTCCATTACATTTTTTTCGGTGGGGATACCTTAAGAAGAGAGTCTACAATAATAAACCAAGGACAATTCAAGAATTGAAGCAAAACATTGTAGCGGAGATCCGAGGTTTGCAGCCAGAAATATTGCGAAAGGTAATTAACCATACCGGAGAACGATCCCGTCTTTACGAAGCCGCCCGGGCGGTCATCTAAAGGATATAATTTTTCGAACATAGTGTAAACATATCTCCCAAGTGTCTATTTTTATACCCGTCACTATGTGAAAGGGTATATTAACTTTGTCATGAAGTTTGCAACGCACAGAAGGAAGCACCTCCGACTATATGAAGTATTTATATTATTGATCATTGTGACGAGAGAAATCGATTGAGTGATGTCCGTCTGTCTGTTGCAACGCAAACTAGTCCCTCAGTTTTGAAGCTATCAGGCTGAAATTTTGTACACAAGTACGCTGTATATATGTCGGAACGAATGGAATCGGACCATGGGGTCATGGGGCTGCCCCTGAAAATTAGGTTCTTCTAAGAACAACTTTTTTCTTTATGTACTAATCTTAACCAAACTTCACCCAAATGTGTTCCTAATAAAGCCTCAAAAAATATCCAGAAACGGATGTAATCGGAACACTACGTCATAGGGCTGTTACACAAACCATCCCCTGGAAACTAGGTTCTTCTAAGAAACACTTTTTTCTTGATGAACCAATCTTAACCAAACTTCACCCAAATGTGTTCCTTGTAAAGCCTCAAAACATATCTAGGAATGGATGGCATGTGCACATTACATCATAGGGCTGTCATACAAACCAACCCCCAAATATTATGTTCTTGTACGAAAAACTTTCTCCTTTTTGAATCTTAACCGAAATTCATCCAAGTGTTTTCCTGGATTAGCCTCAACGCATCCAGGAACAGATGGAATCGGAAGACGTCATAGGTCTGCGGTAGAAATAGTCGTCGCAAAAGAAGCTAAAGTTTCATTCAAATGTGACGGGTATTCAAATTTCGGCCGCGCCCGAAAGTAGCCTCGGTCTCGTTTTATGTGAAAATTTAAAAATAAATCGGTTCAGAAATAAAAAAGTTATTCATGGTATACACTAGTTCACTTTGAATGGGATACCCTGTATATAGATAAATATGACTTGGAAATAACTTCTGCAAAATACATATATTAAAAATGTTTATAAGGTGCAGGTTAATTTTGATTTAACAAATTCACTGTCTGGTCGGTTTTCGGTGACATTACTACCACGTCTGGCATCCAAAAATTCATACATGCATGAGTCACAAGTGACTCATACTCGACTCATATGCTTTTTATACCCTTCGCTCGTAGAGCCAACGAAGGGTATATTAACTTTGTCATGAAGTTTGTAACGCATTGAAGGAAGCATCTCCGACCATATAATAAGTATACATATATGATCAGCATAACATGGGGAGTCGGTTGGGCGATGTCTGTCTGTCCGTCTGTTGCTACGCGTTTTACTCGGCCAATTTAAAAGCTATGAAGCTGAAATTTTGCACAAATGCTTCTCTTTGATGCAGGCAGTTTGTATGTTTGAATCGGTAAAATAGGACCATGGGGTCATGGGGCTGCCATACAAACCTAACCCCCCTAATTAGTTCTTCTAAGAAAAACTTTTTTTATTTGTGCACCGATTTCAACCAAATTCCACACAAATGTATTTCTATTGATGACACACAACATATGTGAGAATGGATCAAATCGGACCATGGGGCCATGGGGCTGCCATACAAACCCAACCCCCCAACTTAGGTTCTTCTGAGAAAAACTTTTTTGTTTGTGCACCGATTTGAACCAAATTCCACACAAATGTATTTCTATTGATGACGCATAACATATGTGAGAATTGATCAAATCAGACTATGGGGTCATGGGGCTGCCATACAAACTCAACCTCCCGTTGTTCTTCTAAGAAACATTTTTTTCCGCCAATTTCACAAGACCTTCAATTAATGTGTCTTAATCAAAGCATCAAAAAAGGTCAAAACAAATGGAATTGTACTATGGGGCCGTGCTCCCGCATCCTCCAATAAAATTTTCTGAGTTAATATTTTTATTTGCCCACTTATTCCAACCAAACCCCACACAAATATTGTTTTATCGACGCAACGGAACTTTTGTGAAGACGGAAGGAAAAGAATTGGGGGTGTTGTAAGAACACCCGAAAAAACTTTTAGCCCGGAGGAGAGCGAAGGGTATCCAATTTTCGGCCGCGCCCGAAATTAGCCTCGGTCTGGTTATTTTTAATTGCATACTTTGCTTAGAAAATTCCAAGCTTACCGACAAAGGAGGAAGAACACTATTCTCCTAAAAAGCATCAATCATATAACGCAATTTTTTAATAATTACATCATGTCACTTACGCAGAGATCAGTATAGTGTTGAAAATTAAAATTTATGAGCATAAAAATAGATTATAAATCTTGTGCGATTTGGTTTTGCCTCGTATACGTAAATAAAAAAAATAATTTCGTAAAATACCTTAGGATAATTTAGGCAAAATGTTTTTCTTTTGTGTAGATAGAAGCAAAAACAACACCTGTTGGACACATTCGAGCGAAAGGTTCTCCGAAGAATCTTCGGGGCCGTTCGTGAACGAGGTGAATGGCGCATCCGGTACAACCATGAGTTTTATCAGCTGTATGATGAGATACATGTGTCGAAAATTGTGAAATTGCAGCGACTGCAATGGGCGGAACATGTACAAAGGATGAACGACAATCGCATGCCCAAAAAGGCGATGAACGCGCAACGAGTGGACGGAGCCAGATTGCGTGGACGACCGAGAGCCCGATGGGAGCATTCTGTATGTGAGGACGCCCATCAGATGCTAGGCTTTCGGAACTGGAGGACAAGGTCGCGCGTCAATCCAGGCGGCCAAGGCCCGACGTCGGGCTGTCGTGCCATAAAGAAGAAGAAAGTTTTTTTTACTGACAAATAAAATTTAATTGAAATTTGTTGAATTTAAGTGTGTACATATGTTGAGAATGCAGCGAACATTGATAAAATTTGCACTATCAAGTTTCTCAATTCCTTTCTCAAAAGTAATCTACCTATCCAATTGTAAGCTCTATGCTCGATTGTCTATCTCTTCTATCTTCTTTATGGTGAATAATCAAAAATCAATTTTCGAAAACACACCCTTTTTTTAAATAAAATTTTAGATATGCGAGTACAAGTATATATGTATTATGTCTATTGAAATAGTTAAATTTGCCTAATTTCGTCTGTCAGTTTTTGACTGAAATTTCAATTTATTTGTGGAACACCAACTGCGCCATAAAAAAATATTGGCAACACATTAATTAAATAATACCGAAAACAATCGGACATCGGCTTCTTGGCGTCATCATCCACAACTGACTGAACATAAACGTTGAATGTATGAATATAATTTTCGCACTTTGGCAACAGAGCAAATATACTATTTTTGCCGCGCATGTCTTTTCAATTCAAAAAAAATATATTTCGGCATACCATCCGTTCCCATGGACGCACAAAAGAGTAGGGATATTACCCCGCCATTTGCCGAGAAAAGCCGATCTATTTCCAACAACGCGCGTTGATTCAAGACCAGCGGGAGAACTGGCAATGTCAGGGTTTTCTCTGTTGATCTGCGCTTTCGCGGTGACAGATTCTCACCGGATTTTGAATGGTATCAATTATAGATAGATTTTCTTGGCACCAAATCTTATTAGACGCCCATGTAAATTGTATGTCTTGTTGTCACCATGATATGTGGCAATATAGGAAGTAGGTGAGCCATTCACCCTTTTCTTTCTATTATTGAATTTTATTTGCCCGAGGGAACATGTGTATTTGGTTTGATAGATTTGTCAGTTTCCAGCGCATGCGTATGGTATAGATGGGATTTCAAATTATTCAGACCATTTCCGACATTCCCTATAGTATGACGCAGTGTTCTTGATTTTGAAACGTTTACGCAATTTCAGAAAAAGTTCTGAAAATAATATATGAACAATTTGCTTGGCGGCGAACTTGGGCGAAGTGTAGAGAATAGGCCATCAACCCTTATGAAAACTAATAGGCAATTTTAATTTACCACCTGAGGATTTTCGCTGTTGGATAAAAAATATTAAATAAATTTATTAGCCGAAATAATTGGGGGCCTATTCATTAGGAAATGAGTTAACTATAATTAATTATAAACAGTCCATAAATTATTTTATTTCATTCCTTCATTAATGAAATGTGGAAAAGGAAAAATTTAAGCAAATGGTAAAGTTAAAATAGTGGAAAAAGAATTTTGCTGATACATAATATTGAATATGAGGACTTAATACATCTGTACAGCCGCCTTATATTCTGTTCACCATACGCACCTCCATAAATTCGAATTTATTCATAATAATATAAGTTGTTTTTATTGAGATGTTTCATTTTTGTGGCTTTTGTACACTAGGCGGCATATTTATTTTGACATCTCATACTCTCGAGCCCCAACACTGATTTTGTTTAACTATGGAGCAAATAACGGTAAATTTCTTTAATCGATATTAAAGTACATATCAACAGCAAGAAATACACTCAATGTTTTTCCTGTATTCTTTCGGACTCTCATGCTATAGAAAAGATAAAAGATGATGGCGTCATTCTGGTGCGGCATAAGTATTTTGACAATATTTAACTCTTTGATTGCACCTCTTTTTTTTTGCAAAAATTGATGGGCAAATCACATTCATATCAATTTTTGAGTTCCTCATTTTGAATTAAAAGGGGAAAAGGTAAAAAATAAACCAAAACAAAACATCAGAACATAAAATATTTCTTTGGGCTTCGAAAGAGGCAAGCCTTAGTCCTTGTTTAAACATTGAATACGCTGCAACTGAATTTTATTTCATACGGTAAACTGTTTTTTTTATTAAAAACACAAATTTTATAGAATAACACACAGGCAAATTCTGGCGCTGTATGAAAGAAAGCGAATGTCAACCCCGAGTGATGAGTGACCCACGATGGAGAACTTTAAGAGAGAAGTAAAATTTAAACTAAATTGTACCCGAAAAAAATCAAATATGACTTCCGACAACCAAAAGAAGCTTTGACCATTGAAACAGTGATTACAACTTAAGCAGCCTAGGCCATTCTATGCAATAAATCCCTACATCATGACAGAGCCTCCACTGCGGTTTTCATTTTGATAAACAGGTATCCGTTTTTCTACATAAACGGGGCATTTTATTAAAAAACATTGATTTTTTTTTTTGTAAAAATGTAATAAAAAAATTAATATTAGCTAACAACAAGTTACAGTGGCTTAAACTTTTTCCTTAGTAAAAGGGGTTTGCTTTTGATAATTTCCTAATCTTTCTGTGTATGCATGCAATTTGCCTTTTTTGGTTCTAGGTTAAATGTGGCGGTTATTATCTGTGCCTCCGATGGCACATTCTCCATATCCATAATATCCTTTGGTTCAATTAGAACATTTTACATAAATATTTGGAAGATTTTTGGTAATTTTTCGATATTCACATCCCCTTTCTGTGATACATACATGGAATAATTTTCTATTTATTTTCTCCTAGGGTCGTACGTACAATCATGGTTTAACTCACCGTTTAGTTAACTGTGGTTTAATGTTAAACTCCGTTTAAATAACTGGGGAAAAATACACTACGCGATAATTGAAATTCCTGGCTAAGCAGCAATTTAATTTTTTTAAAAATCGTTAGTTTCCATTAGCAACTGGATATTTCCGGATAGTAGCTATTAATATCTTTAATTTTAAAATAAAATGTCCCGAATGAAAATTCATGGTTTAACTGACTGTTGTCGGTTTAGCTAAACTCCGTTTAAGGAAATTGACAAACAGTTAAACGGCCGTTTAAACTGCAGTTTAAGGTGAAAAATTAAACGTTCGTCGTTGGCCGTTTAACTCATGGGTTTTAGCCAAAGAAAAATAAACAGAAATAAAGTCATCGGGTTGCAAAGATAATGAATTTCTGAATTTTTGCTGGGGGTGGCCCTCTAATTATGGAAAAAAAGTTCTGACCGGTAGGGGGTCCGCAATATGGGGAAAAGAGAGAAAGGTTGCAAGTTTTGGAATTATTTCAAAATCATTTGATTTTCTTTACATTGATGTATTTTAAATAGTTCCCACTTTCTCTTTGAAAGTTATGTGCTCAGGGGTGTCCAACTTATTTTTAACCAGGGTTACACTATTGGCTTGCGATGACAGGCCAAACATTTTTTTTTTCGAGAAGACATCAATTATTTCATGTTTTTTTATTTGAAGCGCACATGAGAAACATTTTTGACGATGCGAACATTCACTGCTACGTGAACAACATGTAATGGCCCGATCTAGGCACAAGTACACAAGTACTAATAGGGAAGGTCGAATGAAATCTAAATTTTGCACCGCCAGAAATTGTATTTGGTTCCTTTTTTTTGAGTTAGGATATGACTATTACTTTTTCTTCAATTAACCTTAAAATGCTTTCTTTGAAATACAATTCTTCTTAAAATTTAAAAGTAAATTTTTTGCCAGCTTGTTTAGTTTATACGTTTGCAGCTATGAGAGTGTCAGGCTTCAAAACTTAATTTTCCTTGGATGCTATGTAAAAAAAAACGTTAGTGAAAATAAAAGTTTCCTTTTATGAGAAATGTTTGGGTTGTAGAAGTGTCCGTTAAGGCAAGTTCGACTGTATTCGTACACATATTTCCATGGAAACTTGGTTGTTTACAATTGAGAGAAATTTAGTTAAACGACTGTTTCACACTGTTGACGAAATTGATTGAAATCTAAATTTAATTAACAGTTGTCCCATATTGTAATGAATTTAGTGACATACGATTCAAACCCATCTACTACGGTTTTGACTGATTTAATTTAGACCAAATATGATTTCATTTTAGTGTGAACCAGCTATAAAGATAATTCGTAGTTTAAACGGCTGTTTAACTTTTTGCACACATTTTTCAACCGTCGACGGTTTAACTGACAACCATTAGTTAAACCATGATTGTACATCCGGCCCTTATTCACTTTTGGTGTTTAATAACGAACAGTCTGCCTTAGGAAATTAAATTCAATTGCACCGTCTCCAACCTTTAAATTAGGGTTGAAGTTTGACTCTACGGAGGCTCAAATCAAACTTCGAATATCTGATTTTTCTTAAATTTTTCAAGCCACTGGACACATTTTTTGCTTGGGATTCAAAATATATATATAATTTATAAAAGTATGTTTTGTACTTTTTTTTTTCAGAGAAATTGGTGTACAATCAAAGATTTTAATATTGTCAAAATACTTATGCCTCACCAGAATTTCGCACCTATCTGCTCTCTTTTTCATGGCAAGAGCGTGCGAAAACGGACAGGAAAAATATAAGTACATATAGTGAGTTTAGCTCTAGACCCATACATCAAAAAAAGAGCTGACTTTTGATGCCAAATTGTTCTGTGGCCTGACGGCATTACGCAGTAAAAAGTTAGACTTTTTTGCGCGTCACATTTGGGGGGAGGGGGTGGCAAAGGGGTGAAATTATGATTTTTCACCAATATCTTGTTAACTGTAATATTTACAGCAAAATGTTCTGAGGACGATTTAAACTACACAAAATTTCCTTTCTAATGATATATTATATCATATACCTTCTCTTGGCAGATTATACTAGACCTAAAAACATTCGGTGTAATTTCGATTTTTTGATAGTTACATTTGGCGCTCTAGCTCCTAAAGTAATTTAATTGGAGCCATGGTAATTGGGATAACTATTCCTAACCCGGGCAAGAGGTGCGTATTATACGATGTTGATAGAAGATAGTATGTATGCCGTTGTAGAAGTGAATCAAGATTTTTTTTACTTGAATCGAGTGATTTTGTAACAGCGAGTAGCTCCGAAACGAGTTTCATCGTCAAACCGGCTGCCATAGGAGCATTTTTCTAAAGACAACACAAACATTCATTATCACAGTGGAATTCGAACCAACGCAACCCTCTAGTAATTCAGAGTATATTATAATTTTTTCCCACTAAAAAGGCCCAGATAGTATTATGTACATAGTAGGTCATCCCATGGTGCTCGTTTTCAATACTTAAACTTTAATTATCCGGATATCTTCGCAGAAGGATTTCTTCAGTGGTTTAGAGAATTTTTATAGGAGTAATGTAGCTGGCTAGTTAAATCGGGCGTCTAGCTTAGCCATATCCTGATATTAGCATCAGCAAACATTTTAGGGAAGATTGCTATTCCGGCTCTGGCAATGTGTACTGTGGTTCCTATCCTCATCTTGCTGAAATCCAAGCCAACTTATTTTAAATTTGCCCTCTCAATGTTAGATGAACCAATGCAATTGTAACCAACTGAAGACTTCCAATCGCGAAAATATCGAGCAAATTGAAGTTGAATTTACTGATTCAACTGACTATACAAAAATGTTAAACTTCATCATCCAGAAATTCAGCTGCGACATATCGCAAAAATATATAATTACGTGATATCATTCCGTCCTTTTTTTAAATAGCCCCTCTCTTTGGCAATAATTAGAGATCATGCAAGTAAGTCCAATTATAATTCTTAATTCTGGTGAAAAGAAGAGGAACTCAATGTTCAATTGGAGGGCGAAAAGTCTTATCAGCACATAACTGAGTGAATACTTTGCTTTTCAGAAGTGGTGGCCGGAGCTAGCATCACCGACAGTGGCGTAACCACGGGAGGGGATAAAGCCCCTCTCAGGCCTATAAATTGAAAAAGGAAAAATTGCAAAATGATATATAAAAATATGAGTCCTGTTCGTCGAGAATTTTCGCCAGCAGCAGAAAACAGCCATATTAGAATGTTAAAAGCATCTTTGTGCAGAAAAGATGAGCGCAAATGCGCAAAACTAAAATTTAATGTTTCATTGCAAATTGCTTTGAAAACAAGGCGTTTGGATCTATAGGTGCTAAATTCCTTTAATCGAAGAAAGGTGGCTTGATGTACCTGACTTATATAAAAAAGGAGGCAACGATTAGAATGATACATATTTCTGAACGAGACTTCGTAAAAATATTTCAACCGAATTCGTTGCAAAATGTTAGTAAAACAAATAATCTGAATCCAAACATTCTATGCTATGATTTTACATCGTAATAAACGAGCCGCACCCTTAGCTACGTATATTCACATCATCCATTCAAAACCCATTTGTCCTTTGCGAGATAGGGTTATGTCAGTGGTTTCATTGTCCATCTCACCTCATAAGATGAGATTGTCTGGAGATTGTGGAAAATAAGAGGCGTATTTCCTACCGGTACCTTTTTGTTTTATCAAATACAAGGTCGTGGAAGTCCTTAAAAACCAAAACATGACAAAATCAAATTATTCTCTATCGTCTAGAAGAGTTCAATTTAATCGAATATAATTTCCATCAGTTTCGGTTGTTCCTCTTTCATAAACGCACCAATTGCAATGCTGAAAAAAATTACTTAAAATTGCTCTACATGACGCGATGACGATGCTAATCTATGAAAAATGTAAATAAAAAAAGCCCAAATGCATTGGTACCACCGTATAGAGTCATAGTCATCCATCTGGTGGCACAAATTATCAATTGATGGTTAGCCCCCTCCAGGGTAAATTTCTTGTTGAGCCACTGATCAAGGAAGTAAAATTCAGCGAACTTTTACCAAGCTTTTTAGGATTCTAAATGCAGCATTTCGTATCAATTAAGGGCTGTTAAAGGCCTTGCAATTATATTTCGTCTTTCAAACACCATTTTCCTTTTTGTGTATTTTATCTGTAGTTGCTATAGTTTCCATTCCACAAAATCGAAGTTAATATTGAATTTTTCCTTTCGGCTTTTCCAACGTTTTTTTTTTTTATTAAAGTGCTAGCCAAAAAGTAGGTCCCAAAATCTGGCGCCCCGGGCGACCGCCCGGCTTGCACCCCCTTAGAGCGGGTGCTGGGAACTACTCCACTTTGCATTAGTTTGTAATGTGTTTAGAACGTGGCATGCACTCTTGATGGCGTTTTTAGCTTTGTGTGGCGTGGCCTCGATGACGCTCACGATTCAATTGCAGCTTAACTTGTCTAGGAGAATTTAAGAAAATTGGGTTCGACTCATCGCGCGATATTTTTCTTTTTTTAATTCCGAAAAATATCAGGTGCTGAATCAATCAATCAATTACAAATTCGCTGCTGCCAGCCTGCTGAGGGCGAGCTTTTCTTTTACGGGACTATATATGTATGGAAGGTAAGGGAACCCTTTGCCCGATTTGACCCATTTTCAATACCGTCCATGATTTTACAAAATAATCATCCGAACAAAAATTTCAAACTACTATCTTCATTATTTCAGACAGACACACGGACAGACAGACAGACATAGCTTATTCGAATCAGGGACCGACCCTGATCATTTAGATGTAGCATTGAAAATGTCAAGTAAATAACACCGAGTGAAATAGATTAATTTCCGAAACAAAAAGAAAAATTTCCGATTCAACAAAACACGCTTCGGAAACAAATAAATAAACTTCCGTACCAATTGAATAAATTTGTAAATGAAAAAATAAATACCCAAATGAAAAAAGGAAATTTCCAAATCAAATAAATAAAGGTCATAATTAAAAAAATAAACTAACAAAACAAATAAATAAATGCTAAAATAAAATAAATAATTTACGAATCAAATAAATGATTTGTTACGTAAAAAACATATTTTACAAATCAAATTCGTATGAAAGAAGCACTTTAAAAAGATAAAATTTGATTATTAAATAATATGCTTTTCTTTTAAGCGAATTTAGTTCACGCATTAAAAAACTAGTTATTAGTTATTCTGAAAGTAATTTTGGTAATGAAAAATTACTAATAACAGTGATTTTTATTACACACATCAGTCACTGGCTGATCAAAATCGGATGCTATACCTACATTGTTTCCTAGGACGTCGCTTGCGCCCAGCGAACATTCTGAATTCATACTGAAATCAAAGTGAATTCATTTCATGAACGTGAATTCACTTGAGCTTCATTTAGGCTTCAGTTTGATATCACATCGGATTCACCTACGTATGAAAATTTTTACGCCGAAATGAAATCATTTAGTGATTTCACTTTGAACTCATGTACTGAATTCTTACTGAAACCACCTAATGATTTCACTTACCTTTCATCTACTGAACTCACTCTGAAGCCACCTAATGATTTCATTTAGGACTCATATTCTGAATTCGTTTTGAAACTATCCTATGGTTTCAGTTTGGATTCACCTACTGAACTCATTCTGAATCCACTAAATGATTGTGAATATCTCGAAACTCGTTATAGTGGACATAGCCAGTTTTGTTATTATACCCCTCAAATATTGACTGAGTTTCAGGGTGTCAAAAATAAGGTATTTTCCCCAAAAATAGCGTGGTGTAATCCAAAACACTTGAGAACAAAACGGTAGTATTCCATTTATTCCGAGGTAAATGTCGAATTTGACTGGCCTAGATTAGACACTTACCTTTTTTAAAAGTTGCTTTTAGTAAAATTCTTCAAAATTACTTGAGTTTAACTTCACTTCACAGCACAGGTAATTATACCCAATTGACACTTTTATAAAAATTATTAAAAGTTTTCAATATAGCATTCCAACGATTGCTACGGGTATTAATTTAGCTTTCAGTTACCTTTCACTCCATGAAGCCTAAGTGAAAT
This sequence comes from Microchrysa polita, assembly GCA_949715475.1. Lineage (NCBI taxonomy): Eukaryota > Metazoa > Arthropoda > Insecta > Diptera > Stratiomyidae > Microchrysa > Microchrysa polita. Next base: position 108,483,253 of record OX454416.1, on the reverse strand, counting down.
CATTTCCTGAAAGAAATCTGAACACATTCAGTAACTATTCAGCTGCTGAAGATTAAGTGAATGCATTCACGTAGCTTTCATTTCCTGAAAGAAAACTGAATACGTTCATTAATTGTTCACTAGGTGAAACTCAAGTGAAGTGTACATTCAGTATGTGATTTCAGATCGGTTTCACCTAGTGAATGTTCACTAAAATGTTGGCTGGGCGGTTTCCTAAAGTTGTCTACAATTGCAATGTTTCCAGATATTTATGTTGGTGCAAAATATTTAGCTTCCATTCAATTGAATCAAATTATTAGACTATGATGTCCAAAACAGCTTGCACTATGGATCATTATGTCCATTGTCCAAAATCAAACGCACAATCGAAGGTCGATAATTTTTAAGGTTTTTTAGATTTTTATTTCAAAAAACCCTTATGAAATCGATTTTGTCCGTCCGTCCGTCTGTCCGTCTGTTCACTATATAACTCGCGAACGGCTCAACCGATTGTCATGCAATTCGGCAGGAATGTGTAGAACGGTTACAGTCTTGTCTTTGGCACAAATACCTTAGAAGTTGGTGGGAAGAAGATAACAGGGTGTCCCCAACGTTTGAAAAAAGTCGACTTTTTTAGTTTTTATCGGAGATTGACGTATGGGTATTTAAATCAAAGATCTAAACGAGTACATCTCATATCAGGAACGAGAGTAACGGTAAAGAAGTTATTGGCGTGTAAAGTTAAACTTCTTTTCGACCTCCGTTTTTCTAAACCGTTATAGGGATCGATATGAACTTTTGCACAAAGATGTATGGCCTAAGATTGTTGACTTTTGCTAAGGAACAGTAAATAACAGTAAATTTGTAAAATTTCAATTTGTTCGTGTGTAGCCCCTCTTAGGTTTCCAAAGCTCCTTTCCATGCTTGCTGTCGAGGTGTGCAGATAACGGCAATTAAAGAAGTCGTTCATGGTTGCAGACCACAGAGGAAACTCTGCTCAAAAGGAGGATCTTCTCTCCAAATTTGATGTTGTAGAAAAAATTGATTTGGCCGCATCCGTTCGTGCTTCCCATTAATGCTTTGGAATTAATGTGTTACAGCCAATCTTCAATTTCGCCCTCATCACCATCTAAATCTAAAACATTCCAAATTTTCATTTTCGTTTTCAAGATTCATGATGCTGGTCCATGATGCTGGTCCATGAAGCAAGATCACCTTTACCAGCAATTAAATTCTCAAAGAATTCTCTGGATGATTTAGCCGTAATTTGATCATTCTCTGTATCTGGCGAATCATATTCGTGGAAGAATAGAACCAGCAAGCATATGAGCATAATCTCGAAATCTTGAAAGTGTGTACATTCAATTAGCAATGTAACGGGAGTCACATAAAAATCTCTTATGCCAGTTTGTTGAATACTTTTTATGGAGCTCCATCTGCACACCATGTGGATAAGGTGAGCAACGTCGACTCGAATGAAGGTGGTTGGTTTCGTCGGCATTTTCTCTTTATACATAAAAAATTTGAAGCATTGGTTGATGTAAATTTTTATTGATATCTTATTAAAGGCTGCATCGCTGTGATGAGAGCCTTCGAGTAGTCCGTCACAAATTCACTGGGTGTTAGTAGCGAATTCCTGTTTAACCATTGAATGATCCAAAAACTGATCATTTCGTTGGTATGCCTCTCTGATATTATTTGGTTTATATGCAGGAATTGGTTCTTGTAATTTATTACTATTACTACACCCATGCCTACTTAGGACATACACAATTATGATATACTGTTTCGTATATGGTAAGGAAGCGATTTTTTACATGGAATGTCAAACTATGTCGGACTATCTTCTACGACTTGCTAAAACTCTCTATTAATTTAAATTTTTATATTGCCTGCATTAAGCCTAGCATATTCCCGATAATCTTGTATTTGTTGCCTTGTACAATACATAACGTTAAATGGCAGTACTGAAAAAAATCGTATTGATGGCGAATATTTATAGCCGAAAGCCATCTTTTGTATGGCAACCAAAATGTCATCGTTTTTCGTCTAATCATGCATCTCAACATTATCATCATGTTGGTTTTTAGGATTTTTTAGATTTTTTTTTTAACAACCTTATGAAATCGATTTTGTCCGTCCATCCGTCTGTCCGATTGTCATGAAATTCGGCAGAAATGTGTAGAATAGTTAACAGTCTTTGGCACAAATAACTTAGAAGTTGGTAGGAAGAACAGGGTGTCCCGAACGTTTGAAAAAAAACGCGTTCCAGAATGAAAGGCTAGCACCTCTCATTCTGTTCCACCTTTAATTAGACCAATCCAAGAATAGATTTACAGGAAGCATTTCATTAATGTTTTGCACAATTTTTATTTATTGCTTATATAATATATGTACAAAAAATATTCACTAAGCATTAAAATTCTAAAAAACCCTCGTATTGCGGACGCAGCCCTCTGTACGCCGGTATTTTTTTTAATTCTCACAAGTATTATTTATGTAGGTAAATGCTCCCGTTAACTTTGCCTACATTCGCGCACTTAATTTCTTCGTTTGGGACAGTAATTTTTACGGACTTGGCGATGGCGAATATGTAAATAGCTTCCTCGGTTATTATTGCAGCAATTATGCCATCCTCTCGCGGACGGTATCGGTAGTATGAACAAAATAAATTACATCCGAGAGACAATTAAAAAGTTATTGAACAATGAAAATAATATTTTTCTTGGGCACCCTCGTCAGATATGGAATCCGTACTTTCCTTGAGCAGCAGAGTTGTTCGAGTTTTTTACTTTACTTTTTTTACGTTAGTTTTTTACATAAAAAAATCCGTTTTTTTTACATAAACAGTTACATCAGGTAAAAAAATGAAATGTAAAAAACTACATCGAATACCTATTTTTCACTTTCTGTTATAGGAATCGGATATGCAAATTCGTCACCGATTTGGAGTGTGGTTCATTATTTGTAATTAATGATGCACCAGGAATACATATGACTTAGCATAATGGCTGCGTTTTATTCGATCGAATACAGGACGGACAGGATACTGTTTCAGCTATGCATCCGGGCAGTTCATTTTTATCGCGTGTGCGTTCAAAGAGTATGACTTTATGCCTGCACGCAGTGGCCATCCTAGGTAGAGGTTTTGAGGGTTACACACGTAGTGATTACAAGCGTTCTTCTACATTTTCGAAAGTTTTAATAGAAAAGGAGGACATTACTCACAAACGATGTCAAAAACCGGCCCATAACTCGGTTTTCGTTTTTTTTCGGTTTATTGCAAAGCCGGTTAGACCGTCCGAATTTAACCGGACTCAAAGTACCGGTTTTCCGGTTAACCGAGTCTTTTCATTGATTTGCTTAGAATTTTAGTAAAAGAAATGCATACACTGGTATTGCTGGTGTTTGTATCGTATGCAAAATCAAATCAAAGTAATCAAATTATAGTGTAGTTCCGAGGTGATTTCAGATTGCAAAGTGTGGTGGAGAAATTTTTTTTTTGTTTCTTATGTTTTTTGGAGTGCTGAGCTTCCCACCAAAATTTCGTACCGCGAAAAAACCCAAAATTTTCGGAGTTTTCCCGTTTTTTTGTTTATAACTCCGAAAGTCTATATTTCACCGAAAACCTGTCCATGAAAATATTAGAGAAAACATAACTGCGGGTCCAACGCGCCATTAATCATTAAAATGTGTTAAGCGGTATTGCTACAATTGATAGTCATTTTTTTGGCGTTTTTTGCAATTTTGACCCTGTTTTGCAACGAAATTTTGGTGGGAACTTACAGATTCAGGTTTTGCACTCCAAAATACACAATGTACAAGATAAATGCAACTTTTACGACCAAAAATGAAAAACCGTTCAATCTCAAATTTTTTTTTCATGAAATGGAACTATGTTAAAAATGGCAAATTTAAATTATCCACTGTAGTAATACCGCTCAACAGATTTTTAATATTTATGTCTCTTTGGACGCGCAATTATGTGCTCTCTAAAATATCCATGAAGAGTTTTTCGCAGAAATAAATAGTTGCAGAATTAAGGTGGTATTACACTATCAAATAAAGTTTGTCCAGTGGGTCACATAAAGTTTGTCCAACTTTTGCAATGACCGAAAGTGTTTTTCGAGACCTATTACACTATAGAACAAACAAATGACCAATTAGTTTGCCCAACGACGTAGTCAGTCGGGTTTTGGGTCATTTGTTTGACCAAGGCAAATTTATCTATCACACTAGTATGACCGTTTAAAAAAAAAACGAGACCGAGGCTAATTTCGGGCGCGGCCGAAATTTGAATACCCTTCACTCTCCTCGGGCTAAAAGTTTTTTATGGGCGAACATATGACTTGTGTTCAATCCTTCCCCATTCTTTTCCTTCTGTGGCATCGATAAAACAATATTTGTGTGTTTTTGTTTAAGTGGGAAAATAAAAATATTTACTCAGAAAACTCTATTGGGGGGATGCGGGAGCATGGTCCCATAGTATGATTCCATTCGTTTTAATTTTCTTTTGTTTTGACAAGAACGCATTAAGTTTTTTTGAAATTGGTGTGGAAAAAATATTTCTTAGAAGATCTAAAATGGGGGGTTGGGTTTGTATGGTAGCCCCATGACCCCATAGACCGATTCCATTCATTTTTAACCTGTCTTATGGCATCAATAGAGTTGCACTTTTACAAGTTTTGGTTGAAAGTGATGCACAAATAAAAAAGTTTTTCGTAGAAGAACTCAATTTGGGGGGTTGGGTTTGTATGACAGCCCCATGACCCCATTGTCCGATTCCATTCATTTTTACATATGTTTTGTGGCATCAATTGAAATGCACTTTTATGCGGTTTGATTGAAATTGGTGCACAAATCAAAAAGTTTTTCTTAGAAAAACTCAATTTGGGGGGTTGGGTTTGTATGACAGCCCCATGACCCCACAGTCCTATTCCAACCATTCTTACATATGTTTTGTGGTATCAATAGAAACACATTTGTATGAAATTTGGTTGAAATTGGTGCACAAATGAAAAAGTTTTTCTTAGAAGAACTTAATTTGGGGGATTAAGTTTGTATGGCAGCCCCATGACCCCATAGTCCGATTTTATCCATTCTTAAATATGTTTTGTCTTATCAATAGAAACACATTTGTGTGAAATTTGGTTGAAATTGGTGCACGCATGAAAAAGTTTTTCTTAGAAAAACCAAATTGGGGGGGTTAGGTTTGTATGGCAGCCCCATGACCCCACGGTCCGATTTTAGCGATTCGAACATACAAACTGCCTGCAATAAAAAGAAGCATGTGTGCAAAATTTCAGCTCGATAGCTTTTAAACTGGCCGTGTAAAACGCGTAGCAACAGACGGACAGACAGACAGACGGACATCGCCCAATCGACTCAGCTCGTCATGCTGATCATATACATATATACATATTTTATATGGTCGGAGATGCTTCCTTCGATGCGTTACAAACTTCATGACAAAGTTAATATACCCTTTACTCTACGAGTGAAGGGTATAAAAATGACCAAGCTAACTTAGATTCAATATTTAGTGGTTATTTGGCATTGTTTCATTTCTTTGAAAATCAGTTTAATTTCGTTTGAAGGCATAATCTTGTAATCTTGTTATTTAAAAGGACTCGTGTTATTTCATCAATCATTATTTATTTATTTATTTCCAATATATACGGATTGAAATCCATAAAACAATAAAATACATATTAACTTAAGAGTAGCAATAGATAATAAGTAATGAGAATATATTCGCTTTTTTAATTACATATAATTCAGGTTTTTAAATAAGTTACTATAATCTTAATATCGTGGACTTTATTAATGTGGCAACTCGACCTGGGGAAACAGATTAGAGAAGCAGCCAGCTCTTTTCACAAATTTTCTGTGTGTTTCATGCATGGGCATAGGAATAAGGTTGACGGTGCTCATATTTTATAACTGCCCTGTGCATACAAGTCGCTGAGCTTATACTAAAGAGCACTGGAAAATTATCTTGAGAGTTATATGGATCATCCGATCCGTCAACCTTCAAAAAATGTTCTCCGCCTTCTCGTTTGTAGCTTGAAAAATAGGATCCTCTTTTATACCTTTTACCTTTTATATAGGTAAAGGTCAAAATCAAATGATTCGTTTTCCGAGATTCGACTTTCGAGTATTCGATTTTCTTTTTGTATAATTTGTAATCGAGATTTTCCTCACCGCTCTATACGGTAGTAGAGAAAAAAGTGCTGCAAAGGTTCATAGTAGTTATGGACGACCCTTGGAGCTGGTAGTCACTAATCAGGTTCTTTCTCTCCACCCATCTAAAATTATACCGAAAATTAACTGCGCATCTTAGTTTCATCAAACTAGGAAAAAAATTTGAGAAACAGCGGGGAGTAGTTTCAGTTGTCCTATTTCTAACCTGAGAGACCCTACAATCAATCTTTGTCCAGTGGTTCATAATAAAATTCGGAAATTAGTTCCGTGATAATTTTTGTGATAGAAGAAGCACCTCTAGAACAGCAAAAACATCTTGATATCATCCATGTAATGTTGTATCCCCTCTACGCCGGGCTCGAAATTTGGACCTTGTTTTTTTGAAGGTGCGGTGCGAGTTTTATATTAACCCGATTTCTCATCCAAACGTCATGACCAAATTTTGGAGGTGTTTGGAACCCCCAAACCCATATACACATATGTTGGATCGCGTCTAGTCTTAAGTCATAATTTTATTGTGAGTCCGTTCGACCATTAAAAAAAACTACCATCCTCAACGAAATAATTGGAGCGGGAACGGGTTTATCGTGACATTAAGACTGCCAATAACAACGTTAGTTTCATATCTCCGTTCCCGGTTTATTGCGAATATCTGATAGTGAATATACAATATGTAACAGTTACCTAAAGGTAAAACCGAATTTACAAATAAATCAATATTTCTCTTTCTTCTTTCAATTTTTCCACATTTTTTATGGGAAATATGTACTTTCTTTCCTCTGGAAAAAATATTTTCATTTCTAAATCGTGGATTACTAATTGTAATTGAACTTAATATTGACACTATGGCCAAGGGGTTCTAAGTTGTTGAGAAAAAAATAACTTTTAGAACCGGAAAAAGTAGAGAAAATGACTGAAGCGACGTGCGTCCACCAACATTTTTTGATAGAGATGAGATCGAAAACTAGAGTTGTGCACTGAACTCAACTCAACTCAACATGTTTCTTCGATGTAATTCCATGGGTTAATTTAAATTTTCAATTTTCCAATATCCCACAGTTTACAAAAAAGTAAAAATTGTCGTTATTTTTTATATTGATCAGTAAATGCACTCAATCGAATCATTTGGTTTGACCACCATGAACCACACAAAAAATTGGTAATTTTAGAATGACCGAATGACCAAAAACCGCAAAATAAATTTGACCAAAGATATGTTTTGTTATTACACTAAGGTCATATGTTTGACCAGAAATGAATGACCACGATGGTCATTCATTTTTGGTCAAACACATTTTTGGTCATTTATTTTGCTATCACACTAGTGGGACAAACTTTTTGCGTCATTGATCAAATTTTATTTGATAGTGTAATACCTCCTTTAGGGGGCGAATAACGGAAAAATAGCAAACATTTTAGGGTTTTTCACGATTTTGACCCTGTTCCGCAACGAAATTTTGGTGGGAAGCTCCGGATTCGTGCTCAGCACCCCAAAAAACATAAGAAACAAAAAAAAATTTGTCTCCACCACATTTTGCAATCTGATGTACGTAGTAACTACACTATAGTAGTAAATCGAGTAATAGCAATAAGGAGAGTGTTCAAAAATAGAGAGTTTTACATTGTCGTTGCAAATATAACGACATAGTTTGACATTTCCATACAAAAATATCGCTTGCCAACAATACGCACAACAATTTGGCATGTCCGAAGTAGGCATGGCGTTATAATCACGACAAATAATATCCTCAATTTCGACTGTTTACAGAATATCCAATATACAGAAATACACCCATGCCTACTTGGAATGGAACATGCAAAATTGTGGTTCACTGATTTACGTATTGTCGGCAAGCGAATTTTTGTATGGAAATGTCAAACTATGTCGATATATCTGAACGACATGCTAAAACTCTCTAATATGTTTAAGGGCTGAAATTTTTCATAAATTGAATGAATACCTTTTGCCTTCAACCTAGTAATATTCAACCCTTTGAATTTGGTGGTGGACGGTCTCCTGGGTTCATTTTTAAACAATAGTCAAACTTCTCTATAACGAACTTCCGTATAACGAATTTCTCTATATAACGAATTTACTTTGTAAACGCTGCATTTTTGCGAAGTTTCCTGAAGAATTTAATCTCCATATAACGAAAATCTTTATAACGAATTTTTCTCTATAACGAATGTTCTCCCAATTCCAACTTGCTATTTTCAGGTATTTTCAACTTCTATATAACGATTTTTTCCCTAATTAATTCCCCCGATGATTTTGTAACTAAGGGGAATACCCCTGTAATACAGAAATCGAACAGAGTGGAATAAAACTAAAGACACCTTAGGGACTCCCCGACTATGCATGTCAATTGTCCGACAATTTTACGTTGTAGCAACGCAATTTTGAATGGGAATGGACTGCATTTGACTCATTCTGAACTTAACAGGCCTCCTGAGGCCTTTTCATATTTTGAGTGTTCCAATTTTTAGGTGAAAAATGCCATGGTTTCAGGTCTTTGAAAAAATATTCTGACTCCAATCGAGAATAATGAAACAAACGTCACACCGTTATGTAAACTAGAGACTATGCGCCAAATTAAAAATTTAAAATTACTTGCCGGAAGGTGCCGGTGCATTTTTTTTGAACTTGGACGAAACGATGAACTTGCTCTCTCGGTTTTTGGAGTCACATTTCTCTCAAAACAAAAGTTATTTTTTCGACTGATTTTTGCTAATGTGTTTCCTGTAACGGCTACCGGGTTATCTTCGGGGCTAGAGAGACCCTGTATACAAATGAACAAAAAAATAAAATTTTTCTCTATAGCGAATTTTCTCTATAACGAAGAAATTAGTCGGTCCCTTGCTGATTCGTTATAGAGAAGTTTGACTGTATTTATCACAAACACAAACGGTAGCTTTACGCACAATAACACAAACGAAACTGTACCACGTAGTAACAGTTGTAAGACGAAAAATTGGATTTTTACATTTTTTCCATTTTTTACGCGCTTTTTTACATTTTATACATACTTTACCTATTTTTTTACATTTTTTACAGTAAAAATGTGAAAAAAAATGTTTTTTTTTTACATGGAAATGAACAACTCTGTTGAGGAGTTGGATGTTTTTTTTCGAAAGTCATTCTGTCTAGTTTAAAATAATGTTAATGATATTTGTAGTTCACGGTAAAGGTGGTATTACACTATCAAATAAAGTTTGTCCACTGGGTCACATAAAGTTTGTCCAACTTTTGCAATGACCAAAAGTGTTTTTCGAGACCTATTACACTATAGAACAAACAAATAACCAATTAGTTTGCCCAACGACGTAGTCAGTCGGGTTTTGGGTCATTTGTTTGACCAAGGCAAATTTATCTATCACACTAGTATGACCGTTTAAAAAAAAAATGACCAAGCTAACTTAGATTCAATATTTAGTGGTTATTTGGCATTGTTTCATTTCTTTGAAAATCAGTTTAATTTCGTTTGAAGGCGTCATCTTGTAATCTTGTTATTTAAAAGGACTCGTGTTATTTCATCAATCATTAATGTGGCAACTCGACCTGGGGAAACAGATTAGAGAAGCAGCCAGCTCTTTTCACAAATTTTCTGTGTGTTTCATGCATGGGCATAGGAATAAGGTTGACGGTGCTCATATTTTATAACTGCCCTGTGCATACAAGTCGCTGAGCTTATACTAAAGAGCACTGGAAAATTATCTTGAGAGTTATATGGATCATCCGATCCGTCAACCTTCAAAAAATGTTCTCCGCCTTCTCGTTTGTAGCTTGAAAAATAGGGTCCTCTTTTATACCTTTTACCTTTTATATAGGTAAAGGTCAAAATCAAATGATTCGTTTTCCGAGATTCGACTTTCGAGTATTCGATTTTCTTTTTGTATAATTTGTAATCGAGATTTTCCTCACCGCTCTATACGGTAGTAGAGAAAAAAGTGCTGCAAAGGTTCATAGTAGTTATGGACGACCCTTGGAGCTGGTAGTCACTAATCAGGTTCTTTCTCTCCACCCATCTAAAATTATACCGAAAATTAACTGCGCATCTTAGTTTCATCAAACTAGGAAAAAAATTTGAGAAACAGCGGGGAGTAGTTTCAGTTGTCCTATTTCTAACCTGAGAGACCCTACAATCAATCTTTGTCCAGTGGTTCATAATAAAATTCGGAAATTATTTCCGTGATAATTTTTGTGATAGAAGAAGCACCTCTAGAACAGCAAAAACATCTTGATATCATCCATGTAATGTTGTATCCCCTCTACGCCGGGCTCGAAATTTGGACCTTGTTTTTTTGAAGGTGCGGTGCGAGTTTTATATTAACCCGATTTCTCATCCAAACGTCATGACCAAATTTTGGAGGTGTTTGGAACCCCCAAACCCATATACACATATGTTGGATCGCGTCTAGTCTTAAGTCATAATTTTATTGTGAGTCCGTTCGACCATTAAAAAAAACTACCATCCTCAACGAAATAATTGGAGCGGGAACGGGTTTATCGTGACATTAAGACTGCCAATAACAACGTTAGTTTCATATCTCCGTTCCCGGTTTATTGCGAATATCTGATAGTGAATATACAATATGTAACAGTTACCTAAAGGTAAAACCGAATTTACAAATAAATCAATATTTCTCATTCTTCTTTCAATTTTTCCACATTTTTTATGGGAAATATGTACTTTCTTTCCTCTGGAAAAAATATTTTCATTTCTAAATCGTGGATTACTAATTGTAATTGAACTTAATATTGACACTATGGCCAAGGGGTTCTAAGTTGTTGAGAAAAAAATAACTTTTAGAACCGGAAAAAGTAGAGAAAATGACTGAAGCGACGTGCGTCCACCAACATTTTTTGATAGAGATGAGATCGAAAACTAGAGTTGTGCACTGAACTCAACTCAACTCAAAATGTTTCTTCGATGTAATTCCACGGGTTAATTTAAATTTTCAATTTTCCAATATCCCACAGTTTACAAAAAAGTAAAAATTGTCGTTATTTTTTATATTGATCAGTAAATGCACTCAATCGAATCATTTGGTTTGACCACCATGAACCACACAAAAAATTGGTAATTTTAGAATGACCGAATGACCAAAAACCGCAAAATAAATTTGACCAAAGATATGTTTTGTTATTACACTAAGGTCATATGTTTGACCAGAAATGAATGACCACGATGGTCATTCATTTTTGGTCAAACACATTTTTGGTCATTTATTTTGCTATCACACTAGTGGGACAAACTTTTTGCGTCATTGATCAAATTTTATTTGATAGTGTAATACCTCCTTTACTGTCATTAGCGCAGGTTTTACTAATGTTATGTTAATGTTATTTGATTTGGAAATTTATTGTTTTTATTTGTGTATGTATTAATTTTTTTCATTTGGGAACACATTTTTTTTCTTTGAAAATTTGTTTATTTGACCTGGAAACGTATTTTCTTGATTCGGAAATTTATTTTTTGATCCGGAACTTAATTGATTCGGAGATGTAGTTTTTTGGTTGGAAAATAATTTGTTTGATACGGAAACGTATCAACGTATGTTGTTTCGGAACTTTATCTTTTTGACTCGGATAGTTATTTATTTGGCATGAAAATGCTATATATACTTTGCCGGTGAATCCTTTGAGGTGAAACATAATATCACCGCAACAAAGAAAATATACCCTATACCATCTTATAGGTATGGCTTTCAATTTATAACCGAAAAAGGTAAAAATTATGATTATACCGCTTATTGACTGCAATAGTGTGTGTCCATTATTATTCAAAAGGAAAACGAATTAAATCAGAAAAACATGATTTTTTTTTTGTAATTGTGCCGATACAAAATTTTAATTTTTAATTTTTAATCACTCGAACTTAAAAGGTTAAGATTCAATAGTTTCGCGCCTTCACTTTACTGCAAATTTTTTTTTTTTTTTTTTCAATTTTACCCACAAAATGGTATGGCGGCACTAGTTAAAAAAAACTGTGATTTAACATAAATGCAAAGCTTCCTCTTTCTAATTATTCTAATTTGATGTGAATTAATGGCATTTCTCTATAATTTACTTCAATTTGCAGTTCTTATATCATCAAAAAAAAAACAACCTGTATATACAAATATAAAGTATAATGGATATAGCAGTAGTAGTAGTCTGGCTGGTGTAGTGGTTAGTGCGCGTACCTTCGGTGCCAAAGGTCATGGGTCCGAGACTCACCGTGAACTCACGACCCATGTGACGGACTATGATTTCACTCAGAGGTTAAACGAGTACGAGTATTTATGGGGATAAATAACACTGCTGAGCGTGCTGTTGATCTCAACACCTCAACAAAAAAGGAGTTAAGATCTTGGAAATTGGATGTCACTAATACATCTGCGGTCAATGTTGGATTGTCGCGCATGTTATTTATTTATTTAATATAATGGACATGGATTACGGTATCCAGGAAAAGAAAAAATAGAACGCTATAATTGAAGCAAATATTTATTATAGTGTTATTGCACATAATTGGCTTTAGTCATACATATTATCATAGATCTGCTTTCAAATTAAAATCATTCCTCGTTTCCAACGATCTGATTAGAAAGCAGCACTCAGCATATCCTGTATTCATAATACTACTAATATTTCTTAAAGCAACACATACATATACACGTAAATATATAAAGCAAATATAATGGCTAACGTTGCAATTATAATGAACAAATGCCAATTCAATTTCACAAATTCATTTCAATTGTGTGAAAAAAATATTTTAATATCGAACACCACATTTATTTCCAGGCACTATTAAATCTGCCGATGTTGTTGCGGATCCTAATTCGTTTGCGCCATGGCAAGAGTAGGTTGCAGCATCATCTGTAAAAGGGAATGGAGAAAATATTAATTTTTAAAATGCAGGAAAATACGTTCCAGGAAAGCCTTGAATTCATTATAATTAAAATAAACCCAATGCTTTCGGGTAGGATTCATTTGATAATGAATTAATGAACGACGTTTCGTTAGTACAAGTGTGGAACATTATAGTCAGTAGCACAACTCACCTGGATAGGCTTCTGGTATTGTTAAGCGGCAAACTCCGTTGCGGAACTCAATAACATGCTTTTGACTGGGCGGAATAGGTGCACCATTTTTCGCCCATGTTATCTTCGGATGCGGTTCCGATTGTACAATACATTCGAAACGCGCTGTTTGTCCCATTACAACGGCAATATCCTTAAGTGGCTGCGGAAGAATATAGAAGATGAGTATTATACATGTCCAAACAAAAATAATAAAGTATAAAGCAAAATTAAATTCTAAAATACTTACTGTAATAAAGATTGGAGGACGTTTAGGTCGATTTTCGCGATTCAAATGAGCGTTGACTGGAACAGATGAATCACCTCCAGCTACTATGATAAACAGAAGAAGGATTAACTAAATTTCCCGCAAAAGTATTACATATACGCACGTTATTGATGGTTTAACTTACAATGATAAGTTTTTGCAGTCTGCATGCCATTTCACTTTAACACACACAAAACACTCAAACAATAGCAAATAGCAATTTCCAAAGTCATGAAGTTGGAAATTCAATTGAATGCTTTGCCAATTGGAAAACAAAAAATTTAATTTTTCGGTTTTGGGAAAAATTATTAGTAATTACACGCTGCTGTTGCAATGTTAATACGTAAACTTAATTAAATCACACAAAATAAAAATATCGAAAATGATTTTAAAACGAGAAAGAAGACTTCCGTGGAAATGTTTAACTCTTTTATGTGAGAATGAACATTCGATGTAAAGCAAAATTTAAATTAAAAGAACCTAAGTATGTCCCTATTATAATAAAAAGTGTTATGAAGCAACTCAATTTGGAGGATTTTGAGCCAATTGTTTTTATTTGATGAATGTTTCGATAATAAATTCGTGATCGATCGTCATTTTGAAAGCCAGAATAAACAACAACATGTTTTACTTAAATAGTACATGACATTCTATTGCAAAAAAATAAACGCTAAAAGGATTGAAGATATTTTACATACACAAACTATTTGATCTAACGTGTTAATCAGTTGGCACATATAGAAAACGCATAAGAGATAAAATAAACTAAGGCCGCAACTACACAGTCCTATGATATACTATGTAAATCATTAAGCCTACTCGATTCATTCGGTATACATTTTTAATTTTTGCGTAGACCGGATCAAATCGAGTAGACCTCATGATATGGTATTATGATTGTGTACTGGAAGCCTTAATGAAATCAAAATAAATATGAACATAGGCGACAATTTGCTTCACAATTATTACGACATTGAATAAAATATTGCAAGATTTGATATACCTGTTGGTTGCTTAGATATGAAATTATTCGAATCGGCCGAATGTAAACGATCAATATTTATATCAAGAGGTAAACTGAAACGTTTCCTGGCATGACCATCGTATTCAGGCTCAGAGAATTCACTTTCCGATGTGAATCCATTCTGACGACTCGAACTGCGCTCATGTTGAACTGGTATTATAATATCACCACCAGGACGACTGCCAAACGTCGGAGTTTGACGGAAGGATGGTGGCGTTTTTCCGGCATACGAATCACTTAAAGCTTGGTCGCGTACACCACCGATAATCTTCTTGCCCTCACCGGGAAAAATGATGCCAAATTCGTAGCCAAAATCGTATTTAAAGTAAACCAAACCAGTGTTGGGATCGATATGTTTAGTGCCTTGAAATAGTATTGAATGGATTGTGATTAGTTTAAAAATGTATCTGTTATCTGTTCATTAGCTCTGCATGTTTGTTGTATACATATCAATATGTGGATGAGTGGTATTCAAACAAAATAAACAGATAAAAATTGTTTTTTCAAAAAAGCAAAAACACGAAAAACATTTTCGTCATAAGATTTATGTGAAAGAAGTGTACACAAGAGTCTGAACTGCACGTACTGAGACAGGTATATCTCCTTGTGAGTGTCAATTTTCGCGTACACCGTCAAGTTTTCTAATTTTCAAGTCCCCTAGCATTTGGGTAGTAGTCATTGACTCCCATTGTGAGCAGATTCAGTTTTTAATGACCAAAAACCCAAGTATAGTACATATTATAAAAACTGGAGACCTGTTTAAGGAGGGTCTCCTCTGACGCATTTAATGTCAAAATCGCAAGCAACCAATACGCTTTGGTCAAGATGAAAAACTAGTTAACCTCTTTTTAGTTTTCTTTAGATCAACTTTAAAACAATTAGCATGACCAAAGTTATCAACAAAGAACTTGGTCAATCCTTTCTGGAGTGCTGTCGAAGGGTCAGCAGTTTGTTTTTGTAAAGGCATATTTGATGTTTCTTCACAGTTATTAGTCCCTCTATTTGACATTGAAGCGTTGAGCAGCGCCTGCTTCGAAAATTATTCATCGAATGCGTCGACTTCATTTCATCAGGCAGAATGTTTATCTGCCATACTTAAAGTCTTAATCCTACCCAGAAATATGTATTACGTTCCTAAGAAACAAAAGAGTGACCAAAAAGTCAGACAGGTTCCTTTCCAACTAGCGGAAATCCAAAGCCAGGCACCACCCCTTAAGGGTCATTGTGGTACTGATTGGTAAACTGGTTACCGATGTATTCCTTTTATATAGGTAGATGACCTTGTATAGTATATAAAGTGTGATTAATTTCCAAGATTAGATTTTTAGTGTCATTAAGGCCTGCGGCGGATAGATTAAATATAATGCAGCCCTAATATCGCTTTCGTGGACATTATTTCCGGTCTGTATACTGTTAGACTGAGTATTACATACCCATGTACATAATACCTAAACATTGGTAACCTCACGTCGCTGCTGAGTGAGATAAATTATTGATGAATGCTTTGCAATTGCTCAAATCAGGATCATTTTTTTTTTTAATTAATAGGGGCTAGTTAAGGTTGTGACACGATAAGTACGTTGGTGCTTTCTTGCTTCGCCAAAAATAAATGCAAAAAAAAAAATAATTTATCTGCATTAAATTCGCTTTCAACCTGATTCCAATCAAAGATGGCTATCAGCTAAGATCAAGAGAATAAAAGGAAAGTAAAAAATGGGTAACCATTTGCTATCTCATTCATAATGGCAATTGCGTGGACATTATTATATTTGAAGTCAGTGTAATTTAGTATTAATTTGTATTTATATTTTAGATCGTTTTAATAGCACGTGACAGTAATTATAACCAATATATTCTTCAAAGCAAAATTGCTTTCACGCAATCTTTGTACTGAATTAACGATTTTAAATTCATAACGTTTACCCTACTCCTTTGTGCGAGACTAAAATACAACACAACCAATACAATGACAACCAGACTAGAAAACATATGTTCGAGAGAGGTTACCTTTTCGATAGTCCATTTGTAAGGCGCATGTGGTGATGCGCTATCCTGGTATTTTCTTGATTTTAGGCTATCAGTTACCCAATTTTGATGCAGGTATCTAAAAAGTTCTGATGCTTTTTTAATTTATTTATCTCTCTCCCTTTCTCTCTCTCTCTCTCTATCTTACTCTTCTCGATGAGCTGATCTGAGCGCCAAACCATTCCTTGTGATACTGACGCACTTTGTTTCCATAATAATAATTTCAGGGAATTAAATATTACGAAACGGAAACGAAAAATCCTGAACAGCGCTATAAAGTTGGATATCGATTTTTGGTATCGGCCCCTAGTAGATATATGTACTATGCTTGTATTAAAGAGTTATCCCCTAAAGCCTTGACATCGACATAAAAAAAACAAGTATTTTATATATTGTTGAAAATAAAGTTGAAGTTGTTTCCCATCTTTCAAAAAAGGAGGACCCTTGTGGAGGCCCCTTTAGCCTCAAGGCCCAAAGCAAATCCACCCCCACCCCACCCCACCCCTCTCTGTGCGCGCTTGGTTTTACCTATAAACGATGTCAGACTTTGATTTTTGAGCTGCCCGGTGGTATGGCATCTTCTGTCAAATTTCTTTTATAAATACCCTATACGCGAGCATGTGCTCTTGTCTTCGCAGTTTCACTGAACCAAATTTTCTGACTCTCTCGGATCTACGGGCTGATTTATAAGGTTTTATTTTATTTATTCCAGCAAACCTCTATATGTAGTTATTAGAGTCAATCTTTGACAAAAGTGCCTAGTCTTAAAGTACTCGTGCCGTAAAATGGTCTATAACTTCAAATTTCATTTTGTTTACCCCCTTAAGCAGGAGGAGCTAGATGCAAGGGAGTCCCGCGGAATGCCACGCATATGCTTTTCGAGTGTGTCAGATTTGCAGACATCCGTAGTCACTAACCCGCACAATTTAGTGGGTCAGCGGCGCAAGGCTCACTAAAGTCTAAAACTGATTTTCTGAATCAGGACCATCGACTTTACGATAAGGTGAACAAAATCCCGAAGGCCATATACTCCTTTCTTTAGTATGCTTTTTCCTATAGAGGTTGATAAAGGAATCGGAGTACCGTGGCTGATTTTTTCCATCGTTTTGTGATAGGGAAAAGAAATCATAGTCTTATCTTTCGACAGCTATACCTTCTGAACCTTGGCAGCTGTTACCAACTATGGGAAGTGCGGTGCTTAACAAATTTGCCAATTTTCAAAATTCCACTAAAGAATTGCCAAGACAATGGACAATTTTCGGTTAGAAAGCACAGAAATGAGATTTGGGCAGCTACAACTTCCGAACGCGGATAGGAAGGACCTTGTAATTTGGAGGAAATGTGCGCGAAGTACCTTTACAAGTGTGCCAAATTTCAGAAAGATCGGTCAATGGGTCTCCGAGTTATCGAAAATAAAAGATTGGCAAACAGAAAAGAGTTCGAATCTCATCGTAAGCCATGGTGTTTTTCGAACTCACGAGCTTGTGACGGACTATGATCTCACTCAGATGTTAAACGAGTACCCATTTATGGGGATAAATAACACTGCTGAGCGTGATGCTGATCTCATTAAATAAAATAAAAAAAGCAGATAAGATCTTCGAAATAGGATGTCACTAACACATCCTGCCTTAGTCCAATGTTGGATTGTCGCGTACACCTTAAATTGCATCTTTCGACGGATGTAACTTCTTAACCTTGAGAGCTTGTAATTTTCTCAAATATGAACAGTGTGTACGGCGTTCGACAAGTTTCCTAAATTTCCCTCTACAAGGGTGCAAATATTTAGAGATATCGAGAAGGATTCCCTAGTAATCGAAAATGAACGATTGCCAAAAATAAAAGTGCGATTCTTCTTCTTCCTTGCCTCGTTCTTTATACCGCTCCATGGTTCCGCGTTGCTCGACCTGCGGTGTAGGCACATCGCCCGTTTTGGCGATAATTTCTCAGCATATTTCTACAGGCAGCTCTATCTTGGATCGTGTCATCGCCGAGACCAATGCGTTGTTGTTGCTTTTTCATTTGACACATCCAGTTGTTCTTCGGTCTGCCTCTGGCCTTGGGTCCATCAAGTGGAACTTCCATTGATATCGCTCTCTTTGCGGGGTTCTCAGGCGGACGCCTTTGAACATGGCAATACCAATCCATTCGTCGGTCTTCGAGCTTTTCGGTGATTGGTTGGTCTATGGACAAGCTGCCTCGGATGTAGCTACTCTTAATGTGGTCCCTTTTGGTTACACCAACTGACATGCGTAACATTTTCATTTCAGTCGCTGTCATTTCTTTCGCGTAACCTTCATACATGGTCCAGCATTCTGATCCATACATGAGTGCGGGACGTACAACCGTTTTGTACAACTTGCCCTTTAGCTTCAGTGGCATTTTCTTATCGCAGAAAACTCCAGAGTTTTCTCGCCACCTCATCCACCCAACCTTTGTGCGATGTTTGATGTCATCATCGCATGTAGCTCCGCTGTTCACCATCGAGCCAAGGTACTTGAACTTGGTACAAGACTTAAGCTGCTCTCCTTTGACGTACATTTCTGGTATCGGTGCATTTGGGTCTGAGAATTGGCAGCATAAGAACTCAGTCTTTGTTATACTTACCCTCAGTCCATGCTCCTCCAGAATGTCACACCATTTTGTAAGCGCAGCTTGCAAGGCAACGATGTTTGGGCTACTGAGGACTATATCATCAGAAAAAAGAAGAGATATTTCTAGGCCGTCGGAGACACGTGTTAATAAGTAGCACATGATGATGTTGAAGAGCAACGGACTCAATACACTGCCCTGGTGTACTCCGACATTCACCGGAAATTCTTCTGATTCACCGGCTGTGCATCTAACCTTAGTCGTAGCTCCATCATACATGTCTCGTATCATCCTGACATATGCCTCAGGGACATTAAGTGCTCTCAAGGCCAACCATATCAGATCACGAGGTACTCTATCGAATGCCTTTTCCAAATCGATGAACACAAAGTGCAAGTCCTTTCGTGCTGCTCTATACTTTTCCATTGCAATACGAATGCACTGAATCGCATCGACTGTAGATCGACCTTCAACAAAGCCGCATTGATTGTCATTCAACCGCACAATCTTTCTCAATCGGTTGCAGACAACTCGCTCGTAGATCTTTAGTGTATGAGGTGTTAACTTTATAGCCCTATAGTTGTTGAGTTTGCGTGAGTGCGATTATCTCGCTAAATATCTGTCTACGGTATAAAGGAGTCAATTTTTGTACTATAAAAACAGACAAAACTGATCACTGACCTCACTGAGGAGCTTACTATGTTCTCTCCTTCTGGGTAAATTTAATTACGCTGTTCTGAAATGTTTTATATTTTCCCATCAACCTTAACGGATGTGACACACATTAGGTCAGGTGGTTAAGAATACAGGTTACAGGAAAAGTTTAAATAATTGTTATATATTTTTAGAGAAAATGAAATCCAAACGGATAAGCTAAAACCGCTTTGAATAAACTAGACAGCCACAAATGTTTTTCTTAGAATGAGCACTTCAAACCAAACTTACTCGAGGGAATCTTTCAAATTCATTTGTTAAAAGAAAATCCTGCAGAATTATTAAAATGAAAGCAAACAACCTCCTAGTACTTACCGTACTGTGACACTCGACTTTCCTCACGATATGCGTGTGGTTTGTTATCTCCTTCGCTTGGCGCTCGTTTGAATCCCGGGCGCATTGAAGGACTACTTGTCGTTGTTTTTAAATCCTTTGAAACACCTTCCATGAATTTACCGGACTTCGAACGTAGTGTCGAACCAAAGTCGTTCATTTGTTGATTCACTTGGTTCATGTAATGCTGCTTGGGTGGTGACCCGACTTTAAGATTCATATCATCTCGTGTGGTTTGTGTATTATACGTTCTTTGTGTTGAGTGTCGTTGTAGGCTGTTTGATTGCCAGGATTTATTGGTAGAATATCCCAAAGTTCTCGAATCGATAGGACTCTTACTGGGCATTTCGGGTGGATGCCTGTCGAACTCCATTGGTGTCATAACTCGTTCATATGTACGTGGCAGACTGGAGGATCGTGAAGGTCGCGGTGGATTTACACGCCGATAATGAGGTTCTTCGCTGTCGGATGGATTGGGTGTCCAGACCGGACGAATACGGACCCCGTCAATTTCATTCTCGTAGTCGCTATCACGGAATTCGCCTGGTATGAACTTGGTCGGTGTAGGCAGGTGAACGCGTGGTTTGGGTGAAGACATAAACGTCGGACTGGCTGTGTAGGGGAAGGGTTCCAGTTGTGGTTCCATGCTGGTCGACTTTTTATTATCAAAATGAATGACACGATGTGTTTGTGACATGTTAACGACCCGATTGCACGTTTCACTGGTCTCGCGCATCTGAACAGTCTTGCTGGTCTCCGTGGCCATAGAGGCGTTGTGCAGTGGACTACCAGCAATAGCTGTGTAATATTGCGTTGTATAGTTCGGACGCTTTTGTAGACTTGGTTGCTGCTGGGTTGGCACCTTGCCCTGAACTGGTTTCGGCTTGAAGACATGCGACTGCGATTGGACGGGTACCGATTCTTCATGTTTTATTGGCTCAAATTTGGGACGTGGTGGGCCATCGAATTTTGGTGGATTGTCGAATTGTGTTGGAGGTATAGGCGATTCGCCGTTTGCTGACATTGCTGTCGAACGTCCCGATGGCGTTAGAACAGGACGAATGGCACGATAGACCTTGTGTTCAGATGAATCGGAATCATAGGGTTTCCAAACCGGTGGAATTTTCTCTTCGTAGTCGCTGCCGTAATCACTTTCCCGAAATTCGCCCTTTATGAATTTAGACGGGCTTGGTGGCGGTGGGGCTTTAACTGGTCGTGGTCGTGGCGGATCTGGCTTGAAGGGGAACGGCTCTAGTTCGGGTTCATCTTTGCGTATTTCTTTGAAATTTTTCGTTGTCATAGATATGTTCTTCGTAAATGACGAAGCGGAATAATCCTGGAAATACATTTTACAATTAGTCGATCTTCAAAACAAGGGAAAAATTACAAACTACAAACAATGGGAGCAGTTATAAAATTACATTATGTAATTGCATTTGACTATTGGAAACATATCATTGATTGAAAAGCGGGGGAGTACTTTAGTTATAAGCTCAAGCTAAGCTTTAAAATTTCGAGTTAACTGGATTTGGACTAGTTTACATACGAGAGAATTAGAGTAATAAGTTCTTAGGCTTTTATCTAATTTTTAATATTTGACTTGTTATTTTTATCTGCCAAAATGTTTGCATGCTGTTTCGGTTAGAGTACACAAATTCCAAAATCGTTAGAGCTTTTTGCTACGTTTCCTATTCGATGTCTGCAACTAACTGGTCCACAAACAAAGCACGCACACTCAATCGAACCTGCGGATAATTTTGGACTGTTTCATCAGGATGGGAACTTCTAGCCAGATGATGATGTCTATACAATTTTGTAGGTGAGGATTCAGTGTCTTCCTGATAAGATTCATAAATCTTTTTACTGGTCTGTACGGACGACGTAGACTGTTGACGATACTCCGACTGGCGAAACACGGAATCTTCAGTGTCGGCCATATATCCACTCACCGGTTTTGGCTGCAACTGAGTGCCAGACACAAATGGTTTTGGCATCAGCGTGACAGCCGTCGGCGGATGAGCTGTAAATTGTGGGGGTTTAACGGAACGGAAAGTTGGCTCATCCGATTCACTTTCGCTCATTTTCCATTTGTCACTTTCATAGTCACTCTCATAGTAGTCGCTCTTGTATAATTTGGGTGGGACTGTGGGTGGTGGGGGTTTGGAAACACGATGGATTTCAGATTGGAATTTGACTTCTTCAAATCGCTTTTCCGTTACAGTAGGTGGGGGAATATCGAAATCTTTTGGTGGAAGTGGGGGAGCTGTATCACGTTTAGGAGGCGGAATAATGCGTACCGAATGCGGTGGAACATAGGTCGGTTCCTTTTCAATATCTTTCTCCAGCTTTTGTTCAATAGTTTCAACGAGTGATTGTTTCCGTTCCAGGACAGGCTTGGGTGCATAGCAGATTTCTGGTGGCGAGCCTGGTTCCAGTTGAATATCTGATATTATTTCTGGACCCGGTTTTGGAGCTTCTGGATGCAGAGGCGGAGGACAGAATTGTTTAACTAAGGCAGGAGCCTTGAGCTCTTCATTTATTGAAGCACGCCTGATTTTATCTTCAAAAATTTGTTTAGTCTCTTTGATTGAACTACTTCTCAAAGTTTCGTCCATCAGCTGATATTCTCCATCAGATTCAGTGCACGAAAACTGTTTTCGGCCCTGTGAATCCTGATCGCGTTCTTGAGTGAGTCTATCATGTTCGAAAGGCTTTGGAGAAGCCCATAATTTCTCCATTGCAACACCTTCAGCCGATGGTTTTGGTGACTGGGCCCGATCGACAGACATTGCTGGTGTAGCAAGGGCAGCCTGTGGCCGATATATTGGCGTTGTACTGTATTCATAAGTCGATTCCTTTGAGTACATTGAATGTTCCTCTTGCTTGCTGATGATTGGCAAAGTTTTGATTCCCCCGCTCGGGACGTCGGCATTCAGCTTCTGCGACTCGCCCAGCTTCTTAATTCGCTCTGTGAGTGATTCACCAGTTCTTATTGGTTGCGGTGATTGAATATATCCAAACTGAGGTGGAGCACCGGGCGTCAAATCGATTTTTCCCAAATCCACTTGAACTGGCGATGGTTTCTCATGTACCACTGGCGGCTTGAATTGAGGTAATTGTGAAGTCGGAGTTGTCGATTTCCTGGCATCTTCAAATCGAGTATATTTCTCTTCGGTCGTTGCTGTTTGCGGAGACTCGCATTGAATATTTTTGAAAAATTCAAAAGCTGATTGTTTGGTTATAGAAGTTGTCTCGACGGCAGTGTTAGTATCGTCAACAGGTTTCGGAGGAAATGACGATGATGCAGTTTGTGTTGTGTCGGATTTGAATTGTTTCAGATCAGTTCCAATTGAAACCGATTTGACATCGTGATCACCAGTAGGGGGCTTAGTTGTCAAGGTCGGAAGATCAAGGAATGATGGTTTGTGTTCCATACGCATTGTAGCTTCAGTGGTGCAACGATGCTCTGTAATAATGGTGGATTCGCTTGAACCATGCGAACCGCTCTGTGTCGACGATTCAACACTCTTCGTGTGGAATGAAGTTGATTTCGGTTTTGATGTCTAGATTAACCGAAATATATAGGATAATGGTAAAATTTACTAAAGTCTAAGGAGAGAAGCGTTTTTGTTGGTGTACCAACTTACCTCTTGTTGGAAGTCTTTCATATCATCGTATACTGTAGTTTTCACTACTTCGACTAGACGCTCAGGTGTGGGTTCGAGAACAGCAAAATCAGCGATGCTTTGCGCTTCGCCTCCAGCATTTGTGGCTTTAACCATAAACTTTCCAGAATCACTTGTTTGAGCTACGGAAAAATGATTTATTAATAAATTCAAAGAAGTATGTGGAATAGCTTTACCTTTTTCAATAATAAGTGTATGACTGTTTCCTTCATCTTTCAACTTGTGGGGTGATACCAGTGCTTCTTTAAGGGGCTTATTGTCCTTGTACCAAGTAATTGTCGGTTCGGGAGTTCCAGTTACTTCAACATCCATGATAACGCGTTCACCTCGTTTGGCGACTTGTGCTTGCAATCGATGACCGAATACAGGTGGGAAAATTGTTTCTACAATAAAGAGGAAAATATTTGTCTTATAAATATTTATTAAATGGCATTATGCAACAGAAGCCGAAATTAACGTTTTCGTGACGTCAGGTGAAATTTGTGTCAAATGCAATTATCGGCTCCTGGTAAGCTCGTATGTTTTGAGCTATCTTAAGTTACCCTGAGGATCATAGAATTTATAATTTCGGTTTGGTCCTATTCAGTTATAAAACTGTCAATTCGGGAGGCTGTAGCGGGAGAATGGTACATATCTACTTTTTTATGTGCAAAGGACTTAATATCCTTTCATTATGAGTGAAAAGCTTTTTGTGGAAAAGTATGGTATTAAAATAAGTGTCCGTTTTGCTGTCAACGAGTGAATCATTTTAATAATCATAATTTCCCTAATGTTTGGGATTAATTTGAAGCTCTGTATATAGTTAGACTTTGGTTCCTATTACATATTTGTGATTGCCCGTTAGAATTACCCTACCCTCTTTAGTATTTTTTTGCCTTGGGTCAAATCTTTGAACGACTGTAGGTTATGAACGGAGACAGATAGGACGCTCAAATTGTCAGCAAAATGTGCGCCACAACGTGCTCTGCTTCCGCCAATTAATTTCAGCCCAGTCCAGCTAAATAAGTGAGTTTGGTTAGGCCGGAACCCGATGCCTTCCGGGTCCACGGAGCTCTAAAATAATATCATCATCACTCCCGCTCTGAGCTGCAGCAATCGCATGCCGCTGCTCTTCTCTGTACCGTAACCCCTTGTGGGGCATGGTGCATTCACTCAGCCGGTTATAGGCTACTTCGAGCCAACGTTACATTGCATATAGAGTTTCGAAGTGTATATAATGTTGCAAGCACTATATATTTCCTGGACCACGCCGAGATTCGAACTCCGGACCTCTAGATTACTAGCATCGTAGAGTGCGACTCAACCAAGTGAGCCACATAGCGTGTGTGCCGCTGCTCGCCTAACAATAAATTATTCTTTTCTTGCTTTATTATGAAAATTTGCCGAGGTATGCTTCATAAAAAATGTTCGATAGTAGTGTTAAACAAAGTGGCGAGAAACCGAATCTGGACTTATTCTAAAGTATGGGAGGGTACGTTCGGAGCCTTTATTTCTGATTCAAAATTGAAATGAACTGAAATTCACATAGCATATATACCTCTTCGTAAACTTCAAATAAATTATTTTGCGCCCCTGAAACGAATGCTATGTTACTGTAATTTGCTGGCCCAAGCAAGTTGTTCAGTTGGTGAATGGAGATGTCTGTATTCCCAAAAAGACTCGAGAGATTCAGTGAGGCAGGGAACATTTAATTTTCATATCCTAAAGGCCTAAGGTACACCTCGGCGACATGAAATTTTTCCCACAAGGATTTTGTTATTGAAAATTTATACTTACTGTCGTATAATATTTTGCCGTTTATGCGGCCGTTTCCGGACACCCGGTATAGGGCTTGCAACATTATACAGGGTGTCCGAAAACTGCCGCAAACGCACCACATTGTGATTCCTCATGTAATTTCCAGCAAAAAAGTTGCACGCAACATAATCCCAATTCTTAACCCTTTAGCTGCCACAGGCCTTTGATTTTTTGAAAAATCGTTTTCTTGTACGACTAAAACCTCAATATCTCAAAAGCTAGACTACCTAGAATAGTCAAACAATTAATATTATTACAGCGAACAAATTTACCTAAAAAATAAAACTAACCCCACTAAAATCGGATAAGAGGTTTGGTTTTTACAGAACTTCAAAGTAAAATTTTTGTGATTTCACCCAAAAACAATCTATTTTTTCATCTCATTTTTATCCATCTTCTGCCAAGGTGAGGTGATCATATGATTCTTTGAAAATTTGGCGCATAGTCTAACGATCATTTCTTTCTTACATCATTTTATTCTGGCTTCGTTATTTCTAACAGTTTTAATGCCTTAAGTGCAGAAAACTAGGGTTAATTTTGGATCGAGTTTCATATGATTTGAATAAATTCTACCAAATCCTAAAGATCTGCATTTAGGGGCAGTTTGAATTGAATTTAATTGAAATCGAGCTAATATTAACCCTAGTTTTCTACACTTAAGGGGGGTCGGTGTCCTTGTGACACAAGCCAAGGAAGGCTGGATGTAGTGGGACAAAGATCTTTGGTGGATTGCGACACCACGTACCCGAGCAGCGCAGGGAGGCCCCTTGTATAGTTGATACGCCATGGCGTGGATCTGTGCAAAGACCATTCGGGCGATGACGCTCCCGTGCTCCCGAGTCATGTATGGGTAGCTCACGACATGGCTGACCTTTTTCCCTATTCGTTCGGAAAGACAGTCATACAAGTCGAACACGATACGCAGTGACTCCTCGTAGGGGAGGAGTCCGATATAAGCGGTCGTGTAGAGTTTCGGAGTTGGCGGCTTCGCATAACCCAAGCCACAAAGGGACTAGTTAGGGAGAACGGCCTTGGTGGAAAATGCCTACGCGCCTATATCTAACTAGTTTGTGGATTGATGGCCACACTTCCGGAGTCAAATTGCTGCTTAGTAAACGGATGGGGGCCGCCCCAATGTGAACGGTAGCGCTACGAGTCTGCTTTAAGCAGACGAGTAGTCACAGGTCCAACGAACCTGGGATGTGCACATCTGAATTTAAAGTTAGGTCTAACCATAAGGGGACCGAAGGAAGATCACACCTGTTAAAGAGAAGTCTTTAGCTAATAGTGTACCTCGGGGATGGGTGAGCCCAGGGGACCATGGTCTCTTCCCATCTTGGAGTTGGTCTCGAGGGGGCTGTCGGTTGTTAAGCAAGACATCGAGCTGGTGATGCAGCCCCGGGGTTGGGTTTCTGAAGGTGAGTGCATTCACTGGATGAAGAAATCCCCATCTGGTAATGAGACCTTGCCAGTAAATATATGCGGAGGTCCAAACCGCTTTCGCCCTTAGACGGAAACCCGTAGATGGTATATTTGTAAGACGAAATCGGACGCCTAACAAACGTACGGCAAGAGCTTTTATAGTGGCCGGCAGACAAGCATTGTGCATTTCACATTGTAAGAACGCGTTTTACGAAAGAAAATAATCGTGACACGATTGTTTTACTTTCGTAAGAATCGTACGATCGATTCGTAAGAATTGTACGACCGATAAGACGATTGCATCTACCGATAGTTCAGGCGTTCTGCGACGACAATTAGCGCGTGTTGTACTTGCATTTTTATCTTGTCGACTTGTCACTTCATTGTACACTGACTTTGGAGCGTGCATGGCAATATTTATACATACTTACTGTGTGATTATTGTTCGCCCGTCCGCGTTTTGATCGGATAGTGTAAAATTATCGTACGTTTCGTTCTTGTCGTGCAAGTTTGCCCGTTCTGCCGTTTTCTTATGGTTTGAATTGCCCCATTTATTGCTGCCTTAAAAGAAATATACCGTTATTCGCTCTATCTAAGCAAAACCAGTGTCAGGGCTCGATAGTGCGAGATGTCAAAATATATATCCCGACAAATCTTGATAATGGAAAATGCCAGGTTAAGTTGGCGATATCTCCGATCAATTGCATTCAAGGGGAAAATGTTCACAGCAATTTCACAATCACTTCGGAAATCCGTCGATGTCTCCGCAATCCTTTGGCGGAGTGACACGATTGAGGTGTCGCCGGACGCGCCACAAAATTGCCTAAAGGGTGATCGAACCGAACAGTGCACACAGTGGTCAGCGATAACCGTCAACCTGGATGTATGACGGTTTCTGGGTTAGTATGAACAGTTTTCAATATTTGGCGCGCTCACATTAGACTGAAATATATAATTGAAATTTAGTTTTTGATTATGCCTCCCAAACGACAATCTATCGGTCGATCACCATCGAGTATTTCTTTCATTAATTTACCAACTTGGAATCAGTAATATTAATTAATGATTTTCGAAATAACTCACGCTAATATAACACTCCCAATATTTTTGAAGGGCAAGTGCAGTCTCATCAGTCAGTCAGGGGGTTGAGTATGTTGTTGTTGCTCTGACACCTTAAGAAGTAGTGGCGCGACGCAAATTTATCGCTTTGTTTCCATATCCACTTTAGTTTCACCATCGATACATCGATCCCAATAAATTATAATTAGCAGGTGTATTGGCATTCAAAATCGCTCATAAGGTTAAATTAGTGTCAAGTTGTGAGCGTAGCGAGTAAAAAATAAAAGACGAAAATCAAGACGGAGGAAAGACGATTAAGTGGTTCAAATTGGTAGACAGGAGCCTAAAATCGCCACCACACTGATCGGGGTTTGTAAAACACCGCAAAAGATCAGTACAAAATTACACGTACAAGCCTGGGATGGACAGAGGTAATGGGAAAATTCAATTTTGTTAGTGGTTCGATACCGATCTTCGACCGATCTCGCGGGGTTTGACAAACTGCGCACAGTGTGGGGCCGGCATAAAATGAGCGAGTGGTTTCGAAATATTTGGCCCCCATGCATCCCCAGTATGGCAAATCATCTCAATTTAATAAAAGTGATCACCCCTTACTTGGTTCTTATACAGCACTTAGTGTACAAATGACATCTTAATCACCAGAAAATCTCTCTTTTAGTGACATGCAACCGATGAGTATTTTTTTCGAAATACATTTCGAGGAATATATTCCGAAGACCAAGCTTTTTTTAGTATTTTTTTTTTTTTCATACGTATATATCTGCTACAATTAATTTACGATAGATACATGAAGTTTGACATCACGATTGTAAAAATTCGAAAGCAGATAAAGAAAATAATCCGTATTCGTACAATTCCCCAAAATATTTTAAATGGGCGACAAATATAACATTGTTTGTACCCATGTTTTCTTGTGACAAGACGATGAAATTCAAAGAAATATTAAAACTCCCACACATATTCCGCATCTTTTTTTTCTACCATTTCAGAAAAAAACATCACTTTCCCAAAATAAATTGAAAAAAAAAGAAATATAAATAAATGTTTAATTGTGAAAGCTTTATGGTATCGACAGACAAACATCAAAAAAATTAAGAAATTTTTACTAATTCTTGATTATAATTTGGGCTGTCAATAGCTTTTGAATTGGAATTGTTGAAGGACAAACTACTGGCGAAATTGAAAAATATTCGAAGAGAATATATTGGGACTTGTATATTGCCCTAAATACATTTTATGATTGAATGGCAACAGGCCGGATTATGAAGTTTTATTGGCAAGCATTCCGTATGCTTTGACAGTCGAGCAGAATGGAATAGTTTAATGTTTTCTAAATCCTTGTCTGGCATTTATAGTTCGAAAAATGTAGAGACAGTGAATGTTTAATGGTGTTTAATGGCTGTACCAGCAGGACGATAAATTCAAATGTCAATTGTAACTTATTGCACTATGTATTTTATGATTAACCTAAATATTCGATACTCACTTTTAACGACAACATCTGCTGTACTTGTGGAGCTGCCGGCTGAATTTGCGACAGTAATTGAATAGCGACCAGCATCCCTAACTCCGACATTGCACAAACTGATTTTCACTTTGTTCAACTCCTTGCTGATCTTAATACGATCCGTATCGAAAAGATCGTCGCCGTTCTTTTGAATCTTGATATCGGGCGAGGGGAATCCGTCGTAAATCGCCTCCAAATTAACGTCAGCTCCTTGATCGACGATTTTACCGATTAACGGACTCATGAAACGCGGGGCCACTTGTTTTCTCATTATCTTTGGCGGTGGGTGTTCCGTTGTTTCCGTGCCGCCTTTTTGAAGAACCACAATAGATTTTTGTTGAATAGTCATCGGCGAAGAGTCACTTGATTTGAACTCTTGATATTGTCGGGACTCCACTATTTCGGGCTGATGATCGGCGATTTGCTTGAAATCCTTTTTCACATGTTGCATGCTTTCGTGCACCTGTGAATGAGGTAGTCCGTTCTGGACGGTGCTAACCTGTGATGTTGATGTGGACGTGAACATTTGTTTCTTGATTGTGACTAGCGATGATTCAGCGTTATGCTCCTGAGTCATACGCTGAATGTCGATTGTTGAAGAGGGTTGCGCTGGAGCGTCCGAACTAATAAGTCCAAGATTTGCAACACAAGTCGCCTTGCCAATATCGTTCTCGGCGATACAAGCGATTTTTCCCACTGTCTCGGAACAGGCTGCTGGCACAGTGAGCACTTGCCGATCACCACTGGTTGATACTAAGAAATGCTTGCCATGAACTGGCATATCATTGAAGTACCAGCGTATTTTCGGTGTGGGCTTCCCTACCACGATACATTCAAATTTCACGGTGTCATCAATTCGTGCGTTTTGATCTGAAAATAGCTCTTTGAATGTCGGACAAACGAACTTCTCCTCAGGTTCAAGTTGAATCGGTCGCTGTTGACTATCTGGAGCATTGACACTCTTCACGATTAAGTGCGAGAAACATTTAGCATCGCCCGATGAATTCGAGACTTTCACCGTGTAGACACCTTTATCGTCGGCATGTACATTGGAGATGATTAATTTAAACACATCTCCCGGCGCGCATTCGATTTTTATCCGATCGGTTTCAAACATTTCCTTATTGCTTAGATACCATTTAGCTGATAGAGGACTGTCGCCGATGACGGAGCATTCCAATGTTACGGTCTCGCCCTCGTTTGCCAAAACGTCGGTCAAGAATTTTTCAAATTTAGGTGGTGACTCAACGGGCACAAGTCTCTCGGATTGCTGTCGTGTTGCGTGTTCACTAGTATTGAGTGATGTGACGGATAGAGTACAACTACTGGATGCTTCTCCAGCGGAATTGATGGCCACCACCTTGTATTTGCCGGCATCTTCGAGATACGCTTCCTGGATTACCAAAGAGCAACGATCGCCCTGAAACAACAACTGAACTTCTGGCGATTCTTTCACTGGTCTTTCGTTATGATACCAAATCACTTCCGGTTCCGGTTGGCCCACTATCACACAATCCAGCCGCACCGATTTGCCCTCAAACACAGATACATCCTTCAGTGGCAATTGTACTGAAGGTTTGATAGGTTCCATATCACTGGCCATTTCCGAATCAGATGTCTCGTTGGGCAAGCGACCCTTAACACTCACGTTACACGTACTATAGGCTTCACCAGCAATATTACGGGCCGTCACCAGATACACGCCAGCATCTTTTGGATACGCCTCGGGGATTATTAGTGTAGCACGATCGCCTTCATACTGCAAATTGCAAATTGAAAGAAAAATAATTAGTAAATGGTAAATGGCGGAGGCGGATATTCGCGGCGGCGCAATTGGTCAATTTGTACTGAACATTTAATTTTTTTCTCCGATACAGTAGAAAGTGCACTTTGCGCAAAATGAGTCTATGGGGCTATTTTTGAAAATTTAAATAAAACGAATCTTCGCGTAGATACATAATGAGAGCAACAAACCTATCCAATAAATAAATTTGTGTTTATTGCGTATACAGTTACACTGATTTGGATAGACATTTGCGTGCTGTGCCAAAATAATTTTAATTCTGTGCAAAATGTTACTTTGTGAAGGTCATAATTGTTGGAATGAAATTGAGGCGTTTCTGAAGAAATTTTCGTAAATTTAACTCACTTGAATCTATCTTTAAACTAAATTAAACTCACACAATTTAGAAACGTTTATTTTGACTAGATTTGAAATAGATTTGGGTCAATTCGATTAATAGATTTTGTAATTTTTAAAGTTATATCATTATTATAATATTTCAGCTTTCAGCTGAAGCTCTCTCAATAAATGCGAATTTATGAGATTTTCTAACCTGCCCACAAATACCTACAATTTTAATCCAGATGCAAGCAAGCAATCCATGATGGCAACTTAATTTCTCGAGAATTTCCTCGAGCTGATTCTCAAAAAGCAACAATTCACAATCATTATTGTGGCAAAAAAAAGCAACAAAGCAAATTAAACATCCAGCTTTCGTGTGGTGTGGTGTTAGTATGCAAAAAAGCTATAAATACAAATCAAAGCTAAACTCAATATCTCTTGCACTGGGAAATCCAGAGACTATGATTTCAACAAAATTCATTGTATATACAAACTGTCTTCTGTATGAAAAATTTATGGGGTCGACATCATGCCCCCGACGCAGTGTCTTGTGGTGGTCAGCCTATATAAATTTTGTAATGTTGTCGTTGTTTCCATATTGGCTGAATTCAAATTGTAAGAAAACGACCGGACGGGTAAACTTGCACGACAAGAACCATCGTATGATCATTTCACACTATCCGATCAAAACACGGACCGGCGAACAATAATCACACAGCAAGTATGCATAAATGTTGCCATGCACGCTCCAAAGTTAGTGTACAATGAAGTGACGAGTCGACAAGATTAAAATGCAAGTAAAACACGCGCTAATTGTCTTTGCAGAACGCCTGAACTATTGGTAGGTACAATCGTCTTATCGATCATACGAAAGATCTTACGAAAGAAAAACAATCGTGTCACGATTTTTTTCTTTCGTAAGACGCGTTCTTACAATGTGAAATGGACAATGCTTGTCTGCTGGCCACTACAAAAGCTCTCTTGTCTTGCAAGTTTACCCGTCCGGTTTCGTCTTATAGTCTGAAATCAGCCAATGGCTGACAATCGTGACACGATTGTTTTTCTTTCGTAGGAATCGTACGATCGATAAGACGATTGCATCTACCAATAGTTCAGGCGTTCTGCAAAGACAATTAGCGCGTGTTTTACTTGCATTTTAATCTTGTCGACTCGTCACTTCATTGTACACTAACTTTGGAGCGTGCATGGCAACATTTATACATACTTGCTGTGTGATTATTGTTCGCTGGTCCGTGTTTTGATCGGATAGTGTGAAATGATCATACGATGGTTCTTGTCGTGCAAGTTTACCCGTCCGGTCGTTTTCTTACAATTTGAATTCAGCCATTCACTGGAAAAGAAAATGTGTGCGAGTTGGGTGTTTACTTACTTTTACGGCGCGTCCAACGTAGGGTTTTCCATTGTGTACCCAAAAGACTTCCGGAGGTGGAACTCCAGCAACAATGCATTCAAGTTTGATCTTTTGGCCGACACGAGCCATTGCATTGGATAAGGGAACCACAAAACTGGGCAATTCGGTGGGTTCCAAAGCTGTAAAAAATGGAATGGAATTCGGTAAATATTTATAAATTTGTATTAGCAAATAAATGGCTGATTTCAGACTATAAGACGAAACCGGACGGGTAAACTTGCAAGACAAGAGAGCTTTTGTAGTGGCCAGCAGACAAGCATTGTTCATTTCAAATTGTAAGAACGAGTCTTACGAAAGAAAAAAATCGTGACACGATTGTTTTTCTTTCGTAGGAATCGTACGATCGATAAGACGATTGCATCTACCAATAGTTCAGGCGTTCTGCAAAGACAATTAGCGCGTGTTTTACTTGCATTTTAATCTTGTCGACTCGTCACTTCATTGTACACTAATTTTGGAGCGTGCATGGCAACATTTATACATACTTGCTGTGTGATTATTGTTCGCCGGTCCGTGTTTTGATCGGATAGTGTGAAATGATCATACGATGGTTCTTGTCATGCAAGTTTACCCGTCCGGTCGTTTTCTTACAATTTGAATTCACCCAATAGGTTGGAAACTTTCTGTGGAGCTTTTATATTTATTTTTTATAGACTTGTAAGGGGAATTTTCCAAAGATTTCCGCCCGCATGCGGACATTTTTGACCGATTTTTACTGATTAACCCTAAAACGCATTTTGCGTCGCCGTGGCTCTCGACAGAATCACCTTTGTATTACTTTGGGACGGCTGCTGTTGCCAATAAGCCATCACCATCTCTACACCTCTCCGGTCTACATAAGTGTCAACTGATAATTCTTTGCGCTCTTTCCCATCCATACGTATCCCCTTTGACATCATTCCAGCTACAGCATAAGGAACGCAAACGCACAGCATACCCATAATGCACACCTCCTATAACCCGAAGATCCGTTTAGCATAACGTGTAACTATAGGGCACCGGCGGGTTCAGATTGACAAGACAGTGGCGTAGATAGCTTTTATAAATCGGAGGAAATCAGTATCATCAGTGCTTATTTTTTTCCGCACAGGGAAAATGAGCGATGTGCCTACACCGCAGGTCGAGCAACGCGGTATAAAGAGCGAGGCAAGGAAGAAGAATTTGTTTAATTTGAAGCTCTCTAAAAACAAATTTAGTGCGGTTAATTAGATGTTGAGGTTTATGTTGTGTAATAATTTTTTTTTTAATCTTTAAATAGCCGTGACAGCTAAAGGGTTAAGAAATCGGGGTATATCCCGTAACTTTTTTTTAATGGAAACCATTTTCTTGACGTCTATGTGGTAGTGTTTGGACACCTTGTACTGTACAGTCGAAATATTAAATTTGTACTAATTTTCAAAGCTAGTAATAGAGGGAGTGCTGTGTGTGCTACCCTTAAGGAGCTTTTGCTAACGACATAGAGGTATAAACCCAAAATATGTAACATAATGATTTTATCAGAATGGGTATTTAAATTTACAGCAACAATTAAGATTTTCCGTGGGTTTAATTCTAAGAAAAGAACATTGGCAATGTCTTTGTAAATGACACGTGTTTTGACTTTTCCTTCTGATTATATATCGACGATTTGTGCTTTTTAGATTGTAGCTCGTCTATACTCACTGCTTTTTATGTACCCTACATATTCTATTGTGATTTGAAAGAAACAAATCAAAAGAATTGTCTGTTTCTTCTGTAATTATTTTTCTCTTTAGCAAAGTGATCTTGTCAGTTATATTAAAATCCATCTTTAATATAAATTATCGTTTTACAGTGAAATAAGTATTTCATCAACCCCAACATTTTTTCAATATCATAAACGTGTAGCCAGGAATTTCCTTGGGGCGTTGAGGGTATGTAATTAAAATCTATGACAACAATTAGGATTTCCCGTTGGCTTAAATTGTGGGTCGCAAAAATATTGTTAGAAAAGGTATTAGATTTGTATGAAAGGTGTCAATTTTCCATCACTACCCCTACCCGCCATGCAACGCCCGTGTTCAACAGGCAATCGCTATACCCAAAGCCACCTATATTAGAAAGCCCGGAGCCAGCAATACATGCACACAATGCAACGTTGTCGACGTTGGTTTGGTGGGGTGGGTGGGGAAGTCTCCAAGTTTGTTTCCCATTTTAGTCAGTTGCCATCATGCTCTGGCTTAGAGAGCAGCGGGCCTCGAGAGCTTCTTTTCTAACGATCGCTCACTTGGATCGAACATTTTTTCTTCCAAGCCTCGAAGAAATGAACGTTACGGACGTGTGGTTTCAGCCAGATGGAGCCACAGCACGAGGCTTAATGAACTTGTTGCGACAACATTTCCCCGACCGCCTCATCTCTATCAGGGGCGATCTCCCATGGCCGGCACGCTCTCCAAATTTCGTGGATCGGGGTTATTTGAATATCCCTGGTTTAAGTTGATCGACCACGGACCATAGCTCACCTCAAGAACAACATTCGCAACGCCATTGCCAACATACCGATTGATATGCTGCAAAGAGTGGAGACGAACTTCAAAAATCGGCTCAATCAGTGTATGCACAATGGGGGTCGCCATTTAATCGATGTCATTTTCAAGACTGTATGAAAAAAACTTGGGATATTGTATTCTCAAATAAAAAAGAATTCAAACCATATCTGAAGTATGTACTTTTATTTTTATTGACCTTTCAAATAAGTAAGTTTCTGTGGCGCACCCTGCAGCAATAAGGAGAGTGCTCAAAAATATGGTAAGGGCCTGTGTGCGATTCATAATATTTGCGGTCGGTATTGCAGATGACCGTTATTTTTTAAGTTCACCCACAACCTTCCAGGATCAAAATTTCAAGGCGTAGAGCGTACTTATAATCTTTAGGCGATTCTATAAACTTCTGATTTCTTCCTGAGTTGCGTTGTCATCTGACGGGATTAAGCTCCCGCGTATCATTCAGGAGTCTAACTTCGATATAAAGTAGGTATATCTACATTAAGGTGGGGGATTTTCAAAATCTACGTCTGATCTCTAGAGCTTTGTTCGACGTACAATAATTGCTTCGCTGTGCCAAACCTATTTATTACTCGGGAATCTCAGTTTAACAAGTAGAATTATAACAATTTCAAAACCTTGAAGTGACAGCCCATTTTTCAATCTCGTCAGCAGACCTCAAACGACTAAAAGATTTTTTTTAATTGGTAGAAAAGCATAGAAACAAGATGATGGTTACTATTGCTTAATTTAATTTTTTTTTATTGTGTGGCATGGAGAATGCTGTACGTTTTTTCCCAATGCTGTACGGCAGGTCAAAATGCTGTACTGTACAGCAAAATGCTGTACGTATGGTCAGCTTACTTTAACATGAGCACAGCGCATGTAAACGAACCATTTCTAATTTAATAAAAATCGCGAAAACACGTAGAAAATTAATTTTTTGTCGGGATTTTTTTCTTTCACTACATTTTACACACTTACATTGCACTTTTTGAGGGGAAAATCGACGAGGAACTAATATTTTTCGTGTAAGGTTTGCCGTGACACTACCCTATTTGCCTTTACCGCAATGTAAATTTTCCGTCTATTCAAGCCTATGATTTGCCTTCAAAGTCTATGAGCGTGTTCTGGTTCCGGGCTTTGATATATAGATTTGGCTTTGGCTATACCTGTTGCAGCCGAATTCAATCTAATTTTAGTTGAATCCTCCTAACTTGTTCATCGCAACCCACAGAACGTATATCAACAGCTCCAAGCCTCTAAAACATTGGTTCTTAACCTTTTGTACATGAAGGATCATTTGATAAGACCCGTCTCGCGGACCACTAAATTTGGGAAAACCATAAAAATCCTAAGAAATCGCACGGAAATCATAAGGAAGAAATTACAAACCACTCAAAATAGGATTCTGAAATGTATAACAATTAAATCCTTCTATTATACAACTGCTAGGTTACACAACGAAACAAAAATAAAAACAACAAATGAATTAATAAACAATACTTCTCCTAAATTTTTAGCAAATTGCTTCAATCATGATAATAGTTTTATAAGATCATTAGTTAGTCAAAATAGAATTTAGTTCTAATATTAGTTAGGTTAAGATAGGTTAATATTTTACTTTTCAACTAAGGTCTTTTGGTTCATTATTTTTTTCCTTAAATATCCCTATAATTAAGTTATAAAAACTTAATTTAAATTCACTGCGCAACGCAACCACATCATATCGTAGAGTTAAGGCATTCGCCGGCACCTAATTTAAGCTAATAGTAAGGGCTACGAATTGTAAACTATATGAATTAATAAATGAAATGAAATGAAATGGAAATCATTTCTTGCGGTGATCGTATTACACCTCAGTAATTTCAATGAGGAAACTGAACCCAACTAATAGAATTATCGCTGAACAATTTCGAGCGCAACGTATCGCAATCTTTGTCTGTTGACTGATGTTGTTACAATGACTGCATTCAGAAGAAGAAGTTCGCTTGCCAACCGGTTAATATACAATACATTTTATATTTTTCGCCGTCTCGGAAAGGTTTATTCAATAACCACATTTATAAATACATATGTACAGGGTGTCCGGAAACTGCCGCATAAACGCACCGGATTGTGATTCCTCATGTG
Organism: Microchrysa polita; assembly: GCA_949715475.1. NCBI lineage: Eukaryota > Metazoa > Arthropoda > Insecta > Diptera > Stratiomyidae > Microchrysa > Microchrysa polita. The sequence continues at coordinate 108,445,363 of OX454416.1, read as the reverse complement.
ATTTCCAGCAAAAAAGTTGTACGGCTGCCACTGGCATTTGCAGATTTTTGAAAAAATAATTTTCTTGTATACGACTAAAACTTCAATATCTCAAAATCTAGACTAGCTAGAATAGAAAATAAGATGATTATTACAGCGAACAAATTTACCTAAAAAAAAAACTAACAGCACTAACATTGGATAAGAGGTTTGGTTTTTACCAGAAGTCAAATTTTTATGATTTGATCCAAAAACAATATGTTTTTCCATCTCAATTTTCTCTAACTTCTGCCAAATTGAGGTGCTCGTACTATTCTTTTAAAAATTGGCGCATAGCCTAACGATCATTTCTTTCTTACATTATTTTGTTCTAGCTTCGTTATTTCTAACAGTTTTAATGCCTTAAGTGCAGAAAACTAGGGTTAATTTTAGCTCGATTTCAATTCAATTCAAACTGCCCCTAAAGATCTGCAATTTGGTAAAATTTATTTAAAATAAATCAAAATCGATCCAAAATTAACCCTAGTTTTCTGCACTTAAGGCATTAAAACTGTTAGAAATAACAAAGCTAGAATAAAATGATGTCAGAAAAAATGACTATGCGCCAATTTTTACAAGAATCGTACGAGCACCTCTCCTTGGCAGAAGTTGGAGAAAATTGAGATGGAAAAACATTTTGTTTCTTTGTCAAATCACAAAAAATTGACTTTGAAGTTTTGTAAAAATCAAACCTCTTGTCCGATTTTAGTACCGTTAGTTTTATTTTTTAGGTAAATTTGTTGGCTGTAATAATCATTCTAGCTATTCTAGCTAGTCCAGCTTTTGAGATATTGGAGTTTTAGTCGTACAAGAAAATGATTTTCTCAAAAATCTTCAAATGCCTGTGGCAGCTAAAGGGTTAAGCTAGGGGGCATGTTCTATACAACTTTTTTGCTGGAAATCATACGAGGAATCACAATCCGGTGCGTTTATGCGGCAGTTTCCGGACACCCTGTACAAAAATAAATTTTCCCTGAATTTTCTAAAATGCTATATTTGTTGAAGCTATCCAGACATGGCAACTTACCGTCCTGCAGCCTGGATAAGGCTTGGAGTATTTCGCTCTCTGTGATCGCTGGAATATTGCCTGCCGCTAATAGCGTGCTTCTCTCGTGTGAAAGAAAAAGAAATGACCCAATTTTTCCAATAAAACCAGACATTTCAGTGGTGACGCTTTCTGTCCTACCATATTTTCTATCGTTATTACCACCCTATTCGCCATTGCTCACGGATTGGTATCAGCATAGAGCTGGCTAAACCAAGCTTGTTCGATCTTTTTAATATTTAGCCATTACCAGTTTACACGCGATTTTATTCGCATGTCAGGTGGTGTAGCCAAAAGGAACCACATTAAAAGTAGCTACATTCGAGGCAGCTTGTCCATAGACCAACCAATCACCGAAAAGCTCGAATACTGACAAATAGATTGGTATTGCCATGTTCAAAAGCGTCCGCCTCAGAACCCCGCAAAGAAGGCGATGTCAATGGTTCCACTTGATGGACCCAAGGCCAGAGGCAGACCGAAGAACACCTGGATGTGTTAAGAGAAAAAAAAACAACAACACATTGGTCTCGGCGATGACACGATCCAAGATAGAGCTGCCTGTAGAAATAGCCTGAAACATTACCGCCAGAACGAGCGATGTGCCTTGAAATGAAATGAATACTCTCTCAATGAAGAGCCTAGTAGACTATCCAACGGGTGGACCTCTTTTAACGGCTCGAGATGGTCTGTCGCCGACCGAAAAGAAAATCGCTATTTATGTAGTCTTGTTATACATGCTAGTCTTTTACTCGCGCTGCTGGCGAATGACAGGTCAATGACGGTCCCTGCATTTCCTTTTCTAAAGGTTGCTACCACTCATGTATAATATAATAACATTTTCGAGGCACCCAAAGCGACAATTTTTCATTTTTCTTTATTATTTTTTTTAGTAACCCAATCCTGAGCTTGGGCATTAAAATCCCCAGCAATTATCACGGGGCTGTGTGAACACTAAGCCATCCAAAAAAGTTGTAAGTGTAAGTGCCAATGGTCCTAGTTATTACCACTTCGCTTAGTTATTGTAATAGTCCTTTAGAGTGCTGAGTCTCTGCGGGTCTAAATTGCTGCTAATTTGTCCCTGGCTACGATCCAAATCATGCAGGGGCACTAAGTGCTACTAGGGTGGCCAGAAGCCCCGTTTCTTACGAGTTAGCCCATTTCTCGGGCACCGAAAATTCTGTTTAATGCTGTTTCTGCTACTCCAGGCTTCTGTTTAAATATGTTGCCATGAAATCTCAAGCTCCGATACATGGGCAATATTTTTCCAATAATAGCAGCAATAATATGAATCCAATTTTGTAACTGGTCCTTTCTATTCTGGCATCTAATTCTCCGGTCGAGAGAATATTCTCAATTTGCGGTAACGTATGGATATATATCGATTAAATATTCACACTGAAAAGGCTGTAAAGACTGATATTCAGCATTGGCTGCGTTCAGAAGTGACCGATCAGACTATGATCCACCGCTAAAGAATTGTCAGAATTTCCATAACGCACTCTAATCGATTGATAAAATGAGCCATGCACCCAACCATTATCTCTCCCTTTATAAAAATTAAGTTTCATGCAATAATAAATAATTTAAACTGACTTACGTTCAACAATTAGTTTTCCTGAACACTCCACCGCTCCAGCCGGATTAAATGCCTTACACGTGTACGTAGCTTGATCCTCCAAAAACACTTCCTCAAATTTCAATGTTGCTTCGCCATTATTGTATGTTATCAAATAGTATTGCGAATCATCAATGCACACACCATCCTTAAACCACTGAACGGTTGGCAATGGATTCCCGGAAAATCCACAGCTAAATATGAACGTAGATCCTTCCCGAGCCACGGAGTCTTGTAAATATTTCACCACTGTCGGAGCAGTCATACCCTCATTGATATGTTGATGCTGTTCCTTTACTGACAAAACAGCAGTAGTATCTGCCGTCCCAACTAAATTAGAAGCGCGACAAACAAATCGTGCCGAATCCGCGGTGAACGTTTCATCAATCGAAAGTGTACAATATCCACCAAGATTAGTTGTTCGATAGTCCGGATTGTTCTGTATGGAAACACCGTCCTTAAACCATTCGACAGCTGGTTCGGGACTGCCAGTTACTTGGCAGTTCAAAGTAATCTTCTCTCCTTCACGAATAGTGATGTCGTGCAGTGGCTTGATGAAGAGAGGTGAAGAGTATTTAATTTCAGTTTTGAGTATTTCGTTAATTTCCGTTCTGGTCTGGATTTGTGTAATTTTTCGTTGAGATTCTTCGATTTGTTGTTGGATTCTTTGGTTTTCTTCGATATGTTTCTTCAACGATTCCTGCTCTTCGATTCGTTTACGTAGATGTTCCTGCTCTTGGGCCTGACGACGACGCCTTTCCTGTTCCTCGCGCTCTTTTCGAATAATCTCTTGTTCTTCGTGTGCGCGCAGAAGTTTTTCTTGTTCTTCGATCTTGCGGCGAAGTGTATCCTGTTCAGCAAGATACGTGCGACGTTGTTCCTCTTCTTCGAGAGCTCTTCGTTGACGCTCCGCTTCCTCAAGCTGACGCATACGTTCCTTTTCCTCAAATTCGCGACGCAATCGCTCCTTTTCTTCCAGCTCCACTCGTAATCGTTCTTGTTCCTCGAGCTCACGACGCAATCTTTCTTTTTCCTCGAACTCGCGCCGTAAGCGTTCCTTTTCTTCAAATTCGCGTCGTAGTCGTTCCTGTTCCTCGAGAGCACGTCTTTGTCGTTCTTGTTCTTCGAATTCGCGACGCAAACGTTCTTTTTCTTCGAGCTCGCGTTGTAGTTTCGCTAGCTTTTCTTTTTCTTCGAGCTCACGACGTAGACGTTCTTGCTCTTCGAGTTCGCGACGTAGACGTTCCTTTTCTTCAAGCTCGCGCTGAAGACGTTCGAGGCGTTCCTTTTCCTCGCGCGATCGTTTATCGCGTTCACGTTCCTCGTTCTTCAGTCGTTCGTGGACTACGTTGAGATCGGATTTAAGCTTGATAAAGGAATTGAAAAGGGTCACGTTGGAGTCGTAGTGTTTTGATGTTATAGCATCTTTGCCGGGAAGATCTCTAAATTGAATTCGGAGATCTTCTAAACGTCGCATTTGAGGCTGTTCATGGCTTCCTATGCATTTTTCAATGTCGTTAACCAGATTGGATGCTTCGACGGGATTTTGTAGGTACGGTATGCGATTGGAGGTGTTGATGTAGAAGGTATGGAGCGTGCGATATTCGTCGTTTATCTGATAATAGTAAATAAACGTTAGAATTAATAACGATATGTAGGAACCGAATCGGAAAATATGTACTTAATAAAAGAAAGATATAAAATGATTAATGGTCAATTAATAATTAATTTAAGTTGTACAATCAAATGGTTGTCTGATAGTGATGCAACGGGCAATCGAAGAGGCATCTGTATATATGCATAGCTGGCATTTTGCTTTTTATAGTCATAGGCAATGAAAAGAAAATCGAAAAAGGTGCATCCTTGCCTTTATTTCTACAGTTAAGGGAAAAAATCGAAAAAGGTGCATCCTTGCCTTGTTTTTCAAGCATGGTAACTGCAAATCTTAAATTCTTTCTTTTTGCACTGTAACGCGCAAAAAAGAAAGTGGAACGGTGGGAATTATATTTCTTGGGTGGAAAGTTGCTTCTTTGCATTTGGTATAGGAAGCAGTGGATGTTCAGCGAGAGTTTCGCCGTCCTTTCGGTTCCCCGATTTAACCAGCTGTGATTTTTTGTTTCTAGATTATAGAAATCACGCATGTTCAGACAAATGAAAGAATCCGCGAAAATATCGGGTGAATTGAAATCTTTGTAACGTTTATTGAACGGCAGCGAAAGGTTGAAGGAAGTTTCCGAAAACAATTCCAAAAGTTTAGTGATAAAATACTGTTGACCTCCAATTTTCGCCGTTACGTGACCATGTCCTCCAGTTTCACCTACTGAATGCTCCCAACGAGCGTACACGCAACTTAGCTCCGTCGACATAAAAATGAGATTATCTCGCTTATGCTAGCGACGTCAAAGTTTATAGTTCTTTTGGTATCTTTGGCAGACTGTAACTTTTAAACGGTGATGTCTATGTCTTTCAATTCCCAATACGCCCTACAATAGCTCTGGGAACACCTTTTTTTCGAATACTTTCATGAATATGCGATTATCTCCTTTCTATTAGAGCAACTTTCAAACGGTGATAGCTTTAGTAGCTAGGACTCGCCGCTTTTCAGCAAAATGTACGATATACATTCTACATCGCCTCTCAGAGCCCGCAGAGAAGTTCAAGATATTAGAAAACGTTTTCTGCATTCAATGGATCCCACCAAGCCTCACCTACCTACAATAAGGTGACCAGATTCTTGAGATATCTAGGCTGAGCATACGCTGACGTTAGGGTAGCAATAACCAACATCGCATCGCAGTGCAAGCCTCTCATTTCTGTGAGCAAAGATTTCGTATTCTGAATCACCCAAGTCCGACTGATGGTGGTACCTATGGACCTAACCCAGTACAGCCATCAGCCACAGTAACTGAAATTTTGCATACAAATCGATTGTCGATTTTCAGTCATAGGGTTTCCTAGAAGGCGAGCGGAGGCTCTGGGTTGTGACCTGCCTGTCGGTAAAATAAAGACAGATATGTAACGATTAGTTCGGACACATACACGTAACCTGGCTCTATTTTCCAAATTTACTTCGTTTTTTTTTTTACCTTTTTATACCCTTCGCCCATAAAGTGAAAGGGTATATTAGCTTTTTCATGAAGTTTATAACGCATTGAAGGAAGCATCTTCGACCATATAAAAAGTGTACATATATGATCAGCATGGCTTGGGGAGTCGATTGGGCGATGGCAGTCTGTCCGTCTGTTGCGACGCGTTTTACTCGCCCAATTTAAAAGCTATGAAGCTGAAATTTTGCACAAATGCTTCTTTTTGCTGCAGGCAGTTTTTTATGTTTGAATCGGTAAAGTCGGACAATGCCACAAGGCCAACCCCCAAATTAGGATTTTCGGCTTGTTCTGCTATCCGCTCTCATAGGGGGAACTTTTGTGTTTCCGATATTTTCCGCTATATGTCCGCTATATGGCGGACGGTAAGATAAGTGTCGCTAGTGTCGATAACAAGAACAATAAAATTCTTCTTGCGAAGCTGATAGCGTAATGTTCCGGATTTTCTAAGAAAAACTTTTTATATTTGTGTACTAATTTCAACCAAATTTCACCCAAATGTGTTTCTATTGATAACACAAAACATATGTAAGAATGCATCAAATAGGAGCATGGGGTCATGAGGCTGCCATACAAACTCAACCCCTCATTCTTCTAAGAAATATTTTTACACCAATTTCACGAAACCTTTGTTATGTGAATTAATGTGTCTTTATCAAAGCAGCTCAAAAGGTCAAAACAAATGGAATTGTACTATGGGGCCATGCTCCCGCATCCCCAACAAAAAATTCTGAGTAAATATTTTTATTTGCTTATTCCAACCAAACCCCACACAAATATTGTTTTGTCGACGGAAACGGAAGGAAAATAATGGGAGGGGGGATTAAATACAAGTCGTAGGTACGCCCGAAAAAACTTTTAGCCCGAGAGGAGCGAATGGTATCCAAATTTCGGCCGCGCCTGAAATTAGCCTTGGTCTCGTTTTAAATATGACGGCAACTATGTAGGTTGCTGCAATACTGGCCTATGGGCGGCTAGCTTCACATGAGTGTCACAAGATGGCCCTCTTAGTCAAGACGCACACGGGTCCGTTTTTCCTTTATTTCTCCGGAGCCCTTGTATTTTCAGAAAGCACAAACACATAAATCAATGCACAAACGATTTCCTTTCGATTGAAACCAAATTTATTTCCATTAGACCATGTTTAAAAATGTCAGGCTAACTTCACACTCTGAGTTTAAACATGCTATAATTAAATAATTAACGAAGCACAAACGAAAATTAATGTCGCACAATCATGCACAAACGTTTACGCCCCCAAAACAAACTGTCAACATTTTTCGTCTTCAAGTGGATCTATACGACGCAAGGGTACAGTACATAACAAAATGCATGAAAAATTTCGTGTTGCTCACGAAATGGTCCTGTAAAGAAGAATGGTCACTATCCATACAAAATTTACCCAGTCCCGGCACAAACGAAACCTATCTCAGGAATTTCGTTATTTTATGTACATCAATTATTAGATTTTTTTTAAATATCAGTGGCTAAGTTTGTTTGTTGCGTAACAAAAGTTCTACAATATCCCTTCTGATTTCCAATAGACGTACAGAAAGCACATATCGCCGACGACTACGTAGTGCATGCTCACACACAACACACCACGCAACGCAAACACGCTAAGTCCGCTAGAGCAGGTAGAAACCCTAACTGTAGATAGCTTGGTTTTTAAGGGAGAGTATGCGAATTAGATACGAGTAGTAGTAGGTATCGAGCTAGCATACGCGAATGATTTTGTTAAACCTTCAATAGACCAGGTCTTTGGTATTCGTACTATTTTTAGCTTTGGTTGCTCGATATAATTGATGTAATATACATTATACTCATTTACAGGGTGGGCCAATTATATTAATTATAAGTTCGTTTTTAAATCATAGATTAGTTTGATTCTGACAGCTCTTTATCGCTCAAAATCTTTATAGAAACTCAGCATCATACCTCCGCAGAACGAAATGAGTCGCTTTACGCTTAAACAACGTTGGGAAATATTGAAAATGTATTTTCAAAGTGAGTACTGTCTAGCTCAAAGCCAGTTACAGAGCCATGTTATCCGTCTTTTTTTTACTGAAATTGAATTGACATAGATTTGGACGATCTCTGGTTCATGCAAGGTGGCGCGCCATGCCACACAGCCCATGCCACAATCGATCTTTTACGCACCAAATTCAAAAATCGTATTATCAGCCGTCTTGGCGATGTCAATTGGCCGCCTCGGAGCTGTGATTTGACTCCTTTGAACTTTTTTTGTGAAGGACCATCAACAGGGTCTTGAAAATTACTGCGACGCCAGCCGGGCCAGCCACTTGAATGAAGTTGTGTTCTATCATTAATGGGAGCTTACTTACTTTCTAATAAAGCCATAAGACGTTGAAAAAAAAATAATTTTGTTCGTTTTATTGCATTTTTCAAAACAAACTTGTAATTGGCCCACCCGTTATATACTCAATTTATAATGAGTTAGCCACAGAAATCTGAAAAAAGAAAACCTGATAATTCATATATATAAAATAACAAAATAACTGGCATATATTTCGCTTGCGCCGGAGCTGGGTCACAAATGACCATTCTTCTTTTCGTCTACATTAGAGTTATTGTGTAATATTATTTCACTGACCGGAAATGGATTGTCTTGTCTCGTCCCAAGCTCCCCTAATTACTTGCAAGCTCTTCAGTGTTGTTAAACTGTCGTCTAACGATATAGCTCTTCTTTCTGGTCTCCAAACATTTTTGGTGATATTGAGATCTAGAGAGAATGGTGGTAATTTCATAACGTTGATGGATTGGTCTCGAAACCAAACTTTTTTCTGCGCCTATCTTGTTGAAATCTTATAGGAGTTGCATGGAGAATGTTGGTTATCTTAAGCATTACATTAGACGAAATGTTTTTCTAAGCCTGGGCGTTCTGAATACCCCTCACTTCAACAGCTCAATAGTTCCACACAAGATATTGTATCCCACACCACGAAACTTTTTACTCTTGAGTGATGCTTAAAAAAAATGAATTCCTTCTTGCTCAAATTGTGGAAATAATACATAAATCCATCTTGACCGATGAGATTGACTTTTTTTTCTTCAGTGAAAAAAAAAACGCGCTCCACTCATTTGACCAATCCATACAATTTCTTCTTTGGGGTTAAATATCTTGTAAAGGAACTATTGATCTAATGGAAACCAGCGGGATTCAGAGCGTCCACACTTATGAAAATATTCTTCCAAATGTACATAATGCTTTTCCATGCAACTCCTATAAGATTTCAACAAGATATTGCCCCCATTTTCAAAGCAAGACTGATAAAAAATTAGTTTCCAGACCAATCCATCGACGTTGTGAAATCACCACCATACTCCATAGAATTAAATGTATGATGGAGCTACGACTAAGGTTAGATGCACAGCCGGTGAATCAGAAGAATTTCCGGTGAATGTCGGAGTACACCAGGGCAGTGTATTGAGTCCGTTGCTCTTCAACATCATCATGTGCTACTTATGAACACGTGTCTCCGACGGCCTAGAAATATCTCTTCTTTTTGCCGATGATATAGTCCTCAGTAGCCCAAACATCGTTGCCTTGCAAGCTGCACTTACAAAATGGTGTGACATTCTGGAGGAGCATGGACTGAGGGTAAGTATAACAAAGACTGAGTTCTTATGCTGCCAATTCTCAGACCCAAATGCACCGATACCAGAAATGTACGTCAAAGGGGAGCAGCTTAAGTCTTGTACCAAGTTCAAGTACCTTGGCTCGATGGTGAACAGCGGAGCTACATGCGATGATGACATCAAACATCGCACAAAGGTTGGGTGGATGAGGTGGCGAGAAAACTCTGGAGTTTTCTGCGATAAGAAAATGCCACTGAAACTAAAGGGCAAGTTGTACAAAACGGTTGTACGTCCCGCACTCATGTATGGATCAGAATGCTGGACCATGTATGAAGGTTACGCGAAAGAAATGACAGCGACTGAAATGAAAATGTTACGCATGTCAGTTGGTGTAACCAAAAGGGACCACATCAAGAGTAGCTACATCCGAGGCAGCTTGTCCATAGACCAACCAATCACCGAAAAGCTCGAAGACCGACGAATGGATTGGTATTGCCATATTCAAAGGCCTGAGAACCCCGCAAAGAGAGCGATATCAATGGAAGTTCCACTTGATGGACCCAAGGCCAAAGGCAGACCGAAGAACACCTGGATGTGTCAAATGAAAAAGCAACAACAACGCATTGGTCTCGGCGATGACACGATCCAAGATAGAGCTGCCTGTAAAAATATGCTGAGAAATTATCGCCAAAACGGGCGATGTGCCTACACCGCAGGTCGAGCAACGCGGAACCATGGAGCGGTATAAAGAACGAGGCAAGGAAGAAGAAGAGACTCCATAGAATTAAATATCATCAAAAATGTTTGGAGATGGATGACAAGGAAGATCTAGTATATGGTTAGACGATAGTTTAACCCTAGAGTGGGCGCGCTATGAGCATTTTGCCGCCCTCACCAAAAAAACCTTAATAATTCGTAAAATAATTCCTCGTTAAGTTTGCGCTTTTCAGTAGCTGCCCCTATTTTCATCCAGAACTCGTGCCGAAAGGCTGTACGTCGTCAGTGGGCGGAGTGGGGCTGGAGAAGGAGGTTGTTACCATCAGGCGGCAATTTGCTCATCGCGCGCCTTCTCACGTAGGTAAAAATATCTCATATAAAAAAAACATATTTTTGGCAAAGTTGGAATTTTGGGTATGTTTTATGGTGCATTTATTGTACCTACTAACTATAATAACGCTGTTAATTTCCTTTTTTATGAGTATTACATACGATAATGTAGAATATACTAAAAGTCTATTAAAATGCGTTGCGTTTTCGAAAATCTTTTATAAACCGAAGTTCTCAAAATAGATTTCAATAAATATGTTAATTTGTCATTGCTTATTTGTGTTTTAGTTAAATCTGAAGAAAATAAATTAATACAGTTGCCTTATTCCTACTTAAAATGGTCACTGAAAAGGAGCGGCAAAATGCTCCCTACGCGCCCACTGACGTTTCTCGGAAAGACGCGCCCACTCTAGGGTTAAGAACACTGAAACGCTTCTGCAAGCGATTAGATGAGCTTGGGACGAGATTAACCCTAACAATTCAATCCCAGATTAATTTTGAGCTAAAATTACTACCCATTACTAGCTACATTTTCCAGAGTAAAATAATTATTATGTACCGTTATTTGTTTAATTTACTCTGAAACTATCCTAATGACTTTCACATTTGTATACTGTTTTTAAGAATTCTCGGAAGAAAATCCTAACGGGACTCCGGGTCTGAGACCTTGTATTATTAAAAGAAAAAGCAGGCTACTGGAAATATTGTCACTAAGTTTAAAGAAAATACCGTTATCACTTTTCGACATACAGCCACTTTCAGGTAAAACTATCCTATTGATTGGGAGTGTATACGAGTATCACATTTGGCATCAAAACTTTTCTCTTTTTTTTTTTTAATTTTTGGGTCTAAAGCTAATTGCACTATACTAGTCATTACGTGATTTCAGATTGCAAAATGTGGTGGGGAAAATGTGTTTTTGTTTTTTTGGGTGCTGATAACGGATACGCAGCTTCCCAGCAAAATTTTGTTGCGGAAAAGTGTCGAAATCGGTCACCCATTGCTTGTTTTTGGTACACTCGATGCTGCCAGACCGAAATTAAATGTCCGTGGGAAGAGAGATGGAGGGTTGTACCGGGAGAACGGGGATGGGGTACATATAGGGGTGTTACGATACAAGTAAAGTATCTTTACTTTTGTTTTGATACCATGTACTTTTGGTATCAATACTTTTGTTTCGATTCTACTTTATATCGAAAAGATTTAATTCAAGTAATTTACAGAGTACTTTACAAATCTTCGATTCGTCAAACTAAATACTAGATCGTTATCAATCATTATCCTTTGTAAAGGAACTATAGTTCTCCGATAGGCCTAATGTAGCAACTGCAATAAGTAAGTATCGGAATAAACTTGAGGTGCAAAATACCTGAATTATTGGTTTAACATAGTTCAGATTAACGTATAGTTTAGTTTAGATTCAGGACACATTTAATGTTATTAGAAAAACTAAACGAGACCGAGTTATGAACAAAGTTATGGCCGAATTAAAATACCAAGGATGGTCATTTGAACATGGGGGGTAGAACCCATGGTCCGATTTGGCCTATTTTCGATACCGTCCATGATTTTATCAAAACAAAGATCTGATCAAACCGCTAGCTTCATTATTTCGGGAGTTATTGTGTGAACAGACAGACACACGGAAAAACAGACAGACATGCCTTATTCGAATCAGGGACCGACCCTGATCATTCAACTTAAGGAAATAGGGTATAATTAAGATATTTTTTACCACTAAGCGGTAACATAACGGCAAATTTAAAGAAAAGATATTCTTTTTATGCACCAAACCAAGCAGTTTTTACACTGTAATGAGGAAGTCGAAACTTTCGTTGGGTGTGTGTTTTTTTACCAGGATCTATATCCTAAATTTTATTGTTTATTCCAATGCCCATTCTGAAGGAGCTAAATATTAATGCCATGACCTAGTAGCCACATTTCGAGCCTGTAATAATGAAAGGATCCATTGTTTTATTATCAGCAACGACTCCCAGCTCACATTTCTCATATCGATATGAGTGAAAATAGCAATACTCTTGAGTTACTCATATGAATATTATCAATACTTTGCTTTTGCTTTGTATCGATACGTCCCTAGGTACATATTTGCTGAAACATTTCCCCCATCCTTCTGCATATTCCAGATTCGACCTGGTCCCATCTAGTATCGAAACCCGAACATTCGGGGTTGACTATAGGTGAAAGGACCTCAGATCCATTAATTGCGAGTTTAGAGACTTTTGGATTGACACCAATTGTTTTACTAGGCGTTACGGAAACTGGTTTGGTGGTGGTGGGTTTGGTTCCATCCATTACTGAAATGGCCCGCTGTAGCGGGAGATCGGCGGCCACCCGGGTGAAAAAGAGATCAGACCCAATCATTGCGAAAACATTTCTCTATAACAAATTATAGTGGACCCTCCGTTAACGAACCCCTCGGATAGCGAACATTTCGTATAACCAAAGGATTTTTTTTAGGAAATGTATCGCTTAGCGACAAAATTTCGGATAACGAACAAAGCGAATGGTGAAAAATGAGATTCTAGTGAAAAACTTGTGTAATTTTTAGGCCAATCTCCATTTTACAAGAATTGAACGCTTTAATCAATAAATAAACACAATAGCGTGGAGTTTTCTGATCGGAAATGAACCATTGTATGTGCGGGATAATTAAAGGTTTCGCTTAACCAATGTTTCGCATAACGAATATGATCCCGGAACGCATTGTGTTCGTTAACCGAGGGTTTTTTTTTGTCGCCGAGTGTATATTACCTTACACAATTTTACTAAAATATTCGTATTGCTTTAATGGACTGGACAGAAATAAGTTGAAACATTTTCAATTGTTAGGTGTCTATTAAGTATTACCAAATTTTATGCGGGGATTTCCTTTAAAAATTCAAAATCAATTTCAATTAAAATCAATTTTTAGCCAAAATTGTTTCAGGCATGCAAATTTTCGAACAAAATATATTTTGCACAAACTGAGGCTTGCAGTTTTATCCAAAATTTTGCGGAGAAATTTGCTGTGCAAAATTTTGCAGAAAAATTTATTTTAAAATTTTGCTAATGAACAAGTTTCTTTTTGCACTCTGTTATCTGCATACGTACAAATGGGAAAAGTTCACTACGAAAAAGAAAAAATTCAAGCACCCGTTTTTTTTTTAAACTCACCTGTTCCAATTGTTTAAAATATTCACAACTCGAATTCAAAAATAGTCTGGTCGATCGCACTTGATCCTTAAATGTGTTCCATCTTGCACGCAATTTTTCCACTTCACCCACAATTTCGACTCTGGTGTCGGGATATGTTTCATAAATAGTTTCTGTTGACTTAATAAATTCTTCGATTCGTTTTTCCAATAACTGCAAATATTGAGAATGCGAAAGAAACAGAAATGAAAAAAAGAACGTTTATCGGGTTGAATGACACAAAACATAAATTGATAAATGACGTGAATAAAAATAGACAAAAATTGCTTGTTAGCGCCTTAGATTTAAATACTCGTACACATAGTATGTGCGCGGGATGATTAATGGGGGAAATCGGCAAGCTTTTTGGTAAAAACCATCAATTGGAAGCAAGCGTGGGATAGATCAAGGGATATGTCGGGAACAGTTTTATGTGTGTCATTGATATGACCTGATGATTTTGATGGGGAGAAAAGGATGAAAATTAGTGGGAGTTGTAGGGAGTTTTAGCAAGCCGTTTAGAAACGAGCCGATAGCATATGCAGCCAGGGATCAACCTGCTAAAACTCCTTTTTCTCAGAAATCAGGACATATTTACATACCTCTATCGTTCGTTCGAAGTACTCAAACGCTAGCGATGTGGTTTTAGCTGATGCTGAATTTTCAATTTGTTGCTCCTTGATGTCGTCTAATTGTTTGCCCACTTTATTCAAATTACTATAAATTTCACTGATCTCTTCATTGAATTTTGCGATCTTCTCGGACTTTTCCAAGTCGGACATTTTCCGATCGTAGCTGGTCTCAAAGAATACGCGCAGTTGCTCTAACAACGATATGATGCGATCTGCATCATGCTCGCGAGCTCCTAGCGGCTCCAACACGCGGATACGTTCGATCAGCTTCTCGCATTGTGCGTTCAACATTCTAAATTTATCCATAGTGTTTTCACGGAACGTCTTATGATCGGTTAGGTTGCGATTAATATTTGCACGATCGCCGGACAATGTTGTTTGTTTTTGTTGTTCAAAATATCGCTCGATGTTCTGGCGCATCGCGGCGACATTGTCCAGAAAGTTGATGATTTGATCCAGCAATGTTCGATAATCTTCCTTCACATTATCCAGCTTGTTCTTGATCAAATGAAGATTCGACGTGACTTGTTCGATTTTCTGCATCATTTCGGCGTTGGTTGTTTGTATGTTGGTCGTGGTGTTGATGCGTTCAAGGACCTCATTTTGAGCCCGATCAATATCGTGTAGAACATCGTTCAGTTTGCGGTTCGTCTGCGCGCTGAGTTCACGAGGATCGTTCGATGGCGACGTGAGCACTGGATAGATTTGAGCGTCCAATTTCGTTGCTTGATTTAAGACCTGCAAATGAAAACAACAATGAGCCGGTTGTGTATTTGTTTTGGCCAGCACCAAAGCATATTTACGACATTATCTTGTCTTACCTCGATATTCTCGTTCATGACTTTCTCCCACAATATCTGAATTTCACGCTTTTCGGTTATATTTGTCGTCCACTTTTCCCAGCTGCTTGTGATATCGAACTGACGATTGCCGAAGCTGCTCAAAATGTCTTCGACATGTGAACACGCACTTTTTGTCTCGAGATATGGATCTGCGACCTGTTACATAAATAGATAATACGTTACGTTTAAGTATGGCACTTTATGGAAAGTGTGGAAAAAGGAGAATCCTCTTCGACGCTACGAGTACAACGAGCTAGTAAAATTTTGAGATGGATCGACGGCGAAAGCATACTAGCTCTAATGTGTTTTGTGCTTAGGACTATAGCCTCGAAATAGAAAAAGAAAATTCAAAATCATTTCTTTTCCTCTTGAAGAACGCGAGGACCGACTTGGAGAGACGCCAGAGAAAAAATCTGTTTGGTGACTTGAAGACATACATATTAAAGATGCTATGTATAATATTTGAAGATACTGGAAAATTTTGACAAAATTTTCTCTTATACTTTTTATGTACGAATAGGCTTGTTTTATTTACTTTCTCGGGAATGGAAGAGCTTAAACTGATTGGGTGATGGGAATAAGCGTGCTCGTGAGAGATTTAGGAATAATTTAAAAGAAAATTTATTACAGTGGGGATGAAAAACATATTGTTTTCATATTTTTCTCCAAGAAACAATTTCGTATCTGAAATTTTCTGGCACTTAAATAGATTTAAATTCTCGAAAATCTCTTCGCAAAGTAATTGAATTAAACCACGAAGTTTAGTTAGTTAATTCGTAAATTTAGTCGTTTAATAAGATCAGTAGTAATGTGATTTGGCACGCGCCAAAATGAAGTGTGACAGACAGCATTAGTTTTCATATGGATTAATTTACATTTCACTTCATTTATCCAACAATTCCATATGTTCTTGGACTATATCAGAATGTATCTAGGAAAGAAGTAGCCGATTCTTGCCTCACGTAACGGCTCTACCAGGAAGCTTCTTTCTGTACCGACAGAATGCATTCAAATTCAAGGTGACGCTACCCATCAATATTATTTACTAAGTTTCACACCTGTTCCCAAGCTAGATATTAGATAAAAAAAAGTGAATATTGCAAGCGTCCAAATCAGAAAATTAAAATCATTTCAGAGATTCTTCGAAATGTTCGTGCGACTTTCTTTTGCTAAAAATAAGACGATGCTGCTGCGTTAGTGCGTCCGTTCGTTCAGCAGATGATGTTTGGTTGGTGGTGGATATGTCGTCAACTTGAAAATTGTCAGAGGAACTAAAATAATTACTTTCAACTGATGTACATACAAATGAAGATTAGTGTGGTTTACGTTAATTCGGAACATATGCACATAGAGCACCAGCAGCCAAGTCAGCCAGCATGTGCGTCGGATATAAAGTCTGATGTGGACTTGTGCCAAATCGTATTGACTTCTAGGGACGACACGGGTGAGTTCGTCATCATCATCTTCGTCGTAAAATGAAGGAAGATTTTAGCATTTGTTGGTAATCTTCAAGAAATTATTGTTTTGATAAATTACGTTCACATTTTGCCACTAATTTGTATTTTATAAATTATCGTGTGCGCTTAGAAGGGATATTAATTTTCCAGAAATATTCTAATTATAGGATTATGTAGTGGAGAAATGGACGAGAAGCAATTTTAATTTTCCCGTTTTCTGAAACAGGATATTTCACATGTATCTGGATATGAAAGAACTGATACTTTTACCAGATGTTTCTTTATACATACCCATAAAATGGTAGAGGGTATATTGTTTTTGTTACGCCGATATTGTGTAACACCTCAAAAGCGCCACTGGAGGTATGACAAAGTATATATGTACATATATACAGGGTTATTGGTTATGTCGACCTATTCCCTGCAACACGTTATAATAGGGTCAAAATGCAACAAAATGAGGCCATAAATGTTAGGCCGATTTTCAATGGTCACTGAGATAAATGCATTTTTAGGTTTTTTTGAAATAACCTAGAATTTTGCCATTTAAAGTAAGAATTAAAAAAAAACTACTAAGGTAATGGACTTAAACTTATTTTTGGATTTTATTCAACACTATAGCAGACATTTCTTAATCATTTAAAATTTCTAAAACCCATCACAATTTGAAATTTTTAATTTTAAATAAAAAAATATTTTCTTACATTTTTTTAACGATATTTTTTAATGTAGTATTACTAAAAAAAATTATATGACATGGAGTCTGCAGACAACTGAAAAAACATACGCGTATTGTCAGCTTTCCAAAAAGGTGTCAATGTCAATACAAATATTTGAAATAATTGAAACAGCTAGCTGCAACTTGTTCGGGGACCATCATTTCGTTTGATAAAAATACCGGCGTACAGAGGGCTGCGCCCGCAATACGAGGGTTTTTTAGAATTTTAATGCATAGTGAATAGTTTTTGTACGTATATTTTATAAGCAATAAATAAGAATTGTGCACAACATTAATGAAATGCTTCCTGTAAATCTATTTTTGGATTGGTCTAAATAAACGCGTTCCAGAATGAAAGGCTAGCGCCTTTCATTCTGTTCCACCTTTAATTAGACCAATCCAAAAATAGATTTACTATTTACCCAGTTTGTATAAAAGTACTCCAAGGCAAATCGACAGGCATTTTTCGATTTAAGATTTCTGATGGCCTTTAACCAAAAAGAAACTCTGGCAAACGTAAGGATGGCTTGGCTTTATATATGAACTGAATTATTAGGTGTAAATCTAAATATACTGTTACTATTTTTTTAATCAAGGAAAAGCGACTTATGTGAAATGATTCCATTGTGTCCCTTGACATAAGAGCCCACACAAGCTTTTCTATGAGTATTGAACAAGTATACTTTTGCAGCTATCCAGGGACACCCCGTTATCCTGGTCCTACTAACTTCAAAAATATTTGTGGCAAACACTATTACCATTCTATGCATTTCTACCAAATTTCATGTTCATTGTTTCATCAAGTTAAAATACATGCATTGAAGAAATGCTTAAGAGGCTTGCATTGTGAAAGGCCCTTACTAAATACTTCTTTGGCTATATTTCCGGTTTGGATACAGTTATTCGAATGAAAATTCGTAGACATATTCTATATGTAATTTCCTAAAAACCCTTAGCAGAATTTTCATATTTAAGAGGGGCTACACACGAACAAATTGAAATTTACTAACTAAATAACTAACTTCAAAAATATTTGTGGCAAACACTATTACCATTCTATGCATTTCTACCAAATTTCATGTTCATTGTTTCATCAAGTTAAAATACATGCATTGAAGAAATGCTTAAGAGGCTTGCATTGTGAAAGGCCCTTACTAAATACTTCTTTGGCTATATTTCCGGTTTGGATACAGTTATTCGAATGAAAATTCGTAGACATATTCTATATGTAATTTCCTAAAAACCCTTAGCAGAATTTTCATATTTCAGAGGGGCTACACACGAACAAATTGAAATTTTACAAATTTACTGTTATTTACTTTTCCTTTGCAAAAGTCAACAGTTTTAATATTTAACGTATATAAGGCCATACTGACCAATCTTTGTGCAAAGTTTCATATCGATCCCTATAACGGTTTAGAAAAACGGAGCTCGAAAAGGAAGTTTTACTTTAAACGCCAATAACTTTTTTACCGTCACTCGAAACTGGAAAATTTTAACTGATATGAGGTGTACTCGTTTAGATCTTTGATTTAAATACCCATACGTCAATCTCCGATAAAAACTAAAAAAGTCGACTTTTTTCAAACGTTCGGGACACCCTGTTGTCTTCTTCCTACCAACTTCTAAGGTATATGTGCCAAAGACTGTAATCATTCTACACATTCCTACCAAATTTCAAGATAATCGGTTGAGCCGTTCGCGAGTTATTTAGTGAACAGACGAACAGACGGACAGACGGACGGACGGACAAAATCGATTTCATAAGGGTTTTTTGAAAAAAATTTTCTAAAAAATCCTAAAAAATGAAATAAAGCAGTACATTATACGTACTCGTACGATGCACTTTGAATTTAATGACATTTATTTCATTTTTTATCAAACGAAATGATGGTCCCCGAACAAGTTGCAGCTAGCTGTTTCAATTATTTCAAATATTTGTATTGACATTGACAACTTTTTGGAAAGCTGACAATACGCGTATGTTTTTTCAGTGGTCTGCAGACTCCATGTCATATAATTTTTTTTAGTAATACTACATTAAAAAATATCTTTAAAAAAATTTAAGAAAATATTTTTTTATTTAAAATTAAAAATTTCGAATTGTGATGGGTTTTTGAAGTTTTAAATGATTAAGAAATGTCTGCTATAGTGTTGACTAAAATCCAAAAATAAGTTAAGGCCCATTACCTTAGTAGTTTTTTTCAATTCTTACTTTAAATGGCAAAATTCTAGGTTATTTAAAAAAAACCTAAAAATGCATATATCTCAGTGACCATTGAAAATCGGCCTAACATTTATGGCCTCATTTTGTTGCATTTTTACCCTATTATAACGTGTTGCAGGGAATAGGTCGACTTAACCAATAACCCTGTATAAATGATCAGGATCGGTCCCTGATTTGAATAAGCCATGTCTGTCTGTCTGTTCGCTCGATAACTCCAGATCGAGGATGCACATAAATATAGCGTAGCCGAATGGTCGAATCTTTTCGACTCCCCGAAAGGGAAATTCATATTCTCAAAGCACTATATTTGCATTTTTGCATTTGATCGCAATATCCACGCTATGGATACGTGTGCTTTGAGTGGCGGCTGGCGGGTAGGTGGAACTGCAAGTGGCAGTTCACACAATGATTCGCCAACTGAGAGGTTCGGCCACGCTATATAAGTGTGCATCCTCCATCAGCCTGGTCATTCCCGGTCATACCATTCGTGGCTCTACTGAGATGGCATCTGATGAGAAGAGCCGTTTACCGCCAGTCGAAACCGGTCGAATATGTTTGACTACCCGAAAAGGGGAATTTATATTCTCAAAGCACAATATTTGCATTTTTGCATTTGATCGCGATATCCACGCTATGGATAAATCGTGACGACAGCGTGGTGACCCCAAGTGGTATGGTGTACAGTGGCTGTGTCCTTTCACTTTTTGAATGTGTCATTGGTGCATAGCCAAAAACGTTTGCTTTGAGTGATTCGCCAGCAGAGAAGGTCGGCCACGCTATATAAGTGTGCCTTTTCCATCTGCCTGGTCATTCCCGGTCATACGATTCGTGGCTCTACTGAGATGGCATCTGATGAGAAGAGCCGTGTACCGCCAGTCGAAACCGGTCGAATATTTTTGACTACCCGAAAAGGGAAATTTATATTCTCAAAGCACAATATTTGCACATTTGCATCCTTTACTTATCTCATAGCGAGAACTAATCTCCACGTGGATGAAAAGATCGTCCGTGTACACAGAACCCTTACATAAAGATAACAATACCAGCAGACAGCAGTAGATCGTCTATCATTAGCTTTCATAGAAAGGGGCCTTGCAAAGGAACCCCGAGGACAACCACCTCTAAAAAGTGTAATTTCTTCGACTTTAAGTGATATGTCACAAGCAATAGCAGAAGGTTCAGCTGCAGGAAACATGTTGCCCAGCAGAGCTGAAATGGCTTCCCTCCATGTGTAAGTATGAGTAAGTGTGATCTTGATTTTGATTGATTCAATAACAGATACTTCACAGTACATATATAGGTATTTTTGAGCTATTCGCTGATAATATAATGACGAAACGCCTCCAGTTGTAAATTTTGCACTTGCCCAAATCATGTCGCGGGACTTAAGTAAACTAACATCGAGCCGAAGTCCTGCAAGCGTACCATCTTCGTGGCTATTTATCTATCTAAAGCGTTTAACACAGTTAGCCACACGGTACAACTGACAGATCTTCGTAACTCTACTCTGCCTCAAGTTTCCAAATGAATTGCAAATTATTTTACCAGTCGTCAGTTCTTCACCGAGTTTAGAAACGGGAAATCTAAGCTTTGAAAAATCAAACAAGGTGTTCCCCAGGGCGGAGTATAATCTCCTATCCTTTTCAACGTCAATTTGTGTGACCTTGCCACACCACCTACGGGACTCAAAACTATCTCATACGCCGACAACTGCACCAACATGGTAACCGGCAGTGACATTCCTGAAATTTGCAACCTCTTTAATGATTACTTGTTTGAGCTAAACACCTTTTTCTAAAAACAAAACCTGATTCTATCAGCCTTAAAGTCCTCCACCACACTACTCATTAGGGTTATAATAGACGACTATCCATCCGAATCGACGACATTTAAATACCAACAATACGTGGTGTTACCTCCAACAACTTCGGAAAATGTAACACTCACTTACTCTGCGATAAACATAAGAGCAGATACAAAATCCTTAAAGGTCTAGCTGGCAGCTAATGCGACAGGGACATTGTTGGTTATAAAGCCATTGGTCGTCTCTTAGTTAACTATGCAGCACCCATATGGACGAATGGGCTCTGCAACACCAAATGAAGACATACATACTGGTCAAAACGCAGCACTACGCACAGTCAAAGACTGTGTGCTAATTTCTTCTCAGGACCATCTTCATCAGGAAACTAAAATGATGACTTTGCACGCTTTCAAGCGACTAACACTTTACCCTCCTTCTTATTTTTTTATCGGTGCAGAAAGGTGTAACATCGCTGTGTATCTATGTGGATGGTTTGTTGTTGCTGTTATTGTAGCTACTCAAGAGATATTTTTTCTCTCTAGAATCGAAGGGAATTTTGGCAGCACTTGGCCGTTGTGACAACGGTTAGCTCCGGGACGATTTACATCGAAGAACTGGCTGCCGTAGGAGCATTTTTATAGACAACACAACATCCATGGTGACAGTGAGATTCGAAACCACGCTCTAGCAAGTCAGAAATATCATCTCTACTACGTAGCCACCGAATGCCCCAGTTATGGATTGTCATTGTTTTCGTCTCAGATTACAACGGACACAAACATAGCTCTGCGATAGGGGTTTCCCACAGTGAAATGGGGGTAAGAACAGTGGGCGCAGCTGGGCATTGAAACAAATTACCCATAACATGAGGCACACCAGCGCAGTTTGGACAGATGTTTTGGATGTCTGGATATATGCGAGAAAGATAGGAATTAAGCCCGCTGCAATATATTACCTTTGTAGTCTGGCTGGTGTAGCGGTTAGTTCGCGCACCTTCGGTGCACAGGGTCATGATTTCGAATCTCACCGTGGATCATGGTGTTTTTCGAACTCACGAGCTTGTGACGGACTATGATCTCACTCAGATGTTAAACGAGTACCCATTTATGGGGATAAATAACACTGCTGAGCGTGATGCTGATCTCATTACCTCAACAAAAGCAGATAAGATCTTGGAAATAGGATGTCACTAAACACATCCTGCGGCCTTAGTCCAATGCTGGATTGTCGCGCATGTTATTTATTTATTTAACATATTACCTATTATGCCTGTCATGCTCAATCCTGAGCACCTGCGATGGACCTACACCCGGCAGCAGTTACACTCCACTGGCCTGCCATTCAAACCAATTCTTTAGTTGCAAAGACTATATACAATACCATACCCTAGGGCCTGGATTTGTTTCAACACCGCCGCATATTGGTAAAATTGAAAGCAGCCGCGCCGAGATGTAATGCTCCCAATAGGACAAAAAACAAATATCTCGAATCCACACATATACACAGCCAAACACAACTTTCCTGCATCGAACCTTCAAGGCTCTTACCAGGGAGGCATTGTGGTAGCTATTGGCCGTTTTTGTATAAAAACGAAGATAATACCACAAGTTTACAATAGTTTCTTAGGAGAGACCATTTTATTTTTGCCTCTGGTTTCCATAAGTATTCTCGCATAAAAATCCTAACAAAACTCCAGTTTTGAGACTTGCTTTTAGCGGTGTACCTTGTATAGTGAGTCTCGAATTGTTAAGTTCTCATTCCAACTCGTCAATTGCTTAGAATCAGAGAAGGTTGTATTAGCGTGGCAGGAAGGATGAAAAGCTGCATATGGAAATGGAAGGAAAATGGGAATCCGGTTAAATCCGAAAAATTGAAAAACCGACCGGGCTAAAAACGGGAAGACAAAAAAACCAAATTTATTTATTTATATACAGGGTGTCCCTCATTAGGTGGTCAATACTGTAATGGTTGATAGCGCAACTTGTTTCAGCAAGAAAATTACCAATACAATCGGATTTTTTTTACCGTTACCTTGTTATCGCTCTTTTTGTGAAAGTCATCGAAAATCGTGACTTGTTATGCAAAATCATAATTTGCAGCCCTCCTGATGACTTAATCCAAGATTTTATTTCAGTTTCAGAAACAACATAAAATTTAAAAAAAACTGAAGTTTTTTCTGTTGCCAACATTATCGAGACTTTCAAGATACAGTAACTCAAACTTAAAAGAAATTTTAAAAGATGTTTCATCGAAAATTCAAACAGTAATTTCATAACGGTGCTTTATACGTACAACTCTGCAAAGTTGATAAAAGTTGCTTCAACATGTTGGCTTTCCAACGGAATATCACTTTTCATATTTACATTGCTGGATTTTGGAATTACACATATTGGATGTAAAAAAAACACAGTAATTTATTTATTTATTATTTAAACTGAAATTTTATTGAATTACTTTTTAAATTTTACTATCGCAATTTTAAAAATTTGTTAAATAAAAATTAAAATAAAGTTTTGAATATGAGAAATAACCAATAAACTAAAAATATTAACTAATGATTAAAGAGAGCCATTTGATGAATTGGAATAATGGTGCTGGAATTGGCCTCCTCCATTTTGTATGCAGACTCGACACCTTCGGCCCATGGAAGAAACGTCCCGAAGGATTTCAGGAGGGGTTTCCTTTATGCTATCACAAGCATCATTAATTCGCTGCAGCAGCTGTTCCCGGGAGATAATCGGCTCGGAATAGGCATTGTTTTACCCAAGTTACCTCATAAATAAAAATCTAGGAGTGTAAGGTCGGGACTTCTCGCAGGCCGCGCAACTGTCCCAATTCTGCCGGGAAAATCCCAGAAATATTCCAAATATTCTTCGATAGATCTCGCATTATGAGCGGGGCACCCATCTATTTGCCATAAATAGCAAATATTAAATTTTAACTGTTATAAGTACCGTTGCATTTGCCAAACAATGTACCAAATTACAAATATATTAAAGTTCTGGTCAAAATAATGTAACGGGACTCGATACCGAATTATAATAGCCTTTGTTTGTCTTTTTTCGAATAAAGAAAAAATTGTTAGCGATTCCACTGAAGCCTTGATTTTTACCATTCAATGCGTTTTTCCCTAAAATTCTGCAATGTGAATAAAAAAGTGATATACCGTTGGAAAGCCAACATGTTGAAGCAACT
Source organism: Microchrysa polita (assembly GCA_949715475.1). Taxonomy (NCBI): domain Eukaryota; kingdom Metazoa; phylum Arthropoda; class Insecta; order Diptera; family Stratiomyidae; genus Microchrysa; species Microchrysa polita. Next base: position 108,420,864 of record OX454416.1, on the reverse strand, counting down.
TTTGTCAACTTTGCAGAGTTGTACGTATAAAGCACCGTTATGAAATTACTGTTTGAATTTTCGATGAAAAACATATTTTAAAATTTCTATTAAGTTTGAGTAACTGTACCTTGAAAGTGGCGATAATGTTCTCAAAAGGAAAAACTTCAGTTTATGTGAAATTTTATGTAGTTTCTGAAACTGAAATGAAATCTTGGACTAAGCCATCAGGAGGGCTGCAAATCATGATTTTGCTTGTCAAGTCACGATTTTCGATGACTTTCACAAAAAAGAGCGATAACAAGGTAACGGTAAAAAAAAAATCCGATTGTATTGGTAATTTTCTTGCTGAAACAAGTTGCGCTATCAACCATTACAGTATTGACCACCTAATGAGGGACACCCTGTACACCTCAGTTGGCCGTTCTGAAAGTACCGGTTTTCGATCTAAGCGTCCGCTTTTTGACATTCATATCCAATAATTGCCGTGCTCTTTGGTAATTGTTTGGTCGCCATATAGATTTTCATAGAGAAACGAGTTTCCGAAACTCGGCATGACCCGCCGAATGTTTACTATTTTGAAGAAGATAAGAAAGACAACCAAAAATACTGTACTTGCTGCTTTCCTGGACAATAAAGGAGCATTTGCCAATCTTGCCTTCACTGCTATTGAAAGAGCTCTAAGAATCGCCATACACTAGCCAATTGTTTGTACAATCGATTTGACGATGGATTGCACAATCGATCTGACGCCCGTACAGCACATACACTATACAATTGATCGTACAATCGAAACTGACCGTCTCGCTACATCCATTGGTACTTTCGGTGGAGAATGACCGCCACAACCACAACATGAAGAACCGCTTTGAAAAAATCAGCAACTGAAAACACATGACTGTCAATCAATTATATGGCAGGTTGTACGAAAAAATGCATGGCAAAATGTTCCATACGTCAAATCAAAAAATTGGATTGGATCGTCACACACACACACCATACAATTTATCTGACGATCAGAAAGATTGTACAAACTATTGGACGGTATTTGGCGATTCTAAAAACGAAGATGGTAGAAAATATAATATGCAGTATGCTCTCATCTATAGCAGCCATCTGCCAGATCAATGAACAAACTCTTATTGCTAAAAACAAAAAGCAGCAAAATACATTGTTGTTGTTGAGTCCGGTAATGCCTCTCCTGGTATTACATGACGCGTTGCATACGTAGAGGCATCTGATGAGAATTGCAGCGCGCCATGTAATACTAGTTCGAAATCGACTCGAAATGCACTCTGTGTGCCGCAACTTGCTGCAGTATGCATTCTTATTGGTAAGGTTACTAGAGGCTGCCCACAAGTGGGTACTATCACCCCTCCTATGGTACCTGGTTGCTAAATAACCTTTAGTGGAAGCTCCTGTCAAATGACTTCTCTATACAGGGATATTCTGCAGATGTGGTTTTTATGGGTAAATTCGAGAAAATACTATGCATACTTGAACCAGCACCTACAATAGTACTGGAGTGGTGTGATAAGAACTGAATTGCAGTCAACCAATCCAAAGCAATCATCACACCCTTCACCTTGAACATAAATACGCTCCCCGCTACCAATTGGGGATCAAGTTAAGTTTGGTGTCATCGTTGACAGCAAACTATTCTGGCAAAAGTATGTCACAGGAGCGACAGAGCTCTTTCGATATGAAAATAGTTTGTAGGAAGAACCTGGGGTAAGAAAATGGAAAGTTTCATACCTTCATATGCTCAATTGATAAGGATATACAAAGCAATAGTTAAATCTAGCCTAAACTTAAGTGCTGTGAACAGGTGGAAGATAGCTAGTCAAAGCTGGTGGAAAAGGAGCCTAAAGTACGGAGACTGACGTGTCTTATTACTACCGTTGCATTTTGCTTCTGTTACTAAACCTGCACCCAATTGACAATCATCTTAAGGCCGAGGCAAAACTAGCATTGTGGGAGATGTCAATTTAAAGCAAATAAAGAAGCAGTTATGCCTTAACAACACCAATGGCCCGAACATTTTTCCGGCCACCTCGCGAAGTAGCTCTCATGCACGGCCGCTTGCAGGCAAAATAATAAGAAGATCAGGAAGGAGTGGTATTTCATTTTCGCATAGCAGACCATTAAATGATGCTTCGATGGTTCAAAAACAGCCGAGGGTACAGTAGCTGGATATCTTTATTCATGAATCACGCTACCACCGTATTCGAGGTAGAAGTCCACGCAGTAGAAACATCCACCGAGTTCTGTTTGGGGGCCGATTACGCAGACATGTGCTAATTGAGTGTTCCATGTCATAGGAATATTAGAGAGAACGAACAAGGTAACTAGTTGGCGCACATAGCCGTAGAATTCCACTTATGTGTACCAGAACGCTTTTGGGAAAGTAGTAAATCAAATGAAAAACTGAGAAGGTCTGAGCACTGGGAACACTTGCCTAGGCTTACTTAGGTAATGTAAACTATTTATACCTAGGTACTCCCATAAAAGAGCAAGTAAAGTACGAATAATTATAACTTGTTACAGGCTGTCTTATTTAATATCCCACCTTGACACATAAGGGGTACTTCTACCGGGACCATACCGTCCGGGGAATGCCTAAACTTTACGCTCTTACCTTCCGGTCCATCGGATTGTTTGGACCGTCAGCATTTTATTGCGAGAATCTAAACGCCAAATGGGGATTTCTACGTGCAGTGCATACACCTTCCGAAACCCATCCCATCCATCCACCTGATTGATGATGGGTATTCCCCTCAAGGCTCAGGTTATGCGAAGCCGCCAACTCCGAAGCTTTACACGTTCGCATATAACGGATTCCTCACCATCAAGGTTACACTGCCAAGTGTTTGGCTTAATATGACTGACTATCCAAAGCAGACGAAAAATGTCAGTCATGCCGTAAGCAAGCATACGTGGCTCGAATGCACGGGATAGCCAGTGCTCGAAGGTTTTTGTATAGATCCACGCCATGGCTTATCAACCATACTAGCTCCCTGCGCTGTTCGGGTCCGTGGTGTTACCAACTATCCAAAAATCTATGCACCGTGCAATGCCTGCGTCTTATGTGACACAGACTCGCCTGCAGGAATCCCACCTTAACACAATAGGACAAAACACAGGCTGATTCTGCGAAGAGGACGACCAGACATTAACTCCGGTCCGATCTGAAGGCGATGTTTTAGCACAACGCCGCGCCGCTGAGTACATACAGTCTATTGTCGCTTATGCAGGGGTATTTAAAATCACTGCAGAAGGCAGGACGAACGCTTTTCTTATATCCATAATAGGGGTCTATAAGGTGAAGGTTTTTCCCCTAATCGAATATCAGACGACAAAAATCGTTCAACCATTTGATTAAAAACTAGACAAAATGTCTGAGCTAGATGGATATCTGGCACTTGGGCTACAATAAAGATGATTTGCCAAAAACTAGTTACTGCTCGTTCTATCATACTTTAATAGTATATTGTGATGGGGGTTATAACGAAATTTGATCAGACTGATAATCCCGCCATAAAGTTCGATGAATCAACATTTTCCAATTAAAAAAAAGTGCGTTCGAAGTCGATATGGTTAACCTATGTACCTAAACTAGAAGAGTTATCCAATTAATAAATCCAATTAATCAAACCTAATTCAAATTGTGATGAACCATCCGTTCTAAAAACAGGGACTGCAGAATGCAAAAATTCAGGCGCTCAACACCACTAATATGCCTGCACTAATCCATTCCATATCGGGTTAAGCTTAAAATTTTTATTGTAAATTCATTGCGCCCAAAGAGGAGTAAAGAGAAAACTCCCTATAGATACAAAAAAATATAAATACCAAATTATACTCACTTTAGCATTCAAAAATCTCAAACCAATTGCCTTCAAATTTCCATATGATGTTTTGATATCTGCCCAGGCGTGTTCCATTTGTGTCAGTTTCTCTTCTTCCGGCGTATCTTTCAATTTCCGCTCCATATAATTGAACATTTCCGACAGTTTATCGGCCTTCTCAAGGAATTCAATGTAAATTGAGACCAAATCGACACGTTTAAATACATAATCTTTAATTTCGATCCAATGTTTATGCAAGGATTCAACTTTGGTGTCAACATCGTAGCGTTGTCTAGCATCTAGTGAATTTAGGAACTCTTTAATTCGTGTCAGAAGCATGTTGATTTCTTCGCCTTTGCGCTAAAATTAAGAGATGATATTGTTAGTCGAAATATGAATATAGATTGGATTCAAATTAGAAATTATTTTCACATTTATTAATGATTTCGTGTTCTTTTTTGGAATGTAATTACAACAACAAAAATAATAAAAAAAATGGAAGGAGCTGATTAATAAAAAAACAATCAAGTGTATAAAATCAACGTGAAACCTTAAATGTTTTGAAATACTCACCTCTAAGTCTTGCATTAATTTGTGATGCAGATGCAAAAAGCTCTTGCTTTTTTCTAATGTCACGCCCATCGTCTTATTCGACTGAAGGAAAGCCTCGGCAATCGATACCAACCACGAGAGCAACGTATTATACTCCTCCATGAAATCATTTAAAGCCTGCGTCACCCGCACCTGTTGTTCCGTACTCGCCGAGCAAATTTTCTCGATATAAATCTTTCGATTTTCAATTTCATCCAACACTCTTTTAACGCCTTGCGTCTCCGGTTTTGTACGACCAACCTCATCCAATATTGCATATCCCAAACGAAGCGGCTCTTCGGTGAGTCCTCTCAAATCATTCAGTATTTTCGTAAACATTGCAAACGCTTCTGGCGAATCAGTCGCTACATTGACTGTCGAGAGTTCAATCTCTAAACGCTCCAATATGGACAATGTTTTTTCCGCCTTTCCGAAGAAATCCTTTGACTGATGCAGCCAATGTTCCTTCTGATCGACTTGTTCTAAATGCTCTGTACAATTGCTGAGAACCGAATAGGCGCGCGAACATGCTTCGTCGCCTGCAAAACAGCCACTTGTGACTAATTTCTCGGTTGCACGAGTTATTTTCACACCCTTATCACGTAATAGCACCGCATCCTGTTTCAGGCCAATGTATTCTTGTAAATACTGATTAGATGTGTGTTCGCATTCGCCTAAACTGAATGCACCCGAAATTGCATTGCGCTGATTCATGAGCGCTGCTTCCAATTCGTCAAGTTCCTTGGCCAAAATAGCCAACGCCAAGCATTGTTCGAGTTGTGTTTTTCGTGTTAGCCAGGCAGCTTCCAACATATTGCGTCGATCGTGCAAATCCTCAAGCCATTGTTGAACTTGATTGATGGCACGCATTGCATCGATTCTAATATGATCCGGTCGCGAATCCAATGTGCCAGATTGTGCAAGTTCTTGGAGTCGTGCCAACAGTTCATTGCCATCCTTTAGGGCAGACATGACGGCCGTCAGAACATCGATTCGTAGTTGTTTGAATTTATGCAGAAACTCTTGTACGGCTTCAATTTCAATGGGGATCATTGTATCCTTACACGCTACTTCGAGTGATGCCATCTTGCCGCGACAACTTCCCATTTTTTCGTGAAAGTTCGCACACAGATCGAGTAAATGTTTGCGATCGTGGAGTAATTTCAGAATATCTTCCCAAACTATGTTTAGTGTTTGTCCCATGGCGTCGAGAACTTGAGGATTCGATTGGCGTGCATTCAGAAGTTTGTCGGCTTTCTGGACGAATTCTTCGACGGGTGTCGCCATATTCTAAAAAGAGAAATACATAATAAGATTTTAAGTACGAGTTGAAAAATTAATTTATAATTGTATTCGCACACAAGATATTTTAGAGTAGCCATAGAGTCTCCGATCGATTGTATGTACAATCAAGCTCCTTTTTCTAGGATCCACTACCGAGTTCGCTATAGAGAAAATGAAGTTTCTCCACAGAAAATGAGCTTAATTGTACAATCAATTGCACAGTCTATGGCGATTCATCAAACTTTTCGTTTTTTATGTACATTTATTTGATGGAAGCACTTCTTACTCTCATCGTTTAAAAAAAATCGCTACCAACATCTTCCAGTGGTAGCAAAGCGTTTTCCTACTAGACCGTTGTCCTACTAGACCAGTGGTTTTGAACCTTCTGCTCATGAGGGACCAATTGGCAAACCATTCGATTGTCGCGGACCACCGAACTGCCAAAATGATAATTTTATTTAGATGTCGTCCATATTTATTTGGATAATTAAACAAGGACATAGAGACACTTTAAAAATTTTACTCAAGTCAGATTTAAGGTAAGCTTATGCTAGATAATCAATTTTATTATATTAAAATTCAAACCTTCCATTAGAGAAGGGAATGACACTTTCTATCCGGGCCCGCTCAGTCGGACACGACTGGGGAGCTGAATGAAAAATCTTTCGGAGGTAGTCTGGCTGGTCCAGCGGTTAGTGCGCGCACATTCGGTGCACAGGGTCATGAGTTCGAGTCTCACCGTGTTCCATGGTGTTTTTCGAACTCACGAGCTTGTGACGGACTATGATCTCACTCAGATGTTAAAATAAAAGTGAAACATTTTTTTGCTGAAAATTAAGACGCTCCGATCAAGGACCCCTATTATCCCATCCATTTGAATTTGGCAAAACGGCATGCTCATACCTCCCCCCAAAATTGGAGCAGAAAGCTAAATTTTAGTATTGCCTTTGGAGGACCCCATTACACCACCCAAATCCCAAAAATCAGCTCAATCGGATCAAAACTAAGGGTATCTCTCATATAAAGTAACCCACTACAGCTTTGTTCTACAAAACTCGTCCCTTTATAAAATGAGTAGTGCGTAGAACAAACTCCTGGTGGGTCAATTTATATGGGAGGTACGCTTATTTTTTTTATTAAATACACTTAATCAGCACTAATCACAAGATCGTCAAGTTAATCCTAAAGCTAGTTTACACTTCTTCAGAGCCTCATAGTCATTGATTTCGAGTAAGCATTGACCGTGAATATGCATACACTAAAGTGTAAAGTTTCGGTAAAAAAGACAATCCAGATAAAGTAATTTAAATAACCCAGCCAGTTTTTTCGTCTTCCACAACGGTTAGCTAACCGATCCTTTGCAGGTGCAAAGCGGAGTTATGATAGGCTGTATTTTATTCCTATTCTTTTTCTTATAGATTTACTAGGGAGCCTCAAGACTAACCCTTCTGTCGGCACAAAGGTCTGGCCAGACCTTTGGCACTATATTTTGGTCAAAAAAGTATAGAAGATGAAATCGCAGCGACTTCATATTTCATGATATCCTAGAATAATATGTTTAAAAGCATTTTGCAAAAATTTAAAAAAATCGGTTGAAGTTTTGAGTTTGTTTCTGACGGTTTTCAATTTATAGTACTTTTTGATACCCAATAGGTCTGGCCAGACCTATAATTTTTCCCCCCATTTTCGTCTTGAGCTAAAAAGTGAAAATATTAAATTCTCTGAAAAATCTCCTATTTATGATGTAATAATGTCACTAAAATTCAATTTGTAAGATAAACGATAACATTTTCTGAGATTTTGCTTTAAAAAGCCGTGAAGTTCGGAAATTGGGTACGCCTAATTTTATCCCGTCTTATAACATCACCTAATCAACTGAGATTTGATTCTAGGAAATTGAAACGAGTTTTATTTGCTTTGTAATAGTATGAACTAAGTATAAGTGACTTACGATGGTGTTTCTTAATAGATTTTATTGATATATTTACGGAAAAATTAGAATGAAGTGATCTTTGCGCTTGAAAATTCCCTATTGCTTTCTATCCATTTCCCCAAATCTGCAGGCTAATATCGGAGTAAAATCTACCAACAAAGCGCCAAATATTTCCCCAAAAATAAAATTCGATCAAACTTTCTGTACGGATACGCAATGGAAAAAGAGAAGCAAAAATAGAAGAAAATAAGGGAGAAACATGTTTGTACTAATACCACCTCAAAATATGTCTTCTTAAAAACGCTTTTATTATATCTACAAAAACGATTTTAATGATTTTATTACTTATAAATGGCCGTATGATTGATTATACTGATAAAAACTTAACTTTTTCTCAAAAATAAATTTTTTTTCTCAGTAGGTCCCGCCAGACCTATTGGGTATAGAATATGCATATTGTAGTAGTTGCCGACAGAAGGGTTAAAGGGAAGGAAGCTGAAAGATACCTTAACCACCTGGCCTATGCTGAAAATATTTGTCTCTTGTTTGTGTAGATGAAGTGGCTGATAGCATTGTGAGTGTTGTAATTCTAGGTTCACAATAAACGCTACTAAGACCGAGTTCTTATGCACGGATCCAAAACAAAACCTGTAGAAAACTATGATGAATCTTGCTATCTCGAGAGTACAGTTACATTAGCCCCATTAGCGTAAAGACCACAAACGGTTCAGAGGAATTGATTAATAAATTATCCATCGTTTCATGCTGTTCTCACAACAAAAATGGCGAATAAATCACGCTTGTCGAACATTGAAAATTAATTCTGTTTTTTGTTAGGATATTCTCTATTGTCTGTTCTGATTAACAAACTCTTTCCCTATGAAGCACATAGTCTGAACCCTTGATGTTTTTTTTTAAGAATGGAACATTATTTTCCGGGCACTACTCAGATAGTAAAATCAAACCAATAATAGAGGGAAATCTCGGCAGATTTGATCAAAACACCTGCTGTTAAATACAAAACCGGCCAAAATAAGTGCCAAAGATTGGTCTAACACCAATTCGTGTGTTCCCTACTTTTTTCAGATCACGTGTGTACACTTTTCCTGCGCGGCCACGCGCATGCGAAATTGTCCCATTTGCTCGACCCTCTGCTCGAGCGTGCCGTTCGTAGCGGTAAGGGTTTTTACTTTTTTTGCCCCTCTGCTTTGGACCGAAGGAATATCTCTTTTCTGGAGTGGTCTTTCTAGATAAGTTTGCGATTTAATATTTTATCTGTATTAGATTAGACGAAGAATAAGCTCTGATCAGAGTTAGTAGGGACAACATTTTTAACTCCCTTTTACTGATTCGATGCTGTCAAGGTTTCCCCTATAAAAAGGAAAAGTCGCAATTTAATAATGCCATTAGAAGCTGGAGAGCGCGGTTGACATTTTAAATTTTGAAATGGCTTCACTAATGTCAATTAAGGTCATAGCATCAATAAGCCGTGATGGTAATAATAATAATCCCAAGCATTTGTCGCATTATGCCAGGTATTTCATTCATAAAATATGAATGAACATTTTCAGTCATTATTGCCAGGTAGTTATATACAATTTTGTAATTAAGGCAATTACCTTTTCATATTGGAGTCATAAAATCCAGGCAATTAAGGGGTTTTTGACTATTGATGGGTTTCCCAGTACACATGTTTTGACATTACTTTTGAAAATTTTGTATATTTATCAGCGCGCACAATTTTCAATCGATATCAGTTGCCATTTAAGCTACCTTCGAAACAATACTAAAACGTTAAATAAGAAAAAATGTCCGCATTAAATTCAAAACTATCGCAGACAGTTTTAAACTCCATTGCATCAAGTTTCAAGAAAATAAAAAGTGTTAAAAAGTTTGTACGCCACATTAAACGAGTTTTGAAAACTAAATCGAACGTTGCTCCGCCTTCGCCAACTCCAGAGTTCGAGCTGAACGAAACAAACGTACTAGATTTGGAAACAAGTGATGCTGAAAGTCTAAAATCACAAAGTTCTCCAGAGTTTGTCAAATTCGAAGACGGAGGTGCAAATATTTCAAAACCACGTATAGTTGGTGTGGTCATGAAAAGTTCAGCAGTTACGCTCGAGACGAAAAACAAGTTTCCACAATCGATCAATACAAATGAGTTCAGCGCAGAGGATCTAGAGCTTTTTGTGGAATCTCTAGAAAGTATTGCAAAAGTTCAAAGGAAGAAACGTACGCCAAATTGTAAGCCCTCGATCAGAAGGCGGCTGAATACGAAGTCATATTCTTATCCGTGCTTGAAGCATCTATTCGATCACGCAGGTCAGGCCAGAAGAGAAATTTCGGAAAAAGACGAATTCAGGAGATTTGTTCATGCTACATTAAGGACATCAGCCGTATTTTGCAATGGCCGCAACTCGCAAAGGCGACGGCATTTTAATTATATTGTTGAATCTATGTATAAGTTTAAGTGTTGATATTAATAGTAATTGCATAATTGTTTATATGTAAATGTTACTTCAATAAAAAATATTATTAAGAAATCGTTAGTTGTATTTTATTTTTTGTCCTTATCCCCTAATAGTGTAGTTCCGAGGTGATTTCAGATTGCAAAGTGTGGTGGAGAATTTTTTTTTTGTTTCTTATGTTTTTTGGGGTGCTGAGCTCGAATCCGGAGCTTCCCACCAAAATTTCGTTGCGGAACAGGATCAAATCCGCGAAAAAACCCAAAATTTTCGGAGTTTTTTTGTTTATAACTTCGAAACTCTACATTTCTCCGAAAACCTGTCCATGAAAATATTAGAGAAAACATAACTGCGGGTCCAACGCGCCATTAATCATTAAAATGTGTTAAGCGGTATTGCTACAATTGATAGTCATTTTTTGGAGTTTTTTGCAATTTTGACCCTGTTTTGCAACGAAATTTTGGTGGGAACTTACAGATTCAGGTTCTGCACTCCAAAATACACAATGTACAAGATAAATGCAACTTTTACGACCAAAAATGAAAAACCGTTCAATCTCAAAATTTTTTTCATAAAATGGAACTATGTTAAAAATTGCAAATTTAAATTATCCACTTTGGTAATACCGCTCAACAGATTTTTAATATTTATGTTTGTTTGGACGCGCAATTATGTGCTCTCTAAAATATTCATGGAGAGTTTTTCGCAGAAATAAATAGTTGCAGAATTAGGGGGCAAATAACGAAAAACAGCAAAAATTTTTGGGTTTTTCACGATTTTGACCCTGTTCCGCAACGAAATTTTGGTGGGAGGCTCCGGATTCGTGCTCAGCACCCCAAAAAACATAAGAAACAAAAAAAAAAATTGTCTCCACCACGTTTTACAATCTGATGTACTAGGTTTATCACGTAGTAACTACACTGGCCGTGTTTTTTAATTAGCTAACCTACACTATCCGGGGTAATTTTCATACAAACGCTAACCTGTGACTTTATTCAGGTTAGAAATTATATTGCTATCCAGATTTAATGAGCTTTCCAAAACTCGCCTAAATGTATGCAATCCCAATTATTTTCTAGTACGTTTTTCAATGACTAGCAAAAATTAAATTTTGAAATGAAAAGCTCTAAGGTATAGTTTACATGCAACACACAAGTGTGTGCAAAAAATATAGTTTTTGTTTGTAAATTCATGTTAAAAATGTTGTTCGTCGAATTCTTATTCTAACAAAATGATGATTCCTACATAAAAGTATGTTTTCATTGAAAAAACTACATGTTAACTTTTGCGTTTGCAAAGTGAAAACGGGGCTTTAATATTTTTTAGCAATGTTTTAAAATTAATGGCAATGCCTACGTGACAATTTGAAATTTAACCTAGATGCTACCCTCGATAGTTTTTTTTTGCGCGTCTGGGTTAGCAAACCTGCCCCCGATGTAAAAAACACGGCCACTATAAACCCATTGGCGAGTAAGCAAAAATTTAAGCTAAAAGTATCTAAATCTGGCGAAATTTTATGCAAAGGTCGATCGATATACTCCTTTTGAAAAGCAAGAAATGGAGTGATTAAGGAGTTTGTCTCTTATTCCCTAATATCCTTTAAATCAGCGCTTCCCAACTCACAAATGTCTTCGGACCAATTTTAGTTATGATTGTTTTCACGGACTTGCTCAGGCTTATTAAAATTACAAGTTGAACTTATCTGAATTTTAATTTCATAAACTCAAACTATAAAGCGGACAACTCGTGATAAAAACGTGCATTCCGGTGCAGCGTCTGAACGCGGGCCGTATTAAGTCCATATGTCACCCCATCCGGATTATCGAATTGTCCGAATTTTCGAAATGTACTAGTTTACACCTTGGTGGTCAGTATTTGTTCTGAAATCATAAAAAATACCGGCGTACAGAGGGCTGCGCCCGCAATACGAGGGTTTTTTAGAATTTTGATGCATAGTGAATATTTTTTGTACAAATATTTTATAAGCAATAGATAAGAATTGTGCACAACATTAATGAAATGCTTCCTGTAAATCTATTTTTGGATTGGTCTAAATAAACGCGTTCCAGAATGAAAGGCTATCGCCTTTCATTCTGTTCCACCTTTAATTAGACCAATCCAAAAATAGATTTACTATTTACCCAGTTTGTATAAAAGTACTCCAAGGCAAATCTACAGGCATTTTTCGATTTAAGATTTCTGATGGCCTTTTAGCAAAAAGAAACTCAGGCAAACGTAAAGGATGGCTTGGCTTTATATATGAACTGAATTATTAGCTGTAAATCTACTGTTACTGTTTTTTAAATCAAGGAAAAGCAACTTATATTAAATGATTCCATTGTGTCCCTTGACATAAGAGCCCACGCAAGCTTTCTTATGAGTATTGAACAAGTATACTTTTGCAGCTATTCAGGGACACCCTGTTAACTTGGTCCTACAAACTTCAAAAATATTTGTGGCAAACACTATTGCCATTCTATGCATTTCCACCAAATTCCATGTTCATTGTTTCATCAAGAAATGCTTAAGAGGCTTCCCTTGCATTGTGAAAGGCCCTTACTATATACTTACTTGGCTATATTTCCGGTTTGGATACAGTTATTCGCATGAAAATTCGTAAACATATTCCCTATGAAATTTTCTAAAAATCCTTAGCAGAATTTCCATATATGGAAACCTAAGAGGGGCTACACACGAACAAATTGAAATTTTACAAATTTACTGTTATTTTCTTTTCCTTAGCAAAAGTCAACAGTCTTAATATTTAACGTATATAAGGCCATACAGACCAATCTTTGTGCAAAGTTTCATATCGATCCCTATAACGGTTTAGAAAAACGGAGCTCGAAAAGGAAGTTTAACTTTAAACGCCAATAACTTTTTTACCGTTACTCGAAACTGAATTTTTTTTATTGATATGAGATGTACTCGTTTAGATCTTTGATTTAAATACCCAAACGTCAATCTCCGATACAAACTAAAAAAGTCGGGACACCCTGTTATCTTCTTCCTACCAACTTCTAAGGTATATGTGCCAAAGACTGTAACCATTCTACACATACCTACCAAATTTCATGAGAATCGGTTGAGCCGTTCGCGAGTTATTTAGTGAACAGACGGACGGACGGACGGACGGACGGAGAAAATCGATTTTATAAGGGTTTTTTGAAAAAATTCTAAAAAACCCTAAAAAGATGACCATTCTAACGATAAACGAGACCGAGTTCTAATCGTGCGAATAGCACGATGAGTGTATACCCTATCCCCATGTACAGACCTAGAAGGCACGCAAAACCCAAAATATTCAAATTCATATTTTTTGTGGGGGAGGGAGGGCTAGATGGGTCGGACCTGACACATCTTTATTACCTTATCAAGGCATCCAACGGCTACCATTTGATACTAATTTGAAGTTTTTCGTGACATTCTATCAAAAGATATGGCTGAATATAACTTTGTAGGGGAAGTAGGGGTAGGGGTAGTCGGACCTACTCCACTTTCGATCAACTCAAAGTATATGTGAGAATGAGACATTAATAAAAGTTTCAAGTCGATAGCGATATTCTACCGCAAATTATGGCCGAATTAAAATTTCAAGGAGGGGTAGTTTGTATGGGAGTTAGGGGAACCCGTGGTCCGATTTGGCCCATTTTCAAACAAACTTTATAAAATTGTCGAATTTTATGATCATTTTAACAAAATTTGGCTCAAACCCGACTCCGGATTTTCGGGGTCCGGATTATCGGGGTCCTACTGTAATCAGAATCTGGGTAGGGCATTCTGATTGGGGTCCAGTGACAATATTCACTCGGCAAAAGTACCACACAATGAATCTCATACTCCTGGCAGAATCGATAGCTTGATCTTTTTCCGATTTCTATTGTTCTGAAGTTTTTTTCTCAGCTCGTCAGCTGGTTCGTTGCCAGTGATATCAATATAACCATCAGGAACCCAGAGCAGCGTTATTTTGTTTTTAGAGTTTAGTTTACTCCGTGCTTTTCGCAAACGTTAGCCTGGGCAAGTTCCAAAGTAGATAAGCAAAATTTTGGGAAATATTCAAGGGGGAAGGGGTAGAGGGAGGGGAGTGGTGGATCACTTGCCACCTGATCTTAGAAAGATTTCAGTCTATGGGTATCCGAAACTGAGATACCCACATGTGAGTGTCATTACTAATAACATCATCATAACTGTAATTCTGCGTTTCGCCTGGTCCTTTCAATCTGAAATGTTTTCGTTAGTGTCATTTTGCTGTCATATGTTAGTGTCATTTTGTTTTCAGCTACATTTGTGATTATTTATCTATTTATTAGTTGCCCAATAGTCCAGTCAAAATATCCCAATTCAGGCCTCGAAATAGACAAAAAATAGAGTAAAGCGAATTTTTGTTGTTTTTAAATCAGTGGACTTCTAGGAATGTAAAACTAATTTTGCTAAAAAAAATTGATCGGAAAGGTCACAAAAAGGACAAAAAATAATACTCTTTAATCCTTGAGCGGAGGTCGGCATGCGGGGTATCATATCAAAGGGGACGCCGAGTACATTAAATATCTGGTGTTTGTTACCTGTTTTAAGGACCACCAACGGAATAAATAGAGCTTAAATGGAAAATTATCGTGTTTTCCGTGAATCTTTCAAAGGCCACAGCTACAAGAATAAGTCCAGTCGTAACTACTATTCTCACTTTTCAAAATATAAAATAGCTGCAGATTCTACGATTAAATTTGCTAAGAAATAACTTGATCGGAAAGCTTTGAAAAAGGACGTAAAAGGACACTAATTACAAACCTTTATCAAACGTGGGCATGTGGGGTGTCATATCAAAAAGGACATCAAGTGCATTGCATATCCGGTGTTCGTTTCCTGTTTCATTTGAGATCAATTTTCTCTTTTGCGTGTCCTTGAAACAAGTAACAAACGCCGGATATGATGACGAATATGTAGGTACATTCGGTTCAATAATACAATCAGAGTTCTACATTCTAATGTTTTTTTCTTAACCTACATCCCCCTGAAAGCGTGCTTGTGGTGGAGGATGGATATCTAATTTGAAGCTAGTGACATTACATTATATTTATTTACTTATAAGAGTGAAATAGTTAGAAAAAAGATATTCTAGTAGGCATTGTATAGAATAAATTGCATGTAAGAATAAACAGGAACTCATAAAAGTCTTACGAAAGGTTGACAAAACTAATTTGTTCTTCATTATTAAAAGTACATATTATGTATATTTCATTTGATTTGTTGCGGCATAGTCTAGCCGCCTGGAAACTGCCGATTATTTGTCAGCCAGTACCTTAGAACGCGCATAAAAGAGTGAATCTGAAGTTCAAATGAAAGGTGTTTTATATATTAAGGAAGCATATTAAATGTTGTAGTAGTCTATGTCTTAAAGTATGATTGGCCAAGCCTGGTTCTTACACTAGGTACAAACCAATCTATGCCATTTCGCCTAGTGACATAGTGACATATGAGCTAATGGTGAAAACAATTCTCGCTATAAAATAAAATTGGTACACCTGAGAAAATAGACGTCTAACTTTTAGAACAGGAAAATATTCATATAGTTCTTGAGTGCACGGTCGGAAATTTAGTTTCTTTTTAAAACTTTTATAGTAAACCGAAAAAGTTAAGTCCATATTTTAAGCAAATTTTGTTTCAAATCTAAACAATTCAATCGTTTCATTAATTTTAGTGAAATTCGGTTTATTTCTTAAGAAACCCAAGAGTTTTACAAATTTTTAAGACTAAAAGTATTAGAGAGTAAACCAATTGGAACTTAATGATTAAAATTTTTCAATAAAACCAGACTTATATTAAAGTGTAAACTAAAAGTTTAAAATTGAGATTAAAAGTTTAAAAGTTGTAAACTCAGAGTTTAAAATCCAAACCATGAGTTTAAAATTTAATCTTTTGGATTAAAATTTTAACTTTAAACCAAAAACAGTTTTAAGTACTTGCCATATGGCCAATTGTTCATGGAATAATAAATAATCATGAGGTATAAGCCCTCTGTGGCGCACACGGTTGAGTCGCACATGCTAATAATCTAGGGGTCCGGTGATCGAATCTCGGCGTGATCCAAATGTCTGTACATGTGCGGCCTGATTCAAGTGTCTGTAAATGATATACAGTAGAACCTCGAAAATTAGAAGACAAAAGTTTCTGCCAATTCAAATTTTCAAGGATTTCCGATTTCCAAGTACTTAATTTTTAATTCCAAATTAATTGAAAAGTAACAAAATTAAAAAATCACAGTTCTAAAATTGATCACGTTTAAATTTATACAAAATAATCTGTAATATGGGCTTGTGAAAACCGAGTGTTAGCTAGATACGAGTATGTTACTGCTTTGTCGCGTACACTTTGAAGATTACAAATTTCCCCAATTTCTGTATTTTTTCATTAAATACACGTTTGAAATTGAAAGCCGCTGTGGTGTCGCTAGATAGTTTTTCGCCGCATACTTTAAGATTCCGCAATTCCGAAACGGCGCCTAAAGTTTTGCAACCATCCATTGCTAGCATTAAACGATTTATTTGCCAAATAAGACGAAGCTCTAGTAATTGCAAGTTCCTTTTCTTGATGTTGTCATCTAATACGCAATTTCTTCCGCGTTGTTTTAATATCCAGTCATAAAGTTTATCTTCCATTTCCGAGAATTCAGTTGAGTGCAGCGTTTTCTTTTTGACGGGTAAATAAGCATTAGTTACCTTATTGATGATTTGCATTTCCCTATTTTTGAGATAGGAGATGAAGGAGGTGCCACACAATATTGCGTGGCCAGCACTTTGTTGGAAAACCCTTGCCTAATTTTTTCGATAATTTTTGCCTTTTTAGACAGAGTTATTGTATTCATCTTTCTTTTAACTATACGGCTGAACATCCTGTATTATTGGCACAACACTGTTATTACTTTTGAACCGTATCTGCTGAAATATTCGAGCGAGTCATGTACTTCTCCGCACTGACTATGTATTATGTACATACAAGCAGAACTTTATGTTCAAACAACTATACTGCAACGGAAAATTTTACAAAGGTTTCTGAGAAGCTATTTTTCATTCTTTTTTTCAGTAGAAAATAGAAATAAGAATTCCAATTTCAGAGGTACCTGGTGAATTAGAAATAGAAATTCCAATTTCATAGTTACCTCTTACAATAGAAAAAGGAATTCCGATTTCGGAGGTACCTCGTAAATTAGAAATATGAATTCCAATTTCAGAGTTACCTCGTAAATTAGAAATTTGCAATTCCAGAGTTATGCTAATAGAAAAAAATGTGTACTAATTTCCAAGCAATTCTAATTTTAGCGGATTCTAATTTTCGAGTTTCTACTGTACTCGAAATAGCGATAAACGGTTAAGTGAACGCACCCATGCCCCACAAAAAAATGTAATATGAAATTAAAAAAAAATCGACTTAAAAAAAAACATTTTAAACTAAATTCTTTTTTAAATTAAACCTCTCCAGTTTTAATATTTCACCCGATTCTGGTTTTGGATTTAATGAATTTAGTTTTGGATTTAAACTTTTATTTTATTAACCTAAACCTAAACGGAATGTATTAAAATCAAATATAATGCAACGTTTTGTATTTAAACTATTCAGTTTTATTTAGGTGTAAACGATCGAAAAGTTTAATAATTAAACTTTTTTGTATCGGAACTATATACAACCAAAAAAGGTTTAATAAATAAACTAAATTTCCGACCGTGTGGGAAAGCGTCTGTTAACTCCTAAAATTACCCTCAATATCTAGGCTTGAGTTATACCCAGGGGTTTTATATGAGTCGCATATGTACCTCCCCATGCGATGATTCCGTATTGTAAGCTTGATTGAAATATTGCATAATACACCATTAAAAGATTTTGGATGGGCAATAGTGGTTTAAGTACACTCTAAAAAGTGAATTTAAATTTCCGCTGAAAATGCGGTAATTTTACACTTTTTCCCGCTTATAATCACATACAGAGTGCATTTTTCAACAATTTCTGTGTAAAATAAGAAAATTACACCAAAATCGGTGTGAAATGTATTTCTACGCTACACTTCTGTATAATTCAGATTTTCTGGTGCATTTTTACAACGTTTATTGTGTTTAATTCGGATTTGTGGTGTATTTTTACAACGTGCATTTGACGTTTTACTCATTTTTTTTAGCGTGCTCTCCAGTTGTCATACTTCAATCGGCTGTACTTAGCACAGTGTAACACATTTTTCCGAAAATTCTCTGTATTTAGAACTTATGTGTACACGCTCTGTGGCTCACTTGTTTGAGTCGCACTCTACGATGCTATAGTAATCTAGAGGTCCCGAGATATAATCTCGGCGTGGTCCAAAATTTCCGTACATGTGCGGATAGGAAATATTTAGTGCTTGCAACATTACACTCCGAAATGATATGCAATGTAACGTTGACTCGAAATTGCCTATAAACGGCTCAGTTACGGTACTGAAAAGAAGAACAAGTGTACAGATCGCACAAAAAAGACCATATTGCAACCTCCCATGCAGAAAAACTGATCTCTCTCTCTCTGAACTGAAATCTTTACAACGAAAAAAGAGTGAAACCGCATTATATTCCTATTACGGAGTGTTTTTACACATAGCACGGTGTAAATTTGCTAATATATTGGAGTACTTTTTTAAACATTTTTTATGTAAAATTACACTTGATTTGCAAATTTAGATTGCAGAGTAATTTCACTATTATAATAGAAGGAAACAAAGTTTCCTTCTATTATAAGAGTAAAAATTTAATAGAGTGTAGTTTGAAACTAAAAATTAATTTATTTAATTTAGAGTTTATCATTTGTATGTGTTCGGTCCAACGTAAATGAGAATCTACGGTAACCCCTAAATATTTCACACCTGATGAAGTTGTTAATGCTGTGCATGTGCAAATTGAACTTTCGTCACATGAAGCATTATGCATAATTATATTTAGTTCGGAATTGGGAAGGTCTGACGCTGTACAACTGAATAACTTTTGTTTTTTCGGCATTTAATTTTAAGCCATGATTTTCGAACCAAACTCTTACGGCTTGCATGGTTTGGTTTCCTTCCGTGAAAGCATTCGACCATGATTTGCTAGCAATTAATACTGCTGTGTCATCAGCGAAACCCAATATTCTTTTATTTGGTCACTTTAGACCTCCATATGTAAAACTTGTTAATTCAGAGAGAGCACAGTCAGTACCCTTTCCATTTCTAAAACCAAATTGAGACTCAGACTCTGCTAAAAGCTTATTCTCTTCGACAAATTTGTTTAGCCTTGTTTTAACACAGTGTTCAAACACTTTTGCAAGAGTGTTTATTAAAGAAATGGGTATATAGTTACTTAACTGCTTACGATCTCCAGATTTAAATACCGGGGTGACTATTGATTCTTTTAAAATTTTTGGAAAAATTCCTTGCTTATTAAAATTCTATTAATGAGTTTTGCTAAAGGATAGCATATTATGTGTTTTATATGTTTTAACGCATATGATTGGATACCATCTGGTCCAGGGGCAGAGCTATTTTTGAGGTTTCCAATAATATCTTCAACTTCAGCTGGCGAAGTACTGTAAAGATAAAAATAAATAACAGGCGCGACAATCCAGCATTGGACTAAGGCCGCAGGATGTGTTAGTGACATCCTATTTCCAAGATCTTATCTGCTTTTTGTTGAGGTAATGAGATCAGCATCACGCTCAGCAGTGTTATTTATCCCCATAAATGGGTACTCGTTTAACATCTGAGTGAGATCATAGTCCGTCACAAGCTCGTGAGTTCGAAAAACACCATGGAACACGGTGAGATTCGAACTCATGAGCCTGTGCACCGAAGGTGCGCGCACTAACCGCTAGACCAGCCGACTGTAAAGATGAAAAGAAGAAATTGGAAGCTGATCAGCAGATTGCTCTCTAATATTTGTGTGAGCCACTCCAATCTGTTGAAATGTGTTAAGTCCTACATTATTAAAATACTCATTAAATTTATTTGCTATTTCTTTCCCGTTTCGAACTCGAGTTTTTTTAGTGTGCTTATTTAGATATTTCCCCTGCGTTGTCTTCCAACTTCCGTTTATAGTACTGTATTTTTTGAAATATCCAATCAATCTGGTGTTGAAAGGCTGCTGAAGTATTCGTTGTTTGAGCTTGTCTCTTACTCTAATGGATTTTACTAAGCAAGGTGTCATCCAAGGTTTTTGTGGGGATATTTGACGGGAGTAAGTTTTTGTTGTTGTTGCCAAAATTATTTCTGTTTGGATAACCATACTCAACATTTCCAGAGAACTGTTGATATCTTTAAGCTGCAGATGTCATTAAAGTTGAATTGTGAGAGCCGTTCTAACAATAGCAACAATATGGAATGTACTCGATGTCTTCTTTGATATGACACATAAGTGTCATTTATTGGGAGAAGGTCCTTCGGCGAATTTTCGGGGCCGGTTCAACCATGAGTTGTATCAATTGTACGATGAGCTCGAAGTATCGAAAATCGTGAAACTTCAACGTTTGCAATGAGCGGGGCATGTACAATGGATGGACGATAATCGCATGCCGAAGAAAGTGATGAACGCACAACGAATTGAAGGGGCGAGGTTGCGTGGACAACCGAGGGCTCGCTGGGAGAACTCCGTAGGTGAAGACGACCACCAGCTGCTGGGCTTCCGAAACTGGAGGACAAAGTCACGTAACCGCGACAATTGGAGGTCAACGATTCAGGCGGCCAAGGCCCGACGTCGGGCTATCGGGCCACATTGATGATAATGAAAACAAAATGAAACTTCGCAAGTTTTAATGTTGGCGCTTTGGCAGCCAGCGTTGCTGTTACAGAGTATTTCGACATTGGCTATGAAAAGGGTTAATAGTACCACAGTAAAAGTGGTAGTCAACGGAACAATGGGTCATGTCCTTCGTGTTTGTTTTGACTTCTTCCTGTTATACAGATTTATACTAAAAGCGTTATACATGCTACAATTTGAAAGGTAGTATCTGGGAAGTTTTTTAAATTATTTAATAGGGAAAAGAGTTATTTTATGTAGAATTTTGTGCACAAGTCAAGTCAAATCTCATTATTAAATATTTGGGAGTGTGGCAAATAGTGATTTTGCTCGGCAATTAGAGCTTTTTGATACATTTTACAAAAAATGCTAAAACTATATAGCGGCTAAAGATAGAGGGGTCATGTGGAACATTAATTCTACCCAAATGAGTTGTGCTATCATCCAGTATTATACACTCCCCAGGGACGTAGCCAGGGGAGGGGTCCATGGGGTCCGGACCCCTCCCGAAATGTTTTCAATGGGCTTTGAAATTTCATTGATGATAACATAAAAACTGTTATAATGAACATGTCAAAACGTTGGGTTAGCTGGAAATACGTTTTCTAAGGGATATTGGCTATGAATCGCGAAGAAGCGATAGCTGCAAAGAAGTCAACGTATGTTAGAAATTAGGAATGAGTTTATTTGAGTCACCTCGCAGTTAACATTAAATTTTCTTGTCCTAATTGGCTCTATCAATAAATTACCCCGTTTTGGAAAGTAACCTCTTCTCTCAGTTCTCTTACAGTTGATTTATTTTAGATATGCTAAAGTTGTTCCTTTGTCAGTGATACATTTTGTTAAATTTCTACAATACCCGGAGGACAAAACAGAGAAAACCTACATTGAATCCGATTTTGCTGAAAGTATTGTTTTTCAAGAACAGCTTCATGTTTTATCACTCAAGGTGTTTGGTCGACCGCTGTTCTTTCCAACCAACTGAAATGAAAACGTTATGTACGCTAATTTTTCGCTGATATAATATTCATCCAATTTGTTTAGCTCTCAAGTCTCCAAGTTTTTCCCCTCTGATTAATTTAAAAAAAGACCAAGACCAAGATTCTATAAAAAATACCTAAATTAATTTGACATCTTTAATGACACCAGCCTAGATGAATTTTCTCCGATTTGTTTAAAGAATTTTGCAGAAAAAATAAGGTATCCACTTTCTTTGCTTATTTAACCAATCACTCTATTCTCAACTTTGGAATTTAAGCTATGTCTTGCCTCATGCCAACACTTAAAAATGGCGACAAAGCTGAGACTGAAAATTATCTACGAACTAGCATTCCCTCGCCAATCCTTCAATTATTTGACCTGGAGGATGACCAGGGTTACATCCCTTACACCTCTAGTTCGACCACTAATAATTTTGGTTTTTCAGAGGTAAATCTACTACTACAAATCTTATATTAAAATTACACCTTAAAGTCTCTCAAAAATTGGTCCCACTTTACCAAACCGATTCATAAATTTAAATCTAACCTTTTACTATAGTTAAACTAAATAATTTTTACTTCGGTGGCCCCTCATTAATATAATAACCAGACAATACCGTTCCGTGATTGTAGCCATAACTTTAACTAATTCAAATCAATTTCCACCAACATCAGGCATTCCTCAGGGATCAGATACGTTGATCCACTTTTGTTTTCATTTTTGTAGATATTCAGAAACTACTTAAATCCCCTATGTAATTGGAGCGGATGAAATCAATCGGTATACATCGAATAAAAAGGCATGAATGTCAACAAATTTTTTTAGTGATGTATTTTTTCTGTATCATCAAAAACACAATAAAACAGTTCTTCACTAGCAACACAAAAAAAAATGATTTAAAATTAAATTTCTGAAATCGAAATTTGGACCCCTCCCGAAACAAATTCCTGGCTACGTCCCTGATCACTCCCATTCACTTGAATAAGGACAAACTTTTCGGGAGTTGTTTTTCTCAAAATATCCTTTTCCTTACAGCAGAGAGCATAAGTCAGTATTTGTTTACAAAGGCTATTATGTTGCTCATAGTTTGCCAGAAAAAAAGTGAAACATTTAATAACAACAGTTATGTTTCATCAACATTATGCTGATGCTGTAATCAATTCTATGTTCAAAATTGGGTCACTTGAATAGGGACAGTTGCGATTCGGTCGTTATTTCGAAAGTTCTAGCGTCATATCCCAACTGTTTTTGTTTTAATCCACTCAGATTATATTTTGACTTTAATTTTTATAAGTTTCGGTATTCATGGGTTGAGCAGAAGCATCAAATACCGCCCAAATGGCTCAAAACGATGTTTTGAAAAATGAACTACATAGTTTACGCGAAATTTCGAAAATAGTGAAAAAAAGTAAATCGGTTGTGTTTAACTATTAAAAAAATAAAAGTATATATGGACGAAACATGAATGGGCGTACGCGAGGTGCCGAAACCGCCAAAGAGAAAAGGGCAATGCTGCTAGTCGCCTCTAATTTTGCACTATCAGCGGCTATAATGGGAGCTAAAGTCGGCGTTACAGCTATTTTATCAACAGTGCAACGTGTAATAAGGAGTTTCTCACACCTAAAACGAAAGAAAATCCAAGAAAATTCAGAAAAAGCATCGTTAGACGCAAAGAGGAAAAGCCATGGATTTTGCTCGCCAAAATATGTCATGGCGACAGGGGTTGAACAGGGTAGTTTTTTCGGATGAAAAGAAATTCAACCTGGATGGCCTAGATGGGTTCCATTTCTATTTCCACGATCTACGTGAAAACGAACGAACGGTTTCTGTCAAGGCATCATAGCAGAGAAGGTAGCGTCATGGTTTTGGGAGCTGTCTGTGAATTTTTTCTGAATTTTCTTTCGTTTTAGGTGTGAGCAACTCCTTATTACACGTTGCACTGTTGATAAACTAGCTGTAACGCCGACTTTAGCTCCAATTATAGCCGCTGATAGAGCAAAATTAGAGGCGGCTCGCAGAATTGCCCTTTTGTCTTTGGCGGTTTGGGCACCTCGCGTACGCCCTTTCATGTTTCGTCCTGTTTTGTTCAATAAGAAATGCATTTTTGGCATATGCCACCAAGATTTCAAATACCCGTACCCACCACCCTGCCTAATCAAATGGCACATAAATATACTTTTCCCGTCTGGCCTGAGGATGAGAGGGCTTTGTTATGGTATTTGCGTATGTAACAAAGAAAATAACGGTAAATTTTAACGATGCTAGCCAAAAACCCTGATACACGGGACCACCTGCGATCCCGGCTACAGTAGCTATTTTTATCTCTGTTTTTCATCCTTGACTTTTCGCATAATAACTTTCACTCTGAAGTAGGTTTGGACTTTAAATTGTGTTTACATCTTAGCAATGTTATAAGCTCATGTGATAATGGGGAAAATCTGAGCAACAGGTCCCGCTTCTCCCCTACAAATTGTAGGTAGAAAACATTAAATTAGTCACAATTCTTGGCTGAATTTAGCTAATAGCTTAAATTATGATAATGAGTTTTTAATCGAATATCCTTGGACAGGACTAAATACAGGTTCGATTAAATCAAAGGTTCCACCACCTCCCCTATAAAAAATAATACTTGACCAGAAAAATGGTTTTAGTTGCTCGTAATTCGCGAAGGGAAAAATCGTTTGTTTCGGTATTTGCATATTTTTGATAATTTGTTCCAAGCTCCTGAAAAGCTTACATAAAAGAGTAACTTTTATGAATTATTCAGATTTATCCGTTCAAAAAACCGTTATGATAGCGTTTGAATTTTCTATGTCAAATAAATTTTGTAATTTTTCGAAGTTTGAATTACTATATCTTCGAGATAACAGTGAGTTTTTCAACGGGGGAACATTCAAATTACATCAAATGTATATATTTTAGGACCTTAACCAAATACTGAATTGAACAAACCAAGACGGAATAAAAATTTGGCTTTTGTTTCGTAACCCGAGCTTTCCTAAGGATTGATTTCATAAATAATGGTGCAGTTTTGTAACGGTAAATGAGAGAGCATTATGACCACATAATATTTTTCTCTAAATGAGCCGTACTATCTATTAATATCATTTGTAACATCAGGAATCCTTAATCCTTAAAATCGCTATATCTTCTTTCGTCCATTTGAAAATGGAGTCCACCATTCGATTCAGCAGAAACAAGTTTAACTTATAGTCATTTAGGTGGTACATTTTACAACCGGACATCTTCACAAATATGCGATGCCCGAAAAATCATTGATTTCGCCCCACTGTGCGGCGCTCTAGCAAAAATGATGCCAAACATAGGTGGCCCGAGAACAAGTAGGAGGCAGCTATTGTCCTATGGGTTAACCGAAAACACCGGGATACGAATTTTTATATGACCCAATTCTTAACGGGCCACAAAGGGTACCGACAATATTTGCATCGGTTTAAGTTAGACGAGTAGCCAGAATGCAAGGGAGTGGCGGAGGATGCGAAACGGCTTGTTTGATTATACGCATTCAACTCCGACCGGAATTGGGTGAAAACATAAGCCCCGAGAACCTAGTGGTTCTGATGCTGCTGATACTGATCAGCAAAAAACTGTGCCGGCCACATGGAGCTGAGGGAGGAGCGTAGACGCAACTTTGCTACACTTGGTGATGGCTGATTAGCCTAAATTGGCCCTGTGAAGAAATACTGAACGGTGGTCAAGCGTTAACAAAAGAGGTGTTTAGATTTACTGTACGTCTGTTTTCTCAAAAAGCTGACAGCTGACAGTTGCTTTGTATCTTTGATTGGCAAATCGCAAAGTTGGAAGATGCATTCAGCGACCGCAGATGTGCGGTCCTGTTGATGATAATGGACCTGTTGGCTTCAATTATTCAGCCGGACGGAATAGTGAGCATTGGATCATTAAACTGAAGCTTAAGTTCTACAAGAGCGATATAAAAAAACAATAGGGCGGTACCCACCCCCGTTGATCAGGTTTTAGATGTCGCCTTCGCCACTGATTGTTTTCCAGTGGCAGATTCCATGCTTGCTGATGAGGTTGTAAAGGACGATTACGTCTCCCTATACTCGGATTTAGCTGCCTTGGATACTGCGTCTCAGCCGTCTCCAACAATAGACTCTCTTTAATCTGATACGGATGGGGGAGAGAAAGTAACGGTGGTTGAAAAGGCATAATGGTGAGGTTTTTTCAGATAAATCTCCACCATGCAAAGGCAGCGTCAGCTGCTATTGCCTATCGTCTATCGCAAGGCATGAAGGATATAGTGCTGATTCAGGAACATTGGGTTGCGGATAATCTCGTCAAGGGTCTGAATTGTTCCGATTGTATTACTTTTTATGTAACAGGGCAGAGGATACCGCGATCCTGTATTACTGTAAAGAGAACCATCAAGGCTTTTCTGATGTCTAATTTTAGTGACAAGGACTTTGTCTTATGTAGTCTGCTTGGGGATACAGGGTGGCAGTAACGTCTTCAGGCACTAGTGTAATCTTCGGATGCAACTTTAACGCGCATTATTTTGTCTATGGCAGCTCGGACACAAACGGCTGGGAAGAACTAGGTACTCCTCGAATATCTTCTGAGGATTAATCTTCTTATCTGCAATGTGGGACGCGAGCGTTCTTTCGTCACAAAAAACAGACAAGAGGTTGCACTCTTGCATCGGAGGTTGTATGTATTTGGAATTCAGTCTTGCTGTGCGCTCTGATGTGGCCCCGCTCACTCTAAATCGCTGGAAGACAAACTGACATAGGTTTCGGGATGCTCTTCTCGCAGACCTGGCTTCGCTTCCAAATACTCGATGCAATGGACAACAATTGGACGATATGGGGAACCGCTTCACTGATGCTATGAGGGCTGCATCATGTCCTGACATTTCATATACAGGTAAGAAAAAACCAACTTGGTGGAGTTCTAAGATTTCCGAACTAAGAGTCGTGTGTAGGAGAAGCTTTCGTAAAGCTAAGGCCTCAAGGCTCGAGTCGGATTGGCAATCCTATAAGATATATCTGAGTTCTTTTAAAAAAAGAGTTAAGTAGAGGAACTAAGCGCAGCACGAAATGAGCAAAAAAAAAAACGCAACTATTAATTTCAGTTCAGCCTCGCTTTTTTTCTCAATGAACGCAAAAAAAACATTGACACACATACAAACATTTTATTTTTCAACACTGATTAAATTCGTTTACATATGGATAAATTCACTATCAATTCAAAAACAAAACCTGTGATAGAAGCAATTAAACCAAGCACTAACATCAAAAACGGTATTTTCAGTGTATTGACATCCAGTGGAATAGGTCCTTCTTCCAATAGTATCCTAGTCGCATTCATTGCATTTTCTTTCAATTCCTCAAGGAACACAGTACTGATCCAGTGGTACAAAAGTCCCGACTGATAAGCAATCATAATGTGTTCATTAAAGTCGTCGAACAACGGAAATTCATGTCTAAACGCTACAAATATCATTGTCGGCAGTATCGGCACATTGGATTCTTTGAATTTTCTAATATTCCTATAACGCTGCATACTATCCGGCCACGACCACATCAAAGTGTCAATTAGCAAAGGATTCGAATTATTTAACGTATTCACAATTTCGCGCAATTCCGAGAAATAGATTGGCCGAAATAGTCTCGAATACGGCACTAGTTCTGGAACCTGCAGTAGTAAAAACTGTAGGACAGCCTGCTCAATGCATATTTTATATCCAGACTCTTCGACATCGTTCAATGATTCAATTTCGCGCTCATAGGCTGGCCGCGTGAGAAATGTAGTGAGCAAAGCAAGATAGAGATTCGATAAAATAAATCCGAGTATAAAGGTCGGCAGATAAAAAATGAGACTACGTAAGCTATTTCGGAAAATAACACCTGTTCCGGATATATTCATAAGCATAGAGAATGCCGTTAAAAAAGCAACTGAAAACTCTTTGCCGCCTGTCAGGACAATTGTGACAATAGAAAAAACGATTGTGACGTAAAGTACTCCTAGAATTAGGGCGAGCCACGTGTCCCAGTGAAATGGCAATGTGAAATTCTGGAATGTTGGTATGGTTCGTGGCACTGGAACTATGAGAAAGTATTTACCATATGCTAAGGGATAGGAAAAATCGCCAAAAATTTTAAGACTTGAAAATAATGCTAAAGTGAAATCTATCCTTTTACTTGCTATGCTGAGAAATAACTCTTCATAAAAATACTTAGTATTCGGAAAGTTAACGTATTCCAATGTTGCGTTGCGTTTAAATAGAAATGAAGTGACCAGATTACCCACTAGTCCTTTTGGGATAAGATCACCTGATGGTTTTGTTGCCCACACGACATCTGGAGCGTCTGCCGTAGGATGTGTTTTAAATGCATATTTGTTTAGATTTAACACTCTGTCTGGGAAAAGGTGAGCCGATGGGCTAATTTCAAAAATTTTAAATCCATCAAAAGGTCTGTAAGTTAATATTCTCGTTGGAAAGGATTGTACCACAATAACCACGCTCAACAATCCATAATCGAAACATTGCTTGAATAGTCCTTTAATTTCGTATTCACTAGAATTTTCCATCGCAAATATCACTTTTGAATTCTGTCGCCTTTCAAACAAACGAAATGCGATTTTCAATACAGCATGTCTACCTTGAAGATCATCCAGAATTATTATGTACAAGAGTTCCCGACTGAAATTATTCAACAAAATTGGTGTTGGGCTCATTTCATTGTGGTGGAGTGGTGGTTCCCACAAATCTGTATAGCGAATTATCGGAACTGTTGAGCTTTCATGAAGATTCATCAAAAGCTGATTGGCAACCGTAGATTTATGCGAAGCTACCAAAACGAAAGTGCTTAAATCATACTGCTGTTTTGCTCGTTGTAAGACTTGATGAAGGGTGGAATTATTCAAACAATGAAGAAATGACATGCACAAAAAAAAAATTTGGTAACACAATAACACATGTGAAAGGTTCATTTTCAAGTATAGGTATAACGCAGTTCAACAAAAATACAATTTGCCTTACCACTGACTGACGAAATGAAATTTGATTACAATCGGTGTAATAAACTTGATATATATTGTCCTTTCCTGAAACTTATCCTACTTGCATACATTTACGGTGCTAAGCTTCACACGTTGATAAATTATCGTAATTATTTCGGGGACTCAATTGTTTCAGGATAAGTGAAGAAATCAAACCTTATAAATCACTCAGTTAGTCAATCTGATAATGTATAGCAATACTGTGCACCTAGGGTTTTGTAGTTTTCTAGAATAATTTAATCCTTCAGCAAAACATCTTTTCTCTTTACGTGGAACAATAAGCAATCCCGTGTCACCAAATACAAATGAGGAGAAATGCCAACAAAAAAAATGCACTGAATAAATCCTGCAAACGGTTCATGGAAAGATTTTGCCTAAAGTACATATTTCTTTTTTCAATCTAACGCAAAAGTTTTGCATCTGACCGATAACAGTAATTCACCTAATTGACGTGTGACCTAGTTTCCGAGGGGAGGAGATGGGGTACTCCGTACTAGGAGGGAGGTCGTGAGTCCGGGGAAGAGTACTACAGATCCGTTCATTTAAGGTCAAAACCTTTTGTTGTAATGAGAGGTTATTATGGAAAATTATACGGTTTATTTGGTGCCCAATGTATGAAAAAAAAATTCGTTTAAATGAATCCTCGAACGTTTCGAAGCTCTTTGTAACATTTCATTTTAGAAGTATGTACTTACATAATATGAACTGATTTTATTTAAGGCATACGTGGCCAAGATTTTAGCCTCTCTAAGCCACATTAGCTTGAAAAGTTGATCCAAGCCGCAAGAAAAGTCCGCAAATCGGCTCTTTATGTTAACGACCCTCTCTGGACGTACGTACATTCCGGTATGGTGAGGATCATCATCATCAAAAATTATCGTCGCAAGTTCTTGGATTTCCCTGGTGTCAATTGAACTAACTGAACATATGCAATGCACTCGACGTCCTCTTTGATATGACACCCCACATGCACACGTTCGATCAGGGTGTGAAATTAGTGTCCTTTTATGTCCATTTTCAGAGCTTTCCGATCAACTTTTTTCTTAGCAAATTTAATGGTAGAATCTCCAGCTATTATAGATTCTGAAAAATAATAAAAGTAGGGACAACTTGAATTATTCTCGTAGTTGTGGCTTTGGAAAAATACACGGGAAACGCCCAAATTTTCCATTTAAGCTCGATTTATTCCGTTGAGGGTCCTTGAAACAGGAAGTACTCGACGGGTTGGGTACGATATCCCGCCCATCATATTCCGGTTTTTTTAAATCCCGTCATTCAATATCCCGCCATTTCAAAATCCCGCCAATTAAAAATCCCGCTCAATTAGAATCCCGCCAATCCAAAATCCCGCCATTTCAATAACTCGCTTATTCAAAATCCCGCTTTTCAATATCTCGCTTTTCAATATCCCGTCACCAAAGATAAGTATTCTTTCATAGCAGCTGCTGCAGCGAATTAATGATGCTTGTGACAACATAAAGAAAAATCTCTTGAAATCCTTCTAGTGCAGTCAAAATATCCCAATTCAGGTCTCCAAATAGAAAAAATAGAGTAAGGCTAATTTTTGTTGTTTTAGTGGGCTCCCAAGAATCTACAACTGATTTTGCTAAAAAAAATTTGATCGGAAAGGTCCCAAAAAGGACAAAAAAGGATAAAAGGATCCTTGGCCGGAGGTCGGCATGCGGGGTATCATTTCAAAGGGGACGTCGAGTACGGGATACCTACATAATCCCGAAAAACAAAATCCCACCCGTTCATAGTCCCGCTTTACATTATCCCGACATTACAAAATCCCGCCATATCAAAATCCCGCCACCTCAAAATCCCGTCATTCCAAAATCCCGCCATTTCAAAATCCCGCTATTAAATAATAAAAAAATCCCGCCAAATATTAAATAATAAAAAAATCCCGCCAAAATTTTTTTTTTTATTATTAACAAAACATAGATAGGCGTTCGACTTATCAATCATTTACATTAGTTTATGCGTAGAATTATGTGCAATGCCGGAAGAAAGTAAAGCGCTTGGTAGCTCAAGCAAAGGCGAAGGCAGCTGAGAAATTCTACCAAGAATTAGAGACTCAGACTGCGACCGAAGGACCGTCTTTGCGCGAGAGATCTAAGCACGACGCCAGGATATTTAGGGTCGCAGCCCAAAAGAGAAGGAACGTTCGGGAAATACAGGCGCCAAAGTACGTGGAGGACTCGCAAGGAATGTTGCTGATTGACGATACGGCAATTTGTAGCAGGTTGCGACAGTATTTTGACGAACTTCTAAATGAAGAATTTCCTCGAGCAGCTTTTCAAGATGTTGAGCCAAATATCACGAATATTGAAGATATCTCAGAGGAAGAGGTGATGGAGGCAATGCATC
Organism: Microchrysa polita; assembly: GCA_949715475.1. NCBI lineage: Eukaryota > Metazoa > Arthropoda > Insecta > Diptera > Stratiomyidae > Microchrysa > Microchrysa polita. The sequence goes on along the minus strand of OX454416.1, from coordinate 108,389,591 downwards.
AGATGAAACGCGGAAAGGCAGTCGGACCGGACAAAATCCAGCGGAATTTTGGTTGAAAATGGAAAATGTCGGGCTGAAAGTTTTTCCGGGCGTACCTGCGACTTGTATTAAATCCCCCCTCCCATTCTTTTCCTACTGTCTACACAAAAGTTCGGTTGCGTCGACAAACCAATATATTTGTGTGGGGTTTGGTTGGAATAAGTGGGTAAATAAAAATATTTACTCAGAAGATGGAAGAGAGCATGGCCCCATAGTACGATTCCAAATATTTGACCTTTTAGTTGCTTCGAAAAAGACACATTAATTCAAGGTTTTGTGAAATTGGTGTAAAAAATGTTTCTTAGTAGAACCAAAATGGGGGGTTGGGTTTGAAGGGCAGCCCCATGACCCCAGGGTCCGATTTGATCCATTCTTACATATGCTTTGTGTCATCAATACAAATACATTTGTGTGAAATTTGGTTGAAGTTGGTGCACAAATAAAAAAGTTTTTCTTAGAAGAACCTAATTTGGGGGGTTGGGTTTGTATGGCAGCCCCAAGACCCCATCGTCCGATTTGATCCATCTTTACCTATGTTTTGTGTTATCAAAAGAAACACATTTGTGAGAAATCTGGTTAAAATTGGTGCACAAATAAAAAGGTTTTTCTTAGAAGAAGCTAATTTGAGGAGTTGGGTTTGTATGGCAACCCCATTGTCCGATTTTACCGATTCAAATATACACTGCCTGCAGCAAAAAAAGGCATTTGTGCAAAATTTCAGCTTCATAGCTTTTAAATTGGCCGAGTAAAACGCGTCGCAACAGACAGACAGACGGACAGACGGACAGACTGACATCGCACAATCGACTCCGCAAGTCATGCTAATCATATATGTATACTTTTTATTTGGTCGGAGGTGCTTCCGTCAATGCGTTACAAACTTCATGACAAAGTTAATATGTATACCATTTCACTCTATGAGCGAAGGGTATAAAAAAATGGCACTAATGAACTTTTCTTAGGTTTAAGTTTATTTGTTATCCGATTATTTAGTGGTCAAGTGTAAAAAAGAAAATTTTAGAAACACTTTCCCATCGAATTTCCAGCATGAGTTCAGTGTACGAAGCGACTAGTCAAAAAAGCACAAAGAAAGTGTATCGATCATCCAAAACGAACTAGATTTCCGTTATTGGGCTCCCCTTTCAATTTCATACACAAAATACATATTTACGAAACTCTACGCCATTGCTTCACCCAGTAGTAAAGGAAAGGTATTTAAAAAATCCGTCGCGATATTGCTTATTGCTTATTCCGATGTTAATTAGACCCTTCTTTTGAGCACTCATTGATTGGCCTAAAGATCGAATCAGTACAGATAAGATCTGAAATATGTTTACATACTTCTTTCTAAATCAAATATGCTTGCATGAGTCCAATTAAATCAGACAGTCATATCCAATGCTAGTTATACTACTTTTGTTCTATTCACCTTTATTATTATTATTCACGTTACGAAATAAGTCTTATGATAAGAAAGTATGTATTTTATGTGGTGTTGATATTTGTATCGCCTCCAAAGATGACAAAATCAAAATGCTAATGTACTCGTATTCACAAGAACCTATATGTATACGATTTCATTGTTGTGCTTACAGTTTGTCCAACTTTCTCAACTGGTATAAACGACCTTCCACGGCTCTCTCTTATATTCTGGTAAAATAGGCAAACAATCTGACAGAAATATATTTGATTCGTATTTCTCATTGCAGATATGCGATTTGGGCATCTAATGTTTTACATTACGGCTTGTCAATTTGGATTAACTTCGAGTACGGACAATCTGCACCGAATAATTTTTCGGACAGCCCACCAATACGACTTAAAAACGCTTGTTATAATTTCGTCCCAGAACTCGAAAGCAGCTGTCACCATATCCAGGAGTCTAGATAGCAATTCCACCCTTTGCGTTATTCATTACACAGACGAGTGGAGAGAACGATTTAAGCACGCCTTAATGTTAATAAGACCGGTAGTGTTAAGCAGTTTTGGACGTAACTTACTCTACATAGTTTTCCTGGATGATTTGCTAGCTAGAGAAAGAATTCTTCGGTTAGCATTCCGATTACTAGAACGTAGACAATACTCCTATTTAATTTTGGTCTTGCTCTATGCTAGCCAGTATCAAATCAATAATTTGTTTCAACAATGTTTTAGTAACGGTTTACTAAGAGTGGTTATTATATTGCTCGGACCAACGACAGCTTTTTTTACGTACAAGCCCTTTGAGGGTTTCATAGTTGTTGAAATCGCTACAAATTCCAATTTATTTCCACATTCAAAACTCCTGAATTTAAACAAATATGCATTGAAAACGCACAGGATTGGAGATCTTCCCCAAGTAATGTGGCATAAAGGTAAATCTGGGGATATAGTTGCGGGAGGGATTGTGGGAAATCTTATAACAACTTTCGTCGAAAAACGAAATGCAACTTTCCAGTACAGTCGCTCCCCGACATACGTAAGGCGGACTTACGTAATTCCGCATTTACGTAAAGGCCACAACCCATGAAAAATCCTTAGATGATCCACTTAAATAAATTTATGCATAGGGAAAATTCCAAGTATTTTTCAAAATTAAAAAAGACTTTTAAGGGAATCGTTTCCCATTTTAATTTAGGGCTAAAATTTACACATCTGTTATCTTTTTGGGCATTTGAAATAAGAATATTATGCGTATTAGGAACATTTCGAGTTACGTAAAATTCCGACTTACGTATAGACTTTTGGAACGAAATGCTTACGCAAGTCGAGGAGTGACTGTACATTGAAATGCACTCTGATGGTTCACTTTACGATGTTGTCGTTAAAAATCTTATAGATAAGAAAATCGACGTTTCACTTCTAAGTTTAGCCAATTACTTTACGTACGGAGAATCTTCATATCCTTTAAGTTTCAATAGTTTCAAAGTGTTTGTGCCGGCCGCTAAGCCAATCCCAACATATCAGAATTTCACGTTAATCTTTCAGGCAAACACCTGGTTTGGATTAATTATAGGACTCTTTTATATTTCATTCATAATTTATATTTTGGGGATTATTATTCGAAGTCGTAATGACTTTACACAAGCGGTTTTACTTGCCCTTGGAATTATGATCAACGTATCGGGAGTAGGCGTCCTTCAGGCAAATAATAATCCACGAGTAGCTGCAGTCTATTTGCCGCTCTTTGTTTTCGGATTCATAATTTCAAATTTGTATTTGGCATTACTGACTACATTCCTCACTATGCCGGCCTATGAACGTGAAATACAAACATGGACTGACATCGAAAATGCTGGCTTGAAAATTTTCACCGAAGAGTCGGAACATGAGCTTCTTTTCTTCTATGGATATGTTTTGTCGGAGATCCGAAAATATTCCGCTCTATTTCAGCCAGTTCGTATGAGAGATTTAGAAGAAATGATAGAATCGTTGGATAATACGAAAGCTTTAATGTTGAGTGAAGCGAACAGAATTTGGTTACAAGCCGTCCAGAAACATGCTAATCAAATTAAGTTTCATGAATCGGATTTGAGCGTACTGTCATCGATGACTTGTGTGAAAATGAAGCCTGACTTTCCATTGGTTGATGATTTCGATGAGCATATTCATATGGCGTACCAGGCAGGACTATTAGACTTCTGGGAACGTCAGTTTCTGTGGGAACTTCAGCAGACTATTTTAGAGAACGACAGGAAATTGAGCGACGGTAATGGGCCGAATCCGTTTGACGTTGACACTTTGAAGATTCCTTTTCTGGTTTTATTAGTCGGAATGTGTGCTTCGTTTATTGTATTTATCATTGAAATAGTTGTAGGAAATTTTCTTTCGAGATGTTCTTTGAAAAATTTATCTATAGAAGAAAATCGATCATTCGAAATGGAAGTTGATGTTGATGAATGTAATGAGGAAATAAAATGAGGTTGAAAGTAATACTTGAAAATTGTGTGTCCTTATAGAGCCACCGAATTAATTATAAGTTCCCCAATAAAAAGCTTAAAAAATCATTAAAAACAAATTGAATATTAAATCGATTGACTACAAATTATTTATTAGGAAAATAATACTTCTCATAGGTTATAGGATTAAACAACAATGTACATCCAGTTAAAGAAAATATAATACTTCTTAAATTTTAGTGCGAAATAATTATAAATTCATTTGGAAATATTGCTAGTTTAATTATTGTTTTAGCTATTATTTTAAAAAATTGAACGATTTGATATAAATTACAAGACCGAGGCTAATTTCAGGCGCAGCCGAAATTTGAATACCCGTCACATTTGAATGCAACTTAACCCTCGCACTCATGATCTCTACCCGCGGAGATTTTCAATTTTCATTTGTTAATAATTTAGTGAGTTTTTGTAGAAACTCGACTCAGTTATAAATTTTTTCTCTCTTAAATTAACAAAAAGAAAATAATTCTCATGTGCCCAAGTTATAATTTGATGTGGATGAGCCCATATAGCAATCCTGACTTTTTGTCTGTTTCAGGATATGTTCTATCACATGGGTCTCTTACATCTAACACAAGACCGTCGTGTGTCTCTTTTTCTTTGATCTCCGGTAGCACACATAGCAACTTCCTTTTTGTCTTATTCGGCCACTAGTGTCTCTTTGAGTTTCGTCATTAGCATCAAAATCGTCGCTGCAATTCGATTTGCAGATCGATTCACCTAAATTATGAGATGTAATATTTATAAACGTCGAGTTGAAAATCGAAAAAAAATACCTAAAATACATTCAATTGCAGTCAGAACATGAAACTTGCTTACATGAAACTTGCTTACGAATCCTGATTTGAGGGATGCATAGATCTTGTCCCAAATTTAAAATGAATTGTCGACGTCGAGACTTCCGTACTGTGCCGTGAGGATTGTTGGTGGAATATATTATGTATGCTGCTAGAGCTGATACGTCCGATAAATTGTAGAACATGGCTAGATGCGAAAAGGCCCTTTTGCTTGTATACCGAGACAGCATGTTATCCATTGTGTTCACTCCACCCTTGGTTTTATTATAAAACAAAATCATTTCTAGCTTCTGTTTGATCTGTAATATAGGGTGGCCCACGAAAGATTTGCGTTTTAAAATCGCTATAAAAAAACAACGAGTATATATTTTTCAATTTTTTTTTATTTTATTGGATAGCCTTAACATTGCGGTTTATGTATGAAACACCACTTCGTTCATATGGCTGCCTCGGCTGGCTTTACAGTAGCCCATTCGGTCGACCCAATTTTTAAGCACATTTTCGATGGTATGGCCCTCAATGGCCCTGATGGCGACTTCAATATCGTGCTTTAGGTCGTCAATCGTCTCTGGGTGGTTGGCGTAACACTTATCCTTGACGGCAACCCACAAAAAATAGTCCAACGGGGTCAAATCGCAGCTGCGAGGCGGCCAGTTGACATCGCCGTTTCGGCTGATTATGCGATTTTCGAACGTACCGCGCAAAAGATCGATTGTGACGTTGGCTGTGTGGCACGTAGCGCCGTCCTGCTGGAACCATATGTCGTCTATGTCTTCCTCTTCCATTCGGGGAAAGAAAAAGTCTTCCAACATGCCGCGATAGCGGACACCAAAAACGGTTACGCCGGATTTTCTGAACCCCAAATGCGACAGTTTTGCTTAAACTTAACCATTTAGTAAACCGCAAACCTTCTACTAAATATCTGACACATTGACAATGACATTCGAAATATCAGAGTCAAAATTATCGATAGTTCAAACAGCAAACGTTAGATGGACCACCCTATACGTTCGAATCCAGATGCATGGACGACAGAAGGACAACAGCTTTTCCCTTTGCAGGAACGTAGGAACACTAAGTTGCGTTAGATCCAAATCCAATTTCGCTTGAAATTGACCCACCCCCCCAACCGAGGTGGTTGTCCTCTCTGGCGTTCCCAGTTCTACGATGTAAATTGGACTACGAGTATTCAGTGGATAAGCAGTCCAGGCATCGCATACCACAATATTTTTATGCCATATTTGCCTGGTTTGGATGGCATAAATATACATATTGCGTAAATTCCGTCCTCATCTGTAACAATATAGGTCTCATATGGTCTTAAAATTTGATCCAGGATTCGAGTTGATCATCTGGAATACATTCCTAATCGGAGCAGACTTACGATTGATTAACTGACATAGTCGCCCGATAGAGCGAGAACGCATCTTGTTTCCACAAGCCGATAAGGTTTTCCTGATTGGATTCTTGACAACCCATGACGAGCAGAATTCAAGGGAGGCTTTGAGCTCTTCATCAGTATTTAAGGTCAATTCTGAATAGGATTATTCGTATTTTCTTCGTTTTTCGGTAGTATTCCTCAGTTTTTTTGTTGGAATATCTACGAAAGAGATCTCTGTTGAGTGCATTCAAAATGCTGAAAAACGTATTGACTGGCGATACATTTTTCGTCACTGGATTAGGGCCCATTAGTCTTGAATCGCGAATAATGTTGTGAGCTCACTGACGAGAAAACGTATTGCTCTCCTTGTACCACTTCGTATACCATTATTGGATGAGAAGAATGTTTCATGAATGACTGATTGCTCATTATCACGTTCATCATCTTGCGATTCAGTTTAACTGTGTAATTCTATTTCAAAATGTTCATCAGCCGATCACCTAAATCGGGCAGATATTCTTCATCTATATCAGCGTCAGCATCTTCATAATCTAAACCTTCGAATTAGACTTCGCTGCAAACATATTGCGGAAATACTCTTGCCTTTTCTCATATGATAATCTATTTTATTTAGTATAAATAAACTTACTCTTTGCAATAGTTTTGAAAACCCCATAATTGTGATGACTGATGAGTGTGAATTTAAAATCTCATACAAATGCGTGGACTTATTTTTGTATCTACCCGGGTGGAGACTTAATAGTTTCATAGTCCGCGTAGTCAAAAATAGTGCAAAGGTTAGGATTCTTTTGCATTAACAATTTCTACCGCAGCCCTATGACGTGTTCCGATTCCATCTGCTCCTGGATGCGTTGGATGAATTTTGGATAAGATTCAAAAAGAAAAAAAAGTTTTTCTTACAAGAAGCTAATATTTGGGGGTTGGTTTGTATGACAGCCTTATGACGTAATGCTCCGATTCGATCCATTCCTAGATGTATTTTGAGGTTTTACCATGATCAGATTTGGGTGAAATTTGATTAAGATTGGTTCATAAAGAAAAAAGTTTTTCTTAGAAGAACCTAATTTGCAAAGGTTCATTTGTATGACAGCCCCATGACGTAGTGTTCCAATTTCAGCCGTTCCTAGATATCTTTTGAGACTTTACTAGGAACACATTTGGGTAAAGTTTAGTTGAGGTCGGATTAAAAAATAAAAAGTTTTTCTTAGAAGAACTTAATTTTCACGGGTTGTTTGTATGGCAGCCCAATTGTATTCCAAATGTATTCCAATTCTATTCGTTCCGACATATATACAGCGTACACTAAAAAGAAACTTGCTTACAAAATTTCAGCCCGATAGCTTCAAAACTGAGGGACTAGTTTGCGTTGCAACAGACGGACAGACAGATAGCAGACAGACAGACAGACGGACATCGCTCAATCGATTTCTCTCGTCACACTGATCAATAATATATATACTTTATATAGTCTTTTGTGCGTTGCAAACTTTATGACAAAGTTAATATACCCTTTCACATAGTGACGGGTATAAATATCCTGTCGGTCCTCCATTGTTTCTAATTACCTGGAAAACTCCTCTTGGGACTGAATTTACTAGGTTTTCCAGGATATTTTGGTCAATTTCTTCCAAGCTTGGCGGATCGCTCCTTTGATTTCCGATACGGTTTGATATTGTTTTCCATGGGCGTAAACCTTCCTAACAAGTAACATATTCCCCGTGAATTTCCAATGGGGTTGAGGTCGGGGCTACGGGCTGGCCAATCTAAAACTGTAATGTTTTTCTCTTGGAACCATTCTGTTGTCGCTTGGGCCCGATGGATACTGGCATTATCCTGTTGGAAAATAAATTCCAGTCCAATATTGACTCGGCATGGTCAATGAGCGATGTCTCTAATATCTCCGCATAATCACTCGCGGTCATTTTCGGTTTAATCCAGGCCAAAGGTAATTTCCCTGCCAATGAAAATGCACCCCAAATCATCACAGAGCCACCACCAATGTTTCGGCTCAAGGCAACTTCTTTTTCTCGTCCTAAATGGTGCCAATAATATTAATATTATCCAGATTACACTTCTTTTCGTCACTGAAAATAACGCTTTTCCAATTTTCGCTGAAATCCCTATGTTGTTGGCCCCATTGAAGACGCTTCGCCTTATGATATTGGGTCAAAAGTGTTTTTTTTCTGCCTTTTGATGAATTTGAGGGGAACCATACGAAATCCCCAATCATAAAATCCCCAAACGTAGAAAAATCCCCAAAATCAAAATCCCCATATTCAAAATCCCCATAATCATAATACCCATATACAAAATCCCCATAATCGTAATACCCATATACAAAATCCCCAATCATAAAATACCCAAACACCCGAAATATGATGGTAAATGGTAGATGGATGGTAGTAAAAAATGGTAGATGGCTGGTAGCTGGTAAATGGTTGATGGATGAAAGACTGTAAATTGTTGATGGTTGATGGTAGATGGAAGGTGTTAAATGGTAGATGGTAAATGGCACTAGGAGGGACGTAAATCGAATCTAACTTATTTTTTGATTAGCACAAAAAAAATATTCAAGTCCATTGCATATATCGTTCTTAACATAATAGGTTTTCTTTAACATCGTCGAGACAAGTCCTCATCCGAACGAACATTCGCGGAAAACTTGGTTGGCTTATTGTTGGAACCGATTGCATATTTAATCGCCTGCACATTATCTGCTGTTGTTCTGTGTTACTTCAAAGAGTTTGCCGTTGATTAGCATATATATCAGTCCACGACGGTGATTTTTTTATTGCATAGTAGGACTATTCAATTACAATAGTCTAAAGCCCCTACCATTTATTATCTACCATTTACCATCTACTATTTGCTTTTTACCACCCACCATTTGCAATTTACAATCTACCATTTATCATCTGTCATCAACCATTTACAAGCTACCATCCGTCTACCATTAACCTACCATTTCCCATCTACCATTTATCATCTGCCATTTAACATCTATCATTTACCATCTACAATAGCCTAAAGAAAGTCTCCATTCCCCATTTGGGGTGTGATCTTAGAACGCGCGCGCGTTCTTAGATCACACCTCAAATGGGGAATGGGGAATTTCGTTTGGGGATTTTGGTTTTCGGTATTTTGATTTCGGGGATTTTGATTTCGGGGATTTTGATTTCGGGGATTTTGATTATGGGGATTTTGATTTGGGGATTTTGGTTTGGGGATTTTGTGACTGGGGATATCGTATCCAACCCGAATTTGAGGTCCTTGTTGGAGTGTAGAATCTGCTGGGCACGACGCACACTTACAGATAAATTCATTTCGCTCCAGATTTCTGATGCGAATTTTTTTCCTTCAGTGGCTTTTCGGACAATAAGTCTTTTTTCTCTCGCAGTAACTGCTGGTAGCCGTCCAGATCTTCGTTGTTTTCCATAATTTTCACGAATCAAATTTCGCTAGTGAGGAGCAAGGTATTCGTTAGGGACATGTCTACTGAATTATTGTGTGAAATTGCATCGCTGTGACTGCATCGGCTCCTCCGTGAGGTTTTGTTTTACTGAAACAACTTTTGCCATTTCGTGGTGGTCGATTTTCGACAGCGAAGTTCGGCTATGAAATTCAGCTTTCAGCTTTACTATGACCTCATTCTTTTTCTTCCGTCTTGACAAAAGTTTTGGGCTTGGTTAAAATAAGTGGGCAAATAAAAATATTTACTCGGAAAATTTTATTGGGGTTGCCGGAGCATGACCCCACAGTACGATTCCAATCGTTTTGAACTTTTTAGTTGCTTTGATAAAGACACATTAATTCAAGGTTTTGTGAAATTGATGTAAAAAAAATGTTTCTTAGAAGAACCAATATGGGGGGTTTGGTTTGTATGGCAGCCCATGACTCCATGGTCCAATTTGTGTCATCAATAGAAAATACATTTGTGTGAAATTTGGTTGAAATTGGTGAACAAATAAAAAAGTTTTTCCTAGAAGAACCTAATTTGGGGGATCAAGTTTGTATGGCAGCCATGACCCCATGGTCCGATTTGATCCATTCTTGCATATATTTTGTGTTATCTATAGAAACACAATTGTGTGAAATTGGGTTGAAATTGGTACACAAATAAAAAAGTTTTTCTTAGAAGAACTCAAATTGGGGAGCTAGGTTTGTATGGCAGCCCCATGACCCAGTGATCCAATTTCGGTGAATCAAACATACATACAGCCTGCAACAATAAGAAGCACGTGTGCAAAAATTCAGCTCTGTAGCATTTATAGTGGCCGAGAAAAACGCGCTGAAACAGACGGACAGACGGACAGACAGACAGACGGACATCGCCCAATCGATTCATCTCGTCATCCTGATCATATATGTATACTTTTTATATGGTCGGAGATGCTTCCTTCAATGCGTTACAAACTTCGTGACAAAGTTAATATACCCTTTCACTCTATGAGCGAAGGGTATAGAAAATTCGTCAACAACTGCATAACGTGAACCGCGGTTTTGATTAGTTCACGTTTTCCGAGTCTACTGTATTAATTTTCCCATAATATAAGAATAATAGGAACAACTTACGTCAAAATGTATCGACGTCAATCAATCCTTACTCAAGGTAATGAGCCAACTGTTAGCTCTATTGCCGTGAAATGTTAACCTAATCAATATGTATTCCTTCATTAGTAAAAACAAGAAATACTGTGTGGATGTCGACATAATGGTCAGCAGTTTGATGAATGGACTCAAACGTAGGTACACACAAAATGATTTTTCTTTTCTTGATTTATTCATTTAATAACAATTTGCCATAAGAGACATTTCTGATAACATAAAAATAAAATGTTATTATTACTAATTAACTCACCTGTAGTTTTCTTAGCAATTCATCATGCTCCCGTTGCTGACCAACTGCCTCGTCAATATTATTACCGAGATTTGTGAGTTTTGGCTGGACTTCGACGACTTTGATGAAATACAGGTCACCACTCTGAAAAAAGATAAATTTATTTTTATGAAGTGCATACTTTAGCAATTTAGGTGTACACGCGTGTATATTTGAGAACACGGAGAGAGATTGGTTAAAGACGCCATACAACATACAGAACAGATTGAATTGGAAATGAGCTAAAACGCGGAGTATAGTAGAGTCAACATTTGCGGGCTGACAATAACAGTATTCATTAATTTTAGTTGGTTATGAAGATTGCCAGTCATTGCCTTGCGTACACTAACCACTCGTATACTCGTACTAGAACTATAGTAAGTGCTGGGACCAGTATTGCGCTTGAATGATCATTCAGAAGTTTTTTTTGCTTCAAACCAGTCCGTAAATTGATATGGCACTGGATATGATGGAAGAGACTTGACCACCCCTGTGACCTAAGAGAAACGCTAAAAATATATTTTATTTCATGCTGAGGTAATGCCATATGTTAGCTGGAAAAATATTGTGCTAAAAATATGTGTGTAATGAATTACCAGCGCCATAGAAGATCTTGATTTAAATCATAGGAAAAACATGAGTAGAAATTAGCATCATAAAAGTTTATTGTTTTTACTTATTCGTACATATGCGGGCGAAGTTTAAAATATTCCATATTTTTTAGCTTTTAAAATAAATAAATAAATAACAGGCGCGACAATCCAACATTGGACTAAGGCCGCAGGATGTGTTAGTGACATCCTATTTCCAAGATCTTATCTGCTTTTTGTTGAGGTAATGAGATCAGCATCACGGTGTTATTTATCCCCATAAGTAGGTACTCGTTTAACATCTGAGTGAGATCATAGTCCGTCGCAAGCTCGTGAGTTCGAAAAACACCATGGAAGACGGTGAGATTCGAACTCATGACCCTGTGCACCGAAGGTGCGCGCACTAACCGCTAGACCAGCCAGACTACTTTTTAGCTTTTAGTTGTTTTTAATTCTTTATTTTGTAATATACTATAAGTAGGTGTGTATAGAAAAGCCTGAGACATTATCGCCAGAACGAGCGATGTGTGACGCGCCATGGAGCGGTATAAAGAACGAGTCAAGGAAGAAGAAGTATGAGACATCAAATTAATGTTTATATGTTTATATTTTAATTTATATTTTACCACTACAATTGTTAATTTATGGTGAAAATCCTACATACTTTGAATTATATTTTATTGTTATTTATCTAATTCAAAGTGTATGCCATCCCAAGTAACAATTTCATCCCTATAAAACTTCGTAAAATATTCTCTTCTAACATTAGTAGCGGCACTTTACAGGGTATACCACTGAATAACAGTCCAATAATGGCATTTGGTGCCGTTTTTTAACCCAATAGAACCTTATTGTAGCACTAAATTATGCTTCAAAAAAGACGTGCGTTATTTGCTTTATATCATCATTTTCTGTCATTGAACGAATCCGCAAAAAAAAAATTGAAAAAATTTCCGGAGCTAGCATCGAATCCGTGTTTGTTGATTGCCCGTCCTACACGCTACCACTCAGCCAACCCTCACATATAGTCAGCATTTCTCGTAAACACTACAAATGGATAGTTGCTTCTATAGAAATGCTTGTCAATTCTTTATCGAATCTTCTGCAATGCACCCTAAATCTGTACATTTATCAATAAAATAAAGCCAATTTCTGCGCTGAGATCACCCTAATTGGTTTCGAAGATAACAATGAGTGCGTACGTGTGGGTTTCATGTAAGATTTCGTGGGCCCAATGCATTCATTTATTTTCATTAGAACCCAATTTAGCAATCCTCTTTCCAGCAAATTCATCATAAATGTGTTATGATAGCCCGACGCGATCCGGGCTTTGGCCGCATTGAACCATTGTAATTGGCGAGTTTATAAAATAAAAACAACTTATCGTCAACCGAAACAAAATGGACATTAAATGTAATAAAATTTAGGACATTTCTATAAGAAGAAGAAGTATGTTATTACAATTTGTCATGTTCCTGACTCTATCGGACTTTCAGGACGAAGTAAACCTGAAACAATGGTACGCATGAAGGATGTGCGGCACTCATTGTACGGTGCGCCCTAAGCGATTTGGCAATCGTCGCTCCGTAGGAAGCGGATTGGAATTTCGGCCTACATTTTGGTTGGCCATTTCGATCTTCTTCCTGTGTTGTCGGTAAAGACGATAAAGAAAGAGTTACACTACCGTGGATCTGTTTTATAGATATTAAAGGATGGTTGTTGTTTCGACGGTTTCCGGGGGCGAGCAATATAAGGCAGTCCAATTACATTGTGGAGAAGCTGAGGGTTGCAAGCTGGAATGTCGGTTCCATGACGTCAAAGAGCGAGGAGATTGAGGATATCATGAAGCGGAGAGGAATAGACATTATGTGCGTGCAAGAGACAAAGTGGCGAAATACCCATATCGACAGAGCCCGGTTTCTTACGAATTCCATGAAGTACAAATTGTACTACTATGGAATTACAAACCAAAGAAACGGAGTCGGCATTATTCTGGCGTCGTCTTTACTTGGCAGTATAATAAGTGTCGCGAAGAGAAGTGACCGCTTGATCAGCATCAAATTGGTTATCTGCGGAAGGGTGTGGAACGTAATAAGTGCCTACGCTCCCCAAGTGGGACTGCCACCAGAAGAAAAAGAGGCATTTTGGAACGACGTTGACACCCTAATTCAGACCATTCCAGATACCGAATTGGTGTTCTTGGGAGGAGATTTAAATGGCCATGTGGGTGAATCCAATTATGATTACGAGGATTGCCATGGTGGAAAGGGTAGCCCTTCAACGGTCAGAAATGACGAAGGTGAAGCTATTCTGACCATGTGCAGATCGCATGGTTTGGTCATCCTAAATACATGGTTTGTGAAAAACGAGAGACACCTAATCACCTACAGTAGTGGACACGTAGGTAGGAAACACGAAACGCAGATCGATTACCACCTCTGTTTCGATTTTATGAGAAGGTGGGTAAGAGACTGCAAGGTGATCTTGGGTGAATCTGTCGTCAGCCAACATCGTTTGCTCCTGTCAGAATTTATTTTGAAAGCAGGAGGAGCAAGAAATAGAAGAACTCCCAAGCCTGTCGAAAAAATCAAGTGGCACAATCTAACAAACGACAACTTTGAACCTGTAGTAGCTCCATTCATTGATAAAATGACGGAGTGGTTTCAAAACAACATAAACTGCACCGAGCACAGTCCAACACAAATGTGGAATAGTTTCGCTGAAATGTCAGTAGGTGAGGCGGAAAAGGCACTTGGAGTTTCGAAAGGTCCACTCCACACGAAGAAAGAAACATGGTGGTGGAACACCGAAACTAAGGAAGCAGTGCAAGCCAAATCGAACGCATTTAAGGCATGGACGAAATGTGAGTCAACCAGTGAAGCCGAACGGGTTCAACTTCGCGAAAATTATATGCAATGCCGGAAGAAAGTAAAGCGCTTGGTAGCTCAAGCAAAGGCGAAGGCAGCTGAGAAATTCTACCAAGAATTAGAAACTCAGACTGCGACCGAAGGACCGTCTTTGCGCGAGAGACCTAAGCACGACGCCAGGATATTTAGGGTCGCAGCCCAAAGGAGAAGGAACGCTCGGGAAATACAGGCGCCAAAGTACGTGGAGGACTCGCAAGGAATGTTGCTGATTGACGATACGGCAATTTGTAGCAGGATGCGAGAGTATTTTGACGAACTTCTAAATGAAGAATTTTCTCGAGCAGCTTTTCAAGATGTTGAGCCGAATACCACAAATATTGAAGATATCTCAGAGGAAGAGGTGATGGAGGCAATGCATCAGATGAAACGCGGAAAGGCAGTCGGCCCGGACAAAATCCCCGCGGAATTTTGGTTGAAAATGGAAAATGTCGGGCTTAGTTGGCTCACAGTTCTCTTCAACAAAATCAAAGGTGGGCAACCGATGCCTGATGCTTTCAGGGAAAGTTTTCTTCTTCCTTTCTATAAGAACAAGGGAGACTCACGCAAACTCAACAACTATAGGGCTATAAAGTTAACACCCCATACACTAAAGATCTACGAGCGAGTTGTCTGCAACCGATTGAGAAAGATTGTGCGGTTGAATGACAATCAATGCGGCTTTGTTGAAGGTCGATCTACGGTCGATGCGATTCAGTGCATTCGTATTGCGATGGAAAAGTATAGAGCAGCACGAAAGGACTTGTACTTTGTGTTCATCGATTTGGAGAAGGCATTCGATAGAGTACCTCGTGATCTGATATGGTTGGCCTTGAGAGCACTTAATGTCCCCGAGGCATACGTCAGGATGATACGAGACATGTATGATGGAGCTACGACTAAGGTTAGATGCACAGCCGGTGAATCAGAAGAATTTCCGGTGAATGTCGGAGTGCACCAGGGCAGTGTATTGAGTCCGTTGCTCTTCAACATCATCATGTGCTACTTATTAACACGTGTCTCCGACGGCCTAGAAATATCTCTTCTTTTTGCTGATGATATAGTCCTCAGTAGCCCAAACATCGTTGCCTTGCAAGCTGCGCTTACAAAATGGTGTGACATTCTGGAGGAGCATGGACTGAGGGTAAGTATAACAAAGACTGAGTTCTTATGCTGCCAATTCTCAGACCCAAATGCACCGATACCAGAAATGTACGTCAAAGGAGAGCAGCTTAAGTCTTGTACCAAGTTCAAGTACCTTGGCTCGATGGTGAACAGCGGAGCTACATGCGATGATGATATCAAACATCGCACAAAGGTTGGGTGGATGAGGTGGCGAGAAAACTCTGGAATTTTCTGCGATAAGAAAATGCCACTGAAGCTAAAGGGCAAGTTGTACAAAACGGTTGTACGTCCCGCACTCATGTATGGATCAGAATGCTGGACCATGTATGAAGGTTACGCGAAAGAAATGACAGCGACTGAAATGAAAATGTTACGCATGTCAGTTGGTGTAACCAAAAGGGACCACATCAAGAGTAGCTACATCCGAGGCAGCTTGTCTATAGACCAACCAATCACCAATCACCAATGCCTACACCGCAGGTCGAGCAACGCGGAACAATGGAGCGGTATAAAGAACGAGGCAAGGAAGAAGAAGAAAGGATGGTTGTTGTTATCACTAGTGGTGTTCAGGAGTTGAAATATAGGAAGAAATTTATTAATCAACGTTCTACGAGGAAAATTAAAGGATGCAGCGAGTTGTTGTAACAAATGGCATGGAATTTGTAAATGCCTCGTACTACACGAGCAAAATATAAATTTAGGTACAAACAAAAATAGGGTCGAAGTTAGCCTAATATCGTCATACTCGTAGTTGTTGTTATATAGAGAAACCCCCAACCTATTGTGAATTCGATGTATTCATATTCTATGATATTTACTGAATAAAGCTTCTTCTGTGTTATAACCTCGAACTAAACGGACGTATCTTATTTCTTGGTTATTGTCTGTCTGTTCCTGTGGGAACGATCGCCTGTCCATTTGAAGTATACTACAATAGTGACTTCAGGGACTCTCATCTTCTCAGATTAAATAGACAGTGGAACACTAACACGATTCTATTTAGCAAAAAAACAATATTTATTCCGGATGAATTGTTGTGATAATGGATCGTTGTGCTTTGAAATATCATAAATGTATCCAGATCAATTTTTTAATAGAAACTATTTGTGCAACAATTTGGCTTAAGATATTTTTCCTAAATCTTCTTCTTCTCTGTACCGCGTAACCCCTTGTGGGGCATGGGTGCGCTCACTCAGCCGTTTATAGGCTATTTCGAGTCAACGTTTCATTGCATATAGTTTCGGAGTGTATATGTACGGAAATTTTGGATCACGCCGGGACTCGATCTCCGGACCTCTAGATTACTACTAGCATCGTAGAAGGCGACTCAACCAAGTGAGCCACAGAGCGTGATTTTTACTAAATTTGGTACAGAAATAGGCTTTATCAATGCTTTCATCTTCTTATTAAATCACGTTAAACAAGCCATCCAATGCCAAGTAAAATGAAATCATCTTATTTTCGCGGCTAAAATTTTCCACAACTTCAAATGCAATTAACAATTTAAATTAGTTGATAGCGTTACATACACATAATGTACACCTGTCTAATACTTAGAGCTCGGTGAAAACTACTATCGAAGCAAGTGGATTGTTTTTGCGAAGCATTTATTATGAAGACATTTTTTCTTCAAAAAATGACCTCAAAACTGCACACAGAAAAAAATCGTTATAAAATCAAAAATAATAGGTATGATTCAAAAATTTTAAAATATGATTTGGCTCCATATAGGTTTACGTTTAATTCAAAAATGTTTCATTTTGAATCAATAGTGGAAATATTAAAGTGATTCTTTTAAAATTGATGCATGTCAAATCAAAAAGGAATATCACTTTATTTTCAAAGTGATTTCACTTTATTTTAAAAGTGATTTCACTTTATTTTAAAAGTGATTTCACTTTCAATTTAAAATGTTTTGATTGTAAGATTACATAGGGAAAAAATAATATTCTTTTCTTCAATTTTTTTTATATTTATTTTATACTTATCTTTTTTTACCATATTTTAAAAACTTTATTTTTCACTTTGCTTCTACTGGGAATCGAACCGGGTACCTATCGTTTCGTAGTCCTACTTCTAACACCTAAGCTATCTGAGATTACTAGCACTGAACAAAATAGCGGCGGGCTTATGTACATGTGACGAACACAGCCTTCAAAATGAAACAACTTTAAAACAAAGTTGAACATATTTAAATCGATGTTTCAGTCAATTTTGAACAGATCATTAAAGTGAATCATATTAAATTTAATAAAACTAATTGTTTTTAAAACGATTTATTAATCTGTTCCAATTTTGTTTTTTTAATATGTTTCACTTCAAATGTCATCATCATCAATGTAACACGATAGCCCGACGTCGGGCCTTGGCCGCCTGAATCGTTGAGCTCCAATTGTCGCGGTTACGTGACCTTGTCCTCCAGTTTCGGAAGCCCAGCAGCTGGTGGGCGTCTTCACCTACGGAGTTCTCCCAGCGAGCTCTCGGTCGTCCACGCAACCTCGCTCCGTCAATTCGTTGTGCGTTCATCACTTTCTTTGGCATGCGATTATCGTCCATCCGTTGTACATGCCCCGCCCATTGCAAACGTTGAAGCTTCACGATTTTCGTTACTTCCATCAATTACAATTGATACATCAATTACAATTGATACAACTCATGGTTGTATCGGCTACGCCATTGATTTCGCTCCCGAACGGCCCCGAAAATTCGCCGAAGGACCTTTCGTTCGAATCGGTCTAGCAAAATTTCGGAGGCTTGGGTAAGGGTCCATGTTTCGCAGTCATAACATAGCACGGGTCGGATGATCGTTTTGTACATGCGGAGCTTCGTGTTCCTGTGCGTATTAAGTATGTGGGGTGATCTTCAATATGAAATTTATAATAAACCTACGAGATTATCAATTCAATACAAAACAAATTACAATATATGTATGTATATCAATAGATTATTCTTATGATTTATTACTAATTAAATTTTGCAAACGATTTATTTCACACCAGAATGCCACCAGAAAATGGATTCTAAATTAGTATAATTAAATTCAAACAATAAATTCCTAACACATTTTAAAACTCTTCCAGATGATGTCACAGATCTGATGGATTGGGGAAGTTTATTAAATAATCGGCAGGAAGAGACTAGAAAAAAATTTTGGAATGCGGTAGTTCGAGAAAAAGGAACCGATACGACATACGCCAAGTTTCTACGAAGATTATATTCGGATATTAGTCTAAAATTCAGATTTCCCGATCGACCATAAAAAATTTCCAGGACTTTTAAACAGTATAAATGACGTACAGGAAGAATATTCAGATTATTATAATATAAAACTAGACTGTCTACGTGGTTGTTTGCATAAAATTCTTATCACGTTTTTTTGTAGAATGAGAAGCGGTTGTATTTTATTCAAATAAGCTCCACCCCAAGTAGCAATACCATATTGTAGTTTAGAATGGAAAATCCCAAAATAAATTCTTTTTAGTAATACATCGGAACAAATTTTTCTCAAATAATAGAAGTACCTTAGAGAACAACGAAAATATTTACCTAAATCTAATGTATGGTTCGCAAAGGATAGCCTAGAGTCGAGTGTTAGTCCTAAATATTTAAATGTACTAACTACATCTATCACGAAACATTTATCATTACAAATAAGGGCACTATTCCTCGATGGTGGGCATTACGGCTGAACTACAAAAACAACAACTTAGTTGGAAACGTTGACAATCGGTAGGATGGAATCAAAACTCGTCATTATCCACGGTTGAAGACGATAAGCTAAAGAACATGATTTTAGTTTTAGAGCTTATAATTAAACCATGCTCGGCAAACCAGATCCTAAATACATTGAGATCCCAAGTAATGTCTGCAGTTAAATTCAATACAGTCTTTGAACCATAAGTACAACCTATATCGTCGGCAGGCAGTTAGTTGGCCCCTAAAATTACTGTAAAACAATGAATTTATTATGTAGATGAGAAATAGAATATGACCCATGACAGAGCCTTGCGGAACACCCATAGACAAAGATTTTACGTTACTTCTGATTTCACAAATTTTTACTCTCTGCGATCTATTAGATAGATATGACTTCAACCAGTTAAGGATAAATCCACGAAAACCCGCATCCTCAATTTTTCCCAGGAGAATAGCATGGTTAACCATGTCAAATGCTTTAGAAATGTCTACAAACAATCCAGCAGTTTGTTTGTTTGCGTCAACATTGAAAAAATTCTCGAACAAAAGTTTAGAAGAGAATCTTGAGTTGTTTTGTTTTGTTGAAAACCGAATTGCAAAGGGCTGAAAAATTTGGTTGAATTTAGAAAAGATATTACACGTTTTTTGACAATTTTTTGAAAAACTTTGGTTATGACTGGGAGTAATGAAATCGGCCGATAGTTATTTATATCAGAAGTAGAGCCTTTTTTGAATAGTGGTACGACATCTGCGCATTTAAGACCATTAGGCAAAATACCGGAAAGTATACTGCGGTTGAAAATGACAGCCAACACATCCACAACGAAGCAACCTATCTGTTTTAACATAATATTTAAAATTCCGTCAAAGCTACGCGCATCGGAATTCTTCAGAGAACTAATTATCTTTAGGATTTCTTGTGGAGTAATCGACTCAAAAGCAAAACTAGATTCTTGAATGTTGTTAATTGTATTGTTTGGCCTCAAGCACAAGTTGCAACCGGAGGATGTAGTAGCTACAGGCAAATTACAACTTAAGGAAGTAAAGTAATCATTGAAAGCATTAGCGACACTGTACTGATTAAATTTACAATTACACAATAATTGATACGGAGTTCATTTGGCTTAATCTCAGAACAAGATTGGTTCAAGATACTATTAATCACTTGCCATTCCCCTCTTAAATTCCCCTTTTTACATTCAAGTTGGTTTTTGTAGTATGTAGTTGTCACGACATTTGGGTATGGACTTTTTGAGTTCATTGCAAAGTTTTTTTTACCTTTGCCTTTAAATTCCGGTTACTAGGATGTTTGCTGAGTTTACACCTAAGTTTGTTTTTAAGTTTAACTTTTTTGAGAAGTTCATTAGATATCCATGGTTTTAGCTTCCTATCACTCGCCTTCACAAGGAATTTAGTTGTGCATTCAGCAAAGTGACCGCAAAGAGAGTTTATGAATAGCGGATATGATGTAGAAGCATTTTCCGCTTCATAAGAATCTTTCCATGACTCAAAAAATAATTCATTTTTTAGCTTTTTTCTTAAATATAGTCCCATTTATCGTGTGTTTAGAAGATTTTTTGGTACCAACGTCCACTAACAACCCAATCATAACATGATCTGATAGTTGAAGTTGTCTACATACTCGATTTTGAGGTCCCCCACTGTGATGCTTGAATTTGCTGGCGTCCTTGTTTTCGATTGCATCATGGCCTTTGTTTTGCTTTCATTGATATGAGTAGTCCAACTTCCTTTGCGGCGTTATTGAGGATATGCAGAAGGCTTTCTGCATCACCCGACATGATGTTGATATCGTCGGCGTACGCTACTTCACTTAAAATGTAAGTGGTGATTTTTTGCTGAGTGTGTCCTTTAAAGTTCTTCTTTGGTACAAAAAAGGTTATACCTATATAACTTCCAAACTGGTGGATTACCTATATGATCCAAGAACACGATCCATATTTTTGGAAAATCTACAACGAAATCCAGTGGTTTATATTTCATTTTGAAGTGTTACCTTTCCAAATTTCTTATTCTGGGTGAGGCTTTAGCCCCCTTAGCCCCTCCCGTGTTTGCATCACTGTTTACAAGATACATACATAATGATTTTGTCAATGAGGCACACGTATGACCTCGATTAATTTCAATTTCAGAATTATTCGAGCATTCTGTATGCGAACAAGGTCAAATCATAACAAAATTGCTTAATTAACATGAAAACGTCTGATTTTCAAACGGAATCATGGTAAAATTCAAACAGTTTAATAGACAATAAATTAAATACGTGCTAATAAAGAACCAGGCTGAATATGCAAGCTTGAATGCAACCGCCTCATGTCATAGTAAATTTGGTAGCGCGTCTGACTTATACGAGTACTAGTCAGTGACCTTAACACTGCAGGCAATTGTTATTGAAATATGTACAATAGAAGTGCATCGCGAATACCATATGAATACATTGGATATGGTGTATACCATATATGGTAATGGAGTCATTACATGTTGTAACAAACTGAAAAAAAAACAGAACGGACAAGAGAATCGTGTGTGAAACTTCTGTACTACTAAATAGGTGACTGGAGCTGGAGGATTCAGTTTATACTTGAAAAAAAAAACAACACTATCCATTCAAACTTGAACTTTTAAGAGTTACATAATGAATTGGGTGGCGATTTATACAGCATTTTCTTGCCATTACTTTAACTGCACTCACACCGGGCGCGGCAGCGGATTATTAGTCGCGACAGATTTCCCACCGAGGCAAAGGAGAAAGAATAATAAACAAATGCATGCTAAAACTATACGCAAATGTTTTGATAAGGGCGCGCGTCGTGAAAAGATTATGAAATCAAAAGGGTGTCGGAAAAGATTGGGAGCCCCTGATTTAGAGATTGATAGATGAATGAAAAAATTTGCTGAGGTTGCATCGTTGTAGGGTATGAGATGAGTATATTTTAAAATAAATTTCGTCCGACCGCGGCCGGCATTTGGACTTGGAATGAACTGTAGTAGGTGTCTGTGGATGAGTGAAAGATTTAAAATTTGTGGCAGGATCCACTTCACTACAACTTGTTTGTTTTACACCCGAAAAAGAGCTGTGCCCGCATTTTAGATAGAAGCATGTATATAGAACATGCATTGAATTGAGATACCATTATGGGGCGAACATCTAAAAAAAAGTTTAACTCGGAAACAGCGATTTAAATTGTCTTAGTGTTTCTACCATGTTCAATGGACGAGTATCGCACACACACACACACACACTTTTTTCTTGTTTTTGACTTCAAATTTGGATTCAGCGGCCCTTAATTACTCTACCGCACCGATTCCACCAGTATTTGCCGAGAATATCATTTGAGGTTTTGTTGACCCAAAAAATGTTGTTCATTCAAATTAGAAAAAAAAACATTATAACGGTATATTGAATTGTAAAATCTGAAGTTTGACAAAAAGATGGCTTTCTAACGTTATATCACTTTTGACATTTGGATATCAACATTTTATGGAAAAGACTTTGAAAGCAAAAAAAATTGTGTACCCACGAAACAAATTTAAATTAACCTTTGAATTTAGCTAAATTGCACCATCGTAATTTTCGATTTTTTTTTAAAGAAAATAAAATATTTTTACTGTTTTAGACATTTTGAATAAACTAAACATCAAACTCTGTGGCCAGGGCCGGATTTAACCTGTATGTCGCCCCTGGGCAGTAGACAAATGGCCGCCCTCTGCCAGTAGTTCAGCTTGAAAGTGGTAGGAGTCGCATACACATCATACGGTAACGTTAAAGGACGTATCTGATATGAACATTTCATTTTTTCCAGGAACCCATGTGTTTGTTTTGCTGGTTACGGAGAACCAGAGGTCTTTTCAGAAAGTATTTAAAAAGCATTCTCATTGTCACACCTCGTAGTATTTTTAAGATGTCTTTTGTCCAATGTAATTAAACTAAGTTCCGATTTCGAGACTTTTTTTTTTAATTTTTGGGATCAAAAATAAATTTAACAAAAATTTCGAAATGCAAGCTCGCAATGTTATTCAGCAAAAGTCATTAGGCACAGCTTTTATACGCTTTGCTGATTTTTTGACATGTTAAACGATTTATTGCCAGTGGAATTTTTAATTTTTCTACACTAAAAACATGACAATTTAAACCTAAAATTTGTGAAAAATTAATTTAAACCAAATCACACGATGGAAACATGATACGTACAAAATATAGACAATGATAGTCAATGCCGAAAGATTTGGAACCTTCCCGAAACCAAATCGTGCACTCGTCACAGTTGCTTCTCATCCAATTTAAAGTAGGGAAAAACTGAATGGACGTGACATGTTACTTTTCTGACATCTGACGGGTTGAAAAATGTAAAAAGTGAAGCACTTCTTGCGGGATGGAGAAACAAAACTTTTTCTTATAAACCAAGCAAACACTCTTCAAGTGCGTCGATTCAGCTAATGACCTAGATTGTTTATTGAGTGTGACAAACCAAAGACGGTACATTCCGTTAAAAAAAAAACTACTTAAGCTCTATCTGAAATCTTTTAAAATGGAAGCATGACTGGATCCTATCAAATGATTTACGAAGGGAGTATTTTAGAACGCTCGTAGTGAAATCATGAGCTCGCCGCCAATGTAGGTTCAAAAGTTAATTGATTGTTACACCCGAAAGCTACTCAAGGCTTCCAACAAAATTGAATATAGAAAATCATCTACAGGACCATACCGCCAGGGGAGTGCCTAAGCAATTACGCTCTTTCCACACGGTTCCATCGGACTGTTTTGACATTCGGCATTTTACTGACAGGGTCTAATTGTCAAATTGGGATTTCTTAGTGGGATGCACGAAACCCAACCCCAGGGCCCCAAACCCAAATTAAGGTAACAACCTCCAGCCACCTCGAGATAGGAAGGTACCGTGGTCCCCTGGGCAAACCCATCGCCAAGGTACACCATTTGCTAAAGAATTCCCAATAGCAGGTGTGACCGATCTTCCTTCGGCCCCCTTAAACGTTAACCCTCACGCTGAATTAGGACGTGCATACCCCAGGTTCATTTGATCATCAGCTTAAAGCGATTTGTTGTGCTGCTTCTCACATCCGGATGAGGGTCCTTCAGCATACTAGTCAGCAATGCGACTCGGGGCGAGTGGCTATCAATCCACAATCTCGGGTCCGTTGTATCACAGCTCACCAAAAATCCGTGTACCATGTACCAAATTACCCCTTTCGGAATTAATATTTCCAGCAGAATTTTGCGTTTTTTTTTGGATTAAGGCGTCACCTACACTGTAAAAACAAGGTTGAATTTTACATCGAAAACTCGTTGAATTTTACACCTTTTTTCTCGCAAAATTACAGTAAACGTTTATTTTTCAACAAAATTTCTAGTATACCCACAAAATAGTGTAATATTACACAGATTTTTCAATATTACTCTATCTCAGTGTAATTTTACACCACATTTGGTGTGAAGATGTGTCATTACTCTATTCTTGTGCAACTTCACATTTTCAGTGTATATTTACCAATTTTGGTGTAAAAAATACACCTACATTTGTGTAAAACTGACTTTTGTGCATTATTGCATTTTCCTGTATCTCACAAGTGACTTGTTCTGTGTGCAGTTAGTCTGTTCCGTCCGAAGTGCGTTCGTGTGAGCATCATATTATTGTTGTGTTGAAGCGCTTTATTGCTCTTGAACCGAAGGGGGTGTGGCAGCTCTTGGCCGTTGCAATAACGGGTAGCTCCAGGACGATTTACACCAAAGAACGGGCTGCCGTAAATATTATTGTAAACCCGGATGTAAATTTACATATTTGCCGGTGTAAATTTACATTTTCTTGGTGCAAATTTGCTTATTTCTGATTTAAATTTACTTAAGTCTAAGAGTAAGTTTACTTATTTATTTGTGCAAATTTACACCAATTTTGTAGCAAATATTTACACCGTAAAGCGTAAAATTACTCTCGTTCATATAGTGGTGTAAATTTACTACTATAATAGAAGGAAAAAAAGTTTCCTCCTATTATTGGAGTAAAATTTTTTAGAGTGTAACTAGAATAACTTAGAAACATAACATAACATTTTTTCCTAATTATGTCAACCGCTCCTTGAGTCAAAGTCCATCTTTCATAGAATGTAAAACCAAAAGAAAGCTTCATCTATTTGCATATTTGGCGCCCCTCAAAATCTTCCGCCCCGGGCAGCTGCCCAGGTTGCCCATATGGGAAATCCGGCCCTGTCTGTGGCTCACTTGATTGAGTCGCACTCTACGATGCTCGTAATCTAGAGGTCCGGTGATCGAATCTCGGCGTGGTCTAGGAAATATATAGTGCTTGCAAATTACATATATACACTCCGAAACTCTATACGCAATGTAACGTTGACTCGAAGTGGCCTATAAACGGCTGAGTGAACGCACCATGCCCCACAAGGGTTTACGGTACAGAGAAGAGAATAAACATTAGAAACTTGAAATCAACCAAAGCGAAGTATATTATATATACCTATATATATATTATCATCATCAATGTGGCACGATAGCCCGACGTCGGGCCTTGTATATATATTATAGTGAAAAAAATTTATCTCTTCACATTGAAATTGGAACGGACGACTTTCATGGAGGCCACAATAACGAGAAATGCTACTCTGAAGAAAGGGTATCTTTCTGATGTTGACTTTGTTAGAAAAACGCACCGACCGTGATGTTACAACCCACGATAGTGTGGACTGATAATACTGCAACAATATCGACTAATGGAGTTTTTCATGACCAGTAATATAATAACCATGCTCTTAATACGACCCAACGAAACTCCGTCCGTCTCAATTTTAATGAGATAAAATTCAATGTTGGTCCTTGGGTCCTACCCCATCACTTGAATTCAAGATTTTAATTTTTAATTTGTTCGAAATTGCGGAAAAATTTATTATCATTATTATTGAAAATTATGATGAAAATTATTTTAAATCTGTTTTATGTTATGTTATTGTGCTTTCAAAGTAGCTTTTTTTTTAAATTTTGAGAACTAAATGTCAAAAGTAATATACCGTTAGAAAGCAGCCACGTTTACGCAACTGATAAACTTTGCTGAAACATGTCTGTTTACAGATTTCATAGATTAAAGTACCGTTATATAATTATTGTTTGCAATTTGAATGAAAAATCAAATCAATCAGAAACACGATTGATGGCGTTGTTGCTCAAATTGCCCTATACCCTTACAATCATGAGTCATGACTATCCCATGTGGAACACCCATTACAATTGTCGAATATTGGACCCTTTTTGCGCGTCAAATTTTGTGACGATTTCCTCCGTTCACCGTCAACATATTAAAAGAAGTGCGGCGACGTTCTCCGGACATTTTAGAGTGCACGAAAAGTAATTTAAGATCAAAAATGAATAAATATGTAGTTGTCTTTGGCTAGTGGTTGCCGTTAATCTCTCTCTCTCTCTCTCTCTTATGTCCTCCTTTCCTTAATATTCTAGTCATTAGTTGATTTGAGGTTTCAACAATATTTTTACTTCATGATCGCCAAAGACCCGAAAATTGTCGGAGTTTCCTGTCTTTTTGGCTTATACCTCTGAAACTGTACATTTCCGCGAAGCTGTCCATGATATGTTAGAGAAAATATGATTGCGCGTTGAACGCGACATAAAGCTTCAAAATGTGTTAAGCATGTCCACATTAGGTCGTATGCATAAAAAAAATACTTTGCTTCGTGCTTGGCTAAACCGGTCGATTTAAATGTAAATTGTTGTTGTTTGTGCTTGTTTAGTCAAGTATTTAGCAACTCATACGACCTATTGAAGTGGTGAGAATGATTAAAAATTTGCCCATTCTACTTGCATGGGAAAGCCTGTCTTGCTGGCGCCATTCATTCCAGTATTGAAGTATTATTGAAGTAATTTACTTATTCATTTCATTAAAGTATGTACATAATTAAATTAATTTTGAGTAATTTATAAATTTAAGGATAAAGCGTAGATAATTCAAATATTTGTTTATCCTAAAGGTTAAGATTTTTTTATTTTATACATTTAAATAAATCCGCATCTACGTCAGCATTTGTAAATGTTAATACATTTGCATTCGTATCTGCAAATGGAAATTTTCACGGATCCGCTAAACCATAATGTCAAATTTAATATTAGAGAATACAAGAAATACATATGAAAAATCGTCTGTCGTCTTACAGAATACCAGCTCTGACCAGTTAAGTGTGCAACTGATTTCAACTTTTAACATATCTGTGGTTACCTTTAGACGAAATCTCTTTCTAAAGCACTAAGATAGTGATATGATGAAGCAAGTGCATTGTCTGCTAATGTAAATCAGAAGCTATTCACGATACAGACACGATGCGTTAACCTCAAAACCCTTTTCTGTTACACTGACTGAATGGGACTAATGACATTAGTGTCTACTGAAAAACGAGATACATAATAATCGAATGTACCTATACATATTAAAAATTCAATGCATAATAATGAGGTGAATTATGCATTCCAGTTTCAACCATTGTATGTTTGAAAAAACAAAATGTATTATGCTTCTGAAACTTAACTGTTGGAGATTGAAGCATTTTTGTGAATAGGGCTTAATTTATGAAGCGATTCCTCTGCAGTGCAGGTTTTTGTGATTATCTTTATTAGCATTTCCAACACTTGCGTAATTAATTCAAATATAGATCTAGCTACTTCTAGTATAGCAAATTATTGAGCCCGCGCATACAATCAGAAAGCATGAAAATCGACATCAAAATGCAGTAAGCAATTAAATAAAAACGGTGTTAAGGCTATAGGATAGAATATCAACATCTGACAAATGCACTTGTCGTACCGACACATCACGTTAATGGCTTTTGCAGTGATGCACACGTTAGCCGCAAAAAGTAATTTCCTTAATATTCTTACTATGCCTGAATATCCATCCATACCCATAGAGTACCTATAGTCTACAGTGTACTCATAGTACGTATATGTTCCTGCTTTGTATACGATTCAGTGAATTCATCTAACGCCAACAGTTGTTACTGAGGTTCTTCCACCCATATAAAGTAATTACGAGAGATGCTATCTGACTTTCCTTGTCGTATGTCGTATGATGGTTTGTCCACGACACACACACAGCATGATGGCTTATGCTAGGAAAATCTAAATGCGAGGGAGAAAAATGTTACTTCACTATATTGGACGGTGACTTTTTAGCTGGATAGGGGCGTAATCAATTTTCTTGCAGATTATTGTAAGAGGTATGTTGACTCGGACAGTTCCCAATATTTAGTATATATACCTATAGAGACTAAGGGCTAAGCGTTGTCCAGAGGTGTGACAAGTAATGGACACTGTTATCGAGGCAATGGACGTAAATTATAGGAAAGCACTAGCAATATCGGTTTATTTTTGCTTTTTGCAAGAAATACAATTTCTATACACATTTCCATATGACGATCGCAATATCCATGCCCATACACTATTTATTGAAATGGCAAGAATGTTGCTTTATGAGCATCTAGCACCTAAAGTCGCATAGCATACCGTACTGAGGGCACAATTAAGGTACATTTTCCTCGACACGACTGCACGACAGCGACTCGCTCATTCCGTATAAAAACTCGTTTTTAAAATGAGAGAGAAACAAGTTTTTATATGGAATTAGCGAGTCGCTGTCGTGCGGCCGCGTCGGGGACAACGTACCTTAAGACAGTCATATTTCTATTATCATTAAGCCTACTCGATTCATTGGGATAAAACTTTTATACGTACACTAAATGAAATCACGTAGGCTTAAGGATATGATAATTTCTATTATAATATATATGACTGTCTATAAGCAGCTCTGTGACGCTCTGTGGCTCACTTGGTTGAGTCGCACTCTACGATGCTAGTAATCTAGGGGTCCGGAGATCGAATCTCAGCGTGGTCCAACATTTCCGTACATGTGCGGATAGGAAATATGTATATACATAGTGCTTGCAACATTCTATATACACTCCGAAATGATATGCAATGTATCGAGTATCGTTGACTTTAAATTGCCTATAAACGGCTGTGTTAACGCACCATGGCCCCACATGAGGCTATGCGGTACTGAGAAGAATGGAAGCACCAGCACCATCATTTTCAGATGGTAGTTTATGGAATTCCCACAGTAGTAAATAGCTATGCATTTTCATTTAAAAATTGGAGAGGTAAAAATTCCGAGGTGACTTTCGCCGCAGGTTCATCCAGGCCTTAAGACTACCAGCGGTACTACATATCGGAAATGTTTCTCACAGGTAGGTTTGTCTACAGCTTTATTCCGCAGGGTCTCCAGAATCAATTTTTTTGAATTCTGTGATTTGAGCTCCTTCTCAGCTAAAAAGTTAACGACCAGCAAGCTTTGCATACATAGAAACAGGGCCGTGGAGAGAAAATCCGGGCACGGGGGGACAATGATTCCGGGCCCACCTCTTCCATACGATAAAAAATTCTGAATCGAAGAAATTTTTTTTTTTACATATCGGTCCTCAAACAAATTGTACAATTATCTCTATAATCCAGCCTCCAATTAAACCGGAACACCTCATAATCCGGCGTCCACACAGAATCGGCTCAGTCTCAGTAATTCGGATGTTTTCTAATAGTCCGGCATCCGGCATCAGTACGATAGATATTTGAAGAATGTTTTAAAGCGGCCTTCTGCGCATTCAGGTGCATTTTGATATTTAAGTTCTGAGGTAAAATTTTGGGTTTTCAGAAAAATACGAATTATAGAAAAATAGAAATAATAAAAAATAACGATACAGGATAAACCACTTGCCACCATTCGTGATGCATTTTTACATACTAAACTCACAAAAAACGGGGTTGACTGGATAGTTTAACAGTTTGTGTGTGTGTGTGTGTGTTTTTTTTTCATATCCGTCACTATATGAAAGGGTATATTAACTTTGTCATGAAGTTTGCAACGCACAGAAGGAGGCACTTCCTACTATATAAAGTATATATGTATATTATTGATCAGTGTGACGAGATTTTTTTAGTGTACGCTGTGTATAACGAATGAAATCGGGCCATGGGGGCTCACAGTGGGGCGAAAAACCCGAATTTTGGAAAAAATTACAAAAACAGGTCAATGTTAATGTATTTGGCCATTCTAAATCGAATGGAATTGGTTTCACGCAGATAGGATCAGCCGTTTTGAAGTTATTTCGATTTTAAGGGGGGAGAGGAGATAATTTTTCAGTTTTTCCTAATTATTTGAAAAACTATAAAAGTTACAGCAAAATGGTTCGAGTACTTATTAAACTACTCAAAATTACCTTTGCAATGACATATAATACAATTGACTTATTTTGATAAATTATACCCTAGACCAAAAAATAAAATTGGATATTATCATTTTTTGACATTTACATTTTTTACTGTAGTTCTGCAAGAATTGCTAGTTGAGCCAGCATAATTTAGGGAAATATTCTTAATAAAATGAAGTTGATGTTTGCCAAAAATTGAGTTGCTCCGACCAGGGACACGCCTGATTCGCCTACTAAAACTTGTTCAAGTCAAAACGTCCATAGCACCCCTCCAGGGGGAAGGGAGGTGGTAAATTTTGGCTGAGCGTCAAGACAGAGTCCCTTTATACTCTCCACCAAAAACTAGTTCAATAGGATGAAAACTACGGTTATCTCCGGTTCGAAGGACCCAACATATTTTACAGTAGATATTCAAAAATCGTGTCTAAAACAGCCAACATGACATAACACAATGGGTTATAAAAGTAGCCTGGGGTCCTGTGGGGTTATGATTCTTACATATTAGTAATCTTGAGACTTTCTGGAATAATGTAGCATAAACAGACGCTTGGAGGCACGTGGACGTAGTTGTTAAAACTCAATGTGAAAAATCCAGTTAGGGTCAATTTGACCATCAATGATTAAAATTAAATAATTTTTTTTTTCTAATTTTTTTTTTTACTTTTTTTATGCAAACATATTAATTATAATCTAAATATTGAAAATAAAATCATAAAACAAAGTTTTATCCTAATTTATAGTCAGGGTTTTCATTGAAACTTGATTATGGAAAAATGTGCACAAACTGCAAAATCAACTCTCTACACTTTGAGAGCCGCTGACTTTTATCTATGAAAGATATCGGTCCATTTTTTTTTGCAGAAAGAATCTTCATAATGTTTACTATAAGATAAACTATTCACAAAATCTCTACAATAGTATCAATTTTTTGAATTTTTGCCTCTACGACACCACTGTGGGGCTGCCCCTGAAAATAAGGTTCTTCTAAGAAAAACTTTTTTCTTTATGAACCAATCTAAACCAAACTTCACCCAAATATGTTCCTAGTAATAGTAAAGACTCACTGTGGTAGAAATTGTTAACGCGAAAGAAGCTTAAGTTTCATTTCAATTTCCGCTGCGCCCGAAATTAGCCTCGGTCCCGCTTCAAGTATATTTTGAAGACGATTCGAGAGTTGAGTGGCGAATTTTAAGGAAATACAGAAGCCAAAATCATTCTAGAAAATGGTTTCTTCGTTTCACGTGCATTTTTGGGTAACGAATCTTTATAAAAAGCTACTGCTTAAAGGGTTAACTTTCTAGTATGAAGTTTCTTTACTAAAATCTGCCCGTAATGAAAATAAGTTTATTGTTTAATGGTCGTGCCCCTTACACAAGATACGCATAAAGCGAAACTGGTAGCCTGGTAATCTTCTAGCATTTAGTTCTCCCAAGAAAAAATATTGAAAAATTATTGATTCCCTTGTCCCCACAAAATTATTTAGAAAATTTCTATTCTATTGGTGAAGTAAGATTCCAACCTATATTCGAACTTTGATATGAAGGAAGCCGTGAAATTTTCGACAGTCATTCTCGATAGGATAGGATCATTCCTAAATATTATTTTTTAATTCGATTTGAAGACTATACGGGTCAAATTGGCTCAAGTGTTCATTTTACAGATGAATAATAAAGGCTGTACTACACGCAAAATAGAAAGTGTATAATGCAATAAACTGGGCAAATTTACTTATTTTTTTTTCTGGTTGAAGATTTTTCGATGGAAACAGCTGTGGTCTATTGTGTACCTCAATCGTTACAAAGCTTTTAGCAAAACAAGGCGGATACAGTTCACAGTTCTAACAAAGGCCTGGAGAGCTCAAATCTGTAATTTTTTAGCACACTCGCAGTGGCCCAGAATGTTGGTCTTTACTCTATAAAATTGACTTTCGAAATGCGCAACGCTACGAATTTATAAAGGGTTTTTATTTCTCCTATTTTACCTATTTCAAAAAACCTTAAATTTTTTGTTACCGAGTTGGCGAGTGCTGGTAGATAGATAGATTTAAATTAAGATTCAACAATTTAAGTGATCAACATCTGTGTGCTGGTATCTTGAAAACAATTTCATAAGCAGCAGCAGTATGTACACAAAATAAAAATCGCTCGGAAAAGTCCTCCTTGAAAAAAATGATGCTGTACTCCTATTCAAACACAAATTAGTACGCTACTGGATGAAGAAGTCGAAATTTCTTAATTCAAAATTTAGTAACGAAACTATCATGTTGATTGAATATGCTGATTCGGGCCCTAGTTCTCAAAATTCAAAAATAGATTAGGGGCCCCAAGCCGAGTGCACAGTATGTTATGAATTGTTGTTAAAACGCTAAAAGCAGTACATATGTATAAGGGTTCTTAGTCAGTGCCGGATTTACCAGTAGGCTGAGTAGGCTTGAGCCTAGGGCGGCAGATTTCAGCGGGGCGG
This sequence comes from Microchrysa polita, assembly GCA_949715475.1. Taxonomy (NCBI): domain Eukaryota; kingdom Metazoa; phylum Arthropoda; class Insecta; order Diptera; family Stratiomyidae; genus Microchrysa; species Microchrysa polita. Next base: position 108,356,458 of record OX454416.1, on the reverse strand, counting down.
CGAATTTCGGGAAAATATTTTTTTAGGTTGTTCACACTGCCGTGAAAGACTGTAGTGTAGAATGTAGCACTTATCATCATTATACGGTTTGGGAACAGGCAAAGCGTACCCTCAGTGAGAAGTAAATATGAAAAGGAATTTGACGCCATTATCTAAGAACATCAAATACTGAGGGTAAATATTGAAGGCTGTTTATGCTTAAATTCCCAAACCAAGATCTTTCCTGTTTTTTCATACCTTGCTATGTCCAGCCTTTAACCAACATTTGCAGCTTCGGCTCTTTGTCGTCCGATACATCAGAAATTGCAAAAATTGATGTTAGAAATCCAGAGGTGGAAAAAAACTAAAGAAAGTCAATCTGAGAAGCATTCATCAACTTTCATCCAAAAAATTAATTTCCTCATCTTGTAATTAAAACGATCGGGTTTCAGGGAATTTCAAACATGAAAAGGGCATCAGCATCAATTGAGCCGAATGTCTTAGGGAAGGAGAATGTCGATTAATTTTTAAATTTCATTTAAATTTATATATATGTTTGTTAGGTGTGACTTTCGTATTTAAAACAGGAAAACTCAAAATGAAACCACATTTTTAAGTTATGATATTCCTAATGATGGTGGTTTTGTTCAACCAAATTTTCCAATCGACTCTGCCAATCTTCCAAACTAATACAGGAAACACATTCGCCACATAATACAGGGTGCCCACAAACTGACGCATAAACGCACCGGATGGTGATTCCTCGTATGATTTCCTGCAAAAAAGTTGTACGAAACATACCCCCTTAGCTTAACCCCCTAGCTGCCACAGGCATTTGAAGATTTTTGAAAAAATCAGTGCTTTTTTTAACAATGTTAACTAGTCAGAAGTACCGAACTACTACTGCCGATGTATGTCTTAAGTTAAACTTAAAGGCATTGCTTTTAAAATATTGACACAATATTGACAAAATGATAAATTTTCATCCAGATGACGAATTTTTAATTCAAATTCATCAATTCCACAGTCATGTTGATGAATTATCATTTCTAATTGACAAAATTCCATGTCAAACTGACGAATATCCTAATATGTTTGACGAATTTTCAATTCTTGTTGAGGAATTTCCATTTCAAAGTACATAGCCCATTTTCATATCAATTTGATTAATTTTCAAAAAATGTTGACAAATTTCCATTTCAAAATGATGAATTTCCAAAAAACGTTGACGAGTTTCCATTACAAATTGACGAATTACAGCTGACGTAATTCCAGATGATAACAAATTCTATGACAAATTAATTTCAATTTCCATTTCTAATTGATAAATTTTAAAATCATCTGTACGAATTTCCATGCCATATTGACGAATTTCCATGTAAAATTTGCGAACTTCTATGTCAAACAATCGAATGTTTCGTATCAAATTCGACCGATTTCCGTCGATTGATTGATCGGTTTCCCAGACGTAATTACTCTAGAAATGTATGCCCAATACCGGTACTCGCACAATGCCACAAAATAAGAAAATTGAAATTAAATAATTAAAAATCAAGTACCTACTGGAAAGATTGCAGCTGGCAGGAGGCAGGCAATTATAAAGAACATTGTTGTTGTGTTTTTAGTGTGGATTTGAGAAACTTTTTTTCTCTTGCAATGTAATGATGTGGTGAAATCTTGTTCAATGCCCTGACACACAAATGTAGTTGTGAGGGCTGCTTATTAAAAATTGATTGCAACAATAACAATAATTTCATTTTGAAAAATATTTGTTGTTGTTGAAGCGAGTCAAGGGATTTTTATCCTCTTGAATCGAGGGGAGTTTCGGCAGCTCTTGGCCGTTGTATCAACGGGTAGCTCAGGGACGATTTGCATCGACGAACCGGTTGCCGATAGAAGAATTTTTATAGACAACACAAACATCCATGGTGACAGTGGGGTTTCAGCCCATGCACCGGCAAATCAGAGATGGAGTTTCATCTCTACCATTGAGCTACCGAATGCCCTTGAGGAAAGATTAAAAAATATTTGAAACAGAGTGATGATTGAGGATCAGAAAAAAAGCAATTCCGGTCAGCAGACACTATTCTATAAATAAAGAAAAAACAAATAACTGACGCGAGAGTTCAACCAGGTCCAACATTGGATTAAGGATTGGATATAAAATAAATCGAAAATTCCACTGTATAAACAAATCGCCTCCGCTTTGATTGGAACACAACACATTTTAAAAACGTTACGCCACTAATAATTGTCATTACTGAGGCGACCACAAGGATCATAGTATCCAAAAATGACTATGGATGGTGCTGCTTATATAAGAAGCGCGAACTTAGGCATCAATTTCAATTAGCCATATTTTTTAATTTTTTTCCGGCCTAAAAAATTCTTAGCGGTGCTCATCAAACAGATTTGGTCAAGCTGTTTTTTTATTAAAGAATATGAAATCTTGTTTTGATTCAAAATGGTGGTCTCGAAACAAACCATAATTCATAAACGGCATCAATATTTGAGCCTCCCACTCTTTGGAATTTACCGCTTTAAACCGATTCTCCAAGCATAAAATTATTGGATAAGCTTAACACTCAGCGATAAATATTGAAGAATGCTTAGACCCACGAAGCGGAAATCCAGAAGATCACACGCATTTCAGTACAAAGTGTAAATTGAAAATAATTGGAGGTAAATAAAGCATAATTCTTCCCGAATATTCACTTTCGACAAAAAGTAGGGTTTCAATAGGGGCGGCAATATGTGAATAGCCTACTGGCAGCAAATGGGTAAATCCGCCACTGTTCTTAGTTAAAGACCTTAAAATAGCAATTTGTATGTAAAAAAAACACTAAAGCACAACTTTTGTGTCATAATCTGGGCCCCCTATGAAATCCCGGGCCCGGGGGGAATCACCCCGTTTCTCCCCCCTCTCTATAGGCCTGCATAGAAATATGTAGAAATACGTTTTAGGATCGATGAGACATATTCTGCCTAAATTCTCATGTTTGAGTAATCGGTTAGAGAAATATTTTGCCTCGAAAACTAACTCACCGGTTGAAAAACGATGGTCTAATCATTAGTGAATCCAACCACGCTCTGTGGCTCACTTGGTTAAGTCGCTCTCTACGATGCTAGTAATCTAGAGGTCGAGATCGAATCTCGGTGTGGTCCAAAATTTCCGTACATGTGCGGGTAGGAAACATTATAGAGGGTGTCCGGAAACTGCCGCATAACCGCACGCATGATGTAAGAAATAATGGAGCTACAATAAAATGATGTAAGAAAGATATGATCGTAAGACTACGCGCCAATTTTTAAAAGAATCGAACAAGCACCTCACCTTGGCAGAAGTCGGAGAAAATTGAGATGGAAAAAAAAGATTGTTTATGGGTCAAATCACACAAATTTGACTTTGAAGCTCTGTAAAAACCAAACCTCTTATCCGATTTTAGTGTGGTTAGTTTCATTTTACAGCTAAATTTGTTGGATGTAATAATCATTTTATTTCACTATTCTACCTGATCTGGCTGTGGAGATATTAGGCTTTAAGTCGTGCAAGAAAATGTTTTTTTTTCAAAAATCTTTAAATGCCTGTGGCAGCTAAAGGGTTAAGCTGAGTGGGTTTGTTCCGTACAACTTTTTTGCTGGAAATCCACTGAGGAATGATAATCCAGTGCGTTTGTGCGACAGTTTCCGGACACCCTGTATACACTCCGAAATCATATGCAATGTAACGTTGACTCGAAATAGCCTATAAACGGCTGAGTGAACGCACCATGCCCCACAAAGGGGTTACGGTACAGAGAAGAAGAAAAAATAATTTTATCATTTCAAAAAAATAGAAAACAAAATTTATGCCGGCCCCGGACAAATAACGTTGGTTGAATTTCCCCATCGCCTCTGTCTCTGCCAGGCGTATGTTGTCTACAACGTTAATCATTCGTACCGAGTGGTTTAGCGGAAACAAACAGTGTTGAAGTAACTCAGTATGGAAATAAAATGGGTCCTTTCATTGTCAAACCTGACGGTGTGGTTGCGTTGTTTTTGAATCAGTAGTCTAAAACTCATTTTCCTAAGAAAAATTTTGATGAGAAAGGTCTCTAAAAGAACACACATATACTATTTATTGAAATTACTTGGGAACACTTACATCTTAATTTCACACGCATTTTAATTTATTGTGGGTCCTTAAAACAGGAACCAAACAACGGATATGTGATGTACTTCACGTGCCATTTGACATGATATCCCGTATCCTATCTCCGATCAAGAATTAATTCGTGTCTTTTTTGGAAACTTTCCGATCATTCTTTTTCTTTGCAAAATGTTTGGAAGAATCATTACTTCATTAAGGAAGTAGTGGCAGCAGTGACGTAACGAACGGTGTTCCATGTGTTCAGTGGAATATGAATCCCCAGGCCACAGGGGGCGCCGAAGCTGTAGATCCTAGAGTATACAGGGTTATTGGTTAAGTCGACCTATTCCCTGCAACACGTTATAATAGGGTCAAAATGCAACAAAATGAGGCCATAAATGTCAGACCGATTTTCAACGGTCACTGAGATATTTGAATTTTTAGGTTTTTTTTTTTTAATTTTTAGGTTTTTTTAACCTTGAATTTTACCATTTAAAGTAAGAATTACAAAAAACTACTGAGGTAATGGGTTAAAACTTATTTTTGGATTTTAGTCAACACTATAGCAGACATTTCTTAATCATTTAAAATTTCAAAAATCCATCACAAAACGAAATTTTTCATTTTTAATAAACAAAATTTTTCTTATTTTGTTTTAAAGTTTATTTTTAATGTAGTATTACTAAAAAACATTATATGACACGGAGTCTGCAGACCACTGAAAAAACATACTCGTGTTATCAGCTTTCCAAAAAGGTGTCAATGTCAATAAAAATATTTGAAATATTTGAAATAATTGAAGCAGCTAGCTGCAACTTGTTCGGGGACCATAATTTCGCTTGATAAAAAACGACAAATCCATAACACATTAAAAACTTTTCCCTACGCCATAGCTTTTATTTCAGTTTTTATCAAACGAAATTATGGTCCCCGAACAAGTTGCAGCTAGCTGTTTCAATTATTTCAAATATTTACATATATTGACAATGACACCTTTTTTGAAAGCTAACAACACGAGTATGTTTTTGCAGTGGTCTGCAGACTCCGTGTCATATATTTTTTTAGTAATACTACATTAAAAATCAACTTTAAAAAAAAAAAATTTTTATTAAAAATTGAAAATTTGTGCATTGTGATGGGTTTTTTTTAAATTTTAAATGATTAAGAAATGTCTGCTATAGTGTTGACTAAAATCCAAAAATAAGTTTTAACCCATTACCTAAGTAGTTTTTTTTAATTCTTCTTCTTCTTAAAATCGGCCTACATTTATGGCCTCATTTTGCTGCATTTTGACCCTATTATAACGTGTTGCAGGGAATAGGTCGACTTAACCAATAACCCTGTATGTTCTTTTTTTCACTTTTATTAGTCTGCAAGAAAGAAATTTTCCAGCAAGGTCAGAAGTCTTTTTATACCCTTCGCTCATAGAGTGAAAGGGTATATTAACTTTGTCATGAAGTTTGTAAACATTCTTTACACCAATTTCACCAAACCTTGAATTAATGTGTCTTAATCAAAGCAACAAAAAATATCAAACCAAACGGAATCGTACTATGGGGCCATGCTCCCGCATATCCACCAATAAAATTTTCTGAGTAAATATTTTTATTTGCCCACTTATTCCAACCAAACCCAAAACAAACATTATTTATTTATTGAAAATAGTAGATAACATGAATGTTAAAGGCTATATTAAATTGTAGCACTAGCGACTAAGGCCTTAGGCTAGCTTATCATTAGCTTACATATTTAATTTACTTAGTAATTAATTAATTCAAATTAGTTAAAAAAAAGAAAAAAACAAAGGAAGGTGTACACTCTATGAAATTTTTACTCTAATAGTGAAATTACTCTGCAATCTAAATTTGCAAATCAAGTGTAATTTTACATAAAAAATGTTTAAAAAAGTACTCCAATATATTAGCAAATTTACACCGCGCTATGTGTAAAAACACTCCGTAATAATAGGAATATAATGCGGTTTCACTCTTTTTTCGTTGTAAAGATTTAAGTGGCGAACCTTTACAAACAATATAGTTATCAATAAAACTATTTAAGGATAAGGATATATAAAATATAAACAAGTATCGGTCGAGTTTTGCTGATCAGTTTTTCGTCTACGTGGGAGGTTGCAATATGGTCTTTTTTGTGCGATCTGTACACTTGTTATTCTTCTCAGTGCCGTAACTCAGCCGTTTATAGGCAATTTCGAGTCAACGTTACATTGCATATCATTTCGGAGTGTAATGTTGCAAGCACTAAATATTTCCTATCCGCACATGTACGGAAATTTTGGACCACGCCTAGCTTCGATCTCGGGACCTCTAGATTACTAGCATCGTAGAATGCGATTCAACCAAGTGAGCCACAGAGCATGTACACATGAGTTCTAAATGCAGAGAATTTACACTGTGCTAGGTACAGCCGATTGAAGTTTGACAACTGGAGAGCACGCTACAAAAAATGAGTAAAACTTCAACTGAACGTTGTAAAAATACACCACAAATCCGAATTATACACATAAACGTTGTAAAAATGCACCAGAAAATCTGAATTATACACAAGTGTAGCGTAAAAATACATTTCACACCGATTTTGGTGTAATTTTCTTATTTTACACAGAAATTGTTGAAAAATGCACTCTGTATGTGATTATAAGCGGGAAAAAGTGTAAAGTTACCGCATTTTCAGCGGAAATTTAAATTCACTTTTTAGAGTGTAGCGTAAAAATACATTTCACACCGATTTTGGTGTAATTTTCTTATTTTACACAGAAATTGTTGAAAAATGCACTCTGTATGTGATTATAAGCGGGAAAAAGTGTAAAATTACCGCATTTTCAGCGGAAATTTAAATTCACTTTTTAGAGTGTATATTTAGATAAAGATTAAAGTAAAGCAAATAAGAGAAACAGGAGTAATGTAATCGAACTCAATATCAAATTTTAAGTTTGGCCATAGTTAGAAGCTTAATTATGTTGGTAATATTTTGGACGTCGGAAGGCTCACTTAGTAGCCAGGGGCGGCGCATAAGGGCCCGCAGGGCCCACGTGGCGGGGGGGGCCCACAAGATTTAGGGGCCCAAAGGCCCAGATTCGTCGAACCATAAAAACAGCACGACTGCGAAAAACTCCGACGTAGATTTTTTTTGTAAGCAAGAAGAGAAATACACTTTTCAAAGTGAAAACAAAAGTTGGTGTACGGGCAGAGACTTGAGTTCATGAGACAATCCGGATCCTCAAATTTTTACAAAAAAAAATTGCTCCTGACATGGCAGCGCTATTTGCTGTAATCCAACCCACTCTTTTCCTTCCCAAGTACCATATGGACAAAAAGATTATGTAGGTCTCTCTGCAAATAAATTATCTTAAAACATTTTTGGTGATTGTACGTTTTCTAAACTTTCGGACTAAATTCCAATCCACTTTGTCATGATCTGTCAAACACGAACAAAATAGTTTCAGAGTGGTACTAAACTTAGCTTAAACTACTTAGTACGGCGTGCACATGCCGTTGAAGACTAAAATATTTTATCTAGCCTGCGGTATATACACGGTCATTAGGGCTGTGGTGCAGAGACCACATTTGGTTTGTATGGAGTCTTTCCAAGATTGCTGTATTGAATTTAATATTAAGTACAAACCTTGTTAAATTTGAAGGATTTAACCTTCCGGCGGACGCAATAGCAATCCTAACACGATCGGGCGCAATGCATCTGACAGATTAAGTGCAGAAAAAAGGATGAAACTATGTTTCTGTATATTTTAGACTCTTATTTATTATTGCTCTGTAAGTATTTTTTCCAGTAAAATTTTACTAGGCTGATTCTAGTGCATAAAATCACTATCATTCTAGCGATTCTGAAAAAGTAGAACTGTAATCCACTATTTTGAACTAGATTGAATGTAATATCGAGCGAGTCTCGAACAAGACCTAGAAATCCAGTACAATTTTACTAGTCTTTCAGCAAATAGGTGATATATTCCTAGAAAAGCAGTAAATTTAACTGATGCACTATTAATTTTTGGTAGAAAACAGTTCTAAATAGTTCTCTCTCTTCTTTTCAATTTGGCCAGTTGATTAGTTGCCAGTCTGTTGTTGAGTTATTGAGTTACTAGCTGTGAATTAGAGGTAACTAGTCAAAACCGACAATGAAAATTACCTCTGCATGTTCTGGTATGAGAATCAAATAAGATATTTGTTCAGGTTTTTTTCTTATTTCCGTGGGAAGCCGGTTTGCATTACAATAAATTTTCAGATGATGAAGTAAAATATTTTCAGAAACAAATGAAGTAAAATATACTTTATCAAATTAACTGGATTATCTAGTTAAGTCTAACAAAATCTAGTAAAATTCACTGGATAATTGGACTGAACTATCAAAATAACTAGATTATCCAGTTAATTCTGATGAAATCTAGTAAAATTCACTAGATAATAATTGAATTAGACTATCAAATTAACTAGATGATCTATTAAAATCTAACGAAATCTAGTAAACTTCACTAGATAATCATTTAAATACAGCTGACTGGTTCACTAGAATTCCAGTTATTGAGTCCTAGATTATCAATTTATTTAACTAGATTTCTATCGAAAAAAATTGCTGGAGTTCTAGTAAAAAATTTTTCACTAGATTCGCAACTAGAAAATCTAGGAGCTAAAATCTAGTTGTGGATTACTGGAATCTAGTTGAAAAAGACTTACAGTGTGCATTGTCTTTTTGAAACAGTTTTACGAAATGTTAGAAACAAATCCGGGCTCACAAAGTTTAATACCCTTCCCATTTTAAATTTTCTAAGAATATTCCTTTTTCAATCGCTTAAATATTGAAAAAACCTCCAACAACTCGACCGCTTAAAAAATGTGAGCTTATTTTACTAAAAACACACGATTGAACGATATGGTGAGCCTATAAGTCAACACAACGTTATTACGCAATGTGAAGAGTATAACAAGTGGAACATTTCATAGAAAAGGAAAAAATAACACAATCGGGCGCAATGCATCTGAGAGATTATTTCATCCCCTCCCACCCCTCAGATATATGGTAGATAGAAACTGAAAACTGCTTTGGGTAGTTGATCGATAAAGATTAAGCTACTGTGAATTTCAGATGTCTCCCTTTTCATATCGCTGATTGGCGCAACAAAAACTAGCCACTTAATCTGTCAGATGCATTGCGCCCGCCCGAAGGTTAAATTAATTTTAAAGCTGAAACAAGGAATAGAGTTGAATTAATAAAGTGTCGCTTTTTTCAATTGTGTAGCAAGTAAAACTTAGGCCACCCACACACGAAGCGTCCGAATCCATTTTTTGGATTCTTGGTTCTGTCAAATTTATACATTTTCTTCGATTTTGTAAAATATTGCTAGTAGGTTTTTCCAAATGTTCCGCCCTCTACAAGTTTAAGCTATACCCATAGCTATTGAGTAGGTACATTCACTCACAAATGAGTGGTCCTGAGTTGTAGAGCGATGTTTGCTTTTATTATCCTTCACCAGAAGGCACACGCAAGTGTGGCGGGAAATCATCATAATAAGAATAAGGGGTAGAACCGTTTTTGTGAGCTGTCCAGAATTTTTTACTCTTTCTGCTAATATTCTCTCCCATCACAAAGCGGAAATTTGGCAATTATGGCTGGGTGAAAAATGATCAAACTAGGATAACACGTCTAAAATCGGAATACACAAAACAACACCAAAGTTTTAATTAAAACCTCTGGAATACGAGGCGTTTCTGTTAAAATGCCGCCCATAAAATTAACCGCCCTAGGTATGAGCCCACTTTTAAATTGTGGCTGTAGTATCACTAGGAAGCTTATCTGTGTAATACAGTAGTAACATTGAAAAATAACTAATAGAACTCTCACTCCATATAAAAAAGTCCCCATCCAGAAAGTACCTATGTGTGAAATTTGTTCACACGTATACTATAGGCATACTATAGGGTACACGAAATTATCAGATTTGTTCTCAAATTTCATTCATCTTAGTCCAGTCAAAATATGTATCCCAATTCCGGTATCCAAATAGAAAAAATAGATAAGGCAATTTTTTTTTGTTTTTGATTCAGTGGGCTGCCAGGAGTCTAAAACACATTTGTTAAAAACAAATTTGGACGGAGTCGTCCCAAAAAGGACGAAAAAGGATACTCCTTAATCCTTGACCGGAGGTCAGCATGCGGGGTATCATATCAAAGGGGACGTCGAGTACATTACATATCTGGTGTCCGTTTCCTGTTTCAAGGACCCTTAACGGAATAAAACGAGCTAAAATGGAAAATTATTGAATTATCGTGTTTCCCGTATATCTTTCCAAAGCCACAACCACGAGAATATTTCAAGTTGTCACTACTTTTCTGACTTTTCAGAATCTTAAGATTCTACCATTAAATTTGCTAAGAAAACAATTTATCGGAAAGTTCTAAAACAGGACTTAAAAGGACACTAATTACACACCTTGATCGAACTTGGGAATGCGGGGTGTCATATCAAAGAGGACGTCGAGCACATTCCATATCCGGCGTTTGCTACTTATTTCAGAGACTCCCAAAGGCGAAATTTGGGGTCAAATGATAAATTTTCGAGTTTCCCGTATCTGTTTCTTTCCAAAGCCGTAATTTTCCATTTAAGACTGAATTATTCCATTTAGTGTCCTTGAAACAGGAAACAAACACTGGATATGGCATGTACTCGACGTTTTCTTTGATATGACACCCCGCATGCCCATGTTGGTCAAGGTGTATAATTAGTGTCCTTTTATGTCCTTTTTCAAAGCTTAAATAAATTTTTTCTTAGAATTGATTGGTACAATCTTACGGTATTATCGATTTTGAAAAGTGAGAAAAGTAGTGAAAACTTGAATTATTCTCCTATAGTTATGGCCTTGGATACACGGGAAACACGATAATTCGCTGATTTCCCATTTGAGCTCGATTTATTCCGTTAAAAAGTCCTTGAAACAGGAAACAGACACCGGATATGTAATGTACTCGACGTCCCCTTTGATTTGATACCCTGCATGCTGACCTCCGGTCAAGGATTAGGGAGTATCCTTTTTTGTCCTTTTTGGAACCTTTCCGATACATTTTTTTTAGCAATATGCGTTTTAGCTTCCTGGGAGGCCACTGATTCAAAAATAACAAAAATTAGCTTTACTCTATATTTTCTATTTGTATGCCTGAATTGGGATACATATTTTGACTGGACTAAGATGAATGAAATCTGAGAACGTGTTTTTCTCTTTAGAATGTTGATTACACGATGATAGCCGAATCATTTCTTGCCAAATTTTTCAAGTAAAAACTACTGGATGTAAAGTGGTAAATACTGTTTACTTCGAATCTATTTTTCTCAGATGTAGGCAAATGCATTTGAATTGGTGTGCAAGTGCGTTTTTTGTCATTTTATGTCATAAAGTGCATGTTTTAGTTTAGAGTACACGTCGTGAACGGTCGGCTGTAATTTTTGCTCAATTTTCATTCACCCGACACGAGCGGAGCCGACAAATTGTTTACAAATTTCGTGAATGTGAATTGAACAAAATTTAGTGAAACGCGCAGTTTTTTTTACAGTTGTTTATTCGCCAGTGTCACGCAGTGTATTTGTAAGGTCCGGCAAGTGTATATTTATACATTTTATGTTATAAATTAGTATGTGAAATCCAGTGTCCACTTCGTGACCAGTCGGCTGTCATTCAAAACACATTGGGTTTGTCTAAACGTGGAATAAAAACAAAAAACCGGTTTTTATAGCTTGCTCCTCGCGAATCTCTTCTTGTTGTTCTTGTTCGCGTGTAGACAGGCCCATTGCTTTGCAATGCTCTCAACCTGCAACGAGAGAATAAAATTCTTGCACACATATTCAACGGAGAGATAATATCTATACTCATACAAACATTTTTTTCGGAAAGTGGTACAAATACAAACACATTCTTTGGAAATCAGAGATTTTCTTTTGCACTTTTCTATACGCGATTGCTACTTGTAATATTGTCGTCACGCTCTTGCAATTTTTTTGTTAGAAAAATAGCTAGTATGGAGTGAGCCCTCTATGTATTTATCCTCATTGGTAGTAATAACGCAGTGTCAGTGCAAAGCAGAATCGTGTAAGCCGTATCCACGGCATCCTTTCTAATCAAAAGTCGGACTGGTTTTATGTCCTGCTATCTTCCGCATCTACTGCTTACATATCTTTTTCACATATTCCTTTGATCTATTCAGATTCTTTGGATGGAATCATCGAATTTCTCCTTCAATGGCGTAATCGTATATACTTAATTAAACATGAAATTGGCTTGGTAGTTCAGTCGATTGAAAAACATTTTAATAAGTGGTGAATTTCACTGAAACTCTGCTGCTTAAAATCCCATAAAAATAAATTAATACAAATATTCGGAAGAATAGAATAGAGAATCACATTTTTCGCATAAAATCCATCAAGCGATTTCACATCACATACACCCCCATTAAGCCATCCATGTGAATACGACTGCCATAACTAGTGACGGAGGGCGGCGATTCGACTACTGCCCAGGGGCGCCATAGATGGTAAGTCCGGCACTGCTGAAAAGTGTGGATCGACCTTCAAGAGTGTTTTCGATTGATTTCACTCTGCTTTTTTCTCAGTGTAGGGGGGCCCACTCAAGAAGTTGGCGGGAGGGCCCCGAGTAAAGTTGTTCCGCCACTGTTAGTAGCGGAATAATATTAGTCGACAAGTACAGGTTTGATTTTAATTGGGAGATATAGCGACATTCGCTGAGGATGTGAACAACAGAGATAAGTGTTCCGTTATTACAGAGGTGGAAGATCGGTTTTGACTTGCGTTCCATTAGATGACCGTGCGTTGCGAAAGTGTGTCCCATACGAAGTCTGCTAAACTTAGTCATTAATTGACGTTTCAACGAGGTTGGGTAAACTACAGCGATTCTCGAGGGGTTTAGACGACTGTAATGGTGATTAAATTCGGAATATTTCAATTTTAGTTCCTCGTGCATTGTTTTTTTGACCAAATTGCGTAAGTCTGTCGGACTATAGGGCAGTTGAATATAAGTTGGTGTTCGGTACACATTGCCGGCAATATGATCTGCAAATTCATTTCCTTGTATGCCTGTGTGAGCCGGTACCCACATTAGTTTCAGCTTGTTCTTCTGCCGTTTGATGATTTCGAGCCGTCTGTGAAGATTAATTTCCAGCCAATTTCAGTGAAAGGTTCCGTTAATGCGTGAAACGACTGGGTATATTGGCTATTGTTGGTGCTTTGCTTTGGCCACGTCATTAAAGTGTCAATGATGGATTTATCGGGAAGGTGCCATACTGGATGGTTGGTGGTTTTTGTTTTGATTTGAGGAGCTGGGAAGTCGAGTTTTTTGGCTTGGTTAGCCGTACGAAAGAGACACGATTGCAACTTTGGTGTTTTTTTTACGGTTCCCAATCGATTTTACGTCATTTTTGATAATGGAATCATTCGCCGTTTGCAGTTTACAAATAAGATGACCCAACAGTTGTGAATATCTGTCTTTAATAGAAATCATACCTGCTTCTGCTAGGATGCATTTGATTGGGGTTGGCCTGAATGCACCAAGGGCCATGCGAATAGATGCATGGTAAAACGTTTTAACTTTCTGCAGCTGGGTTTTTGAAACAGTACCGTAAATTGCTAGACCGTGATAGAATCACCGATTGGATAACGTTGATGAGGGTCGCTGGGTGAGCTTCCGACTTAAAATTATAAAAATATTTAATTACATTAAGCCTAGGTATAAGTATTACAATTAAGTTTTTAACATGAGCGTTCCAGTAATGTTTTCTGTTAAAAGTAAGACCAAGTATTCTTAAACTATCAACATTGCATAGAATTACATTATCTTTGCTAAAAGATGGATTGGTGCATTTTAATTTCCTGCATATGTGGAAATGTTTACATTTGATTATTGAAATTTCTGCTCAGGAAGTACAACACCAATTTAAGATAAGTTGGAGTAAACTATTTAATTTTGACTGAAATGTAGTGACATTATCAAACTTAGCAAAGATGAACAAGTCATCAGCGTATAAGCAGAATCTAAAGAATTTACAGTTGTGTATAATCACAGCTCTTCGAAAGCGATTAGAAAAAGTGTGACTGAAAGTGGGGAGCCCTGGGGGATTCCGTTGAAGAAGGAGAAAATGTTTGAGTGACAGTTGTTGACTCTTACTACAAATTTTCGGTTTTTAAGAAAGTCTCTTATGAAGCAGTAAATATTACGACCCACTTTGCAGTCACTTAAGAAGTGTAATATCAGATGCACCCCTATCCTATCAAAAGCCTTACAGAAGTCGATACTAATGAGCGAGGCGTGATCATGTTGTGAGAGAGTGTTTGAAATAAAGTGTTCAATGTGGAGGAGGGCGTCAATTGTACCTTTGCCTTGTTTGAACCCGACTTGATTTTTAGATAGTAAGTGATTTTTCGCAAGAAACCAATTAAGGCGTTTGGCAATTTTTTTTTCTCAAGTAGTTTAGAGGTACATGAAAGTAACGATATTGGTCTGTATGCATCAATTATATTGGCAGGTTTATCTGGTTTCAGTAGAGGGAATACACATGCTGTTTTCCAGGATTGTGGGATTGTGGATTTGATGAAAATGTTGTTATACAGATCCAGCAAACGACTTTTGAATATTTTGGTTGTATTTTTTAGGATTGGATATGAGATTCTGTCTAAGCCAGGGGTTTTGCCGGTGAGCTGGGAGAGGCACGCGTTCATTTCAATTTCTGATATTGGTGATTCGATTTTTTTTGCTGAACCGGAAATCATCGCTGGTTTATACAGTTTACGCAAGGCTGAGTTTTTGGCGGTGATAAAAAAACGATAGAAGTTGCTATCATTTGAATTCATGCCATGTAACCAAAAAGGTTGGCAATTGTAATGGGGTCATCAGTAATTGCGTTATTGTTTTCCAAACATTTGATATGGAATGGAGTGTATGTGCCATTCACTTTTTAATGTTTTGCCAAATTTGGGTCGGGGTACTATTTGGACTGATAGTATTAGAAAAGGCTTTGAAGGCTGCAGATTTGGTTTCTTTACACTTACGCTTAAATTTACTATTGGCCTTTTTGTAAAAAAGGAGCTTCGATTGCGAGGGGTCAGATTTAAATGCATTTATCGAGCGAAGTTGGGAAAGCTCTTTATTCCACCATGGAGTACATTTGTTATTGACTCTGGGCGAGTTTGTGGTATTGTGCTGTTCGCACTGGAGATCAATACTCTTTTAAGAGTGGAGGCTTGTTTGTTGATGTTTTGACTTGCGGGAAAGTTAATTATTACCCTGTCTAACGTGGCGTTAAACATATGGGTTTGAAATAAGTGTTGTATGTGTTCTGAAAGCCCATTGTAATCAGTATAGGGAAGTGGTCGCTGCCGTGTAAATCATCGAATCTCGACCAAGTGCAGATGGGAAGTATTGAGGAGGAACAAATGGAGATGTCGATATGTGTAAACGTATTGTGAGTTGAGAGGTGGGTAGGGGATCCTTCATTCAGTACACACAAGTTGGAGTTGAGTAGGAATAGATTAATTACTTTCCCGCGGGAGTTAGACGCATGTGAGCCCCAGGTTGGACTCCAACCGTTGAAGTCTCCAACCATAATAGTGGGTTTAGGCAGGTGGTTGTATATATTTTCTAACTCTTGGTAGTCGATAGTTCTATCAGGTGGTATGTACATATATATACAGTGCGTACTCGATAATCCGAAGCCTCGAAACCTCGAATTTCCAGTAATCCGGATCACCTAAAAGATTTCATTGTACACTCTGTAGTCCGAATTTCAAGAGCTTCTCTAATCCGAATCTGACTTTTTATACCCTTCGCTCATAGAGTGAAAGGGTATATTAACTTTGTCATGAAGTTTGTAACGCATTGAAGGAGGCATCTCCGACCATATAAAAAGTATACATATGTGATCAGCATGACTTGGGGAGTCGATTGGGCGATGTCCGTCTGTCTGTCTGTCCGTCTGTCCGTCTGTTGCAGTGCGTTTTTCTCGGCCGCTATAAAAGCTAGAGAGCTAAAATTTTGTACACATGCATATTATTGTTGCAGGCTGTTTGTATGTTTGAATCGCTTAAATCGGATAAGGGGGTCATGGGGCTGCCATACAAACTTAACCCCCCAATTTAGGTTCTTCTAAGAAAAACATTTTTATTTGTGTACCAATTTAAACCTAACTTCGCCCAAATGTGTCTCTATTAATGACACACAACATATGTAAAACTGGATCAAATCCGACCATGGGATCATGGGGCTGCCATACAAACCTAGCCCCCCAATTTGAGTTATTCTAAGAAAAACTTTTTTATTTGTGTACCAATTTCAACCAAATGTCACACAAATGTGTTTCTAAAGATAACACAAAATATATGCCAGAATGGATCAAATCGGACCATGGGGTCATGGGGCTGCCATACAAACTTAACCCCCCAAATTAGGTTCTTCTGAGAAAAACTTTTTTATTTGTCCACCAATTTCAGCCTAATTTCACACAAATGCATTTCTATTGTTGACACAAAACACATGTAAGAATGGATTACATCGGACCATGGGGTCATGGGGCTGCCATACAAATCCAACCCCCCAAACTAGGTTCTTCTAAGAAAAAGTTTTTCATTTGTGCACCAAAATCAACCAAATTTCACACAAATGTATTTCTATTGATGACACAAAACATATGTAAGATTGAATCAAATCGGACCATGGGGTCATGGGGCTGCCATACAAACCAAACCCCCATTGGATCTTCTAAGAAACATTTTTTTACACCGATTTCACAAAACCTTGAATTAATGTGTCTTTATCAAAGCAACTAAAAAGTTCAAAACGAATGGAATCGTACTGTGGGGTCGTGCTCCGGCAACCCCAATAAAATTTTCCCAGTAAATATTTTTATTTGCCCACTTATTTCAACCAAGCCCAAAACTTTTGTCAAGACGGAAGAAAAAGAATGAGGAGGGGAATTGAATACAAGTCATAGGTACGCCTGAAAAAAACTTTTAGCCCAAGCGAGGCTATGTGAAGTTAGCCAGTCATGTTTTTGAAATTAGGTCCTTTTGCTCGGTGAACCGTTTGTTCTACAGCGGCTACGTTTGTTCTTGATTGTTAACCAATTAATATCGTTTGTGCTTCTCTAATTATTTAATTATAGCAACTTTAAAATTGTGAGTGTGAACTTAGCCAGTCATTTTTAAATATGGGTCGGAAAGGTATAGGTTTGGTATCAATCGAAAGCCAGACGTTTGTTCATTTTGTAGGGCGTTTGTTCATCCTGGAAACGGAAGGATACAGGAATTATTAAGGAAAAAGGGATTAGTTGTGACGTCATCTTCACTCAACCAACGCCATCTACTCAGCTCAGCTGTACGGGCAACCCGTGTCCCGCGAACAATTTATGCAAGATCCACACCATCATCGTACAGCTGAGCTGAGTAGATGGCGTTGGTTGAGTGAAGATGACGTCACAACTAATCTCTTTTTCCTTTATAATTCCTGTATCCTTCCGTTTCCAGGATGAACAAACGCCCTACAAAATGAACAAACGTCTGGCTTTCGATTGATACCAAACCTATACCTTTCCGACCCATATTTAAAAATGACTGGCTAAGTTCACACTCACAATTTTAAAGTTGCTATAATTAAATAATTAGAGAAGCACAAACGATATTAATTGGTTAACAATCAAGAACAAACGTAGCCGCTGTAGAACAAACGGTTCACCGAGCAAAAGGACCTAATTTCAAAAACATGACTGGCTAACTTCACACAGCCCCCAAGCGAAGGGTATCCGAATTTCGGCCACGCCCGAAATTAGCCTCGGCCCCCGGGGTTGGCGAGCGTAGCGAGCAGGGGGCGAAGCCCCCTAGTTTCTTATTATAACAGTGATATTATCGTCCGAAATAAAAACAAAATTTTTCTTTGTTCTTGGAAACAACAAAATCTAGAATAACAGAGTGAAATTCTTCGAAAATAGAAAATAGTTTCTTCGAACAATTTGATTAAATTCGTCCATTTCCTCGAAATTTAGAGCAAATTAAAGGTTTCCACTAGTCCGAATTCCTCTGTAGTCCGGATCGACCCTGGTTTTCATTAGTCCGGATTATCGAGTACGCACTGTACGTACATGCTGAAGAAAATTTTTGTAAAGAGCTAATTTGCACTGAAATGCATTGAATATTGTTTAGACTGCTAAGGGTGGATAGAAGATTGTGGGGAATGTTTGCTTTAAGTAACAAAGCTACACCTTGTTTTGAATAAGTATCGGCTGAGTTGAAAAAGAATACCTTGTAGTTTATTGGTGGTGTGAATGTTTTGTTAGCAAGAACGTGTGTCTCTTGTAAGGCAATGTGATATCTGGATTGTGATCACGTAGAATGATTTGAAGTTCATGTATATTATTACGGTAACCATTCAAATTCCACTGGAGAATTTTAAGGACCATAATTATACAAAGAAAAAAAAAAGAGTGAAAAAAAACTTCAGTCAAGTTTTTCAAAGAAAAACTTGCATCATCGGCGATGTGTACGTTATTAGGATTTGTGGAATTAGTTTTGTTCAATATTTCGTAGGTAGTTGTAATTTTGAGTGGTTTGATTGAAGTAGATGGATTGGCGGTATGTGGGGAATGTTTTTTTTAAGTTTGTTACGAGTGAAGTGTTGGTTATTGCAGTATCGGCAGTGTTTGCGGTTTTGTTTTTTCATGCACAAGTTGCGAGCATACGTCACAAGAGGCAACCCCTTTGCAAAGTTTCTTTGTATGACGGTATTTCAGACAATTTTTGCATTGCATGGGTTGTGGAACGTAAGGTGTAACTTTGACATTCAGAAAGCCGATTTTAATTTCATTCAGGAGGTGGTATTCGTTGAAGCTCAAAATATGAAGCGGACTTTGTTAATGACTTTACCGTCCACGAATTTTGTGATTCTTCGACCTTCTGTAATGTCACTAATGTCTAAATTCGTTAGAATTGGAGCGTAAATCATACCTTTAACCGTGTTCAGGCTTTTGTGAAAGCAAATCTCGACATCATCAATAAAAGGCATTTTTTTTTATTTTTGTCAGTCTCAGTGCGGTGGTTTCATTCTTCACTAAGAGCAAAATATCGCCGTCGCGCGTGAAAGACGTTTGGATAGAGTCAGAGATCAATTGGCTTAGCGATTTAGATAGAGTAAAAATGTTGAACTGCTGTAGGGGTGTTTGCGTTTTGCTTTTGATTAGGATAAATTTTGGAGTTTGAGTTTTTTTATGCGGTAAAGGTTGATTGAGTGGTGGGAAGTTGGTCGAGTCGGCAAGGAAAAGATCCCTCGGGAACGGCTCCGAGCAATGCGAAGTAATTCGCATGCTTGCATGTGCCTTCTCCTGGATCAGAGGCCATCGCATGGATGGAAGGTTATTGGGAAAAAGCGTGTGTCTACACTCAGAGAAAAAAACGCACATTCATATTAAAAGCTCCACATTTAAATTGAACGCAGTATTCGTTTGAAAAATATCGTTTGATTTGAACGAGTTCTCATTTACGCTAAGAGAATTTCTTTTAAAACAAAAGAGCAGCTAAACCGCAAACGACGGTCGTTTAAATCAAAAGATTCCGCATTACATAGTAATGTAGATACATTCCTTTACGTAACAAATAGGCATACCTAAAGGACGCGATGCCAGAATATCATTTGTTTCAACGTAGCAAAACAGGTAGAGTTAATACTTCTGGCCGGTCCGATGAGTCTCACGTGTTCATATTCGTTCCAAACAAATGCGTATAGTATCTAACAACAAAAGCGTATTAGAATCTTCGTCGATGTTAAGAGTGTTTTCGAGAATGTACTTTTGCATTTATCTGGAGGAATGGACGCTTGCACACGTGCAATTTAAGTTTAGCGGGTGTTAAAATAAAAGTGTATTGTATTAATCGTATTAATATTAGACCTAAATAAAAAATGAAGTGTTTTTCTGAAGTTTTCATAAGTTTTATTCTTTATTCATTTGTCAACACAGGTAACAGTAAGTATCTAATCGAATGGAGAATGGACAATCAAACGGAATGTATTATTTTATTTCAGCAGAGTTTGCCTTTAATTCCATGTAAAATTCAATTATTTTGAATGGGGCAATTTCTATGAAATGAAAACGGGATGCGTTACTTTCGAAATACATACCGTTTCATTAAAAAGAATGCTTCGTTTAGTTTAAATAACAAAAATGTTCAATATAAAAACGAACGTTTGATACAATTGCCTTTCATTTATTTAAAATGTTTTACAATAAAAGAATAAGTGTTTATTTCAATGAAAAATACGTTTAAATCGACTGGCTCCTTTTTTCCAGGTAAACGTAAATTCTTTTGATTCAAACGCTTTTTTACAACTCATTATGCTTTTGAAAGAAACGCCACTCGTTAGAATTAAACGCATTTGCGTGTGGAGCCAAATCAAAAGCGGAAATCGTTTGAATTAAATATATTTCGTTCAATATTAGTGAATATTTCTCTGAGTGTACTTACTCAAAAGATGCAAAGCAAAATATATTATTAAGCGAAACGAAATTTAACAGCTAATGCCGATATAATTGATGAAGAACAAACCAATAACCTCAAAAGCCCAACTTGTCACTATGGGTTCTCAGTGTTCTCATTGTTTTGTCGACGCAACGGAACTTTTGTGAAGACGGAAAGGAAGGGGGGATTAAATACAAGTCGCAGGTACGCCCGAAAAAACTTTTAGCCCGAGGAGAGCGAAGGGTATCCAAATTTCGGCCGCGCCCGAAATTAGCCTCGTTTTTAAATA
Organism: Microchrysa polita; assembly: GCA_949715475.1. Classification (NCBI taxonomy): domain Eukaryota; kingdom Metazoa; phylum Arthropoda; class Insecta; order Diptera; family Stratiomyidae; genus Microchrysa; species Microchrysa polita. The sequence goes on along the minus strand of OX454416.1, from coordinate 108,335,537 downwards.
GGCCTGATGAGATCAAAACAGATGACCGTGCATAATATCGGAAGTAAAACATGCACTAAACAACGAGAATATAGTAACATTAAATTTAAAATACTTAATCAATTTGTATGAAGGAAGATTATGAAAATTGGTAGGATCATATAGATCTTCTTGAGCAAAAAGGAGAAATTGTTTATGAATCGACTCAAAACTGTTGCAAACACAACACAAGCATATTCAAGAAGGGGTGGCACAAGTATGGTATCCAAAGATTGCGTAATCCAAAGATTCTTAAATTCTCTCGTTCGTATTTTAATGAATCCGAGCTGCTTATTAGCAGTAGACAGTGCCAAATCATACTGCAAATTCAAACGTAGTTTGCTGTCCTTGGAATATAACAAACAGAGTACGATTAAGGAGATACGAGCGGAGCCAACTAAGAAGAGACCCCTACCCCAAATTGATGTATTTTCTCAATTGAAATTAAGCGGTCCACTCTATCAAAGGCTTTACTAGAATCTGTATAAAATGCATCAATTTGGTTCTAGTTTCCCATTTCGCACAGGAGGTTGGAAGAGAGAAGAGGTTCAGTGACAGCGCTCACTTTATCGCAAACCAATTTCTCAAATAGCTTAGGGATTGCCGATAGAATGGCAATGTCCGAATAATTGTAGTCTATTCGATTATCCCCACTCTTATGAATTGGTGAAAATGTGAAAATTTCCAGTACGAGGGAAATTCGCCTGAACGGAGGGATGGACAACTTTGTTCTATAACAGGTTCCGAACCTTTTTCAGTACATGCCCCGCCCCCTGCAAGGTTAGCAGAATCTGGCGCCCCCCCCCCCCCAAAGAAAATTTCGCTCATCAACGGAAAAGGGATTTTTCAGCTCATTCTTTTTCTTTTGTCACGGTGACAAATAATGAAAGAAAATTTGGAACAATTTCACAATCTCTGGACTAATCAGCTTGGAAGCTATTTTCGCAATTTAGATTTATGAACAGTTTCAATGCTTAAATTTAGCTCATTTGAATATTGATTGATTCCACACTTAAACTATAAAACATATTTTCAGTGACCAATTTGTCGCATCATGGCAATGTTTGAATTGGACTGGTACGAAGTGAGAAAACGTAACAGCCGTAGCGGCCAGTATACAGTTGAATTGGGCATTGCTGGAGAGCTAGACTTGGCCGTACATCCCCACTACATCGGATCAAGAATTGAGGTCACATGATCATAAGACGGATATTGCGCGCTGAAAATGTTGCCTGAAGTTTAGGTTTTATACCAAAAACTCATTTTCCCTGGGGAGGTGTATTTTTTTTGGCTCAGTGGAGTGACTTTATTTATTTTATGATCAGCATCATTTGAATTTCATTCAAGTTTCAAAAGCTAGTGGTTTTTCCGCCGGTTTCTTTTCCTAAAACATTTTCAGCGATCATCATCAAACAGAAATTTTGTTCATGAATCGTAGAATTTTAGCAGCTCATGGCCGTTGTAGTATAATCGATCACCATCAACACTCGAGTAGAGCCCACGCCCCCTTATGCCGACCGTTACGCCCCACTAGGGGGCCCGTCCCACCGGTTGGGAAGTACTGTTCTATAAGCTCTAAATTGGGATATTTTGATTGTATGTACTAGATTCCGAAATAAATTGTCATTTTGTAAGGCTTGTTTCAATAAACTAAATAAGCTGCCGAATTTCTGTTATTTTGCGAGTGTAAAATGACAAACGCCAATGGGTGGTTTCAGATTGTAAGAACAAACCGGACGGGTAAACTTGCACGACAAGAACCATCGTTCTTACAATGTAAAATGCACAATGCTTGTCTGCTGGTCACTACAAAAGCTCTCGCCGTCCGTTTATTAGCACAACCAAACGGACGGCGAGAGCTTTTGTAGTGGCCAGCAGACAAGTATGTATTGTGCATTTCACATTGTAAGAACGATGGTTCTTGTCGTGCAAGTTTACCCATCCGGTTTCGTCTTACAATGTGAATTCACCCAATGGTGTCCATAAACTGAAGCAAAAACGAACAACAACGATAAAAAAAAAATTTTTTAATCAAAAGAACCCTTTACGTAAAAAGATCACAGTAACACGCTTAACAAATACATATGTACTTTACTCACGTTTGCAGTAAATCGGAAAGAATACCAGTCATGTGTAGAAAGAGTATGTACAGATATGTTCCAGCTGCATGTAGTTTGTAGAGTAGTTGCCATTGAATAATAATAATCTTCACTTGCCTCATTCTCATATGCAATTGACCATTTTACAATAATGGGAATAATCTTGCAATCATGACGGTAAATATTGCATGCCCGAATGGATTGCGATTTATAAACATTACAGTCACAACACAAATGGGTCATAAAGCATACGCGCATTTATTTATGCACCATATTAGGAATCTTGGAATAGATGCCTTATTTGAGATAAATTGAATAGTACTCTAATAAGAATAATGTACATAATGTAGAAACGCGTACACTGATTTTTGCATGTCTTTTAGTCATTAAGTTTAGTTACTGCTAAGTGCTAAGCGTCTAGCGTAGCAGCACAAATGAAAAGTTGTGCAAAATTAAGTTGACAGTTGAACTTGTGTCTTATGACAATTGCAATAAGCACATAGGTACAGACGCTGATTTATTAGTTAATCATGGCTAAGTATAGATTGATTACGGCATTAGTTGAATGCAAACTCGGAGGGGTACTCAGTTTTTCGTTAAAATACAGAATGATGAAAGATAAATTGTCATTTGCTTGACTTGACGCCTATAATCTAAAAATTTTATTTTTTATACTTACACTGAAAAAGATGCTCCTCATAATATTCATTAAAAAATATTTATTGCATGTACTAATCTAAAATCTACAGGCAGATGTAGCTACTTTCGATCTCTTTGGTTATACCAACCAAACGGTACTCTCTATCCGGTGTTAAATCGAACGGAATAACCGTCTTGAAAAGCAGTATGTATTTTTTATCGAAATTTCAACCGATGACACCTCTTCAGATGCCTTTAAAGTGCACTTCACAAAGCCGGGAAGGTCCTTTATTAGCCCTATTCGACTTACTGGATCATTTGCAGATTTAGTGGAAATTTCATACAAAATGATGGTCCTGGAAATTGATTCAGGGTATGACTTGGATCATCTGCCAAACTAATCCGCCAGATGTCTCCGCGAACAATTTCCCTGAAATTTCCCGTATGTCATTTTGTTATTTAGTATTTTTGGTTTGTAAACTTTATTCAGAGTTAATCATTTTAATATTTCATGAGACTTTTCCTTTTAATTGTATCTCGAACGGTGCGATTTGTAATTCAGAATATCGCATTGGGGACAGATGACACGATAGTCAGCTGTTACCGATTTGGGAAATTATGATCCGATTTCATTCGACTTGGACAGGATCAATGTCCGTTTCAGTCGAATACCACTTTTATGTCTTTGGTATGAAATATTTTGACAAGAAAGACTCCAAATTTGCATACTTCAGCAATATGAAATGCATAAATACTTGCAAAAATATTATCGTTAATGCATTAGAATTAGAAAAATATACAGACTCTATTTGGCACTTTTTCGTATAGTTAAATATATCATTTCAACATACATACAAAACTATACAAATTCGAATGATTCATTTATGAATAGTTCAAAATAGATTCTGATGGAATATTATTTCAACATGTGTTTTACATACAAACGTTCATGTTGATCATTATTTATTCGTTTTCGGGCAAGAACGAATACATTAAGCTCTACAGGAAATTGTCGAAAAAATCTTGGAACATTGCGCGCGGATAAACAATTTTAACGTTATGTAAACTTTCTAAATTAAGAATAGTGTAACGGAATCCTGAAAAGTGAATTGTTTGACAATTTGTGGATCTTTTTATCTCAACAGAATTTTCAGAAAAATTGTCGTAGGCGTTTTCTTAATGGTTTACTAATGAGTACACCTGAAAATATTTTGAAATATTAAATAATGTTTGGTTTTCTGGGAAAAATTAATTTTGTGGTTAATGGTTACCATGATATTCAATACGAAATTCGGCTATAATTTTGACATTAAAAGTTCAAATTGACATTTCTGCAAAATTCAAAACGTCGTATCTCGGAAGATACGAAACCATTCGAAACGTTCGATATGTCATGTTCAGAAGAATATGAAAAACATTGATTTGGCTAAAGTGGAAGCTAGAAAATAGGAGTTTTCGAAAAAAGTCGTGTTTTTGACATGAATCACAAAAAAGGCAATTACTCCTTAACGGTAAAAGCTAGAGAAATAATTTATTAACATTTTTCCTAAAACATCCTGTAGAGTCTACCATTGGTGTATGGCTAACCAGTTGCGGGACACCCTGTATAGAGATTTTAAAGATGTACAGATATTAGAATCGAACTGGGGCAAAATCAAATCCTCACTTTTCTAATATAGCTATTGTAAAAGCTCACTTACACGTTACATACCTCTTGTGTAATGTTCGAGGTTTCGATTCTAATAAACTACAATTACAAATCAATTTAATTAAATGTTTTCGCAATTCCAATGCAACAAAACGGAATTTGAGTACCACTTAGGAAATTAACTTTAAAACAGTACAGTCTTGACTCGATAATCCATTCACCTTTAGTCTGGATATCACGCTAATCCGGATACAATTTCTTTTTGCTAGTATGTATTCTACAGACCGAATTTCGGCCACGTTTTTAATACTCCTGATTTTGTTCGACTACCATCCACCTAAATTACCCCTAAAATGGGGAAAATATGTTTTTGTCTTAATGATCCTTGCGAGTGTAAATTGCCTTCAAGGAAGTATAACTCATCTAAGCTAAGCACACACTCTCTTTTGATATCCCCATTTTAAAAAATTAAAGCTCTTAGAAGGCTGAGAAAGCTTTTATTTTTTCATACACTCGAAAAAATTTTACTCCATTAATAGGAGGAATCTTTTTTTCCTTCTATCTATTATAGTAGTAAATTTACACCACGATATGAACGAGAGTAATTTCACGCTCTACGGTGTAAATATTTACTTCAAAATTGGTGTAAATCTTCAAACGGTAAAAATGTAAATTTGCACTGGCAAATAAGTAAATTTACATCCGGGTTTATGTAATTAATTTATAATATTTACAGCAGCCGGTTCTTCTATGTAAATCGTTCTGAAGCTACTCGTTATTCCAGCGGCCAAGAGCTGCCACACCGCCTTCGGTTCAAGAGCAAAAAAGCGCTACAACAACACAACCAAATGTTGTGTAAAATTACACCAAAATAGAGTAATATTAAAATATTTGTGTAATATTACACTATTTTGTGGGTTTACTAGAAATTTTGTTTAAAAATAAACGTTTACTGTAATTTTGCGAGAAAAAAAAGTGAAAAAGATTCAACGAGTTTTCGATGTAAAATTCAACCTTGTTTTTACAGTGTAGTTTGTCCGTTTCATTTGTCGATTTTGTTTTTCTTTTTTGTTCAGAGAAAACGGAAAATTCCACAGGTAAAAAAATCATTTAATTTGTCAGCGGGTGACATGGAGGATCGGGTCAAAGTGACCCGAGCAACTTTTAATTTCTAAATATTTATGCCTCCATACGTGCATGGTTGCTATAACCCTTAAAAGCTGGAGATGTAAACGTCTTCTTAAGATTAGTGGCTTCAAATCAGTCTAGAGACAGTTCCAGTTTAGATGTGTTAGAATTTAGAAACGGGTCAATATGACCCTACTCCTAGTCGACGTAACTATTTCGTGCAGTGCTTCCTGTTGTTGTCTTTTCATACAATTTTTACTCAACTTTTTTGCAGTATCTTATTTCTATTAAAAATTCAAAATAAAACGATTTTAAATTAAAAAAAAAAAAATATGGGAAAAATAAAAAAAAAACACTGGAAAAATAGTTTTTAGCCATAATTTTGATGATAATCATTTGGTGCTCAGAAAACCAAAATTAATAAAAAAATTAATTAGGTTATCTTAAAAATCGGAAGAATTTGACCCACTAATGACTTTTACTTTAGAAATCTCTCAAAATCGGAAGTGAGTTAATTGCACTAGACAGCTAAAACCGTAAAAATGCAATTAGATTATTCAAAAGATCCAGGTGGGGTTAAAAATTTCCTTTCAAAATTCACTGTAAGCCTTCGTGAAATCCAGTGGCGGAAGGCGGCATTTTGCCTTCTGACCAGGGGCGCCTTGGAAGCTAAATCCGGCCCTGCTAATTTCAAGGAAAAAATACATTTATGGACTTTGTGCCACTAATTCATTTATTTTTACTGTTCTTCTCCAGAAAAATATATTGCGCTAATCTGAACGTTTGGTTAGTTTGGATCCGGATTATCGAATCAAAACTGTAAATGTGTTCATCGGCGCTGGCATACCAGACTCAGGTATATAGACCAATTTATCGATTTCAAGATAATGCGCTTTTTACGCATTGAAGTATGTACAGTCTTGACTCGGTATTTCGGATCACATTTAATGTGGATATCATGCGTTAATCCGGACCACTAAATGTACTCTATACTCCGGATTTCGACAGGAAATTTCACTCTATAATCCGGATGTTTAGTATGTAATGACAGATTTGGTCACGTATTTCCATACGGAACGGTTCGGAAAATGATATGAAGCTGTATAATTTCAAAGAAAAAATACATCTATGGACTTGTGTGCCACTTATTTATCTATTTGGACTGTTTTCCCACGAAAAAATGGTTGACCTAATGCGGATGTTTCGTTAGTTCAGAGTACCTCTTGCAATAATTGATCCGGATTCTTGAGTCAAGACTGTATTCACTATAAAGTCGATAAGAAATTATATCACTGTCTGAATCGAAAAACATGTCAACACTTTTATCATATACATATGTATATGTATAAAAAAGTGTAAAAACACTGCATACCGGAGTAATGTGCTCAAGAATGTGGAATTTCACATGCAACAGAATGATAATTTTTAATAGGAAGTAGGAAAATTGGCAATTCATATCAAATATAATAACTTTCTAAAATAAAGCGATACCGAAGTTAATTTCCAATGCAGAACTCCTTGAATAGCCGTGAGCTATGTACCGCGTTTTATGTTAAAGGAAATTTCATACTTCCATTAGGGAAAGAATGTAGTATTTTACAATCCTGCGACAATTTTTCGTCCCTTTTCATAAACAATTTCAATCCCACCAATTTTTGAAAATGAAAAAAATGCTTGAAATTAAGGGTCGATAAAGTTGATTTTATCTCCGGTTTTTTAAACCGCTGGGTTGGGTTTTTTGAATACTATTTTGTTTTCATAATTAATATTCACAAATAATTTCCTTTATTTACCTACACTGATATATAGTTTACCGACAGTACATTTACGCGTGTGAGCTTCTAGCTTTCCGCTTCATTGATCCTGATCATTCTGCAATGCTTTATACAGAGCGAAATGTGATGCAATAATTCCATGGTGGAAGCCTTGATTTATAGGAATATGATTAAAAACAAAGTGACAGAGAAGAACTTGAGCGCCAACTGCCTTGACTATCGGTTTGCAAAAAAAAACTAGAACATCATAGCTTGTTGTGTACTAGGAAAATTTGTCTCGCGGTCCCCGAGCGGGTCGAAAGTACACCTGCGAAAAAAAAAGTGAGATGTTGACCTCAAGTCTAAGAAATTATCTAAAACTCGCCAAGATGTCGGTGGCTTATGCAAGCTTAGAATCTTCCTACGTTCTTATAGTTATTTGAGATACATTTGCTTAAGGTGACCTTTTTTAGGCAGGGAAATATTGAGCCCCTTCGTGAAATTGTTTTGTTCTGAAATTAGATTCAGAAAAAAATGGTTGGCTTTGTTGGACCTTAGTTATTTGACTTGGTTGCATTATAATTTGCGTCTTTCAGGTTTTGGGACAGTAACATCTTGTATTGAAATTTATTTAAAAAGAAGGGCAAGCTTTAAATACCCCGAAATCCTATAATTGGTGAGGCAATCGGATTTGAGATTTCGTAAGCATAGTGGTGCATGCTTTTGTTTCACACCATATAAGAAATATTTTATGTTTAATTTTTAGCCACTAGTTGGAATAAAATGATTTATGCCAAACTATAAAAATGTTGACTCCCAAGTTTCTTTTGGACTACCTGGATATTTCTGGATGACATGTACTACAATGTTATATTCAGCTGTCCAAAATTTCGCAGAAATTAATAAAGTATCTAAGCTTGTTTGAATAACATTTTCAAAAGATGGCCATGTCAGGTTATAATCCTGCGGTCTTTGGTATCTCTGACTTATAGACATATTTAAAAAATAATGTGATTTTTTTTAACATTAAACTTAAAACTTATTAAAAAAAAATATTTGCTTTGTATAAGACGTAAGGATCAGGGTCGGCTTTCCCATATGGACAAGCAATTAGCTGGGGCGTCAAATTTTTTTTCTGAAGCTTTCATACGTTATATAAATCTCACAAAAACAACTCTGTTGTAAAAAGTTTCCGCCAAAGAAAAAGTTGTCAGCCGCAAAAAGGATTGATATAATACAATCCCGCCAAAATGCTCGCAAGGATATGCATTCAAAAGTGATTGAATTAGTTAATAGTTTCCACTAAAACAGCGTGGTGCGGTATGCGTCAGAATTTGTGAAATAATTTCCGCCGCGATAGACCACGCTGAATTTGCCAATTCGTGTGGAGTCTCTGTTGTGTGTACCGCGTAACGCACCCGCGCTGGTTTGGTGGAAGCTAATTTCTTTCAATGCTTATTGGCGGGGAGCTATTTGCTGCTAGGCTCTTTTCTTGATCAGATTTAATCTCGAATCTTCCAGCCTAGTAAAAAACATGTGTTTTACAAACTTTTTCTGCTTTCCTTCGTATAGACGACTTTTCCCTTTTTTATACAATAAAGTTCTTTCGTAATTTTCATAAGATTGGTTTTATCCTGCAATTACCCCTATGAAAGCTCCCCGCCAAACAGCATTGCAAGAAATTAGCTTCCACCAAACCAGCGCGGGTGCGTTACGCGGTACACACAACACAGACTCCACACGAATTGGCAAATTCAGCGTGGTCTATCGCGGCGGAAATTATTTCACAAATTCTGACGCATACCGCACCACGCTGTTTTAGTGGAAACTATTAACTAATTCAATCACTTTTGAATGCATATCCTTGCGAGCATTTTGGCGGGATTGTATTATATCAATCCTTTTTGCGGCTGACAACTTTTTCTTTGGCGGAAACTTTTTACAACAGAGTTGTTTTTGTGAGATATCATATTTTTTTGCAGTTTTCAATTGACAAAATCAACTTAACATAATAATAAATGAATGCGTTTATTTTCTTGAAATGAAGACGATATTCACTGCCCTTTTATCACGATCATGTTTATAAACAATGTTTAATAACAATAATAACCCTCTTGGTAACCTTTGTAACCTTTGTAACCTTAGCGTCCTTCGTAACCTGAGGTGTGTGTGTTTTGCGAACCTCTACCGTTTGCTGGAAGCTTCAGAATCATCGGGATTGTTGTAATGTCAAAAGAATGACCTTTATTCACCAGTATGATTGACATAATTCAGGTTGACAAACTACAAAGTTACAAATCTTAGACTACGTTTACACTATGATGTTTTATGTAAATAATGCATTACGAATACATGACATCTCCCCTCTAAATAAAAATTTCAATTCAAATAATGTAATATGAATAATTGTATGTTTGATAAAATAATATTAATTGTTATTATTACATATTTTTCTATATTAATTCAATTTTAAATTCATTTTCATTTACTATGTATTCTCCTCCTTTTTGAATCGCAATAAAAAAATATTAAATTAAGTGTGTAAGCTATTTGATATAATCTTTTGGATAAGAAAATTTATCAGGAGGAAAGACCATTCTACCATACCGTGTTACCGGAGTATTTACAATGTTTTCAGATTTAGTGTTACTATCATTGGATTCAGACATTTTTTCGTTTGTTTTATCTATGTTTAAAGATTCTTTTGTCATTGGTCGAAAAATGTGCTGCCTATTCCTTCTGTATAATCCACCTTCTACATCCTCAACTATATAGGATTTTGGTTCACGGCAATTTTGAACGATCCTTCCGGGAGTCCAGTAAGATGATGGTGATTTTTTATAATAAACTTGATCACTAGAAGATAATGGTTCGAGCTTCTTTGCATTTCTATCGTAATACTGTTTTATTTTTTCAGTTTTATTTTTTATTGACTTTTGACACTTATCAATATCAATTTGAATTGGTAAATAATTTTCAGATAAAGCTGGCAATTTCGTGCGTAGTTTCCTTGACATAAGAAGTTCTGAAGGAGATGGAAGGTTATCTTTTGATGTTGTTCGATAATGCAATAAAGCAACATATGGATCAGAACCCTTATCAAGGCTTTTCTCTAAAAGTTTTTTAATTATTTGTACTGAACGTTCAGCAAGACCATTGGAACGTGGTAAATGAGGACTGGATGTGACATGATCAATGTCCCAATCTTTCATAAAATGTTTAAATTCATAAGAATTGAAAGGAGGACCATTATCTGAGATAAATATTTTTGGAATACCATGGCGTGCGAACATTGACTTAAGTTTGCTTATTACATATTTACTAGTATGATTGTTGTTTAGATTTTCGATTTCGATATATTTAGACCAATAATCCACCACTAATAAATAGATTTGCTTGTTAAATTGAAACAAATCACAGCCAAGTTTATACCAAGGTAATGGTTCAATTGAATGTGGCTGCAATGGTTCTTTGGATTGCGAAGGTCTGTGTCGTATACATGTTTCGCAATTGCTAACAATGTTATATATATCATTGTTTATATTTGGCCAATATACTATGTCCCTTGCTAAACTTTGACATCTTTGAATACCAAGGTGACCTTCATGGAGTAATTCTAATATTTTACGTCGCATCGAACTTGGAATAACTATACGATTTGACTTTAGTACAAGATTATCAATGATATGTAAATCATCTTTGACACTAAAGTATGATGTGCAGTCATTATCGACTAATTTTTTTACTTTAGGCCAACCATTTTTGATGTAAGTTTTTATTTTACTCATAGTGACATCATTATTTGTGGCATCTTTAATTTGAGTGAGCATATTTGATGTGATTGGTAGATTTGTTAGCAGTAAATTACACTGGAAATGAATGTCTTTATCGAATTCCTCAAGAGATTTTTCAGGAAGAGCTGCCCTTGATAGCGTATCAGCAGTGAATAAATATTTTCCAGGTTTGTATGTTACATCCAACTCGTAGCTTTGAAGTCGAAGCATGAATCTTTGCAAACGCGGTGGCACTTTATAAAGAGGCTTATTGAAAATAGAGACAATGGGTTTATGATCAGTTTCGACTGTTATACGCTTTCCGTAAATGTATTGATGGAATTTTGTACAACCAAATAAAATGGCAAAAAGCTCTTTCTCTATTTGAGCGTAGATTTCTTGACTTGAAGTTAAAGTGGCTGAAGCGTATGCAATTGGATTGTACCCATGCGAAAGTACAGCTCCCACGGCAGTTTTTGAAGCATCTACAGATAATGTAACTGATTTGTTTGGATCAAAATATGTGAGTACAGGCGCCTGAGTAATCAATGATTTTAATGTTTGAAACTCCTTTTCATGGGTATCATTCCAATGCCATTCTATATCTTTTTTAAGAAGTAGCCTTAAATTATTAGTTTCATCGGCAAGATTTTTAATGAAACTACCTAAATAATTGATCATACCAAGAAATCTTTGTAATTCTGATACTGAAGATGGACGCTTTATATCGCAAATTGCCTTGATTTTTGAATCATCTGGTTTCATCCCATTCCGATTGAATATATGACCTAGAAATTTTATTTCATTAAGACATATTTTAGATTTCTCTTTGTTGAATTTTAAACCAATTTCCTTACCCCTTTCTAATACTTTTTCTAGAATCCTATTATGTTCTTCTATTGTTTCGGCATGTATTAAGAAGTCGTCAACGTAGATTATGACACCTTCAATGTCGCCAAATTGTTTTATCATTTCGGAATGAAAAATTTCAGATGCGGCATTGATTCCGAAAGGTAAACGCAAAAAACGGTACCGACCAAATGGTGTTATGAAAGTACACAAACGTGAGGATTCATCATCTAACGGAATGGTCCAAAATCCCGAATTGGCATCTAATGTTGAAAAGAACCTCGAACCACTTAATTTTGATGTGCACTCACTTAGGTTAGGAAAAGGAAAATGTGAACGAAGGATTGCCTTATTTAAATGACGTGGATCTAGGCAGAGTCGAATTTTACCATTTGGTTTAGACACAATGACAATAGAATTAACCCATTCAGTAGGTTCATCAACTTTGGTAATTACATTTAATTCCTCCATCCGATCTAACTCCTCTTTCAATAACGGTTTAAGCGAGAATGGTATTTTACGCGGAGGGTCTACTACAGGTTTTATATCGGGGCGAACTTTCAATTGACATTTTGTTTTTAACATACCGAGGCCGCGAAAAACTTCACTATATTTTAATAAGATTTCATTGCAATTATGAATATTACTTTTCACAATATAATTAGAATCACTTTTGATCTCGTTTATCTTATTAATTAATTTCAATTCTATACACGTAGGTAAACCTATTACTGTTTGACAAATCATATCCAATACGACGAATTTGATGGAATATTTCGAATTTTTATATTGACAATTTATTGTTACGGAACCTAATGCAGGTAGTTCTTCGCCCGAAAAAGTCATTATACGAGTATTTGATGATTTTGTTATGTTGTCGGAGATATTCAACGATTTGAAAGTTTGAAGCGAAATGACATTGGCTTGAGCTCCCGTGTCTACTTGGCAAACTAACTGATGATGCTGGATTTGCAAATTGACTATCCAGGTATTTGTTGCATTAGCATGCTGAATCATACCCACACGGTCGAAAATTTAGTCTATTTTTTAAACCTTTTTTGATTGTATATAGTTCCAATACAAAAAAGTTTAATTTTTAAACTTTTCGATCGCTTACACTTAAATAAAACTGAATAGTTTAGATACAAGACTTTGCATTATATTTGATTTTAATACATTCCGTTTAGGATTTAATAAAATAAAAGTTTAATTTCAAAACTAAAATAATTAAATCCAAAACCAGAATCGGGTGAAATATTAAAACTCGAGAGGTTTACTTTAAAAAAGAATATAGTTAAACATGTTTTTTTTTAAGTCGAATTTTTTTTATTTCATATTACATTTTTTGTTGGGCATGGGTGCGTTCACCCAACCGTTTATGGACTATTTCGAGTATATAATGTACAGACACTTGGATCAGGCCACACATGTACGGACATTTGGATCACGCCGAGATTCGATCTCCGGACCCCTAGATTACTAGCATGTGCGACTCAACCGAGTGCGCCACAGAGGGCTTATACCTCATGATTATTTATTATTCCATGAACAATTGGCCATATGGCAAGTACTTAAAACTATTTTTGGTTTAAAGTTATAATTTTAGTCCAAAAGATTAAATTTTAAACTCATGATTTGAATTTTAAACTCTGAGTTTACAACTTCTAAACTTTTAGTCTTAATTTTAAATTTTTAGTTTACACTTTAATATGAGTCTGGTTTTATTGAAAAATGTTAATCATTAAGGTCCAATTGGTTTACTTTCTAATACTTTAAGTCTTAAAAATTTGTAAAACTTTTGGATTTCTTAAGAAATGAACCGAATTTCACTAAAATTAATGAAACGATTGAATTGTTTAGGTTTGAAACAAAATTTGCTTAAAATATGGAGTAAACTTTTTCGGTTTACTATAAAAGTTTTAAAAAGAAACTAAATTTCCGACCGTGCAGGAAAAATGTTTCAGATTCTGGCTGAACTGACATATTTTTGACGAACGCTGTGTTGCCTTTATTTCGGCACATTTTCGCAAAATGATTTTTCTTTTTGCAAGACGAACATGTTATACCAAGTGCAGGACATCGAACACGGTGTACTTCCCCACAGCGACTACACTTTTCTGAATCTTTTTGTGATTTATTGAATGAATGTTTAAAATTGTTGAAATCTGTTTAATTTGTTAATTTGTTGTGAATTCGAGGCTTCATTTTCCAATTGCTTGGAACGAGACTTCGTAACCTCAATCGTTCTTGCAATTTCAATAGCCTTTTCAAGGGTAATCTCTCCTTCGCCCAAAAGCTTTTCTTTGATGGCTGTTAAATTTTCGGATAATCCACAAACAAAAATATCACGCACTAATTCATTTTTAAGTGAGCCGAATTCACAATTAGCACTTAGGTTTTTTAGCACAGTCGCATATTCGTCGATGGATTCGCCAACAAGTTGCTTTCTATTGAAAAATATGTGCCGCTCAATTGCTATGTTCTTTTTGGGAGTAAAATGTGACTCGAATTTTTTAGTTAATTCCGCAAATTTAGTGTCTTTTATATCTATATTAAAAGATTGAAAAATACTTATTGCGCTGGGTCCCATGTGATGAAGTAGGAGCGCGACTTTCCTGGCATCGGGTTCTTTGTCGAGAGCGGTTGCCGCCAAAAAAATGTTGAAGTTGAAAATCCACGTTTTCCACGTTGCGGCCAAATTTGTAGAATTGAAGTCCATCGCTGCGACACTCGAAGAAAAAGTTCGTTTTACTACGGCTGGTACTGGTGGTGATGCTGGTTGTATTAATCCTTGTTCTTCGACTTGAGCCATGACGATTTTCGAAATTTTTTAGGATTATTTTGAAGACTTTTTAACTTTAGACGACTCGACTACTTTTTGATGACACCTGACACCATGTTGTAATGTCAAAAGAATGACCTTTATTCACCAGTATGATTGACATAATTCAGGTTGACAAACTACAAAGTTACAAATCTTAGACTACGTTTACACTATGATGTTTTATGTAAATAATGCATTACGAATACATGACAGGGATGTTATTTGTTCATTCAATATTATAGTAATATGTACGTACTCGTATAAGAGACGAACCAAATCTGGAACTTTGAGCCCTTGCCGCCGCTCTTGCAGACGCTTTACAACTGAAAACTTTAGAGAACATATACAAGGGATTGTTCGAAACAGTCCTGCCAAATCACAAAACTATACGATTCTTTTCTAAGCATTTTTCGGGCCTATCCCCGACTTTTGCAAAATGCTTCCTTTAAAACATATTAAAAGATTTAAGCGAGAAACTCTATGTATTTTTTCACATTTTCCGCTGTATCTTTTTTTCTACTCCACGGATCGGAGCAAACAATAGCCTATGCACACCTTCACGACAGACTCTATCAATGGGAAAAGAGACCAAATCCCGAGATGGCCTCTGCAAGGCTGTAGCCCTGTCAATGAACGACAAGAACAACGAGAACGACGAGAACAACGAGAACAACGAGAACAAGATTTTTGAAAAAATGCGATTTTCAAACTCTTATATCTCCGGTGGTTTTTATTGTATCATCTTGAAATTTTCTACACTTCGTAAGACGGCGCGAGCGACAACGCTTACCGAATTTGAAGACTCAGGACCAACCAGGGTCCGAGCTACAGAGGTCCGAAAACCCGTACTTGTTCCGTCGTGTAAACATAGTCTTAGTCGCTTCTCACTTTTTATTTGTTCAAATTTCTTCGTTTTTCTTTGGCGTGCGGGACGCTCCCGCGTCCCTAGATTTTCCGTGAAATGCAAATTTTGCAATCTCAAAGGCCAGTTTAAATAATTTTTCAAATTTTTAAATTCAAAGTTCATTTTATTGCAATCATAGTTTCTTACAACTAGTATAAATAAAACTGCAAAATAGGACGCATTGGTCAGTAACAGACGTTCCAAATTTTGCCGTACCATCATCGTCAATGTTATACATTGTTTTCCAACCGGTGGCCCGTGGACCGAAGGCGATCCATGAAAACCATGAAAGTGATCTGCGGAAGAATCTGCTTTCACAGTTTTTCACAGCTTTTAAAAATCGAATGTTTTCCCTCGTCCGGAAAGAACGTAGCCACGTCGGCGTCGTAGGGAGTACACTCATTTTGTGTGTGTGTGTGTGTGTGTGTAGAAGGAAAAATCGACGACGGAACAATATTTCAGTATTTTATTGGGTCAATTCCTCGTACTTAAGGTGGAACATTATCGTTTACAGCTGAAATAAATTCTCTTCTTCTCTCTCTATGATCAAAAAAATAAGCTGGGAAAAGCTGGGTACTATGTTGAAAACCGGACCACTGCTTACTGAACGGGAAAGGAAATTATTCTCTTATATTTTCAATGCACCCTATGGTAACGGTGGTGGTCCATAGCAATTCACTTTCAGGCTAAATGATCCATCATCGAGCTGGATACAACTGCTCTACAGGTTTCTGCTCCCCTATTTTTACAATTCGAATCCGATTGATACTTGATTCCCAAATTGTTCAATATGGCTGAGTGAAAACGGGTCGAATTAATATAACACTTCTAAAATCTGAAAAAGTCACTAAACTTTTAATTTGTTTTCCTCTGAACACAATAAAGTTTAAAATGCCGTCGCTAAATGTATTCTGCCTATGTTTCAGTCTGCCGTTTGCCTTTGGTAGATATGTGTGGCAAAATTCGGGGATATTACATTTTTCCATGTAACTCCATGGAAATTTTAATATCACATGTATAATTCCCGCTAAGCGTTCCATGTCAAAGCACCTGGTTGACATCCAGGCTGAACTACAGTTGCGGCGGCCGGCAATTTATCTTCTGCCAGGGGCGGCATCGAGGGTGAATCCGGCCCTGGTAATGATGGGGTGTCATTATCCGTTTGTTGTCTTCACAAGTTTACTGAAAAATAATGTGATATATGGGGGTGATGGGGCTGCCATAGAACCCTCTTCCTCAAAAGCAGGTTACACGATAGAAAGGACGGAATCGAAGCACACGTCATAGGGATTACCCGAGAAACTATTAGCCCGGGAAAAATGAAAAGTGTCCAAATTCGACAATCGACTGTGCCCGAAATAAGCCTCGGTCTTGTTTGTTGTTTCTTGGCTCAGATTCGCTGTACTAGATACTGTTTGAGTACCTAAGCCCCATCACAAAAAAAAATCCATTAATATGATTACCAGAAAATCATTTGGGGCCCCACCCTGAAAAGAATACTCCACTTTAGCAAGTCGTCATAACAAAATTAAAATGAATATTCATATCATCAACGAAAGTTACTGATTTCTGAATGCACTCTCCTTAGGACGTAAATCTATTTTTAATTTGACTAGAATCCTCCAATAGTACTTCGAGAGATAAGGATATGATGAAATCTCTAACGATTTTTGTATATTAAAAATCATTCCAATTTCCTACTAATGAATCTTTATGGAATTCATGAAAGGTTGACTAGAATGTCCATGTTGAAAATATACTCATTCCAAGTTTCAAGTACGCCCACGTAAAGCTGTTTCGCCAGGACATTCAGTAGTAATTGCCCTACAAGGTTTGTAGAATTGAATTTGGAAAAAAATATATCGCAAAAACTTATAATTTACGGATTAATTCTGAATTATAATTCTTTAAACTGATTTAACAATTTATAATATATTTTGTGTAATATTGGAATAATATTGTCATATTGTATATATTAATTGGATTATAAAAATGAAATCACATTACCAAATGACTTCATTTTCATGGCCCAGTTCCGAACTAGTATACACTAATCTTTTAAGTGTTCATAGTTTATTTGAACATTTTGTTTACAAAAACTATTCAAAATGGATCGATCATTCATTGCTAAATTTATGACTCCGTTCTACTAAATTCATCTGCTCAAGCTTGGTACGATTACTCTGTCATTAACATAAATAAGTTATCGTTAAAATACACACATGTCACATTAATGCATGCATACACAACACATTACGCCATCCCAAAGAGATCATCACCCAATTGATGTACTCGTACACTTATGTATTTTTAACATTCAAAAAGAGTGGTCGAAATTCAATAAATAAATTTATATTTTTGATAGTGTATTAGAAATTCAAATTCAAGTCACGTTTCAAATATTGACCCAGCCACTAAGTTTAATTATAAAGTCAAAGATAAGCGTGTTTAGTAGGTCAAGTGATGGCATATGGATTCGATTCTTCTATGATTCTGATGAATGAAAAAACGTCTTTACATTATGCCATTAAAAAAAATTAAATTTTTAATGTTTTCCGTACTTTGAATAAATGACACGTAAGTGTGAATCTCACTTATCTTACCGTGACGACTGGTAAAATCATAAATTCATGGTCAAGGTTAATGTTAGAGACGTGTAACGCTAAACTAAATTTTTCAGCTTTTATCGTGAGGTTGTTTGGCTGTTTAGTGTTGCCGATGACGATGGTAACCAATGAGGCTGGTGGATTCGACCGAATATGTAATTTAAATCTACAACAAACAATAAGTTTTAACGTCGGTTAAATTGCTAAAATATTGCTAGGCAAATTGTAAAACAAAATTTTAAGATTTTTTTTTAGACTGTAGCTTGTCTACTTGTAATTTGATAGAAATAGATCAAGAGATCATGTCTGTCACTATTTGTCTTCTTAGCATTGTCATTTATTTTTCAAATCAATTTTTAATAGGAATTATGTGTTAGTTTTTGGTTTTTGGATAAATATTGCATAAAAATTTAACATTCAAGTGTCAAGCGAATCGTGATTCGAATCTTAGTTTCTATTTAACGAGTCATGGCTAAGCGAGCCTGTCTTCAATCATTTTTCTATTATCTTACCTATACATATTGATTTGCTTGCAGTGAATTAATTTGAAGGGCACAAAAATACTCGGTGCCAGCAAAGCTGTTAAAAAAATGTATTCCTTTCAAATAGAATGACATTAAATTCTATTAACTTCTAAGTAATATCCTTTCTAACGATTAAACATTGCGTTTTCCAAAAAGGTGTGTAAAGTTCCATTTAAGACCAGAGCCCATGAAATGATGAAACACGGAAAATATCTGATACCCGCGGAAAGAAAACCTTAGGGTCTCACTAAAGGGAAGATTTATAGTTTGAAAGACGAAACACGAGATGGCAGGATTTAGTATTGATTTCGATTAATGACACTCACACGTAAGTTTTATAGTTCCGAATATCAAAGACCTGAAAACTACGATAGTTTTCGAGTTACAGTCAGAGCAGCAAAAAATTGTGTGCTGTGGCAGGAGTCAAACTCGCATTTTTACGCCTTCAAAGATTGTATAGCGCAGGTTTTTTTATAGAGTATAATACTCTAGTAAGAACTTTTTCCGTGACCATCGGCCAGGGAGAGGCGCTTGTGTTTGGACACTTTATAGAGAAAGAACTTGGCTATCCGAAGATGCTTAGGGGACGGAGCCAATGCTTCTATATCCGTTCTGGTTAGGCAACGAAGATAGGGCTCCTCAACGAGCGAGCAGCGGAATACGTTTGCATAGTTCAGTTTCGATAGATACGGGTGGGGTTTGTGCTACTCGTAGCTCCTGTCCTTCTACAATTGAAAGGGATCTTGTTTGCCTACAGGATCACGACACAACAAGAGGGTTGAAATGGGGGAAAATATTGGAAAATTTGCATCCCACCGCAGCACAGGTGCCACCTTATTCGCGCTCCGCAGACCCGGATGACGTCGGGTTCCGGCCTAACCAAATCCACAAGAGGCGCCCGCGGCCAAACGAAAAAATTAGGGCACCTCCCATCAAGAACTGGGGGTGATATTTATCACTTCACCCCATTTTGTAAAATCAATATTTGCCCCCGAAATGGGGGGGGGTGGTTTTTTTTATGCATAAGTTTCAGGGCCACTCGTTTGGCAAAGTAGTGAATTTGATCGCTCATTATGTGAAACATTTCAACACAATCATCACGCACAAAACATGGACCTTTGGGTGTATATCATAATCTATCGGCAGGACACAGAGCCGCAAAAACAAAAAACGCATCTCCCAAAAAAAATAACCGAACCTGCGTGACAGCCGTCACCCAACTCCATTTACGTCGTTTTTTTCTTATCTTCAAAACCATCTCCCCCGGGGACATCTCACAAACCACTCCCTTGAAGTTAGTCGCGCCTCCTTCCAAAAAAATGCATTTTCCCGGTTCAGCTGTTCCGAAAGTTCATCGAATCCGATGTCTATTTTTGAATGTCGCGGGAAATATGAATAATTTGTACTCAAATCAAAAATATTTGCGAAAATTCACTTAATTCAAAAACAGACACGTATGTGTCGAAATCGGTCCGTTACAACTTAGTAGACCCTTAGTTTTAATCCTTTGAGCTGGTTTTCGGTCGGTAGTATAATAGCACCTTTTCCTAATATTATGATGCCTATGGTGAAGACTACTCGATTGGATAACCATGTATGATATGCTGGAGGTCAGGTAACGAGAATCACCCTCGGGCAGTGGAAGTGTCCCTAGAAATTAGTTTTAAGAAAGTTTGACATGTTTCACGCGCCATTATTGATCAGAATGCCGATTATCATTGTCCCCCGTTGCGTTCGTATACCAAGAATCGCATAGGGCGTCTGTAACCTGTGACTGTCTTAAGGGCAATTTATTGCAAACTAAAGAAAGCCAGAATTATTATACCTACATGTGAACACTTCGAATTATTGGATTTTTATTTAGTAAGTCGTATGAACAATATAAGCCAAAAATATAGTGGCATGCGAAAGGGTCGCCATAGACCACCCGATTAATCGTCAGACTATCTAACGTTATTTTGTCGTCAGAGGTCAGATCTCAAACGGATTAGACGATGTATGCGGTAATTGTATGCTATTTTAATGATATGACCATATTTTTGCAATTCCCGCAAGACTTTTGTGGGATGTGACTACTACTACATTCCAATTTACTTAATAATATTTAAAAATCGACTTTTTTCAACTCTTTGGGAACATCCTGTTATTTTTGCCCTTCTAACTTGAAAGGTATTGCTGATAGAAACTGTTCCTACCAAATTGCAAGTCGATCAGTTCAGCCTTCCACGAGATATTTAGTGAACGGACGGACAAAATCCATTAAAAAACATTCCTCAGAACCATAAAAACGCTCACATTCATAAAACGAATAAATGAAAGACCTGAGGAAGACCCGGTCTGGTATTAAAAAGATAAAAAGGTGCTGAACAGGTGCTAAAAAATCGATACTGAACAGGTGGTAAAAAACATGAAAAAACTGAAAAAGACCGGTACTGAACAGGTGCTAAAGACTAAACGAAAATCCGGTACTAAACAAGTGCTAAATAAACCGGGTCATGGCTAAAAAGCGGGTACTTGAAAAACAGGGTCATGGTTGAAATAACCGACCCATGGTCGAAAAAAAACCGGGTGTTAAAAGACCGGCGGGTACCGGTGCACCGGGTGTGGTACTGATTATTGAAGAAAACCGGTACTCGATACTGAAATCTGAGTACCGAACAGACATACTTTCAGGGTCAATAGCACAATACCAGTGAGCATAAGACGATTTTTTTCGCTATAACTACCCGTACAAAAGTATTATAGTTATCAACAAAAACAAAAAAAACAAATTTTTTCACTCTATGTATTGGTAAAACACGTCTTAAAATATTTATAAACTTTTATCACAGAATTTTTCAAAACTTTAAAATGCTCTCCTGAAAAATCAACAAATCGGACTTATGGTGTTTTACCTTTTGACCACAGAAATACAAAAGCCAAAAGCTACCTTCTGATGGACTATGTTGTGCACTAGGCAAAATGACTCTTGAGCGTTTATATCGTAAAGGTTAATGTGTACTTTGAAGAAGAAATCCGTGGTTAAAAAGGTAACGACGATTGGAATTACATATATCTTAGATCTTAGAACCTTTCCTAACAATTTTAGAATTAATTAGGAAAACCAACGCCATATTTATCACCTATGAGCTGTATGGTTTCCTTGCAAAATGTTCACCATCTGAGGTTTGCTTCTTACTACTTCTTACTTCTACACATTCTTCTTTTAGCACATACTCGTCAGGATTATCATAGTCCATTGGGGAGGTAGCTCGAACGATTCAGCTTGCTTAACCCTAGAGAGATAATCATATTTTTTACCCCTGAAAAGATAATCATACGTCGATTCGACGTGTTGCTAGTTAACATCCTTATAACTTCTTTGTTAAGAGTAACATGTTGCTAAAAGGTAGATATATAATCATATGTATTTAATATTAATCTGTTAAACTCGTGGTTTTGCAAAATTACCATTTGTTTGTTTATATAATATTAATTTTAAAAAAGTGGTAATGAGAGAAAGTGGACAGTCCTTTCAATAGATTAAAATAAAGGATATCTTTATCGAAACAGGCTTTTAGTGGTTATATCCAAGTGAATACACTTTCACATTATGAAGATTTATAAAAATGTCAATTCGGGGCAATTAAAATATTTTTCAGTACAAATTTGTTAAAGATAATCATACGTCGATTCGACGTATATTTGACATATGACCCCCAATATCTTAGGCTGTGTGGCACCCAAGCCAATAATTTTGCCACGTAATTACGCCTACAGACATGAATTGAGTTAAATCTTGGAACCAACAAATTATGTAGCTTCACTAATGAGATATAATAAAAAGAAAAATTTCTGTACGTCGATTCGACGTAGATTATCTCTCTAGGGTTAAGTAGCCCGCAAAATCTAGGCACGACCTTCACTGTCCGAACAGGTGGTGGTAATCCTACAAGCTTTGCAGTCAACTTTCGCAACAGTGGAAGTAATATAAATTTAAATGTACGACGCTTATCTTTCGAATCAATTCAAAAATTATTAAGAGTTACATAATAATTATGTCGATCCTTCACAGAGGAACCATTTAAAAATCATCGATCTACTCAATTACTGAAACTTTGACCGATTAAGACTCCAAAGTATGTAATTCCATGTTTTGTAGCAAAGGTGCAGCGACCTCATACTACATTGTACCTATAGCTATAATGATGTCATCCTATGACGAAAACTCATAAAATTTATTGTAAACAAATTTTATACAATTCAAAAGCTCAGTTTACATTTCAGTCTGGTTTGGGCGCAAACATCACCGAATCGTTGACGGGCAATAGCTATACATTCTGCATTGCAAAAGCAAAAGCAGTGCGCGATCATACATCTAAAAATGTTTCGAAAATACACTTCAAA
This sequence comes from Microchrysa polita, assembly GCA_949715475.1. Taxonomy (NCBI): domain Eukaryota; kingdom Metazoa; phylum Arthropoda; class Insecta; order Diptera; family Stratiomyidae; genus Microchrysa; species Microchrysa polita. The sequence continues at coordinate 108,312,385 of OX454416.1, read as the reverse complement.
CGAGTTCGTTTTCGTTCTCATGCTCGTGCGGTCATGATAGTATCTGCGATATGCTAAATATGTAATGTCGAATTAGATTTTTGTTTAAACTAACTACACACCAGTACATGGTGTCTTGTCTATTGCCACACAGTTGAAAGTATGATCGAATTCTAAATTTAAAATGTGCGGCTTTTCGGCGCTTCTATCATTGCTCTAGAAAATTAAATAAGACTCTTTTTAATACCTACATAAATACTATGGTAGATACTTGTATACAAGCATTTATAAATGGCGTTTTTCTCTCAAGATAGATACTATAATCTAGTATTGAAGACATGGGTGTGCCTGTTGGCTATTTGGGCTGACTCAAGTCAATTGAAATGATTTCATATAAACAATTGGCAAAAATTTACAAGAAAGCAATGAAAATGAAAGGCGCTTTGCGCGCACTGGCGCGAGTGTTTCGACACGAAAATAGGTCTCTGAGATGATATGAAGCAATATCTCTGATTTATCCAAACAAATTGATGTTGGCCGTAAAACAAACGATGGGAAATGCTCTATTTCTTGTGATTATTCATTTTGTTTTTTTGGGATGGGGGCTTTTATTTGCATGTTTAAATCAGCAAAATTACTATAACATGATGATTTAGATAAGGAAAAATATTAAATTTTTATTTCTCTCGATGCTATAAATTATAAATACATAAGTGGATTATACAATAGTGGTAAAATGATGTCGTTTTGAGTTTTATTCTAAAATATTCTCAAGGTCGAGGATAAATCCAATCAATGCTTAGGCAATTTTAAGTGAGATAATTTTCAATCTATGTTAATATGTACATATTGGGTTAGTTTATTAAAAAAATTGTACCTACTGCTTTGATACATACATATGAATATGGCGACTGGGATTAGCGCCGCTTGACCTTTTTTTTTAAAAAAAAGTGCGGCGCTCACATCAATAAGAATGGTAAAAGATGGCACATGCACATGACATCACTTTGGTAGCAACGGAGGTCATAAGAGGATCCTTGATATTGTTCGTAATAATCTCAGGGAGACTCATATACCTTTGGATGGTATGAGTAGATGTAGGGTAATCGAAAGACATCACAGCACTCTCATAGAGGATGGTAGGATACACGAGGAGCATCCACGTGATATTGCTATCTTTACTGATGGGTCTCTCATGGAAGGAAGAGCGGGGGCTGGAATATACTGCGAGGAGCTAAACCTTGCATGCTCACTTCGTCCAGGAGAGTATGTATCAGCATATCAGGCGGAGATGCTTGGATTGCTGCGCGCGCTGGATCATCTTCTGGAAAGCGGCATACTGGGGAAGAAAATTCGGATAGCACTCGACAACCAATCGGTGATCAAGCGAATGCAGCAATCCAACATCAATTCAAAATTGGTACTGGAGTGTGTCCGGAAGCTCAATGAGTGTGCTGCAATCAACGAACTTACGCTAATGTGGGTTAAAGTACACGTAGGTATATTGGGGAACGAAATTGCCAATACCTTAGCAAAAGAGGGATCAGCAGAAAAGTTTCAAGGACCGGAACCCAAAATTGCTTTGGGAAACGGCATGATTGAAGCCAGGATACATGGCTGGATTGATTCCATCCATCGGCAACGATGGCGAAGGTTACTTGTAAACAGGCTCGTAACGCAATTACCAGTCCACTAGGGAGGAAAGCCAAACAAGTACTCAGCTACACACGGAGTAGCCTAAGTTGGATAACTGCCTTAGTAACAGGACATGGTAATTTTAAAGCGCATCTATCTAAGATGAAAATCGTGGAGGATGATATATGCAGACTATGGCTGAGACTGAGGATACTAGGTAAGTCCACAATAAGTGTGGACTCCATGAGGAAACTTAGCTTCAAAGATATGCTACGCATCACACGGGACTCAGTGATGAAGGAAGAAGTCGATAATTATCAGTCGACTTCTGGAAATCACCGAGGACTGTAAGGGGACCAAAATGGATCCAAAAAGTAGGGGTCTGCTTCGATAAATCCCCAAATCATATATTATTATATGCCTATAAATAAATTATAATTATGTATAATTATCCTAAAATTGTTCACTTCTTCCCCGTCATAGTAGTTCCTTACAAGCTTATGTTTCACTATAATTCTCCATACTCTGATTCCGTCATGTTCATTAAATTAAAAATTCCGTCAAAGTAATTATGTACCTACCTAAACAGAGGACTTCACTAATGAAAAACATAAAACTTGTGTCCAAGCTGTCGACATAAAAACAATTATCTACATACATATTTCACTATGGTAGGCGGACTACACTTGTACGACCGACCATCCCACATAGTACTCATAGTGTAAGCATGCAAGCATTATTATTAAATTAAACATTAAACGTGATAGCTTGTAGCATCCAAAGGGGAAAATCTTCACTTCAACAAATTACCAAGCATGAAGCCGAAGCGAAATTTGTTGTAAATCTGCTTCTGGCTATCAGAAAACATTTACATATCGGTTGCTCTTGCTGGATTATGGAACTTTGAACTGTGACTAAATTAAAAAAAAACGTGAGCCACTGTTGTAAATAAAAAGAATTATAAAAGGACTTAAATAACGGCATTAGAAGCGATAAACTTTCAAATTTGAATGTCGAAATTAACATAGCGTGCCTGAAAAATTAGCATGGAAAAATGGACTTCAAAGTGATAAATTTGGTCCGACCGACGTTGAAATAATTCTCAGCAATTTTGCATGCATTTTGATTTTTGATTTTTTTCTTTTTTGTATTACCCGTATACCTTTAACTTCATATTTATCTACCATCATGATTTACCTTCAAGAATCTTATCTGGACAAAAAAGAAAACCGACTAGACCGCTTAAGCCGCGATGGTAAGAAATTACATACAGACATAGTAGGCTATATCTCCTCCACAATGTTTGTTGGCCACGCAACAATATTAACCCTCATCCAGCGGCAGATTTTTACAACGCTTGCCGGCGGCAAAGGTACACCTGTACCTTAGTACATTTTGTATGAAAATCTTCACTATTTGTATGAATGTTGACCGTAAAACCGTTATATTATGTTGACTAGTCACAAATTAGTAACTGTTTTTGCCGAAGTGAATGTTTTAAGAAGTTGGGTTTGTGTGAACTTAATTTTTGGAGTGGGTAAATTTAGAAAATAGGCAAAATTTTAAAAAGAAAATTGAAAAAATAGGTTGCTTGGAATTTTAATTTGACGAAATCTAAAATTGATTTACAAATGAAAAGTAGAAAACGGTTCAAATTAAGTCATTAATGATTTGATTTGATTTGCGAATTGTGGAGTCTTTGGTTAAAATTTACCCCTCCTCCCCTGCCCCCAATATATTATTCTGTTACTAGAACCCGTTATCGCTAACGAAAAAACGTCAATAATTATCACATTCTCGTTATTTTCCATAAAACAACAATATTTGAAGCAATAAATATATGTATTGGAGAAATGAGTAAATGTGTTATTATTCGAAAGAAAGGTCCTGTCAAGCAACAAGCAAGTAGAATCGGCTAGTATAATTTTCAGTCTCTAATCTTAAAAATCTAAACTCAGGCCAATTTCTATAGTAGAAAAATATTTAAAATTTTAATTGTGATTGTTGTTGGTTAATTGTAATCTATTTGCTCGTATATGTAATTAAATCCAAGGATCGATTGAAAAATTAAGACAAGAAACCGAAGACATGTGGCATATTCTATAGCAGTTATCGGTATCTATATGTATATGGTACCGACGTACATTTCAACCAAGTTTATGTACCACCCAAACATCCATTTAGAAATTTGGTTGGAGGGTTCTGCTGGTTTTCGCAGCTGAAACTTCAAAAGGAACTCGGGAGGACGTCCCGAATTACACAAATCATAAATATTAGGTGATGGAATACAAATTATGGGAATTTGTGGTATAGAAAATCAACCGCTAAAATCCAAAATTTTAGCATTTGTTACAAACCTAATTTTCACTAGATGTCATAGGGGGAAAGAAGGCGTAATACATTGTGTTGGTTGCCCCAAGCCATTACTTCAAAAAGTTTGGTATGCCAGTAAAAGTCTTCAGATTGATGTCAAATAACCAAAAGCCGCTGTATGAGTTAGCCTAGTCCTTATAGATCGATATTTCCAAGGACCTTGATCATTACAAATAAAATTCGTAAATCAAATACTTCTGTACATCACTCGATTCTCAACTTATTGATGCTATAATAAATCTCTCCAAGCATGAGCATTCACCAAAAATATTTTATTTTCGTCTTTTGTAAATTTTCTTTCATACAAAATATATGAAGGTACAAATGTACCTTTGCCGCCGTTAAAGGGTGTAAGATTAATTTTGCTCCCTAACTTGGGGATGGGTGGTCACACATTTCTGAAATTTGGAATACATATTTTAAACTAAAATCGTAGAGATGTCAGAAAATTTCAGACCGATCGGACCCATAGCAAAAAAGTTACGGTGTTTTAAAAACGAAAAAGGTACACCTGTACCTATCCCGCTGGATGAGGGTTAATGCGGCTCGACGCGACCACGTTATAAAAGAAGAACGCGGACACAAAAGATAGTAATCGCAGAATGGGCAAAATAGCAATCTTTAGCCTGGCGCAATAAGAAAATCGAGTGACTTACACGATAAGATTATATGCAGAAGTATGCATGAGTGTAGGAGCGCGCGGCATTATGCCGTCAAGCAAGAGGCTACTGACCGGAAAACACAGGTGATCAGCCACTTTATCAGAATGCATATATGTAACCGTATTTTGATGCCATGCCCATATGCCGGAATCTTGCAATTGTGCATAGATAATGGGGCTGAAATACGATCAGCTATAATGCAAGTAAAATATTTGGACTGGAAAGTTATTTTATGTGAAAATCTTATGTAGGTACTAACCTTACTAAATTCGCGTTATAGATTATAGCTGAATGATAGTGAGTAGTAGCAACCGCCGCGCAAGCATACACCACAAAGATCATACGTTCAGACCCTTCGGGGTTCCAAAAAACACGGGTTCCGCGAGGACCTCTCAAGGGATTTGAGAAAATATCCAAAAATATCGAATGGGTGGCGAGTAAAAAGCACTGAAAGAGCCAACGAAATGGTGGGTTATCTTAATCCTCCGTGGAGTGCATTCCGAATTTCTACTTTTAACCCTTTTCTTCCCAGTGTTCCATTATTGGAATGCTATTATGCATTTTTTAATTTTTTTTAAAGCAGATAAAAAACTGTATTTTGACATTTATTTTCGTTCTTTTATCTATCTTTTATCTTTATTAAAACTATTTTTTGTTCGTTGGAATACACACATCCCTTCCCTAATACACATTGGGCAAGACGTAAGGGTTAAAAACTAGCTTCGGAAGCTTTAATACCGTTGAAAATAATATGAGATTATGAAAAAAATTAAAAACCTTGCACGGCCTGGGCATTGTGAATACCCCTAATTTTCACAATCTCAAAGTTCTACACCGATATACTTCGACAATTCTTACTCTGAGTGATGCGTCTACAAAATTAATTCCTTCAAGCTCAAATCGTGGAAATAATATCTAAATCCAACTGGACCGACCAGATTGTACTTTTTTTCAGTGAAAATAACGCACTTCCACTCGTTTGTCCAATTCATAGTTTCTACATTGGGGTTGAATATCTTGGTATGGAACTATTGAGCTTATTGAAATCAGGGGTATTCCGAGCGCCCAGAATTTTAAAAATATTCTTCCTGAGATTACCGAAAATTTCCCATGCCACTTCTATAAGATTCTAACAAGATAATTACCCAAAATGTGAAGAAAGGCTGATAAAAGATTGGTTTCAAGACCAATCCATCAGCGTAAGGGAATGACTACCATACTCCCTAGATCTAACTATCATCAAAAAGGTTTGAGAATCGATACCAAGGAAGATCTATACCGGTACACGAGAATTTAACAACTCTGATGAACTTCTGCAAGCGATTAGGGGAACATGGGAAGCAATTAACTTAAATTACATTCAAAATGTATACAATTCTATCGCGGGGAGACTTTTTGACCTCATATCATTTAACGGAGTTATACCGTTATTTTATGTTTTATTTTTTCTAAAACTATCCTAATGACTTTCAGATTTGCACTGCTTTTAAGAATTCTCGCAAGAAAATCCTAACGGGACACCGGATCCTTCTGTTATGAAAACAACAAGCAGGTTACTGAAAATATTATCACCAAGTTTGAAGAAAATACCGTTATCACTTTCTGACATATGTACAACCATTTTTCAAGTGGCACTATACTATTGGTTGGGAAATATTGATATTTCGATCGGACTACAGTCAATACAGTCAGAAGCTTCGGACGGTCCAACTTGTTTGAATGCTGTTTCAACTTCAAACTTGTTGTCCAACTTCTGTTCACATGTACGATAAGTCTTCCAACTTGTTTAAATGCTCAAAAGTTAGACAACAAGTTGAATCGTGCGAGAGGCGGTTTTGAAACACATTTTGATTAAAATTAGGAATATCGAAGCAATTGTTAGGTACCGTTATGAATCTACACAAAATGCGCAAACTTCTGAAATTATTGGCCGCAAAGCACAGGTGAAAATGTTGTACAGTACGTTATTAAAATATAGACCAATCAATATTTTTGATCTGCCGACTCCACAAAGAAGGTAAGATTTTTCTCAAAATCAATCGGGTTGGGCTGAGTTTTATTGCAGTTATAGTACAAACAGAAAATTTGAAAACTTAAGATTCACATTTAGTGCATGAGCAATGATTACAACCGGGCGTGCATTTTTTCGACTATCTTTTGATGGCGTATAACTGTAAAAAATGGTTACTAAAATTGTTTGGATATTTTTTTTTCGTAACAGATGCTAGTGGTGCATTTCGCTAAAAACCTGTTATTTGCAATAAAGAAGTGCTGATGAAATTTTAATAAAAATTATTCAAAAATTTTGTAAAATTGTATATCGGAAAAACTCATCAGCTAGATATTTGAAATTTTCTTGAAATGCAGTGTCTCCTTAAAATATAAATTACAGTTAATCACGGACAAGTGCAAAACTCGGATAATTGCAAAGAATTTTTATGCACCATCCATTCAATGCGATTTTCTATTCATTTTAAAACGGATAAGTGCGCAACACGCTTAAAAGCACACAATTTTCTGGCAGTATTAACACATTTAACGTGCTCTGTGTCCGTTATCGTCCGGTACCGGTAGCCACTCTGTGATATAGAGATTCATAGAGAAACGAGTTTCGATACTCGGAATGGCTCGTGGCACGTTTATTATTCAGAAGAAGATAAGATTTTTTTTTTATAATGGAATAATGAACAAAAAATGCGACTATAGGAAGTGGTATGACCATCAAATAAGTATAATTGGAATAGAGATGGAACTCCATATAACATTAAAATCTATACTGGAAAAATATTTTATCTTTGAGTGTGTGTTGTAAGTAACGTGTACATGCAGGAAGATATCTTCGATATCATTACATTTCCAAAAGATGGACACCAAAATTCGCAATATTTGATCAAAAAGATAAAAAAACTGTCAAATTTAGTTGAGGAATTCAAGAAAGTTAGTTTCATTGAATTTGTTTTATTTAGTTTTGCGGCTCTTTTATAGGTGAAGCTAAAGTTTTATTTAGTCCAAAAATTTATACATTTTTTATAGAAGTTTTGTTACACAAAACTACATGGATGTCGGTGATCAGAAAAACACTCTTATTGTTAGTCTAAACCAAGGGTGTCTAGCTTATGTCTTAATTCCGTATTAGTCTGTTTGTGTTCACTGCAAAGATGGTCAATCAATCAATCGCGAAAGAAAAAAATAAATTGAGAGCTTTAATTTTTATTTTATTTTTTGTTGAAACCTTCAGTTCTTGTAGCGAACTCAATGTTACCTAATCCTTCATTTTGTTTTGTATTAAAAATTTAATTTAAGTAGATTGTCCCTATAGGCTTACATGACAAAACGTTTTGCTTTGGCTACCAAATTCTGACTTACATTGCAATAGCACAATTGAAACCTCGCCGATTGTCCCCGTGGTTTGATTTTTAGGAATGAGGAAAATTGAGATGATTTGGAATGGGTATGTTTAGGGTCACAATATCAGACATTTTTGGCTTTTTTCGATGGGAATTAATTTTTAAATTAACTGAGTACAGCTAATTGATGGCAAGTCACTTGTCGTTAACAAAATCCAAACTACGTCATAAGCACATCCGCGACAAAAAGTATACTTTTAGTATTGGACAAAATTAACCCTCGGATGGTTCAGGTAAATTTTACATACGTAAATGGTTCAGTGGGGTCTGACAGACCCCAAGGCAAAAATCGCTCTAAAACTTAAATTTTTGCTTTTTTTGGCACATTTGTTTGAACTAGAAGTAGCTGTGAAGCCTTTTGATTAAGTGGTATATAAAAAGTGGAATTCGGACAGTAGCTTTTAGTATGTGGAAGAAAAAATTAGGTGGTGTTTGAGGGTAATTTGAACTTATCCCAAATAAATCAATATAAAAACTAAAATTTTAACAAAATTTTATTTTTATTAGTCAAAACGTATTTAATACTAATTAACAAAGATAAGTACATCAACATTTTTTAGATAAGGTTAATATTTTTTCTTAAAACGGGATCCAAAGTTAGTCAATATTTAGAGCATTCTTCTTCACAGCTTTTTCCTGTATGGTCTTCGCAAATTGGCTTTTAGCATTCGTTGCAATTGTATTTTGTCTTCCGATCATTTGCTCGTGGGTATAGAAAAAAATTTTGCCTCTTTGGGGGACCATCTGACCACATTGGGGGACCTGGGGCATCAGCCCCCAAGAGGGGGGGGGGGGGCAAGCTGAATAATGCACAAAATGTCTTCAATATTTTGCACTGTGCTTCGGCGAATATTGCCCGTTTGATTTCCTCCTTCTTAGAAGAGGTTCGACAAGTGTATAGCCAAGTTCGCTGAGGAAGCTTTGTGTATTATGTAAAATACCCACCTAATTATTACGCTCATAAAAGTCATTAATTTATGTCTTGACTTAAAAAACATAAGGTAATGACACAATAGTGAAAGGAGATCCTCATAAATGAAAACCAGGTAAAAAACGGCATAATTTTGAATGGATTGAGTAAAAATTTAAAAACCCCTAATACAAAACACCCTAAATTTTCCATATCTTTCAAAATTAACATATCTAATTTCCCAAATGTACTCTAGTCACAAAGTTTCAACCGTTCCCGACTATTATTATTACATTTTATCGTTTTCCAAATAACATACTTTGAAAATTTCCCACAAAACGAAAAATTTACTTTTGTAAAAAAGACATACGTAAATGGTTCGTGGGGTCTGACAGACCCCATAGAGCACTTTCAAAATGCTATAACTTATTAACAAAATCACAAATTCAAACAAATTCAGGCTTAAATGACTTGTGTGACACATTCTTAAATTACATATGCATCAAAATACCATTCAACAAGTTTTTCTATGAAAATTTTAAGATTTAAATTTCTCTGGGGTCTGTCAGACTGAACCAACCAAATTTGGCGTTTGGCATTCCGTTATCAAATATAAATTAGAAGGGGAGAACATCAGGGGACAGACCCTTTATTCAAGCATCTATTGCGCCATGTACAAATTACAAATGATTACCGTTGTAGGCTTTTCATCAAGTGGAATTTTAAATAGTCTAATAATTCTGTAAAAGGGCCACTAACTCTGAAGCGGACTTTAGTTATTTTTGTAAGAAATTTGAAGCGGGTCAATAGTATAGCTTGGTTACTGTAACAGGCAAAAAAAATTTGTTCCACACCTCGCCTGCAATAAGGAAGTTAAAAAATTTTGCTTACAAAAGCGCCTTCATGGAGACGAAGTATCGTTCTTACACTCCTACGAATGGAAAAAACTGTAAACATCTTTGATCTGCACAAACTATGGCTTCGCCAAAATCATCTATACAATAGTCAATCAATTAACCGAAAATCTGTATGGAAAATGACTGTTACTGATGACTGAAAAGTGTGGATCGAACTTAATGAAATTATAATCGTACATTCCTACATTTGGCTCTTCTGGGTAAAAAGTTTGCCGACCACTGGCCTAGTGTTCCTCAAAATATCATAACTCCGCCTACATGGTTCGCCGAACCACGCGCAAAAGATTAACAAACCATCAACGCATTGAATGCAAATGAACCAAGTATTTTCTTAATTAATGGTATGATAGAACAATGCGAGTTTGTGGTCTTGAAAGGGAAATTACCACATCACTACTCTTTCCTAGTCATCAAACTTCATTCAAACAAGTTGAACGCGGGGCTTACGGCCGATATTTTTTAAGTTGGATTTCTTTTTTTATGTTAGACTGTCGAACTGTAATTTTTTTCCTGGGGCCTTTTTACAGAATATATCTTTTTGTTCATCCCGTTATGTTTCAAGTAATGAAACATTACCAAGAAAAATACAAGAGGTGAGCTCCGTTCTCGACACAATACGAACGAGCCGAATAGTCACCCAACTACGCTCAATTGACACTTTAATATATAGTCTAGTAATTTGGGGGTTGGATTTGTATGGCAGCCCCATGACCCCATGGTCCGATTTCATCTATTCTTACATATGTTTTGTGTCAACAATAGAAATACATTTGTGTGAAATTTCATTGAAATTGGTGAACAAATAAAAAAGTTTTTCTTAGAAGAACCTAATTTAGGGGGTTAAGTTTGTATGGCAGCCCCATGACCCCATGGTCCGATTTGATCCATTCTTGCATATATTTTGTGTTATCTATAGAAACACATTTGTGTGAAATTTGGTTGAAATTGGTACACAAATAAAAAAGTTTTTCTTAGAAGAACTCAAATTGGGGAGCTTGGGTGAATCAAACATACAAACAGCCTGCAACAATAAGAAGCACGTGTGCAAAATTTCAGCTTCCTAGCTTCAGTACCCGCCGAGTAAAACGCGTCGCAACAGACAGACAGACAGACGGACATACTCCAATCGACTCCCCAAGTCATGCTGATCATATATGTATACTTTTTATATGGTCGGAGATGCTTCCTTTAATGCGTTACAAACTTCATGACAAAGTTAATATACCCTTTCACTCTATGAGCGAAGGGTATAAAAATGTATCTCTTAGAACGTCATTATAACAGTTAATTATAGTCTTGTGAATGTATATTCAAAAGTTTATACCAAGAGGTACGCTGCTACAAGTATCAAAAAATTGGGTTTGAAGGTCAGTGATACCAGTTCTAAGGCTATTTGCGAATATTTCGAGTAACGTGTACTAGCAACCTTCAAACCCGATTTTTCGTACTTGTAAGGCACGCTCTGGTACAAACTTTTGGATATACATTTAGAAGACTACAGTTAAATGTTATAAGGACGTTCTAAGAGATAAATTCTTTTTTTCTATTTTAGATAGAATTTAGAAGTGAAGAAATGTGAAATTTGTTAGAAATTTGGGTCACTTTGTATGGGGGGTACCCTTAGTTTTGATCGGATGGTAATAATTTTTGGTGGGGAGCATAATGGAGCTTAGAGTAAGCAGTCCACCAAATCTGATTTGCCTGGCTCAATTTAAACAGAAGCTACAGGCATGCCTTTTTGAAAAATGTTAGGAGGAGTGAGGGGGGCGTCAATGGTAGAAATTAAGTAAATTTTGTTAGCAATATATGGACAAGAGTTTACGACCGAAGGTCTATTCTATCAGGAGTTACAGTGCGAAATGTAAAACTCAAAAAATGTAAATTCACTATAACACTTTTCGGTCTAGGGTATAATTTTCTGAGAAAATGTCTAGAGTGTTACATATCATTACAAAGGTAATTTTATGTAGTTTGTTTCGTCCTCAGGACATTTCAATCTCAGACTGATCGTTTTCCAGATATTTGCAAAAAACTTAATTATCACCCCTTTGCCACCCCCTCCCCCCTTAACCCATGGCGCAAAATAGTGTAACTTTTTACTGCGTATATTAGGGAGTGTCTTCAACAATTTGGCATCAACAATTTCTTTTTTTTTATGTTTAGGTTTGGGGCTATTTTGAACCAATTGTACTGGACTAATAAATAGTACCGAATGCGCACTCGCTATGCATTAGGATGAATTTAATTTAATTTACTAGTATTTTAGCGATATCATTAAAAAAGAAAATAGTGAATAGATTCAGTAAATATTTTATTTCAAGCGCGCTTCCACGGATCCCTTGCGGATGCCTTAAGCGACCACATGGATACCGAAAATGTAAATTATTTTAATAAACTTCATTTAAATTATTTTAACATAAGTATTTATCTACAACTTATTTCTTTCATATTGCAGATATGTTCATTCAACATTTGATTATGGGTTTTCTAATTCTCAATTCTTCACAAATATACTGCAACGCGAAAATCTCTCAAATTATTCTTCGGACCATTGACAGATACAAACTGGAAACCGTTGTTTTTGTATCATCTAACCATTCGGAAATAGCAACGAAGTTGCTAGCGAATCTAGCATTGAGTTTATCTGCTCCTGTAATTCACTACACTAACGAATGGAAGCCACCAATCAATCACGATCAAATGAAACCTACGTCAATTTTGTTGAATAATTTCGGACGAAATCTACTGTATGTAATTGTCTTGGACGATCTTGTGAGCAAACCAGAAATCTTAAGGAACTCATTTCGATTAATGGAACGACGACAATATTCCAAAATTATCTTCGCTATGACCAATTCTACACAATACGAACTAAAAGGACTATTCCATCGGTGTTTTCGACATGGTTTGCTGAACGTTGTGATCGCAATAGGAACGTCCGAATCAACTTTATTCGGTTATATGCCATTCAATAACCTCGAAATATACGAAATTGAAAGAAACTCATCACTTTTCATGGAAAACTTTCGAAATTTGCTACAATTTCCACTGAAGACATTGCGATACGGTGTTGCACCGTTAATTGTCTGGCATCCCAGTCTATCGGGTGAACCCATTCCGTATGGATTGGGAGGCCACTTGATAAGAACATTCGTGAAGAAACGTAATGCCACATTGGAGTATGTGGACATGCGAGCCAACGCCCAATCGCCATATGAGGAGATTTTTCTGGCAACGGTTACAAGGAGCATTGATTTCCCGCTAATTCCATTTCCTATGCTGCATTTCAATTACGGTGAATATTCATATCCAATCGAAACGGATAAATTTATAATTTTAGTTCCAATACCAAAAGCGATTGCATCTTTTAGGAATTTTACACTTCCTTTTGACAGGTACATTTGGCTCAGTTTATTTCTGGGATTAGTATTTATTGCATTGAACCTTTACATTGCGGTTTTCATTGTTTTAAATCGTAAGGATGTTTCTAGTGCTTTTTTGGTCGCTCTTACGTTTGTAACTAATACAACCGGATCCGGAGTTATGTACAGAAACAATTTAGCGAATCGCTTAATCATTTTTTATATTCCACTCATAATTTTTGGTTTCATTATATCGAATTTGTACCTCGCCTTTCTCACAACATTTTTGACAAGTCCTGCCTACGAACGAGAGCTAAGCTCGTTCGATGATATTAAACAGGCAGGCCTGAAAATTATCGGAGAGGAATTCGAAATAAATCATGTATTTCAGACAATGCCGGATTTACTCAAATATTCGACGCTATTTGAAAAAGTACATTATTACGATATGCACAAATTGATCAAATCGTTGGATAATTCAAATGCATTGCTAAGCTCTTCGCTACGTTGGTCGTCAATTGACAGCACTCAGCGATACAGAAACACCATACGATTTCAAGTATGCAAAATACCAACTCTGCAAATGACAATGGGATTTATGTTTAGATATGAATCGCCGTTCGTTGATGATTTTAGTGAACATATTTTGCATGCGTATCAGTCCGGATTATTGTACTATTGGAAAGAGAATTCGTTTTTCGAACAATTGCAGGCGAATGAAATTAATATTACAAAGATAATCTCGGAAACAGGACCTATACCGTTGGATTTAAACACACTCAAGATACCATTTCTTTTGATGTTTGGCGGTCAGATTTGTTCGATTGTGTTATTCGCTATTGAATTATTGGTTGCAAGAATCAAAATTTATCGTAATAAATAAGTAAATAAATAAATAAATAAATAATTGAAATACTATGATAAATTTAAGAGTGGAAGCAAATACATATAAAAATGTAAAATTAATTTAAAAGTTCTGTTCTCTATAGTGAATGTTTTTTCCCGATATTGTATTAGGCCAGTCATTTTATGATTTTAGGTCGCAAAAAATAGCTCGGCTCTGGTTTTTTGGGATATTGCTAGGATAGATACCAGTAGTGTACCACTAAGTTTGCAACTTCGGAAACCTGTGCTAACCCCGTGACCCTCAAAAAACCTCAAAATTTTTGGACTTTTTTCATATTTTAGTTTGTAATTTCCAAAAGGTGCTTCCTACAAGAAAGTCGTCTACTGTATTTTTAAAGCTAACAAAGCCTTTAATTTGAGTCCACCTTCAGCTTTGTAGGTGTAAAGGATCAACCAGTTACTTAGCTGTATATATGTCGAAACGAATGGAATCACACCATGGGGCCATAAGCCCTATGACCCCATGGCCTCTGAAAATCAGGTTCTTCTAAGAATTTTTTTTTCTTTATGTATCAATATTAACCAAACTTGACCCAAGTGTGTTCCTGGTTAAGCCTCAAAGAATATCTAGGAACGGATGAAATCGGAACACTACGTCATAGGGCTGTCATACAAACCGACCTCTGGAAATTAGGTTCTTCTAAGAAAAACTTCTTTCTTTATGAACAAATCTTATGTGTTCCTAGTAAAGCCTCAACACATATCTAGGAATGGATGGAATCGGAACATTACGTCATAGGGCTGTCATACAAGCAGCCAAATATTAGGTTCTTGTAAGAAAAACTTTTTTTCTTTTTGAATCTTAATCAAAATTCATTCAACTGTGTTCCTGGATTAGCCTCAACGCATCCAGGAACAGATGGAATCGGAACACGTCATAGAGTACGTCGTATTACAATTTAAAAATAATAAACATCTTTTAAAATGCTGGATCTTGGGATCCTTTGTACCTACAAAGCTGGGGTTGCTCTCAAATTAAAGAAAATTTTGTTAGCTTTAAAACTGCAGCGGACGATTTTCTTGTAGGAAGCACCTTTTAAAAATTACAAACCAAAATATGAAAAAAGTCCGAAAATTTTGAGGTTTTTTGAGGGTCACGGGGTTAGCACAGGGTTTTCGAAGCATCCTAGCAATATTTCAAAAAACCAGAGCCGAGCTATTTTTTGCGACCTAACGCCTTATATTTCGGTTTATTTTAAAAAATGAATAAAAGTTTGGAAAAAAAACTTGTTAATTTTTTTAATTAGCCCAATTCTGCTCACGATCAACAACATACGCTTAGATTTTAGAATTACGTACTTTCCGGCTAATCGCTAATCTACCACGCAGAGTGGCGAATTCTCATAACTCTTACCTAGTATACCTGTCGGCTGGTTAGTCTTACCGTATATTTTGCTTGTTTTCGCCATTGTATGAAATTGCGCAATGTTTTTTTCAATTTCACATGATGGCGTAATGAAGCAAAATATTACATAACTAAGCAAAATAAACAAAAATTCAATTCAACATAATGTAAAAGCTTTCAAAAAATAGTGTGCGTCTTGTCTATACGATTAGACTAACCACTAGATGAGATGTATGAGAAATCGGCCCAAAATCATGAGAGTTATATCAGAGTTAACTAAATGCCATGAATAACGCGCATATATTTTTGAAAAAAAAAAAAAAAGCAGGACAAGCTTTTCAAATATCATTTTTTGGCAGGACAACGCTATTAATAAAGCAAGACGAAAAGAAGGACAGCCAAAAAGAGACATGGCGCAGGGAGTTTATTTAGAAGTTTTTTGCTGAGTGGGCCAATAAGGGCTGACGATAAGCAAACGAACTACGAAAAAATTACAAAAATCTAACGGGATGGTGCCAAATTTTCCAAAACAAAATTTTCATTGAGTGGATTTTCTACATGGTTATACTGCTTGTCATCAGATTAGCACAGCGCTTCGCATGAATTTTCAAAAACAAAATTTTCATTGAGTGGATTTTCTACATGGTTATACTGTTTGTCATCAGATTAGCACACCGCTTCGCATGAATAGTTTCGGCTGATTTCCAACCAAACTAAAAGAGCTAAAATTTCAACATTATAACTGTTAATAGTCTATTCAATTCTGAGTTAATTAACACAAAAAGAATTGTGTTTACATTTTTTAATATTGTTTTATAATTGTTTTTAGAAAAAGAATACACAAAAGAGCAATTTAAAATTAGTCATCAGGATAGCACATGCAAATTCTTTTTTGTCTATCTTCCACAATTAAAGACATAAGACCCCCAATTTTTTGTGGTTGTTTGAGTAACATATTGACTTTAATATGAATAATTAAAAATCATTATCTGCGGAAGAGGCACCAAAATTTCTCGAAATTTCACTTTTTGACCGCCTTGACTCCTTGTAAACCTTAAATTTTGATCCCTCTTCCGCAGATAATGATTTTCCCTTATTCATATTAAAGTTAATATTTTACTCAAACAACCACAAAAAATTACGGGTCCTACGTCGGTAATTGTGGAAGATAGACAAAAAAAAAATTGCATGTTCTATCCTGATGACAAATTATAATGGCTATTTTGTGTGTTCTTTTTCGAAAAACAATTATAAAACAATATTAAAAAATGAAAACCCAATACTTTTTATTTTAATTAATTTAGAATTGAATAGACTATTAACAGTTATAATTTTGAAATTTTAGCTCTTTTAGTTTGGTTGGAAATCAGCCGAAACTATTCATGCGGAGGGGTGTGCTAATCTGACGACGAGCAGTGTATAGTTTCGGTTAATTACTATTTTCGCAGGGGTGGGCAAACGACGATTTTTCAACAAACTAGGGCCTTCCATAGCCAATCAAAGTGACCAAGTGTGAACGCGATAGCATATTTAGGGTGGCCAGATCAGACACTCTAATGATTGAGTGAAATGTCTACGTGGAAAATGTTTTTACCAAAAAAAAATTCAGAAGACGCAATTGAAGTGGATAAGTCAGATTGCGGAAGTATTCTTAAGGTGACCAAATCAGGCATATAAATAATAATTGAGTGAATTGAAAGCGGTTTTTTTTTGTCCATAACTTTTTCTAGGTTGACCAGGCAAATGAACATTTTTGCTGGGCAAACGAATTACGTAAGAAAAAATGAAAAATTCGAAAACAACGTCCCCATCACAACAAGTTTTTTGCTAATATCTTTTTGTGCGGGACAAATGAAAATTTTCCCTAGGAAAACAGAGCTGACGATGGGCAAACACACTACCAATTTTTTTAGGAAATTAAACGGGACGCTGCAAATTTCTCATTTTTTCATTTAATTTTTTAGAATCTATAATAGCTGAAGAAGCTGAAGCTACCATTAAATTTGCTAAAGAAAAAATATTTGGATAGCTCTGAAAAAGGACATAAATAAATAACAGGCGCGACAATCCAACATTGGACTAAGGCCACAGGATGTGTCAGTGACATCCTATTTCCAAGATCTTATCTGCTTTTTGTTGAGGTAATGAGATCAGCATCACGCTCAGCAGTGTTATTTATCCCCATAAATGGGTACTCGTTTAACATCTGAGTGAGATCATAATCCGTCACAAGCTCGTGAGTTCGAAAAGCACTATGATCCACGGTGAGATTTAAACTCATGACCCTGTGCGCGCACTAACCGCTAGACCAACCGGACATTAATTAATCCTTGATCTAACGTGGGCATGAAGGGTGTCATATCAAAGGGGACTTCGAGTACATTCCATATCCGGCATTTGTTACTTGTTGCAAAGGCCCTCGAAGGAGAAAGTCGCGTCCAAATAAAAAAAAAGTCGTGTTTCCCGTAACTCATCATCTGTATCTTTTCAAAGCCATAACTACGCGGATATTTCAAGTTGCCAACGAATTTAGAATTTATAATAACTGAAGATACTACCATTAATTTTGCTAAGAAAATATTTGATCGCAAAGCTCTGAAAAAAGGACATAATAGGACACTAATGGATTAATTAGTGTCCTATTATGTCCTTTCAATTATTATGTCCGTTCAATCAAGGATTAATTAGTGTCCTTTTATATCCTTTTTCAGAGCCCTCCAAACAATTTTTTACTTAGCAAATTTAATGGAAGAATGTTCAGCTATTATAGATTCTAAAAAATGAAATAGGTAGTTACAACCTGAATTATTCGCGTAGTTATGGCTTTGGAAAGATACAGATGATAAGTTACAGGAAACACGAAAATTTTCCATTCAAACGCGATTTATTTTGTTGAGGGTCCATGAAACAGGCAACAAACACCGGATATGTAATGTTGACATGCCACCCCGCATGCCCACCTCTGATCAAGGTTTAATTAGTGTCCTTTTTTTGCAAAACGCGAGTCATGTAAACCGCACTTAAATCAGATCTCGAAAGCATACTAAGGGTGGCCAGATCATTTCAGCAGAGTGAAATGGAAATTATTTTATTTGACCATACATTTTTTGGGTTGGGTAGACAAACGAAACTGTTTCCTGCAAATGAGAGAAAACTATCGAAAGTGAGAAAAATTGAAAAATTCAAAAGTGACATCGCCAAATTCACATTTTACAAAAAGTTTTATTTGAATAACTGAATTGGTGGGCAAACAAAAATTATTCGAAATTGACGTCGCCAACTTCACACTCCTCAATGATTCCTATATGTTCCATTAATATTTAGACTCGCAGATATTAATCTTTTTCCAATTAAAATTATTTCAAAGTTACGAAAATACATTTATTTCATGCACTCACTTCTGTGTTGTGGTTGACAGGTGTCATTAACAGTATTGTTTATAATTTGCTCCGCATTAAAATTGTTTTATTTAAGCGATTATCTATAGTTTTGTGATAAAATCATATTAATTAGATTACATTAGATTACATCGAGTTACATACCGGCGAAAGGAATTCGATTCTAATCAACATCAACAGCATCAGCATCAACACTCACCATCAGCACAGGTAAATGTCAAAACGTACACTCGCGGAAACTTCACCGGATTCGTTCTCTGTCACTAAAAAGAACACCGCAAGTATGGACCGCGACGAAAAATTGATGCAAATGTTTTCAAACATCTTGGACGAGAAACTAAAAGACGTCGCAAAAAAGAACGATATCGATGAGCTGCTTGCCCGAATGATTCATATTGAGACAACAAATCAGCAATTGTCAAGCGAGATACAGCGAATAAATAATATCTGCGAAAAACAAGCTAACCAGATTGAACAACTACGGAAAAGTGCAACTGCAAATAATTTAATTCTGAAAGTTCCCGTAAATAGTGACAACAATGATACGATTAGAAATGTATGCATTAAAACATTGAAATGTTGTGACTCCTTAACAAACGAACAAATACATCGACTTCCAGGTTCCGTTCGACAGAAGAGTTATTTTCGCGTAACTCTCCATAACAAGCAGCAAGTCATCACAACCCTAAGAAACGGAAAATTACTACGAGATACCGGAATTATTATTCAAAAAGACCTACCATTCGAGACGAGAAGGAAACGTAATTGCCTACTTGCAACCAAAAAGAGTATCCGGGAACGTCGCCCTGAAATCAGAGTATATATCAGAGACGATGATATGCTGGTCAATGACACAAAATTCACCTGGAATCTAGAAACAAATACGCTCGTCTGTGGAAATGAAGATGGACAAATGATCCTGGAGAATATTTTAAGAAACATCTCGCCAAGTGGTACTAATAGCCGAAACAATAACAGAAGCACTGATAGTGACAGTTCGTCATTGACAAGAACACAAAACATCGCATAGGAAAGTGTTGCCGTCTGCGATTTAAACGAACATAATGAAATTAAAGTTTTGGCCTACAATATTGCAGGTCTAAAGAGCAAAAATGTATTTGCAACTTTTTATGAATATTTGAATTTATTTGATATCATACTTTTATTTGAAACCTTCATAATGGATGAATACGAAATATACGAAAGAAAATTAAAAAGCTATGAAATAAGATGGATTCCGGCTAAGAGATTCCGATCTAAAGGCAGAGCGAGTGGTGGATGTCTCTTTGGTTTTAAGAAAGCCTTGAATTATGATCGACCCACATGCAACTTTAGAATTAACGGTGATTGCATATATCTTACGATAACAATTAAAAACAAAGAGATGATTCTAATACCGATATATCTGAATTGCAACCATTGGAGCAATGATTTTAACTCGATAACAGATTTACTTGCAGAATTGAATAGTAGTGATATACTCATAATGGGTGACATGAACGCAAGAATTGGAAGAGAACAGCCAATTGCAAATCAAATTAATAACTCCACTCGGCAATCTAAAGATGGAACAGTTAATGCATGCGGTAGAAACATGCTGGACCTCATCGAATCGTTCGGTCTGAAAGTACTGAATGGGTGTTCGAATGCAGATAGGGAGGGAGAGTACACATTTATTGGTCACAACAGTAATACAGTTATTGATCTGAGCCTGGCCGGAGGGGACTGGCAGCCCCTCATAACGGATTTCATGGTGGACACTAAGCAGTTCTCCGATCATCTCCCAATTATCACAACGATTGGGTTAGATTGTATCGGTAGAACTGCGACTAGACCAATGAACCTCCTCCCAAAATTTGTATGGCGAGAAGAATGTAGAATGAAATTTCAAAGTAATGTTAGTGCGCAATTAACTCGAGCGGGTAACGTAAACATCGAACAATTAATAGAAATCATGCAAATATGTGCGCAAAACTTGCAACCGCCCAAGAAGACTACTAGAAAACCTTGGTACGACAACCTGTGCGAAAAAATGAGAGAACGATCATTCGCCTGGCTAAAGTTGTTTAGGAGAAATAATGACGAATTCGCAAGGAAAATGTATTTGGAATCAAATCGACATTATAAAGCAACATGCCGCGATAGAAAAACAGCTTTTTACCGACAACAAGCCCAATCATTAGGCGAGTGCGCGGAATCAAAAGAATTCTGGAAAACAGTCAAAAGGATAAACGGAGCAGATAATTACACCATTGGAAACTCATTAAGCGTTGATTCTCTAAAATCTCATTTTAGTCAAATTCTCCATAGTACAAATACCGATAGCGCAATCCAATTTGCGAGACCCAATTCCAACCAACCGATCTTGGATGCAGTGATAACGAGATGTGAAGTAGTGACAGCTATGGAAAAATGTAAGGATCATAAAGCACCAGGAAGCGACGGGATTCCGGTAGAGTTTTTCAAATATGGTCCAGCGGATCTTGTGGATATTCTTTGTGATGAGTTCAATAGAATTTTTGATAGCGGCGACGTTCCTGAAGGCTTTCGAGACTCGGTAATTTTCCCAATGTTCAAAAAAGGAAATGTTAACGACGCATCATGTTATCGTGGTATCTCGTTTGTAAATAAAGCCGGCAAAATTTTTACAACCTTGCTACAAATAAGGTTTGCTAAATGGCTAAAAGCGGAGCAAATATTAATTGAAAACCAAGCTGGCTTCCGACAAGGCTATTCGACGAGTGATAATATTTTTATCTTGTATAACTGGGCACGTCTCTACCTGAGTGAAGAAAGGAGACTATACGCATTTTTCGTCGACTTCAAAGCGGCATTTGATACGATTGATCGGCAAATGTTGTTTTATAAGTTGTACAATATCGGCATGTCATCGAAATTTGGACACATATTCGAAAGACTCTACCAAGATACGACGGCTATGATATGGGATGGGAGCGAACTCTCGACACCGTTTAGCACGAATGTTGGTGTGTGGCAAGGCTGCAAACTCAGTCCTGATGTGTTCTCAATTTTTATAAACGACATCTTAGATAATATGCCTGGTGGCGCAAGAGGTTTTGGTGTGTTGCTGAAAGGTCTATTATACGCGGACGACATAGTGTTCTTAGCGGAGTCACCTGGTAGCTTACAACAAATGATCGATGGCCTGCAAAGTTATTGCACCCACGGTAAATCTTGAGAAATCGAAGATAATAGTCTTCAAAAAGCGTTTCCGATTAGCACACAACGAAACATGGACGCTGAATCAAAATTCGATTGAAGTAGTGAAGGAATACAAATATCTCGGGATCTGAATCTCTAGCAACGTAAAAATGGAACCGCATCTCAGCCAGAAGCTTAAGGAAGCTAAGTGGGCTATAAACTGTGTGTGGAAAAACTGCTTCAACAATGCGCATATTTCACACACAGCTAAATACAAAATATTTCAAGCAGTGTCAAAGTCTATTCTGCTATACGGGGCCCTAAGGAATATGAGGAAGTTGAAAGATTACAAAGATATTACCTAAAGCGCATTTTTCAATTACCAATGGCGACTCCGAATTATATGCTGTTGAGAGAAACTGGTCTTAACCCGCTTTTGATGGAGACGCTAAGTATGCATATCAACTACTTGAAGAAAATCACAGCAATGGATTTCGTCAGGCTGCCGAAGATAATAACGCTACAAGCAATCCAAACGAATTCGCTATTTTACGATGACCTTATTACTATCGCAAACAGGATGGGACTGGAATTTAATTGGGATGCTACAAGTGCGACCAACTATAGTCTGCGGAAACTTCTGAGCGACACTGAACTATTCGAACGTGAAAAGGTGGCGGAGCAAGCAAGATCAACTCAACACCGGGAAATATACGCGGTATTACCATAGAGTAGGAATAGAGTTGGAACTCCATACAAAATTAAAATCGGCTGAAAAACATTTTACCTTTGAGTGTGTACTGTAAGTAACGTGTACATGCAAGAAGATACTGAATAATCGAAGCCTTCCCCTTAGCATCATTTAAATCCATAAGAATGAATAGTCTAACTAGCTTAACGATTCGATCTCTTTCTTAAATGTAAAAAAAAATCTCCTCCTAAATAGTCCACCTCCACTCTCCCGCTACAGGCACACAAATCGACCGTTTTCAGTACTGGGTCGAGATGGGTGGAGTCTCCATCTAAAACTGGAAATGCCCCGTGAACAAGCACTTCATATTTGTTTATTGAGGATGAAGATTATATCGTTACATTAACGTATTATAGAAAATTATGTAAAAAACACAAACTATCAACATTTTTCGTCTCCAAGTGGATCTTCACGCAAGTGAACATAAAAAAAATGCATGCAAAATGTCGTATTGTTCACGAAATGGTCGTTTCAATTTTCGTCTACATTAGAGTTGCCGTGCAATATTATTTTCCTGACCACAAATGGATTGTCTTCAACACATAACATCAAATCATACTATTTTACGTATAATAATAAACGATTATCGACAATTTAAGAACGCTTTTCTATATAACAACCACTCTAAATAATAAAATAATAATCTCAATTGAAATTTTTAAGATTATGCACACTACGCTATTGTACATACCGAAATGGTAACACCAAGCATCCATTTTTTAAACGAAAATGGCACCGGGGCGGGACTTGTGTCATTTTCGTTTCGTTTTTGGTGTTACCATTTCGGTATGTACAATAGCGTAGTGCGCAAATTATTAAAAATGTTAATTGAAAAGTGTTATTTAGAGTGGTAGTTATATTGAAAAACATTCTTACATTGTGAATCGATTTATTGTACGTAAAGAAGTATGATTTGATATTATGTGTTGACGATAATCCATTTGCGGTCAGGGAATTGATATTACACGGCAACTCTAAATGTCGACGAAAATTTACACACTAATGCAATTCATTGAAAAAGTTAACGCACACGACTGCAATTAATGTTTTCGACCACGCATACACTTAAAAGTAAAACTTTATGACTTTCTGGTATACAAAAATTAGCTATAGCTGTCTTTCTCAATACAATGGGCAGTTTAATGGAAATTCTATTCGTCTCACATTATTTATTTGTAGTGGTTTCCCTCTGGCAGAATTATTTTGTTCTAAGTTCCTGATCTATGTATATCTGATCTGTGGTATTACTCCATGAGCTGAAGGAATCTACTTACTTTTTAAACGAATTCTCTGTTAAGAAGATATCGCTGATATTCAAGGCTAGAGGTGAACTTCTGCCCCTAAAACTATACTCCTCATAGACACGATTTGCCAATATCATGTACGCTATGTAATTTGCAAACAAGGGAAGACACCCGACACTTCGTAGGCATTTGCCCCGTATTGAGGGAAATAAGGAAATCCTTCCTCGGCAAAAGCACATTAAATAGCTGTGAAACAGACGCTCTACTAAACGGATTGGACTGGGACGCCTTGTATGGATATTGTATAGTTGCATTGGGATACAGACAGCGAATAATAAACGAAAGTTTCTAATAAATCATAAAAGTGGCTGGAGTTGTGTGAACTTCATCACCCAGCTCTCTCACCTAGCCACAATTAAATAAAAGCACTATGATATATATAAAACTAAGTTTTATTGAGCATAAAAAATGTGAACAAATATCTTAATTGAGCGTCCTAATATAATACCTCTAATACAAAATATATAAACATTCATTCAGAAATATAAACTACATAATAAAGTTATACATAAATATAAAAAAAAAAACAGAAAAAGAAACAAACATGTTAATGAATTTAAACTAAAAACAAATAATATTGGAAATGTCAACCTAATCTGGCAGACGGCAATATGCCATGCCCTTTCTTGTTTTTGTAATGAACTATTGTTGCACGAAAGAAAATGGTTAAAATAAAACAGTTATCTATCTATCTATCTCTCACTCACTTCTGTGATGATAACTTGAATAACTGTTGTAAATTGCTCTTTTCAAAATTCCTACTGTGAAATTTATAATAGTTCCTACCATCTCAGCGGTTCTTAACCGGTGGTTTCTGTGCTGATTAGAGGTGGTCTGCGAAACATTTGCTATATTTGTGACATTTCGATGTAAAGAATCTCGACTTTCTCGTAACTTATAGTTTCATGAAAGAAAAGAAACTTCGAAAACATAATGGCAGTTTACCATAGTGGACAGTAGTGATCTTACGTAGGGGTTGGTTTTCTGGACTGAAACCACCTCTGAATTTGTCGGATGTTAATATTAATTTTTTTACCGGGTCATAGTGGCTTCGAAGGGAATCGACGCGCAGACGACTTGGCGCGACATGCGTTACCAAGTGCCGCTGAAACCGATCGCCATCTGCGGCTTGTGCAATGGTAAGAAAAACCGCTGTAGAACGCAGGGCGAATTCAAGATGGACCTATGGTTGTAGGTACTTGCAATACGACGAGGATGATATAGCCAAAGCTAGATTTTGGTCGATCAACCATATTACTGTCTTTGGACAGAAAGCATATTCGTTATGTAGTGGGGGTTATAGCGGGGCATTGTCCTATTGCAAATCTGGCTAGAAGGCTAATTCCCCACAATGACTTCTGTAGAAGTTGTGGTGACGAAGAGGAGGAAGAGTGCGTACACCACTTATTTTGTCACTGTCCTGCTTTGGCCGAGAAACGAAGCCGTTATCTTGGTTCCAGTATAAACTTAGCGGCCCCTTTACCTAACCTAATATTAATTTAAAGTTTAATATTAAGTTCAAATTAATTAATAGAAAAGGAAGACATTTGATTCTACCGCGCTGGAGATCGAAAGTGTGGACTGACGTGCTTTGTAATACTGTGTTCAAATTTTGTTTAAATTAGCAATTGTCATGGAAATTTCCGAGCTACAAGTATAATATATAATTTACCCGAACATTTCTAATCATTTGGTGAAATGCCGATTCGAAATCCTAAAACAGGGCGAAAGCAAAATGTTCCGCTTCCTGCCTGTCAACAGGTTCGGGTAAAAAAAGCCAAAACTACTAAAAAAGGAACAGATACAGCAGACAGATTAGCATGAAGTAAAAATCTGCATAAATTACAATGAAGAAATATGTAAGTATCCACATAGATCTATCTAAAAACAACCAGATAGAATTTGTTTCAATGTGTTCCAATTTGCTAAGATTCTTGTACAGCAAACTTGCTAAACCAATGCTTGTCTCTTCGTCTATTTAAATCACTGACATTCAATCTGGAATGACGACATAATAAAATGACCACAAAAAAAAAATGTTCAACAGAATTGTTTATTCAAAAATGAATGCTATCCGTTCCATTCAATCTCTCTATTCTTGAATTATTTTGCACGGTATACAAAATCAAGCTATTCAGCTCTTTCGGCTCTCGAAAAATCGAAAATAGAAATCACGCACATATCTCCAGAATCCTAAGAATATCGCGGCGCAATGATCGAAACTTGAATAATGGCGTGTAAGTACGTACACATGCATGCATTGAAATTAGCACAGTGTGGCATGGTTACTTAAAAAAAACTCTGCTTGAACAGAGAAGAAATTACAATTTGGAATGAGCAAACTCGATGAAAAGAAAAAGTAAATGTATTCTAGAGTTGTACTAAATTTAGAAAAATCAATCCATTTAACCCAGGAATCTATAGATGGAATTTAAACGCCTAATTAAAAGAGAAATGTTTAATTATGCAATTTGGTTGCATTAAGTCAGATCTTATAACTCGTAGGTATGGTGCCGAAAATATTGAAATGAAAATATTGGCTTATAACACATTATATGTAATAGGTATTATCGATAACAACCTGTATCAAATAAAGTATTTAAAAATTAATTTTACCCTTTTCAGTTCAGGCAATCAATTTCTCCTGCGCATTTGTCCACCGACACACTTTAGCTCTGGAAAATTAAAAGTCATTCGGTTGTCAATACTACGATTACGAACTGCTTGCAAAGATAATATTATTGAAAATCATTTCTACAATAAATAAATAAGAATGTCAATGTCCTATTGCACTTTAAAGTGATGTATTTTCACTAATAATAATTTTCATAAGGTTATAAATTAGCCCAGGAAAACAAGCTTCTCATTTTTGAAAAACAAAAGGAGTTTTGAGGTTTTGTTATAACATAACTCCAAAAGTAGCTCTTTTTTCAGTACACGTGATACCCACCATACGTGATTTTATAGTTTAGAAATGCGTAGTCTAAACTCACCATCGACACAAACTGTCCTCAGTTTCATAATAATCAAGCTCGTAGTAATGAACTATCGTTCGTAAAACGGATCGATATTAATATCATAGTAAGCTCTTAACGTTCTTAAACTGCCAATCTGTCTACAAGACATTGCCGTTTAAATAAACTAACGACCTATAGATTGGTATACCTAAAGCCGGCCCCACACCGACCGGAGTGTGTCAAACACCGCGTAAAGACCGGTCCAAAGCCGGCCCCACACCGACCGGAGTGTGGCAAACACCGCACAAAAGATTGATACGAAAAATCGTGCAGCAGTGTGGTTGGGCGACTCCATGGTATCATTGTTGGAACCGGTCTTTTGTGTGGTTTGTGCCACACTCCGGTCGGTGTGGGGCCGGCTCAAGACTGATACCTTGAAATCTCCCAACCACACTGCTGCACGATTTTTCGTACCAATCTTTTGCGCGGCGTTTGCCACACTCCGGACGGTGTGGGGCCGGCTTAAGAAATGCTAATGTCCAGCACAAAAAGTGCGATAAAACACGTTTTGCAGCCAACTAATCAAGGGCATAAAAGTATTTATCGCTGTAGAAAGAGATTAGAGTCAAAGTGATCGTACGCGTATGTACTTATGCGAAACAACGTTGACCAAATAAATTTAACCCAATACATGTGCCAGTATGTATGTACTTAGCTCGTAAGATAAAACGAATTGCAGTTCTGAATTGCATTTAAGTTTTCAGTTAAAATTTATTATACGTTCAAGCGTCGTATAGAAACCATGTATAGGAATAAGATCCTATAATATTCGTATATGAGGGCCAAGTTTGTTAGACACATTACACCTATAAATACTTTTATCCTATGATACAGTAGGAAACGAATAACCAACGAACCAAGATAAATATGAAAGATTCTCCATCGAGATTTAGAAACGTCAATTTGATATACATATGTATTTTTATTACCTGGAGCTGGAATGATCATAGTGAATACGCTTGTTCCGTCCGTTGCGGCTAGTTTAGTTTTCATCAATACTCAATAGTAATTTCAATGAATGTATGTTTTTAATTTACTAGAAAATATCATACATATATTGTTTTAAGCAATACCTTAAGAAAAAAGTTATGTACTTTCAGCACACGTTAGCTGCGTTCTATATACATATGGGTACATACATACCTACATACGAGTAAAAACAAAATAGGCAGGACAAATGACGTGCAAACAAAGGAAATGGTAAGGTAGACTATCAGGGTACAGAACGTCCCGTCCTGCATCCGATAGAAAACAAATCAAAATGCTGTTTTTTCAACTAGAATATTTTCAAGTAAACTTTCTAATGAAATATCGAACGACATTGGCCTAGGGATGATATTTCGCTATTGGTCTACTCAGATGTTTGCTTATATGACACACACTCTAATTAGGAGGCCTAAGTAAGGGAGGGGGTTGGATGTGCCTTTACACATTGACGATTGGTCTACACCAGTGGTTCCCAAAATTTTTCAGTCCGTGCTGTCTGAAAAGTGTGACGCCTGACGACCTTTTGAAAATGTCTTCAGATTTCTGTATATTCGACTGAGATCTATAAGAATAAAACAACAACAAAACAAAATGAATGTCAAACGAATCAGAGTTTGAAATTCATTTTGTTTTGTAATGAATTTTTGGAAGCTGGCAAACAATGATTACGGGCGGAATTCATAGTCCTCACTAAAGGAATAAAGATTCCCTTATAGTCTAAGAAAATTGGACCAAAATATGGCCATCGAACGGCAAAAATCCTACATCGGAAATTTTTTTTGATTATGGTTGGGGATGGTCCCGAGATGATGGCATAGAAAGTCCCAACCGATCGGTGGTCCGCAACCTTAAAAAAAGGAGGAAAGGGGGGCCTTTTTCGGTTTTGTGCGATTATTTCAAAAACGGTAAGAGACACGGAAAATTGGTCTGAGGACGAAAAAAACTACATAAAATTATCTTTGCAATGATATATAACACATTAGAGTTCAATTGAATATTTCGGCGTTAGAATAGAACATAAATTAGAATTATTAAACTTTTTAATTATGAAATGATTACCGCAAATTCCGATATAAAAAAAAAAAAAACAATTACAAATAAATTAGAATATTTTCATTTAAGACCTTTTTTAAAAGCTCCATAACTTTTGAAAGAATGTTAGTTCAGCCGTAAAATTGTGTACAAGTATTAACAACAAGTTTAAGATAATTTTAACGTAAACGCTGAGTCGCTCCGGTCAAGGACCTCCATTATCCCCCCATTTAAATTTATCAAAACGGCATGTCCATAACTCCCCCCAAAATTGGAGCAGAGTGCTAAATTTTGGTTTGTTGCGATTGGAGGTCATAGTCACCCCACCCACCAAAAATCAGCTCATTCAGATAAAAACTAAGGGTACCTCCCATACAAAGTGACCCATGACAACTATGTTCTACAGTTTACAAAATGAGTAGTACGTAGAACAAACTCCTGATGGGTCACTTTGTATGGGAGATACCCTTAGTTTTTATCCGAATGAACTGATTTTTGGTGGGTGGGGTGATTATGACTTCCAATCCCAACAAACCAAAATTTAGCACTCTGCTCCAATTTTGGGGGGAGTTATGGATTTACGCCTATTTTACGTGAATTGGCTACCAAGATCGTGTGATTTGACCCCGCTAGACTTTTTCCTGTAGGGTTTCTTTAAGTCGCAGGACTATACCAATAAGCCTCTTTGGATTAAATTTATTGTTGTAGCGATTCCCTATTTTCCAAGGAAGTACTGTAACTAGTGTAGCGATGGAAGTTCTTTAGATAACTACTTAAATTGACGGCCATTATTTTTAAAATCAAAACTCACGACCCGTTAATTCAGAGATAGCTGAGCTACAAATCGCCCTATAATTCGTATGTTTTGCTATTTGAGTTTCACGTACATTGGTACTGTCTAATTTTTTCACTTTTTTGAAAACTTGGTCAATGTTATACATTGGCATCAAAGTTGATCTGAACCCCTAGGCGGCCGCGCCCCTGCGGTTGGCATTCACTGGGTAAAACTAAGTGTGGTCGACACCATTATATAAAAAAACATCGTTATTTTTTAACCAACGTCTGCTGCTTCACTTTCGAAATCTTGTTGAATGTCTGCAACCTTCATCTTTTAAAAGCTTAACGGATGGCGATGAATAAATGAATTTGAATTTGAAAAATGTTCCTTTTTCGTTTTAAAAATACTGTAACTTTTTTCCTATCGGTCCGATCTGTCTGAAATTTTCTGACATATATACGTTTTTAGCTAAGAATATGTATACCAAATTTCAGAAAATTGCGTGACCTCCCATCCCCAAATTAGGGAGCAAAATTCATTTTATACCCTTTCACAGGGTCTGTGATGGCATTTCTTAGAGAGACATATGATAGCACCAAGAGTTGAGAATCAAGTGAAGTACGCAAGTGTTTTATTAGAGCTGATCAATGTTCTTGGATGGATCGATTTACAACGACCAGCGACCATACAGCGATTTCTGGTTATTTGACATCAATCTAAACATTTTTCCCGACATATAAAACTTTTCCAAGTATTGGTGGCTTGGTTGGGGCAACCAATGCAATGTATCACAGATACTTTTCCATAACACCTAGTGGTAATTAGGTTTTGTAGCAAATGCCAAAATTTTGGATTTTAGTGCTTAATTTTCTTTATCACAAATTCCTATAATTTGTATTCCATCACCTATTACTTATTATTTGTGAAATTTCGTCCAACCGAGTTCCTTATGAATGTTTCGCTCTAAGAGAGCAGGAGCATCCAACCAATATTTCCAAAATTTCAAGTTTGGGTGGTATATAAATATGAATGTATTGTATGACGTCGGTATCCGTATGTCTATAACTGCTATATTTCAACCAAAGGCTTCACAATTCGCAAATCAAACATACCAAGCTCTTTTAATATCATTAATGGCCTAATTTGAACCGTTTTTTACTTTCGATTTTTAAATCAATTTTAGACTTTCTCAAGTGCGAGCTGTCGGCAGAGTAGAGAGCTACTGCTACTGGTTATATGTGGAACGTAAATTTGTAATTTTCTTCGTTACTTCACTTATGTCTTTTAATGCCATTTCTACACGAATAAATTCCAGAGACGCTTTACGCAAATCTCGGTTTTTATAGCTCGGATCCAAACAATTCCACAGGTTTGTTGGGTCCTTGTATAAATCGACAAATTTCAAATTCTGCTCCGGAGTCCATCTATCCATTGTTGCACAATAAGCTCACACTGAAAACGACAAAATTTACGGACGAATGCACCCGGCGGTTAATTTCGAGCAATTTTTATTTCGCAATCGGTGCAATTTCGAATGTCCGAATCGTAGTACAGTAGATATCGTTTATAACGACATCGAAGGGACCGACTATTTTACGTCGTTATAGCCGATCGTCGTTATATCCGCTCATATCGTTTATAACGACCACTGTCGTTATATACGATCATATTTTTTATAGCGTCCTGTCGTCGTTATAAGCGGTCAATGCAATGTAAAGTCAAAACCCGTTTTATACCACGAACGGTGGTATAGGACAAGGGTATACGTCCTTGTGTGACACAAAAATGAATGGAATTGCTTCTGAAATTATGAAATTGTTTAAATAGTTTTTCGGAAATAAGAATTACAGGAAAATGAAGGAATTACAGCAAAATGAAATGAAATTAATGAAAATATCAATAATTTGAATTATTTCAAATGATTAATATTTGTAAAAATCCCGCCAAATTCAAAAGCAGACATCTATGTGTCGGAATCGCTCGTAACAGCTGGGCCGACTGATCAAGCCACCAACTTCGGGGAGTTGGGTGCGAGATGTCACGACGGTGAAACGCGGGATTTCGGCTGTCGGCGGACGAAAAAAAAAAATAAAAAAAAATTTATATTTGAGCCATGAAGGGAAGAAAAACACACCGAGTCGGCAGCAAGGACGCACAGCTAAGTTTTTTTGTGATAAGCTTTGTCTGGCATATGCATGTTCATATTTCGTGATATGTGCCCGTCTCCAATTTGTAATTTGTGCCCTACAATGGAGTGTAAAAACATATGGCCTTAAATGAATAGTCTCCCGACATAAACTAACCACCCCATTCCAGGGGAGAATTTTCATCGAAAAGGAAGGCGCACTACATTTCTTTGATTGGCCCCGGGCGTCTCAGGACGGGTTTAATTTTGCAATTGTGTGGGTTTAGTACGGGCGAGATCCGACGCCATCCGGGTCTACAGAGCATCCAAAAGATGGCACCAGTGCTCGCTGGCTACAATTCGCGTTAGTTTTCCCCATTTTAACCCCCTTGTGTGTATCGTCTATCTCAAGTATGCGATATCCCTTTTTGTAAATGGACAGGCGTAACGAGCGACAAAGACCCCGCCCAATTCTCCCGCTTCTGAGCTACAGCAAGCTCATGCCGCTGCTCGCTCGTTGAGGAGCCCTATCGTCTTTGCCTAACCTGCCCGGTTATAGAGGTATTGGCTCCGCCCCATGGGCATCTTGGCAATGTCCTTTCCTTACATCATCGTTAATCTTTTAAATTCTCAATTAGAATTTGATTTTTTCGTCAATAAAACCTGAAGCAGGACCTGTATTTGTTGTAGTCTCTACAGGGCTGCACACGGGAACCAGACGGTTCTTAAAATGTTGTAAAAATTAAAGAAATTCAAGTTTCAGAATGTTCTTTTTTTTTTAAGAATGCCAAAGAATTTTGCAGTTTTTCATTATTAAACTTTTGGAGTCATTTACGGCAACTTCACTGTACTTTTCACAGCAGATAAACTTAATTTCTTCGGTTGACTCCTTTATTTTTCCAAAATGGTTTCTTTTAATAAATTCTTTATTTCAAAGGCTTAAAAGAATAAAGCCAGAACTAGTAAATCAGGAAGCCGACTGGGACGTCGTCGAATCTTGTATCTCGATATGTCCCTGTCGCAAAGCAATTCACAGAAAACTAATTTTGAGGCGCTAATTGTGTCGTTTAATAACTGCTCCCCTATCTTGAACGATTGTTGGTACCGAATTGATGTGGATCCGCTAAATAGAGCTTAGGGTAGATTCCGAAAACGATGTGATGAATACGGGCACGATATTTTGGCGTGCTGTTTTTCACGAGGGGATTTGTCTCAAATCCTCTACTGTGTTGATTGTTTTATTGCAAATGACATTTCGTAACATGAATTTTCAATTTCTTACGACGTTTTAACAACCTTCAGTAGCGATTGCGATGCGATGTCGTATCATTCCGGCCTTCCAAAAACAAGAATTTTAGAACTTTTTTTTTACACAGAAATGAGTGAATTTTCGCACTGAATTTAATTTTCAACTCAAACTTGATCTTTGCATGCCGAAAAAGCAATAAATTCGCATACAAAAAAATGATACGTGACGAGTGATCGTTGTTATATCCGATCATTTTGCCTCTCGAGTCAGAAAAATGCAGTCGTTATAACCGATCAGTCGTTATAGCGATGGTCGCTATATCCATCAAAAATTGTACCGAGCGAGCCTCTTAGATCTCGGGACCTGGAATTCCCGTCGTTATAGCCGATGCGTCGTTATAGCCAATGTCGTTATAAACGATATCTACTGTATGCGATACCAGCTGACGCTGACTGGGGGCGAGTGGCCGAGTCAAAACAAAAAATGTTGTAGTAACTGGGATGCGAGCTACTGACCGAATCGCACATGACAGTAACTCGTATGATGCGGTCACATGGTGCAAGTAGCTGCTCTGCAGTAGCTGTCTAGGCCAACTCGCACCATAGCTCGCACTGTGTAACCAAGTCATAAGGCTATTTTTTGTATTTAATCAGTGGGCTCCCAAAAATGTAAAACTGATTTTGCTTAAAAAAAATTTGATCGGAAAGGTCTCAAAAAGGACAAAAAAGGATACTCATTTATCCTTTACGGCATGTGGGGGAACGGAATAAATAGATCTTAAATGGAAAATTTTCGTGTTTCCCGTGTATCTTTCCAAAGCCATAACTATGAGAATAATTCAAGTTGTCACTATTTTTATCACTGTTCAGAATCTATAATAGCTGAAAATTCTACCATTAAATTTGCTAAGAAAAATGTTGATCGGAAAGCTCTGGAAAAGGACATGAAAGGACACTAATTACACACGTTGACCGAACGTGGACATGTGGTGTGTCGAGGACGTCGAGTGCAGTGCATATTCGGTGCTTGTTTCCTGTTTCAACGACAATAAATGGAATAATTCGGGCTTAAATGGAAAATTACGGCTTTAGAAAGATACAGCTACGGGAAACATTAACATTTTTCATTTGACCCAAATTTTCTCTTTTGAGGGTCCTTGGAACAAGTAACAAACGCCGGATATGGAATGTACTTGACATGCTCTTTGATATGCCACCCCACATGCCCACGTTCGATTAAGGTGTGCAATTACTGTTCTTTTATGTCCTTTTTCAGAGCTTTCCGATCATTTTTTTCTTAGCAAATTTAATGGTAGAGTCGTCAGCTATTATAGATTATGAAAAGTGGTAAAAGTAGTGACAACTTGAATTATTCTCGTAATTATGGCTTTGGAAAGACACATGGTAAACACGAAAATTGTCCATTTGAGATCGATTTATTCCGCTGAGGGTCCTTGAAACAGGAAACAAACACCGGATATGTAATGTACACCACGTCCCCTTTGATATGATATCCCGCATGCCGGCCTCCAGTCAGGGATTAAAGAGTGTCCTTTTTTGTCCTTATTAGGATTTCTCCCCTCACTTTTTTTTTAGCAAAATTAGTTTTAGATTACTGCGAGCCCACTGATTCAAAAACAACATAAATTAGCCTTACTCTATTTTTTTCTATTTGAAATGCTAATATGACTGGACTATAGTTGAAGGTCTGTCATTTCATAACATGGATCGTATGCACGTCGAAAAACGCGCTAAAATTGTTAGTGCTTTACCAAAATGGTGAATCTCCAGTGAGTACATTTTGCGCTTTTTTATGGTCGTCACAGCGCCCGCTCTAGAACTTATACCGCCCCGGGCAAGACTTAAAATCACCGCCCAAAGTTTTTTTTTGTTTGTTTGAAAGAGTTCATGAGATGGATTATCTTCATTCTATCAGGCAGGATTTGCCACACTTTAAATTTGAATCTGATTCAGAAATACATATTATGTACCTTAGATTCGATACGAAAACGAGAGAGAGACGGAGACTGCAATCTCTAAACGACTAAATAAATGCTCGTACTTTTCAGGGCTAAACCGACGTTCAGGTGTCAGGTGTCCCTAAGGAGTTGTTTTCGGGAGGGTTTTACAAGCCAAAGTAATGAGCATAGACAAGCTAAGGTTTGTACCCGAGGTGATTGTATTCAGGAGTAAAATATAAAACAACGTGAAAGGGTCATTCTCGATTGTTCTTTCTTAAAATTTGGCTTTTAAATTGTGAACACTTTTTCTATAAATATTTTTGGGATCGACAATTTAAACCTCCATTGATGTTGTCGATTTAAATAACATTCTCCAGCTCCTTAAAAAAATCTTGGCTAAGATCATGAAGTCGCAAATTTTGGGGTTGCTCCCTCGGAACGAAATTGTGGGTACGCCTGTAGCGGAAGTGCAAAGCACTGTGACTTGGTACCTACTGCTGCTGATTAGTGCAAATTTATCAAGAGAAATTTTGAAAGTTTGAAAACGAACTTTTTCTAAAGGTGCCTTTGTTTTTCAGTATGGAAATTCTTAAAAATTTCCAAGGTGCTGGAGTCACTAAGAACTCGCCCTGACCTCCAAGGACAATATCGACTTCCTACTGGTACATTGTTTGTTTTACTAAAAATGAATTCTGAACAAAAAAAGAAAAACTCCATCCACTGTTTGGTTATCATTAATTTACTAGTGTTTTTATTTTTCACCAAACATGAACAGATTTTATTTCTATGAAGTGCTGATCAAAAAGCCGCCCGAAAAATTAGGCGGACGGACGGACGCCCGGTCTCTTCAAAATAAGGAAAATCTTAACTCACTCTAAAGTCAAGTATGTACACAAATTGAGCTCCAATTACTTGCACGAAATCATTATGTAAACAATTTTAATGGTCAAGAAATCATTTCAGTATTCCGTGCGTATTTAACCAACTATAATGTACATACTCTTATGCATACCTATAATACATACATACATATGAATTCAACATAGCCTCATACTAGTGCATGTATATAAAAATTAGCATTCAGGTTTTTGAATTTTGTTTATAAAAATTACAATGGAGAGCTGGAATGAGCTCACCAGCTGATTTCATGCTTCCGAAAATACTCTTTTGTTAAGTCACCCCAACAAGGTCAAAATCAAAATCAGACTATGTATATATCGGCTACAACAACTATATTGGTGCTTATAAATGAACCTTCCTGAGTGATCAAATTACCAAATTATGTATGGGCTATTTGCACGTATTATTGATTAGTGCTTGTATGTTACATACACAATTCTATCATTCTTGAATTTTGTAAATTCGATGTAGTCATACGTATTGAAAAGAAATACAGTTCAATAGTCTGCATGATACTCCTGGCAATACACAAGTATGTAATATTTCAGACAAAACGCTCCTTTTTCAAGTTGGAAGGGATGTCGATTAGTGAAATTCGTACATTAAACGTATAAAATAAAAATAAATACATATAAAAACTGTAGCGCCTATAAGGTTATTTTTCTAATAAACTGAACTGCAAACAATAAATTCTAATAAATTTACATTTCATATTTTCTATGTGGGCTAAACATTCTCAGCCAATATCAATTCGCGTGCCGCACCTAATATAATAATACGAAACCATGGGAAAAAGTTTCTTATTAGGAAAAAAGCAACGATAAACTTAATTCAATTTCGTTACCAAATACATACTCGTATTTCCACTACTCCGAAAATATGGACATAATTTTGTATATGGTAAATAAATGCCAAGGCAGTGTCGATCTTTTCCAGTTTGAATAGTGAGTAATATTAATAAACGTGCGCTGAGAACTAAACGATATTTTTTTGTGAACATTTAAACCGGTTAGTGGTCCGAATACAATATTAGATTTGAATTAACAGGTAAAAACACACGAAAACATCGACAATGTAGACGGAATGAATTTATTATGTTAAATTTATTGATATCTAATCTACCTTCCAGGCGATCGTTTTAGCATATGATGTAGATTCATTGACGAAATTATTGCATGTCATGTTCTTACATCGAGAGTTTTAGTTACAATTAATTTTGTTTCTGACTACACCCAGAATAAAAAAACTACTTTTATTAAAGAAAAATGACATAGGACGTATGAAATTTTGGCAATGATTTGGAACCGATGAAATAGCCTTTTTGGAACAATGATAGAAATATTATTGAAAATATGAAGTGAATAATCGATTAATACAATGAGATTGTTCATCGATTCTATGAAAAAGTTTCATTGAATTTTATTTAAAAAAAATTGATAAATTTTTTTTCAATTTTTTTTTTATTGTGATTTAATTTCATCTAAATTTTTATATTTTTTATTCATAAAGAAACCTTGTGCCGAAACTTGGATTCGAACCCGGTCCGCCTGCGTGCCAGTTGGCAGTCCGTTCACATTAACATGAGACCAGATGTGGAATGTTGTCAACTGGCAATCGTAACTACTTGATACGCGGTGCAATACAAAATTAAAATGTTTATACATAGAGGCTATGCAAAATAATGATAGTTCCCACGAATTTGACTTACTTCATTCTAAGTCATTTGTTGCATTAGTTATATGTGGGCATGTTTTAATTCTATTACTGAAATTTTAAATTCTATGAAAGTGTATTAGACCCAATGGCATTTTTAATTAATCATATTCAAACTTCATACGTTTAAAGAAATTTTATGTTTACTAGAAGCAAAGTAAAAATTTCATTGGTTTTAATACAGGTATTTTTCTGGGTGTATGTATTAGAATTGGAATAAACACTGCAATAAAGACTATGAATGCATAGAAATTATGAAAACGAGTTCAAAGTGCAGTTTCATTAAAAAGGCTACTAAATTTTAAGTATCTGATATTTAGTTCTATTATTATCTTATAATAACTTTATTTACAATAATTTTAGGAATTCACCGTAAAAAATAGGTACACAAATAAAGCAATCGTTTTGGTAAGCCAGTCATCGTAAAATGATAAAGTGCATCTAAAAGACAACAGTTGCACAACTTAAAAGTCGTTCTAATGTAAAGATTTATTAGAAGTTTTGAAGTGAGGCGAATGACAATCCAAGATGTGCTCGTTCTATTACCTACAAAATGCAAGCATGCAATTTAATGTGACAGCTTTTCCAAGCTATAAGCTTCGGCAACACCAACAACTTTTTTCTGAATCGAATTTCGGGCCAAAACAATTTCTCGAAGTAATAATATTTTTTCATGCTAAAAAACGCCGCCTTAACCCAATGCACCTCAAATAACGGTCGGCAAATTGTTTATAGGATATAGAGGTAAATTTTTAAAATACATACCTACATTCATAGTTTAAGTTTGCATAGGCCACCGACTTCTTGACGGGTTTTAGTAAATTTTTTACACTTGAGTTCAACATCTCACATTTTTATACCCTTCGCTCGTAGAGTGTCATGAAGTTTGTAACGCATTGAAGGAAGCATCTCCGACGATATGAAATATGTATTTATATGATCAGCATGACGAGGGGAGTCGATTGGGCGATGTCCGTGTGTCTGTCCGTCTGTTGCTACGCGTTTTACTCGGACAATTTAAAAGACATTAAG
The DNA here is from genome assembly GCA_949715475.1 of Microchrysa polita. NCBI lineage: Eukaryota > Metazoa > Arthropoda > Insecta > Diptera > Stratiomyidae > Microchrysa > Microchrysa polita. The sequence continues at coordinate 108,273,481 of OX454416.1, read as the reverse complement.
CTGAAATTTCACACACGTGCTTCTTTTTACGGCATGCAGTTTGTATGTGTTTGATTCGCTGAAATCGGACAATGGGGTAATGGGGCCGCCATACAAGCCACACCCCCAAATTAAGTTCTTCTAAGAAAAACTTTTTTGTTTGTGAAATAATTCCAATTGAACCTCAAACAAATATATGTATTTCCATTGATGCCACAAATCATATGTTAAAATGGAAAGCATCGGATCATGGGGTCATTGGGCTCCCATACAAACCCAGGCCCCAATTTTTTATATGTGCATCAATTCCAGCCAAATCTCACTCTCTCTCTCTTTGTTGCCACAAAACATATTACATACACATATGGCCAAAAAAATAAGTACACCCATACGATTTTTTCTTATCACCCTGTAGCCAAGTAGTTATTTGAGTAAATAAAATCATGTGTTGATATTTAAATATGTAATTGGTAATTGGAAACAAATAACAGCTTTAATTTACCTTAAAAAAGTACGAGCTGACCAAAAAAGGTTGGATAAAATTATAAGTACATTTCAGTTAATTTGATTAAAACTGGTTTTAATTAAAATATTTTGTTCTGATTCGACAAGAATTAGATTTCTTTTATTATTTAAAACTAAATTGTGCATTATTAAAATAAAAAGGAGGTTTTCGTTGGCTATCTGGAGATGATTCTTGCGGCATCTTCCAAAACATACCATATATTCAGTTACTTTCAGGAAATTCTGTAATTGGTCCGTTTTGTGACAACCTTTGTTTCTAATTCGTTGATTTAACTCTCCCTAAACATTACGGATTCAATTTAACTCTAGTAACTGCGTGAAAAGCCACTCGATTTAGTTGAAGCGGATCCTTGACAAGCTTGTGAGGTATGGTTAGGGTTAATATTCTGCTTCAATCCCCATTTAAAGTGTATGGGTTCATCAGTAGAATATTGAACGACTCTCAACAAACATTTCTTATACGGAAAATGTCTCATAGTAACGGTTTTTAGATATATTTGAACGAAACCAAACTATGAAAAAAAAATCATAGACCATGTTTTTTTTTTCGCCCCCATGGGAAATAGCATATTGATGTAGCGTGTATCACATTTTTTCCTGAACGAAGAATATTATGATAAGACCCCTTTCCAATCAAATTTATTACGATTTCATCAGTAAAACAGAATATTCTGCGAGTTTTCATTGTTCGGCCAGGAACAAGAAGAACTATACCTCCAAATTTTTCTTGTACCGTCCAAACTTTTTGACGTTGCCGTGGAAAGTTCACTTCTTCTTGTATTCTTCGATTCACTTATTCCAAAGAGATTCCAATTTTTCAATATTTCCCTGGAAAATCATTAATCATGCCAAGGGAACTTTTTTCGCCATAGTGATAACGAGATCGACAGTTATCCTTAAGGCCCTTATATGGAGTTAACCGCATTAGTATTTAATTAATTACGCAGCGAATACAATGTTTAGCTGGATTATTCAATTATTGAGCGAATAATTTTTCCGCCATTTCGAAGTTTGGAATTTTCACGTCTTTTTTCCTACCTATCATGCGTTTTTCGCCACTTAAGTATTTTTTAATGTTTTTAATTTAATGCTTCTTGTATGCACAAATGAATAAAAAACATATCCTTACCAAGTTATTGTCAAAAAACTAAAAAAAAAACGATGGTGTACTTATTATTTTGACCAAGCTGAATACCCACTTCAAAGTTTATTAAGATAATTGGGGGATGCCATTTACTTTTTCGGTTCCGTTGGTATTGTTGTATCCAAATTGTTATATGTACATAATGGCTATCTATTTTGAGTATCACAATTATAAAAATGCTATGAAAATTTGGCATAAAAAGATACATGAGGGTACTTATTTTTTTGTCCATATGTGTACATATATGTTAAAGCGGAAGGAATCAGACGATGGGGTCATGGGGCTTGCCTACTATCCCCCCACATACCACACAAATGAATGAAATCTGACAATGGCACCATGAGGCTGCCATACAAACTGAACCCCCAAATTAGGTATTCTAAAAAAAATTGGCCACTAAAAATTGTGAAAAAAATGGTCGGAAAGGGGCCACGGGGCTGCCGTACAACCAACTCCCCTATTTTGTTTCATTTAAGAAACATTTTTTACACCAATTTCAAAAAACCTTGTATTAATAGATTATTTTAATCGTACTACGGGACCATGCCCCTCCCCCCGCGTCCCAAATAAAGTTTTCTCAGACAATGCTTCTTATTTTTTGTGGAAGTAATTAACTTTTCTTGGGCTAAAAAAGAGGATCTTCCTGATTGTATGTGTGATGATGATGACTGATGATAAATAAATCAACCCATCAAGCAAATATGTATGCATAATAAATTCTCTTCAACCGATCTTTAATATTAAAACCGCAATATTGAATAAAGGAAAAGAAAACAAAAGTCCCAACACGCCCGTCAGCCTTTTCCAACAACACTGTGCCGCGATTACGCAACATCCATCGTAAACAAATTCACTCGCAAGACAGCACTAGCCGCAAAAAGAACTGATTGCTCATACTCAAATTACGAGAAATGCATTGCAATCGAATCCAAGTCAATCCGAAGGCGCCAAAACAACAAAAAACTCCGTAACCATTGTATCCAATTCGTATCGGTACCTGCTCAAGATTACTTACCTGCAAGAGTGCGATTAGCATTTGAATGGGACCACTTCTAACCACGACGGTACCGATTGTGGTCGACTTCACATTGGACAAGGACGACTCGTTGCCGCCACTGTCCCGGGTCGTGTCCAGGGACTCTGGATACACCGTGGACGCCGAGGAATTCATTGTATCGCTGCACAACACCACCAGCACAGCAGGACCTGATTATCTGAACCACTTTCACTTTCGCCAATGCACTAAACAGGCCAGCAGCAAGCACGGGGTCACTTCACAATCAGAACTCGAGAAGATTATCAAGATACAGATAGCGCGAGGGATGAACTGTTTTTGTTTTGGGTGCTACTTGTGGTTGCGGATAACGAATTCGCAACACGTTCGACTCTCCAAGCTCTGGCATGCACGTCCGGCGTCCGACCAGAGACAGATCGTACAGCAGCAGCAACGTTCAGGTTGTGCCGACCGACAAACGCAAGAATGATTTCATGGCAGAAATTCTAAAAATAACACCCGTGTCGTCGTTGGAACAATTCTCGAAATGTGTTCCTTTTGCAAAAATAAAATTTGCACACTAATCGCAGCGCGTATTCCAATCGCCTAAAGACTCTTCACTAATTATCGATGTGGCTATTTATGCGTTTGCCAACTGGGTCGTCTGACTAATTACAACAGGGCAGTACACTAATCTTCAAACTCATCCAACACCGCAGGACACTAAACGGAACACCAACAATAATGTCACGGTCGTTCTACAACAATACTAATTGCTACATACACCTAAACTAAATTTAAGACACACACCGAACACAATTTCGTCTCAAAACATTCCTTGGATCGTTACAAAATCTTTTTCTACAGAAAAATTTAAAACTTAATATTTAGGCAAAAGACTTTTTCGACGGAAAGCCAACAACAGCTCACACGCGTTGCGTCAACGAGACTGAAAAGACGTCGGCAGCTTCTGAGGCAGCTTGCGGCCAAAACACCATCATTCGGTCGGTCGTATCAGATCTAGCGCGAGAATAACGTGCCATGCTAACTCACTAACTGCTAGCATGGAGCTACTTGGGCATCACAACATAAGATACACTCGTACCTCGAATCGTGCACAAAAGATGAGACAGACCAGCACCACGGTATTATGCATAAGATGTTTTGGAAAGCTCCCAAGGAAGCAGCTACGCTACAGCAAGAAAGTATCCGGATCTCCTGAAAGTAGCACGACCAGAAGCGATCTTGAGAATGAGGAACTTCTCGTCTGTAGATAAGACGCAAGAAAAACCTGTCCGTGCTCCATGGAGTTTGTTCCAAGTTCACATGGAGCGATTGCCGGCCCGGCACTATCTAAGCTTTTCAGGTATTTATTTCATGATACCGGCTCCAGCAAGTATCTGCTGTACATTTACTCACTTGAAATAAAGCAACCAAACGGTTTTATCTTTTGGCGGGAAATTCTCAATTCCAGATATCTCGTATCGTATGTGATAGTCGCATGAGATATGTGATATGAACTTTGATGCAGAAGCTTAATGGAGCTTTACACTGTAGGCAATATAAGTGAATGCTTAGCTATTTTTGATAATATTCATACATATGGATACATATTGGAATGTTTGATCAGTTCAAAATTCCATAATATGTTCTTATTGCTGGAATGTGATACATTCCGCATAAACAATTATTAATTTATTTGGATTAACCTTTTGGTACCGACATCCAATTTTTGATTCATAAACACCGACGGCGAAAATATACACCCCAAAAGTGATAAATATTTCTCATCGATACCATACTCCCGGACTGAACGAAAATACGACCATGCACATGAACGAAAAAGGGGGAAAATTATTTGTTTGTCAAGTTGACAGCTTTGACCAAACGTTCCTACTGCGACCGGGTCTACGTACAGGAACGACCCAATGCCCAGGCCAATAGTCGCAAAGACCCCTTTCGACGCAAGAAGGGGTCGGATACTACGTATCATCATCTCATTCACCGTTTTTTCGTTTGGGGAGCAGTTCTGGCCGGTCTAGCTGCTCCTCATACTACTAATACGTGCCGGCACCGAGACGAATCCAGGTCCATGGATGTGCTCGGTATGCGCCAATAGAATTTCGTCCAATGTCCAATCGTCAGTTGAGTGCACATGCTGCGGAGAATGGGTTCACCTCAAGAACTGCTCGGGACTCATACCAATACCAATCAATGGTCACTATCATACACAGCGATCCGGTGTAGAAACAGAGGGCAAAGCTCAACCAGTCACCATAGCTGCCCAACCAAGATTCCCAACAAATATCACCGTCTACCCCGGCAAATGCTGTACGGTCCGCTCCACCAAATTTGACCCCAGCTCCACGTATCCTCGATGCAAATTACACCAGCACGAAGATAGTCCAACTAAACTGCAATGGACTCCAGCATAAAATCGCCGAACTAACAGCCCTCATGGACAGATACCACATCCAGATTGCGGCAGTACAGGAAACGAAACTCAACTGTAGTCACTCACTCAGGTCATATGGGAACTACAAGGTCATTAGACAAGACCGTGCAAGAAACGCAGGAGGAGGTTTGGCTTTCCTCATCCACAACAATTTGCCATACAGCGTCGTTGATACCACTTCCGCCGATAACACCATGGAGCATCAAGCGATAATCGTTAAATAAGGAAATATTGACTTTGAAATCTACAACATCTATATTCCACCTGTCTCCAACTGTCCCACCGGTTACAAAGTCAATATCGCCTCCTACTTGGTGATTTGAACGCCCACCTCAATTTATGGCATTCCAACCTCCAAAACGACACCAGAGGTAACATCATCGCCGACCAACTGGATGTTACGGATTTCTGCCCTTTAAATGACGACAAACCAACGCGTATCACTGGATCCTGCACAAGTTCACCTGACATTTCCATCGCCAGCCCTGGACTTATTAATGATATCTCATTGAAGCCAATCCTCACAACATCTGATCACCTGCCAATTATACTCACTCTGGATATGCCGTCGAAACTATCCATCCCGACAAGAAGGCGTACACCAACTTCAACAAAGCTGACTGGCAGGCACGTAGCCAGGGGAGGGGTCCATGGGGTCCGGCCCCTCCCGAAATGTTTTCAATATTATAACGGAATTTTTAGTGATTACAGTATAAAATATCAAAATATGGTAACATATTTTTCTCTAAATTCTGTGGGACTGAACATCATAAAAAATATCCGACATGGAAAATTGGTTTAAGTGAGGTTTTCTTTTCAAAACTAGATAAATCCGAACATCAATACACACTTCTCTGAACACAACCCTTCAAAATAAATTGCGCGGAATCTAAGCAAAAAATGTCTGTTGTCGAAAATTATTATTCACTCTGATTTTATTTATTGGGCGTATGGACGCGTTTTCATGCGAGCTTGGAACTTTAAACTTTCCGCTGCGCAGCTTCTGAGCATTGCTACAAAAATAGAGAATGCGATAAAATAGTCTCTAAACAGAGTTTCTTTTTCAAGGAAACAATTTCTTTGAAAATTTTGACTAATATCAATCGTGAAGGTACGCGATGACTTGTGTTTTTTTATAAAAACAAAAATAATTACGTGCGATTATCGGCCCTTTGGGTCGAGTGAAAAATAAGCTTCCAAATACTTTGCGCATGGCGATTGTTGGACTAAACGGAAACTTAGCTCTCGCTCGCCTAAGCTAATCGCGGAGATATAAAGGTACATGAAGCCCGTAGATAAAGAATGAAGTGAGAGTTTGCATCTGTTATTTTTAATTTTGAAAAACGGAATATATACCTGCCTGCTTTAATAGTCAGTGCAAGTAATAGTTATGTAGTTAAGCCTTTTTTATGACCAAACGCTCAAGTTTTAACGAAGCAAAACAATTTTAAAGATACAAATGGTAAAAATTTGTTTTTCTAATTAGTCTCCCCTACACCACTGTATGCATTTTCGCCACCTCCCAGCAAGCTTTTGGATATCTTTTTCGTAAAAATCTCGCGGCTTTTCACGGGCCCATTCTCGCACAAACAATTTTACTTCTTCGTAGCTTTTGAAACTTTTAATGGAACTTTCTCAATTCGTTCAATGCTGTAGAAGATGTGTACAAACTTCCGAGCGCCAGAATTTATACTTAATATTCTGCCTGAGATTTTCGGTAGCCTAGCCGCTCATGAATATTTTCCCAATACTACTTACGTTTATGCCCAACTCCCCAGTCATGTAGCGTACACGACTTCGTCGGTCTTCCACAGTGAGTTTTTCAACGGTGGCGGCGCTTACGTTTTCATCGGTGACACTAGGTGGCGCGCATGTGGCAACTTTCCCGCAACTTTTCGGCCTTTCAAAACATTCATACACATGGGTTTTAGAGAGACACTCATTCTGGAACTTCTCTAGTACTTTTTGATAAGTTTCCGCGGATTGTATATTTTCTTCGACTAAAAAACAAATCATGATGCGTTCTGCAAGAAGCACTGGTACATCCTTTTCACTCATGATGGTTATAATTACACTAAAAAGTCAAGTTACGCGGTTCCAGCTATTCTCAACGTTTCATAACATACCAGTCTAATATTTAGTGTATCCACTTTTTCAACAATAAATTTGTCGCGCGTCTGAAAATTCCGTTGGACCCCTCCCGAAACAAAATCCTGGCTACGTCCCTGCTGACTGGGACAGATTTAAAAGGTTCACCAACGAGGCTTTTGCTAGTCTCGCCGCCCCAAGTGATGTACGTATGGCTGAAAAACAACTCAGACGGACTATTTTGACTGCAGCTAAGAGATACATTACAGCAGGCCGCATTCCCAGCCTTAACCCCAACTTCCCAACATCTGCGGCTAAATTGGCAAAAACAAGGGATCAACTTAGAAGTGACCCACGGATTAACGACCTTAATGACATCATAGTCAAACAGGTCAACAAGAGAGGCATATGGCACTCACATCTAAGAAAACTAAATTCCAACATTGGTGTGAGCAAACTCTGGAACACTGTTAGAAACCTATAAAACCCCACTAAAACTCAAGGGAGGGTTTCTTTCAAGATTGGCAACTCTACCGTGAGCGACGACAAGAAATGCGCGAACGTATTCAACAAACAATTCGTCGAACACCCAACTAAGGATAAACTCAAGCGCAAAATCACACGAGACATCCGAAACAACACAGAAGTTGCCATGGCCGTAAAGAATGCCAAAAATTCAAAAGCACTTGGTCCAGACGTTATAGCAATGATCATGCTCAAACACCTCGACACACCGGCCTTAGTATATATATATACTATATACATAATATCACTGCCACCTTTCGTTACAAAGATTCATCATACCATAAATTTGGAAAAGAGGCCGTATCATACCGTTACCCAAACCTGGTAAACAATACTCCCTAGGAGAATCCTACCGACCAATCACGCTTCTATCCCCTTTGGCAAAATATTGGAATCGCTGATTCACAAGTCGCTAACCACCAACACAATAGCACAATAGGCCCACTGGCATAAGTGCTGCGAAACCCTTCGGGTTCACGCCCCTCTACAATCTACAGCCACCAACACGGCTCAGAAAAATGCACTGCACCGCCACCGCACTAGACCGGATCATGTCTAAGGTCTTCAATGGGATCAACCAGCCCCAGCCGTTTAAGCGTACCATTCTTGTGGCTTTAGATCTGTCGAAAGCGTTTGACACGGTGACCACTCGCTCCTATTGACGGATCTCCGCAATTCATCCACAAGGCCGCATATAGTCAAATGGATCGCAAACTACCTTGCCAGACGTCAATCCAGCACCGAGTTTAGAAATGGGAAATTTAAACTAAGAAGGATAAAACAAGGAGTACCACAAGGCGGGGTACTTTCCCCCACCTTGTTCAACCTATAAATGTCAGGGCTTCCCACCCCACCCGAAGGAATCGACATTGTATCTTATGCTGACGACTGCACCATCATGACATCTGGCAACGACATTCCTGACATGTGCGATCTCGTTAAGGGTTACTTGGAAGAGCTCAGCCTTTTCTTCAACAACAAGAACCTAATGCTATCAGCGCCCAAATCCTCGGCCACCCTCTTTACCACATACAACAAAGAATTCAACCTACGGCTTAACATAAGAGTAAATAACACCGAAGTTCCCACTATGCGTCACCCTAAAATTCTTGGCGTCACAATCGATAACCACGATATTCAACAGCCATGCCGACAACATTAGTGACAAAATGAAGGGCAGAAACAAGAAGTCCCTTGCTGGCAGCAAATAGGGCACAGATAAGGAGACTGGAGATAAGGAGACTGTACTGCATGCCGCACCTACGCATCTAACACCGCTATGGGAGAACCCCATCGAAGTTGGGATCTTCTTAGGTCTTGACCTTGAGGAGAGGATGCCTACGATTTATGAATGATGATATAAGTTCCCCCTCCCCACCCTCTCTTGCGCCATTACAACAAGATCAACAACCAAACTTTGGTTTTCTTCATTTCTAGAGAGTGAAAATCGGAAGTGTTTTAGCTCTACTCGAATGACTAAAATTGGCGTTCCCCAAGGCTGTGTTTTAGGTCCTCTTATTTATTTATTTCACAACCAAATACTGGCTGAATATGCAAAATGCAAACAGGCTTAAAAAAGAGCACAAGACCAACATCTTGCCTCGTTCAAAACCCTGTTTTTTCTGAGATAAATCGTGTACATGACTAGCCTAGGTGGTAAAAATATCACAGTCAAACATACAATAGAATAGATAATAATAAACGTATACAAGACAAGTGTAGGGTGTAAATATCACAGTCAAATCTATATCTATATATTCTATATATATATAAAATAAAGTTGTGTTAGTTACACCATTTATAACTCGAGAACGGCTGGACATATTTTCATGATTTTAAATTTGTTGGATTAGGCTCTGGCCAGAATAGCATAATAGCTATTGAAACATGCAAAAAATTCACAATGAGCTAAATTTCCCAATGGGTTCTTTTCACCTATTTCTGCGTGTATTTCTTTAACAGATTTCAGTAAATTTCTTCCATAGTATTGGTCTCTACGCAAAGTAACAGGACAACTATCGAGACATATGAAAAATTCACAATGGAGAACAATTATTAAGACAATTCTTTTTCTTATACATACTTCTTTCTGTCTTTCTTGAGCGAATTACAGGATTTCAGTAAGTTGACCCCACCTTATGGGTCTACACAGGGCTCCGACCGGAATAGCAGTATAACCATTGAAATAAGCAGAAAATTCACAATGAGCAACAATTCACAATGAGTTTTTTTTTTCGAATATTTTTGTTTCTATTTCTTGACCGTTTTTGCGGATTTTTGGAAAATTATCCAGTCGAATTTATAGGCACTCTCCCTGAATATCAGAATAACATTGAAACACGCGAAAAAATGTATAATGATCAAAATTATAAAGATTTGTTTTTCGCATATTTCTTTCTGTATTCCTTGAACGAATTCCCTGATTTCAGTCAACCGATTCCAGCGGATTGGTCTACACCTCCTTCCTCTTTAAATATCGAATTAGGTATCTTTCAAATTTACAATTAGTTTTGTAAATTTGCGAGCGGAGCGAGCTCAAGATGGGAGAGCGAGCGAAGCGACCTATCACAGCTTGTATACAATAAATAGTTAGAATAGATGTAAAATATCACAAATCGTAGTAACTAGGCTCGACGCCAGTTAAGAATAAAATAGATTAAAAATGAGTTTTCTGAATCGGAATTTGAGTGATCCGCATGCAGGTCCATTCATCAATGTCATCATTAAAGCATATCATCCCAGTGTGTAATATGAAATATAAATACTAAATACTATATTAGTGATGCAGCAACATATACTAAAATAATAATTTACCTGTATAAATAAAAATTGAAATAACCAGGCAGATTATCGATCGAGTTCGCAAAGGGATCCAACGATTTCATCGGAAGTCTGACGTAACAACGTCATAGGTTCGTTCCGGGATGATGCTGATATAAACAAGGTTGACACCATATTTGCCACTTTGCACATTTGGTTAATGGGCGCAGCCAGTGTCAATCGCTTTTGAGAATTTGTTACTTTTATACGCTCCGTGTGCCTGAGGGTGCGTTCCGCGTTGAAAGTGACGTTAGCATTTGTAAGCGGACAGTTAACGTTTCTTTTGATAACGTCGTACAAGGATGCTGCTGATGAATTGATGCGCCTACGACGAAGACTAACCATGTTCAATGCTGACAGCCGCTGAATGCATGAACGGATGCAATAGTTATTACATATATGTACGCTTGGATACTCCTTCTTTTTATGGACCTCATAGAAGGGTTGCCAAATCACATTACAATATTCCAAATGAGATTGAACAAGTGCATAGAATGCTTTCAATGAGCTAATGTCTGTTGTATCACGGGGGAATCTCCTGATGAATCCAAGAGCAATCATCGCTTTTGATGTAACCATATCAATGTGCTTAGCGAAGGATAGTTTTCTGTCGATTAGTACACCCAAATCCTTATGCTCGTTTACTCGTATAAATCTATGGTTGCCATAAGTGTAATCGTATGATGTAGAGTTTTTCCCTTTGAAAATCGATAACAACGCGCATTTTTCAAGGTAAGGTGTAAAGAATTTGAGTCACACCACTCTTTAAGATTGTCTATCGCAGATTGAAGTTTAAGTGCGTCGTGGTTGGAATTAACGGCTTTTTATACCCTTCGCTCATAGAGTGAAAGGGTATATTAACTTTGTCATGAAGTTTGTAACGCATTGAAGGAAGCATCTCCGACCATATAAAATATGTATATATATGATCAGCGTGACGAGCTGAGTCGATTGGACGATGTCCGTCTGTCCGTCTGTCCGTCTGTCCGTCTGTCCGTCTGTCTGTCTGTCTGTCTGTTGCGACGCGTTTTGCTCGGCCAGTTTGAAAGCTATGGAGCTGAAACTTTGCACACATGCTTCTTTTTGTTGCAGGCAGTTTGTATGTTTGAATCGCTGAAATCTGACAAGGGGGTCGTGGGGCTGCCATACAAACCTACACCCCAAAATTAGGTTCTTCTTAGAAAAACTTTTTTATTTATGCATCAATTTCAATAAAATTTCACACAAATGTGTTTTCATTGCTGACACACAATATATTTAAAAATCGATCAAATCGGACAATGGGGTCGTGGGGCTGCCATACAAACCTAGACCCCCAAATTAGGATCTTCTAAGAAAAACTTTTTTATTTTCTCATCGATTTCAATAAAATTTCGCACAAATGTGTTTCTAGTTATATCACAAAACATATGTAAAAATTGACCAAATCGGACCATGGGGTCATGGGGCTGTCATACAAACCTAGCTCCCCAAATTAAGTTCTTCTAAGAAATTTTTTTTTATTTATACACCAATATCAACAAAACTTCACGCAAATGTATTTCTATTGATGACACAAATTATATGTATGAAAAGATGGAGTCGGACCATGTGGTCATGGGGCTACCATACAAACCTAGCTCCCCAAATCAAATTTTTCAAAAAAAAAACCTTTTTATTTGCACACCAATTTCAATCAAACCTCAGAAAATTTTATTTCTATTGATGCCATATAACAAACGTGGAAATAAATGAAATCGGACTATGGGGTCGTGGGTCTGGCATATAAACCAAACCCCAAAATTAGGTTCTTCGAAGAAAAACTTTTTTATGTATCCACCAATTTCAACCAAATCTCATAGAAATGTGTTTTAATTGATGCCACAAACATACGTAAAGATTGATGGAAAGGCCATGCGTTCATAGGGCTGCCGTAAACCCCTCCCCTTTGGTTCTTCTAAGAAACCCACATCCCCCGCTTCCCCCACTTTGTGAAAATTCAAGGAAAAGCATGGAAGCGGGGAGGACTAAACACAAGTCATAGATACGCCCCAAAAAACTTTTAGCCCGAGGGAAGCGAAGGGTATCCAAATTTCGGCCGCGCCCGAAATTAGCCTCGGTCTCGTTTTAATTGTGTTACTTTCCATGTGTCGACTATAACCTAAAGGAACATGTCTGTATAGAAAATATGCACGTATTGTGCTCAGAACCGGTGGTTTAACTGCGATCGCTGAGCGATCATCCCATAAGTCGTCTCTACGAACACGTACCTATAGCGATTTTTACATCATCGGCGAATAAAGGATCATTATGTCCGTCGGCATCCCGTAAGGGGGAAGATAAAGGTTGAAAGGCTTCGGCTAATTCCTATATCTTCTTCAGTTGTGGCATAACTGCGGACCCTTAGCTATGCAGGAGGAGTTTCATGGGAAAAGGACTTCGGCCAATTCCTATGTCTCTCTAGGGGGCGTTACTTTCCCGCATTATCCGAGTAACCGCTGCGCCTGAGTGCTGTATTAACATCTGCAGCGCCTCAGGTTACTTAACGTGATAGGTGACAGAAAACATTTAAGTCAACCACTAAAGCAGCATCTTCGAGGCATGTCCATGATGGCCTTTACTCAACGATTAAACCCTATCATGGTTTAGCGATGTGCCGACAACTCCTCCTAAGAAAAACTTCAAGTCAAGAAACCTGAAACAAAAGCCTCAGATTGGACGGATACAAAACAACGACGACCCCGCAAACGAACAACTGATTACTCTTTCGGATCCTGGAATGTACGCTCCCTGAATAGACCGGGAGCCTTAAGGGCCCTCCTGGATCAGGTAGAACAATACAAGCTGAGCATAGTTGCAATCCAGGAAACTAAATGGCTCAAAAGCGAGATTAACGACCTCAATTCGCACACTATTTTTACGAGTGGTAAAAAGGAGGGCAACAAGGAGTTTGGAGTAGCTTTCATCGTGAATAAGCAGCTCAAGGACCACGTTATCGGCTTCAAACCCATCAACGAGCGGCTATGTGCGATCCGCATTAAGACCCGTTTCGCTAATCTCTGGCTCATTAATGCACATGCCCCTACAGAAGTAAAAGAAGACGCGATTAAGGACGAGTTCTACAACGACCTAGAAACACTCTTCGACTCACTTCCATCAAACGACGTCAAGCTGCTGCTAGGAGACTTTAACGCCAAAGTCGGAAATGAAAGCTGGCATAGGGGAACTACTGGAGGTCATAGCCTCCACGACGAAAACAACAACAACGGTCAGCGACTTATCGACTTCGCGAGCGGCAGAAACCTGGTAATAAGCTCTACATGCTTCCCTCATCGACGAATCCACAAGCAGACCTGGAAGTCTCCAGATGAATACACCGTGAACCAGATCGACCACGTACTGATCAGCAAGAGATGGGCTTCTAATGTCCTAGATGTTCGATCCTATCGAGGAGTCAACTGCGACACCGATCACTATTTTGTGAAGACGACCTACAGGTGCAGAATCTCTTCGGTGCACCTAACGAGAATCAACCCTGCCAAGATCTTCGAGGTTGACAATTTGATTGATGATGCCACGGCGGCTGCGTATACTACAGCACTAGAGGAAAAACTGTCGCCTATGCTTGATGACATCAACAATTTAGGCATCCATGAGTTCTGGGAGGAGCTCAAAGACAGCATCAAGGGGGTCGCAGAAGAGGTCGTGGGCTATAAAGGCCGGCGCAGACGAGCAGACTGGTTCGACGACGAATGCAGGGCCTCGATTGAGGCGAAAAGTGAAGCCTATCGCCAATACACACAACGTGCATCCCGAGCCAAGAAAGAAAAATACAACGAACTTCGGCGAGTATCTAATAGGTTAATTAGACGTAAGAAACGCAAACATTTTGACGAGCAGTTACAGCAAATAAACCAAAGATTAGCCAGTAAGAACATTAGACAGGCGTACAAACTTATAAATAATGTTAAGAACGGATATCAACCCAGGACAAGCCTATGTAAGGACCCGTTCTACCCCCAACAGTAGAGGAGGTGAGTCTTGCCATACAGTCGCTTCAAAATAATAAAGCGCCCGGCGCTGACGAGATCCCAGCAGAACTGCTGAAGCATGGTGGAACGTGCCTGACCAACGCTATACATGTGCTACTGCTGAAAATATGGAACGACGAGGCAATCCCCGAAGATTGGCGCAAAAGCATAATATGCCCAATCCACAAAAAGGGTGACAAGCTGAAGCGTGAGAATTACAGGGGCATATCATTAGTTTTTACGGCCTATAAGATATTATCTAAAATTCTTGAAAAGAGAATTAATCCGTACGCAGAACGAATCATTGGCGAGTATTAAGGCGGCTTCAGACCTGGTCGCTCAACGACCGATCAGCTTTTCACAGTGAAGCTACTACTCCAAAAGTGCTGGGAATATAACATCGACGTATACCAAATCTTTGTCGACTTCAAGCAGGCATACGACAGTATCGATCGAAGTGTACTGTACAACTTTATGCTGAATTTTGGTATACCGGCAAAGTTAGTGCGACTCACAAGGATGACGATGACTAATACCGTCTCGCAGGTCAGAGTGCAGAATCGACTCACTGACCTATTTGAACTCGTACTGGACTCAAGCAGGGCGACGGGCTGGCGCCGACGCTCTTCAACCTTGCTTTGGAGTATGTAATTCGAGCCATGAATATGGACAGCAGCGGAACGCTACTCAATATCGAGTATGTAGACAACTTCAACTATCTGGGTTGTAACTTATCAAAGGACGCCAACGAAACCGACGAAATTAAGCGACGGATACAACTAGCCAATAAGACATATTTCTCGGTCCTCCCTATAATTAATTCGAAACTTGCGCACAGGAACACGAAGCTCCGCGTGTACAAAACGATCATCCGACCCGAGCTATGTTATGGCTGCGAAACATGGACCCTCACCCAAGCCTCCGAAATTTTGCTAGACCGATTCGAACGAAAGGTCCTTCGGCGAATTTTCGGGGCCGTTCGCGAGCGAAACCAATGGCGTATCCGGTACAACCATGAGTTGTATCAATTGTACGATGAGCTGGAAGTATCGAAAACCGTGAAGCTTCAACGTTTGCAATGGGCGGGGCATGTGCAACGGATGGACGATAATCGCATGCCAAAGAAAGTGATGAACGCACAACGAATTGACGGAGCGAGGTTGCGTGGACGACCGAGAGCTCGCTGGGAGAACTCCGTAGGTGAAGACGCCCACCAGCTGCTGGGCTTCCGAAACTGGAGGACAAGGTCACGTAACCGCGACAATTGGAGGTCAACGATTCAGGCGGCCAAGGCCCGACGTCGGGCTATCGTGCCACATTGATGATGATGTCCGTCGGCATTAGGTCAACAATGTCATTAATAAACAACAAAGATAGTGTTGGACCTAGGTGGCTACCCTGTGGGACACCCGATGTAACCTTGAATCGTCTGATTCATTTGTATATACCGAGCTTTATTTCGGTTCGGAGCTGTAAATATCTTGGTGTAATCGTTGATTGTAATCTCGACTGGTCATATCATATTTCTGGCTTAAAAACTATTTCTTATCGGCCATCAGACAGTTTTTTTCGGTTACGTCTATTATGTTCACTAAATGTTTTTTGAAAATGGTATATTTCAGTATTTTTAATTCAAAACTGGAGTATGGTTTATCGTTTTGGGGTTTTATGTGTAAAAGTAGATTAAATCCTCTACTAATTGCCCAAAAACATGCCATAAGTTTGATAAAGTAACAAAAATAGATATCACAACAGTCTTCCACTTTTTAAAAATTTAAGTGTACTCCCTCTTGTCCATTTATACTGCTTTAAAATCTTAAAACTGTTTTTCACTCGGTGTGGCTACTTACATTCTCGAATCTCTAATGTTTATAGTTTACGTAATAATAACCTATTCTTAGTGAATGTTTCTATGATAAAAATATTTCTTGTCTTCTTCTGAATAATAAACGTGCGACGAGCCATGCCGAGAATTGAAAACTCGTTTCTCTATGAATCTCTGTATACCACAGAGCGGCGACCGAACGATCACGGCCACAGAGCAAGATGATATTGATTATAGTATTTATGTATTCTCCGAGAATCGTTTGAAAATTTTATCTATTCAATCATGAGTTATTGGGGTCACATTTTTGAAGAATTAGGTGCTCTTGTTTGTTTCAATGAACCTTCAATTTAGGAGGTCACGATGTACTGATCGCTACATTTTATAATAATTTTTTAGACTTTTTTTTTGCGGTTCTGCCCTGCTTCGCAACGAAATTTTGGTGGTAAGCTACGGATTCGTGCTCAACAAAATACATAAAGAACTACAAGAAAAATGCAACTTCTGCCACCAACAATTTAAAAAAGTTCAATCTCAAAATGTACTTCATATGAAACTATGCTCAAAATGGAAAATTGAATTATCAATTGTAGTAATACCGCTCAACGGATTTGTAATATTTACGTCTCGTTGGACGCGCAATTATGGGCTCTCTAACCAGTGGCGAAACAACTTGCCTCGGGGCCCTCCCGCTAACTTCATGTGTGGGCCCCCTGAAAAATGTCGTAATTTTTCTGAAAATTTTTGGAAAAATATCTGTCATTAGCATGATTGTTAACTATGTTATGATTTTTACTATTCCAAATTTTTAGAACACTGCAGCAAAAATGGTTCTTCTTCTGACACCATTTATATGATGATTTTTATGTAAACTTACCCTTGAATCAGCATACAAAATCCGTTTGTGAGATACACCCCTCCCAATTTTACACTAGCTTTTAGGTTAGCACTTTTCTAATAGCATTTACATTATGTAACGGTATTTATTATTTATTTAGTAATAAACCTCATTTTGGCGGCAAAAGACTTCTTCACTTGTGATGCGACATTTGAAAGAAGCATTGCTGCGGATGAGTGCTGCAAACATTTAATCAACCACCGGCAGCATCTCCGAGACTCCTCTCCTTCAGCGTGGATCTGCTACAGAAGTAACGACGGTAAGCATGATAGGTTTGGTTAGCGTTGTGCCGACAACTCATCCTTATAAAAAAAAACTCAAGAAACCTGCAGGCGCTCAAAATCGAAGTTAAGAGATCAACTACCTCACGATTGTGCAACCAAAAGACAAGTGGCTATAAGAATGGAGGTCTTCAGCAAATCGATGGACGACGGACAAGGACAATATGTATCCTTCCTCTCTCGTTGCCTTCACAGTTGAAAAACTGGTGTAATTTTTTGGATAATTTTCACTCAATAGTTTATAACAAACATGCATACGAAAATTTTGAATTCGCTTTATAAACTCAACGGGAGTAAAACATATTTATACAAAAAGTGAATCATTTTCATCTATTTTTTTGATAGATGATGATTCTACTCAAATTTGAATTTTTTCTATAAAACCATTTGTTCTAACCACGAAGGGTACCCCAAATTTTGTCTCAATTCTATAAGTGCAAAGAAGTCAGGATATCCAATAATAATGTCCTTATCATTTTTACGCGGTCGCAAAGTCAAATATCAAATCGAGTTTCCGCTGAAAGCTGTTTTATATATGTAAGCGAATCAATTCGATATAGATCTTATTATTTATTTATTTTGTATGAAAATGTTCACTATTTGTATGAATTTTGACCGTAAAACCGTTATATTATGTTGACTAGTCACAAATTAGTAACTGTTTTTGCCGAAGTGAATGTTTTAAGAAGTTGGGTTTATGTGGATTTAATTTTTGGAGTGGGTAAATTTAGAAAATAGGCAAAATTTTAAAAAGAAAATTGAAAAAATGGGTTGCTTGGAATTTTAATTGGACGAAATCTAAAATTGATTTACAAATGAAAAGTAGAAAACGGTTCAAATTAAGTCATTAATGATTTTAGAAGAATTTGGTATGTTTGATTTGCGAATTATGGAGTCTTTGGTTAAAATTTACCCCCTGCCCCCAATATATTATTCTGTTACTAGAACCCGTTATCGCTAACGAAAAAAAAAACGTCAATAATTATCACATTCTCGTTATTTTCCATAAAACAAGAATATTTGAAGCAATAAATATTGGAGAAATGAGTAAATGTGTTATTATACGAAAGAAAGGTCCTGTCAAGCAACAATGAAGTAGAATCGGCTAGTATAATTTTCAGTCTCTAATCTTTGTAAATCTAAACTCAGGCCAATTCCTGTAGTAGAAAAATATCTAAAATTTTAATTGTGATTGTTGTTGGTTAATTTTAATATATTTTCTCGTATATGTAATTAAATCCAAGGATCGATTGAAAAATTAAAACAAGAAACCGAAGACATGTGGCATATTCTATAGCAGTTATCGGTATCTATATATGGTACCGACGTACAATTCAACCAAGTTTATGTACCACCCAAACATCCATTTAGAAATTTGGTTGGAGGCTTTTGCTGGTTTTTAGTTGAAACTTCAAAAGGAACTCGGATGTCCCGAATTACACAAATCATAAATATTAGGTGATGGAATACAAATTATGGGAATTTGTGGTATAGAAAATCAACCGCTAAAATCCAAAATTTTGGCATCCAAAATTTTAGCATTTGTTTCACTAGATGTTATGGGGGGAAAGAAGGCGTAATACATTGTATTGGTTGCCCCAAGCCATTACATACTTCAAAAAGTTTGGTATGCCAGTAAAAGTCTTCTGATTGATGTCAAATAACCAAAAACCGCTGTATGAGTTAGCCTAGTCCTTATAGATCGATATCTCCAAGGACCTTGATCATTACAAATAAAAATCGTAAACCAAATACTTCCGTACATCACTCGATTCTCAACTTATTGATGCTATAATAAGTCTCTCTAAGCATGAGCAGTCACCAAAAATATTTTATTTTCGTCTTTTGTAAATTTTCTTTCATACAAAATATATGAAGGTACAAATGTACCTTTGCCGCCGTTAAAGGGTGTAAGATTAATTTTGCTCCCTAACTTGGGGATGGGTGGTCACACATTTCTGAAATTTGGAATACATATTTTAAACTAAAATTGTAGAGATGTCACAAAATTTCGGACCGATCGGACCCATAGCAAAAAAGTTACGGTGTTTTAAAAACGAAAAAGGTACACCTGTACCTATCCCGCTGGATGAGGGTTAAGGTAAATTTCATCCCTGAAGTTTATCGTTTACGATATGGAACATGGGCAAGTTAATGTTGCGTACAGTACAGTTCCTCTGTGGCGCACTTGGTTGAGTCCCACTCTACGATGCTAGTAATCTAGAGGTCCGGAGATCGAATCTCGGCGTGGTCAAAAATTTCCGTAAATGTGTGGATAGGAAATATATAGTGCTTGCAACATTATACACTCCGAAATGATATGCAATGTAACGTTGACTCGAAATTGCCTATAAACGACTGAGTGAACGCACCATACCCTACAAGGGGGTACGGTACAGAGAAAGACAGTACAGTTTCGGGTGTTGATGAAATTGGTGTCTTTTTGAAATAATCCATTGATTTTACCTTACTTTCTTATTAAATCTACTAGTTGCCTAGATCGACACCGTTCGACTAACCATGGCTGGTTAGTCAGATTAATGGATTTTTCCTGGATATGTTTAGAATTTCCTAAAACTTGCGAACAAGAGTTAATTAAACTTCGTTATCACTCTAAAACAAGCTAAGGCTATTTTTCGTACGCATTTTTTATTCGAAATTTTAGGCTTCTGGCTATTTGTCTGAATAGTGTTTAAAAGTTTTAGGAAAAAATGAAATGCTCTGATCGTACAGGCTTAGCTATAGGGAGAAGCTGTAGCGGAACATTAAATGAAGCATTTGTTTTTACTTCGGAGTGTGTTACAAAAATTACATGCGCTACGCGGTCCTAATGCGCCGATCCTGTCTAACATATTCATGGAGAACTTTTCGCAGAAATGAACAGGTTCAGGGCGCGTACACATACATTGTGACGCCGAGCTTTTCCGGGCTGGGCGATGCGATGCGACGCGATGAGATTTGTTGCGAGACGATGCTTTTCTTCCCCACGGCAAGAAAACCTGATTTTTAAATGGGATTCTATACCGGCGGTATCCTGTGCGATTTGCTGATGTATTATGTTTGTTAGGTATGATTTCAGATCGACTTCGTGATATGGCGCTTCGAGTGTTCTACCATTGATATTTTTAATATACAAAAAAACGTGATGGTATATTTATGTAGTGTTGTAGATAATTGTGGGTCCACGATCCAAGATAGAGCTGCCTGTAGAAATATGCTGAGATATTATCGCCAAAACGGGGATGTGCCTACACCGCGGGTCGAGCAACGCGAAGAAATAGAGCGGTATAAAGAACGAGGCAAGGAAGTAGATAATTGTGGGTATTAATGAATGGATTGTCGTAGGTAATGTAATGTAGTACCATTGGTATTTTCTATATACATACATACTTGTCGGCATGTCTATGTAGTGTTGTAGATAATTAGGTAGGTAATGCAATGATGAATGACTGAATGAGGTAGCTAACCTTTCTGGAAATTTGCAGTGTTAGCTTACGCATTTCAAAACAATATTCGGGCGGCATTTGGATTTGGTGTTAATTGATGTTCACATATAAATGAATGGGTGAAGTATGAAAGTAATTTATGAAAATATGCAGTGCAATGAAACCCAGTTTGTAGCGTACGCGCACCCATTTAAGGCTGCCGGCCCGAAAATGGCATCCCTGTTTTCTCGGGGAAATACGCGTCGGAATGGCTTGGCAGAAAAACTAAGGTAAATTTGAAGCAGCGATTCTAAATTTAAAATAAAAAGAAAAAATTTGTTGGGGTTGCCGCCCAGAATGGTATTCTTGTTTGCTCGGGGAAATATTTGTCCAATCGGCGTAGGAAGAAACACTAAAAGAATTATGGGCCGCTGATTCTGAAGTTGAGGTCAAAAATAAGAAAAAAAATATGGGGTTGCCCGCCCCAAAATGGTAGCCCTGTTTTCTCGGGGAATTACTCGTTCAATCGGCGTGGGAAGAAACACTTATGGGCTTATGGGCCGCTGATTCCAATTTGAGGTCAAAAATAAGAGAAAAGTTTGGAGTTGCCCGCCCCAAAATGGTACCCCAGTTTTCTCGGGGAAATACTCGTCCGATCGGCGTGGCAGAAAAACTAGGTAAATTTGGGTCGCTGATTCCGAATTTGAGGTCAAAAACAAGAAAAAATATTTAGGGTTGCCCGCCCCAAAATATCACTCTGTTTTCTCATGGAAATACTCGTCCAATCGGCGTGGCAGAAACACTAGGTAAATTTGGGTCGCTGGTTCATTCATTTAATATCTACAAATCTATAACACTATACATACAACATCCGACACATATGTACGTATATACAGGGCATTGGGTGGTCAATACTGTAAGGGTTGATAGCGCAATTTGTTTCAAGAAGAAAATTAGCAATACAATCGGAAATGTTTTACCGTTACCTTGTTATCGCTCTTTTTGTGAAAGTCATCGAAAATCGTGACTTGTCATGCAAAATCATAATTTACAGCCCTCCTGATGACTTAATCCAAGATTTTATTTCAGTTTCAGAAACTACATAAAATTTCACAAGAACTGAAGTTTTTCCTGTTGCCAACATTATCGCGACTTCCAAGATACAGTTACTCAAACTTAATAGAAATTTTAAAATATATTTTTCATCAAAAATTCAAACAGTAATTTCATAACAGTGCTTTATACGTACAACTCTGCAAAGTTGAAAAAATTTGCTTCAACATGTTGGCTTTCCAACGGTATATCACGTTTCATATTTAAATTGCGGAATTTTGATATTACACATATTGGATGTAAAAAAACAAGGTAATTATTTTTTTGTCGGATTATTCAGACTGAAATTTTATTAATTTATTTTTTATATTTTACAATTGCAATTTGGAAAATTTGTTAAATAGAAATGAAAATAAAGTTTTAAATATGAGAAAGAACCAATAAACTAAAAATATTAACTAATGATTAAATGGGTCTGTGTGATGAATTTGAATAATGCTGCTGGAATCGGCCTCCTCCATTTTGTATGCAGACTCGACACCTTCGGCGCATGGATGAAACGTTCCGAAGGATTGCAGGAGGGGTTTCCTTTATGTTGTCACAAGCGTCATTAATTCGCTGCAGCAGCTGTTCCCGGGAGGAATAGATATTGTTTTTTTTAAGTTACCCCATAAATAAAAATATAGGCGAATAAAGTCGGGACTTCT
Organism: Microchrysa polita; assembly: GCA_949715475.1. NCBI lineage: Eukaryota > Metazoa > Arthropoda > Insecta > Diptera > Stratiomyidae > Microchrysa > Microchrysa polita. The sequence goes on along the minus strand of OX454416.1, from coordinate 108,250,752 downwards.
CGCAGGCCACGCAACTGTCCCAAATCTGCCAATCCACTTTCCGGGAAATTCGTATTCCAAATACATATTATTTGATAGATCTCGCATTATGAGCGAGGCACCCGTCTATCTGCCATAAATAGCAAAGATTACATTTTAACTGATATAAGTACCGTTGCATTTGCCGAAACATGTAAAACATTTCAAATATCTTACAGTTCTGGTAAACATAATGTAGCGAGATTCTATCCCGAATTATGATAGCCTTTGTTTGTCTTTTTTCGAGTAATTTTTAGCGATTCCACCGAAGCCTTGTTTTTTTACCATTCAATGCGTGTTTCCCTAAAATTCTGCAATGTAAATATAAAAAGTGATATACCGTTGGAAAGCCAACATATTGAAGCAACTTTTATCTACTTTGCAGAGTTGTACGTATAAAGCACCGTTATGAAATTACTGTTTAAATTTTCGGTGAAAAATCTATTTTAAAATTTCTATTAAGTTTGAGTAACTGTATCTTGGAAGTCGCGATAATGTTGGCAACAGAAAAAAATTCAATTTTTGTGAAATTTTATGTAGTTTCTGAAACTGAAATCAAATCTTGGATTAAGTCATCAGGAGGGCTGCAAATTATGGTTTTGCATGACAAGTCACGATTTTCGATGACTTTCACATAAAGAGCGATAACAAGGCAACGGTAAAAAAATTTCCGATTGTATTGCTAATTTTCTTCCTGAAACAAATTGCGCTATCAACCCTTACAGTATTGACCACCCAATGCGGGACACCCTGTATATAAAAATTCCCAATGGTAATGGAAGCTGAACTGCACAAATCATGCCTCTCATGTCTATATATCCCTCTCAGCATCAAACAGCATGAAGCCCATATCCATATTTATTTGTACATACATACAATACACCATGCCACCACGAAACCGATCTAAACACAAATCGTATGTCGCTTTCTTCGGCGACATCGTCTGAAACGGCACGATGATTCGACATGGAAAAGTTCTCCATCGTACAACCCGACGGACGTCGCATCGAAAGCAGACTGAATGGTACAAGCAGCAGGTTCGTCCTGGTTCCTATTTAAATGCTAAGAATTTTTTTTCTTGCGATGGGAAGCTTATCGCTTTTTATCGCATTGCATCGCATCGCCCGCAGTGTCAGAGTTAGGGGTCTTAAATTTACTGCTACTCCATTTTGTTAGTTACAGCTGTTCTTTGTTCATCTGTTGTGGGATGAATATTGTTCCATCATCATCTTTTAAAGCAATTTCTAAGAGATAATGTTGGGTAATAAATCTCACCGTATTTTCACACCTGATCAAGAACACTTCGCGTTTACAACACAAGAAACAAAAATATATATTTGTGAAATAAAATTTAAAACATATCTCAAGCCCGTATTTTAAACATACCTTAAGGAATCCTTAACTCAAGGCTACCTTTAGTCAAGGGGATACCTAAATTCAAGAAATGAAATGTCATATTCTATATTATTTTGATTCAAATAATTTATTTTTACGAGTATTTTAGTTATTGTTACTTCCTTAACGGAAGATAAATTACATGAAAATTGTTTCACGAATATTAACTCGACTCTCCCTTGCAAATTTCAAGGAAGGTTCATTAATTTGATGATACCTTAAGTGAAGGGTGTATTGGGATACACTTTTGAGTAATAGATAAAAAAAAATATTTTTTTTTTCGGTTAAGGGTCCTCTAATATTTTCTCCTTAAATAATTTATATTTACACTAAAATACTCACAAAAGTCAATTCTTTGGACTAGAAAAATACAGAAAATGGCATTTGATTCCTTGAATTAAGGTATGCTGAGTTAAGGCTTCCTTTCAGCACGTTCATAAATATGGGTTTCAATCTTTATTAATTTTTTTTTTAATTATTGAACGAAAGCCTTATACAAAGATGAAAAATCAAATTAAGGATCAGGTGTAGCCTAATTTCGATGTAACCGAAATTAGGGTACCATTTATATTTGAGTGAAGTTATAGTTTCTTCTGGGATAATAGTTTCTATCGCAGCATTTCGATAATAGAGAGTTTAAGCAAGTCGCACAAAATAGTTTACGTCTTTGAAATGTTAATGAAACATTTCGCTTGGGGACTGTACATAAAACAGTATAGAATACTATATGCAATTTATCATAGTCCAAGCAGACATAGGTGTATTTGACGTACATACGTTAAACAGTCGACATTGTCGGATTGTTAGTTCAAAACTCTTGTAGAATATTTCGTGTATTGTACGCGCGCGAATTTTTCCTTTGGAATTTTAAATAACGTATAGGCGATTTTTTGTACGTGTTTGTAAACCTCTTTATTATTTAAATTTTGATTTCATTCACGTTGGGCGCCTACAATTGTCACAGCATTACATTATAAAGTACATACATATCACGTAGTGGTAATAATAATTATTTCTAATTAGAAGCAATGTGTTAAACAACGGATTTCATAATTCCATTTACGTTGCCTGCGAATACAAACTACTTTAACATACATATAATTTGCATATTAAATGAATCGTATTGGATAGGATAACTATAGAAAATTGAAAAAGAGTTATCAGTTAACTACATAATAAGGAACATGTTTTCAGTTATCGAACATAAAGAAGTACATTCAAACAATTAGTATAAGCTCAACTCAGTACATACATACTAATATTTTACGAATATGTACGCAATTAATCAGTTTAATCCCCATGGCATGTTTGTTTCCTATCAAGTGTTTCCTATTTTCGTTTTTGAAAATATTAGATAACTCTCTGGGCACAGCAGAATTGCGCAAAATATAAGAGAAACAACTCAATTCGCATTTTTAAATGTAAACAATCGCCCACTTAAAGCGCATTCTTACGAAAACAAGAGACAGAAAAATATATAAAATATTATGAATGAAAATTAAATAAAATTATCCTATTGTCATTCAAATTTTGGCAACAATTCAAAATTCGGATAATTAAAACTAAGTTATCTTTCTTGATTAAGAGATTAGAGAAAATATGTAGAGTAGATTTAATTTGTTTGCACCAATTTATTTTAAAATTAGCATCAAAATTGGTTGGCAGAAAAGCTTAAAAGTACTAATCGAAAATAGGCCCTAGGAGTGTTTCCATTATAGATGGTTTTTCGGTTCTCTATGGTATTAAAAAGTATAACAAATTGGTAAAACTTTGTGAAATATCATGAATTGTGCACTAATGTTGAAATCTGATTCTTGAAGTTTTTGACTTGATGGCAATACAATGAGTGAATCACGAAATGATCAATGATAAGTTCCTCATACTTAAAGTTTGGTACATAATTAAGTTTAAAATTCTTTTATGGCACTTACCATAAAATCTCATCGTATTCGTCCACTCATGTATTTATGTATCAGGAAACTTGCGGTAATAGTAGATACGAAGATATTTCGTTAAATTTCTTGACAGCCCCGTTACGTTCATTTCTTTGTAATAATGCACGGGAGCTGTCAAAATATAAATTTTTAAGTTCTCCAGATTACTGGATCAAGTATGAATACATATCCTTACAAATACTTGCGATTCTCTGCAAAATAGAGTAGATTATTTAAAATACAGTAACAATAAGATTAACAAATACATATAATTTATTTCCAGTATAAAATTTAAAAAATGCAAATTTCTTTTAAATATCATTAATAATTTAGTGAAAATCAAAACAAATGCAAACCACACAGGTCTAAGATAAATAGTGTAAAATTAGCTTATTTTTTGTTAACAAAATTCCACTGCACGCACACACGCATGTTAATTACTACAAACACCCCTTGATTGCTTGCTTGGACATCTGGATATTTTCATAGTACGGGCTGAACGTGGACGATAATTTCGACCCTCTCACCTCGGGAATCGGACCATCCTCTTTTTCTTTCAACTTTTCCATAACTTCACTATAAACAATTGCACTGACATCGTTATTGATCTCGCGATCACTGTTGGTAGGTGTTACACTGCCGGCTAGCAATTCATTTTGTTCTGCTACTTCGTCTACTAGTTCGGGTATGTCCTGTGCAGAACGAAAACTTATTTCGCTGCTATCGAAGGATGTGTTTCCCGAACGCATTCCCACGGGTTGTGGTGTCGGAGTTGGTGTTTCGTTGCTGAGTTCGGAGCATTCATCGAATGAATTCTTATCAGTGCTCCACCATGGAGATGTTCGATGATCCGAAGCTGTGTAATAGGACGAACATCGGGAAGATCTGATTGTGCCGTTGTATTCAGATGCTGTGGCGTATGATTCGTCTTCGGTTGAGCGAATACTGCAGCTTAAATCCTGAAATGATATTTTTTAATTGTAATTTCTTTATTTGGAATGGAGGTAGATTACGATTGGTTTGTGTAATTTATCAAATTATTAAATGGAATCTGAAGGGAAGGAATATTGCAGTGATATTCGTTTGATATACAAAACCCGTAAAATCAATGGGAGTCATTTCAATCCAATCTATCAATGAATTCGAGTTGAATGATTTCATAAATGACCCGCCTTTTTATACCCTTCGCTCATAGAGAGAAAGGGTACATTAACTTTGTCATGAAGTTTGTAACGCATTGAAGGAAGCATCTCCGACCATATAAAAAGTATACATATATGATCAGCATGACTTGGGGAGTCGATTGGGCGATGTCCGTTTGTTTTATTTATTTATTTATTTATTTTATTTATTTATTTTGCACAAATGCTTGTTTTTGCTGCATGCAGTTTGTATGTTTGAATCGGTAAAATCGGACAATAGGGTCATGGGGCTGCCATACAAACCCAACCCCCCAAATTATGTTCTTCTGAGAAAAACTTTTTGATTTGTGCACCAATTTCAACCAAATTTTACACAAATGTATTTGCATTGATGACACAAAATATATGTAAGAATGAATCAAATCTTACCATGGGGTCATGAAGCTGCCATACAAACCCAACCCCCATTTTGGTTCTTCCAAAAAACATTTTGTACACCAATTTCACAAAACCTTGAATTAATGTGTCTTTATCAGAGCAACAAAAAAGGTCAAAACAAATGGAATGGTACTATGGGGCCATGCTCCCGCATTCCCCAATAAAATTCTCTGAGTAAATATGTTTATTTGCCCACTTATTCCAACCAAACCCCACTCAAAGATTGTTTTGTTGACGCAACGGAACTTTTGTGAAGACGAAAGGAAAAGAATGTGGGGGGGGGATTACATACAAGTCGTAGGTACGCCCGAAAAAACTTTTAGCCCGAGGAGAGCGAAGGGTATTCATATTTCGACCGCGCCCGAAATTAGCCTCGGTCTCGTTTTAATTAGATTATGTTTAGTCGCATTTACTTTTATCCTGATAAAAACGAAAGTCTACTACGGGGTCAAAACAAAATCGTAGAATTCAATAAAAGTTCACAAAGACCCCGAATCAGAGGCGAACCCTCACAGATCTTGCCATGGAGGGGTTTTTTGTCAACTCTTGGCCGTTTCTCGTTGGAAACGGGTGTGTTCCGCCCCGAAGAGGCTTGAAACTCCCGTATTGCAGCGGGGCTGCTGGTCGCCAGTAGGACCACGACCAGCTCAGTTGAGCGTGCAAAATTATTAATAAGAAAAACCAAAATAACTTTTTAATTAAAAAAGGACAGGATTTGTCTTTTTCAGCAGGGCCGGATTAAGGTTCTATAGTGCTCCTGGGCAGTAGCGGAATTGCCGCCCTAAGCCACCGGTTAAGTAATAGTCACATATGGTGGAAAAAAGGATAACCGGGATATGTTCTGAGTATGAAATTTTTTCTACGACTAACCGATGTATTTTGTTTGCTTGGTGCTTCCCAGGAACGTAGCTAGGAAAGGGTCTAGGTCTCGGGATCCGGACTCCTCCCGAAATTGTTTCAAAAAGCCTTGAAATTTCAATGATGACAACATGAAGAATGAAATGATGCACACTCATTATATTCGGCTGTGCATTTTCTTTAGAATGCGTTCAACATGTTTTTTTCCTTCCCAATTGCTGGTTGTTGTTTTTTTTTCATTTTCGATCGTTTTGGAAAACATGAACGAGTAAACCCAACCTGTTCTCTTTTTCCAATATTACGAAACCTTACGGACATTGAAAGGGCCCACATTGACTTCATCTGTCAAATAATCTATCTAGTAACATTTGACGGTTTTCGTTGTGTAATTAAAAGTCCAATTCACCTGGGCCGATTTCGATTTTTTTTTTGGTAAAAACAGATAACCGAATTAATTTCGAAACTTCAAGGAATAATTTATGTTATTTAGCAAAAGTCATTTGTCGCCTAAAAAGTGCTACGTTTCGCTCAATTTAATTATTATTTTGAGTATATTTTTCGGCAGTAGAATTTTTTGTTTTTCTTTGAAGAAAAAAATTACAAATTTGGCAATTTAAACATAAATATTGTCAAAAATGTATAATGAAACCATTCTCACGATGGAAACCTTTTACTGGAAAATGTATCCAAAGCTGCATTTCTACAAGCAACAGTTGGAACCTGAAGTACAGTGCATGTCATCAGATTAGCACACCCCTTCGCATGAATAGTCTCGGCTGATTTCCAACCAAACTAAAAGGGCTAAAATTTCAAAATTATAACTGTTAATAGTCTATTCAATTCTGAGTTAATTAACACAAAAATAATTGTGTTTAGATTTTTTAATATTGATTTATAATTGTTTTTCGAAAAAGAACACACAAAATAGCCATTTTAAATTTGTCATCAGGATAGCACATGCAAATTCTTTTTTGTCTATCTTCCACAATTAAAGACGTAGGACCCCCAATTTTTTGTGGTTGTTTGAGTAAGATATTGACTTTAATATGAATAATTAAAAATCATTATCTGCGGAAGAGGGACCAAAATTTAAGGCAATAATAAGTAGCGTTAAGGTAAACATAATAGAGGCGATAAGAATTGAGTACATGTCAATCCTTATGAGAGAGTTATTTTGAGAGAAACATCTGGCCCTCATGACTCGGTCACAAGGATTAGGGTAAATTTTGCCATTAAGGCGAGCCTATCCTTTGTTTAAACAGTGATAACAAAACTCCACATTTCAAGAAACTAAAACTACAGAATAAACTCCAAATTAACTTTCCCCGAAAGAAAATACGTTAAAATTAATCATGAGAACACTTGACATGGAGCAAAGAATGTCGGTATGTTATCTTTTCGGATAAAGAGAAGTTCACTTTAGAAGAGTAACACAGTTATAATGTCTACTTCCAGGATCTTTGCTACGAAGGACACCATAAGGATCGCATTCATTGTCGGACAGATTGTGTAATGGTCTCGAGGGCCAAGTGATACTGTGAGATGATACTTCTTTTTATTCGGAAAGACAACAAAGCGCCATTCTTTATTACATGTCAAGTGCTCTCGAGTTTAATATAAGCGCATTTTCCTTTAGTTTTAGTTTCTTTAGATGTGGAGCAAATTTGTATCACTATTTGAACAATAGGCTCACCTTAATGTCAAAATTTACCATAATCCTTGCGACCGAGTCATGAGGACTGGATGCTTCTCTCAACATTACTCTCTCATAGGGATTGACAAACACTCAATTTTTATCGCCTCTGTTATTTTTATCTTAACGCTACTTATTACACACGAATTCGGATTCAACTTATCGACTTTTATTAATTTCTTCTCGAAATTTCACTTTTTGACCACCTTGACTCCTTGTAAGCCTTAAATTTTGATCCCTCTTCCGCCGATAATGATTTTCCGTTATTCATATCATAGTTAATATCTTACTCAAACAACCACAAAAAATTAGGGGTCCTACGTCTTTAATTGTGGAAGACAGACAAAAAAGGAATTGCATGTGCTATCCTGATGACAAATTTTAAATGGCTATTTTGTGTGTTCTTTTTCGAAAAATAATTATAAATCAATAATAAAAAATGTAAACACAATTCTTTTTGTGTTAATCAACTCAGAATTGAACAGACTATTAACAGTTATAATTTTGAAATTTTAGCTCTTTTAGTTTGGTTGGAAATCAGCCGAAACTATTCATGCGAAGGGGTGTGCTAATCTGATGACGAGCAGTATATGTATCATCGTCCCGCTAATTTTGTGGCATTTCGTTGCGTTATCCCGATTCGATGTGTATCTTCTTTTATAAGAAAGCTGTATGTGATCAAGACTGTCTCTATTGAGTGTATTCACGTCCACTCCGCTGAGTACTTTCCGTTGAGAAAAATATAGCGATTTCTGTTTCCATTGCATTAGTACATTACTCCAGAAGACACTCGGTATTTGTGATACTTAGCGCAACGTCCTCTATTTAGCGCAAAATTTCTACGCTTCTCAACTAAGTAGCCATATAGCAGAGTAGATGGAAGGAAGACGGCAGATTACGCTTTACATATAATATTTTTAATGGTCGTAGCCATTACATAATAATGAATTTGCATTGCATTCACACACCACCTTTGCCGATCATTTGTGTCCGTCCTCTATAGAATTCGCTGCAAAATTGCAGTTTGTATGTTTGAATCGGTAAAATGGGGTCATGGGGCCGCCATACAAACCCAACCCCCTAGGTAAGGTTCTTCTAAGAAAAACTTTTTTATTTGTGCACCAGTTTTAACCAAATTTCGCACAAATGTGTTTCTATTGATGACACAAAAGAGATGTAAGAATGGATAAAAGCGAACCATGGGGTCATGGGGCTGCCATACAAACTTAACCCCCCAAATTAGGTTCTTCTAAGAAAAACTTTGAAGCCAGAACAATATATATTTTATAAAACTCGAAGTATCTTTATAGTTGCGTTTCCCAACCCCTCGCTGCAGATCAGTCTGAAATTTAATTACTAGGGACCAGTTATTATTTTTCTGTGAGTAGTGTCCGGACTTTTGAGAACCCCACGAACTAGCCCGCAGACTAATGGTTGGGAAACATATGTTGATAATCGAAAAACAGTTTCAACTACGTACACAATGCTGATCACAGGTGGGGTCGTCAAGAATGCTGTACATTTTACTGTACGCTTCTCAATGCTGTACGGCAGACATGTCGAACTCGCGGCCCACCTAGTGGTTTTGTGCGGCCCGCTGCCAGGTCGAATCAAAACAATACAATTATAATGCGTTTCGTGAAAAATAGGAGGAGTTGAACTCAAGGCTAAAGAATTTAGTAAAACTCGTCAAGAAATAGATGGCTTTTGCAAGCTTAAACTATGCATTTTAGAAATCTTCCCCTAAATATCTACTATAACAATTCGCTGGCTGTAGGTAGTTGACGGCACATTTGTTAAACAAAACCTTTTTGTTTAGGAAAGTATTAAGTCCCTTCGTGAAATTATATTGTGCCGGAATTTGGTTCAACAAAAGTTTTTGACTTCCCCGAACCTAATAGTTATCTGCCATGGTATCTTTCAGCCTATGGGACAAGAACATCTTGGATTGAAATTTATTTGAAAGAAGACCAAGCTAAATAGTCTGTATTTGGCGGGGAAATCACCTGGATTTGGAATTTACTAAACACCAGTACTTCAGTCGAAGTTACCTATTTTTGCTTTTTAGCTCATTAAGCTGGTATATGTTTGTTTCACATCAGAAACACATTTGAGTTTTAGCCACCTTTCTACGTGAAATTATACCTTTAACCTAAAATCTTAGACTCCCGAAATTGTGTTGGGCGACCTTATGGATGATCGAGTCTTATCATATGTCCAAAACTTGTCAGATATTAATTTCGTAAATTACTTACTTACCGATTAACCAAATCTCAGCGTTTTAAATTGTCTTAGTTTCTCAATTTTTTTTAAATATCATTTTCAAAAGTGGTACCTCAATTCAGATATATAATCATATTTAAAGGTAATATTCTATTATCAAGTTTCGGGGAAAAAAGTTTCTGTAAAAATTTTCGAAATGTTCATCCTGCGGCCCGTTCAAACTTGAATACAGTGTAATTTGTCGCATGCCAGGTTTTGAGTTTGACACCCCTGCTGTACGGTATAGCGAAATGCTGTACGTATGGTCCGCTTACCATATACCGTCAGAGGAGCGTATACTTAGGAAATAATCGGAAACCATTTCATTTCATCTGTCTGCCTACCCCTACTCCAACAAAGCTATATATTCAGGAATATATCCTAATAAAATGACGCGAAAGACTCCAAATGTGTGTCAAATGGTATCTGTTGGATATCCTTATCTGACCAAAAACAACAAAGTTGTAAAAGTTACCCCGCCAAAGAAAAATTCATCTGCCGCAAAAAGAATACATATCACTCCAATCCGCCGCTCATATGTAATTTTGTTTTAGGTGTAAATGCTGGAGAAGTTTAAATGTGCAGGACTACTTCCTAAAGTAATTTGGTGGGAGCCGTCAAAGTGGCACTGAGTAAAATGTTAATGATCCCACCAAATTACTTTAAGAAGTAGTCCTGTACATTTAAACTTCTCTAGCATTTACAGCTAAAATATGTTTGTAAAATATGTAAAATATGTCGCAGTGTGTTTTAAAAAATTGTCAATGCGATGAGCCGAAAGACGCAATTGTTGGAAATCTTTTGTTAACTTGACCTATTTTTTTACCGTTATTCCATCCACTTATCTAAATGGAAGACATTGATTCTTTAGAAGGACCACCAGAGGATCATTCATTCCAAAATCAAAAACTGTAGACTCCAGTCTGAAATTGGGTTACTCGCTTAAGTCTGTGAGGGTGAAAATTTCACCGTTTATTGCATATATCTTACCCGTTATTGTGCCGATCGAAGATTTTTTTTGGAAAGGAGCTAGAACAGGATATGTGGAATATTTTGGTAAAAAAAATTTTTTGGGGGATGTTGCCTGGAAGGCTGAAGCCCTGTCAAACAAAAAAGCGAGTTGTCTCCGGTAATCATAGACTTGTTCGCTTTCGTTTTTTCCTTTGGCGGGCGATACGCTCTCGCGTCTCTTGATAAAATAAGACCAGATCCAGATCCGACTCATCTACCCCTTTCTCCAATACAAAAAATTAAAATTGAATATTTAGGGTTGCGTGCCTTATGTCTGTATGTAAAACAAAGTACTCAGAGACTGAAATTTGAAACAATAAATACTTTCATTAAATGGGGCAACATCGTATAAGTGATGTACAGGAATATATTTAAGGGCTCCCTTTTATTAAGTAAACCCTTATTCCATAAGATAGTGCTTCCCAAACTGTGCCGTGCCCTTATAGGGAGTTGTGATGGTTTGAACAGAGGGGCGCGAGCACAAGTCAAATGTTGATGCCCTTTATGAAAATCAAAAATCTTACGAAATCTAGAGAAGCTAATCTGTTGTTGCGATATAACGGCTAAAAGCTCTTTTCCCCCTTCGCCTTCGGTTAAAGAACAAATCTCTATATCGCGATAAAAGAATGATTATACTAGCTAAGAGCATCTGACCAAAATTTTGTTTAATGAAGACTGCAAAAAATATTTTAGGTAAAAAAAAACTAAACGACCCCAGCTTGCTAGCTTCAATACCCGCCGAGTAAAACGCGTCGCGACAGACGGACAAATAGACCGATATCACCCAATCGACTCGCCTCATCATCATTTATATATGTATGTACATACACAATTTATATGGTCGGAGATGCTTCCTTCAATGCATTACAAACTTCATGAAAAAGTTAATATACCCTTTTACTCATAGAGCGAAGGGTATAAAAATTCAAACATCGGTTGATGTTTTGTGTAAGGCACAAAAAAAAATTCCTTTTATTTGTTCGAATACTTGTGGATTGTGGTACCTTCAGTATGTAATGCAATTTTACTTCTTCTGTCTGCGTCAACATAATCTTTATAATGCATATAGGCCCAAGCCTAAACCTGAAACAAGTTGGATTCCAACATTCATGTTTCGAACGTCCGATGTTCCAAAACTTGGGCTCAATTAACATTGACAATTGTACAGACCGATTTTCCGTTTTGGGCTAATGTTTTCGCAGTGATTGCCAGATTCTGCAGGCTTCTTCTTCTTCTTTTAGCGGAGCAGAAAGGTGTGAACCGCTGTGCATCTATCTGGATTCGAGTTATGGTTCGTCGATGCTTTCGTCCGTGATGTCAAGGGACAAAAACATAGCTGTTGCGATAGGGTTTTTCTGCAGTGAGATAGGGGTTAAGTCAGTGGGCGCAGCTGGGCATTGAAACAAGTGACCCACATCGTGTGGAGCGCCAGCGCAGTTTGGACAGATGTTTTGAATGTCCGGGTTAATGCGAGAAATGGGAGGACTATTCGCACCTAATCTCGCAATAGACCGACTCACTTCTGCAGTGTGAATCTCAGCGATGGCAGCTAGGGTATGCATCATTGTCGTAAGGGTCCCTCTTGTATCCCTGGACCTCTCGCTATAGGTCTCGTAAACCACGCCTGACATGTCGTGGTGGAGGAATTAGGTCCATGAGACTGCTGTTGGGATGATCCTCACGGTAGCAACCAACAAGATATTGTTTAGACAGTAGGAGATTGTGGTTACGTATTGGCATCAATTTTGTCTCTTGATGTAAGTGATCCTGGGCAGACATTAAGAGGCAACCTGTGGCTGTGCGTAGAGCAGCATTTTGGCAGACCTGAATTTTGGTCTAGATTGTATCACATAGACTATGTGACCAAACTGGGGCTGCATAATCAGCAGCTGCTCGACCCACCGCTTTGTATGTGACTAGCATGGTTTCTTTATCCTTGCCCAAGGTGCTACCAGCTAGTGCTCTTAGGATTTTATTCATACTGATGATACGTGATGAGCTGACGTCATCATGCTCTCTAAATGGAGCCCGAGAATTTTAGGATTAGCAGCAGTAGGAATTGGATTGTTGCCAATACGTACATCAACCTCCCACCGACAATCCCCCGACCAGGTGGTAAGAAATGTCGCAGAAGATTTAGACGCGGAGATGGTGAGGTTTCGGCTTTGGAAGAAAGCCTGTAATCGCCCAAGATAGCGATTAATTTGGAGGCGCATTGCATCCTTATCCTCCTCTGCGGCGAGTACGGTGCAAGCGTAGGAAATCAATTCGATTCCTTTCGGTGGTGTAGGAAGGCCGGACATGTAGATGTTGAACAGAGTGGGGGAGAGTACCCCACCCTGTGGAACTCCTAATTTGATTTTCCTCAGCTTAGAACGTCTGCCACGAAACTCAGTGAAGGAATGCCGATCAGCTAGATAGTTGGCAATCCAACGGATCTCTTGAGGAGGGATATGCATATTCAGCAAGTTCGCGAGAAGCATCGAGTGATTGACATTGTCAAATGCACTCGTTAGGTCAATTGCCACAAGAATCGATATGTGGCAAGGACGTCGCTGGTTTAGCCCATCACGGATGCGTGTAGTGAGGGCATCGAGGGCAGTGGTGGTACTATGCATTTTCCTGAAGCCATGCTGGTGAGGTTCTAGCTTAGCATGCTTAACAACAGTTGGGTGAATAAGGGCTTCCAGCGTCTTTGCGACGGGTGAAAGTATTGTTATGGGTCGGTAGGATTCACCGAGACCAGCGCTCTTTCCCGGCTAGAGACAGGGGACAGTCCGTCCTGTTTTCCAGATTTCAGGGATGGCAAGCTTAGAGATCGACAAGTTGAAGGCTGCCGTGAGATACTCAATGGCTTGAAGGTCGAGATGTTTCAACATGGCCATCGAAATGCCATCGGGTCCGAGGGCCTTTGAGTTTTTGGCATTCTCAATGACTTTTTTAACCTGGTCCGCAGTATACGATGGTATAGTGTCAACATTTCTACTGCAAATCCGTCTTCTAATTTTACGCTTTAAGCCATAGGACTTGGGATGTTCAATAAATTGCTTATTGAACAGGCTTGCGCACTGAAGGGATCGCTGGTGCTCTTATGTCCAAATTTGATGACATTATTACCCTTTCCTTTCCTAGGATTGGATAGGGTGCGGACAGTAGACCATAGTTTACTGATATCTTCATTGAGGTGCTCGTTCCATTTCGCCTTCCGATAGTCTTTTACTTGTCGATTGATTTCGGAGTTAAGCTCCTGAATTCTGGGATCACCTGGATGAGCGCGTCTGATGTTATCTCGTTCATCGGTTAATCTGGCGGCACTGGTAGGGAAATTAGGTCAAACTTTCGGGATACGTCCTGCAGGAATATAACGTGCCGCTGCTTTGGCAATGACGTTCCTAATATTTCGTTCGGCCTTATGAACACTAGTTGATGTAGGTAGCTCGATGAACTTCGCCGACGAGTATGCTTTGAAACCCTCCCAATCGGCTTTCTTGTGATTGACAAACGTTCGCTTCTCAGACTTAGTCAGGTTTGCTGGTTTGTCAATTCTTATTATGATTGGGAGGTGATCGGACGAGAGAGCAGTGTGCGTCTCCCATCGAGTAGCACTGATTAGGCTGGCACTTACAATAGTTAAGTCAGGAGAGCTACTGCAAGTGCCTGTGACTCGAGTCGGCGAGTCTTCATTGAGTGGACAGAAATCTGAGGCGTCTAGAGATTCGGCGATAGTTATACCCCTGGCATCGTTGTTGAGGTCAGAATGCCAGAGCTCATGGTGCGCGTTAAAGTCACCAAGAATGATCCTGTGCTCTTCAGATAGGAGAGGACCAATATCGAAACGATAGCCAGAGGGCAACTAGAGTGTGGTGGAACATCATTAAAAATTTCGATATTAGTACTCCCTGATGAAACTGAGATGGCTTGCATTTCCGCCGTACCGTCGACATCTACATCTAATACACAGTATTGTACGGACTTGTGTATTAGCAAGGCAAGTCCACCTCCAGGGTGAGAATCATTCCTGGCGGCTGGTCTATCTTTGCGCAGTATAACGTAATTGCCATGGACGCTAAGAGACGAGTTCGAAATGAGCAAAGTCTCCTGAATGGCGAAAATCAGAATTCTGTTTACACTCATGAAATGAGTGATCTCGGTAATTTTTTGGTGAATGCCGTTGCTGTTAAACTGCAATAAGGAGGAGGTGGAGGGCTAGGAGCAGCCCGTGGTCGCCCTGAGTTTGTTAGGCTAGTGAAATGCGAACATAAGTTACTTCTTATCTGTCATCGTATATAGCAAAAAGAAAACATGCCAAACGGCTAATGAACGCGACTCAGGGACATTCATATCATTCATCAGTATCAACTAGCCGAAATATCCATTTTGTTATTAGAAATTTAACCGAAATTAAAATTAAAAATCAGACTTTGCGGGATGAAGAGTACATACCTAAGTATTTTGTTATTGAGTATTTTGAGTTTGGGGTTTTGGCAAAACCACCTTCACTAGAAGCCGGGAAGCAGCAACACATGCACACAAAACGAGCCTATGAACATGTCGTATATACGTTGCACGATGCACTAACACAAGCACAGCGCATGTAAAAAAACCGTGTCTGCTCTGATAAAAATCGCGAAAACATGTGGAAAATTCACTTTTTGTCGGGATTTTGTTCTTTCACTGCATTCTAGACACTTTAATTCACGACACATTCCACTTTTCGCGACGAAAATCGACCGGGAACCAATACTTTTCGTGTAAAGTTTGTCGCGACCCAACCCGATTTGCCTTTACCGCAATGTAAATTTTCGATCTGAACAGGCCTATGATTTGGCGCTTAAGTATATGAACGTGTTCTGCTTCCGGGCTTTGTATAAAGATGGTTTTGGGTTTTGGTGTTGGGGATTAGGCAATCGAGGATTCTGAGGGAATTGGGGAATTTACTAGTATGTACTTACATCGGCACTGCTCGCACAATTCTGATCGACTTTATCATCTTCAGCAAATGCTGTTGTCTGCTCATCATGCTCATCCAATTCCTTTTGAGCTTTATTCAGAGCTGTATCCAGCGCATCAGCTTCTTCCGTTACTTCCGCTATTTTGCTAGATATGGCACTACAAGCAATTGAATTTCCTCCTGTTGGTAATATTGTCTCCACCGTCTCCCCAGTTTCGCCATTCATTAGTCCGTTGTCAATATTTTCAACACTGGAAGGTGGCGGAGTTCGCCATGCATTCATAGGATTAGTTAAAAAATTAACAATTTCACGTAGCCTTGAAATCATGTCTCAAATATAAATCCTTCTTTTTCCACTCAAGCCAGTTTCGTGCGTATAAAAAAAAATCGTCAAAATCAAAGACAATATAATGTCTTCACAATTATGGAGCTATGCCAAATCGATGGGATTAACGCGTGCGTTTTCTATATAGCGGTTTGATAAAAAAAATAGAAAAAATCGAACAAATCTCAAACGTCTTGAGATGAAACAACGCGACGACGATGCCGGTAGCTATTTTCGGATGTCAATTACACGGGCATAAATCGCGCGCGATACTTTAGTATTTCATATGAATGCTGAAATCGGCGTACTGATGCACTAAATTTATATTGTACAGAGACTGGAGTCAATGTCCTATAAGAAGGCACTACTTACTATCTGCACTAAAATTGCACTATAATTCAAAGAGTCTTTAGATACGTTTTTTCCAAAAAACGTGTCAAAAACGTAAAAACACGCGCGCGTTCAAAATTCCGCACTGTTTCGATTTATTTTGAAATTTTCGTTAGTCAGCTCTAGCGCGATCGGAACAAGACTAAAAACTGACGAGAACGTTTCCAATGTAGGTACATTTTGCGGTCACAAAAATCTGCGACGGAAGCTCATATGACAACAAGACGACTCGAAAGAAAACTAAGAAATTGCAGGTATATGTGGGCTAAATTTAAATAACTTTGTCGAGAAAAAAAGTCCCATTTGCGGGGGAATAGAACTTAAATGCTTTTTGAATATAGGCGATGAAGATGTGTCAAGAAGTTGGGTAAATTAGGAAGATTTATTTTAAAAATAATAAATAGGAAAATTTATTGTGCTTGAGTCTTGATACATTTAAATATAGAAACTATGCCAAAAAAGCGTACACCTGATTGAACTTGATAATGAATGAGTACCTTCATATATTCAGATGCTA
Source organism: Microchrysa polita (assembly GCA_949715475.1). Taxonomy (NCBI): domain Eukaryota; kingdom Metazoa; phylum Arthropoda; class Insecta; order Diptera; family Stratiomyidae; genus Microchrysa; species Microchrysa polita. Next base: position 108,233,818 of record OX454416.1, on the reverse strand, counting down.
GGCAAAGTTTGCATGAGGCAATGAGCAAAAACATACTTTAAAAACGGTCCGGTCTACAACATTTAATGATTTAATGATACAAAAAAAAACATTGTTTTTATTTGTTAATTCAAATACAATTTTTGGGAATGGAAGCGATTAGAAAACCAGAAAATCGAATGAAACCGCATTACCTAAACCGATAGGCCTAGTTCAGACGAAGGATTTATATTTTTATCCGGAAAAGGCTATAGCTTAAATCCACAAAAAAACTTACCTCTTGTCGGAAATCCTTTCCAGTACAAATGGTTCCTTGAGTCGAGTCTTGAGAAGCTTACCGAGCCGTACCATGCGACCAACTTCCAGCAATAATCGTTCGCGTAAAACGAAACACGTCCTCAATCGGGCCCGACGCAATGATGCTCCCTCGATATCTCCAATGCCGACCACGTTGGCCTTCAACTCGATCAGCTTAATGCAATAGTCTTCCACGTTACGATGAAAAACTGCTGAAACTCTAAGTCGTGTCATATTTTCTTGAATAATTGTTTCCAGATTTGACGATATTTGACTGAGCTTGGATGTAAGTGAGGCGTTTGATTTTGTCTCCAATTTCAATTTGCAGGACGTGCGAAGCGTTAAAGCTGCTTCGAGTAGTTGGCAGCCTAAGTTGTAGATGCCCTAAAAAAAGGTAATAAAAGGTATAAACTCAAATATACAGGGTGTCCCAAAAGTCAACGTCAAGTTGGAAGCGGAAAAAAATGGTTTTGAAACAAATTCTATGTTGAACCGAGAAATTCACTATTTTGTCTAAAAGGGGATTCACACTATGGACAGGATTTACTAAAACGACTTAATTAATCGAGTCGAAACCCGCCTACTAGATTAAATCGTATGTCATTAAATTCAAAATGCATCGTAGCATGTACTTGCATTATTCAAATTTGCAGTACAATATAGTACAACTGTCAACTAAATCTAGGATTTAGTAAATCTTGTCGATAGTCTGAATCGCCCTAAGAAGCCCGAGTTGAACTATTGAATGGTTTCGTCATTATTAAATCCAGGCAAAATTTCACGAAGAGACATGCGAAACTGCTAAATATGGATTTGCGCTATACAAGGGATTACGCTACCGGTTAAGGATACCGCGTGGTCGACGTAAAGGCGGGCATTCAATCCGAAGAGCTTGGCACCAAAGAGGCAATTCGAAAAGAAATGGTAGCGGTCATAACGAGTATCCTACGCATCACCTTGGTTTTCACATTCACCGAAATCGAATGTAGTAATAACACAGAGCAAATCGTGGCAGCTACCAACTCCTCGACGCAAAACATCGCGAAATGGCTTCTTCAAAGATTCAATTGTCTAAAAGAAGTCTTACGAACAGGGATGATCTCATAAACTCTCGAAGTCGGTTTTAATTTTAACAGACGAGTATCTGGTATCGTTTGACGTCAAGGCATTATTTCCCAGTATCCCGGTGGCTGCTCCCGAAGGATCCTTTAACGCCGCCCTAGAAAAAGGAGGTAAATTTACTCATGAGACTGCCAACGATATTCATGATAGAGAATTACCTATTATTCCGGGAACCAAGAGGTGACATTGGGTAACGAACCCTCTTCATTCATAAGTGAGATATTCATGAATTGGAAAGAAGACGAAATGGATTTTACCAAGATTCTGGGTGAAATATGTGGGCCATGTATTAGTGATCAGCACCAAGAACGGAAAAGAATGGAGAATTGTCATTCCTAGCCTTAAAAATCATCAATACGGTCTGACTGAGTTCAATATCTATCGAAAATCAACAAACGCACAACGGAGCATCCCATCTAATTCTAATCATTCTCATGTAGAGAAGATGGCACCATTTCACTTCAATATCCGCCGAAGAGATGAAGCGAAGAATAGGAGTAATGTGTTCAACGATATCAAAGTAGCTGCAGAAGATAATATTAATAATCTACACGAGCAGACAAGCTAGGATCAACCAAGGGCTAGAAGAAAAAATACCGGCGTACAGAGGGCTGAGCCCGCAATACGAGGATTTTATAGAATTTTAATGCATATAGTGAATATTTTTTGTACATATATTTGATAAGCAATAAATAAGAATTGTGCACAACATTAATGAAATGCTTCCTGTAAATCTATTTTTAGATTGGTCTAAATAAACGATTAGTCTAATTAGAACAATACAAAAATAGATTTACTATTTACCCAGTTTTTATAAAAGTACTCCAAGGCAAATCTACAGGCATTTTTCGATTTAACTCAGGCAAACGTAAGGATGGCTTGGCTTTATATATGAACTCAATTATTAGCTGTAAATCTACTGTTACTTTTTTTTAATCAAGGAAAAGCAACTTTATGAAATGATTCCATTGTGTCCCCTGACATAAGCGCCCACGCAAGCTTTCCTATGAGTATTGAACATGTATACTTTTGCAGCTTTTCAGAGACACCCTGTTAACTTGGTCCTACAAACTTCAAAAACATTCGTGGCAAACACTATTACCAAATTTCATGTTCATTGTTTCATCAAGTTAAAAGATATGGATTGAAGAAATGCTTATGAGGCTTCCCTTGGATTGTGAAAGGTCCTTACTAAATACTTGGCTATATTTTCGGTTTGGATACAGTTATTCGAATGAAAATTCGTAGACATATTCCCTATGTAATTTTCTACGAACCCTTAGCAGAATTTTCATATTTGGAAACCTAACGAACAAATTGAAATTTTACAAATTTACTGTTATTTACTTTTCCTTAGCGAAAGGCAACAGTCTTAATATTTAACGTTTATAAGGCCATACTGACCAATATTTGTGCAAAGTTTCATATCGATCCCTATAACGAAAAACGGAGGTCGAAAAGGAAGCTTAACTTTAACGCCAATAACTTTTTAACCGTTACTAGAAACTGGAAAATTTTAACTGATATGAGATGTACTCGTTTAGATCGTCAATCTCCGATAAAAACTAAAAAAGTCGACTTTTTCAAACATTCTGGACACCCTGTTATCTTCTTCCTACCAACTTCTAAGGTATTTGTGCCAAACACTGTAACCATTCTACGCATTCCTACCAGATTTCATGACAATCGGTTGAGCCGTTCGCGGGTTATTTAGTGAACAGACGGACGGACAGACGGACGGACGGACAGACGGACGGACGGACAAAATCGATTTCATAAGGGTTTTAAAAAAGAAAAATATACGAGGGTTTATCTCAATTTTAATGCGTACGTAATACATACTTGTACATTGTTCCTTTTTGGGTAATAAAACTGATGACAAACGTGGTCTTCGCTCCACTGTAAGAGTAATCTTTTAGATTTTATCTATGCATTCATTGGTCGAACATTTAATGCCTTTTAAACTCAATATGTAGGTACTACGCCAATTCTCAGTGGCGCCGGAACGAATTTTTTATTGGGGGGGGCCAGATTTTTTTCTCAAATTCATATTATTAGGCGGTCACCATATACCGGACCTCCCAAGTAACAATTTTATCCCTATAATACTTCATAGATTATTCTCTTCTAACAATAATAAGGGCACAGGCTGTAAATGCTGAATAATAGTCCAATAATGACATTTGGCGCCGTTTTTTGATCCAATAGAACCTCATTGTTGCGCTAAATTACGCTTTGAAAAAGACATATATCAAGTGTCTTATGTCATCATTTCCTGTCATTTACTCGCGTTTGCAAAAAAGAAAGGAAAAAAAAGAATTCCCGCAGCTAGTATCGAACCCATGTCTATTGGTTGCCCATCATACACGCTACCACTCAGCTAACCTCACATATGGTCGGCATTGCTCGGAATAACTACAAATGGTTGTTGCTTCTATTTAAATGCTTGACAATTCTTTATCGAATCTTCTGCAATGCACCCTATATCAATCAGGTGACGTTGATTAAATCCACACATTTATCAATAAAATGAAGTCAGTTTCTGCACAGTAATAATCTTAACTGATTCCAAAAATAACAATGAGTGAGTAAGTGTTGGTTTCAGGCAGGATTCCAAAAAATATATGGAAGAAATTAAATATTTCTGCACCTCAAAAGCTTAAATTTTTTTTAAATCACAAAGTTCATCCTTCTATAAAACTACGATGAACAATTTATTATGGATGACCATACGAATATCACACTATTAAAATGAAACCGCCTGTGTAATAGGAGAATATATGCATGAATGTGTGTTAACTTATAGAGAGACTATTCATTGTGTGTGATATATCATCCAATAAACACAAGAGTGGATTATTTAAAGGAATATCTTTTTAGGTTAACGTTTAGATAAATTATTGTCGAAGTCTTATACCATCATCTTCAAATTTATTCCATAAGGATGATAGAAGCTTTCCAGAAAATGCTTTAAGTATGTTTTATTAGATCCAAAAACTTCTTTAAGCGATGTCACACGATAAACTGATTTCGTGGTACTATATGATTGCTATAGTGTGAAGTGCTTCTTTAAAGAAAACGAATTGTTACTTGGGCTACCACTTTAATACCCTGTGAAACGATACCAAGAAGTGATTATGAAACATATTAGCGAACAACAGCGATCAGAAACCAACTTGAATAGTCTCCAAGATGAGAATAACCTCAGTTTCTTTTTCTTACCTATTTTGATCCCATTTTAATTCCGAAGTGTTGAAGAATATAAAAATATTTTCTATTTTGTATAGTTTTATAAAATTAAAGGTTAAACGATTTTGCCAAAGGCTGTTTACCGGTTTCCTCGGGAAACGAGTTCTTTCATGATTTTTGACAGATTTAAATTCCCTGTTCGATCCCTGTGAGCATTGAGAAGGATTAGGTGTCAGATGTTTTAAGACGTCCCAAAGCACTGAACGACCATCCTGATGATGCTGCTGATACTGGAACCCTCAGCAGTAATGTTACTAGCCGTATTACCTCGCTGTGCTCGATATACTTCGAAAGTGGTCAGCAATTTCGGCGCAACATGTAGGTGAAGCGAAGATCAATAATACCGAAATCTTCAGCATATAGCAGCCCAATCATACTGTGAGATTCTCTACCGTCGGAGAATGAAAACTTCCTCGTTTTCGTTGATCAATGGTCAATAGTTTCTCTCACGTTGGCCTTTTCGTTAATTGGAGGTACTCTTGTCGACGAACAAGAGACGAAAATGGAATGATAAATATATACTCCTAGTATTCATATCCACTAGAATAATAATTGGATATGTACATTGTATATGTTTACAAAATTAAAAATAAGTGTTTCTTAATTTTTAATATAGTGCAATATACAGTGCTGGAAAAAAAAAGTTGCTGAAGCCCTTTTTTAGCCATAAAAGACAGTTAATGATAAAAGTTGGTAGGTATTTTTTGTTATTTGATTTATTGTGACAGCTGAAACAATATTAAGACAAATTTTTGCTAAAAAATAATTATATTTGTGATTCCAAAGGAGAAATTAGATAAAGTGGAAATAGGGATTTTTTCACCTATAAAAAGAATGTTTCGTAATAATAAAGTAAATTTTTTTTTGTGTGTTTTTATATTTTTATTGGTTCTTAAGACATAATAGTTTAACATTAATTTTTGGTTGGACCACTTCTGGCGTCGATTACTGTCCCCCCACCTCCGATTCATCAACTCCGATCAGTTTTTCCAGATTTTTTCTGACAATCGCTTGCCAAGCGACTATTATTAACCTTTTGAAGGTCTGAATGGAGTCCGGGCGCTTCTTGGCCACTTCAAGTTTTATGCTGGACCCGTATTTTCGATGAGATTCAAGTCGGGGCTACACGGTGGCCAATCTAAAACGTCAACATTCCTTTCTTCAAAGTACCTCTTGACCTTTAAATATAAAAAAAAAATAAAAAATTAAATTTTGTAATATTTTATGGTATGGTTATTAAAGTTTTGACTTTTTTGTATTTAATACTTACTTCTTTAGCAGTATGACATGGCGCATTATCCTGCTGGAACACAAATCTTCCGGTATCACCAAATAGCTTTTACACGCAAGGCTCCAGCTCGCGTTATAGGACGTTCAGGTAGACCGAAGTAGGCACGTAGCCAGGGGAGGGGTCCATGGGGTCCGGACCCCTCCCGAAATGTTTTCAATTATAACGGAATTTTTAGTGATTACAGTATAAAATATCAAAATATTCAGGTGGTAACATATTTTTCTCTAAATTCTGTGGGACTGAACATTATAAAAAATATCTGACATGGAAAATTTATTGGTTTAAGGGAGGTTTTCTTTTCAAAACTAGATAAATCCGAATATCAATACACACTTCTCTGAAGACAACCCTTCAAAATAAATTGCGCGGAATCTATGCAAAAAATGTCTATTGTCGAAAATTATTATTCACTCTGATTTTATTTATTGGACGTACGGACGTGTTTTCATGCGAGCTTGGAACTTTAAACTTTCCGCTGCGCAGGTTCTGAGCATTGCTACAAAAATAGAGAATGCGATAAAATAGTCTTTAAACAGAGCTTTTTTTTTCAAGGAAACAATTTCTTTGAAAATTTTGACTAATATCAATCGTGAAGGTACGTAATGACTTGTGTTTTTTTTTTTATAAAAACAAAAATAATCACGTGCGATTATCGGCCCTTTGAGTCGAGTGAAAGATAAGCTCCCAAATATTTTGCGCATGGCGATTGTTGGACTAAACGGAAACTTAGCTCTCGCTCGGCTAAGCTAATCGCGGAGATATAAAGGTACATGAAGCCCGTAGATAAAGAATGAAGTGAGAGTTTGCATCTGTTACTTTTATTGAAAAACGGAATATACCTATACGCCTGCTTTAATAGTCTGTGCAAGTAATAGTTATGTAGTTAAGCCTTTTTTTATGACCAAACGCTCTCAAGTTTTAACGAAGCAAAACAATTTTAAAGATACAAATGGTAAAAATTAGTTTTTCTAATTAGTCTCCCCTACACCACTGTATGCATTTTCGCCACCTCCCGACAAGCTTTTGGATATCTTTTTCGTAAAAATCTCGCGGCTTTTCACGGACCCATTCTCGCGCAACAATTTTACTTCTTCATAGCTTTTGAAACTTTCAATGGAACTTTCTCAATTCGTTCAATGCTGTAGAAGATGTGTACAAACTTCCGAGCGCCAGAATTTATACTTAATATTCAGAGGTTCATCTGCTCATCTGCCTGAGATTTTCGGTAGCCTAGCCGCTCATGAATATTTTCCCAATACTACTTAGGTTTATGCCCAACTCCCCAGCAGCGCCCGCTCTAAGGGGGGGGGGGCAAGCCGGGCGGTCGCCCAGGGGGCCAAATTTGAGGGGCGGCTTTTCGGCTTCGATTTAGTGGAAAGGAAAACATAAGAAGGCGAAATAAAAATGGAATAAGGTTTTGTTTAAGTAAAGAAATACATTAATTGCTTATTTAGGAAACGCGTTAACTTCTTAATGTATCAATTGTATCAGTTCTCTTTTTGTTTTAACACTCGCACAGATCCCATTCCAATATTACGTTGTCTGATATCTGAGTACCCGGGTACTCAACATGATGTAGCATGGGGTTTCATACAAATTTCTGGAAAGATGAGGGTTTTGAGAAAGAATGAAACACAATAACATGTGTGGTATATAATAGGGCTTTATTAAAATAAAATTAGTTGCATATAATGTATTAGAGTAAGAAATTCTGTATGTTATAGCTTGCTCGGTCCCGGCAGCGGTTCACAAGAGTAACATTTGGTAATCATATTTGTATGGTGATCACAGATGGGGCGGTTACATTCGCAGCAGTTTTTACGAGTCTTTCGCCGATGCTTTCCAGGTTCAGTCCTGCATAGATAACAGTACCCTGTGAATTTACGCCGTCCGTCTGGCTCCGTGGGGCGTGGTAATGCTTCACTTACTGTTAGAGGCCTGATCGGCGATCCTAACACATCCTCGATGGCAATTCGTTTCTTGAAATTTGCGTACACTTTCGAATCATTAGAACGCTGGATTACTGCTGGCATTGCTAGCTCCTTTCCCATATTTAGTAGAAATTTGCGTCGTGCCGAATGCTTTGTTTCATTAGCTGAGAAGTTGTTATTTTCGGAATATACGATATATGCTGCTAAAAGCGATATGTCTAGAAAATGTGTCCTTCGCAGAAAGAGTACGATTGGAACCGCGAGGGCCCGGTCTTGTGGGGAAGTGTTATCTGATGTATTGGAGGTCGATAATCCCAGACAGTTCCATCACGTTCGTCTCCTGCTCCAGATTGAACGTTTATCTCGCCGACTGATTCGTCTTCATCGTCAGTTGAATCCTGGTCCTCTTCTATTTCTAGAGATCCTTCGCCATCTATATCTGATTCGTCGCTCTCCACAGTGTTCGCGCACGTTGACGGACTTGGGGTACTCATTCATCGTCTGAACTTACGCAGTTATCAGATTCATAATCGGATTCTAGAAGATTCCTCAAATAATCTTCACGTTCTTCCTGCGTCATACGTTTCAAACGAGCTGCATACTAATGTCCTCCATTATAATATGTTGTTATATTGAAAGTCAAAATCAATTCGAAACTGAGGTGCGAAAAAAAATCTCAGCATTTTATACCCGCACAACTTATTATAATATCTCACAGGACAACAAAAGTACAATAAATGTAGATTCCAAATAAATGTAATATTCGGTAATAAAATATAAGAAACAAATACCTTCATTTATCAATAGTAATTAGTGAAAAACCGATTGCAAAATTAATGTGAGTACCGAGGTACTCATAAAACCGTCCAAGGGGTAATTACCGAATTTAATTTAAAAAAAAATCATGAATGGATGAAATACACTTTTGAATATTATTTTCCAGGTAAATCATAATAGTGACAGCTCATTAAAAAAATGAGTTAGATTTGCGTTACTCAACGGGAGAAAATCTGAATTTTATACCCGATGAGTACCCGGGTACTCAAGAATCAGTGCGAGTGTTAAAGAAGTAAAGTCTTGGCTAGGCTTTGAAGATCCAACAATTGATACGAAGAACTGAAAGTAGAATCTTAAAATGTTTAGTGAGATTTGCCTAAATTTTACATCTGTGATGCTAGCAAAGTGGGAAAATTCTACTTAAAAAAACTTGTGGAAAAATGACGTGATCGTGATCCTCCAATTGAACATTTAGTTCTTTTTCCACTATATGGCGCATGGTACAGAAAGTATCGCTATTGGCGATAAAAGGAAAGAATGCATTCTCCAAACCACACTGCCAGCATTTGACCGAATAAATGACAAAATTGAATTCCCCACCTCTGTCCCTTCCACGCGTATGGTGTTGTTCACAACTTTGATCTTCTGCTCGCGGTTTCGCAAACCCCGATCAGTGTGTTTGCGGCTTAATATTTTTGTTTAGTCTGTTTAATAATAGGAGATCATGTCCATTATATAAATATTGAACCCCCGAACAAATTTGGCTAGGTTTCTCCGATTTGACTAGATCTTACCTTATTCTATATAAGAATTTACGAGATTATGAATTTAAGTTAAGTAGCTTAACTTAAAACCACTGAAGAAAGTCGTCCACGAAGAGACCCGGATAATTGAAGTTTATCAGCTCCGCAGTATGTAAGGAAGTTATAGAAAACTACACCAGTAGGTTAGTACCTAATGAAAACGAGCATAATTTTCGAGAGCGGAGTTTTCTAAAATGTGTCGAGTGTTTTAGTTTTAAACAAATGTTCGGTTTAAGTAAGGTTCCTGTGTGCCATTTGTAAATTTTTTTTCTGACAATTTTGAATAAAATGTGGCTCGGAGATTTAAATACTTAACTTTAATTTTTTGAATTTCAAACAAATTCTCTATAAGGCCTTGCAGAACTGCGGTGAATTGCGGTTAAATGTATGATTGATGGTAGAACAGGCTTCTACTACATCTGGGCCTCTCAGCAAGTAGACATTCTATTCTCTGAATTATTATAGCGTTGGTTAAAAGCCCACTGTGACTATAATTTTTTGTGTAATATCCTAAGGCAGCCATCATGGAACCAATGTGTTAGAACGACCAAGAACTGCCAAAATCAACCGATTCAAGAATAAAAAATTCACTTGAAGCGCTTCTACAACAACAACGACATACATGTACTATCTACTATCAATCTGCCTGGTACAGTACCTAAGGGGCGCCTATTTGTCCTTTCGCCCGGGGCGGCGTAAGTGCTAGAGCGGGTGCTGCTCCCCAGTCATGTAGCGTACAGTACTTCTTCGGTCTTCCACAATGAGTTTTTCAACGGTGGCGGCGCTTACGTTTTCATCGGTGACACTAGGTGGCGCGCATGTGGCAACTTTCCCTCAACTTTTCGGTCTTTTCAAAACATTCATACACATGGGTTTTAGAGAGGCACTCATTCTGGAACTTCTCTAGTACTTTTTGATAAGTTTCCGCGGATTTTATATTTGCTTTGACTAAAAAACAAATAATGATGCGTTCTGCAAGAGGTACTGGTACATCCTTTTCACTCATGATGGTTATAATTACACTAAAAAGTCAGGTTACGCGGTTCCAGCTATTCTCAACGTTTCATAACATACCAGTCTAATATTTAGTGTATCCACTTTTTCAACAATAAATTTGTCGCGCGTCTGAAAATTCCGTTGGACCCCTCCCGAAACAAAATCCTGGCTACGTCCCTGGACCGAAGCTGTTACTTTTGAATGAATAAAGCCTATTCGGTCCCTCTTGTCTCCCGAAAAACAACCCCACATTATAACTCCTTTTAACTTAACAGCTAGCGCCTCCATGTATTCACACTAAGCCTTTCCCGAGGATCCCGCTGAACTAGAATTCTCCCGTCGCCTAAATAAAGCTTAAATTTGGACTCGTCTTAAAAAATGGCGCCATCCCATATCTCCTGAGTCTACTGAATGTGCTTCTCAGCCCACCGTAAACGTTTTCGCTTGACTTTTAATTGAAATTCTGGTTTATGCACAGGTTTAAGCGCAAGTAATTTAGCTTTTACGCGCCTATTACTACCATCCTCGCCGAAATTCGACTCCTAGTTTTTCAAACTAGATTATTCCTAATGTCCGACGATGTCTTAAATCGGTTTCGACAGCTTAGTAAAATGATGAAGCGATTTTCCGAAGGTGCAGTTTTCTTTGGTCGTCTAGAGTCTTTTTTCGGTTTAGAGGTGCCCCCCTCCTCCCAAATTTTTCAATGCCATGCCACAATGCGTTGAGGAATATCCATCCTTTGACCTATTTAACGAGTGATTAGATTTTCTTTCGCCAAAACCAAAATATTACTCTATAGTTCTGGACTAACGTGTCTCATTTATCCATTAAATTCAGCCTCTTTGTGAAAACCCCCTAATTTCACCAAGTGAATCAACCTCATTCATAAAATTCAAACTATTAATAGACCGTTTAAATGTTCTTTGTTTTTATCTGGCCCACTGAAAAGTTGTAGTTCCAATAACTTTTAAGAATATTAGGAAAAATGGTCATTAAAAGGCTTGAGCAACTTTTTTTTCCAGCACTGTATGTAGTACCAATTGCCCCCTTAGCTAAAATATTGAGGGGGCAGTTGCCCCCGCTGCCCCCCCCCCTGTTCCGGCGCCATTGCCAATTCTGTATGTTCTAATATACCACGTCCATAAATGGAATTCATAACAGTAACGTCCATCGTTTCAGGTTTGTGAATTCGAAACGGAAGCCATCTGAAATTGCCATACAACAAATACCTATTCCTTTTTCGTCACGAATGCAGTAGCATCCCAACAAACTACAATAACTGTTCATCTCATCATCTATGATGCAGAACTAATCATCAATTACTCACTCACCTTTCCTGTTTCGCGAAACGTTTGCAGTTCGTCTTTTTGCAATTGTATCTCGAAGACGGTGCATCCAACATGGGAATGACATCTAATCAGTGTACTGTACAAATCGTCCATACACTTGATTGCAATCTGAGCATCTTTCTCATACTCGTGAATGTGCGCAACCTGCTCTAGCGTCAATTTCTGTAATTCGACACTGTCGATAAAGATGTTGCGGCGAGCCATTGTTACGTCCAAGATGTCTCGAATGTTGGCGATATCGTCACTGTAATCAACACCAATATCACGACCGAGTGCATCTTTTATTGACATTGAAAGCATCTCGATCAGACTGTTGCCTTCTTGGACCAATTCTTTTTCCAGAATCTCTGCGGGTTGTGTGGTCAGACCATGCAGGTTGAAAGGAATGTTTGTGAAAACAAAAAGAATAAACAATGAAAACATATTTAGTTGTGCTATGGGAATGTTTTTTTTTGTGTTTTGGGTACAAACAATTCAGATTTTAGAGAAAGTTCAGAACGACCATTGACTCTCATGCATGACCTCAAAAAATATTAATGATTGTTTAAAAATATTTTACTCACCCAAATTGCTTTGTGAGTCCTTCAACTTATCCAAATTCGTCATTGCCAATTCAAAATCCTCCGCTTTATATCCCATAACGAGCGACTCAAACACTTCACTGGTTCGATCAAAATATTCCGAAACGGAACGGAAAAACCTCAGCGAACTGTTCAACAAATTACGCCTCTTCTCCAGTCGCAATGCGAAACTTCGGCAAACAAATTCCATAAAGCTCTTCTTCGACAATAGTTCCTTATAGGCTGTCGAGTCCTTTTGTAGCGTAGGCGAATCAAATTTATACACCGTTTCTGTGCAATAAGCATATACCTCCTGACATTGCATATCCAGTAGGTCATTGTCACGCAACAACTCCTCGCAACTGGCAATATCGCATCCAACACGCGTATCACGATTAAGTTTTCGATCGGCAATGCCCACTATCCATTTGATGACAAACGCGACGCCCTTCTCTAGAATGAGAAGTTCGCGTGCCTCGTGAATAGTTTTCTCCAGCTCGTTCCAGGCTAGACGAATGGCACTCTGTTTCTTTTCGATGTCGTTGAGTAGTTCCGTGATCTGTTCAAGATCGCCGGCTACATCTTGAGGCATTTTTTGAAAATCGATACTCGATGAAGACGAAGTAGATGATGATGACGATGATAATGATGGCACGCGATAGCAATCATTGATATTTGCGGTTAATTGGTTACCTGTAATTGAAGCCAAATGTGTGTTGTCGTTAGTTTAATGAATTGGATGAAATTGTTTCTTATGTTAATGCAAATTAAAGTGCAAAACGAAAATTGTGAATATTTTTGTGGGATTAGTTTTCATTTTTTTTTAATTTCTGGAACGGTGGAGTTGTTTCATTTGGTTTTCAACGACTATGACAGATGTACTTCACAGAAGAAGACAGCTATTTTAACAACAGTCAAAAGTCCCAACAAAAGCACAAGCCAACCATAAAGCCTTGTAGAGGATAGTCAGTAGCGTAACGAACGGTGTTCCATGTGTGTTTGTGTTGTGTCTTGAGACTGTCTATTTCAGATCGCCCGATAAATTGCCTAATGTATGTGCTGTATAGGACCACCAGATCGATGGTGGCAATCGATTCCCCAATCGATCGGCCGAAAAATCGTCAGGTTTGTGGCGCTCTTTACATATGTTTGTGTCAACAACAGAAATACATTTGTGTGAAATTTGGTTGAAATTGGTCCACCAATAAAAAGGTTTTTCTCAGAAGAAACTAATTGGGGGGGGGGGGGGGGGTTTGGGTGATTGGGTTGAAGTTAGTGCACAAATAAAAAAGATTTTCCTAAGAAGAACCTAATTTGGGGAGTTGGGTGTGTATGGCAGCCCCATGACCCCATTGTCTGATTTTACCGATTCAAACATGGCATTTGTGCAAAATTTCAGCTTCATAGCTTTTAAATTGGCCGAGTAAAACGCGTTGCAACAGGCGTACATCGCCCAATCGACTCCCCAAGTTAATATACCCTTTCACTCTATGAGCGAAGGGTTTAAGCTAGTTAAAACAATGTGTATTCATTTATTACATCGTAAAAATTCATAATAACGTACCAATAATTGCTCCCCCCCTCAATTTGCGCTGTATGAAATTGGTTTCCTCCAAGAGTTGACTGTTTATATTTTTGCCAATCTTTGACGTTAAAAACTTCATTTATTTTTAATTATTTTGGCATTTGATACATGATTTGCAATAGTCAGATTACGTAATCTGTCGCTGTAGGTGTGTTATGCTGCACCCCCCACTTACGCAAATTACTAAAACAGTGGCGGCTCGTGAAGTACAAAGCCGGGTGGGCAGATTTACCATCAGGAAAGAATACTATACATACATATCCACGCTGTTTTTTAACGCGTTAAGATTGTGCTCTTTGTTACTCAGTCTATTTTAATGGTTTTAAGCTTGTTGTATCTACGTATGTATTAGGTGAATCGTTTAGAGTTTTTTTTTACAAATCAGTTATGCTCAATCGCACAATGAAAATGCGTACAGATACCTACAGTTCGGAATCCTATATTACATCACTTTTTTGTGGCAGAGAACGGTCGCAATGTGGAAAAATAATCGAGTATTTACCTTTCAAAGGGACCAGCAATAGTTGCGACAATATTTTAATAAAATTATATTCAATAAGTAAATATTAAATTTGGATACCTCTTTCTTTTTTGCCATTTGAGGCTAGAAAAGGCAACCCAAACGGATCACCTAATATTAATTGTAATGATACATATATTAAATTATGATGAGACATTATGTCCGAAAGTTTGTTTACTTAAAATTATTTTTTTAAAAGCAATGCCAACATTCTTTCGCACAATAACAGGACATACCTACAAATCTTCCTGAACAAATAATTTATCAAAGACAATTCCTGTAAATTTATATGGAAGTTAGGTTATACTTTCAAGCTGCTATGTATTTCTACAATTATGCAAATAAAATGCACTGCCCAGCAAGAGCTAGCGGGGAGGGTTTAGATCCCTCTTGCCATGGGGAGAAAAAAGGTGTGAGGAATAGAAGTGGGAATTTTTTTTCTATATCATGCACATGCAATAACATAACAACAACAAAAAAACATTTTTAAGTACAAAATTTAAAACTTCCAGATCATATAGAGGAGAAAATATAAATGGGTATATATCAAGCAAATACATATAGTAGTCTGGCTGGTCTAGCGGTTAGTGCGCGCACCTTCGGTGCACAGGGTCATGAGTTCGAATCTCACCGTGTTCCATGGTGTTTTTCGAACTCACGAGCTTGTGACGGACTATGATCTCACTCAGATGTTAAACGAGTACCCATTTATGGGGATAAATAACACAGCTGAGCGTGATGCTGATCTCATTACCTCATCAAAAAGCAGATAAGATCTTGGAAATAGGATGTCACTAACACATCCTGCGGCCTTAGTCCAATGTTGGATTGTCGCGCCTGTTATTTATTTAAAATACATATTAGATCAAATAAGATTTTAATATTAATCCCATCACCAAAATAAATATTTTATAATAGTGATTAATACCGCTAAAATGTAGGGAATCAGAGAAAAGAGAATATTCTAAAAACATACGTAATAAATAAAAAAACAGCCGTTGATAATGTAATCATGCTACAAGTACGAGTATAACGCCTCCAAACCACTTTAAAAAAGGAAGAAAATCCGACAAAAACACACGCACAAATTAAATACTTTACAATGCACCATGCGCAATTTAAATGCGAAACGGCCTTATTATTGTATCCATGCACTACGCGCTATGCTACGATGGTTCAGAATTGGGGGTATGTTCTGTACAACTTTTTTGATGGAAATCACGAGAGCAATCATTTTCCGGTGCATATATACGATAGTTCCCGGCCACCCTGTATATGGCATTGATTTGTTTGATTGATCGAAGAAAACTTCGGAATTAAACAAACAGTTCAATTACTTATAACATTTTTTTATAAATTCTATTGCGACACGTAAAAGCGCTTAGTTCACATCTCACCAAGAGACATATAGTAATAAATTAGTGCAGGAAATGGAAATTTCCTTGACCTGAAAAGTAGTTTTAAAACTTAAAAGTAGGTCGGTAACATCGTCAGTTCACGTGAAATCCATGCAAATACTGTCAAAATTTTGATGATCGTGAAATCGAATTCGCTTGGTGGTACTCACTTCACATGGAAGTCTCCACACCGGATTTTGACATTTCGCCAGCAAAAATAATGCAGTTGCACTTTATTTCACAATGAAAAGATGTCATCGACATTCAATCAGAACGCGAGTGAACATTTATCTTACATTGAGTGAATAAAAAGCAAGTCTCCACGTCACCTTTTCACGGGAGAAATACATATATGCAAGTTTTTCGCTCGGTGAACTCAGTACATACCTTTACGCACTCATTTCCCGTGGAACACCAAATAGCCTCAACGACTGCCCACAATGCAAACTATACACGATTCCATAATTTTACAATACTAGTATATTCAATCGAAACTACTAATTACTCGTACTTACACGATTAATACTTTTTAAAATGAAGACTTAATGATAATGATACTTACTATGATAATCATTATTTTATCTCAAAGACAGAAATATGCTAAAGGTATGTACTGTGTTCGCCGAGCGAAAAACTTGCATTTATGTCTCCCGTTAAAAATTTGCCGTGGGGACTTGCGAAATGTCAAAAACCGGTGTGGAGACTTTCGTGTGAAGTGGTGAATTGGTGGTGAATTCGGTTTCACGATAATCAAAATCTTCTCAGTATTTGCATGGATTTCACGTGAACTGACGATGTTAGTGGCTGTGTGAAGTTGGCCAGTCATTTTTTTGAAATTAGGTCCTTTTGCTCGGTGAACCGTTTGTTCTACAGCGGCTACGTTTGTTCTTGATTGTTCGCCAATTAATATCGTTTGTTCTTCTCTAATTATTTAATTATAGCAACTTTAAAATTGTGAGTGTGAACTTAGCCAGTCATTTTTAAATATGGGTCGGAAAGGTATAGGTTTGGTATCAATCGAAAGCCAGACGTTTGTTCATTTTGTAGGGCGTTTGTTCATCCTGGAAACGGAAGGATACAGGAATTATTAAGGAAAAAGGGATTAGTTGTGACGCTATCTACACTCGACTAGCGGAAACAAATGAACAAACGTCTGGCTTTCGATTGATACCTTGGGCTTTCCGACCCATATTTAAAAATGACTGGCTAAGTTCACACTCACAATTTTAAAGTTGCTATAATTAAATAATAATTAGAGAAAAACAAACGATATTAATTGGCGAACAATCAAGAACAAACGTAGCCGCTGTAGAACAAACGGTTCACCGAGCAAAAGGACCTAATTTCAAAAAAATGACTGGCTAACTTCACACAGCCGCTTATTGAAGAGATGGTAACTTCTTAGAGATGTGCTCCTCTTGAGGGTTCTTATGTAAAACTAACGCATTGCGGTAGAAAGATCGCTCAACAAGGTCGAAGTCCGAAAGTCCTTTTTTTAACGAGGACAAATGAAATGAAGAAAAAGATGTCTGCCGATAAACCCTTCCGTGCAGTAGGAAAGGGATGCGCCATTTACGGCGCATTAATATTTGGTGACGCCAACCATTAGATTAGCCTTCAAGCGGGCGCGCGGGCGGTAATTTACCGCCCTGATCATATAAACACGCATAGCTTTTCCCCCGTTGGCCGGATCGAGGTGGGAGAAGTATGTATTCTTAAGTTATACTGTTATAGATACGATACAATAAAATTTTGGGTCAATTTTACCTTCCATACCTTTCCAGCGGTCATCAAACGTTCGGGGATTGTATATTTGTGCTCAAAATGTGTGTGCTCTGTGTAATAACACTGAAGTGACATGCTTCGCTAAAACTGCTGAACTTGTGTTATTGTTCACCAGTTAATACTTTTTATGATGATAACTTATTTGGGACATGCTCTTCTCTCAATTTACCATAATTCTAAGAATGGAAGTTGTACGGTTGAGCGCAAAGGGAGGGGAAAAAACGAGGGCGGTAAATTACCGCCGCGCGCCCGGTAGTGTAAAAAAAAATGCGCGCCCGCTTGAAGGTTAGATACATCAACGACTGATTAGGCTAAGGTATTCAATGCTTTCTACTGCTGTGATCCTCAGCTTTAGAAATAAACACGCATAGTCTAGGATCAACTATTGTTACGGCAGTATATGTGAAGCCACTACTTGAATTTGTGCTTTCGCGGTTCCTCTTGAATTTGGTAAAAATACCTAGGCTCTGTAGGTAGCATTACAAGTTCTCCCGATTACTTTTTCAAATTTTAATTTTCGTCTCAAAAATTAATAAAAAACATGTGGCTAAAACATAATATAAACATTTCAAGGTTTTGGTCCTCGGCTCATTTAAAAACCGGCATACAAGTGTGATTTATTTTTTAACTTTATTCATAGTTCGAAATTTTGCTCATGTACCAAGATTATTTCATTATTGTGAATCTCGTTTTAATATTCCTAGCGGTCCTAAAATTGATGAATTTAGATTTAGACCGAGTGACGCTCTGTGGCTTGGTTGATACGCACTCTACGATGTCAGTAATCTAGAGGTCCGCAGATCGAATCTCGGCGTGGTCAAAAATTTCCGTACATGTGCGGATATGAAATATACATACATATATGTAGTGCTTGCAACATTATATTATACACTCCGAAATGATATGCAATGTACCGTTGACTCGAAATTGCCTATAAACGGCTGAGTTAATTTTTTTCGCGGAGTGAGGCAGAAGTTCGGCTTAAAATATTCCGAATTTAATAAAAATTAGCATTAGCAAAATTTAGGGGGTGTCGAGTCGGGCAATCACCAAGGACCAGTGGCGTAGATAGCTTTCGGGGAGGAGGGGGATCATTTTGCAATATTATTTATACTTTTACGGTTATCAAATGTTGAATTTCAGAATAACAATTTCTGCATTTATTACACTTCAACTTAGCAGTTTTTTTGAAGAAAATTTTTGTGCATAATAGATAAAAAAAATTGCCACACGAAAAAAAACTAAGGGCGGCATTCATAGTCCCACTTAAGTAATAATGATTCCCTTAAGGAATACGCTCGCTAACCCCCGGGGCCTAGGCTAATTTCGGGCGTGGCCGAAATTTGGATACCTTTCGCTCTCCTTGGGCTAAAAGTTTTTTCGTACCTATGACTTGTATTTAATCTCCCTCCTCATTCTTCTTCCGTCTGGATAAAAGTTTTGGGCTTGGTTGAAATAAGTGGGCAAATAAAAATATTTACTCAGAAAATTTTATTGGGGTTGCGGGAGCATGACTCCACAGTACGATTCCATTCGTTTTTAACTTTTTTGTTGCTTTGGTAAAGACACATTAATTCAAGGTTTTGTGAAATTGGTGCAAAAAATTTTCCTTAGAAGAACCAAAATGGGGGTTGGGTTTGTATGGCCACCCCATGACCCCATGGTCAGATTTGATCAATTTTTAGATATGTTTTGCGTCATCAATAGAAACACGTTTGTGTGTAATTTTGTTGAAATTGGTGCACAAATAAAAAAGTTTTTCTTAGAAGAACCTAATTTGGTGGGTTAGGCTTGTATGGCAGCCCCATGACCCCATTATCCGATTTGATCCATTCTTAGATATGTTATGTGTCATCGAGAAAAACACATTTGTGTGAAATTTGGTTGAAAATAGTGCACAAATAAAAAAGTTTTTCTTAGAAGAACCTAATTTGGGGGTTAGGTTTGTATGGCAGCCCCATGACCCCATTATCCAATTTGACCAATTCTTAACCCTCGGATGGTTCAGGTAAATTTTACATACGTAAATGGTTCAGTGGGGTCTGACAGACCCCAAGGCAAAAATCGCTCTAAAACCTAAATTTTTGCTTTTTTGGCACATTTGTTTGAACTAGAAGTAAATGTGGAGCCTTTTGATTAAGTGGTATATCAAAAAAGTGGAATTCGGACAGTGGCTTTTAGTATGTGGGAGAAAAAATTAGGTGGTGTCAAATTTGAGGGTAATTTGAACTTATCATAAAGAAATCAATATACAAACTAAAATTTTAACAAAATTTTATTTTTATTAGTCAAAACGTATTTAATACTAATTAGGAAAGATAACTACATCAACATTTTTTAGCTAAAGTTATTTTTTTTTCTTAAATTGGGATCCAAGTTAGTCAATATTTAGAGCCCTCTTCTTCACAGCTTTTTCCTCGATGGTCTTCGCAGATTGGCTTTTAGCATTCATTGCGATTGTATTTTGTCTTCCGATAATTTGCTCGTGAGTATAGAAAACATCTTTGCCTCTTTGGGGGACCATGTGACCCCATTGGGTGGGGGGATCCGTGCCTAAGGAGAGGGGAAGCAGCTGAACAATGCACAAAATGTCTTCAATATTTTGTACTGTGGAGAATATTGCCCGTTGATTTCCTTCTTCTTAGAAGAGGTTCGACAAGTGTACGGCCAAGTTCGCTGAAGAAGCTTTATGCATTATGTAAAATACCCACCTAAAAGTCATTAATTATGCCTTGCTTTAAAAAAAACATAAGGTAATGACACAATAGTGAAAGGAGATCCTCATAAATGAAAACCAGGTAAAAACCGGCATAATTTTGAATGAATTGAGTAAAAAATTTAAAAACTCCTAATTCAAAACACCCTAAATTTTCCATTTCTTTCAAAGTTAACATATCTAATTTCCCAAATGTACTCTAATTACAAAGTTTCAACCGTTCCCCACTATTATTATTACATTTTATCGTTTTCCAAATAACATACTTTGAAAATTTCCTACAAAACGAAAAATGTACTTTTGTAAAAAAGACATACGTAAATGGTTCGTGGGGTCTGACAGACCCCAGAGCACTTTCAAAGTGCTATAACTTGTTTTTCTATGAAAATTTTAAGATTTAAATTTCTCTGGGGTCTGTCAGACCCCACTGAACCATCCGAGGGTTAAATATGTTTTGTGTCATCAAGAGAAAAACGTTCGTGTGAAATTTGGTTGAAATCGATGTACAAACAAAAAAGTTTTTCTCCGAAGAACCTAATTTGGGGGTTGGGTTTGTATGGCAGCCCCATGACTCCATGGTCCGATTTGATCGATTCTCACATATGTTGTGTGTCATCAATAGAAATACATTTGTGTGGAATTTGGTTGAAATCGGTGCACAAATAAAAAAGTTTTTCTTAGAAGAACCTAATTTGGGGGGTTAGGTTTGTATGGCAGCCCCATGACCCCATGGTCCGTTTTTACCGATTCAAAGATACAAACTGCCTGCAGCAAAAAGAAGCATTTGTGCAAAATTTCAGCTTAATAGCTTTTAAATTGGCCGAGTAAAACGCGTAGCAACAGACGGACAGACGGACATCGCCCAATCGACTCCCCATGTTATGCTGATCATATATGTATACTCATTATATGGTCGGAGATGCTTCCTTCAATGCGTTACAAACTTCATGACAAAGTTAATATACCCTTCGTTGACTCTGCGAGCGAAGGGTATAAATATATATATATTTATATATATATATTTTTTAAATTTCAAAGTGTTTGAATAAGGATATGTCATCAAATATATGAGGTTACTAGATATGAACCTTAACAAATAAGGGAACCCTTTAGGAAACCCTTAAGCGTTTGCTTATTAAGTGACTGTGACTAGCGTCAGTCCCTCAAGGGTTCCCTTAAGTATAAGTGAGGACTATGAATTCCGCCCTAAGGCCCGTATTAATTAACATTCCTTAACTCAAGGAGACCTTGTGTCAAGGATGCCGAGATTAAATAAAATAAATGTAATTTCCCATACTTTTTCATATAAATCATTTATATTCAGGAGTCAATGCATCCTTGATTTAAGGTGAAACTCAAGGAGACCTTAAGTTTTCAATAGACTTGAAATATTATATTTCAAGGAAGGTGGGTAGCTACCTTGACTTCAAGTGAGGTTGACTATAGAAAATTTCAAGGTCTCCTTGAGCTTCTCCTGAAATCAGGGATGCATTGACTCGTGAATTTAAGTTATTTCTATGAAAAAGTATGGAAAATAACATTTAATTTATTGAATTTCGGCATCCTTGACTCAAGGTCTCCTTGATGCAAATGCATCGGGATCTTCCGGCAAGTAATTTTAAAATTTGGCGCATTGTCTCTAGTTTGCATAACGGTATGACGTTTGCCTCATTATTCCCGAATGGAGTCAGAATATTATTTCAAAGATCTGAAACTATGTCATTTTTTACCCAAAAATTGCAGCACTCAAAATTTCAAAAGACTTCTGAAGGCATATAAAGTTCAATTTTGAATGGGAATGGACGGTATTTGACTCATTCTTTTGTATTTTGAGTGTTGCAATTTTTGGGTAAAAAATGACATGGTTTCAGGCCTTTGGAAAAATATTCTGACTCCATATCTTTCAATTTGGGAAATTTCCACAATTTTTTTTTAAAGATTTAGTTATATAGAATCCTGGTAAGGTATAGTTTTTTGAGGTTTTCAGAATAAAATTGCGAACAACTGGAGAAATTCAAGACTCCCTACTATAAACGATATAACCTTTTGTCAAATTTTAATTAATTTAAAAAACAAAAAGAAAAAACAATGTTGAAAAGCTCAAACAATAGAGGACGCTCAAATATTGGAAGCAGTTTAGCAGCGTTTTCTCTTCGATTACATTATTTTTCCACTCTGCTGAAGAAATCTTTATAAACTTAAGTACTGTATATTTTCCCATTGGAAATTGCACTTCTTCCACAATATTTTTAAATTTCTAAAACGAATATTAAGACTTTCCGACATCAAATTTTCAATCAGTGCTTAAATTTAATTTTTCTAGCAGCACTTCTAGATTACTTCAGTAGTGCTTGCCTCAGCGAATTTCAGCGTAAGCTGTAATGTTTCTATTGTATCTATACGCTTCCATTATAAAATTAAAATTTGAGGAAGTGCTAAATTTGCTCTTGCAGTTCTGAAAATGCTTTCATGTTTTTATGAAACACTACACACGTTGAATAATTCCACCAAAAACTTTACTTTTGCTTTGTGTTACGTACCTAAAGTAATAATAAAAAATGTGAGACCGAAGGGGGGCATGTTGAAATTCAGAGTGTGAAGTTAGCCTGTAAGTGTAAAAATTTGCTTGGATGGGAATAAATTTGGTATCAATCGAAAGGAAATCGTTTGTGCCATTATTTGTGCGTTTGTGCCGCCTTAAAACGCAAGGACTCACGAGAAATAAAGGAAAAACCGACTGGTTTATGTCTTGAGTAAGAGTTCAATGTTGTACACAAACCCATTTTGAACTTAGTCTGCAGAATGTGAAGTTAGCCTGTAATTTTCTGGGATAAGAATAAATTTGGTATCAATCGAAAGGAAATCGTTTGTGCCATCATTCCTGCGTTTGTGCCGCCTTAAAACGCAAGGACTCAAGAGAAATAAAGGAAAAACCGTACACAAGCCCATTGTGAACAGAGTGTGAAGTTAGCCTGTAATTGTAAAAATTTACTCGGATGGGAATAAATTTGGTATCAATCGAAAGGAAATCGTTTGTGCCATCATTCCTGCGTTTGTGCCGACTTAAAACGCAAGGACTCACGAGAAATAAAGGAAAAACCGAATGGTTTATTTCTTGAGTAAGAGCGCAATGTTGTACACAAGCCCATTGTGAACAGAGTGTGAAGTTAGCCTGTAATTGTAAAAATTTGCTCGGATGGGAATAAATTTGGTATCAATCGAAAGGAAATCGTTTGTGCCATCATTCCTGCGTTTGTGCCGCCTTAAAACGCAAGGACTGAGGAGAAATAAAGGAAAAACCCGACTGTTTTTTTTTTCTCGACTAAAAGTGCTATGTTGTACACAAACCCATTGTGAGCTTTATCTCACGTGCCGTTAAGCTCCATCCGGACTGGTTGTTGTCATTGCATCCAAACTGACCGCCATTTGGTTGTCCGTCCAGTTTTGATATTCAATACGGCAAAAGTTTTTTTGCTGCAATTTTGCAAACTTTTGTTTTGTTTTGTGAGAAATTGAATAATTGTTAAATGACCGAGTAATATATCAAACGCGCAGATTCCGATTTTGATAATTAAATTTAAATAATCTCCAAAATTAAAGTTTGGGTATGTCATTTTCAGCCTCCATTTGGTTGCTAGTGTAGATGCTAAGTATAGTTGCCAAATGGCGATCCGTGATGCCAGTTTTTGGATGCGCCTCCATTTAGAACTCAGTTTAGATGAAATGTTAAATGTCAATCTGACGTCCAGATCGTGTCATTACCGAGATCAATCCGTTGTTTTTTCAAGTTGCACATCTACGTTTGCGAAAAATATAATGAAATGGAATTATTTTAATAAATAAAATAACAATTGAATTGAGTAAACACAACTTTTAGTTGGTTCTCTTTTTTTAAGGCGACGAAAAAATAAAAAAAAAACCGACCGACGAGTCGGTTTTTGGTACCGATTCACTTTAACCATCAGCCGGTTTTTTTCAAGTTTTCAAGTTACCGGGTTAAAACCGACCGACGAGTCGGTTTTTTTGGTACCGAACTAAAAAACGACCGACGAGTCGGTTTTTCAGTACCGAGTTAAAAAGAACCGACGAGTCGGTTTTTTGGTTCCGAGTTAAAAACAACCGACGAGGCAGGTTTTTGTTACCGAGTTAAAATCGACCGACGAGTCGGTTGAAGTTGGGTGAAATGGGTAATTTATGGAAACATGCAGAGCAATGAAACCTAGTTTGAAGCGAATGAAACCTAGTTTGAAGCTCAAAAGAGTGCGCTTTTGAGGCTGCCGTCCCCAAAATGGAATGCCTGCCGTCCGATCAACATGGCAGAAACACTAAGGTAAATTTAGGTCGAATTTTATTTGGGGTTACCCGTCCCAGAATGGTACCCTTGTTTTCTCGTGGAAATACCCGTTCAATAGGCGTGGTAGAAACACTAAGGTAAATTTAGTTTGCTGATTCCGAATTTAGATGCCAAAAACAAGAAAAAAATGTTTGGGGTTGCCCGCCTCGAAATGGTACCCCTGTTTTCTCGGGGAAATACTCGTCCAATCGGCGTGGTAGAAACACTAAGGTAAATTTGGGTCGCTGATTCCAAATTTGATGTCAAAAACAAGAAAAAAAAATTTGGGGTTGCCCGCCCTGGGGAAGTACTCGTCCAATCGGCTTGTCAAGAAACATTAAAAGAATTTTGGGTTACTGCTTCCAAATTTTGAGATCGAAAACACTAAAATTTTATGTTAAGGTTGCCGGCCACAGAATTTCACCCCTGTTTTCTCGGGGAAATGCTCGTCCAGTCGGCGTGGTAGAAACACTAAGGTAAATTTGGGTCGCTGATTCCGAATTTGATGTCAAAGACAAGAAAAAAAATTTTGGGGCTGCCCGAAATGGTACCCCTGTTTTCTCGGGGAAATACTCGTCCAATCGGCGTGGCAGAAACACTAAGTTCACTGTAAAAAGCTGATCTGCCGTCGAACGACCAGGTCTAAAGCCGGACCAAATAAAAGTTGTGTTTCCTCATTTCAATTGTTCTTTTAGTTATTAAAATAATTCCATTTCATTATATTTTTCGCAAACGTAGATGTGCCACTTGAAAAAAAACAACGCATTGATCTCGGTAATGACACGATGTGGACGTCAGATTGACATTTGACATTTCATCTAAACTTAGCATCTACATTCTACAATAGCAACCAAATGAAGGCTGAAAATGACATACCCAAACTTTAATTTTGGAGATTATTTAAATTTAATTATCAAAATCGGAATCTGCGCGTTTGAATTATTACTCGGCCATTTAACAATTATTAAATTTTTCACAAAACAAAACAAAAGTTTGCAAAATTGCAGCAAAATTGTCACTTTTGCCGTATTGAATATCAAAAATGGACGGACAACCAATTGGCGGCCAGTTTGCATGCAATGACAACAACCAGTCTGGATGGAGCTTAACGGCACGTGAGATAAAGTTCACAATGGGTTTGTGTACACTCTTATTCGAGACATAAACCAGTCGGTTTTCCTTTATTTCTCCGGAGTCCTTGCGTTTTAAGGCGGCACAAACGCACAAATCATGGCACAAACGATTTCCTTTCGATTGATACCAAATTTATTCCCATCCCAGCAAATTACAGGCTAACTTCACATTTTGCAGACATAGTTCACAATGGGCTTGTGTACGGTTTTTCATTTATTTCTCGTGAGTCCTTGCGTTTTAAGGCGGCACAAACCCAGGAATGATGGCACAAACGATTTCCTTTCGATTGATACCAAATTTATTCCCATCCGAGCAAATTTTTACAATTACAGGCTAACTTCACACTCTGTTCACAATGGGCTTGTGTACGGTTTTTCCTTTATTTCTCGTGAGTCCTTGCGTTTTAAGGCGGCACAAACGCAGGAATGATGGCACAAACGATTTCCTTTCGATTGATACCAAATTTATTCTTATCCCAGAAAATTACAGGCTAACTTCACATTCTGCAGACTAAGTTCAAAATGGGTTTGTGTACAACATTGAACTCTTACTCAAGACATAAACCAGTCGGTTTTTCCTTTATTTCTCGTGAGTCCTTGCGTTTTAAGACGGCACAAACGCACAAATAATGGCACAAACGATTTCCTTTCGATTGATACCAAATTTATTCCCATCCGAGCAAATTTTTACAATTACAGGCTAACTTCACACTCTGAATTTCAACATGCTCTAATTAAATAATTAGCGAGGCACAAACGAAAATTAAGGTGGCACAATCCGGCACAAACGTTTCCGCATCCGACACAAACGTTTCGACGTGATTGGAAGATTTACCCGGCCAACTTCACATAAGTTTTTTTTTCGCCTCATCTATTTCCATAGGCACGAGCCGCCACTGCAATACATTGGCACTGCATCTCAATTTGTGTGTGTTTTAATTATTGAATACTAAGCGCAAAATTGTTCATTAGAAATTGGAAGTACAAATTTAGAAAATAGTTAATCATTTTCAAAATAATTAATTCAAAATGTTTAACCCAAAAAGAAAAATGTAAATTATTGAAAATTTATTGAACCAAATTAAGTTTTCCTCACAAATATTCAAATATTAATCCAGTTAATGCCTTTGTCAGTATATCAGCTTGTTGTTCCTTCGTTGGTATATAACGTACTTGAATAATCCCTTTGCTGATATATTCCTTTAGAAATTTAATATCAATGTGCGTTCGATACGCGTACGATCCCATTAGCAAATATCACTCGTAAACCGGACTGCTCGAGACGACTCACAGAGAGGAAATTAAATTTCAAGTTTTTGATGAACAGTACATTCCTGATAGTGTAATGCTTTTCGATGCCATTTACAGTAGCCTTTCCTCGAATTGTACCGCATTTTGTTGCCACTATGGATGTTAAATTTTTAGCTACGCCAATAATAGCCGGTTCAGCCAAATCTCTCAATTTGATAAATAATGACTCGTCATTGGCCATATGCTCCGAGGCACCTGAATCCACGAAAAATCGTATGGTCGTCTCCCTCCCACAGTTTAAAGCTATGGTTAACTTGGCGGGATCCATAGTCTCCAAGGCTGTGACGGCCATGTCGTACACTGTAAAAACAAGGTTGAATTTTACATCGAAAACTCGTTGAATTTTACACCTTTTTTCTCGCAAAATAACACTAAACGTTTATTTTTCAACAAAATTTCTACACTCTAAAAAGTGAATTTAAATTTCCGCTGAAAATGCGGTAATTTTACACTTTTTCCCGCTTATAATCACATACAGAGTGCATTTTTCAACAATTTCTGTGCAAAATAAGAAAATTACACCAAAATCGGTGTGAAATGTATTTTTACGCTACACTTCTGTATAATTCAGATTTTCTGGTGCATTTTTACAACGTTTATTGTGTTTAATTCGGATTTGTGGTGTATTTTTACAACGTGCAGTCGAAGTTTTACTCATTTTTTGTAGCGTGCTCTCCAGTTGTCATACTTCAATCGACTGTACTTAGCACAGTGTATCACATTTTCCGAAAATTCTCTGCATTTAGAACTCATGTCTACACGCTCTGTGGCTCACTTGTTTGAGTCGCACTCTACGATGCTATAGTAATCTAGAGGTCCCGAGATATAATCTCGGCGTGGTCCAAAATTTCCGTACATGTGCGGAAAGGAAATATTTAGTGCTTGCAACATTACACTCCGAAATGATATGCAATGTAACGTTGACTCGAAATTGCCTATAAACGGCTCAGTTACGGTACTTAGAAGAAGAACAAGTGTACAGATCGCACAAAAAATACC
Source organism: Microchrysa polita (assembly GCA_949715475.1). Lineage (NCBI taxonomy): Eukaryota > Metazoa > Arthropoda > Insecta > Diptera > Stratiomyidae > Microchrysa > Microchrysa polita. The sequence goes on along the minus strand of OX454416.1, from coordinate 108,205,685 downwards.
ATATTGCAACCTCCCATGTAGACGAAAAACTGATCTCTCTCTCTGAACTGAAATCTTTACAACGAAAAAAGAGTGAAACCGCATTAATTCCTATTATTACGGAGTGTTTTTACACATAGCACGGTGTAAATTTGCTAATATATTAGAGTACTTTTTTAAACATTTTTTATGTAAAATTACACTTGATTTGCAAATTTAGATTGCAGAGTAATTTCACTATTATAATAGAAGGAAACAAAGTTTCCTTCTATTATAAGAGTAAAAATTTCATAGAGTGTAATAAACCCACAAAATAGTGTAATATTACACTGATTCTTTAATATTACTCTATTTTGGTATGTATGTATGTAGATTTACATATAGGGATACATTCAAAGGCACCATCAAAGGGGTCGCAGAGGAGGTTGTGGGCTACAAAGCCCGAAGAGCTCGAAATTATTAGTTTGACGAGGAATGTCAAAGTTCGGTAGATTCGAAAAACGAAGCATATCGCCAATGGACCGAACGCGCAACTAGAGCCAAAAAAAAAAAAACAAATATGACGAGCTTCGACGATTTTTGAATAGGTTAATTAGGCGTAAGAAACGTAAGCATCTTGACGAGCAGTTGATGCAAATAAACGAAAGACTAGCTATAGTAGGAACAGTAGACAAGCGTACAAGCTAATTAATTCAATTAAAAGTGGATACCAACCCAGGACCAGCCTCTGTAAGGATAAGGATGGCAATATCATTAGCGACACCGATAGCGTTGATAAACGCTGGGCCTCACATTTTGAAGAGCTCCTCAATATTCAACCGAACAACCCAACACAAGAAGTTCTGGAGCTGATGGCTGAAACAGACCCTCCCGTTCGACCCCCAACAGTAGAAGAAGTTGATCTCGCCATGCAAGCACTAAAACATAATAAAGCCCCGGACGCTGACGAGATTCCAGCTGAACTGCTGAAGCATGGTGGGGAGAGCCTTGTTAAGGCTATACACACACTTATCGTTAAAGTATGGAACGACGAAATAATCCCGGAAGATTGGCGTAAAAGTATAATTTGCCCAATCCACAAAAAAGGGGATAAGTTGAAATGTGAGAACTACAGAGGCATCTCATTAGTTTGTCCGACTTATAATATTTTATCTAAGACTCTAGAAAATAGAATTAATCCGTACGCAAAAGAAATCATTGGCGAGTACAAAGGCGGCTTTAGACCTGGTCGTTCGACGACAGATCAGCTTTTTACAGTGAATCTTTTACTCCAGAAGTGCTGCGAATACAACATCGACGTATACCAAATATTTGTCGACTTCAAGCAGGCATACGACAGTATCGATCGAAGGGTACTGTACAACATTTTGCTGCATTTTGGAATACCGGCTTAGCTAGTGCGACTCATAAGGATGACGATGACTAATACCGTCTCGCAGGTCAGAGTTCAGAACAGACTCACTGACCTATTTGAAACTCGTACTGGACTCAAGCAAGGCGACGGGCTGGCGCCGACGCTCTTCAACCTGGCTCTGGAGTATGTAATTCGAGCCATGAATTTGGACAGCAGCGGAACGCTACTCATTAAACCGACTCAACTAGTAGCCTACGCCGATGACATCAACATCATGTCTCGAAGATTGAGTGATGCAGAAAGCCTTCTGCATAATCTCAATAACGCCGCCAAAGAAGTTGGGCTACAAATCAACGAATCTAAAACCAAGGTCATGATGCAATCAAAAACTAGAACGCCAGTAAATTCAAGCATCACAGTGGGGGACCTCAATATAGGGTATGTAGACAACTTCACTTACCTGGGTTGCAATTTGTCAAAGGACGCCAACGAAACATGTGAGATAAAGCGACGGATACAACTAGCTAATAAGTGATTTTTGCGGTCCTCCCATCAGGAACACGCAGCTCCACGTGTATAAAACCATAATCCGACCTGTGCTATGCTATGGCTGCGAGGTATGGACCCTAACCCAAAACTCTGAACACATGTTGGACACATTCGAGCGAAAGGTTCTCCGAAGAATCTTCGGGGCCGTTCGTGAACGAGGTGAATGGCGCATCAGGTACAACCTTGAGTTGTATCAGCTGTTTGATGAGCTACAGGTGTCAAAGATCGTGAAATTGCAGCGACTGCAATGAGCGGGACATGTACAAAGGGTGAACGACGATCGCATGCCCAAAAAGGTGATGAACGCGCAACGAGTGGACGGAGCCAGATTGCGTGGACGACCGAGAGCCCGATGGGAGCATTCTGTATGTGAGGACGCCCACCAGATGCTAGGCTTTCGGAACTGGAGGACAAGGTTGCGTGACCGCGACAATTGGAGGTTTTCAATCCAGGCGACCAAGGCCCGACGTCGGGCTATCGTGCCATAAAGAAGAAGAAGATTTACACCAATTTTGTAGTAATTATCTACACCGTCAAGCGTAAAATTACTCTCATTCATATCGTGGTGTAAATTTACTACTATAATAGAAGGAAAAAAAAAGTTTCCTCCTATTATTGTAGTACATTTTTTAGATTGTATCTTTCGGTAGAGTTATCATTAACGCAACCACCAACATGCGCTCATTCGTCTCACCCCCATGCTTTGAGTTTACGAACCAACTTGTCGAATGCTAAAAAATGCGACGTCAACCTATCCGAGTCTGTGCATCCCATCATCAACATTCGTTTTCGAACACTAATCTCTGTAGCCACACTTGTCCGCTCGAATGTTGTTCGTAATGATTGTATCATAGAAAACGCCGTAGGTTGACCCTTCAGATATTCGAGGTACACTCGAAAAAATTTATAAGCAAATTTGCACTGGAAAAAATGTAAATTTACACTGGCGAACATGTAAATTTACATCCGGGTTTCTGTAATAATTCAACGAGTTTTCGATGTAAAATTCAACCTGGTTTTTACAGTGTATAAATCCGCAACGTGAAGTGTGAGTTGCACTTTGTAGCTCGGATCCTCCTTCGAAATAGCCTCCGCCTTTGATGGGGTGCACGAGCAGCCACCGGCGGCATTAGCGTCCTCTTTCAACCAATGCGCGATTCCCTTATCCTCCATGGCAATTTGCAGACCGAAAAACCAATTGTCGAACTCACGGCCTTCGAATTCCCTATTAAAAAATCTTTCGCCATCGTCAGCCATCTCAACTTTTACCGAACTACTAACTTTTAGCGGACTACTAACGATACAAAGGCTTTAACGTCAGCGGGACTGGGCCTGGACCTATTGAAAGCCCAGCGGTATATGAGCAACTGATTTATTATTTCTCTTCAATTTTGGTATGTACCTAGTTACAATACATTGACATATGTAAAGAGTGTTTTTTTTTTAGAATGATAGAACTTCAAATTAAAAAAAAACACAAAATATTACATTTGAAACTTTTTTTTTATTTATTTCTGACAAATCATAATTCGCGCAGCTTATAGACGACCTTTTATGGTAAACATAATCGTCCATCTGAGCAAGCCATACGTCGAATTGTGAATAGGTTTCGTACCACGTACTCTCTAAATGATGCAATAACACCAAAGCAACCATCATTAAAATAAAAATTTGGTGATAAGTTGATTTCTAGAAATGGGTTTGTCAATTAGCCTTCAAGGTCGTGCGATTTAACACCTCTCGATTATTTTCTGCGGGGTTACGTTAAATGACAGGTTTATTCTGATAAACCGGCAACAATTGACGCCGTGGACGCCAACATTGTTCGCGTTATTGGTGACATACAGCCAGAAGTACTCGAAAAAGTATTCCAGAATTTGACGTCAAGAACAGCCGCGGTGGCCATATGGCTGAAATCGTTTTCACATGTTAAATGTATGACATTTATCGTTCCAATAAAACATAAAAATTGACTAAAAATTAATATTTTGGGTCTTTTTTAATTTGAAGTTCTATCATTCTTAAAAAAACACCCTCTGCGTAAAATACATTGACAATCTCCACGACCTACCATTTGGGAGTGGCTGCACTATAGTATCCGTTGGAAGAGAAGCAATAAAAATGATAAAAGAATCATATTTTTTGCAAGAAAATCTTTAAAATGGTACAAATAGCAAAACATTGAATTACATCAATCACTTTTCTCTTCTTTATTTTAAATTGATACATTCCACAAAAACCTTTCTTCAAAACCTGGACATAATTATGAAAACAGCTAGTTCAGCAAAAAATGATACAATCGAAAAAATTAAGCCACCAGCCAAGAAGAAAAATGGAATTTTCAGAGTTCTAATATCCAAAGGATTCGGTTCAATCTGTAGCACTTTCTTCGTGATATTTATTTGACCAGTTTGCAGTTGTTCGAAAAAGAGATTCTTCCGCCAATAGAAATCAAGGCCAGCCTGTTGAGTAAGCAAAACATGATCGCTAAAATCATCCACGAGTGGTGATTCTTGCTTGAATAGTATCGAGACCAATAACTCTACAGTGGGCACTTTCAATTCTTGAAATTGATAATTATTTTTAAAGCGCTGCATTCCTTCCAATAAATGCCAAGACACTGTTGAGAGCATTAACGCATTCGTGTTGTTGAGGGTATCTATCGCATTATGCATCTCACTTATCGGAACTAAATGGAAAAGCGAGGCGTTTTGTCCAAGACTTGAGTTTCTTAAAACAAAAGTCGCTTCAGATATCTCACTAAGAATATGAATACCTGCCCGTTCGATATCCGCAAGAGATTCGATTCCACGTTCGTAAACAGGACTTGTAAGAAACGTTGTCAGTAAGGCTAAATAAAAATTCGTTATGATAAGTCCAAAAATGAATAGTGGTATGTAGAAGAACAATAGCCGCAAGTTTGTGTTTGGCCGAAACATTACTTCTGTCCCTGATATATTGATTAAAAATGTTATGGCAGTAACTAGGGCGCCAGATGCATCCGCACGACCACTCACTGTAAACACTGTAATGAAAATTATTACGGACGAATAGAATACGGCAAGTACAAGCGCTGCCCAAACTTCCTTTTGAAACGGAAATGTAAAATTTTCGTAAGTCTCAATTACTTTCGGTACTGGAACTAAAATATGAAATATTGCTCTGCTTATGCAATAGGGTTGAACTCCGAAATTCTCTTCCACGGGAAAGAGCTGCAGAGATAAGTCAATCTGTCTGTGGGTAATAGACAGTAAAATATCCTCGTAAAATGAATGACCAGGAACAGTTGCATTTACAAATTCCAATGATGCATTGCGTTTTTCAACATACGTCCTCACCAAGTTTCCGATAATTCCTCTCAGAATAGGTTGTTCGGCACTACCACGGACGTGGTCCCATACGACAAGCGAAGAAGATGCCCTATTAATAGTCTTCAATGCAAACTGGTTCAAATTTCCAAATGTATCAGTAAAGCGTAAGCTTTCCCCGTGAATTTCAACTATTTTAAAATCATCAAACGGTCTATATGTGAATATTTTCGGCGGAGAACTTCGAATAATTACAAAAACTTTCAGCAATCCAAATGAAAAACAGCGACTCAAGAGCGTCCGCAATTCGAGGTGCGTCATACTATCTGCTGTAAAAATCACTTTTGACTGTATTCTTCGTTCGAGTAACCGAAAAGTATTTTTCAGAATAATAGTAGTTGTTTTTCGCACTTCCAGAGAAATGATATAAAGACACCATTCACCAAAGTGTTGCAGTAAAATAGGAGCGGGTCTCATTAGATTATGATGAAATGGAGCACGCCACGATTCCGTGTAATGCACGATCGGAGTTTTGCAACAAGCATGCAAGTTTAGGAGTAATTGACGTGTAAAATTTGAGGTTTGCGATGAGATCACAATTAATGTTCTGATATCGTGCGTCTTCCAGATGTTCAATATAATTGCATGGTGTAAACTAATTGAATCCATACAATTGGTCGTCCCAATTGTTAGGAGAAAGATTACGGCGAACCGGAGTGGCATTTTGGAGCTGTATTCGTAGAAGGACGTTTCACTTTATGTTGCTTTGGATCCGTAGATTTTTTGGTTTATATTTGGTTTGGGTATGGTCAGTGGCGGCTCGCCCATATGTGCACATGTGCACTCCCTGATAAAACAACCATATCAACAAATAATGTGCTAAATTTTTCGCTAAATCAAATACATTATGTACTTCACAAAACAGAAAAAACCGCCCGACGCAACATACTCTAAGCGTACGTACATATGCATATACGATATGCCAATTGAATCTATGTCTCGACCAGCGACCAACATCTAGCACGCACAGTCATATGAACTGGTGCACTCGCTCCAAAATCAGATATGTGACGGGTTCCCGGGGCGAGGGGATAGTGCAAAATTTACAATAGAATTTGTGCACAAATATAGGTTGTGCACAGCACACCACTTGGTGATGAACCGAATGCATTTCGAGTGAGTATTTTCAATGAAAGAATTTAAAAATGAGTAGAGATTTTATGTTTAACTTTAGAAATAGTTTGACAAGAACTTTTCTAAGGACAAAAAATTAAAGCTAAATGTTTTAGGAGGTTGCCTTGTCTGAACTTTACGATGGAAAAGCAATTTGTGTAAAAATTCAATACCAAGTAAATGATGAAAAATAAATGTTGGTGTGCTGCTGATTCGTACAATTTTGTGGTTTTTCTTGACTGTTATTAATGTGAAAATCGAAGTAATTCTTTAGTTTTAAACTCTATGGACTATACTTTGACATTAAATAAAATAATTTTAATTCAAAGTAGTTAGTCTTAGGTATACGTCAAAATACATTTTGAGGGGTTGATGTCGTATGTATTTAGTTTTCTTTTTTGTGAACCCCCAACATTATTGTATGCGAGCCGCCACTGGGTATGGTTAATGAAAATATAATGATTATACTTGTAATTGCGTGATACATCCCTTCCAGGGCCGGCCTTAGGGTGGGGCGACCGGGGCGGTTTAGGGGCGCCGAAACCCGTACTTTTATTTAATTTTTTTACAAATTTGATTGTTGCTTAAGAAGGTAGTGTTATTATCCATAGGAAAAAAAACCGTTTCTACCGGTAATCATTAGCAGAAATGAGATATTAATTCAATATTGTTGCATTATGTGATCGTCTTCAAGACATTTATTTATCATCTTAAATTCGATCATTGTTAAAAGCCGGTTTGTTCGTGACTAACTTACTCACAGGTTACATTATGCGTTTCGTTTTCAAACTAGCAACATTTAAACATTCGTAAAGTTACAAATTTTATTTTATTCTTAATAGTTTTTCTTTTTAATAGAAAAAAACCTTTCCCTTCGTGATTCACATTCTATCATTCGTTAAGTTGTAATGTTTTCTATTTGTTAAGTGTTATACGAAAAGCTAATGAAGACAAAAACAACACTCTTCAATTAACCCTAGAAGGTCATCCTTCGTCGAATCAACTACGCATCGTCACATTTATCCCGTTTTTCTTGACAATTTTCATTATTTTGAGCTGATCTTTCGTACAGCACTTACGATGCCGATGTACTTGCCTGGTACCTTGCAGCTAGTCGAAGTAAGCAGGACAAGTTGGATTTTTGGAAATTGGCGTCGTCGAAACGACGAAGGATGAAATTCGTGTAACTTTTAGAACTCCAGTATTTATTATGGCTGGTTGTCGATTCAACGATAAATCTGTGTCCATACAACTAGGTCATAGCAAATATGTTTCTTTTTGAAATGTGGGACAAATTTTTTCCAAAAATATGGAAACAATATATACTAGGACAATTCAGGAAAATAGCTTAAAATTGTTCCTCATTTTAGAAAGATTGCCTTTCGAATTCATAAAAATCACCTCCAAGCCACTCAATTTCAAAACCTGACATCAAACATAGAATTAGAATTAATCAAGGGTACTCGGGGAGAAGAAATTCCTAAATTTATTGTTAATAATTCTAAAATATACTCCAAAAACTGGAGTAGGCGAAGTGAAAGAAAGCCCGTGTTGGGACCCCAAAATGGATCATTGTGCCTCTTGTATATAAAAGAGCATCTAATACATTAAACCCAACTTTCTATTAAGTTTAGAATATATATTTTCTGATTCAAGCACATTTTTTAAATTACATCAACGTTTAGTTTTTATTTATTTCATTTTTAAATTTAATGTTTTATATTTCCGGGCAAACAATATTAAATTGAGGAAATTTGATTTGTAAATCAATTTCCTTACAAAATTACTCAAAATCTTTCCATTCCATTTAAATAAACTAAGGATTGAAAATCTGTTAAACCTTATAAATATTTTGAGAAAGGGTAATTTGTATGAGGCCTCAAAGTTGAGCGTCGTCGATTCGACGAAGCATGACTTTTCCGTACTAAAAATAAGCATGAACTTCCAGGGTTAAAAAAATTTAAGAAATACAAAATGGGTGAATGGAGTTAGTTCTTTACATATTTTGGAAGAATCAGTTGCACTTGTTTGCATCTGTAGTGTACCCCCAATCAATCACGAGCCGCCATTGACATGTATCTTTATAGAAATCAGGAAAGAATTTAGTTGGGAGCTCATAATATCAGATTTCCACTTGAGGAATTGACTGCGTTCCAAAGATACATGTACCTTTAATTAAGAAAAGAAATAATTCTAATAAGCACATTCGTTTTGGAACCACCCAATATTATCATCATCATCATCAATGTGGCACGATAGCCCGACGTCGGGCTTTGGCCGCCTGAATCGTTGACCTCCAATTGTCGCGGTTACGTGACCTTGTTCTCTTGTTTCGGAAGCCCAGCAGCTGGTGGGCGTCTTCACCTACGGAGTTCTCCCAGCGAGCTCTCTGTCGTCCTCGCAACCTCGCTCCGTCAATTCGTTGTGCGTTCATCACTTTCCTTGGCATGCGATTATCTTCCATCCGTTGTACATGCCCAGCCCATTGCAAACGGGGAAAATTTGATATATTTTAATATCAATATTAAAATATATCAATTTCAGGATCATGTTTATGCTTTCGGCTTAATTGGACTTTTGTTTATTAATATTTATGTGTGTAGATTTTTTTTTTTTTTAATTTCGTTAATATGTAGGTATTACATTTTAGGATAAAAAGTGTGTTTTCTCGCTCAATTAAATTTACAAAAACTACTTGAAAGATAGAAAAGTTTACAAAGATATTTGTAAAATATGTATTTACTTAATGAACATTTAAATGTTGGTGGTTCAAAAACGAAACGGTGGTCGGTACCTACATAGTGTAACTTGTAGAAATGCAAAGTAGCCAGGTTTCTCGAACAAAACCTTTTCAAACCACGGTAGAAATTACAAAATGAAATGAATTTTAATTGGAAATATTTGGACAAACGTAAAATCGATACTGACTGAAATCGTTAGCATCAAATTCAACCGCATTAAGAACCATGGCAAGTGCGTTTCTACAGGGACGAGAGTATGGGGGTCAGGAACGCAGTCATTACAACTGTCCACCTTTCTCCAATTATAGTCTTCTTCGTCAATTCAACAATTGAAGATAGCAGTGTACTCTTGAAAATGATTACCAGTATGAAAAATTTTAACATCGAAAAGGATGAATGGAAAATTGCCAACTATTTTGGTGGGGTTTGCTATCGTCTTCCCATTCAACATTATGAATGTTTGTGAGCTAAAATGTATAGTTCCTTATGTTTCTGCGAAGTGAGATTGCCTGTTTTAATTTTTTTACGATCATAAAACTGGCAATGTTTTTCATTGTTTGATTTCGCAATTGAAAAATTGGCACTAGTATTGCAGGACCTACTCCTGCTTACACAAAACACCTCGCTTTTTCATATAACATTAATGAAATAATAATTTCCCAATCTCTCGCTTTGATCTAAGCCGTGGCCTACCCAAAGACGAATCATGAACAATCAATGCAATTAATGACAGGGGAAAATGACAGTTGAAGAAATGAGTACATGGTCATTAAACATGCTTATTCATAAAAAAGTACGCCTTTGCAGGTTGTAATTACGAATAAAAGCTATAGGCATGAAAGTGACGACCAAGCTTTTAGGAGCTACTAATTAGAAAAGAGAGGCTGCTGTTAAGTCCGATGTAAAAAAAAGACAGTCGCGAACTATGGAGAAAGTCCATTCAATTAATAAAAAAATAGACTCAAATTGAAGTTTAGAAGATGGAAGCCAAACAGTTAAAGGGGATAGTTTCAACGGCGGGCCAATGGAGAAAAATATTTTCGAAGAACATTCAAGATGCGTCAATGAGACTGGAGGCGATTAAATTAGTACGGTTCTAGCCGCCCTACTGATTTCGTCGCCTCGTGTCTCGTAATTTGAACGATCTTACCATACCGAACTTGAATCGTTGGCTGATCCAGCACAATGGCCGAAAATTCTAGGCCTTCAGCGTCGCGAAAACTAAACCAACGGAAATAGAAGAAATGTCAGTTCCACTTGACAGTCAGAACAGACACTGTTCCCTTAAATTAACTTAGCCAAAAAAGAAATGAAAAGGAGGTGGCTAGTTTCCTAAAAAACACCGCCATCTTGATAGACAGGAATTATCAGCTGATAAAATGAGCTGTCATGGGGCTACGGAACCGCATTTACAACAATAGCAATAGCAACAACCACAGGCGCTAAGGTACCAAATTTTCGAAATCGAGTTTAGACAGGCCTATCAAGATGGCAGTGTGAAAAAGTACAAATAAGGCGTTTTGCTTTCGGTGGAAGCGAAGTCCGCATTTTCAGCAACGATCTACCAGGACTGGAAGCATGTATGTATGTATTATGTAATTACTTATGTCAATATTTTTTTTTTTTTTTTAATTTTAGTTACTTCTATTCTATTACAATTTTTCGTGTATAGAAACTATAAGGGGGCGTTTCCTTCAAGTTCGCCCCGGGCGCCATTTCACCTTAAGCCGGCCCTGACCCCTTCCATTTTAATTGCACACAAGATTGCCTATAATAATGGGGTATTTCCACATTGATTTGATGGATTTTAATTTAGTCGAGATGTACTTAAATTTATGGTAGACAATATCGGTTACAATGATTAAAGAAGTCACAAATTGACCATTATTGGCTTGACTTGTTCGTAATTTGGAGCGTGGCGTCGCGTGGCAGTAGTAACTGTCATAATTGTATAATACATTGCTCAAATTTGTTTCCCAAATCAAAGTGGATGAAGAAGGGAGTGAGTAGGAGGTTTATACCGGTTTTGTGACTTGTTTCCTTTCACTAAAAATCATTTCAGTAGTTGGTGAAATGTTTGGTAATTTTTTTCTCAAAATTTCCAAAGTGTTATAAACATTTTTGTTTGCAAATTTATGGGGTAAAGGCCTGAGTATGAATTGTTATACCAATTCCATTACTTTTGTTATGTGACTGGGAAGTCGTTGAAGGGTATGTGCCCTGTTATTCCCAACACTATTGTACATAATATGCTGCTGGTAAATGAATTCCATTGAAATTACTTGGATACTATAACAGTACAAGCAATATCGCTTAGCCAAATAAAATTTACGACCAGCTTATTTGTACATAAGAGCATAGAAATTGGTTGCTTAGTACGGAAAAGTAGGTGCGTTCCGCTACACCCCCCACTTTGGAAAATTACTAAAAAAATCATTGCACCGTTACGTGCTCATTATGTGCTAATTATGTACCACATTTAAACATTTTGTGCTAGTCAACTTTTAGAGATATTAGCAATTCAAATGGGGGGGGGGGGGGGGGGGGTGTAGCGGAACGTTCTTCTACACCCCCCCCCCCACTAAAAAAAAATCAGCCTACGGACTTCGAACTTATATTTTCGTAATTGTTGAGTTATGTGCTAATTATGTACCGAAATTAAACATTTCGTGCTAGTCAACTTTAGAAGATATTAGCAATGGAAATGGGGCGTGTAGAAGAACGTTCTTCTACCCCCCCCCCCGCAAACAGAAAAAATCAAACATAAATTCCATACATAATTACCACATAACCAGACGGTTACAAAAACATAGGTCCGAAAAGCGTAAATTGATTTTTTCTGTTTGGGTTACTCTCCTCATTTAAATTGCTAATATTCTTCAAAGTTGACGAGCACATAATGTTTAAATGCGGTACATAACAATGATTGTTTACGTAATTTACGGAAGTGGGGGAATACGGAACGCACAATTTCACGTCATGTATCTGGTCAATTTTCATACGTCCCGGGGGCGTTAATTGAACCTGTACGCACCGCAATTGAGTACGACGAATTTGCAGATTTTCGGCGTTTTCGCGACGTGTTTTTACTATTCTCTACCCATGTAACACGTACATTCAACTTGACTTGAGCGAGCGATAATTTTCCATTTAAGCTCGATTTACTCCGTTGAAGGTCTTTGAAACATGAAAAAATCATCGGATATATAATGTACTCGACCTACCCTTTGCACTCATACCCCGCATGCCGACCTCCGGAGAAGTATTAAATAGTATCCTTTTTCGTCCTTTTTGGGACCTTGCCCATCAATTTTTTTTCGGTAAAATGAGCTTTAGATTCCTGGGAGCTAGCTGATTTAAAAACAACGTTCTTCTACACCCCCCATTTCAATTGCTAATATATCTAAAAGTTGACTAGCACAAAATGTTTAAATGTGGTACATAATTAGCACATAATGAGCACGTAACGGTGCAATGATTTTTTTTAGTAATTTTCCAAGGTGGGGGTGTAGCGGAACGCACCTCGGAAAGGTGTGATTTGAATGACATATACTGATGTCCAATTTATCAATTTACTTTTCTTAATCCTCTGGTTGTAACAATAAAAGACCCTTAAATGGCAGGTGGTTGGTAGTACGGAAAAATGTAAAAGCATGGCGGTGCCACTGACCAAAGCGACCGCTTTTGCAAAGATCAATTTTTTTTTTGTCTAATTATGCAAATGGCATCTTCTGATCTCAAAATAAGTATTTAAACCAAACCAAAGGAAAATTAATTTTTCAGAAATTTGCCGTCAGTTAAAATGTTGTCAGGTTGCTGATACTCGTATATGCGAAATCGTGCCTAGCATCCACTACTTTTAAATGAGATACATATATAATGTATTTAAAAAAATATGATATGATACAGTACATCATTTCAAAATAGTGTAATTATACCCCTCACTTTGCAAAGGAGAGGAAAAATTGACTTTGTCATGGAGTTTGTAACGCATATTAGGTATATGTGTATTAACCATATAGCGATTTCTTGCAGGGTGTTATTATATGTATTAAAATTAATATGTATTTGCTCTATTACTATTACAGTGAAATGTCACTTCTTTCCTAACCTTTCGAGCTGCAACACGTGGTTTCGCGCGCAAGTATTTTGTTAAGAAAAGAATCGCATTAATCCGTATTTTGAATTGTAAATTTTGTTAATAAACCCTTTTGAATTAATTGAACTCAGTGCATTTAATATAACTAAGAAGTCGGACTCAAAAATATAAAACACGGTAACATAACACAAGGCATATGGAACCCTGCAGGAAATCGCTAACCGAAACTACATCCAAATTCAAAATTTTGCCTGAGAAAACGCATACAAGCAAATAGTTTACATACTTCTAGTTTCCCCAAAGAGGGAAATTGTTGATCCAAATGGGCAATTTTTTGCAAATAGTTAATTTCAATACACGATACCCACAAAATCTGATATTTTTTTCGCTCGCGCCGTATTCCGAAGTGTAGAAAATTTCAAGAAGTTATACGATGAAATACACCGGATATAATAAAAGTTTGAAAATCTTGTCTTTGTTGTTCATTGACAGGGCTACAGCCTCGTAGAGAGCTTCTCGAGATGTTCTCTCTTTTCCCATGAATAGGGTCTGTCCTGGGGGTGTGCATAGGCTATCATTTGCTCCCATCCCTGCAGTAGAAAAAAATATACGTCGAGAAATGTGAAATTGAAAATAGTTTCTCGTTTAGGTCGTTTTATATGTTTCAAAGGAAGTATTTTGCAAAAGTCGGGGATAGGCCAGAACAATTCGTAGAAAAGAATCGTATAGTTTTCCGATTTTATTTTTTTTTTTTATTTTATTGAATTGATTGCTTAGAACAATCCCTTGTACAGTCAAACTTCTCTATAAAGAACTTCCGTATAACGAATTTGTCTATATAACGAATTTACTCTGTAAACTCTGCATTTACGTAAAGTGAAAGTGTATACAGGTATCCCTCGACTTAGGACGCTTCGACTTAGGACATTTCGACTTACAACGCGTGAACAATTTAGACCACGACTCGAGTTACAACAGTTTTTGCTTCGACTCACAACGCGATTTGAAAAAAAAAATTCGTAAAAAAACACAGGTGAAAGTATTAATACAGAATTTTCTTTTCTGTTTTTAGTCAGTCTTTCCTTGTGCAGAAAGCTTTTATTTTTATTTATTTGTTGAGCTGATATTTGAAGAAGGAATTTTTGTTTTGGTAAAGGCAATTAGCTGTTTCGTTAAGGACCTTTTAAAGAAGAAAATCAACGCTAGTGTAAAGGATTAGGCCAGTATAAGTCTTTCAAAAAATGTGGCGGCGTCGAACAGTTGCTGATCAATCATTAAAACTTAGGAATTAAACATTTTTGAAACGCAGACAACCGTATGCCAGAAAATGGAGCATACATTTAATGCCGGCCCCACACTGTCCAGGGTTTGCCAAACGGTCCAAAAGATCAAAGTTGTGGACAACACATGCTTCGAAGAGGAAAAGAGGCGATGGGGGAATTCAAAAAACGTTATTCTTTGTTGAATTCCCCCATCATCTCTGTCTCTGTCTCTGCTAGGCATATGTTGTCTACAACGTTGATCATTTGTACCGCGCGGTTTGGCAAACCCTGGACAGTGTGATTGCAGTCTAAAGTAAACAATATCCTACATAACAACCAAAAGATATCAGCTAGGCAAAATATAATCTCGTAAGCATGTATAAGGTGCCTGAGCCTTTTGATTTGACCTACAACTTAATTGATACCAAAAATAGAAGAAATCAGCAAAATCCTTTATTTGTATACCAAAGAACACGCCACGAAATAGCGAGTTTTACCAAGTCGTAAAAACCGCGGTGGTACGACTTGGCAGTGTACGTCCTTAAATTGGTAGCGATAAAATTATGAATTGTTATTGAATTTAATTTTTCTGCCTTGAATTAAGCCGAACACACCATTCACGCTATACGAAAGCAAAGAAATATTTCAATTTTTATCCTTTTAGAGTTTGTACGACTTGCTAAAAGTCTAGATGATGTGTAGTAACTCCGAAAAAACTTTTTTTTACTTATTGGACTCCCTTGAATTATATTTATAAAAAAATATAATTTGTATACAGAATTTCCCAACTTATGGAAAGTATGAGGAACAGTTTCTTTAAATGTAAGAAATCTTATACCCTCTGCAAATGTTCTACAATGTCTATAGAAATTTGAATCATTTTTCATCTCCAATAGCATGAAGTTATATTTTGCTCATCACCTTCAGATTCTGTAAGATTCACTTTGGACCTCCATTGGCCATACGGTAGTTTATTTTGAACTCCTTTTATATTTTCGAGATTGATAAGTGACTGTAAGCTGCTGTTTTTTTCACTAGCTGGGGCCTAATCTTTTACAATGATGTTGCCTTTGACCTTGAGCTCGAACTAAAGTGGTAATTACACAATTTTGCATCCATATTTTAAGCCATGGTGATGAGAATTTTTTCTTGAAATATAAAACGATCACCTCAACAAATAATAAGAAGTTTTCTATATCAGTGTTTTCTAAATTAAATTGTTAGATATAAAAAGAGAATTCTGCCTAAATATTTGAAATAAAATAAATAACAGGCGCGACAATCGTAAGGCTGCAGGATGTGTTAGTGACATCATATTTCCAAGATCTTATCTGCTTTTTGACATCATATTTCCAAGATCTTATCTGCTTTTTGTTGAGGTAATGAGATCAGCATTACGCTCAGCAGTGTTATTTATCCCCATAAATGGGTACTCGTTTAACATCTGAGTGAGATCATAGTCCGTCACAAGCTCGTGGGTTCAAAAAACGCCATGATCCACGGTAAGATTCGAACTCATGACCCTGTGCACCGAAGGTGCGCGCATTAACCGCTAGACCAGCCAGACTACTTATACTTATGGCGCAACAAAAATTGGCCCGACGTCTTCGCTAGTTCAGAATGAGAGAGCCCAGAAGGGATATGAAAAATATTACGCAAATTGGTTAATATTGATGTGTACATTCTTATTTATTTTGAATGCTCCTTTTTCTTATAAAACTCTATCATTAACTAAAAAGTGCCGAGTTTTAAGTTGTGACCGTGTTCTTACCTACGTGCAATATGGTTATTCGACTTACAACGTTTTCGACTTAGGACGCATTTTCGTGGAACCAATTAGCGTCCTAGGTCGAGGTATGCCTAACGTGACCAGACGTCCCGTTTTTAGTGGGACAGTCCCGTTTTTGAAAGATGTGTCCCGTTGTCCCGACAGACTGCTTTGGGACGCCCTAACTGTCCCGTTTTGGAAAGATAAATATTATTTTCACAACATTTCATATTACAAACGCTCGTATCACGAAACGCATCCGGTTTTTGGCTTCCAACGGATTACAGATATAGGTAATCATTTTTTTATATTTATATAGTTCGAGTTGAGGCTCTAAAGGAGTTCTGTGCCGAAACTGAAACAGAAAACCAGAAAATACTGGTCTATAGCAAAACCAGGTGGCAGGGGCCCATGCGTGCCGTGGAAAGGGTTTTAAAAATGTATCAGCCATTGCAGAACTACTTTTTGAACATTGAAAAATGCCCTCAAATATAAAAAAAAATTTGAAGCCCGGACATCAGAATTGTGGCTTCATTTTTACACGCTCAGTCGGTAAGCTTTCATCAAACTATGTATATTGAAAATTGAAGGTCAGACTTTATCGGAAGTGAAGCTGCAAGAGAAATTAACCAACTGAAAGATAATTTGGCTCAGAAAGAGACAAATCAGTTCCTTCCATTTGCAGTCCGTAGCTTGATGATGGAATTGAAAAATAGTGGCACTGATATTGACGAAGCGTTTGTAAAATGTTAGGCTACATAATTTTATAAAACAAGTGGTGAATATTTGGAACAGTGGACTAGGTTTTTAACTAAAGAAGTGGATATATTTTATTGGGCATATTTAAAAAAAAAAAGTACCTGCATGGGGAGACGTTAAAAAAGCATTGGATGTAACGATTGAAAAGGGATACATTGATTGCAATAAACAGAAGTATTTTCGATGATTTCGAAATACGTTACCTCGCAAAAAGTAACCGAATGGAATGATGTCAATGTTCCCACAGAAACCCGTTGGGTGGAAGTATTCAAACACTTTCGCAGCAACAATCTTAAGGCTGCCACAAACCTAAAGATTTCTCGGCCGATCGATTGGTCACAATTGATCTGCCGCCCGTACAGCACATACATTTATCGGGCAATCTGAAATTGACAGTCTCACGGTCCACAAGACACACCACAAAACAGCGAAAATTATACCATTTTTGGCGATGGACATCCATTGCTACTTTTGATGGAGAATGACCGCCGCAACCACAGCAGAGGATCGACCATTGGTTTATATAAAAAAATCAGCAATATGATTGGCATGACAGCTTGTACGGAAAATTGCATTGGCAATACGTTCTACACGTCAAATCAAAAAATTGAATCCGATTGTCCCAATAGAAAAATGTGTTTACTTATTGTTTTATATATAATTGATATACATTATGTAAGTAGTCGTTGAATATACCTGATTTGTAGTAGTCTTAATAAATATATATTAATATTATTGTCATTGAATAGATATGTTTGAATAATATAATAAAATATAAATATAAATTTAAAACATGGCGCAGCCGAGAAGAACCTCCGTGTAACATTTACAGGAGACAGTTAAATAAAAGAATTAAACCATAGAATGGTGAAAACAAGAAAACAAAAAAAATAAAGAACGAGAAAAAAAAAATTACAAAACAAAAAGATATAGCAACGAAACAAGATATTGCAACCCAACAAGAAGATATTTCAAAAGAACAAAATATAATAACGAAACAACAGAGGAAACTTAACATGGATTTCAAGCACCCAGAAAACTTACAATTTGAGGGAAATATGGCTCTTAATTTTAAGAGCTTCAAGCAAAAATTCCTAATATATATGAAAGCGTCGGAACTGGAAACGAAAAAGGATGAGGTTCAAGTGGCAATCCTCTTAAATATTATTGGCGATGAAGCATTAAAAATATATAATACAATGGAAATCAGCAAGAATCCTGAAGTAAAGATGGGAGAAATTCTAGATGAATTCGAAGCGTTTTGCAATCCGAAAAAAGATGAAGTCTATGAAAGATTCAAATTTTATAACCGCATACAAGAAGCAGAAGAACATTTTGATCAATTTTTAACAGATGTAAAAGAAATGGCTTCTCATTGCGAGTTTGCAAAAGAAGAATTTGATAAGGCGATACGTGATCGAATTATTTTTGGCATAAGTTCAAAAAAGTGTCAAGAAAAATTGATTGAAGTTGGAAATATTAATATGGATGAAACTATAAAAAAATGTAGGCTATACGAATTGGATAAAGCCAGGGTTCAAGAGGTCCAAAAAGATGTACAAGTCAGGGTTCAAGAGGCTCAAAAAGATACACAAGATGTTTGTGTTATAAAAAATAACAAAAAATATTATAATAATAATCAATATAAGAAATCATTTAACCCATTAACGACGAGACCCTAAAATCTTACCGATTGAGCTGAAATTTTCCACGTCGGCTAAAAATGGCTAAAAACACATTTTGTAGAAAAAAAGTTTTCCCCCGGAAGCCGGGTTCAGGCTCCCGGCACTGTTACATATATGTAACATCAGGCACTCGAGGTACTCGATGGTGTTACATATATGTAACATCAGGCATGATACGGGGAAAGTGTGTTCAAGGTATATTTTTAAGTTTTTTTTCCAAAAGGAAAACATTTTAGTAAATTTTTTTTAATAAAGCGAAAAATATATGAAAGCCGATATTTTACATGAAGTTTGAAATGTAGAAAAGGCAACAATAACGTAGAAATAATACGAAATGTGTGCGAAAAATGAACAGCCTTACAAAAATATTACGTCAAATGTTGTATTATTTTATTTTATTATAAATGTGTTTTTGCATGTGGAGTTGTTGTTGTTTTATTGAGAAGTTTCTTGAGCTCCCACAGAACTAATAGATTTTACAGTTTGTGAATAGAAAAAAAGTTTACAGAAGTACAGTAGTTAACGATACAGATTTTGAGGATTATGGAAGATTTGCCAGTAAATTATAAAATTATTGTTTCAATTTTTTTGTCAATTTGTCCATCCGCCCAATTTGTCTAAAAAGGACTAAATATAGAGCCTATAATTCCTCCTTGTCTATAATTTGGTCTACATTAGAAACCATTTCTTCTTTGGTAGCTCAAAATAAATCCTTTTAAATATTATATTAGCAGAATTAAATAGAATAAATATAATCCTTGGCCTCATGAAAATAAAGCCTTGACTCCTTGCTTCGGATACCCTTGAATCCGGCTATCATTTTAATCCACATAGGACAACTATTGTATCCATATTCCGGATTTAGAGTAATTCTAATTCCGACTCTCAATATTTTTGGTATGTTTTGCCAAATATGGCCGCTCAATTTGCCAGTCAAGAAGACACAAGGGTCTAGAAAATCATGTGACATGACTAATTCTAAGGAAAACCCTAAATAATAGAATTTTTTTTATTAAATTTTAACATTTATGAAGACTATTTATGCTATTTTCCTAGATAAAAATGTCTTGTTAAAATCCGGAAATTTTCGTTAATCCGGATTTTTTTGGGAATCCGGACTTTTTTTTTTATAATTAATCCGGACTACTGCCTCAAGAGTGTAAAAAATCCATAAAATAAAAAAAAAACACTAAAAAAGTACATACTCATATACCTCTTATACGAGGAGTGCATTTTCCCCATATCAGGACGGATGTTACATATATGTAACAGTGTTATAAAAGTACTTATAAAACGTAAACCACGGACAATATTTTTTTCATTTATTTTTTGCATTGTTTCAAAAAGACCATGTAATAACATACCATTAATTTTTCCCCAATTTTTTTCATACAATTAAATATAAAAATAAAATTCCTCTACTACTTTTGCCATCGGGAAGATTTTCGTCAACATCGAAAAAACCATCAGAAAGAAACCTCTATAACTTCCACAATAGTAAGTCAAATTGAGCTTATTTGATTTCTACGTATTGCTAATATTGTCTAGTACAGGATAAAACACTTTTTAGTGCCGAATTGATATCCTATTCCTTTAGCAGCCGTTTGAAATGAAGGATGTCTTACTGTTACATATATGTAACATCAGGCATTAATGGGTTAATCATAATACAAATAACCAAAATTTTAATTACAGATATTGTAATGGTGACGATGACAACAGACGATGTAGCAATTGCAATACGAAGCATTTATATAGACAATGCCCTGCTTGGGGTAAATTATGTACAAAGTGTAACAGGCTGAATCATTTTGCTGTTGCTTGCAAAAGAAAAGAAGTTCATGAATTACATGAAGGTGAGCCAAATTATTTCGTTCTCAATATAAATAAAAATAGTTCACACGGTTGGATAGAACGAATTCAAATTGAAGATAAAATATATGTTGATTTTAAACTAGATTCCGGTTCAGACGTAAACGTTTTGCCAAAATATATTTTTGAAAAACTTAACAAATATCATAATTCAGAAATTGTTTTAAGACATGAATTATCACGTATAGAAGCATTCGGTGGTCAAAAGATTTTACCTGTTGGTAACACTTTCCTAAAATGTAAATTTAGAGATATAGTTACGTCTGAGAAATTTTTAATTGTTGATATGATGGTTAGTCCCATATTGGGTAGAGAAACATGTTCTAAACTGGGTTTAATTATTAGAGTACATAATATAAATGATGAAAAAAATGAAATAATATCTAAGAACATAGATATATTTCAAGGTATTGGTAAATTTCCTACAAAATGTAAACTAAATGTTAATAAAGAAATCACTCCGATCGTGAAACCTCCTAGACGTATACCAAATGCCTTGGTAGAACCAGTTAAAAATACTCTGGCTGAAATGGAACAATTAGGGATAATACAAAAGGTTCAAAATCCTAAAGGATGGGTTAGCAATTTAGTAATTGTAGAAAAAAGTGATAAATCGATTCGATTATGTATGGACCCGAGAGAATTAAATAAGGCTTTAGTTCACGAACCTTTCCTTATTCCAACTATTGAAGAATTAAAAGTAAAATTATGTGGTATGAAATTTTTCACTGTCTTGGATCTTAAAAGTGGCTTTTGGCAAGTTGAACTTGACTCAAAATCAAGTGATTTATGTACCTTTAGTTCTCCAATGGGTTACTATAAATTTTGCAGATTGCCTTTCGGAATTAGTGTTGCTCCTGAAATTTTTCAAAGATACACTCAAACAAATTTTACTGATATACCTGGAACTTTTGTTTATATAGACGATTTAATAGTCGCAGGCAAAACAGAATCTGAACATGATACAAATTTACAAAAAGTTTTCGAGAGAACAAGAAACTTAAATATAAAATTTAACAGAGAAAAAGTTCAATATAAACAAAAGAAAGTAAATTACCTCGGACATGTCTTTTCTGAAGAAGGCGTCTCAATAGATCCGAAAAAAATTGAAGCGATTTTAAATATTCAACCGCCAAAAAATAAAAAAGAACTACAATGTACATTAGGTATGATTAATTATTTACGTAGTTTTGTTCCAAATTTATCTGAAATTTCAAGTCAATTGAGCAATTTATTGAAATCAAATGTACAATTTACTTGGCTTGATTCCCATAACGACATTTTAAATGAAATTAAAAAATTAATTAAAGAAGCTCCTACTTTACATCATTTTGATGAAACAAAACCAATTGTCTTACAGTGTGACGCATCACAATATGGAATTGGATGTTGCTTGATGCAAAATAAAAAGCCAGTTTCATTTGCTTCGCGCACACTAACTACTGCGGAGCAAAATTACGCTCAAGTAGAAAAAGAATTGCTCGCAATAACATTTGCTTGCAATAAGTTTCATTTTTATATTTATGGTAGATCCATAATGGTTGAGACAGATCATAAACCTTTAATATCTATAATTAAACGAGATCTTGATAAAATCTATGCGACTAGAGTTCAAAGGATGAAACTGAAACTAATGAAATATAATTTAAAAGTAGAATTTACTCCTGGGAAATATTTACATATAGCAGACTGGTTATCAAGAAATCCTTTAGATAGTCAAATAAATCCCGAAGAAGAAAATTTCAATGAGATTGTGCATAGTTTAAATATTAGTGATAATAGAAAAAATGAACTTGTTCGGGAGATAAAAAAAGATCCGATTTTCACAAAAATTATTGATAAAATAAAAAATGGTTGGCCGAGTCATTGTTCAAAACTTGATAATGATATTAAGTTTTATTATAAAATTAGGAACGATTTGTTTTTAGAAGAAGATATATTGTTTTATGACAACAGGCTCCTGATACCAAATTCTTTAGTAAATGAGTATTTGAAAATATTACATATAGATCATTTAGGTATAAATAAAACTATGGAAAAAGCCAAAAACTTAGTATTTTGGAAAAATATAAACCAAGATATTGAAAGCATGATACAGACTTGCTCAATTTGCCAACGAAATAGATGCTCAAATACAAAAGAGCCTATTATATTTCATGAAATACCGGATCTACCTTTCATGAAAATTGCGTTAGATATTTTTGATTTTGCAAGAAAAAACTATCTAGTTTTAGTTGATTACTATTCACGATGGCTTGAAATATTACCATTAAAAAATAAAAGTGGTAAAGAAATAATAAGTCAGTTAAAAAATATATTTGCCACTCATGGATATCCAAAAGAAATAGTAGCTGATAATTCTCCATTCAACTGCTTTGAATGTAAGCAATATGCACAGAATATTGGTGCAAATTTCACTTTTAGTAGTCCTTACTATCCAAAATCAAATGGACTTGCAGAAAGATATGTAGGTATAAGTAAATCGTTTTTAATAAAAGCCCAAAATTCAAAATCGGATATAAATACTGTTTTATTAGAATACCGAAATTCACCACTTTCAGGAATGGGATACACACCATCTCAATTATTATTTAGTAGGAGATGTAGAACTTTGATACCAATACATGATAATTTACTTAAACCTAAGTTAAATGAAAATGTAATGGAAAAAATTTTAAATTTAAAAGAAAAGGTGAGGGTAAATTATGATAGAACATCAAAGCGGAGAGAAACATTTGAAAAGGGAGATGAAGTCTGGTTTCAGAAAACAGATAGAAAGTGGTACCCAGGTAAAATTATAGAAAAAGAATCAGCTCCTCGTTCTTATTTAATTCAACTATATGATGGCAGTGTTTACCGAAGAAACAAAATTAATTTAAGAAAAAGGAAATCTTTAAATTGAATATCATCGCAAAGCAACATCGAAACGATTTAAGTTTGTAACATTGTTGTAATAATTCAAGTTTATAATGCTGCTGTCATCGTACCAGTTAAAAAAAAAAAAAAAAAAAAAAAATAAAGGAGAGAAATGTTTTATATATAATTGATATACATTATGTAAGTAGTCGTTGAATATACCTGATTTGTAGTAGTCTTAATAAATATATATTAATATTATTGTCATTGAATAGATATGTTTGAATAATATAATAAAATATAAATATAAATTTAAAACACTTATTAACCCTTTCCCGGACAGAACGTCTATAGACGTCCAATTTTGAGCATTTGACAAACAAATTGTGTCAAATTTTGGCGTTGTGTCCGGCAATGAGTTAATCATTGTGTTTTTTCTACGGTGACCTCACTACTGACAAAATATTCCGATGTCCCGTTTTGAGTTGAAAGAAAAATGGTCACCTTAGGTATGCCTGTATTAACTTTGTCATGAAGTTTGTAACCCAGTGAAGGAAGCATCTCCGACCATATAAAAAGTATACATATATGATCAGCATGACTTGGGGAGTCGGTTAGGCGATGTCCATCTGTCCGTCTGTCTGTCTATGTCTGTCTGTATGTTGCGACGCGTTTTATTCGGCCAATTTAAAAGCTATGAAGCTAAAAATTTGCAATACAAACCCAACTCCCCAAATTAAGAAAAACTTGTTTTTTGTGTATCAATTTCAACCAAATTTCACACAAATGTGTTTCTATTGGTAACACAAAACACATGCAAGAATAAATCAAATCGTACCAGGGGGTCATGGGGCTGCTATACAAACTTAACCCCCCAAATTAGGTTCTTATAAGAAAGACTTTTTTATTTGTGCACCAATTTCAACCAAATTTCACACGAATGTGTTTCTATTGATGACACAAAACATGTGTAAGAATGGATCAAATAAGACAATGGGGTCATGAGGCTGCCATACAAACCCAACCCCCGGAATGAGGTTCTTCTAAGAAAAGCTTTTTTATTTGTGCACCAATTTCAACCAAATTTCAGACAAATGTATTTTTATCGATGGCACAAAACATATGTAAGATTGAATTAAATCAGACCATGGGGTTATGGAGATGCCATACAAACCAACTTCCTAAATTAGGTTCTTCTAAGAAACATTTGTTTAACCAGCTTCACAAAACCTTGCATTAATGTGACTTTATCAAAGCAACTAAAAAGGTCAAAACAAATTGAATCGTACTATGGGGCCATGCTCCCGCATCCCCTAATAAAATGTTCTCAATAAATATTTTTATTTGCTCATTTATTCCAACGAAACCCCACACAAACACATATAGTTTTTTCGACGCAACTTTCGTGAAGACAGAAGGAAAATATTTGGGGAGATGGTTAAGTCTTTAGACCGAGGGAGCGAAGGCTATCCGAATTTCGGCCGCGTCCGAAATTAGCTTCGGTCTCGTTTTATAAAGTCAATAGATGTAAATTGGCTATTTGCGTAATTCCTGTTAAGCCTCGTCTGCATATTGTAAACAAATGTCTCACAGCTGTATACAAACATCATGTTTCGGTGTTGTATAGTATTTAGCGCGCACACCTTCGGTGCACAGAGTCACGGGTTCGAGTCTCACCATGAACGAATACTTCAGATTATAGTATTACGAGCAAGTTTCGACAGTATGGTCGTATGGTATGTTTATAATGTGAAGACAATAAAATAAAACATATAAGTTTTACGTGCTCCTTGCATAGCTCTGAATAGATAACAGAAAGAAGTTAGGAAAATCTCGGAAGGACGACACAATGTTCAGTTGACTACTACTACTATTGTGCTCTTATACTTTGTGGGGCATAGCGTGTCGTTTTTGATTTCCCAAGGAATAGGTTGTTGAAAGACTTACGCCGATTCCTATATGTTTTCCAGTTGTGGTAAAACGGTGGACCCTTGCTATTTTGTATGAAGCTTCTTATATAAAAACATTAAAATTCAATTTTTCAATTATTCATTTTTTTTTTTTTATTAATCGGGCAAATACAAAAAAGAAACATTCCTAGAATCTCACCGCTACAGTGTCCCCTTAACCTCCTTCGCCGCTTTATGGATCGACAGCGCCGACTTTGGCAACACAGAATTGCTGGGACACTGGTAGTGTACCGGAATCAACGATCACAGCTTCCTTAACGGCTATCAATCACTCTTTCGATGTTCTTAGCGACATTCATTCCGGTCAAACCTTCACGAAAACATGTCGAACGCATATAGATATAATTAGCTGCACTTATAACCTTTTCCAGCAGGTCTTTCGGCAAATTTCTAAAAGTTCGGTTTTTTGCAGATTTGAGCCGAACTAACCAAATCGTCCATGTCGAAATACACTTTATCGCTGACTTCAGGGTCTTTCGCACACTCGGAAAAAGCAAAGCTGGCCGCCAAAGCGGAAAGACTCTTCTTCTGATACGTTTCATCCGAAAACTGTCAATTCAAATCTTCGGCAATAAAATTTGTTAAAAAGACGGCAATAAACGCGTAGTCACACAAATGAAAAATATTGGTTCCTAATCGGCAATTACACAAATCGCAAAAATTTTTCCGCGGCGTCAAAATTGTAACACACTGCGTTGTATGGAGATGCCCACACCAACGCGAATATTCGCCAGTTTTGCAGTATTTTTTTCGGTTCGAATATTTGCTACCTAATGTCATTTTATTCAAATAATTTATTTGACAGGTGCAGTGTAGTACAACTTAATGTTGGTGTACCCGAAAAAGATGTAGATTTGGAATGAGTTGTTTAGGTATTGACCGAGCATTTAAGTTTTGAATGTTTTATGGTATCAGTGGATGAGAAAAAGAAGTAACATTTTTGGAAACATGAATTTCAAGGAAGGAAGGTTTTTACTCGTTGTTGTTACACAAAGAAATTGCCCTATTGTGGCAAGTCCGGCGACACCCCGATCGCATCGCTCGGCCGAAGAATTGCAGAGATATCGACGATTTTCCAAAGTGCATAGTATGAAGTTGATCGTGAAATTGCTGTGACCGACATTTAGGTTGACAACTAACAAAAGCATACATTTGGTGAATTGTTGTACTTATCCCCTTGTGAAAGATGCTCCGACGTCACCTTAGAGGATTTTGTTGCGAGTCCAACGAAACCTTGATCGTTTCGCTGGACTCAAGGATACCAAAGATATCGACGGATTATCGAAGTAGTGCGAAGCTGATTGTGAAATTGCTGTGGCCAACATCCAGGTTGACGGTTATCTCTGACCACCCTGTGCATTGACCCAAAAAAAAAAAAGAGGATCCGATGACCCTTTCGACAATTTTATGGTAAGTCTAGCGCCACCTCGGTCGTTCTGCCACACCAAAGGATTGCAGAGATATCCACGGATTTCCGAAAGAATACAGGGTCAATCGTTTCACTCATGAATAGTATACGACAGGAAATGAGGATCCTGGTGGTTCGGTGCTTTCGTTTGTCCCTAAGTAGTTACGTACAAGCTTGAATATTCTATTGAATTGAATGTTTACTTTGCATAGTTACGCCATATTTTGCTTGGTTACGCCATCGTAAGGAATCACGTAAGGATTCTACTAAAAGTTATTATGGAATTTCATACGATGGCGTAACCAAGCAAAATATGGCGTAACTATGCAAAGTAAACATTCAATTCAATAGAATATTCAAGCTTGTATATAATTACGCATTTTGCGTAACCATGCTAAGTAAACAGTTACATATGTAGGTATATATATTCAATTCAAAACAGACACAAAACAATGTTCAAGCTTTGTGTCTTCTCTATACGATAAGACTAACCATTCGACGGGCACAAGATAAGATGTAAGAGTTTGCGATAGTCAATTTAAACAATCAAATCGAACACTGCCGCAACTTTTTTTAGGGTACGGTATAACAAGGTTGTACTGTACTGCATATTTTCATCGATTTGCGCTTGTCAATGGTTTTATCCTTAGAATAAGTATAGACATGGAGAGGTAAAATGTCGAATTTCACGTTTATTTCTTCCGCTTACGCTTTTACATAACAAGTAAAGATGCCGCGACATTTTGATATAGTGCACGAAAATTGCAGCATGATTATAAATGCTAAAATAATTGTATTTGGCCAGTTCTTGCAGTTATTCTCTATCATGTCTAAGTCCTTTCCTTACATAAATCTAATACCTTTTCTAAGGAAACAACATGATATCAGCAGTGAGTGACAGTACCCAGCGAATTATTCGCGCCGCGCCAGTGTGGGTACCAAAAAATGTGCCGCGAATTTTCGGAAAATTCGTGACGCGTTGGTCTGGGCATCACTTAAATAATTAAATAACGGAGCAGTTTATAAACAGTATTCGAACATGATGCACAACTATTCACGAACAATATAGATTCCTGCTCCGCAACTGTTTAGCAAACGTTCAATAAAATGTTGCGCAACTGTTTGCAGACAATATTTTCCATTCTTTTGCAAACAGTTGATCAACAAATGTTTACAATGGAGACGAGGCTTTAAAGATTTCCAATCTGTTGGAAGTGGAAGCCCACATTTTTTAGTTCATTCATTGTTTTTATTAAAATATTTTTCTGTTCAAATTTATTTTTTTCATTTAACGTTGATAATGTCTCAGCTAGTTTGTGGCTTATATTGTTGTTAGAGCTAGTTTGTGGCTTATATTGTTGTTAGAGATATATGTATGTACTCATATGTGGATATTAATTTATTAATCACTTATATAGCGTTATTCTTTCTGGACCCTTCAAAATCGTTATAACCGTGTTTCACTGTATATACAAACATAATATGTGTTTTAGATAATCTTTGATTTACATAAGTTTAATGAGGAATCAAAACGTCCAAGTTTTTTTTTCTTATTGATCGGTTTCACCGCTGTTTGTAGCTTATTTTTAATTTGTATTAATCAAAAACGCTTTTTCCTTACTACAATTTATTTTTCTTTTTGCAAATATATATTTCGAATGCAACTTGCATTCTTCTTCAGTGCGAGTGTTTCCTGTCCAAGTGTTGTTTATTTCAATTTACAGAAAACACTGAATCAGGAAACAAAATTGCTTTAACTACGAAGAAACACAGTTCGAGAATAAACACTATACCACAGTAAACAACCAACAAGTACGAAAAATTGTATTTTCAAAGTTATGAAATCCAACGCAACTGGACCTTCGCTCGTCTCTAGTCGTGTAGTGTTTATTTGATTCGCTTGGAGTTGTTCCTTCCAATAATAGAAAAGACCCACCCGACTGCCAGATGATCAAAATATGTTCATTGAAATCATCCACGAAAGGAGTCTCCGACTTAAATAGTACCGTCAAGAATAGCTCCAATGTGGGTATTTGCATTTTCCGAAATAGAAAGTTACGTGTGTATTTCTGCAGACCGTCCATTGAAACCCGGGCTAAGCTACTCATCATCATCAACAATGCATTCGAATTGTTTAAACTCATTCGAGCTTTTTGTGCCTCCCTAAAGTCAATTTCTTTAAACGCAGTGCAAATGCCTGCGGACCACTTTGCTTGAAGGTGAATCACTACGGCCCATTTTTTAATGAAGGGAATTTCGAGATTTTTTAAAGGCTTTAGACTTTTTTATTATTTTCTTTAATGTCAACAATCACTTGAAAACGCCACATTCCTCCTCTGTGACCGCCTCGTATTTAAATAATGTTAAGCAGACTACTGCTGCTACAGTCTGCTTCTACAGACTGTAGAAGCAAACACAAAAAAGTTCGGCCGAACCACGCGCAATAGTTCCTTCGAACCCAGCTCAATAGATCAACGAATCGTCAAAGGGTTGAATTCACTGAAACACGCAAATTACAATAAATCTCAATTCCTCCTTTTTTTGCGGGGTACGGCGAACAGCGCGCGAAGTTGGGCCGGCTTAAGAAAAACTTAAAACCTGCAATGTAACATTTCATCGAGTACCGACTTTTGTTCATTTTTTATGACGACAAAATGTATAGGAGTGAAGAGTTTACCGTAGTATCTACCAAAATTAAAGTAAAGGCAGCATTTCTTTGGGTTCTTCAGAACAGGACAGACACACCTAACTTTGAGAGGTAAAGGCGCCTAAATTTGTCAGATAATAATTCATTTAATGCGCTTTTGGAATAAATTTTAACTTTTCTAACGAATGACTAAGGTGGTTGATTACTCTAAGATGATTTATCTTCAAATGATACTATTGCAAAATTTGGAAACTGTCCTGCCAGTGTACCAATTAACTCAAGAAGTAAAAACAAATTAGGTGCAGACAATAGATCATGCCAGTCTCGATGTTATGACAGTGGTGATCAATGTTTGGACTTATGTGAACTCAAAATTTTCAATTTTTAAAGTGTGACATTGTGTTTTGGGATCCAGGAAGGGAAATTGTTCGTTACAACAATACCCTCATAACGCTTAATTCTTCGAGGATCCCCCACGTTTCTATCTTGTATTAAAGTTATTTTTTCTATTATTTGATATTGTTTTGACACTTTCATGCGTAATGAATTATGATCCTTTTTTGACCACTGGATTCCCCCTTATTTTTGCTAACTTCCGATCTTTTCCTCTTTAAACCCATTTCTACACAGAAATTAATAATTAACTTACTCCATTTCACAATTTATGGAAAGTGGAGTTTATTTCCCAAACCAAAAAACTACCCACACTTTCAATAATAAAAAAAAATTTCAGCATAAAAGGATGGTTGACAAAGTGACCAATGTTTATATTTTTTTGCCACCACTGAATGTGGAAATATTTAGTTATACGTAATTGCGAACTTATTTCTCAATATTTTCTTAGTAAAACTTATCCCTTTGGTTTTTTGATTAAAATGTCTCCAAAGCACACTAGATAGACACTCCAGAAGCTACCGAGAAGAATACTCCAGGCTCCACCATCAAATTTACTGCAGACAGTACAATACAGGCAACATAAAAGCCGACATGCAATAAGAACGCACTAGAAACTCCACCAGCTTCACTGCAACCGCCCAGAAATGTTCATTGTTACACCAAAAATGCAGCATGCAGGTCAATCTCATTTCCACCAGTATGAATTGTAATGTTTAGAGAGTGTACTAAATTCAAATTCAATTCATACTGGTGGAAAAGAGAAAGTATTATAACAGAAATATTCCGCTATTGAATGTCAATTTCTATTGTTCCAAGAAAAAGATAAAACTGAACTAAAAGACAGAACAGAGCAAGGAACACAAATGGAATGGAGTTAATTCTTGGATTTTGTAAAAAAGGAGTAGAAACGATTTACTCCGGAGTAGCGGAGCAAAATCAAAAAAAGGGAGTAGATCTACTCCGAATCGAGTAAATGCCCATCACTGGCTCCAAATCCTCAAGAGAATTGATCTCCCGCTCAAATGCCGGACTGGTGAGAAATGTGAGGAAAGGCAAATAATGATTGGTCATTATTAAGCCGAAAACAAAAAGCAGCATATAAGGAAGAAATAAACGCGCCTTTAGATTAGAGGCATACAATACACCTTCTCCGGATAGGTTCATTGAAAAAGTGAATGCTGTCATAAAAGCCTGGAATACGTCCAAACGACCTGCTACTGTTAAAATCGCAATACACATCATCGCAGTTAAATAAATTAAGCCAATAAAAATTTCGTTTTTGAAAGGAAGAGTGAAATTTTGGTAAGGCTCGACCATCTTGGCCACTGGAACTAGAATAGAAAACTTTTCGAAACATAGCGGATAGGACTGTACTGCAAGATTTCTTTCAAGTGTGAAGAGCACCAGTGAAATGTCAATCTCTCTGTACATGATAAGTACGAACGCGTTCCCGTAATTTCAATCTTCTGATGTTTTAGTGTCTATAAACTTCAACGAAGCATTGCGTTTTTGTACATATGATGTCACGAGATTACCAATAACTCCTTGGAGAATTGGCATTCCATGTTTGTTGTGGTTCCACACTACGTTGGGTGGAAATGCAGCCGAATGAGTCTTCAACGCAAACTTATTCATTAGTTCGTTTTATTGAAATGAAATTCGCGAACTCTGAAATCGATTGCCGATGAACGTAAGCTCGACGCCTATGAGAGCATCTTCATTCATAAAGATGAATCAGCTATGAATGCCGACATGGGAAATATCGACTCGCCTTTGTTTCGCCTAATTTGATTTTATGAAATTCGTTATATCCTACGTACATCATAGTTTGTTATTTATTGCTAACATTTTCCTTTTCATTATTATCTCCTTCTAGTCATTTTTGTTTAATTGTTGAATGTTAAGTTATTTATTTTACATCGTTGCTTTTGCTTTGTTCTCATTTCTTGACTTTCTTTTCGAATTTCATTTAAAATTTGTTGCTTTTGCTATGTTCTTATTTTTATTTTTTTTTTATTTTTTTATTTAATTTAATGTACTCTCAATTTATTTTGTATTTTCGCTTGGCTTTTGCCATTTGTTAATTTTTTACTTTTTTAAATTTTTAATGTACATCTTTTTTGCTACACACTTTAATTTGTTATCTAAAACTTTTTGACAATTTCCACGCAATATTTTTAGTCGTGTTGCTGAAGATGGACGGAAAGCCGTCCGAAATGCATCCGAATTTTTTAAATTTTAATAAAACGGCGAATTCAATGTAAAGGTGTTTCTTTTATTCGAGAATAAACTTATTCATGTTCGTGATCCTTTGCATAACGAATAAATTTTGACTTTAGACATCAATTAATTTTAATCCATCGAATGGTTTATATGTGAATATGGATGACGCAATGCTTCGCCGAATTACAACCACCAAGGCCAAGTGAAAAACACCTCCTAAACAACATTTCCAGTTCGTGGTTTGTAATGTCTTCGGTTGTGAAAATCACTTTTCAATCATATGCAAACACCATTGGCCAAAGTTTTCTAGTAACACTGAAGGTGGCGTCATTAAGTTATGCTGGAGAGGCGGCCATAAATCAGTATAGTGAATTATCGGAAGCTGTGCATTTATCTGGAGATACCTTTGAAAAATGTTTGAGAAATTTGATAATCGGGACGAAATAACAACCAAAGGTCGTAAATCGTGCAGTCTCGACATGTTCATTATTATCCGTTGATGGAAAGTCACTGATCCCAGGCAAAGTTGTAATAATAAATTTAAATCATTGATTGGATTGGTTTACATCAATGAAATACATATGAGCCGTTCTATTTGAAAGTGGTACAAGTCCATTTAGTAATGTTTTGAGATATTGAAGGGTTTGCGTTTTGATCAAATATAAAGTCATAGTACAAATTTATTAATGAAATTGTGCTTCAAACATGAGAAGACACTTTGAACTTTGTCTATATAAATTTGTTTGTGATAATAGTTTGCCAGGGAGTATATATATTTTGCATTTCTTGAATTATTTTGCAAACGATAAAAGCTACAGCAAAATCATGTAAGAGTGAATTAAAGCACATATAATTTCCTTTATAATGGTGTATAATACCCATGCAAAATTGTACCCTAGACCGAGAAAAAAACACATTTTTAGGAAGTTTTCAATTTTCATCTTTTTGGCTGCAAAAATGGCAATAACATAACTAATTTACGTAAAAATAGTATGTAGAGACTTTTAGCAAGCGGTTGTGGTGTAGGAATTGACCTTGTACGTCTCGGAATAGGTAGTGATAAGGTTATGATTAGAGGTATGGAAATTTCGATTTAGAAATAGATGCGAATTTTGGCAAAAAATTATAATTTTTGAGAATAGAGCAAAATGTTCTGTCCTTTTTCGCGAAAAGTTAATTTTTCTCCAAAATAATTCAATTCTGGAAGATATTTGTCATCTGAGATTATTGAGAATAGAGATATTCCTAAATGCAGGGAGTTCGCAGAACCACAAGCACGATTTCTTAACACACATCGAGCAAGGTGTTTAGTCGGAGGTTTGATGAAATAACTTTGTTTTCTGCATTACGATTTTTGTAGCAAAAGATTTTATCGTTGTTTGGTGAGCCCCGAAGTTTAAATAAAAATACGTAAAAAAAAACGAAAAAAAACCCAAAAATAATTGCGTTTTTCTTTTTATTGCAAATCCTTGAGAAGTGTTGTTGTGTTGTCACTCGTACTACTCCCTAGTTGATTCTTTCCTTATTATAATCGTAATTTTTTTTTTGTAGTTTTGAACACTCGTTCCACTGCGAATAAGCAGATTTTTTTAGTAGAAGAAAGTAAAACAACACTGTAACGTAAAAAATACAATGTTTAAAATTAGTTTATGCGAATTTCTTATTTTTTATCTGCGAAATTTCCGTACCTTACGTTATGATTTATTATTAGATCGATTTCTTTTGCCTTAAATTGTCCATGGATACGCCGCCAAACAATTACGTATTTCGATTTGCATTTAGAGCTTGTATGGCTTGCTAAAACTCTATACTAATTAAGATGTAAGTTCTTCCGAAAAGGGATTGCTGCGACGGAAAATAATAACGTTCTCCTACTACTATTCAGAAAAATATCATGCCCTAACTCGATCCCACTTTAAAGTAGGTTTAGTGTTAAGGCACTATACTCTGCTTTGATATTTAATTCAAGGTTTTTGGAACCCATTATATATTTATTTATGTCCGATTGAAATAATTTATATTATCGAGTGTTATGTGGCTGTCAGTTAACGTTAAAGCAACATTTATCTCTTAATGTAAACTAGGAATAAGTTAACTACAAAAATTCATTTGGATAAACCTTTACGTAATTTCAGAAAACTACACTTTTTAATCGATATTACCATTTCTTTCTTTTTCTGTAAATAATAAAATAATGAAAGTAATTTTCGGTATTGAGAAATATATTCTTCCCGAGAAAATCCCTTTCATTCGTTTATTTTTTTTTTACAGAAAAAGAAATGAAAACTCAAAAGTGAAGTATTCTGAAATTACATAATACCTAAATTTTATCCTAAAGTGTCGGATAATTGGGTATGTGGAAATGTATCTATATACATTTTAAAAGAAAGATCCAAAACTGGAGTCATTCTCAACAAAAGTTTGTAAAAGAAGATAATTCCTAGATAAACGCATGAAATTCATTGGAATCACTACGATTGGTATAGCTTTATCGTTATGTATCGAAAAAAAAGTTGGGGCATACCCTTTTTTTAAATGGGCACTACACATTTTCAATCCTGTTGCAACCCACATCGATCTGAATTCCAAGAAAATTATTTTTAGTTTCTAAGTGTCTAAGCTTCTACGTTAAATGCAACATGTCCTAGACTGTCAAAAAAACAATGCCTTAGAAATTAATGGTTAAAAGTTGATCCACACTTTTCAGTAATCAGTCACAGCCACAGTCATTTTCCATTCAAACTGATAGTTTGTCAGTAATTTTCCATTCAAGTTGATAGTTTGTCAGCTAATTAATTAACTGATAAACTTTCAACTTGTATGGGAAATGACTCTGACTCAAAAGTGTGGATCGGCCTTAAAGAGTAGGTCAAATATAATCTCAGCAATTTGATATTGCATAACATATCTCCGAATTCAGAGGATTGATGTTTTATTTTATCATAATCTGGTTTGTTAGGGACACAGACAATTTCTAATTTCGAGGTATATCCCTCATTTCTCGGTATAATTTATGCTGTTGCTGCAAAGGGAAAAGCGCTACGACATTCTTGGAAAATAATATATAAAAAATATTTTCCCTATCTAGGAGATGTACCGGGCAAATAAAAGAACCCCATAAATAAAATTTGAACCCTAAATTAGGGAGCGATCACCAAAACTAATTAATATCAAATGTTAGCTAAACTTAAAAATATTCTTTACAAAATGACAATACAATACAATGGTAAATTAAAGTTCAAATCGTAAAAAAAAACAAATAGCGACCGTTTTCTAGTGTTTTTATCGAAAGTGGACTTGTACCATTTTCAAATAAAACATATGAGCAATTAGATTTTTCAGAAAACTTGCACTCATTATTTCGGCGTGTTATTCCATATAGATTGGTATGATATTTTAGTTATAGTTAGTGCATATTAGGATATAATTTAAAAATGGCATTAACTCATTTTCGTCAAAAATGGACTTGTACCACTTTCAAATAAATCGGCTCATAATTAGATTTTAGTTGATGACTTCATACTTTATTCCGGCCATTAGGTAAACAATGTCAAGACGAGCAATACAATTTGTAGGATCTCTTATGTAGGGTTGTACACAGGAACGTGACGATTTTTAAAACGTCGTAAAAAATCGGAAATTCAAGCTACACAATTACGTCCTTCACTAAACCACTTAGGACAGTTGCCGAATTTAGTTGACACACCTTTCCAAAAATATATACCAAGGAGTGTTGCCAATTTTCATGACTAAACCTATAAAGTAGTTTTCTGAGGTTGCCCCAAAATATTTTTATCAGATCCACTTCAATTTCCTTTCGGTACGGTATGAAATTTCGATTTTTATGACGTTCTTAAAATTATCAGGTTCCCGTGTGTCACCCTGTATAACAAACAATGTGATAGATGTGTTAATATTATTAAGCAAAAATCGAAACATGTTTTATATTTTACGAAATGGCAGCGAATTTTGGCGAAAATTGTTATTTTTTTCAGAATAGATGCGAAATGTTCTAATTTGTACTTTTTCCGCGAAAAAGTAAGTTTTTCTAAAATAAAAACAAAAACTAGGGGCTTCGCTCCCTGGTCGCTACGCTCGCCAACCCCGAGGCTAATTTCGGGCGCGGCTGAAATTTGGATACCCTTCGCTCTCTTTAGGCTAAAAGTTTTTTCGGGCGTACCTATGACTTGTATTTAATCCCCCTCCTTATTCCTTTAATTCCGTCTTGAAAAAAGTTTTGGGCTTGGCTGAAATAAGTGGGCAAATAAAAATATTTACTTTAATACAGACACATTAATTCAAGGTTTTGTGAAATTGGTGCAAAAAATGTTTCTTAGAAGAAACAAAATGGGGTTGGGTTTGTATGGCCACTCCATGACCCAATGGTCAGATTTGATCAATTCTTAGATATGTTTTGTGTCATCAAGAGAAACACGTTTGTGTGTAATTTTGTTGAAATTGGCGCACAACTAAAAAAGTTTTTCTTAGAAGAACCTAATTTGAGGGTTAGGTTGGTATGGCAGCCCCATGACCCCGTGGTCCGATATGATGCATTCTTACGTATGTTTTGCGTTATCAATAGACACATATTTGTGTGAAATTTTATTGAAATTACTGCACAAATAAAAAAGTTTTTCTTAGAAGAACCTAATTTGGGTAGTTGGGTTTGTAGTCTAAGAAAAATGGCATATTTGGTCGGCAAAAATCCTACATCGGAAAATTTTTTGGATTATGGTTGGGAATATGACCCAGATTATGGCATTAAAAGTCCCAACTGATCGGGGGTCCGCAACCTTAAAAAAAGGGGGAAGGGGGGGGGGGCATTTTTCGTTTTTTTTTGCGATTATTTCAAAAAACGGTAAGAGGTACAGAAAAATGGTCTGAGGACGAAAAAACTACATAAAATTATATTTGCAATGATATATTATAACACATTAGAGTTTAATTGGATATTTCGGCGTTAGACTAGAACATTAATTAGAATATTTTCATTTTAGACCTTTTTTAAAAGCTCTATAACTATTGAAAATATGCTAGTTCAGCCGTAAAATTTTGTATAAGTATTCATAATAAGTTCAAGATCATTTTAAGGTAAACATTGAGTCGCTCCTGTCAAGGACCCCCATTATCCCCCTTTTTAAACTCCCCCAAAATTGGAGCAGAGTGTTAATTTTTGGTTTGTTGCGATCGGAGATCATAGTCACCCCACCCACCAAAAATCAGCTCATTCGGATAAAAACTAAGGGTATCTCCCATACAAAGGGACGCATCAGGAGTTTGTTCTACGTACTACTCATTTTATAAACTGTAGAACAAAGTTGTCTTTTCTTAGACTATTGTATGGCAGCCCAATGATCCCATTGTCCGATTTTACCGATTCAAACATACAAACTGCCTGCAGTAAAAAGAAGTATTTGTGCAAAATTTCAGCTTCATAGCTTTTAAATTGGCCGAGTAAAACGCGTCGCAACAGACGAACAGAGGGACATCGCCCGATCGACTCCCCAAGTCATGCTGATCCTACATTAGTCTAGTACAGATAGCTCAAAACCCAAACATAAAAAAAAAGAAATTGTTGATGCCAAATTATTGAATACACTGCTCAATATACGCAGTAAAAAGTTACACTAATTTGCGCCAGTTGGCTGATCAGCACTTCACTTCATATGAGGATACTAAGAACTGGCTCGATTCATGGATAGCCTCGAAAACCCAAGATTTTTCCGCGACGGAATTCGTAGACTTCCCGAAAGATGGAAGAAAGTTATCGCTGCTGATGGCCAATATTTTGATTAGTTTAGTTATATGAATAAATCTATGAATAAATGCCCAAAATTCCAATAAAAGTCTCATTATTAAGTTGTAGGCCTATGTAAAATAGAAAAAAAATGTATCGCTTTGAACGTCATTATAACAGTTAATTGTAGTCTTGTGAATGTATGTTCAAAAGGTTGGACCAAGGCGTACGCTACAAATATCAAAAAATAGGGTTTGAATGTCAGTGATACCAGTTCTAAGGCTATTTGTGAATATTTCGAGTAACGTGTACTAGCAACCTTCAAACCCGATTTTTCGTACTTGTAAGGCACGTTCTGGTACAAACTTTTGGATATACATTCAGAAGACTACAGTTAACTGTTATAATGACGTTCTAAGAGATAATTTTTGTGTTTCTATTTTAGATAAAATTTAGAAGTGAAAAAAATGTGAAATTTGTTAGAAATTTGTTTCACTTTGTATGGGGGTACCCTTAGTTTTGATCGGATGGTAATAATTTTTGGTGGGGAGCATAATGGAGCTTAGACTAGGCACCCCACCAAGTTTGATCTGCCTGGCTCAATTTAAAAAAAACGCTACAGGCATGCCTTTTTGAAAAATGTTAGGAGGAGTGAGGGGGGGCGTCAATGCTCGGAGCATTCCAAATTTTGGTAGAAACTAAATAAATTCTGTTAGCAATATATGGACAATATCTTATGACCGAAGGTCTATTCTATCAAGAGTTACAGTGCGAAATGTAAAACTCAAAAAATGTAAATTCACTATAATACTTTTTGGTCTAGGGTATAATTTTCTGAGAAAATGTCTAAAGTGTTACATATCACTACAAAGGTAATTTTATGTAGTTTGTTTCGTCCTCAGGACATTTCAATCTCAGACTGATCGTTTTCCAGATATTTGCAAAAAACTTAATTATCACCCCTTTGCCACCCCCTCCCCCCTTAACCCATGGCGCAAAATAGTGTAACTTTTTACTGCGTATATTAGGGAGTGTCTTCAACAATTTGGCATCAACAATTTCTTTTTTTTTATGTTTAGGTTTGGGGCTATTTTGAACCAATTGTACTGGACTAATAAATAGTACCGAATGCGCACTCGCTATGCATTAGGATGAATTTAATTTAATTTACTAGTATTTTAGCGATATCATTAAAAAAGAAAATAGTGAATAGATTCAGTAAATATTTTATTTCAAGCGCGCTTCCATGGATTTGAATTTAAATTTCCGCTGAAAATGCGGTAATTTTACACTTTTTCCCGCTTATAATCACATACAGAGTGCATTTTTCAACAATTTCTGTGTAAAATAAGAAAATTACACCAAAATCGGTGTGAAATGTATTTTTACGCTATACTTCTGTATAATTCAGATTTTCTGGTGCATTTTTACAACGTTTATGTGTATAATTCGGATTTGTGGGGTATTTTTACAACGTGCAGTTGAAGTTTTACTCATTTTTTGTAGCGTGCTCTCCAGTTGTCATACTTCAATCGGCTGTACTTAGCACAGTGTACCACATTTTTCCAAAAATTCTCTGCATTTAGAACTCATGTGTACACGCTCTGTGGCTCACTTGGTTGAGTCGCACTCTACGATGCTAGTAATCTAGAGGTCTCGAGATCGAATCTCGGCGTGGTCCAAAATTTCCGTACATGTGTGGATAAGAAATATTTAGTGCTTGCAACATTACACTCCGAAATGATATGCAAAATAACGTTGACTGGAAATTACCTATAAACGGCTGAGTTACGGTACTGAGAAGAAGAACAAGTGTACAGATCGCACAAAAAAGACCATATTGCAACCTCCCATGTAGACGAAAAACTGATCAGCAAAACTCGACCGATACTTGTTTATATTTTATATAGCCTTAAATAGTTTTATTGATAACTATATTAGGTGTGTTTTTTTGGTTATTCCGTGTAGGTTTGGGTAACGAAACTCCATATACAAAAATGCCAGCTGATCCACCTGTCATTTTTTTATATGGAGTTTCGTTACCCAAACCTACACGGAATAACCAAAAAAAACACACCTATTATTTATAAAGGTTCGCCACTTAAATCTTTACAACGAAAAAAGAGTGAAACCGCATTATTTTCCTATTATTACGGAGTGTTTTTACACATAGCGCGGTGTAAATTTGCTAATATATTGGAGTACTTTTTTAAACATTTTTTATGTAAAATTACACTTGATTTGCAAATTTAGATTGCAGAGTAATTTCACTATTATAATAGAAGGAAACAAAGTTTCCTTCTATTATAAGAGTAAAAATTTCATAGAGTGTACTTCAGAATGAATGAGTAAGAAGGATTGTTTTTCAGTACTTCGGAAGGAAATAGTAAGGATTTCTTGAAAGGCCTTATTGGTAGTACTTTAGAATGAAAATGGGAATGACTTTTAGAAAGATGTTTTCACTAAAAATAAGCGCGTTTTTTGTGCAATCGGTGTAGATTAGTTTCGGGTAACAACATAGTGTACCTTATAAGAAGTTAAACTATTTATTTAAGATCTATTTTATATTTATTTTTATTTATTTTTTATTTATATTTCTATATTTTATGTTGGAAATACCACCTACCCGCACTCAATGTTGCTTACGAAAGAGATAGCTCAGCATCTCACGAGTTCTAAGAACTCTCCAATCGGGCGTCGAGCGTATAGCGCCCTATGATGATGAAAAAAAAAACATAGTAATTTATGTAGAATTTTTTATATCTAATTTATTATATCACATTCTTAACATTTAAAAAAAGAAAAAAAAAATACAATTTCGTTATTTTTAAGTAAAAAAACTAATATGCACTTTATTCAAACTATGTATAATCGAAATTTTCTGCTACGAACTGAATCAATCCACCACTCACAACAAAAACTATGCACGAACTGCACAGAAAAATGATTTCCAGCAATATACGAAATTGTACGTCGCAAAGTTAGCGGTAAAACAAACGGCATATTCCTTCGAATTCGCTCCCAAACACCTACCCGGAAATTATTTTATATTGTCTTCTGAACTCATTCTAAATGCCTTCATATTTACTTCCTCGGAATGAATATTACCTTCTACACACCTTCTAAATACCTTCCCGAGAAGGATTTCATTTCATTTTTAAAGTCATTCTAAATACTTCCATATTTGCTCCTTGGAATGAAAAAGACCTTCAAAACATCTTCTTCGAGAAGGACTTCTAATTTTTCCTAGTGGGAATATCCAATGGCACGACGATGATGTCGATGTGGACG
The DNA here is from genome assembly GCA_949715475.1 of Microchrysa polita. Classification (NCBI taxonomy): domain Eukaryota; kingdom Metazoa; phylum Arthropoda; class Insecta; order Diptera; family Stratiomyidae; genus Microchrysa; species Microchrysa polita. Next base: position 108,164,608 of record OX454416.1, on the reverse strand, counting down.
TGTCGGAAAAAAAACAGCATCGTGCCCATTGTTTGATGTCCGATTTCATCCGTGGTCATATGTATTTCGCTGCAATTGCATTTGGCGTTGGACGACCACTAGGATGCGATAGCTTGTGGAATGCTTGAAATACTTTTTTGGGGAGGAACTTCGGTACGTTAGGTCATATCTGCCCTGATGACATGTCGCCAAAAATTGCTCGGTTTACACTGTCGAGCTGTTTCAGTTGTAGCTTGAGTGAGGACCCATTTTTAGGGTTTTTTAAAAAAAATTTTTTCCAAAAACCCTTATGAAATCGATTTTGTCCGTCCGTCCGTCTGTCCGTCTGTTCAGTAAATAACTCGCAAACGGCTCAACCGATTGTCATGAAATTTGGTAGGAATGTGTAGAATGGTTACAGTCATTGGCACATATACCTTAGAAGTTGGTAAGAAGAAGACAACAGGGTGTCCCGAACGTTTGAAAAAAGTCGACTTTTTTAGTTTTTATCGGAGATTGACGTATGGGTATTTAAAGATCTAAGCGAGTACACCTCATATCAGTTAAAATTTTCCAGTTTCGAGTAACGGTAAAAAAGTTCTTGGCGTTTAAAGTTAAACTTCCTTTTCGAGCTCCGTTTTTCTAAACTGTTATAGGGCTCGATATGAAACTTTGCACAAAGATTGGTCAGTAGGGACTTATATAGGTTAAATATTAAGACTGTTGACTTTTTCAAAGGAAAAGTAAATAACAGTAAATTTGTAAAATTTCAATTTGTTCGTGTGTGTGTAGCCCCTCTTAGGTTTCCAATTATGAAAATTCTGCTAAGGGTTTTCAGAAAATTACATATAGAATATGTCTACGAATTTTCATTCGAATAACTGTATCCAAACCGGAAATATAGCCAAATAAGTATTTAGTAAGGGCCTTTGACAGGGTGGTTAAGAAAATAAGAAGTAAAAGTTTAAATAACGAAACAAAATAAAAGGAATATAAAGCAAAAATAAATGAAAACAATATACTAAAACAAGAAAACAGATAAATTAAATAAATACTACGTTACGAAACGGTCAAAGAGCGCAGTGGTATTTACGAGATCCAATGCCTGTCATGCAATGAACGATACATTGGGCAAACTAAACGAGCTGTTCATGTTCGTTTTTCTGAGCCCATGAGAAGTATACGAAATAAGGACGTACGCTCAGCCATTGCATCACACGTATATAATCTGGATCACACTGAGGTACATAAAATAAGATCTTTTGAGGAAAATGTAAAAAAATTTTGAAGAAAGTTTCCGATCCAAGAAAACTAGACGCTTACGAATCCCTATATATAACAAATTCTGACAATTTAATGAATTTGTGTAACGGCGACATCGACTCTCCACTGTTCAACCTGATCAAATAAAACGAGGAACTAAAATCATCATTTTACCCTGTACCTGCCCAACTTTGCAATATAATTTATTTTAATTTATTTTAATTTGTTTACTTTATTCCGTTTCGTAACGTAGTATTTATTTAATTTATCTGTTTTCTTGTTTTAGTATATTGTTTTCATTTATTTTCGCTTTATATTCCTTTTATTTCGTTTCGTTATTTAAACTTTTACTTCTTAATTTTTTTAACCACCCTGTGATATAAATTAACATCATTATGTATGTATTTTACATGAACAGCATTCATAACATGTAATACAACAATTGTCATTAAGTATGTGCTGATGATGGCTACCCCATAGTTAGAGCCGAAATGCATACAAATAAAATTTTGGAATAAGTGAAAAATTAGTGTTTTTAATTCGAACTTTTTCGCTTATTTCATTTCGAGTGTTGTGGTCTATAAGGATCTAACTAAATTAATATTGTAAATCAAGACCCCAAAAACTTCGTTTAAAATTTAGTGATTAAATACTAAACCCCCATTCTGTAGAAAAATTAAATTTTAATAAAAAAATTATCCAAATTTACTTCGAAAATCAGTCGTCGATTCGCGCAACTTATAGACGACTTCGTGATTTTATGATGCACACCCACACAGTCGTCCATATGCCTAAAATCATTTTCAAATTCTGATGCCACGTATTGATCTTTCGAATAAAAAAAAATTGAAAAAAAAACTAATTGTTTTGTGTTATTTTGTAGTTCTATCGTGCTTAGAAAAACACCCTATATATGACCGCTTCAGAAAAAAAAGATGTCGATGCATACTTTTCAGTCATTCAGCAGCCACAGTCATGCAATCATTTTCCATATAAGTTGACAGATTGGCAGTTAATTGATTGACTGACAATCTGTTGTGTGGACCGACCTTTAATGTGCGAAGGGAAAATTTAAAATTAATGGGGGATAAATAATGGAAATCCATTATGAGTATTCATTTTCGACGCATGCCGAAACTCTTCGGCACACTTTCTGGACAAATTGATTTGAGGTTAACCGTTAACCTATAGAAAAGGCTAAACATCTGCGGAATGCAGTTCATTCACCAATATACTTGTAAACTCGGCTGGGGCGGCAAAATGTGAATAGCCTACTAGCGGCAAATCGGTAAATCCCCACACTGCAATTATTTTGCAAACGATAAAATTTGCAGCTAAATCATATGTAAGGTTGAATTAAAGCAGAGATAATTTCCTTTATAATGGTGTTCAACACCCATGCAAATTTATACTCTAGAGTCTAGACCGAGGAAGGAAGTTTTAGATTTTCATCTTTTTGGCTGCAAAATTGCAATAACGTAACTAATTTACGTAAAAATAGTATTTAGAGAGTTTTAGCAAGCGGTTGTGGTGTAGGTATTGGCCTTGTATGTCTCGGAATAGGTAGTGATAAGGTTCTGATTATAGGTACGGAAATTTCGTTTTTAGAAATAGATGCGAATTTCGGCGAAAATTGATCATTTTTTTAGAAAAGAGCAAAATATTCTAATTTGTCCTTATTGGCGAAAAGTTAATTTTTCTCCAAAATAATACAATTCTGGAAGATTATATGTCTTCTGAGATTGATTATTGAGAATAGAGATATTAAATGCAGGAAGTTCGCAGAACCACGAGCACGATTTCTTACCAAACATCGAGCAAGGTGTTTAGTCGGAGGTTTGATGAATGAACTTTATTTTCTACAATGCGATTCTTGTAGCAAAAGATTTTATCGTTGTTCGGTGAGCCCTGAAGATTAAATGAAAAATACGTAATACGGCTGCATCCACAGACCAACAAATGGTTTACTGACGGCTCCAAGACAATTGAAGGCTCAGGAGCGGGTGTGGTTGGCCCAGCACATGGGATATCTATACCTCACACCACTGTTTTTCAGGCAAAAATGCACGAAAAAGAAACCTGCGTTGATCTCTGCCTATGAGAGAACTACGTAAATAAACGTATAACCATCTTCTCAGAGAGCCAAGCGGCTATTAAATCACCTACTAAGTACACCGTCACGTCAAGACTTGTTCAATGCTGCCTGAAGGCGTTGAACAAACTAGGCGAAAACAACAGCCTAAGCAGCTAGCACGCACAGCTGCATCATCTCCTGTCTGCGGACCTGAACCGTTCTGCAGCATCTCTTCATGTTTAGTAAAGAGAGCATTCGGAGACCAGGAACGACTCAAGGCAACTCAGCACTGGATAAACTTTCTGGGCTCAGACAATCGAAAATGTTTATAGCAGGGTATTCCCACAGAAGAACGGCTGAGTTGCAGCAGTTAAGCAGAGCTAAAGTACGTATCATCTGTGGCATTCTCATAGGTCATTCCTCTCTGAGATCACATTTACGCACAATAAGGATTGTGCAAGATGCGAGCTGTCGATTCTGTGAAGAAGATGACGAAACCTCTTTCCTCGTCTTATGCGAGTGCGATGCACTGGCCCAGCGTCGCTGGTCACACATCGGAGTGGCCTTTCCAGATACGCTAAAATATTTTCTAATTTTCAATAACGCAAAATGTCTGCCATAATGTCCGCTAGATAAACATATTAAATCATCAATCTCTTCATTACCGTAACTCCTAGTGGAGCATGGATGCGTTGATGACTACCGTGTGTAGTCATCAACGTTACAAAGACAACTGAATTCGGAGTGTGATACGGTTGTCAGCCACACCACTTCCTAGTCGCATTGTTAGTTTATTCTTCTACGATAAGAATATTTTTTATCATCTTCTTCTGAATAATAAACTTGCGACGAGTCGTGCCGAGTTTGGAAACTAGTTTATCTATGAGTGTCTATTTCACAGAGTCGCAACCGAACGTTCACGGCCACAGAGCACGAAATCATCAATAAATATAACTAATTAATTTAAAAAAATTTTTATCTATTAAAAATTTTACTGTCAAAATCTATGATTTTTTTTTCTATGAACAAATGTAACATTTTAAATATGCGTATCAATGACTTCTAAACGGTGTTAAAGCAATTGTGTCTGTTAAGTTTGCATCCTCACCGCACGATGTTTTAGAAAGTACATAATGTACATTTTGTAGAGATACTACATAATAATATCCTCTCTCGGATATAACTTCAGTTAAAATATTCTGCTGCTTAGATTTTAGTATCTGTCACGAAGGTTTTACATATTTATATTTAGTCATCATATTTTAATCAAATGCGACCTACTTTTATCCATATATTGATTTCAGTATCACATTGAACTGGTTCAGAATTGAATTAATTTTTAAAGAACGAATATCATTGTTAATATGTTTTCATGAACTTATTACCTAATTCTTTTTTGGCTATAGTTTATTTTTCACAAAATCGTCGGCCCATTTCCCCTATAACGCCTATTACGTATAATCATAATAACACAGTAGCTTTAAGTCTGACACAAATCCACCCTATTGTTTACGAGTTTTGAACAATGATCACACCAGATTTCATTTACATACAAATGACACCATTGATTTAATGTGATCCAATAAGAGACCTAAATACGAAAAACGAGACTTTTTGTTTTGCAAATGTAACCCACACAACCGATGATGGTTATATTTACAAAATTATGGAAAGAAAAAGAACAAATGATACAGAGTGGCTGATGAAAGCTGCTACCAAAATAAATCATAATAAATTTATTTCTGTTTGAGTAATCTGCTTCATTTCTTTCTTTTGTTATAAATTGATGTTTAAAATTTAAGATTATGAAGATTGGGATATTGAAACAAGAATTTGGATAGTGCGCCGCTTTCTCGCGTTGGAGTCCTTAACCCTTCTGTCGGCACGAAGGTCTGGCCAGACCTTTGGCACTATATTTTGGTGTAAAAAGTATAGAAGATGAAATCGCAGGGACTTCATATTTCATGATATCCTAGAATAATATGTTTGGAAGCATTTTGCAAAAATTTGAAAAAATCGGTTGAAGCTTTGAGTATGTTTTTGATGATTTTCAATTTATAGTGCTTTTTGATACCCAATAGGTCTGGCCAGACCTATAGTTATTCCCCCATTTTTCTCTTGAAGTAAGAAGTGCAAATATTAAATTCTGTTATTTATGATGTAATAATGTCATTTAAACTCAATTTTAACTATAAACGATAAAAATTTCTGAGATTTTTCTATAAAAAGCCGTGAAGTTCGGAAAATGGGTATGCCTAATTTCGTCACATTTTATAACACCACCTAATCAACTGAGATTTGATCCTAGGAAATTCAACCCAGTTTTATTTCCTTTGTAATAGTAAGGACTAAGTATAAGTGAATTGCAAACGTCTTTGTAAATAGATTTGATCAAAAAATTTAGAGTTAAATGATTTTTGCCTTGAAAGTTCCCTATTTCCTCCCACTTATTTACCTAAATCTGCAGACTAATATCGAGGTAAAATCTGCCAACAAAGTGCTTAATATTTCCCCAAAGATATTGGAATTAGAAAATTCGATCGACATATCTACTAAATAAACACAATGCAAATAGCGAAGCAAAAAAAGAAGAAAATAAGGGAGAAACACGTTTGTACTAATACCACCTCAAAATATATCTACTTAAAAACGTTTCCAGTATATCTACAAAAATTATTTTAATGCTTTTATTGTTAAAAAATTGCAGTAAAGAATGGATAGAATGATTTTACCGATAACAATTTTACTTTTTCTGAAAAATAAAAATTTTTTTCTCAGTAGGTCCAGCCAGACCTATATGGGTATAGAATATGCATATTGTAGTAGGTGCCGACAGAAGGGTTAATACGCGTCCAAAGGGAATATAGGCGCACATTCGGTGGCACACCTCCTAGCAGATGGACTCATGAGCCTCATTATAGCTCATGAATAGCTTTGCCGAACGTGGGACAGTCGAAAGAAGGCCTTATCATCGAGATCACAGTGTGGTGTGCAGTTTCATCAAAGTGCATTGTCGGCCCATATTTTTTTGAAAAAGACCGTGTTACTGTTACGATCACTGCAGACTGTTACTTAAAGATGTTGAGAGAGTTCTTCTATCCAGAACTATGGCGAAAGAAAATTCTTTTCAACTCCGTATGGTTTCCACAAGATGGTGCAACTGCACACATAGCCAGGCCAGTTATAACAGAATTGCAGCAAAAAATCCCCAATAAGCTGATTTCAAGAAACTCCACATTCCGTTGGCCCTCAAGGTCTCCTGACCTTACTGCATCTGATTTTTTCTTATGGGGTTATTTCAAACAATAAGTTTACAAGACAAAACCAACAAATTTTAACGATTTAAAACTATCAATTCGAATGATAATTCAGGCAATTCCCGCTGCTACCGCTAGTAATGAACAACTTTTTGATAAGATGTCGTACATGCATCACTGAGCGTGGAGGCCATTTAAATTTAATAATATTTAAAACCAATTAAAATAACTTAATAAAAATGTTTAATTTTTGAAATGAATAAAGAAAAAATGAATTACATGTATTTAATAAAAAGTTATTTGAGTTTCTTAATGTAGCAATATTCATCAGCCACCCTGTATTAAAAAAAAACAAAAACAAAACGAAGTGAAGATCTACAAAATATAAATACGGTACAGTGGCCAAGATACTCGTAAAATATTTAAACAATATTCCTAACGTATCTAGAGATATTGAAATTTTACCCTCATTAAAATCAAATACATCTGCACTACTAACGATATTCAGTGCACTCTAGAAATATTAGGACAATTCAGAATTCAGAATAAACTGACATTATTATTAATTATTAAGTAGTCTGGCTGGTCTAGCGGTTAGTGCGCGCACCTTCGGTGCACAGGGTCATGAGTTCGAATCTCACCGTGGATCATGGTGTTTTTCGAACTCACGAGCTTGTGACGGACTATGATCTCACTCAGATGTTAAACGAGTACGAGTTCATGGGGATAAATAACACTGCTGAGCGTGATGCTGATCTCATTACCTCAACAAAAAGCAGATAAGATCTTGGAAATAGGATGTCACTAACACATCCTGCGGCCTTAGTCCAATGCTGGATTGTCGCGCCTATTATTTATTTATTATTAATTATTATTATTTATTTATTACTTTAGTTTTAATAATAAAAATTAATTAAAAAAACCTTTAAATGCTAATTTTAAGTCCGAACAATTTTTTAACATACTATGTATTAAACATTTTATGATACAAAATGTTATACTATTGCATTTATAAACGCATGTTTTTAAGACGCCCATTTGGCATAAAATATTTGTCCAGCTCTTCTGAAAGCGGAAACAAAACAAGTTTTTGATGTGAACGATCTAAGATTTTTCTCAGATCAGATAAGCTGCTTAATTTGCATAAATAAAATGTGACACTGCACATACGACTAGACGTATAGGTAGATTCGTTTTAGAACAGAGTTAAATAATAACATATGTATGCATTGGAGGGCATTGACGGCAGAATTCACTTTTTTAATCTTATTAGTCCAAAAAATTCTTACCGAAAGATGATTTTTTCTCCGTTCTAAATTTATTGAGAGGTAAATGTATTTTTATTGCTTTTTTCTAAACTTATAGTGAAAAAAAAAGTTACATAGAAGCGATCATAGTCGCTGTCGATATGGCCGCAGCCAAGAGGGACAGGGAGGATACACTCGTCGTCATATGTATTTTGACATTTCGTTTCCTACTCTCGAGCCCCGACACTAGTTTTGATTAACTAGAGCAAATAACGATATTTCTTTTATCGAAATTAAAGTACATATCGACAGTAATAATGCTCAATATACTGCCTGTTCTTTCGGACTCTCATGGCATAGAAAAGAAAAAAAGGTGGGGGCGTAATTCTGGTGAGGCAAAGGTATTTTGACTATATTTAACCCTTAGCTGGTTTCGCTATTTTAGACAACACTACAAGTATCGTGGGTCTTTTTTGACCCACTAAAGAAAATCAGTCATTACAATAAGATTTTTATATAATTAACGTAGATTTGGAAGGGGGTCGAATAAAACAAGCATATCTTAAAGAATTAACGAAATTTAATAATAAAATTGTTCATAAATTAACACGTTTTTAATAAATTAGTATCTAACTTTACCTTCTATCTCCTTTCATACAGAGTGTACTTAAAAAACTAAAAAAAATATTATTCTTTAGTAAAATGAAAAGAATAAGTTATAATGGCATTTCCCATACCTTTCTATTAACAAAAATAAATATTTCGCGAGAAATTAATTCATAACTAAAAAAATGACATCGAAAACTGAAACATCTTCTTTGGGACTAGCAGTATCACAAATTTTGAACTTCATATTTATTGGCAACCAGTACATATCATATTTTGATCGGAATATATCTGACAAATAAAATTGCGGCATTTATTACATTTAAGAGGCTATTTACTGTAATTTTTTCAATCGCATAAGTAGCATCTGCCCATTAACGACTTCGAATACCAGCAATGACAGAAGGCGATACGACAGGTTCAACGGCATTGACTAATCTGGCGGCTGTACATGTATTTGCTTCAAGACATCATTATCATCATCATCAATCCTTTTTTTTTTAGATCGGTGGAAAATTTGCATTCTCTTTTTTACGTTCTAATATTAGTGGAGTAGCTAGGTCTAAGCCAACTTTTTTATGAATTTGTTCCTTTTCAGTTGTTTTTCCGGGTTCGATGCGAAAGTACGAAAAGATTAGCTGAACAAATATTCAATATCACTGAAAAACTCAAACATGGCGCTTTCTGAGTTCTCCTGGCGACCGAGTAATTTGCACATTTCTAGTCCAGAGATTCAACTGCGCTCTTAGTGCTATTGTAAAATTGAATGATTTCTCTCGACAGATCCAACATGATGCATAGAAGGAATCATAATTACACTTTGGTTCTTCATAGGGACAAAAGAGCAAAATGCCTTACTAATAGTGAAATCAAACAAAGTGGAGCCTGCTTATCATTAAAGAATCCCACCATTGTTGTTGAAACGTCCGCTAAAAACGTAAATAAATTAAACCTACGCTCAATGGAAAAAGTTACATACTAGGTGTCGTGGGTCAAATTTGACCCAGTCGGAGCAATAACTCAGTTCCTACGCACGTCACAACGTTGCACTTTCGCCTCTCACGACAACTTGCACAGTGCTGAGAATACACTAGAATGCATTATTGCAGTTTGAACATTAAAAGAGTTGGAGCTGATAATAATCTGCAGTGGGTCAATTTTGACCCACGAAACCAGCTAAGGGTTAACTCTTTGATTGTACCCCTATTTTCCAAAAGAATTTATCGACATATTTATCGAACATATTTTTCATAATTTTTGAGCTCCTCATTTTGAATTTCAGGTAATAAATATCATTATTGGCGCGAAACATAAACAAAAATTAGAATTTACAAGATTGGTTTGAGGATCGATAGAGGCAAGCCTTAGAACTAGTTTAAACATTGTATACGCTACTATTGAATTTTATTTCATACGGTAAACAGTTTATTATTAAATTCAAAAGTGTTATAAAATAAAACAAAGACGCTGTCTAAAAGAAAGCGAATGTCAACCCCGAGTGATAAGTGAGCAAACGATGAAGAACCCCAAGAAAGAAGTGAAATTTAAATTAAATCGTGCCGCAAAAAAAATCGAATTTGACTTCCGACGATTCAATGATGACCAAAAGAAGCGTTGGCCATGGAAACAGTGATTTGAACTTAAGCAACCTAGTCCCTGCATCATGAAAGAGCCTCGACTGTGGTTTTCATTTTTATAATCAGGTATCCGTTTTTATACATAAACCGGGCATTTTCTTTAAATATTTTTTTTTTCTTTTTGTAAAAATTTAATAAAAAAAAACCAATATTAGCTGAAAAAACATTTTCCGAAAATTGCAGTGACTTGAACTTTTTCCTTAGTAAAGTGATGCCCACACCCGCGCGTCAGCGAATAATCGCGGCGAATTTTTCCGCGGCGTCAAAATTGTAACACACTGCGTTGTATGGAGATGCCCACACCAACGCGAATAATCGCCAGTTTTGCAGTATTTTTCCCGCCGCGAACATTCGCTACCTAATGTCATTTTATTCAAATAATTTATTTGACAGATGCAGTGTAGTACCACTCGATGTTGGTGCACCGAAACAAGATGTAGATTTGGAATGAGTCGTTTAGGTATTGACCGACTGAACATTTAAGTTTTAAAAGAACTATTTTATGGTATCAGTGGATGAGTAAAAGAAGTAACATTTATGGAAACATGAATTCCAAGGAAGGAAGGTTTTTACTCGTTGTTTAGACTTACACAAATAAATTGCCGTATTGTGGCAAGTCCGGCGACACCCCGATCGTATCGCTGGGTTGAAGAATTGAGAGATTTCGACGATTTTCCACAGTGCATAGTACGAAGTGGATTGTTAAATTGCTGTGACCGACATCTAGGTTGACAACTAACAAAAGCATACATTTTGTGAATCATTGTACTTATCTCGGTTATCCCTGACGCCCCTGGGAGCTGCGCAGAAAAGATGCTCCGACGCCACCTTAGTGAATTTTGTTGCGAGTCCAGCGACACCTGTATCGTTTCGCTGGACTCAAGGATTCCAAAAATATCGACGGACTTCTGAAGTAGTACGAAGCTGATTGCTGTAGCCAACATCCAGGTTGACGGTTATCTCTGATCACCCTGAGCACTGACCGGAAAAATAAAGAGGATCCGATGACCCTTTAGCCAATTTTATTGTGAGTCTAGTGACACCTCGATCGTGTCGCCACACCAAAGGATTGCAGAGATATCGACGGATTTCCGAAAGAATACAAGGTCAATCGTTTCGTTAATGGATAGTATACGATATAGGAAAAGACGATCCTGCTGGTTCGCTGCTTGCGTTTGTTACATACAAGCTTAAATATTCTATTGAATTGCATGTTTATATTGCATAGTTACGCCATATTCTGCATAGTTACGCAATCGTTTGGAATCACGTAAGGATTCTCCTAAAAAAATTTACGCAATTTCATACGATGGCGTAACTAAACAAAATTTGGCGTTACCATGCTAAGTAAACATTCAATTTAAAACAGCCACAAAACAATGTGTCTTCTCTATACGATAAGACTAACCATATGACGGGCTCAAGATAATGAGTTTTCGAGTACATATGCGATAATAATCAATTCAAACAATAAAATCGAACACTGCTGCAACTTTTTTAGGGTAGGTTGTATCACACTGCATATTTATATCAATTTACGCATGCCAATGATAGTATAGACATGGAGAGGTAAAATATCGAATATCTCGTTGATTTCTTTTGCTTACGGTTTTACATAAGAGAGTTTTAGCATATCGTTTGAAATAAAACGACAGAATTTGACATTCCATATAAAAATTCGCTTACCGTATACGAAACAATATGTATATGTAATGTATGTATGTATGCAGTGGCGGCTCGTCATAGTGGGCAAGGTGGGCACGGCCTACCCTATAAATAAATACACTTATTGTATATTTACATATTTTATCATCAGTAGAAATGTACAACAAAATTTTACCTTTGACTATAATTAGGTGAATATCATTCATATTAATAGTGTTTTCCCGAATCTATCAATTACTGTTTGGGAGCCACTGCACAAAAACATTTCCGGTGTTTGTATTAATCAACAAATTAGGCTGCTTTTAGGCTTTTTTTGTTTCATCAAAATCGAAACTGCCTATGTGTATGCAATATTCAAATCACATATTCAAACCTTTAGGTATTGTTGAAAATCTACTTACCATCCACATAAAGACGAAGCAACCAGTCCAAAGTGGGCCACTTGCGCCGGTGACCAAATTACAACAACATATCATTCGGAATTTATGAAACTTTGGGGAGCGGTGGCATCGAATTCAATACCGACAAGGTAGGCCGGCCTATAGCAGCTCGAATGGAATCAGTTTAATAAGAATCAGAATGATGATGACGTAGACAATTTAAAAGTACAATTATCGGGGCTACCATGAGCTGGTCAAAATGAATAAAAAAGCAACGATGGCTCAATGCTATGTAGGAAAACATGTTTCACGGGAGGATTTGGGATTTCTTGTGTAATGATGATTATTATTAGATTAATGAATTCGAAGTGTTTATTGTAACATGTATTAGAATGTAAAATAAGCTTTCAGGAACATGAACATTATTGTTGTGCACTTTTAGCATTTTTGATTTGTTTTAAACTATGTACATTTACATTGAAAATGCTAAAGGCGCACAACATTAATTCGCATGTTCCCGCAAAGTTATTTGATAGTCTAATAATGATATACTAGGACACTGCATAAACCGAAATGATCCTAAATTAAAAAATAATAGCTTGATCTAAAAATGGTTGCAAAACTGTGAAATTGAAGCGGAAATTTATGGTTCCATTTAATACAATGCGAACTTTACATGGAAAGTCGTTAATTTTAGGTGTTTCCAAAAGATTTTTATTCCGTGAAGGTGCCCATCCTGTGCAAGGTGGCACGGGCCGCCACTGTATGTATGCATCTTAATTTTGCATGTCCCAAGTAGGCATGGGTGTATTTCCGTATATTTAATGATCTGGAAACATTCGAATTGATTTTACACATATGCCTACATAGGACATGCAAAATTAAGATATATTGTTTCGTATACGGTAAGCAAGCGAATTTTTAAATGGAATGTCAAATTATGTCGTTTTATTTCAAACGATAGGCTAAAACTCTCTAATAAATAAAGATACCGCGACATTTTTATATAGTGCACGAAAATTGCAGTGTTGTGTACAATGCGCGGTGTATGCACTAAGCACGTTAATTTCAATGGACTTACGCGGCGCCATTAATATTATTCAACAGCAACAAGATTATAAATGTCAAAATAATTGTATTTGGCTAGTTGTTGGAGTTATTCTCTATCATGTCTAAGTTCTTTCCTTACATAAATCAAATACCTTTTCTAAGGCAACAACATGATATCAGCTGTGAGCTGACAGTACCCCGCGTATTATGCGCGCCGCGCCGGTGTGGGCACTAAAAAATGTGGCGCGAATTTTCCGGCGCGAATTTGTGGGCATCACTTAAAAGAGGTTTGCTTTTGATGGGGTTTCAATCTTTTTTTGCATGCATTTTCCTTTTGTAGTTCTAGTGCCTCCAATTGGACATTCTTCATATCCATAATATCCTTTGGTTCAATTAGGAACATTTTCCATAAATAGTTGGAAGATTTTTCGGATTCGATATTCGCATATGCATTCTGTGATGCATGGAATAGTATTATATTTCTTTTCTCTGATTCAATTTTGGTGTTTAATAATGAACAGTCTGCAGTATGAAATTAAATTCAGTTTCAGCGTCTCCAACCTTTAAACCAGGGTTGAAGTTTGCTTCTACGGGGGCTTTAGCCAAACTTCGAATTTTTCTCTAATGTTTCAAGCCACTGGACACATTTTCTAGTTGCAATTAGAAATATAAACACAAAACATGAATACAATTATGTTTTGTCCTTTTTTTTTAGAGAAATTGGTGTACAATAAAAGATTAAAATCACGCTCTGTGGCTCACTTGGTTGAGTCGCACTCTACGATGCTAGTAATCTAGTCCGGAGATCGAATCTCGGCGTGGTCCAAAATTTTCGTACATGTGCGGATAGGAAATATACAGGGTGTCCCACGACTCATGGTACATACGATAATGGGTGATAGTACAGCTCGTTTGGGTACAATTAATGTTCTACATGATCCCTCTATCTTATTAACCGTTATAAAGTTATAGCATTTTTTGTAAATAGTGTCAAAAAGGTCGACTTGCCGATCAAAATCATTATTTGGCCCACCCCCAAATATTTAGATCGAGATTTGAGTTCAATTTCAGAAACTGCACAAAATTCTACATAAAATAACTGTTTTCCCAATTAAATAATTTTAACAGCTGCCCAGATAGTCCCATTCAAACTTTAAAGAAATTCGAAAATAAATTTTTCTTAGAAAACTCAAATTGTAAAATCGTAACGGTATTTTGAACTGACAAATGTGCAAAGTTGGCAAAAGTTGCCTCACAATGTTAGCTTTCGAACGACATATAAAAATTAGTCTTAGGATTTGGAAAATTGCAAATCTTACGTGTTAAAGAAAAAGAAACGTGGTCCTAAGAGAATCCCAAAGTAAACGTTTCCTCAATAAATTTTTATACGAGTTTTTTTAGTTAGCAAAATTTTTTTTTATGAAAAACCAAAAAGGAAAGAAAAAGCAATCAATTAATCATCATCAATGTGGCACGATAGCCCGACGTCGTCAATTGGTTCCAATAATTTAGCGCAGACAAATCGTCAGTTTCAATAATTTCTTCTATACGAAGAAAAACTTTTACAAAGTGCGATTTCTTCAAATTGATAAAAAATTGTAAGCGAATAGTTATTAAACTGATGAAAATTTAGTTAATTTGATAAAACGAAAAACAAAATTTTTATATTGAATAATATGCATTTTTTTTCTAAAAATCTAGCCGCACTTTTTCAATGCAACAAATTATATTATTCAAATCAAATAACAATTTTCTTCAAAATTGTACGAAAAAAAATTCGTTCATATGGAGATATATTAGGTTCAGTTATCTAGTGAAAGCGATGGTTATTGTTATTGTTGTGTACACGAAAATCTGTCGAGCCCACTGGAACGTCTAGAAAAGCCAGAAATATTACCATATAATCTATTCACCCGCTGAAATGCGAAAGTAAGTAACAAAGAACAAGCACTCGCGCTTCATATCTGGACCTAATTAAAATAAATTTCGTCCCTAGTTCAGAAAAATAAGTTAAATAAAACTAAATGATGATAACAATACCAAATATGATAACAAATATTAAGTAAAACATAAATAAATAACAAATATGTACTACAATCACTCACCCATTTCAACAATCCGCGTAATAGCCAACTGCACGTCCGTGTACATATCTTCGCAGGACTTCAAAGCTTGCGCTACTTGCGTGGGATCCAATGTTTTATGACTTTGGAGTAATGCTTGCAGATTTTCGATATCACTGATAGTTTTAAAATATTTGCCACGAAACTCTTCGATCCGCTGCAAAATGTAGAATAAAGTCGATAAATCGAAATTCAATTCAAATTAGATTATAATAAATGCAAAATACTAACAACACGATTTCGTAGCCATCGATCGTGATTGTATGCAACCATTCCGCCAAGATCATTTGGAAGTTCATTCAATTCGAAATATTTGTTGAGTCGGGACTTTGTTGTTACAATAATTGGCGGCTATGGAGAAACGTAATTAATTAGTCTATGATAATTTCGGTACAACATTGAGAAGAATAGTATGTACATAGTTAGTTGTCTCAAATTTTGAAATGTTTTTATTGTAGACTTGGAAAAAAATTATTTATTTATGTATATGACAATAAATTCAATGCACGTGTGCGCAACATAAAAGAGTTAAGAAATAATAATTTTGGAAACGGCTAAAAAAAGTTATGAAGCAATAAAAAATAAGAACACCAATTAACCCGGATAACCTTGAATTATTTTTTTGGGATAATTTGAATTTTAAATCAAATAACAGTTATTTGTAGTTTTTTTTAATATTCACATCCCTAAGGTCCTGGAAAATCAATATCCTTCTGGAAGGATGACAGGAGAATAAGACATCAAACTAATGTTCAAAGAATAATATTATTCAGCATAGAATATCGAATCATATGAGACATTATTAATCAATTATGAGTAGATATAGTGTGGTACGCCACGAGTGCTGCGAATTTAACCATTTTCCGGCTAAATTTAGCTGGATTGTATGTATGTTTCCGCTCTGAAGAGTATGCTCTATGGCTCCTCCGAGTTACATGCTAACTAACTGCAATCAATCTTGTGAAAAGTATGCAAAATAAAGGACAGTTTCTTAAATAAAATTCTTTGCTGAGTAAGTCCTCGGGCATGGGAGTCTTTTCGGACTAGAATTTTGCACTCAAAACCATGCCAATTTGAACTTGCCATTTCTAAATCATATTCAGCTTTACCATTTTTTTTATAGTGATGATAAAATCAAAACTAAATTCAGAAGAGATTATTTAAAAATTACAAATTCAAGATTGGTAAAGAAGAAATTTATGCTAAAATTTGAATTAAAATGTTCGGCCTGCCATCTCGAGCCGTGGAATAAGCTTAGGCATCATTTTGTTCATTTGAAATGCAAGCAATCTTTTGAGAAGTCTAATAAATAATTCAGATAGTGCAGTAGATCGTCCCAAATCTAACAACTCGGGATAATGCTAGTAAAAAAGGAGGAAAACCAGAAACACAAATGCATAATGTAATATTTGTGTACCTTTAGAATTTGCTATTGCAGCGGGGTGTGAATTTTTTGCAGTATCAAAAGCTTGCTTCAATGTAGTTTGATGAGAGTAGAATTTTATTTAGTGCTCTCGCTTTTTGATAATCACTGAGGCATCTTCATGTTCTAAATAGTCTGCCTAATGTTACTAGTTCCATTTATAATATTTAGCAAGAATTCTCCAGGACTTAGTAAAGAGCGATCGCTAGGCGAACGTGAGGGTCGCTTCCGGGAATATGAATCTGCACTGAATGTCCAAAATTTTTATAAAGCTGTGCTGTTTCAAGCTGCAATACTTGAGACACAGATTCATACAAAATGTATGCAAATAATGTGCCAGGAGCATGTGTGTTCGTGTAGAGACTTATGCGATGATTGCTCAGTGATCGTAGTTCAGCAACCAATTCTGAGCTTTATTTGCATATTTTTTGAATGTGGTTACATTCTTAGTATCACCTATTATAGGAGCATGTCTGCATAAAAAATATACGCATATACTGCACAGAGTAGGTTGTCTAACTACGATCACTGAGCGATCATCACATGAGTCGTCATGTCATAGTTTTTATTAAATTTATTCGTCATTTGGTGAGATGCCAATACGCCGCCCAAAAAAGATAAAACCATAAAAAAGCAGCACCTTAAAGTTTCGACAAGACGGCAGGTTAAGGTCGAAAACGCAGGACTGTCATGTCGAAAACAGAACGGAAACGACCATTATACATTATGCTATCAAAAAGGACGCAAACGGGAAAAGACAAACCTGATGAGTTATCAGTCGACCTCTAGTTTCAATTGCTAGTTTCTACCATTCAGGCTATTCAGATGGCGGAACGCATTAGATGGCGTCTTCAGTCATCATCGTCAATCTATCTGCGACCACTATCCAGGGTTTTTAGTTCAGAAAATAAAATCAAAGTAGTAGATACAAAGAAAAAATCGCATCATTTGTTTTATCGAGACTCCCGCCCTAAAAACATCTAAATCGACACTATATCAATACAAATCTATTTGCAATGCAATGTAAACATATCTCCCTTGTGTCTAGTGTATTTCCTCCAAATCCCAGAAGAAAATAAAAACAAATCATATACAATCCCAACAAATTTAGCAATTCACTTCTAAATATAAGGGAAAGCTGGATTTTTGCACGAACCTTCCTTTCAAAGTCCTTATCAAGAGCCCAAAATTTCTCGTCTGTATGAGTGACGCTAGTCAAACACCTCAAAAACAAGTTTTCTAAATATCTCGATAACGGCAATATTCCTATGCTGAAAAATGACGTATTGCAAATTTATAGCTCTTGTGGTTTCTGAATAAACTGTCAAAAGTCAATTTTGATTCGTGCATTTCTAACGGTACCAAAAGATGAAACGGTATTTTTCACAAGGTTTGATGAAAATCTATGTAAAGGTAAGTCTGGCTGAAAACAAATTGCAACAAGAAAGTGACCAAATTTCTCATCAAAACGTGCACCCTTAAGGTTGTTACGGGGGCCCAAACCTTAGAGCAATGGATTTTTTTGGCTTTTTTGTATGAATATTTCTGTAACAGGTGAGTATCCTGTAAGGTCACCTATGAGCAATTGGTAGCTACTGTGGTTGCAAAGAAAATACCAAAAGCCCCCATCGATGGTGTTCGGCACCTAAAGAGCTTATTAGGGGCAGTACATCTAAATTTATCGGTTTTGGTGAATACCTCTATAACGGTAATTTTCTGTAAAAAGTATTATAAAACAAATTTATAGCTTGTATAACGCCTTAATTATCAAAAAATTCAGATCGATCCGAGCAGTCCTAACACTTTGGCTGCCGCCTGATCGCCGGCGGTCAAATCCAGTATTCTACTAACAGCCGGTAATGGCTATCATTTATACGCCGAACTCAATTTCCTTGGTCATCCAATGAGCAATATTGTAAGGTTATCATTACTCATGTGCCGAACCAGGATGACTACGTATTCCTCTCACGCCGAACAATCTGTTGCTTGAATATTTTGCGTCTAAATTGACCGACGGTTGGAAATAGGCTTGGAAAATAAACCTCCCGAATGGTAGCCGGCGGCCAGGCGGCGTATACGAAAAGCTATCAAATGACCGCCGGCGGTACAAATAGCGATTTGGTAATAGTTGGTGGAAACCGTTCGGCAGCCAAAGTGCTAAGGATTCAAACCATACATAGTCTAGTACAGATAGCTCAAAACCCAAACATCCAAAAGTAAAAGGAATTTTTGATGCCAAATTGTTGAATACACTGCCTAATATACGCAGTAAAAAGGTACAATAATTTTCGCCATGGGTTAAGGGGGGAGGGGGTAGCAAAGGGTGAAAATTCAGTTTCTTGAAAATATCTGGAAAACTATGAGTCTGACCTTAAAATATCCTAAGGACGAAACAAACTACATAAAATTACCTTTGTAATGATATATAACAGTCTAGAGATTTTCTCAGAAAATTATACCTTAGACCCAAAAGTATTATAGTGAATTTACATTTTTTTAGTTTTACATTTCGCACTGTAACTCTTGATAGAATATACCTACCGTCATAAGATCTTGTCCATATATTGATAACAAAATGTATTTGATTTGTACCAAAAATTGGAGTGCTCCGATCATTAACGCCCCCCTCACTCCTCCTAACAATTTTCAAAAAGGCATGCCTCTAGCTTCTTTGTAAATTGAGCCAGGCTGATCAAATTTGGTGGGATGCCTATTCTAAGCTCCATTATCCTCCCCACCAAAAATTAATACCATCGGATCAAAACTAAGGGTACCCCCCATACAAAGTGAACGAAAATTCTAAGAAATTTCACGTTTTTTCACTTCTAAATTCTATGTACCGTAAGGGGGAGGATAAAGGTTGAAAGGCTCCGGCCGATTCCTATATCCTTTTCAGTTGTGGCATAACTGCGGACCCTTAGCTATGCAGGAGGAGCTTCATAGGGTCAGCGGCTCCGGCCAATTCCTATGTTTCTCTACGGGGCGTTACTTTCCCGCATTATCCGAGTAACCGCTGCGCCTGAGTGCTGTATTAACAACTTCAGCGTCTCAGGTTACTAAACGTAATAGGGTGACAAAAACCGAACAGTCAATCACCGAAGCAGCACCTTCCGTAGGGGGGAGGATGAAGGTTGAAAGGCTCCGGCCGATTCCTATATCCTTTTCAGTTGTGGCATAAATGCGGACCCTTAGCTATGCAGGAGGAGTTTCATAGGGTGAACGGCCCCGGCCAATTCCTATGTTTCTCTACGGGGCGTTACTTCCCCGCATTATCCGAGTAACCGCTGCGCCTGAGTGCTGTATTAACAACTTCAGCGTCTCAGGTTACTAAACGTAATAGGGTGACAAAAACCGAACAGTCAATCACCGAAGCAGCACCTTCCGTAGGGGGGAGGATGAAGGTTGAAAGGCTCCGGCCGATTCCTATATCCTTTTCAGTTGTGGCATAACTGCGGACCCTTAGCTATGCAGGAGGAGCTTCATAGGGTGAACGGCTCCAGCCAATTCCTATGTTTCTCTACGGGGCGTTACTTTCCCGCATTATCCGAGTAACCGCTGCGCCTGAGTGCTGTATTAACAACTTCAGCGTCTCAGGTTACTAAACGTAATAGGGTGACAAAAACCGAACAGTCAATCACCGAAGCAGCACCTTCCGTATGGGGGAGGGTAAAGGTTGAAAGGCTCCGGCCGATTCCTATATCCTTTTCAGTTGTGGCATAAATGCGGACCCTTAGCTATGCAGGAGGAGTTTCATAGGGTGAACGGCCCCGGCCAATTCCTATGTTTCTCTACGGGGCGTTACTTCCCCGCATTATCCGAGTAACCGCTGCGCCTGAGTGCTGTATTAACAACTTCAGCGTCTCAGGTTACTAAACGTAATAGGGTGACAAAAACCGAATAGTCAATCACCGAAGCAGCACCTCCGAGGCCCCTCCATGATGGACCTCTTTCGTTTACGAATACTATCATGGTTAAGCGATGGGCCGACAACTCATCCTTGTAAAAAAATTTCGACGTCAAGAAACCTGGAACGAAAGCCTCGGATTGGACGGATACAACTCAACGACGACCTCGCAAACGAACAACGGATTACTCTTTCGGAACCTGGAATGTGCGCTCCCTGAATAGGGCAGGGGCATTAAGGGCCCTCTTGGATCAGGTTGAAAAATATAAGCTGAGCATAGTTGCACTCCAGGAAACAAAATGGCTTAGTAGCGAGATAGACGACCGAAATTCGTACACAATTTTCACAAGTGGAAAACCTGCGGGCCACAGGGAGTTTGGAGTGGCGTTCATTGTAAACAATCAACTTAAGCCGCATGTTATCGACTTCAAACCCATAAACGAGCGGCTGTGTGCGATTCGCATTAAAACTCGGTTCTTCAATCTCTGGCTCATAAACGCGCATGCCCCCACCGAAGTCAGTGAAGACGCGGCCAAAGACGAGTTCTACCACCGCCTAGAAAATCTCTTCGACTCACTTCAATCAAACGATGTCAAATTGCTGCTGGGGGACTTCAACGCCAAAGTCGGAAACGAAAGTTGGCATAGGGGGATTACTGGAGGTTACAGCCTCCATGAAGAATGTAACGACAACGGCCAACGACTAATAGACTTCGCGACCAGCAGAAACATGGTCATTAGCTCAACGTGTTTTCCGCATCGTCGTATTCACAGACAGACCTGGAGATCTCCAGATCAACATACCGTCAACCAAATTGACCACGTCCTTATCTGCAAGAGATGGGCATCGAGCATGATGGATGTTCGGTCCTATCGTGGAGCAAATATTGACTCTGACCACTATATGGTGAAGGCGACTTATAGGTGCAGATTTTCTTCGGTGCATCATTCGAGATTCAACCCGGCAAAAATTTTTGCGGTTGACAAATTGTTGGATGATGCCACGGTGGTCACTTATACGACTGCCCTTGAGGGGAAGCTGACGCCCTTGCTAAATAACATCAGCAACAAAGGCGCCCTTGAGATTTGGGATACATTCAAAGACACCATCAAAGGGGTCGCAGAGGAGGTTCTGGGATACAAAGCCCGGCGAGCCCGAAATGATTGGTTTGACGAGGAATGTCAAAATGCGGTAGATCCGAAAAACGAGGCATATCGCCAATGGACCGAACGCGCAACTAGAGCCAAAAAACAAATTATGACGAGCTTCGACGATTTTCGAATAGGTTAATTAGACGTAAGAAACGTAAGCATCTTGACGAGCAGTTGATGCAAATAAACCAAAGACTAGCTAGTAGGAACAGTAGACAAGCGTACAAGCTAATTAATTCAATTAAAAGTGGATACCAACCCAGGACCAGCCTCTGTAAGGATAAGGATGGCAATATAATTAGCGACACTGATAGCGTTGATAAACGCTGGGCCTCACATTTTGAAGAGCTTCTTAATGTTCAACCGAACAACCCCACACAAGAAGCGCTGGAGCTGACGGCTGAAACAGGCCCTCCCATTCAACCCCCAACAATAGAAGAAGTTGATCTCGTCATGCAATCACTGAAACATAATAAAGCCCCGGGCGCTGATGAGATTCCAGCTGAACTGCTAAAGCATGGTGGGGAGAGTCTTGTTAAGGCTATACACACACTTATCGTTAAAATATGGAACGACGAAATAATCCCGGAAGATTGGCGCAAAAGTATAATTTGCCCAATCCACAAAAAAGGGGATAAGTTAAAATGTGAGAACTACAGAGGCATCTCATTAGTTTGTACGACTTATAAGATTTTATCTAAAATTCTAGAAAATAGAATTAATCCGTACGCAGAAGAAATCATTGGCGAGTACCAAGGCGGCTTTAGACCTGGTCGTTCGACAACAGATCAGCTTTTTACAGCGAAGCTTTTACTCCAGAAGTGCTGGGAATATAACATCGACGTATACCAAATATTTGTCGACTTCAAGCAGGCATACGACAGTATCGATCGAAGTGTACTGTACAACATTCTCCTGCATTTTGGTATACCAGCTAAGCTAGTGCGACTCATAAGGATGACGATGACTAATACCGTCTCGCAGGTCAGAGTACAGAACAGACTCACTGACCTATTTGAAACACGTACTGGACTCAAGCAAGGCGACGGGCTGGCGCCGACGCTCTTCAACCTAGCTCTGGAGTATGTAATTCGAGCCATGAATTTGGACAGCAGCGGAACGCTACTCATTAAGTCGACTCAACTAGTAGCTTACGCCGACGACATCAACATCATGTCTAGAAGATTGGGTGATGCAGAAATCCTCCTGCATAATCTCAATAACGCCGCCAAAGAAGTTGGACTACATATCAACGAATCTAAAACCAAGGTCATGATGCAATCAAAAACTAGAACGCCAGTAAATTCAAGCATCACAGTGGGGGACCTCAATATAGAATATGTAGACAACTTCACTTACCTGGGTTGCAATTTGTCAAAGGACGCCAACGAAACAGATGAGATAAAGCGACGGATACAACTAGCTAATAAGTGTTATTTTGCGGTCCTCCAAATTATGAATTCGAAGCTGGTGCACAGGAAGACGAAGCTTCACGTATATAAAACCATAATCCGACCTGTGCTATGCTATGGCTGCGAGGCATGGACCCTAACCCAAAACTCTGAACACCTGTTGGACACATTCGAGCGAAAGGTTCTCCGAAGAATCTTCGGGGCCGTTCGTGAGCGAGGTGAATGGCGCATCCGGTACAACCTTGAGTTGTATCAGCTGTATGATGAGCTACAGGTGTCGAAGATCGTAAAATTGCAGCGACTGCAATGGGCGGGACATGTACAAAGGATGAACGACGATCGCATGCCCAAAAAGGTGATGAACGCGCAACGAGTGGACGGAGCCAGATTGCGTGGACGACCGAGAGCCCGATGGGAGCATTCTGTATGTGAGGACGCCCACCAGATGCTAGGCTTTCGGAACTGGAGGACAAGGTCGCGTGACCGCGACAATTGGAGGTCTTCAATCCAGGCGGCCAAGGCCCGACGTCGGGCTATCGTGCCATAAAGAAGAAGAAGAAATTCTATGTAAAATACAAGAAAAAAATGTATCTCTTAGAACGTCATTATAATAGTTAATTGTAGTCTTGTGAATGTATATTCAAAAGGTTGTACCAAGGCGTACGCTACAAGTATCAAAAAATTGGGTTTGAAGGTCAGTGATACCAGTTCCAAGACTATTTGCGAATATTTCGAGTAACGTGTACTAGCAACCTTCAAACTCGATTTTTCGTACTTCTAAGGCACGCTCTTTTACAAACTTTCGGATATACATTCAGAAGACTACAATTAACTGTTATAAGGATGTTCTAAGAGATAAATTTTTTTTTTCTATTTTAGAAGTGAAAAAATGTAAAATTTGTTAGAAATTTGGGTCACTTTGTATGGGGGGTACCCTTTGTTTTGATCGGATGCTAATAATTTTTAGTAAGGAGCATAATGGGGCGTAGACTAGGCACCCCACCAAACTTGATCTGCCTAGCTTAATTTGAAATGGAGCTACGGGCATGCCTTTTTGAAAAATGCTAGGAGGAGTGAGGGGGGCGTCAATGGGCGGAGCACTTCAATTTTTGGTACAAATCAAACAAGTTTTATTAACAATATATGGACAAGATCTTATGATCCTAAATCTATTTTATCAAGAGTTACAATGCAAAATGTAAAACTAAAAAAATGAAAATTCACTATAATACTTTTGGGTCTAGAGTATAATTTTCTAAGAAAATCTCTGGACTGTTATATATCATTGCATCATTTATGTAGTTTGTTTCGTCCTCAGGACATTTTAAGGTCAGACTCATAGTTTTTCCGATATTTGCAAGAAACTGAATTTTCACCCCTTTGCTACCCCCTCCCCCCTTAACCCATGGCGCAAATTAGTGTAACTTTTTACTGCGTATATTAGGCAGTGTATTCAACAATTTAGCATCAAAAATGTCTTTTCTTTTTGGATGTTTAGGTTTGGGGCTATTTTGAACCAATTGTACTGGACTAACAATAATGGTAGTTTTTGTTTTAATTTCGTGAATATCTTTATAACGGTAGCGTATATGAAAAAGTGGTCTGTTATACGAGTGTGTTTCGGCTGAATCCCCAAAATATATGTAAAATTGAGCCACATCGGCCCATGGGGCTGCTATACAAACCTTACGCCCCAATTTGGTTCTTCTAAGAAAAACTTTTTGATTTGTGCACCAATTTCAATGGAACCTCATACAAATGTGTTTGTATTGATTCCACAAAACATGTAAAAATCGATGGAGTCGGACCATGGGGTTATGAGGCTGCCATACAAACCCAACTCCCCTAAATTAATTATTAAACACCAGTCACAGGTACGCCGGAAAAATTTATTGAAATCGCTTGTATGTATTTTAGAAGCCTAAATTATTGGCACTCAAAGTGTTGCCAACTGTGCTTCTGACAGCTTCTATCCCGGGCGGCAAAATTCCTTCGTGCGGCTCTGTGTTGTGATGCTAGCAACTTATAGATCTAAATTTTACTATAAAATAGCCAATACATACTTTGATGTTGCAAAGTAATGCTACGCTTAAGGTCTTTCCAATTAAAACTAATATTTTATGGTTGCTCACTATGTATATGTAGTAGCAAATTCATATATGTAAGTAATGGAAACTACAAAGTGACAACTGCTACCATTATGTAACGTTCCAAAATGTACTTACAAGGATCTGTTACTATGAAGTTAAAATTTGGGTGCCAAACACGTAACAGAACCTTAATAAAGTAGTAAAATGAAAAGCCTTAGTTCCCGGTACTTAAAATATTGCTTGTGTAGTATGTATTGAATTTCGACATGGTGTTTAATAGATAATGTATTTGGCTTTGATTCTGAACGCATTTTATTTGCAACAGTCCTCACAAACCTTATGTGGTTTTTTGTTGAGCGTAAAAATCCTAATCATTTTATACCCGTCACTATGTGAAAGCGTATATTAACTTTGTCATGAAGTTTGCAAAGCACACAAGGAAGCATCTCCGACTATATAAAGTATACAGGGTGTCCGGAAACTGCCGCATAAACGAACCGGATTGTGATTCCTAATGTGATTTCCATCAAAAAAGTTGTACGGAGCTAGCTCCCAATTCTTAACCCTTTAGCTGTCACAGGCCTTTGAAGATTTTTGAAAAAATTATTTTCTTGTACGACTTAAACCTCAAGATCTCTGATTATTACAGCCAATAAATTTACCTAAAAAATGAAGCTAACCACACTAAAATCGGATAAGAGGTTTGGTTTTTACAGAGCTTCAAAGTCAAATTTTCGTGATTTGACCCAAAACCAAACTATTTTTACATCTCAATTTTCTCCAACTTCCGCCAAAGTGAGGTGCTTTACGATTCTTTTAAAAATTAGCGCATAGTCTCCCAAACATATCTGCCTTATATCATTTTATTCTAACTCCATTATTTCTAATAATTTTGATGCCTTAATTGCAGAAAACCAGGGTTAGTTTTAGCTAGAATTCAATTCAATTCAAACTGCCCCTAAAGTTCTGCGATTTGGTAACATTTATTCAAATGATGTCAAAATCGAGCCAAAATTAATCCTAGTTTTCTGCACTTAAGGCATTAAACCTATTAGAAATAATGGAGCTAGAATAAAATAATGTAAGAAAGATATGATCCTTAGACTATGCGCCAATTTGTAAAAGAAACGTAAAAGGACCCCACCTTAGCAAAATTTGGAAAAAAATGTGATGGAAAAATAGATTGGTTTTGGGTCAAATCACATAAATTTGACATTGAAGCTCTGTAAAAACCAAACCTCTTATTCGATTTTAGTGTGGTCAGTTTCACTTTTTAGGTAAATTTATTGGCTATAATAATAATCATTTTATTTTGCTATTTTAGCTAGTCTACATAGTTTTAAAGATATTGGGGTTTAGGTCGTACAAGAAAATGATTTTTTTTAAATCTGTAAATGCCTGTGGCCGCTAAAGGGTTAAGAATTGGGGGTATGTTTAGTACAACTTTTCTGTTGGAAATCACATAAGGAATCAGATACGTTTATGTGGCAGTTTCCGGACACCTTGTATATATTATTTATCAGTGTGACGAGAGAAATCGATTGAGCGATGTCTGTACGTCTGTCTGTCTGTCCGTCTGTCCGTCTGTAGCAACGCAAGCTAGTCCCTCAGTTTTGAAGCTATCGGGCTGAAATTTTGTACACAAGTTTCTTTTTAGTGTACGCTGTATATACATACACATATGGACAAAAAAATAAGTACACCCCTCATGTACCTTTTTATGCCAAATTTGCATACCCTTTTTAACTCATTGCCGGACACAACGCCAAAATTTGACACGATTTGTATGGTCAAATGCTCAAAATTGGACGTCTATAGACGTTGTGTCCGGGAAAGTGTTAAAATTGAATTACTCCAAATAGATAGTCATTACAACAATTAGGATACAACAATGCCAACGGAATCGAAAAACTAAATGGCATCCCCCTATTTTCTTAGTCCCTCCCTATATTAACTTTGAAGTGGGTTTTCAGCTTGGTCAAAATAATAAGTACACCATCGGTTTTTTTAATCTTTTGGCAACAAGTTGCTATTTTCCGTAAGGATTTGTTTTTTTATTAATTGGTGTATGCCAGAAGCGTTAAATTAAAAACAAACAAAAATACTTAAGGGGGCGAAAAACGCATGGTAGGTACGAAAAAAGAAGTTTATGTTCGAAACTTTGAAATAGCGGAAAAATTATTCTCTCAATAACGAAATAAACCAGCTAAACATTGTATTGTGTAATTCATTAAAAAGTAAATATAAGCAGTCTCAAATACAGTTAAGTCCATGTAAGGGCCTTAAGGACAACTGTCGGTCTCATTATCACTATGGCGAGAAAAGTTCTCTTGGTGATTTTCGCGGCAAATATTTAAAATATAGAATCTCTTTGAAAAGTTAATCGAAGAATACAAGAAGTAAAGCAGTTTTGACAAAAAGTTTCCATGGCGACGTCAAAAAGTGTTGACGGCTCAAGAAAATTTGGGAGGGATAGTTTTTCTTGTTCCAGATCGAACAATGAAAACTCACAGAATAGTCTGTTTTATTTATGAGATCGTAATAAATTTGATTGGAAAATACTCATGTCGTAATATTCTTCATTCAGGAAAAAAATAATATAATATATACTACATCTACTGACTATTTCCCATGGAGGCGAAAAAACGTGGTCTATGGTTTAATTTTCATAGTTTGGTTTCGTTCAAATATACCTAATAACCGTTACAATGAGGCAATTTCCATATAAGAAATGTTAGTTTAGAGTCCTAGAATATTTCACTGATGAACACACACACTTTAAATGGGGATTTCAGCAGGATATTAACCCTAACCATACCTCAGAAACTGGTCAAGGATCCGCTTCAACCAAGTCGGGTGGCTTTTCACGTTGTTACTAGAGTTAAATTGAATCTGGAATGTTTAGGGGGAGTTGAATCAATGAAACAGAAACACAGTTTTCATAAAACGGACCAATTACGGAATTTGCTGGAAGTAACTGGATATATGGATGTATGGGAACATACCATAAGAATTATCTCCAAAAGGCCAACAAAAACCTTTTTTTCTTTCAAAATAATGAACCATTTACTTTTAAATAATAAAATAAATTAAATTCTGGTTAAATCAGAACTTAATATTTTAATTAAAACAAGTTTTAATCAAATTAACTGACATGTACTTATTATTTTGTCCAGCCTATTTTAGTCAGTTCGTACTTTTTCAAGGTAAATGAAAGCTGTTATTTATTAGATTATGCTAATTTACATATTATTTCATTCCTTAGCAATTAAGTATTTAAATCTTTCCATATGAGTTTATTTCCTCAAATAACTACTTGGCTACAGGGTGATAAGAAAAATTAGTATGGGTGTACTTATTTCTTTGGCCATATGTGTATGTCGGAGAGAATGCAATCGGACCATGGAGTCATGGGGCTGCCCCTGAAAATTAGGTTCTTCTAAGAAAAACTTTTTTCTTTATGTACTATTCTTAATCAAACTTCACCCAAGTGTTTTCCTAGTAAAGCCTCAAAACATATATAGGGAACGGATGGAATCGGAACATTACGTCATAGGGCTGCCATACAAACCAATCCCTGAAAATTAAGTTCTTTTAAGAAAAACTTTCTATTTTAATCCGACCTTAACCAAACTTTACCTTATTGTGTTCCTAGTAAAGCCTCAAAAAATATCCAGGAACGGATGAGATTGTAACACTACGTCATAGGGCTGTCATACAAACCAACCCCTGGAAATTAGGTTCTTCTAAAAAAAACTTTTGTCTTTATGGAACAATCTTAACGAAACTTCACCCAAACGTGTTGCTAGCAAACCCTCAAAAGATATCTAGGAACAAATGTAGTAAAGTAGCAATGGATGTCCATCTTCCATCGCCAAAAATGGTATGATTTTCGCTATTTTATGTTGCGTCTTGTGGACCGTGAGACTGTCTATTTCAGATTGCCCGATAAATTGCCTAAAGTATGTGCTGTACGAAAGTATGTGCTATACGAAATCGTCAGGTTTGTGGTGCCCTTAGGTTCATTTAAATGTGACGGGTTTTCAAATTTCGGCCCCGCCCGAAATTAGCCTCGGTCTCGTTTTTTCATAAGATCATAAGAATGTGTATGTACACTCAGAAAAATGGGCCCCGTAAATTTAAAAGTTTTCGTACCATTATTTTAATTGGACGGCAATTTACCAGATTTCTTCACAAAAGTAAACAGATGCAATAATTAATATAACTAGAAGAATCCTATTGAGATATTATGTATGGAATGAAATGTGTCCCGTAAATCCAATGGGACATCAGGTTATATTTCAATCAGTTTGTCTCATTAAATTTACAAGATCTGATATGATTAACTAATAATATGATGGATCCCATTTGTTTTATATGATGTCCTATTGCATTAATGGGATAGGCCTTTTAGTTGAATTGCATGCATATGTATTTTGCAAGATAACCAACATCATGCTCCGTAGCCGAGATCGTTCGGTTGTCTACCCGTGACTTGGTAAGTTTTAAAGAGTACTAGAAAATCGGATGTTCAATACTCGGCCTGGCCAAATATCGTGATTCTTAAAAAAAAATCCACAATGACGTAGCGTGGAAGGTATAATAATATGGGACTTATAAAAAATATAGTTCGATAAGATTACGAGTGAAACGATTTTTTTTATTATATAGGATTGATCCTATTAATTCAATAAGATATATCCTATTGGAAAATAACTAGACCATGTGTTTATTTTAAAATGAGTCAACTATTAAAACAAACGGATATTTATCGAGTTAAAGTAATGGTTCCTATATTTTTAAAGTAATCTGATTTTTTTTTTCCTATTGACTAAAAATAATGGGACAAAATGATTAGTTTAATGGGATTTCCCATTGAAAATTTTCTGAGTGTACGCATTACTAAAAGTGATTATGAAATTCTTCCCGTTTAGGTATGTATTAAAAAAATATCATTAAACTCAAATGTACCTCTCCTTGACTATGATTTTTTGCGCAATGATCAATATGTTTATCCCAAAAGCCTTCTGATCGTATTAAAATCAGCTGAGCCAGACTATCCTCGAACATCAATCCAATACTTCGACATTGCGATCTCGTGACACGTGTCGCGTATTTTTCGCCATCCAAAATCACAGTTAATCCATTTTTCGTTGACTTAGAGCTGGTGAGATGACGAGTCGAAAATAAATCAAAAAGGATTGTCATCTAATCACTAAGTAATTAGATGTGGCTTACCTTAATGATTTTCTGATATAGCTAATACACACATCTAAGCATCTTTTATTCCACGGCTGCTGAAGATCATTCGGAACATTGACCACAACCAAAACCCTCCCATTGCGATCAAAACATCCAGGCAAATAGACCGCACGTGATCTTAGAGCACTCAAAACATCCTCCTCCATATTATTCGAGTCACTCTGATTCAGACACTTCAAGCTTGTCACAATTATTCCAAGTACTTAAGCACTTTTCAAACCACTAAACACTTCATTCAGCTTTTCAATAAGATCGTTAAAGATCACTTGAACCTTTTACGAACATCAAATTATGGGTCAAATCGCACATTAATGTGGTTCTAATAATGAATTTACAGATATTCTCGCCAGTTAAGATTCTTAGTGCGAGTATGTACAAGATACAAGAGCCGTTACAAAACCGAACAAGAAACTATTTAACCGCACTGTGAGCAGAAGAACATTATTTTACTTTGATGGACTTCTTGCAGTAACACACTTGCCACGATCACCTTTTTGTTAACTGATGAACTGATGGTTATCTAATCATCCACTTTCATACTCGTATTATCACAAAATGCAACAGAGCTCATGCACGAGCGACCGCGGTGACACAAATCTTATCTCTGCCCGGCTAGTTTTCAACAAATCGGAGATGAAATGTATCTCACCAAGGGTCATCCGATCGCGCTGGCCATAGCTAGAGATAGTTATGCGTTCTAGTTCGCGCTAACGGTACGACTGAAATTTGTTATTCCGATTTGTTTGGTGACATGGACGGACTGGACAGCTCTGCGGACTTTTTTACGTATTTTGCGAAAATCACCGACTTGCATCACTCTCATAGTCAAGAGATTGATCGATCAGTAGTCGCGATCGCGACCTTCCCCGTCGCAAACTATCTCGAGATATGATTGGAAGCTTATACACTGGTCGAGTTCTTTCCGACGTACTGTTGCGAACGACATTGAATGGTTTGCCCATAAACTTGAATGAAACCACCATCATTGCCCAATCTTGACCGACGTCCGACGATCGCGTCTTCAAAGAGATGCTGTTGCGAGCATATATGGGCGAGGAATAAGAGCTGAGCTTACGTACGTTACCAAAGCCGGTCGGAGTATTTTACTTGGTACATACAAAATACTTTAACTTTTTTTTGAAAGTCTGCAAATGCGTTGGTCGCGGTGTTGGGTGGGATGCTGCGCTTAGCCTCCGGTTCCACCTGTATGTACAGTGTCATAAAAACAAAATTCTTTCAATACTTTCTTCGGTATTTTTTTGCACATGTTCAATATCATTTATTCGGCAGTTGAATGTCGCATAGCGCGGGGTATTATGCATTACCGGTAGTGTAATTGTGTTTGAGCACTTTTACTTTAATTCAGGTATGTATTGCAATCTTGACTCGGTAGTCCGGGTCATCTTGAATCCGGATATCACGTTGTCTTTCCTCAGCAAAAAAGTAATTGCGCTAATACGGATGTTCCATTGTTCCGATTCGCCCCTTGCAATAATTGATGCGGATTGTCGAGTCAAGACTGTATTATGAACAATCTCAAATTGATTCGTAATTTTTATTCATAGCATGAACTCGCTAATCCGGACTACTAAAAACCGGGGCTGGTCCGGTCTATAGAGGAGTTCGGACTATTCGTCATTTATTAGGTGTGAATTTCGGAGAAATGGCCAATTGTAGCAAACTGTAAATGTATGCTTATAGGGGATTCAGACTATGCTAAGAGTTTACTAAAATCTGAATTTCATTGACAGTTTTACCATACGTACAATATGTACACTCAGAAAAATGAGTCCAGCAAACTTAAAAGTTTTTATTGATGTTGAATAAATGAAGTGAATCAATCAATTATCGAAACGTTTTTTGTGTTGCCGGGATCGAAATTGAATTTAACTTTATATGTTGTGCCTACTTCAAAAAAGGAGGCAACACAACATATCAAGTTAAATTAAAAGTGTTTGTTCCATTATTTTAATTGGCGGCAATTTATCACATTTCTTCACAAAAGTAAAAAGATTCAATAATAATTATTACTGGAAAACTCTATTGAGATTTGACGACATGAAATGCGTCCCGTAAATTCAATAGGATATCAGATTACATTTGAATCAATTTGTCCCATATTAACTGATTTGATGCCATATTTCAAAATTACTACTTAAAATATGGACCACTTTTAAAAGAGTGACGAATTTAAGTCTATGAGTTGAAAAATCAGACGACAGTGAAATTCAAAATATAAAACATAATATGAGTTATAGCTCAGCTATCCCTAAATTAACGCTTGGAGAATTTGAATTTCAAAATGTTGGCTGTCAATAAATAATTAGGAATTCTTAATTATTAGTATACTTCCATCTGGTTTCTTTTAACCCCTAGTTGAGCCGAGCTTCATCCAATGAAGAAGAAAAAGAAGGAAACGAAATATCTGAAAATAAAGGGGACAATTTGATTTTTTCTATAGCTAGCAGTGGCGTAGGAAATTTGGTGTTTGGGGCTGGTATGGTTTAATACTTTTTGGCTTTTTCATTGATTGGAGTATTCAACCGTAATGCACTGACACGCTATTTAAAATTTTGTATTTAAACCAATTAATACCACGCAACGCTTTGTAATCCCATTTAAATGTACTTTTCGCAAGAGTGTAAATTTTGATGCTGTTGGTATACAGTTATGCAACAGAAACGTTGCTGATTAATTAGTTTTAAGCATCTAATAATTTTAAAATTTCGTATGAGAAATGTCATCGAAGCTACAAAATCAAGTTACCATAGAAAATATTTTGGTCCCAAAAATCTAGTGTATTTTGCGGTTATTTGCATTTCCTTTTTAGATTTTCTTATTCATTGGCTTCATCTTAAGTTTGATCTACGGGGGATGCGGGAACATGGCTCCATAGTACGATTCCCTTTGTCTTGACCTTTTTAGTTGCTTTGATAAAGACACATTAATTCAAGAGGTTTAGTGAAATTGGTGTAAAAACTGTTTCTTAGAAGAACCAAAATGGGGGGTTGGCTTTGTGTGCCAGCCCCATGACCACATGGTCCGATTTGATCCATTCTTACATATGTTTTGTGTCATCAATAGAAATACATGTGTGTGCAATTTGGTTGAAATTGGTGCACACATTAAAAAGTTGTTCTTAGAAGAACCTAATTTGGGGAGTTGGGTTTGTATAACAGCCCCATTACCCCATAGTCCGATTTGATCCATTCCTGCATATGTTTTGTATCATCAATAGAGACACATTTGTGGGAAATTTGGTAGAATTTGGTGCCCAAATAAAAAAGTTTTTCTTAGAAGATCCTAATTTGGGGGTTGGGATTGTATGGCAGCCCCATGACACCACGGTCGGATTTGATTCATTCTTACATATGTTCTGTATCATCAATAGAAACACATTTGTGTGAAATTTGGTTGAAATTGGTGAACAAATAAAATTTTTTTTTAGCAGAACCTAATTTGGAAGGTTAGGTTTGTATGGCAGCCCCACACTCAGAAAAATGGACCCCGTAACCCCCGATATTTTATAAAATAATTTAATTGTTAATATAAAATAAAAAAGACTGTTATTTAGTTTCAGAAACAATTTCTGTTATTTTGATCAATATTATATACATATGTATACTTTTCATATGTTCGGAGAGGCTTCCTTCAATGCGTTACAAACTTCATGACAAAGTTAATGTACCCTTTCACTCTATGAGCGAAGGGTACAATGAATATTGGAGTGCTTTTAAATATGGTTCGCGAGAAAATGAGGTGTATGGATTCGGAAATTTTTAATGGACTAATGACATGTTAGGTCCATTTTACTGGGTCAGAACAGAATAGAACAGCACAACTTCCATACAAACTTGAAAGGCGTTGTTCTATATAGAATAGCAACTGTCAAATTGAATAATAAAACAGCGGGTCCGTTTTTATTGTCGTTTGAATAAGTAAAAAAAATAAACACATATTTTATATTTGATTTGTTTTTTATTACAGGCATTAATGATTATGTACATAATATATACAAAAACTGGCGAACTTATGGCTATCAAGTTTTACAATAAATTTTCTTTGGGGTCAGAATTGTGTAGAGTTCTCTGACTCTCTAAATAAACAAATTAACACTGTCGGTGGATCAACAAAGAGTGAGTCCAGATTGCATACATTCAAAAATAACTGAAAAATAAAAATTAGCGGAAAATAATTATGTCAATATATTTGTGGCGATCACTAGGCCTCACTGAACAATTTCCTGCACAACAGCAAGAAAAATGACAACCGTAAGGTGCCTTGGACCCCGGAAACAATAGCTGACTTCGAATCCTGCAAACGTGATGTAGCAAATGAAGCCTTGCTTGCCCACCCGGACCCTGAAGCAGAACTCGCACTAGTCACCGATGCATCTGATACTGCCATGGGAGCAGCACTAGAACAATTAAACGGTGACGAATAGCGTCCTCTGGGCTTTTTCTCTCGCAAATTAAGTCTAGCAAAAACGAAATACAGCGCGTATGACCGGGAGCTTCTCGCCGTGTACTCTGGCATCAAGTTCTTTAAACATATACTGGAAGCCCGGCATTTTATCGTCAAAACAGACCACAAACCATTGATTTACGCCTTCGCTCAAAATTTAGATAAGGCCAATCCTAGGCAACTAAGGCACTTGGATTATATATCGCAATTTACCACGGAAATAATCCACATAGCAGGTGCACACAATCAAGTTGCTGATGCGCTCTCTCGAATCAGCACCATCAACATGCCATTCACGATCGATCCTCACCAACTGTCCACGGCTCAACTGGAAGATGAGGAACTTCTTAACCTGATCAACAACGACAACACTGGACTGTAACTCCAGAAACTTTCAATCGACTCGGCTACCGTTTACTGCGATGTCTCAACAGGCCAAATTCGTCCATATGTTCCGTCAACACTTCCGTCAACAAGCCTTCGCTTCAGTGCACGGACTTGCGCAACCGAGCGGCAAAGCGACTCTGCGCCAACTGCGGCAAAAATACATCTGGCCGAACATACGAAGGGACACAATAAAGATACTGCATCTCCTGTCAACGGGCAAAAATCCAGTGACACACAAGGAACACGCCCATTTCAATCAAAGTGCCCAACCAACGATTCGACCACGTCCACATCGATATTGTGATCATGCCAGCAGCGAACGGTTATCGCTACTGTTTGACGATGGTGGACCGATTCACCAGATGGCCAGAAGCAGTCCCCCTCAAGGACATGACAACAGACACGATTGCAAGTGCGTTTTTCAACATCTGGGTGGCCAAAACCCTCACTACCGACCAGGGTTCTCAATTCGAAAGTGCACTGTTCCGAGCTCTCACGAACCTAATCGGAACCCAACGAATTATAACAACACCATACCATCCCGCTTCGAACGGTGCTGTTGAAAGATGGCATCGCACCTTCAAAGCGGCACTCATGTGTCACCACCCGATGCCTTGGATCGAGATGTTACCAACGGTCCTACTTGGATTACGCACCGCTCTCAAGGAGGATCTAAATGCTTCACCCACCGAGCTGCTATACGGTGTTCAACTACGCATCCCGGGTGAATTCTTCACCAACGAGGATTTGCCACCAGATCCTACATACTTCGCGGAAAAATTTCGAGAACACATGCGACTCCTTCACCCAACACCGACTGCGCATCACAGCAAACGAAGCCTCTTCGTCCACAAAGACTTGTAGACTTGCAGTCATGTCTTCCTGCGAGTTGACGCAGTGAGAAAGCCTCTGGAGCCTCCGTACACGGGACCACACAAGGTGGTCAAACGAATCGTCATCCACGTCAAAGGCCAAGACGTCACCGTATCGACAGATCGCCTGAAGCCTGCATTCACTGCCAAAGATGACAACGAACTTAATCGCCAGGACATTCCTTTAAAAACATACAGTCGACAGTCAATTCGGAACGTCAACACTGGAAAGTGACTGTGGCGATCATGGACACCACTTCTATCGTAGCACGGCGCTCGCATCAACAGAGAGTTTTTCGACATGACAGCTGTGAACGCACTTCTCTCCCCATTCATTCTTTTTCTGTCAAGTAAATTGATTTGTGTAGTTATTTTCGTAAAATAGGTATAACTGAGTATACCTTGATCATAACCAAAGTGGTTTTAATCGACGTACAAAGGCGTTAGTTCTTGCTGAATTACGGAAATGCCTTATATTACGTTATATAAACGCCATCTAACAGTTGAATTCTAATTAACTCGGATAATAATAAACTATAGGTTATGTTTGTTTGTTTACATAATACTTCAAAAATTCAATTTTATTAATATTTCCTTTCATTCGCTACAGATGATTGTACTTTATCGACGAAGACCTTGCCGCTCCAATCAGTGTTAAAAGAGCCTTGGGGAAAGTAGGTGGTATCAACAAATTCAGGAAATATTCAGTTTTGTTTTTTTGTGTTACCGGAATCGTGCATTGAATTAGGTGCAATTTTTTTTTGTATTTCCTCCAGTGCGATTCACGAGTTTCAAATAAAAGTTAATTTTCGTTTAATGAAACCAATATATTTCGGGCGAAATGCCCATCATCAGGGTTTACTATAAGATAAACAAAAATTATATAACTTTAAACATTTTCTTTACATTAAAAATAAATAAATTCAAACATTTACCTATTTTCTATTTATTTAAAAATCTAATCCAAACAAAGAATTTTTCCGAACAAAGAATGACAATTAGCTAGTTGACAGAACATTTAGATGTTACGTTTTTTGGACGATATGTGACATGTGTAAGTACTAGGTGGTATATAATGTAGTACAATCAAAAAGTATAATTATCGTTCAGTCCAAATTTAATTAAATTATAATAAGTATTGGAATAATCTTTTTTGTCACTTTTTTCATTGCACGCTGTTTCTTCGAATTTAATTATTTGATTGACCTCTTTAATTTGTAGTTTGGTTTTATTTTTATCGCTGGATAAAACTTTGGCCTCCTTGAAATTGAATTGGTGTTTGTTCTTAATCGCATGTTTGGCTAAGGCCGACAAATTATTATTAAGGGTCTTTTTCGTTCCTAGCTTCTGTATTGTTTCACCCACGTAAGTTGCTTCGCAATTTTCGCAATCTATCTTATAAACTACACCTGATTTTTCTTCTTTAGGAATTTTTGACTTAAGGTTGGTGAACATAGTCTTGTTTTTTAGGTGTGGACGCATGGCTAAATCCAAGTTTGGAACGAAGTATCTACATCGACGAGATATCGATTCACTTAGCTTAGGCACGTAGACAAGAGATGCGAACATTTTGTCCGAGTCTGCTGGACGAGCTTTCGAGCTTTCATCTGATGACAGGAAGGCGTAGCTAGTCGTATTGGCATTCCGATTTTGTCTAACTTCGCCAATCATTTTATCAATTAATGTCATATAATTTTTGTTTATCTTATAGTAAACCCGTGGTCTGGCTGGTCGAGCGGTTAGTGCGCGCACCTTCGGTGCACAGGCTCATGAGTTCGAATCTCACCGTGTTCCATTGTGTTTTTCGAACTCACGAGCTTGTGACAGACTACGATCTCACTCAGATGTTAAACGAGTACCCATTTATGGGGATAAATAACACTGCTGAGCGTGATGCTGATCTCATTACCTCATCAAAAAGCAGATAAGATCTTGGAAATAGGATGTCACTAACACATCCTGCGGCCTTAGTCCAATGTTGGATTGTCGCGCCTGTTATTTATTTTTATAGTAAACCCTGATGATGGGCATTTCGCCCGAAATATATTGGTTTCATTAAACGAAAATTAACTTTTATTTGAAACTCGTGAATCGCACTGGAGGAAATACAAAAAAAAAAAAAAATTGCACCAAACTCAGGAAGGTAATCCTATGCCACCATGGATATCATCTCAGTCGGTAATTGCCATCAGTACCAACACAAGCTGCAGAGTAGGCATGAATACCCACGATCCAATGGATGATTTTGAGCTACGGTTGCGCAGTTGCAGTTTCCTAATGTGCATCACATCATTTTGGAATTGGAACGTTGTCAGGTAGAGTTAGACTACCCATTTCATTGAAGTTCCGATTCTTGGTGTTTCCATTGTAGGTTCATCGTGGGAATTCATCAGGACTATTTTGGCGATATCTTCAATAACTGTACTGTATCACATTAAGAATTTAACAATCTTAGTGTAAAATCATGAAATGTTTTTCACTTTCACTAATCACTACCCTTCGCGTTTTTAGTTCCACTTTTACTTTTGACACCACTTCACTGCACGAAAATTGTCTTCCTTAAATGTATGTACAGAGTTCACCGAGCGAAAAACTAGCATATATGTCTCCCGTGAAAACTCTGCCGTGGAGACTTGCTTTTTATTCACTCAATGTAAGATAAATGTTCACTCGCGTTCTGATTGATGGCCGATGACATCTTTTCACTGTGAAAGTGCAGCTGCATTATTTTCGCTGGCGAAATGTCAAAAACCAGTGTGGAGACTTTCATGTGAAGTGAGTACTACCAAGCGAATTCGATTTCACGATCATAAAAATTTCGACAGTATTTGCATGGATTTCACGTGAACTGACGATGTTAGTACCTACTCTAAGGGCTGAATTAGGATCGAGAGTGAAATTCTTCTCGCTGCGATATCAATGAAATGCATACTTACTGTCGTGGAATATGTCACAAACGGTGGGGTTCCATAAGCTACAACCCTAGATTTTTCGAATCCCCGGTCATTTGACATTTCACGATGAAATAACCAGGAAATCGACAAAAAATACATAAAGTGGCCGAGAAAAATTATGGAAATGTTTTCGGATTGTAGCTTATGGAATTCCCCAGCATTCCCCACATATTCCACGACAGTAAGAATACATTTTCATTGAAAAAATCGCAGCGGACAAAAATTTCACTCTTGATGACAGTACTAGGCTTTAAGCTGCAAATTATAAATGTCATTGTCCCGCTACAGTTCTCGCGTTTTACTGAGCTGAAATAAATAGTGGTTGACCAGCAATGCTTTAAATAAATTATGTATTAGTTTGCTACCTATTTTATAATGGATTCCGCCTTCGTTCGCAAAATATTTTAGTTGGCCTGACAGGACAAATGAGCTGTTCCTCCCAGTTTTCCAATATATTCAATGAAATTGAGACCGGATTACACGACGAGTAAACGTCATTAGTGCTTTTTGACTTACTGGATCATTTCCATATTTACTGGAAATCCCATACAAAATGATGATCCTGGAAATTGATCCAGGGTATGATTTGAATCATATGCCAGTACCGTCCCCCAGATGGCTCCGCGAACAATTTCCCTGGAATTTCCCGTATGTCATTTTGTTTTTCAGTTTTTTTGTTGTTTTATTAGAGTGAATTATCTTATTTCTTAAGACTCTTCCTTTAAATTGTGTCTCGCACGGTGCATAATATCAAATGCAATTTCGAATTCAGAATATCGCGTTGGGGGACTGATGACACAATAGTCAGCTGTTACCGAAAGGGAAATTTTAGCCCAGGCAGAATAAGCCAAAATAGCTGAAATAGATGCAAAAAATCATATAGTCCCAAATGTTTCAGAAATGCATAGAGGAAGGTCCCCTGAACATCCTGCAAAAAGTCCCAAAGATTTGGAGCGCCGCCGGGGTCAGGAGAAGGGTTAAAAGGTCCCTTTTTTAGTTTTCCACTTAAAACTCGAAAACTGTCAAATTAACGCAAAAACCATATAAGACAAAATGAAAGAAGACAAAATTTGCTATCAAATGATATATAAAAATGTATACCTCTCCTTAATAGTTTCTGAGATATTAGCCCGCAAAATCAAAACTTTTTGAAAAAATCTTCATTATCGCATGTTTCTACTAACATTTGTGTCGATTGCTCGTACATTTTATCTAGTCGTTAGTCTTATTAGATAGATAACACACAGAAACTATTGCCAGAAAGATTTCACATTATATTGAATTGCATTTTTGTTTGAAATTGCGAATTGATTTTCTCAATTACAGGTGATGGCGTAACCAAGCCAAATATGACAGATCTATGCAAAATAAACGAAAATTCAATTCAATATAATGTGGGCATTTCCATACAACGCAGTGTGTTGTGTTACAATTTTGACGCCGCGGAAAAATTTGCCGCGAATATTCGCTGACGTGCCGGTGTGGGCATCACTTAAATAAAAGATTGAATTTCGCCATCCTGATCCTATGTAAATAACGGAATTGAGAATCCTCTAAATACAGGTCGATTAGATAATTTTGCTAAATTTAAGAATTGCTAACATTTGAATCATCGCTCTTTATATCCCTTCTGTCGGCACCTAATACAATATGCATATTCTATACCCAATAGGTCTGGCTGGACCTACTGAGAAAATTTTTTTATTTTTTAGAAAAAGTAAAATTTTTATCGGTAAAATCATTCTATCCATTCTTTACTGCAATCTTTCAACAATAAAAGCACCAAAATAATTTGTGTAGATATACTGGAAACGTTTTTAAAGTAGATATATTTTGAGGTGGTATTAGTACAAACATATTTCTCCCTTATTTTCT
Source organism: Microchrysa polita (assembly GCA_949715475.1). Lineage (NCBI taxonomy): Eukaryota > Metazoa > Arthropoda > Insecta > Diptera > Stratiomyidae > Microchrysa > Microchrysa polita. The sequence continues at coordinate 108,123,533 of OX454416.1, read as the reverse complement.
TCTTTTTTGCTTCGCTATTTGCATTGCGTATATCTCGTAGATAGTTCGATCGAATTTTCTAATTCCAATATCTTTGGGGAAATATTTAGCACTTTGTTGGCAGATTCTACCTCGATATTAGTCCGCAGATTTGGAGAAATAGATGGGAAGAAATAGAGAATTTTCAAGGCAAATATCATTTAATTCAAAATTTTTCGTAAATTTTTTGATCAAATCTATCTAGAAAGACGTTTGCAAGTCATTCATACTTAGTCCTTCCTATTACAAAGGAAATAAAACTGGTTTGAATTTCCTAGGATGAAATCTCAGTTGATTAGGTGGTGTTATAAAATGTAACGAAATTAGGCGTACCCATTTCCGAGCTTCACGGCTTTTTATAGAAAAATCTCAGAAATTTTTATCGTTTATAGTTCAAATTGAGTTTAAATGACATTATTACATCATAAATAACAGAATTCAATATTTGCACTTCTTACTTCAAGAGAAAAATGGGGGGAAAAACTATAGGTCTGGCCAGACCTATTGGGTATCAAAAAGCACTATAAATTGAAAATCATCAAAAACATACTTTAAACTTCAACCGATTTTTTCAAATTTTTGCAAAATCCTTCTAAACATATTGTTCTAGGATATCATGAAATATGAAGTCGCTGCGATTTCATCTTCTATGCTTTTTACACCAAAATATAGTGCCAAAGGTCTGGCCAGACCTTCGTGCCGACAGAAGGGATATTTTGAGCTTTGGGAAGAAAAGGGTAACACGTAGTGTATTCGCCACGCTTGGTCTGAATGGGTGAAGATATCCTATTTGAAAATCAATTTGACATCATTGCTGTTCAATAACTTTCATGCAAAAGCATTGGCGCCACCAGATAGAAATGTGTTTTTCCTGAAACCTGGACGAGGAAAAGTGCAGGACAAGATGTACTGCACCGAACAGCTTCAACTACTTGATTATAGTGGATCCATTCTGTTCATTCACAGTTTTACAGGATGTGATACCACATCCGCCATTTACAGCAAAAGCAAATCGACTATCCTCAAATGCTTCAAGCGATCTCCAAATGATATGAAAACGATTGCTAAAGTTTTCTACGACCCCAATTCAACACCAAAGGATGTATCCAAAGCTGGGGAGCGGATGTTCCTAGTTATATATCACGCCCCACCTGCTGAACATGATTTGGATAATCATCGATATATGTCATTCATAAGGTCAACAAGCAAGGTAAAAGCTAACCTATCGTTACTCCCACCAACCACATCAGCAGCACAACAGCATGCATTTAGAGTCTATTTTCAGGTACAACAATGGCTTGGTAACCACTCACTTAACCCCGAACATTGGGGTTGGTGTAGAGATGAAGACGGATTACTATGCCCCGTGAAAACAAGTGCACCAATAGCTCCAGATAATGTGTTAAACTCCATATTTTGCAGTTGTGGCACCGGATGTGGTTCAAGGTGTGGATGTCGCAAAAGTGGAATTTATTGTTCGCCTATCTGTGGTTCATGCCACGGATCGTGTAAGAACAGTGCACCATCACAAAATGATGACATTTATGATGACGACTAATTTTGTCCGCGGCTGACCTAATAGTCGTTACATTTTTTTATAGACCCGAATTACAAAACGGCGAATTCCCATAAAAATTTTAAATCACCTAATAAATTCATATAACCCTACCGCTCGTCCAGCGATTGTTAAATGAGCATGTTAACTCGTATTCTCGTTGGAAATATTGTGTTCCACATACTTCACATAAATTTTGATCTTTAAAATAATATTCTGACACGTGAGGGGTAATATTTTTACAGTGAACACGTGGTAGAAGAGTTTTTTTTTTAAATTGATGATTTTCACTTATCAATATCTCGGAAACGGTTAAAGATAGATATAAAGTGCATTATACTATTTTATAGGGAATTTTGTCTTCTTTCACTTTGTCTCATATAATTTTTGCATACAATTGATAGTTTTGAAGTTTTAAGCAAAAAACCAAAAAAAAAGGACCTTTTAACCCTCCTCCTGACGCCGGCGGCGCTCGAAATCGTTGGGACTTTTTACAGGTTATTCATGGGACCCGCTCCTATGCATTCCTGAAAGAATTAGAACTATATGATTTTTTGCAGCTATTTTGCTTATTCTGCCTGGGCTATTTTGATCCGTTTGCATTCGACTTGGACAATGATCCTGTCCGCGTGAGTCGAAAGGCCCTATTAATGTTTAATGACGTTGATTAATGATGATTTAATTAAGTTTTCCGAATATCATCAAACGAATGAGCACATGGCAGACGAAGTAGTTAAACATAATCAAGAATTAATTATGTTTATCGGGTCTTGTCTGTCTAGGCTCTAGGGCAGGGGTGTCAAACTCAAAACCTGCCCCGGGCCAAATAAGACTCTCCTCAGGTTTAGGTGGGCCGCAGGAGGAAAATGTTAAAAACTTTTATATAATTGTATTACGAAAGTTGATTACAGAATATTACTTTTAAAATGTGACAGAGAGTCTGGCTCACTTTAGCGCAGTGGTGATCCAGTTTGTGTCCCCCTTGCGAGATCGGCTGATCCTGCCCCCCCCCCCCATGCCATGGGCAAGGAATGCTTTAATTTTGGACATAAGATTAATCCAGGAATCCATTGCCGCAATTTAAAATGTTTGAACATTCGTTTGTTAGTGCAGCCCATATTTTGGAATTACTGAATTTTAGGAAGTATTATTTAAATTTCATGATTTCCGCATCCTGAATTTCCAAAATTTTATTTTAAAAAAACATTTGAAGACTATAAATGTTTTTTTTTTTAAATAAAATTTACGGATTTTGGTCGCTCCAGTAATATCAATATCCATTTTGCTCATGACGAAATTCAGAGATTTTTTATTTTTTTCACGACCTAAAATATTCTCAGCGGTGTTCATAAAATGGACTTTGTAGCAGCGAATTAATCGACGAAAATACAATTTCTGCATTTTGCAAAGCTTTGCAACAACCGATTACCTTCTGGTGTACATATTTCGAAAGAAGTTCGGAAGAAAATCATAATTAATTATGGCAAGCAAGCCCTAATTCATTAATGGTATGGTATTAACCCTTCAGTGGGCGCGCGGGCTACAATTGTAGCCCACACTTTTTTAAATGGCAACCATTTTCAGGATATGAAACGAATTCATTCGAACTGCTCAGTAGCTGTTAAAATGCGGCTTCTTAATCGAATAAGAATGTTTTTAATATTTTTTGAGCCTAGAAACTAATATTCTTTTGCGATCAAAGTCCACTGGGCTACAAGCATGGGCGTAGCCAGGATTTCGGTCAGGGGAGGGCAAGCCCAAAATTTTTTCAACATCATGGTTTTCTTAGGAGTTGAAATTTCCGGTCTCAGAAATATTGTTAGCAAATTTTAGAGTAGCCTGGCTTGTGGTTGGATTGGTGCACAGGGTCATGGATTCCAGACTCACCGTGAACGAATTCATTTTATGGTTTTTCGAACTCACGACCTACGTGACGGACTATGATGTCGCTCAGATTGTAAGCAAGTATCCATTTATGGGGATAAATAACATTGCTGGGCGTGCTGTTCATCTCAACATCTTAACAAAACAGGAGTTTAGATCTTGGAAATTGGAAGTCACTCACAAATCTGCGGCCCTAGTTTACTGGTGGACTGCCACGCATGTTATTTCCTTTTTCTAATTTTAGAGTCAAATTTTTAAAATGGAGATGAGAATGATTTTCTTCTGCATTCTGATTACATTCAACTGGCCTCCAATATCTGCCTTTTAGAAAGAAGTTTGTCTATTTTCAGCGCATTGTTTGCATCTCGGACTGCATATTCCACTTGCGAAATCAGTTTGTTTCGTCTATTACTTTCATCTTAGCAAAGTAGCATCGACAGAATATTTATAAATCCTTTATTGATTGAAATATGGTTAACGGCTTTAATAAGATTTCCTCTAAATTTATCGAAGTATTAATTATTAAAGTAAAATTAAGCCACTTTTATTGCTGGTATGATTCAGCTAGAAAATAAATTTTGATTTAATAACGTGAAAGACCGCTCTGTGGCTCATTTGGCTGAGTCGTAGTCTACAAGGCTAGTAATATAGAGGTCCGGAGATCGCATCTCGGCGTGGTCCAAAATTTTCGTACATGTGAATGGAAATATATAGTGCTTACAACATTATACAATCCGAAATGATATGCAATGTAACGTTGACTCGAAATTGCCTATAAATGGCTAAGTTAACGCACCATGCCCCCACAAGGGGCGATACGGTAATGAGAAGAAAAAGAAGAACTTGAAAGACACTGAAATATGAAACCCGTTCCTTACAAGGTCCTTTACCCTGGAAGGTCATGCTTATTTTTAGTACGGAAAGGTGCTTCGTCGATTCGACGACGCTCTACTTTGACGACTCATAGAAATCACCCTTTCTCAAAATATTTATAAAATCTGACAGATTTTCAATCGTTAGTTTATTTAGAATGGAAAAACTTCGATTTTAGAGCCAATTTGTATTTATATTTATTTTTGTCCTAGTAAATATTTTTACCATAATTTTTGAAAAAATAGGTCCCACATTTCAAAAATAACCATATTTGTTACGAGCTAGTTGTATGGACACAGCCTTATCGTCGAATCGACAAGCAGCCATAAGAAATACTGGAGTTCTAAAAGTTACGCAAACTTTATCCTTCGTCGTTTCGACGACGCCAATTTCCAAAAATCTAACTTACCCTGCTTACTTCGTCTAGCCGCAATGTACCCGGCAAGTACTCGTACATCGGCACGGTAATGGGCTGGTTACACAGTACGAGTTGCTGACCTGACAGTGGACAGCTACTGCACCTGTGTATTCGCATGAAAGTAGCTCGACTCGCATCGCCCGGTCACACAAGTGCGAGCTGTCGGCAGAGTAGAGAGCTACTGCTAGTGGTTATATGTGGAACGTAAATTTGTAATTTTCTTAGTTACTTCACTTATGTCTTTTAATGCCATTTCTACACGAATAAATTCCAGAGACGCTTTACGCAAATCTCGGTTTTTATAACTCGGATCCAAACAATTCCACAGGTTTGTTTGGTCCTTGTATAAATCGCCAAATTTCAAATTCTGCTCCGGAGTCCATCTATCCATTGTTGCACAATAAGCTCACACTGTAAACGACAAAATTTACAGACGAATGCACCCGGCGGTTAATTTCGAGCAATTGTTACTTCGCAATCGGTGAAATTTAGAATGTCCGAATCGTAGCATGCCATACCAGCTGACGCTGACTGGGGGCGAGTGGCCGAGTCAAAACAAAAAATGTTGTAGTAACTTGGATGCGAGCTACTGACCGAATCGCACATGACAGTAACTCGTATGATGCGGTCACATAGTGCAAGTAGCTGCTCTGCAGTAGCTGTCTAGGCCAACTCGCACGATAGCTCGCACTGTGTAACCAAGGCATAAGTGCTGTACGAAAACCCAGCTCCAAATAATGAGAATTGTCACGAAAAATGGGATAAATTTGATGATGCGTAGTCGATTCGACAAAGCATGACCTTCCAGGGGTAACATTTGGAGTGCAGCAATTTTTTTACTACATCGATAAGAATTTTTTACCAACTTCATCGACCAGGGGGGGGGGGCGACCACCCCTCCCTTCCCCCCCCCCCCCCCCCCATGGCTACAAGTGTAGCCCGCGCGCCCATTCATGTAACTTTTTTGGTACTCACAGATATCCATTAAAATAAAAATATTATTATACAACATTGTAGAAAATAGCAACAGTAAAATGTTTGACAAAAAAAAAACGGTTTCAAGATAAATGTACAAAAAATAGATTACTATTTTCAAGAAAAACCTAGAGTCGAAGTCAAAATTTCTTACAGCGTGCATCTGTTACATGTTGCTAACATAACTTAGTTTCTGGATGAAATTTTTATCAATTGTAGCGTAAATATTGTGAGAACAGTTAATCTGAATATTGTAAGTAGAAAATCAATCAGTTTAACTTACAATATATATTTAGCTTTCTAGCAAGAAACTGTACTCCCAGTGTAAAAAAGTGTGAATATTGGGTACCCAAAAATAGGCTAAGTTTGAAATTCCACAAACTGTATTCTCTCGCTCAATGTTCCATTTCGAAGATTTTTTATTTAATTCTGCGAATATAAACTTTTTTTGTACTTTTCATTTTAAAAAGTAACTATTTTGTCCACCTGGAAAATTAAGGATTTTATATTTTTTATTCTGTACAACAATCACCAGACCGTAGACCGAGCAGGAAAAAAAAATTAAAATTGAACCATATTTTTTATATTATTTTTGATTTGGGCAACAATTGTAGCCCGCGCGCCTAACCACGTGACAAATAGGTGCGCGCCTAACGAAGGGTTAATATTAGGGTTGTGCCCGCGCCCCCCTTCCCTAGCCACCAGGCCTCCCTAGGGGCGCGCCCCCGTTAGATAATCACTGTTAGCGGCTTCGGGATTATCCGTGAGAACTTCCTACTTCGGAAAATGTACTTCAGGAACATTAAACAATTAAGACAAGAAAGCAAAAACGTGAAAATATGATTGAGCTTCAAGTAACCACTTTTTGTGAATAACATGATTTGCGTCAAATTTGGGACAGATGATTAAAGAATATTAGCACCAGTCATCCAGGTCACCCAAAATAACAAAATAGTCAAATTAATTTAAGCAGAATGGTGGCTAAAAGAGACAATAATTTGTTTGTGATACGGTACAAACTCATGCACCAATACAGCTTGATAAGTATAGGTCTAAAAATCAGGCACTTGGGCTGTGAGTATTATGTTGTAATTTCACATCCAGGTGATTTAGTTAACAATTCCAAGATATCTGTAGTTTTTAGAGCTTTGCCATTTTTCCAAATAAATCTCAATTCATGTTCGGTAAAGCCAACCAATTTTTTATTAACTGCATTTCGGGACAGAACAGTTTCATGTAGAGACTTAGTATTGTCCTGTACGAAAAAGATGAGCTGTCTTATAAAATCAAATAACCGATTACAAATTGTTGGTAGTATTTGGAGAAAAAAATCCTAAAATAATCTTGCTTAAACTACTGACGAGTTTTAGTAATTTTTGTAGACTTGAGTTCAACGGCTTAATTTGTTCACCTTACCAATTTCAACATTTTTGTATTGATACACATGCTGTGCTGCTTCGACATGGCCGCGGGCCGCACAAAACTGCTGGGCGGGCCGCATGTGGCCCGCGGGCCGCGAGTTTGACACGTCTGCTCTAGGGTGTAGATAAGATGTACACATATGAGAAACTGGTCCAAAGGTAAATACAAATATGTTCTGCTCAGTGCCGTGCGAAGGGAGGGGCGAAAGGGGCAGTCGGCCTGGGCGAAACTTGTGTAGGGGCCGAAAAAACGCGAATCAAATGTACATGGAGTAGTAAATATCCTTCTTGGCGTATACAATGTAAACAAAATATTAAGGCATTGACAGAACATTAGTGAACCATTTTCGTAATTTTCACCTATTCACATCCAAAAAAGTAATGTAAGGTAATGTAAGGGGTGTAATGACGGAAATGCCATTTCGAGAGCGAATAAAGTCTTAGTTAGGCACATTTTAGGACGCGGCAATTTCCGCGATTTATTCGCAGTTCTAAAATGCCATGGAAACTGAATACAGAGCATCGACAGAATAAAGAGTAAAGAGAGTAAATATTTAATCGGCATATTGAACAGCCTAAAATTCGAAACCAATCTCATTTTCCAAACCTATTGTTCACATAATCTCTGTTCTTTTAGTAGGCAACATCTGCTTAACCGCCCAAAGAAGGTATTGCAGTGAGAAGTCTTTGTCTTTTTGTCAGTTCGACTCAACTGGGACAAAAATTTTGGGCTTTGAAGTTTTTTGCAACATTTTATTGAAATATATGGGGGTAGGGGTAAAAAGACTTACTCCACTTTTCATCAACTTCTAGGATATGTAACAATAAGGCATATTTCAGGCCCACAGCGATATTGATATTCAGTCGCATAACTTTCGACCATTTTTAATACCGTCCAAGATTTTATTAAAATAATATTCTGACCGAAATTCAAACCACTAGCTTCATTATTTCGGGAGTTATCGTGCGAACAGACAGTCACACGTACATACAGACAGACATGGCTTATTCGAATCAGGGACCGACCCTGATCATTTATATATATTCTTCGTCATATCCCCGGTGGCATTTTTGACGTGTTACATAATATCGGCGTAACAAAAACCCGACACTCTATATAATCTTATGGGTTTAGGGTATAACTAGCCATACGACTTGTAGATAACACTTCTATCTAGGATAACTAATTCAAAAGATATTGATAAAAATCACCAACTTCGCCTATGAATAGGCAATTTTCTACGACTTTACATTCCCTACCCAAACCAATATGAAAACTCAGTTTTAGGACTAGGGTATGTTTTCCAACATCCCTCCCAAATTTCAGCCATTACGTATTTGTTTTAAGTAAAACATCCTCGTTTACTGTAAGATTTTCTTTCATTGATAAGTAAATGGTATCTTACAGCCAATATAACCACACTTTAGTTAAATAAATAAATATTAACAAAGAAAAAGTTATACATATATCGCAAAGTTTGTAGTGGTTTTTCTAAATATATCTCCATTCGAGTTATCGCCTTTATCCACTCACACCCTGATTTACATTCAGTGATATTTTACTATCTGCCTACATTTCCACCACATTTTTTCTGCAATAAAAACTAAAGCTGAAAGACACAAACCGTAACAAACTAAAAGTAATGGAATTTTCAAATGATCAATGGTCAGAGGAATTAGACCATCTTCAGCGGGTGTTACAATTGCCGATATGAAACCCGACTGAATTTGCTCCATTATGACATTATTTTTCCAATAGTTCAATAGTCCTGATTGCTGAGCTAGTAAAACGTGTTCGCTGTAGTCCTTGACAAACGGTGAATTACATATGAATGCAGTTGATGATGTGTACGAAAACAGTTGAATACCAGAAATTCTAAATTTAGTAGTATGTCGATAATGCTGAATGCTATCCAATGCCGAAAATACAATTGTTGACGTCAGCAAGGCGTTATTATTACTATCTAAGTTTATAATCATTTTGTGCAAGTCATCCTGGGAAACTTTCTGAAAATGTTGTGAGTATTTTTGGAATTCTGGCATTAGTTCAAATAAGTGATCAACTTCTTCATATTCTCCAATAACTTTTATGTTTGCATCGATTAAATCATCCATTGTGTTGATTTCCTTTTCGTAAGCTGGACTTGTGAGAAAGGTCGTGAGAAAGTCCAAATACAGATTTGATATGATGAATCCGAAAACAAAAAGCGGTAGATACAAAAAAAGCTTGCGACAATAAGTATCCTGCTTCACTCGGCCGTCCGGGATGTTAATGAGCACGCAGAGCATTGATGAAAATGTCGACAATATATCCTTTCCATTTCTCACCACGCGGTTGACTATGTGAACTATGACGGTTAGATAGAAAAGTGTACCGATTAACGTGAACCAAATTTCATCATTGAATGGTCGAGTAAAATTTTGATAGGGTGGAATTTGCTTTGGTACAGGCACAATTACACAACCCCGTCCATTAAAAATTGGATAGGCATAGTCACCATACTTTAAGTGCAGTGGTAAAGGCAATAATGAAAAGTCAATTCGTCGGTACTCAAAACTCATGGGTATTTCCTCGAACATTGTGGTAAAATTGAACAGAAACGGTGTATACTCCACGGAAGCGTTTCGCTTAATCATGAATGTAGCTACAAGGTTGCCCACTATTCCGCCAAACTCACGCCCACCAGACTGACGTTTGTGCCATACAATTGAGGGTGGATATCCTACCCGTAGCGTTTTAAATGAGAAGTTGTTTAGGTTTAAATATTTTTCCGGGTACAAAGATGAGTCGGGATCAATAGAGAGAATTTGAAAATTATCAAAAGGACGATAGGTGAAAACTACATGCATTGATTGGAGAACTACCACTGTTCTCAACAGGCCCCTTTCAAAGCATTGCTCAAATAAGCCCTTTATGAAAGGTTTTGTGACATTAGTGGTAGTCAGAATAATATGAGAGTATTGCTTATGCTCGAGAAGACGAAAACCATTCTTCAGAACTTGATTTCGCGTCGATAATTCATCTAGAAAAATTATGTACAGCATCCATTCACCGAAGTTTTCCAAAACTGCTGATGTTGATTGAATCGGGTTTATATCAGTCGGTGCTTTCCATAAATCTGTGTAATGTACGACAGGAAAATTATGATTTTCCTGAAGTTTTGCCGAAAGCCTATTTGCAGCAACTGATGAGCGCGATGAAATTACAACGAATGTTCTCAAATCTAAATGGGATATTGCTGTCAAAACCACTTTATGCAAACTGTTCAAACAAAAGGAATATCCAAAGTCAATTAAAAACGTAAAAACGGTCAAAAGGAATGAATTTCGGAAACGCATGATGGAACGAAATTATTAGGACAATTATTAATAAATTTCCTGAATATTTTGCAATTTTGTAAATTTATGACTGGTCAGGGCTCACTATGCTGAACACAACTGAACTCGAAGATACAGGTTCTCCCTTTTGTCTAACAGCCCGGGCTGAATAAGGTTGAACTTCATCTGTATAACGTGCAAATTGCAATGGAAGAAAATTAACGTACATAATGTGTAATTAAGCATGGAAATCGTAGTGAGCGACAATATTTAATTGTAGTATATTAAAATCTAACCAATAATTTACATTCATTTGATTTGTTTTTCAATTTGCATAATGTAAGGGCGAATTTCCAATTTTTCAATCCATCCTAAAAAGGAGTGAAGTATCTTTTTTTGAAATTGAATTGTGGCGGGTTGTGTTGGTGCTTCCTTAGTCGGAGAAGGTCAATTTTGGGTATGGATCGACTTTTTTTTTTTTACTAAAGGGTACTAGATCGAATAATATGCGTAAGGGTGGAGAGAATGGCCACAAAGCAACATTCTGCGATAAGAAACCCAACTGCACATTGTGCAAGGATGCATCCCGGGCCCACTAAAAGCATTAAACAGGAGGCGTTGAGTGTTCTATAGATCGAAAGGCAATCAAATCAAACCCCTAATGAGATTTTTGCAGTAGATAAAGGCAACAAGTTAGCAATCTGGCAAGGTATATTAGGATACTTAAACGGAGTGGTTACTGCCAAGATCAACGGCATACATGTGTATATATAACTATGCCTGTTCGGTACACAGATTTCAGTACTGGATTCTGATTTTCTTCAACACCCGGTGCACCGGCACCCGTAGGTTTTTCCAACACCCCGTTTTTGGTCAACCATGAACCGGTTTTTTTTTTCAAACACCGGGGTTTCCGCTTTTATAGCACCTGTTCAGTATCGGTCTTCTTCAGCACCTGTTCAGTACCGGTCTTTTTCAGGGTTTTTTAGCACCTGTTTGCTACCGGTCTTTTTCAGGTTGTTTAGCACCTGTTCATCACCGAATGAACTGATACTGATACTAGGCTCTTTTGTACCGCATTTTAGCGCAGATTTTTAAGTTTGTTCATGTTTTTTTTTCATTTAAGCCACGATTCGTCTTTCATCTGTTTGAAGACTTTACATTTATTCTTATTATCTTATATATGTATATTACCTAGGTTTTCTCAGGGAAATACTCGTCCAATTGGTATAGCAACAATAAGGTAATTTTAGACGGTTGATTCGGAATTGGAGGCCAAAACTAAAAAAAATCTTTTTTGGTGCCTGCCCCAGAATTATTATTCTGTTTTCTCGATAAATACTCATTGAATCGACGCGGTAGAAACACTGAGGTCATTTTGGATCCTGATTCCGCTGATGGTAATCGGGAACCCAAATTTTGCATTCAGCGAACTAAAATTACCTTAACCCGGGAACACTAATGTGAGTCATTTTGACGCATATTCCAGATATTTCAATTTTTCGTAGAAAGGGCGGTTGGCCCATTGGGCTCCGCTACCCATGTATTCTTTAAGAAATATGTTTTCTAATGATTGTCCGAGTTAGCAAACGTTTCCGATTTTATGGTAAGCAGCTATTTGTGTTTTTCTGTGACGGGGTTAGTACTAAACGAACGTTTCTTGTGAGTAAAAATGACTCACGTTAGTAACAACCGTCTACATTCTTTAGTTGGCATATTTGGTTTCTTGGTGGTTTCTACGGTTTATTCGGATATAATGCACAAACTCTTAATATAGCTTGTATAAAATAAGTATTCCCAAAAATTCTGGCACAAATTTTCATACTCTTCCACTTTAAATACAGCAGTAACAAGCGCCTGGAATTAAGGTTCGTGTTCCCGGGTTAAGGCTTTGCTTCGTCACACACAACGCGATCTGTGTTCGCGATCTCAAATATGTTAACACCGCGCACACTGTATTACGCTATATTTCATTATTATACACGTCAAATCAAATGCGGGTTGAACACGCGATTTGACAGAACACAAACACAGTGCGTTCAGCGATAGGTTGGAAAAAAATAGGATTGGAATAGGAAGGATTGGATGTGACAGATCGCCGCGAGCCCGTGCGATACATTGAATTACATTCCACGTGGACGCGGATCGCGTTGTCTGCATGTGTGTTTTTGCCGCGCCAGTTCAACGAGTATTTCATCTAGAAAATCGAGGTACCATTCTAGGGCGGGCAATACCGAATTTTTTTTCTTCTTTTGACCTCAAATTTGGAATAAGCGACTCAAAATTATTTTATTTTAGTGTTTCTTGCCACGCCGATTGGAAGTACGTATTTCCCTAAGAAAATCCGAGTACCTTTCTGAATCAATGAAGAAAAACGAATCCTGGCCTAAACAAAGAAAAAAAAAACACAAAAAAACGTGCCAAAGTGCGGTACAAAAGAACTTAACACTCAGTTCATTCGGCGTTGAATAGGTGCTAAGAGAACCTAAAAAGACCAGTACTGAACAGGTGCTAAAAAACTTGAAAGAAACGGTGTTGAAAAATAACCGGGACCGGTCCATGGTTGAAAAAATCGGAATCGGTACCTCAAAATATTGGTACCGGTGCTGGTTAAACACCGGTCTTAAACCAGTGTACCGGCGCGGCGTTAGGAACAGAATTAGCTACGCTTCTTTATGGTGGAACGGCACAGAGTGATAAAGGGGTGAGATTAGTGAGGCCCGCCAGCGCAATTTGGGCAGATGTTTTGTATGTTCGTGTAGGAACAGAAGCCTGCCCGAAGTTGAGGAAAAGTTACTTTTATGGCTCGCTGTGGCTGTGCATCCTGGCAAATTTAGACTTTACTCCAGTGTGTTACATAAACTAAGCGACCAAAGTGGAGCAGCAAAATCGACCGCTGCTCGACCCACCGCTTTATAAGTGGCTGGCATGGTTTTTTATCTTTGCCCCAGATGCTACCGGCCAGTGCATTAAGAATTTCGTTCATATTTCGCATATTTTCGCATGCAGTTGCAGCGTGATGAGCAAAAGTCGACATATTCTCCAGGTGAAGCCCGTGAATTTTCGGATTAGCTACAGTAGGCACACATTTGTTGGCAATACATACATCAACCGCCCACCGACAATCTCCTGACTAGGTGGTGAGAAAATTCGCAAAAGATTTTGATGCTGAGGTTTCTGCTTTGGAAAAAAGCTTGTAATAGTGCTAGGTAACGATTAATTAGTGTTCGGCTTTGCCGCGTACCGGATGTCGCCTCGAATTTCCACTATATTGGTTGCTGTCTTGAATATTGAGAAACTTAACACTCTATTGGATTGGCTTAGTGAGTTACATAGTTCATTTTTGTTGTATACAATTGGTAATGACGAAATATCAACAGCACAGTGATCGGGTGACATTGGTAGACTACCCATATAGATGTTGAACAGAGTGGGAGAGAGTACCCGCCCTGTGGAACTCCTAATTTGATTTTCCTAAGGTTAGAATGTCTGCTCCGAAATTCAGTCAGCTAGATAGTTAGCAATTCAACAAATCGCTTGTGCAGAAATACGCATATTTAACAGGTTTGCTAAAAGCATAGAGTGATTGACCTTATTAAACGTGATAGCTGGAAGTTCGAGATGTTTATGCTGGGCATTGAAATGCCATCCGGTCGGAGAGCCTTGGAGTTTTTAGCATTCTCAATGAGTTTCTTAACATGGTCCGCAGTGTACAATGGTACAGTGTCAACAGTTCGACTGCGATTCCGTCTTCTAATTTTACACTTAAACCTATCGGACTTGGGATGTTCAATATTGAACTGATTCGCGCAGTGAAACTGATTACTGGTGTGTTTCTTGTCAAAGGTTATGGCTATGTTGCCCTTATCCTTGTTGGGGTTGGAAAGTGCACGGACAGTATACCATAACTTGCTGACATTGTCATTAAGGTTATATCCATTGAGGTGCTCATTCTATTTCACCTTCGGATAGTCTTTAACTTGTCGTCTAATTTCAATGTTAACCCTTTCCCGGACAGAACGCCTATAGACGTCCAATTTTGAGCATTTGACATACGAATCGTGTCAAATTCGGCTTTGTGTCCGGCAATGAGTTAAGCTTCTGAATTCTGGGGTCGCCAGGGTGAGCGCGCCTCATATTATCACGTTCATCGGCTAACCTTGAGGCACTCGAAGGGAATTTTAGTCGAACCTTTGGGATACGTCCTGCAGGAATGAAACGTGCCGCTGCTTTAGCAATGACGTTCCTTATTTTCCGTTCGGTCTTGTGTGCATTGGTGGAAAAGGTTGAGAGTACAGAACTCTTGAGCGTCAAGAGATTCGTCGATAGTTATACCCCTGGTGTCGGCCCCTTGGCCGGCCGAAAGAAAGACGAGACACTTGTAAAATCCGAATTGATTTTATTTTCTGCGAAATTCCAAATTTCAATACATTTTTTTACATAAATTCAATATTCAATATAACTTACTCAAAGTGTCTTTTTGGTTGTTGATTGGTCGGTGTCTCCCTCTCGACTGCTGCCGACGCGACGGCTCGTAAGATGGCGACTCGAATTTCTGGTGTTGGTAATCTCGTGTCGGGGCGCGTTTGCATGTAGGTAAGCGTTTACGGTTTGTGTTCGTAGAGATGAATCATGGGATCATCGCTCAGCGATCGAAGTAAACCACCGGTTTTGAGTACTATATGCGTATATTTTCTACGCAGACATGTTCTTCTTTACTCCATAGTCGCTACTTTAATATCACCTCGGCAACACCTGGCATCGTTGTGAAGCGCGCAGAATGATCCTTCAATGTAGTGACCCATCCTTCTCAAACCTGACCACCTAAAACGGACCACTCCGAACAGTATCTACACTGTAGGGACTTGGCATTCGAAGAGATACGTTGGTTGCAGACACTACAAATCAATACCCTTACTGGGGCTAGAAATTGCCGAGAAGCAACGGTTGCCAGTAGGACCACAAGCTAGATATCATTCATATGAACACAGGTGGAAAGGTAATGTGTGGTCTGTAAATGACCTCACATTGTTGGTTCAATCAGACCCACATCTACCCAAATAGCGCCCACTATATTTTTTTGTTGTCCATGTCATCGATTTGGGAAATGCCCCTTCCTCTCCCCTATGGCTTAAGTATTTTCTTAAGCGTCATAAATACAAACAGTACGGCGACTTTTAAAAGCATTTATTAATCTTTAATAATAGTCATTATTTTAATTCCTATTCAAGAACTATTATTATAAAGAAATTCAGTGAACGATGAAAGCTTCAAAATCGAAATGGACGAAATAATTTAGATATCAGTTCCACTGAAAATACAAAACTTGAACCAATATAACCAGCAATTAACAAAAGGAATGGTATCGTCATTGTCAAAATATCCAACGATTTTGGCCCATTTTCAGCTAGTATCTTTGTTGTGTTGAGTAATCCCGCCTGCAATTGTTCCAAAAAGGCAATTTTCTTCCAGTGATCTAGAAGACCAGCTTGAGTGGCATACATGATATGATCACTAAAGTCTTCAACAAATGGCGAATTATATTGAAACATAATCGATAACGTCATCGTTCTAATTGGAATCATGAACTCCTCATATCGGATCGTATTTCTGTATCGTTGAACACTGTCAATATAGGACCAAATAAGCGACGAGGACAACAATACGAACGAATTATTTAGCGTTTCCCTCAATCTGGCATTCTCCGTGTGATGAATTGTTTCAAAGAGCCAAGCATATTTTCTAGCTTCAACTGACGATTCCATAATTTTTACCAATTGGAATTCTTCGAGCAGAATTTTGAGGCCACGTTTTGCAATATCATCGTACGTCGCAAGTTCATCTTCATATGCAGGACTTGTGAGGAAGGTGGTTAGGAAAGCCAAATATAAATTTGATATAATGAATCCGAAAAGTAATAGCGGTATGTAGATTAACACGAGACGAGTTTTCATTTTATTCGTCGAAAAAACATTTATTCCAGGTGCATTTATCGTGAATGCAAACGCTGCCAGAAACGCAGCAGACATATCCTTTTGCCTTGTCACAACATATACCGCAACGAATATTATAACGGTTAAATAGAGTACACTCGCGGCTAGCGTCAACCAAATGTCCTTATCGAAAGGGAGAGTAAAATTTTGAAATGTGGGAATCGGTTTCGGTACTGGAACTAAAAGTATTAATTTTTCGTAAGCGATCGGATAAGGATATTCTCCGAAATCAACAATTTCCATGGGAAACACAAAAAGTGACAAATCGATAGTTCTTCCTGCAATCTGGTCAAACAGCTCCTCGAAAAGTGACACAGCATTGTCTGGTATTTCGACAATTGCGATTGTTGCATTGCGCTTTTGTACGAATGATGCCACTAGATGTCCAAACACCCCTTTCAAAACGGGACGACCGCATTTATCGTAAAACCACATCACTTCCGGTGGCACTGAATATCGTATCATCCGAAATTGGTATTTATGTAAATTCAACACTTTATCTGTAAACAATTCTATCTGTTCGCTAATTTGGATAATTTTGAATTTAGGGAAAGCTTCATACGTGAACCATGCTGGTTCGTGTGCGCCAACTATTAAAACCGCTCGTAACAAGCCTTTATCAAAACATTGATGAAACAATGCTAGCATTTCGGACTCTGTTGAATTGTCCACTGTCAGTATGACTTTTGAGTAAGATCTGCGTTCCAGCAGCCGAAAGGCATTTTTCAAAATTACATTTCGTGATTTTACCTGATATAGTGAAATAACATAGAGACTCCGTTTGCCACAATTAGGTAAAAGAATTTGTGTAGGTTTCCGTTTATTGAAATTGATTGGTGCATGCCACGATTCTGTATATTGTATGACTGGCATACTGGAGCTCTGATATGTGAATATCGACGAGTGGGGCGAAACCATTACTATCGTATTAAAATCAGTTAGATTCCCTAAACGCAACATAAGCTGATTGTGAAAGGCTTTTGAGTAAAAACAGTAAACACAACATTTTATTAAAATATAAACTTTGCAGAGCCGGGTGATCATGCTGCAATGTATAACACCTATATGTATTTTCAACAAAAAAGCCTGAGCTTCTACTAAAATCAAGGCCGAATCATTAGTATTTTTATTCCAGAAAATAAGTTATATTTATTTCTTATTACGACAATACAAGCTTTTGGTACAATAAATGGAAATGAAAGACCACCCTTATTCAAAACCTACAGGCTGCTTTAGTTTTTTTTTTTCTATTCTATCTGTTTTGTTTAATACTTATTGTTTAAATCATAAGGACAACATACTCCGAACGCGTAGTATCAAAGCTATGACAATTATTTTACATGAGAAATGCCTGATGGTCATATTGTTGCTTAAAGATAACTACGATGAGATAAAATTAATGTCAAGCTTTCGATAATAGTAAGTAATGACAATTTCTAAGAATTTTTATCATAATTGACAAAAAGATATAAAGATTGTCTCCAATTTTTTTTTTATCTAAAGAACATTTTAACCCTTCTGTAGCTAGTCACACTATTCATTACTCCAACCAGTGGCGATCCTACGTAGGGGTTTTGGGGGTTCAAACCCCCTCCGAAATAAGTTGATGATATATAGAGATGAAAAATAGATCTTCGACTAGTATGTACTAGTACTTGTCTAATTCAACGGTGTTTTGAAAATTTGGGATACCGATAGACTGGATCGTTTCATACATACATATATTCATACATATAAGTTGAGGCATTGTGAATTCGCAAGTATTCGCTGAAGTTAACAAATCGGCAAATGGACGCGCAAAGCCCAAAACTGTAGTCAGAGTACGCAGGCAACTTGTTGTCAGTTAGGAGCTCTGTTTACTATCCGAAAAGGGCGAATTATATCTATATGGTCCGCAAAGCACGAACATCGGTTCACTGTGAGTAATTTCCAATATCCAATACCAAGTACAATTGTCGTTTCACTCACACAATAAGGAGAAAACCAAGAGTAAAGCTATACTATTTTCAGAAAAGATGAAATCAAGAAAGAGGCAATTCACGGTACTCGTTCCTGCGAGTTTATTGAGCTTTTGAGATTTGGTAGTTGGGTATTGATGTCCTCTCCAAAATTCCAGAAGTTACCATGTCGACCTTCGTTGTATAAGGTGCTCTATGTTTGCAGGGAAACCACTCTCCAAAATCCCTCCCGAAATATTTTGCTGCGTACGCCCCTGATCTCCAACTATGCACTGATTTATTTACTTGTGGTTTCAATATTCATTAGCCTCAGTCGAAACCATTCGACACGACATTTTATCATTTTTTTTATTTTTCCTTTCATCGTTGATGCAGCATTATTTTGTGATTCGTGTACGAAGAATTTTCTCAGTACCGTATAGCGCCCATGTTCGTCACAATCACAATAAACCTGCAGTATACGAGAACTGTAAAAATCACAAACAATTTATAAGGAAAAGTGTAAATTGCCCTGAGACGGTCACAAATTTTTGACGTTCTGTAGGGAAAATATTGTTAGGTTGCGCGTTAGAGGGGTGAAATGTTGACGGAAAATACCAGTAAAATGAATACATATACTATGGAAGTTTTCCTTAACATGTTTACACTTAAGTCCGCATATACTAAAATTGATAGCATTTGTAGCAATTTTGTAACTGGCAGACATTGTTCAAAAATCGCAGAAAAAATACGAGGCCCACTGAAGAAGTTGGGGGGTAGGCCCCGAGTCAAGTTGCTCCCCCAAGTAGCAATTTAATCCCTATAATACTTCGTAAAATACTTTCCTCTAACCATAATAGTGAAACTTTACAGCGTATAAACACTGAATAATAGTCCAATAATGACATTTGGCGCCGTTTTTTAATCCAATAGAACCTTATTGTAGGACTTAATTATGCTTCAATAAAGGCGTACTCAATTTGCCTTCTATCATCACTTTCTGTCATTGAACGCATTTTCAAAAAAAAAAAAAAATGAAAAACAAAATTTCCGCAGCTAGGATCGAACCCATGTCTGTTGATTGCCTACACGCTACCACTCAGCCAACCTCACATATAGTCAGCATTGCTCGTAGACACTACAAATGATTGCTTCTATGGAAATGCTTGACATTTCTTTATCGAATCTTCTGCAATGCACCCTAAATCTATACATTTATCAATAAAATAGAGTCAATTTCTGCGCAGAGGTCACCTTAATTGGTTCCGCAGATAACAATGAGTGAGTAAGTGTGGGTTTGATGCAAGATTTCAAGGATTTATATTGAAGAAATTGGGTATTTAAGAGCACTTGATAAGTTTAAATTTATAAAATTTTTATAGAAGAATATATGCATGTGTGTGTTTTAACTTATAGGGAGACTATTCCATGTGTGTGCTGTATCATCCAATAAACACAAGAGTGGAGTATTTAAAGGAGTATCTTTTTAGGTTAACGTTTAGAAAAAGTTTTATCGAAGTCTTATACCACCGTCTTTAAATTTATTCAACAAGGATGATAAAAGCCTTCCGAAAAATGTTTTAAGAATGCTTTATCAGATCAAAATGCTTCTTCAAGCGATGTCACACCATAAACTGATTTCGTGGTACTATATTATTGTTATAGTGTGATGTGCTTCTTTAAACAAACGAATTGTTACTTGGGCCGCTACTGGGTATAGATGTCTAAACATTAATTTGGAAGTAGACAAAATAATGGAGAGGTTGAATAAGGACCAAAAACACACGAATTAATTTTTAACCGCAGTTAGGCATGTTGGGTATGATATCAAAAGTTTCCTTTGATATGATCGAGTACATTCTATTTTTGATGTTTTCTTCTAGTATCAGGCACCGAGGACCGAGAAAACGTTACTTAACGAACTTTGCAGGGTTGTTGTTATAATTTACCGTTTAAAAATATGGGTTTAATTTTGATGTTAAACGTTGATTTTCACATTTTTGCAAGAATCAAGCGATTGTAGTTCAGAAGACACCAAGAGCTTCGAATCGTTCGAAATTTTATGTTGTCTCGGAATATGATGCCAGTTTTGGTTTCATTAAGTACAAAGCTAGAAAATGAAATATTTTCACAGGAGGTCTTGTTTGTTAACAAGACCCACCAAAAATACTATTTTTCCGTAACGTTAAAAGGTAGAGGTAAAATTTAAGCAGAATTTTCTAGGAACAAAATGTAGTATCTACAATAGGTGTATAGCGAACCGGTGTAGTGTATCTATCTAGTGTACGTAGTATATCTATATCATAGCATATAAGACACTCTTTCTCCGTACTTGTTACGGGCTTAGGCAACTCTTTGCCGTTCACAAATCGGCAGCATTGCCAATGAAAAATAGGTAAGCGTTTGACGCGACCGACAATCTTTTTATTCTTCTAAAATAAAATTACCTTAAACATTACATCCACTCTTTTTCATCCAACGTAACAACACAACATGGTGGTCAACTACACAACACCGGTTGTGGTATACCCTCTGTATAGGAGCTCTCATATTTAGTGGCTGTAACAAAAGTGGTCTCGTCAATTTCTTATACCCCTATAATCTCTTTAGTTTCAATCCAGACTCCCGGCGGCAACCGGATGAATTCGTCGGTGACCGTTTTTCCTGGACACTCGTGGGAATCCTAGGAATACCAACAACATAAAAGTAAACTTTCGGATGTTGCACTCAGCACATCCTCCACCGTAACTTCTATGTTACAACACTCTTCGGAGAAGACTGTAGACCCAGCCCTGGACGATAACACCATCCCCTCCGCCAACGGTTGGTGATATTTAGGCCTGTTCCAAAAACCGGGATCCCGGTACAAAACCGGTGTTCAATCAGTACCGATACCGATATTCGAAAGTACCGGTATCCCGGTTTTTTTGGTACCGAGTTAAAAAAAACGAGTTAAAAAAACCGAGTCAAAAAAACCGGGTTAAAAAAACCGAGTTAAAAAAACCGAGTTAAAAAAACCGAGTTAAAAAAACCGAGTTAAAAAAACCGGGTTAAAAAAACCGAGTTAAAAAAACCGAGTTAAAAAAACCGACCGACGAGTCGGTGTTTGGTACCGAGTTAAAAACCGACCGACGAGTCGGTGTTTGGTACCGAGTTAAAAACCGACCGACGAGTCGGTGTTTGGTATCGAGTTAAAAACCGACCGACGAGTCGGTGTTTGGTACCGAGTTAAAAACCGACCGACGAGTCGGTGTTTGGTACCGAGTTAAAAACCGTCCGACGAGTCGGTTTTTCGGTACCGAGTTAAAACCGACCGACGAGTGCGAATGAGTCAGTTGTTCAGGTTTTTTTGTTATATATCGAGATAATATCGATATGGAACATTTTTTGTGAGAATAGAGCCGCAGTTGACTGAATGTGTTTTCTTTTGGACTTCACATTGAATTCATAGGTGATGGCCGGCATGTTGAGTGTTATAGGATGTTTGTACTCATATGTGTGTCGTCAGGCTATGAATGGATAATTTTAAGAGACACACAATACAGTACAACTGATTTGTAACGAACCCGGGAAAATGTTAATATAGTATTTCGCAATTGAAAAAAATCCTTGTGTGAGAAATAAAAAAAAAATAATTTAGATGTGTTTTAAGCTGTTTCTTGCATTGAATTATGAGGTTTGTTTGATATTGAGGATATGAATAGAATCGGCTTCATGGGGTTGGCTAATGCAATTGCCGTGGGTGGACATTTATGAAATTTTATTCTCGTATGTAAAGCTTTTGATCTTCATGACATATCTACGCATATCGATCGGCATGAAATTTATTAGGAATATGAAGAATAGCAACAGGCTTTGGCCTGAAAGCTTAAAAGTTGTGGCAAAGATAACAGGGTGTCCCGGAGATTCGACATGTTTTTCACTAAATATAAAATATAAAATTTGGTAGGAATGCGTAGAATGGTAACAGTCCTTGGAACGAAATACTAATAGTGGATAACAGGGTGTCCCGGCGATTGGAAAATTAGTTAACTAAATAATTCGCAAACGGCTTAACCAATTGTCATGAAATTTTGTTTTGTAGAAATGCGTGGAATGGTAACAGTCTTTGGCACGATAATAGGGTGTCCCGGATAACAGTATGTTTACTAAACAACTCGCGAACGGCTCAACCGATTGTCATGAAATTTGGTAGGAATGCGTAGAATGGTAACAGTCTTTGGAACGAAATACTTAGAAGTTCGTAGTGGATAACAGGGTGTTCCGGCGATTGGAAAATTTGTCAACTAAATAATTCGCAAACGGCTCAATTAATCGTCATGAAATATGGTTTGGTAAAAATGCGTGGAATGGTAACAGTCTTTGGCATGATAACAGGGTGTCCCGGATAACAGTATGTTCACTAAACAACTTGCAATCGGCTCAACCGATCGTCATGAAGTTTTGCAGGAATGTGTAGAATGGTAACAGTCTTTGGCACGATAACCCTGGACAACATGAAATTTGGTAGGAATATGTAGAATGGTAATTTAGTCTTTGGCACGAAATACGAAGTTGGCAGTGGATAACAGAGTGTTCCGGGGATTGGAAAATTTGTTCACTAAATAACTCGCGAACAGCTCAACTGATCATTATGAAATTTGGTAGGAGTGTGTAGAATGGTAAAACTATTTGTCCCAAAGATTTGAAAAACTCGACTTTTTAGTTTTTATCGGACATGAGTACTCAAATTAAAGAACTCGACGAGTACATTCTATATCAGTTACTTTTTTTCAGCTTCAAATAACGAAATGTTGGCATTTGCTAAGAAAAACTTAGTAGCAGTAAATTTGCAAATACTCAATACACAATACGTCAGAAAATTTTCATTCGAATTACTTTATCCTAGATGAAAATATTGCGAATCAAATATTTAGCAAAGGCGATTCACAATACCGAGGCTGCGTCTTCAGCATTTTTTGACATATGATGAAATTTATTGGGAATAGTAACAGTGGTTGTCGCAAACACTTATAAAGCTTGTCAAACCAAATTAACAAGTTATCACTGAATAGCTTTAACCCTTCTGTCGGCACCTACTACAATATGCATATTCTATACCCAATAGGTCTGGCTGGACCTACTGAGAAAATTTTTTTTATTTTTTAGAAAAAGTAAAATTTTTATCGGTAAAATCATTCTATCCATTCTTTACTGCAATTTTTCGACAATAAAAGCATCAAAATAATTTTTGTAGATATACTGGAAACGTTTTTAAGTAGATATATTTTGAGGTGGTATTAGTACAAACGTGTTTCTCCCTTATTTTCTTCTTTTTTTGCTTCGCTATTTGCATTGTTTTTATCTAGTAGATATTTCGATCGAATTTTCTAATTCCAATATATTTGGGGAAATATTAAGCACTTTGTTGGCAGATTTTACCTCGATATTAGTCTGCAGATTTAGGGAAATAAGTGGGAAGAAATAGGGAAATTTCAAGGCAAAAATCATTTAATTCTAAATTTTTCGTAAATTTTTTGATCAAATCTATTTAGAAAGACGTTTGCAAGTCACTCATACATAGTCCTTACTATTGCAAAGGAAATAAAACTGGGTTGAATTTCCTAGGATCAAATCTCAGTTGATTAGGTGGTGTTATAAAATGTGACGAAATTATGCATACCCATTTTCCGAACTTCACGGCTTTTTATAGAAAAATCTCAGAAATTTTTATCGTTTATAGTTCAAATTGAGTTTAAATGACATTCTTACATCATAAATAACAGAATTTAATATTTGCACTTCTTACTTCAAGAGAAAAATTGGGGGAATAACTATAGGTCTGGCCAGACCTATTGGGTATCAAAAAGCACTATAAATTGAAAATCATCAAAAACATACCCAAAACTTCAACCGATTTTTTCAAATTTTTGCAAAATGCTTCCAAACATATTATTCTAGGATATCATGAAATATGAAGTCGCTGCGATTTCATCTTCTATGCTTTTTACACCAAAATATAGTGCCAAAGGTCTGGCCAGACCTTCGTGCCGACAGAAGGGTTAAAAGTCTACTTTTTCAAATATTCGGACACCCTGTTGTCTTTGCACTACCAACTTCAAAGTATTTCATTCCAAGGATTGATACCATTCCACACATTCCTAAAAAATGTAATGATGATCGGTTGAGTCGTTCGCGAGTTATTTAGTAAACAGCCTGTCGCCCAGGACAACCTGTTATCGTGCCAAAGACTGTTACCATTCTACACATTCCTACCACATTTCATGACGATCGGTTGAGCCGTTCGCGAGATGTTTAGTGAACATACTGTTATCCGGGACACCCTATTATCGTGCCAAAGACTGTTACCATTCCACGCATTTCTACCAAACCAAATTTCATGACGATTGGTTGAGCCGTTTGCAAATTATTTAGTTAACAAATTTTCCAATCGCCGGGCCACCCTGCTATCCACTACGAATTTCTAAGTATATCGTTCCAAAGACTGTTACCATTCTACGCATTCCTGCCAAATTTTATGACAATCGTTTGAGCCGTTCGCGAGTTGTTTAGTGAACATACTGTTATCCGGGACCAGGGTTGCCGTTTTCAGATTTCTAAGTGTAACATTTATTTCATAAAATTGTAACAATTTTAGGTTGAGTGTAACAAATTTGAAGATATTGGTGTTAATGAACAAATTAACCAACAAATTTGTGCAACTCCGAAATTAATTATTTCTTGCACAAATAGTGGAGAGTTATAAATTAAAACAAAGGATTTGGAAATGACTGACTTTTTCCGATAATGTTATTCAATCTCTTCCACAATTTCCCTATATTATGGCGAATCCATGGATTTAACGAAAGATTCACGTAATTGTACCCAGTATTTCTAAGGTATTATAAAACAAATTTAAAAGGTAATGTGGATAGCCCTGAAATACTGGGCACAATGAAACTTTAAATAAGGAAATAGGAATTTCGCAATTAATCTTGGATGTCATATTACTACAGGCACCCACGGGCAGTTGGTATGAAACGATATGTCCAAAATTTCCACATTTTTTTTTTAAACGAACCCACGATTTGAGAACAGATGTAATACAATTGTTTAGAGACCTCGCAATTAATATTGACACTGCTCTGCACAGCACAACAGCTTAGTTTCCGAATGATTGAACGGGCATACCAGTTCTTTATACTGTCTCAAAATGAGATGCTCCCTCTAGTGCCTCAGACAATGTTTGAGCTTTCAAAGTGAATGCGAAACGAGACCGAGGCTAATTTCGGGCGCGGCCGAAATTTGGATACCCTTCGCTCCCCTCGGGCTAAAAGTTTTTCGGGCGTACCTATGACTTGTGTTCAGTCCTCCCCGCTTCCATGCTTTTGAATTTTCACATAAGTGCCGTGTCGAAGATTTATTGGGAGAAGTGGGGGACGTGGGTTTCTTATAAGAACCAGAAAGAGGAAGGGGGGGGGGGGTTGTATGGCAGCCCTATGAACGCATGGCCTTTTCATCAATTTTTACGAATGTTTGTGGCATCAATTAAAACACATTTCTATGAGATTTGGTTGAAATTGGTGGACAAAGTTTTTCTTCGAAGAACCTAATTTGGGGGCTGGGTTTATATGCCAGCCCCATGATCCCATGGTCCGATTTAATTCATTTTTGCATATTTTTTGTAACATCAATCAAAATACATTTCCATGAGGTTTGCTTGAAATTTGTGTATACAAATAAAAAAGTATTTTTTGAAGAACCCAATTTTGGGGGTTAAGTTTGTATGGTAGCCCCACGACCCCATAGTCCGATTTCATTTATTTTCACGTTTGTTATGTGGCATCAATAGAAATATAATTTTTTGAGGTTGGATTGAAATTGGTGTGCAAATAAAAAAGTTTTTCTTAGAAAAATTTGATTTGGGGGGCTAGGATTGTATGGTAGCCCCATGACCACATGGTCCGACTCCATCTGCTTATACATATGTTTTGTGTCATCAATAGAAACACATTTGTGTGAAGTTTGGTTGAAATTGGTGTGTAAAAAAAAAATCTTAGAAGAACTTAATTTGGGGAGCTAGGTTTGTATGACAGCCCCATGACCCCATGGTCCGATTTGGTCCATTTTAACAATATGTTGTGGTATCATTAGAAACACATTTGTGCGAAATTTTATTGAAATCGATGAGAAAATAAAAAGTTTTTCTTAGAAGAACCTAATTTGGGGGACTAGGTTTGTATGGCAGCCCCACGACCCCATTCTTCGATTTGGTCGATTTTTACATATGTCGTGTGTCACCAATTAAAACACATTTGTGTGAAATTAGATTGAAATTGGTGCATAAATAAAAAAGTTTTTCTAAGAAGAACCTAATTTTGGGGGGTATGTTTGTATGGCAGCCCCACGACCCCCTTGTCGGATTTTATCGATTCAAACATACAAACTGCCTGCAGCAAAAAGGAGCATGTATGCAAAATTTCAGCTCCATAGCTTTTAAACTGGCCGAGTAAAACGCGTCGCAACAGACAGACAGACAGACAGACGGACAGACGGACAGACGGACATCGTCTAATCGACTCAGCTCGTCACGCTGATCATATATATACATATTTTATATGGTCGGAGATGCTTCCTTCAATGCGTTACAAACTTCATGACAAAGTTAATATACCCTTTTCGCTTAATAAGCGAAGGGTATAAAAAGGGTGAGGACCCGTAAGTAAAGATGTAGAACGTTGTCTTACAAGTTAGCTCATCTGCTCTTTCCTGTTCATCAAAATACTCGTACCATCAAGTCACTCGCAAATCAATTTGAATTAAACTATCTCGTTCCCTCTCAAATGTTCTTTTGATTTAAAATGAAACTTGGTGCCTATATGAAGCTTGGATTCCAAATTTTGCCGAATGGCAAGAAAAAGCATTGGCTATCGTAAATTTTTCGTTTGAATCTGCGTCAAGGTGGAATTCATTCTTTTTTTGAACTGACTCAAAGGCTTGGCGCAATTTAGCTGGTACAATTGAATGATGAACACTGATCCTGAAACAATGAAGGACCAGCAAAAACGGGCACATAATCCAGGGGTATCCAAATCAAAATCTGACCTAGGCCAAATGGGCCAAATTTGGTGAATCGATCAACACATTCACTATTTCCGAATGAGAACCAGTCACCCAGAAATAACCTTGGGAGCCAAAATTATTCGGTGGACAATAATTAAGGTCGAACAAAGAGGTTCAGTACCTAAAAAAATGTTAACGCGATCTATAATGCAACTGTGGCAAAACCAAATACTGCTTTCTTAAACAAATCTCGAGAGAGAACGATTTCACGATGGGCTTTATATTTTTACTGCACAAAAGTACTTTGAACAACAGCTAGCTTCCTAGAACAGAGAGTAAGTTTGCATAAGCTATCGAATTCTTGGCGAGTTTTAATACATTTCTTAGATTTTAGTTCAACACCTCAAAGTTTCAATTTTACAAACATTTACATTTTTTATTTTCTACGATCTGGCCGCGGGCCTCACAAAACTGCGATGTGGGCCCCAAGTTTGACATGCCTTACTGAATCGATGGGTGCACAAATCACAAAAATAGAAAATATGTTTTTCAAAATACTTCTTCATTTTACTTATAGTAGAAAAACATAATTGAGTTCTGCACTCTTGCCCGATTGTAACAAAATTGGTCGGGGTGTAACATTGTAACAAGAAATTGGAAATTGTAACAAAATGTTACAATTGTAACACGAGTGGCAACGCTGTCCGGGACACCCTATTATCGTGCCAAAGACTGTTACTATTCCACGCATTTCTACAAAACAAAATTTCATGACGATTGGTTGACCCGTTTGCGAATTATTTAGTTAACAAATTTTCCAATCGCCGGGACACCCTGTTATCCACTATGAGTATTTCGTTCCAGAGACTGTTACCATTCTACGCATTCCTACCGAATTTTATATTTTATATTTAGTGAAAAACATGTCGAATCTCCGGGACACACTGTTATCTTTACCACAACTTTTAAGCTTTCAGGCCAAAGCCTGTTGCTATTCTTCATATTCCTAATAAATTTCATGCCGATCGATATGCGTAGATATGTCATGAAGATCAAAAGCTTTACATACGAGAATAAAATTTCATAAATGTCCAACCACGGCAATTGCATTAGCCAACCCCATGAAGCCGATTCTATTCATATCCTCAATATCAAACAAACCTCATAATTCAATGCAAGAAACAGCTTAAAACACATCTAAATTATTTTTTTTTTATTTCTCACACAAGGATTTTTTCAATTGCGAAATACTATATTAACATTTTCCCGGGTTCGTTACAAATCAGTTGTACTGTATTGTGTGTCTCTTAAAATTATCCATTCATAGCCTGACGACACACATATGAGTACAAACATCCTATATTGTAATTATCTCAATCAAAACAAAACCATATAAAACCCTTTAACGAGAATTTCAATCTCAATACATCTTTCCCATATACATTACATACATCCGATATGCCAAGTCATACTTAGCCTATCGATACACGAAGCGCCCAAATCCAATATAACACTCGACATGCCGGCCATCACCTATGAATTCAATGTGAAGTCCAAAAGAAAACACATTCAGTCAACTGCGGCTCTATTCTCACAAAAAATGTTCCATATCGATATTATCTCGATATATAACAAAAAAACCTGAACAACTGACTCATTCGCACTCGTCGGTCGGTTTTAACTCGGTACCGAAAAACCGACTCGTCGGACGGTTTTTAACTCGGTACCAAACACCGACTCGTCGGTCGGTTTTTAACTCGGTACCAAACACCGACTCGTCGGTCGGTTTTTAACTCGATACCAAACACCGACTCGTCGGTCGGTTTTTAACTCGGTACCAAACACCGACTCGTCGGTCGGTTTTTAACTCGGTACCAAACACCGACTCGTCGGTCGGTTTTTAACTCGGTACCAAACACCGACTCGTCGGTCGGTTTTTAACCCGGTACCAAAAAACCTGAAAAAAACCGGCTCATGGTTGAAGTGAATCGGTACCAAAAAACCGACTCGTCGGTCGGTTTTTTTAACTCGGTTTTTTTAACTCGGTTTTTTTAGGCCGGTTTTTTTAACTCGGTTTTTTTAACCAGGTCTTTTTAACTCGGTTTTTTTAATTCGTTTTTTTTTAACCCGGTTTTTTTAACTCGGTTTTTTTAACTCGGTCTTTTTAACTCGGTTTTTTTAACCCGGTTTTTTTTAACTCGGTACCAAAAAACCGACTCGTCGGTCGGTTTTTAACCCGGTACTCAAAAAAACCGGCTTATGGTTAAAAAAACCGTCGGTACTGAAAAAAAAACCTGAGTCAGGGAAACCGCTTGTGGTACCGGGTATTGAAAAAAAACGAAACCCGGTACTGAAATCTCAGTACCGAACAGGCCTAGTGATATTAGCGCAGTGCAGCAGTACATAGGCATTCTACCGAACAGTCGGAGACAGACCCCATCTGTTTCGTCGTAAGACTGCAGCAGCCATGACGACGCCGGCACAGTTACTTACTGTTCTGACTCGGACGTTTATGGATGTGACTCTGACAATTCATGGGTCTATTCTACCCTTGCGGCTGTTTGTCGCATGGACTTTCACCAAGGTAGAGTCTGCCTTGGCTGGCGAGGCTTCTAAGCCCCTACGTAAAAGAGAACGTTCGGAGGAGCGATCCCCTGCTTTTGCCTTTGCTAAACGGCACAAGGAGTGCACAAGCCCGCCTAGAGCCCCCAACCAGGGAGTTTCCTCTATAAAGCTAGTTTTTGCCCGCTTGACATCGAAACCCCTCTTTCGAACCATCAGATGGCCCCCATACAGACTAGGGAGCATAGCCACGGGGCAACCAACATTATCTTTCTATCCTGTGTCAGGATGGCTAGTACATATTATCTTAGGTTCGTACGAAATGTACGTTTGAATACACTTTGGTGGAGGAAAGTCATTTTCCCAAGCTGTACAGTACTAGGGTTGCTTCCACAGAAGCAGTGAGCAAAAGAACGAAGACATTTTGGGTTTCATCAAAGCGCAAAACGGAAAAATTCCGGCCAGTCAGTCGACCTCGTTCTCGGAATCGATTAGGGATCTCTTATAAAACTCAAACGGCTGAATGGAAGTATCGGCAACGAATTCACGCAGGTGACTCTGACACTCGATGGCAAAAGCCGTCGTGAAGAAAATGCAACACGACTCCGAAATCCGACAACGACCCCATAAAAGTCGTCGGACAATAACGCCGATAAAAACGGCTGCCAAGACCCGACTCCGAGTAGAAGCCGAGGGTCCGCCCCTTCTACCAGCACAAGTCCTGTTCCTTCCAGCAGCCGTGACCATGCTCCACCTGCTTAGCGAAGCTCAGCATCATTATCAGAAGTTCAAGCAACGGATGCTAGTCGAAACATTCAAGCGGCTTCCGACGGAAGTCATACACCGTCTATCCATCGTGATCCAAGATGCCCGTGCCTCCGTCTCCTTTCCGGGGCTCAAGGTCGATAAGCCGAGACACTATACCTCAAGGGCAAGCGCAAAAACACCAGATACAGCACTTTAAACATTGTTTTTAGGGTTTTTTAGAAATTTTTTTTCAAAAAACCCTTATGAAATCGATTTTGTCCGTCCGTCCGTCCGTCCGTCTGTCCGTCTGTCCGTCTGTTCACTAAATAACTCGTGAACGGCTCAACCGATTGTCATGAAATTTGGTAGGAATATGTAGAATGGTTACAGTCTTTGGCGCATATACCTTAGAAGCTGGTAGGAAAAAGACAACAGGGTGTCCCGAACGTTTGAAAAAAATCGACTTTTTTAGTTTTTATCGGAGATTGACGTATGGGTACTTAAATCAAAGATCTAAACGAGTACACCTCATATCAGTTAAAATTTTCCAGTTTCGAGTAACGGTAAAAAAGTTATTGGCGTTTAAAGTTAAACTTCCTTTTCGCGCTCCGTTTTTCTAAACCGTTATAGGGATCGATATGAAACTTTGCACAAAGATTGGTCAGTAGGGCCTTATATACGTTAAATATTAAGACTGTTGACTTTTGCAAAGGAAAAGTAAATAACAGTATATTTGTAAAATTTCAATTTGTTCGTGTGTAGCCCCTCTTAGGTTTTTATATGAAAATTCTGCTAAGGGTTTTTAGAAAATTACATATAGAATATGTCTACGAATTTTCATTCGAATAACTGTATCCAAACCGGAAATATAGCCAAATAAGTATTTAGTAAGGGCCTTTCACAATGCAAGCCTCTTAAGCATTTCTTCGATGCATATCTTTTAACTTGATGAAACAATGAACATGAAATTTGTTGGAAATGCATAGAATGGTAATAGTGTTTGCCACAAATATTTTTGAAGTTAGTAGGAAGTTAACAGGGTGCCCCTGAATAGCTGCAAAAGTATACTTGTTCAATACTCATAAGAAAGCTTGCGTTGGCTCTTATGACAGGGAACACAATGGAATCATTTTATATGAGATTGCTTTTCCTTGATTAAAAACCAGTAATAGTAGATTTACAGCTAATAATTCAGTTCATATATAAAGCCAAGCCATCCTTACGTTTGCCTGAGTTTCTTTTTGGTCAAAGGCCATCAGAAATCTTAAATCGAAAAATGCCTGTAGATTTGCCTTGGAGTACTTTTATACAAACAGGGTAATAGTAAATCTAGCTAGCGCCTTTCATTCTGTTCCACCTTTA
Source organism: Microchrysa polita (assembly GCA_949715475.1). Lineage (NCBI taxonomy): Eukaryota > Metazoa > Arthropoda > Insecta > Diptera > Stratiomyidae > Microchrysa > Microchrysa polita. The sequence continues at coordinate 108,091,428 of OX454416.1, read as the reverse complement.
ATTAGACCAATCCAAAAATAGATTTACAACAAGCATTTCATTAATGTTGTGCACAATACTTATTTATTGCTTATAAAATATAATGTACAAAAAATATTCACCATGCATTAAAATTCTAAAAAAACCCTCGTATTGCGGGCGCAGCCCTCTGTATGCCGGTATTTTTTAGAATTTTTTCAAAAAACCCTTATGAAATCGATTTTGTCCGTCCGTCCGTCCGTCCGTCTGTTCACTAAATAACTCACGAACGGCTCAACCGATTGTCATGAATTTTGGTAGGAAAGTGTAGAATGGTTACAGTCTTTGGCACATATACCTAAGAAGTTTGTAGGAAGAAGATAACAGGGCGTCCCGAACGTTTGAAAAAAGTCGACTTTTATAGTTTTTATCGGAGATTAACGTATGGGTATTTGAATCAAAGATCTAGACGAGTACATCTCATATCAGTTACAATTTTCCAGTTTCGGATAACGGTAAACAAGTTTAAAGTTAAACTTTCTTTTCGAGCTCCGTTTTTCTAAACCGTCATAGGGATCGATATGAAACTTTGCACAAAGATTGCTCAGTATGGCCTTATATACGTTAAATATTAAGACTGTTGACTTTTGCTAAGGAAAAGTAAATAACAGTAAATTTGTAAAATTCAAATTTGTTCGTGTGTATAGCTCTTAGGTTTCCAAATATGAAAATTCTGCTAAGGGTTTTTAGAAAATTACACAGGGAATATGTCTACGAATTTTCATTCGAATAACTGTATCCAAACCGGATATATAGCCAAGTAAGTATTTAGTAAGGGCCTTTCACAATACAAGGGAAGCCTCTTAAGCATTTCTTCAATGCATATCTTTTAACTTGATGAAACAATGTACATTAAATTTGGTGGAAATGCATGTTTGCCACAAATATTTTTGAAGTTTGTAGGACCAAGTTAACAGGGTGTCCCGGAAAAGCTGCAAAAGTATACTTGTTCAATATGTCAGGGGACACAATGGAATCATTTCATATAAGTTGGTTTTCCTTGATTTAAAAAACAGTAACAGTAGATTTACAGCTAATAATTCAGTTCATATATAATGCCAAGCCATCCTTACGTTTGCTTGAGTTTCTTTTTGCTAAAAGGCCATCAGAAATCTGAAATCGAAAAAATCCTGTAGATTTGCCTTGGAGTACTTTTATACAGACTGGGTAAATAGTAAATCTATTTTTGGATTGGTCTAATTAAAGGTGGAACAGGCGCTAACCTTTCATTCTAGAACGCGTTTATTTAGACCAATCCAAAAATAGATTTACAGGAAGCATTCCATTAATGTTGAGGGACAATTCTTATCTATTGCTTATAAAATATATGTACAAAAAATATTTACTATGCATCAAAATTCTAAAAAACCCTCGTATTGCGGGCGCAGCCCTCTGTACGCCGGTATTTTTTGTAAAAAAGTTAGAAATTGTAATTTTAGTCATCTTCCGAACTAAATATCGGCTTAAATGCGTATTCTACGGAGAAAGTCATGTGACACGAAGTTATAAACCAGTTACTTACCTGTATGTTGGAACTAATGGAATCGGACCATGGGGTCATAAGGCTGCCCCTGAAAATTAGGTTCTTCTTAGCAATTTTTTTTTTCTTTATGTTCCAATATTAACCAAACTTCACCCAAGTGTGTTCTTGGTTAAGCCTCAAAAAATATCTAGGAACGGATGAAATCGGAACACTAGGTCATAGGGCTGTCATACAAACCAACCTCTGGAAATTAGGTTCTTCTATGAAAAACTTTTTTCTTTATGAACCAATATTAACGAAACCTGACCCAAATGTGTTCCTAGAAAAGCCTCAAAACATATCTAGGAATGGATGGAAACGGAATATTACGTCATAGGGCTGTCATACAAACCAACCCCTAAATATTAGGTTCTTGTAAGAAAATGTTTTTTTCTGATTCTTACCCAAAATTAATCCAACTGTATTCCTGGATTAGCCTCAACGCATTCAGGAACATATAGAATCGGAGCACGTCATAGAGTACGTCGTATTACATTATCGGATTTTTTTTACAAAAAAAAACATCTTTTAAAATGCTGTATCTTGGGATTCTTTGTAGCTACAAAGCTGGGGTTGCACTCAAATTAAAGAAGGTTTTGTTAGCTTCAAAAGTGCAGTGGACCACTTTCTTGTAGGAAGCACAATTTAAAAATTACAAACCAAAATATGAAAAAAGTCCGAAAATTTTGAGGTTTTTGAGGGTTACGGGGTTAGCACAGGTTTTTCGAAGTTGCAAACTTGGTGGTACACTACTGGTATATATCCTAGCAATATCCGAAAAAACCAGAGCCGAGCTACTTTTGGCGACCTAACGCCATATATTTCGGTTTATTGACTGGCCTATAACAAAGTTGCACCCACCTACATCACCGCAGCAGGGCATGCCCGAAATTTTTTCAACATCAAGATTTCCTTAGGAGTTGAGTTGAGTGGTCGCGAAAAGATTGTTAGGCAAAATTTAGAGTAGTTTAGCTGGCGTAAAAGTTAGTGCGCGCACCTTCGGTGCACACGATCATGGGTTCGAGACTCACCGTGAAGGAATTCAGTTTATGGTGTTTTTCGAATTCACACCCCTTGTAAGGAACTATGATATCACTCAGATGTTAAACGAGTACCCATTTATGGCGATAAATAACATTGCTGAGCGTGCTGTTGTTGAACACCTCAACTAAAAAGCAGTTAGGGTCTTGGGAACTGGATGTCACTAAAACATCTGCGGCCTTAGTTCAATGTTAGACTGTCGCGTCTGTTTTTTTTTCAATTTTAAAGCTAAGTTTTGGGAACGGACAGTCGATAATGATCTTCTGCACCATTTAACGAAAAATGGCCCCTAAACGTGTTTATACTTTTACTGATGATTCTGATTACATTCAACTGGCCTCCGATTCTGTGCTCCAACGATTTGCCTGTCTTGGCATCACTGGTGCTTTTAGTACTACCTCCACCCTAGCCATGGAAGCTATATGGGGAATGACGACACTGCACATCTTCATACGGGAAACTGCAGTTCTAACTGCTCTAAAAATCCAGTTATCGTATGATACTCGTATTAGTGATCGGGGACATTTGTGCATCCTGCAACAGTTCCTGACCTATCAATCTGCCTGGTATCATATCATAAGATCACGGAACTGCGCTTCGGCCGGAAGTTCACCTTTCACAACCCAGATCGGGTGGAATGGGGTAATGGCAACTCGTGCATTGATCCTAGAAGCATAGTTTACCAGGATCTCGGTTGCAATGGTCAGTGTCTTTCAAGCCGAAATTCATGCCAATGGAATCTGTTCTAGGGACATCCTGGGATGGCGTCTCCGTGGTGCACATATCGCCATTTGCACGGCTGCAATTAAGACGTTGTCTTCACACAAATTTGCATCGAAGTTGGTCAGCGAGTGCTTTGACCTCCTTCATGACCTCTCCATCCGTAACTCTGTCTCAATCTATTGGGTTCCAGGTCACAGAGGGGTTGAGGGAAATGAATAAGCGGACGAATTATAGCAAGAAGGGGTTCATCCTTTCTACTCATCGGTCCTGAGCTCTTCTGTGGAATTAGCTGGAGAGCTGCTAGAAGCGTGATTTGTAACTGGTCAATAGGACTAAGGTTGAGCTACTATAGACGACGCACAAAAGATCTAGCTTGCCCCTTCAGCTACTCCAATATTAAATCTTTGCGCAGAACTGATTTAAGACTATTAATAGGCTTTCTTACGGCTTACGGGTCATTTTGGGCTCCGCTACCATTTCCATAAAATTGGTCTATCAAGGGAGACCTTATGCCGCCTTTGCCTGGAAGAAGATTACACCTCCATTCATTTATTATGTAAATGCCCGGCGATCGCCAGGCCCAGGAGATCACTCGTGATTTACTAAGCTCCAGGGTGATTAGGAGCTCCTCTCTGAAGGATCTTCTGGCCTTTATTAAGCTGGTTGATAACGTTCTAAATTAAGGGACTATGGCACAATATACCTTTTAGGTAGCAGTGCCCACCACCTTGGTCACCAATTTGACGAAAACAAATTGTTTATTTTTCCTCTCAAAAGAAGTGGCTGGACATTAACACGTTCACTGTCTGTGAGTCAAATGTGTACACAGCGTTTCTCCCCATTCACGTCTATAAGTGTGACTCATAAATGTATGGATTTCCGGATGCTAGAAGTGGGTAATATCGGCGAAAACCGGTCAAAAAATGAACGTGTTGACCTAATCCAGAACAATGATTAGAACGACCACGCTTCCAGTATGGTTCTCACGTGCAGGCATACTTCAACAAAAAAATAAATTGCAAGCACAACATTTATACTTTGATTTTAATATTTTTATTTCAATTTATATTGATCGGATTTTGTAGTTTAAGATCTCCAAAAGCAATACAACAAAAGAACATAGCCATCCACTGACTAATAAAACGAATGGAATTTTTAACGTGCCAATATCCAATGGACTTGGTCCACTATCCGTTAGTATCCTGGTAAAATACACCTTTTTCGACTGTAAATCTTCAAAAAATGCATTCTCCTTCCAATAATTCAATAGCCCGGCCTGTAGCGCATACATCACATGATCGGAAAAGTCATCAACAAAAGGACACTCATATGTGAACATTATGGATAAGGTTAGGCGCGCTAAACGAACTTTTGATACCCGAAAGCGGAGAATGTTGCTGTAACGCTGAACATTGTCAAGATACGACCAGAGCATTGTAGAGCTCAGAAGAGCATTGGAATTGTTTAGTGTCGCTCTGATTTGGGAATTCTGTTTGTAATGAATCGGTACAAACAAGGAATCGTGCTCTCGTAATTCCGGAAAATAAATTAAAAGTGACTGTAAATCGGTTGACTCGCCAAGAACTTTAAGTCCGGCCTTTTCTATATCACTGAATGAATTAAATTCAGTTTCGTAGACAGGACTAGTGAGAAAAGTGGTAAGAAATGCCAGATACATATTGGATAGTATGAACCCGTAAATAAAAAGACATATGTGGATTACTCGCACAACAAAACGTACTTTAAAATTATTTCCACATAAAACACCGAATCCGGATATGTTAACGTTTATCAGAAATGTTAATGCTGATAGAAATGCGGCGGATATATCGTTGCGGCCCTTGACAAGGAAAACCACAATCCATATAACAATCGTTACATAAAATAATCCAAGGACTAACGTTGTCCAGATGTACTTATCGAAAGTTATCGTAAAATTTTGAAATGTTGGAATCACTTTGGGTGTTGGAACCAAAATAACTAAAACTTCGTACGCTATGGGAAATGGATGTTGTCCATAGTCAATTATGTGCATAGTAAAAAGTACCATTGTAAAATCGATTCGTCTCTGGACAATTGATAGATAATTCTCCGTGTAAAGTGATATTGCATTCTCCGACATTGCCAGGCTCTTTAAAGTTGCATTGCGCTTTTCAACGAACGTTTCGACTAAATGTCCGACAAGTCCTTTTGGAATTAAACTACCCGATTTACTTTGATGCCACATCACTACAGGCGATACATCGTAAAGCAATGTTTTAAATTCAAATAGATGCAAATTTCGAAATTTTCTGTCGAAAATCCGAGAGCTTATATTGGTATGAATCACTTTGAAATCACCGAAAGGATCATAGGCGAACAGAGTTTGAGGTAATACTCGAACAATTGTGATGACGTTTAGTAAACCATAGCTGAAGCATCTACGAAATATTGCCTGTAGTTCGTGTATTGAAATATTTCCGACTATAAAAATCACTTTCGCGTATGGCTTGCGCTCTAGTAGGCGAAAAGCGTTTGTGAGAATTCTGCTTCTTGTTTCCAATTCCTCTAGTGATATCATATACAAAGTCGATTTGCCAAAATTTTGTAATAAATTTTGCGGCGCTTCCATTCTTTTATAGTTGATGGGTGCATTCCAGTAATCCGTGTAGCGTATAATTGGGACTAGTTCGTCTCTCTGTAGATTCGTGTTGAGTTGATTGGTGAAGTTAGCTGATTTCGAAGAAACCACAACCAAAGTTTGAATATCGTAAAATTGTATGAGATTCAGTAAAGCATTTTGGTAAAAACTGTCCAAATCTAGGCTGTGACGGCAAGTTAAAATAAGTTTAATAGTGCTTAATATATAATATATAATAATAATATAATTGAATGGGCGGTTCAACATTATCGCTGTATTTGTATATGTTTTTTAAACTTTCGAATTCACTATTGCAACTTATTGGAGGTGTAATTTTTGATTGAAAGGAAATTACTATTTGAAGACTGCATTATTTTCATAAAGGTGTTTTATCCCATTAGCATTGTTAGTTTGCGATCTTTATCAATCTTTGGCAATTAATAATTTAATAAATAAAAGTGCAATAATGATTTTGGATTGAAGGATTTGATTTGATTCTGTCCGTAGTCATCCAGTACTTTTCAAATAAGTATGTACCTACAGTAAATGAATTCAGCAAGGAACTGTATCGGCTTCGGCTGGTCATTTGTATGATTAATTATGTTCATAACAACGAAAATTAATCTTCTTATTTCTGTGACTATCACTCAGAAAAATTTCAATGGAAAATCCCATTAAACTAATTATTTTCTCCCATTATTTTTGGCCAATAGGAAAAAATAAAAATATGATTAATTTAAAAATACAAGAACCATTGTTTTTACCAGATAAATATCCGTTTGTTCCAATAGTTGCATCGTTTTGAAATAAACAGATCGTCTTATTGTTCTTCAATAGGATATATCCTGTTAAATAGGAGTGATCCTATAATTAAAAAAAAAAAAACAATTTAGCGTATTTTGATCGAACTCTATTTTTTGTAAGAACTCCCATAACACTACCATTCTCTTTACGTTAAATTCTCATTTTTGAAGAACACCGTATAAGCTTCCATTACGGAATAAATTTGCTCCTTGTATGGCTGTAACTGTGCGGTTTGTAATACGACCCACCCTTTTCCTTGCAAATACCATATGACCAAAACGATCCTTTAAGTCCTTTTGCAAATAAAGTATCTCAAAACATTTTTGGAGATAGCACCATTTCTATAGGGTGTTTATACCAGACTAGATTCCAATCACAAACGAATTAATTCGAAGCATGCGCACAGGAACACGAGGCTACGCGTGTATAAAACAATCATCCGACCCGTGCCATGGCTGCGAAACATGGACCTTCACTCAAGCCTCCGAAACTTTCAGTGAATTTTCGGGGCCGTCTGCGAGCAAGATCACCACCAGCCCAACAGCCCACCAGTTGCTGCGCTTCCGAAACTGGAGGACAACTTCAACGATTCAGGCGGCCAAAGCCCGATGTCGGGCTATCGTCCCACATTGATGATGAAATTCCACCCCAATTTGTCATGCATTCTCAAACACGAACAAAATATTTCGCGGGTGGTTCAAACCTTAGTTCAAACTAGTTAGTACGGCCTATATAATGTCGTAAAAGATTAAAATATTTATACCCTATACCCATAAGATGGTATAGGGCAGACGTGTCAAACTCGCGGCCCGCGGGCCACGTGCGGTCCGCCTTGCAGTTCTGTGCGGCCCGCGGCCATGTCAAAACAGCACAATGTATATCAATACAAAAATGTTGAAATTGGTAAGGTGAACAAATTAAGCCGTTGAACTCAAGTCTACAAAAATTACTAAAACTCGTCAGTGGCTTAAGCAAGATTATTTTAGGATTTTTTCTCCAAATACTACCAACAATTTGAGGTCGGTTATTTGATTTTATAAAACAGCTCATTTTTTTCGTACAGGACAATACTAAGTCTTTTCATGGAACTGTTCTGTCCCGAAATGCAGTTAATAAAAAATTGGTTGGCCTTACCGAACATGAATTGAGATTTATTTGGAAAAATGGCAAAGCTCTAAAAACTACAGAAATCTTGGAATTGTTATAACTAAATCACCTGGATGTGAAATTACAACATAATAATCACAGAACAAGTGCCTGATTTTTAGACCTATACTTATCAAGCTTGGTGCATGAGTTTGTACCATATCACAAAAAAATTATTGTCTCTTTTAGCCACCATTCTGCTTAAATTAATTTAATCTGACTATTTCGTTATTTTGTGTGACCTGGATGATTGGTGCTAAAATTTTGTTATCATCTGTCCCGAATTTGACCCAAATTATGTTATTTACAAAAAATGGTTACTTAAAGCTTAATCACATTTTCACGTTTTCGCTTTCTGGTCTTAATTGTTTAATGTTCTTGAAGTACATTTTCCAAAGTAGGAAGTTCTCACGGATAGTCCCGAAGCCGGTAACAGTGATTCCCAAACGGGGGCGCGCTCCCCTAGGGAGGCGTGGCGGCTAGGGAAGGGCGGCGCGGGCACAACTCTAATATTGATACCATTAATAAATTAGGTCTTGCTTGCCATAATTAGTTATGGTTTTCTTCCGAACTTCTTTCGAAATATGTACACCAGGAAGTAATCGGTTGTTACAAAGCTTTGCAAAATGGCAAAAATTGTATTTTCGTCGATTAATTCGCTGCTACAAAATTCATTTGATGAACACCGCTGAGAATATTTTAGGTCGAGAAAAAAATAAAAAATCTCTGAATTTCGTCATGAGCAAAATTGATATTGATATTACTGGAGCGACAAAAATTCGTAAATTTTATTTAAAAAAAACATTTATAGTCTTCAAATGTTTTTTAAAAATAAAATTAATTAATTAATTTTGAAATTTTCCTCCTGCGGCCCACCTAAACCTGAGGAGAGTCTTATTTGGCCCGGGCCAGGTTTTGAGTTTGACACCCCTGGTATAGGGTATATTGTTTTTGTTACGACGATTTATGTAACACCTCAAAGGAGCCATCGCAGGTATGGCAAAGTACATATATAAATGATCAGGGTCGGTCACTGATTCTAATAAGCCATGTCCGTCTGTCTGTCTGTCTGTCTGTCTGTCTGTCCGTCCGTGTGTCTGTCAGTTCGCACGATAACTCCCGAAATAATGAAGCTAGCGTTTTGAAATTATGGTCAGATGATTGTTTTGATAAAAGGTTGGATGGTATTGAAAATGGGCCAAATCGGACCAAGGGTTCCCCCACCTCCCATACAAATGACCCCTCCGTGATAGTTTAATTCGGCCATATTTTTCGACAGAATATCGCTAGCGACCTGAAATTTTTATCAATGCCTAATTGTAACATATGCTTGAAGTTGGTGGAAAGTGGAAAAGGTCTGACCACCCCTACCCCTACATCCCCTACAAAGCAATATCCAGCCATATCTTCTGATAAAATATCGTGAAAAACTTCAAACTTGTAGCGAATGATAGCTGCTGGAAGCCATTATAAAATATTAAAGATGTGCGAGGTTCAACCCATCTACCCCTCCCCCCCTTAAAAAAAAATAAATTGAATATTTTCGATTTTACGCGCATTCTAGGTCTGTACTAGGGTATAGGGTATACACTCATCGTGCTATTCGCACGATTAGAACTCGGTCTCGTTTATCTTGCTTGCGGCAGGTACACGGTCATTAGAGCTTAGTGCTGAGGCCATATTTAGTTTGAATAGAGTCTTGCAGAGATTGCTCTGTTGAATTTAATAATTAAAAGCAAACCTTCTTAAAATTGAAGGATTTAAATTAGAGCACACTTAAATTTAGAGCTGAAACAAGGAATAAAGTCGAATTCAACTCCATTCCAACGGGGCGTTGTTTTCCAATTGTCTAGCAAGTTACAACCTTCATCATGTGTAGTCTTATTGGTGTAGTAGGTAGGAAGATCGTCTTAAATTCATAGGTTCCCTGGATCGAATCCCACTGTAGGCAGTTAATTGATTATGCGAGCGTAATAAGGTAAATTAAATGTCACCAACACCTATAGAGGTCAATGTTGGGCTGCGTTAGCTTTTTTATTTTAATAAAAAAAACGTCAAATCATGTTTAAAAATAATTCACTTAATCGTGTTTTCGTTTGATTGCCCTATGCTTTTCTCTCAGTGTAGGGGGGGGGGACACTCAAGAAGTTGGCGGGAGGGCCCCGAGTGAAGTTGTTCCGCCACTAACGCGGGCATATTCTGAAGGAAACATTTCCGGGTCGGTTAATCTCTCGTTTTGGTGATTTGCGCTGGCCGGCCAGATGACCCGATTGAACTGTTCCAGACTTTTTTTATGGGTTTTTTTGAAGTCGCGGTTTTACGTCAACAAGCCTCAGACTCTTGAAGCCCTTAAGGAGAATATTCGCCAGGAATGCGAAAACCAGTCGCCCGATATTCTGGGAAGAGTGATGGAAAATGCCATAAAACGGGCCCGTATGGTAATCAACTGTGGCGGCAGTCACTTGGCCTATATCATTTTTGCGACTTGATACAATAAATTCTAATAATTTGTTTACAGTGACCGAAAACATATAATTTGGGGCTATTTTCATGTTTTGGAATGAAAATAGACCAAATCATTTTAATTTCCATACAAAATGACACATTGAAAATACGCTATTTTGCGTGTTTTCTGTGAAACCTTGATTTTTTTTAAATGAAAACATGTAAGCCCCCAGGTCTCGAACCTAAGCTCCATTATTCATACATTTCGGCCCGCGCCGATATTTTAACTGACACCCGAACAAATTGTTCAGTTTCGTGTGTTGGCCAATGTTCTTAATTTTTCCGTGATAAGAGAATGGACGGTCAGAAGTTGGTGCACAGGGTCACGACCTATGTGACGGACTATGATCTCTATGAGGGTAACATTGCTGAGCGTGCTGTTAACATCAACAGCTGAACAAAAAAGCAGCTAAGATCTTGAAATTGAATGTCACTTACATATCCTTGACCTTGGTCATGCATGTTATTTTTTTTTTAATTTTAAAGCCAAATTTTAACAGAGGACAGTCGAGATTGACTTTCTACCAAGTATTTGGAGCGGAGCGACCTTAAATTTCGGAGCGAAAGAGCGGAGCGATTTTATATATGAACTGAATTATTAGCTGTAAATCTACTGTTACTGTTTTTTTAATCAAGGAAAAGCAACTTATATGAAATGATTCCATTGTGTCCTCTGACATAAGAGCCCACGCAAGCTTTCCTATGAGTATTGAACAAGTATTCTTTTGCAGCTATTCAGGGACACTCTGTATATTGGTCCTACAAACTTCAAAAATATTTGTGGCAAACACCATTACCATTCTATGCGTTTCCACCAAGTTTCATGTTCATTGTTTCATGAAGTTAATAGATATGCATTGAAGAAATGCTTAACAGGCTTCCCTTGCATTGTGAAAGGCCCTTACTAAATACTTACTTGGCTATATTTCCAGTTTGGATACAGTTATTCGAATGAAAATTCGTGGACATATTCCCTATGTAATTTGCTGAAAACCCTTAGCAGAATTTTCATATCTGAAAACCTAAGATGGGCTACACACGAACAAATTGAAATTTTACAAATTTACTGTTATTTACTTTTCCTTAGCAAAAGTCAACAGTCTTAATATTTAACGTATACAGGGTGTCCGGAAACTGCCGCATAAACGCACCAGATTATGATTCCTGAGTTGATTTCCAGCAAAAAAGTTGTACGGAACATACCCCCTCAGCTTAACCCTTTAGCTGCCACATGCATTTAAAGATTTTTGAAAAAATGATTTTCTCGCACGACCTAAAGCCTAATATCTCCAAAGCTAGACCATCTAGAATAGTGAAATAAAATGATTATTACAGCCAACAAGTTTATCTATAAAATGAAACTAACCAGACTAAAATCGGATAAAAGGTTTGGTATTTACAGAGCTTCAAAGTCAAATTTGCGTGATTTGATCCAAAAACAATATTTTTTTCCATCTCAATTTTCTCCAACTTCTGCCAAGGTTAGGTGCTTGCATGATTTTTTTTAAAAATTGGCGCATAATCTTACGATCATATCTTTCTTACATCATTTTATTCTATCTCCATTATTTCTAACAGTTTTAGTACGATAAGTGTAGAAAACTAGGGTTAATTTTAGCTCAAATTCAATACAATTCAATTCACACTGCCCCTATAGATCTGCAATTGATAAAATCTATTCAAAGTATATGTCGAAATCGAGCCAAAATTAACCCTAGTTTTCTGCACTTAACGTTCTAAAACTGTTAGAAATAATGGAGCTAGAATAAAATGATGTAAGAAAGGTATGATCGTAAGATTATGCGCAAATTTTTAAAAGAATCGTACAAGCACCTCACCTTGGCAGAAGTTGGAGAAAATTGAGATGGAAAAAAAGATTGTTTTTGGGTCAAATCACGCAAATTTGACTTTGAAGCTCTGTAAATACCAAACCTTTTATCCGATTTTAGTTTGGTTAGTTTTATTTTATAGGTAAATTTGTTGGCTGTAATAATCATTTTATTTCACTATTCTAGCTGGTCTAGCTTTGGAGATATTAGGCTTTAAGTCGTGCGAGAAAATGATTTTTTCAAAAATCTTTAAATGCCGGTGGCAGCTTAAGGGTTAAGCTGAGGGGGTATGTTCATACAACATTTTTGCTGGAAATCAACTGAGGAATCATAATCTGGTGCGTTTATGCGGCAGTTTCCGGACACCCTGTATAAGGCCATACTAACCAATATTTGTGCAAAGTTTCATATCGATCCCTATAACGGTTTAGAAAAACGGAGGTCGAAAAGGAAGTTTAACTTTAAATGCCAATAACTTTTTTACCGTTACTCCAAGCTGAAAAATCTTAACTGGTATGAGATGTAATCGTTTAGATCTTTGATTTAAATGCCCATACGTCAATCTCCGATAAAAACTAAAAAAGTCGACTTTTTTCATACGTTCGGGACACCCTGTTATATTATTCCTACCAACTTCTAAGGTATTTGTGCCAAAGACTGTAACCATTCTACACATTCCTACCAAATTTCATGACAATCGGTTGAGCCGTTCGCGAGTTATTAGTGAACAGACGGACGGACGGACGGACAAAATCGATTTCATAAGGGTTTTTTGAAAAAATATTTTCTAAAAAAACCCTAAAAATTAAACAGCTGCTCCTAACTACAAATTTATTTTTTCTCGCATATACTTATTTCGAGAGCAATGTGCGTTAGCTATATCAATAGCTAACGCACTGAAGAAGGGAGTGAGGGTTCCAAATCCCTGAGAAATTTGGTGATGATGTTTGGATGAGAAATCGGGTTAATATGAAACTCGCACCGCACCTTCAAAATAACAACGTCCAAATTTCGAGCCGGGCATACAAGTAATCTGTAGCAACCTAACTGACAGTGAGCAAGAGCAATGGATACAACATTACATGGATGATATCAAGATGTTTCTGCTGTTTCCGAGGGGCTTCGTCTTTCAGAAAAATTATCACGGAATTAATTTCCGGGTTTTATTAGGAACCACTGGGCAAAGATTGATTGTAGGGTCTCTGAGGTTAGAAATAGGACAACTGAAACTACTCCCCAGTGTCTTTCAAATTTTCCCCTAGCTTAAGACTAAGATTCGCAGTTAATTTTATTTGATAGTGTAATACCACCTTAAAAGTTTTCGGAAAATGGTGTGCGTCTTGTCTATTATATACGATCAGGGACGTAGCTAAGGGGGGGGGGGGGGAAATTTTCATCTGCAGTCGGCAAATTTGACCTCAGTGGGAATATGTAGGTTTGCGATTTTCGGCATTAATAAATTTACAAAAGAATACGTGTCGATGTGTAAGGATAGGTATAAACATGTGAAAGTTGCAATATTAAAAGTGCGTAATTGAATGTAGGTACATACTTATTAACAGAGTTATTCGGCATAAAAACATAAAACTAATGTTTAAATTGAAAAATTTAACTGAACATTTGGAATCTCAGGAACTCATTAGGCCTCCATTACACAGTCATATTTCTATTATAATATGTATGTCATATGCCTAAGCCTACTCGATTCATTCAGTATAAATTTTTAGACGTGCAGTAAGCGAAATCAAGTAGGCTTAAGCATATTATAATAGAAATATGACCAAATATGACTGTGTACTTATTGACGTCATGAAACTCATTCGCAGTACAATAAAGTATTTTAAAGACATTAAGAACGACAGCGAAATCAATGCGTTAGTGCAAAGCTCCATGATTTTTGCAAGAAAATTAGATATTGACAACACCGAACTCGTCGTACTTCGAAAGATTGGACGAATCATCTCAAACTACAGCCAAATAGACTTTGCGACATTTTACCGAAAAGAGTTCAAAATCCTTCTTGACGTTTTTATCACAAAGTCCACAGAGGAATTGGAAAAAATAGCTAAACTGCTCCAACCATTTCAAAACAATAGAGAATTCCATATAAAAATTCGCTTGCTTACCGTATACGAAACAATATATCTTAATTTTGCATGTCCTATGTAATAGGTGTAAAATCACAACAAATTATTTCGCCAATTTCGACTGTTTCCAGAGCATCAAATATACGGAAATACACCCATGCCTACTTGGGACATGCAAAATTAAGATATATTGTTTCGCATACGGTAAGCAAGCGAATTTTTATATGGAATGTCAAATTATGTCGTTTTATTTCAAAAGATATGTTCAAACTCTCTATTTCAAATTCCGGCCGATAGGAAAAATTGCACTATAGCACTGCCATCTAGATAGACAGGCTGAACTGCAGTAATTTGTTGGTCCACGAGTGGACAAAGTGCGTTCGTGACCAGTGACAGTTGACATTTCTAGAGCTCACAAGCTCCAGTGCTTCGGAACCCAAAAGTTTAAATGTGCCGAGCGTTTATTGCGAAACAAAGGTTATGGTTTGTTTCGTGTGTTTTGATGTGCAAGTGGTAAGATAGTATACATCAACATCGTACTTACCATATTTATCTCAAAAATCAACGCACTGGCATGTGTATATTGTACCGAGCGGTACTTTGGCAGTACTAAGCGCGGACCATGACTCACCATGGCAGTACTTGTGTTGCATGACGACTGACAGATCAGCTGATAATCCGGCCTGTCTATCTAGATGGCAGTGACTATAGTCTCAGTAGCTGCGGTGATCGAAACTTATTTTTGTATTTCAAAGGAGATCTCTGAATGCCTTCATGCTGATAATTGCTCACAGTGTCCACATTTTGGGGAGATAGCGGGAGAAGTTTTCAAAATAAGGACCGAAAGCTTACAAGATTCAATTCAAATAATTTATTCACAAAAATTAACAAATTCAGTCTTAAATCTATGTTACAAAAATTCTTCTTTGTGCTTTGAGTCTACCCAAAAGCTAAGCTTGTGTGGGTAGAGTAGTTTGTTAATATACATATCAACTAAAAAAGTATTTTTTAATTTTATAACTTATTTACAACAACCAATCAATTATTCATTCATTATTATTTATTTATTTATTCACAGAAAATTAAAGATAGTGTAGAATTCTTCATATTTTAAATTGAGGAGCCATTTTTTCACGCGATATTTAAATAGATGAAATCCGTTGATATTACGTATCTCAATTGGCAATAAGTTAAAACTATTCGGACCTATGAAGGACACATATTTTTGAGAGTGTGTTTTATGATGCAAGGGAATGTAAAGTCTTCTATTGTTATAACGAGTATTTCGATAATGTATGGGGGTTATTATATATGTTTTATACGTGTAATATAAAGCAGACTTAATATAAAGTTGTTTTAGACTTAATACTTTAGTTAATTCAAATAAATTAGAGGTGGGAAACATTCTCGGAAGTGCAAATATATTTTTTAATATTAACTTTTGGGTAATTTTTATGTTTTGTAAGTGAATATTGAAGGTTCCTCCCCAGGCAGTAATGCAGTATTGTAAAACAGATTGTATTAGAGAAAAGTATATAATTTTAAGCTGTTCAGTAACCAAGACTTGTTTTAATATATTTAAGACAAAGAAACTTTGTCTTATTTTTTTGTTAATGTACTCTGTATGCAAATTCCACTTAAGGTGTTGGTCAATCTTAACCCCTAAATAGGTCAGGGAAGGTACTATAGTAATTACCTTACAGTTTTCAGTACATGAGGTGGAACTTGTACATATATTGTCGTGAAAATGAATCTGATCTGATAGGGGTTGAGTTTGTGAGTTGATGGTAAATGTAATAGCCTTGGTTTTTTGGACGTTTAGTTTGAGACGATGTTTTGTCAGCCATTTTAGGATGCTTCCCATTGCGGATTGAGCTGAGGTAAAGCATCGATCCCATGACGGTCCTGAGCTTAATAACACTGTGTCATCCGCAAAAGCTACTATAGTGGTATTTTCAAACTTTAGGTTGCACAATTCATTAACGTAAATAAGATATAGTATAGGCGAAAGTACAGTTCCTTGTGGCAAGCCTACATTGCTATTAGCCATCCAATCACTACTATGTTGATCTATAATTACCCTTTGCTGTCTTTGGGTTAAATATGATGTTAGTAGTTGTAGATTATTCTGCCTATTTTGAAATGTCCAGTGACATCAGTCTCGGGCGAACGATGATTTAGTAAATTAAGATTAATAAATCAATCATTTACGAACGTTAATGGGGAATGAACGTTTAGACAATTTGATGCTAAAGTTTTCTACGAAGGATAATTAGTGTAGTTCCGAGGTGATTTCAGATTGCAAAGTGTGGTGGAGTAAATTTTTTTTTGTTTCTTATGTTTTTTGGGGTGCTGAGCTCGAATCCGGAGCTTCCCACCAAAATTTCGTTGCGGAACAGGATCAAAACCGCGAAAAAACCCAAAATTTTCGGAGTTTTCCCGTTTTTTTGTTTATAACTCCGAAAGTCCACATTTCTCCGAAAACCTGTCCATGAAGATATTAGAGAAAACATAACTGCGGGTCCAACGCGCCATTAATCATTAAAATGTGTTAAGCGGTATTGCTACAATTGATAGTCATTTTTTTTGCGTTTTTTGCAATTTTGACCCTGTTTTGCAACGAAATTTTGGTGGGAACTTACAGATTCAGGTTTTGTACTCCAAAATACACAATGTACAAGATAAATGCAACTTTTACGACCAAAAATGAAAAACCGTTCAATCTCAAAATTTTTTTTCATAAAATGAAACTATGTTAAAAATGGCAAATTTAAATTATCCACTGTAGTAATACCGCTCAACAGATTTTTAATATTTATGTCTCTTTGGACGCACAATTATGTGCTCTCTAAAATATTCATGGAGAGTTTTTCGCAGAAATAAATAGTTGCAGAATTAGGCAACAAATAACGGAAAAACAACAAAAATTTTAGGGTTTTTCACGATTTTGACCCTGTTCCGCAACAAAATTTTGGTGGGAAGCTCCGGATTCGTGCTCAGCACCCCAAAAACATAAGAAACAAAAAAAAATTGTCTCCACCACATTTTGCAATCTGATGTACTAGGTTTATCACGTAGTAACTACACTAAATGTCGATAAAATGAATTTACGTCGAATTGCGGAGCGATGGTCCAAAATTAAGTCACGGTGGGTTACAACTTAACTGGTTGAATCAAATGTCTATATATATACATATTCATACAATCCTTCATATTTCTGGCTTTGTATTTTTCGATGCTTACATGAACGCTCAAAAAATATAATTTAATTAGAGATCCGGAAATTTCGCAAATAAGAAACAGAAATTTCGCATAAACTAATTTTGGGTATTGGAAATTTCGCTGAAATTTGCATAAAAACCTAGTTTTGTAAATTTCCTTGTTGTTATTTTAATTTCCAAAACTCGCGTTGCAAAAAACGTCGCGTGTTTATTATTCAGCATGAAGTGTGTCTGCCAACTGCATCATACTCTGAATTCAGACAACACACGTAGATACTAGCACTGCCATCTAGATAGACAGGCCGAACTGCAGAAATTTGTTCGTATACAAGTGGACAAAGTGCGTTCGTGACCAGTGACAGTTGACATTTGTAAAGCCCACAACCTCCAGTGCTTCTGAACCCAAAAGTTTAAATATGCCGAGCGTTTATTACGAAACAAAGGTTATGGTTTGCTTTAATGTGTTTTTGATGTGCAAGTGGTAAAATAGTATACATCAACATCGTACTTACCATATTTATCTCAAAAATCAACGCACTGGCATCAGGGTTGCCGTTTTCAGATTTCTAAGTGTAACATTTATCTGATAAAATTGTAACATTTTTAGGCTGAGTGTAACAAATTTGAAGATCTTGTTGTTAATGAACAATTTTAGCAATAAATGTGCGCAATTCCGAATTGAATGATTGCTTCACAAATAGTAGAGAGTTATACTCGTAAATTAAAATAAAGCAGTTTGAAAATGTTTGACTTTTTCCGAAAATTTGATATGTTCTGCTCCATAAACATTTTTGACAAAGTTGGTTTATAGGAGAAACGATATGTCAAAATTTCCACAATTTGTTTTCAAAAACTATTGGTTACAATTCTCACAATTAATAATGACACTACTCGGCACAGAAGCTTAGTTTCCGAATGACTGAAGGGGCAGATCATTTCTTAATGTTGGCGCAAAACGAGATGCTCCCTTCAGTACATCAGTCAATGCTTAATATAATATAATCGAACTTAATTAATATTACGTGATCAAACTAAAGGATATGATGAACAGAAATACATGCTGTAACAAAAAAATTGCACTCGCTAGTGTTTTCGGTAAAATTTTTAAATTTAATAAATTTGAATTAAACCATCACGTTCCCTTTGAAATGCTACTTTAATATAAACTGAAATTTAGCGCCCTTACATTCCAAATTTTGGCTACCGTAAATTTGTTGTTTAAATTTGCGTCAAGGTAGAATTCAATTCTTTTACTGAACTAACTCGAAGGCTTGGTGCAGTTTGCAGCTATAATTGAAGGATGAACACTGATTCTGAATCAACAAAACCGGGCGCTTAATCCAGGGGTCTCAAAATCAAAACCTGGGCAAAATGTCAGGGCCTTTTAGGATTAGGCGGGCCGCAGGATAAAAATTATAAAAATACCTAGAGATTTTTTTTTCCTAATTTCAATCTGAGTCACTAACGACTTCGGGATTCTATCCTCTGGAAACAGAATATTCATGCTCTTCAAACAAATTTAGAAACTTTTGACAAGAAATTAAAACGATGAAATTTTGTGGATCGATCAAGAGCCACAATTTGCAAATTAGTACTTAGAAATAAATACTCCAGAAATATAATTAGGAGTCAAAATTATTCGGCGGACAGTAATAAGTCTCGAACAAAAATGTCGAGTACCTGCAAAATGTGAACACGAGTTATAATCCAGCTATAGTAGAGAGAAAACAATTTCACGGTGTGCTTTATATTTTTCTGCACAAAAGCAGTTTAGACAACCGTCAGCTTCTTAGAACAAAGGGTCGGCTTGTTAAAAACATAACTTTAAAGAAATTTCTTAGACTTTAGTTCAACACATTTTTTTTACAAACATTTCCATTTTTGACACAATGTACTGCTACATACTGTGTTTCTCCGATTTGGCTGCGGGCCTGACAAAACTGCGATGTGTGCCGTATGTGGCCCGCGGACCACAAGTTGAACATTTCTACCTGAATAGATCATGCTCAAATCACAAAAATATAAAATTTGTTTTGCAAAATAATTGTTGATGTCACTTATAGTAGAAGATCTAGTTTGAGGGTGGAGGGATACTCTTGCCGATTGTAACAAAATTGTTCGGAGTGTAACATTGTAACAAGAAATCGAAAATTGTAACAAAATGTTACAATTGTAACACGAGTGGCAACGCTGACTGGCATGTGTATATCATAGCAAGTCACACGAAATGACAGGCTGACAGCCTGATATTTGGATTGTGGACAATTTGTGGATTGTACTGAGCGGTACTTTGGCAGTACTAAGCGCGGACCATGACCAACCATGGCACTACTAGTGTTGCATGACCACTGACAGATCAGCTGATAATCCGGCCTGTCTATCTAGATGGCAGTGATACTAGTCAACAAAACCACTCCTCAAGGAGTTACGGTAACGATGAAACGAGAAACTGCTGAGGCATATGGTGTTAATATCGTTATGCTTTTATCTTTATGTAAAGTTACTTTCAATAATGGGACCCGCCGAACCACGAGAAAAAACGCATTGCAGAAAACAAAGTTCATTAATCAAACCTCCAACTAAAGTGCTTTCTCGGTGTTTGGCGAGCCATCGTGCTCGTAAATCAGTGAACTCTCTGCAAACACACTTGAAATATAATATTTCAAGGTAGGTGGGTCGCTTCCTTGACTTCAAGTAAGGTTGACTATAGAAAATTTCAAGGTTTGAGTTTTTCCTTAAATGAAGGATACATTGACTCGTGAATATAAGTGATTTCTATGAAAAAGTATGGAGAATGACATTTAAGTTTTCTAATTTCGGCATCCCTAACTCAAGGAGACCATGAGTCAGGGTATGTTCATAAATACGGGCCTAAGTTTCGGAATTTTAAAACATACAAACATTTTTGTTGTCAAAAACTCTTTCCATATTTTTCTTATTTTTTTGTTATCTTCGGGAACCCCCTGAGACATCTTCATGGAACCATAGGGTATCGCGGAACTTCGTTTGTTTAATTGTTAACGAATGTTGAGCTCAAACAATAAAGAGTGCTCAAAAATTAGAAGCAGTTTTGCAGCGTTTTCTCTTAATTTGCATTAGTTTTCCACTCTCCTGAATAAATCTTTATAATCTTATGTACTGTACATTTCCCCATTGGAAATTGCGCTTCGGTGGAAGAGAACTCAGTGTTTCACATTATTTTTAAATTTTTTAACTGAACATTAAGATTTTCCGGCAACATATTTTCAATCAGTGGTTACATTTAATTGTTCTAGCAAAACTTCTAGGTTACTTCAGTAGGGCTTGCCTGTGCCGAACTCCAGATAATGTGAAAAAGTAGATGAACGTAAAGCCCTGTGCTGTAGTGTTTTTATTCTATCGATACGCTTCTTAAACAAACAAACTGCCTAATTTTCTATTGCAGTTCTGAAAATGGTTTCACGTTTTTAGGAAACACTACACATGTTGAGTAATTCCAGCAAGAGGTTTACTTTTGCTTTGTTTTACGTACCTAAAGTAATAATAAAAAATATCTGACCCCTTATCTACGCCACTGAATTAGAACATTTCGCATTTATTCGCATAAATGAGCAATTTCGCCAAAATTCGGATCTATTTCGTAAAAACGAAATTTCAGTAACTCTAATTATAATTGGTGAATTTTCAAATGTAGTCGGCAAATTTTACTTTTCACCCCCCTAACAAAGGTTTGCTCGGTACGTCCCTGTATATGACAAGACTAACAACTAGATAAGATGTACGAGTAATCGGCCGTTAAACAGATACACAAAGATATGAATTTTTTCTTTCTGTGTTCAACTGTCTATGAATCTGCCTCAGTCCGCACACACACGGAGAATCCATGGACTCCGAATCCAACGGAACTCCATATAAAAGAAAAATGACAGCTGGGCAAGTTGTAATTTTTTTTGTATGGAGTTTCGTTGGATTCGGAATCCATGGAGTCCATCTGTTTGTGGCCTCCGACAATTTAAATTCAGATTTTCTGTTTATTTTTCCAACGGCTATCACAAATTATAATTATTATTAAGCGTGTTTTTTTTTTGTAAAAAAGGTGCAGGTTGGGGTAGGTATATGTATAAGCACAAAAAAACGATTTGGGTTAAAAGCTGTTTATATCTATTGCACCAACCATGAACTTTGTAAAAGGCTGAAGTTTCAAAGTTGTGATAAATAAATAGCCACTAAATTAACATGTCTTACAAAAACAACAATGAACATTGCGGTCGGTTTATCGCAACACTCAACCTCCCACAGTAAACTTTAACCAATGGTTTTGGTATTAGCTCATGCTTTTTCGTGTTAGAGCGCCTCTGGTTGTCACATCTGTAACAATTCTTCCGGGTTAACTTTGGTCAGAGTACGTACTCCCGATACATTACTGGGTTTATCTGGGTTATGTTGTTATTGTGACCCCATGTAGTTACCCTAAACTAACCTACACCCGAGCACAATAAAACACGCCTAATCAAATTCATTCCATATGTTATTTTTATTGGACTTCTCATGCTGATGTTACGTATTCTGTGTTTATCATGACGTCAGCCGTCACGTCTTGTCCATTGCACAGAATATTTTCGGATGAGACAACACCGCACCGCCAATTCTAATTTTAAGCAATACATTTTTAAGAGACGTGTACCACATTTTTTCGATGCTTTGCGAATAATCTTATTGTAGACCACTATAGAGCGCTCTGCGAGTTCCTATAAGCACTCGAACATCAGGTCAGTACATAGTTAGGTGACGAACACTTCTTTGTCTTCGGCATCATGTCAGACCCTTATCATGCATTTCCTGATTTATCTACCTGTCGTCCAATTGCACTTACAGCATTGTCCTAGTCAATGAACTTTTGGCACCGACTAGCATCTTTCTAATGGCCTATGATGATGATTCTCGCAGACGACGCACGGACGCAATCAATCCAAACAAAAACGGGCGCATAAGCACTTTTGATTTCACTTTTAATCCCCGATAAACGATGAAATCACAATAATATTCCGGAGGGGAAATATCCATTTTAATTGAAAACAGAGAAAAGCCGACAAGTGGCCAGAGCAGAGATACAAAATATCTTGGAAATTCTCCCGAATCATGCGCGCTACAGCCAGAATTTGTATTCTAGCAGTTGGTAGCATAATTTCCCAGTTTCCCAGTGGAAATCTTAAGTAAAGCGCGCAGAATTAGCTTTTTGTATAGAGATCAGTCAGGGACAGCGTCGCGATCTGCAGTAATACCGATTCGCGGTCTCTGACGTCTCAATCGAAATTTTTTTTGTCCAATTTTTTTTTCACTTTAAATTGAAAATTTTCTGAAAAATTTCCTCCGTTGGAAGAGTTGTTACACTAATTCGAAATGTGTCGTATTTGTGGTGGCTCGATCGTCGGAACTCCAGAGTTATTTAACGAAATAGCGTAAATGGAATGTGTCGTGGAGACTGTGAATCCTTTACTATACACTAAATGTGCCCATAAGATAGTTTAAGGATACTCTTCTTTTTTTCTGTTTGATTTTTGTGATAGAGTTATGGGAAACCAATCGACGAAGCATCATCTTCAAACTGCCGGAGGTGGATCGAAACCTAAGAAATACGTTCACTGGAAATCGGCAGGTAATGTGTGAAGAAA
Source organism: Microchrysa polita (assembly GCA_949715475.1). Lineage (NCBI taxonomy): Eukaryota > Metazoa > Arthropoda > Insecta > Diptera > Stratiomyidae > Microchrysa > Microchrysa polita. The sequence continues at coordinate 108,068,261 of OX454416.1, read as the reverse complement.
GCAAAGAAATTGAAGTAGAATTTTTGAAAAATGAATGGTTCGGAAAAATAAGTACGATATGAAAATGCGACAGAGTAGTGCCTTCCTATTACATAGTGGGCCACCAGAGCCGATTTCCTGGGATATTTTTAGATGTGCGGAGTAGAGTGAAGTGTGTTTCGTGAGCACAACGAGTGTGGTGCGGAATTTGTGTATGTATGCCAAATGTGATCCGGTGGTTTTCATAATGTTGTGAGAGTTTTGTTATGTGAATGTTCGCCCAATTGATTTTGGTATGTCATTTTGGCATATGGAAAATGATTGAAGGCAGATTTTGATTTCCAATCTAGGCGATTAGAGTTTATCTATCTTTTTTTATTAATTTTGATGTTCTTTGCGACCGTGAAATTAACAGACTTTTCAAAAATTCCTAGACAATTTAGGTCGGAAACGGAAAGTTAAAAAAAACTTCACTTAACGATTGGCTAAGCCGGTAAATTTAACAGTTGTTTGTGCTTATCTGGTTTCCGGAAACGGAAAGTTAAAAAAAAACTTCACTTAACGATTGGCTAAGCCGGTAAATTTAACAGTTGTTTGTGCTTATTTGGCTAGTTGTTCATGGTAGTTAACACATTTGCGGCATAGCTTCAATGTGAAACTTGCCTTTTTACACCCATAAGTGAAAAATATGATATCACTCACTCCCTAGTTGGGATTTTTGACATCAAAATTCATCTCACAATTTTGGTCATGGGGCACCAAAAGGCTACTGAAAAACTACAGTAGCCATGGAACTTCAAGATCTTGCATTTTCTGAAGCATCATCGGTGGTATTTCATCTGGTCCTATGGAGAATTATAGGGACAGAGACAGGTATTTATTAAAAGCTCAAGAGCCAGTAGATTCCGTCTAAGTGCCATCCGCTCTTTTTATTAAGGGCTTTGGATAAAATTCCACTAACTCTTGCTGATTTCTTGACATTGCCTCAATAATGGTGGAGATCGTCCAAGCTGGGACTGGTGCGGACCTGTATAATTTTTAGGCAGTCATTATAGCTGCCAGAATTTATTCTACTGGGATTTGGGAGGGAGGGTTTTCTTACTTCTCTTCACTGGACACGAACCGTTGAAAGCTATTTCCACATTTATTTTTATTTGCAATGATTCAACCTCCTTGTCAAGCTCCTCCGTTGAGCTCTTCGAAGGAATTGGAGCACTCGAAAGTTTAGCCCTACAGACCTGCCTGAATTTTCTCCAGTTTATTGGCCTAGAATTTTTGTATGCGCGCGTTTCGCGGTGTGGATTTTGGGTGAGCAACGACGTAACCTACACGAGCAGCACAAAGGGGTATGGTATGTTTGATACGTACGAAACCTTTGACGTTTCCGATGCACTTGAGCATGCAGGTTGGCTATGGTATGACTGACTTCACCCACCGGAATGCACTTGTTATCAAACCGAGCACAATTAACAGTGATTTCCATGTCTGTAAGCCATGGCAAGATGGCTCATTCGCATAGCCTGAGCCAGGAAGGGGCTAAGTAGGGAGAATGGCATTTACGCCAATATCTATTTAGATTGAAATGGAAGGAGCCGTCCGGAGGATAAAAGCAGAGCTACCCGTCGTTAGGGCGACGGGTAGCTCTGTTGTACCCAGGATACCATGGTCCCTACCCATAAAGGCGTTGAGCTCGAGATGGCTTAACCAACTGGAGTTACAGCCCCAGGTTTTGGCTTCTGAAGAGGGTGCATGCTCTGGCCGAACGAAGCCTCATTTGACATCAAGATCCATGTCGATAAAAATACGACTGCCGGAACAGATCGATGGATCGGGAGGCAAAAGCTTATAGCTGAGGTACTTGCGGTGGCTGGCTTTTCTTGCTTTCTGCTTGTTGACTATATCAGAAGTTAGCTTTCATATTTTTCTTACTCCTCTTCACTAGACACCGAGAAGTATCTCAGCTCGGATACTCTTTCACTCCCTCACCTTTAATCTTTCGTTATCCGACAGGAGCGTTAGATCCAGGTCCCTCCAAATTACCCGAGCTCGTGGGTTTAAAATTTTAAAATGTTCGTTTCGCTTTTCTTTTAGTTCTGATTATTTCACCTTTTTTCGTTTCTTTTTAGAACGACCCTTGCCACCAGGACGACCAATTCTTGTGCCCATCTCCGATCAACAACCCGACGTTATTGCCTTGAAATGGGATCGTCCTGCATCAGACGGTGGCTCACCCGTTCTAGGATACATTATCGAACACAGACGAACAGGATCACCGCATTGGGTACGTGCCATACCCGGGCTAGTGCTACGAAATGAGATTTCAATAAGTGGTCTGGAGCCAGGATGGCGTTACCAATTTCGCGTGATAGCTGAAAATGTAATTGGAAAGTCCGATCCGAGTGAGCTTTCCGATGCCCTGACCGTGACACTGCAGCGCAATGCGATTTGTGTACCACGATTTATGGACGAACTTCAGGACACAACGGTCGTAGAGAACGAACGAATCGAAATGCGTGTTGTGTTCATGGGTCATCCCGTTCCGGAAATTAATTGGTTTAAGGATGGATTCGAAATATTTAGCAGTAGACGAACGAAAATTGTTAATGATAACGACTCAAGCACTTTGATAATACATCAGGCGGCCTTTACGGACGAAGGCGAAATCAAATGTACGGCAACGAATCGAGCGGGGCATGTAGTCACACGTGCTCGGTTGACGATAGAAGCGCCTCCGAAAATTCGATTACCTCGTCAGTATGAGGATGGATTGATTTTTGAAGCAGAAGAAGTGGTTCGACTCAAAGTGGGCGTGGCTGGACAACCGCCACCTGCTGTGACATGGTGTCACGAAGGGATGTCGATAAAAAATGGCGAGCGTTTTGAAATCGAAACGAATGACAAGAATACTTCTTTGAAAATAACCAACATCAAAAGAAGCGATCGCGGAGAGTACAGTGTCAGAGCCAGCAATAAACTGGGCGACGATATAGCCTCTTTCCTGGTGACTGTGACATCTAGACCCACTCCGCCGGGAAAGGTGAAATTGGAAATGTCTTTCGGACGATCGGCCACACTTTCCTGGGAAGCTCCTCTTGATGACGGCGGCTGTAAAATTGGCAATTACATAGTGGAGTATTTTCGAATTGGCTGGAATGTGTGGCTGAAAGCCGCTACGACTAGAAAACAAAATGTCACATTGCACGATCTTATCGAAGGATCCGAATATAAATTTAGAGTGAAAGCAGAAAATCCTTACGGTTTAAGTGAACCAAGTAATGAGTCGGAAACTCTCTTCATCCCTGATCCGACACGTGGAATAACGAATCCAAAACAAATTGAAGGTTTAACTGTTGGTAACAAACCGGTGCCACCGAAACGGAAGAACCTTTCCCCACTTCGAAATATTTTGGGTAAAATTCGTGACGCCTCACCAAATCGGCAGGCGTCACCGTCACGTAATCCGAAACTAATTTCCGAAATGTTTGATAGTGAAGATATGAAACGAGAAATGTCGTACGGAACGTCAAACGATCTTCTGCTGACGAAAGATTCAAAGAAACAATCACTACAACAAAAGACGACAAATGAACTTGAAATTAAAACACCGCCACGACGTAGTCGCAGTCCTGGACGAAAATCGGTTGATCCTTCCAGTCCGACGACACTTAAGCCGGATAGTATTAATCAGAAAGTACAGAATTTCTTCCGGTTGAGTCCGAATGCGTCCAGAAAAACAAAAGTCACCGAAGAAACTCAGACAAGTCCTAGAGCTTCGCCCGCGAGTTCCATTGTTAAACCACCATTGTCACCTGCCATCAAGGCTTCGGTATCGGTTCCTCCAACTTCGACTAATTCGCCGCATGTACGTTTTCAGGAGACAACTGCAATTCCTTTGCCGAGCTTCAGCACACAACCTGCAATTCAAGCGGTCGACAGTTCCTCGCCTAAAAGTGCACTTTCTAATAATCGTGACAAGTTCGATCACTACGATGGCAACAGCAGGCTGACTCCAAGTCCAGCAAGGGACATTGTTCAGGAGAAACCGAATGTCACAAGACAAAGCATGGATTTGTCGAACACAAGGGACGATGCTAATGAAAATACGTCAATAGCACGATACATGTCGCCAACTCCAAAGATTGAGATAAGTCAACCTGGTCCAGACTTTAGCATGCCAGCGACCCCGAAAAATCGTAGTACTGTACACACGAGTAGTGAATTCATGTTGGTCCTGTATCCGCACAAGAAGTCTCCGGAGCATTCAAGTGAGTTGTCAACGTCTGTTTTTAGAATTCGAATAACTTTTCTTCCATTGCAGAATCAGATTCCTTTGAACTGGACCTAGAAGAATCACTCGCTCATCCACAACTATCGCTGTCGACACCAGACCTTAGTTCGAATATGAACTACTTACAAGAGCTACCCATTCGAAGATCCGTTAGTTCCACCGAGCTGTTGTATGAGAGAGCAATGGCTCGCTTTTACGAAGCCGTCGAATTAGAGGAAGCCGAAAAGTCGAAACGACGTAAAGTCAGTCAAGATCAAACATCTGTTCAGACTAATTTGACTGTACGAAAGCGACTTGGCTCAATGACGGAGGCTGAACGTTTATCGTTCGAGCGACGTAGTACCCTACGACGAAAAATTTCGGAAGATTTACCGCAACCGTTGTCCATTGCCGGACCAAAGCCAAATAAATGGGACTCCAAGGAATGTCTAAATTTGGCCGAACCAAAACGATCGAGCAGTCAATTTGAAGACATATCCAAATACAAAAGCTTCGACAGTCAAACTTCTGACGATATGATGTACGACGAGAATGAAATGGAAAATTCAGGTGGCAGTGAATATGGTGACGATTACACGGACAGCACAGCGTCATCGGATTCTATTGAAAAATTCAAGATTGAATTGATGGCTAGATCGCAGCCTCCAAATCCAGACTTGGAAACATATCATCCTGGTCGTATTATCAGTGGAGAAACATTTTCGCCGTATCGATCTCCCGAGCCAGATCAATCATCGGTTGTTCTGATGAAGCCGCATCCTCTACCAAATCCCGATTTCGTTCCGAAACCTATCCTGAAACGTTCTTCGATTGACAACAATATTAAGGAATCCAATGAGCATCTTCCGAGCCCACCGCCCACGCCGGATCCTCCGACCCCAGAGCCGCCAGCCATCCAAACAGATGAAATAAAGGGAGCCAAACCAAAATCTCGAGGTTTCAAATCATTTTTCAAGCGTGAGAAATCTTCATCGGACACAAACGTTGACAAGAACGGAAAACTCAGCCCCAAGGAACTATCTCCAAAGGAATCATCTTCAAAAGAATCTTCACCCAAACTGCCACTGACTAGCAAGCTTTCGCTTAGTCGCAGTTTATCCGACAAGTCCCCGTCGCCGAAACAACTCTCACCCAAAGAACTTTCACCCATTTCCAGTTCTCCCAAACCTTTATCGCCGAAGTCACTTTCGCCAAAAGAACTTTCTCCGCCCGCTGTTTCGTCGCCGAAACAACTTTCACCGAAGGAGCTATCGCCAATGAAGGATAGAAAAGCCGCAACTCAGGATAGGATCAATGCGTTCGTCCAGAAACAGGGAGAAATCAACGAACGTCTTAACAAGCAGCGCGAAGAGTTTATGCGCAAAAAACTCGAGTCGAGCAAAAGCGCCGAAGAGGAGACCAAAGTTGTAGTTGATCACTACAGTCACATTGTCCGCGAGCTGGGAACGACTAGAAAAGACAAAGTGCCACTCTATCTCAGTGGTGACGATCTCATCAAGGCAGCTCGCAAGGCGGAGGAAGAAGAGGAAAAGGCTAGACGCAAGAGCATCGAGCTTAAAGAGGGGGAAATGCAATCGGCGTTGGGCAAACCGCGACTTTCCATTGTTGAACGTTTACAAACTGCCCACGTTCAAGAAAAGAGTAAACACGCCCTGGAACAAACTAAGTCAATAACTGGCGAAAGCCAAGATGAAACAAAACCCGGAGATACGTCGGATGTAAGTACTGATGCCCATACGACTCGAGGTCGCACCACTAGTGTTCCTAAAAAGGTTAAAAGACGAACTGCTTCTGGCTCACGATCGAGGGATGCATCTATGTTGCAAATAGGAGAAAAGACATCCTCGGCCGTCGAGGCACCACCGATGGTTGCGGCAAAACGAACAACATCCCGTTCACGAACGCGAAATCCCTCCAAATCACCTGGTGCACTCAATCGTCGTCCGTTAAAGCGCGATCCAACGCCAGAAATACGACTTCCACTCTACGTACCGCCTTCGCCCTCGCTAGAGGCTCGTCCTCAAACACCCGAAGAGATGTCCGAAGAGGCTCAAGAAAAAATCCGATCGACTGTAAGCTACGTGACGGATGTAGGACTTTTCGTTGTTGCCTGTTGGGTGTATTTGTTCAAAGACGCAAGACTGGTTATCCCAATACTAGCGTTGATAGTCTATCGACAAATTGGTGAAATGTTACGCGATCACGTGCCGCATTGGTTGCCGCGAAAAAAGAGCTAGTGCGAGAAATGTACTTATTCATGTTTGATATTTTTGTTTTAATTTTTTTTTTGTTATTTATCAACGAATTGGCGCCCGTTTTGTTATGTTAAGAATTTAGATAATAGAGAAAAAACATTGTTGTGTGATGAAAAGAATTAAAATAATTAATTTACATGTTCTTCATTTTAGTATCACTATGGAAAATATTCATTCTACTTGCTTGTTATTATCATTGTCGTCTAACTTACGGAAAAATAAAAAAAAACACATACATATTTAAAAAATTATTTGAAATATTGTTTTCCTTATAAAAAGGTTAAAATTTCTCATCGCAAAAAGTCGCCTAATCAACAAGCATTAAATCGGATTCATAATGGAACGATCTACACTGACAGCAATATTTTTTTATCCGAATCTAAATAAACTACTAGCTCCAAAACTGCCACATCGGAAAAGTTAAAATTGGAGATTTTCAAAAAGCTTTAAAAGAAACTTGTGGCACAACTTTTGTGCGCTAGTGTATATCCGAAAAGCTCTTCGTATACACATACCATTGTCCATTCTCGTAAACGCCTAAGAGTAGGCTTTTCGAAACAACAAAATCAATATACACTCCACGATCAAATTATGGGATATGTATACATAATATCTAGGGATGTAACGGATGTGGTTTAGCGGATGCGGATGCGGATCAATGAAAATGTAAATTTGCGGATGCGGATGCGAATGCGGATGTCATAAAATTTGCAAATGCGGATGCGGATGCGGATGCGGATTAGTTAAAAAAATATATGAGATGAATTTTACTAATACCGAAAATCAGATACTATTCAGTTTTCAGGAATATTCGACATGTTAGAAGTAAAAGTACAAGGAAGGGCCAGCTTAGCAAAATGTGCAATCCTTTTGAGTGCTGGAAAAAGTCATTAGCTTCATTAAAATGTCTATCTTTTCCATTATTTTTTTTAATTTTGAACCTTTTTTAAATAAGCTCCATAACTTTTTAAAGAATGCTATTTCAGCCGTAAAATTTTGTATACGCATTCACAATAAGTTCAAGATCATTTTAAGCTAAACATTGAGTCTCTCCGGTCAAGGACACACATTATCCCCCCCCCCCCATTTGTATTTATCAAAACGGCATGTCCATAACTCCCCCCAAAATTGGAGCAGAGTGCTAAATTTTGGTTTGTTGCGATTGGTGGTCACCCCACCCACCAAAAATCGGATAAAAACTGAGGGTATCTCCCATACAAAGTGACCCATCAGCAGTTTGTTCTACGTACTACTCATTTTATAATCTGTAGACAAAGTTGTCTTGGGTCACTAATAATTTGATGTAGTGTTTTTCGTCCTCGGACCATTTTTCAGTATCTCTTGCCGTTTTTGAAATAATCACAAAAAACCAAAAAATGCCCCCTTTCACCCCTTTTAAGGTTACGGACACCCAAGCGGTTGGGACTTTTAATGCCATAATCTGGGGACCATCCCCAACCATAATCAAAAAGAAATTTCTGATGAAGGATTTTTGCCGTTCGATGGCCATATTTTGGCCCAATTTTCTTAGACTAATATCTACATGCATTAGATTTGGTTTCTTGCAATCGCCATCAATTCTCTATTCTATGACAGCGTTGCCACTCGTGTTACAATTGTAACATTTTGTTACAATTTTCGATTTCTTGTTACAATGTTACACTCCGACCAATTTTGTTACAATCGGCAAGAGTGGAGGGATCAACTATATTTTAATATTTTTCTACAACACAAAATTTCAGCGTTTTAATTTCTGGTCAACAGTTTCTAAATTTGTTTGACGAGCATTATATGAATATGTATTATAAAGGGTTTTCCAATAGGGACGCTTGATCTTTGAAATGAAAAAAAAATACATGTAGGAGAGATATTTGCGAATTTTTTTTTTTATTTGAAAGGTCCATCGACCCCATTACATATGGAATATGACATCATTCAAATGACCGCCACGGCTTCGGTTGGTGGCGCGCACACGAAAGGTCCAATTTTCGATGACTCTGGCGCACAAATCGGGCTGTATTTGATCGATGGCGTGGCGTATGTTAACTTTGAGGGCATCGGTGGTTTGCGGTTTGTTGGCATAGACCTGCGACTTAAGAAAACCCCACAAGAAAAAGTCCAGCGGGGTCAAATCGCACGATCTCGGTGGCCAGTTCACGTCGCCTCCGCGCGAGATGACCATGCCCGTAAATTGCTCGTGCAGAACATCCATCGTAGCGTGTGCTGTGTGGCACGTAGCGCCGTCCTGTTGAAACCACATGTTGTGCAGATCCATATTCTCGATTTCAGGCCAAAAGAAGTTGGTTATCATCGACCGGTATACAGCCCGATTTGTGCGCCAGAGTCATCGAAAATTGGACCTTTCGTGTGCGCGCCACCAACCGAAGCCGTGGCGGTCATTTGAATGATGTCATATTCCATATGTAATGGGGTCGATGGACCTTTCAAATAAAAAAAAAAATTCGCAAATATCTCTCCTACATGTATTTTTTTTTTTCATTTCAAAGATCAAGCGTCCCTATTGGAAAACCCTTTATTTCTAGAGGATGTAATCCGGAGGTATTTGTGGCTCAGATTGGAATTTCGACAAAAAAGTATTTTTATCTTGCGGCCCGTTCAATCCTGGAAACCCTGACATTTTGATTTTGACACCCCTGGATTAAGCACCCGTTTGTGTTGGTCCCTTGTTGATTCATCATTCAATTATTGCAGCAAGCTACTTCAAGCCTTCGAGTTAGTTCAGTAAAAGAATTTAACCTTCGGGCGGGCGCAATGCATCTGACAGATTAAGTGATTAATTTTTGTTGCGCCAATCAACGATATGAAAAGGGAGCGATCTGAAATTCACATTAAATTAATCTTTATCGATCAACTACCCAAAGCAGCAATAAATAAGAGTCTAAAATATAAAGAAACTTAGTTTCATCCTTTTTTCTGCACTTCATCTGTCAGATGCATTGCGCCCGATCTTGTTAGGATAAGTATTTCGCCCGCCGGAAGGTTAATTTTATGTACCTTGACGCAAATTTAAACAAATTTTCCGGATCCCAAATTTTCGACAAAATTTGGAATGTAAGGGCACGAAATTTCAATTTAAATTAAAGTAGCACTTAAAAGGGACGTAATAGTTTATTTAATTATTAAATTTAAATTTTTTACCGGAAACACGAGTGTATTTTTTTGCTAGCTGCCAGATTTTTTGCTGACTTCATTCTAGAGCACATCATAAGTTGGCGGGAGTTTCAACCCACTGACCCGCGTATCTGTACACAAAATGGTTGGTTGATGTAATTGTACTTTCTGAAACGCAACATAGTAGCTATGCAGCAGACTTTACAATTATGACACCCTCGTTTCAAATACCCGATTTTAATCTACACTTTACAAACAAGAATGGGTGGCTGGAAAAAAGTTGTATGTTGCATTTCATAAATTTTTGGAAAACGTCTTAAGAATATAAGTTGTTCCGACACACTTTGAAAGAACATGAAGTAACGAACATGAAGTAACACATACAACATTCTTCCACTTCTCAACTATGCTTTCACATCTTCCATAGTCATTGACCTTATTGGTTGATTTATTTATTATATATCTAGAAGGAATGATACACAAAATGGTCTGAAAAAATGCAACATACAACGTTTTCCAGCCACCCCTTCCTGTAGAAACAAAAACGATGGTGTCATAGTATACATTAAAAATTTTTTTAAATATTCTTGCAATGAGTTAATGTCGAATGAAATAACTGGATTACATTTTGAATTACTTCTTACCCAAAACGAACTTGCAAATATCTTCGCCGTTTATAAATCACCAACGGTTGAATGTAATCTGTTTATTGATGAACTATATACCGTAGTATCTAACTCCAAAAGATCTAAATTTGATGCGATAGTGGGTGATGTCAATATAGATTTGCTAGATGACTCGCGAATAAGTAATGAGTATCTCACCTCTTTTAATAGTTTGGGTTACATGTCATATATTAATAAGCCTACGAGAATCGATAAAATCAGTCAATCTTGTATCGATCATATCTTGATACGGCAACAACAAACACCTATTACCACCGATAATATTACACCTATAATACTGCAAAACTCGATAACAGATCATTTCGCAATAATTGTAAAAATTAATACAAACTTTGTAAGTAAACCTAAAAATAAAATCAAAACTATAACATGGACAGATTATGAGGAACTAAAGAAACAAATTAAATATACAAATTGGAAAAATATCTTAAATACAAATGATAATGCGAACATATCTACTGATAAATTTATAACTAAACTAAGGCAACTCATAGATAATTGCACAACAAAAAAAGAACTAAAAAATAAAGAAATAATATTAAAGCCTTGGGTATCTCAAGGAATACTAAAATTCATAAGAGTTAGGGATAAAATGAAACAACGTCTCCATAGTGAACCATTCAATGTACTTCTACAAAATCAATACAAACAACACAGAAATAAAATTAACCAACTAAAACACATAGCTAAAATAAATTATTTCAGAAATCAACTAAACAACGACACAAATAATAAAAAATTATGGAACATGGTAAAAGAATTGTCTAATAAAAGTAACGAAAGCTCTCAAATAGAATTAGAACTAACAAACAAGGAAAACACTGGTGTAAACAATCCTGATATTATACTAGCTAATCATTTTAATGACTCATTTGTTAATATGGGATTAAACGCTTTTCAAAACTATAACAATAATATCGCAGAAAGTAGTCCTTCTAACTGTCACGTAAACTTGTATCTAATGAAGATTTCAGAAGAGGAAGTAGTCCAAAATATAAACCATCTAAAGAAAAACTCGTCCCCAGGGTGGGATAAAATTACTTCGGAAACATTACAAACAGTACAGTCTGAGTTAAAAGCTCCACTTGCTTACTTATTAAATAAATGTATGCATGAAGGAATTTTCCCAAACGCATTCAAAAAAGCTATAGTATTCCCTATATTTAAAAATGGAAACAAAAACGATGTAGGTAACTACCGCCCCATATCAGTACTACCTACAATCGCAAAAGTCTTCGAGAAATCACTTAAATCTAGACTTCTGAAATTTCTCAAAGAGAACGACATAATATCGGCACAACAATTTGGCTTTCGTCAGGGTCTCACTACCGAAGACGCTGTATTAAATGTCACGAACTTTGTATATGAAGAACTGGATAGCGATCGTAAGCCACTGGCAGTATTTATGGATTTGTCGAAGGCATTTGACACCATAATGTGCGATAAGCTATTAAATAAATTGGAATGCATTGGAATTCAGAACATGCCACTACAGTTATTCAAATCGTATCTGTACAATAGACAACAGAGGGTAATTGTAAACAATCAAATGAGTGAATGGCTACCTAATAATAATATAGGACTCCCTCAAGGAACGGTTTTGTCTCCTATCCTCTACACGATTTATGTTAACGAATTATGTAACCTTAAACATGAAAATTGCAGGATAGTAGCATTCGCAGATGATACTGCACTTCTATGTTCTACTTCATCTTGGGAACTCACTTTAAATACATTAAAATCTGCGATGTATAGAATACAAAAATGGCTATTCAAACATCGGTTAAAATTAAACATTAAAAAAACCAAAGCCATTGCATTTTCAGTAAATAAAACTACGATTCCAACATTTGATGAAATCAAGTTGCATAATGAGACCTGCGTCAACCCGAACAATTGCCAAAATGACTGTGAAAACATTAAATTAGTTCATTCCACAACATATCTTGGAATTGAAATAGATAAACACCTTAAGTGGAACTTACATATCCAACGTATTAATAAAAAAGTTAGGCAAAGCTTGTTTATACTAAACACACTTACACAAATTGCCACGGTAGTCCAACTCAAAACAATTTATTACGCCGTGGTACAATCTATTCTACAGTATTGCATAACGGTATGGGGAGGCACCTACAATGTTCATCTTGACTCTCTAAAAGTAACACAAAAATGTATTCTAAAAAAAATCCTGTCACTACCAAGACTTTATCCGACCTCAACTCTTTTTGAACTGGCGAAAATTCTAAGCGTCAAGCAACTCTATATAAAAGCGGCCCTTTACTATACCTTCAGGAAACACACTGTCACATCAATCCATAATCGAAATACGCGATTTAACAATAGAAGGCTGTACATTCCCGTGCATCGCAAAGTTCTTTCTCAGAGATATGTTTCATTTATTGGTCCGAACAGCTTCAATGCTTTGCCATTAGAAATACGTAACATCAACGAATACAAGTTATTTAAGTTGAAAATTAAAAAATGGCTCCTGAATTTGAATTACGATGAATTTTTCGCAATATTTTATTTCTTTTAAACAAAATATATACACTAGTACACAAAAAAAGTAATAAAAATAATAAATTTCCAGTATGTCTATATGAAACAAAATTGTTAACTATGTATTTAAATTGTATGTATACTTATATATAGTATTAAGTTAATATGCCCCCCAACACAAGCTATGCTTCTAGGGGGACTATAAAGAACACAAATCTGTATATTTATGTATATTAATTAGTCATTAAGTGTTAATAAATAATAAATGAAATGAAATGAAAATTCATGTTTTTGCAGTAGGTTAGAGTACAACACGCAATATCGATCATTCAATACAGACTTGCGCACATTTATTGCTAAAATTGTTCATTAACAACAATATCTTCAAATTTGTTACACTCAACCTAAAAATGTTACAATTTTATCAGATAAATGTTACACTTAGAAATCTGAAAACGGTAACCCTGTTCTATGAGTGGTTTAGAATGTAGATGATTAGATGGGAAATTTGTATTGATATCCGCATCATATCCGCATACAAAAATGCGGATTGCGGATGCGGATGAGAATGTCAACATGAGGATGCGGATGCGGATGCGGATGTAAAATTTGATGCGGATTATCCGCAGTTGCGGTGCGGATGCGGATATCCGCAACATCCCTAATAATATCTAAAGTATCTAAAACATCCTGCAAATGCGGTAGCCTCATTGATTCAGATGAACTTTTTGAATAAAGGAATATTCTCAATACTCGGTTTTATCATAAAAGAGTTTCATCAACGTTTGAAGTAACAAATAAAAAAAAAGACGATCTGTTGGTTCCCAATTTATCGGTTGGCAAACATATAAGTGCGATTATCTCGTTATCCAGACATCGAAGAGAACTTATATTAAAAGCGCAGAAGTGCGTTTTGGAGGGATGTAACTTGAACGCTGATAACGCTTAAAATTTGCAGCAAATTTCGGAATCATCAGCCAATAGGTACCCGAGCTATACAAAATTAAAGTGAGATTATCTCGTTATCCAGGTTTCGTAGAGTAGCCAAAGTTGGCACTTAAAATCGCATTATTTGACGGCTATAACTTCAAAACGGTGAAAGCTAGAGCCATGCTTGAACCTTGAAATTTTCCCCACATGTGCGGCACGCAGTCAAAAACTGTGCTATTATCTTTTTGAGTATAAAAAAATGAAATAAATATTGCCACTAAATACATTTTTGGATTGGTCTAAATCAGTGGCTTCCAACCTTTTTCAATCCAGGCCCCTTTTGTGAGGTTTGAATAGTCTGACGCCCCTGGAGTTTTTATAGTTTTCTGTGCTTTCGGCGGAGAACTCAGAAAATTCATGTTTCGTTGGAAACTAATTTTATTTTGTATATTTTTTGAAACTAAGCAAGCGAAATATTTTTGCTGCAGTAGTCACAGTGGAAGGGCTCTCTCGGATAAATAAATATAGGGAAAAGTTTTTTAATCAAATTTATTGTGATAAAGAAAAATCTCCGATATAAACATGCTCAGATTCTACCAAAGCTTCAAAATTTTTGTAAAGTGAAAGTGGAACCAGGAACAGAATGACGAAAGCAGCCTGGCTATCTGTGTTAATAGTGACATCCCTCGCAGTGATAACATGATTACCTAACCAGGTTGGGGTTTCCATGATGGCCGAAATCTCCGCTTGGAGAACGCTATAGTAGCTAGGGAGACGGAATGCCGGAATGGCTAATATCAAGTACAGCCGAGTTGATGCCACCCACTCCTCCACCTGACCTGGAGCTATATGCGTAGATAGTCAAAGACTCAATGGTCAGGGGCGTGTTGTTATCCCAGTGATTCCTCGGCAGAATCATACTGTATTGGTTCCTACCAAAAGCGTATTTAGGAGTAATGTAATCAGTCTCCAAACGAAGTTTAAAAGTAGTTAGTATATGTGAATGCCCGTAGTAATGTGGCCTTCGCCACTGATTAGATTCACACTAACGTAAATACGGTGTTAGCAGCAAGCTTTTGACCGATTAGATCCAGTGGAAGCAGGTCGAGCATCGTATCCAGTCCGGCTGAGGGGTGGTACGAAAACATCCACTTATGACAACAAAAGTCATTCTTTGTACTTTCGCAAGCAAGTTATAATAGGTTGTCTTGCTAAGTGCCGTCCATCATACGACGGCGGACGTCAACAGTCCAGAATGTGGATCCGATGTAAAGCTTTTGGTTACAATGCCCAGGTTTTCCCTCTGGCTTCCTACACACATAAAATGCTTTTGTTGTTTTATTCACTCGTGCTTTTCAGCAAAAGTTAGTGGACTATCCCGTAGTGCGGGAGAGTCAACGCAAGTAGACATACCCTTCGTCTTGTAGTGAAGAGCACCAACTCCATTTTAGCTGTATTATTTGTATAGTTTGTAAAAAAAATTAGAGCGTGTTCAAGCAGTCCACTAAGGACTTCCGGGAACTTACCTTTAACAGCTATGGCCATATTATCAGCACATGCATCCAATCCTTCCGATATCCACAAGCAGTTGATTAATTGTTATGTTTGAAAGTAAGTGAGATAAAATATCACCTTGTACTCTGCAAACATGCCTATATACAGGCTTTGAGCCCAGTGTTGTATACAGATTGACTCGTCAATCGTCAATCGACTCTGAAGTGCGTCGGTAATTGTCCTATGTTTAACACAGCCATCGTGACTATAGAGTGGAGAGCCGTATCCACTGACCTCCCTTTCCAGGAGGAATATTGTGCCATTGAAAGGAGATGTGGCGGAATAATAATTCGTAGATATGTATCAATAAGTCGTTCAAGAAGTTATAGGCCGGGTTTCTGATAGCTCTTATTCAGTACCTGTCGGCTGATTAGTCTTATCGCGTAGAGAAGACACACACCATATTTAGAAAGCTTTTCCATTGTATTGAATGGAATTTTTGTTTATTTTGCATAGCTACGCCATATTTTGCTTGTTTAAGCCATCATCTTAGATTGAGAAAATCATTGCGCACTTTCATCCAACAGCGTATATAAGCAAAAGATAACATAACTATGCAAAATTAACAAAAAATCAATTCAATATATTGGAGAAGCTTTTTGAATATTGTGTGTGTCTTCTCTGGGCGATAAGACTAACCATTCTATAAGATCTACGAGAGAATGGGCCGGAGACATGCTGTTAGTACGCTCCCTATCCATGGTTAGGTAATATCTAAGCATCGCTGTCTGGAAGTCTGCAGGGATAATACCATCAGGTCCAGTCCAGCATAAAAGAAGAGAGCGAGGTTTCGCCCATAATACATATCTTCCCCTCAAATATGTAGAATAGGTTAACTATCATAAGGTACCGTGTGACTGGAAGGGAATAGCTGTGGTGCAATTACCGAACAAGCATAGATGAATCACAGATGATGAATTTATTGTTTCATTCTTCAGAGAATTGGATAAATGTTTTTTTTTGGTTGCGTAATTCACCCAGGTGGCAAATAACGATAATATTCACAAGCCGATATTGGTCAGAAGATCCATTTGATTACATCGGCGCGGAGAGTCAGAAGTGTTTGAACGCAGCGCAATCAAGCTATCTCAAGACTAAAAACTTGATTAAAGCTCACTGATAGAATAGACTACGACTTTTACTTCAGTTTTGAATCATTTGCGAGATGGCTTAAACAGTGGATGTACTCGTATAACACTTTTCTTACGATTCCGATTTTCATATAGTGGACGCCCTTTGTTGACTTCCAAACTAGCCAATAGCCTCTTCCCACCCGTTTCTTTGGTCACAATTTTGTGGTCAGAATACCTTCAAATTTCGAGTTTAACTTGCGCCCCCTTAGGGGGCGCGTCCCATCGGTTGAGAATCACTCATCTATCACATTAAATTCGTGCGTGTATGGCAGTATGCATGATATGCAAATCGCTATGAGATTACGTAGATGACTGTCTTCAGTCAAATTTGGTCCCAATAATCTTTAAAATGTAAATGTTAGTAAATGAAAAGTAATTAGCGTGTATAAATTGAAAACTTCCCTCTGAAAGGATTTTTGAAATTGAAAAACATGTTTAAACGCTGACCTGTTTGCTGTCATATATATATATTGTGTGAAAATTTAAATAACTTTCAAGGCAGAAATATTCCCCACAATACTGCGGAAAAACTTTCATGTTCAGTAAAGTATGGGCCAAAAAAATGTTTAACAAGGTCAATAACTGTAAATGACAGTTTAAAGGACAAAGACTTACTTCTCTATAAAAAAATACGGTACGGCGCCCTTAGGCCACGGCGCCCCCTTGGAACATGGCGCCCGGGGCGAGTGCCCCCTTCGCCCCCATCTTCGCACGGCCCTGGGTCCAGCATAAAGGGAGAGAGCTAGATTTCGCCCATAATACATTATCTTCCCCTCAAATATGTAGAAAAGATTCACTATCATAAGGTACCATATGACTGGAAGGGAATAGTGGTGGTGCAGTTACCGAACTCATCATTTACAATTATTTTGTATTAAAACTGTTCCCGAATCGAGTTTTAACATTAACATTGTGGAAGTCTTTATCGTTCCATTCCATACACCAACTGCGGTGCATGTTTGTAGTATTATGCCATGGTAACTCAGCAGCTCTAATGGAACTATACACGTACACGGAGTTTTATCTGTTATTCAATTTCAGAAATGTCACATTGGAGTATTTGCACTGTAACCTCTAAGCGTCTGTTACACTCGCCAAGACCGAAACACCAACTGAATTTTCATGTTTTTTTTTACAGTTAATGGCTTAATAAATTTATTGAAAAACTTTTTAGGTATTCTCCTTAATTATCCGTTACCATATGAATATCATCAATATTTTTAATGATTTTGCATGATCTATACTTTTTGCTGTTTGGTGTTTGCCTACACTTTGTCGGTCCAGTGAAACAATAATCTAGGATACGAGGGGAGGAGAACTGTAAAACAAGCTTCATTCGAAAGCTTCTTCTTCTTCCTTGCCTCGTTCTTTATACCGCTTCATGGCTTCGCGTAGCTCGACCCGCGGTGTAGGCACATCGCCCGTTTTGGCGATAATATCCCAGCATATTTCTACAGGCAGCTCTATCTTGGATCGTGTCATCGCCGAGACCAATGCGTTGTTGTTCATTCGAGAACAAACACAAGAAAAGATGAAAACGAGAAGGCGAGGAAGATAGAAGAATCATCTCGTGTTTTAGTGACTCCGCAGGATTTGTTGTCGCGAAATTCTGTGTCTATTTACTGGGTTACCCGGTCACGCGGGTGTTGCTGGCAATGAAAGAAAACAAAGTACATAAATGTAAAATTTTCAGATAATGTTCCATATCTTTACTTACGGGCGGGCAGGTGCGAGACGTATGAAAGCAGTATCTCAGATTTTCGAACTAATGGGCGAATACCACTTGCACCTGAATTTTCAATTTAGACATTTTTTAACGAATCTTTGGAAAACGGAACAGGTTACAGATACAGTTTCGAAATCAACATTTTTCCAAAGTTCTGCCTTTAATTACACACACCACTCGCGCAAAGGGACTTACGGGTTTTAGAGTCGTGTCTTTTGAGAACTTCTGACAACAATTCCTTTTTTGCCAATGTTAAATAAAAAGATGACTGTGGTTAGAGGGGAACAAAAGGATTAATCGCTTCACGTAAAGACTGGTCCAAATAAAAATGGTTCAGATTATGCCGGAGTACCAAATATTCGGCTTCTCGTTTTAATTTTTTTTAATAAATTTAGCCCAAAAGACGAATTATTATTTGCCACCACTTTGTTTGAAACGATTTTCAGACTTAAAATTGATTTATTGATAATATTAATTTGACGGATATGCGGCAATCACTTCCATGTCCGCAACCATTTTCCAATATTTTATCACACCTTTGGCTTAGACCATCCAAAAATATGTTTTATTCAAATTATGTACTATCTGGTGAAAAAAGGGTTAAATTCAAAAGAGAGGAACCAAACTCCTTAGGTTCTGTTAAGAGCCCCGAATGTACGGTTTTTCTTTAAGATCCAGTTACCGTCTTTTCGCTAATGTATGCCAATTTTTTATTCAGGGCCTTCGACTAGGGTCTATTGAAAGAACTAAACGTGACCGAGGCTTATTTCGGGCGCGGCCGAAATTTGAATAACCTTCGCTCTCCTCCGGGCTAAAAGTTTTTTCGGGCGTAAATGTTATTGGGGAATGCGGGAGCATGGCCCCATAGTACGATCGTATTTGTTTTGACCTTTTTTGTTGCTTTGGTTAAGACACGTTAATTCAAGGTTTTGTGAAATTGGTGTAAACAAATTTTCTTAGAAGAACTAACATGAGTGGTTGGGTTTGTATGGCAGCCCCATGACCCCATGGTCCGATTTGATCCATTCTTACATATGTTTTGTGCCATGAATAGAAATACAATTTGGTTGAAATTCGTGCACAAATAAAAATGTTTTTCTTAGAAGAACTTAATTTGGGGGGTTAGAATTATATGGCAGCCCCATGACCCCATGGTCGGATTTGATCCATTCTTACACATGTCCTGTTTCATCAACAGGAACACATTTGTGTGAAATTTGGTTGAAATTGGTGCACAAATAAACAAGTTTTTCTTAGAAGAACCTAATTTGGGGGGTTAGGTTTGTATGGAAGCCCCATGACCCCATTGTCCGATTTTACCGATTCAAACATACAAACTACCTGCAGCAAAAACAAGCATTTCAAAATTTCTTCATAGCTTCATAGCTTTTAAATTGGCCGAGTAAAACGTGGCGCAACAGACGGATAGACGGACAGACTGACATCGCCCAATCGACTCCCCAAGTCATGCTGATCATATAGGTATACTTTTTGCATGGTCGGAGATGCTTCCTTCAATGCGTTACAAACTTCATGACAAAGTTAATATACCCTTTCACTCTATGAGCGAAGGGTATAAAAATACCGGCATACGCCCGCAATACGAGGGTTTTTTAGAATTTTAATGCGTCGTGAATATTTTTTGTACATATATTTTATAAGCAATAAATAAGAATTGTGCACAACATTAATGAAATGCTTTCTGCAAATCTATATTTGGATTGGTCTAAATCAATGGTTCCCAATCTTTTTCAGTCCGCGCCCCCATTTGCGAAGTCTGCTGAGACTGGCGCCACCGGAGAAAATTTTGGCCAAAAACCGAAAATGGGCAAAATAAAATTTTTATTTCCGCCATTGTTCACTTCGTGGGGACTTTAATTATAATATTTGCGTTCTACGGTTAATTGCTTTATTTTATTTTAAACTTCCTTATAATTTCTCAAAACTGTAAAATATTCGGACATGGTTTGCAAACATTTAAGCAATCACACACTAATTTTGGACAGAAGTCTAGACTTTTTTTTTATATTGGACTTGGTTGTTGTTGTTGTAGCGATTCAAGAGATTTTCTTTTCCTCTCTTGAATCGAAGGGGGTTTTAGCAGCTCTTGGCCGTTTTTTTTAACAACGGGTAGCTCCGGGACGATTTACATCGAAGAACCGGCTGCCGTAGGAGCATTTTTATGGACAACACAAACATCCATGGGTCACAGTGGGATTCGAATCCACGCACCGGCAACTCAGAGATAGACGTCTCTGCCACTGAGCCACCGAATTGTCATAGTCCAATGCAGAGAATTGCCTGTTAACAATGCAAATACTCGTATGCAAACCCACTCTTGCGTAGAAAAAGCACAATTGTTTCTTAGTGGAGCCCAAGTTTTGAGACATTTTTGAAAAGCACTTAACGTGAGTTTCTTCGGAAGTTTGGCAGTAGCAAGCAGTTTTATTTATGGCGGGGATTTGTACAGCCAAAAGCAAGTGGAAAATGTTTACTTAAAATCGTTTTTTGACAAAAAAAAGTCATCATAACACAAAAAACAGTTATTTTTGGTTTAATGATGAGATAAGTAAAGCAGTGCTATTACTGGAGCTATAAGAGTCCGAAGGTGTTCTAATAAATCAAAAGAATTTTTTTTTATCACAAGCCTAGACGTCAACGTAAAGCGATTTCGACCTAAAATATTTCCAGCCATCTTTTGGCAAGAGGCTCTTAGCTAGTATGAAAATAAACTTATTGTTACAGCAATATATAAGTTGTACTCACGCCCCCCTTCCCAAGCCGTCACGCCTCCCTAGGGGGGCGTGCCCTACAGTTTGGGAATCACTGGTCTAAATAAACACGTTCCAGAATGAAAGGCGCTAGCCACCTTTAATTAGACCAATCCAAAAATAGATTTACTATTTAGCCAGTTTGTATAAAAGTACTCCAAGGCAAATCAGCAGGCATTTTTCGATTTAAGATTTCTAATGGACCTTTTTCCAAAACCAAGTTAACCCTTCTGTCGGCACCTACTACAATATGCATATTCTATACCCAATAGGTCTGGCTGGACCTACTGAGAAAATTTTTTAATTTTTTAGAAAAGGTGAAATTTTTATCGGTAGAATCATTCTGTCGATTCTTTATTGCCATTTTCAAACAATAAAAGTATTAAAATCATTTGTGTAGATACACTAGTAACGTTTTTAAGTGGACATATTTTGGGGTGGTATTATTGTAAACATGTTTTTCCCTTATTTTCATCTCTTTTTGATTCTCTGTTTTTATAGCGTATATCTAGTAGAAAGTTTGTTCGCATTTTTCAACACTAATATCTTTGGGCAAATATTTGGCGCTTTGTTGGTAGATTTTACCTCGATATTAGCCTGCAGATTTAGGGAAGCAGGTGGAAAAAAAATGGGGAATTTTCAAGCGCGAAAATCATTTCATTCTAAATTTTTCGTAAATTTCTTGACCAAACCTATTTAGAAAGACGTTCGTAAGTCTCTCATACTTAGTCCTAACTATTACAAAGGAAATAAAACTGGTTTGAATTTCATTGAATCAAATCTCAGTTGATTAGGTGATTTTATGCAACATAATGAAATTAGGCATACTTATTAGGGATGTCAAAAACCGGCCCATAACCCGGTTTTCGGTTTTTTCGGTTTTTTTGCAAAGCCGGTTAGACCGTCCGGTTTTAACCGGGCTCAAAGTACCGGTTTTCGGTTAACCGGTTTTTCATTGAATTGCTTAGAATTTTAGCAAAATAATGCATACACACTCGTTAAGCTGATGTTCGTATAGAAATATGACTGTGTAATGGAACCCTAAAAGATCTCGATTTATTCCGTTGAGGGTCCTTGAAACATGGAACAAACACGGATATGTAATTTACTTGACGTCCCCTTTGATTTGATACTCCACATGCCGACCTCCGGTCAAGGATTAAAGAATATCCTTTTTTGTCCTTTTTGGGACCTTTCCGATCAAAATTTTTTTTTAGCAAAATTAGTTTTAGATTCCTGGGAGCCCACTGATTCAAAAACCACAAGAATTAACCTTACTCTATTTTTTTCTATTTGAATTGCTAATATGACTGCACTAATAGATGATGTAGATGTTGAAGTCTTTGTGGAAACAGGTCGAATTGTTCCCTGTCTCAAGCCAGGGAAGAGCGCAAATCTCGGGGAATCCTACCGCCCCATTACGATACTTTCTCCTGTCGCAAAGACGCTGGAGGCCCTTATTCACCCCACTCTTGTTGCACATGCGAAGCTAGAACCTCACCAGCATGGCTTCAGGAAGATGCATAGTACCACCACTGCCCTCGATGCGATCACTTCACGCATTCGTGATGGGCTAAATCAACGCAGTCGTTGTCACAGAACTATTCTGGTGGCAATAGACCTATCAAGTGCATTCGATAAGGTCAATCATTCAATGCTCCTAGCAAACCTGTTGAATATGCATCTTCCTGCACAAGAGATCCGTTGGATTGCCAATTATCTAGCTGGTCGGCACTCCTTCACCGAGTTTCGAGGCAAACGTTCTAAGCTTAGGAAAATCAAATTAGGTGTTCCACAGGGAGGGGTACTCTCCCCCACTCTGTTCAACATCTACATGTCCGGCCTTCCCACACCACCTGAAGGAATCGAGGTGATTTCCTATGCTGACGATTGCACCGTACTCGCCACAGGGAATGATAAGGATGAAATGCGCCTCCGAATTAATCGCTATCTAGGACGATTACAGGCATTTTTCCAAAGCCGAAACCTCACCATCTCTGCGTCCAAATCTTCTGCGACTTTTCTAACCACTTGGTGGGAGGACATCAGATGGGAGATGGATATACGTATTGGCAACAATTCTGTTCCTACTGTTAAAAACCCCAAAATTCTCGGGCTTCACCTAGAGAACATGATGACGTCTGCGAATCATGCAGCTTCAGTATGTGAAAAAATGCGCAGTAGGAACAACATCCTAAAAGCTCTAGCTGGTAGCACCTGGGGCAAAGATAAAGAAACCATGCTAGCTACTTATAAAGCGTTGGGTCGAGCGGCCGCTGGTTATGCAGCCCCAGTTTGGACACATAGTCTATGTGACACAAACTGGTCCAAAGTTCAGGTCTGCCAAAATGCCGCTCTACGCATCGCGACAGGTTGCATTCTGATGTCTGCCCAGGATCACTTACATCAGGAGACAAAATTGATGCCAATAGGTACGTGATCACAATCTCCTACTCTCTAAACACTATCTTGTTGGTTGCTACCGTGAGGATCATCCCAATAATCATCTCATGGACCGAATTCCTCCTCCAGGACATGTCAGGCGTGGTTTACGAGACCTTGAGAGAGAGGTTCAGGGATACAAACGGGACCCTTACGATGAAGTTACATACCGAGCCGCCATTGCAGCGATCCACACTGAAGAAGTGAATCGGTCTATCGCGAGTTTAGGTGCGAATAGAGTCCTCTCAGAGCGCCCACCACCAATTTCGCCTGAGGAGATTAGGCTCCCGAGAGCCACCAGAGTAACACTAGCTCAACTTCGGTCGGGCTTTTGTTCACGCCTTAATTCGTACCTTTCTCGCATAAACCCGCACATCCAAAACATCTGTCCAAACTGCAATGGCACTCCTCATGATGTGGGCCATTTGTTTCAATGCCCCGCTGCGCCCACTGATCTTACCCCTATATCACTGTGGGAAAAACCTATCGCAGCAGCTATGTTTTTGTCCTTAGACCTCACGGACACAAACATTGACGAACCATAAATCGTACCCACATAGATGCACAGAGGTTACACACCTTTCTGCACCGCTACAAGAAGAAGAAGAAGTCTTTGTGAACACGACGGATGTTGAAGTGGACGCGGACGTCGTAGCAACTTCCGATTCGTGTTCCTATAACAATGAACTCTAAATGCACTGATCTGATACACATATACATTCACGACGCACAAAAGATACACGTGTGACACGTAACGTAAACAATATCTGCCTTGGAAAGGAAAAATGCAAGGAGCGGTAGTTTGACGAAGCGATGGTTCTTGGAATAATAGCACTAAGGAGAGTGTTCGGAAATACGAAATTTTTCATAGAAGACAAGCAATAGAATTAAAGACTGACAAATCAAGAAAATATAAAAATTTTATGAATTTGGAAAGTTTTTTTTTTCGGTTTTAACCGGATGGGCAAACAACCGTCCGGGTTAAAACCGGGAGGATGAAAAAACCGAAAAAAAACCGGTTAACCGTTTTGAAAGTACCGGTTTTCGGACTAACCGTCCGGTTTTTGACATCCCTAATACTTATTTCCCGAACTTCACGGCTTTTCAAAGAAAAATCTGAGAAATTGTTATCGTTTATAGTTCAAATTGAATTTTAATGACACTGTTACATAAAAAATAGGAGAATTTTAAGAGAATTTACTATTTGCACTTTTTACCTCAAGAGAAGAATGGGGGGAACAACTATAGGTCTGGCCAGACCTATTGGGTATCAAAAAGCACCATAAATTGAAAATCATCAAAAACATACTCAAAACATCAACCGATTTTTTCAAATTTTTGCAAAATGCTTCTAAACATATTATTCTAGGATATCATCAAATATGAAGTCGCTGCGACTTCATCTTCTATACTTTTCTACCCAAAATATAGTGCCAAAGGTCTGGCCAGACCTTTGTGCCGACAGAAGGGTTAAATTAAATAATCAGCAATTGTGTGTCGTATAGAAAGTGCATTTGGAGATTGATTTTAAGATATTTGAATATTTTAAAAATTATGACAAAAAATGTCCTAAAAAACATGTTATTACTGGTGTTGTGTTGCGTCCAATTGATCCACGAAAAATGAGGGTTAATGTTTATGTAATCAATATATTTCGGGCTTCGCCCATCATCAGGGTCTTTATAATCTAAAAAACATTAACAAATTAACAAATTAATTAATTAACAACACCAGCACCTTAATGTTTTTCGATTCCGGCAACTAAAATCCGTAGTTTATTAAAATTTTAATAAACTGCACGAATATGTTATTACTTTCTCTCAGGCGCGCACAGAGGATTTACGGGGCCCGGGGCATGTAAATAAAAGTGGCCCCTTTGAGAAAAAGAACTCTGGAAACTCTAGAAATGTTGTTCCTACTACAGGATGCCAGGATGCTGGTACCTGAGAGAGCGGCATTAGGGTAGATAGATAGGGCGCTCGTCTTCGAATCATAGGTTCGCGGGATCGAATCTCATTGTAGACGCAGGTAATTTTCTATGCTTAAACATCACTAACACCTATAGAGGTCAATGATGCGCTGCGTGAGCATTTTTATCAAAAAAAAAAAAAACAATTGATGAAATCATTAATTTAATAAACGTTACATCAAGAACGCTATTCTCAATGTAAGAATGCAATGAGTCAAAGTAGCTCTTAGCAAAGTTATTTTAAGTACGATGTTCTTAATTTTAGTAGAAAAACTTCAAAATACTTGGTTTAAGATCGATCCACACTTTTTAGTCATCAGTCGCAGTCACAGTAATTTCTCATACAAATTGACAGACTGTCAGTCAATCAATTAACTTGTATGGAAAGTGACTGTGACTGATGACTGAAAAGTGTGGATCGACCTTCAAGAGTGCTTTCGATTGATTTGACTTTACTTTTTTCTCAGTGTAGGGGGCCCACTCAAGAAGTTGGCGGGAGGGCGCAGAGTGAAGTTGTTCCGTCACTGCTGATGGCATTGCACAAATCGAAATTCTCGTCTCTTCATAAACGTTACTAAGACCGAGTGTGCACTGATACATAGGAGAACAAAAGTCTAAAACCAAACCAGTAGAAAACGTTGAGAAATTTTGCTAGTTCGAGAGCATAGTTACAGATAAGACTACAATGAGTTAACAACAATCAGAGAGAGACTTGAATAAATATAAGTTTATGGAAACTAAATAAGAAATAGTAATTTAAAGAGGATCCATAGTTTTCAGTTTCTTAGTTAACACTTTCTCTATAAAACACACATAGTTCGAGGACACTTAGATTTAGATTAATACCGATTAATTAGATAAATTTCGGCAGAGTGTGCTGTTGATCTCAACACCTAAAACATATCAAGATCAGTGCCAATTTTAGATTTAGCAATTTGAATTGAAAAAAGTAGGTGGAGGGAAATCCTATAAGGTCCTAGAAATGCTTTGAAAAACGCAAAACAAGATAAATAGAGATTTAAATAAAATTTATCTGACATCAATTCGTGTAATAATTTTGCAGACGTATGCGCACTACGAGACCACTGTCCCTGCGGGGCCCTCTCCAACGTGGGGCCCGGGGCAAATTGCCCCTTTTGCCCCACCCTGTGTGCGCGCCTGCTTTCTCTTATATCCCCAAGAACCCAATGGCTGAGACAGGAAATGTCCATTAAAAATTACATGATTCCTTTTTCGTTTCAATTTAAATTTAGTGGTGTTTACAGATGTCAAACTTCGTGTTGCGTATACGGAACGCTGGGAAGAAATGGGTTAAAGAATCGCATTTAATTGAATATACAACGGATTTTTAACTTTTTATCTGTAACAGGAATTAAAGTTTAAAAAGAAACATTTGAAAGCACGGCTCTAAAATACAAAAGTTGAATAAAAGTAACCGGTAACTTTGAAAGAGTTTCAAACCATTTTTATAGATTTATTAAAATACAAAAAAAAAAAAGAAATTTTTTTTCAATATTAGGTTTTTTGACAAACCATCTGTTCGAGATTCACCTGGCCAAAATTCATCCTATTAAAACTAAGGTCGATTTTGATTTATGGTTGGTTGGATTTTTACCAATTGGTTTCCTCCTTTTCACTTTTCAGGCAACTTCAAATATAGACACAGTAGCAGGAGTGATTATAGCATTTAAGGCTGCATCGTTCTACATACACTCCTAATCAATAGGATAGTTTCACTTGAAAAATGGCTGTATCTGGGTAAGTGATAGCGGTATTTTCTTCAAACTTGGTGACAATACTTTCAGCAGTCAGCTTGTTCTAACAGACGGTCCCAAATCCAGGGCCCTGTTAGGATTTTCTTACGAGAATTCTTAAAAACAGTACAAATGCAAAAAACGAGACCGAGGCTATTTTCGGGCACGGCCGATATTTGGATACCCTTCGCTCTCCTCGGGCTAAAAGTGTTTTGGGGTGTATTTACGACTTGTATTTAACTCTTCCCCCCCCCCCCTTTATTTTCCTTCCGTCTTCAAAAAATTCCCGTAGCGTCGGCAAAACAATATTTATGTGGGATTTGGTTAGAATAAGTGGGCAAATAAAACTATTTACACAGAAAATGTTATTGGGGGTCGTGGGAGCATGGTCCCACAGTACAATTCCATTTGTTTTGACCTTTTTTGTTGCTCTTATAAAGACACATTAATTCAAGGTTTTGTGAAATTGGTGTAAAAATGTTTTTTAGGAGAACCAAAATGGAGGGTTGGGTTTGTATGGCAGCCCCATGACCCATGGTCGGATTTGATATATTTCTTCATATGTTTTGTATCATCAATAGAAATACATTTGTGTGAAATATGGATTAAATTGGCGCGCAAATAAAAAAGTTTTTCTTAGAAAAACCTAATTTGGGGGGTTAAGTTTGTATGGCAGCCCCATGACCCCATGGTCCAATTTGATCCATTCTTACATATGTTTTGTGTTATCAATAGAGCCACATTGAAATTTGGTTGAAGTTGGTGCACAAATAGAAAAGTTTTCCTTAGGTGAACCTAGTTTGGTGGGTTGGGTTTGTATCGCAGCCCCATGACCCCATTGTCCGATTTTACCGATTGAAACATACAAACTGCCTGCAGCAAAAAGAAACATTTTTGCAAAATTTCAGCTTCATAGCTTTTAAATTGGCCGAGTAAGACGCGTCGCAACAGACGGACAGACGGACATCACCCAATCGACTCCCCAAGTCATGCTGATCATATATGTATACATTTTATATGGTCGGAGCTGCTTCTTTCAACATTGGTTTCAAGACCAATCCATCAAAGTTATGGAATGACCACCATACTTTTCTTTCTAGATGTAAATAACATCAAAAAGGTTTAGGAATGGATGACCGTGAAGATCTATAGCGGTACATGACAATTTAACAATACTGACGAGCTTCTGTAAGCGGTTAGGGGCAGATGGAAAGAAATTAACCTAAATTACATTTGAAACCCATACAATTATATTCAGGATAGACTTTATGACCTCATACCATTTAACGGAGCTTCAACTCATTATTAGTCGCATTTTAAATTATTATAAATTAAAAATTCTTCTTCCTTGACTCGTTCTTTATACCGCTCCACGGTTTCGCGTTGCTCGACCTGCGGTGTAGGCACATCGCCCGTTTTGGCGATAATTTCTCAGCATATTTCTACAGTCAGCTCTATCTTGGATCGTGTCATCGCCGATACCAATGCGTTGTTGTTGCTTTTTCATTTGACATATCCAGGTGTTCTTCGGTCTGCCTCTGGCCTTGGGTCCATCAAGTGGAACTTCCATTGATATCGCTTTCTTTGCGGGATTCTCCGGCGGACGCCTTTGAACATGGCAATACCCATCTATTTGTCGGTCTTCGAGCTTTTCGGTGATTGGTTGGTCTATGGACAAGCTGCCTCGGATGTAGCTACTCTTGATGTGGTCCCTTTTGGTTACACCAACTGACATGCGTAACATTTTCATTTCAGTCGCTGTCATTTCTTTCGCGTAACTTTCATACATGGTCCAGCATTTTGATCCATACATGAGTGCGGGACTTACAACCGTTTTGTACAACTTGCCCTTTAGCTTCAGTGGCATTTTCTTATCGTAGAAAACTCCTGAGTTTTCTCGCCACGTCATCCACCCAACCTTTGTCCGGTGTTTGATGTCATCATCGCATGTAGCTCCGCTGTTCACCATCGAGCCAAGGTACTTGAACTTGGTACAAGACTTAAGCTGCTCTCCTTTGACGTACATATCTGGTATCGGGGCATCTGGGTCTGAGAATGGGCAGCATAAGAACTCAGTCTGTGTTATACTTACCCTCAGTCCATGCTCCTCCAGAATGTCGCACCATTTTGTAAGGGCAGCTTGCAAGGCAACGATGTTTGGGCTACTGAGGACTATATCATCGGCAAAAAGAAGAGATATTTCTAGGCCGTCGGATATACGTGTTAATAAGTAGCACATGATGATGTTGAAGAGCAACGGACTCAATACACTGCCCTGGTGTAATCCGACATTCACCGGAAATTCTTCTGTTTCACCGGCTGTGCATCTAACCTTAGTCGTAGCTCCATCGTACATGTCTCGTATCATCCTGACGTATGCCTCAGGGACATTAAGTGCTCTCAAGGCCAACCATATCAGATCACGAGGTACTCTATCGAATGCCTTTTTCAAATCGATGAACATAAAGTGCAAGTCCTTTCGTGCTGCTCTATACTTTTCCATCGCAATACGAATGCACTGAATCGCATCGACTGTAGATCGACCTTCAACAAAGCCGCATTGATTGTCATTCAACCGCACAATCTTTCTCAATCGGTTGCAGATAACTCGCTCGTAGATCTTCAGTGTATGAGGTGTTAACTTTATAGCCCTATAGTTGTTGTTATAAATTATAAATTACAGTCGAACTTCCCTTAACGGACACTTCTAATAACCGGACATTTCTCATAAACGGACACGGACAGTGCTTTTATACCCTTTCTGAACAAGCAAGTCTCTAATAAACGGACAGTTCCACAAATAAAATTCGAAATTCTTGCATTACAGAATTGTATTTCGAGCAAAGAAATTTTGAAATTACCGGAAAATCGGTCTTTTGTGTAAAGCAAAATTCACTTTCCGGAAATCGCTGCACAAAACTTGTTTATCTCTCCGTGTAGGTGGAATTTCTTAAGAGATCCAGTAGTTCAATTTATGTCGTGGCATTTACTCGTGCAGTTTTCTATTCTTTTAAAATAAGAAAAAAAAAACTTGTCTTTTGAAGAAACAGTCAAGAACAAGTCATTTTAGAATTCACGAAAAAATAGTGTTGTCGATCTGGAAAAAAAAATTGAATTGGAAAAACACGGTTGAAATGAGACATTGTGGATTTGAATGGATTCGCAGCGCAGTCCAAATTAGTTTTATAAAATGTTATTCCTTTGTGAAATATTCTGGTAATCGGACACTTCCAATAAGGGGACAAAATTTCAATCCCCAATGGTAGGGATGGGCCCAACCGATATTTTTGAGTAACAGTTCCAACTGTTACTGTGACTCGCAAGTAACAGTTCCTTGTTACCGGTCCAGTTCCTGTTCCTAATATTGTAAATTACGTCACGTCGCAAAGCAAGTTACTCGAGTGCAATAAGCAATGTATGTACGTGTGCTTCGTTGAAATTTATAGTGTCAATTGATATAGTGAAATAGTGACTGGCTGTGACTCTAAACTCTTTTCTATAACTAACACTTCACAAATACGTTGGATTGTCTTATATTCGAGGAATGCCATTATTTTTATGCTCAATGCATCTTATATGGTTATCAATATTAACACTCCTCTAGTAGTGTTGTGACCGGTTGCTACCAACAATGACAGCTGTGACTGTGCACTGTGGACTCTGAAAGAAAATAGTGACTGGATGTGACTGTAATAGTATAGTGAATGACTGATTGCGACTAACAGTGACAGTGCCAGCAGTGTTTGAACCAGGAAGGAAAGAAAGCAAACAATGGCGCGGAAACTGTGACTGCCAGGAACAGGTATTTTTGCTTTTCGGGAACAGGTAGTCACAGTGACAGGCAAATACCCTGTTCCTAGTCACTGCTCCAGGAATATCGGCCCAACCCTACTCAATGGTGTCCGCTTATGGGAAGTTCGACTGTATTATACTTATAATATATTATATATTATTATAAATTTGAATTATCTTTTTATGCCGTTATTTTGTGTTTTCTTTCCTCTGGAACTATCCTATTGACTTTCACATTTGTACTATTTTGAAGAATTCTCGTATAAGAAAATTCTAACGGGACTCCGGATTAAACACCTTCTGCTATTAAAAAACAAAAATATTGTCACCAAGTTTGAAGAAAATACCGTTATCGCTTATCCAGATACAACCATTTTTAAGTGGAACTATCCTATTGATTGGGAGTGTATGTACGTTGAAAAAAAATAACATTTCACATTTTTGAAAAGAACTCCCAAGAAAAAGCTACACATGCTAAAATCCAACCGGCAATCAATAGTACAATCGAGACGAGTATATGGCTTAAGGTCAACGTTACAAACGAAGAGTCCGTGATAATTTTTGTTGCATTTATACGTTTCGTTTGCAGCGCTTCCATGAACGAGTTTTCCTTCCAGTATAAAAACAACCCCGATTGATAGACCAACAAAATGTGCTCGTTAAAATCCTCGATAAATGGCGATTGATACGGGAAAAGCACCGACAATGCCAATGACAATGGACACAAATTCGGATTTTGGAAATTTTTCGTATTCCTATAGCGTTGCATATGATCCACAAATTGCCAGACATCAGTTACCAGCAGGAGAGCGTACGAATTATTTACATTGTCAATTGAACGTGTCAGCTGGGTAAAATGAGTTTTAACAAGCAAATGATCATATTGATGTGGTATCGCTCCGTATACATGTTCGATCTCATCGAATTCGCCAATGACCTTAACGCCAGCATCGGCCATGTCTTGTAGGCTGCTGATTTTATAGTCGTAGGCTGGACTCGTTAAAAACGTTGTTAGAAAAGCCAAATATAGATTTGACCACGCGAATCCGAATACGAAAAGTGGAACGTAGAAAATCAACAAACGAATTTTCCTGCTGAATAATGGTCCAACTTCGGAACGACAAATCAATATGCAAATGGAGTGTAATATTGCAGCTGAAAAATCTTTTCGTCCAATCACTAAAATGTACACTACGTGTACTATTAATGAGATATAGATGACACCGGCAACGGTCGTAAGCCATACAAACTTTTTAAACGGCAAAACAACATTCAGAAAGGACGAAACAATTTTCGGAGCAGGAACGATGAAACAATGCTTTTCGTAGCTAACAGGATACGCAAACTCGCCATCCGGGAAAAACATCATCGGCAATATGTTTGTAGTAAAATCTATTTGTCTTGCTCCAATTAGACGATGAATCTCAGCATACGCCGAATGAGTGCCATTCTTCAAATCCATCAAATGCAGAGTGGCATTTCGTTTCTGTACAAAAGAACTGATCAGATTTCCAATATAGCCTTTCAATTCGTTCCGATACATATGAATGCTGGGCGGAGAATCGTATCGGAGAACTTTAAAAGCGTATTTTTTCAAATTTCGTAATTTATCCGGAAAATAGGTAAGAACATCTGTTGCTTGTTGTACAGGCAATTCACTGAAAGGATTATAGTTGAAAACGCCCAAGGACGACGTATTGGCAACAAGAATCACATTCAGCAATCCTGAATTGTAAAACTTTTCAAGTATCGACTTTATGGTGGAGTTACTTAGAGCCACTGTTGTCACTACAACTACTTTTGTATGCTGCCGATGTTCTAGAATATGCAATGCCTTTTCCAATATTGAATTTCGGTTTTCTGGTTTTTCAAGAACAACAATAAGAAGAAAGTTTCGTCCCAAATAGCGTCCGATGGTTTTGCTTGAATCGATTTTAAATTCAGGTGTCAATTGAAGTACGGGAACTTTCCCAATTTCATGAATCCTCTTCAGTCCATTTTCGACCACACTGGAATGATGCGATGATAATAAAACAAAATTCCGAAGATTGTATTGGTTTGTTGTTTCTTCGAGGACATCATGAATGTTTTTAGTACACAGAGAATACTTCAAATTGGCCAAAAGTAGTGTAAAGATTGACAATGTAAAATAAGCTTGCATTTTGGATGATGTATAATGTAGATTTGTTTACAAACCTTTCACGACAAGGCAACTGAATAGCCGTGTAAAGGCATTTTTTAGTGTTGTTTTACTAGATAAAAGGATATAAAATGACAAAATATTACGCAAATGACAAAGACATAAAAATCCATTATAGAATCCAACGAAGTTTATGTGAGATCCTTTGAGGCAAATTATGTATTATTGCATTTATTGATTAGGTGCATTCCCTATATTCTATTCGGAATATAGTGCACTATGATAACGGTAAACTGAAAGAAATAAGTTGGATTGAATATAAATTTTCATAGTTTTACTAAAGAAATCAATGGCGTAACGTTTTATAAAAATGTTGAGTTCGAGTCGAAATGAACTCTGTACAGTCATTTGCACGATTTCTATGCAACGAGGTTTTTTGGTTCAGAAATGAACCCATCTTCCCACTTCTCAACATCTGCATTTATGCAAGATGTCGTCACAAAACAAAAATCAGCGTTGCGAGATATCGTGTTGTTTTGCCGGGTTTGAGTTTTTATATGCAACTTTTGTGTTGCCTCCTGTTTTAAACCCGATGAATAAAACCAAAAAAGTTTTTATTTCAGCTTTCTTATTTAAAAAAATATTTTTTTTTTCTGTCAAAACACGGAAGACAATTTTTATAAATAAGAAAGCCCTGAAGATGAGCCAATCCCGCTCGAAATATATAGGCTGAAATAAAAACTTTTTTGGTTTTATTCATCGGGTTTAAAACAGGAGGCAACACAAAAGTTGCATATAAAAATCAACTTTTTTCGATATGGGTTGTCCGGAGATAGAAATGGCTAAAATTTCGCCGTTTTTAAAATTTTCAGTTGGCAGCACTGAGTGACATCGGTCAAGAGTAGTGCCACCGCTTTCCCCGGCCGGCGTGTCGTAGAAGGCAACAAAAGAGGCAGGGGAGAATAAAACTCTCCTGGGACCGCTTATATACCGGAGCAAAGATAAAAAGTTTTAGACAAATTTAAATTATTTTTGGACGGCATATACGGGGTGCACTAACTAATCGAAACTAAATTTAGTCCCGCTCGCAACAGATGGCGAGGTGCTTACCAATCCATAATGCCTAGCCAAGCGACTGTCTCTGAAATTTATCCAGGAAGAGCGAAGTCGTCTTGTTACTGGAATGATATCGTTTTCGATTTTCGTTTCGCTACAAAGTTTATATGAAATTCCTGGTTAGAAAAAACGCGAGATTAACAAATTCCAATCATAATATTGTCCAAATAATCGAAATGTCAGATAAACCATTTCTAAACATCTGCACATTCAACAACCAATTCGAATTAAAAGAAGAAGAAGAAAGTTAATACGCGAACTAGACTAGGACGGTATATTCACCCTATGGAAAAGGTACTATCTCCAAAAATGCTTTAAGATAGTTTAAATTAAGAGCCGGTATATAAGCGCTCTGGGTCTCGTACAAATCTAAACAATTGCGCGCGACATTGATAGCGCTCAATTGTATACATACAGTGCTGAAAAAAAAAAGTTGCTCAAGCCTTTTAATGACCATTTTACCTAATATTGTTAAAAGTTATTGGAAC
Organism: Microchrysa polita; assembly: GCA_949715475.1. NCBI lineage: Eukaryota > Metazoa > Arthropoda > Insecta > Diptera > Stratiomyidae > Microchrysa > Microchrysa polita. The sequence goes on along the minus strand of OX454416.1, from coordinate 108,033,604 downwards.
TACAACTTTTCAGTGGGCCAGATAAAAACAGAGGATATATAAACGGTCTATTAATAGTTTGAATTTTATGAATGAGGTTGATTCACATGGTGAAATTAGGGGGTTTTCACAAAGAGGCTGAATTTAATGGAAAACTGAGACACGTTAGTCCAGAACTATAGAGTAATATTTTGGTTTTGGCGAAAGAAAATCTAATCACTCGTTAAAAAGGTCAAAGGATGGATATTTCTCAACGCATTGTGGCATGGCATTGACAAATTTCGGGGGGAGGGGGGCGCCTCTAAACCGAAAAAAAGCTCCGGACGACCTAAGAAAACTGTACCTTCAGAAAATTGCTTCATCATTTTACTAAGCTGTCGAAATCGATTTAAGACATCGTCGGACTTTAGGAATAATCTAGTTTGAGCAACTAGGAGTCGAATTTCGGCGAGGATGGTAAGTAATAGGCTCGTAAAAGCTAGATTACTTGCGCTTAAACATGTGTATAAGCCAGAATTTCAATTAAAACTCAGGCGAAAACAATTACGGTGGGCTGAGAAGCACATTCAATGGACTCAGGAGATATGGGATGGCCATTTTTTCAGACGAGTCCAAATTTAAGCTTTATTTAGGCGACGGGAGAATTCTAGTTCAGCGGGATCTTCGGGAAAGGCTTAGTGATGAATACATGGAGGCGCTAACTGTTAAGTTAGATGGAGTTATAATGTGGGGCTGTTTTTTGGGAGACAAGAGGGACCGAATATGCTTTATTCATTCAAAAGTAACAGCTTCGGTTTACCTAAACGTCCTATAAGGCGAGCTGGAGCCTTGCGTGTAAAAGCTATTTGGTGATACTGGAAGATTTGTGTTCCAGCTGGATAATGCGCCATGTCACACTGCTAAAGAAGTAAGTATTAAATACAAAAAAGTCAAAACTTTAATAACCATATCATAAAATATTACAAAATTTAATTTTTTATTTTATTTTTTATATTTAAAGGTCAAGAGGTACTTCGAAGAAAGGAATGTTGACGTTTTAGATTGGCCCCCGTGTAGCCCCGACTTGAATCTCATCGAAAATACGGGTCCAGCATAAAACTTGAAGTGGCCAAGAAGCGCCCGGACTCCATTCAGACCTTGAAAAGGTTAATAATAGTCACTTGGCAAGCGATTCTCAGAAAAAAAAAACCTGGAAAAACTGATTGGAGTTGATTAATCGGAGGTGGGGGGCAGTAATCGACGCCAGAAGTGGTCCAACCAAATATTAATGTTAAACTATTAAGTCTTAAGAACCAATAAAAATATAAAAACACCCCAAAAAAAATTTAATTTATTATTACGAAACAATCTTTTTATAGGTAAAAAAAATCCCTATTTCCACTTTATCTAATTTCTCCCTCGGAATCACAAATATAATTATTTTTTAGCAAAAATCTGTCTGAATATTGTTTCAACTGACACAATAAGTCAAACAACAAAAAATACCTACCTACTTTTATCATTAACTGTCTTTTATGGCCAAAAAAGGGCTTGAGCAATTTTTTTTCCAGCACTGTATGTACGAATCTTAACAAAAATTGACCCCTGTGCTGTTGGGGTTAGAATAATGCCACAGCGTTCCCGGCTTGTCGTAGAAGGCGACTTGAGGGATAGGGTATGTAGGCTTGTAACTTGCATACCTGAAGCTAAATTACACCGACACATTGAACGAGCATCGGATACCACGAACTGATTTACAGGCAACGACCGTTGGCTACAAACAACGGACTGCGATTGGTTTTTGGAACGTTTGAACGATGTGGGGCGAGTGCAGTAGTACGAGACTCACGGAAGTCGAACGGGAAATGACCGCATATAGAATTTCGATATTAGGACTGAGCGAAACAAGATGGACCGGTTCGGGAACGACCTTATCACCTACTTCCCAAACTGCGGTGCTTTACTCTGGTAGTGAACTTGAAGCCTCACCCAGAATGGCTGGAGTCGGCATCCTTTTGAACAAGGAAGCTCGCCAATCTCTTATAGATTGGGGGCCTATTTCCGAGCGAATAATAACTGCCGGATTCAAGTCCAGAGTCCGACCAGCATGCTAAGGACGCCTTTTACCACCTGCTTGGCCAGTGGCGTATTTAGAAAATTCTCAAAGGGGGGGCACAGAGTACGGGGCTAATTTGTTACATCAAATTTTGGTGTGGGGATACCCGAGAGCAGCTACATAGGAAAAACATTGGCAAGACCTTGATTTAAGGCGAAACTCAAGGAGACCTTAGGTTTTCAATAGACTTGAAATATAATATTTCAAGGTACACGGAGAGAAAAATGTGCAATGAATTCAACAAAATCATACAATGAAATTCACAACATACAATTTCACTAAATTTGTAGTGAAAGTTATTAAATTATAGTGAAATTGATTACAATTCAGTTGTTTTTACTGGTGCTGGCCTATTGTAAAAATGATTGCAGTGTAATGAAAAAAATCATTGCATGATATTTGTATGGATAGTAACATTTATTGTGTTTATGGTAATTTTCACCACTGTCTGTAATAATAATTATTGCATGGTGTACATGAAATTAACAAGAGCGCGTAATAATATTGAAACTGTCAAAAAATAAGACGACTAGTTTATTCGCATCTTGTAATCTTAGATAGCTTAGGTGTAGGACGTAGGACTACGAAACGATAGGTCCCGGTTCAATTCCCAGTAGAAGCAAATTGTAAAAAGGTAAAGTTAAGATAGGGAAAAAGAAGTTAAGGATAAAATAGAAGTGAGAAATAAAAAAATGTAAAAATAAAAAAAAGGAAAAAATAAAAAAAATCACTTTTTGCATTTTTTCTATTATCGCTAAATTATCTTCATGGCAAATTTTATTACCAACCAATTGTTAATTTTATTACAGCGCAATGACATTTTTCATTACAGATGTAATAACTTTTACATCAGTTGCAATAGGGTCAAAAATAATTACATTTGCAATCGTTTTTATAACAGTTTTAATACCTTTCACTACATTTTTTCTCTCCGTGTAGGTGGGTAGCTAAATTGACTTCAAGTGAGGTTGACTATAGAAAATTTCAAGGTCTCCTTGAGTTTCTCCTTAAATTAAGGATGCATTGACTCGTGAATATAAGTGATTTCTATGAAAAGGTATGGAAAATTATATTTATTTTAATTCCGGCATCCTTGACTCAAGGTGTCCTTAAGTTAAGGTATGTATGTCCTTTGCATTTCAGGTTTATTACACCAAAAGTTTAGTTTTCGTGACAGATCTTAGAACACTCATTAACTGCTTTTGGCTTTTCCTGAACCAAAATACGGAGGGCCTTAAAAAAGTTTGCGTAGTTCGAAGGAGCCTGAAGCCGAAAAGGAATTTTCCGAATATGGTACTTAATTGGCTATTGAATTAATGCAATTACCAGAGAGACTGTTTCCATATGACAAAACGGATTCCAGACGGAACACTTTTCTTTGGAAGATATATTTCATTCATCGTCCGAAATTCTGCCAAATTTCGGCCAAATTCCGCCAAAAAGTGGTTCTGCTTACTTTTGAAAGAAACACAAATGAAAAGATACAACAAATGTTGACTGACATTGTGGTCTTGAATTCCATGGAAAGTTTAAGCGAATTTGAATGCAAAATTAGGATTTACTGAAAAATATGCCTTTGCATGTTTTGTCAAAGATCTAGTAACAGATCCCGTAAAATCGTAACAAGTGCCGATTAATATTTTACAAGTACAATCCACAATACTACACGGTAGTAAATTTTGGTGTAAAACGGGAGTAAATTTTATAAATAAAATAGTATAACTCCTATCTATTCCAAAACTTGAATCAAATTTGATCCTTTTCAACTTATAATTTTAGTTTATTCAACAATTATATTAATTATAACCGCTACAGAATAAAACTATCCAAATACCCTTTTAATATTATACATTTTACACCGTTCGGTATAGAATAAATTGCATTGAATGTTATTATAACATAAAAGAGTAGAATCAATCCTACTATGTTATCAAATCTACACTATCAACGAAAGAAACCCATTCAACCTAGAAATCTATTGATTTGTAGTCTGCCTGGTTCAGTGAACAGCGTGCTTGCCTACAAATCACAGAATTGTCGGTTCGAAGCCGACTGCACTCGTAATACAATTTTTATTTTTTCGAGCGGTTTGTATAAATTTGCTTATTAATTTTATACTATTGAAAAGTAAAATTTTGATCAAGAATACTTATAATTTTAATATAGTTCAATTATACTTTTGATAAAGTTTTTATATGGAAAAGTACGAGTATATTTTTTTATAAAAATTACACCAAAATTTTCAGCCGTGTAGGAACTATCCGTGGCATAGAGCCGGGAAGTGATAAATCGATTCATTAAAATGAAGCAACAAAAGTAAGCAGGAAGGTATGATTGTTTGTTATTTCCATATGTACTACACTAGCTTCAAATCTATAGTATCTGCAATACCTTTTAAAACGAGTCCTAGATGGTAAGCTGGAGCAATATGCTTTAACAAATCAATTGCAAATTGATGTTTACTTCGTGAAAATTGAAGCATTGAAGAAAGTACCCCAGGCAGGGCATCACAGACACCGAACCGTAGGAATTCGAAAATGTATGCTAAAAATGCTTTCCCACCAAAACACCTCAATTTTTAGCATTTTAACAGAAAGAGAAGCATCTGGTTTAAAGAACTTTAGAGCAGCCCAACACGAATTTACGGCCAAATTAAAATACACAAGCCCGATCGAAAAATCAGACCGATTGTTTCAAATATTTATCAATTCAGCGGCTTCCAAGACATCGATACCACAACATCTCCTCAACTTATATGAACATAAGATGGGGTCACTTCACACACGACGAGACTTTCAATAGCAGTCCTTGTTTTCTCGAACAGATTCATGTCGAGATTGGGCAACGTTTCATGACCACCTCGTTGCCTCGACATAATCATAGCTTGTACTTATTCTCTGAGAGTTCTTGTTCTTGAAACCATGCGTCTAGGAAAATAAATTCAACCCGTTCGAAAAACGGAAAGGGTTCATCAACGAGGAGATCTGGCGAATTAAGAAGATGATGTGATGATAATGTTTTGGAAAAGATTTACAAAGTTTAGTAATAGAAACGCTCCAAATAAAAAGGGAACATTTGGTACTGCAATTTTTAGTATGGTGTGAAAAAAGTTTGATGTGCTCACAGGGGGGCACGTGCCCCCTGTGCCCCCCTGTAAATACGCCACTGTGCTTGGCGACACCTTTGACAAGGCTCCCAGAGGTGACATAAAAATTATTAAAATCCCGGAATTGGTGACTAAATCCTTTGAATGTAAAATTTCAACATAACAATTAGAACCAAATGCCTGATGTTGATCCTTATACTTATCAAGCTGTATTGGTTTAAAACCAGATCACAAACACCTTTTTGTCTCTTTTAGCCACCTTTCTACTGAAGTTAATATAATCTGACAATTTTGACTCCAATGTTATTTTAGGCGACCTGTGTGACAATTTTTCTATTATCTGTCCAAAATTTAGCGTTCTTTAAGTACTTGTACATTTTCGAAAGATGGAACATTAAAAAAACTGAGACAAGGAGCGAAAACGCGAAAATTTTGTTGATTTTCAAGTAACCACTATTTGTCAGTTATTTGCGCCAAATTTTGGACAGAGAATAGAAAAATTGTCATCCGGTTCTCACGGATAATCTCCAAGCCGCTTTAGTGATCCAGATTTACTGCCATATGTATTTGAAAAGTAATATTCGGTAATCACCTTTCGTAATAAGATTATATAAAAGTTTTTGAAATGATTTTTGCGGATCACCCAAACCCGAAGAGACTGTTATTTTTCCCGGGCCAGGATTTGAGTTTGACACCCCTGCCGTAACCCCTTGTGGAGCATGGTGCGTTCACCCAGCCGTTTACAGGCTACTTCGAGTCAACTTTACATTGCATATATGTAGTTTCGGAGTGTATATAATGTTGCAAGCACTATATATTTCCTGGACCATGCCGAAATACGATTCTATATTACCATCTTCCTAGAGTGCGACTCAACCAAGTGAGCCACAGAGCGTGCCAGACGTGTATCCCGATGGAAATTTTAAAAGCGGATATCAACGCTACAGCGGATATTCTTCTACCCCTGATCCAAGAGTGTTGGACAACCGAGACTCTCCCTCATCAAGAATGGAAGAAGGGCGTCATTCTTAAAATCCCTAAGAAAAGAAATCTTAAGGATTGCAATAATTGGCATGGAATCTGTCTCCACTCTGTAGTCTCTAAACTGATGGCCAAAATAATTTTGGACCGGATCAAGAGAAGGATCGACCCCACTCTGAACAATGAAGAACCTGGTTTTCGTGGGGATTTTTCCTGTAGCGATCACATCAACAGATGTGATTATAATTGAACAATCCGTTGAATGGAGATCACCGTCACATCTTACGTTTATTGCCTTCGAGAAGGCGTTTGACAGCGTTGGCCGGTCTTACGTAAGAGAGCCATATCAGAGCAACTTATTTCCATCATAAATGAGTCCTATAATGGAGCCCAATGTCATGTTTTGCACAAGGGTGAATTGTCCAGTCCTTTTGAGGTGAATAATGGAGTTAGACAAGACTGTATTTGATCACCAATGCTGTTCACTATTACCATCATTGACGTAATCTGCAATTCTCTGTGGCCATAAAAGTAAGGGTATCAGGTGAAAATTATTCGATTACCTTCAGCGGCTGGACTACGCCGACAACATTTGCCTTCTCTCAAACACACCAGATCATCTGACTCAAAAAGCGGATGCTTGCAAAGTGAAAGTCGAAGTGCTGCCTTAAAAATTAATGCCGCTAAGACTAAATACATGAGCTTGTCATCAGGAGGGTAAAACACTATTTCTATCTCCGGACAACCGATAGAAAAAGTCGAGAACTTTACTTACCTTGGAAGCGTAGTGATAGCGGATGGTGGGGCTGATACCGATGTATAGTCGCGCATAAATAAAGCCCAAGCAGTATTTTTCAGTTTAACTCCTCTCTGGCAAAACCACAACATCTTCAGAAATACCAAACTCCGGATCTTCGAAAGCAATGTAAAGTCTGTACTTTTATATGGGTGTTCCACGTCGTAGGCGTCCAGTAACATTACCACCAAACTGTGTAGTGATCGCAATTGACCTATCAAATGCATTTGATAATGTCAATGCACTCCTTTACCGAGTTTCGAGGCCAACGTTCTAAGCTTAGCAAAATCAAATTAGGTGTTCCACAGGGAGCGGTACTCTCCCCCACTCTGTTTAACATCTACATGTCCGGCCTTCACACATCACCTGAAGGAATCGAGGTGATTTCCTATGCTGACGATTGCACCGTACTCGCCATAGGGAGCGATAAGGATGAAATACGCCTCCAAATGAATCGCTATCTAGGACGATTACAAGCATTTTTCCAAAGCCGAAACTAGGCCTGTTCGGTACCGAGATTTCAGTACCGGGTTTCGGTTTTTTTCAATACCCGGTACCACAAGCGGTTTCCCTGAGTCAGTTTTTTTTTCAGTACCGACAGTTTTTTTAACCATAAGCCGGTACCAAAAAACCTGAAAAAAACCGGCTCATGGTTGAAGTGAATCGTTCTTATTAACTCGGTACCAAAAAACCGACTCGTCGGTCGGTTTTTTTAACTCGATACCAAAAAAACCGGGATATCGGTACTTTAGAATATCGGGTCCGGTACCAAGTGAACACCGGTTTTGTACCGGTATCCCGGTTTTTGGAACAGGCCTAGCCGAAACCTCACCATCTCTGCGTCCAAATCTTCTGCGACATTTCTAACCACTTGGTGGAAGGATAAAAGATGAGAGATTGATATACTTATTGACAACAATTCTGCTCTTACTGTAGCAAACCCCAAAATCCTCGGGCTTCACCTAGAGAACATGATGACATTTGCGAATCATGCAGATTCCGTTTGTGAGAAAATCCGCAGTAGGAATTTTTAATTTTAATTTTTATAAAGCGGTGGGTCGAGCGGCCGCTGATTATGCAGCCCCAGTTTGGACACATAGTTTATGTGACACAAACTGGTCCAAAATTCAGGTCTGCCAAAATGCCGCTCTACGCATCGCGACAGGTCGCCTTCTGATATCCGCCCAGGATCACTTACATCAGGAGACCGAATTCCTCTACCACGACATGTCAGGCGTGGTTTACGAGACCTTGAGAGAGAGCTTCAGGGATACAAACGGGACCCTTACGACGAAATTACATACCGAGCCGGCATTGCAGCGATCCACACTGAAGAAGTTAATCGGTCTATTGCGAGTTTAGGTGCGAATAGAGTCCTGTCAGAGCGCCCACCACCAATTTCGCCTGAGGAGATCAGGCTCCCGAGAGCCACTAGAGTAACACTAGCTCAACTTCGGTCGGGCTTTTGTTCACGCCTTAATTCGTACCTTTCTCGCATAAACCCGGACATCCAAAACATCTGTCCAAACTGCGCCATTTAGTTTCCTGGATTGCAACTATGCTCAGCTTGTATTGTTCTACCTGATCCAGGAGGGCCTTTACGGCCCCCGGTCTATTCAGGGAGAGGGAGCGTACATTCCAGGATCCGAAAGACTAATTAGTTGTTCGTTTGCGGGGTCGTCGTTGTTTTCTATCCGTCCAATCCGAGGCTTTTGTTTCAGGTTTCTTTACTTGAAGTTTTTTCTTATAAGATGAGTTGTTAACACATCACTAAACAATGATAGGTTTTAATCGTTGACTAAAGGTCATCATGGGCATGCCTCGAAAATCCTGCTTTGATGGTTGATTTAAACGTTTTCTGTCACCTAACACGTTAAGTAAACTGAAACATTGCAGATGTAAATACAGCACTCAGGCGCTGGGGTACTTCTTTCAAATGTCGCATCAGATGACTTGACTTAGCCCTACCTAATACCAGGGGGAAACATGGAAAAAGTTTTTTGCCACCCGTCGTGTTGTGTCAAATAAGGATAACTTGTGTGTCCTTTTTAGAGTTGTTGGGTCTTTTCCGATCAAAATGAATTCGAGAATTCTGGCAACCTACTGATTACAAAACAAAAAAAGTGACCTTACTCCATTTTTTTCAATTTCTATAACCTTCGCTCTTAGAGTGAAAATAAAAAGTATACATTTATGATCAGTATGACGAGGGGGGTCGATTAGGCGATGTCCGTTTGTTGCAACGCGTTTACTCGGCCAGTTTTAAAGCTATCGAGCCGAAATTTTGAACACAGGATTCTTTTTACTGCAGGCAGCTTGTATATTTGAATCGGTAAAATCGAACAATGGAGTCCCCGTGGGTTCGTGGGGCTGCAACACAAACTTAGCCCCCCGATTTTGGTTCTTTTTATTTGTGCACCAATTTCAACCAAACCACATAAAAATGTATTTCCATTGATCCTACACATTATTTCATGATCCTACACATTATTTCAGCCCGATAGCTTCAAAACTGGGGGACTAGTTTGCATTGCAACAGACAGACGGACTGTTCCGTCTAACGCCTTTACAGCGACAACACCACCAACAACAAGGACCTGAAGAGAGAACAAAGAAAGTCACAAAGCATCACGAATTTGGTCAATATAAAAGAACACTTATCTGACTCGCATCACTCGTTACAACGTCCTCGCATCGATCCATCGTCATCAACACCGTTATTGTTTTTGTTTACTTACCTTGCTTGCTTATGACAGCTATTGAATTTACATTACATACACTAAAACAGCTGATTTATAAATAATACATGGTCGTTTGACCTACATATATTTAGCTTTTGCTGAATATTACTATTTACATAAATTTTTGGATAAACTCAAGACGCAAACCATTTAGAACATAAGTTTGAGGGCCATTCTCTCAAAACTCTTATCGAATGGTTAGTCTTATCGCATAGAGAAGACACACATAGTTTTCATTTTTCACGTAGGCAAAATAATTTTCTCTTTTTATCCTTTCCTCTGTTGAATGGATACTCTGATAGTTCCTTGAGCCCAACATAGTTAGCCAGTTCCTTGAACCCATGAGTCGTTCCGTACGTTATAGGAACCATATGAAAAATCTACGTGCGGAATCGAATCAAAGGAACTCTTCCTCGCTTTGTTGGACTATTGCAATCCGCTTGATTTGATTTTTGATTTGCCATTTTTATCTTTGAATTTTGATTTGCTACTTGATTTTGAGTTTTGATTTGTTTGAATTTTACTTTCTTAAAGTGTGCTGTACATACATTTTTTTTATTTTGAATTAAATATTTTAATTATAATCTATTTGCCGTGTGTGATTTCGTATTGTGCGTGTTTGTTGGAACACACATCGAGAGGCCCCTTAATTTGGAAAAATAGAAAACAACATTTACTTGCCGAGTTTTATATTTGAAATTTGATGGTCCGTCGAATGTTAAATTTGTTGAACATTAGGGAACAAACTTCATAACAAAGTTTACACACACTTTCACATAGTGACGGGTATAATGCATGGAAAGGGGTAATGGGGAAGACAAAACAAAACGTGGGGCAACCATCCCACTTTTACCCTATGCACCATTTGGTAGGGGTGTATGCGTAATAAATAAAAGTGTTTGGGAGTTCGAATCCATGTCAAATGTATGATAGTAGAGTCGTATTAATCCATATCATCCCACTGGTGCAAAAATGCACCAGCAACTTTGGCATTTTTTTTAAAACATACAATGAAAACAAATATCAAATTTTTTTTGTAATAATATTGTTTGGCATGTAGTTGACATAACTAGATTTTACCACTTTCTTATTTTGATATTTAGTTGGTTTAATTAACAATTTAGAAAAGCAAGTTTTTTGAACGAATTTTAGCAATAAAATTAAAAATATTTAACCAACGGTAGACTAAAGTGTCAATAGTTTACATAAAAAAAGATTCAATAACATTTTATTATTTTTGTAGCAATGGTTTTGATAAGAAAAACGTTGGTGCATTTTTGCACCAATGGGATGATATGGGTACTGATATGTTGATACATATTATTTTTCCACTATTGCGAAAATGTAAGAAAGAGTCATTTGAAATTGTGTTCGGATGGTCATTTCACCTAGAATTTCGGAAAGTTCGGTTCGTTTGTCTAGTGTCTCCGTAAAACTGCGAAATATACCATTGAAAGTTTGTGACGGTAGCTGAAATACAAGCTTTTTCTTACAAGAAAGTGACAATGATGAAGGGTGCATCGAAATAAAAAGTGCAGATGACCTTCAAATAGTTTGTTTGCCACCACCGCGAATAGATTATCTTAGTGATGAGGAAGAGATCGACGACAACGTGAAGCTTCTAGGAAATACTCTCGCAAACAGTCTACAGGAAATAGCAGACGAATTTGAATTATTGTGCAATTACGATGATAAAGACGTTGATTATGCACCACGAAAAGCAGCTAAAACTAAAACTAGGCATTCTGCAGGCAGTGAAAAGACCCATCGTTGGGCAAAGAAAGGACCAACGATTCCAGGCAGCCAGTGGATGTGTCGGTGGTACGGTCGCATCGAACTATCTCAGAGTTGAACCTATGCAGCGAGGGAAAAGATACAACCGAAGGGAAAAATATTATATATTGCCGTTCCCACACGTCATAATGGAGGTTAAATTAAAATATGGGAGGAGTCGATCTATTTGACAATGGTACCAACACTTAACGGATTCGAGTTCGCGGGAAAAAGTGGTATTGGCCGTTGCTTACCAACGCTTTGGATGCAGCAATGATAAATGCATGGAAAACTCATTCCGAATGTATCAATCATAATGCACCAAATAGGTTTCTGCACCAGTATCGTTCAACTCCTCCTCAAGGTAGAAAAAGGACATAGCTCAGCCACTTTCCGTGTACCTAATGCTGGTCGAGGAGATCAAGTTGCCATAAACACACTTTCTTTATTTGCAATAAATGTAAAATACATCTACAGGTACATCCCAATTGTTTCCAAATTTTCTATTCTATTTGAATTAATTTATTAAGCATCTATCTTTTTTGAACGCTTTTTTCTTCATTCAAAATCAATTTTGTGAATGAAAAAAAAAATGTATTGTTCACATATCATCCCATTGGTGCAAAAATGCACCAGTGCCCCCTGACCTCCCCTAATTTAGACCCTAACATCCAAATTCTAAAAAGGAAAACTCATTCCCGTGTGTGGATCATACCTTGGGATAAAATGGGTTAAAGAGTAATCACATTAATTTACGGTGCTGCGTAGTCTTCTTTATGAAATTACGAACAGTAATTAGAAAACACTAATTACTAATTACTGTTTTTAATTTCATAAAGGAGACTACGCAGCACCGTAAATTAATGTGATTTACTCTTTAATAAGACTCTACTACCATGCATTTGACATACATTTGACATGGATTCGAACTCGCAAACACTTTTATTTATTACGCATACACCATGTGCACATATTAATAAGCCAAAGCAAATACTCGTACTCATATACAATCGAAATTCAATATAACGTTCCATAACTTTGTCGATGGAAATGGTCTCGAGCGGCGCATTGTATCGAGTCTCAACTGTTATATTGATAGATGCGGCAACAATCTTGAATATTATATGTTTGTCAACAGAAAACATGAAAAATGAAAATGCGTCAAACCAAATTTGTTTATCACAGAAGAAGTTTCTATTCCCGAAAAGACACAGCAAGTATTTGCATTCTAAAGTTCAGCCATACCAGTTCCAATAAAAACTAAAACTCAATGAACGTTCGAGGCTTGTTATCCTGGCTGATTTTATCGCAGACTCTCCATCAGTACATATGCAGCATCAATTCAATTGATTTTCATCGTCAACTTATCTCCACTTTGAGCAACCGTCACGATATGCGAAGAGGAGCTGTTATCATTTCAGCGAACACATCTGCGTTTGCAATTCAACTATTAGCCGATTTGCATCACAACGGTAAAATTCCCATTATTAATTACATGAACTTGAAACATGGCACGCCCGTTATCAATTGTGGAAAATGGTGCTTCTATTTAATTTCTCTGGACGAACCGTGGACATACGACACACTTCTGGCTGACACGTTCCGACTCTTAGCCCGGAAAACCTTCACAAAAGTGATTTTTTCAGCGGAAAATATGACTTCATCGGATATGATGACATTATTCCGTCAATGCTACAACAATGGTCTGCTCCAAGTCGCCGTAATCCTTAGAGCGACTTTTCCAAAAATATTCACCTATAAACCGTTTGATAAGTTTCAAATCAAGGAAATTCACGAGGACTCCCAAATTTTTAGCATCGATTTTAAAAATTTAAATAATTTGGTTTTGAGGACATATCGACATGGTGCGCATATTATATGGCATACAGACAATAATGGAAACACAATTCCAAAAGGATTCATTGGAAATCTGGTAACATCGTTCATGCAGAAACGTAACGCAACCTTATTGTTAGTGGACTTTCCGAAAAATGTGACCTCTGTTTATAATGAATTTATGGACGCCATCGAGCGAAGACAAATCGACTTTTCACTTATCCTCTATTCATTGCGACAGCTAAAAGTGTATCATTATCCGGTGTTTGTTGAAGAAGCAGGAATTATATTGGTACCAAAACCGAAAACAATTCCATCCTTTCAAAATTTCACACTTCCATTTAAATCGGACTTGTGGCTGACTTTGTCTTTGGGACTATTTTACGTAACTTTCGTACTTTACATTTTGCTATTTTTAGTGACGGGTCGAAACGATTTGACAGCAGCCTTTTTGACCGGACTCACGCTTTTGGCTAATTTATCTGGTAGCGGTTCTATGTACAAGACCAACATGAATTTTCGTCTTATTATCTTCTATATACCGCTTGTAATTTTAGGATTTATGCTATCCAATCTATATTTGGCATTTCTGACTACATTTCTTACTAGCCCCGGCTATGAACGTGAATTAAATTCATTCGAGGCTATCCGGGATGCCGGTATGAAAATTATCGGTGAACATTTTGAAGTTGCATCATTGCTCGAATTTATGCCCGATTTTAAAAAATATTCACAACTTTTTGAAAGACTAGATGGGCCTCAATATGCAGAATTAAGAAAGTCTCTAAACACTACGAACGCCATATTGGTACCGGCAATGACGTGGGCTTTCATGAAGAGTATTCTACTACCTAAGAATAGCTATAATTTTCAAGACTCTAAGATTCCGCTTGTATATACGGGATCCGCAATGATGTTCCAGTCGGAATCGCCGTTCATCGAGGACTTCAGTGACCATATTTTGAATATTCATCAATCCGGATTACTTTTATACTGGAGGGAGCATGGTTATTTAGAGTACTCACTCGCAAATAAGGCAAATATGACTAATATCGTTTTAGAAAATGGGCCTATTCCATTGGATATAAACACGTTAAAGATACCGTTTATTTTTTGGACTGGGGGATTGATGTGTGCTTTTAAAGTATTTATCATTGAATTGATATGCTCAAAATAATTCCATTGTGTTAACGCTCGCATCATTATTTGGGTACCCGGGTAACCAGGAACTACAACATTCGTTTTGAATTGGTGATTTTGAAACTAATCTCAGTAATATCAGCTTCGTTTTTTCTTTTGTTATAACATACATATATCGACGAGTATCAGCAGCAGTCTAAACATCAAGGCCAGATTTCTGATAGCTCTTATTCAGTACCTGTCGGCTGATTCAGCCAATGGCTGAATTCAAATTGTAAGAAAACGACCGGACGGGTAAACTTGGACGACAAGAACCATCGTATGATCATTTCACACTATCCGATCAAAACACGGACCGGCGAACCAGGGACGTAGCCAGGATTTTGTTTCGGGAGGGGTCCAAATATTGCCCCCCGTACTATTTTTTTGTTTTCTATAAATTTGATGAAAACGATTTTAATCTTTAAATTTAAATTATGGTCTGTGTTATTAGGTTAATTTTAACAGGGTAGTACACCAAGAATTACTACAAGATTCCATGTGTCCCGAAAGAAATTAAGGGGAAGTGCTTTTCGAAATGAACAGTGTGATTTTGTAAAATATGTGTTACTGGAGTTCTTTTGCTAGAACGGCACAGTATTTAATAGCAAAGATTCTAGATTAAAAAAAAGGGAGGGTTTGTTAGGAGCACCGAAAGGAAGATTTATATTTATGGTTATTCCACTATGGTTCATCGTTAGAAAAAAAATATATTAGAGCTCCAACCAGTGGTGCAACTTGGATCTTATCCTGGAAATGGCTGCTGTCGCAAGTTGATGATGGTGCTATTTTCCAGTAATGATGCTATACGGTGGTGTTTCTATATGTGTAGTTCCCGTTGCATTCACAATAATTTTCGATGCAAATTTTTGCGATTTTAGCGTCGTAAGAACACGAGTGAAATGTTATACTCGAAATCCGCATTGGGACTTTCTTTTGTTTTCATGGAAACAAAATTTTGAATCACTCTTTTCAGCATTGTGGTTGACGAGGGAGTGTTTAAATGTATGTCAAAACGGTCTACAAATTAGATCAAGGCGCGCATCCGGATTTTCGAAAAAAGGCATGAACAATGCAAAAAAGGAATTTATGCACAAACAAAACCTGGACTGATGTTGCGCTAATATCTTCCCAGGTAAAGAAACATTGGGATCACCGGCAGGCACAACTCAAACTTGTGTAATTCTTATTTTCATATTTTCCTTTCACAATTTCTCGGTCTACCCCTCCCGTCGTTGCGCCACTGTCTTCAACTAATAATAGGGCAAATTTATTGATTGTGGCTGCATGTTTCACAATGTTGGTCACCAGCATGATTTAAATGCCGAGTTTCCCTAAAACCAATGTGGTATAAAGTTGTATTTGGCTCGCATTTAAGGTCTAGATACTTTCAAAGAGCATATAGTTCGTCGATTGATCCATAATACACCACCGTCAAAATTATAAGTTTAAGCTTACTGAATTCGGAATGTGGCGAGGCTACAATGGATGTGTTTCTATCTGCGGTTGTTTTTTTATTAAGGATTCGTAGGAAGAAATCTGGGATTCGAACTTAAGTTCGTGGCATTTGGGCTGGAATGGGTAGCACAGAGAGTAAAAGCAGGACATATCCACCTAAAGAGAGATGTCTGGCCACCCTATCTCATGCACATTTTCAAATGACTAATATATTAATTTAGCCATAGGTGTAAGCTGGAAAACTCGACTATGTTGCATTCTGGATTTTCAGCAATGCTCAGGCTAAACTATTATTCATCTCGTTCTGAAATTATTTCTTAGCAACATTTAGGACCTCAGCAGCGGAAAGTTCAAAACACCAAACTCTTAGGCAAATTAGGATAAATAATAACGAAAATTCTGTACCGAATGCGAATAGTAATTTTCTACACATAATTAGTAGTGTTCAGCCGCATCACTGCTAGCGGCACTTTCAACTAAGCTAACAGTTTGAAAATATTGATTAAATTCTGAATCGACTGCTATTTAAGTGAATGAGTAATGATGTCTGAAAAAATAGCGGAGCTAAGAAAACGTCTGACTCCGATTATTTCTGCAAATATTTCGGGAGGGGTCCGGACCCCCTGGACCCCTCCCCTCAGGCGCGTAACTAGAGGACACCCAAGGGGGGGGTTTTTTGGTCGATTTCTATACATGTTGGGAGGAATGCCAATGCATATAAGAGGGCAGTGGTATGATAGGGGGTGTGATATAGAACTTTCTTATACGGGAAGGAGAGTAGAGCGAATTAGAATATGTATTTAGCTTTGCTTTCATTGTTTTTATGTTAAACTATCTAATTCCTGCGAAATTTTTTTATTGTTTGATCATTGGCTTAAAATTTAACTTAGCATTTAACGTAACAAAAAAAGCAAACATTATTTGCTTAAGTGTTCTTATTAACTACGGACTTAGAATGTAACATACATTTGTAATTCAGTTTGAAAATATGCTTAAAATTATGTTATTATCTTTTAACCCTTAACTACATTCGTTATTTTTACCAACGTATGTGCATTTGTGGGGTAGATTTCTACCCCAATAAATATTTTGGTATATTTTGCAAAACACTTTATACTTTAACAAGTTTTAGGGTGAAATACAACAAGTCATTCATTTAAATTCAAATTATGTTTATATGGTTTCAAAACATCTTATTATTTTAAAGGAAATGGAGTTTTTTCAAGCCAGTCATTATTTTTCCGTAGAAAAAAAGAGTATTTTTCCTTATTTAAAAAAAAAATTTAAAAAAGTTTTGGAATTATTTCTTCCAAAGTTTTTTAAATTTAAGGCAAACTAGAATTAAAGTTAACAAAAACTATTTTCTAATTTTTCATTACATAAAAATATGGACATGCGGTCTTTTAATGATTTTATATTTTTGAAAAATGTACCGTAAGGAAGTTCCTTATCCTGATTTAGCATTTTATTTAAAGAGATAAAACACATTTAAACCTACATTTAAAAAATCCTTTTCCAAAATTTGTGCAAACTCTCCTTAGAAAAATATCGCAATATGTCTTCAAAATAAATACTCAAGGTAAAAGATGAACAAAAGGCCAACGTAACTACATTCGTGGTGTATTTTTCTACCCCATCGTGCATTTAGCCAGAATACTATTGCATGTAGAAGCACTCAATTCTGCACTCAGAGAGACCACAACGTCAGCAGAGATTACGTGAAGTTTGCACGAACATGGTGCAATACGAACATAGTTATGATAAAAAAAATGACGACTGGGGTAGAAAACTACCCCACGAATGTAGTTAAGGGTTAAACTACATTTATCTGGACTTGCAGTGTAAGAAATGCACCCATTACACTAACAACTTACTCTGTACAGCACACGTTATCAGTGTAATGAGTGCATTTCTCACACTGCATAAACGCGTTTACGACTCTTAAGTACCTAAGGCTTCATGCACACGACGCGAAAACGGCTCGCAAGCTCGACACATCGAAATGCATTGGCTCTTATGGGAAGCTCATGACGAGCGACAGCAAGCGAGAGCCGTGCACGGTCAAAACACGGCTCGCGAGCCGTGAATTTGCGGATTGTGGTGCACGATATGTGAAAACACGTCTCGCTAGTTGTGATTTGACAGCTCTCGCTGTCGTGAGCTTCCCATAAGAACCAATGCATTTCGATGTGTCGAGCTTGCGAGCCGTTTTCGCGTCGTGTGCGTGAAGCCTAAGTATATTTTACTTGAAATGATAACCAAGCTTCTTAAGGCTGCCATTTTGGACAATATAGTCTAGCACTTCCTTCTCGGAGCATAATCCTTCATAAACGTACAGATGAGTGAGCCCGTTTAGTCGCTCCTCGGACATTGTGCAACGGAGGTATGATTTTAGGTGCTTTAGAGTGTTGAAGCACCTTTCCGGTGTGCACGAAGTCACTGGCAAAGTAGCTAGCACCTGCAGCAGCATACTGATGTTAGGAAATGCCTGCGGCGAACACAGATTATACAAGCACATCACAGATGCCTTCAACGTCTCTTCACATTTTTCTAGAAATATGTGCCACTGGAGCAATTCACATTCGAATTCGAGGGGAGTAGAGTTAAGTTTCAAGAAACCTGCGGATTGGTAGGTTTCGAACAAAACTTTACCCTCTTTTAGGCACTGCTCCGATAATAATTGTTTGCCATCTGTAACAAGCCCTTCTCCCGGGAGAATTGAAGAAAAGCATGACAATACAGTGCGATGGGCTGTGAGCCGTTCTTGTATTTCGACTATTGCTGTAGACAGAAATGGCAAATACACTGATCGTCTGTAAAAATCTTCAGCGTTATCAGCTGGGACATTGTTTCTGTGCGTCTGACGACCGGTCGTTCGTGGCATAGTAATTTCTAAGCTATATGTGGCGCAGAGAGATTGAACTTCATTAAAAATTTGGCTGAAGCTTGTGATCGCATTGGCTCGCATTCCCTGCAAGGTTTTTATGGCACCTTCTGCAATCAGCAGGGACTTGCTGAGATCCATAGTTTTCGATTGCAGCTGCCGAGTTATAGGTTGACATACAGCGAGAATAGAAACGATACACCGCAACGCAACGAGAAATGGTGGAGACAAACAAGAATTATATTTGGATTTAGCATCGGCAGCAGTTTCCGCATTATCCCATTCACTTATCACCGACAGAGAGGTCAGGATGGAGCCGAGCTGGTCCCAGAAACGCGCAATTGACGTGTGCCTTTCAATAAATCTTGTGGGATTATATGGGATAAGTCCTCGAACTCGAGATTCGCCATCAGTAGCCTCGGCAATAACTTTTCGGAGGGCTTCTTTTCGTTTCGGGGTCTTCAAGAAGACTTGAATGGAATTAACAATTGCTAAGCAATGACTGATTTCCCTGATGTCACATGCACTGGATACTGCTAAATTAAAACTATGAGACTCACAATGCAAGTATAGAGCTAGAGGGGCTTCTGAAAGTTGCTTGACGAATGACTGTGCGCCCCTGAATTTTCCTTTCATATTACTCCCACCATCATAACCTTGCCCGCACATATTTCGAGTTTCTATTCCTACATCCCTGAGACCCTTAACAATTGCAGCACCAAGACCTTCCCCAGACATATCCCTAACATCAATAAACGCTAAAAATTCTTCATGCAAAGTATTCTCAAAAACATATCTCACACATAAGGCAAGCTGCTCAACACCACTTCTGTCGGTTGTCTCATCAGCAAGGACTGTAAAGGCTCCTGCCTTGTTAACCTTAGCAACTATTTTAGCAGTAATTATAGAGAAACAGGCACTAATTATAACATTCTGAACTCTTGGACTAGTATACATAGTGTTCTTAGATCCGTTTTTCAGATGGTTTTCGAGCAGAGTGTCACCAGATTTGCAAGCATAGCGGAGAAGTGCCCTAAAATTCCCGTCTCTCTGTTTCGGTGCATTATCTCGTTCCTCTTCTCTTAGTACAGCGCCGGAATCCTGATGACCACGAAGGGATAACCCACGCTCTCCACAGAATATCACAGCCCTTATTATACGTAAGGCAACGCATTTGTTATTTGTGATCTTGAAATAAAAATGAAAAAGTCAAAGGAGTGATCAGAGATATTGAAATGACACTACTTCTCATTATTTTAATTATTCTCAAAACTGTTTTGAATTTTTTTCTGCCTATTAGTATAGTGACTTTAGCTCTAGACCCAAACATCCAAAAAAAGAGCTGACTTTTGATGCCAAATTGTTCTGTGGCCTGACCGCATTACGCAGTAAAAAGTTAGACTTTTTTGCGCATCACATTTGGGGGGAGGGGGTGGCAAAGGGGTAAAGTTATGATTTTTCGCGAATATCTTGTTAACTGTAATATTTACAGCAAAATGTTCTGAGAACAATTTAAACTACACAAAATTCCCTCTCTAATGATATAGATTACCGTATACCTTCTCTTGGCAGATTATATACTAGACCTAAAAACATTCGGTGTAATTTCGATTTTTTGATAGTTACATTTGGCGCTCTAGCTCCTGAAGTAATTTAATTGGAGCCATGGTAATTGGGATAACTATTCCTAACAATATATAGCTGTCTCACACGGAGACTCAAGCTGCCCCGACAAAGCATTCTCCTATATCCCTTATTAACATTTAGAAAAAAGACATGCATTTAACTTATCGCCGAATCACAGCAGGCGGGAAAAATTTTAGTAAATGTTAAGGCTAAGTCCCATTAGACCCTCCACCAAATATTACTTCGATCGGATTAAAACAAAGGGTACCTCCCATACAAATTATTCAAATTCAATGCCACTAGTTTCCTTAGAAATAAGGGAACAAGGCAATCAAAATTAAAGTTTTGCTCGTAGGCAATTTTCGGGTCATTTTGTATGGAAGGTACCCTTTGTTTTAATCAGATCGAAGTAATATTTGGTAGAGGGTCTAATGGGACTTAGCCTTAACGTTTACCAAAATTGTTCCCGCCTGCTGTGATTCGCCGATAAGTTACAGGCATGTCTTTTTTTTAAATGTTAATAGGGGATATAGGAGAATGCTTTGTCGGGGCAGCTTGAGTCTCCGTGTGGGACAGCTATATATTGTTAGGAATAGTTATCCCAATTATCATGGCTCCAATTAAATTACTTCAGGAGCTAGAGCGCCAAATGTAACTATCAAAAAATCGAAATTACACCGAATGTTTTTAGGTCTAGTATATAATTTGCCAAGAGAAGGTATACGGTATTATATATCATTAGAGAGGGAATTTTGTGTAGTTTAAATTGTTGTCAGAACATTTTGCTGTAAATATTGCAGTTAACAAGATATTCGCGAAAAATCATAATTTCTCCCCTTTGCCACCCCTTACCCGCCAAACGTGACGCGCAAAAAAGTCTAACTTTTTACTGCGTAATGCGGTCAGGCCATAGAACAATTTGGCATCAAAAGTCAGCTCTTTTTTTGGATGTTTGGGTTTCATCATTTTTTCAGCTAAAATCACTATACTATATCTAGTTTTATTATTGAATAACATTCATTCATAAGCATTTTTTTTTATTTATTCTGTTCTTGGAAATTTCTCCTCTTATTTTTGGACTATTTTATTGCAGCACCGTGAAATTTTATTAAAATGCCAAACGTATTTTACTAACCTGTTCCTTCGCAGCTTTATCCAATTGCAAGTTAATCGCATCTTGTTTGCCATCTAAATCAATTGTCAGATAGTAGTTAAATTTCACTCTGCAGTGCTCATGAAACCCTTTAGTTTTGTGTTCTTCAAATTTTTCTTTGGCCTTTTTCCAATTATTAAATTTGCTGGAAACAAGTTGACCAGTTGTGGCCGCAGCACCTTTCCCCACGAACATAGGAGAAAATAGAACGCACCATAAGCAATAAGCTGAATCCTCCCTTTTGCTGTACGCAAGCCATGGATAGGTTGACATCCACTTCAGTTGAAAAGCCAAATTTCGCGGGCCAGATTTTGGGAAAACAAAGTCACTTGATGGACGCCAAACTTGACGGGCAAGGAATGTTCTCACGGAATCAGTTAGGTGAAGCTTTGGAGGGAGTCCTAGAAAGTTATGAATCACCAAAATATAGTTCGAACAAAGGCAAAAGGACACAAGTAATACAATTGCATTACCTTCACTAGAGCTAACATAGAACCCGATGTCAGATTCCGTATGCTGCAACGTAACATCTAAGTTTATGCTAGCATCAGAGGCTCTTGATGTGGAAGCCCCGACATTATCAGCATTATTGCCACCAACACGAACGATATCCACCGGTCTACAGTTTTCATCGCTTTCCGAAAGCCCCGTAAAGGCGACAAAATCGAGCTCCGGAGTTTGACTTACATTGTCGGGCTCCAAGTCTTTTCGTTCTTGGCGTCTCGTCTTCGCAAAAAAAGAATCGATAGTCACAACACCCGGTTTGCGTTTCTTTGTAGGCTGCATGATTTAATAGCCTCAGCACACTTTGCTTCTCCTTCACAAATGATATGAGATAAATTGATTGATTTTCAAATCAAGTGAACACCGCGAGAGAAACAGACTAGTGAAAAGCACTAAGAAAACACACATTAATCACCACTTTTCATTGAATAGCTCACCTTATTCCTTATACCACGAACGGTGGTTTTGTAAATTTAAAACTATATGGTTTTAAGTTTTTCTCGATCAACTAAAACGCACAATACTTGACCAGACGGAGGCTGATAAATATCCAAACAAGCAGGCTAATCGAAGACGTGCAACACTCAACAAGGAAGCCGTTAGAGTGTCTGCTTGTCAAAGCGAAATAGATAAATATCAAAAGTTAACTGTACATAATGGGTGCGGTTCTGAAACGCACCGGTCGCATATGTTCCCACAACATATTGTCCATTCTGACCCTATAAATGCGATTTTGCGGATCAGCAATAACTTTAGATGTTTTCCGTATGTGTGCCAATGTGGAATATGTAAACGAAAAGCTCCGGAGATTATTTCTTATTCGTAAAGTCACAGTTAGAGGTTCAGAATGGACAACATGTTGTCGGAACATATGCGACCGCTGCGTTTCGGAACCATACCCATTGTATGTGCTTACTTGGAAAAGAGGATAAACAATTTCTCAAAATTTTTCTGGAGAAAAAAAAAATCTATTCAAATTCAAATACATTTTCGAATTTTCTCTCTTTTGAAAGCAACTGCATATTATACAGGGTGTCCGGAAACTACCGCATTAACATACCGGGAAATGATTTCTCACTTGATTTATAGCAAAAAAGTTGTAACGAGCATACCCCCAATTTTTAACCCTTTCACTGCCACAGACTACTTTACTCGTTCACAAAACTTTGATTTTTATTACTCGTTCCGAACAAATCAGTAATCCATTTTCTGAGTTTGTGTATAAAAAAAACTATGTATTTAAGGTGGGAAAAGTCGTTAGGAGTTTCGAATGAACTTACCTATTATCTTGTTACATACCCAACTTTGTATATTCTTTCCTAGGTTTAAAAAGTTCACTCACTCGCCTTTTACAACTATTTTTCATTATGCCTTTTTACCTTAAAATTTTTATATTTTTTTCCTACTTGCAAGGGGGGGGTTTTAACACCCAAAACCCCCCCCTAGTTACGCCACTGCCTCCCCTGGCTACGTGCCTGCGGCGAACAATAATCACACAGCAAGTATGTATAAATGTTGCCATGCACGCTCCAAAGTTAGTGTACAATGAAGTGACGAGTCGACAAGATTAAAATGCAAGTAATACACGCGCTAATTGTCTTAGCAGAACGCCTGAACTATTGGTAGGTGCAATCGTCTTATCGATCATACGAAAGATCTTACGAAAGAAAAACAATCGTGTCACGATTTTTTTCTTTCGTAAGACGCGTTCTTACAATGTGAAATGGACAATGCTTGTCTGCTGGCCACTACAAAAGCTCTCTTGTCTTGCAAGTTTACCCGTCCGGTTTCGTCTTACAATCTGAAATCAGCCATTAGTCTTATCGCGTAGAGAAGACACACACCATATTTAGAAAGCTTTTCCATTGTATTGAATGGAATTTTTGTTTATTTTGCATAGCTACGCCAACATCCAACAGCGTAAATAAGCAAAAGATAACATAACTATGCAAAATTAACAAAAAATCAATTTAATATAATGGAGAAGCTTTTTGAATATTATGTGTGTCTTCTCTGGGCGATAAGACTAACCATTCTATAAGATCTACGAGAGAATGGGCCCAAGCCTATTTTTATGGACCACATAAGTCGTGCTCTGTGGCCGTGATGGTTCGGTCGCCACTCTGTGAAATAGACACTCATAGAGAAACGAGTTTCCAAAGTCGGCACGACTCGTCGCAAGTTTATTATTCAGAAGAAGATGATAAGAAATATTCTTATCATAGAATAATAAAACTAACAATGCGACTAGGAAGTGGTATGGCCAAAGCCACCTTCATTTAGAAAGCCGGGAAGCAGCAATCCATGCACACAAAGCGAGCCTATGAATATGTCGTATATACGTTGCACGATGCACCAACACAAGCACAGCGAATGTCAAAAAACCGTGTCTACTCTGATAAAAATCGCGAAAACATGTGGAAAATTCACTTTTTATCGGGATTTGTTTCTTTCACTGCATTATAGACACTTCAATTCACGACAGATTGCACTTTTCGCGACGAAAATCGACCGGGAACCAATACTTTTCGTGTAAAGTTTGCCGCGACCCAACCCGATTTGCCTTTACCGCAATGTAAATGTTCGATCTGAACAGGCCTATGAATTGTCGTTTCAGTATATGTATGAAGGCGGCTTTGGGTATGGCTGACAACCGTATCACACTCCGAATTCAATTGTCTTTGTAACGTTGATGACTAGACACGGTAGTCATCAACGCACCATGCTCCACTAGGAGTTACGGTAATCGAGAGAGACATAAGTTTATGATGTCGTCGGAAGCGTATGTTGCTGAGTCCGATAGTGAATTTCAACAAGAGAATCGCTTTTGACAGTGTGCCAGGAATGCCTAACTTCTTAACTGAAAGCCATGTATTGTCAAATGTACGACGTATGTTTACGGATATCAATGTCAAGCTGCACCTGAAAAGTGTCCAAGAAACGCTCGTAACACGTGCTGTCAATGTAACTGCGCCTCATATGAAATTTCCATACGAATACATATCCAATTGCAAATGCTACCGTTGCGGCCATAAAACGCATAAAATTTAAAATTTTCTTTGTTATTATACCTTGTAATCAGCCCACACAAAGCCGTAAAGTCGCACAGATTTCCGCCAAAGAAAGAATTTCTCAAAGCAAATAGAATAGATATCACTACAATCTGGCCGGCATATGGAGTTTCACATTTTGTGTGAATACTATGGATAAGCCTGAATGTACAGGACTCGTTGTGATTGTGGTGATATCAATTCTTTTTCTGCTGAAGAATTTTTCTTTGGCGGACCTCTTTAGAACGTTGTTGCTTTTTGTGGAATGAAATTTGTATGTTTAGTTCAAGTTAAGTTAATATTCAATGTTTCGCGATCCATGTTTCTTCTTCTTCTCATTACCGTATAGCCCCATGTGGGGCCATGGTGCGTTAACTCAGCCGTTTATAGGCAATTTCGAGTCATCGTTACATTGCATATCATTTCGCACATGTACGGAAATTTTGGACCACGCCGAGATTCGATTTCCGGATTTTTAGATTACTAGCAAACTAGCATCGTAGAGTGCGACTCAACCAAGTGAGGCACAGAGCGTTCCATGTTTAATGTTTAATATTCAGTGATCAATGTTCAAATGTTCAGTGTTCAATTTTCAACGTTCAATGTTTAATGTTAAGTACTCAATGTTCAATATTCACTTATCAATATTCAATATTCAAAAGCACAAAGTGGACATTTTTCTTTATATACAGGAAACTGCCGCATAAACGCACCGGATTATGATTCCTGAGTTGATTTCCAGCAAAAAAGTTGTACCCAACATACCCCCTCAGCTTAACCCTTTAGCTGCCACAGGCATTTAAAGATTTAAAAAAAAATCATTTTCTTGCACGACTTAAAGCCTAATATCTCCAAAGCTAGGACAGCTAGAATAGGGAAATAAAATGATTATTACAGCCAACAAATTTACCTATAAAATAAAACTAACCAGACTAGAATCGGATAAAAGATTTGGTATTTACAGAGCTTTAAAGTCAAATTTGCGTGATTTGACCCAAAAACAATATTTTTTTCCATCTCAATTTTCTCCAACTTCTGCCAAGGCGGGGTGCTTGTACGATTCTTTTAAAAATTGGCGCATAATCTTACCATCATATCTTTCTTACATCATTTTATTCTAGCTTCATTATTTCTAAAAGTTTTAGTACGTAAAGTGTAGAAAACTAGGGTTAATTTTGGCTCGATTTCGACATATACTTTGAATAGAATTTATCAATTGCAGATCTACAGGGGCATCCATCCTGCGTCTACTACGCTTCGCCATTAGGAGTACCTGAGCTATGCAGCCATAACCCCCCTCCCTTGCGGGACGACGAGATTTATCCGGCTTAAAGCCGGAATGGTGTTCTCCGCCGGGATGCCTCCCTTTGGATCCCCACCTTGGGATGCGACTCTAGCTGGTCGACTTGTCTATCACCACGAACCCCCTCGAGTCCAACGCCTAGATGGGTAGGGACCATGGTCCCCTGGGCACGCCCATCCCCGAGGTACACTATTCGCTAAAGATTTCTCTATAGCAGGTGTGATCCTCCTTTGGCCCCCTTTCGGAAGACCTAACGAATTCGGACGCCTCCGCAGGATCGTTATGCCTGTTTACTACTCGTCTGCTTAAAGCAGACTCATAGCGCTACCGTTCACATAGGTTTGGCCTCCGTCCGTTTACTAAGTAGCAATTTGATTCGGGCCGTGTGGTCATCAATCCACAAGCCAGCTAGGTATAGGCGCAAAGGCCATTCTCCCTAACTGGCCCCTTCGAGGCTTGGGTTCTGCGAAGCCGCCAACTCCGAGACTAGACACGTACGCTTATATGTGGTTTCTCCCCTACGAGGAAGCACTGCGTCGTGTAAGCTTGTATAGCTGACTTTTTGAAGGAATAGGGAAAAAGTCAAGCTATGCTGTGTCACCCATACATGACGAGCTCGGGAGCTCGGGACAGTCAAGTCCCGAAGGTCTTTTGTACAGATCCACGCCATGGCGTATCAACCATACCAGGGGCCTCCCTGCGCTGCTCGGGTCCGTGGTGTCGCAACTCACCAAATATGTGTGTCACATGAACGCACTTCCCCTGCGGGAATCTACAGGGGCAGTGGGAATTGAATTGTATTGAATTCGAGCTAAAATTAGCCATATCAGAGCAACTTATTTCCATCATAAATGAGTCCTATAATGGAGCCCAATGTCATGTTTTGCACAAGGGTGAATTGTCCAGTCCTTTTGACGCGAATAATGGAGTTAGACAAGGCTGTATTTGATCACCAATGCTGTTCTTTATTACCATCAATGACGTAATTCTCTATGCCCATAAAAGTAAGGGTATCAGGTGAAAATTATTCGATTACCTTCAGCGCCTGGACTACGCCGACAACATTTGCCTTCTCTCAAACACACCAGATCATCTGACTCAAATAGCGGATGCTTGCATAGTGAAAGTCGAAGTGCTGCCTTAAAAATTAATTCCGCTAAGACTAAATACATGAGCTTGTCATCAGGAGGGTAAAACACCATTTCTATCTCCGGACAACCGATAGAAAAAGTCGAGAACTTTACTTGCCTTGGTAGCGTAGTGACAGCGGATGGTGGGGATGATACCGATGTATAGTCGCGCATAAATAAGCCCAAGCAGTATTTTTCAGTTTAACTGCTCTCTAGCAAAACCACAACATCTCAAGAAACACCAAACTCCGGATCTTCGAAAGCAATGTAAAGTATGTGCTTTTATATGGGTGTTCCACGTCGTAGGCGTCCAGTAGCATTACCACTAAACTGCGTAGTGATCGCAATTGACCTATCAAATGCATTTGATAATGTCAATCATTCAATGCTTTTAGCAAACCTGTTGAATATGCATCTTCCTGCACAAGAGATTCGTTGGATTCCCAAATATCTAGCTGGTATGCATTCCTTCACCGAGTTTCGAGGCAAACGTTCTAAGCTTAGCGAATTCAAATTAGGTGTTCCACAGGGAGGGGTACTCTCCTCCACTCTGTTTAGGCATTTTTCCAAAGCCGAAACCTCACCATCTCTGCGTCCAAATCTTCTGCGACATTTCTAACCACTTGGTGGAAGGATAAAAGATGGGAGATTGATATACGTATTGGCAACAATTCTGTTCCTACTGTAGCAAACCCCAAAATTCTAGGGCTTCACCTAGAGAACATGATGACATCTGCGAATCATGAAGATTCCGTTTGTGAGAAAATTCGCAGTAGGAATAAAATCCTAAAAACTCTAGCTGGTAGCACCTGGGGTAAAGATAAAGAAACCATGCTAGCTACTTATAAAGCGGTGGGTCGAGCGGCCGCTGATTATGCAGCCCCAGTTTGGACACATAGTTTATGTGATACAAACTGGACCAAAATTCAGGAATGCCAAAATGCCGCTCTACGCATCGCGACAGGTTGCCTTCTGATGTCTGCCCAGGATCACTTACATCAGGAGACAAAATTGATGCCAATACGTGACCATACAATCTCCTACTCTCAAAACAGTATCTTGTTGGTTGCTATCGTGAGGATCATCCTAATAATTATCTCATGGACCGAATTCCTCCACCACGACATGTCAGGCGTGGTTTACGAGACCTTGAGAGAGAGGTTCAGGGATACAAACGGGACCCTTACGACGAAATTACATACCGAGCCGCCATTGCAGCGATCCACACTAAAGAAGTTAATCGGTCTATTGCGAGTTTAGGTGCGAATAGAGTCCTCTCAGAGCGCCCACCACCAATTTCGCCTGAGGAGAATAGGTTCCCGAGAGCCACTAGAGTAACAGTAGCTCAACTTCGGTCGGGCTTTTGTTCACGCCCTAATTCGTACCTTTCTCGCATAAACCCGGACATCCAAAACATCTGTCCAAACTGCGATGGTACTCCTCATGATGTGGGCCAATGCCCCGCTGCGCCCACTGATCTTACCCCTATATCGCTTTGGGAAAAGCCTATCGCAGCAGCTATGTTTTTGTCCTTAGACCTCACGGACACAATCATTGAGGAACCATAAATCGTACCCACATAGATGCACAGAGGTTTCACACCTTTCTGCACCGCTAATATAGATATTTCTCGTTCCATTATTTTCCACCAGAAGGCGCACAGTGTTTGCGATAAATATCGCAACGCATCCTGTCTCTCTGTCTGTGGTTCCTTTGAATCCCTAGTGACATTGACTACGTTTGTTGAGCACCTCTCCCAATTAGCAGCCGTCACCTTTAGCTGGTCCCACGATTTGAATTATAGATTTTCCCTCTGCCTCAACAGACCTTCTCCATGTATCACGACGGCTTCCATCGGTCCCCTGAGGAATCCATATCTAGAGCCTGTTTTGCAATGTTTTTTGGTTCTTTTCAAATTGTGTGACCTATCTACTGCCACTTCCGCCTTTTGATGTCGATGCTTATCCCATTTTGGACAATAATTTTGAAGAGGTCGTCGTTAGACATTACCTCAGGCCAGCGAATTCGTAGGATGCGTCGTAGGCACTGATTCACGAAAGTTTGCAGTTTGGTTGTAATGTTACTGGTCACTTTCCACGTGGAACACCCATATAAAAGCACACATTTTACATTGCTCTCGAAGATCCGGAGTTTTGTATTTTTAGAGATGTTGTGGTTTTGCCAGAGAGGAGTCAAACTGAAAATACTGCTCGAGCTTTAATTATACACGAGCGCGACTCTACATCATCACCACCTCCACTATCCGCTGTCATTCCGCTTCCAAATGTAAGAAAAGTTCTCAATTTTTTCTATCGGTTGTTCGGAGATATAAATTGTGATTTGCGCTCCTAATGTCAAGCTCAGGCATTCAGTCCTGGCAGCACTAATTTATAAGCCAGCACTTCGACTTTCACGATGCAAAGCATCCGTCATTTGAGCCAGATGATTTGGTGTATTTAAGAGAGGGCAAATGTCGTCGGCGTAATCCAGGTGCTGAAGATAATCAATAATTTCCATCTGATACCCTTCTTTTATGTTCGCCTAGAGCGTCGCAGATTACGTCGTAGGTGGTTATAAGGAACAGCATTGGTGATAAAATACAGCCTTGTCTAACTCCATTATTCACCTCAAAAGGACTAGACAATTTGCCATTGTGCAACATATGACATTTTAGGACTCCTTTAGAATGGAAATTAGTTTCTCTGGTATGCCTCTCCTACGTAAGACTGTCCAGATATAAGCCGGGTAAACGCTGTGAAATGCCTTCTCGAATTCAATGAACATAAAATGTAACGAAGATCTCCATTCAGCGGATTGTGCAGTTATAATTCGGAGGGTGTTGATGAGATCGCTACATGAGAAACCCTTACGAAAACTAGCTTGTTCAGAGTGTGGTCGACCGTTTTCTTGATCCGGTCCAAGATTATTTTAGCCATCAGTTTGGAGACAGTTTAGAGACAGAGTCCGTCCTTTAGATTTCCTTTCTTAGGGATTTTAATGATGACGCCCTTATTCCACGCTTGAGGGAGAGTCTTGGTTGTCCAACACTCTTGGATCAGGAGAGGGAAACTATCCGCTGTAGCGTTGATATCCAAAAGATCCATGGGAATATCGTCTGCCCCGGGGCCTTATCAGCTTCCAATGAATTCAGGGCCTTAGTTATTTTCAGTTTGGATGGTACGCCGGTATTAATTCTGGCCATTTGCGGAAGACTTACTGCCTCCGGTGGAGGTGGATTTGAATGGTCAAAGTTGATCTGGATAGACCTCGGGCGGAATGAAAATGAAATTTTTGTCCGCTGCGATTTTATCACTGAAAATGTATACTTTGTAATGTGCTGCGCTGCGCCATATGTGTTTTAAGCATTATGCTGCTTACCTCTCATGACCGTTCCAATTGTCATTCGAACTTCCACGATTCGGCCGAATGTCATCGGTGACAGATCGAAGAGCGGAAGTTCGAATGAGAATTCGAACAGGTGACAGGAGACATAGTGGCCGTGGCGCAGTGCGGAGCACAAGAAAAATCCGCAGAAAGGAAAAAAAAAGAAAGAAATAACAAAAAAAAAAAATAGAGTAAGGACAAAGAAACGAACAGCAAAGAGGTAAGATTACGAAATTTCAAATAATCACCTAGATGTTATGAAATATAGTTGGAAAAAGGAGATTATTGCAAAGATCACTTCTAGGTTATGAGCGCGTGCGGTTGCGCCGCGGCCACATCATAGTGAGTCTAACAAATCCATGGAGCGCCTTGGCCACATTGGTGGAGAATTGTGAACACGAGTCACGAGATCGACAAGGTTGTGTCGCCATTTATCATTGCGAGTGCTGGGCGGAAGTATTTGGGGAGTGTATTTGCGCTTCGATACACGACTGCAGGATGGGCTGCAAGCGCACTCTTTCGATGTGTCCTACTTGCAATATAGGTTGCAGCTAACAGGCCGATATTGGGAGGTGCCAGAGAAGTGGACAGCATTTTTGAATATGGCGCAGAATAAAGGATGGTGTACCGCAAGTCATCTTCTGCACGCGACGAACATTGTCTCGATCGGAAAGTATAAAAAGCAACTTCAAATGTAAGTACTTTTGCTCGTATCCTCTCCCCCTCTTCCGATGACAACCCCGTGAGGTTTCAAAACCATTGCAAAAAAAAAAAAAGAAATCGCGATTAAGGATGATAGGCCACGAATAAATTTTGGACATGTTTAGCATTTGTGCGTGAACAGAGAACATACATAGATGTGTCAATAGGAGCTATGTAAATTATATATTGAAAATTAAAGAAATATTAACTCGATAGACTTCTGTGCATATAAATATAAAGCGAAAACCAATTTAAAACTAATTCGCAGAGACAACTTGTACCTGTCCGGAATGTCTCTATATTTTTTGATACTTTCACGTTTAGAAGTCAAAAATAAAAATAAAATATCATGAACAAAAAAAAATATTTAAAGAAACAAAAATTTATGATCAGCAAAGACAAAATTTCAAATTGTGATTATCTTAAACCTTAAACTGAAAGCTAGTTTATATACAAAAGCGACGTTTTTTTCGTATCGCGTGTAAGTCTGACTCGAAAAAAACGATCGCGGGTAACATCCCGGTTAAGACCAAACAGCTGACATTTGACAGTTTTTGTGCATCTTTGACTCGCTTTCGTCGGCTTATTTTTTAGATGTGGTGGATTTTATCACAAAAGATGATTATTTCTTTGCAAAATCTTTTCTCGTGATTAGAAAAACTCTCACATTTGGTTCCCTCATATTTCCCCTATGCGTCCGCCATCTACATTTGAGCTCTATCCCGTGTAGGGTAGTTGCACGGGTTAACTTTACCTGGGTAAGTGTCATTTTTTTTATATGAAGTTCTACCCAAACCTGCACGGGATAAACACAATAAAACGTCCCTATTGAAAACAAAACCAAACAAAAAAAAATCTGCTTATATGAGCATAGTTCATAAGAAATATATATGTACATTGATAATGTAATGCTGAATTACGGAATAAGTTTAAAATTGCCTGAAGTAATTGAATTAAAACCTAGATCACTAGACATCCCCTCTCATACACGCACTTCATATGCATACGTACGAAAGCTCGAAACATTTAGTCCATATTTTAAAATATAATACTTGTATTTTTGAAACGCGTTATACTGTCTATACATATATATATAAAAAAAAGAAATTTTCATTATAAAAGTAATCAAATGGAAGTCAAACAAGTAAGGTATTAAAGTCAGCAGTAAAAATGAAAATTATCTCTACATGTTGTTGAATGTTGTTGCTTGCTTCCCTACAGATTTCCACTCCAGGGTTCCCGCGTTTTTTTTCAGGGGACCAGTAAAATGAGGTTCGTTGGTCCGCGGTTAGGGGAGGGAGCCTGAGTCCATTTCATCAAGGACTCATTAGTCAGATGAGGAGGCGACGTCGTGGTTGAGGGAGTTTTTTTTTGTTCTCCCTTATTAGAGTTGTAGGGCTGACGCGCGAGGAATTATTTTGTTTGTTAACGATAGAGGAGGCAGCAGTGACGTTTTTTTTTCCAACCCACCCCACTACCGGTAGCCGAGCTAGCTAGCCAGCGCGCGTCACTCGTCACTGACTGAGGAGGTTTCGACCTATGTGTCACAAATCAGTCTTAACGACTGAGTCTTCGGCCTCCGCCCTCCGCTGAGCTTGGCCAAGCCCGCATAATCGTTACAACTTACAGTCATAAGCTACAATCCGAGAACGGTTCCATAATTTTTTTCGGCCATTGTATGTATTATATTTAAATCCCTCACTAATTTCATCGTGGAAAATATCTAATGCCCGGGGAATCGAAAAATCATACATAAAATAGCCGAGAAGAATTTTGGAACCGTTCTCGGATTGTAGCTTATGGAATTCCCCAGCGTTTGCGGCATATTCCACGACTGTAAGTATACATTTTCAGTGATAAAATCGCAGCGGACAAAAATTTCATTTTCATTCGGCCCGAGGTCTATCCAGACCTTTACAGGATACTTATGAATGGGTAAAAGATTTGCCAGTCAGTGGCTTTATGAGCTTGTAAAGGGTCCCACTGTCACCACGGTAAGCCACCTCTTTTACCTCCAACGCTAACGCATTGATGTTGCGTTATCGCTACGCTATTTGCACTCTTTTTTGAAGAGAACTGTACTCGGTCCTCAGATGTTGCTTAAAGGCACGGTTTGTGTTTGGCCAGGGTGCCGCCAATGACAAGCTAGTGAGAGATACAGAACTCCACGAACAACTCACCATTGTCGTTCTTGACACCCAGACCGTAATTGCCCATTAGATGTTCCAATCCAATATTGTCAGACCCAATTTTTCAATTGAGGTCGTCCATGATAATTTATATGTCACCTCTCGGAGCCTTACCAAAGGTGTCGCCAAGCAAGTGGTAAAAGGTGTCCTTAGCAGGCTGGTCGGCTGACTCAGTCGGGGGGTAGCACTGGATTTTAGTCATGTTTCTTCCTCTGGACTTGAATCTAGCAGTTATTATTCGGTTGGAAATAGGTTTCGAGAGATTGGCGACCTTCCTTGCTTAAAAGGATACTGACTCTAGCCATCCTGGGTGAGGCTTCAAGTTCACTACCAAAGTTAAGCAGCACAGTTTAGGAACTAGGTGATAAGGTCGTTCCCGAACCGGTCCATCTTGTTTCGCTCAGTCCTAATATCGAAATTCTGTATGTCCGACTTCCGTGAGTCTCGCCCCACATCGTTTGAATGCTCCAAAAATCAGTCGTAGTCCGTTGTTTGTAGCCAAAGGTCGTTGCCGGTCAATCAGTTCGTGGTATCTGAGGCTCGTTCAATGTTTCGAGTGTAATTTAGTTTCAAGTATATTCAAGTTATACCCTATCCCTCTAGTCGCCTTAGCCGACAATGACAAGCCGGGATCGCTGTGGCATAATTCTGAACACCAAGATCACAGGGGTGAATTTTTGTTAAGCCTCGAACATATCTATACCGTTAAGCGCAATCAATATCTCCCTTGCCCCTTTAGTCGCCTACTACGACATTCCATGCCAGAGGGCACAACTGTCTCTAGGTCCCCAAAATCCCTTAGTCCGCAACTGCTCTCCAAAGGAAGCCGATTCACCCGATTCCCATAGCCGCCTTCTACGACATGCCATGCCACAGGGCACAACTGTCTCTAGGTCCCCAAAATCCCTTAGTCCGCAACTGCTCTCCAAAGGAAGTCGATTCACCCTTCTTAGTCATTCATAGGCCCTGATTCTTTTTGTGCGCTAAGTTGGAAAGCTGACAAGTTTCTTCCAAGCCCGGCTAATTCTTCCTTGGTTTAGCTTTGTAATTATGTATTTTATTCGTAAGATGATAATTGTTTAAGCCTTAAAGTTTTTTCGACTTAAATTTTCTTATTAACTCAACATACTACTAAAGTGGTGTGCAGAGATCTGCACACTAGAGGCTGTCCGATGAAATTTTCATGTATTTTAGAAATTAACAAATGCTATACATTTCGCTGTACACTTTTAAGTGCTCTACGGTAGGCCGAAATGCTGTACAGTACAACGAAATGCTGAAGGTCTGGTCACCTTAATGTATACATTTTAGGATTTGTGTATGCACCAAGTAAAAAATGTGTGCTCATACTCATGAACATCGTTGAATGTATGATATTGTTCGAAAACGAATGCTTCAACCACACATTTCGGCATTTGTGTGCGCCCCAGCGTTGATTTGTGCACAAATGTTCACATGCCTTAACTAGGCGGCCAATACCCAGCACATGTCTTCTTACAAAAAAAAGAAAAGTTTTGCGTTTAAACGTTTATTATTATGGATATTTAGCAAAGGAGCGTCCGATTTGTTTTGTTTTGTTGTTGGTAAATTCTATTTAGATTGATTTTACCTTGAAAATATCAAAAGGATAAGTACACGTCCTAATCATTATTTATTCATTATTATATTCATTAACTACTATCAAAATCGCATTAAAAGATATTTATTTCCGCCAATGGTGATTAAGTTAAATATGCATTAATGACAATGTGAATTTCAATTTTACAAAAACAAAAAAAAATAAAAATACAACATTTATGAAAATTCTCCCTATGGAGTTGCGATTGTCTCTCTATTTATAAAAAAGATAAGGAAAAAATGGTCCCTTTTATTCTTGATCTGATTGGTTGAAATTGGAAATGACGTGATGATTTGCTAACTAAGTAGTTTAAGGTGGTGTGCGACTTCAGTTGTCAGGTGATAGCTGAAGAATATGGGTCGTGTGCGGAAAAGCTCAGAAGAGAAGCGGGAGGTACGCAACAGTGGACGACGGGGTCGCAGATTAAAGCAGTGCGCGCTTCCGACGTGTGTTTTATTTTCCGTCGTGTGTTTTATTTTCCGACGAAACATAGCCGCGAAGCGAGAATGTCGCGAAGTGACAGTGCGGGGGTTGGCGAGCGAAGCGAGCAGGGGGCGCAGCCCCCTAGTTCAGTTAAGTAAAAAGTAGTTAAGAAGTGACTTACAAAAAAGTTAGCCCGCAAGGAAGAATCGACGATATCATATAAAAGGTGGGTTCAACAATTTAACTTCTTTTTTGTTTAGTTTATCAAAACGCTCCATTGGGTCCTCAAACTGAAATTAAATTGAATTTAATATACACATAATAGGGGGATTCATGCTCGCTTCGTATATCAGAAATCCTTGTTATTGCGTATTGTTATTGAGTATTATAACACAAAAAAATTTGAATGAACGCCCCAAAAATCCTAGTCGTATATGAAATACTATGTTATACTATGCAACAACAACAATGAACAGCTGATTTTTTGACAAAAAAAAATACAAATTTTCGTTTTATGTGTCATAATTATAATTTTAAATGAGAATTGCGAGAAAGTCTCTCTTTCCGCTCAATTAAAAACAACCTGGTTACTAGGAAAAAAATAAATTTTATACGATTTTCGTATTTTCTGTCCCTATTCTGCCTACATTAGTTCTCGTATTCGATAACAAGCCCGAACCCGTGTTTTTATTAGGTATGTTATTTTTGGTCAAATAACAGGCAATCAGATAACCATGTGCAAAATGCTTGATTACGGGTTGACACTATGCTTATCTACAGCGTAGTTTTTCATCAATGAAAAAGGTAGATGCTCAAACAGATTTATCCCTCTAATGCTATGGGCTCAAAATGAACGCTGCCATGACCATGACTTCAGCATAAATCCAAAGCGGGCAAAGCGGAATAAGATTTCGGGACAGGCAGCCGAAAAAAGTAGTAGCTTGGATAGAAATGTAATATTCAACAGTGAAAATGTATATGCAATCCAACATCAAGCCTTTACATCTGGTGTATGGTGTAGTTTCTTTCGTTTAGCTGTGCCGAAAGGAGCAGTCACCGTGTTTCAACTTAATCTTTTTTGCTGTTGGTCGTCGCTCTCGTTCGAGATGTGGGGAGACATACCGTTTATGTTGCGTTAGGGCTTCCCACAGTTATAATGGAGGTTCGCCAGTGCCCAGTGGGCACAGCCGGAAACTGGAAGGCCTACATCAAGAGGAATATGGACAGATCTTTGAGTGTGCGAACGGATCTCTTTAAGATAGGTCTACTAATGTAATACAGATGGGTCCTGTTTGCACAATATTCAGAAAGCTTTTCCATTGTATTAAATGGAATTTTTGTTTATTTTGCATTGTTACGCCATATTTTGCTTCGTTACGGCATCATCTTAGATTGAAAAAATCATTGCGCAGTTGCATACAACTGCGTAAATGAGCAGAAGACAACATAACTATGCGAATTAAACAAAAAAAATCATTCAATATGACGGAATTGTGTGTGTCTTCTCTACAGTGGCGTAGATAAGGGGGGGGATCAAGGGGATCAATCCCCCCCCTCGGTCAGATATTTTTTATTATTACTTTAGGTACGTAAAACAAAGCAAAAGTAAACCTCTTGCTGGAATTACTCAACATGTGGAGTTTCATAAAACTTGAACTGCAATTGAAAATTAGGCACTTTATTTGTTTAATAGAAGCGTATCGATAGAATAGAAACACTACAGCACATGGCTTTACGTTCCTTTTTCACATTATCTGGAGCTCCGCACAGGCAAGCCCTACTGAAGTAACCTAGAAGTGCTGCTAGAAAAATTAAATGTAACCACTGATTGAAAATTTGTTACCGGAAAATCTTAATGTTCGGTTCAAAAATTTAAAAATAATGTGGAACACTGAGTGCTCTTCCACAAAAGCGCAATTTCCAATGGGGGAATATACAGTACATAAGATTATAAAGATTTATTCAGGAGAGTGGAAAGCTAATGCGAATTAAGAGAAAACGTTGCAAAACTGCTTCCAATTTTTGAGCACCCTTTATTGTTTGAGCTTATCAACATTCGTATTTCTTTTTTTTAAGTTTTATCGTATATAGCAGGGCAAAGCAAGTCTTGACTTTCTCTATAGTTCGCAAATTTATTGAATTTAATACCAAGAACTCTCAAAGCTATATTTTTTTTTACTAAATTGTAGAAATTTCCAAAATTAAAAGATATATAGTCTTACGCAGGCAATAATTCGAAAACAATTTAATAATCAAACAAACGAAGTTCCGCGGTACCCTAGGGTTCCGTGAAGATCTTCCAGAGGGTTCCCGAAGATATCAAAAAATTAGAAAAATATGGAAAGAGTTTTTGACAACAAAAATCCATACAAAAAATGTTTGTATGTTTTAAAATTCCGAAGCTTAGTTTGCTACACTGTACCGCAAAGCAACTTAACTGTAAAATATTTAACCGGCATCGGAGACTCGACCGATTTACTTTTACAACTTTCTACTATATGAAATACAAAAGGAAGTAGTATGTCTCCCAGAAAGTAAAGCATGTCTACAGTGTTTGTGACGAGGTTTTCGGGATTAAAATTAAATCCCAATAAATTTGTATTAGTCAAAACTTTTCTAAGATTTTTTTAACGAATGTTTAACAGTCCAAATTTTAAGTTCTACTCACATTTTTGGTATCCTTTTCAAACAATTAGCTGATAGCTAGGGCCTTGAAATTTATAGCAAATATATAGAGCTGCTACGGTGTTCTACAAGTTTGAAAATTTTAGAAATATCTACTCACGAATTTCTGAATTATCGGAAAATTTAGATTTAAGAACACAAACGCTGTACTTTATCCATAATACTTGGCATTCCCAACAAGCTCTCGTCTTCACCATTTTCCTCTTTTGGACATATCACTATATGATTTAATCCCTGTAGGTGTTTCGTGCGTTCCGGCCAGAAAAGTGGCGATGCTAGGTGTTCCGTGACTCCGAAAAGTTTGGGAGCCACTGACCGAACCCAATATAAAGCTCTTATACTTCAATCACAGTAGCGAAAATTTATACGAAAATTGGAATACTGTGAACTGGAATACCGTATTAAAAAAAAACGTATGGCAAAATTGCTATCTATTTTGAACCAAAATTTGGTAAAAAAACTGCTAAATGTGAAGTGTAATAAACACAAAAATGTTTACTCTGAAATTCGATATTTGATAACCGTAAAAGTATAAGTAATCTTGCAAAATGATCCCCCTCCTCTCCGAAAAGCTATTTACGCCACTGCTTCTCTATGCGATAAGACTAACCATTCGATACGAATTTTGAGAGAATGGACCCTTATCTAGTGTCTATCGGCTGTTTAGTCTTATCATAGACGCACACCATTGTCCGATAGCTTCAATACAATGGCTGATTTCAGATTGTAAGACGAAACCGGACGGGTAAACTTGCAAGACAAGAGAGCTTTTATAGTGGCCAGCAGACAAGCATTGTGCATTTCAAATTGTAAGAACGAGTCTTACGAAAGAAAAAAATCGTGACACGATTGTTTTTCTTTCGTAGGAATCGTACGATCGATAAGACGATTGCATCTACCAATAGTTCAGGCGTTCTGCAAAGACAATTAGCGCGTGTTTTACTTGCATTTTAATCTTGTCGACTCGTCACTTCATTGTACATTAACTTTGGAGCGTGCATGGCAACATTTATACATACTTGCTGTGTGATTATTGTTCGCCGGTCCGTGTTTTGATCGGATAGTGTGAAATGATCATACGATGGTTCTTGTCGTGCAAGTTTACCCGTCCGGTCGTTTTCTTACAATTTGAATTCAGCCAATGGGCCATTCTCTCAAAACTCTTATAGAATGGCTGAATTCAAATTGTAAGAAAACGACCGGACGGGTAAACTTGCACGACAAGAACCATCGTATGATCATTTCACACTATCCGATCAAAACACGGACCGGCGAACAATAATCACACAGCAAGTATGTATAAATGTTGCCATGCACGCTCCAAAGTTAGTGTACAATGAAGTGACGAGTCGACAAGATTAAAATGCAAGTAAAACACGCGCTAATTGTCTTTGCAGAACGCCTGAACTATTGGTAGATGCAATCGTCTTATCGATCGTACGATTCATACGAAAGAAAAACAATCGTGTCACGATTTTTTTCTTTCGTAAGACTCGTTCTTACAATTTGAAATGAACAATGCTTGTCTGCTGGCCACTACAAAAGCTCTCTTGTCTTGCAAGTTTACCCGTCCGGTTTCGTCTTATAGTCTGAAATCAGCCAATGCCATTCAATATAATGGAAAAGCTTTCTGAATATTGTGTGTCTTCTCTACGCGATAAGACTAACCAGCCAACAGGTACTGAATAAGAACTATCAGTTGTATTAAATTGAATGTTGGTTTACTTTCCATAGTTACGCCATATTTTGCTTGGTTACGCCATCGTGTGAAATTACGTAATGATTCTACTGTATATGCAAACTAGAAAAAATCATTACGCATTTTCATATGATGGCGTAACCAAGCAAAATATGGCGTAACTATGGAAAGCAAACAAACATTCAATTCAATACAACGTATAATTGCCGTGTATTTGACATTAGTTGTGAGTATAAATTAATGAGTGAAAGTATACAAAAAAGGCAAAAATATACTTCTGCTCTCGTGACGACTGCACACGAGAGCAGGAAAAGTATATGTTTGCCTACATTCTGCATAGGCCGTATGAATACTAATGCCGGAAATAAGATGGACGCAGAAACAGTAACAGCAGCAGCAATGATAATGCAGTCCAATGCAATTTAAATGAGTGACGTCATGTTGCAACAGCTATAAAAAGATTTTGATGCCAACATGACGCCTCCCATTTAAAATGCATTGGACGTTTCTGCTGCTGTTGCTGCACCCAGTCTGTTTCCAGCATAATACTCATACTCGAACTTCGCAAAAAGGTTAGTACTAGAGAGAAGTAAAGCTTGAAAGTAGCCCGCCCAAGAATGGTTCCCGGATTTTTTTTTTAAAGTACTCCAATTGGCGTAATAGAAGCACTAAAGTAATTTTTGGTCACTGATTCGTGAGACCAATGCTGAAGACATTTTGTGCCTGCTCCATAATTATCCCCTTTTCTCGAGAAATACACGTCGAATCGGTACGGCAAAAACTTTAAGATTTGGTCACAGGTTCCAAATTTGGGGTCAAAAACAAGAAAGAAATTTGAATTGCTAGCCCAAGAGTGGTAACCTAGTTTTCTCCGTTTTCACATAAGTTCCGTGGCTCCGATAAAACAGTATTTGAGTGAGGTTTGCTTGGAATAATTTAATCAAAGGTTTAGTGAAATTTGTGATGCTAAAAATGTTTCTTAGAAGAACCTAATTTGGGGGTTTAGGTTTGTATGGCAGCCCCATGACCCCATTGTCCGATTTTTCCGATTCAAACATACAAACTGCCTGCAGCAAAAAGAAGCATTTGTACAAAATTTCAGCTTCATAGCTTTTAAATTGGCCGAGTAAAACGCGTCGCAACAGACAGACAGACGGACAGACTGACATCGGCCAATCGACTCCCCAAGTCATGCTGATCATATACATATATATGTATATGTATACTTTTTATATGGTCGGAGATGCTTCCTTCAATGTGTTACAAACTTCATGACAAAGTTAATATACCCTTCCACTTTATGAGCGAAGGGTATGACAAGAAAGTAATTTTGATTGCTGGCCCAAAAGTAACCCAGTTTTCTCCGGAAATAACCGTCAAATTAGAATGGCGGAATCACTAACGCAATTTTGGGCAGCTGATTCCAAATTTTAAGTAAAAAAATTTGTCTGTTTTGCTCGTCCTACAGCGGTACACCGCTTCATGCATGCATATTCCACAAGCTTTACCTGTTTCCTCCATCCATCGATACATTCTTTCAAATGCCACAACTCATTTTTTCCATGTCTCACAAACGAGTTGAATGGAATGCATGTTTCCACAAATGTTACTTCTTTCACTCCTCCACCGATACCATACGGTAGTTCATTTGAAACTTAAATTCCCAATCCGTCAAAACTAAACAGCTCAATCTATATACATATATAAAAATGGACGTGTATTTGTGTCTGTTGCCAGTAAACTTCTAAACCACTGGACCGATTTGGATGATTCTTCTTTTGTTTTATCCGTCTTACATTGGAGAAGGTTTATGGACCAAAATTTGTTTGAAAATATCAAAGGAAGTGGTGGTAAATATCGAAATTCCATTTTGTGTGAGAGTAAGTGAATAAACCTACTCGATTCATACGCTTTAAATTTTTATACGTGTACTAAATGAAATCGAACCGGCTTAAGGATATGATCTTTTCGAAACAGTTGGACCCTTTTTTAATGAAATTTTGTATATATCCTTTCTAGGTATGGTAATCGGTCGTAAACTATATTTCATTCCCCGAAGTGCACTCCTCTTCTTTTTATCGTTATTTTACTATTTTGTACAGTAAGTGATTAAACCTACTCGATTCATACGCTTTACATTTTTATACGTGTACTAAATGAAATCGAACCGGCTTAAGGATATGATCTTTTCGAAACGGCTGGACTGATTTTTGTGAAAGTTTCTATATGTATATCCTTGCTAGGTATGGTAATCGGTCGTAAACTATATTTTATGCCCCGAAGTGCCCTCCTCTTCTTTTTATTGTTATTTTTCTATTTTGTACAGTAAGTAATTAAACCTACTCGATTCATTCGCTTTAAATTTTTAAACGTGTACTAAATGAAATCGAACAGGCTTAAGGATATGATCTTTTCAAAACAGCTGGATCGATTTTTATGAAATTTTGTATATATCCTTTCTAGGTATGGTAATCGGTCGTAAACTATATTTCATGCCCCGAAGTGTCGTCCTTTTCTTTTTATCGTTATTTTACTATTTTGTACAGTAAGTGATTAAACCTACTCGATTCATACGTTTTAAATTTTTATACACGTACTAAATGAAATCGAACCGGCTTAAGGATATGATGATATGACGTAGTGTAATGGAGCCATAATTATCCAGAGAAGTTTTAACTGTATTAGTGGTTAAACACTGCTTAACACTATTGAGCAACTCTGTCGAAAATTTGTAGTAGGGTAGGCTACCATGGAACACTTGATAACGTCACTTCCAGTATAGGAAAAACTCTTAGGATTATCCTGACGATAAACTGCTTCGTTTTATACAGAAGATAGGACACATAACGGATTTTTGTTTGTTTGTTTAATCCATCTTACGCTGAAGAAAGTTTACAGACCGAGAAAATTTTGAAAGTCTCAAAGGAAGTCGCGGTAAATTCCATTTTGTATGTATGGAATATTTAGTTGTCATTGGGTCAAATACAGTGTAACTTAGATAAATGTGACTACGTTTTTGCGAACATTTATCCTTGATGTTGGTCACATCATTTTCATAATCAGCTACTACTTCGGAAATCCGTTGATACGAGTATATCCGCAATTTTTTGCGGAGCGACACGGTTGAGGTGTTGCCGAACTCACGACAAAATTACCTAAAAGGTCATCGGACCCTCTTCCCGATTCCCCTCTTACGTCGATCCCAATAAATTCAAAATCGCTCATAAAGTTAAATAAGTGTAAAGTTGTGAGCCAAGCGAACAACGCGAGCGCAGCGAGCACTAGATAAGAGAGCGAGCGAAGCAAGCTCTCTCAGCTAGTAATTTATAAAACACCTACACCATAAATGAAACAGGTCGAAAAGGATAAATTTTGTTTCCACAAAAACACAAATAGGCAATTATAGTTTTTACTCATATCATACTATGCCAAATACGATATTCAAATAACACCCCAGCACAAAATGTTATTTCAGGTATCGTATTCGGAAAGAGATAACAGACTTTTGAATTTAATGACAACTGAAATACGATATAACATCGTATTTCAATATACGAACGCGAGCATGAATCCCCCTAATAAAATCGTTTAATCATAATGTATTCGTATTTTAGCACAATAGTTGAATCATTAACACAATCCAATAAATAAAAATCTGTATACTATTTAAAACAAATATGGAGAAAAACAATTCA
Source organism: Microchrysa polita (assembly GCA_949715475.1). NCBI lineage: Eukaryota > Metazoa > Arthropoda > Insecta > Diptera > Stratiomyidae > Microchrysa > Microchrysa polita. The sequence continues at coordinate 107,989,615 of OX454416.1, read as the reverse complement.
CTAAATAATATTTATTTTATACATAATTGTAGTCTGGCTGGTGTAGTGGTTAGCGCACGCACCTTCGGTGCACAGGGTCATGGGTTCAAGACTCACCGTGAACGAATTCAGTTTATTTTATGGTGTTTTTCGAACTCACGACACCCATGTGACGGACTATGATCCCACTCAGATGTTAAACGAGTACCCAGCCATTACCCATGGGAAAAATAACACTGCTGAGCGTGCTGTTTAACAAAAAGCTGTTAAGATCTTGGAAATTGGATGTCACTAACACATCTGCGGCCTTAGTCCAATGCAGCCGTGTTAACTCCGAACGACGCTTTTGGTCATTTTGTAGTTAGTCACAATTTCAGCATATTTACAACAGTTGCCATCTAATCATTCTCATTTTTTAATGGCGAATATCTCCTATGAATAATGACGTATCTAATGGAAGGGGAGACAATTTTAAAATGACGTATGTGCATATTTTTGAGAAAACTGACGTATCTATATAATTTTTCCTAGATACGTCATTTAGTGTTAAGATTACTACACAACTTTTCACAGATCCGACATTTAGTGTTAGGAGGAAATCGTCCTATGAAATATTTTCGCTTTCTGTAGTCATGCCCTAACTTTTAACCGTTACATAGCGGCATGTTAATCAGTTTTTTGGCGGCGAAGTGGAGTTTATCATTAGTATAGAAGCAACAGTGACCATAAAAGGATGTAGTTAAATAGTTTTATACTTTTTATTAAAAAAAAAAATGAAAAAATAATAATGACCAAGACTATTTGCCTGAAACAAATGATTTCAGTTCTGAGGACGAACTTTCTTCGGTGGAAATACCAAAGAAAAAATATAGCATTAAATATTAATTGAAGGATGCGAATATGGTAATAGGCATTCTGTTTGCAAAACATTCTTTTTTAGTATTTTAGGATATGCTACATCGAACGATCAGTTCATAAGAACAATTTAAGGAAACGTAAAGGAAAATGACACACATATCAGTTCAAATAGCGTGCGTCAAAAGAAACAATTCAAGCCGAAAAAACACGAAATAAAATCCGTTAACATATCGAGCATTTCGGACCGGTTATTTCACATTAACGGAAAGAACATACACCGAAAAAAAGATATTTGCCGACTGACATGACATAACCATTAAATTAATGTTTAACTCTTCTATCTGCATCTACCACAATATGCATTCTATACCGATCGGCTGGACCTACTGAGATTCTTTTTTATTTTTTCATTTTTTAGAAAAAGTTAAATTTGTATCCGTAAAGTCATTCTGCCCATTCCAAACTAGCATTTTTAAACAATTGAAGTATCTATAGAATTTTATCATGTTTCTAAGTAAACATATTTTGAGGTGGTTGTGCAAACATGTTTTTCTCGCTAGTGTTGTCACACACTATTTTTCTATAAGCTTGGGGAGGTACAGTTTTTGCAGACAAATCCCTATTGGTAAGTCACCGCACGCTACTGGACAAGGATATGATTTAATTTTAGGATTCTAAAGCCATCTAGATGGGAGCAAAAACAAAAAACCAAATGTCCCACATGACGAACAAAAGTCGTCCTTTTTCAGAAATCCCATTGTTTATGAGCCTAAAACTCAGATACTCGTTACTTTCTTATAGAGACATTTCATTTCAAACTACATAATGTCATTGTTGTTCAATCAACAACCAAATTTAATACAAAAGTGTCCATACTCCTTTCCTTACGTATGATTGTCACTGGCTAGCATTCATTTCGAAAGGGCCAATGCCCCATTGTTATGGTTTTTCATTAAAAATCACTTTTCATGCTAGAGATATCATTATGCACACATTGGGTCAGAACAAGACAGAACAGCACAACTTCCATACAAATTTGACAGGAGTTGTTCCAAAGAGAGGATAGTAACTGTCAAATCTGAATGGGAGGTGTGCTGTTATATTCTGTTCTGACCCAATAAAACGAACCTATTTGAATTAAAGACCAGGTGGCTTTTTTGTGTTTTACTGCTAATTACAAAAAAAAAAACAAATTCATGAGGTTTATTTCCGAACTCTATGAAACGAAATAATTGATTATAATGAAGACTTCATATTCATACAGGTCACAAATATTTAAAAGAATAGATTGTTGGAGCAGTACTACAAGTCAAATATTATAAGATTGGAATTAGTGTACAAACATATTCTTCGCATTAAGAACATCGTCATTACGCGGAATATTGTATCGAAAGAAGGAAGGAATCTCGTACAAACGGAATCAATAAAATACATTTTATTTAAAAACTATTTAAATCATGCAAAACCATTTTAATCTACGAAATGCGCTTCTTGCACTGTTTGAAGTATCTTTTTTGATTGTTACTAGAAGTTTGTCTCCATTCGGTGAGCGTATGAACTCCACAACAGCTCTTTATTACAATCTTTCATCGAGGGTGCTCACCGATTATGATATACGAACCATCGTGTATATATCATCGCATTTTGCTAACTTCGAAATTGGTAAGAGTAACGAAGTTCCAATCATATATTTTGCGGATATGTCGGATCCACCCGACAGAAATTTGAATAAAACTCAAATACAACTGTCAACTAAATTTTTGGCCAAATGTGGTAACTGGTGCCTCTTCATCATTCATCTAAGTGATAACGAAACGCAGGACAAAGTCTTGCAAAATGGATTTCGATTGCTACAGAAGAAGGCATTTTCGAAACTAATAATCACAACAAGTAATATCGAGGAGGCAGGAATTGTGGCACTTTTTCGGCAGTGTTTCCGTTACAGATTATTCCAAGTGCTACTTGTGGTCCGCACAATTCCGCCAATTTTGTACACGTATCGACCATTTGATAATTTTCAAGTTCTTAAAATTGATGGGAACTCCTCACTTTTCTCGAACAATGCAAAAAACCTAAATCAATACGTATTCAAGGCATATCGACAAGCAACGGCCCCGATTGTCGTTTGGCATTACACCACGAGTGGCGATCCAATTCCAAAGGGACTGATCGGAAATCTAGTGACATCGTACGTGAAAAAGCGTAATGCATCGTTGCTCCTAATTGACGTGCCGCAAAATGGACTCTCTATATACCCTGAATCAGTTTCCTCCATAGCGAAAAGACAGATTGACTTCACATTAGTTCTTTTCGCTATGGACCAGAACGGAGAATATTCGTATCCGATTTTGAACGATCGAATGGCAATTGTGGTTCCTGTACCAAAATCTATTCCAGTTTATAAGAATTTCACGCTACCCTTTAAGCCGGACTTATGGTTGGCTCTAGTTTGTAGTTTATTCTATCTGGCAATAATTTTATACATTGTGATTTTTGTAGTTGTTGAGCGCAAGGATTTGTCAGCTGCCTTTTTGACGGGACTCACCTTCATTTCCAACATAAGCGGATGCGGTGTCATGTACGGAACTAATATGCGGATGGCGTTGATTATAATTTATATCCCACTTTTTGTTTTTGGATTTGTTATATCCAATTTGTATCTAGCTTTGCTCACTACATTTCTTACAATGCCTGCCTATGATAAGGAGCTAACTTCTTTCACTGATATCGAAAACGCTGGCTTAAAAATTTTCGGAGAAGAATTCGAACTACAAACACTTTTTACACAAGCGCCAGATTCTTTAAAATACGCCAATCTGTTCGTTAAACTGAAATCTTCCGAAATGCGCATGTTTCGAGAGGGTTTAAACAATTCCTGTGCATTAGCATCACCATCCATTATATGGTCTTGGCTGGATACATTTCAGCGGTACAGAAATACAATTCGATTTCAAGATTCACGTATTTCGATTTTTCATGTTGCTGCAGCGATGTTGTTTCAGGATGACTCGCCGTTCGTAGAGGACTTTAACGAACATATTTGGCTGGCTAGTCAATCGGGATTGCTGTATTTTTGGAGGGACAATGCTTTTTTTGAACAACTCCAAGCAAATCAGATAAATTTGACGAAAATCCGACGGGAAGATGGACCACAAGCTTTGGACGTCAGTACATTGAAAGTGCCTTTTGTCTTTCTATTTGGAGGCCTAGTTTGTTCTAGTCTCGTATATTTTGTTGAGGTGCTGTCATCAAGGAAAGGCAAATGAGTCATTTGTGCTGGCATAGTCCAAAATTAATTTCCTATGCCATATTATTTATTTCACTTTTGCTGTAACTTTCGTAAATAAAATAGATCGAAAAAGTAAATTGTGATCAATTTTCTTTAATTTTTTCCAGGCTGTGCTCGCTTCGTTTGCATTAAAACCCCCTTGCCAAAGTCCCCAATCCAAAAACATAAACAAAAAAATGGGATAAATAGGTTTTGCTAGAGGAACCTAATTTTGGAATGCCGTTCGTCCGTTTCTGCACCTGTTTTGTGATTTCATGATGATCAAGGACATGTGGAGTGTGGAGTCCAAACCAAACATACACTGTCCGATAAAAGAAAAAGTGAGAAATATACGCATCATGTCTAGGTATAATGGCGTTGAGGGCCAACAATGCGAGAGAAAAATAGAAACAAAAAAGGAGGATCCCTAAGCCTCAAGGGGATGATGAAAAGGAGATTTCCGAACTCATCGATGAACTGCATGCGATGTCTCCATGGCTAGAAAGAATTCTAGCCATTAATCAAAGATAAAACTATATTGGAAAACCGAGGAAATCGCGAGTGTGAGGCGCGAAGTTGAATGGCTCTATCCCGCTCTATTCATTGACACCCCCCTCACTCTTTCACCCATTTATCAAAAAGGCATGCCTGTAGCTTCTTTTTAAATTGAGACAGGCAGATAAAATTTGGTGTGATGCCTAGTCTAAGCCTTATTATGCTCCCAACCAAAAATGATTACCATCCGTTCAAAACGACGGGTACCCCCCATACAAAGTTAACGAAATATCTAACAAATTTCACATTTTTTCGCTTCTAAATTCTATCTAAAATAGAACAAATCTATTTATCTCTTAAAACGTCCTTATAACAATATATTGCAGTTACAGTTACAGTTATACAGTCAGTATATCCAAAAGTTTGTACTAGAGCGTGCCTTATTACGAAAAAATGGGGTTTAAAGGTTGCTAATACACGTTACTCGATTTATTCGCAAATAGCCTTACAGCCCGTTCACACCGCGGGCGATGCGATGTAGTCGGACAGAGATCTTTGGTGAGTTGTGACACCACGGACCTCAGGGGCGAACCCAGGAATTTATTTCGGGGGGTGATTTGTATTTGCAAAGTGGCTCATGAAATCCAATGCTTTAAATGTTCTTAGACCTTAGGCTTAAGAGTGCCCATATACCGTTCGATCGATTAACCAATCGATCTGACGCCCGTACAGCACATACACTATGCAATTTATCTCGCATTCTGAAATACAATCTAATCTCGCGGTTCACACGAGACAACACATCATAGCGAAAATTATATATTTTGTGGCGATGGAATCCATTGCTACTTTCGATGGAGAAAGGGCCTGCTAGACACTCAATTTTCGTTCGTCTTCGTCATTTTGACAATTGAAACTTGGGAGGTCTGCGCTATTTAAGAAAGGTATTAATTCTTGAATGCGATTGCAAATGTTGTATATGTCAACAACTCACCATCTATTCATACTATGTATTAACGAAAGAATTGATCATTAATCTGTCCTGAACAAAGCCGCGACACACATCTAACGATAAATAATGAACAGATGTGGATAGAATAAAGCATTCACCTCTTCTGATTACTTGCCGCAATCAGTTCAATGTTGAAAGTGAAAACGGAGCTTGAAAACGATAGGGAAGACAAAAGCACTCATGTGAGGATATAGCCAATGACCGCCACAACCACCACCACAACATGAAGAATGACCACTGGTTTATGTCAATAAATCAGCAACTAAAAAGACATGATTATCATGACAGATTGTATGAAAAATTGCATGGCAATATGTTCCACACGTCCAATAAAAAAATGGATTAGATGGTCACATACACCTTCCAATTTATCGGGCTATCAAAAAATTGCTTCAATCGGTTGGAATGTCTATGGGCACTCTAAAACGATAGTATGACGTCGGGCATAGTCAAAATCATCACTTAGGTATTTGATTTCTCAGTAAAGATATTTTGTGTGAATTTTATTCATACCTATAATTTTCATTTTAAAAATTTCGGGGGGTGTTTCATCCCCCAGATCCCCCCTTTGGGTTCGCCCCTGACGGACCTAACAGCGCAAGGGGCCCCTGGTACAGTTGATACGCCATGGCGAGGATCTGTACAAAGACCATTCGGGCGCTAACGGTCCCGTGCTCCTGAGTTATGCACGGGCGGCTCTTATGGTGTGCCTACCTCCCCCCATAGATTGCGGGAGGGAAGCACTAAAGGCCTAGCACGATATTGATGTCCTCTGGTGGGGGGGTGCATCATATGGAAGTCGTGTGAGCTTCGGAGATGACGGTTCCGCATGACCCGAGTCCTGAAGGGGCTAGTTAGGGAGAACGGCCTTGGTGGAAAATGCCTACGCGCCCATATCTAACTAGCTTGTGGATTGATGACCACACTGCCAAAGTCGCATTGCTGACTAGTAAACTGAAGGGGCCACCTGGATGTGAAAAGCAGCGCTACTTTGTCTGCACAGGCGCGTAGTCACAGGTCCAACGAGCCTGGGGTGTGCATGCCCGAATTCGACGTAAGGCTTAACCAATAGGGGGCCGAAGGAGGATCACACCTGCTATGGAGAAGTCCATAGCGAATAGTGTACTACGGGGATGGGTATGCCCAGGGGACCATGGTCCTTGCCCATCAAGGTGTTGGACTCGTAGTGGCTGGAGGTTGTTACCCAAGTCATCCAGCTAGTGATGCAATCCCGGGGTTGGATTCCGGATGGTGTGTGCATGCGCCTGATGGAGAAATCTCCGTCTGACAACAACACCTTGTCAGTAAAAAGCCGAAGGTCCAAACATTTTAGCGGGACCGGGAGATAAAGGCCGAAAGGCTAGGTGCTCCCCTGACGATGGTTAGGTTGTACCATTCAGACTGCTTGCTATCCGACGTCCGGTTGTACGATGGAGAACTTTTCCATGTCGAATCATCTTGCTTTCAGCAGCTGCTGCAAGGTGCCTTGTCGCCGATGGGAGCGACATGGATGATGCGATTTTTGCTTGGATCGGGTTCGTAGTGGCATGTGGTTGTAAGATGAAGAACTTTTCTAAGTCGAATCATCGTGCTTTCAGCACGTGCTGCAAAGGTCCCTTGTCGCCGATGGGAGCGACATGGAGGATAGGATTTGTGTTTGGATCGGTTTCGTAGTGGCATGGTGTATTGTATGTATGGAATCGTATATAGAGAGGTTGGTTTCGTGCTGTTTGATGCTGATAGGGAAATATCGACATGAGAGGCATGCTTTGTGCAGATCGGGTTGCATTACCATTGGGAATATTTATATATGCATACATACGTCTCGTGTTGTATAGTGTTACATACATAAGGGATAGCCGTATGCAGGTGATGTAATAATGGATTGGTCTACTACATATCCTTTGTGGAAAATTACAGTGCTGTCCAACCCAGATGGCGTACCCGTACCCCCAAAAAAGGCCGGTATTCGGATTTGACAATTGTGGTTGAATCTATGAATTGGTCAAAGAAGTAAGATTTGTGGTAATATGCAGTGCAGCACAACTCGGTTTGTGGCGTACGCTTACGTATAAGAAAATTTCATACAGCGCATGTATTTGCAATGAATTATTGAAGGTAGCGGAAGATAGGTCAGTTGTGGGAACCTACAGTGATGAGAAAACCGGGGTACCATTTTGGAACGGGCAGCCCCGATTTTTTTTTCTTGTTTTTGACCTCAAATTCGGAATCAGCGACCCAAATTTACCTTAATGTTTCTGCCACGCCGATTGGACGAGTATTTCCCCGAGAAAACAGGGGTACAATTTTGGGCAGGCAACCCCAAATTTTTTTCCTGTTGTTGACCTCAAATTCGGAATCAGCGACCCAAATTTACCTTAGTGTTTCTGCCACGCCGATCGGACGTGTATTTCCCCGAGAAACGGGGATGCAATTTTTTGGCCGGCAGGCTCATAAGAGTGCGCTACGCTAGAAACTGGGTTTTATTGCACTGCATGTTTCCAAAAATTACCTATTTCACCCATTCATTCATATTTGAACAAAAATTAACACCAAATTTAAATGCCGCCCGAAAACTGGTTTGAAACGCGTAAGCTAACACTGCGAATATCCAGAAAGGTTACCTAACCTCTTTCAGTCATTCATCATTACATTACCTACCTACAATTTATCTACAACACTACACAGACATACCGACAAGTACGCATGTATATAGAAAATACCAATGGTACTACATTACATTATTACCTACGACAATCCATTCATTAATACCCACAATTATCTACAATACTACATAAATATACCGACACTACATAAATATCAATGGTAGAACACTCGAAGCGCTATGTCACGAAGTCGATCTGAAATTATAGCCATATCAGCAGCAAATCGTACGAGCCAGCACCGTATGAAATCCCCTTGCCATAGAAAGAAATCGCGTCAGCTCGCAACAAATCGCATCGCATCGCCCGGCCCGGAAAAGCTCGGCGTCGCATTGTATGTGTACGCGGCCTTAGAACTACACAAGCTTCAAACCCAATTTTTTGACACTTGTAGCGCATGCTTACATACAAACTTTTGAACATACATTCAGAAGACTACAATTAAGAGATAAATATTTTTTTTTTTGTTTGGTATTTTAGAGATAATTTAAAATTGAAAAAATCTGAAATTTGTTAGGTTTTTTGCTCATTTTGTACCCTTAGTTTTGATCGGATGGTAATAATTTTTGGTGGGAAGCATAATGGGGCTTTGGCTAGGCACAACACCAAATTTGAACTGTTGGCTTAATTTAAAAAGAAGCTACAGTAGGAATGTCAAAAACCGGTCCATAACCCAGTTTCCGGTTTTTTCGGTTCTTTTGCAAAGCCGGACCGTCCGGTTTTAACCGGCCTCAAAGTACCGGTTTTCCGTTTAACCGAGTCTTGCTTAGAATTTTACTTTAAAAAAAAATGCTTAAGGTACGTGTTCGTAGAGACAATTCATGTGATGATCGCTCAGCGAGCGTAGTTCTGCATCCAATTTCGAGCCGTATTTAAATATTTTTTGAATGGTTCTACTTTCCTAGTATCGAATATGGACTAAAAGAACATGTCTGTATAGAAAATATACCCATATAGTGCTCAAAACCGGTGGTTTAACTTCGGTCGCTAGCGATGATTCCATGAGTCGTCTCTATGAACACAAACCTTTACTCACTCGTATGGCTGGTGTTCGCATCGTATGCAAAATCAAATCAAAATTCATGTACATGATGTAGTAAGACAGCTAATTTAAAAGTGAAACATTTTGAACAAAAAAGATAATCAAATAAAATTGTCAGAAGTACATAATTTCATTAATTTATTAATTTTTGAAAAAATTTTCCAAACATTGGCAACACGGGCCAGGGGGCGGAATACCACATTTTTAGCGACACGATGAAACGCGGATGCACTGATACACGAATATCACATTCACGACGCACAACCAAGATACACGTGAAACGCAATGTAACTATAAACAATATCTGCCTTGGAAAAGATTAGGAGAGGTATTTGACGAAGCGTTCAACGAGTAATTGCTATAAGTAGAATGTTCAAAAATATGTTTAACCCATATCATCCCACTGGTGCAAAAATGCACCAGTAACTTTAGCATTTTTTTTTTTAACATATAATGACAACAAATATTTAATTTTTTGATGTATGGGATGTATTCGACATAACTAAATTTTACCACTTCCTGATTTTGATATTTGGTTGGTTTAATTAACATTTTAGAAAAACAAGTTTTTTGATCGAATTTTTGAAAAGAAATTAAAAATATATAGCCACCGGTAAAACTTATAAAACTTTCAGTGCCGATGCTAAAGTCTCAATAGTTTACATAAAAAATAAAATCAATATAATTCCATAATTAATGTAGCAATGGTTTTGATAAGAAAAACATTGGTGCATTTTTGCACCAATGGGATGATATGGGTACTGATAAATATGTAGATACATATTATTTTTACACTGCTGCTAAAATGTAAGATCGAGTCACTTGAAATTGTGTTCGGGTGGTCATGGCACGTAGAATTTCCGGAAGTTCAGTTAACTTGTCTAGTGTCTCCGTAATATTGCGATAAAAGTTTGTGAAAATAGTAGGTGAAACACAGGGAAGTGATAGTAATTGCACGTGGAAATTCTTAGAGTTCAGTTTGTATGTGTAGTGTCTCGGCGAAATTTCAAAATGTACCGTAAACAGTTTCTGACGGCAACTGAAATAGAAGCTATTTTGCAAGATAGTGACAAGGACGAAGAGTGCATTGAAATAAAACGCGCAGATGACCTTGAAATAGTTTGCTTGCCACCATCGCGAGTCGATGAACTTAGTGATGAGGAGGAGATTGACGATAAAGTGCAGCTTCTTGGAAATGATTTTCCACAGAGTCTACCGGAATTAGCAGGCGAATTTGAGCTACTGTGCAATAACGATGACGAAAATGTGGAAAATGCATCACCAAAAGCAGCTAAAGCGACAAAAGAATCGTCTAGGGCAGCAGGCAGTGAAAAGTCGCATCGTTGGACAAAGTGTGGACCAACGTATTCCAGGCAACCAGTGGATGTGTCGCAAGAAAAGTTGGAAGCCCTTTATAATTAATTCGGTGTGTTTTTTTATTATTATTTTATTACTAGAGATTCCTTTTTCTAAAGTTATCTAATTTGTTAGGACAAAAATCACCAATTGAATTGTTCGAGCTATTCATCGACGAGGAAGTCACTGGCCATATAGTGGAAATGACGAATAAATATGCAGCCGATAATAATCGTCACGAATTCAAAACTGATTTGGACGAAATGCGAAAATTTATTGGCATTTTATACCTCACGGGATACCACACGCTACCAGCTACTAAGGACTATTGGTCAACAAATGAAACGTTAGGAGTAGACATTGTTAAGAAAACAGTGAGTCGAAATCGTTTCCAAAATATCAAAAGATGGCTTCATGTACGTGACAACAGTCATATAAACACGGCGGATAAATTTGCGAAGGTTACTCCTCTAAATGATATAATGAATCGAAAGTTTTCCCAATTTGGTATATTTACACACAACCTTTCGATTGACGAGCAAATGATCCCTTATTTTGGGCGTCATTCGTGTAAAATGTTTATAAAGGGAAAACCGATTCGATTCGGGTATAAATACTGGTGCTTGATCTCCCAAGATGGCTACTTATTCAAATTTATTCCTTACGCGCGCCGGTGCGTCAACTCGAAACGATGCACAATTTTCCTTGGGTGAAAATGTAATCTTAGGACTACTGTCGGAAGTAGAACGCCCAAACGAACGTTGTGTCTTTTTCGACAATTTCTTTACATCGCTTAAAATTCTGCGAAGACTTACCCAACTTGGTTACTTCGCGACCGGCACAGTTAGAGCCAACCGAACTGAAAACGCTCAACTTATTGATGTACTCGATATGAAAAAAGCAAGAGGCTCTTACGACATGTCTTTTGACGAAACCAACGAGTTAATATTCGTCAGATGGAATGATAATTCGGTGGTCACGGTTGCATCGAACTATCTTGGAGTGGAACCTATGCAGCGAGCAAAAAGATACAACCGAAAGGAAAAAAAAATGGAAATATTGCCGATGCCACACGTCATAAAGGAATATAATAAAAATATGGGAGGAGTCGACCTATTCGACAACGGTACCAACAACTATCGGATTCGAGTTCGCGGAAAAAAGTGGTATTGGCCATTGCTTACCAATGCTTTTGATGCAGCAATGGTAAACGCATGGAAACTCCATTGCGCTTTTCGACGAAATATCGAGAATGGATCCATCATGCACCAAATAGAGTTCCGCACTAGTATCGTTCAACTTCTACTCAAAGTTGATAAAGGACATAGCCTAGCCGCTCCCCAAGTGCCTTATGCTGTTCGAGGTGATCAAATTGATCACATCATACAAAGAGGCCACCAAGCACGGAGAAGGTGCCGGAAATGCCACAAACACACGATTTTTGTTTGCACTAAATGTAAAGTACACCTACATCCGAAATGTTTCCAAAGTTTCCATTCTATTTGAATTAATTTTATTTTCTATCTATTGTATTTCCAACGCTTTTTCTTGGTTCAAAATAAATTTTCTGAATTAAAAAAAAAAAAATTTTTTTTTTGTTCATATATCATCCCATTGGTGCAAAAATGCACCAGTGCCCCCTGACCTCCCCTGATTTTCTAAAAAAAAAATTTCATCCAAATTTTCTTAATTAGACTATAAGATCCAAGGTCTGAAAAGGAAAACTCATTCTAGTGTCTGGATCATACCCTGGGATAATATGGGTTAAGGACGGAAATTTGAAAACGAAGTTTTTCATAAGGGACAAGTAACCGTCCGGGTTAAAGCCGGAATGAGGAAAAACCGAAAAAACCGGTTAACCGTTCTGAAAGTACCGGTTTTCGGACTGACCGTCCGGTTTTTGACATCCCTAAGCTACAGGCATGCCTTTTTAAAAAATGTTAGGAGGAGTGAGGGAGTGTCAATCGTGGGACCCATTCAATTTTTGGTTCAAATCATATACATTTGGTTAGCAAAATATGGACAAAATCTTATGACGCTAGGTCTATACCCGTGGATGTGAAATTCTAACATAATAATTACAGCAGTGCCTGATTTTTAGATTTATATGTACTTATTAAGCTGTATTGGGGCATGAGTTTTGTTCAAAACCATATCACAAACAACTGTTTGTCTCTTTTAGCCACCTTGCTGCTGAAATTAATTTAATCTGACTACTTTGCTTCCCAATGGTATTTTGGGCAACCTGGATGACCGGTGCTACAATTTTTTTATCATTCTGTAATCAATTTTCGTAATACGATTAAATAAAAAAATTTGAAATGGTGCTCCTGTGGCCCACCCAAACCTGAAGAGAGTCTTATTTGGCCCGGTCTAGGTCTTGAGTTTGACACCCCTGGTCTAGGGTATAATTTTCTGAGAAAATGTCTAGGTATAACATTACAAAGGTAATTGTATGTAGTTCATTTCGTACTCAAGACGTTTTGCGGTCGGACTCACAGTTTTGCAGATATTTGCAAAATAATGAATTTTCACCCCTTGCCACCCCCTCCCCCCCTTAACGCAATTGACTACTTTGCCGCGATAATAATTAGGAGCCACGATTTTAACTAGGAAACGATCCAATCCAGAGACACAAGGTCGGTGCTGCTACTATGGGTACCGCAGAGAACTGTTCTTGGCCGACTTTTGTGGAACGTAATGTAGAATGCTATCCTCACTAAGCCGGAAGGGGTGACAGTTGTAGGGTTTTGCTGACACCGTAGCAGTCGTAGTTGCTGCAGGTGGAGGTCCCAATCTACACAAGCGAGGCAATTACAACTATCAGGATGTGGCTGGAAACCGTTGGATTAGAGCTCGTTGATCAGAAACTGAGCCAGTTCTAATTAGCAAGCGCAAGAAACAGTATTCTCGTAGTCGGAAACTTTGTCCTAACTTTTAAGTAAACCGTTAGATAGGTACTTGGGATTCAGTATATTACAATTGGCTCCAAAAAGTCCCAAACCCAAACATTCAAAACGAAAAGGAATGTTTGATGCCAAATTGATCAATACACAGCCAAGTATACACAGTAAAAAATTACACTGAATTGCACAACTTTTTTCAGCAAGAAAATTACCAATACAATCGGAATTTTTTTTACCGTTACCTTGTTATCGCTTTTTGTGTGAAAGTCATCGAAAATCGTGACTTGTCATGCAAAATCATAATTTGCAGCCCTCGTGATGGCTTAATCCAAGATTTGATTTCAGTTTCAGGAACTACATAAAATATCACAAAAACTGAAGTATTTTCAGTTGCAAACATTATCGCCACGTTCAAGATACAGTTACTCAAACTTAATAGAAATTTTAAAATAGATTTTTCATCGAAAATTCAAACAGTAATTTCATAACGGTGCATTATACGTACAACTCTGCAAAGTTGATAAAAGTTGCTTCAACATGTTGGCTTTCCAACGCTATATCACTTTTTTTATTTACATTGAAGAATGTTAGGTAAACACCAGTGGCGTAACGTTTCTAAAATATCTTGTGTGCGAGATCGAAATAGGGGCCCCCACAAAGTGTACATAATTTATAATTAAACAAAATTGTTGAAACCACTATTTTTGCTGATTAGTACACGCTGTTGTAAATTTGGAAAAATATTGAAGTTACAAGTAACTCCAGGACTAGGGACTTACACTTCTTCTTCTTCCTTGCCTCGTTCTTTATACCGCTCCATGGCGTCGCGTCGCCCGTTCTGGCGATAACGTCTCAGTATATTTCTAAAGGCAGATCTATCTTGGATCGTGTCATCGCCGAGACCAAAGCGTTGTTGTTGCTTTTTCATTTCACACATCCAGGTGTTCTTCGGTCTGCCTCTGGCCTTGGGTCCATCAAGCGGAATTTCCATTGATATCGCTCTCTTTGTGGGGTTATCAGACGGACGCCTTTCAACATGGCAATACCAATCCATTTGTCGGTCTTCGAGCTTTTCGGTGATTGGTTGTTCTATAGACAAGCTACCTCGGATGTAGGTACTTTTGATATGGTGCCTTTTGGTTACACCAACTAACATGCGAGGATTTACACCATCAACAGTATTATACTAAAACCTCACGATTCAATCGAGTAAGCAGGTCGAAATTATTTGTTTTTTAGTTCAAATCCAGGATTTGTTTTTATGCGGTTATTAGGGTCTGTGTAAAAATGCGATTTACACTTACACATTTTGACAGTAGAGTAGAATCCGTTCAAATGTACATTCCGAATATTTGATGCATGACTAAAACTGTTTTTTTTTTTTGCAACATAGGCGAAATTAACCACATTTTACCAAGCTTTCTTATAGATTTAGTCAGGGATTTTGTTTTTGAACCCGGTGAATCTTTTTCTGTTAATTTGATTTTACGTTTAGTATCAGAGTTGTTAATGGGTGAAGTCATTTCTACTGTTCACTTTATTCGGATTACAAACACATTTTCTGAAATTATCTTAATTTTGATTTTTGTACATTTTTGAATAATTACTTAGAAATATGTTGTATCAATATTTAGGGAGAATAGGAGCAGACAGGGCAAGGCACCACGCCACAGATGACAAAAACAAAGGCTTGTTCTGTTATCCGTTCTCATAAGAATAACTTCTGTGTTACAAATATTTTCCGCTATATGGCGGCTGCTGCTGATTTGTCGCTAGTGTCAACAAAAAGAAGAAGAAATTCTCCTTTCGAGAGCTGATAGCGTAATGTTCCTAAAAAAAATGTTTCGTTTAAGAGCACTCCTAACTTGTTCATCTGTTTCGAATCTATAGCTTCAGTGTGTCTAGGAAATCTAGTATTTTTTTTAATCACAGTCCAAAATTGTCCACTCCTCTTCAATACGTTCGGGGGCCCCTGTAGGTTGGGGGCCCGTGTGCGACCGAACACATGGAACACCGTACGTTACGCCACTGGTAAACACGCATTGAATGGTAAAAATCATGGCTTCAGTGGAATCGTTAACAATTTTCCCTTGACTCGAAAAAAGACATACAAAGGCAATCAGAATTCGGGATAGAATCTCGCTACATTATTTTGACCAGAACTGTAAAATATTTGAAATTTTGTACATTGGCAAATTCAACGGTACTTATAATAGTTAAAATTTAATATTTGCTATTTATGGCAGATACACGGGTGGGCGCTCATAATGCGAGATCTATCAAATAATATTTGGAATACGAATTGCCCGGAAAGTGAATTGGCAGATTTGGGACAGTTGCGTGGCCTGCGAGAAGTCCCGACCTTACTCCCCTAGATTTTTATTTATGGGCTAACTTAAAAAACAATGTCTATTCTGAACCGATTACCTCCCGGGAACAGCTGCTGCGGCGAATGTGACATCGTAAAGGAAACGCCTCCTGAAATCCTTCAGGACGTTTCTTCCATGTGCCGAAGGTGTCGAGTCTGCATACAAAATGGAGGAGGCAAATTCCAGCAGCATTATTCCAATTTATCAAACAGACCCATTTAATCATAAGTTAATATTTTTAGTTTATTGGTTAGTAAAATATAAAAAATAAATGAATAAAATTTCAGTTTGAATAATCCGATAAAAAAATTATTACCTTGATTTTTTACATCCAATATGTGTAATTCCAAAATCCCGCAATGTAAATATGAAAAGTGATATACCGTTGGAAAGCCAACATGTTGAAGCAACTTTTATAAACTTTGCAGAGTTGTACGTATAAAGCACCGTTATGAAATTACTGTTTGAATTTTCGATGAAAAATCTATTTTAAAATTTCTATTAAGTTTGAGTAACTGTATCTTGAAAGTGGCGATAATGTTGGCAACAGAAAATTCTTCAGTTTTTGTGAAATTTTATGTAGTTTCTGAAACTGAAATCAAATATTGGATTAAGTCATCACGAGGGCTGCAAATTATGATCTTGTATGACAAGTCACGATTTTCGATGACTATCACAAAAAAAGCGATAACAAGGTAACAGTAAAAAAAAATCCGATTGTATTGGTAATTTTCTTGCTGAAACAAGTTGTGCTATCAACCCTTACAGTATTGACCACCTAATGCGGGACACCCTGTATACTTTGCCATACCTCCGGTGGCTCCTTTGAGGTGTTATATAAAACGTCGTAACAAAAACAATATACCCTATACCATCCTATGTTTGGATTTTAAGATATCTGTACTATACTAATTATAAGTGATTCTAGACTAACTTTGGAGAGTACTTGAAGTATTTATGTGATAAAGCAGCGACCGCAACGACGCGACGGTCTAGCAAGAATGAAGTGTATCATAGGTGGTCCTAGGAATAAGTATTATTAGCTATTATTGTCGAGGGTGGTAACATAAATATAATGTATGTCTCGCCAGTTTTGGGCCAGTGCACTACGGTTCGTTTGTAAAGCAAACCCCACGCGGTCAATCGTGGGTGTGCTTTCAGAATGTGTAGGCCTGTTCGGTACCGAGATTTCAGTACCGGGTTTCGGTTTTTTTGAATACCCGGTACCACAAGCGGTTTCCCTGACTCAGGTTTTTTTTTCAGTACCGACGGTTTTTTTTTAACCATAAGCCGGTTTTTTTGAATACCGGGTTAAAAACCGACTCAGTTTTTTTTCAGTACCGACGGTTTTTTTTAACCATAAGCCGGTTTTTTTGAGTACCGGGTTAAAAACCGGTACCAAAAAACCTGAAAAAACCGGCTCATGGTTGAAATGAATCGTTCTTTTTAACTCGGTACCAAAAAACCGACTCGTCGGTCGGTTTTTTTTTAACTCGGTACCAAAAAAACGGTATATTGGTACTTTAGAATATCGGGTCCGGTACCAAGTGAACACCGGTTTTGGAACAGGCCTAAGAATGTGTTTTGCGTATACCGAACCACTCTATATGAAGCAACCTACCACATAGGTAGGCGGAATGATGCCTTTGTAGGTGGATGAGATAAATAGGGTGTACAGCGGTCGCCATGGTGTAGCAACGGAGATGCACCCGCAGCGAAGAAACCTAGAAAGCCTATTATTAGAAGCTAGGAGATCCGTTGGAACGAGGCCTCTACTGGCCGAAGGACACATACCCTCATCCCCGACATAGCCATATGTGCAGGTAGGCTGAAAACATGCCGAAGTGATTTTTTATTAACCCTGGAAGGTCATCCTTCGTCGAATCGACTATGCATCATCACATTTATCCCGTTTTTCTTGTGATTTGTAAATCAATTTCCTTACAAAATGACTCAAAATTGATGTTTTTCCATTCTAAATAAACTGAGGATTGACAATCTGTCAAATTTTATAAATATTTTGCGAAAGGGTAATTTGTATGAGGCCTCAAAGTTGAGCGTCGTCGATTCGACGAAGCATGACCGAAACTTTGGGGAAACTATTTGAGCGAATCATTTTCGAAACAGACTGTGGTGGAAGAAAAAGCAAGATTGTAAAATCCCCAGTACGGCCTTAGACGAGCGCAGTAGATACAATTGTATTGGTTACGCAGTTGACAAGAGAATCAGTCACTTCGTAATGGCACATGCTGTTCTGTCGGGAAGCTGACGATGTCTAGAGCGTCTGGAAGATATAATCAGGAACTTCGTCCCAAATCGAGTCCTCCAATAGGATACAAGCGATGGACCCACACGGAGTATAGAGTTACAGCGGAAATTCGACAGGGACCATAGTTCTCGGCTAGCTGCTAAGTATATATTCTGGAACTTCCCATGCCTAGACGAGTGACTTTGGTAGGCCTCACGGATGATATTGTAGTTGTAGCAAATAAACTAAAGTGCGTCTACGTTTATGCCAACGAGGTCATTATAACTATAAAACTGACTCTTAACTATTGGCCTTGAAAATCAGAGTCATTTCTTATTAGTAATACAAGAAAAGGGTACCCTCTAAATATTCGAGTAGAAAGCAATTCTACAACCTCAGAAAAAGCCATTAGGTATTTGTATCAAGCGAGAGATTGTTGTTGGCAAAGCTTGTTACATCCATACTACTGTATGCCTCACCTGATTTGGCACTAGACATTTCACTAGATTCATCTGGGAACGCCCGGAAATTAAGCTCAGTTCACTATATAGTGCCTTGCTTTGTAGCCGTGATCGTCCAGCCACCACTCTGAGATATAGAGATTCGTAGAGAAACGTGTCCATGTACTCTTTGTGTCCCGTGTCGTGACTTATCGCGTTGAGGTATTCTGGCACATTCATATTTTCTAGAGCGGCAAGTATGCACCCCAGTTCATACTCGGCATGACTCGTCGCACGTTTTCTATTCAGAAGAAAATAATCATAGAATAATCAACGAAAATACGACTAGGAAGTAGTATGATTCTCAAAGGGCTTCATTGTGTCGCTAAGATTATCTAGTACTGGGTGGGTTTGAATATCGAACTAATCTCCATTAAGAATATTTCTGAGACGCAAAGCACGCATCTGGTTGCCAATATAGCCAATTAATCATACTGTGGCGCCTTCTAGCCACACGTTTGCAAAACCCAAAGTCCTGATGGTCAACCAATTTTTGCAGGATCTTGAAGAGACACAACATAAATTACGCTTTGGCATACGTAATGCCCAGATAAAGGGTTTCCGGTCAAATTCGGAGAACAAGCAGGATCCGGTGGACGCTACCAACGACATACTGGGGGGCATGTGCATTGGGGCAGCAGAAGCGGTGGATCCGCATGAACGTAGCGAATATTAACCTACAGCACTTAATGTTCAAGGAAAGAACACATCCACTTGTTCAAGAGTCATGGGTTTGCGCTTGTGGACAAGTAATACGTTCTCGATTACAATAGTAGCAACCCTGACCACGGCAAATCAAGAACTTGCATCTTAGTCAAAAAATACATAAATGCTTTCCTCTGCCCACAATTAACAATTAACAGTTGTCAAAATGGAAATTCCGGGGATGGATGAGTTGTATATCACCTCAGCCTGCGTACTTGACCCATGGAAAGCCGGTACCTCCGGCAGAGCTTGAGCTCCCAGTAGCATTCAATACTTTCCGATACCAAAGCACGACATAGTTTGGAAAAAGTTCAGACTAATTTTTAAGAACAAACCTCCAGGGAGCCTTCAATAATGTCCGTATTGATTCACGATACATTCACGGATTCAGGAGTTGAGATTCAGACGGGGGATAGTGACTCTACTAAAAGGACTAGAGTCATCTATGCGGATTAGCTGACTAAATGGGACACCTAAGGGTCTTGTAATCTGTGATCATTTCTCTGCAAATGCTCAGGTTTCGCCAGATCCCGTTACGGAGATGTGCTCTTTTTGGTAGCCTAGAGATTGCGGCGGAAGCGAAAATAGTGGAAATCCTTCACTTCATAAATATCTTTGAATGGCAAGACGTCTCTCTACACTCATAATTTAATTTTCGGTAACGTCCATCGTTTAAAAAGTTTAAACGGAGTTTGTGGTCTCAAAACGGTGCTTCTGTACAAATTGGACTTGTGACCTGTTTCGCCTTGCCAACCTATCAACTAGTGTATATTTACGTATAAAGAAAAATGCCCACTTTGTGCCGTTGAATATTGATCATTGAATATTGAACATTGAGTACTTAACATTGAGAATTGAACACTGAACATTAAACATTGATCACTGAATATTAAACATTAAACATGTGTCTCACTTGGTTGAGTCTCACTCTACGATGCTAGTAATCTAGAAATCCGGATATCGAATCTCGCCGTGCGTGGTCCAAAATTTCCGTACATGTGCGGATAGGAAATATGTAGTGTGACGGCTCGAACTTGCGAGCTGCAAAGTTCTTGCAGCTCGAGCCGTCGCGTCACCCGTTCAATTTCCATTTTCCATATATGTACAACATTTCAGGCAATCGAAACAAGAATTCAATGGATTTTAAAATGTATCAAGATTATTAATGTTTTCATTCTAAAAAAATTAAATCAAACAATTAATTTTAGTTTGTTTTTAGGGTTTTTTAGAATTTTTTTTTCCAAAAAACCCTTATGAAATCGATTTTGTCCGTCCGTCTGTCCGTCTGTTCACTAAATAACTCGCGAACGGCTCAACCGATTGTCATAAATTTGGTAGAAATGTGTAGAATGGTTACAGTCTTTGGCACATATATCTTAGAAGTTGGTAGGAAGAAAACAACAGGGTGTCCGGAACGTTTGAAAAAAATCGACTTTTTTAGTTTTTATCGGAGATTGACGTATGGGTATTTAAATCAAAGATCTAAACGAGTACACTTCATATCAGTTAAAATTTTACAGTTTCGAGTAACGGTAAAAAGTTATTGGCGTTTAAAGTTAAAATTCTTTTTCGAGCTCCGTTTTTCTAAACCGTTATAGGGATCGATATTTATTTATTTATTTATTTATTATTCATTGCACGGGCATATGCCCTTTATAAATGTAACAATTCATATACAATATTATTTGTTTGACTTGAGCTCATTTACAGTGATTTAATCAATTCATAATACATATTAATAATAAAGTCGATTTTTAAGTTTAGATTTAAATAGTGACTGCGAAATATCGAAAAAATCAATTTTGTCGTTTAACTTATTTCCCTCATAGCAAGTACGATCTATGGTGTTATTTCCAGTATAATTCGCCTGATAAAATTTGACATTGAAGATATTATTTTTGTTATGCCTTAGTGATCTATTAGGTACATTTAATTTTACTAGACTACGGAGCTGTATGCTTGTTACCTGACTATTTAGAATTTTGTACAGAAACATTAAATCAGCTTCTATGCGACGAGATTCAAGAGATGGAATACTGTATTTTAATTCAAATAATTTATAATTGTGACAGTAAAAAGGAATAGGTTCGTGGTATAGGGCAGCCAAGTGCCTTAAAAACATATGTTGGACTTTCTCAAGAGTATGAATGTCAGAAGAAGTAAATGGAGACCAAATGGGAGATGCATATTCAAGTATTGGTCGAACAATCGATAGATACAAAGTTTTATAGGTATTAGGATTTTTGAAATTAGCACATATTCTGTTAATAAAGCCCAGCATACGATAAGCTTTAAGAGATATATTGGTTATATGTGAGGAGAAAGATAGGTTTGACATGTATAGGACACCGAGATCATCTTGTTCATAAACAGTTTTAATTGAGGCTGAGTTTAAGAAATACGGAAATATAATAGGCTGACTACTTCGCGTGAATCTGATAATTTTGCATTTTGAAGGATTTAGTTGCAGTTTATTTTCTTCTGACCATCTAGCAACCAGATCCAAGTCGTGTTGCAGCTTATGAGCATCCTCATTAGCCCCAATTTCTAGGAAAAATTTTGCATCATCAGCAAAAATTAAGCATTTACAATATTGAAGCTTAAGATTGATGTCATTTATAAATATGTTGAACAACAATGGTCCCAGGTGTGATCCTTGTGGTACGCCGGATGTAACATTGACTGCAGATGAATTCATGCCATCAATATATGTTTTTTGCGTACGGTCGGACAAGTAACTTCCTAACCAAAGAAGCATCGGTCCGGCGATCCCATAATATTCTAGTTTATTGATTAGTATTGAGTGGTTCACTTTATCGAAAGCTTTTGAGAAATCTGTGTAAATGGCATCTACCTGAACCCCTTTATCAAGAGCATTTGATAAGTAGTCATTAAATAAGGTCAAATTTGTGACCGCTGATTTACCTTCAGAGAAACCGTGTTGTTGATCAATAATAATGGAAGAGAAAGCAGAAGTGAGGTGCTTACAAACTAGACTTTCAAAAAGTTTGGGGATAGCATTGAGAATCGAAATCGGACGATAATTTGCTACATCGGATATATCACCAGCCTTATGTATTGGAATAATTTTACTCTCCTTCCAAATTTTGGGTAATGAGCCGTCAATCAGTGATTTATTGAAAAGAGTGCACAAAGGACGAGTAATTGAGAATAAGCAATTTTTTAAGAATATATTCGGAATGTTATCCGGGCCAGGTCCAGCGTCAGGTTTCAAATTAGTAATTGCTGTGAAAACTTCAGACAAAGTTGGTTGTAGTACGTTTAAATGCACCGCATCAATTGAAGTACGAGATGGAATCATACTAACAGAGGGAGAAAAGACTGACCCGAAATGACAAGAGAACAATTCAGCTTTTATGTTAGGATCACATGTTGCTTCTGAATTAAGATGGACTAAATTTGGTACCGTGTTCTTTTCTTTGAGCGAATTAACATATCTCCAAAAATTTTTGGTATCCGACTTGATTGAGTTCTCGATATTGAGTACGTAGTTTTTATGAAGAAAGTCGACTTTATTTTTACATTTTGAGCGTAATTTTGAGAAAGTCTGGTAATTTGTGTCTGTACGTGAGTTTTTGTAATTCAAATGAGCGATTTTTTTCTGAATAATCAAGTGCTTTAGTTCTGAATCGAACCAAGGATAGAAGCTATCAACTTTAATTCTCTTTTTAGTGACAAACATTTCAATTAATTTGTAAAGGATTTCATAAAATAATTGAACTGATTTTTCAATATCAAATTTTGTAAAGATTTTATCCCAATCTATGTTGTTCAATTCAAAGTTAATAGCTTCATAGTTGGCATACTTAAAATTATAATGTTTCTTATCATCTAAATCATGTGTATTAAAGCTAGGAGAATTAATGTTTAAGGTTAGAGTTAGAGCTGGGTGGTAGATATCAATTGGTAACAGCGGTTCAATAGCGCTCTGTACGGAATAATTCGGTGATTTCGCAAATATTAGATCGAGTAACTGATGATTATAATTTAAAATCGAATTAATTTGGAATAAATTTAAATATCCAGTAGCATTTGCGAGAGTTTTAGCTGATTCAACGATGGACGTATTGGCTGCAGGATGTGCTTGAAAGAAGGATCCATATGTGTCATGAGCCCAACCAATGTTCGGGAGGTTATAATCACCAGCAAGCAAGAGCTCATGATCGGGAAAACGAAATTGCAATTCTGTCAAAGAACGAGCGTAGAGTTCATAGTTGGTTACTGGGCTAGATGGTGGCATATATAAAGCACCCACGATTGCATTAATCGACTTCGATTGAATTCTAATGTAAATTTGTTCCAGTGTCTGACAAGGGATATCTATTTGCGAAGAATTAAAATTTTTATGAACAGCTATAAGCACGCCGCCACCACGCGCATGGATACTAGTTAATGGCGATCTGTCACAACGGTAGATATTGTAGTTATAAAAGCCGAGTTCCGCACTATAGATTCCATCATGCAGCCAAGTCTCAGTTAGGATAATTACGTCATGTAGAGAGCTTGAAGTAGATATGTTTTTATTCAATTGGGTTAATTTGGTCCGCAAGCCACGAACATTCTGTATATATATACTCAAGTTGGCATCAATTAGTTTTTTGAATTATCTCGCGCGTGATTTCCTTTTTTCACTATCGTAGGGATCCCGGAAACATATTTTATTGTTAAGTTTTTCTCCCCATTTTTTATACGTTCGTCTAATTTAGTACGAAGATCCAGTAAGTATTTACGTTGGGCCGGTGTCTGATCGTATTTTGCTGTAAGTTTATTTGAAGCTAGAAATTTTTGGCTCATAAGAAGAGTACGAGCATCATTTTCGGTTTCGAATACAAGCTTTATCGGACGAGTGGCATATGAGCGTATTTTTCCGGACAAATCGGCGGGGTTTTCTACTTGCTCCTGGTTTGAGCGTATCTTGCCAAGTCTATACGCGGAACGAGCTGTTATAGGTGGTACTAATGATGCAAGTGTGGTGTTCATAACTGACAAATCAACGTTGTGATCACCCTGCTCCGCAAAGTTAAAAATGATAACGTTTTTCGTACGGCGGGAACGTTCAGCTAATTCACGATGAAATGATTCGGTGTCTGCTAATGATATGCGGGGAGTTTGAGAAGTCTCAAGAGCCATAATCCTGTCTTCATGATTCATAACCGTATTTTCAATACGACCCATCTGTTGCTGAAGTGTTTTTAATGAATCTGCGACAATACTTGGAAGCTCGGACTTCAATCTGTTAAACAGAGAATCAAGCGCAGTTGCAAGCACATCTGAGGTAACCGCGGAACTATCGTGTACCGGTGGGTGGAGTAAAGTCTGGATGTCTGCACAGCAAAAGGTGTAGCCACCATTTGGCAGCAGTGATTGTTGCCGAGCACAGCTAGCGTGGTACGGCGCGGCACAAACAGGACATGCACTCAGTCTCGACATTGATCCCAATATATTTCTGCACGATGTACATTTCTTCGGCGAGTTATTCGGCGGTTGCTCCACATGGGAAGTCATTGTGCACTGAAAGTTGTTTTGAAATTTTCGATCGGTCCGATTACAAGTGCTCCAAACGATGAGATTGCGTCATGTAATGATTCGCTGGTCGACGATATTAATGATGCACATGTAACAAGAAAGTCCAAAATTAGGGTGGTAGTATCAAGATTGCTCGGCAGAGCATATACAAAATAGCAAATTCACCTATGACAGTAAGCGATTAATGTTGGGATCTTAATCGAGGATTTCCAGGGTAGAATGACTGCTCGCTGTGATGAAGATATGCTGGTATAGGATGCGATAATCTTGGTCACAGTCCAATGGGGTACATCACTGTTTTCAATATCCAATATATGACACTTCACAGCACGATTTAATATAAACAGTCGAGTCGAGTCGAGAAATGCCTCCAATAAATCACAGACTGGTTAACACAATATATATGAAACTTTGCACAAAGATTGGTCAGTGGAACCTTATATACGTTAAATATTAAAACTGTTGACTTTTGCAAAGGAAAAGTAAATAATTTGTAAAATTTCAATTTGTTCGTGTGTAGCCCCTCCTAGGTTTCCAAATATGAAAATTCTGCTAAGGGTTTTTAGAAAATTACATATAGAATATGTCTACGAATTTTCATTCGAATAACTGTATCCAAACCGGAAATATAGCCAAATAAGTATTTAGTAAGGGTCTTTCACAATGCAAGCCTCTTAAGCATTTCTTCAATGCATATCTTATAACTTGATGAAACAATGTACATGAAATTTGGTGGAAAAGCATAGAATGGTAATAGTGTTTGCCACAAATATTTTTGAAGTTAGTAGGGCCAAGTTAACAGGGTGTCCCTGAATAGCTGCAAAAGTATACTTGTTCAATACTCATAGAAAAGCTTGCGTGGGCTCTTATGTCAGGAGACACAATGGAATCATTTCATATAAGTTGCTTTTCCTTTATTAAAAAACAGTAACAGTAGATTTACAGCTAAAAATTCAGTTTATATATAAAGCGAAGCCATCCTTACGTTTGCCTGATTTTCTTTTTGCTCAAAGGCCACCAGAAATCTTAAATCGAAAAGTGCCTGTAGATTTGCCTTGGAGTACCTTTATACAACTGGATAAATAAATAAATGGATTATACAAACTGGATAATTAGTAAATAGTAAATCCAAAAATAGATTTACAGGAAGCATTTCATTAATGTTGTGCACAATACTTATTTATTGCTTATAAAACATATTTACAAAAAATATTCACTATGCATTAAAATTCTAAAAAACCCTCGTATTGCGGGCGCAGCCCTCTGTACGCCGGTATTTTTTGAATAAACGAATAGATGAAGTTTGGGTCGACATTAGATATTTGATCTGAATTACTGGAAGAAACTTTATAATTAATGAAGAGCAGGCGCACACAAAGGATTTACGGGGCCCGGGGCATATAAATAAAAGTGGCCCTTTTGAGAAAAAAGAACATTTGTCCTTGGAAACTCTATAAATGTTGTTCCTACTACAGGATGCCAGGATGCTGAGAGAGCGGCATTAGGGTAGATAGATAGGGCGCTCGTCTTCGAATCATAGGTTCGCGGGATCGAATCTCATTGTAGGCGCAGGTAATTTTCTATGCTTAAATATCACTAACACCTATAGAGGTCAATGGTGCGCTGCGTGAGCATTTTTATTAAAAAAAAAATCAATTGATGAAATCATCAATTTAATAAACGTTACAACAAGAACGCTATTCTCAATGTAAGAATGCAAAGAGCCAAAGTAGCTCTTAGCAAAGTTATTTTAAGTACGATGTTCTTAATTTTAGTAGAAAAACTGTAACGTCAAAATCATGTTTCAAAATACTTGGTTTAAGATCGATCCACACTTTTTAGTAATCAGTCGCAGTCACAGTAATTTCTTATACAAATTGACAGATTGTCAATCAATCAATTAACTTGTATGGAAAATGCCTGTGACTGATGACTGAAAAAAGTGGATCGACCTTCAAGAGTGTTTTCGATTGTTCACTCTACTTTTTTTCTCAGTGTAGGGGGCCCACTCAAACTGCTGATGGCGTTGCGAAAATCGAAATTCTTGTCTCGTCATAAAAGTTACTAAGACCGAGTGTGCACTGATCCATAGGAGAACAAAAGTCTAAAACCAAACCAGTAGAAAACGTTGAGAAATTTTGCTAGTTCGAGAGCATAGTTACAGATAAGACTACAATTAGTTATCAACAATCAGAGAGAGACTTGAATAAATATTAAATTTATGGAAACTAAATAAGAAATAGTCATTTAAAGGGCTTCCGTCCCTTTCAGTTTCTTGGTTAACACTTTCTCTATAAAACACATATAGTTCGAGGACACTCAGATTTTAAGAGAATACCGATTAATTAGATAAATTTCGGCAGAGTGTGCTGTTGATCTCAACACCTAAAATATATCAAGATCAGTGCCAATTTTAGATTTAGCAATTTTAATTGAAAAAAGTAGGTTAAGGGAAATCCCATAGGGTCTTAGAAATGCTTTGAATAACGCAAAACAAGATAAATAAAATTTATCTGACATCAATTCGTGTATTAATTTTGTAGACGTATGCGCACTACGAGACCACTGTCCCTGCGGGGCCCTCTACAACGCGGGGCCCGGGGCAAATTGCCCCTTTTGCCCCACCCTCTGTGCGCGCCTGATGAAGAGTTTCTGAACGAATAACATAACTGTCGCTAGTTTCGATAAGAAGATAACAAAATTCCAAATTCTAAATTAGACATTGAA
This sequence comes from Microchrysa polita, assembly GCA_949715475.1. Lineage (NCBI taxonomy): Eukaryota > Metazoa > Arthropoda > Insecta > Diptera > Stratiomyidae > Microchrysa > Microchrysa polita. The sequence continues at coordinate 107,961,940 of OX454416.1, read as the reverse complement.
AAGCTACGGTGCACATCTTAGCTAAGTTAAATTGTGTTATATTTTATTACAAGAGGTGTCAGTAATTTCGCATGGGAGAAACTATAACTAAACTAAAACTGTGATATTTTCCCGTTGAGTTGAATATAAAGTGACAAGTGGAAAAATAAATTGTGGAAAAAATAAAATGATAGACGTGGAGATGTTAATAGAAGAAATAAGCATTCGCTCTGCCCTTTGGGATAAAAGCACTTCCGGCTATAAAGACAGAATTGCAGTGTCAAAATGCTGGGCTGAGGTGTGCGCGGCATTACATTAAAATTACGAAACATTGACCGAGGATGAACAAAAAAGTATGGTAAGTAAAAATGGCATCTAAATAATTACAAAGCTTATAGCTCCCTTATAAAGTCATGGCAATATTAAAATAATTTTCTAAAATCTGCATTTCTTTACGTATTGTATTAACCAATTCTGATAAGACCAGTATATTCTACGATACGCTTTGAATTTAATGAAAAACGAAACAATCTAGTAGCCGGGTTTTGGCTGATTTTATTTAATTCAACTCCTAGATATAGAATAGAAAAGAATAGAGGAATATTTGCAATATGAACTAAACACACATATGTACATAGCGATCACTACACGCATCCGTGACGGGCTTACATAAGTACGTATACAAGTATTTTTAGGCAATCATTTTTATTTTAATCATCAAAATCATATAAACAATTTGTTATCTTTTATAATAATATGCATTGGAACTGTCAAATTGAATGTACATATGTACATACATTATGTACATGGGCGTAGCCAGGGGGGGGGGGCAGGGAGGGGCGGTCGCCCCCCCTCCCCTGGTCGATGAATATGGTAAAAAAATCCTTATCGATGTAGTAAAAAAAATCGCTGCACTATGCAACATTTTCAAAAAAATTCTGCTGCTGGCGCAGTAGATGTCTTTCTTAACACTCCAAATGCTGCCGGAGAAACCATGATTGGGACAGTTTGCAGTCAGGAGGCGGATACAAATAGATGACAGCGAGTGGCCTCTCGTAACTGACGGAGACGGAGGTTGCACACACATTTCACTTGTGAGTGTGCTACTGTGGCTGCGTGGTTCCCATATTTCCTGTTTCATTTCATGGCTTCTGAGCTGGAGTACACAATTTCAACCGTTAGGTCCCTTCGGCAACTTAGTGGAATTCAACTTATTTTCATCTGAAAGGGTTACAAATGGTATACAGCTTTTGCTTTGTTAGCCCTGGAAGGTCATGCTTTGTCGAATCGACTACGCATCATCAAATTTATCCCATTTTTCGTGTCAATTTTCATTATTTCGTACAGCACTAACCGTGCCGATGTACTAGCCGGGTACATTGCGGCTAGACGAAGTAAGCAGGGTAAGTTGGATTTTTGGAAATTGGCGTCGTCGAAACGACGAAGGATGAACTTTGTGTAGCTTTTAGAACTCCAGTATTTCTTATGGCTGGTTGTCGATTCGACGATAAGTCTGTGTCCATACAACTAGCTCGTAACAAATGTGCTTATTTTTAAAATGCGAGACCTATTTATTCAAAAATGATGGAAAAAAATATTTACTAGGACAAACATAGGACAAATCAGGAAAATGGCTAAAAATTCTTCCTCATTTTAGGAAGATTCAATTTCGAACTCATAAAAATCGGATCCAAAATCCATGTTTTTCCATTCTAGATAAACTTACGATTGAAAATCTGTCAGATTTTGTAAATATTTTGAGAAAGGGTGATTTGTATGAAGCGTCAAAGTAGAGCGTCGTCGAATCTACGAAGCATGACCTTTCCGTACTAAAAATAAGCATGACGTTCCAGGGTTAAGGATCATGTAAAGAACGGGTCTCATATTTAAAAAAAAAAAAAAAAAATTTGACTCTACAATTAAAAAAAAAGAAATAACATGCGTTGCAGTCCACCAGTAAACTAGGGCTGCAGATGTGTGAGTGACATCCAATTTCCAAGATCTAAACATCTGTTTTGTTACGGTGTTGAGATCAACAGCACGCCTAGCAATGTTATTTATCCCCATAAATGGATACTTGTTTACAATATATCATAGTGCGTCACGTGGGTCGTGAGTTCGAAAAACACCATAAAATGAATTCGTTCACGATGAGTGTGGCATCCATGACCCTGTGCACCAATCCAACCACAAGCCAGACTACTCTAAAATTTGCTAACAATATTTCTGCGACCAGAAATTAACTCCTAAGAAAATCATGATGTTGAAAAAATTTTGGGCTTGCCCCCCCCCCTGACCGAAATCCTGGCTACGCCCATGATTATGTATGTATGTAAATTATTTTGTGATTAAATTGCTGTGACATTAAAGAAGCGGCAATCTATGAATTTGTTTGTAAAGAATTTAGTTTTATTAAATACCGCGTTTTTGTTAAAGGCCGGGTTTCTGATAGCTCTTAATCAGTACCTGTCGGCTGATTAGTCTTATCGCGTAGAGAAGACACACACCATATTTAGAAAGCTTTTCCATTGTATTGAATGGAATTTTCGTTTATTTTGCATAGCTACACCATATTTTGCTTGTTTAAGCCATCATCTTAGATTGAGAAAATCATTGCGCACTTTCATCCAACAGCGTAAATAAGCAAAAGATAACATAACTATGCAAAATTAATAAAAAATCAACTCAATATAATGGAGAAGCTTTTTGAATATTGTGTGTGTCTTCTCTGGGCGATAAGACTAACCATTCTATAAGATCTACGAGAGAATGGGCCAAAATCTATTCATTTGCCAAGGAACTGCTCCTGCGGTTGACACGAAATATTGGGAGAATTGATTTCTAACTTCATTGCCTGAGGTAGGCCCTCGTCCTTGATGATGTTCATGAATATCTTCTAATCCTGTGATTGTCATCGTATCTTCGATCGAGAATCTGTGCCTCGCAATAACGAAGTTGTGAAGTATAGCACAACATTTGATAATATCGATAGCGAAATCTGGCTCTACGTTGATGGCTTGATGTAAAATTCGTCATTTATTGGATAATATGCCAAAAGCACATTCTACATATCTTCTTGCTCTACTTAGGCAATAATTAAATATCCTCTTTATAATTGAAATATTCCGGCCTCCATATGGCCTTACCATGTACCTTCGTATTCCAAACGCTTCATCTGCTACGAATACATAGGGCACAGGAAGGCCCGTGGTATTTGGAAGACATTCATCATTTGGCAGATCAATTGATCTGTTTTCGAGTAGTCTACGTAGTCTCGAACGTTGGAAAATTTAACAGTCACCATCCTTTCCGTAACCAATATCAACGTACACAAATCTATAATCTGCATCGACTATAGCCATGAGGACTATGGAATGATACCGCTTATAGTTATAGTACATAGATCCGCTTTTCCTTGGGCACATTATTCGGATATGTTTGCCATCAACGGCTCCCGTACAGTGGGCAAAATTTGCTCTCGCTTCGAAGTTTTATGCGATGGCTTTCCACATATCTTTTGTGGGTACTGGAAGCTCCTCGGCTTTAAGTTTGTTCCATATAGCTTTGCAAACGCTTCGCACTATCACAGAAGCTGTTGAAATCCCTATCCGGAATATAAAATGAAGATCCGCAAATGTGCAACCGCTAGCAAGGTATCTGAAAAGACAAGTTACTTTGAAGTCCCTTACATTTATAATAATTGCATAGAGCACAAAACAGTATTTTGGCACTACGTTCCATATGTACATTTATATTGATTTAAAACCTGAACATCCGGTAACCATCCCTTTCTGCGCCTTAAAACATACCCAAGGAACAATTTGTATGGTTTAAAGAAGCATTTCAGTTCACTTTCCCAGTAGCAATTAGATAGAAACTGGCTTCATTTTATCGAAGAAGATGTGGATTTAATCAACGTCAACTGATTGACATATAAAGGAGAAGGTGCATTGCAGAAGAGTCGATAAAGGATTATTAAGCATTTCTATAGAAGCAACTAACCATTTATAGTGTTTAAGAGCAATGCCGACTATATATGAGGTTGGCCGATTGGTTAAGCTAAGCCCGTGGGACGGGCATACGATAGTCACGGGTTCGATACTAGCTACCGAAATTATTTTTTCTCTTCTTTTTACAAACGCGAGGAAATGACATAAGAAACATGATATATGCCTTTTTCGAAGCGTAATTTAGTGTTACAAGAAGGTTGTATTGGATAAAAAAAACCGCATCAAATGCCATTATTAGACTATTATTCAGCATTTATAGCCTGTAAAGTGCCCCTATCATTGTTAGAAGAGAATAATCTATGAAGTATTATAGGGATGAATTTGTTATTTGGGTATGTTAATTAAATATAAGCTCATGTTAATACCCTTCGCTCATAGAGTGAAAGGGTATATTAGCCCTGTCATGAAGCTTGTAACGCATTGAAGGAAGCAACTCCGACCATATAAAAAGTATACATATATGATCAGCATGACTTGGGGAGTCGATTGGGCGATGTCCATCTGTCCGTCTGTCTGTCTGTTGCGACGCGTTTTACTCGGCCAATTTAAAAGCTATGAAGCTGAAATGCACAAATGCTTCTTTTTGCTGCAGGCAGTTTGTATGTTTGAATCGGTAAAATCGGACAATGGGGTCATGGGGCTGCCATACAAAACCCAACTCCCCAAATTCGGTTCTTCTAAGAAAAACTTTTTTATTTGTGTACCAATTTCAACAAAATTGCACACAAATATGTTTATATTGATAACACAAAACATATGTAAGAATGGATAAAACCGGACCATGGGGTCATGGGGCTGCCATACAAACCTAACCCCCCAAATTAGGTTCTTCTAAAAAAACTTTTTTATTTGTTCACCAATTTCAACAAAATTACACACAAACGTGTTTCTCTTGATAACACAAAACATATCTAAGAATTGATCAAATCTGACCATGGGGTGGCCATACAAACCCAACCCCCATTTTGGTTCTTCGAAGAAACATTTTTTTCACCAATTTCACAAAACCTTGAATTAATGTGTCTTTACCAAAGCAACAAAAAAATTAAAAACGAATGGAATCGTACTGTGGGGCCATGCTGCGCCCGAAATTAGCGTCGGCCCCCGGGTGTTGGCGAGCGTAGCGAGCAGGGGGCGAAGCCCCCTAGTTTTATTTAATTTTGTTTCAGAAAAAGATATAAAGAGTAAGTGGAAAACACTTCGAGACGCCTACCGAAAAGCATTAAATAGGGAGAAAGATACCAGGAGGTCCGGTGCTTCTGCCCAAAAAATTAAAAAATATATTTACAACGATTAATTGCAATTTTTAAACAAAATCATTGAATCGAGGGCTACTGTAGATTCGTTGGCGGATCCCCATAGCGACATCGGCAGTTCGGTAGAGATTTCTGAAGAAGGCACTTCTCATCAGGTGTCTTCAAGAAAAAGGACTAAGGAGAAAAGAGAACATGAAAAAAAAACTGGACGAGTTTGAACAAAAAATGCTTCAAATACTTGAAGCTCCGAACAGGCATATTTCTTTTATGCAGGGTCTTTTGCCCACATTGGAAAAATTTAACGACGATGAAGTGCTGACCTTTCAGGCAGGCGTATTAAACGTTATTCAAAATATAAAAGCGGCCAGAGCTTCATAAAGTACAGAGATACTATTTGAACATTTTTAATAATTATAGATACTATACTAACTTTCGTATGATGCTGAAAATTCTAGAAACTAACATTTTGGAAAAGGTTTCAGAATTTCTCTCTTCCATTTTGCGTATTAATTAACGTTTATTAGACTATTTTCGACCATCAATAATAATTGAAGTATATTTATGTTAAATTTGACATTTTTCTCTTGAAAATATTTAAGTTGCGATTTATTCGATGGAGTACACATAGAAATAAATTTTGTTTGTGTTTGTATGTATATTTTTATTATGATCACATTATCTTTATTCCAAGTCCAATAGGTATGTAGTGATTTTAAAAAACAAAAAGATCTGAATTACCGGCTGTCGGCATTTCCATACATATGAAATTTACCTTTGCATTAAATTTATCTATCTCTCTTTATTGTTTGTCTTCTAATCGATAAACATTTGAAAACGAATAAATTGTACTGAATGAATGAAAATGATTTATCCAAACTAAATAAAAATTTAACCAGAAGAGCCACAAACTGTCATACTAATGATAATCAACGCTGAAAAAATATACCGTTATTATCAGACAAGATAGAGGTATTGCTTCCTGCTTCCATTTCAAAATATTTCAATGTCATAATAGCAAAATTTGTGAAGCTTACCTTAATGTGATTGCCAATCTTAATTCTGGTGATATTGCGTTTCGCATGTTAGTATTCTGAGCCGTAATAGAATCCTTTATCTTAGCGAGCAACTCCTCGAAAGACTGCAGGGACATCCGAAAAAAGTTGAAAAATTTATTCTATCCTGTTTTAACTCTTCGGAAATAGTGCTAAAAATCCCAACTTCATCCCGTCTTTTATTAATTGGCTGAACCCAATATCGTCTTGATCGATATCTTTGGCGTAAAATGCGACGGCCGCGGCGGCGGTAAAGCAGGTAAGTTGCTAAAGTCCGTGATGGGTCCATTTTCTAATCAACAGCTCCAACGGATATAGTCTAAGAAAAATGGCATATTTAATCGGCAAAAATCCAAAATCCTACATCGGAAATTTTTTTGGATTATGGTTGGGAATGGTCCCCAGATTATGGCATTAAAAGTCCCAACCGATCGGGGGTCCGCAACCTTAAAAAAAGGGGGAAAGGGGGGCATTTTTTTTTCGTTTTTTTGCGATTATTTCAAAAACAGTAAGATATACCGAAAAATGGTCTGAGAACGAAAAAAACTACACAAAATTTGCAATTTTGCAATGATATATAACACATTAGAGTTTAATTGAATATTTCGGCGTTAGAATAGAATATAAATTAGAATATTTTCATTTTAGACCTTTTTTAAAGGCTCCAAACCTTTTGAAAGAACGCTAGTTCAGCTGTAAAATTTTGTATAAGTATTCACAACAAAATAAAATAAATACCAGGCGCGACAATCCAACATTGAACTAAGGCCGCAAGATGTGTTAGTGACATCCTATTTCCAAGATCTTATCTGCTTTTTTTTTTTGAGGTAATGAGATCAGCATCACGCTCAGCAGTGTTATTTATCCCCATAAATGGGTACTCGTTTAACATCTGAGTGAGATCATAGTCCGTCACAAGCTCGTGAGTTCGAAAAACACAATGAACCACGGTGAGATTCGAACTCATGACCCTGTGCACCGAAGGTGTGCGCACTAACCGCTAGACCAGCCAGACTACCTACTACTACCTATTCACAACAAGTTTAAGATAATTTTAACGTAAACATTGAGTCGCTCCGGTCAAGGACCTCCATTATCTCCCCCATTTAAATTTTTCAAAACGGCATATCCATAACTCCCCCAAAATTGGAGCAGAGTGCTAAATATTGGTTTGTTGAGATTGGAGGTCATAGTCACCCCACCCACCAAAAATCAGCTCATTCGGATAAAAACTAAGGCTATCTCCCATACTTATCAAATAAGTCTGGTAACTGATTTTCTGACACCTCTTATTCGGCCGATTATTATTGAAAATCAGCATGGATTTTGTAGTGGAAAGTCCACGGCAACCAATTTAATATCATATCCTTTGATAAATTCTTGCAGGTTCATTCTGTCTATACAGACTTTTCTAAGGCGTTCGACGTAGTTAATATTGATTTGCCGAGTAAGAAACTCATTAACATTGGCTTTAATGGCATCTGGCATGCTCCTAAACTGGTTGAATGATTATATTAGAGATAGAAAACTGGTTGTTACTGTCCATAATGACTATTCTCAGCCGTTTTTTTCTACCTCAGGCGTCCCACAGGGATCTCACCTAGGTCCCCTCCTGTTCTTGATTTTTATCAATGACATTAATCTGGTTTTTCAAAATGTAGAATTTCTTCTCTTCGCAGACGATTCTAAAATCTTTAAACCAGTTTCCAGCATTGCTGATATTGTAACTCTACAATCTAATCTGAACAATCTTCAACAATACTGTATTAATAATGGCTTGATATTAAATGTCGCTAAATTTAAATCTATCGTTTAATAGAACTAATTTACATTATCGGCACTCATATATTATCAACGGTTCTCCCTTACGGCAAGTTGGACAGCTTGAGAATCTAGGTGTTACATTTGATGTAAATCTAAATTTCATAAACCATGCTAGTAATATTTGTGATGACGCTCGTATATCATTGGGCTTTATTATTAGAAACACTTCCCATTTTAAAAATATTAACGCCATTAAAACTTTATATTTCTCCCTAGTGAGAAGTAAACTTGAATATGTTACAGTGTTGTGGAATCCTTACTATGAGACCCAAAAGGATTTGATCGAGAAAGTGCAGAGAAAGTTCTTGAGGGACACTCCCAGTCACTTGAATAGGGACAGCCCGAGAGTTGTTTATCTCAAAATATCCTCCGAACTCTCAGGCGGCTCTCAGAATTGTCCTTTTCTCTTTGGCGGTTAGGGCACCTCGCGTGCGCCCTTTCCTGTTTCGTCCATATCCACTTTTATTTTTTAAATAGTTAAACACAGCCGATTTACTTTTTTTTCACTATTTTCGAAATATCGCGTAAAATGTATTGTTTATTTCTCAAAACATCGATTTGAGCCATTTGCGCGGTATTAATTGATTTTGCTCTACCCATGATTACCGAAACTTAAAAAAATTAATGTCCAAAACACAATATTAGCGGATTAAAACAAAAACAGTTAGGATGTGACGCTAGCACTTTCGAAATCACGACGGAATCGCAACTGTCCCTATTCAAGTGACCCAATTTTGAACATAGAATTTATTAGTGCATCAGCATAATGTTGATGAAACATTACTGTTGTTATTAAATGTTTCATTTTTTTCTCGCAAGCTATGAGCAACCTTTGTAAACAAATACTGAGTTATGCTCTCTGCTGCAAGGAAGAGGATGTTTTGAGATAAACAACTCTCGAAAAGGCTGTCCCTATTCAAGTGACTGGGAGTGTATATTGCATACAAACTAGGGATGAGCATCGAACATCGATGTTTCGAAAACATCGATGTTTTTGGTCCGATGGTCGATGGTTTTACCATCGATGGTTTTGCGTCGATGTTTTTCACCATCGATGGTTTGCGTTTCGATGGTCGATGGTTTTCACCATCGATGGTTTTCAACTATCGATGTTTCTTTCTCAACATATTTTTTCTTTTACTACTCAACTTTGTCTTGATAAGTGAATGCGAATACCTTCAAACAGCCCAATCAGAAAAAAATGTAAATCCATCGTAACATGCAACATGCAATCCATCTATAGTGAACATTGTACACACAAAAACGAGTGTCTTTCTTTATACGATCGGTAAGGCACAATTTACAAATGTGGTTTCGCCCTGAAATAGTTTCAACCTTTCTTCACTGTTTACGTTGAAATTTAAAGAGGTGCGGTAGGTGTGCTACAATTTCGTCGCGCATCTTTTCTTTTCATGCACCGACCACTGTCCACGCGTCAAGATAAATGTACGACGGACGTCCGAAGTACATCCGATTATCATTCTTTCTCCCTCAGTGTTCAGAGACTATGGAGAAAGTGGAACAGTGGGCCCACTGCAATTCCGTCGCGTACTTTTCCAAGTCGTAGTTTCACGGCCAGATTCCTGCGAGGTACCACTGGTTGCTCTATGCCTGGGGTGTCAAACTCAAAGCCTGGCCTGGGTGAAATATCAGTGTCCAGTAAAGCTTAGTAAGCTAAAAACAAAAAATTCTGTACTTGGGCTGAAAGCAGGGACGTAGCCAGGATTTTGTTTCGGGAGGGGTCCAAATATTGCCCCCCGTACTATTTTTTTGTTTTCTATAAATTTGATGAAAACGATTTTAACCTTTAAATTTAAATTATGGTTTGTGTTATTAGGTTAATTTTAACAGGGTAGTACACCAAGAATTACTACAAGATTCCATGTGTCCCGAAAGAAATTAAGGGGAAGTGCTTTTCGAAATGAACAGTGTGATTTTGTAAAATATATGTTACTGGAGTTCTTTTGCTAGAACGGTACAGTATTAATAGCAAAGATTCTAAATTAAAAAGAAGGGAGGGTTTGTTAGGAGCACCGAAAGGAAGATTTATATTGATGGTTATTTCACTAGGGTCCATCGTTAGAAAAAAAAAATATTAGAGCTGCAACCAGTGGTGCAACTTGGATCTTATCCTGGAAATGGCTAAGGCCACCCATGTTACTGGACATTTGAAGCTGCTGTCGCAAGTTGATGATGGTGCTATTTTCCAGTAATGATGCTATACGGTGGTGTTTCTATATGTGTAGTTGCCGTTGCATTCACAATAATTTTCGATGAAAATTTTTGCGTATTTTAGCGTCGTCAGAACAGGAGTGAAATGTCGAAATCCGCATTGGGGCTTTCTTTTGTTTTCATGGGAACCCAATTTTGAATCACTCTTTTCAGCATTGTGGTTGACGAGGGAGTGTTTAAATGTATGTCACAACGGTCTACAAATTAGATCAAGGCGCGCATCCGGATTTTAGAAAAAAGGCATGAAAAATGCAAAAAAAGAATTTATACACAAACAAAACCTGGACTGATGTTGCGCTAATATCTTCCCAGGTAAAGAAACATTGGGATCACCGGCAGGCACAACTCAAACTTGTGTAGTTCTTATTTTTATATTTTCCTTTCACAATTTCTCGGTCTACCCCTCCCGTTGCTGCGCCACTGTCTCCAACTAATAATAGGGCAAATTATTGATTGTGACTGCATGTTTCACAATGTTGGTCATCAGCATGATTTGAATGCCGAGTTTCCCTAAAACCAATGTGGTATAAAGTTGTATTTGGCTCGCATTTAAGGTCTTGATACTTTCCAAGAGCATATAGTTCGTCGATTGATCCATAATACACCACTGTCAAAATTTTAAGTTTAAGCTTACTGAATTCGGAGTGTGGCGAGGCTACAATGGATGTGTTTCTATCTGCGGTCGTTTTTTTTTTATTAAGGAATCGTAGGAAGAAATCTGGGATTCGAACTTAAGTTCGTGGCATTTGGGCTGGAATGGGAAGCACAGAGAGTAAAAGCAGGACATATCCGCCTAAAGAGAGATGTCTGGCCACCCTATCTCATGCACATTTTCAAATGACTAATATATTAATTTAGCCATAGGTGTAAGCTGGAAATCTCGACTATGTTGCATTCTGGATTTTCAGCAATGCTCAGGCTAAACTATTGTTCATCGCGTTCTGAAATTATTTCTTAGCAACATTTAGGACCTCAGCAGCGGAAAGTTCAAAACACCAAACTCTTAGGCAAATTAGGATAAATAATAACGATAATTCTGTACCGAATGCGAATAGTAATAATAGAATTCTACACATAATTAGTAGTGTTCAGCCGCATCACTGCTAGCGGCACTTTCAACTAAGCTAACAGTTTGAAAATATTGATTAAATTCTGAAATCGACTGCTATTTAAGTGAATGAGTAATGATGTCTGAAAAAATAGCGGAGCTAAGAAGACGTCAATCTTATTCAAAATTATGTTAACGCTGACTCCGATTATTTCTGCAAACATTTCGGGAGGGGTCCGGACCCCCTGGACCCCTCCCCTGGCTACGTGCCTGCCTGAAAGGGCCATATTTACAACATTTAACGTCCAGGTGATTTCCTCACCAGATAGCTAGCAAGTTCGGCTAATACTAAAAAATCTGGACCTAATTTCGGGACAAAACAATTTCACGAAAAGGCTTAATGTTTTCCTCCACAAAAAAGGATGCCTAAAGCAAATGAAACTAAAATAATCGTCGGCGATTTTTTTAAGCGTACGTAAGACATCGACTTCTTGACGAGTTTTAGTATATTTTTGAAATGAGTTCAACAGCTCGAATTTGTGCTGCCACACATTTTATTTTTTTAATTAAGTTTTTCGGCCGCGGGGCGCTAGTTTGACATGTCTGCTCGTACTATGAAAAAAAAAAAACACAAGGAGAATAGTTACATTCTGGTGGGTGGGGGAGGCAATGAATGAAAACCATAAACTAAACCATATGTATCTATTCAATCAGCTTAGTTTTTGATAATAAAGTGATTATTTTTTTGAGTACTCAAAAAAACCCAAAACATCGATGTTTTTGGTTCGATGTTTTCTTACCATCGATGGTTTCGTCTCGATGTTTTTTCGATGGTAACCATCGATGTTTTTCTGTCGATGCTCATCTCTAATACAAACTCCATATTAGTCACGAAAATATACATTATCCTGATTTATTGAAAACAATTAATACTAACACTCTTCAAGAATGTAGGTCTATGTTTGATGCGGTATTCTTATTTCATTTATTAAATGGCAACCTGGATGCCCCTGAATTATTGAATAAAATATCTTTTAGAATTCCCTCGAGAATAACAAGAAATAATGATATCTTTCAGTTACAAACTTATAGATCTTTATATATGCAATCCTCTGCATTAGAACGATTTCAAAAGATAGGGAACAGACAGAATATCTTATCATGTTGACTTACTTAATTCGAATCTTTCAGCAGTTAAAAATGCGGCGCTCAATTTGCCTTAATAGATCAGCAGGTTTATTCACTCTTAGTTTATTTATACATATATATATATTTTTTATTGTATTTTAATTAATTTTTGTATTTTAACTTATGAATTGCTACCATTGTATTTATCTGTAACAAGGACTACAAGTCCGTTTAATTTTGAAATAAATAAATAAATGGATATGTATTCGTATCAAAATTTCAGATGAGGCGCAGTTACATTGACAGCACGTTTTACGAGCGTTCCTTGGACACATTTCAGGTGCAGCCTGACATTGAAACTTACGACGTACATTTGACAATACATGGCTTTCAGTTAAGATGCTAGGCATTCCTGGCACACTGTCAAAAGCGATTCTCTTGTTGAAATTCACTATCGGACTCAGCTATATACGCTTCCAACGTCATCATGTCGTCCGTAAAAATAGGCTTAATGTTTAGACTGCTGATACTTGTCGATATATGTTATAACAAAAGAAAAAAAAACGAAGCTGATATTACTGAGATTAGTTTCAAAATAACCAATTCAAAACGAATGTTGAAGTTCCTGGGTACCCTGGTAAATAATGGTGCGAATGTTAACACAATGGAATTATTTTGAGCATATCAATTCAATGATAAATACGTTAAAAGCACACATCATTCCACCAGTCCAAAGAATAAACGGGATCTTTAACGTGTTTATATCCAATGGAATGGGCCCATTTTCTAAAACGATATTAGTCTTATTTGCGAGTGAGTACTCTAAATAACTATTCTCCCTCCAGTATAAAAGTAATCCGGATTGATGAATACTCAAAATATGGTCACTGAAGTCCTCGATGAACGGCGATTCCGACTGGAACATCATTGAGGATGCCGTATATACAAGCGGAATCTTAGAGTCTTGAAAATTGTAGCTATTCTTATGTAGTAGAATACTCTTCATGAAAGCCCATACCATAGCCGGTACCAATACGGCGTTCGTAGTGTTTAGAGACTTTCTTAATTCTGCAATTTGATGTGCATCTAATCTTTCAAAAAGTTGTGAATATTTTTTACAATCGGGCATAAATTCGAGTAATGATGCAACTTCAAAATGTTCACCGATAATTTTCATACCGGCATCCCGGATAGCCTCGAATGAATTTAATTCACGTTCATAGGCGGGGCTAGTAAGATATGTAGTCAGAAATGCCAAATATAGATTGGATAGCATAAATCCTAAAATTACAAGCGGTACATAGAAGATAATAAGACGAAAATTCATGTTTGTCCTGTACATAGAACCGCTACCAGGTAAATTAGCCAAAAGTGTGAGTCCGGTCAAAAAGGCTGCTGCCAAATCGTTTCGCCCCGTCACTAAAAACAGTAAAATGTAAAGTACAAAAGTTACGTAAAATAGTCCCAAAGACAAAGTCAGCCACAGGTCCGATTCAAATGGAAGTGTGAAATTTTGAAAGGATGGAATTGTTTTCGGTTTTGGTACCAATATAACCCCTCCTTTTTCAACAAACACCGGATAATGATACACTTTTAGCTGTCGCAATGAATAGAGGATAAGTGTAAAGTCGATTTGTCTTCGCTCGATGGCGTCCATAAATTCATTATAAACAGAGGTCACATTTTTCGGAAAGTCCACCAACAATAAGGTTGCGTTACGTTTCTGCATGAACGATGTCACCAGATTTCCAATAAATCCTTTTGGAATTGCATTTCCATTATTGTCTGTATGCCATATAATGTGTGAGCCATCATATCGATATGTCCTTAAAACAAAATTATTCAAGGCTTTGAAATCGACGCTAAAAATTTGGGAGTCATCGTGAATTTCTTTGATTTGAAACTTAGCAAACGGTTTATATGTGAATATTTTTGGAAAAGTCGCTCTAAGGATTACGGCGGCTTGGAGCAGACCATTGTTGTAGCATTGACGGAATAATGTCATCATATCCGATGAAGTTATATTTTCCGCTGAAAAAATCACTTTTGTGAAGGTTTTCCGGGCCAAGAGTCGGAACGTGTCAGCCAGAAGTGTGTCGAATGTCCACGGTTCATCCAGAGAAATTAAATAGAAGCACCATTTTCCGCAGTTGATAACGGGCGTGGCATGTTTCAGGTTCATGTAATTAATAATGGGAATTTTACCGTTGTGATGCAAATCGGCTAAGAGTTGAATTGCAAAAGTAGATGTGTTCGATGAAATGATAACAGCTCCTCTTCGCATATCCTGGCGATTTCTAAAAGTGGAGATAAGTTGACGATGAAAATCAATTGAATTGATGCTGTATATGCACTGATGGAGAGTCTGCGATAAAATCAGCCAAGGTAACAAGCCTCGAACGTTCATTGAATTTGAATTTTTATTCGAACTGGTATGGCTCAACTAGAATGCAACTACCTGTGCTGTGTCTTCTTCGGGAATAGAAACCTCTTCTGTGATAAACAAATTTGGTTTGACGCATTTCCATTGTCAAGTTTCATATTTTCTGTTAACAAACATATAATCTGCACGATTGTTACCCCATCTATCAATAAACAGTTCAGACTCGATACAATGGGCCACTGGAGACCATTTCCGTCAACAAATTTATGGAACGTTATATTGAATTTCGAGTACTTGCTTTGGCTAATTAATATGTGCACATGATTTCCATATCCCTGAAGGGCTAATTAAGGCGTAAGGTTTGTAATTTCATAAAGAAAACTACGCAGCACCGTAAATTAATGTGATTTTCTCTTTAATAAGAGTCTAATATCATACATTTGACATACATTTGACATAGATTCGAACTCCCACACAATTTTATTTATTACGCATATAGTCTAAGAAAATTGGACCAAAATATGGCCATCGAACGGCAAAAATCCTACATCGGAAATTTTTTTTGATTATGGTTGGGGATGGTCCCGAGATGATGGCATAGAAAGTCCCAACCGATCGAGGGTCCGCAACCTTAAAAAAAGGGGGGAAAGTGGGGCCTTTTTTCGGTTTTGTGCGATTATTTCAAAAACGGTAAGAGATACAGAAAAATGGTCTGAGGACGAAAAAAACTACATAAAATTATCTTTGCAATGATATATAACACATTAGAGTTCAATTGAATATTTCGACGTTAGAATAGAACATAAATTAGAATATTTTCATTTTAGACCTTTTTTAAAAGCTCCATAACTTTTGAAAGAATGTTAGTTCAGCCGTATAATTTTGTACAAGTATTAACAACAAGTTTAAGATAATTCTAACGTAAACGCTGAGTCGCTCCGGTCAAGGGCCCCCATTATCCCTCCATTTAAATTTGTCAAAACGGCATGTCCATAACTCCCCCCAAAATTGGAGCAGAGTGCTAAATTTTGGTTTGTTGCGATTGGAGGTCATAGTCACCCCACCCACCAAAAATCAGCTCATTCGGATAAAAACAAAGGGTACCTCCCATACAAAGTGACCCATGACAACTTTTTTCTACAGTTTATAAAATGAGTAGTATGTAGAACAGTGGTTCTTAACCTTTTGCACATGAGGGACCACTTGATCAAACTCGTTAGTTGTTGCGGACCACCAAATTGCAATTGTGATAAGAACGATTCAAATCACGAAATCTTCTACCGAACTACCTTTGGAACACAATTTATTGCTGTATTGTCAGTAGAGGTTTTCGATTAGAAAAATGTGGAAATAACGCCAAACGGATATTGCTGCTTTTAAGACCATCATCCAGAAAAAGTTGACTGACAGAGATCGTCTTGCAAAGGACTCTGGGTGTGATTTTGCTAAGTCTGAACGAATTTCAAAACCCTCATTAATTTGCGTAAAGGGTGTTGCCCAATATTTCGGTTTGTTTCGTCCAGGGATGGCTCATAACATTGAAATACAGTTTTGTTTATCAGATTATAAAGCCCTTCGTTACAGTTCTGACTAAAAGAACAACAATTTTTACATAAGCTCCTATAAATATGGCATTGCTGGTTCATGTTGTATCAACAGAAACCTGTCGGAACCCTATTTAGAAGTGCCACCGAAGAACAATAATAGCTTAATTATCTTAATTCAGCAATGTAAATTACCATTATGGTCTGGCCGGAAAAGAATATTCAGGACCCTAAATACCTGAACTGTTAACCTACCATTATGACAACCCTCAAGTCTATAAAGTACGTGTCTTTATACTCCACATAAAGTAAACATTCATATTAAGCTTTCGGCCGTCCTCGATGATTGCTCATCGCAATCATTTTGCGTTCGTCACCTAAAAAAGAAGCATTTAAAACAAATTTTGACGATATTCATTTCATCGTAACGGTCAAAATCTCAATGAAAACAGTCTGTCCTACTCAGTCAAAACGGACTCCAATCAGCTCTCAACCTTCAAGTTTCTATTAGAAAGTTAAGATTGAGCTGCGTGAAATTCGAGAATGGTCGTATCGGATTATGAGGGAACCACATCAAAGGCTTCGTGGACCACCTAGGGTCGCCTCAGGGACCACCAGTGGTCCGCGGACCACCGGTTAAGAACCGTTGACGTAGAACAAACTCCTGATGGGTCACTTTGTATGGGAGATACCCTTAGTTTTTATCCGAATGAGCTGAATTTTGGTGGGAGGGGTGACTGTGACCTCCAATCGCAACAAACCAAAATTTAGCACTCTGATCTAATTTTGGAGGGAGTTATGAATATGCCGTTTTGAAAAATTTAAATGGGGGGATAATGAAGGTCCTTGACCGGAGGGACTCAATGTTTACGATAAAATTATCTTAAACTTGTTGTGAATACTTATACAAAATTTTACGGCTGAACCAGCGTTCTTTCAAAAGTTATGGAGCTTTTAAAAAAAGGTCTAAAATGAAAATATTCTAATTTATGTTCTATTCTAACGCCGAAATATTCAATTAAACTCTAATGTGTTATATATCATTGCAAAGATAATTTGATGTAGTGTTTTTCGTCCTCAGACCATTTTTCTGTATCTTTTACCGTTTTTGAAATAATCGCAGAAAACCGAAAAAATGCCCCCCTTTCCCCCCTTTTTTTAAGGTTGCGGACCCCCGATCGGTTGGGACTTTTAATGCCATAATCTGGGGACCATTCCCAACCATAATCCAAAAAAATTTCCGATGTAGGATTTTTGCCGACCAAATATGCCATTTTTCTTAGACTAATAGACATCTACCAAATACTGCGTGCAAAAGGGTAAAAGTGGGATGGTCGCTGGTTGCCCCACTTTTTGTTTTGCCTTCCGATGTGGTTAGACGACATTTTCCCATAGAGGAAAGATGGAGTAGCCTGTATGATGAAAATTCATATAAAAAAAAATTACATAACATGGGACGAAACATCTTGTCTATGTGCTCTCTCGTTTAACGGTTTTCGTTCTGCCAGTCAAATTCCCTAATGTCAAAGTTGCCAATTCTTTCATGTGAATGGATGCATTTGGACTTTGGAGGTAAAGGGCTGAATTAAAATCGAGCGTGAAATTTTTCGCCCAGGGATTTTATCAATAAAAATGGATACTTACTGTCGTGGAATATGTTACAAACGGTGGGGAATTCCATAAGATACAATTCGAGACCGGTTTCATAATTCTCCTCGCCATTTGATGTATTATTTTTCGATTCTCCGGTCATTTGACATTTCACGATAAAATAACCAAGGAATCGGAAAAAATACATAAAATGGCAGAGAAAAATTATGGAACTGTTTTCGGATTGTAGCTTATGAAATTCCTCAGCATTCCCCACATATACCACGACAGTAAGAATATATTTTCATTGAAAAAATCGCAGCGGCGAAAAATTTCACCCTCGAGGTCAGTACTAGGCTTTACAAATTGATTGTAAACGCAAACAGTAGCGACGTTAATATTGTGTATACAGTGCATTTCACGATTTTGTTCACTTTTTTAGGCAATTTGGTGTGAAAAGTAAAAGATGATGTGCGTTGTTGTTGCTGCAATAGCCATGAGTCGGACCCAGAAGGAGTATCTTTGCATGAGTAAATAACTAGAAAATCGTTCGTTTTATTTGGAAACGGTGTTTTTAATGGTTTCTGTCCGTAATTGAGAAAAAAATCAACATTAAACTTTTTGTAAAATAACAGTTTCATCCATTCTTTCTTGTCATTTGCGACCAGAGACATGGCAGCAAAATTTTGGCGAAGGGTATTTCTTCCTATGGTTATTGCTTTTTTATAGATTCCCGGACGACGATGAAGTGAGAAAAATTTGGTTGACTGCTATTAATTCGGTCATTTGCTCTGACCATTTTGAGCCCGGATCTAGAATTCAAGTTGCAAAGGAATGGCCCTGAGACACGATACCGTGCCGTATGCTACCAGAAATTAATAATAATAGCTTAGCACAGGTAATAGAAGAAAGTTTTAGTTAAGGGTAATACTAGAAGTTTTGATTTATTTTATTTCAGGTTGATGCAGTACTAGACAAATCGAATTTCGAGTCACATGCCGAATCCGTCGATATGAAGGTACATCGTCTCTATTACAATTAACATCATTTTCATACAAACATTTCTAGACTGGTTTGCGTATAGTAATGCTCGACATTCGGATACTGTAAAAATTCTAAGTCAAGTGCTCTAAGTAAGGTAAATGATCTCTTAAGCGAATTTTCGTTTTAATATAACAAATGCTTCAATTTAATACATTTAAGGTGGATACGTCGGCTGTTACGAACATACCCACGAAACGGTTTGCTTCTACTGAGTTACAAAGGCCACTTGAAACGTTATACACAAAATTCTCGTCTACAACTAATGCATTTGCTAAATTCAATGTATTTAACATACGGCATATTTACTTATATGCTTCTTTAAAATACATATACGTAAATAGGAACCAATTCAACCTTCACAGAACAATTTATAACACAAGGAGGCAAGCACAGCGACCTCTTTACACTGTCCGTTTTAATAAGAATAACTCTAAGAGACACTTAAGCATTTTAGGTCCTCGTGTTTTTAATGGTTTACCCTTTCGGTTAAAAGAAAGATTAAGTCAGTCGAACTTCAACTTCATACTGAAAAAAATTGTGTTCGATAACCCTAACTATCTGAATAACTTCCTCTAGATCATTTTGTTTCCGTCTAAATTCTATTTCGAAAAAAAAAACATCACTTTCTTCGTTAATTGTTTATTTGCCATTGTTTTACTAAAAACATAAATGTACATATTTATAATCATAGATTTAAAACCGCATAGATGAATAATAAATAATAATAAGCTATAAAACGCCCGAATACCACTCTCGCGCACAAGTTTAACTTTTGCGAGTAGTCAGCTTATGTATTAAATATAATGTAATTTTTTAAATGTTTATCTCTATATTAGCTGAATAAATTTATTATTTTACTAAAATGTGCACACTTTCACCAGATCAAATTCCTAACGTCCAGTGCAATTATTATACCCTAAAACAGTGGTTCCCAACTCACAAATGTCTGCGGACCACTTTCCCTGAAAGTGAAACACGGCGGACCACCATGTTATAATAATTTGGAAATCTGGCAAGGTGCTGTACTATAGAAGTCAGACCCTCTTTCAAATCTCTACTTGCACTTTTTGTTACTTTCTCCTTAACAATGGGAAATCTATGATCAAATAAAAATTGGTCGTAAACGAACCAGGGCTTGACTCCATCATCAACATCCTCTCGTGCTGGTGTGGAACCATCAAGCATCTAAGCTAATACCTTGTCAAACAATTCATTTAGTGCGGTTGTCCCTATAGTTGGCCATAAATCAGCCTCATCTAAGAAATGGACGGATGGCTGGTAGATTCTAGTCTAGTCGCACGGTCGTTAGTTTATTTCCAAACGTTCTACGAGTAGAAACATAAACTTATTATACCCTTCGCTCATATGCCAATTTAAAAGCTATGAAGCTGAAATTTTGCTGCTTCTTTTTGCTTTGTTTGAATTGGTAAAATCGGACAATGGGGTCAATGGGGTACCATACAAACCCAACCCCCCAAATAAGTTTCTTCAAAGAAAAACTCTTTTATGTGTGTACCAATTTGAACCAATTTTCAAACAAATGTGTTTCTATTGATAACACAAAACATATGTAAGAATAGATCAAATCGGACCATAGAGTCATGGGGCTGCCATACAAAACCAACCTTCCATTTTGGTTCTTCTATGAAACATTTTTTTTACACCAATTTCACAAAACCTTGAATTAATGTGTCTTTATCAAAGCAACAAAAAAGGTCAAAAGAAATGGAATCGTACTATGGGACCATGGTCCCACATCCCCCAATAAAATTTTCTGAGTAAATATTTTTATTTGCCCACTTATTCCAACCAAACCCCACGCAAATATTGTTTTGTCGACGCAACGGAACTTTTGTGAAGACGGAAGGAAAAGAATAGGACCTCCCTAGGCAGTGGCGAACCTACGTAGGGGTTTTGGGGGTTCAAACCCCATCCGAAATTTTCAGACGCATTAATGTTATTTTTTTAGACAGTAGGTTGATTGGAATAATGGCTAGGGTAATCGTCTTCGAAGCAGTGGGCAGTGGTTTCGAAACCCACTGTAGGCAGATTCTGTTTATGAGAGTTTTAGAATTCATCACGTGACGAACTATGACTTCATTGAGACCTAAATGTGAAATGTGTAAATATGAAGACGGAAAATAAAGATATTCCAAACCCGCCATCTCGCAGGTCAGAGTTCGGAACAGACTCACTGACCTATTTGAAACTCGTACTGGACTCAAGCAAGGCGACAGGCTGGCGCCGACGCTCCTCACCCTGGCTCTGGAGTATGTAATTCGAGCCATGAATTTGGACAGCAGCGGAACCCTACTCATTAAGCCGACTCAACTAGTAGCGTACGCCGCCGACATCAACATCATGTTTAGAAGATTGGGTGACGCAGAAAGCCTTCTGCATAATCTCAATAACGCCGCCAAAGAAGTTGTGCTACATACTCGTATCAACGAATCTAAAACCAAAGTCATGATGCAATCAAAAACTAGAACGCCAGTAAATTCAAGCATCACAGTGGTAGACCTCAATATAGGGTATGTGGACAACTTCACTTACCTGGGTTGCAATTTGTCAAAGGACACCAACGAAACAAATGAGGTAAAGCGACGGATACAACTAGCTAATAAGTGTTATTTTTCGGTCCTCCCAATTATGAATTCGAAGCTGGTGCACAGGAACACGAAGCTCCACGTGTATAAAACCATAATCCGACTTGTACTATGCTATGGCTGCGAGGCATGTACACTAACCCAAAACTCTGAACACCTGTTGGACACATTCAAGCGAAAGGTTCTCCAAAGAAACTTCGGGGCCGTTCGTGAACGAGCTGGATGGCGCATCCGGGACAACCTTGAGTTGTATCAGCTGTATGTATGATGAGCTGCAGGTGTCGAAAATCGTGAAATTGCAGCGACTGTAATGGGCGGGACATGTACAAAGGATGAACGACGATCGCATGCCCAAAAAGGTGATGAACGAGTAATTTATGAAGAAATTTTATCGACAATGATCGAGAGACTCAGTACTCGGTAAGTTGCAGGCAATACGTTTCTGTTCTTCTAAAGGTTAAGAGGAGCTAGTGCTAGGAAGGCACTACAAAAAATCTACAGTAGAAAACTATGACCCAGCTCTGACTAGCGAAGAAAGATTACCTGTATATTTGTAATTGTTTTTATGTTTCATAATTTTGCCACTAACTTCAGATTAAGACTGACAGCCTGAGTTAATTTATCACGCTGGATTCCCTGCCAAGGCGAACCTCGTTTCGAAAACCCCTCCCGAAATATTTTTCTGCGTACGCCCCTGCCCCTAGGATAGGATAAGATTAAATACAAGTCGTAGGTACGCCCGATGAAAACTTTTAGCCCGAGCATGGTATCCAGATTTTGGCCGCGGCCGAAATTAGCCTCGGTCTCGTTCCTAATAATGGTTAATGTTAATGTATGGATAATTTTGTTTTCAATATTTATTCTGCTATTCGGGGTGGAGACCACTTCGGACCAGCGTTGTGCAAGTAGTCTACTCCGAGGTAATCTACATCGATTTCGACGCGTAGAGTATGTATGCAGACAATTGACCATTTGTCTACGCGAGCGGTGTATAGGCACAATGCAAATAATTATAAGGGTTTTGCAGCGAGATGGGGTAGCTCCATTTTTATTTATTTCCAATTCCTTAATTTCAAACTAACCTCATGTTTAATCAATTTACGTAAACTGCAGTAAGACCCTGATAATCCTAACCTCGAAAATCCGGAATTTGGATAATTCAATGCTTAAGACACAATTTCTTTTTATAAATTTTGTTTGTGCGATGATGATGATGATGTATTATAAGTACTATCCACTAGGATGACAATTAGTGCATTTGGAAAATTCGGACAATCCGAAAATCCGAATAGGGTTCGGTCTCAATCAGGGACTTACGCAGAAAATATTTCGGGAGGGTTTTTTATGAAAGAGGTTGTAGTTTGAATTTGAATTAATAGTGAGTTTTAGCATATCGGTTAAAATACAACGATGGCTCGAATAGGGTTCGACATTTTCTATGAAAAATTCGCTTGCCTGCCGTACGCAAAATAGTATACCACAATTTTGCATGTTCCAAGTAGGCATAGCCGACAAATAAAATATCATGAACCCACAATTCCAGCTGTTT
Source organism: Microchrysa polita (assembly GCA_949715475.1). Classification (NCBI taxonomy): domain Eukaryota; kingdom Metazoa; phylum Arthropoda; class Insecta; order Diptera; family Stratiomyidae; genus Microchrysa; species Microchrysa polita. The sequence goes on along the minus strand of OX454416.1, from coordinate 107,938,695 downwards.
AGTAAAATTCGCCTATGCCTACTTGGGACATTGAAAAATTGTGGTATACTCTTTTACGTAGGTACGACAGTCAAGCAAATTTTCCTTAGAAAATGTCAAAGCATATTCGGACTATCGTTATATTTTAAATGTCTTACTAAAACTCTCTAATATTTATACCCTACACACGTAAAATGGTGGTTTTTTCGTTAAATATTTTTGGTTAATAAATTGTTATTGTCCCGCAATCATTTCTTGTATTGTTCGGTTAGTAAGCATCAGTAGCGTTTCAATATATGTAGATTGTAGCAACTTTGTTTTAAAACAAATAGGGTGCTTTATTGTTGAAATTCTGGCTGTTATTTTCAACCGAAGCATTTTCACTGGAACCTTTCCAAATGATCTTAAATGTGCAGATGTCTTTCCACTGTTCAAAAAGGGATCGAAAGTTGAAGTGTGCAATTATAGGCCCATTTCACTTCTCCCAGTGGTTAGCAAAGTTTTTGAAAAACTTATGAAGAAAAGGATTGTCTCTTTCTTAAACATGTCTAATTTTTTTAGTCCATTGCAATTTGGATTTCGGGAAGGGAAATCGACGGAAGATGCTTTGTTGCTTTTTTGCTCTAGAATATTTTCTAATGTCGATAGTAAAAAATTTACGGCGGCTTTATTTGTGGACATCACAAAAGCCTTTGATATGGTCAACCACAATATTTTGTTAAATAAACTTGAACAGGCAGGTTTTCGTGGATTTATGTTAGATTGGCTTAAATCATATCTTACAAACAGGTCTGAAAAAGTAAAAATTGGCGAGATCCGCAGTGAAGCTAAGCTTTTAACTTTGGGAGTCCCTCAAGGCTCTGTTTTGGGGCCCATACTGTTTCTTGTATACATAAATTCCTTATTTAGTATGAACTTCAAGGGTTCGATTACCGCTTTCGCGGATGATATTGGATGTACCTACGGATCTAGAAGTCCTTTGGACTTAGTGGCGGACATTAACTGGGATCTAAATTTGTTAAGAGGCTGGTTTGCAGATCATAAGCTAATCATTAGCTCAAAAACAAAGCTTATGTTTTTTAATTTATCACCAAGATCCATAGTTTATGACGAGTTTTTGTATCACGCTCCGGATTGCTCACGTTTTTCACTGAATACTTGCAGATGCCTTTCCTTGCCTAACAGTCTTTCATTTAACCAAAGCAATCAATGCAGCGATAACTGTTTTTCTATAGGAATTGAAGATAAATTTAAATATCTGGGTCTGACACTCGACTCTAAATTGAGTTTTACTTTCCAAACACAGGAACTAAGTAATTATTTAAGAAATTCTTTAAGATATTTTTACTATTTAAGAAATGTTTGCTCTAGTGATCTTCTAAAAATAATTTATTTTGGGATCTTCCACTCCAAACTGCAATATGGAATTGCGTGTTGGGGGGAACAAATTATAATAAAATCCTTCCTATTCTAATTTTGCAAAAGAGCGTCGTGAAAATCATTTGCCGTAAACACCGGAGATATCCTAGTTATACATTGTTCCGTGATTTGAATATCCTTCCGGTCCGTCTTTTGTACTGCTTCAAAGTTTTAAATATATTTTTTGCTCGGTCTGGTAATGTTAATTTTAGATTGCGTTCTGAATATAATCTTCGAAGCAATTTCGAAAATATGGTAACAGTTCCATTTTCTCGTACCACCACCTTTCGAAATTACTTTGTGGTTTCCTCTTGCCGGCTATTCAACAATCTTCCGCGTTCAATTAGAGCAATAACAGCAGCTGGAAGATTTTCTAAAAGTGTCCGAAAATGGCTTTTTGAATTAAACTATGATAATTTAGAATCTCTATATTCTAACATCCTGGTATGAATGCAACGAGTTTTGTCTTTTGCCATAGCCTTTTATCAAATACCTTTTAGTTTATTTTGCATTTTCAATTTTACTACTCATTCCATTAACATGAAATAGACACTGTTTTTTCCTTTTACAAACTTTTTATCACCCCACACACACATTTAGTTGATATTTTTTTTATAATTCGAAGTAACATTTAATACTATTCCTAATTCTTTATAGTTTTAGAATATAAAATGTTTCAATTTTTCATAAATTTTAAAGTAATAATATGATTATTTATATAAGTTATGTAACAAACCATTGAATTTTATGAAATAAAATAATACAATACAATATTAAAATGGGTCGAGAGTTTCATAGTAGGTACTTTATCGTGACTTTAGCTTGCTAGTTAGGCTCTATCTGTCCTCCAATTATTCCAAAGTACCGAAGAACTTAATTGACAAAAAAAAAAAACTGAGAGACTCCTTTCAGTATCAGTCTCAGCTAATTGCAAAAAAAAAAAAACATGTGAAGGCAATTTATTGTGGTGCTTGAAGAGTCTTTCGAAAAGCATCTTAGCGCAGCACCATCGTTGTGATATTGAGTTACTTGCTCAATTTTCTCATTTTCCGTCTGTTAGAACTATTTTTGTGGAAAACGTCCTGCTTTTGTATTAAGACGATTTGTATATTAATTTTGGAGGTAGTTTGAATCCCCAAAACCCCTACGTAGGTTCGCCTCTGGTCCCAATCAACCTGGAATATAGGGTCTCTACTGTATATGAAAATGATTGCAAAACATACGGGAAGATACGTGCTAAAGAATGAGTGTATACACGCACAAGTGAGCGGACTAAAATTTTGATACGAATTCCACTTATATTTTCCTCTACCAGAAGGCACACGCAAGTTAGCGGTAAAGGTGGTGTGTGAATGCAATGTAAGACTCATGTCAAACGACATTCATTTCATTATTACGACAAAAATCACATAAAAACATGTAGATGAGCATAATCTGCGTTATATTATTTCCACAATATATTTCTTCATAATTTTCGAATTTGTTTTTTCTCCACCTACACCGATATATGGCTACGGCGAAGCGTAGAAATTTTGCGTTAAGTAGGACACTGCGCTACGTACCGAAAACACTGAGTGCTTTCTGGTGGACAGTAATGTAACCAGAATTCTATCAATTTAATGTAACCAGAATTCGCTCAGTTTTTCTCGGCGAAAAATACTTTGCGGAGTGTACGTGAATACACTCATAATTAATTTTGGTATTGCCAAGTGAATGGATGAATCATTAACATGTTTGGCATTTGCTGAAAAAAAAAAAATAAATTCAAAATTCAACCAATGCAAATTTTAGGGTGCATTTAAAACAAGATCACACCAGTGACAGTTCATTGATACGTAGCTCAGTGTCCTCTAATTAGCGCAAAATTTCTACGCTTCGCAACGAAATAGCCATACATCACAGAAGATGCGGGAAAACAAATTTTAAAATTATGAAGAAATATATTGTTGAACGCAAATTATGCTCATCTACAGCGTAAAATTTTTGCCCTAAGTAGAGGACACTGAGCTACGTATCACAAACACTTAGTGCCTTCTGGTGGAGAGTAATGTAACCAGAATTCGCTCAATTTTTCCCGGCGAAATGAACTGAGCGTAGTGTACGTTAATACACTCATTGAGTGTATTCACGTACAAGTGAGCGGACTAAAATTTGGACCCAAATTCTACTTATATTTTCCACCACCAGAAGGCACACGCAAGTTAGCGGCGAAGGTTGTGTATGAATGCAATGTAACACTTATGTCAAACGACATTCATTATTATGACAAAAATCACATAAAAATATGTAGATGAGCATAATCTGCGTTATATTATTTCCACAATATATTTTTTCATAATTTTCAAATTTGTTTTCCCGCCATCTACTCTGATATATGGCTACTTCATTGCGAAGCGTAGGTAGAGGACACTGCGCTACGTTTCACATACACTGAGTGCCTTCTGGTGGAGAGTAATATAAGTAGAATTCGTGTCAAAGTTTTGGTCCGCTCAGTTGTGCGTGAATACACTCATTGTCTTCATTCTTTACATTGTATGCATTGTATACATTGTACCTATGCGTTGTCTACGTCTTTGTCTACGCTGTAACGTAGACTTCCAAAGATTACGCGTAATTGCACAACACTGCTTCGGACTAAATTTATAAAAAAAAAATACGAGACCGAGGCTAATTTCGGGCGCAGCCGAAATTCGAATACCCGTCACATTTGAATGCAACTTAAGCTTTTTTTGCATTAACAATTTCTACCGCAGCCCTATGACGTGTTCCGATTCCATCTGTTCCTGGCTGCGTTGAGGCTAATCGAGGACAACACTTGGATGAATTTTGGTTAAGATTCAAAAAGAAAAAAAGTGTTTCTCACAAGATTCTAATATTTAGGGGTTGGTTTGTATGACAGCCCTATGACGTAATGTTCCGATTCCATCCATTCCTAGATATGCTTTGAGGCTTTACAATGAGCACATTTGGGTGAAGTTCGGTTAAGATTGGTTTATAAAGAAAAAAGTTTTTCTTAGAATAACTTAATTTTCACGGGTTGTTTGTTTGGCATCCCTGTGACGTAATGTTCACATTCCATCCGTTCCTAGATATGTTTTGAGGATTTATTAGAAACACACTCGAGTGAAGTTTGGTTAAGATTGGTACATAAAGAAAAATGTTCTTCTTAGATGAACCTAATTTTCAGGGGCAGCCCCATGACCCCATGGTCCGATTCCATTCGTTCCGACATATATACAGCGTACTCTAAAAAGAAACTCGTTTTCAAAATATCAGCTCGATAGCTTCAAAACTGAGGGACTAGTTTGCGTTGTAACAGACGGACAGACAGACAGACAGACGGACAGACAGACAGACGGACATCGCTCAATCGATTTCTCTCTTCACACTGATCAATAATATATATACTTTACATAGTCGGAGGCGCTTCCTTTTGTGCGTTGCAAACTTCATCACAAAGTTAATATACCCTTTCACATAGTGACGGGTATAATAAAATCTTAGCTAAACTCAGCATTTGCGGTAATGCAGATTAGAGAGTAGCTAACTCGCTTTCACTGCGATATGGGCACTTTTGGCTAGCCTAAAGATTGCGTCGGAAGCGAAAATAGTGGAGATCCTTCACTTCATAAATATTTTTGAATGGCAAGACGTCTCTCTATACTCGAAATTGTATTTGCTGTAAAGTCCATCGTTTAAAAACTTTAACGGAGAGGTCTCAAAACGGTACTTCTGTACTAATTGGATTTGTATGGCCTGTTTCGCTTTACCAACCTATCAACCAGTGTATATATAAAGAAAAATGTCCACTTTGTGCTTTTGAATATTGAATATTGATCATTGAATATTGAACATTGAGTACTTAACATTAAACATTGAACGTTGAAAATTGAACACTGAACATTGAACATTGATCACTGAATATTAAACATTAAACATGGAACGCTCTGTGCCTCACTTGGTTGAGTCGCACTCTACGATGCTAGTTTGCTAGTAATCTAAAAATCCGGAAATCGAATCTCGGCGTGGTCCAAAATTTCCGTACATGTGCGAAATGATATGAAATGTAACGATGACTCGAAATTGCCTATAAACGGCTGAGTTAACGCACCATGGCCCCACATGGGGCTATACGGTAATGAGAAGAAGAAGAAACATGGATCGCGAAACATTGAATATTAACTTAACTTGAACTAAACATACAAATTTCATTCCACAAAAAGCAACAACGTTCTAAAGAGGTCTGCCGAAGAATTGATATCACCACAATCACAACGAGGCCTGTACATTCAGGCTTATCCAATGTATTCACACAAAATGTGAAACTCCATATGCCGGCCAGATTGTAGTGATATCTATTCTATTTTCTCTGAGAAATTCTTTCTTTGGCGGAAATCTGTGCAACTTTACGGTTTTGTGTGGGTTGATTACAAGGTATAATAACAAAGAAAATTTTAAATTTTATGCGTTTTATGGCCGCAACGGTAGCATTTGCAATCGGATATGTATTCGTATGAAAATTTCATATGAGGCGCAGTTACATTGACAGCACGTGTTACGAGCGTTTCTTGGACACTTTTCAGGTGCAGCCTGACATTGATATCCGTAAACATACGTCGTACATTTGACAATACATGGCTTTCAGTTAAGAAGTTAGGCATTCCTGGCACACTGTCAAAAGCGATTCTCTTGTTGAAATTCACAATCGGACGCAGCAACATACGCTTCCGACGACATCATAAACTTATGTAGTCCATAAAAATAGGCTTGATGTTTAGACTGCTGCTGATACTCGTCGATATATGTTATAACAAAAGAAAAAACGAAGCTGATATTACTGAGATTAGTTTCAAAATCACCAATTCAAAACGAATGTTGTAGTTCCTGGGTACCCGGGTACCCAAATAATGATGCGAGCGTTAACACAATGGAATTATTTTGAGCACATCAATTCAATGATAAATACTTTAAAAGCACACATCAATCCCCCAGTCCAAAGAATAAACGGTATCTTTAACGTGTTTATATCCAATGGAATAGGCCCATTTTCTAAAACGATATTAGTCATATTTGCCTTATTTGCGAGTGAGTACTCTAAATAACCATGCTCCCTCCAGTATAAAAGTAATCCGGATTGATGAATATTCAAAATATGGTCACTGAAGTCCTCGATGAACGGCGATTCCGACTGGAACATCATTGCGGATCCCGTATATACAAGCGGAATCTTAGAGTCTTGAAAATTATAGCTATTCTTAGGTAGTAGAATACTCTTCATAAAAGCCCACGTCATAGCCGATACCAATATGGCGTTCGTAGTGTTTAGAGACTTTCTTAATTCCGTATGTTGAGGCACATCTAGTCTTTCAAAAAGTTGTGAATATTTTTTAAAATCGGGCATAAATTCGAGCAATGATGCAACTTCAAAATGTTCACCGATAATTTTCATACCGGCATCCCGGATAGCCTCGAATGAATTTATTTCACGTTCATAGCCGGGGCTAGTAAGATATGTAGTCAGAAATGCCAAATATAGATTGGATAGCATAAATCCTAAAATTACAAGCGGTATATAGAAGATAATAAGACGAAAATTCATGTTGGTCTTGTACATAGAACCGCTACCAGATAAATTAGCCAAAAGCGTGAGTCCGGTCAAAAAGGCTGCTGTCAAATCGTTTCGACCCGTCACTAAAAATAGCAAAATGTAAAGTACGAAAGTTACGTAAAATAGTCCCAAAGACAAAGTCAGCCACAAGTCCGATTTAAATGGAAGTGTGAAATTTTGAAAGGATGGAATTGTTTTCGGTTTTGGTACCAATATAATTCCTGCTTTTTCAACAAACACCGGATAATGATACACTTTTAGCTGTCGCAATGAATAGAGGATAAGTGTAAAGTCGATTTGTCTTCGCTCGATGGCGTCCATAGATTCATTATAAACAGAGGTCACATTTTTCGGAAAGTCCACTAACAATAAGGTTGCGTTACGTTTCTGCATGAACGATGTTACCAGATTTCCAATGAATCCTTTTGGAATTGTGTTTCCATTATTGTCTGTATGCCATATAATATGCGCGCCATGTCGATATGTCCTCAAAACCAAATTATTTAAATTTTTAAAATCGATGCTAAAAATTTGGGAGTCATCGTGAATTTCCTTGATTTGAAACTTATCAAACGGTTTATAGGTGAATATTTTTGGAAAAGTCGCTCTAAGGATTACGGCGACTTGGAGCAGACCATTGTTGTAGCATTGACGGAATAATGTCATCATATCCGATGAAGTCATATTTTCCGCTGAAAAAATCACTTTTGTGAAGGTTTTCCGGGCCAAGAGTCGGAACGTGTCAGCCAGAAAAGTGTCGTATGTCCACGGTTCGTCCAGAGAAATTAAATAGAAGCACCATTTTCCACAGTTGATAACGGGCGTGGCATGTTTCAAGTTCATGTAATTGATAATGGGAATATTACTGTTGTGATGCAAATCGGCTAATAGTTGAATTGCAAACGCAGATGTGTTCGATGAAATTATAACAGCTCCTCTTCGCATATCGTGACGGTTGCTCAAAGTGGAGATAAGTTGACGATGAAAATCAATTGAATTGATGCTGCATATGTACTGATGGAGAGTCTGCGATAAAATCAGCCAGGATAGCAAGCCTCGAACGTTCATTGAATTTTAGTTTTTATTGGAACTGGTATGGCTGAACTTTAGAATGCAAATACTTGCTGTGTCTTTTCGGGAATAGAAACTTCTTCTGTGATAAACAAATTTGGTTTGACGCATTTTCATTTTTCATGTTTCCTGTTGACAAACATATAATATTCAAGATTGTTGCCGCATCTATCAATATAACAGTTGAGACTCGATACAATGCGCCGCTCGAGACCATTTCCATCGACAAAGTTATGGAACGTTATATTGAATTTCGATTGTATATGAGTATTTGCTTTGGCTTATTAATATGTGTACATGGTGTATGCGTAATAAAGAAAAGTGTTTGCGAGTTCGAATCCATGTCAAATGTATGGTAGTAGAGTCTTATTAAAGAGTAAATCACATTAATTTACGGTGCTGCGTAGTCTCCTTTATGAAATTACAAACAGTAATTAGTAATTAGTGTTTACTAATTACTGTTTGTAATTTCATAAGGAAGACTACGCAGCACCGTAAATTAATGTGATTTACTCTTTAACCCATTTTATCCCAAGTTATATGATCCACACACGGGAATGAGTTTTCCTTTTCAGAATTTGGATGTTAGGGTCTAATTAAGAAAATTCCGAAGAGATTTTTTGTTGTGTAAAGCAGGGGAGGTCAGGAGGCACTGGTTCATTTTTGCACCAATGGGATGATATGTGAACAATACATTTTTTTTTTCATTCACAAAATTGATTTTGAATGAAGAAAAAAGCTTTGAAAAAAAGATAGATGGGTAAAAAATTAATTCAAATAGAATAGAAAATTTGGAAACAATTGGGATGTACCTGGAGATGTATTTTACATTTATTGCAAATAAAGAAAGTGTGCTTATAGCAACTTGATCTCCTCGACCAGCATTAGGTACACGGAAAGTGGCTGAGCTATGTCCTTTTTCTACCTTGAGGAGGAGTTGAACGATACTGGTGCAGAAACCTATTTGGTGCATTATGATTGATACATTCGCAATGGGTTTTCCATGCATTTATCATTGCTGCATCCAAAGCGTTGGTAAGCAACGGCCAATACCACTTTTTCCCGCGAACTCGAATCCGTTAAGTGTTGGTACCATTGTCAAATAGATCGACTCCTCCCATATTTTAATTTAGCCTCCATTATGACGTGTGGGATCGGCAATATATAATATTTTTTCCCTTCGGTTGTATCTTTTCCCTCGCTGCATAGGTTCAACTCTGAGATAGTTCGATGCGACCGTACCACAGACACATCCACTGGCTGCCTGGAATCGTTGGTCCTTTCTTTGCCCAACGATGGGTCTTTTCACTGCCTGCAGAATGCCTAGTTTTAGTTTTAGCTGCTTTTCGTGGTGCATAATCAACGTCTTTATCATCGTAATTGCACAATAATTCAAATTCGTCTGCTATTTCCTGTAGACTGTTTGCGAGATTATTTCCTAGAAGCTTCACGTTGTCGTCGATCTCTTCCTCATCACTAAGATAATCTATTCGCGGTGGTGGCAAACAAACTATTTGAAGGTCATCTGCACTTTTTATTTCGATGCACTCTTCATCATTGTCACTTTCTTGTAAGAAACAGCTTGTATTTCAGCTACCGTCACAAACTTTCAATGGTATATTTCGCAGTTTTACGGAGACACTAGACAAACAAACCGAACTTTCAGAAATTCTAGGTGAAATGACCATCCGAACACAATTTCAAATGACTCTCTGTTACATTTTCGCAATAGTGGAAAAATAATATGTATCAACATATCAGTACCCATAGCATCCCATTGGTGCAAAAATGCACCAACGTTTTTCTTATCAAAAACATTGCTACAAAAATAATAAAATGTTATTGAATCTATTTTTTATGTAAACTATTAACACTTTAGTCCCTGCACTGAAAGTTTTATCAGTTTTACCGTTGGTTAAATATTATTAATTTTATTGCTAAAATTCGTTCAAAAACTTGCTTTTCTAAATTGTTAATCAAACCAACTAAATATCGAAATGTAGTCTGGCTGGTGTAGCGGTTAGTGCGCACACCTTCGGTGCACAGGGTCATGGGTTCGAATCCCTCCGTGGATCATGGTGTTTTCCGAACTCACGAGCTTGTGACGGACTATGATCTCACTCAGATGTTAAACGTGTACCCATTTATGGGGATAAATAACACTGCTGAGCGTGAGCGTGATGACGTGCTGATCTCATTACCTCAACAAAAAGCAGATAAGATCTTGGAAATAGGATGTCACTAACACATCCTGCGGCCTAATCCAATGTTGGATTGTCGCGCCTGTTATTTATTTTTAAATATCAAAATAAGAAAGTGGTAAAATCTAGTTATTCAACTACATGCCAAACTCTGGCCGTGTTTTTTAATTAGCTAACCTACACTATCCGGGGTAATTTTCATACAAACGCTAACCTGTGACTTTATTCAGGTTAGAAATTATATTGCTATCCAGATTTAATGAGCTTTCCAAAACTCACCTAAATGTATGCAATCCCAATTATTTTCTAGTACGTTTTCCAATGACTAGCAAAAATTAAATTTTGAAATGAAAAGCTCTAAGGTATAGCTTACATGCAACACACAAGTATGTGCATAAAAATATAGTTTTTGTCTGTAAATTCATGTTAAAAATGTTGTTCGTCGAATTCTTATTCTAACAAAATTATGATTCCTACATAAAAATATGTTTTCATTAAAAAAATTACATTTTAACTTTTGCGTTTGTAAAGTGGAAACGGGGCTTTCATATTTTTGAGCAATGTTTTGAAATTAATGGCAATGCCTACGTGACAATTTGAAATTTAACCTGGATGCTACCCTCGATAGTTTTTTTTTTTTGCGCGTCTGGGTTAACAAACCTGCCCGATGTAAAAAAACACGGCCAATATTATTACATAAAAAAATTTAATATTTGTTTTCATTGTATGTTTTAAAAAAAATGCCAAAGTTGCTGGTGCATTTTTGCACCAGTGGGATGATATGGGTTAATTCGACTCTACTAGCATGCATTTGACATGGATTCGAGCTCCCAAACACTTTTATTTATTACGCATACACCCCTACCAAATGGTGCATAGGGTAAAAGTGGGATGGTTGCCCCACGTTTTGTTTTGTCTTCCCCATGACCCCTTTCCATGCATTATACCCGTCACTATGTGAGAGTGTGTGTAAACTTTGTCATGAAGTTTGCAACGCACAGAAGGAAGCACCTCCGACTATACAGGGTGTCCCGCAACTGGTTAGCCATAGACCAATGGTAGACTTTACAGAATGTTTTAGGAAAAATTTCGCCAAAATTATTTCTCTAGCCTTTACCGTTAAGGAATAATTGCCTTTTTTGTGATTCTTGTCAAAAAACCCGACTTCTTTCGAAAAACTCATATTTTCTAGCTTCCACTTTAGGCAAATCAATGTTTTTCATATTCTTCCTTCTGAAACTACACAAAATTTCCAATAAAAGGACATATCGAACGTTTCGAACGGTTTCGTATCTTCCGAGATACGATGTTTTGAATTTTGCAGACATGTCGATTTCAACTTTTAATGTCAAAATTAAACCCGAATTTCGTAACGATACATTGAAGTGGCAAATCTGCAAAGTTCACAACAGTTGGCCCAATTCTTAAGCTTTCGAACGGCATATAAGAATAAAGCACAGAATCATCCAGTTTGTGAATAATATGTGTAAAAGGGAAAAAAACATAGTCCGTAAGTGGAAGAAATCTTGCTTTTACGTGGAAATAGTTCAGTCATATAAGCATTTCCAATAGAAAAAAAAAAGTAAGGCTATTTTTTTCTTGGTCTTGATCCAGTGGGGTCCCAGGAGTCTAAAACTAATTTTGCTGAAATAAATTTGATCGGAAAGGTCCCAAAAAAGGACACTATTTAATCCTTGACTGGAGGTCGGCATGCGGGGTATCATACTCTTTGTTTTAATCCGATCAAAGTAATATTTGGTGGAGGTTCTAATGGGACTTAGCCTTAACGTTTACCAAATTTTTTCCCGCCTGCTGTGATTCGGCGAAAAGTTACAGGCATGTCTTTTTCTTAAATGTTAATAGGGGGTATAGGGGAATGCTTTGTCGGGGCAGCCTGAGTGTCCGTGTGGGACAGCTATATATTGTTAGGAATAGTTATCCCAATTATCATGGCTCCAATTAAATTACTTCAGGAGCTAGAGCGCCAAATGTAACTATCAAAAAATCTAAATTACACCAAATGTTTTAAGGTCTAGTATATAATCTGCCAAGAGAAGGTATATGATATAATATATCATTAGAAAGGAAATTTTGTGTAGTTTAAATCCTTAGAGAAAGCATGCGTTAGTCCAGAGTGGGCATTAGAAAATAAAAATGGCACCGTTCTCACACTATTGCAGTTCATAGTATGCGTGAAAATATTATTCAAACGTCAATTTTTTGTTTACAATTGAGAATATAAAATCCGCGTAATATTCATTACTCTCTTAAAATGCCGACGTGATATTTAGCCCTTCTGTTAGCGTATATATCCAGACAGATTATTGGTACTATATCTTGATGAAAAATATCGTTCAATAATATTTTCCACCCCTTTCCATATAAATTTCAAAGGAACCGACGGCCAAAAATGCGATCAAACGTTTGGCGAAATGTAAACTATGTCTAAAGAATCGAAAAAACGGCGCATTATCGTATTAGACCTCTTCAAAAAATAAGATTGATTTCACAGAAGATTCAGCTACACCTTAGGCATAATAGCTCGTAGGCGGCGTCAGAAGGGTTAATAATTGCATCGACAATATTTTGACATTTGCATTATTTCGTGGAGTGTAGTGTAATAAATTTGGAGTCAAACACATATGGGTTGTGTGATCACATAGCCACTCTGGACTAACGCATGGCATGAGTTGCTATGTTTTCTCTAAGTTTAAATCATCCTCAGAACATTTTGCTGTAAATATTACAGTTAACAAGATTTTGGCGAAAAATCATAATTTCACCCCTTTGCCACCCCCTCCCCCCCCAAATGTGACGCGCAAAAAAGTCTAACTTTTTACTGCGTAATGCGGTCAGGCCATAGAACGATTTGGCATCAAAAGTCAGGGGCCCTATCATGTAACTCGAAACGAAAACGAAAGTGCCGACACTTTCGTATTCGATTCGAAAGCAATTTGGTATCATGTAACTCGTTCGTTTCGAGTATTTGGTATTGCCTCATTAATGTAGAAAATTTCCCTTAGTGTGCTAGATTCAATCGACGGTCGAATGTCAAATAGAAAATATGTTTGTGTTCGGGCTAAATTTTTACTGCTTTAAACTCAATTAAACAATTCACGTTAAGCCAAAAGTGTCGCGAATTAATAGTAGAATTAGTTAATATTTAAAAAAAGTGAAAAAATGCTAAATAAAAAGTGCGAGACTTGAGTGGGATTCGAATTCATGACCAAATTCCGGAAAACGAGAAAGCATTCCCCCGGCGACGACCAATAAAATAAAGAATATACCCCAAGAAATTGTAAATTTATGATTAAAGCTTAATTATAAGAACCGCCATTGGTACTTCTTCCATGTTGCGTAGCCTTAAATTCAATTTTCATATCTTTAAAATTATATGAATAAAATGTTACTCTTTATACATCGAAACCATTATTTAACTTTTCTCCCCATTTTTGAAGTTATCGATAAGCTCCAAGAAAAATAAATGTTTCTTTCCAACAAACGAACTTGTTACAACAAATATACAGAGATTATATTTGTTACCGCACAATTATAAGCGCAATACATTGTCCTAAAGGCGTATTACTTTATGTTAAGAAGTCCATTATGCTTTAGTTTATAATTAAAACCCGGTTTTAACATCTGAAAACCTTTTTTGCAAGTTAAAAATGCATATAGCGATAGCTTTTCGAGAGTGGCCTATCTCTCGAATAAATTTTCGATGCAATCCTTCATATCCTCCAACGTTTTTGAATTATATGATGAGGGACTTTCGTTTTCGTATGGTCAAATTCGAAAGTCAATTCGTTTTCTAGTTACATGATACCATTTTGTCCAAATCGAAAGGAATCGCTTTCGAGTCGAATTACATGATAGGGCCCCAGCTCTTTTTTTGGATGTTTGGGTCTAGAGCTAAAGTCACTATACTATATGGGGCAATACAATCCAGGTGAAATGCTGATAAAAACTAATGTTGTTTTTGCCATCAATCACAGTCATTGTAAAAAATTGTGAGGTTACGAAACAAAACAGTTGTGTTGTGCCGTTCTGATTCCCTAACTACAATTTTGCGGATCAGAAATAATCTCCGGTTCTTTTCGTTAGTCTGTCTAATATAAAAGCAGATCCTTTTTTTACAGGTTAGTTTATATTTCAAATTTCAACCAGAAAATTCAGCAAGGCTTAAATTTACATTAAAAGTATGTACTGAGTTCACCGAGCGAAAAACTTGCATTTATGTCTCCCGTGAAAAATGTTACGTGGAGACTTTTATTTAGTCAATTTAAGATAAACGTTTACTCGCGTTTTGACCACATCTTCTCCTGTGAAACAAAGAGAAACTGCATTGTTTCGCTGCCGAAATGTCAAAAACCGGCAAAACCCGTGTGGAGATTTTCATGTGAAGTGGAGTTGTTACATTCATAGAGGATAATTTCGCCATTGCATAATAACATATAAAATTGTCTTTTAAGTAACAAAAATCTAAATGTTTGACTTACGTTGCAAACACATTACAGAGCTTTATTCAACGCATAATTATTCCTCATTTGAAATATTTTTGCGTTTCCGCATGAATTTAAACCCATGCAAAATCAATTTAAAAAGTGTTGGAGTCAAGATATTTAGTAGTCTGGCTAGTGCGCGCGCCTTCGTTGCACAGGGTAATGGGGTGGAGACTTAGAGTAGGTACTAACATCGTCATTTCACGTGAAATCCATGCAAATACTGTCAAAATTTTGATGATCGTGAAAACGAATTCGCTCATTTTACACGAAAGTCTCCACACAGTATTTTGACATTTCGCCTGCGATAACAATGCCGTTGCACTTTATTTCACGGGGAAAAGGTGTCATCCACAATCAATTAGGCCGCGAGTTCTCATTTATCTTAAATTTAGAGAATAAAAGGCATGTCTCCACGGCATATTTTTCATGGTAGACATAAATGCAAGTTTTTCGTTCGGTGAGCATAGTACTTGCCTTTACCCAGTGCCGGATTAACCACGTGGCAGAAGGTGGCAAATGCCACGGGCCCCGCGCTTTGGGGGGCCCCGCGTTTTTCTCAAACAAAAATTATAACAACCAAGATACTTCGAAATTATTATAGCACTTTATCGTTGAACAATTTACGCTAGGATGTTCCAAAATTACAGCAAGGTTTGTATTGCATAAAAATACAGAAATATTATTAAAATAAAATTTAATTATTTATTTAAATTGTAGCTTAAACTTTTAATCTTTCTAAAGGCTAGTACTGAGATCGAGAGTGAAATTTTTGTCCGCTGCGATTTTTTCAATGAAAATGTATTCATACTGTCGTGGAATATGTGGAGAATGCTGGGGAATTCCATACGCTGAAATCCGAAAACAGTTCCTTAAGTTTTCTCGGCCATCTTATGTATTTTTTCCGATTCCCCAGTTATTTCATCGTGGAATGACAAATGACCGGGGAATCGAAAAATAATACATAAAATGGCCGAGGAGAATTATGGAACCGGTCTCGGATTGTAGCTTATGGAATTCCCCACCGTTTGTGACATATTCGACGAAAGTAAGTACGCATTTTTATCGATAAAATCGCAGCGGGAAGAATTTCACTCTCGATCTTAATTCTGCCCTTAATTGATGATAGCATTCCCATAAACCTACGTCCACATTGTTTCAGATTCACGTTCCAGCGAGAAATAAGATTTTTGGAGTTCATGTTAGGAAATGTACTTGCATACATCCATAGAATTAAGAAATTCCAAATTTATCTCTCATGCACAGTGGCGTACCGCTTTAAACGTTATGAAAAGAGCTGCAAAAATACCTGTTTAAAAAATGATTCAAAATTCTTTCTAAAAAATGGTAGTTTTCATTGAAGTGTGTAAATTTTCAATTTTTTTTTATTAAAAACCGTAAACCCGAATTAATGTAGAAGATGTAACGTGAATTTGGCTTTCTGGTATATGTGCTACGTGAGTATATTTATTGTGGGCATCTCTTAGCTAGATGTTTGGTTGTCAGTTTTTATGAACCTGAGTAAACCTGAAAAAGGACAATTCAATCGAAAGCTATATTAATAGGAAACACTTATACAGGGTCCGCCAATAGGCACGCTCGATCTTTGACAGCTCATGGCGGCCATGTTGTTTGTGGTAGAGTTATCAAACCTAGTTCTTATTATTCAGTGTATCTTCACAAATCACCATGAACCAATTCAGCCGCGAGCAACATGTGCAAATCATTAAAACTTATTACGAAAATCATTCATCGGTTCGAGCAACGTTCCGCGCGTAAACGGCGAACGATACAGATCCATGATAACGAACTTTTTCTGGCATGAAATCGACAATATGGATGTCGAGGATATGTGGTTTCGCGCCACAATGGATCTTCTGCACGAGGAATGGTTATCTCGCGCGGAGGCGACATCAACTGGCCACCGAGATCGTGCGATTTAACCCCACTAGACTATTTCTTGTGGGGTTTTCTTAAATCGCAGGTCTACGCAAACCAACCACAAAACACTGATGACCTCAAAGTCAACATACGCCACGCCATCGATGAAATACAGCCCGATTTGTGCGCCAGAGTCATTGAAAATTGGACTCCTCGTATGCGCGCCACCAAGCGAAGCCGAGGTGGCCACTTGAACGATGTTATTTTCCATACATAATGCCTTCGAATACTCTTTCAAACAAAAAATAAATTTCATTTATACCTCTCACACAACTTGCTTTATTTCATTTTAAAGTTCGAGCGCGCTTATTGGCGGACCCTATATAATAAAATAATTTTCCATTTTTTATTACTTTTCGGAAAATGTGAAATTTTTAAATTTTTAGAGGTCGTCCAAAAAGGGACTTCTAACATCAATTCTTCTTTGTCGAATAAGTACAGTTTGTCTACAGAAATTCGGTTTAACTAATTGAAATAAAAAATAAAAATGCTGGCAAACTCACACACGTCAATGAAAAACATTTTTTGATACAATTTTCAAAACAGATAATATTGCCCCCATTTTCATAATTGATGGGATGGGAATATTCTCACGGGTTGAATTAAAACACCTTGGAGTTTCTCTCGTCACGTTTATTCCGCACAATGTATAACCCGGAAGAGCCAAGGCAAACGTCAACGTATATTGACAAGTAGTTATTAGTTAACAATATACACGTTTTTATAATAATAACGCTTTTTTGATTTTTTTTCCCGGTAGAACAGTGGTTCCCAATGAGGATAAATAATACTGGTGAGCGTGCTGTTGATTTCAACCCGTCAACAAAAAAGCAGCAAAATCTTGGAAATTGGATGTCATTGGATGTGTCGGACAGTCATGCCTGTTATTTATTTATAATAAATTTCAGAAACAGGCTCATTTTATTGCTATACATTCCGTGTAGTTTTGGGCAGCGTTGTTAAACACGATCGTGAGTTTTGAGTCAGAGTAAACCTCGATACCAAAAAACGTAACTAGTGCTGGCGTCAAATGATTAAATATTGCTTAAATAAAACAGCAACTATCGATTTTGCCCCATTCAAAATCATAATGCAACATCATTAATCAATCTTTCCATTTCAAACACAGTAGTCTGGCTGGTCTAGCGGTTAGTGCGTTATTGTCTGGCGGTTAGTGGTGAGTACCCTTTTATGGGTTCCATAAATGGAATCTTGGAAATAGGATGTCACTAACACATCCTGCGGCCTTAGTCCAATGTTGGATTGCCGCGCCTGTTATTTATTTTATTTCAAACATAATACAACAGAAAAACGAAACTTTAAATAAAGGTAAGTACTATGTTCACCTGGCGAAAAACTTGCATTTATGCCACCCGTGAAAAAAAGTGCGGTGGAGATGCCTTTTATTCACTAAATTTAAGATAAATGTGCACTCATGGCCTGATTGATTGCAATTCGCACCGTTTCCCCGTGAAATAAAGTGCAACAGCATTGTTTTAATAACATCGTCAGTTCACGTGAAATCCATGGAAATACTTTCAAAATTTCCATGATCATAAAATCGAATTCGCTTGCTTGTACTGACTTCACACGAAAATCTCCGTACCGAATTTTGGCATGTCGCCTGCGAAAAAATGCAGCTGCACTTTAGTTCACAGTAATGCTATTGACAATCAATCAGACCGCCGTACATATTTTTTTTTAAATTTAGTGAATATAAGGCAAGTCTGCACGGCACATTTTCATGGGAGACAAAAATACAATTTTTTCGCTCGATGAACATAGAACTTAGCTTAAATGCAAGTTAGGGTTTGAATCAACAATAATAGTCAGTGCTTCTCAAACTTCTGATTTTGTTATTTTTTGCGACGCCTATGACCATGTCACACATACATATTCGTGAGTCGCGTAAAAATGCTTCAACGTTTTAAGCATATGTCCGGTCCAGTATATAGGTCTATGGCTGCACGTGACGCCATTTGGCGACTAATCTAGATGGACCTATAGGTTCGCCATGCCATACATACTTCCGGATCGTTTCAACAATCTTTTTGGTGTTGTGTGTGTTTTTCATATAAATCGGTGGCTATTCTTCATTTTGTGGCTGTAACGGTCATTCTTCATCAAAATTAGCGATGAATATTCATCTCCAAAAAATATATTGAGTGCATTCAGCGAACGAAAAATGCAGCAGAAAAGTGCTCTTCCAATTAGATTCTCATTCCGCGTGAAGGCTTTTCAGCGGAGGAAAAGGTCGGTGGCGGGTAATTCTTGCAGCATTTCCAGTGTTTTTCCAGTAAATTTCGTTCGCTGAATGCACTCATTATATTCGTTCCTAAAGATAGCTTTACTTCGACAATCTGTCATCAAATAAAGCACACACCAACGAACCAAACATGAGCGCCAGTCACACACACACGTGTAGATACATTGCATACACACATTCAAAAACATAAAGAAATTCCTTACGCTTTTCATATACCATGGAATCGATCGTACGTTGGACGACAATACAGGGTGTCCGGAAACTGCCGCATAAACGCACCGGATTGTGATTCCTCATGTGATTTCCAGCAAAAAAGTTGTATGCAACATACCCCCCTCAGCTTAACCCTTTAGCTGCCACAGGCATTTAAAGATTTTTGAAAAAATCATTTTCTTGCACGACTTGAAGCCTAATATCTCCAAAGCTAGACCAGCTAGAATAGTGAAATAGAATGATTATTACAGCCAACGAATTTACCTATAAAATAAAACTAACCACACTCAAATCGGATAAGAGGTTTGGTTTTTACAGAGCTTCAAAGACAAATTTGCGTGATTTGAGCCAAAAACAATCTCTTTTTCCATCTCAATTTTCTCCAACTTCTGCCGAGGAGAGGTGCTTCTACGATTCTTTTAAAAATTGGTGCATAATCTTACAATCATATCTTTCTTACGTCATTTTAACCCTTCTGTCGGCACCTACTACAATATGCATATTCTATACCCAATAGGTCTGGCTGGACCTACTGAGAAAAAAATTTTAATTTTTAGAAAAAGTGAAATTTTTATCGGTATAATCATTCTACCCATTCTTTACAGCCATTTATAAACAATAAAAGCATTAAAATCGTTTTTGGAGATATACTAGAGGCGTTTTTAAGAAGACATATTTTGAGGTGGTATTAGTACAAACATGTTTCTCCCTTTTTTTTCTTCTATTTTTGCTTCTCTTTTTTCATTGCGTATCCGCACAGAAAGTTTGATAAAATTTTCCAATTCCAATATCTTTGGGGAAATATTTGGCATTTTGTTGGTAGATTTTACCACGATATTAGTCTGCAGATTTGGGAAAATAGATAGAAAGAAATTGGGAATTTTCAACCCCAAAAATCATTAAATTCTAAATTTCCCGTCACTATCTCAATTAAATCTATTAATAAACACCATCGTAAGTCACTTATACTTAGTTCATACTATTACAAAGGAAATAAAACTCTTTTGATTTTCCTAGAATCAAATCTCAGTTGATTAGGTGATGTTATAAGACGGGATAAAATTAGGCGTACCCAATTTGCGAACTTCACGGCTTTTTAAAGCAAAATCTCATAAAATCTTATCATTTATCGTACAAATTGAATTTTAATGACTTTATTACATTATAAATAGGAGATTTTTAAGAGAATTTAATATTTTCACTTTTTACCTCAAGACGAAAATGGGGGGGGGGGACAAACTATAGGTCTGGCCAGACCTATTGGGTATCAAAAAGCACTATAAATTGAAAATCATCAAAAACATGCTCAAAACTTCAACCGATTTTTTTAAATTTTTGCAAAATGCTTCTAAACATATTATTCTAGGATATCATGAAATATGAAGTCGCTGCGATTTCATCTTCTATACTTTTTTGACCAAAATATAGTGCCAAAGGTCTGGCCAGACCTATGTGCCGACAGAAGGGTTAATCTAGCTCCATTACTTCTAACAGTTTTTATACGTTAAGTGTAGAAAACTAGGGTTAATTTTAGCTCGAATTCAATACAATTCAATTCACACTGCCCCTAAAGATCTGCAATTGGTAAAATCTATTCAAAGTATGTCGAAATCGAGCCAGAATTAACCCTAGTTTTCTGCACTTAAGGTACTAAAACAACAACAAATTGGATGTAAAAAAAACAAGGTAATCATTTTCTTATCGGATTATTTAAACTGAAATTTTATTCATTTATTTTTTATATTTTACTATCGCAATTTTGAAAATTTGTTAAATATAAATGAAAATAAAGGTTTGAATATAAAAACCGATAACCTCAAAATATTAACTAATGATTAAATGGGTCTGTTTGATGAATTGGAATAATGCTGCTGGAATTGGCCTCCTCCATTTTGTATGCAGACTCGACACCTTCGGCCCATGGAAGAAACGTCCCGAAGGATTTCAGGAGGGGTTTCCTTAATGTTGTCACAAACATCAATAATTCAGGAGGGGTTTCCTTAATTTTGTCACAAGCATCATTAATTTGCTGCAGCAGCTGTTCTCAGGAGGTAATCGGATCGGAATAGACATTGCTTTTTAAGTTACCCCATAAATAAAAATCTGGGGGAGTAAGGTCGGGACTTCTCGCAGGCCACGCAACTGTCCCAAAACTGCCAATCCACTTTCCGGGAAATTCGTTTTCAAAATATTCTTTGATAGGTCTCGCATTATGAGCGGGCAACCGTCTATCTACCATTAATAGCAAATATTAAATTTTAACTGTTATAAGTACCGTTGCATTTGCCAAACAATGTACCAAATTTCAAATCTCTTACAGTTCTGGTCAAAATAATGTAGCGAGATTCTATCCCGAATTATAATTGCCTTTGTATGTCTTTTTTCGAGTCAAGGGAAAATTGTTAACGATTCCACTGAAGCCATGATTTTTACCATTCAAAGCTTGTTTACCTAAAATTCTGCAATGTAAATAAGAAAAGTGATATACCGTTGGAAAGCCAACATGTTGAAGCAACTTTTACCAACTTTGCAGAATTGTACGTATAAAGCACCGTTATGCAATTACTGTTTGAATTTTCGATGAAAAATCGATTTTAAAATTTCTGTTAAGTTTGAGTAAATGTATCTTGAAAGTGCCGATAATGTTGGCAACAGGAAAAACTTCAGTTTTTGTGAAATTTTATGTAGTTTCTGAAACTGAAAATAAATCTTAGATTAAGTCATCAGGAGGGCTGCAAAACATGATTTTCGATGACTTTCACAAAAAGAGCGATAACAAGGTAGCGTTAAAAAAAATTCCGATTGTATTGGTAATTTTCTTGCTGAAACAAGTTGCGCTATCAACCCTTACAGTATTGACCACCCAATGCGGGACACCCTGTATATCGGAAGTCGGTAATACCAATGAGTTTAATAAAGAAGACAATTTGTTGGCGACTGGTTGATGAGAGTATTGTTTTTTTTAAACTATTCTCGAACGTATAGTTCCGCCACAACTCGACGGAGATGACGCTATAGCAGTATTAGTCGTTCAGGAGCTGAAGAAACTGAAGAATACCTAAAACGAATGTCCCTTTTTATAAATTGTTGAGCGTGAAATTTTGGAATTGAGTATGAAATAAAATATAGTTGAGCTAAAAGCATCAAAAGAACTCTCAACCAGGTGAAAATGGAAGATATAAAAAATTCCACTTAAAAAATGAGGACTCCTGGAGAAAAATTAGCCATTCGTTAGGCGCGCACCTATTTGTCACGTGGTTAGGCGTTATATAAAAAATATTTTTCAGTACTAAATTTGTTTGTTCTGCAAGAATGTGATTTTTTGATTACTGCACAGCATAAAAAGTACAGAATCTTTAATTACATATGGTAAAAGCGGGCAAAATGCCGATAAGATATGTTTTTAGTATTTTTCATATTACCTCACTTAGATGGACGAAATTGTTACTTTTAAGAACTCTAAACACAAAAAAGTCTATATTCTCAAAAAACAACAAAAAAGCCTTTGAAATGAAACATCAAGCGAGAGAATGCACTGAAAAATGCTCTGTGGCATTTCAAACTTAACCCATTTTGCGTACCAAATTTTCACAATTTTTTAAACTGAGAGTACAGTTACTTCCTAAGATGCTAAAAATATTGAATCATACTGATTGAAATTTTACAAATTTTATTCACAATATTTAGACTGTTCTCTATTTTCGCTAGAATTGATAAAAATTCCATCCAGAAACTAAGCTGTGATAGCATCAGGTAACATTCGCACGTCGGCAAGAATACAGTCACAACTCAAAATTCATAGTTTTTGGGAAACTCAATTTTAACCTTCGGGCGGGCGCAATGCATCTGACAGATTAAGTGACCAGTTTTTGTTGCGCCAATCAGCGATATGAAAAGGGAGAGATCTCACAGTAGCTTAAGAAGATATATATGAAAATTACAACAATAGAGAAAACATGCGCAAATTTAGAGAAAACATGCGCAAATTTTCTTGCGAACATCAACGAGCTTAGGGCTGAAAATATGGAATTAAAAACGAAAATAGCATCACTCGAGAGTAAATCCAACTGGCAGCATCAAAGCTTTCTGAATAATTCTATCGAAATTGTTGGAGTACCCGATGTGAACGATGGCAATGTACTAGTAACGGCTAAACGTATATTCCAGTCAGCATTGTGTGTTAATGTCACTGATTCGCACATCGAAAAATGCTACATTCGTCAACTGCGACCCGACAGCAAGAAAGGCGACACTCACGCAACACGTAAATCTGTCATCTGTATTAGGTTCTCTGACAACGCTATCAAACGAGAAATTATGAGCGCGAAAGCGAAGAGAGCGAAACAACTCAACGCGTTGAGCAAATCGAATTCCAACACAAGCGACGGAGATAGTAATCGAAGTGGCGGCGGTAAGATCAGTAGCGAAAGAATTTTTATTAATCACGCTCTGACGAGTTATTCCAGAGCTCTCTTCATGCAAGCCAAATCTCTGAGTAAACAGAAGAATTATAAATTTGTTTGGTTTAAGAATAATAGCGTTTGTGTAAAGAAATTTGAAGGTGGAAAAGTCATTTCTCTTCGATATTTTAATGATCTGGCACTACTTTAGTGCTTCATATTTTGTCAATGAATAAATGAATAATAATAATGACTTTTCAAATGACTTTTCCAACCAACCTAAAAATGTTACCTTTGATGATATCAATTCTAATAGTTCATATTGTATTAACAAACTTTTTATAGTACACCAAAATGTCAGGAGTTTAAGGGAAAATTTTTTTTCTTTAATTACCCATTTAGATACATTTGTAAATGCTCCAGATGTGATTCTTCTGTCAGAGATCTGGGTGTATAGTTTTGAGACTGAAGACTATAATTTACCTGGTTACAAATTTTTTGCTAATCCTAATGATAATTATGCAGCAGGTGGAGTGGGGTGTTTCGTGAAAAATTGTTTTGTTGTAAAAGATGTTATATGCGTTGATTTTGAGAGCGCCGATATACTCCAGGTTTCTATTGAAGCGAATAATGTTGATATTGTTGTGTTATGTGTATATCGTTTACATGCAGTCAATATTTTGTCTTTCATTAATGAATTTTCAAGTTTATTAGAGCGTGTGCATTTTAGTAATCTAATCATATCTGGGGATTTCAATCTTAATTTGTTGAATTATAATGAAATTGCATCTAATTATCTAAGTCTAGTGGCATCCCATGGACTGTATAATTTTATTAATGATCCTACTAGAATGTCTTCGGGTTCGTGTTTGGATCATTTCTATGGTAGATTAACAAACATGTCTGTAAGCTCCTGTGAAAAATGTATATTTGATTTTGGCATCACGGATCATGCTATGATCGGGTTATTGGTTGACCTCGGAGGAACTAATAAGCATTCTAATTCGACAGGTATATCACGGATTCTAAAAAGAATTGATTTCGCGAATTTAAAAACCAAACTTTTTTTCGAATCGTGGGATGATGCCTGTATGGAGAATGATGCCTCAATTTCATATTCTCTCTTCGCGAATTGTCTTTTTAGGCACATTTCTGACTGCACTAGTACATCGACCCCAAAGTCATCTGCTAAAAAGCTAAAGCCATGGATTTCGGATTCCCTTCTGAAAAAAGTTAAATTAAAAAATAAACTTAGACATAAATTGATAAAGCATCCTAACAACCAAAAGCTTAAAGACAAGGTAAAGAGAATAAGTAATTCACTAAAAAAACTTATTACAGAAACTCGGGATAAATACTATGCCAACCGTCTTAATTCTGTGAAAGGGAACCTTAGGGGAGAATGGCAGGTTATTAACAGTATCTTGAACGATTCGGGCCCCATTAATAAATCAATCAAACTCCAGATTGATGGTGCTATAGTTTCTGACGAGGACAGCGTCGCTAATGAGTTTAACGAATACTTTACGTCGTTAGGGGGTAATTCGTTTAAAGAATTAACAACTTCCAGTTGCAGTGTGTGTTCCATATCAGTTTTTGGCTCCACTAATTTTCAAAGTTCTAGCTTTGTTTTTGACCCTGTTCCTGTTACACCGTTAGAAGTGTTTAAGAGCATTGGATCCTTAAAAAACTCTAATGCATGCGGTTTTGATGGGATTTCAAATTTAATCTTAAAACGGATCGGCTGCTTTATTGCAGATGTTTTGGCAATCATTTTCAACCGCGGCATATTCTCCGGTGTTTTTCCTGATGCACTCAAATGCGCTGATGTGGTTCCACTTCATAAAAAAGGTTCGACCTTAGACAAGGGTAATTACAGACCTATTTCTCTTCTCCCGGTTCTGAGCAAAGTCTTTGAAAAAATTGTCAAGAAACGCATTGTATCTTTTCTCGCACTAATTTTTTCAGCGCTTTGCAGTTTGGTTTTCAGGAGGGTAAGTCCACGGAAGATGCGCTTCTTCATTTTTGCTCGAGAATTTTTTCAAGTTTGGACGAAAAAAAATGTACGGCCGGACTATTCGTTGATATCACAAAAGCGTTTGATATGGTAAACCATAATATTCTTCTTAGGAAGCTGGAACATGCCGGTTTTCGGGGCTTTATTTTAAACTGGTTTAAGTCCTATCTCGTTAATAGATATCAAAGAGTAAAAATTTGTGAAACCAGAAGTGAAGTTAAATTTTTGTCGCGGGGAGTTCCACAAGGGTCAGTGTTGGGTCCAATCTTATTCCTAATTTATATTAATTCTTTGTTTTATCTTGACTTTAGGGGCTCATTAACCGCGTTCGCTGACGACGTGGGATGTACCTATGGTGCCAATAGCATTTTAAATTTAAGTGCTGAAATAAATTGGGACCTAAATCTGTTTAGAAATTGGTTTGCTGAACATCATCTAACCATCAGTTCCAAAACAAAAATTATGTTTTTTGGTCTTTCTGCGCCAATAATAACGAATGCTGAGTTCTGTTTCCATGCACCGGATTGTCAAAGCTTTAAGCTACAGAATTGTTATTGTATCTCTGACACACATTTACCTTCATTTAATGGTGAGCTTGTTTGCTCCAACAAATGTTTTGAAATAGAAGTGGTTGATACATTCAAATACCTGGGATTAACGCTGGACTCCAAGCATTGCTTTGCTAGCCATACGCAGGATCTAGCTTAATACTTCCGACGTTCTCTTAGATATTTTTACTATTTGAAAAAAATTTGTTCAGAAGCACTGCTTAGGATAATTTATTTTGGAATTTTCCAGTCTAAACTGGATTATGGAATTGCGTGCTGGGGCGGTGCTTACTTTAACAAAATTAAACCACTTCTTATTTTACAGAAAAACGTGATAAGAATTTTATGCAAACAACCCCGAAGACATCCAAGTTTTATTTTGTTTCATTCGCGAAATATTCTTCCAATCCGCCACTTGTACTGTTTTAAAGTTTTAAAATTATTTTTTGCTAGATCCGGAAATCTTAATTTCAGAATAATATCTAATTATAGTCTTCGTAGAAACGTGGAGTATGTTGTATCAGTCCCTTTTTCACGAACCACTGCGTTTCGAAATTATTTTTCAGTTTCGTCTTGTCGATTGTTTAATAAACTACCCCTATCTATCAGATCCTTGACATCACCTGGAAAGTTTTTGAAATGTGTTCGAATGTGGCTTTTTGGATTTGATTATGCTACTCTAGAATCTATTTTCTCCGACATTCTGGTGTGAATCTTGAATAGAAAAATGTTTTACTTAGTATATCATAAAATTGTTGCGCTACTTCATTTGAATTAAACTAAACATTGTGTCATTCTTTTTATAACTTCTTCTTTTTATTATGCTATTAAATTTTACTCTTAATTTTTCTTTTGATTTCTTTAATTTTAAGTATCACCCCACAACTTTAAATAAATTATTACTAACTGAATTATCATTATATTGAAGTGACATTTACCACTATTCTGAATACATTAAGTATTAGAATATTAAAATGTTTCAGTATTTCATGTAAGTTAAGAGACATATTGCAATTGTAAATATTCTTGTATTGATCTTAAGAAACATGGAATAAATTATCTATCTATCTATCTATCTTTATCGATCAACTACCCAAAGCAGTTTTCAGTTTCTATCTACCATATGTCTCAGGGGCGGGAGGGGATGAAATAATCTCTCAGATGTATTGCGCCCGATTGTGTTATTTACTCCTTTTCTATGAAAATGTCCACTTGTTATACTCTTCACATTGCGTAATAACGTTGTGTTGACTTTTAGGCTCAACAAATCGTTCAATAGTGTGTTTTTAGTAAAATAAGCTCACATTTTTTAAGCGGTCGAGTTGTTGGAGGTTTTTTAAATATTTAAGCGATTGAAAGCGGAATATTCTTAGAAAATTGAAAATGTGAAGGGTATCAAACTTTGTGATCCAGTTTTTGTTTCTAAGATTTCGTAGAACTGTTTCAAAAAGACGATGCAACAATAAATAAAAGTCTAAATATACAGAAACTTAGTTTCATCCTTTTTTCTGCACTTAATCTGTCAGATGCATTGCGCCCGATAGTGTTAGAATTAGTATAGTATTGCGCCCGCCGGAAGGTTAAGATTTGAAATGATATTAAAACCTTCAACTTACTTGTAGGATTCCGACTAATTGCGATTGATTATAACCAATTTCTTAGCATTCGAATAGCATTAACGAAAACTATACTTTTATAAAAGAAATATTTGAAAAAAATAATTAACCCTCGGATGGTTCAGGTAAATTTTACATACGTAAATGGTTCAGTGGGGTCTGACAGACCCCAAGGGAAAAATCGCTCTAAAACTTAAATTTTTGCTTGTTTGGCTCATTTGTTTGAACTACAAGTAACTGTGAAGCCTTTTGATTAAGTGGTATATAAAAAAAGTGGAATTCGGACAGTAGCTTTTAGTATGTGGAAGAAAAAATTAGGTGGTGTCAAATTTGAGGGTAATTTGAACTTATCACAAATAAATCAATATAAAAACTAAAAGTTTAACAAAATTTTATTTTTATTAGTGAAAACGTATTTAATACTAATTAGCAAAGATAAATATATCAAAATTTTTTAGGGAAGGTTAACATTTTTTCTTAAATCGGGATTCAAAGTTAGTCAATATTTAGAGCATTCTTCTTCACAGCTTCACAGCTTCACAGTGGGCATATAAAACATTTTTGTCTCTTTGGGGGACCATCTGACCACATTGGGGGACCTGGGTCATCAGCCCCCAAAGGGGGAGGGGGCAAGCTGAAAAATGTACAAAATGTCTTCAATATTTTGCACTGTGCTTCGGCGAATATTGCCCGTTGATTTCCTCCTTTTTAGAAGAGGTTCGACAAGTGTATAGCCAAGTTCGCTGAGGAAGCTTTATGTATTATGTAAAATACACACCTAATTATTACGCTCATAAAAGTCATTAATTTATGTCTTGACTTAAAAAACATAATATAAAGACACAATAGTGACAGGAGCTCCTCATAAATGGCTATGTCCACACATGTGCGCTTTCGTCTTCCCTTTCGTCTTCAAGCTCCGTATCCACTTTCAACATTGAACATGTCATTGATTGCGTCAAGTGAACAGAAAAGATCAATGTCTCATTATATCCAGATCTTTTCATTATTTATCGTTAAATATGTGTCACGGCTTTGGTCAGGACGGGTAAATGATAAATTCTTTCATGAATTGTATGAATAGATGATGTGTTGTTTATATTTAACATTGGAAATTGCGTTCAAGAATGAATGCGTTTCTTCAATAGCGCACACATCTCAAGTTTCAATTGTCAAAATGATGAAGACGAACGAAAATTGAAACTGTCTAGACAGGCACAATGAAAACCAGGTAAAAAACGGCATAATTTTGAATGAATTGAGTAAAAAATTTAAAAACCCTTAATTCAAAACACCGTAAATTTTCCATTTCTTTCAAAATTAACATTTCTAATTTCCCAAATGTACTCTAATTACGAAGTTTCAACCCTTCCCGACTATTATTATTACATTTTATCATTTTCCAAATAACATACTTTGAAAATTGCCCACAAAACGAAAAATGTACTTTTGTAAAAAAGACATACGTAAATGGTTCGTGGGGTCTGACAGACCCCAGAGAACTTTCAAAGTGCTATAACTTATTAACAAAATCACGAATTCAAACAAATTCATGCTTAAATGAACGTATGTTACACATACTTAAATTACATATGCATCAAATTACCATTCAACAAGTTTTTCTATGAAAATTTTAAGATTTAAATTTCTCTGGGGTCTGTCAGACCCCACTGAACCATCCGAGGGTTAAAAACAAACTTTTGAGTTAGAACGTTATTTTTGACGTAATTTTGATTTTTCGACCGTGATGTGACTGTATAGTTCCAAAAGATTTTGAGTTATAACAGTATACCTGACATTGACATTATCGTTCTCCAAAATTATTACAGTATCGAACCTAAAATATTTTAGTTACGACATTATTGTTGCGTCATTTAAAAAAAAAAAAATACAACCAAGATGAACTAAAATCGGAGTTATGACTTTCACTGTTCTACGATGGCAATTTTGTGGCTGTGTGAAGTTATAGCCAGTCATGTTTTTGAAATTAGGTCCTTTTGCTCGGTAAACCGTTTGTTCTACAGCGGCTACGTTTGTTCTTGATTGTTAACCAATTAATATCGTTTGTGCTTCTCTAATTATTTAATTATAGCAACTTTAAAATTGTGAGTGTGAACTTAGCCAGTCATTTTTAAATATGGGTCGGAAAGGTATAGGTTTGGTATCAATCGAAAGCCAGACGTTTGTTCATTTTGTAGGGCGTTTGTTCATCCTGGAAACGGAAGGATACAGGAATTATTAAGGAAAAAGAGATTAGTTGTGACGTCATCTTCACTCAACCAACGCCATCTACTCAGCTCAGCTGTACGATGATGGTGTGGATCTTGCATAAATTGTTCGCGGGACACGGGTTGCCCGTACAGCTGAGCTGAGTAGATGGCGTTGGTTGAGTGAAGATGACGTCACAACTAATCTCTTTTTCCTTAATAATTCCTGTATCCTTCCGTTTCCAGGATGAACAAACGCCCTACAAAATGAACAAACGTCTGGCTTTCGATTGATACCAAACGTATACCTTTCCGACCCATATTTAAAAATGACTGGCTAAGTTCACACTCACAATTTTAAAGTTGCTATAATTAAATAATTAGAGAAGAACAAACGATATTAATTGGCGAACAATCAAGAACAAACGTAGCCGCTGTAGAACAAACGGTTCACCGAGCAAAAGGACCTAATTTCAAAAAATGACTGGCTAACTTCACACAGCTCAATTTTGTGGCGAGTCCGGCGACACCTCAATCGTGAGCATAGTGGTCGTCGTTACTATCGATATACAGCCATAGCTTCATATGATCAGCGCTTCTTGATGTTTGGTATGGTCCATCAAATTCTGCAGCTTTTCTTACATCATACCTGCTGTTTCGTTTCACCTTTCTGACTTCGTACGGACCAATATATTTGTTGGTTAATTTTTTGCCCGTGACGAATTGTGTCACCTTACTCGCCACCAAATCAGCTAATTTGTAACCATTGTGCCCTTTGCGCTTCTTATCAAAATTTATTTTATAAATTTCCTGCGCCTTTTGAATTTGGGTTCTTATTTCTGCTCGAATTTGATTGCGATCTTCTTGTATGTTCAACAATAGTTGAGTGTATTTCTCCCTCTCCTGTGTTAGTTCTTGTTGCAAACGTCTGATTTCCTTCTACTTCTATTTAAGATCAGCGGCCGAGTTGATTTTAGCCTTATTTTGCTTGCCCTTTATATTGGCATCCTTACGCTTCATAATTTCCGTAAGCTTACTGACAGCGACTTGTTTGAGGAGATTTTCAGTCTTAAGTTTTTCCTGCAATTTGACCATGTCATCTTTGAACACGCGATTTTCAGACAAATCACTTTGCAACTTTTGATTTTATTGCGACAATTCATAGTATTCGGCGATTTTTGGATTAAGTTTCTTCAACACCTCGGCCTCAGCCTTTCGCACGGCAGCTAGTGACGCTTCCTTGGCGGCAATTTCATAACGATGTTTCGTCGGTTTCATTTCGTCGGTTTCGTTGGCGTCCCTTGATAAGTTACAACCCAGATAGTTAATGTTGTCCACATACTCGATATTAAGGTCCCCCACTGTGATGCTTGAATTTGCTGGCGTCCCTGTTTTCGATTGCATCATGGCCTTTGTTTTGCTTTCGTTGATATGTAGTCCAACTTCCTTTGCGGCGTTATTGAGGTTATGCAGAAGGCTTTCTGCATCACTCAATCTTCGAGACATGTTGTTGATATCGTTGGCGTACGCTACTAATTGAGTCGACTTGATGAGTAGCGTTCCACTGCTGTCTATATTCATGGCTCGAATTACATACTCCAAAGCAAGGTTGAAGAGCGTCGGCGCCAGCCCATCGCCCTGCTTGAGTCCAGTACGAGATTCAAATAGGTCAGTGAGTCGGTTCTGCACTCTGACCAGCGAGACGGTATTAGTCATCGTCATCCTTGTGAGTCGCACTAACTTTGCCGGTATACCAAAATTCAGCATAATGTTGTACAGTACACTTCGGTCGATACTGTCGTATGCCTGCTTGAAATCGACAAAGATTTGGTATACGTCGATGCTATATTCCCAGCACTTTTGGAGTAGTAACTTCACTGTGAAAAGCTGATCGGTCGTCGAGCGGCCAGGTGTGAAGCCGCCTTGATACTCGCCAATGATTCGTTCTGCGTACGGATTAATTCTCTTTTCAAGAATTTTCGGTAAAATCTTATAGGCCGTACAAACTAATGATATGCCCCTGTAATTCTCACACTTCAGCTTGCCACCCTTTTTGTGGATTGGGCAGATTATGCTTTTGCCCCAATCTTCGGGGATTACCTCGTCGTTCCATATTTTTAGCAGTAGCACATGTATAGCGTTGGTCAGGCACGTTCCACCATGCTTCAGCAGTTCTGCAGGGATCTCGTCAGCGCCGGGCGCTTTATTATTTTGAAGCGACTGTATGGTGAGACTCACCTCCTCTACTGTTGGGGGTAGAACGGGACGGCCTGGTTCCGCTAATTGCTCAAGAGCTGGCTCCGCGGGGGATGTTGATGGTGCATTGAGGAGCTCTTCAAAATGCGAGGCCCATCGTTTGTTGACGCTTTCAATGCTGTTGCTTTTGTTTATTGTCGTGGTCTGCTTCAACGTGTCCCTGATTTGTTTGTGCGACTTGTCCACGTTTACTTCGTGAGTTTTTCTCCATGGCCTCTACTAATTCGTACCGCTGCCTCAATTCTTTAAATGTTGTCGCGCTGTACAGCGGGAATTTGAAGTCATCCCGAACTTCTAGTCCATCCACCATATACGTTATCACCGACTGATCCTCTATCTCAGCAAGTGCTGCAATTTCCCGCATCTGTAGAACATATTCGTGGAAGTTTTCGTTTGGACGCTTCTTGCAGCTTCTCAATTGTTTATGTAGCTCTGCGCTACTCACTTGTTTATGAAATTCATCTTTCAGTGCAGCACATAGAGACTGGTAATTGGCAACTGTGATTGTATCCAAGAAAAGTTTTGCCGTTCCGGTGATTTTATTTCTCGCATTCGTACATTTTCATTTTTCATTTTCATCGAATTTATTTATCCATTGTTGCACAGGAATTGACACACCATCGTATTCAGGCATAATTTTTACAAAGCTTTCTATGGACACGGCACTTTCTGAAATTATGGGGCGCTGCGCGAAACTTCCCGTCAATGCTTCGATAAGCTTCCGCACATAGTTTTCAGTATCGTTATGTTTTTCCTGCTGCTGTTCGTCCATCTCGTTCGCTATTTGTTTTTCACGGGGACCGACGACAGTTTTCTCTGCAACACCACCGCACGCACCGACTCCTTGCTGACTGTCTCCGTTCAGCTTATCCGTTTCGCTCAGCATTTCGAATGAATTGCTTAAATCCGAGCCGCCTGCTGACCTGAAAATGAGCTTTTCCTGCTCACTTTTCTTCTTTCTCGTCAAAGTTGGCATCTTACACACTGTCGCTGTATGTGTTTCACTTTTTCACTTGATTGGCTTTTGTTTGGTTCGATTGAGCCCCCATGTAATAATAAATGTTTATTATTAAAGAATTACCCCAGGAAAATTGGCATTTCACTTCGGAAAAATTAAGGGAAAGCTAGATTTTTGCATAAGCCTTCTTTTCGAGGTCCTAAACAAGACCCTAAAAGTCCCCGTCTCTACGAGTGCCGCTAGCGGTGCTACAGAGGGTCAAAGACCCTCGAAAACAGTTTTTTTCTGAATAACTCGATAACGGTAACATATAAAGAAAAGTCGTGTAAGGCAAATTTGAAGCTCTTGTGCTTTTTCAATAAACAATGGAAATACCAAATACGTTCGGGTACTCCTAACCGTGCGAGGAGGTCTAACGGTATTTTTAACAATCTCAAAAATCTCTATAACGGTAACTCGTACCAAAAGCTTTTGTATGGAAAATTTATAGTCTATGTAGTTCTGAATAAAGGCTTAAAAAAAGGTGTTTTTTGGGGTTTTTCCGTGAATGGCGCTAAGACGGGGGAGTGTACTCTATGGTCTTTTCGGAGAAATTTGTAGCTTCTGTGGCTGTTAGTAAGACGCCAAAAGTCCCCAAAGATGGGAGCTCCCCTAACGAAGTTATGAGGGTCCATAGATTCAATTAAGCTGTTTTTGGGGAATATCACTATAACGGTAACGTGTACCGAAAACTGTTATATGGCGAATTTGTAGCTTATAAAACGCTTAACTAAATATCCGAATTTCAGATCGATGCGTGCAATGCTAAGGCCGCTCTGATGGTCAGAACCGTACAATAACGGCACTTCTCGGTTTTTCGTGAATATCTTCATAACGGGACTGCGTTCGGGAGGGAGGCCTTTACCAATTTGTTACTTCTGTAACCTCAACTTAAAATGCCAAAACAACTCATCTATGCGGGCACCCCCAACGAAGCTATGAGGGGTCAAAGAGATAACAAAAAACCGCTTCTCGGAAATTTTTTAATAACGGTAACCTCTTGAGAGAACCAGTCTGAAATAAATTTGTAGCTCATGTGGCTGTTAGTAACGGGCCAAAAGTCCCCAACGATGGAAGCCCCCCTAGGGAAGTTATGAGGGTCCAAACATCCAAAAATGCAGTTATTTGGGTATATCTCTATAACGGTAATGTGCACCGAAAACTGTTATATGGCGAGTTTGTAGCTTATACAACGCTTATTAAAATATTCGAATTTCAGATTGATGCCTGCAATACTAAGGGCGCTATGAGGGTCCGAAACGTACAATAACGGTATTTTTCGTTATTTTCGTGAATTGCTTAATAACGGGAACGCATTCGGGATGGAAGCCTGTAATAATTTGTTGCTTCTGTAACTTCAAATTAATATGCCAAAACAACTCATTTACCAGTAAACCGCCAAGGAAGTTATGAGGGGTCAAAGTTAAACATAAAGCCGCTTCTCGGAAAATTTTTAATAACGGTAACCTCTAGAGGGAAACCGTCTGAGGCAAATTTGTAGCTCGTGTGGCTGTTAGTATGACGTCAAAAGTCCCCAACGATGGGAGCCTCCTAGCAAAGTTATGAGGGTCCAAACATCCAAACAAGCAGTTTTTTGGAAATATATCTATAAAGGTAATGTGCACCGAAAACTGTTATATGGCGAATTTGAAGTTTTTACAACTCTTAAGTAAATGTTCAAATTTCAGATCAATACGTGCAGTACTAAGGGCACTAGGAGGCTCCAAACCTTACAATTTCGGTATTTTTGGTTATTTTCGTGAAAATCTCCTTAACGGTAACGTATACCGGAGGCAGTCTGTAAAAATTTGTTGTTTGTGTGGTCCCAAATAAAATGCTCCAGCGATATGAATGCACCTGAGGCAAAAATACGTGCACACAAACACTACATACTACATACTACACATACCTTCCTCAAAAATTAGTTAGTTTAAACGTTGTAATGCACGTATGGTTGCCTCAGGCGCATTCAAATCGGTGGAGCATTTTATTTGGAACCCTACAAACAACAAATTTTTACAGACTGCCTCTGTTATACGTTACCGATACAGAGACTTTCAGAAAAATAACCAAAAATACCGAAATTGTATGGCTCGGACCCTCATAGCACCCTTAGCATTGCGCGCATCAATCTGAAATTCGAATCTTTAATTAAGCGTTGTATAAGCTACAAATCCGCCATATAACAGTTTTCGGTGCACATTACCGTTATAGAGATATTCCCAAAAAACTGCATTTTTGGATGTTTGGACCCTAACCATAACTTGGACCATAACTTCCCTACGGGGGTTTCCATCGTTGAGGACTTTTGGCCCCTTACTAACAGCCACATGAGCTACAAATTTATTTCAGATTGGTTCTCTCAAGAGGTTACCGTTATTAAAAAAATTCCGAGAAGCGGTTTTTTGTTTAACTTTGACCCCTCATAGCTTCATTGGGGGTGCTCGCATAGATGAGTTGTTTTGACATTTTAAGTTGAGGTTCCAAAAGCAACAAATTGTTATAGGCCTCCCTCCCGAATGCGTTCCCGTTTTGAAGAAATTCACGAAAAACCGAAAAACACCGTTATTGTACGGTTCACACCCTCATAGTGCCCTTAGCATTGCACGCATCGATCTGAAATTTGGATATTTAGTTGAGCGTTGTATAAGCTACAAATTTGCCATATAACAGTTTTCCGTGAACGTTACCGTTATAGAGATATTCCCCAAAAACTGCTTAATTGAATCTTTGGACCCTCATAACTTCGTTAGGGGGGCCCCCATCTTTGGGGACTTTTGGCATCTTACTAACAGTTACATAAGCTACAAACTTCTCCCAGAAGACCAGAGAGCACCCTCCCCCGTCTTAGCGCCATTCACGAAAAACCCCAAAAAAACACCTTTTTTTAAGGTTTGAACCCCCATAGCGCCCTTAAGGCTGCACGTATTGATAGGAAATTTGACCGCTTTCTTCAAAACTCTATAGGCTACAAATTTTCTACACAAAAGCTTTTAGTACTAGTTACCGTTATAGAGATTTGCTAGAAAAAATGTTAAAAATACCGTTAGACCTCATGGCACCGTTAGCAGTCCCCGAACATATTCGGTATTTCCATCGTTTATTGAAAAAGCACAAGAGCTTCAAATTTGCCATACACGACTTTTTTGTGTACACTACCGTTATCGAGATATTCAGAAAAACCTGTTTTCGAGGGTCTTTGACCCTCTGTAGCACCGCTAGCGGCACTCGTAGAGACGGGGACTTTTAGGGTCTTGTTTAGGACCTTGAAAGGAAGGCTCATGCAAAAATCCAGCTTTCCCTTAATTTTTCCGAAGTTTGGCCAAATTTTTGTTCAAATTTCCTGGCGTAAATGTTTGTTTATTATTTGTTTGATTCTACTTGAAAATTGGATACAATTATTTTTAGTATTTTAGGAGATTATGTTGACAATTCCAAAATTACACGACTGCTTTTTGCGGCTTGACTGACGAAAAAGGCGTGTTTTTTTAGTGGGTGGTGTATTTCACTCAAAAAAGCCAAATTTTGAGTTGTGACGGTGTTCTTGCCGACGCGACGTGAGTATGCACGCAGTAAGAAATTTAGACTTTCGACTCCAGTTATTAAAATTTTAGTAATGGAATGATTAGCGCAAATTCCGATAGACTTATAATTATTTATGAAAACAACGGTTTTCACTGCAAATTTAAAAACCGGTGTTTTCATAAATAATTATAAATTTCGACTCCAGGTTTTACGTTAAAAAAATAATCTAGTTTTTGCACGCTTATCCTGAAACCCTTTTATTTATCAAACATTTTAGGATTGGGCAGACGGGCTACACTTGCAGCCCAGTGGACTTTATCAAAAAAAAATTGTTTGTAGGCTGAAAAATATACAAAACACTCTTATTCGATTGACATTTTTTGACATCTACGAAGCAGCTCGAATGAAAGTGGTTCATTTCCTGAAAATGATCGGCATTTAAGGAAGTGTTTGCTACAATTAAAGCCCGCGCGCCTAAGAGTTAATGAAATGAAATTGTAACAAATCAACTCCCTTCAAGCAAACAACGATGTCTATAGATTTCCTTAAAATAAAGGATGTATCACATTAATATGATTCCTCATAGATAAACGAAAATATGGCGAATGAAAATGTACAATTTATACAATGTTGTCTCTATAACAAATTTTTGTTTCGGCGTTGGTAGGGGCCACCATCATCGATTTGGCCCTGGGCCACCAGTATGCTAAGGCCAGCCCTGAACAAAATGCTTAGCTTGTAGACATCGTCCATATAAAAGGTATTGATATATTGAAAGGATCAGAACATTGGAGATAAGGATCATTGCAAAGTCGGCAAAACATTTGTAATTTGTTCTCTGAGAGATATCGACTTTGGAGGAGGGTACGCATACTGCCAGTGGCGCAACCAGGTTCTTGTCCTGGAGGGGGCTAAGATAAGGCAATCTATATTACTGGACACAGTCATTTTCGATATATTTTTTTTCGTAGTTGAGCGTCGTGAAAACGCTAGTGTAGTAATGTCATACTCGCATTCGGCACGTTCTTTCTTTTATTTTCATATGATAACTTAATTTTATATTTTTCTAGCATTACATTGCTACTGGCTCATTTTCCTGTTCCTTATTCCTAATTTTTTGAACCGTTTCATAATCATTTACTCAATTTCGTTTACACTACCCGAATCTTGGGCGTAGCCAAGGGGGGCAGGAATGGGCTTAGAAGTTGTAATTGAGTTAAATGTAACCAGAAGTAAAAGATAAAACACAAGCAGATACCACTTATCGAAAAGTGAACGGTCATTCTCGATTGACGCCTTTCCTAAAATTTGGCTTTACAATTTAGTAATATAATAATATGTTTTCTATCAATACTTTGCGGGTTGACAATTTAATCTGAAGGAAAACCTTAATTTTTGTTGTCGAATTAAGTCAATATCAGAGAATACAACGCTTACAATTTGTTATGCGCCCTTCTTCGCATACACCAAACCAAGAATTTGTTTTTGCTTAAAGCAACAGGTTGTACAAATTTTTATGAAAAGGGACATTTTACACAAACATGGGGGATTTTCATCAGAAAATTTTCAAAGAATTTCAAAGACAGTTTTCCCAATATAAAGCTTTCACATTGGCAAATTTTGTATTTGCGCGAAAGGACATTTTTAAAATTTTTCCTTTCCCAATTTCCGGGTCTGGGAGGCGCAGTGGCGTGCGGTCCATAGATGCGGTGGATGCGCCGCATCCCTATAAATTTTATCTCTGTAACGATTAGAAACATTTTCCTCTTTCTAAAATTTTTCAGCTTTTGCTTTCATAATTAACTGATTTTTGTTTTCTATAAATCACAAAACAGCGAAGTATCTAAATTTTAAAGTAACCGATTTAAAAAATCGAATTCGATTTGAAAAATATTACTCTCAGTTTCAACAGGATTCACGGTTCTCGCATTTCAATTTGTAATTAATCTCAAGCAACAAAAACATCCCATGGATGCGTTAATCATTTTTCGACCATAGCGATTCCGATTCGCACTCAGAGAATGTTCAAGGTCATATGATACACTTTAGATAGCCGAGACACACTGGATTCATTTTGTTCTCACCCGAGCTTGCGCTTCCCGTCATTATGTTGCGGGATGTTTGAATTTGAATGATGATGTTTCTCACCTCATCAGAGTCACTTTAATTGATTGTTGTGCTATCGCTATGGTTTGCGCAATGGACTATGGTGAATAGACGTGTTTTGTGAGAATTGTTTAATAGGGGATTCACTCTTCAAACAGGGGAACTACTATCTGAATTTGATTAACGATTATACCAAATTGTACTGTAATTTGAATAATGCAAGTGCATTCTAAGATGCATTTTGAATTTAGTGGCATACGATTCGATCTATATGTAGTATCCACGGTTTTGACTGGATTAATTTTAATCCATTCCAGGATTTGTTTGTAGTCTGTCTGGCTATAACTGTATTTGAGATGAGCATAACAATTTTTATGAAATTGTTTTATACACATGGACACAGGGTGGTATAGGAATATGTTTTTATGTTTTATGTATAGAACATTTTTTGTAAATATCCAAATATAAATTATGGCATAGTATTAAGCCACACTGAGGCAATATTGTTGTCACCCATTTAGAACGCATTCAGGGACGTAGCCAGGGGAGGGGTCCATGGGGTCCGGACCCCTCCCGAAATGTTTTCAATAATACCCGAGCTTATAGTGATTACAGTATAAATTCACTTTTTGCCATATTTTTCTGTAGATTCTGTGTGACTGAATATTATGAAAAATATCCCATATGACAATTGGTTTAAAGATGTTTTTTTTTTCAAAACTGAATTAATCCGAATGTCAATCAATACACAATTCTCTGAACACAACCCTTCAAATTGCGCGGAATCTTATTTATTGGATGTATGGACGTGTTTTCATGTGAGCTTGGAGCTTTAAACTTTCCGCTGCGCATATTCTGAGCATTGCTACAAAAATTAATACGTGCGAATATCGGCCCTTTGGGTCCAGTGAAGGATAAGCTCGCAAATATTTTACGCATGGCGATTGTTGGTTTAAACGGAAACTTAATTCTCGCTTGAGCTAATCGCAGAGCTGATTCGGCTGATTCGAGAGATATAAAGGTACATGAAACCCGTAGACAAAGAATGAAGAGAGAGTTTGCATCTGTTACTCTTATTCAATTACAGAGAAACAATTTTGAAAGTTTTCCAGTTAGTCTTCCCCACACTGCATGCATTTTCGCCACCTCCCAGCAAGCTTTTGGATATCTTTTTCGGAAAAATTTTGCGACTTCTCACGGACCCATTCGCGCACAACCAATTGCACTTCTTCATAGCTTTCGAAACGTTAAATGGACCGAATAAGTAATCATCATATGTAGGGTGATAAGTCTGAACTATATTTGGAGGGTGTTCCAGTTTTCTCCATTTCAATTCGTTCAATGCTGTAGAGTACGCGTACACATTTCCCTGTGCTTGAATCTATACTCAATATTTAGAAGTTTTAGCACCCATTTGCCTGAGATTTGCGGTAACCTAGCCGCTCATGAATAATTTACTCAATACTACTTACGGTTATGCCCAATTCCTCAGTCATATTGCGTACACTACTTCGTCGGTCAACCAAAATGAGTTTTTCAACGGCGGCGGCTCTCACATTTCCATCGGTGGCACTGGGCCCGCATATAATAACTTTGACTCAACTTTTCGGCCTTTTCAAAACATTCATACACATGGGTTTTAGAGAGACACTCATCCTCGAACTTCTCTATTAATTTTCTATAAGTTTCCGAGGATTTTACATAAGATTTGACTAAAAACAAATAATGATGCGTTGCGCAAGATGCACTGGTACATTCCTTTCACTCATGATGGCTATAATTACACTAAAAAATGGGTTTGCGCGGTTCCAGCTGTTCTCAACGTTTCATAACAGATCAGTCTAATATTTAGTGCATCTTTTACGACACTAAATTTGACGCGCGTGTGAAAACTCCGTTGGACCCCTCCCGAAACATAATCCTAGCTACGTCCCTGAACGCATTGTGCTGCTTTCGTCGGCTGTTATGCTGCTTTAGTTCTATTTCAAGCAAAACAGTCTTTCAATTGATTCAGTGTTTGTAAAATATTATTTATTAGATAGTATCTATATTAGGCCGCAACCATACTGTTCGGGGTTTGCCAAACCGCGCAATTTGGGTACCCTTTCTGATTTTTTCAAACGCATCCCTATTGTTAAATGTCACCGCACGCCACTGTGGGAGGGGCTTTAGCCCCCTTAGCCCCTCCCGTGGTTGCGCCACTGCATACTGCGAACTAGAAGTACAAATCAATATGTAAAATACCTAAATACAAATCTGATAGCTGATAATTTTATGTA
Source organism: Microchrysa polita (assembly GCA_949715475.1). Taxonomy (NCBI): domain Eukaryota; kingdom Metazoa; phylum Arthropoda; class Insecta; order Diptera; family Stratiomyidae; genus Microchrysa; species Microchrysa polita. The sequence goes on along the minus strand of OX454416.1, from coordinate 107,897,544 downwards.
ATAATTATGGCAATCCACTTTTCATGTCGCCCAAATAGTTTTTTCCGAATATTATCAACCATTATACTTAATGAAAAGTGCTAAAAGTGCGTCCAACAGAATTAAGTATGCAAAACAATTAGTCTAAATGTCCAACAAAGGAATGAAGTTTCTGTATCCTGTCCTGAGTCATACCAGTCCTTAAAACAATTGCTGTAGTGAGAGAAGTTCATCATGCATTTCGGTTGTCTCGCCGTTTTGTGTGCTCTTAACTCTTTGTTTCAACTGAAATCTATAACTTGCCTAGAAAATTTACACAAAGTGATTACCAGAGCAAGAGATCAATTAGATTTGAGAACATTTGTTTTAGTTTCATCACGTTATTCAGTTGCGGCAAATCACCTGTCGATACATCTTCAGGAAAAACACTATTTTCCCCTTATTCACTACACAGATTCATGGATAAAGTCGACTAATCACAATCCCACGATGGAACCATCACCCGCCCTATTGAAGTATTGCGGCGAATGGATATTGTACATAATTTTTCTGGATGATTTGTCGACAAGAAATACAATAATCAACAACGCATTTCATCTACTCGAAAGGATGCAATATTCTAATGTGATTTTCACTACTAACAACATAACAGAATTGGCTCTGAGAGGTTTGTTTCAGAATTGCTTTCAGAGAGGCTTGTGGCGAGTTATAGTGATTCCTCAATCTCAACCTGATGTCATTTTCACTTATCGGCCTTTTGATAATTTTCAAATTGTTACAATCGATTCCAGCTCACAGCTATACGTAGGTACATATCAGAATTTGAACAACTTTACATTTAGAACTCTGCCATTGGGCTATCCACCGTCTGTTGTATGGCGTGAACGTCAGCCCGGTCGGCTTGAATTCGGAGGAATGATTGGTAATCTAATGAACGCTTACATCAATAAGCGAAACGCTTCAGTGCAGATAGTACCGCTTCAATTCAACTGTACTTCAATATACGAGGAATTGGTCATGAATTTAGCGTATAGACAAATTGACTTTTCTCTAACACCTATGGCACTTGATCTGAAATTTGGAGACCATGCCTATCCCATCTTCACTAGCCGAATTTGCATAATTGTTCCAGTACCGAAAAAAATTGCAGCGGATGAAAATTTCACAAGACCATTTGATAATGAAATTTGGTTCACACTAATTGGTACTCTTTTCTATCTGACGGTCGCGATTCATATTCTCAACATTGTTGTAATCAACAAAAAGGATATGTCAGCAATATTTTTGGCAATTCTTTGCGTATTCATCAACATTTCGGAAGGTCAAGTTCTCCAAGGTACTTATTGTCGGAGAATTTAGCTGTATTTGCCACTTTTTACGTTCGGATTTATTATGTCAAATTTGTATTTGGCCTTTCTTACGACATTTCTCACCAGTCCAGCATATGAAAAGGAAATTCGCACCATGGACGATCTAATCAATGTCAACATGAAAATTATTGGCGAATATAAGGAAGTTGAACATCATATGGAAAAAATGCCTGATTTAAGAAAATATTCAAAGATTATTGAGACAATCTCAATAAATGACTTTCAGAAAATCATAAGAAATCTAAATAGTTCGGACGCAATGTTTTTGTCAACCATGACATTTTCCGCAATGGATAATGCTCAACAATATCGGCATAAAATTAAATTCAAAGATTCGGGTATACAACTTTATTCGTATATCTCGTCAATTCTGTTCGTATACGATTCACCGTTTATCAAGGACTTTAGCGAGCATATTTTAAACGCCCAACAAGCTGGTTTAATAAATTATTGGAAACAGAATGTAATTATTGAACAGATTCAGGCAGGTGTAAGGCAAACCATTGAAATACCTGTTGATGATGGACCGATTGAATTGACAGTTGAAAATATGAAAATTCCCTTTATTTTACTTTTTGGTGGATTTGTTATTTCAAGCATAGTGTTCGTTCTAGAAAAATGGCTCAGAAAGAATAAGCTGTTGAATTAAGAAAAGTAAAACGGTAAAAATTATGTAGGTATGTACTTTATGCTGCCATATACACCAGCATATAGTACATACAAAATTCATTCTTTAACAAAATAACAAGAACACTTTTGTCCATTTTCCCTACATGACTTTCCATAATGCTCAATTGTATTGAAAAAGGTATCGACCAGCAATTAACAGATCGCTAGTCCTTTTCTGCAGGATCATCCCCATACTGCATTGCATACTCCCTAAATTTATCATTTAAAACTATGTATGTACTTCCTTTTTGCAAATCGGATAAGACGCATCGGGATTTGCCGTTTTGAGGCCATAGCGTTTGTTTACAAACCACTACAGATTGCAAATGTACCATTAAAAAAATATAATTTTATCCGATGTTTTTATTCACAGCTATGTGTGGATTTATTTTACAAATAAATTATTTCGATTACAAAAAACAAATTGTTTTTTTTTTTCATAGCATTTCCATGACTTGTAAATAACTATATTTCATATCAAATTTACATTTACAAATTATAATTTCAAACCAAATCTAAGAAACAAAGAAATCTTATTTTATTCTAGAAATATTTAACAAAGTCATGCACTAATCTATGTATAGCATTTTGAGGTCAAATAAAAAACTATCCCAGTCAAAAAGCTAAATTTCCTAGTTTAACAAGTTACGCTTCCGATCAAAGAAATAAAATTCCGAAGAAACAAAATATGTTTCCGGGTCAGTTATAGTATTGTATAGCATAATAGTATAGTATAGTTCTGCATAATCCTGCCGGAATCGGAGTCGCCTTTAACAAAACCTGTGTTAATGACAATTTCCGTGAACCACAAATAGCAATAATGATTCCTTTAAGCTATGTATGTAGACCAAATTACTTCCGAAAAACTGAAAACATCCACATGCCATGTGGCACATGGTCATGAAAGGTACGGTAGGTATTATATATCTTAAGAGGGTGACAAAGAAAAATATACTACCGATACTATCCGCGTGATGATGACGTAGCTCGAGCAAGGCCACCGCCGTCTATATATTAAGGCCGCAATGTAGACTCGTAAACGTCAAATCCGCAGATTTGCATTGCATTGTTGTTGCTTCTCATGACATTGTTGTTGTTTGCCCGTGTCCGACCAACAATCTAATACGGATCCATGACGTCATTGTACAGCTGAGTTGCGGCTATGATTATATCTAGATGGCGTTGGCAAGGCCGATCCACTCTTTTTAGTCATCAGTCACTGCCATTTTCCATTCAAATTGACAGATTGACAGTTAATTGATCGACAATCTCTGTCAGCTTGTATGGAAAATTATTGTGACTGCGACTGTGACTGAAAAATGAAGCGAGGAATTTACATTTTTACATTTACATTACAAATACTTCAGGCTTTTGGTAAAATCAGAGTGCATGCCAGGCACTGTCTGAGATTATTTTAGAAATCGGTAGGGGCTAAGTCCTAAAGCTTAAATTTAAGTTTGCACCACTGGGAAAATTTTCTAACGGTACTTATCAGGGTTTTGTCTTGTTTTTGCGTATCTCCGCTTCTGATGGTCGGACTTTCAAAAGAAAGACACCAAATTGTTCGGTACGCCTTCATCTTTTGTATACTGAGTGTGCATCTCAATTCAGTAGATAAAATGCTACAGTGTGTCAAAGTGAATAAACCCGTTTTGTTAATCAGTTTTTTGCAAATAAATCGATAACGCTGTGAATAAACAATTTCCAGTATTGATGGTCGAGCAGCTGTGCGTGACAGTTGATCGAGCAGTCCAAGTAGCAGCTACACATCTAAATGTAGCATTCCAATTCAACGCTAAATAGGGGAAATTTTCGATACATCGCATGTGGACCGATTAGCGGGTGAGTGGGACGCGGGGAGAGAACAGTTTCCAGTAGCTCTTTCCAATATGTGCTCGCTGAATGCACTCAATGAGAAATATGTTCATTACGCCAGGGGCGGACCAAAGGAGGGGATTAGTGGGCTAAAACACCCCCCGAAATTAAAAAAAACATTTTTCAAAGGTATTTGTTTAAACAAAGTTCACACAATATAACTATATGGACATAATGTAAAGATTTTCAGACTCAAGATCTATAGTGATTTCAGATTGCAAAATGTGTAGGAGAAAATTAGTTTTTTGTTTGTTATGTTTTTTTGGGTGCTAAGCTGGAATCCGGAGCTTTCCACAAAAATTTCGTTGAGACCAACTTATGTATTTCCCAAATGAAAAAATCCATATCCCAAATGAAAAAATCCCTATCCCGAATGAAAAACTCCTTATCCCAAAAGAAAAAATCCTTATCCCAAATGAAAAATCCTTATGTGTGAATTAAAATAAAATAAATTTAAGGGAGTTTTAAGTTGTTTCTTGCATTGAATTATGAGGTGTGGTTGATGTTATTGAGGGTATGAATAGGATCGGCTTCGTGGGGTTGGCTAATGCAACTGCCATGGATGGCCATTTATGCAATTTTCTACTCGTACGTAAAGTTCCTGTTGTGCGGCTGGCTTTTGATATTCATCACATACGCATACCGATCGTCATGAAATTTGGTACGAATGTGTAGAATGGCACGAAATACTTAGAAGTTGGTGGGGCAAAGATAACAGGGTGCCCCGAAGAATTGAGGTCGAAGTTGACTTTTTTAGTTTTTATCGGACATGGACGCATGGGTAGTCAAATCCAAGAACTCGAGTGCATTTCATTTCAGTTGTTTCTTTTCAGCTTAAAGTAACGGTAACGGAGTTATGGAGGTTTGACGCTAATATTTATTTTTAAGTTCCTTTTTTCTAAGCCGTTGTAGGTTCCGATATGAAACTGTGGACACAAATAGGTTAGCATGAGCTTATATGCTCTAAATACTAAGACTGTTGATGTTTGTTAAGAAAAAGTAAAGAGCAGTAAAATTGCAAAATTTATATTTGTGCGTTGCCCAGGTCTGCAGCTTTGAAAATTATGATCAGTGTTTTTAGAAAATTACGTATAAGGAATATGCCTGAAAATTTTAACTCGAATAACTTTATCTTAACCGGAAATATAGCGAAACAAATATTTAGCAAAGGTGTTTCACAATACCAAGGCAGCGTCTTAAACATTTGTTTACTGCATATCTTGTGACTATACCAACTAATGATCATGAAATTTGGTGGGAATACATAGAATAGTGTTTGTCAAAAACACCTATCAAGTTTGTAGTACCAAAGTAACAGTGTCTCTGATTAGCTTCGAAACAAAAGTCTACTATTTCAAAACTTATAAGAAAGCTTTGTGTGGGCAACGGACCATTTCATATAAGTTCTTTTTTCTTGATTCGAAGAAACGGTAATTGCATCTTATAAATTTAGTTAATATGTGTAGCCATAATACATAGTAAATCACACAAAGCTTTCTTATAAGTTTTAAAAAAAGTAGACTTTTGTTTTGAAGCTAATCAGGGACACTGTGGTACTACAACTGAAGAAACTGAAATGTACTCGAGTTCTTTGATTTGACTACCCATGTGTCCATGTCCGATAAAAACTAAAAAAGTCAACTTCGACTTCAAATCTTCGGGGCACCCTGTTATCTTTGCCCTACCAACTTCTAGGTGTTTCGTGCCAAAGACTGTTACCATTATACACATTCGTACCAAATTTCATGACGATCGGTTCAGCCGTTCGCGACTTATTTAGTGAAGAAATTTTTAAATCTCCGGGCACCTTGTTATCTTTGCCCTAACAACTTCTAAGTATTTCGTGCCAAAGACTGCTACCATTTTACACATTTCTTACAAATTTCATGACGATCGGTTCAGCCGTTCGCGACTTATTTAGTGAACAAATTTTCTAATCTCCGGGACACCCTGTTATCCTTGTCCTACCAACTTCTAAGTATTTCGTGCCAAAGACTGTTACCATTCTACATTCCTACCAAATTTCAGGACGATCGGTATGCGTATGTGATGAATATCAAAAGCCAGCCACGCACAAGGAACTTTACATACCAGTAAAAAAGTAAAAATTGCATAAATGGCCAACCACGGCAATTGCATTAGCCAACCCCACGAAGTCGATCCTATTCTTATTCTCAATAACATCAACCACACCTCATAATTCAATGCAAGAAACAACTTAAAACTCCCTTAAATTTATTTTATTTTATTTCACACAGAAGGATTTTTGATTTGGGATAAGGATTTTTTCTTTTGGGATAAGGAGTTTTGCATTTGGGATAGGGATTTTTTCATTTGGGATATGGAGTTTTTCATTTGGTATATGGATTTTTTCAATTGGGAAATACTATAAAAACCTTAAATCTCAAATTTAATTCATAATATGGAACTCTGCTCAAAATGGCAAACTTAAATTATTAATAATTGTAGTAATACCGCTCTACGGATTTATAATATTTTTGTCTCTTTGGACGCGTAATCATGTTCTCTCTAACATATTCGTGAAGAGTTTTTCGCAGAAATGAATAGTTTCAGAGCTAGGAGCAAAAAAAACGGAAAAACAGCGAACATTTTGGTTTTTTTTCGCGATTTTGACCCTGATCCGCAACGAAATTTTGGTGGGAAGCGCTGGACTCGTGCTCAGCACCCAAAAAAACCTGGTTACTACACTACTAATAAAAAATATGACTTTAATAAATGAATAATTAATTAATTAATTTTATTAGTTTTGATATACAATATATATGTAGTTGCGAATTGTTTTTTGAAGTTTTAATTAATGCGAAATAAAGTAGAATAGAAAATAAGATTAGATACATTGAGTGAGTAGTTTTTGTTTAGGGTCATTTTACATATTATAATAGCGAGTTTCATAAACCACAAAAATTGACAAATTTCTCATAGTGACCGTTGCAAAAATGGGTAAAACATGTCTTCATTTTGTAGGACCTAAATGGATGTAAAAAAAAAAAAATTAAATTGCAAGAAATGCAATAAGGTAATTCTGTCTAAAACTGTTTGTAACAATCAGTTGCCAAAACCAGTTATTTCTCAAGGGAGTATTTAAAAAAAGAGCTTAAATTATTTTTAATGAAAATCTACTTTAAATATTTTAAATAACATTTTTGTGCAATTTAGAATATATAAAAAAGATTATCTTAAGGTTAAGGTCTGAAAATATTTAAAACGTATTATTTCATGGGTAACTTGCATACACAAATCTCCCTCCGAAATAAATCCCCCCCTGCATTACGCGACACGCTTGCGAACAGTGACTCCATTAGGGGTACTGATGAAGAATTAAAACAGTGTCTTCGATACGAACTTGCACCCTTTCCGCCGTCCCTTTTCGACGAAAGTGGGACGCGTGAGCGGACGAAGTCCTCCTTCTATAAAGAATTTTCGCCTGTGGAAAATCACATAAATTTTGTTTAAAATTTGGCAGCATTTACTGATTTAGGCCAATATTAATTTAGAATTTTTGGAAAGAGTTCGGAATTAAATTCAAATGTTGTCGATGGAAACGTGATTAAAACAGGTAACGGAATTTCGATTAACCGCCACTTCGTTAGAGATTTTCAAAACTTTCCCAGTCTTTAAACCTTCTCCAGCTTACAACAGATAAAACAAACAAAAAATTATGCAAATTGGTCCAGTGGTTTTCGAGTTAGTGCGTGACAAAGAAATCGCGTTGCATTTTTATATATTGAATATAGTTCTGTAGGGGAGGTAGAGGTCGTCAGACCTGCTCATTATTTCGGGAGTTATCGTTCGAACAGACAGACAGACATGATTTATTTGAATCAGGGAGTGACCATGATCATTTATACAAATATATTTGCCATATTCACATAGAAGCAAGTAAACACAACAAAACGTCAAATTTTGTCGCAAATTTAATAGTAAAATTCTCTTGAATTTAATCATTTACTAAACGCGCTCTTTACTTTTTTGGACACTTTCTTTCTCCGGTCGAGACATATCGTGAAGACAAAGTGATCTCTTTCGTTTTCTTTTTGTTATACACTGTCTCTATATTCCTTTGTCTCGAGTGTCTCTTGGAGTTGAATTCGCCGTGAAATCTCGCCGTGCATGATACGAACGTTGACACGTTGTGAAAGCCCGTCGACACAACATTTGCAATCATGCCTCTATTTCCAACTTGCTTGCGCCGATTGCAACAAAGATTTTAAAGCGAATAATGACGTTGTGTCTTGTGAAAAGTGAAAGCGTCCTCAACATTTCCTATGCGTTGGTCTTACACGATCTAAGGCAGCATCTCTCAAGCTGCCGAACAAGAAGAATGTTTACATATGCAACAACTGTGTAAAAAAGGAAAACGATTCAAGCCGACTCAACGAGCTTCTGTGTAAATTAACTGTCGGAGTGGAATCTTTGAAGCAACAATTGGCAGTCGTTAACTCAAACAACAAGAAACCCGAACTCACCATTGAAGACGTTCTATCCGAGAAGGAAGATCGGAAACGCAGATCCGCCAATATCATATTGCATGGGCTACCCGAGGACGATTTGTCAACCAACGGAACCGACAAAACCAAAGCACTGGAAGTTTTGAACAAAATAATCCATCCGGAATGTCTGACACCCGGGCATGTTAAAGTTATCCGTCTGGGGAAAGCAATTCAAGGTAAAATACGTTTGATTAAAGTTATAACACCTAACCAGGACACAGCTGTTAGAATCTTGTCGAAGAGGTGTGAGGATAACTTGAGAAAATATCTTCGCAGCAACAATCTCAAAATTACCTCCGACCAAACGGTTTACCAGCTGAACTATATGACGAATCTTCGTAAACAACTTGAAGACAGGAAAGTTTCCGAACCAAAAGCCAACCTAAAATATATTAACGGCACACCAAAAATAGTATTACAACGCCAGGCAAAAAACTAAAACCGATCTCACTATATTATCAAAATGTCCGCGGAATTTTATCAAAACTTGACACTCTTCGCCAAACTATCCTTACGACTTACTTTGATGTTGTTATTTGAGACGTGGCTGAAATCATATCACAAGACAACTGAACTCGGACTGCCCAATTACACTGTTTACCGATGCGACAGAGATACTAACACTTCACAGAAAATAAGAGGCGGCGGAGTACTCATTGCAGTCAAACAATCGATATCATCTAAGTTAATAAGAGGCTGTAGCACTGACATCGAACAGCTTTTAGTTTCTCTTGAGATTCGCTCTTCAAAAAATATCGTCTCAACTGTACACCTGCCTCCTGATGATATAATTGAATCATACACTAAACATGCGGATGACGTCACGAACTGTGTGAAATCTTATCCGAAAGCTCTATTCATCGCTACTGGGGACTATAATCTTCCAAACGTAAAATGGGATTTTACAGCCTGGACACAACATACACCATACCATAAAAGTAATATTATCATCGAATCATTTTCTCTTTTAAACTTTTCTCAGTATAATACGATTAGTAATGTAAATAGTAAAAGTTGAGACTTAATTATTTCGCAATACGATGATATTGTCCTTAAAGCTAGTGAATCCCCATTACTACCCTTAGATTTGCATCACTGCTCTTAATATTAACGTAAAAATCTATTCGTCAATCGTTAACAATACTATTGGCGAAATCTATCGCAACTTTAAAAATACCGATTATAGCCTCCTCAATAGTGAAATATCTAATATTGATTGGGATGAACATCTAAAGGTCTGGATAGACATCGGGCGGAATTAAAATGAAATTTTTTTCCGCTGCGATTTTCTCAATGAAAATGCATGCTTACTGTCGTGGAACATGTCAGAAATGATGGGGAATTCCATAAGCTACAATCCGAATATGGTTCCAAAATTTTTCTCGGCCATTTTATGTATTATTTTTCGATTCGCCGGTCATTTACCGTGGAAAATATCTAATGACCGGAGAATCGAAAAATAATACATAACATGACCGAGAAAAATGTTGGAACCATATTCGGATTGTAGCTTATGGAATTCCCCATCATTTCCGACATGTTCCACGAAAGTAACCATGCATTTTCATTGAAAAAATCGCAGCGGACAAAAATTTCATTTTCATTCCGCCCGAAGTCTATTCAGGCCTTAAAAAACAGAAGTCTTGATGACTCGGTAGATTTTGTACAATCAAATTGATAAATTCGTTCCATTGAAAAAACCAGACAATAGTAACTTTCCCCATTGGTTTTCGTGTGAACTCAGTAGCATAATCCAACAGAAGAAACTTGCTCATAAACAATATAAAATTTCTGGCAGCATACAAAACTACAACATTTTCTCAAAGCTCCGGTCCGAGTGCAAGGCCAGGCTCTCATCCGAATACAATCGTTACATGCGTGAGTTGGAATCAGCTATCCCACAGAACTCTTAAGTATTTATGGAATTATATAAACTCGTTAAAATCAAGCGACTCGTTACCAAATATAATGCATCTGAATAATGCCCATTGAAATGATATGAATACTATAGCTATTATGTTTGCCTCCTATTTTTCAAGTGTTTACATCAACGATATAAATACGCATGTGTAACAATATCTAATTATTCCATTCAATCTTCAAACGTTTTGAAAAAGTTATCACAACTCGATATTAGCAAAACTGCTGGCCCAGATCGTATCCCTCCTATATTTCTAAAAAACTGTGCCCTTGCTCTTTCAATTCCACTAACTAAACTATTCAACAAATCATTATGTCCAGGCTCTTTTCCACAAAATTGGAAGATTAGCCATGTAATACCTATATTTAAAACGGGTGATAAAGCCGATATTGTTAATTACGACCAATCTGCATTTTATCGACAATTCCAAAAATGTTTGAAAGTATTTTAACAGATTATTTAACTCCAATTTTTCGTCCACTTATAATCCAAAATCAACATGGTTTTTGCTCGAAAAAATCTACCACAACTAATTTTGTCACGTACTATAACTACATCTCGAAATCGTTTCTTTCTTCCAAACAGCTACTTTCTATATACACCGACTTTTCAAAGGCGTTTGATAAAATCAATATCGAGCTGCTCATTAGGAAACTGGAGAACTTTCGTCTTTGCGGTTCAATTTTTGGCTGAGCGATTACCTACGTAATCGTTCGCTTATTATTAAATTAAAAGCAATTACTGTTCTACTCCTTTTATATCGACCTCAGGTGTTCCTCAGGGGTCACATTTAGGGCCACTGCTTTTTCTGCTATTTTTAAACGATATTAAGACTATATTTTATGATGTCGAATTTCTATTATTTGCGGATGATTACAAAATTTTTAAATCTATTTCATCCCCTGATGACATTTATGTTCTACAAGCAAATATCGACAAATTTTACCAATATTGCCAAAAAAAAAAACAGTCTGGTATTGAATATAGAAAAATGTCAGTATATTGTTTTTAATAGGACACGATTAGTTTATGATGTCGACTATAGCATTAATAACACGGTTTTATCCCGAGTTGAGTAAACCACAGACCTTGGAGTAAGATGGGACTCATTTCTAAATTTTAATAGACATGTATGGGATATTGTAAATGAATCTAATAGAATGCTTGGTTTTCTTGTGAGAAAAACCCAAAAATTCTTGAATATAAACACCATGAAAATGTTGTACTTTTCTTTAGTTAGAAGAAAGTTGAATTATGCTTCAGTTATTTGGAATCCGCATTATACATTTTTTATTGATTTGATTGAAAAAAAAAAACAAAACAAATTTGTTTAGCTATATTGCATCAAAGCTACCTTCCTCTGAGCTCATAAACAACCAATATATTAGTAATCTTTTAAAAATCTCTTCACTTGAAGCTAGAAGATATCAAACGGATGCTATTTGTCTAGCAAACATTATATAGGGTAATTTGGATTTGCCTGAAATTTACCTTTTAGAATTCCAACCAGATTCACTAGATCAAATATTTATACTCTCTAAAAATAAAACTAATTATATTAGAAATTCTCCCATTGAGAGATTAAAACGTGTCGGTAACGAATTAAGTAATTGTCTTGATTTTTACAATGATAGTGTCGATTTTATTAAGATTAAAGTCAGTTATTTAAAAAATTTAATTATAATAGATAATAAGTAATTGAATTAATAGAAAATATATTTCTCCAATTTTTCCACTGCTACCTTTAATTATGCTTAAATTTAAATTTATTGTTTAATGGATTTCGATCCGTATATATTTGAAATAAATACCTCTGGTTGCTCCTTTGATGTATTTTATAATATTGTAACAAAAACAATATACCCTATACTATCTTATGGGTATAGAGTATAGTAAACATACAAAACAAATAAATAAATGCCCAACAAAGACAATGCAAATTAAATAAATGATTTTTTACATCAAAACACATATTTCACAAATCAAATTCTTATGAAAGAAGTATTTTATAAAGAATTTGATTAATAAATAATGTGCTTTTCTTTTAAGCAAATTTAGTTCACGTGTCAAAAAACGAGTTATTAGTTCATTCTAAAAGTAACTTTGATAATAGAAAATTACTAGTAATGATCATTATGTCCAAAAGCAATCGCTTATTCGAAAGTCGTTACTTTGTCAATTCTCATAAGGTCACAAGTACAGTGGAACCTTCCTAAGTTGAGCACTCTGTAACATGGCCCTCTCTTTAACTTTACCATCTTTTTTCCGCCCTTGTACACTACCACTCTCCCTATCTTGATTAAGGTGGCCAGACGTACAGTATTTCGCTGTACTGTACAGCATTTCGACCTGGCGCGCGTGCGGTATCGAAATGTGTGTGTGGTACATACTACCATCCCTTTTGTCCAGATCAGCCGAGAGTGGGAAATCTCTGTGATGATTGCACGATAGGAGCAAGCCTGGCGGTCGGCCAGGGCGCCATATTTTAGGAGCGGCATATTGGCTAGTATTTCATAGAAACGAAACTACAAGCAATCTGAACGTGAAACCAAGCTCAATTAACAAATAAGTACACCAGCAAATTATGATAACAAACCATTAGGCTATTGGAAAAACTGTAACTATGGCAAAGGATTGCAATAAGTTGGCTATATCATCCAAGAAAACTGACATCATTGCCAGAAACCAAGTCCGCCAAGCATTCTAAAAGCACCAAGATACGTTTTTATTTAATCCATTATGATTCGAACGATGATCTGCTAGCGCTACGAAAATTAAAATCCTTATTACAATTGGCCTAATTAAAGAAAAGCAATAATGTATTTTCAGTTTGTCCTTGAAAAGGCTGAAGTATATGTTGGATTCCATTTAATGAAACATATATATTTGGCTGATATACATTCCGAATTGTTGTGAACGAATAAAAGATTGCTGACAAAAAAGTTCAAAATTGCTCATTTTCGGCATCCTGAAAATCAACGTAAAGAACAGAATTGAGAATCCTGCAAAAACAGGTCGATTAGATAATTTTGTTAAACTTAGGAATTGCTTTGGGAAAATAGGTGTAACATGTTGCGTTTTCGCAACACTGGGTTTTAATCGGGTAAGGAAAGACTACCGAAATCGTTATTTAAAGGAAATATTTAGTTGTCACTGAATCAAATACAGAGTAACTCCGATAAATCGTATTGAAGGTGACTATGACTACGTTTTTACATACATAGATCGCATTGAGATACTCATTTATAAAGATTTTGATAATATTTGGAGGAATTATTTGAAATATGTATATTCTATGTAGTATGTAGTAAAATGAAATAACCTCGACGTCTATCAAAGCGACTAAGGGTCTATATAGCACAGTAAGAGGTAAAAGTGTTGGACCACAACCACATGGGATAAATATATGCCATGATCTAATGATCAGTGTGACGAGTGAAATTTATTAGAGGTTTGTTTGTCTACTTGTCACTGTCCGTCTGTTTCTATGCAAGTCTTCTTAACCAGTGTGTTAAAGACGGATGGAATCGGAACACTATGCCTTATGGATGGGGTTAAAAGTCTTAAGAGGAACTATGAAAGGGTATATTAACTTTGTCGTGAAGTTTGCAAAGCACAGAAGGAAGCACCTCCGACCATGAAAAGTATATAGGGTGTCTCGCATTAGGTGGTCAATACTGTAAGGGTTGATAGCACAACTTGTTTCAGAAAGAAAATTATCAATACAATCGAATTTTTTTTTACCGTTACCTTGTTATCGCTCTTTTTGTGAAAGTCATCGAAAATCGTGACTTGTCATGCAAAATTATAATTTGCAGCCCAAGATTTGATTTCAGTTTCAGAAATTACATAAAATTTCACAAAAACTGAAGTTTTTCCTGTTGCCAACATTATCGCCACTTTCAAGATACAGTTACTCAAGCTTATTAGAAATATTAAAATAGATTTTTCATCGAAAATTCAAACAGTAATTTCATAACGGTGCTTTATACGTACAATTCTGCAAAGTTGATAAAACCATAATTGATCAACCATAATTTACATCTCGACAAACCATTTTGTATGCAGACTCGACACCTTCGGCGCATGGAAGAAACGGTCCGAAGGATTTCAGGAGGGTTCTCGTTTATGTTGTCACAAGCATCATTAATTCGCTGCAGCGACTGTTCCTGGGAGATAAAATTTACAAAATGTTATCCTCCTCTGACAGTCGCTCGGTAGTCATTCCTGAACTTGCGTAAGGTGGTACGGATACCGGTTGTCCGACTGAAGAGTCTTTTGGTTCGTCATCCGAGGAATATCCGGCTGAAGTCCTGCTCTACGCGTGCTCAATTTTGGGTTAGTATCGAAGATATTAAGAATCTCTTCTTCTCTTCTGAAACTAGTGCGGCGAGCTCCTTCTCTAAATTGTATTATTAACAAAATTATACCTGAATTTCAGAACCGCCAAAAAGTAACAAAACAATCATGCTTGCGAAGTGAAAACATAAGAAAAGTAACAGCTTTTCGATTAAAAATAGCAAATATGAAATTTTAACTGTTATAAGTACCGTTGTATTTGCCAAACAATGTTCAAAATTACAAAAATCTTACAGTTCTGGTCAAAATAATGTTCCGACACTCTATTCCGAATTATAATAGCCTTTGTTTGTCTGTCTTTTTTCGAGTAAAGCGAAAATTGTTAGCGATTCCACTGAAGTCATGATTTTTACCATTAAATCCGTGTTGTCCTAAAATTCTGCAATGTAAATATAAAAAGTGATATACCGTTGGAAAGCCAACATGTTGAAGCAACTTTTATCAACTTTGCAGAGTTGTACATATAAAGCACCGTTATGAAATTACTGTTTGAATTTTCGATGAAAAATCTAGTTTAAAATTTCTATTAGATTTAAGTAATTGTATCTTCAAAGTGGCAATAATGTTGGCAATAGAAAAAACTTCACTTTTTGTGAAATTTTATGTAGTTTCTGAAACTGAAATCAAATCTGGGATTAGGTCATCAGGAGTGCTGCAAATTATGATTTTGCATGACAAGTCACGATTTTTGACGACTTTAACAAAAATATGGATAACAAGGTAACGGTCAGAAAATCCGATTGTATTGGTAATTTTCTTGCTGAAATAAGGTTTTGCTATCAACCCTTACAGTATTGACCACCTAATGCGGGACATCCTGTATATTATTGATCAGCGTGACGAGATAAATCGATTGAGCGATGTCCGTCTGTCTATCCATCTGTTACAATACAAACTTGTCGCTCAGTTTGAAAGCTATCGGGCTTAACATTTTTTTATACAAGTTACTTTTTAGTTTATGCTGTGTATATGTCGGAACGAATGGAATCGGACCATGGCGTCATGGGGATGCCATTGAAACCCAAAATTAGGTTCTCCTAAGAAAAATTTCTTTCTTTATGAACCAATCTTAACCAAACTTCATCCAAGTGTGTTCCTATTAACCCTTCTGTCGGCACCTACTACAATATGCATATTCTATACCCAATACACAGAGAAAAAAAAATAGAATGGTTATCTAAAAAAATAGTCGAATTCATCTAAAGTTCGCGTTGATTTTCAGCTTATGATTCTATGTAGTTGAAACAGTTACGAAGATATGGATAATTTTTCTATTCGTCATTAGTCGAAACATCTACTATATTTACAAATTCAATTAATTCATTTGTAAAGATAGCTATTCATTATTTATAAATTGTTAAATGTTGGTTAGCTAAATTGTGTTGAAGAAAAAGAACGATTGTTTGTAGTTAAATTTTATATTTGAATAGTACAATCAACAACTTTTGTGGAAGAATTGACTAAACTTTTTCTTCTAATCTTGCGTGGTTAAATGAACGAATTTAATAGTATTTTCACCTACGAAGATTAGAGAAATCAGCTATTTCTTTGGTAAAACTATCTAAATTTAAGTCAACTACTTCACTTTAGATAAAAAGTCTAAACCATTTTTTTCAGTGTAGGTCTGGCTGGACCTACTGAGAAAAAAATTTTATTTTTAAGAAAAAGTAATTTTTTTCATCGGTAAAATCATTCTATCAATTCTTAACTGCAATTTTTCAACAATAAGTAGGCCTGTTCGGTACTCAGATTTCAGTATCGGATACCGGTTTTCTTCAGTACTCGGTACTATACCCGGTGCACCGGCACTCGCCGGTTTTTTTTAAACACCCGGTTTTTTCAACCATGAGCCGGTTTTTTTTTAGTACCGATTCTCTAATCCGGTTTTTTCAACCATGAGCCGGTCCCGGTGCACCGATTCTTTCATCCGGTTTTTTTAACAATGAGCCGGTCCCGGTGCACCGGTTCTTTGATCCGGTTTTTTCAACCATGAGCCGGTCCCGGTGCACCGATTCTTTCATCCGGTTTTTTTTAACCATGAGCCGGTCCCGGTGCACCGGTTCTTTAATCCGGTTTTTTCAACCATGAGCCGGTCGCGGTGCACCGGTTCTTTCATCCGGTCTTTTTTACCATGAGCCGGTCCCGGTGCACCGGTTCTTCGATCCGGTTTTTTCAACCATGAGCCGGTCCCGGTGCACCGGTTCTTTCATCCGGTCTTTTTTACCATGAGCCGGTCCCGGTGCACCGGTTCTTCGATCCGGTTTTTTCAACCATGAGCCGGTCCCGGTGCACCGGTTCTTTTATCCGGTTTTTTTTCAACCATGATTTTCTTGAATGAATTCTCTCCGGTACTAATGGAATTTTTTTGAATCTTTCTCAGGCAAACGTTAGTTTCCATTTTTTTGCATAGAGAGGTTGAATTGCCAAGATGTGTGTTGAACAAAAGGTGATGCTTAGAAGAGCTAAGAGCACATTTGATTCCCTTCGAATGTCCCAGCATTATAATTATACCCTATACCCATAAGATGGTATATGGCTTATTGTTTTTGTTACCCCGATCTATGTAACACCTCAAAGGAACCACCTCAAAGGTATGGCAAAGTATATATATAAATGATCAGGGTCGGTCCCTGATTTGAATAAGCCATGTCTGTCTGTCTATCTGTTCAGTCAGTTCGCACGATAACTGCCGAAATAATGAAACTATCGTTTTTAAATTTTGGTCAGATAAGAACTTGAACGGTATTAAAAATGGGCCAAATCGGACTCGTTAATATTTGACTTTTTAGCATCGTGATCATCGAAACAAAAATACAACGTTTGATTAGCAAGTCTTAAGTTTTTTTTTATTGAGAATGTATTATAATATGTAAACATGGTAGAAGTTTTTGGTCTTAATGTGATATAAGAATTCTAAAAGTATGAAATAAACTAAATAGGTGTTAAATTAAAAAAAAAATTATTTTGAATGCCCTAATTGCATATAATTTATGTACATTTATTATATATCCATATCAAATTTAAAAAATCAATGTTATAGCTTACTACTTAAATCTAAAAGGGGATTCAGACTATCGACAAGATTTTCTAAATCCTAGATATAGTTAACAGTTGTAGTACCACATTGAATTGCAATTAGAATAATGCAAGATCCACAGACATTGTGTTCTACATGACATACTATGGCGTTAGTCTTAATCTAGTAGGCAGGTTTCGACTTGATTTTAGCGGTTTTAGTAAATCCTGTCAGTAGTGTGAATCCTCTCTAAAATTACATAATATAAATCGATTTCAAAAATATGTGTTTACGCTATTTCTAATTAAAATGTGGAAACCGATTTGCTAGTAGCATTTTATTTTATGTCAACATTTTCGAAAATTTCATTGATTGCGCAAATGCAGCACTAATTAAACGTCAAATTTAATTTAAAAATGACAAATACACTTAGTGTGATAAAAGTTAGTTTGTTAAAAGTACATAAAAATTAAAATTACATAAAAATTATTGCGGAATCGGCACTAAACCACTGTTCATTTTTTAAAAAATCTGCATCTCGGCATGTTCGCCTGTGAGGCAATGCCTGGTGTCAGTTATGATGTGACCCGCGTGGCTGAAAAGCCTTTCAGACGGAGTACTCGTCGCAGGCACAGCTAAATACTTTCTTGCCATGATGGCTAGGCCTGGGAAGGATCCACTGTGGCTTTCCCACCATTTTAACGGATCCTCATCTTTGTGAAGAGGCTGTACGTTCACATATTCCTCCACTTCTCGCCGTGATCGGTCGAATGTTGACTCTTCGCCTATATTCGATGAACCCGTAGTTCCTGACAGTTTGGCAAAGATACCAGCTAGTCCCTTGCGTCGTTTTGGATGTGTCTCTTCAGGCCCTGATTGACAAGATAAGTCAGGATCTACACGAAAAAAGACAACAGTTGTATTTGTATACATTCAATGGTACAGGTTATATGATGCGTATATTTTTTAACACTGATAATTACTTGCTTCAATCCATTCAGTTAGTTCAGCTGCAATTTGAGCTTTCGCCTTAATAACATCTGTTTCTTTCAAATCCTTTTTGAACCTGGGGTCCAAAAAGGAACAATTGACCAAAAATTGGTGACACTTCTTGGCACTATTTCTGTCACCTGATCGCCAATTAGCGTCCAAATCGCTATCCGCATCGTACCTTTTTTTCAGTTTCTTGACGATACACTCTAAAATTAACGGATAATATTGAAGAACATCCTGGAAGTAGAGTCTTATAAGTACCGATTTTAGTAAGTGTTTTTATTAAATTACGTTATCCGAGCTTCCTTCTCCAAAATCTTCTTCGAAGATACCAGCCATTCCACTACTTCCGGAAGCATTTTGATCTGGTGCCCTGGATCGTGCCAGCATGTCGGTCATCAAATAAACAATTGGTAGGATAGAGCTCGCTGTGACGTATGCTTCGGAAGACATACTCTGCGTGAGCTCGTCAAGTGGATCCAGTGTCGCCGTATACAGTCGGAGAAATTTAATATCACTGGTTGATGGAAGCAAGTTCATTTTATTGCCATTTTCATGAACGGCAATAAACTCCCGAATATATTGTATGTCCTCAATGATGGCATGGTTCAGTGGAAGTTCACTCCACCACCGCGTAGGACAAAGCCCCGGAAGGGCCTTTGGAGAGATGCCATGTCTTTGTAGTACAAATTTCGTATACGCCCGAAATACCTTTCGGGTTGCAAAAAACTGCTGAAGGGCATGTGTTTTTCTCATCATTCCAACTACCACGTCAAGTTTTTTTACGTCTGCCATTCCTGTTTGGATCGTATGTCCAAGACAGCGAACGTTAGGAAGATCCAGTAATTGGACTGCCAGCCGAATATTTTCTCCATTATCCGTCGTGATGGATGATATTTTTGAACGTGCGATTCCCCACTCGGCGAAAGAATTGTTGAACCATTCCTTTATATTCACCGCTGTGTGCTCCACGTCGAACGAACGGCAATTCAATGCTCCTGCATGAAGCGTCCATTTTTCTTGCCCAATAAACTGGGCAGTAAGCGAAATGAACGGTTCGCCCGAGTCTGAGGTCCACATATCAGAAGTGAATGATATATATTGTGCATCCTTTATTGCCGATTCTAAGATAGCCTTTGTTGACTCGAACAGTTTCGGCATATAGTTCTCGACAAGTGCTTTCCTTCCTATTGGCTCATAGCCTGGTCTCGCGCATCTCATCATTACTTTAAAGCCCTGTTTATTAACCGTGTTAAACGGAAGACCGCAGGTGGCAATAAAGTAGGCTACACCCATGTTAATTTTATTTTTTGCTCGATTGTCCAGGGTGCCAAACGGATGCATAGTCTGCTGACGGAAACTGTGAGTAGTCCTGCAAAAATATATTTTTCAGAATAGTTTTAGATGACTCCCAGAGATTAAGAAGCAATGTAAAAACTTGAATTCATATTTGACTTTTGATCCAAAACTTCCGTTACACATACGTTTTTAACGAGCTCGCAGAAATAGTGATTTAACGTTTTCTAAATAAACTTCCTTACCTTTGAAAACATATATTTTTACTTTCTCGAAATGAATAATTTAATTCTAGCTTATGGAATTCTGAAGCGTTTGCGATATTTCCAACACTGCACGAAGCAGGAGCAGTTCATAAAAAAACTAGCAAAATGTACATAATGCATTGAAACATTGAAAGTATGATAAATGAGAAAGTTAATAGTTAAAATTAAATGATGTAAGTTTGCTATCGATAGATAATGATTGTGGTAAATGCGGGAAAATTTTAAAAGAGTTAAAGCAACGCGAGATTTACAAATACGTTTACGTTGTTGGTTGAGAAAAAAATTGTGAAGCTGTGTCGAAACTAAAGGTTTCACTATCCGGACTGATCGCCAAATGGTTGCACGTGCAACCAACAGGCAGTTGTCATTGCATCCAAACTGGTGCCTGTTGCACAAAAAACTACAAGTGAAAATTACTAGTGAATTTACTAATAACTTGTAATTTCTGTTGCACAATCAGAAACTACAAGTATGTACTAATAATATTAGTGAAATTCCTCATGTTATCTACTGAAAGTATTAGTTTCTGTTGCATACTTGAATGTTATTTACTTGCGATTACAAAAATATTAGTAAATATCGTAGTAACACTATTTGAGCCGCTCATCTCAAAAACCACAAAAAAAGTATTTTTTTCAGAGAACTTTTTTTTACAATCGACTAATACATACTATTAGTCAAATTTACAAATTATTAGTCCTAATAATATTAGAACTAATAATTTTTGTTGCACAATGCACTAATAGTATTGGTAAAATTTTACAAGGACTTTGTATGGAAAATATTAGTCGACACGGTGAGCGATAAGTTTTTTACTTTGGCGGTACACATATTCAATAAAAGGCACCATTTTTTAAAAATGCACTTTCACACGCGACGTACGAAACTTTACAATAAACGTGAGATCGTCGAAAAAATGCAAATTATTTCTCGGAAAATTACAGTCGATTGTGTAACAGAAACTAATATTATTAGTGGATAATACGAGCAAATAGCACTAATATTATTAGTACCAACTTGTAGTTTAAGAATGTGCAACAGAAATTACAAATTATTAGTAAATTACTATAGTAACAAAATAACAAACATAAAAACATTGAAATTCATCAAAGAAGAATAAATCGAGTATGTGTTGACTAATATTTTCCATATAAAGTATAGACTAATAATATTATTGCATTGTGCAACAGAAATTATTAGTACTAATATTATCCCAGCAAACAATTTTATCGTTTTTTTTCGAAAAATTACAAAAATGATACGAAAACGATATCATTCAAATGAAAAATTTATCGTAAACTTGTCTCCTCGACGAAAAATTGCTGAATCGTCATCAATATGACAGGAATGTGACTCCTATTAACGAAATGTCGTCTTATTATTGCAAAAGTGATAAAATAGTAATTCATCACAACGAGAGAATTATGAAATTGTCAAAAAATAAAACGAGTAATTTTTTCCCATAATTTGTAATCTTAGATAGCTCAGGTGTAGGACATAGGACTACGAAACGATAGGTGATAGGTTCGATTCCCAGTAGAAGCAAAGAGTAAAAAAGTTAAATTTAAAATAAGTTAAAAAAAAAGTTAAAGATAAAATGGAGAAAAAAAAATAAAAATGGGAAAATAAAAAATAAATAATTTTTTTTTCACTTTTTCTATGTATTAGTCTATTATTGCCAAATTATCATCCTGGCGAATTAATATCGGTCACTATTCCTTCCCGAAGGGAGTGACGACTTTAATCAGAATTCGATATGAAATTCGAGAAATGTTTTCGAGCAGGCGAATTGAATTCGTATCGCGGACGACAGTAATTGTTTGCTGGGATAGTTTCTGTTGCACAATCGACAGTAATTTTCCGAGAAATAATTTGCATTTGTTCGACGATTTCGCGTTTATTGTAAAGATTCGTACGTCGCGTGTGAAAGTGCAGTTTTAAAAAATGGTGCCTTTATTGAATATTTGTACCGCTCAGCCGTACCGACTAATATTTTCCATACAAAGTCCTTGTACAATTTTACTAATACTATTAGTGCATTGTGCAACAAAAATTATTAGTTTTATTAATATTAGGACTAAATTTGACTAAAATTATGTATTAGTCGATTGTAAAAAAAAGTTCACTGAAAAAATACTTTTTTGTGGTTTTTGAGATGAGCGGCTCATATAGTGTTACTATTTACTAAAATTTTTGTAATCGCGAGTAAATAACATTCAAGTATGCAACAGAAACTAATATTTTCAGTAGATAATATGAGGAATTTTACTAATATTATTAGTACTTGTAGTTTCTGATTGTGCAACAGAAATTAAAAGTTATTAGTAAATTAACTAGTAATTTTCACTTGTAGTTTTTTCTGCAACCAGTTTTCGTAAAAAACGCTTAATTTGTAACCAAAAATGGAAAGTGTGGAATCTTGAAAAAAACGGTATGTCTGCGAAAACCGAAGCGCCCATTGGCCAAACATATAATCGAACATAAATCGCAAACCGCCTCTTCCGTATAGCGCGTGCATTAAGGTCCGCGTTTAATTTAAATTTGAAATCAAAGTAAACTAAACAAAAATATTAACATCAAGCGGCAAAAATCATATATCTTTGGAATGCTTGTTGAAAGATTGTGAGAAAAAAAGTCCTGTCCGATAGAGTTTCGCAACATGAAGAGAAAGAGAGAAGTTGATTTTCTTGCAACTTAAAAAACAGCATAAATTACAAAAAAATACATAAAAGTTGTTTAACGATGAAATGTTGGACTTTTTTAAAACGCTCCATAACTCTCATAAACGTAGCTGCCATGTAATTTTAGTCGTTCCGATGAAGTACTTCAATCGCATTAAAATTAAGGGTACCAGTAATAGATAAACCGATGAGTACTGTGGGACAAAGTTGTCTAGGGTCATTGTAATCTAAAAAAAAAACTTTTAAAACCCCCGTTTCTCATGTTACGAACTCCTAGCAGCCATGACTTTACTTTATCGATAATCAGGGATCCCAACAATCCTGCAAAAATTCCGAGATATATTTTGTGCCGATCCAATGCCAATTCATTGATTAGTTAAAGATTTATTCATTTAGAGGCAGTTTTTAATTTAGTGCTTTGAATTGCTAAATGTGGTGTAGATATTTTTTGTTAGTTTTTTTGGCTCTAAGATTGAAAAGAGGGTAAAATCTCGAAAAAAAAACCCAATTTTTTTGTGCGCTGATTCCTGATGTAATTTCCAGCAAAAATAATATTACGGAACATTACATCTTCAACTCTTAACCATTTAGTTGGCACATTTGACATATTTTCGTGCCAATTAAATAGTTAAGAGTTGAAGATATGTATGTTCCGTAATATTATTTTGCTGGAAATTACACCAGAATCAGCTTCCAGTGCGTTAATGCGATAGTTTTCGGACACTTCTTCTTGTATTTAAAAAATAATTTTCGATAATTTTTTGTTTTGTATTGCTGGTGAGATTTTTCTTTAAGGGAATTTATGTACTTACACTTGTGTTGTACTAAATACAGATGAAGTACTGCTTATTGAAGCAGGACTTGGTGCCGGGCTTTCAGCATCGGGATCGCATGTTAAATCCACTTCGAGCTCTCTTAGAGGCTCTTCTTCAGATCGCGATCTAGGCAGAAGTACACTACTGTGCCGACTTCTCAAATGCCTCGTTAAATTTGATGTTCCACCGCTTCTTTTAAAAGTCTGTTTACATAGTTTGCACTTAGCACTATTAAGGGGGTCTTCTGCAACGACGCAGAAGAATTCCCACACATCACTTTTTTTTGTACTCATTGTTTTTGTATACACACGCACTTAATTTTCTTCAACCTTTTTTTTTGTCCACGACACGCACAAATTAGAATCTTTACTTTTACTTTTTACTACGTGATAATAGTGTCACTTTTTTCACAGAACCATAAAATATACGAAGTTGAAACTATAGAATGTTCACACACCAAAACATATCCTCAGACTGTTTGGATATCCGAAATTCCGAAACCTTTCCTTCGGCATCTCTACAGAATTCAAATCTTGAGAGGAATGTATCTTTTAAGGTGTATTCACACGTCTGAATCCTCACTCACAATCCTAGATAGTTTTCATACAAATCCATTTACTGTATGACTGACGATATTTCAATTTGTATGAAAAATAACTATCGCTTTGGTTAAAGGCTGAAACGTGTGAAATCACCTTTAAGCATTGATTCATTCATGTTTACCTGAATATGCAAAATTGAAAGTGTTGAGCCATAAAACCTCATTTGTCTGTTTGGCATAAAACTCGAAAGTGCACACACACATTTTACAAGATTTTTGGCAAATATGAAAACAGGTAACGTCATAAACGATCAGGCACCACGCCACACTTATGTTGCACCCATTTTGCATCACTTGTTTAAAAGGGTAACGTAATGCAGGATAAATTAGAGAGTTGAAATTGTAACGACATAGTTTGACATTCTGTAAAAAAAATCGTTTGTATGCCGTATACGAGACTGTAAATCACAATTTTGCCTATTCTAAGGCATTATAATGTACATACATATTTGATATTCTGAGTGGAAACAGTCGAAATTTGCGAAAATATTTTTCGTTATTACTAGCCGCAGAAAAGTAAGCCAAAATATGGCCATCGAACGGCAAAAATCCTACATCGCTGGATTTTTGCAAGATGGTTGTGGATGGCCTCGGATTATGGGAAAAAAAGTCCCCACCGATTGGAGATCCACTACCTTAAAAGAAAGGGAAAGGGGAGTATTTTTTCCGTTTTTTGCGATTATTTCCAGAACGCAAAATATGCAGAAAAATGGTTTGAAGCCGAAAAAAACTACATAAAATTCCCTTAAGCTCTTTACACACTATAGAAGATTTTGCAAAATCTTGAGATTTTACAAAATCTAGGCGAAAATCTACTAGATATTCCATACATTTTCATAGATTTTGTACGGAGATTATAACCAAAATCTCGGAGAAAATCTTTACAAAATCATGGTGAAGTGTGGTGAGTTTCGCATTTGACAACTCTACAGTAGAGGTCATCTCATCCATTTTCGCATGACACATGGTTTTGTACACAATAGTGTGATGTTTTCACCTATTGACGAACATAAATCATTGACATAATTCCTATAAGATAGATTCTGCTTCGTGTTTTAACAAATTAATATAAATAAAAGTTTCAGCCGTGCATGAAATTGTCGGATTGTACTGTACTGTCAAGTCGTGGAACAAGATTACGACCATAGTGTGAAGAGCATACGAGGTTACATAATCTACGTAGATTTTGCGGCTATATGTGTAAAGCGCTTTAGCAATGATATATGACACATTAGAATTCTATTGGAAAATTTGGCGTTAGCCTAAAAAATAATAATGGTTTATTGCCAATGGGGAGCACCCACCAATAATCAGCTCAATAGGATAAAAACTAAGGGTACCCCGGTACCCCCATACTATGTAACCCACCAGGAGTTTGTTCTACGCACTACTCATTTTATAAACTGTAGAGCAAAGTTGTCTTGGGTCACTTTGTATGGGAGATACCCTTAGTTTTTATCTGATTGAGCTGATTTTTGGTGGGTAGAGAAGAGATAGAGTGATGCTTCAATGATAATATGCACACAGAAATTTAGCTCTCTGCTCCAATTTTGGGGGAGTTATGGACATGCCGTTTTGCTAAATTCAAATGGGGGGATAATGGGGATTTGATCGGAGCAACTAAGCTTTCAACTAAATACTAAATAAATACTTACACAAAATAACATAGATGAACTTGCGTTTTTTAAAGAGTTATGGAGCTTTGTAAAAAGGTCTAGAATGAAAATATTCTAATTTATTTTTAATCTATCGCCAATTTTTCCAATAAAATACTAATGTGTTATATATCATTTCAAAGGAAATTTGATGTTTCGTCCTCAGACCATTTTTCTGTGTCTAATACCGTTTTTGAAATAATTGCAAAAAACGGAAGAAACACCCCTTCCCCTTTAAGGTTGCGGACCTCCAATCGGTGGGGACTTTTTTCCCGTAATCGGGGGCCATCCCCAACCATTGCCGGCCAAATATCGTATTCTTTTTTGACTATGTAACCCCGAACGTTATATTTTCAAAGAGATACTAAAAATCTCTATTAAGTCTTTTAGAATGTGTAATTTACATCTTTATAATTTTCTCAACATTGGAAATACTTTATCATTTTTTTCTCATCGCGACAATTACCTATACCTTATATAAATTTCATAGAAGTTAAAAAAATTAAATACAAACATATTGAATCATGGCTATCCAATGAAAACACCGTACTAAAACACCTGCTGAATAGGGTATCAAAAAAAAAACACGGTACTGAACAGGTGTTAAAAAATAAAAAAAAACGACAAAAAACCGGTGCACCGGGACCGGCCAATGGTTGAAAAAACCGGATAAAAGAACCGGTGCACCGGGACCGGCTCATGGTTGAAAAAACCGGATAAAAGAACCGGTGCACCGGGACCGGCTCATGGTTGAAAAAACCGGATCAAAGAACCGGTGCACCGGGACCGGCTCATGGTTGAAAAAACCGGATCAAAGAACCGGTGCACCGGGACCGGCTCATGGTTGAAAAAACCGGATCAAAGAACCGGTGCACCGGGACCGGCTCATGGTTAAAAAAACCGGATGAAAGAATCGGTGCACCGGGACCGGCTCATGGTTGAAAAAACCGGATGAAAGAATCGGTGCACCGGGACCGGCTCATGGTTGAAAAAACCGGATTAAAGAACCGGTGCACCGGTGTTGGAGAAAAAAAAACCGGGACCGGCCCATGGTTGAAAAAACCGGGATATCGGTACATAGAAATATTGGTACCGGTACTAAGTAAATACCGGTTTTAAACCGGTGTACCGGTGTTAGGAACAGGCCTAAATAAAAGCATCAAAATATTTTTTTGCAGATATACTGGAAACGTTTTTAAGAAGATGTATTTTGAGGTGGTATTAGTACGAACATGTTTCTCCCTTATTTTCTTCTTTTTTTGCTTCGCTATTTGCATTGCGTATAACTAGTAGATAGTTCAATCAAATTTTCGAATTCCGATATATTTGGGAAAATATATAGCACTTTGTTAGTAGATTCTACCTCGATATTAGTCTGCTGATTTAGGGAAATAGGTGGAAAGAAATATGGAATTTTCAAGCGCGAAAATCATTTAATTCTAAATTTTTCGTAAATTTGTTGATAAAATCTATTTAGAAAGACGTTTGCAAGTCATTCATACTTAGTCCTTACTATTACAAAAGAAATAAAACTGTTTTGAATTTCCTAGGATCAAATCCCAGTTGATTAGGTGATGTTATAAAACGTGACGAAATTAAGCATACCCATTTCCGAACTTCACAGCTTTTTATAGAAAAATCTCAGAAATTTGTATGGTTTATAGTACAAATTGAATTTAAATGGCATTATTATATCATAAATAAGAGAATTTAATATTTGCACTTATTGCTTCAAGAGAAAAATGGGGGGAAAAACTATAGGTCTGGCCAGACCTATTGGGTATCAAAAAGCACTATAAATTGAAAATCATCAAAAACATACTCAAAACTTCAACTGATTTTTTCAAATTTTTGCAAATGCTTCTAAACATATTATTCTAGGATATCATGAAATATGAAGTCGCTGCGATTTCATCTTCTATACTTTTTTCATCAAAATATAGTGCTAAAGGTCTGGCCAGACCTTCGTGCCGACAGAAGGGTTAAAGCCTCAAGCCATGCATAGGAGCGGATGGAATCGGAACACTACGTCATAGGGCTGTCCTACAAACCAACCACCAAAATTAAGGTTCTTCTTAGAAAAACTTTTTTCTTTTTAAACCAATCTTAACCAAACTTCATTCAAGTGTGTTCGCACTGAATCCTCAAAACATATCCAGAAACAGATGAAATCGGAATTATTAACACAAAAGCACCTTAAGTTTCATTCAAATTCAAATTTCGGCCGGGCCGGAATTAGCCTCGGTCTCGTTATTTAATGTGAAAGGCATCCAAATTTTGGACTCACGCGAAATGCCTTGTTTTAAATACTCTAGATCTAAAATACATATGTTACAAGCTGGTTCGGGGAGCTTCGTATCGCCCCACCTTTTAAATGTTATCATTTGGCGGGTGGGGTAAATTCCAATACATTCAGGAAGTATAGACATTTAGGTACTTTTTCATAAACAACGTCTCTTTTTTTTACTTAGTGCGAGAACGAAAAAAGCTGATAGCTGCCCGACACGTGAACATGTTACGTACAATTGAGAGAAACATTAATTAATAATTCTAAATGAAAAATTTCTTCAAGCAGCTTTCGAGATGTTGAGCCGAATACCACAAATATTGAAGATATCTCAGAGGAAGAGGTGATGCCTAATGCATCAGATGAAACGCGGAAAGGCAGTCGGACCGGACAAAATCCCCGCGGAATTTTGGTTGAAAATGGAAAATGTCGGGCTTAGTTGGCTCACATTTCTCTTCAACAAAATCAAAGGTGGGAAAACCGATGCCTGATGCTTTCAGGGAAAGTTTTCTTCTTCCTTTCTATAAGAGCAAGGGAGAGTCTCGCAAGCTCAACAACTATAGGGCCATAAAGTTAACCGCTCATACACTGAAGATCTACAAGCGAGTTGTCTGCAACCGATTGAGAAAGATTGTGCGGGTGAATGACAATCAATGCAGCTTTGTTGAAGGTCGATCTACATTCGATGGGATTCAGTGCATTCGTATTGCGATGGAAAAGTATAGAGCAGCACGAAAGGATTTGCACTTTGTATTCATCGATTTGGAAAAGGCATTCGATAGAGTACCTCGTGATCTGATATGATTGGCCTTGAGAGCACATAATGTCCCTGAGGCATACGTCAGAATGATACGAGACATGTACGATGGAGCTAGGACTAAGGTTAGACGCACAGCCCGTGAATCAGAAGAATTTCCGGTGAATGTCGGATTACACCAGAGCATTGTATTGAGTCCGTTGCTCTTCAACATCATCATGTGCTACTTATTAACACGTATATCCGATGGCCTAGAAATATCTCTTCTTTTTGCCGATGATATAGTCCTCAGCAGCCCAAACATCGTTGCCTTGCAAGCTGCACTTACAAAATGGTGAGACATTCTGGAGGAGCATGGACTGAGGGTAAGTATAACAAAGACTGAGTTCTTATGCTGCCCATTCTCAGACCCAGATGCACCGATACCAGATATGTACGTCAAAGGAGAGCAGCTTAAGTCTTGTACCAAGTTCAAGTACCTTGGCTCGATGGTGAACAACGGAGCTATATGCGATGATGACATCAAACATCGCACAAAGATTGGGTGGATGACGTGGCGAGAAAACTCTGGAGTTTTCTGCGATAAAAAAATGCTACTGAAGCTAAAGGGCAAGTTGTACAAAACGGTTGTATGTCCCGCACTCATGTATGGATCAGAATGCTGGACCATGTTAGAAGGTCCAAATGACAGCGTCTGAAATGAAAATGTTACGCATGTCAGTTGATGTAACGAAAAGGGACCACATTAAGAGCAGCTACATCCGAAAAGCTCGAAGGCCGACAAATGGATTGGTATTGTCATGTTCAAAGGCGTCTGGCGCCTGAGAACCCCGCAAAGAAAGCGATATCAATGGAAGTTCCACTTGAAGGACCCAAGGCCAGTAGCAGACCGAAGAACACCTGGGTGTGTCAAATGAAAAAGCAACAACAACGCATTGGTCTCGGCGATGACACGATCCAAGATAGAGCTGCCTGTAGAAATATGCTGAGATATTACCGCCAAAACGGGCGATGTGCCTACACCGCAGGTCGAGCAACGCGAAACCATGGAGCGGTATAAAGAACGAGGCAAGGAAGAAGAAGAAGAAGAAGAAGAAGAAGAAGAAGAGGGAAACATTAATTCTCCAAATTTAAACTACAAACACTCAAAGATTGGCCTTGCGATTTATTAGTGGTTATCGCGAATGCAAGACGAATCCGGTATTGAATTCGTTTTAACTCAAAAGGTATATCTGTTGGCATCATTGGAACTCTCGGAATTATAACTTCTTCACCTTGGAACTTTCCTTTCAGGATTATCGCATGATAAGTTGTTGCACCACCAAATGCGTTCCGTTACAGATTTGGGTTTGTTATGAATCCGAAGCATGATCACAACAGAGCCAACCTTAAGTTTTAAATTGTGTGGCGGCAAACTAGGGATATACAAAGAATTCAAAATTCTGTGGGATAGTTGGTTGCTTGGTCTTCGCTGGTAACACAGATTCCAAATCAAAAAATTGGCTTTAGGTTAATTTTTATACCTTTCGCTCGTAGAATGAAAGTTATACAAAGCCAAACCCAAAAATTAATTTCATATACACCCAGATAAAAACGTGTATTAAAACCAATGAAGTTTTTACTTTACTTCTAGTATAGAGAAAATTTCTTTAAACGTATGAAGTTTGAATATAATTAATTAAAAATGCCATTGAGTCAAATAAACTTTCATAGAATTTATTATATCAGTAGTAATATAATTATAACATGCCCACATACAACTAATACAACAAATGACTTCGAATGAAGTAAATCAATTCGTGGGAAATATGATTGTTTTGCATAGCCTCTACGTATAAACATTTTAATTTTGTATTGCACCGCGTATCAAGTAGTTTAGATTTTAGAAACGTTGACAATATTCCACATCTGGTCTCATGGCAATGTGAACGGACTGGCACGCAGGCGGACCGGTTTCGAATCCTAGTTTCGGCATAAGGTTTTTCATGAATAAAAAATATAAAAATTGAAATAAAATTAAATCACAATAAAAAAATAAAAAAAAAATAAAAAAGGAGCTTAAAAAAATATTCTTTTCTATTTTTTTTAATAAAATGAATGAAATTTTTACATTGAATCGATTAACAATCTCATTGTTATAATCGAATATTCACTTGATATTTTCAATGATATTTCTATCATTGTCTCAAAAGAGCTATTTCATCTGCTCCAAATCATAGCCAACATTTCATACGTCCTATGGAATTTTTCTTTAATAAAAGTAATTTTTTTTCTGGGTGTACGAATAACTTTCCTATGTGTGAACCAATTCCAACCAGATTTCATATAAATATGTTTCTATTGATGGCATAACAAATCCATAAAAAGACGAATGGAATCGGACCATGGGATCATGGTGCGCCAACCACCCAACTCCCTTTTTTGCATAAATTCCAATCAAACCTTTTATCAATGTGCCTTTAACGAAACGACAAAAAAAAAACATGTAAAAACAAATATATTCGTACTATTGGGCCTTCACCACTCCTCCTCCCACTAAACAAAGTTTCGAAGAGTTTTTTTTTTTTGTTTTATTTGTGCACTTATTGTAATCAGTAGGGGGCTTGGCCCCCTGCTCGCTACGCTCAACAACTCACCGTTCGCGCTGCGTGCTCGCGAATTTTTTTTTTTGGTAAATGGAAAATGGTATGTATAAGGAAATGACATGATAAATGGATAGTAGAAGGTAGATTGATTGTAGATGGTAAATGTGGAATTTCCTTATAACTATGCAACCCACCACAACGCATACTCGTAAAAATCACGTGGACTGATATCTGCTAACTAACGGCGAACTCATTGAAGTAACTTAGACCAACAGCAGGTGATTAAATATGCAATCGGTTCCAACAATAAGCCAACTATATTTTTTCGAGAATATTCTTTCCGATAATATATTAAATCAGAGGATGGGGAGATGTATCGAATTAATATATAGTTAAAGAAAAACCAATATGTCTGGAACGAAATATGCAAACCGTTTATTCAATGTATGCGCTCGAACATAATGTTTGTGTTAATCAAAAAGAAAAATAAGTTTTTTCAACCTACGACCTTCTTAATACTATTCACTATCTACCATCCATCGACCACTTATCATCCATCTACTATCCATCTACCATTTACCATCATATCAGGGTGTTTGGATATTTTATGATTGCGGATTTTGAATATGGCTATTATATATTTGGGGATTATTATTATGGGGAATTTAATTTTGGGGTTTTTTCTGCACTTGGGGGTTTTGTGATTAATGTGAATATGATGTGAATAATTATAGGAAACTTTACGACCAGGTTGTTAAGTTAAATCAAAAGCAACCTCTCTATGCAAAAGGGATATTTTATTGATTGCTGTTGATATTGAGGAAGGATGGTAGGTATTTACTAATTTATATTAAAATGGCGGCGTTGACACGTTTGTATTGAAATTGACTTTGGAAATAATAATAATCAATTGTTAAAACAATGACAAATTGCATATGAAAATAATACTACTTATCGTGAAATTTAATTAACATTCAAATTTTTGTTTTACAATGCCATTGAACATGGTTAACCCTTCTGTCAGCACAAAGGTCTGGCCAGACCTTTGGCACTATATTTTGGTCAGAAAAGTATAGAAGATGAAATCGCAGCGACTTCATATTTCATGATATCCTAGAATAATATGTTTAGAAGCATTTTGCAAAAATTTGAAAAAATCGGTTGATGTTTTGAGTATGTTTTTGATGATTTTCAATTTATGGTGCTTTTTGATACCCAATAGGTCTGGCCAGACCTATAGTTGTTCCCCCCATTCTTCTCTTGAGGTAAAAAGTTCAAATAGTAAATTCTCTTAAAATTCTCCTATTTTTTATGTAACAGTGTCATTAAAATTCAATTTGAACTATAAACGATAACAATTTCTCAGATTTTTCTTTGAAAAGCCGTGAAGTTCGGGAAATAAGTATGCCTAATTTCATCATGTTTCATAACATCACCTAATCAACTGAGATTTGATCCAATGAAATTCAAACCAGTTTTATTTCCTTTGTAATAGTTAGGACCAGTGGCGCAACCACGGGAGGGGCTAAGGGGGCTAAAGCCCCTCCCAGACCCATAATTTCAGAAAGAAAAAATGGCAATGAAAATAGTGTGTATAAAGCAAACCTCACATCAGCAATTTTTCGTAGTCTTCTTTAGCGGAAAAATTTGTACAAATATGTATTTGCTCATGTGTAAGTCTCAAATTAGCAAAATTGTGTAAAAAAGAAGTAAAATTTGTATGAATTTTTTAACAAAAATCCACCAAACTCGCAAATTGTTATTCAAAATGTCCTTTTGCACAAAAATTTATACAAAATAAATCACCCAATTTGCGAAAGCATCTAAATGTTCGATAATATGGATGGCCTTAGCCCCCTCCAAGACAAGATCCTGGTTGCGCCACTGGTTAGGACTAAGTATGAGAGACTTACGAACGTCTTTCTAAATAGATTTGGTCAAGATATTTACGAACAATTTAGAATGAAATGAATTTCGCGCTTGAAAATTCCCTATTTCTTTCCACCTGCTTCCCTAAATCTGCAGGCTAATATCGAGGTAAAATCTACCAACAAAGCGCCAAATATTTGCCCAAAGATATTAGTGTTGAAAAATGCGAACAAACTTTCTACTAGATATACGCCATAAAAACAGAGAATCAAAAAGAGATGAAAATAAGGGAAAAACATGTTTACAATAATACCACCCCAAAATATGTCCACTTAAAAACGTTACTAGTGTATCTACAAAAATGATTTTAATACTTGTTTGTTTGAAAATGGCAATAAAGAATCGACAGAATGATTCTACCGATAAAAATTTCACCTTTTCTAAAAAATTAAAAAAATTTCTCAGTAGGTCCAGCCAGACCTATTGGGTATAGAATATGCATATTGTAGTAGGTGCCGACAGAAGGGTTAAAAATAAAATAATGTAAATTGATTAAAATCTTCTTCATGAATGTTTTGCTAACTTTGTCGCCAATTTCTCTGCAATAAACACTAAAATTGACAGAACCGATCCGCCACAAATTAAGAACAATGGAATTTTCAAATGATCAACGGTCAAGACGATTGGTCCATCGTCAACTGGTATTTCAATGGTGTGCTTTACACCTGCCTGAATCTGTTCAATAATTACATTCTTTTCCCAATGGGTCAGCAATCCAGATTCATGCGCGAATAGGATATGTTCACTGAAATCCCTGACAAATGGCGAATCGTATACGAAGATAATTGACCAGGCGTACGAAAAAAGTGGAATACCTGATTCTTTAAATTTAATATTGTGTCGATATTGTTGAATGTTTTCAATACCGGTAAATTCAGCCAATGACACTAGCAAGGCGTTAGCATTATCCAGATTTTGGATTTTTTCGTTTAAGTCATTTTTGGAAATTTTCTCAAATCTTTTGGAATATTTTTGAAATTTTGGAATTAAGTTGAAAAGGTGTTCGATCTCGGAATGCTCACCAAAAATTTTCAAATTTGCCTCGACCAGATCGTCTATGGTGTTGATTTCCTGTTCGTATGCTGGACTTGTGAGAAATGTTGTAAGAAAAGCCAAATACAAATTGGACATAACGAAGCCGAACACAAAAAGTGGCAAGTACAATAAAAGCTTTCGACGATAAGTACCCTGAAGAACTTCACCTTCCGAAACGTTGATGAAAACACAAAGAATTGCTAAAAATGTCGCAGATATGTCCTTCCGATTTGCTGATAAAATGTTGACAATATGAATTGCGATGGTAAAGTAGAAAAGTGCGCCAATTAACGTTAACCAAATTTCATTATCGAATATCCGTGTGAAATTTTGATAGGCTGGAGTTTTCTTTGGTACAGGAACAATTATACAAATGCGTCCGTTCTTGATCGGATAGGCGAATTCGCCAAATTGCACGTGAAGTGGAAAAGGTACTAGGACCAAATCGATTAGTCTGTACGCCAAATAAAGGAATATTTCTTCATATATTGACGTATTACTAAAGAAAATCGGTTTCAACTGAACTGAAGCGTTTCGTTTATTGATGTAAGTGCTCACTAGATTACCATTAATTCCTTTGAATTCAAGTCGATCGGGCTGATGCTTATGCCATACCACAAATGGTGGATTGCCCAACGGTAGGGTTTTAAATGTAAAATTGTTCAGATTCAAATATTTACTGACGAAGAGAGGTGAATTGTAATCAACAGTAATTTGTTGTAAATTTTCAAAAGGTCTATAGGTTAATATGACATCAGGCTGAGCTCGGAGAACCACTAGAATTTTCCACAATCCTCTTTGAAAGCAATGTTGAAATAATCCCCTTAGTTCTGATTCTGATATGTTCGCCGTGCTGAAAATTACATTAGAATGTTGCCTCCTTTCAAGCAGACGAAACGCATTCTTTAGAATTTGATTTTTGGTCGACAATTCATCAAGAAAAATTATGTATAAAATGTATTCGCCAAAGTTTGTCAAAAGTATCGGTGTTGGTTGCATGGCGTCTTGATTAATCGGTGCTGCCCATGAACTGGTGTAACGAATAACTGGGAAATTATGATTTGCCTGGAGATGTGCCGAAAGCTGGTTTCCAGCAACTGAATATTGTGATGAGATTAGAACAAACGTTCTCAGGTCTAATTGGTCTGCTGCTTGTATAATAACTGTGTATAAACTGTCCAGACAATGTATGCTTCCAAATTGAAGCACAGTGTTGAGTGCACAAAGAACGAAGAAATCGTTGAAACGCATGATGAAACGTTTTCACTATACTGTAATATTTCTTTTAGGGACTCGAGTTACAATATGAAACAAAAAGCTAATTCACGTTGTGGCCATTTGACTAATAGTATCACTTGTGTTTTAATTGTCGAGATAATTTTGGGATAATCAAGTATATGGCGCATAATGTTCGAAACCTGATAAGTGTAATACATTAGGAAGGTGGCCTAATTAACGGAAAACTATCTATTAACCTTCGGGCGGGCGCAATGCATCTGACAGATTAAGTGACCAGTTTTTGTTGCGCCAATCAGCGATATTGAAAAGGAGCGACCTGAAACTCACAGTAGCTTAATCTTTATCGATCAACTTCCCAAAGTAGTTTTCAGTTTCTATCTGCCATATGTCTGAGGGGTGGGAGGGGATGAAATAACCTCTCAGATGTATTGCGCCCGATTGTGTTATTTTCTCCTTTTCTATGAAAATGTCCAGTTGTTATACTCTTCACATTGCGTAATAACGTCGTGTTGAGCTTTAGACTCACCAAATCGTTCAATAGTGAGTTTTTAGTAAAATAAGCTCAGATTTTTTAAGCGGGAACTAATGAAAGTTTGCGGAAATACATATTTCGATTAAAAAGATTTTTTTCCAACTTACCCATTTACACTAACATAATTTGTGAGTGTTTGTGTACCTATTGACCTTATAAAAAGCGTTTCTAGTAGCCTGGAATGTCTAGATTAATATTCAATCAAAAAACCCGTTATTATCAAAAATTCGTATTTTTGATTTTTGGCCGAGGCGGTGAAATGTATTTTTAATACAGCCAGCAAGAGCTGTATCACTTGATTCTAGAGAAAAAATCTATAAAATCGATTCTACAAGAACTCAACAATCTATAACCATCAATTTGTCTGCGGTATAGTACAATGTACAACATAACGCTCACGGAATGCTATAATGGCACATCGTATATTCGAATAATATCGAGATAATCGCATTTAAAAAAAAGTGAAAAACACGTGTTGATGTTTCAGCTGATAGTTAAATTAGAAACATCGAAATTTTTAGTATGTATATAGAATACTGGGTGTTGTTCCCAGCTGTATTTGCCGAATTGAAAATTTTAGACTTTTTGCGAAAGTTTTGTGAGATGTGCCACTATAGCACTAACTAGTAAAATATCAGAATCCAAAGATGTGCCGTTTTAGAGTATACATTTTATCAATTACACCAAATTTTTTCCTGTTATTCATGCTTAATTCTTCACTTTTCTTAATTACTAAATAAAAAGCCTCAGAATTAAAGTCAGAATTCTTCATCATTCTATCTTTATTCTGTCAGTTTTGATCCTCAGGTCCTAAATTTTCATTAAAATATAGTGGTATAAGTGCCGAAACGCCCCTTATAATTGATGTTTCGTTGTGCCAGTTTTTGTCATACTATAGAATATACTATTTGGAGTATAATAAACGTAAAACCTCAAATTTCGAAATTTTCGAAGATGTGCCACTATAGCATTCCGCGAGCGAAAGGCCGCGAAATTGGGACGGGACGGAGTAAGTGTTAGAGTGGGTGTGTTAAAATTGGTTTGGGTGTAACCAGTGGCGTAACACTTATCGAATATCTTGTGTTCGCAATAGGGATGTCGTTTTCAAAATTCAATGAGTAAACATTTTCATACCCTTCTCTCATAGAATGAAAGAGTATATTAACTTTGTCATGAAGTTTGTAACGCATTAAGAAAGCATCTCAGACCATATAAAAAGTATACATATGATCAGAATGAGTCGATTGGGCGATGTCCGTCTGTCTGTTGCGACGCGTTTTACTCGGCGAATTTTGAAGCTATCAAGCTGAAATTTTGCACAAATGCTTCTTTTTGCTCCAAGCAGTTTGTATGTTTGAATCGGTAAAATCGGGCAATGGGGTCATGGGGCTGCCATGCAAACCCAAACCCCCAGATTAGGTTCTTCTAAGAAAAACTTTTTTAATTGTACACTAATTTCAATTAAATCTCACACAAATGTGTTTCTATTGTTAGGTGTCTAGGATACGTCAATCCAAATTGGCAACAGATGGCGCTACGCCAACCCAAATTGTATGCTCTACTGGGCACCAGATGGCGTTAGCATCACTAGCGAGACAACCTATTGGCCGAAGTTTCCAGACCATCGAAAATGGGTATATAAGGGCGTCGACTAGAGCCAGTCAGTCAGTCTAGTTTTAGCCGTGAATAAATAATGTCGAGTCAATAATTAGTGAAGTAATTAGTAAAATTGTAAACCGTGTATATCCGTGTGGTTGTAATAAATAGTGTTACAGTAAAGCGAGTGTTATTCATTGTCGTGTACGCGAAAATCTATCGAACCCACTGGAACGTCTAGAATAGACGAGAAATATATAACAATTGGTGTCAGAAGTGGAATCTTCTAGTACGGTGTAGTGTGACTCGTGCGCGGAATATACGACGTGAAACTGCGAGTGTCTAGTGAATTCTGAATATTCGAGAGCTCGACGGGATTTTTCGAGAAAGTTCGCGTTGGAAAGTTCTGGATTGTGAACTTACGCGGTCGCGTTGAAATAGCGTGGACAGATTCGTTGCGTGAAACTGTGTGTCGAGTGCGTTCGGGAATATTCGAGAATTCTACGAGTATTTTCGGGAAAGTTCTCGACGGAAAATTCTGGAAAGTGAACGTAATCGTGTCGGACTAGTGCGAAGAAATCCGTTAAACGTGAAATTGCGTGTGTTAGTGAACATTCGAGAACTGGACGAGAATTTTCGGGAAAGTTCGTGACGGAAAGTTCTGGAAAGTGAACTTACGAACTTCGTGTCGGACTATTGTGGACAGAGAAACTTCTCGAAAGTGAATTAGTGCCGTAACGTGTAGAATTCGAAAACATTCTAGAAAGTTCGATTCGTCTAAAATTGAACTGTGGACAGTTTATAGTCGAGAAATAAAATGCCGCGTAATATCTCGCAATTAACAACGGCCGAATTGAAGCGTGAGCTGGCGAAAAGGAATTTTTCGACTTCAGGAAACAAAAGCGCGTTGCTTGCTCGGCTGATGGACGCACTGAGAGATGAAGGACAGGATCCCGACACGGTGGAATTTCGGGAAGAGCAAGACCCTAGTGAGGCAAGTGCAGAAGAAGCCACAGACCCAATGATGCAGTTGCTGAGAGCTATGGCAGAGCTGAACCAGCGAGCAGCAGAACAAAATGAACGGTCGGTGAAGTCTGAGGAGGCTCTAATCGCATTAACTGAACGATCAGCCAAAATGGAGGAATCGATAAAATCTGAACTGAAGGCCACAAAGAACAGCCTCGAAGAACAATTTGAAAAACAGAAAGCAGAATTTCTGAATATAATCGACGAGAAGTCTCGAGAAAATTCAGAGAAAATCAAAACGGTAGCTGAAGAGGTGAATAAGTTTAAAAGTGTGGCAGAAGAAGTCCAGAAGTTACGGAACGATCTAGAACGATTGAAAACAATGAACGTCAACCAACACCCGCAAAATGAAGAAGTATTCGGAAATATCCAGAAGTCGAATAGCGACCGCGAAACATCGAGAAAAAGTGAAGTATTTAATACTGGCTCGAATATTAAAAGTCTGAAAGCGCCGACTTTTGATGGACAGATGTCTTGGAACATCTACAAGACGCAGTTTGAGGCTGCTGCGGCGGTGAATGGTTGGTCGGACAGTGAGCGTGCCACGGCTCTTGTTCTAGCATTGAGAGGACCAGCTGCTGAAATCCTGCAATCGATTCCTGCTCCACTGCAGACATCTTATGTGGAGCTTGTGAAGGCGTTGGATGGGCGATACGGTGACGAGCACATGAAGCAAATTTATCGATCACAGCTTCGCAACCGGACACAAAAACAAGGAGAAACTCTTCAGCAATTGGCGCAAGATATTGAACGGCTGGCTCTTTTGTCATACCCGACCTCGGAGCCAGAACATCGGAACGAAACAGCAGTCGATGTGTTCGCTACAGCTCTCCTGGATCGTGAAGTACAACAGGCGTTACGGCTAGCTGACAAGCGGACGATCAAGGATGCACTTGCATACAGCCTGACATTTGAAGCTGCGAAGCAAGCTGCCCGTAATTGTGTGCGAGTTCGAGAGGTAGTGGAGGATTGTGTCTGCCAGCGTATGGATGCATCGAGGCAAGATACCAACAGTTCAATTCGATGCTGGAACTGCGGTGAACAGGGTCATGTGCGAAGGAATTGCCAACAGCCGAGGAAGACACAAACATTCTGCAAAAGGTGTGCTCAACAAGCAAGACAAGCGAGTCTGCAAAGCGCGAATCAAACCGCCCCCGCTGCCAGGGAGGCGGGAAACGTGTAAAAGCCAATCTCAAGGGGCAGAGGTTGGCTTGTGGAAATGGTGCCCCCAGAACTACCATCTCCGTTTCACGCGTTCACCGAGGCGAAAACGATCTATGTCTAGTCGGCTGGATTGGAGACAAGCAGTGTATCATCACCATCGATACTGGCGCAACAAAATCCATTTTAAGACCGGACATCGTGAAAGGAATGAAGCTTGTGAACGACAGAAAATTCGTGCTTCGAACAGCGACCGGAGGAGAAATGGGTGTGCATGGCGAGGTTAACAAACGAATACGACTTGGAGATGTTACGTTCAGCCACAAGTTTTTAGTTGCCGATATCACCGACGAATGCATCCTGGGAATGGACTTCCTGAACACAAACGGATTCATGTTGGACTTGGGACGAAGGACACTGAAATGGCGCAACATCGAGATTGTCGCACAAGTACCACGAATGGAAACGCCGGCCCTCCGAGTATTGGTAGCAGAGGATATGGATATACCGAAGAGTTCGGAATGCGTAATGCGAGCGAGACTGGATGGGGGTCCTGGAGGCCATCATTTCTATATAGTGGAGCCAACGAAGTTACCAGCGCTCAAGAACTTGATGGTAGCGCGAAGTTTGGTGAGGATTGATGAGGAGCAGCATGTGCCGATAAGAATTATGAATGTGTCGGAACGCGATGTAAAGGTGAAAGAAGGAACGATATTAGGGAACTGTCAACCAGTTTTGTCAGTAACAGCAATAGATGTCCCGGACGAATCTAAGCCCCGTGAAATCAGAAAACGCGGAATTCGTGCCGATACAATTATAAAGAACAACACCTTGTCACCCGAACAACGATCGCTCGCTATGAAATTGATCAACGAGTACGAAGACGTTTTCTCGACGAACGACGAAGATCAAGGCCGAACTAATAAGGTTACGCACCGTATTGATACCCAAGGCGCTCAACCCATCAGGCAGGCTCCCAGGCGACTACCGCTGGCCAAACGCGATGAAGCACATAAAATGATCCAAGAGATGGAAAAACAAGGTGTCATCGAACCATCAAATAGTCCGTGGACATCGCCTGTAGTCCTTGTTAAGAAGAAGGACGGCAGCACACGATTTTGTGTTGACTACAGGCAGCTCAACAGCGTGACGAAAAAGGACAGTTATCCACTACCCCGGATCGACGACATCATGGACACATTGGCAGAAGCGAAATGGTTTTCGACATTGGATCTGAAAAGTGGTTATTGGCAAGTGGAAATCGAAAAGAACGATCGAGAGAAAACGGCATTTTCTATTGGATCCGGCTTGTGGCAATTTGTAGTGATGCCGTTTGGATTGTGCAACGCGCCGGCCACATTCGAGCGTCTGATGGAGTATGTGCTGCGTGGATTAAGCTGGAAGACATGCCTCGTATATCTGGACGATATAATTGTAATCGGAAAGAACTTCGAAGAACACCTGCGCAATCTGAAGGAGGTCTTAGCGAGGCTACGTGCATCCAACTTGAAGCTAAGTCCAAAGAAGTGTACGTTCTTCAGCAACGAAGTTGGTTATTTGGGACACATTGTCTCTGCTGAAGGAATACGAACAGATCCAGACAAAACGGAAGCAGTGAGACAATGGCCAGTTCCGAAAGATAAACATCAGCTGCGCAGTTTTCTGGGTTTGGCCACCTATTATCGGCGATTTGTCAAGGATTTCGCGAAAATTGCAAAGTGCCTTCACTCTTTGGTTGAAAAGAATCGTCCGTTCATATGGAGTCAAGAATGCCAAAACGCATTTGAGGCATTAAAGGCAAAACTTTGTCAAGCACCCGTGTTGGCGTATCCGAAAGCTGGAGTCACGTTTATTCTTGACACGGACGCGAGCAACACCGGAATTGGTGCGGTACTATCGCAAAGTGTTGACGGCGAAGAGAAAGTGGTGTCCTATTTTAGTCGCGTAATGTCGAAGAGTGAGCGAAACTATTGCGTGACAAGAAGAGAGCTGCTAGCAGTTATCGAGGCGACGAAACACTTCCACAAATACCTTCTTGGCCAGAAATTTATACTGCGAACGGATCATGCTGCGTTGAGATGGCTATTAAACTTAAAAAATCCGGAAGGTCAAGTTGCTAGATGGATCGAACGGTTGCAGACATACGAATTCGATACGGTCCATAGAAGTGGAAAAGTGCACAATAATGCTGATGCTCTCTCACGCCGTCCATGTCCCCTTGGATGCAAACACTGCGCTCGAGTGGAAGAGAAGGAAGCCGAAGATACACGAAGGCTGACATTGTTGCCTATGGAAGGCTGGAGTCCGGAGGAAATACGCAAATCCCAGCTGAACGACGAGGATATCGGTTCGATTCTCGTGTGGAAGGAGTCCGGAGAAAGGCCCAGTTGGAACGAGGTGTCAACCTTTGGGTCAACCACGAAAAGTTATTGGGCTCAGTGGAATTCTCTTCACGTTGAGGATGGCATGCTAAAACGGAAATGGGAATCAGCGGACGGAACGTCATGTATAATGCAGCTGATACTTCCACGGAGCAAGGTCGACAAAGTGTTGCGAGAGATGCACGAAGGAACATCGGGAGGGCATCTTGGCGTCAACAAAACCTTGGCGAAAGTGCGTGAACGATTCTACTGGGTTCATGCTCGAAGTGACGTTGAAGAGTGGTGCCGCAGGTGTACGAGTTGTGCAGCGGTTAAAGGACCAGCGCGAAAACTGAAAGGAGCTATGAAGACATACGTCGTTGGTGCGCCGTTTGAAAGAGTCGCTGTGGATATTGCGGGACCATTTCCAGAAACCGATCGCGGAAACCGGTACACATTGGTAGTGGCTGATTATTTTAGTAAGTGGACGGAAGTATACGCAATACCCAATCAGGAAGCGACCACGGTGGCGGATCAGCTCGTCGAAAATTGGGTCTGTCGATATGGTGTACCTTGTGAGCTACATTCTGATCAAGGGCGAAACTTCGAATCTGGAGTGTTCAGCGAGATGTGCCGGCTATTGGGAATACGGAAAACTAGGACTACGCCTCTACACCCTCAGTCCGATGGAATGGTCGAACGTTTCAACAAGACATTGAACGAGCACTTAGCCAAAGTTGTGTCGAACAATCCGCGAACATGGGATCAACACCTACAGCTATTCTTGATGGCATACCGTGCAGCTGAGCACACATCAACAGGGAAGCCCCATCAAAAGTTCTATTTGGAAGGACAATACGGCTACCTGCGGATGTAAAATTCGGAATTACCCCAGCGGAACAGTCGACATCAGTTCCTCAGTATGTGTACGACTTAAAGCAACGTTTGGATAATGTGCATAAGTTGGTACGAACACGATTACGATTGAATGCGGATCGTATGA
This sequence comes from Microchrysa polita, assembly GCA_949715475.1. NCBI lineage: Eukaryota > Metazoa > Arthropoda > Insecta > Diptera > Stratiomyidae > Microchrysa > Microchrysa polita. Next base: position 107,854,027 of record OX454416.1, on the reverse strand, counting down.
AAACGAGATACGACTTAAGGGCTAACACTGCCGGGTTCAACGAAGGAGATCTCGTTTGGTTATACAACCCTCGTCGCAGAAAAGGAGTATGTCCGAAGCTTCAGCAGAACTGGGAAGGACCGTACGAAGTTATCACCCGTCTTAATGATGTAGTATATCGTATTCGAGAGCATCGGAAGCCGAGAGCGAAAATGAAGATCATACATGTGGATCGATTGGCACCCTATCGAGGCAACGATTCGGAAGAAACCGAAGCGTGTTCTGTTCGGGACGAACAGGTTTAAGGAGGGGGTAATGTTAGGTGTCTAGGATACGTCAATCCAAATTGGCAACAGATGGCGCTACGCCAACCCAAATTGTATGCTCTACTGGGCACCAGATGGCGTTAGCATCACTAGCGAGACAACCTATTGGCCGAAGTTTCCAGACCATCGAAAATGGGTATATAAGGGCGTCGACTAGAGCCAGTCAGTCAGTCTAGTTTTAGCCGTGAATAAATAATGTCGAGTCAATAATTAGTGAAGTAATTAGTAAAATTGTAAACCGTGTATATCCGTGTGGTTGTAATAAATAGTGTTACAGTAAAGCGAGTGTTATTCATTGTCGTGTACGCGAAAATCTATCGAACCCACTGGAACGTCTAGAATAGACGAGAAATATATAACACTATTAATAACACAAAACATATGTAAGAATGCATCAAATCAGACCATGGGGTCATGGGGCTTCCATACAAACCCAACACCCATTTTGGTTCTTTTAAGAAACATTTTTTACACAAATTTCACAAAACCCTGAATAAAAGTGTCCTTATCAAAGCAACAGAAAAGGTCAAAACAAATGGAATCGTGCTAAGGGGACCATGCTCCCGCATTCCCCAATAAAATTTGCGTGCTAAATATTTTTATTTGCCCGCTTATTCCAACCAAACCCCACACAAATATTGTTTTGTCGACGCAATGGAACTTTTGTGAAGACGGAAGGAAAAGAATGAGGGGGAGGGGGATTAAATAGAAGTCGTAGGTTAGGTACGCCCGAGAAAACTTTTAGGCCGAGGAGAGCGACGGGTATCCAAATTTCGGCCGCGCCCGAAATTAGCCTTGGTCTCGTTTATCTTAAAATTGTAACATTTCTAGTTTGAGTGTAACAAACTCTTATGACTGATTATTTTTATCACTAAATGTGAGGAGTACCAACGACACCGAATAAATCTAATGTTAATTTTGATTTGTCTTTTGTTATTGTTCAACCAGTCATGCAGTATTTTTACAAATACTACTTACTTTACCCTAAAACCCAATCCTGAAAAATTTCTGAATATGCTATCTATTTTGATTTAAAAATAACAGACGCGACAGTCCATTGGACCAAGGTCGCAGATGTGTTAGTGACATCCAATTTCCAAGATCTTAACTGCTTTTTTTTGTTGAGGTGTTGAGATCAACAGTGTTATTTGTCGCCATAAATGGGTACTAGTTTAACTACTGAGTGATATCATAGTCCGTCGCATGGGTCGTGAGTTCAAAAAACACCATAAACTGAATTCGTTCACGGTAAAACTCGAACCCATGACCCTGTTTACCTAAGGTGCGCGCACTAACCACTACACCAGCCAGACTACTTTGATTTACCAGTTTCATATTTTCGCGAATTGCTAAGTTTCAATTTTTACGGCTTTCTATATTTATTATAGCCTTTCAACAAGTGTAATAGCCTGACTTGCATAGCCGAGCTTGAGTTCGAAAATAAATTTCCATACATGCTTCCAGTTTTTCATTTGTATAATTCAGACCTTGAGAACAAACGGACATAGTGCATTAATCGATAGGCTCTCCGCCGGGACTACGTGTTCTTTGTGGATTTATTATGCATACGAGCGTAGGGGTGCCAGGAAATGAAGTCTAGGCTGTCAGAATTACTATTATATTTATTGACACGTTCACTGTCAGACCGGTTTTTCGCCGGAACTACATTCGAAAATCCTTACATTTGTGCAGGGGCGAACCCAAGGGCGGGATTTGGGGGGATGAAACAACCCCCAAAATTTTAAAACGAGACCGAGTTCTAATCGTGCGAATAGCACGATGAGTGTATACCCTATACCCATGTACCTACAGACCTAGAAGCTACGCAAAACCCAAAATATTCAATTTCAATTTTTTTTTTGTGGGAGAGGGAGGGCTTGATGGGTCGGACTTGACACATCTTTATTACCTTGTCAAGGCATTCAATGGCTACCATTTGATACTAATTTGAAGTTTTTCGTGACATTCTATCAAAAGATATGGCTGAATATAACTTTGTAGGGGAAGTAGGGGTAGGGGTAGTCGGACCTACTCCACTTTTGATCAACTCAACTCAGTATATGTCAGAATGATACATTGATCAAAATTTCAAGTCGATAGCGATATTCTACCGAAAGTTATGGCCGAATTAAAATATCAAGGAGGGGTAGTTTGTATGGGAGGTAGGGGAACCCGTGGTCCGATTTGGCCCATTTTCAATACCGTCCAAGATTTTAGCAAAACAAACATTTGACCAAAATTTAAAACCGCTAGCTTCATTATTTCGGGAGTTATCGTGCTAACAGACAGACACACGGACAGACAGACATGGCTTATTCGATTCAGGGACCGACCCTGATCATTTATATATATACTTTGCCATACCTCCTGTGGCTCCTTTGAGGTATTAAATAATATCGGCGTAACAAAAACAATATACCCTATACCATCTTATGGGTATAGGGTATAATAAAAATTATAGGTGTGAATAAACAACATATATTTGACGTTGACGTTTATCATAGCAAACACGCAAAATTTTTCGCTAATATTAAATTTCTAATTTTTTTATCAAATTCATAAGATTTAATATTAAATTCATAATTTTATGATTCATTTGCTCGTTCACTTCATCTGTAAAAGTGGTTTCGCGGATTGGTATAGTGATAAATCATAAATTTGTTCGAAAAGTGTTTAGTGGTTTGCATTTTTTACCTGCCGCTCGGACGGTCTTTGTTCTTTGTTTTCATTTGGTCCAGTAGTCATTTCAACTCGGCTTAACTGAGTTATCTGGGCATACATTTTCGTACTAGCATATAGCGCAGTGGTAGCGTGTACGACTCACGCCCGTGAGATCCTGTGTTCGAATCCCACTTTTTGCAAATTTTTTTCTTTTTGCTTTTTTTCTCTTTTTATTTATTTATTAGTTTAGTTCTTGTATAAAATGTATTGTGTTTGCGAGCAATTTTACAAAGTCCAAATTGACGGTCTATCTCAGCTCGTTTCGTCGTTGCAGAGCCAACTTAGCAAGCTGAGATCCCTTATGAAATCTGTAAATTGTTGTGAAAACAATTCCGAAGCATTGCGAGATAAAAATGTAAATTTAAAAAATAAGAAGAGTAATATAGGGAAAGACACTAAGAAAAAAATTAAAAATATTATTACAATATCTTCTGAGCAATCTTTCGTTAGCCATGAAGCGGGGACTTCCACTGTTATTTCAGATTCATCTTCTACAATTCCTTCCAACGTTGACAAAAATCAATCTCCGATTGATAAATTTGTCACAGTTCGTAAGAAAGGGAAACATATTAAAAAACCTTCTCCTGTTGGTGATGTTATTCCCAAAAAGAGTGATAATAATAATAGGCGACACAAAAGAATCTTCGGTATCGATCAAGCTAATGATTCTCTTCGAAGTGTCCCCAGTTTCAAGGTATTCCATGTTTCTAAGCTGCATGCTTCGGTAAAAGCAGACGATTTAAAGGAATATGTAATGAAAAAGATTAATTTAACAGATGATAGCTTTCTTTCGGTTTATCCTCTGATAAAAAAAGATTGTGATATTTCCAAATTAGTTTCAATCAGTTTTGGTTTGAAACTTCCTCATGAATATTCTAAGCAAGTGTTTTGTGCCAACTTCTGGCCCAAGGGCGTCAACATATCACCCTTCAAATTTTCAAAAAATGACAAACGCCAAAACAGTGTCCAGCAGAACACATAATTTCCAATTCATTTTTCTCGGTCTATTATCAAAATGTTGGCGGTCTTCGTTCAAGAACAAATGACTTTTACCTTGCAGCTTCACAAGAAGATTATGCTGCCATTTGCTTAACCGAGACTTGGCTTCACACAGACATTACAAATGAAGAACTTTTCATAAGAGACTATGATGTCTATCGTCGCGACCGTTATGAGGCTTCGACTAAGAGAGGAGGTGGTGTTTTGGTAGCTATCAAAACAACATTCCCATCTCATGAAGTTGAGCTTTTTCATAAGGACGTGGAACAGATATGTGAACTTTTCATAAGAGACTATGATGTCTATCGTCGCGACCGTTATGAGGCTTCGACTAAGAGAGGAGGTGGTGTTTTGGTAGCTATCAAAACAACATTCCCATCTCATGAAGTTGAGCTTTTTCATAAGGACGTGGAACAGATATGTGTTTCTATGTTTCTATCAATGTTTCTCGCAGCGAAAAAGTATATATTTTTAATAGCTATTCACCACCTTTGAGTTCAGTTGATGTTTACAACAAACATGTAGATAATATCTCCAAGCTATTTGCATCTTTTGAGGAAAAAGACAAATTGATTGTTGTTGGGGATTTCAATCTTGGTAATATAAGTTGGTACTGGAACGATGACGAGAAAAAAATCTGCCGCGTGATTTACATCTTGAGTGTGAATCTGTTCTAACAGATTGTTTGTTTATTGGTAGAATTTTAGATCTAATTTTTGTTAGTACTTGCTTGAATGCTTCTGTAATTAAAGTAGATAAACCAATTTTGCCCAATTCAATCCATCACAGTGCTCTTCTTCTTGAGTTTGTTTTTTATGATTACATTGAAGAAGAGCCCGAAGTTATTCCTACTAGAAATTTTCAAAAAGCCCAATTTGAAAAACTAAAGTTAAGAAGAAGAAAGTTATAAAATTTGTAATTCAATTTTAAATAAATCTATTCGTAAGTACGTTCCTTTAAAAAAGAACAAAATAAAAGCAAAAAATCCTTGGGCTACCAAAGAATTGTTCAAACTTAAGAGAGCAAAAAATAAGGCCCATAAATTATACAAGAAGTCATCCTCTCTTGCCAATAAAGAAAATTTCTTTAGATTGAGAAGAGAGTATGAATTAATGAATAAAAATCTTTACAAACAGTATATTGCGAGAGCTGAAAATAATATAAAGAATGACAGTAAGACATTTTGGAATTTTATAAACAGCAAGCGTAAGAATACGGGAATCCCAAAAAATTTAGAATTCAATGGCAATTTTTACAAAGATGTTGAATCGGTTTGTGACGGATTTGCTAGATTTTTCAGTTCAGTTTACAAAGTGCCAGACTCCGTTTCATCAGAAATGAATGCTAACATCAATGGAAGTCAGAGTGCATTGGTCCCTCGGATAGCTCAGGAGGACCTTACGAGTGCTCTTGAGATTTCTGAGGATGACCTATTGAATGCTATGCGTGATCTTGATGTTAGTATTCAGGCCGGACCTGATGGCATTCCTAATATATTTTTGAAGAATTGCATGCAATCGTTATGTCGTCCCTTAGCCTTTATTTTTAATTTGTCCTTGACTTCAGGTGTTTTTCTTGATGAATGGAAAGTTTCATACATAACGCCTGTTCACAAAAAGGGTCCGAAGCATCTTATTGATAACTATAGACCCATAGCTAAAATATCTGCAATACCGAAGTTGTTTGAAATGCTTATTAAAAATAAAATAGATGTTTTAATTAGCCGTTTGATATCGCCATGTCAACATGGATTCCTGAAAGGAAAATCAACTTCAACAAATTTGGTATCATTTACTAAATTTGTTGCTGATGGTATTGAGCAGGGAATGCAGGTTGATGTGGTATATACCGATTTTTCGAAGGCTTTTGATAGAGTAGATCATAATATTTTACTTAAAAAACTAGAACATTTAGGAATACAGTCAATTTTTCTAACCTGGGTGAGATCCTATTTAACGGATAGGACTCAGTTGGTGAAGTTAAATGGCTGTACATCTCGCTCTGTTATAAAGTGTTCATCAGGGGTTCCGCAAGGAAGCCATTTAGGACCACTTTTCTTTTTAGTTTTCATAAACGATATCATCCAAAATTTTAAATTCGTGCGTGTATGGCAGTATGCCGATGATATGAAAATCGCTATGAAAATACGCAACATTGATGATTGCCTTAAGTTGCAATCCGATTTAGAAAAGCTGCAATTTTGGTGCCGCGATAATAATTTAAATTTAAATGTTAGTAAATGTAAAGTACTTAGCATATATAAATTGAAAACTCCGGCCTTCTTTGAGTACTCCTTAACAGGTAGTGTTCTTGAAAGGGTTGCCGAAATATCAGATCTTGGTGTAATTTTCGACCATGAGCTTTCATTTCGACAACACATTGATTACATTATTTCAAAAGCGAATAGTATGTTAGGATTTGTTAAACGTAATGCGCGCGAATTTAATGATGCTTTTACTTTAAAAATATTGTATGCAGCTTTCGTTCGTTCGCACCTGGAGTATTGTTCTATTGGCTGAATTCAGATTGTAAGACGAAACCGGACGGGTAAACTTGCAAGACAAGAGAGCTTTTGTAGTGGCCAGTAGACAAGCATTGTGCATTTCACATTGTAAGAACGCGTCTTACGAAAGAAAAAAATCGTGAGACGATTGTTTTTCTTTCGTAAGATCTTTTGTACGATCGATAAGACGATTGCATCTACCAATAGTTCAGGCGTTCTGCAAAGACAATTAGCGCGTGTTTTACTTGCATTTTAATCTTGTCGACTCGTCACTTCATTGTACACCAACTTTGGAGCGTGCATGGCAACATTTATACATACTTGCTGTGTGATTATTGTTCGCCGGTCCGTGTTTTGATCGGATAGTGTGAAATGATCATACGATGGTTCTTGTCGTCCAAGTTTACCCGTCCGGTCGTTTTCTTACAATTTGAATTCAGCCATTGTGTGGAATCCGTTCTATAAGGTGCATATCGAACGTATAGAAAGAATTCAACACAATTTTACACGGTTTGCCATTTATCAAATTGGCTGGCGTTTCAAGCCAGATTATAAAACTCGCTGTTCCTTATTGGGTTTACAAGCCTTAGATTATAGAAGAACATTTTTAAACGCTATGTTTATAAGAGACCTGTTTTGCTCTCATATTGTTTGTGAAGATATATTAAATAACTTTCAAGTCAGAAATATTCCTCACAATTTGCGGCGGAACAACCTTCTTGTTCAGCCTTATCATAGAGTAAACTATGGGCTTAATGAACCAATTACAAGGTCAATTATTCTTTATAATAGTTTGAAGGACTTAGTTAATTTTAATTGTACAAATAAACTAATGTTTAAAAGAAGTTATTTTGATAAATTTCCTTATTAATATATTTTGCTTTCAGTTTTTTTTTTACGATCTGCTAGAGTTTACACTCGATTGATTGATTAGTCACTTACGTACGGATAGTAAGTAAAGTGATGCCGAGAAGCCTAGTCCCGGGACAAAAGTTTCTGTGAGGCAAAAAAAAAAAAAAAAAAATATAAATCGAATACCTAAGTGATGATTTTCACTATGCCCGACGTCAGACTATCGTTTTAGAGTGCCCATAGACCTTCCAATCGATTGTAGCAATTTTTTGATTGCCCGATAAATTGGAAGGTGTTTGTGACCATCTAATCCATTTTTTTGATTGGACGTGTGGAACATATTGCCATGCAATTTTTCATACAACATGTCATGATAATCATGTGTTTTCAGTTGCTGATTTATTGACATAAACCAGTGGTCATTCTTCATGTTGTGGTTGTGGCGGTCGTTGGCTATGTCCACACATGCGCGCTTTGGTCTTCCCTATCGTCTTCAAGCTCCGTTTCCACTTTCAACATTGAACTGATTGCGTCAAGTAATCAGAAGAGATGAATGCTTCATTCTATCCACATCAATTCATTATTTATCGTTAGATGTGTCACGGCTTTGTTCAGGACAGATTAATGATCAATTCTTTCGTTATGATATGAATAGATGGTGAGTTGTTGACATATTCAACATTTGCAATCGCGTTCAAGAATGAATACCTTTCTTAAATAGCGCAGACATCCCAAGTTTCAATTGTCAAAATGATGAAGGCGAACGAAAATTGAGTGTCTAGACAGGCCCATTCTGCATCGAAAGTAGCAATGGATCTTCCAACGCCGCAAACTATATAATTTTCGCTATGCTGTGTTGTCTCGTGTGGACCGCAAGATTGTCATTTCAGATTGCGCGATAAATTGCATAGTGTATGTGCTCTTAAGCCTAAGGTCTAAGATTATTTAAAGCTTTGGATTTCATGAGCCACTTTGCAAATACAAATCACCCCCCGAAATAAATTCCTGGGTTCGCCCCTGCATTTGTGAATCATAGGTTACTCATAGACAGTGGACGTGTTAAAATATTAAACTACCCAAAAACGACTTTTTTAAATTTTAATGGAATCGTTTTCAACTTGAATATAATATTTTATTAACAATAACCATCCCTGTCTTGTTAAGATCGTGTTTGCAGGGCCAGATTTACCCTCTGTAGCGCCCCTCCCTGCGCAGCAGTCGAGTTGCCGCCCTCCGTAACTAGTCTATCTATTATGTTGCGCAAACGCGGGTCGTTTTTCGTATACGAAATTTATTTTTGTGCTGGAAATCACTCACAGTGTAAATGTGAGTAAGACATAAGAGGCATACATTTGATGGTATAAAATTCTTTATTATTTTCCACGGCAAAAGGGTACATAATTTATACAAGCATACCATCTACGAGGTTACTGTCTAAGGGTCACCTAGCCTATGGCTTTATACCCTGGTCCTTGCTAATGCGGTTTGGACCTCCAGCTTGTTTACTGACCCGGATCTGTAGTCAGATGGGGATTTCTCCATCCGGTGAATGCATTCACCTTCAGGAACCCAACCCCGGGGCTGCATCACCAGCTCGATGTCTTGCTTAACAACCGACAGCCCCCTCGAGACCAACGCCAAGATGGGAAGGGACCATGGTCCCCTGGGCTCGCCCATCCCCGAGGTACACTATTCGCTATGGACTTCTCCATAGCAGGTGTGATCCTCCTTCGGCCCCCTATTGGTTAAGCCTTACGGCGAATTCGGGCATGCACACCCCAGGCTCGTTGGACCTGTGACTCCGCGTCTGTGCAGACAACGAAGCGCTGCTTTTCACATCCAGGCGGCCCCTTCAGTTTACTAGTCAGCAATGCGACTCAGGCAGTGTGGTCATCAATCCACAAACTAGCTAGATATAGGCGCGTAGGCATTTTCCACCAAGGCCGTTCTCCCTAGCTAGCCCCTTCTCGACTCGGGTCATGCGGAGCCGTCACCTCCGAAGCTCACACGACTTCCGTATGATGCACCCCCCCACCGGGGGACATCAAAATCGTGCTAGGCCTTTAGTGCTTCCCTCCCGCAAACTATGGGGGGAGGTAGGCACGCCAAGAGCCACCCGTGCATAACTCAGGAGCACGGGACCGTTAACGCCCGAATGGTATTTGTACAGATCCTCGCCATGGCGTATCAACTGTACCAGGGGCCCCCTTGCGCTACTAGGTCCGTGGTGTCGTAAGTCACCAAAGATCCCTGTCCGACTACAAACAGCCTTCCAAGCTGAGTGTCACACGGACACAGACCCCCCTGCGGGGTACATAATTTATACAACGTGTAACGACCGAACGCGATGGCAACTAGGCTCTCTGTGTTTCTTCGTGTTCTTTTTACTTGCGATGCGCTCGATTCGCCGAGCCAGCCGTCGGAACGTTTCAGGTTCTCTGCGGCGAGAGAGCGGGACTTGGTAGCGGCGCTACAGACTAACGCAGTTATGATGACTACTTCCAGGATCTTTGCTAGGAAGGAAACCAATAGGATCGCCTCCATTGTGGAATAGATGGTGTAACAGTCTCGAGGGCCAATTGGTACTGTAAGATGACTCTTTTTTTTATTTGAAAAAAAAAAAACAACAAAGCGTAATTGTTTGTTCCATGTCAAGTATTCTCGTGCTTAATTTAAGCGCATTTTCCTTCAGTTTTAGTCTGTTTAGATGTGGAGCATTTCGTATCACTATTTGAGCAGTACGCTCGCCTTAATGTAAAAATTTACCCTAATCCTTGCGACCGAGTCATGAGGGCTAGATACTTCTCTCAAAATTGCTCTCTCATAAGGATTGAAAAGTAATCAACTTTTATCGCCTCTATTAGTTTCACCCTAACGCTACTTAGTACACACGAATTCGGATTCAACTTATCGACTTTTATTAATTTGTTCTCGAAATTTCACTTTTTGACCTCCTTGACTCCTTGCAAGCCATAAATGTTGGTCCCTCTTCCGCAGATAATGATTTTCCCCTATCCATATTAAAGCTAATATATTACGTAAACAACAACAAAAAATTGAGGGTCCTACGTCTTTAATTGTGGAAGATCGATAAAAAAGAAATTACTATGCTATCCTGAAGATAAATTTTAAATGGCTAGTTTGTGTGTTCTTTTTCGAAAAACAATTATAAAACAAAATTAAAACACACTAGTTTTTGTTTTAATTAACTTAGGGCGGAATTCATAGTCCCCACTTATACTTAAGGGAACGCTTAAGGGACTGACGCTATTCATAGTCACTCAATAAGCAAACGCTTAAGAGTTTCCTAAAGGGTTCCCTTATTCGTTAAGGTACATATCTAGTAACCTTATATGAATTCATATATTTCTTGACATATTCTTATTGAAACACATCGAAATTTTTTAAAAATTTTGAATTTTTAACTACCTGATTTTTTGTATATTTTATTTGTCACTTTCCATACATTTGCCCAATAAGTGAATCGTTTATTAAATGAGGCAACGCCATAATAAGTAATGTATATGAATACGAAGCCTCCTTAGGGATTCCCTTATATAAACGAAACGCTTATTCCTTAAGGAAATCCTTATTGCTTAAGTGGGGACTATGAATTACGCCCTTAGAATTGAATATGCTATGAAAAGTTATGATTTTGAAATTTTAGCTCTTTTAGGTTGGTTGGAAATCAGCTGAAACTATTCATACGAAGGGGTGTGCTAATCTGATGACAAGTGGTGTACATGTTCACACAGTGCCGAAAAGAAAAAAATGTCACTTTACGGGTCGTATCCTCTTTATTACCGTAACTCCTAGTGGAGCATGGTGCGTTGATGACTACCGTGTGTAGTTATCAACGTTACAGAGACAACTGAATTCGGAGTGTGATACGGTTGTCAGCCATACCACTTCCTAGTCGCATTGTTAGTTTATTATTCTACGATAAGAATAATTTTTATCATCTTCTTCTGAATAATAAACTTGCCGAGTTTGGAAACTCGTTTCTCTATGAGTGTCTATTTCACAGAGTGGCGACCGAACGATCACGGCCAGGGCCGACTTTAGGTGTAACGGCGCCGAACGAACTTTAACGTTTTTTGGAAATATTTTTCTCCATTGCCCCGCCGCCATTGAAACTATCCACTTTTAACTCTTTTTAACTTCACGTCAATTGGCCCCTTCCCAATCAATTGATTGCTTAAAGCGAACAGAAAAGTATGCCTCTATCCATTCACATTTTTTCTTAATTCGTCCTAGAAAATTATTTCGTTAATATTATAAAAAAGCGAGTTTTGTGTAAGCAAGAGTAGATCTATTGCAGGATCTATTGTAGTGTTCATTTTTCAATTTTCAAAACAAACCACAAAATACTTTCCCAGTTCATCGTTCAAAAATAAAAACAGGCAATCTCACGTCGGCGAAACATAAGGAACCATACATATTAGCTCACAAACATTCATTATGTTGAATGGGAAGACGATAACAAATCCCACTTAAGTAGGTTGCACTTTTCCATTCATCTTTTTCGATGTTTAAATTTTTCAAATTAGTAATCATTTTTAAGAGGACACTGCCATCTTCAATTGCAGAATTGACGAAGAAGACGAAAATTAAGGAAAGATGGGCAGTTCCAATGACTACGTTCCTGATTCACATACTCTGGTCCCTGTGAAAACGCACTTGCCGTTTTTAAAGTAGTTTTAGTAAATTTAGAACTATGTTTGCTCTAAAATGCAATACCTTCGGAGACCACAAAATTAGAACAAAATTATCCCTCAAACAACACACTTAAATTTTTGTGGCATCATACATATTAACAAAAATCCAAAAACTTTTATATGTACATAAATATTAATAAACGTAAGAGGCGCCACAGACCCTCCGATCGATCGCCAGATTTTTTGATTACGAAATAAATCGGAAGGTGTATGGGATTCAATTTTTTGATTTGACGTGTGGAACGTATTGCCAGTTCAATTTTCCGTTGAAGCTGTCATGACAATCATGTGTTCTCAGTTGCTGATTTTTTTACATAGACCTGTGGTCGTTCTTCATGCTGTGATTGTGGCGGTCATTCTCCATCGAAAGTAGCAACGGATGTCCATCTTCCATCGCCAAAAATGATATAATTTTCGCTATTTTGTGTTGTGTCTTGTGGACCGTGAGACTGTCAATTTCAGATTGCCCGATAAATTGTCTAATATCAACGCCATCTAGATACATCAAGGCCGCAACTCAGCTGGATAATGACGCCATGGATCCGTATTCAATTTATTGACGGCTGCAAAAAAAAAAACAGAAACAAACATAAGCACGTCATCAACAGCAAGAACAAGGCAGTGAGACTAAACATTACAAAGTGGCACACAGACGGGCGAGTGTACTTTTTTTCGCGAGTTTCGTTTAGAAAATGTGTTGTTTGAACGGCAAACAATTAATTAAAGAGATAGTGGTTATGTGGGTTATTGACAGTGTGCAGAAGTTTTTATACTCAAAATGTAGTGCATGGAGAATGTGTCATAGAGTGAAAGATTTCCCCATTTAGGGATACCAATCAGTTTATTTGTGATCGCGAATAGATAGTACGGATATTGTAGGAAAAAAACGAGTAAGTACGTAAAACGTTTCGACGGCGGTGCTGCCATCGTACAACCGCACAGATAAATAAAAAGTAACAAGCCACTGGCTAAATGCCATATGGCCACCATGACGTCACTACTTGAGATGATGACGACAATGTGAACTGCGAATTTGACGTCTATGATTCTACATTGCGGCCTTAATATATAGACGGCGTTGCTAATATGTGTATGTGCGGGCGGCAGATCGATTGTGGGCAGTCGATTGCCCAATCGATCGGCCGAGAAACCGTCAGGTTTTTGGCGCCCTTAAGTTTAATAAAGACAAAAGCATAAACATAATCCACATAAAAAATATTGATGAAAATGGTTCGAAAACGAATGTGCTTATTAGAATTGTGTACTGCTTTTTCTTAATTAAAGGTTATCTTTGGAACGCAGTCAATTCCTGAAGTGGGAATCTGATATTATGAGTTCCCAACTAAATTCTTACCTGATTTCTATAAAGATACAGGTGACAATTTGTGTCTTGCGGCCTTGAGTGAACGTTGTGAAATTGCACATAGAATTTTTGTCGCAGGTCTGCGTTTGTATAAAAATATCCCGTTAACTTGTGATTAGAATTCGCGTTAAATTGATGGTATTATATACATTCATACATGCATTAGTATTCTTACATCATACTAATTCAGCAGTTAAAAAAAATTGTAAACTGCTGTTGTCTTAACCAACAAAGAAATTTGTAAAAATAAATTAAATTAATAATACGGGTTTCGGCGCCCCACCCTAAAGCCGGCCCTGATCACGGCCACAGAGCACGACACGGCACAATTTTTAACTTAAGTATACGACCCGTATACTTAAGTTAAAAATTGAATGAAGTTGGGGAGTATTTTTAGGATTAGGGAATAACGCATATCTATAGGATATATGTAGGTATACTTTCGCTGAATAATGAAATTGGGTGATTTTGTTACTATGTAACTTCGGAATGGAAATAAGATTGAATAGAGGAAGGTGGAGATTTTTACTAATAAGTCACTAAATAATATACAGGGTGTCCCGCATTGGGTGGTCAATACTGTAAGGGTTGATAGCGCAACGTGTTTCAGCAAGAAAATTACCAATACAATTGGATTTTTTTTTACCGTTACCTTGTTATTGCTCTTTTTGTGAAAGTCATCGAAAATCGTGACTTGTCACGCAAAATCGTAATTTGCAGCACTCTTGATGACTTAATCCAAGATTTGATTTCAGTTTCAGAAACAACATAAAATTTCACAAAAATTGGAGTTTTTTCTGTTGCCAACATTATCGGCACTTTCAAGATACAATTACTCAAACTTAATAGAAATTTTAAAATAGATTTTTCATCGAAAATTCAAACAGTAATTTCATAACGGTGCTTTATACGTACAACTCTGCAAAGTTGATAAAAGTTGCTTCAACATTTTGGCTTTCCAAGGGTATATCACTTTTCATATTTACATTGCGGAATTTTAGAATTACACATATTGGATGTAGAAAAACAAGGTAATTATTTTCTTATCGGATTATTTAAACTGAAATTTTATTCATTTATTTTTTATATTTTACTATCGCAATTTCGAAAATTTGTTAAATAAAAATGAAAATAAAGTTTTGAATATGAGAAAGAACCAATAACCTAAAAATATTAACTAATGATTAAATGGGTCTGTTTGATGAATTGGAATAATGCTGCTGGAATTGGCCTCCTCCATTTTGTATGCAGACTTGACACCTTCGGCGCATGGAAGAAACATCCCGAAGGATTTCAGGAGGGGTTTCCTTAATGTTGTCACAAGCATCATTAATTCGCTGCAGCAGCAGTTCCCGGGAGGTAATCGGCTCGGAATAGACATTGCTTTTTAAGTTACCCCATAAATAAAAATCTAGGGGAGTAAGGTCGGGACTTCTCGCAGGCCACGCAACTGTCCCAAATCTGCCAATCCACTTTCCGGGAAATTCGTTTTCCAAATATTCTTTGATATGTCTCGCATTATGAGCGGGCACCCGTCTATCTGCCATAAATAGCAAATATTAAAGTTTAACTGTCATAAGTGCCGTTGCATTTGCCAAACAATGTACCAAATTTCAAATATCTTACAGTTCTGGTCAAAATAATGTAGCGAGATTCTATCCCGAATTATAATTGACCTTGTATGTCTTTTTTCGAGTCAAGGGAAAATTGTTAACGATTCCACTGAAGCCATGATTTTTACCATTCAATGCGTGTTTACCTAAAATTCTGCAATGTAAATAAGAAAAGTGATATACCGTTGGAAAGCCAACATGTTGAAGTAACTTTTATCAACTTTGCAGAATTGTACGTATAAAGCACCGTTATGCAATCACTGTTTGAATTTTCGATGAAAAATCTATATTAAAATTTCTGCTAAGTTTGAGTAACTGTATCTTGAAAGTGCCGATAATGTTGGCAACAGGAAAAACTTCAGTTTTTGTGAAATTTTATGTAGTTTCTGAAACTGAAATCAAATCTTGGATTAAGTCCTCAGGAGTGCTGCAAATTACGATTTTGCGTGACAAGTCACGATTTTCGATGACTTCACAAAAAGAGCAATAACAAGGTAACGGTAAAAAAAATTCCGATTGTATTGGTAATTTTCTTGCTGAAACAAGTTGCGCTATCAACCCTTACAGTATTGACCACCCAATGCGGGACACCCTGTATAAATTGAAGCAAAGAATCAATTGCTTAAAAATATAGACCCATTGTTAACAATTTCACGTTTATATCGGATAAAATGTTGGTGACCATTTTTTCCACCACTGTATGCTTTCAAACATGTAGTTAGAAAACAAACGCCTGGTAGTACCTTGGTTTGGTGGAATGTTAAACCTGATTGAAATATGTGGAGTACCTGAAAACCTAAATGGGCGTGGAGCTAGGGGTATTGCGTGATGTGTGCAATTAAAATATTGGTACGTTCAACCACCCATCCCACTAAAAACATGAATATACATACATCCGATTGTGTATTATCACTGCCGATTGCAACTAAGCTTTCGGCCTACTGTACACTGAGAAAAATCACCACCAAATCATCACCACTTAAGGTTTGTGTTCGTAGAGACGACTCATGAGATGATCGCTCAGCGATCGTAGTTTAACATCCAATTCCGAGCCCTATTTACATATTTTTTGAATGTGGCGACATTCCTTTTATCAACTATGGCCTAAAGGAACATATCGGTATAGAAAATATACGCATAAAGTGCTAGGAACCGATAGCTTAAGTGCGATCGCTGAGCGATCATCCCATGAGTCGTCTCTACGAACACAAACCTTTACATTTGAAGTGAAACATATTAAAAACAAAATAGGAATACATCAATAAATCATTTTAAAAACAAATAGTTTTATATTAAATTTAATAGGATTCACTTTAATGATCTATTCAAAATTGACTGAAACATCGATTTAAATATGTTCAACTTTGTTTTAAAGTTGTTTCATTTTGAAGGCTGTGGCAGTCACATGTACATAAGCCCGCCACTATTTTGCTCAGTGCTGGTAATCTCAGATAGCTTAGGTGTAGGAAGTAGGACTACGAAACGATAGGTACCCGGTTACAATAATATTTTGCCTATAAATCGTTCTAAGTTTGAAAATGTGCTGGTGCAGTCATCGATAGTCATTTACAACATATTTCGTTACTTCAAACTGACCGTCCATTCTCTTATCATGGAGAAATTAAGAACATTAGTAAACACACGAAACTGAACAATTTGGTCGGGTGTCAGTTAAAATATTGGAGTGAGCCGAAATGTGCTGAGTAGGGGAATTTAGGTTTGAGACCTGGGTGCTTACACGTTTTCATTTGAAAAATCAAGATTTCATAGAAAACACGCAAAATAGCGTATTTCAATGTGTCAATTTGTATGTGAATTGAAATGTTTTCGGGCTGTTTTCATACGAAAACATGTAAATAGCCCCAAATTATATGATTTCGTTCACTGTGAACATATTATAAACGTATATGGAGCCAAATCATATTTGAAATTTTTTGAATCATAGCTATTATTTTTGATTTAATAACGATTTTTTTCTCGGTGACCTATCATTTCAGTTTACTTACATTTACCTTAAGACTGGAAAAGTAAGCGGTCTTAGTGATGGATACGCGCATGTCATCATGCTTTCCTGGTCCAGGGCCTTTTAAAATTATACAGCGTCGCACGGCGACATTGCGGAAGCTGGTAAAATTTGTGGAAGTTAAGTCGACCTATTCCCTGCAACACGTTATAATAGGGTCAAAATGCATCAAAATGAGGCCATAAATGTTAGGCCGATTTTCAATGGTCACTGAGATTTATGCATTTTTAGGTTTTTTTTTTAAATAACATAGAATTTTGCCATTTAAAGTAAGAATTAAAAAAAAACTACTAAGGTAATGGGCTTAAACTTATTTTTGGATTTTAGTCAACACTATAGCAGACATTTCTTAATCATTTAACATTTGAAAAACCCATCACAATTCGAAATTATTAATTTTAAATAAAAAAAAATTTCTTAAATTAATAAAAATAAGATATTTTTTAATGTAAAAAAAACTTACGCGTGTTGTCAGCTTTCCAAAAAGGTGTCAATGTCAATACAAATATTTGAAATAATTGAAACAGCTAGCTGCAACTTGTTCGGGGACCATCATTTCGTTTGATAAAAAAATAAATATTATGGACATTATGGACACGTACTTGAACTAATTTTCGATCGGAAATTATGAATGATAAGCCAGACATCTTTCTTATTAGAGACTGTGAAACCTCCAACCTGCTCACATAAGGACAGCCTTTTCAGGAGGAGACACCACCCCCGACAATTTACCTATCAATGTTAAGAACCCTTAGGTGCAACCCATGCTTAGTATTGCCCGTATTAAAACGGCATTTAAATTTATTTTATTAGTATACCAAAAGAGGTTCAAGCCTTCATCTCTGCTTCGATTCAGATATACATATTTATTATCAACATTTGTTTCCCAACCATTTGTCCGCGGGCTCATATGTGAGGTCTGGTCACTGCTCACAGAAAAATAATAACTCCCCACGCGATGTCTTGTCACTACTCACAGAAAAAAAATAACTCTCGACGAGAAATCCAAAATCGTGGAAAAATATGATTTCCTGAATTTCAGAAAAAATCAATCACAAACTGCAGATCAAATGCAGAGTAAACAAATCAAATCCTTAAAAGTAAATGTTGTCTTTATTGACCTGAGTCTGGAGGCAGCGAGACACAAAATCGAAAAAAGCCTAAACAGAATCCTTTCATTCTGGAGATCCTGCTGACTGACTACAGTATTCGATTCTGGTGACAAACTTGAAGAGTAATGTTGTAAGGAATGGGCACTCCTCTGTCGGGCGCACCATCAATCAAAACAAGGCGCACCCGGTCTGAGATCCAACCCATCTATTTTGGTCGTTTTTCCTAACATGTTGCTATAAATTTCAAATAATTTTCGGAAATTTATTAATTAGTATCTAAAGAAAGTAATTAATCTAAATTGAGTACTAAGAAACGCATACATTAAACGTAATACTACCCAATCAAAATTGAAGATTTTCTAGAAAAAGCGAAAATATTTGATTTTAAAAAATAATACATCCAAGGTGTATAAGAAAAACTGAAACGAATGAAAGGCAGGCAGTCGTTATTAGGAATATACCTTGAGGCTGCAAAATTAAATGTTGAAGAATTTACCACGCAACTGTCTAAATGTCCATGGATGACTGGAAGTAGGCATTGTATAAGATTCTCAAAGTTAGAAAAGTAAACGGATTGTAAAGTTTTGGAGAGAGGCCCAAAACTTTACAAGCGTGGAGCAGACGAGAAAGTGTTTTATCGGCCTGTCAGGCCGGGTGCGCCCGACGTAGGCTTAAGTTCCACAAAATAGTCTGTATACTTAAATAAAAAAAAGTCGACACAGTAAAAGTGGCGGTTAAAACTCACATTTTTGTGAAACTATTTAAGTGAACCACCATTGAATTTGGTTGTTGCCTGTATAGTAACTAAATTTCAGACTGGTCCGCAGACAGCTGGTGTTTGGAAAACACAACTATAAAGATAATGTGAAATTTATAAAAAAGTCGATAGATTAATCTGTGTTCTTTTTTGGGCATCATTTATTTTGGAATACTGGACGATAATAATTTTCCACAGAGAGGTACAAAGAACTCGAGATGGCATTGCTCCAACACCATGAGGAGCGAAAACCAAGCGACGATTCTCTGGAGAACTCAGATCTATTTTCGTCATAACGAATGGGGGGCGGGGTGTGCTGTTTTGGTCAACACTGTGTACAGCATTTGTCCCTCCAGGATATGGTCACCTTATTCTAGCTGGTCTAGCTTTGGAGGTATTGAGCCTTAAGTCGTGCAAGAAAATGATTTTTTTCAAAAATCTTCAAATGCCTGTGGCAGCTAAAGGGTTAAGCTAAGGGGGTATGTTCGTTACAACTTTTTTGCTGGAAATCAACTAAGGAATCATAATGCGGTGCGTTTATGCGGCAGTTTCCGGACACCCTGTATAAAGATATAAACGTCTTATCTAAAGCTTCTGTACAAACTGTGCGGGCGCAACTTATGATCTTAATCCTCTATCGCTGTGGGAAAACAGCTCAGTTTCTGCCCCAGGACACCAGTAACGAAAAGGACGACAAACCGACGACAAACAAACAAATCGAATACACATAAAAATCCACAATGGTCACACTTGCATCGCTAAAAGAAGAAAAGGAACAAAACATGGTAATTCCGCGCTCTGCCTATTATTGGTAACTTGTCTCCCATTATGTTCAATTGACCAATAATTCATAGTTTGTGATTCTTATTAATGGTTCCTACAGCACCACCACACTAACGCACATGGAAAATTCTGTTTAATTCAATTAATTTCTGATTTGTTTGTCCTCTGAAAAATTAGAAAAGCATTCGACCAAATCTTGCTAAACTGGCAATTAAAATTTTTTGTCATAGTGTCAGTCATTAATGTGGTGAGTACAAACTCGATTGAAAAAAAAATTATACTAAAATAATAGACCGGAAGTTGGTATTTGACAATAAATAGTCGTTAGGGTGTATTCGAGGCCCTTTACTAAAGACACCGTCCTTATTGTCAAGTTAGTAGCTTGTTCTTCGGTTAGAAAGTAATCGAAGGTAGGTGTCATACTTTAGAAAAATTTTAACATCAAGAACAAAAAAAAAGAACATTTCCAACATTTTCTGAAAATATAATAAACATTCTCTAAAATGGATTTTCGTTACCTCTTCGCACATTTACTTATAATAATTTGGACGATTGGATCAAGCGACGAGTCTCATTAATCTTTAAGAAAAATTGCCCTGTATGCAAAGGATGACTATGATTTGAAAACATTTGTTTTAGTCTCGACGCATGAAGCTAAAAGAGCAATCGACATTTCAATAAGCGTCCAACGAAATACATCAGTACCAGTAATTCACTATACGAATTTATGGAATGCAACATTTAGTCTGAACGTAAAAGATTCGCCACTGATTCAATTGGAAAATTTCGGAAGATGGCTACTCTACATAATTTTCTTGGATGGAAATTCGAAGACGAAACAAAGCTATTCACAAACGTAATCACGAATTTAAATAAGTACCCCTTGAAAACGTATCCTTCGGGAAATCATCTGTCTATCGTCTGGCACAATACAAAATCAGGAAACCTCATACCGCTAGGAATGACAGGACATTTAGTGACAACATTTATGGAAAAACAAAATGCATCCTTACAGTATATGGACTTTAATATCGGCAATTCACCTTTGGAGAAAATTTGTCTAAGTGTTATGCGCATAAAGAAATTGACTTTACGTTTACGCTTTTTCCGCTGCAAATGCAATTTGGAGAGTATACGTATCCCGTGTCCTATTCCGAAATGAAAATTATCGTTCCAGTGCCGCGAATTATTCCGTCATATTTGAATTTCACATTGCCATTTCAACGAAACACATGGCTCGTGCTTCTTTTGGCGCTGTGCTACTTGACCGGTATCGCGTATATTGTCGTTATCATCGTTGCAAACCGTAAGGATTTTTGCGCCGCTTTTTTGGCGTAATTTTGCATGCTAACGAACATAACGGGAAGCGGTACATTTTACAGGGGTGATCTACGGCTGATTTATTTTCTATATTCCGCTTTTCATTCTCGGATATATCATATCGAATTAATATGTATTTGGCTTTTTCGACAACATTTCTAACAACACTCGCGTACGAACTTCCAATCACTTCGTGTCGTGGGACGATTAGAAAGGATCCGGACTTAAAATAATGTCAGAAGCAATTGAACTGAAATATATGCACACACTGGCGCCTATAGTATCAGAATATTCGGATCTCTTTGAACCGGTGACATATGATGAGTTTGTGAAAATCCGCGAACAGCTTAACAATACGGGTGAATTCAAATTGTAAGACGAAACCGGACGGGTAAACTTGCAAGACAAGAACCATCGTTCTTACAATCTGAAATGCATAGCTTGTCTGCTGGCCACTACAAAAGCTCTGTTGGTGCTAATAAACGGACGGCGAGAGCTTTTGTAGTGGCCAGCAGACAAGCATTATGCATTTCAGATTGTAAGAACGATGGTTCTTGTATTGCAAGTTTACCCGTCCGGTTTCGTCTTACAATTTGAATTCAGCCTACGAATGCAATGCTGATGAGTTCAGGAATATGGTCGCTTGTTGATCAGATTCAACAGAACAGAAACACGATAAAGTTTCAGGATTCCGGAAGTGCAATAATGCCGATGTATATGTTGATAATGTTCAAAAGAGAATCAACCTTTATCGAGGATATCTATCAGCACACATTGATGGCTTATCAGTCAGGACTTTTGTACTATTGAAGGAAAATGGCATTTCAGGAGCTGAAGTAGGAAAATTTGCTGGACATACAAATATCAGCACAACAGACTGAACGTCAGCCATTGGATATTATCACATTGGAGATTGCATTTATGATATTGGTCGGTGGTTTGGTAATATCAGCCATGGTTTTGTGCATGGAAATAGGAATTAGTAGATCAGGGACAATTTTTACGTTTCGATTTGACACTATGCTTCGGCAATAATTTCAATTAGAAGAGGAAATACATTATATCTATTAGCTTGTACTTTTGCGAAAAACCTGTAGATAAATGCGATTATTATTATACAAAATATTTTTCCTTAATTCGAATATTATTCTAATAAATTATATTTGTTTCACGAAGGAATGTAATAAACTAAAGAATATGTTTACAGACTTACGAAAATGTTTTTTTCTTTCTTCATTCGTGGCAAAATTACCTCATACACTTTGCTTTGTCCGAATGAATAAAACACACAGGCATTGATAGTGTGAAATTAAAAGGATCAGTCTCGCTTCCAGCTATTTATTCTGTGAAATGAATGTGCATGCTTTCTAAGATTTTAATCGAGTAAAATGGCTATAGTCAACAGAGACAATAAAAAAACCAGAGCTGGCATTCTGTAAGGCGACAGTTGACTGGCGACAGTCATTTTGGGATAATCTAAGTCGCCCAATGTATTTTATATGGCTGTCACTTTCAAAGCAACAGTCACTTTCATGAAAAATTCACGAGAAGTTCAATACAAACTGTTGTAGAAACATCACAATGTGACACTGCAAAACGAATAATTAACACCAAAACCTTGCTTCAAAAAGTAAATTTCATTTAAATTAACAAAGTGACAGTGCGATGAAAGTGATAGGTGGCGCCCTTTGCAATCATGTAAGGCGATCACTTTGAATAGCGACAGAAAACAAAACAGACTTAATGAAATCGATTGTAATGGTAATACGATAAACGTCACATGTCAGCTGACAGCATATTTTGTAAACATTGCCCTGCAAACAACCGTTCAGCAATACATATCCAAGGGGAAAGGCCATGCGTTATGTATATACAATGTAAGTAAGGTAAATTTTGTAATTTCTTTGTAGATTTATTGGATTGCTGGATAATTTAAATATTTACTGGAAATCCACTACAAAATGACAATCTGCAAAATTGATCCAGGCTATAAAATGAACATGAATAATCTGCCAATGTCGTCCCCCAGGTGACTCCGCGAACAATATCTCTGAAATTTCCCATATGTCATTTTGTTTTTCGTTTTTTTTTTTGGTTTTTTAATCTTTAGTAGAGTTAAATATCTTAATATTTCTTGAAACTTTCCCTTTTCATTGCATCTCGCCCGGTACATAATATCAAATACAATTTCCGATTCAGAATATCGCATTGGGGACTGATGACACAATAGTCAGCTGTTACCGAATGGGGAAATTTTGATCCGTTTGCGTTTTTCGTGGAAAATGATCCTGTCCGTCCAAGTTGAAAAGCATTTTTGATTTTTATTTTGTTCATCATAAGGATTATGTCTTTCTATAGATACGTTTGTCGCGTTTCCATTCGGGGTTAGTATAAAATAATAGAGTGCATTCACGCACAAGTCATCGGACCCGAATTTTGCAGCGAATTCATTTTCCTCCACCAGAAGGTGCGCGCAAGTTAGCGATAAAAGCGGTATGTGAATGAAATGTAACACTAAGGTCAAACGACATTCACTATCATAACACTAAAATGTGTCGATACGAAAATCTGCGCTGCATTTTTGAATCAACATATGTACGAGTATTTCTTCATCATTTTCAAAATGTTTTCCCCGCTATATAGCTAGTTCGTATCGCGTAGAAATTTTGCTGTGAGTTAAGCCTTAAGGTACGTTGTCCTCGACACGACTGCATCGGCTCTAGCGATAGCGACTCGCTCATTTCATATAAAAACTCATTTCTCTCCTTCTAAAAACGAGTTTTTATATGGAATGAGCGAGTCGCTGTCGCTAGAGCCGCTGGAGTCGTGCCGAGGACAACGTAACTTAAGACAGATATCATGATGACAAAAATCCGTTATGATGATGAAAGTTCGAAATTGGGGTGACAGATATGTAGGTTTTCGTCATTACAATTAGTCATTTACTTTATTAGTCCTTTACGATATTTTGATGAATATTCAGTTCAATAATTTGAAGACACATTTTTTTTTAACCAATTTGAAATAATTTTTGCGAAAATTCTGTTTCTACAATTTTAAAACAGACGGCGTCTCCTGTCATTATTGAGCAAATGATGGTCCAAATGCGTAATTTCGATTTCGTGCTAAGGGTTTGTGTACGTAGAGACGACTCATGTGATGATCGCTCAGCGTTCGATATTAAACCACCGTTTCTAAGCACTATATGCATCTATTTTCTATACAGATATGTTGCTTTCGGTCATAGTCAAGTCAAGGAATGTAGCAACATTCAAAAAATATGCTGGGCGTGACAGTTGATCGAACAGCAGCAACACACCTAAATGTAGAGCATTCCAATCTCTGAAATTTTGGCTACATCCAAAACCACCTTCACTAGAAGCCGGGAAGCAGCAATACATGCACACAAAACGAGCCTATGAACATGTCGTATATACGTTGCACGATGCACTAACACAAGCACAGCGCATGTAAAAAAACCGTGTCTGCTCTGATAAAAATCGCGAAAACATGTGGAAAATTCACTTTTTGTCGGGATTTTGTTCTTTCACTGCATTCTAGACACTTTAATTCACGACACATTCCACTTTTCGCGACGAAAATCGACCGGGAACCAATACTTTTCGTGTAAAGTTTGCCGCGACCCAACCCGATTTGCCTTTACCGCAATGTAAATTTTCGATCTGAACAGGCCTATGATTTGGCGCTTAAGTATATG
Organism: Microchrysa polita; assembly: GCA_949715475.1. NCBI lineage: Eukaryota > Metazoa > Arthropoda > Insecta > Diptera > Stratiomyidae > Microchrysa > Microchrysa polita. Next base: position 107,829,240 of record OX454416.1, on the reverse strand, counting down.
AACGTGTTCTGCTTCCGGGCTTTGTATAAAGATGGTTTTGGCTACATCGCATCTTGACCGATTAGCAGGTGAGTGGGTCGCGGGAAACGGTTCATTGTGGACTCAACATTGTTGAGTAAACCACAGGGGCATGGGTTCGAATCCTACCGAGCGAATTCTGCTTATGATGTACTGGACTGCAGGTTTCCACAAATGTTACCTCTTTTATCTCAATCGATACTACAATAATTCGTTCCTAACTTAAACACCGCCCGAAATTAGTTTTTACGCGTACTCTACGTACCGGGTTGAGCTGTGCTGCAAATTTACATTTATCATATACATATGTATGTAGTAGTTGTATTCGGTAGCTTCTTCTACTTCTCCTAGCAGATCAACATTAACATTATCATTTGAACCTCTTCACAGAGCCACTTTTAGTTGATTCAACGCTCGTTTCGTTATTTCAAGAGGCATGAGAAAATAAATCAGAGCTGGTTAAGTTGGGGCCGAATGGAAGTCGTTATACTATGACCCTGCTACGAAGCAATTTGCGGAGAAATGCCATTGAGGCTCTGGCAGTGTGTACTATGATCCCATTTTAGTGAAACCACATTTTTTCAAAGTTTTTTTTACTCAATGCAATATGGTGTTAGCGTATCAACAGTTGTATTCTGACGAATATTATGAAGGGCCGGCGAAACATTCGCTGTACACTATTAAGCCCATTATGTTGCGAACCACGGCCCAGCCGAGCCGTCGTCATTGCAACAAGTTTTTTTTTTATATATGACCAAGATGCTGATAGCTCGATGGCTCTGGGCCCGGCCAGGCCAACGGATGTCGTGGGCTTTTTGAGCCACAGCATCCTGGTCCTAGTTAAGCCATCTACATCAGGAATTCAAAAAAAAAGGACAAGGTAAGCGAAAGGATTGCGCCCATCCTTCGGGGCACGGAGGATTCCCAAATGAACACTAATTTAGTACATTATAATAAACGGTAATGAACCGGCATAAAAACCGTGGTGAATTTAAAATTTTAGCTTCGAAAATTGCTACAAAGGCGTTTTACGTCCTAAATCATCTTAAAAATAACTAAAAAAATAATTTCCCCATTGTCCGAATGCATTTTCAACGTGAAAATGAGTCGACTCTGTAGCATATTCTCCGTCGGGCGTGGTGAGTTTTGCAAACGTCAAACCGATTCACAGTCCACGACGAGTTCATCGTGGAAATTATCTAATTACCGGGGAATCGAAAAATAACACATAAAATGGCAGAGACAAATTGTGAAACCATTCTCGGATTTTAGTTTATGGAATTCCCCAGCATTTACCACATATTCCACGACAGTATGTATGCATTTTCATTGAGAAAATCGCAGCGGACTAAAATTTCATTCTCATTCCGCCCGAGGTCTATCCAGGTCTTTACACATAAATGCATCGTGCGCTAACACGTTCACTGGTTTTGAGTCACATGTGCACACACAGTGTTCCTCCCCGTTCACGTCTATGAGTCACATGTGACTGACAGATGTATGCATTTTTGGGATGTCAGATGTCGTGGTAATGTCGGTCAGACAGTGTATGTGTTAAACACTGTATTCAATCGTCCTCTGCTACATCTTACCACGCTTTCGAACAAGGAATGGAATGATGATTGCGCCAATCTGTCCTATCTGGTCGACCGTCTGGCATCTGTGCCGAATTGAAGTAACCTGTTGCAAAGAGTTTAGAACAGATCCCAAAAACGATCATACAAGTTTAGTCATGAAAACGGGTATTATTCCTTTGCATGCAAAATTTGTTAAAAATTTCTTGTGTAAAAATAAAATTTTGGTTCATTTTAGGTACTCCTAAATAATTTAGTATTTATTGATACATATGTATACATAATTCGTTTTAGAATTGTTCCATAAAGAATAAAACTAACGACATAGTCAAGCCGAAAATTAACAATAAAAATGGGATTTTCAATGTACTCAGATCTATTGCAACCGGACCAGCGTCTACAATCCGTTTAGTTGTATTAAATAATTTCTCCTGCCATTGTTCGATAAAGACATTTTTTCGCCAGTGATACAAAAGTCCCGACTGATATGCCATTATTACATGTTCATTAAAGTCATCCAATAGGGGAAAATTATACCTAAACATAGTTAAAACAAATGTTGGTAGCGTTGGTATTTTAGAGTCGACCAATTTTATTTCATTTCTATACTGTTGTATATCATTTAGCGGCGACCAAATCAGAGAGCTCATTAGTCCCGCGTTCGTATTATTCAGGGTCTCTCGAATGCGCATCATTTCTGTAAATGGAACAGGTGCAAAAAGATCAGATATTTTATTTATTTCCGGTGCATGCAGAAGCACGTATTTCAGCTGCATTTCCTCACAGAATATTTTCAAACCCACTCGCCGGATGTCGTCCCACGATTTAATATCGGTTTGATACACTGGGCTAGTAAGATATGTTGTTAAAAATGCCAGATAAAGATTTGACATGACAAATCCCAAAACGAATAAGGGCAAATAGAAAAGTGCTGTACGAATATTACTTCGGAAAAATGCACCAAATCCTGAAATATTGAGGAATAGGCAAATTGATGACAACAACGCCGCCGAAATATCCAGTCGATTTGTAACAAGTTTCACTACCACGCTGATAATAAACGTTAGGTAAACTGTTGAACAAATAAGAGTTAGCCACGTATCCCAGTGAAATGGCAAGGAGAAATTCTGATAAGATGGAACCGTTTTTGATGCCGGCACTAAGACAATGAATTTTTCCACTCCTAGCGGAAATGCGTACTCTCCAAAAGTGAAAACATTTGAAAATGGAGTCAGAGTAAAATCAATTTTACTTCGCACTATACTGTCAAAGAGGACTGCATGCAGTGAATTATTGATAGGCAAATTAACGAACTCCAAAGTTGCATTTCTATTTTCTATAAACGTTCTCACTAAATTACCTATAACACCTTTTGGAATATAGTCGCCGGATTTTGATTTATGCCACACTACAGAAGGTGGTTCTCCAGTCCGGAGAGTCCGAAACTTAAATTTATGTACATTTTTTACTTTTTCACTAAAACGGACACTCTTTATTTTGGAAATTTTGAAATTATCGAATGGTTCATACGTGAATATGGCTAGGGGATCTCGCCTTACTATGAGAATCACTCTAAGAAGACCATTTTCAAAAAATTGATGGAATAAGTCCTCCATCTCAAATTTAGTGCTATTTGACATCACCAATATAACATTTGAATATTCCTTGCGCAGCAACAATCGAAAGCAAGCCTGTAAAATAGCTTGTCTGGTTTCATGTTGATCGAGAAAGATGACATAGAGCAGTTGACGACCAAAATGACTTAGCAAAATCGGCGTTGGTGTAGTTTCATCGCGATGAATCGGTGGATTCCACGAACTCGAATATTGAATGACCAGAGTTGATTCGTTTCGTTGAAGGCTTCCTGATAGACAAATGGCAATCTCGGAATTATTTGCTGATAGCAAAACAATTGTACTCAAATCATATTTATGTTTTGTTTCTATCAATATTTGATGCAAGAAATCACACCCAGTGATAAATTTAAAAATGGGAAAACACATTAGGAAGGAGATTACAAAATATCTGAACCCCATATCGGTTTGATAGCTAAAGAGCACTTAAAATCTTGTTAAACTTCTTAGAAGTTGTTGGGGAACATATTACCATATCCAATTTTAATCCATTAACTGTGACCATAGATTCAATTATTCAAATCAATTAATATACAATGAACGAAAAAAAAAACAAGATTCTGAGCAATGTACACAGGGCCGGAGTTCCCATTTTAGTCAAACTTCAACATTTGATCACGTAGGAGGACCACCAAATTTTGTTTGTAATTCAAGTAATCTGTTAACTTTAAAATAGGTAAAGTATCGCTATCCGTGGAAGAAAGAGAGCTAAAATTGAAGCTTACAAGGAGTTAGGACTCTCAATTAGTGTAATTTCAAAAAATCAATAGAAGTCGAAAAGCTTTTTCCGTATCCCTGCACAATAAGTAGGGATATGGTAAAAATTAAAAAGGAGGCAATAATAAAATTTTTGCTGATATGATAAGCGAGCAATTATGGCAAATGTTGATGTTCATGCGGTAGCGTGTATCGAGTGATTAATTTGAAGAGACTTAAACATTGTTCGAAAGTAAATGCGTCTAAATTTTGCACATGAACACATGACCTGGAATAAAGAATTACGTTACGTAGTGTTTTGAGACGAAAAGAAGTTTAATTTGGAAGATCCTGATGGATATAAGTTCTACTTTCTTGATCTTCGCAAGGAGGAACACCATGCAGATCGCCTTCATAGTCGGGCGCAGTGGCGTGCAGTCAACGAATACGGTGGATGCGCCGCATCTCCTAAAATTATATACAACTAACCAGCTCTATTCATTTACTTAAATAAATATGTACATTACTTGTAAGTACAAGTACACACGATCTACTTACAGGCCAAATTTTGTTGAGCCATTGAGGAAAGAATGAGAGAAACTAGAAATGAAGAGCATTTATAAATATTTGGATCTCATCAAACCTCTCGCATGGAAGTGTTGGCGTGAAAAATAAACGCAAGCGAGAAACATTGGCGAAAAGAGATAATTTTTTCTTGAAAGCATTCTTTGGGAAATTCGATGAACGCATGTACTCGTTCTTTGTCCGTGCTGTGGTGCGGGACAGGAGGACTAGCTGCACGTATTGGTGTTCTGCCCAAGGTACTCGGATGTCCGAGACCTGGCATCGTTTGGGGTTGCCCTCAGCGATGAAGCCGCCGACGTCACGGAGTGTTTGTGGGGGAGAGAACGAGTTCGACGACTGAATGTCTTCGCTAAGGAGGCGGAGCCATCGGACCGCCGACCGCCGACGGTTGGATTGAGCATGGACATCATGTTAATGTCTTCACTAGCGATTAGTGTGCACGGGAGTCGCAAAGCCCCGGAGACCTACTGCCTCAGTAATCTCCGAGCGACTACGAGGTAGGCCCCTAGTGGGAGTATCGTGCTGGCTGTGGTTTCATCGATAGCGTGGAGTTGCGCATTCAACCGGGCATCGGGACCCCTAGAACGGCAGAGGTATTAGAAAGGCCTCGCATCCAGCAGTATGATTGCCAAGCTCGAAATGCCAGCTATGGTATAGACTGCTACCTTCAGGGGGCGCTGATTGACGTCAAAAGAATCAATCCGATCGGCCAAATCGAAGCCCGTCTGGAAAGTCTCCACGATAGGAACAGACGCTTAACCCAGGACTATTCTGTACTCGTTCTTTTCGTGCATTCCTTTCACTTGCAAATCGACGTTCTGTGATTGTATATGCACGTTATACGATTTTATCTTTATTGCAGAATGCGTCAATTTTGAGTGTTGGAGCTTCCAATATTAATTGTTTGCGCCACTGGTAAATGTTGCAAAGTTTAATCACTATGATACACACTTCACTGATACAACTTTCTCTAAATTAAGTGCTACACATGGTGACTTCCCTAATTTGCGAATTTGCAGTACTTGCAGACTTACAACGAATGAACAATTTAGACCACGATTCGATTTACAACAATTTTTGTTTCGACTTACAACCCAATTTGAAAAAAAATAAAGATTCGATTCAAAATACACCTGTTAGCTTTAGCCATAATTAATTTTCTGTTCTTACACTTATTGGGCCGATTTTTCAAGAATTTTCTTTTGGCAATGGCAATTAGCCTAGTTTCGTTTAGGACCTCTAAAGAACTAGAGTTCAACGATGGTGTAAAGGATTGGGCCATGCGTTTAAAAACAAATCTGGCGGCAAACAGTCTCTGATAATCATGAAAACTTATAAATTGGAGCAAATTAAAAATAGAAATGAGAAATGACTTAAAAAAACGCAAATTTCAAGCATACATTGTAAGTTTGATCGAAGAAATGAGCAAATTTGTTTATTTGTACCAAGAAACGCGCACATAATAAGTGCGTTGTTAATTATCCAGTACAGGACATAACTTTTTTCTCGCTGATTAGATAATTTTTTTCCACTAAAACTCAAACAATAAATGATTTTAGAAGACACCTTTGTACTAAAAATTAATGCGAAAAAATGATTCTCGTTTTAATCACTAGACTTGTAGAGAGGTTTAGAAATTTCACTGTTCGTACGTGACCTTTTTAGTTGTTAATTTTCATAAAAAAATTGGAACGTCGATCGATCTTGATATGAACCTTCCTGCTGAAACCACGTTGCTCAAATTCAGTATGGTGTTACGCGAAGGAAGAAATGCATTTCAATGAAAATTGCAAGGTCGTCGAAGTTTTCACTGTACGTACAGTTGCTATACAATTTTCAATCGTCCTCTGCTTGCCAATTGAAAAAGAAACTGTCGCTACCGGAATCCATAGAGCTTACCATGGCTATGGATTTAAATCAGGTTTTCCATTCATCGATTAGTACGAAGTTGCATTTTACTTATCCCTATCGTTTGTGCTTAACTTCAGCAAAAGAGTTCAGTCGTCAATTTGCATTCTTCCTTTATTTTCCGCCATTCGATGGGATTGATAAGGGAATGTATGAGTTACATACCATATAGGAATTTGGGGCGGAACATACGTACTACGGATCATCGACACGCTCATTTATGTTTCACCGTTCATTGACAGACACAATATTATCTTTCTTTGAGTTGCATATTTTTCAATGTAGATAATATATATTATATTATATATAATAAGCAATAATAATAAAACAATTATCTATCTATCTATCTACAAAGTATATGATAAGATGTAAACAACCTTTTTGGGTCGTCACATAGATACCTATGGGTCAAAGGGTAAAATGTGTTTTTCACATAGATACCCAACAGAGTAGGTAGATAATAACAATAAGATATAGTAGATAAGAAATAGTATTTAAGTCAAAATTTTGTACAATTTAGGTTAGTCTTTAAGTACCAATCGGACTATAGGTCCGACCCTTTGGACAAATAAAACATATAAGCTCGGAACACGTCGTTTTAATTCTTCCAAAAATTGTTTTCACCAGTTGGGCCTAATCTCTCACAGGAGCGTATTTTAACCTTGAGTGGAGGCTCCAACTGAATTGCCCAATTTTGTGTCCTTATTCCGAGCCACCGAAGATAATTACTTTTTGAAATATAAAACAATCAGCTCAGGTGAAGTTTCAATAACCAGTTTAGAATAACATACCACCAAAGAGATATTTGAAAAATATTAAGCAAATTAGTTGCTGTTGAGGTGAAGATAATACATAATATACTTTGAATGCCTCTTGTACTTATAAAACTGTAACATTAACTGAAAAGTGACGAATTTGGAGTGTGGCCGTCTTCTTGCGATATGGTTTTTCCACTTACAACATTTTTGACTAACGACGCATTTTTCTGGAACCAATTATCGTCCTAAGTCGAGGTATGTCTGTATTTGTATGCTAGCTCGGATTTTGCTAATAAATAGCGAAGCGATATAAAATTAATGTTGGTGGAAGATGGATTGGACAAACACCTATGTGTTACGGGAACTATATACTAAGTTTATTTCTTTGATTCTTACCATTCCCTCGGCTTTTGCCTCAGTATATTAAAAAATGTATCACAGATCAGACCACTTATTATAAGGCATTTTTATGTTTAGTGATTTGCGAAACCATGGACCCGAGCAGGGAGAATGGCCCTAGCAAAATGCCTATACCTAGTTTGTGGATTGATGACCACACGGCCCGAGCCGCATTGCTGACTAGTAAGCTGAAGGTGGCTGGAGGTTGTAACGCAAGTCAACCAACTGGAGTGCATGCACTGGCCGAAGAAATCCCCATCTGACAATTAGATCTTGTCAATAAAATACCGAAGGTCCAAACAGTCTGGTGGACCAAAGGTAAGAATGTAAAGCTTAGGCACTCCCCTGAAGGCATGGTACCGTAGATGACTCTCTCTGTGGTGTACGACTAGGCATTGTACGTCTTGAGAAATAAGTAATGATAAAGTTATAATTGTTTATTACATCGAACTCTTTTACCTTAAATTGGACAGAGCACACTTTCTGATACGCCGGAAAAAAAATTTTCAATTTATATTTAACGTTTTTGTCCGGCTAGCTAAAACTCTTGTATTTTCCCCAAACGAAACAAGTCATGAGAGCTACTCAAGTATCAATACCATATGGGTAACCCTGGCAACTACCCGGGGCGTCAAATGGAAGGGCAGCATATTTTCATATCATAATACATTTGTATTTCTGTGAAATACGCATTTCGAGATCTTTTGAAGCAGTTTACATAGTTTGAAAAAATCAATTCTGCAAACGCGGTCGCTTTCGTCAGTGGTAGATTTACATATTTGCCGCCAATAAGAAATTTAGCTCTCTTGTTTTTACAATCCGCCGATTTACCGATTGATCCTACAGTTTGGTATAGTTCAGTTGAAACACCTTCCAAAAAAGTCAAGCAATCCGCACTCAAGTCCTGCTACTTCAAGGTTAAGCCAATTGGAGTGGAGATGGAGTAGAAATTCTACATAACAAGTACCCCCTTCTCCTAAAATCAGAAATCAGAACATGTTGTGACAGTCAAATCAGCCAGGAACGGTCATAACATTTTCACATCACAATATTCACACCCTTGGCTTGCCATGTAAATACGACTGGTTTACTTCAGTGTTTAACACGTGATAAAAGGCAACAATTTAACCACTGCCCAGGGGCGCCATAGCGGGTAGGTCCTGCCCTGAATGTTCCTATTCTACAAACAAATTAGAGCTACAATTAGTGATTTTAGTAATATGGATTGATTTAGTAATATGATCCTGACGCGATAGGTTGAAGAGATTTAGCTATCCACCAATTCAATTGTCATTTAATTGACATGAAATGGGGTGACATAACTGGTATGTAGGTATGTACATACACATATTTCGTAAAGAATTTAGATAACGCTTTCCAGGTGGAATTAAACTATTTCCTGTGATATCGTGTGACAGCCAAATAATAACTTGATGATTGTGTTGCTGCTCTAAATATTTTTTTTTTTACCGAAGTACAAGGATATTTTAGGACAACTTCCAGTGAAAATTACTAAAACTGGAACTGAACTAAAATATCTTGTACTTTTACTAAGTAACTTTAATTTTGAGTATCTGTTCTTTGCCCTATTGCACCATACCGACTTGTTACAACCTATAAGAAACTTGAAAAACATTTATTCAATGTCCGTGTACTTCTCACGATTTCAAATGGACACTTTGTTTGTAAATCCTAAATGCATAGTGAACTTCCCAATTAGTCTAAGAAAAATGGCATATTTGGTCTAAAAATCCTACATCGGAAATTTTTTTGGATTATGGTTGGGAATGGTCCCCAGATTATGGCATTAAAAGTCCCAACCGATCGGAGGTCCGCAACCTTAAAAAAAGGGGGGAAAGGGGGCATTTTTTCGGTTTTTTGCGATTATTTCAAAAACAGTAAGAGATACAGAAAAATGGTCTGAGGACGAAAAAAACTACATAAAATTATCTTTGCAATGATATCTTTGCAATGATATCAAATGGACACTTTGTTTGTTGCAATGATATCTTTGCAATGATATCAAATGGACACTTTGTTTGTAAATCCTAAATGCATAGTGAACTTCCCAATTAGTCTAAGAAAAATGGCATATTTGGTCAGTAAAAATCCTACATCGGAAATTTTTTTGGATTATGGTTGGGAATGGTCCCCAGATTATGGCATTAAAAGTCCCAACCGATCGGAGGTCCGCAACCTTAAAAAAAGGGGGGAAAGGGGGCATTTTTTCGGTTTTTTGCGATTACAGTGTAACCCCTATAATTACAACCTTCGATAATTGCAATACTCGATAATTGCAACTATAAAGTTATTCTCATTGAAGACTCTAAATATGCAACGCTAATTGCAATTTTAGAGTCGATATATTTGTAAAGAAAATATTTCCCATTGTAGACTCTAAATTTGCAACTACTGTTGCGATTTTAGAGTCATTCTTTAATTTTAAGATGTTCATGATCTTTACCCGGAAATAGAAAACGGTTTTTGTTATTAACTGAAAGAAACGAGTTTGCCTAGCGGCACCTGTTAGTTTTAATTTGGCTTCCTAACGGTGTTGTTTTTAACAAAAAGTGTCTGCTAAAACTCACAAGTTCCTTTTGCTGAAACAAAGCGGAAATTGCAAAGGAACTGGAAAGGGGGCATCATTGGCCACGTTGTCTTCGGAATATGAGGTGGATAAATCGACAATTAGTCGAATTAGGAAAAGCGGGGCTGAAATATGTGGCGACAGCGGTTGTCTCTGATAAGAAAAAAACCACGCGCCAATCCGAATTCTTAAAAATGGAGACTGCGTTATATAAGGGGTGGATGCAGCAACGATCAAAAAACATACCGATGTTAGCTGAATTATTGTTAAAAGAAAAAGCCAAACATGTCCACAGCAAAATTTAGGAACCTTCCACCGGACTTAATGCCAGCAATTGTTGGTTATTTAAATTTAAAAAACGGCATGGAATTCGGCTGTTGAAGTTTTGTGGAGAAAAACTGTCCAATCATGTTTCAGCCGTCGAACCGTTCAGTGAGAAATTCCACTCGAAAATTAATGAGATGCAATTAAAGTCAGAACAGATCCACAATGCTATGAATCTGGCTTGTTATGCAAGTTATTCCCAGATAAGACTCTTTTCCATTTTCGTGAATCTTCTATACCCGGGCGAAAAGTTAACAAGGAGAGAATAACTTTCCTGGCATGTACGAATGCGACCGGGACGCATAAAGTGAAGCTACTGGTGATCGGAAAGGCAAAGAAGCCTAGGGCATTTAAAAACAAACAAAATCTTCCTATGGTTTATAAAGGGAATTTCTTGTTCATTGATTTTTTTTTTTGGCTCAAGTACGTAAATATGTACCTAATTCAACAAGGACTCCTCCAAAAGGGCTATTTTTGTTGTTGTTTTTCTGTACAAAAAAACCGACTCAAAAATTGCAAAATTTCGGAAATTGCAACTACCCTGTGCATTAATTAGTTGCAATTATCGAGGTTATACTGTATTTCAAAAACAGTACGAGATACAGAAAAATGGTCTGAGGACGAAAAAAACTACATAAAATTATCTTTGCAATGATATCAGACCATCAGGAGTTTGTTCTACGTATTACTCATTTTATAAACTGTAGAACAAAGTTGTCATGGGTCACTTTGTATGGGAGGTACCCTTAGTTTTTATCCGAATGAGCTGATTTTTGGTGGGTGAGGTGACTATGACCTTCAATCGCAACAAACCAAAATTTAGCACTCTGCTCTAATTTTGGGGGGAGTTATGGACATGCCGTTTTGACAAATTTAAATGGAAGGATAATGGAGGTCCTTGACCGGAGCGCCTCAGTGTTTTCGTTAAAATTATCTTAAGCTTGTTGTGAATACTTATACAAAATTTTACGGCTGAACTAGCGTTCTTTCAAAAGTTATGGAGCTTTTAAAAAAGGTCTAAAATGAAAATATTCTAATTTATGTTCTATTCTAACGCCGAAATATTCAATTGAACTCTAATGTGTTATATATCATTGCAAAGATAATTTTATGTGGTTTTTTTCGTCCTCAGACAATTTTTCTGTATCTCTTACCGTTTTTGAAATAATCGCACAAAACCGAAAAAAGGTCCCCCTTTCCCCCTTTTTTTTAAGGTTGCGGACCCCCGATCGGTTGGGACTTTCTATGCCATCATCTCGGGACCATCCCCAACCATAATCAAGAAAAATTTCCGATGTAGGATTTTTCCGTTCGATGGCCATATTTTGGTCCAATTTTCTTAGACTAAATGAGTGTCTTAACAAATCACACAAGTTGTATACATATGCATTTCGCATTATAAATCGCATAACTATGAGAATGAGTTATGCAATCATTCAATATGGGCACCACAGTGCAAATACACTGATAGAAACACTTTCCCTAAACATGGCATCATTTACATGTCATTAACATAATCGTGTGTTAATCCGCAAGTTTTTTGCATATTGCTCGATGCTACTTTACTTTGAATGTGTCTGCAATGCAATGCATTGCTATCGCCCGCCTTGTCGGAATTGTAAGAACCACCAAAGTCAAAGTTCGTATTTACATTTGTTGATTGCTCATGCGGACTTTTTTGGGCAGCATGCATATAACCTCTGTAATGTCTACTCGCTTACAACGAATACAGTGTGTAAAACGCTACCTTTTTGCGCAGTAATACGTAGTATGTAGTTCTCTATTTTTTCCTAAAGAAGATTCAATATGTTACATGCTGTATTACGATTGAAAATGTGAACATGGAATAGTTTAATACCATGATTAACCTCATGCTTCTACAATAAAAAGGAAAGCTAAACTTTGATTCACCCATAAAAATTTCCCAACCCGACTATTTACATAATTCCTTATTAAATTTCATATTAGGGGGATTCATGCTCGCTTCGTATATCAAAAATTCTTGTTATTGCGTATTTGGCTATTATAACCCAACAAAATTTGAATGAACGCCCCCAAAAATCCTAGTCGTATATGAAATACTATAGTGGTATTCGAATGAAACGGACATTGATCCTGTTCAAGTCGAATGAAATCGGATCAAAATTTCCCAAATCGGTAACAGCTGACTATCGTGTCATCTGTCCCTAATGCGATATTCTGAATTACAAATTGCATTTGTAATTATGCACCTTTCGAGATACAATCAAAAGGAAAAGTCTCAAGAAATATTAAAATTATTAGCTCTGAATAAAGATTACAAACCAAAAATACTGGCCGTGTTTTTTTTACATCGGGGGCAGGTTTGCTAACCCAGACGCGTAAAAAAACGATCGAGGGTAGCATCCAGGTTAAATTTCAAATTGTCACGTAGGCATTGCCATTAATTTCAAAACATTGCTCAAAAATATTAAAGCCCCGTTTTCACTTTACAAACGCAAAAGTTAACATGCAATTTTTTTTAATGAGAACATATTTTTATGTAGGAATCATAATTTTGTTAGAATAAGAATTCGACGAACAACATTTTTAACATGAATTTACAAACAAAAACTATATTTGCACACACTTGTGTGTTGCATGTAAACTATACCTTAGAGCTTTTCATTTCAAAATTTAATTTTTGCTAGTCATTGGAAAACGTACTAGAAAATAATTGGGATTGCATACATTTAGGCGAGTTTTGGAAAGCTCGTCAAATCTGGATAGCAATATAATTTCTAACCTGAATAAAGTCACAGGTTAGCGTTTGTATGAAAATTACCCCGGATAGTGTAGGTTAGCTAATTAAAAAACACGGCCACTGAATAACAAAGTGACATACGGGAAATTTCAGGGAAATCATCTGGGGGATTAGTTTGGCAGATGATCCAAGTCATACCCTGGATCAATTTCCAGGATCATCATTTTGTATGGGATTTCAAATAAATCTGGAAATTATCCAGTAACTCGAAAAGGGTTTATGTTATATACTATGCAACAGGTGAACATACAGCTGATTTTTTGACAAAAAGAAAATTTAGATATTATCGTTCTAGGTGTCATAATCATAATTTTAAATGAGAATTGCAAGAAAGTCTCTCTTTCCGCTCAATTATCGATAAAAAAATAGGGGAAAGAATAAGGAAAAGAAGACTAATGTGTGATTTTAGTCAAAGAGACTTAGGAAAAAAGCTTGAAATTTCATTTCAGCATGTACAAGGATATGAAAGCGGAGAGATTAAGCTTGTAGTTGATAGATTGTATAATTTGGCAGAAGCTTTGGTTACTGGTTACTAGGAAAAAGTTAATTTTATACGATTTTCGCAAATTCTGCCCATATTCTGCCTATATTAGTTCTCGTATTCGATAACGCTGTGTTTTTATTATAGGTATGTTATTTTTTGTCGAATAACAGGCAATCAGAAACGGTATCAGATAATCATGTGCAAAATGCTTGACTACAGGTTCACAAAACATTTTAATTTTGTATTGCACCGCGTATCAAGTAGTTACGATTTTAGAAACGTTGACAACATTCCACATCTGGTCTCATGGCAATGTGAACGGACTGGCACGCAGGCGGACCGGGTTCGAATCCAAGTTTCGGCATAAGGTTTTTTATGAATAAAAAAATTATAAAAATTCACACTATGCTTATCTACAGCATAGTTTTTTCATCAATGAAAAAGGTAGATGCTCCAACAGATTTATTTATGTATTTGACCCAATGGCATTTTGAATAAATTATATTCAAACTTTATACGTTTAAAGAAATTTTCTGCTTATTAGAAGTAAAGTAAGAACTTCATTGGTGTCATTACACGTTTTTTTGCTGGGTGTACACATATGTAATAGGAAAATGATACCACCAATTCTTCATTTCTACTACACTAGCAAATTTAAAACGGCACTGGTGGACGTGGAATTATTCTTGAGAGCTGAGATGATTAGGGGAGAGAATGAATTCAACTTGGGAGGGGGTTCTGTTTTTTATTGAGAATGACGCCATCCATAAAAGTGCCCAAGCCAAATAAATTTGGGAATGAAAATGCATAGAGGTTATCCAAGTATGTACCTGGGTATTTATTATGTTTTTAAAGTGCAAATCCTAAATAAATTCAAATCACAAAATTTACATGTTGTCGATACAATATGCAAAAGTGCATAAAATCTATCATATCCGAAACAAGCAGATAAAATATTATATCGCCGAATGAAAGTGATATTATCGACCATTGTCATCTACAAAGGCCCAGAGCCGAAACAATTCAAATCTATATAGATTTCAAATAAAAGGCTTGAACCTGTTGGCTGTCCAGCACAACAATCCTATACCATAATAATAATTTGCTTTTGCCGCACCGCCTCACAATTCATCTTAAAATGTTAAATGTTAGTAACCGTAAGTTAGTAACAATTTTGCATCTTATTCGCACGATAATGCTAAATGCTGGTGTGGCTTTAGTATAGTTTGGTGTTGTTGCAGGGAACTTTGTACATAATCAATACACTCTGGGTATCTATATAAGTGCTTGGTGGTCCTTAGGGCGTATAGATCTTTCGCTATATGGCATGATGTGCTTGCGCACACAAACTTTCCCATTTCTTCTTATCAATTGCTTCATATTTCCTCAATTTAATTTCGAATCCATTTACTGCGCAGTCGTAGTTGGTATATATTGTTGTATAAAATTTCCTATACAATTGTGATTTTCAGATTGCTTATTAATTCGATTGTGAATAAGTCTAAATCAACTCGTACAAATAATATTTATGATTCACTTAATAAGCACCTGGAAAAACGAATGATATATGGCGGACGGTTAGTGACGATATAAACCGATAGGGTAACAATAATAATTTGTTAGATTCGCATTCAGCTTGTATGCCGCCCTCACTGGTTTTATGAAATGGCATTCCGTTGAAATGCAGATTGCACAATAGCTGTTAATGCAAAAAGACAGCTACAGTGTAATCTATATTTATCTAGTTGAAGATGAAGTCAGCATCGCGTCAACGTGAGCATCTATAAAAGCAGGTTTACTATACATATACAAAAACCTTTCCCGAGACCTATACGTATGTCGAGAAAATGAATTTATGGAAAGGGTCGATAAAATTTCACATCTTTAAGGATTTTAAATGAAAATAATTGTCTATAGTTTTTTTCGACTTCAAATCCAAGAAGCATTTAAAATCATGTCGTCCCTGATCGATTTGTTCTGAATCTGGTCGCAAAATAGCGCAGGCGTTTACGATATCTAAGATTGTAATCAAAATTATACGTAGCAAGAAATCAATCCAAACAAGACCTTTCCTCTAGACTAGATAATGCACATAGTTTATTTGTCATAGGATTTTCTTCAATGTGAGTTAGCACATATCGATTGGACTGAACATAAAGGAAAAGCCAAATATAAGTTCTTTGCCATTTAACCAACAAGAGAATCGTGTTAACGCCCTCGTCATTTTCAATTCCCTTTGCAAAGCTAGCATACACTCGTATGAAACTATATGGCAAGAAATTTCAGTTTCGATCGAAAGAGGCAATCTTTATAGATTGAAACTATTTTCATCCGACTATATCTGGAACAAATTGATTTATCTTGTATCTATTATCAGGACTGATCTGATACAAGCACAATGTGTTAATTTATTGAAAATTTGAGGGATATATTTCAAGTATTTTGCATTAACGTTAGAAGAAAGGTTACTTGCTTGAATTTTTCGTTTTTAGAATGTTAATTCTTTATTTTTATGTGGAGTGAATAAAGGAAAATTGAAATTTGATAGAAAATTTAGGTGCTTAGATTATATTAGTATTATGGGCAATAATCATAATATTTGGGATAATATGTATTAGTTTACCTAAACAAAAAATTGGAGTGTTTATGAATTAATCATTTTATGATCCATATCTATAACTATAGGATACTTATTTACAACATGCACGAAAATTTCCTTTAATATTTTCCCAGAAAAAAAAATAGTATCGATTTAATTTGATCAAAAAAAATCATTTCCAACGCAAGTGATACACAGAACATGCCGCGCACGTTTTAATCGATTTAAATGCGCGTCTATATTAAACGACAAATTGGCCGATCTAAGCTGTTCAACTTTTCCCTTGCCAGTTGTCCAAGCTAGACGTCTATTTGCACTTAACGATAAACTACAGTAACACTTTCGAAAAATTTGGGGTTATTTTTTTTATATATATGGGGTTAACTAGGCCTGTTCGGTACCGAGATTTCAATACCGGGTTTCGGTTTTTTTCAATACCCGGTACCACAAGCGGTTTCCCTGACTCAGGTTTTTTTTCAGTACCGACGGTTTTTCTAACCATAAGCCGGTTTTTTTGAGTACCGGGTTAAAAACCGACTCAGGTTTTTTTCAGTACCGACGGTTTTTTTTAACCATAAGCCGGTTTTTTTGAGTACCGGTACCAAAAAACCTGAAAAAAAACCGGCTCATGGTTGAAATGAATCGTTCTTTTTAACTCGGTACCAAAAAACCGACTCGTCGGTCGGTTTTTTTAACTCGGTACCAAAAAACCGGGATATCGGTACTTTAGAATATCGGGTCCGGTACCAAGTGAACACCGGTTTTGTACCGGGATCCCGGTTTTTGGAACAGGCCTAGGGTTAACTACACTTATTCAACTCTGCCCACAAGTATAAAATTTTTCTTTTATCCATTAGGATAAAACACTCAAAATTAAATTCATTTGGATAAATAATAAATTTTATCCGAAATTTTATCAGTTTTTGTTTATATGGTGTTAAAATTTACTTAAAATGGAGTTAACTCCGCACAATATGACAGGTAATATATGGGGCAAATTACGAACGTTGTCCCGTATAGTCTGTGTGGTGTAGTAGGTAGGGCGTTAGTTTTCAAATCATAGTCTCGGGATCGAATCCCACTGTAGGCAGGTAATTTATTATGCATTTTTAGAGCGTAAAGAGAGGTAAATGCTAGTTATACAAAACTCATTTATGAGTTAAATGTTCTGTGAAAATTGTGTTTTATTTTTATCCTAAAAATATCGAGAATTACTCCTTTTGGTGTAATTGGAAGTACTCTTTTGTGTTCATCCATTTGGATAAAACAATATTTTATCCAAACGGAGGGACCCTATTCGACAATTTTCGGAGTCAAATTCACACCGGATTTTTTGCTGTGTAGAGGAAAACTGTCGCCCATGCTTAATAACATCAACAATTTAGGCATCCATGAACCATGAGTTCCGGGAGGAGCTCAAAGACAGCATCAAAGGAGTTGCAGAAGAGGTCGTGGGCTATAAAGGCCGGCACAGATGAACAGACTGGTTCGACGACGAATGCAGGGCCTCGATTGAGGCGGAAAATGAAGCCTATCGCCAATACACACAACGCGCATCCCGAGCCAAGAAAGATACAACGAACTTCGGCGAGTATCTAATAACTTAATTAGACGTAAGAAACGCAAACATTTTAACGAGCAGTTACAGCAAATAAACCAAAGATTAGCCAGTAAGAACATTAGACAGGCGTACAAGCTTATAAATAATGTCAAGAGCGGATATCAACCCAGGACAAGCCTATGTAAGGACAAGGATGGTAACATCATCAGCGACACCGAAAGCGTAAACAAACGAAGGGCCTCGCATTTTGAAGAGCTCCTCAATGTACCATCAAGATCCCCCACGGAGCCAGCTCTTGAGCAGTTAGCCGAACAAGGTCCTCCCGTTCAACCGCACTCCGTAAGTGAAGACGCCCACCAGCTGCTGGGCTTCCGAAACTGGAGGACAAGGTCACGTAACCACGATAATTGGAGGTCAACGATTCAAGCGGCCAAAGCCCGACGTCGGGCTATCGTGCCACATTGATGATGATGAATTCATTATGGTAATGAAAATAAGTTTATACTCCTATTGTAAAATAAGCTAAATGTTAAAATAGCCTATGTTTTTTGTAAATTGCCGGGATCGATATTTGATCCAGAGAGGCAACACAACAACAAACATTTATACTCCTAGTTCACCAATATTATGATGATTTATTATTATTATTTATTTAATAATCCAATTTGAATGTTGAACTAATAAATATTTTGTTACTACAACAGATTTTCCGGTTATTTTTTTAACAGAGAGATTATGTTAGTTCAGCCACAAAAAAATTCTCTCAGTGTAGGTACTAATATCGTCAGTTCACGTGAAACCCATTACCCTAAATTAATTGGAAAAGGACAAGCCTCCGCGGCAAATTTTTCACAGGAGACATAAATGCAAGTTTTCCCCTAGGTGGACATAGTAGGTACTTACCCTAATACACGATAATAAGTGTATGTAGAAATAATTTCACGGTGATTAATTATTTTTTTTTGTGAATACTGAAAAATTGATTTTAGTTTCAAAGTACAAAAAATACAAGTACATAAAATAATTTTAGCCGGAAAAACCGGCGAAGAAAATTAATTCCGGCTAAAAATCCGGTCGGCCGGAATTATAATTTTCTTCCGGCTAAAGAACACGGTTTCCGGCTAATTTGGCTCCCGTTTGGGAATCACTGGTGTAAACATAAGTTGAACTTCTTATCCAAGATTGTGAATATCATTTTCTTTTCAATTTCAACTTGTTGGATAATTACATCTAATGATACTACAACCTATCCTAAACTAAATGAAATACTCAAAAATCGGACCACTTATCGTAATGTAGCCACCCTAAAATGAACCTTAAGCTGAATAGTGGCAATTTTGCAACTTTTGGTCACATTTTTGAATGTCCTAGTCATAATTTAGAAGCGCATAGTCCGATCTCAATAATTAAGTTCAAGAAAACCTAAATAAAAGTTTGATTATTTTCCTAATTGAAAGTTAGCCTCCTGGTAGCGCATGCAGCTGCTAAGTAGCTGCCAATTGAGAGCTCGCGAAGCTAGTTTTTTCGGCGAGCTGCAAAATAGCAGCGCGTATAGTAGTCTGGCTGGTCTAGCGGTTAGTGCGCGCACCTTCAGTGCACAGGGTCATGAGTTCGAATCTCACCGTGTTCCATGGTGTTTTTCGAACTCACGAGCTTGTGACGGACTATGATCTCACTCAGATGTTAAACGAGTACCCATTTGTGGGGATAAATAGCACTGCTGAGCGTGATGCTGATCTCATTACCTCAACAAAAAAGCAGATAAGATCTTGGAAATAGGATGTCACTAACACATCCTGCGGCCTTAGTCCAATGTTGTATTGTCGGGCCTGTTATTTATTTTTATTTAATAGACAGAGCTTTAAAGTCGATGAAGAGGAAGTAATCGATCGAACGAGTTTATCGCGATAGCAATCATCATAATCACAAGACAGGTCCCAATATTCACAGTACGTTATGTTCGTATAGTCATCGTCTTGGGCGGTCAAGTGAATCTGAAAATTTTGCATCCATAACATCTGGGTCAGTGTCGTAAAAGGAAAGACAAGTTTAATTCAAGTTGACAACACTATGATGTGTCAGTTTTATAAATAGAACGGAAATAATTTAAAATCATTAAGCACTCATTTAATTCATATAGTACCTACATCATTAATAAAACTGAATGACCAATAATTGTATATGTAACGTGGCGAGAGTTCTAATCGTGCGTATTGCACGATGCGTGCATATCCTATGTAAAATGAGGCGGTGCGCTCCTTCCATTTTTCGTAATTTTTCAGAAACCGAAAAAAAAAGATGAAAAATTGTTGTACCCTATTCGTTTTGCAATTAAACGGAGGCTATAAGCACAAAAATTGATTTTAAAACAGAAAAGTGATATTTAATAATACACTCTAAAAAGTGAATTTAAATTTCCGCTGAAAATGCGGTAATTTTACACTTTTTCCCGCTTATAATCACATACAGAGTGCATTTTTCAACAATTTCTGTGTAAAATAAGAAAATTACACCAAAATCGGTGTGAAATGTATTTTTACGCTACACTTCTGTATAATTCAGATTTTCTGGTGCATTTTTACAACGTTTATGTGTATAATTCGGATTTGTGGTGTATTTTTACAACGTGCAGTTGAAGTTTTACTCATTTTTTGTAGCGTGCTCTCCAGTTGTCATACTTCAATCGGCTGTACTTAGCACAGTGTACCACATTTTTCCAAAAATTCTCTGCATTTAGAACTCATGTGTACACGCTCTGTGGCTCACTTGGTTGAGTCGCACTCTACGATAGTAATCTAGAGGTCTCGAGATCGAATCTCGGCGTGGTCCAAAATTTCCGTACATGTGTGGATAAGAAATATTTAGTGCTTGCAACATTACACTCCGAAATGATATGCAATGTAACGTTGACTGGAAATTACCTATAAACGGCTGAGTTACGGTACTGAGAAGAAAAACAAGTGAACAGATCGCACAAAAAAGACCATATTGCAACCTCCCATGTAGACGAAAAACTGATCAGCAAAACTCGACCGATACTTGTTTATATTTTATATAGCCTTAAATAGTTTTATTGATAGCTATATTATTTATAAAAATCTTTACAACGAAAAAAGAGTGAAACCGCATTATATTCCTATTATTACGGAGTGTTTTTACACATAGCGCGGTGTAAATTTGCTAATATATTGGAGTACTTTTTTAAACATTTTTTTATGCAAAATTACACTTGATTTGCAAATTTAGATTGCACAGTAATTTCACTATTATAATAGAAGGAAACAAAGTTTCCTTCTATTATAAGAGTAAAAATTTCATAGAGTGTAGTTTGAACGTAAATTTCGAATTATAAATTGCAACGAACAAGTTTTGATTTATTCTTGTGGAACCACATAGTTTTCTGCCAAGTTGGTGGAGTATTAAGTCCAATTTCGTCCAAGAAAGTGTCTAAGGACGAATATAATAGACTCTTATTTAATAATATTAATGATAATGCAATAATTTGAATTTTTGGTAATACAAATTTTTACTGGAAAGAGACAGTTTTGATAAGTCGGCTATGGAAAGGAAAGAGTTTTGATCAAAAAGGATGGAAGGAAAGAGTTGTGATAGGTACCATTACCCGGAAGAAGTAAGTAACTGCAAATTTCAAAGCCTCAAAAAATACGGAAGAAATGTGTTTTGATAAAAACTGAGCTCACTACCGTGTAGAACAGGAAAAATACTTTTGAATGCAATTCATAACTCAATTTCGAAAAAAATGGAAGAAGCGAGTTTTGCGGCGCACCGCCTCCTAGAAGCAACCCTTAATTGTTTCAAAACATTGTAGGTTTGTAAGTGGTTGAGGATCCTTTGAACAGACCTGCTCCACTTTCCATCAACTTGAATAAATTTATGACAAATAAGCGTCATAATTTTTTTATTAATAATATTGGTCGTGTTTTTTTTTACATCGGATGCAGGTTTGCTGACCCAGACGCGCAAAAAAAAACTATCGAGGGTAGCATCCAGGTTAAATTTAAAATTGTCTCGTAGGCATTGCCATTAATTTCAAAACATTGCTGATAAATTCCCGTTTTCACTTTACAAACGTAAAAGTTTAAATGTAATTTTTGTTAATGAAAACATATTTTATGTACGAATCATAATTTTGTTAGAATAAGAATTCGACAAACAACATTTTTAACATGAGTTTACAAACAAAAACTATTTTTTTGCACACACTTGTGTGTTGCATGTAAACTATACCTTAGAGCTTTTCATTTCAAATTTTTTGTTTTGCTAGTTATTGGAAAACGTACTAGAAAACAATTGGGATTGCATACATTTAGGCGAGTTTTGGAAAGCTCATTAAATCTGGATAGCATTATAATTTCTAACCTGAATAAAGTCACAGGTTAGCGTTTGTATGAAAATTACCCCGTATAGTGCAGGTTAGGTATTAAAAAAACACGGCCATTGTTAATGGGTTTCCGCCAATCACCACTAAACTTTATTACTTTTCCCCTAGGAAATTGCAGTTAATTGACTTCTTGGGTAGACCGTCAGTTTGGCACAATTTCTTCGTGGAATTCCAAACGTTAATAATGATTTTTTTGTCAATTTGCCAATTTTACCATTTTTCAACACGTTTATTTGTTGCTTCTAATTGCATATAGGTATGTATCTAACAAAATACTAACCAGGGCAATTGCAAGAGACAAGAGGCAGAATCATTTCTATAGTGCTAATACCCCAGGAAATTTTAATACAAATTTCGGCAAACTTCGGAAAATTTAGGGGGAAGCTAGATTTTTGCATGAGCATTCCTTTCGTCCTAAACAAAACCCCAAAAACGGTGCTACAGAGGGTCGAAGAATATCTGAATATCTCGATATCGGTAACACGCACTGAAAAGTGGTACATATATGGCAATTTGTAGCTCTTGTGGTTTATGAATAAACTGTCAGAAGTCAAAATAGAATCGTGCGCTCCTAACGGTGCCAGGAGGTCAAACGATATGTTTTACAAGGTCTTATAAAAATATTTATAACGGTATCTCGGGCTAAAAAATAATGTATGGCGAATTTATAGTCCATACGGCTCTGAAGAAAGTGTTCAAATTTGTTATCAATAACGTACCCTTAAGGGCGCTACGGGGGTTTAAACCTTAGAAAATTGGTATTTTTGGGATTTTTCGTGAATAGGAGTAGGATGTAACGTCATCCATGTTAAATTTCTTCTGTGGCTGCAAATGAAAAGTACCCATCGAAGTGTCGTCACTTAGGCAGGGGCGAACATCAAACCAAACCATTTTTTGGGGAATATCATTAGAAGGGTAATGTTTATAAAAAGTATTATATGTCGAATTTGTAGTTTGTACAATGGTTCGAACCATAAATTAATGGTATTTTTTGTTACTTTCGGGAATATATATCGGTAACGTACCTATCGGAAAAGGTGGTCTGTAACGAATTTGTTTGATCTATAGGTCCAAATAGGTACAATGCCAAAACACCCGTTCATGCGGTTAAAATAAAAAAAAAACGTTTCCTGATAATTGTTCTGCAAAATGGAAAAAATATCTGTAACAAATTAGGAGGTTGTGCGGCTCTAACTAAAATGGAATGTCCTTAGCAATGCACTTGAGAGTATAACGAGATACAGGATGTAGTCATTCAATGAAACTTTATCTTCCTTATGCAATTTATGCAATTACAGGCATGCCAGTCTGGATTAGATATCAACAGGTCTGAGGCGAATGTCCTTGGTCGAAGCCAAACTAAATTCAGGGAGCCCAAAAACAACCTCAACTTAATTTGTTCCGACTACAAAGTCACCTGAAATACACACAAATTGGAAAAAAAAATAAAAAATTTCATAACGATCCTTTGGAGAGCATTCGTTGCCTTCAAGGAAGTCAAAATTTATATTGAAAGAATTAAAAATCGGTCTCTTATTTTTGAAATGATCCATTCATGCTTCTGTCTTAGTTTAAAGATTTTTTGACAAAGCCTGAAAAAGCTTTTAATTTTTTTTATAACTGGCCGTGTCACTACTTTAGTTTTTCTCCAACCCCCTTTTTAAACTGGAACCGGCTGGGACGTAGTCAAGATTTGCTTTTGGAAGAAGTCTATCAAATTTTTCGGAAACATGATTGCATCGAAAAAGTGTTATGTGAAGTGAATAAGATCAAAAAACTTTTAAGCAATTTTTACGTTTAAATTCTCGAATTTGTAATTTCTTCTTCAGAGCAGGATGGAAAATTTCACAGCCAGAAAATCAATTAAACACAAAATTCTCTCGAAATCTGAACCTAGGTTAATTGCATTGCATTAGACAATGAAACCGTAAAAAAGCTATGTACTAGGTTATTAGCAAGCGCCAGATGAGGTCAAACTGTCTAATTCTAAGTTCGACGTATGTTGATTCGATCTCTTGCAAAATCCGTTATGTCTCGTGGCTACTTCAAAAAATGGAAGCCTTCTGTGGTGAGAACAATCCTAAGAAAGTATGCTTGTAATACCTACATAAAATTGAACTCAATGGGGTGTATAAAGATAAGAATCACAAAAATAATAAAATTACATACTTGAAATAGAAATATAATAAATATGTATAAATCGTTAAACTATTTCATTTAGGTATAATAATTGTTTCATTTTGATTTCACTTTTATATTCAGGACTTGTAGATATCCATGAACACAAAAAAATCTCCTACATAAAGAAAATTAAATAAAAGACCACATACCTTGTTATAAATTCCATATTCAACTATGTATCTGATTCATTACGATTCCATAATATAAATCGATTCTTGTGATTAATTTCATGCAATCCATCCATACTTTTTTCCAGAGTCGCAACTTTTTTCTTCAATCCAATATCTATGGGAATATCCTTAAAAGGATCGTCGGGTCAATAAACGTTTTACACGCGGAATCGTCTCCGTGATTGTTATTATTCGCGGTGCACTTGGACTATTGCATTACTGCATTGCATTTCACTTGCACTTGGACACTGTGGCTAGCGGCAGCGTCGACGGCGCCACTTGCGGCATTGTCTAACATAAATATGTGCATACGTAAGAGATCGTAAGTAAGTTGAACTAACAATTTATGAGGCATCGGTTACCACATTACCGTTAGAATAAATTACACGTATGTCTTTGTTGATAGTTTGTCACATTAATTCTTCCTTGTTGATTCTCTATTGCGCATACTCTCTCGTGATATTATACGGCAAACGGATTGAATGGTGTATACCTATGGTTGACGCATTGCAAATTTGTCCATTGCGGCTTCTATGCCACCGAGAATCGGATGCGTATAAATGATGTTCAGAACGCTGCAATATGAAAAGAGAAGCCGCGATCAGGTTTCAGTAGTATAACTAAGATTTTATTTTACCGTTTATGCGGGTATAAATATTGCGTATGGTTCTAGAGTTTTTGATTGAAATCTTGTACGGATTCAATAGTATCCTCCCAGTTGTTCGCCCGGCAATACTAAGGTGGATTTCTTCTTCACAAGAAATTAATTTACAATATTAATTAAATCTCAGTAGGTTGTTATTGGTTCGTCTTTCTAATATTCTTCAAGAAACAACTTACCTGTTTTAATCAGAATTTAATTTATTACAACGATAAGATGTTTTTATCAAACGTCCTTAGGCGAACTTCTAGTATGTAGTTGAATTTTCTTCATTTCCTTTATTATTCAAAAATATATATACTATTTCAATTAAATTCATTCGTTATTATCTGACTTTTACCGTGACACATCTTCCTTATACTCGTATACTGACGTGAAATAATAGAATTTTGTTGATAGTTGTCCCTACTGCGTTTTTTTTTAATCCTGTCCTTTTTCGACCCGAAATTTCCTACAAGGTTCCTAGGGGGTCTAATTTGAGCATGCACAAAACACTATAAGGACCGTAGATCTAACTTTGGCGAACCATAACTGCATCACCGTTAGTATCTGATATGAGATTTTCTCGCTGAGACCATTGCACCTCTTTAACTAACTAAAACTAAACAAATAAATGCTATAATGATATTTTTGTCCTATTTTCTGAAAAAATATTTGAGCTAACAGTCATTACTACCATACCAAATTTCAAGTCGATCGGATTAGTTACTCGCGAAATCACTACTCACTATCACTAGAAAGGCAGACGGATTGACAACATCGATTTTATAAAGGGTTTCAACCACTCAAAAGGAAAATTTAAGTTCTTTTCGTTCTGTTACTTCTAAAGGGATGACCGTAAAACTGACCAAAATAATAGAGTTGGGATACAAGTACAAGTCCCGCAAGAGCTCATTACAGGTCCACATCTAATTGAAGTCTTTGGGGATCCTGTTGGGGTTTAACCTTGGAAAAATTATCGGTCATTTGAGGGTTAACAAAAACTTGACGATAAACTTGTCGGGTCTAGCTTCCACACTTACAAAAATCTAAGTGGGACGTATCGCATAACTATGTGCTAATTTCGCCGCCTTTAAAAGTGTCTTCGTGCTCTTACTCGATCTATAGATTCTATAGAAATGTTCTAATTGATACTATAGTTTGAAGCCAGTATCACTAAGTAGCTTCCTTGATTCTAGGAGAGGAGGAGCGCCAGCATTATAATTTAAAGGTGCATTCAGTAAGCTCATAATAAGCACATAAATAAGCGATAGGTTAATATTTAATTCTTTTTAATTTAGGGGGAGGGTATTCAAAAATTCTGTTTTTTTTAAGAGGAGCGGGGTGGTCTATTTAAAAAAACCTGGATGTGAATAGTATCTTGTATAATTCTGTATCTAGCTTCAATATTCCATAGACGCAAAAATCTACAAAACGGCAGCTCTATCTTGGATCGAGTCATCGCCGATACCAATTCATTGTTGTAGCTTTTTCATTTGACACATCCAGGTCTGCCTCTGGCCTTGGGTCCATCAAATGACATCGCTTTCTTTGTGAGGTTCTCAGGCGGACGCCTTTGAACATGGCAATACCAAACCATTTGACGGTCTTCGAGCTTTTCGGTGATTGGTTGGTCTATGGACAAGCTGCCTCGGATGTAGCTACTCTTGATACTTGATGCGGTCCCTTTTGGTGACACCAACTGACATGCGCAACATTTTCATTTCGGTCGCTGTCATTTCTTTTGCGTAACCTTCATACATGGTTCAGTATTCTGATCCATACATGAGTGCGGAACCGTTTTGTACAACTTTTCCTTTAGCTTCAGTGGCATTTTCTTATCGCAGAAAACTCCAGAGTTTTCTCGCCACGTCATCCATCCCACCTTTGTGCGATGTTTGATGTCATCATCGCATGTAGCTCCGTTGTTCACCATGGAGCCAAGGTACTTGAACTTGGTACAAGACTTAAGCTGCTCTCCTTTGACGTACATATCTAGTATCGGTGCATCTGGGTCTGAGAATGGGCAAAATACGAACTCAGTCATTGTAATAC
Source organism: Microchrysa polita (assembly GCA_949715475.1). Classification (NCBI taxonomy): domain Eukaryota; kingdom Metazoa; phylum Arthropoda; class Insecta; order Diptera; family Stratiomyidae; genus Microchrysa; species Microchrysa polita. The sequence goes on along the minus strand of OX454416.1, from coordinate 107,801,883 downwards.
TTACCATCAGTCCATGCTCCTCCAGAATGTTACATCATTTTGTAAGTGCAGCTCGCAAGGTAACGATGTTCGGGCTACTGAGATATTTCGAGGCCGTCGGAGATACGTGTTAATAAGTAACATGTCATGATGTTGAAGAGCAACGGACTCAATACACTGCCCAAAATTCACCGGAAATTCTTCTGATTCATCGGCTCTGCATCTAACATTAGTCGTAGCCTCACCATACCTGTCTCATATCATTCTGACGTATGCCTCAGGGACATTAAGTGATCTCAAGGACAACCATATCAGATCACGAGGTACTCTATCGAATGCCTTTACCAAATCGATGAATACAAAGTGCAAGTCCTTTTGTGCTGTTCTATACTTTTCTATCGCAATACGTATGCACTGAATCGCACCGACTGTAGATCGACCTTCAACAAAGCCGCATTGATTGTCATTCAACCGCACAATCTTTCTCAATCGGTTGCAGACAACTCGCTCCTAGAGACTTGTGAGCCAACTAACCCCGACATTGTCCATTTTCAACCAAAAATTCCGCGGGGATTATGTCCAGCCCGAATGCCTTTCCGCGTTTCATCTGATGCATTGCGAGTCCTCCACGTACTTTGGCGCCTGCATTTCCCGACCGTTCCTTCTCCTTTGGGCTGCGACTCTAAATATCCTGGCGTCGTGCTTAGGTCTGTCGCGCAAAGACAATCCTTCGGTCGCAGTCTGAGTTTCTAATTCTTGGTAGAATTTCTCAGCTGCCTTGACCTTTGCTTGAGGTACCAAGCGCTTTACTTTCTTCCGGCATTGCATATCATTTTCGCGAAGTTGAACCCGTTCGGCTTCAGGGCTTGACTTACATTTCGTCCATGCCTTAAATGCGTTCGATTCGGCTTGCAATGCTTCCTTAGTTTCAGTGTTCCACCACCATGTTTCTTTCTTCGTGTGGAGTGGACTTTTCGAAACTCGAAGTGCCTTTTCCGCCTCACCTGACATTTCAGCGAAACTATTCCACATTTGTGTTGGACTGTACTCAGTGCATTTGGTGTTCTGTTGAAACCACACCGTCATTTTATTAATGAATGGAATTACTACAAGTTCAGCCAAGGTACAGCCTGCCTTGGTCTAGTGTACGTATATATCCCTCGCACATGGAGAGAGGTGCGGCTTACGTTTATCCCGAAGACAGGCAGAAACTCGAACGAACGACCGAACGATCTTAGGCCAATTAGTCTTACTTCAACTATGCTTAAGTTACTTGAGCGTCTCGTTGATCTTCTTTGAACGGTTCAACATGCTTATTGCAAAGGAAAGTCAGTGGATACAGCTCCAAACTCATTATTCAGTTATATCGAAAAGTCTCTTTATCAAAAGGAATACACAATGGCTGTTTTCCGAGGCATTGAAGGCGCTTTTAATAACATAATCAAAACCGACGCACTTCGAAGTCTTCACGTCGAAGGGTCCATTTGCACGCACACTGGGCTGTGTGCAGGGGTACACCACAAGGACGTATTTTATCTCCCCTACTCTGGAATATAGCTATCAATCAATAATTGCTTGTAAATGTCGAGGATATTGGTTGCAAGGTCACTGCATATGCTGATGATGTTGTAATCGCTGTGACAAATAAGTTCCCGGAAGTACTTAGCGGACTATTGGAGAACGCCTTGTCTATTTTGGAAAACTGGGTACAACTCAGCGGGGTTGGACATAATCCAGTTTAAACTAAGGATAACAATGCTCCCCTATTTACAGGGTATTTGGTATTCTATACAGATGGCTCTAAGAGAGATGAAGGAGTTGGTATTGGAATCTACTCAGATGGACTAGACATTAACTTGACCCACTGTCTACCTGGCCACTGTAGTGTTCTTCAACCGGAAATTTCTGCAAGAATGGAAACCATAACCTGGTTGGGAAACCATGTAGTCACGATGCGGGATGTCATCATATACGCTGACAGTCAGGTTGCAATTCGATCTGTCGAATATGTGCTGATTACATCGAAAACTGTTGATAGCTGTCGCTCAGCGCTTAGAGTGATGGGTCAATATTTTAACATCGTTCTCTGCTGGATACCAAGTCATAGTGGATTTGAAGGAAACTGCAATGTGGACCTTCTCTCTCGTAATGCGGCCACTATGACATTTGAGGCCGTCCGAAATAATATGAAATTGCCATTCCTGTAAACAGACAATAGAAATAACTGTAATGAACAGGGCTAGTTCAAGGTGGTCTAACGGTACTACATGTGCTACAACAAGTATAATTTGGCCACGATTTGACGTGGCCAGATCAACTATTTTACCATAGAGCGCTCACTCCATTTTTCTAACAAAAAAATTGCAAGAGCGTGACGACAATATTACAAGTAGGCAATCGCGTATATAGAAAAGTGCAAAAGAAAATCTCTGATTTCCAAAGAATATGTTTGTATTTGTACCTCTTTCCGAAAAAATGTTTGTATGAGTATAGATATTAGGTGAGTTTTTTGGGTTATCCCGTGCAGGTTTGGGTAACGAAATTTCATTTAAAAAAAATGGCAGGTGGATCAGCTGGCATTTTTTTATATGGAGTTTCGTTACCCAAACCTACACGGGATAACCAAAAAAACACACCTATTATCTCTCCGTTGAATATGTGTGCGAGAATTTTATTCTCTCGTTGCAGCTGAGAGCATTGCAAAGCAATGGGCTTGTCTACACGCGGACAAGAACAAGAAGAAGAGATTCGCGAGAAGCAAGCTATAAAAACTTGTTTTTTGTTTTTATTCATGTTTAGACAAACCCAATATGTTTTGAATGACAGCCGACTCGTCACGAAGTGGACACTGGATTTCACATACTAATTTATAACATCAAATGTATAAATATACACTTGCCGGATCTTACAAATACACTGCGTGACACTCGCGAATAAACAACTGTAAAAAAACTGGGCGTTTCACTAAATTTTGTTCAATTCACATTCGCGAAATTTGTAAACAATTTGTCGGCTCCGCTCGTGTCGGTTGAATGAAAAGTGAGCAAAAATTACAGCCGACCGTTCACGACGTGTACTCTAAACTACAACATGCACTTTATGACATGAAATGACAAAAAAACGCACTTGCATACCGTTTCAAATGCATTTGCCTAGATCTGAGAAAAATAGATTCGAAGTAAACAGTATTTACCACTTTACATCCAGTAGTTTTTACTTGAAAAATTTGACAGGAAATGATTCGGCTATCATCGTGTAATCAACATTCTAAAGAGAAAAACACGTTCTCACATTTCATTCATCTTAGTCCAGTCAAAAACTGTATCCCTAATCAGGTATCCAAATAGAAAAAATAGAGTAAGGCTAATTTTTGTTATTAAATCAGCGGGCTCCCAGGAAGCTAAAACGCATTTTGCTAAAAAAAATTGATCGCAAAGGTCCCAAAAAGACAAAAAAGGATACTCCCTAATCCTTGACCGGAGGTCAGCATGCAGGATATAAAATCAAATGGACGTCGAGTACAATGTAATGTCCGGTGTCTGTTTCCTGTTTCAATGACGGACTAAATCGAGCTAAAGTGGAAAATTAGCGAATTATCGTGTTTCCCGTGTATCTTTCCAAGGCCATAACTATACGAGAATAATTCAAATTTTCACTACTTTTCTCACTTTTCAACATCGATAATACCGTAAGATTCTACCATTCAATTTTAAGGAAAAAAATTGATCGCAAAGCTTTGAAAAAGGACATAACAGGACACTAATTATACACCTTGACCAACATGGGCATGCGGGGTGACATATCAAAGAAGACGTCAAGTACATGCCATACCCGGTGTTTGTTTCCTGTTTCAAGGACACTAAATGGAATAATTCAGGCTTAAGTGGAAAATTACGGCTTGATGACCCCAATTTTCTCCTTTGAGAGCCCCTAAAATAAGTAACAAATGCCGGATATGGAATCTGCTCGACGTCCTCTTTGATATGACACGCAGCATTCCCAAGTTCGATCAAGGTGTGTAATTAGTGTCCTTTTATGTCCTTTTTTTAGATTTTTCCGATACATTTTTTTCTTAGCAAATTTCATGGTAGAATCTTCAGATTCTGAAAAGTCAGAAAAGTAGTGACAACTTGAATTATTCTCGTGGTTGTGGCTTTGGAAAGATACACGGGAAACACGATAATTAGATAATTTTCCATTTAAGCTCGTTTTATTCCGTTAAGGGTCCTTGAAACAGGAAACGGACACCAGATGTGTAATGTACTCGACGTCCCCTTTGATCTGACCTCCGGTCAAGGATTAAGGAGTATCCTTTTTCGTCCTTTTTGGGACGTTTCCGACCAAATTTATTTTACCAAATGTGTTTTAGACTCCTGGCAGCCCAGTGAATCAAGAACAAAAAAAAATTAGCTTTATCTATTTTTTTCTATTTGGATGAATTGGGATACATATTTTGACTGGACTAAGATGAATTAAATTTGAGAACAAATCTGATAATTTCGTGTACCCGATAGTATGCCTATAGTATAAGCATATGTATAAGTGTGGACAAATTTCACATATAATTACTTTCTGGATGGGGCCTTTTTTATATGGGCATGGAGTGAGAGTTCTATTAGTTATTTTTCAATGATTTTACTGTCAGTAGACAGGAAACATATCGGCAAGGTGATCGGGATTATAACGGGGCACTGTCCTATCGGGGAGCACGCCAGGAGGCTCAGAATTCCCTATAACGACTTCTGTCGCAGTTGCGATGACGAATAAGAGGAAGAATGTGTTCATCATTTTCTCTGCCATTGCCCGGCCCTGGCCGAAAAACGTAAACGTTTTCTTGGCTGAATGTATTTTCACGATACAGATGATCTGCGTGATGTGATTGCCAGCACGGGCTGGTTTTCAGCTTAGGTGTTAAGTTTAAGGTACACTTGGTGGTATCACAATGCACCTATTTTTGGTCTAAGTGCGCTAAGTGTTTTATCACTTGGCGGCCACTTTACCTAACCTACCCTACTACAGGTTCAAAGTTGTCGTTTCTGAAATTGTGACCCTTGATTTTTTCGACTGGCTGCTGGCTGGCTATTTCTTGCTCCTCCTACTTTCAAAATAAATTCTGACAGGAGCAAACGATGTTGGCTAACGACAGATTCACCAAAGATCCAAAACCTTGCAGTCTTACACCCTCCTTCTCATAAAATCGAAGCAGAGTTGGTAATCGATCTGCGTTTCATGTTTCCTACCTCCCTGTCCACTACTGAAGGTAATCAGGTATCTCTCGTTTTTCACAAACCATGTATTTATGATGACCAAACCGTGCGATCTGCAAATGGTCAGAATAGCTTCACCTTCGTCATTTCTGACCGTTGAAGGGCTACCCTTACCACCATGGCAATCCTTGTAATCATAATTTGATTCACCCACATGGCCATTTAGATCTCCTCCCAAGAACACGAATTCGGTATTCAATTCCTGCCTAACTATAAGAAACTGCATGCATGCACGAATTCGGTATTCAATTCCTGCCTAACTATAAGAACTCCATGCAGCGTAGGGGTCCCGTGGTCCGCCGATAACATGGAGCACCATACGTTACGCCACTGGTTCTGAATTTAACTGTATCGGCAACATCAAACATTGATTCACATTGAGTGGGTTGAAGTTTCCAATTCAGCATGTACTACATGTCTAATTGAAGTGCATATAGCAAGATTTGTTTTTCTACCATAAGAATGCAATACATTGGTATGCAATGCATGTACTATCATTTCCAAATCCTCTGATGCTTAATTCAGTTTTCTTGATCAGTGACTCAACTGTACAGTAAATTAGACCACCCGCATATAGTACAGTGGTGGAAATTGGAATAGGTTGAAGGGCTCCCAATAAACGCATTTATTTACGTTACTTAGCAAACAAACACAAGTCAAACTACCTTAAAGTAAACATTCTACAGCACTGCCATAACGGTGTTTGCCATATGCCAGTTCTATTGAATTTACTCGTCAGTTCGATCAATTCAGTTGAGCTTTAGCGTTTGAAGCCAACCAATAGGAAATTAGAATATGTTCATGTGAAGTGTTGTAGTTTTTGAATCTAATAAAAATATAAGTTTTGATAAATTTGGGACAAAAACGAAAGAAGGTAATGTTAGGAATCTAATTGGAAAAATTAAGCGGCGCTTGCATTACTATTAATGACTTTTTTAGGAGATGGGAAGAGAAAGCGTTTATCTGCAGAAGAAATTGTGAAAATTAACGCATTCAAAGAAATTCAACTGAGTAACCGGGAAATTGCGAGAAGAATCCGTAGTCCCGTAAATGTTTTTAATAATTTTGTCAATTTAGGAAATAATTATGGAAACAGAGGTAAATATGGGCTGAATCACAAAATGAATGATCGGACTGTTTGAGCCATTTTACAAATGGCTAATCTAAATGTCCCATTGACAACTCGGCGTATGCGACAAATTTTGAGCACCTCTAAACACTTGCGATACTCCGAACGGTTAAGTAAACCTCCACTAATGGCGCACCATACAGCGAAACGAATGGAATTTGCCAGAGATCGCATGCATTGGACAACAGAGGGGAATAAAATTGTGGTCATCGATGAAGAAAAGTTTAATTTGGATGGTCCTGACGGATGTTAGTATTATTGGCGCGATTTACGCAGGGAGAAGCAGATTGCAGTGAGCCATCATTCCGGTGGGGGTAGTGTGATGGTTTGGGCTGGCTTCTTCGCGACTGGCAGGACCCCCGTCGCGTTTTTAAATGGTCGAATAAGTTCTGAACGACACATCGATCTGCTGGAAACTGCGATGGTTGATACCACAAAAAATATTATTGGACCAAATTTCATTTTCCAGCAAAACAACCCGGCCATTCACACTGCCAGGGTGGTTAAAAAATGGTTTGAAAGAAGGGAAGTACCGATTTTGGATTGACCGGCCAGAAGCCCTGACATCAACCCAATTGAGAATCTATGGAGGATACTAGTCAGAAGGGTTTATGCAAATGGGCGTCCGTTTTCTGATGTTTTATAATTGCAAAAGGCGATCTCATCCGAATGGCTAAAAATTGATACAGATATCCTGCGAAATCTAGTTCACTCGATGCCTAATCGAATTCACAAATTGATTCAGAAACGGAGTGATTCAATTAGTTACTAAAAGGAAGGATTCATCTTAATGTCATTGATGAGCACATGTATTTTATTTAGTGAACCTATTCTAGTTTCCACCCTAAAATTTGCTTTTTTGTAAATAATTTAATAATTAAACTATTAATTGTAAGTTAAATAACGAATAACAATAAACATATATTTAATACTTGTGTTTCACACCAAATGACTTTTTATTCATGCTTTCAATTTCCGTAGAATAAACCTTTTTTGGGTGAACCTATTCCAATTTCCACCACTGTGCATATAGTATGAACATATTAGAGAGTTTTAGCTTGTCGTTCGAAATAATACGACATAATTTGACATTCCATATAAAAATTCGCTTGCGTACCGTATACGTAACAGTATATCATAATTTTGCATGTCCCAAGTAGGCATGGGTATATTTCCGTATAGTTGATGTTCTCTAAACAGTCGAAATTGCCGGGTCGCGATTTTTAGCTGTCATAACATTAGTTAAAAAATATCGTATAAGTTTTACGTGTTATTCGCGCGGGTGTTTTTGCATGTAAATTTTGTTTTACGTATACGGTGGTTATTACGTTAGTGTAAAACTCTCTATTATTTGTCGTTGATGATTGAAGGATTAATTTATTATTACGAAATAAAAGGGATGTTCTACATTCACAGTACATAATTTTTCTAAATTTAATTGCTGGTTCTATGTAAACCACAAATGTAATTCCGGCTATAATTTCATACAGTTTATAAGATCAATATCTCTGGCAAATTTATTATTGCATATCTCTTTACAGTATTAAAAACGACGAACAATCAAATAAGGTTCTCTTTTGCCTTTTGCCGATAAATTTCTTATCAACCATCTGATTCTCACAGGGTTAATATTAATAACTACTATAGCATTTCCATGCAATCAGCATAATGTTAAATAGCTCTTCCAAGTCCATTTCAGATTTGAAGAATAGGAATACACATACTTAACTTAGGTACCTTACCTACCGTTGGAGTACAGCCTGGACAATGTTTATCTTACTGTGATTTATGGGAATTGGTGTTGCACTATAAGATTGACAGGTTGGCGCGAGAAAACTAAATGAAAAGTATACGCGATTCCTTTTACGGTATGAAAAGTGAAACTTGATGCAAATTTTGTGCATTTATGTTTACCTAAAGTTAAACTCTAACAAACTCCTAGTACTACAAGCGTATGCGATGGAAATGCTGAAAGGTATAAGGAAGGTAGATAATATTGTATGCATTGACAATCGTTACTAGTTGTGTACGAGTTGCTTTGCTTAATGTATAAATTTCAGTAATGAGCAAGTGACTACTCAGTTTGATAAATTTAATGAACTGGGCAATGAAAATCTAGGTCTAAGTAGATCAACTATCTATTAGTATGTTATCATTTTGTCACAATTTCAGTTTTCTTGTTACAATGTTATTCTGCGATAAATTTTGCTACAACCGAACATCTAAACTAATTTTGAAGTTGTTTTTTTGTTTGTTTTTATACCCTTCGCTCATAGAGTGAAAGGGTATATTAACTTTGTCATGAAGTTTGTAACGCATTGAAGGAAGCATCTCCGACCATATAAAAAGTATACATATATGATCAGCATGACGAGATGAATCGATTGGGCGATGTCGGTCTGTCCGTCTGTCTGTCTGTCTGTCTGTCTGTCTGTCTGTCTGTCTGTCTGTCCGTCTGTCCGTCTGTCCGTCTGTCCGTCTGTCCGTCTGTCCGTCTGTTTCAGTGCGTATTTCTCGGCCACTATAAAAGCTACGGAGCTGAAATTTTGCACACGTGCTTCTTATTGTTGCAGGCTGTTTGTATGTTTGATTCACCCAAATTGGATCACTGGGTCATGGGGCTGCCATACAAACCTAGCTCCCCAATTTGAGTTCTTCTAAGAAAAACTTTTTTATTTATGCACCGATTTCAACCAAATTTCACACAAATGTGTTTCTATAGATAACACAAAATATATACCAGAATGGATCAAATCGGACCATCGGGTCATGGGGCTGCCATACAAACTTAACCCCCCAAATTAGGTTCTTCTAAGAAAAACTTTTTTATTTGTTCACCAATTTCAACCAAATTTCACATAAATATATTTCTATTGTTGACACAAAACATATGTAAGAATGGATAAAATCGGAGCATGGGGTCATTAGCTGCCATACAAATCCAACCCCCCAAATTAGGTTCTTCCAAGAAAAACTTTTTTTTGTGCACCAATTTCCACAAAATTACACACAAACGTGTTTCTCTTGATGACACAAAACATATCTAAGAATTGATCAAATCTGACCATGGGGTCATGAGGTGGCCATACAAACCCAACCCCCATTTTGGTTCTTCTAAGAAACATTTGTTGCACCAATTTCACAAAACCTTGAATTAATGTGTGTTTACCAAAGCAACAAAGAAGTTAAAAACGAATGGAATCGTACTGTGGGGTCAGTGGCGTGCACAGCCATTTTGTGAAGGGTATGCAAAATTATAACCGACGAAAAGATGATAAATACGAGTATAAACGCTTTTTGATATGTCGAAATAAAAAGGAAGGTTAGTGTTTCCTAAGTACAGTGAAACTTCCCATAAGCGGACACCATTGGGGAATGAGTTTTTGTCCGCTTATTGGAAGTGTTCGCTTATGAGAATATTTCATGGAGGTGTAACATTTTATAAAATAGACTTTAACTACAATCTGCAAATATATTCAAAAACCGCGATAAAAATTTGTAGTCCCGACGGATTAGGGCATAATTTTCAGTCATTTCATTCCCACTATCTTTCCACTTTTTCAAAATAACTTTTATTTAATAAAGGTTTCGTGTCGTCGTTTCCACATATTTTTCCAACGATTTTTTTCTGAGACCGAGCACACTTATTTTTCATCCGAATTGTTATGTGATCTTCAATTTTTCTTCAATTCGCAAAATATTATTTGACACTTATTTAAATAGAATAGAGAATTGCACGATTAAACGCTGCAGCATAAATTGAATTTATGCAATTTCTACAAAAGTTGCGAGCACCAACCGAGAGATAAAAAAGAACTGCAGTCGTTGATATATCATTTCACATTTCCCATACATTGGGTCTTGCTAATACGCGTAAGATCCATTTTCTGGTAATCGCAAGACTCTTTGCCCTAAATACAATTCTGCAATGTAAGAATTTGTGCTTTTTTTCTTGGAACTGTCCGTTTATTAGAGACTCGCTTGTTCAGGATCGGTATGGGTATGGGTACGTTGGGGAAAATAAAAGTGTCCGTTTATAAGAAATGTCCGGTTATTAGAAGTGTCCGTTTAGGGAAGTTCGACTGTAATTGAGTAATCTCAGGATAGCTAAAAATGAGGAAAAACCGCCTAATTTATTTTAGAAAGCACTAAAATAAGTATAATAAAAAAAACTTTGTAACGGTAACAAAACAGTACTTGAAAATTATTTAAATCAATCAAACAAATACAAACATTCGCATTGTAAAATTTATTGATTTTCTCAAATGTGTACACTGTAGGCATACAAACCTTCTTTTGTAATATGTACATAACACAGTATGACTAACAAAATGCATACATAGCTATGCAACCAACCCCGTACAAAAATGTGCATTATAATTTGTTTCTGATTAGTAAAATACATTCTCTTTCAAAAAATAATAAATTCCTGTTTCAACATTGTTTAAATATTAAAAACAAACAAAGGAAACATTTTGTCAAAATTGAACGACACATTTTGAGACCTACTGTTTATTTCCGCTTTGGTTCCCTTTGCTCAAATCTTATCACGACATTTTTCGCCGCTTGTGCTATAGTCATCGTTCGTCCGTCAACTTTGTTCGCCAACGCCAAGGCAGGCGTGCTTCTCTTCACCATATAAACCTGCAACATTGTTGCAGTTGAAATTTTTCAATTCGTATGAAGATTACAAGCACGGCGAAACGGTGCTTATCGAGCATACGCTAGTGTCGGCGAAAAAACGAGGTCAGTGGAACCTACACTATTTATATAAAGATGGCGCTGGTACATTTATTGAGGAAAGAATTAACAGTGAAATCAGTAATTATTTCCATGAACTTGTATGAAGAAAATGTTTTTATGAAAGGGTATGCACTGCTTATTTGCATATATGGAGTGCACGCCACTGTGTGGGGTCATGCTCCCGCAACCCCAATAAAATTTCCGAGTAAATATTTTTATTTGCCCACTTATTTCAACCAAGCCCAAAACTTTTGTCAAAACGGAAGAAAAAGAATGAGGAGGGGGATTAAATACAAGTCATAGGTACGCCCGAAAAAACTTTTAGCCCAAGCGAAGGGTATCCAAATTTCGGCCGCGCCCGAAATTAGCATCGGCCATGGGGGTTGGCGAGCGAAGCGAGCAGGGGGCGAAGCGCCCTAGTTTTTTTTTTCAAAAAATAACATAAGGAAATGGTTATTCTCTTTTGCTGTTTGTTAATTGAAGACTTTAGTTTGCGCAAAGTACAGATTTGAACAGATCAAGCTGCTGACATCTAATCGATTTTTCAAGCCAGTCGAAATAAAACTGAAATAATGCATATAAAAGAGACGGCGAAGAAGCGAAAAAAGTCAATGACCTCTCAAAGAGTTTCATTGAAATCGGCTTGCGTCTCCACTTGAGGCCGATGAAAATGAAAGAGCGGATGAATTTGTGAGACAAAGACAAAATATTTACTGGCCCTTGGCCTTTCCCGAACTGAGCCGTAGAACTTGAGCTTTAATCTGAGGAAATCTAGGGGGCATCTCGGTTTGCGACAAACTAAGAAACAGAACTGTGCCTTCAGAAATTTAGGCTTAAGCTTCTCCGGAGACCAACTATTATATTACTTACCGGGTCCTTAAAATATCCAATGGCCTATGTTAGACCGACGGTTACGCCAGTGAGTATATGTGCAAACTTTTCGATGTCGGATGTGGTTGCAATAATCACAAATCGGTCATAGACAGTGGACGTGTTAATCGACTACGTTACAATAATCCCTTAAGACCTACCGCAGTACCTTACTGAAATATTTAAAGAATTAGAGTAGAAGGCTTAAGATATAAGTATCCTAGGGAAAATTCATTTTTTTCTTCAAGTCTCAAATTATGCAGGAAAAGCTGGTAATATTATTTTAGTATATGTGACCGGGAAAGTAAAAGGGGGCTATGTGGTAAAAACAAACAAGCGAGTAAACGGCCGATAAAGAAATCAAGTCGGTGCATTGTGATTAATTGATTTTTCGTGATCTGATTTTTATGAAACTTGGTATCTATATACTTTCGGTGATACTGACTTGGATGCTGTTATCGGAAATATAATTAGCGGGTAATATAACAGTCTATGTACAAGCTGCCTCGGATGTAGCTACTCTTGACCACATCAAGAGTAGCTACATCCGAGGCAGCTTGTCCATAGACCAATCACCGAAAAGCTCGAAGACCGACGAATGGATTGGTATTGCCATGTTCAAAGGCGTCCGCCTGAGAACCCCGCAAAGAGAGCGATATCAATGGAAGTTCCACTTGATGGACCCAAGGCCAGAGGCAGACCAAAGAACACCTGGATGTGTCAAATGAAAAAGCAACAACAACGCATTGGTCTCGGCGATGACACGATCCAAGATAGAGCTGCCTGTAGAAATATGCTGAGAAATTATCGCCAAAACGGGCGATGTGCCTACACCGCAGGTCGAGCAACGCGTAACCATGGAGCGGTATAAAGAACGAGGCAAGGAAGAAGAAGAAGATAACAGTAAATCCAAATGTAAGTCAATTTAAATTAATTTTTCGACAAGTTCGAGCATATCTTCAGCACTTTCTTTGCTATATTTTTTGATTGTTGATATGCAGGATCTATTGGTGACCACAAAAATATTTCAGCGATTGGAATGTTGATTAGTGACTGGAATAACAGTTAATCATCCTGTAAAGATAACGATGTAATTCCTTTCAATTGCTTGCCTTGATTCTCTTCGTGTGCTAATTTTAATAAAACATAAGTAGTTATTTATCAGTAGGACACTTTATAATCTAAATTGCATACTAGTCCCAGGAAATACCCGTAAGGACTGTTGTAATGACAATGACTTTTATTAAAGTGACAAAGATAATTTTTACATGCGAAGTTGTTACACTTGATTGTTGTAAGTACGTTCAATGTTACAAAAGGAAGTTAATATAATTAATAGTATTTTCAAATAAAGATAATAATATTATTTCAAATATAATAATAATTAATAGTATTTTCAAATAAATATAATAATATTATTTCAAATGTAATACACTAATATTCTTAAATATTAAGTTTATGTAATATTCATTATACAGTCGGAACTCGATAACTCGAATCCCAAGGGACCGACAAATTCCTTCGACTTATGTATACTTCGAGTTATCAAAATTCGAGATATCGAAGCTCGTAAAAGTAAACTTCGACTTATCGAGTTTATCCCTGAAATATCAATTAATGCTTAAATAAAAAAGTCAAAATTAAGTGATATCAATTTAAATCACAAAATGAAGAACCAGTGGCGGAACAAGTTTACTCGGGGCCCTTCCGCACAACTTCTTGAGTGGGCCCCCTTCACTGAGAAAAAAACAGAGTCAAATTGGTGATGACTAAAAAGTGTGGATCGACCTTAAACCAACTCTTTTGAAACTTGATTTGAATGTTATCGTGTTTGTACTATAATTAAGAACGTCGCACTTAAAATAACTTTGCAAAAAGCTATACTTTGACTCTTTGTATTCATATATTGAGAATAGCGTTCTTGTTGTAACGTTTATTAAATTAGTGATTGCATCAATCTTTTTAAAGAAAAACGCTCACGCAGCATTGACCTCTATAGGTGTTGGTGATATTTAAGCATAGTAAATAACCTGCGCCTACAATGGGATTCGATCCCGCGAACCTATGAGACAAGCGCCCTATCTACCCTAATGCCGCACACACAGTGTGTCAGTCCGCATTATTTTTTTTTTTTTGAATTTCTGTTCCGTTAAAATCGAAGAAAATGTATGGATTTGACGGAACGAAGAATCCAAAAAATGGATTCAGACGGTTCGTGTATGGGCGGCCTAAGTTTGTCACTTGCTAGACGATTGAAAAAAGCGATACGTTATTAGTTCAACTCTATACCTTGTTTCAGCTTTAAGTTTAAGTGTGCTTTAATTTAAATCCTCTTGACAACCCTCCCTGCGGGCCCTTATGAGCCGCCCCTGTGAAGAACGCAAGTACATTGGTCAATACAAATACGATTTAGTCAAGTTATATGTATATAATAGATAGCAAAGTAAATATATCGAGTAAATTTATATACAATATACAAAGTTGTCAGTTACATAAATGGAAACTAAAAAACATTATTCAAAAGTTTTAATAACAATAAAAACAAAACAAAAACACAAATTTAAAAATATAGAAGAGTCATAAACGGATTTACAAGTTTTTTACGCAGAACTTGTCCGTGGTTTCCTTACGTAAGTTTTGACGTGATTTTCTCTCTTTAAAGTCTTCTACTTCGCCAAAAGTTTGAAAATTTCGTCCTTCATGCCATCAGAACCTCCTAACTAAGCACGAATTACGAGTGCAGCTGCTCGAGCTTCCTTAGAGGTCGGCACTGAAACTACTTCCGATAGTTCCTCGTCTTCTTCTTCAACGTTACCCTCCGATCTCGCCATAGCAGTTGTTACATCTTCAATTATGTCTCCTTCGGTTTGAAAATTGTATGCGGCTAGGCATCGCGGGTTTTTATATTTGCCGATTACCAAGGGTTTTCTTTTTCTGTTCCAGTTGAATTAACAGCAAGTAGAATAGTTAGCCTCTTCTTGCTCTCCTTCCAATAAGCAGGGATCGTTTCGAAAATTCAAAGTGTTTTTTGGTGCACAACAAAAAAACTGTCATGTTTCATCGGCATTATAAATTTCCTCTGGTATATAATACCCGCTCCGTAGCTCACTTGGTTCAGCCGCATTCTACGATGGTAGTAATGTGGAGGTCCGGAGATCGAATCTCGGCGTGGTCCAAAATTTCAGCACATGTGCTGATAGGAAATATATAGTGCTTGCAACATTATATATACTCGGAAATGATATGCAATGTAACGTTGACTGGAACGCACCATGGCCCCACATGGGGCTATAATTGAATTACATTGAAAAATAAATAATATTGGATTAAACGAACCAATTGTTACTTCCAGTCGTTGCATACAGTCATATCAACTGTTATACTTTCGCCAGAAACCGTCCTGAATACATACTATCAAATTCCTTTTTGACGTTGTTCAACCAGCCATTACTGGCTCTGAACTCTGGATGATTCAATTGTAGAGCTTTTTCTTTCATCAGTTGGTCATTTAGGCTAACGTTCTTTCTTCTATATTGTTCAAACCACTGGACTAAGCATTTATCAATGTCCGGAAATTCAGCTTTTTTAAACCGAAATTAATCGTTTCGGTTCTTTCGATTAGTTGGGCTCTTTGCAGATCTTTGTCCTTGTTTTTTAAAATCGTTCACAATGTATTCGCTGGAATTTTGAATTCGGCGGCGATTTAAGCTTTTGAACGCGATCGTCGGTTTTTTACAGCTTCAATTAAGCGTACTTCGTCCGAAAGATACACTTACATTTTCTTGAAGTCGTTAAAGCAAACTAGACAAATTCACAGGACGATTTTTAAACAACAAGGCAAATTTCTTAAGTTGAGACACAAGCAATGGACGCCAAACACAAACTGAAAGGTGACAATTTCCTTCTGCAAACCGCTTACATTTTGCACGGAATTTCTAACGGTGAATTTCCTCCAGTAGCGGAGACTCTAAAAACATTAATATTCGAGTTTTAAGGGTTTCCTTTCTTGTGTTGTTTTTTTTTTTTTTCGTTTGTAAATTGGCATTCTGTTTCGTGTCTAGAGGCTTAAATGCATTAAATGTTAGACTGTAAAATTCTTCGAGTAGTAAGGGCTCTAAAACAATAAAAATTGGAGTTGCGGAGGTTTTCTGTTTTTCCTTGTTTTTATGTTGAGTTGGCTTAGTACTTCGAGTTATAGAGGCTTCCAAACCGTTTTATTTTTTTAACAGAGGTTAAAGCCTATTGATTTGCCGGAATTTGTGTTCGAGTTATGTATACATTCAATCGAATTATCGAGTTTAGAATGCCGAGATTTACATAGAAAATTCGTGGGACCGGCAGAATTCTTCGAGATATTGAGGTATTCGAGTTGTTGAGGTTCGAGTTATCGAGTCTCGACTGTACATATACAACATCTCCCTCCTAGGATTAAATTCAATTCTATTCAAAAATCATTAAGTACATATTTTTCAATTCAATAATAAAGGAACTAATTTATTTAATATCTATCAGGAGCTCTAACCATTCTTCCAAATCGTGTGACATAGAAACTATTATGATTATTTACGTTATTAGCATTTGAGCTTTGTGCCTGTGAAGATTTATTTTCAGAGAAATCTGACGATACACGCCCATCAGCATTATCGTCAAACTTCTTAATATTTGATTTTATACTATCATCATAATGCTCTATGAAATTGGGTTTGTTTGGGGTGGAACGTAAATGAAACGTATTCCTTCGTACTACATTTCCATTCTCATTTCTAACCCAATATGATCTAGGAGTTGAGTGCTTATCAACTACTTCACCCCTTTTCCAAATCTTTCCATCCCTAATTAGAACACAATTCCCTTTTTTAAATTCTTGATTTTTCTTCTTAGCTCCTTTGTTATACCACTTTTCTGTCATTTTTTGTTTTTTCTTAATAAATTCTTTTGAGTTCACTACTAGTTTGGATTTCAATTTTGACTTATCTATTGGAAGTAATGTTCTTGTAATTCTTCCGAACAACAATTCATTAGGACTGTACTGTAATCCGGTTAATGGTGTATTTCTATACTCCATTAAGGCAATTTGTACATCACTATTTGCTTCTTTGCTTTTATGAAGCAATTGCTTACAAATTCCAACTGCTTTTTCTGCCATACCGTTTGATTTTGGATAATGGGGACTCGAAGTTTGAATTTTGAAGCCCCATTCACTACTAAAACGCTGAAACGCCATGGAACCAAATGGCATATTGTCTGCAATAAGTGTCTGCGGAATACCATGCGTTGCAAACACTTCTTTGAAAATTGGATTGATTACTTCAGAGCTTTTCCCATTTAATTTTTTAAGTATTATATACTTTGAAAAATAATCAATTAAAACAATATACGAGTCACCTCCAAAATCTAAAATGTCGCATCCTATTTTATTGAATGGCAAATCTGGGATGTCATGACTCATTAATTCTTGTTTTTTGTTAGCTGCCCTAAACTTCTCACAAATATGACATCCTGATACCATATTTTCTATATCCTGATCAAGATTTGGCCAATAGAATAACCTTTTAGCCCTAGCTTTCGACTTTGAAATTCCAAGATGCGCAGAATGTAAATTTTTCAACAAAATTTCACGTAAATCAAAGGGTACTATCAGTCTATCATTGTAGTATAACAGATCGTTATCAACAAACAATTCATTCCTCTTATTCCAGTAAAATTTGATTTCATCTGGAACTTTAGTCTTTGACATTGGCCAACCATTTTTGCAGAAAGTTCGTAAAATTGTTAGAGTTTCGTCATTTTTTATACCTTGCCGAAACTCATAGTCCTGATTCTCATTTAGAATCAACTCATGGACAACGTCTTCTAAACACTCTTCAGTTAGCTTTCTGGAAGAGTCACCAGTTTTTACTGTTGCTCTTGACAAAGCATCAGCTATGATCATTTTGGACCCCGGAAGATAATGAATCTCTACATCATATTCTAACATCTTCAAACGGATCCTTTTTAGTCTTGATGACCCAATTTTGTTGATATCCTTTTTCATTAAGGCTACCAACGGTTGATGATCTGTAAAAATCTTGACATGACGACCATAGATATAATTCCGAAACCTTTTGCAAGCATGCAATACACCCAAAAATTCTCTTTCTATGCACGCGTAATTCTTTTCGGTTTCTGTAAGGCTTTTAGAAGCATAACATACTGGTTTTCCATTTTGGATTAAAACGCAACCTAAACCTTCTTGTGATGCATCTGATTGTATAATAATTTCAGCCTTCTCATCAAAATTTGCTAACACTTGTGGCTTAGTTAATGTATCATTAATCAATTTAATTGCTGCTGTATGCGCTGGTAACCATAACGACTGGGAATCTTTTATAAGTAGTTCTCTTAATGTCGACGTCATTTGCGACAAATTTGGTACAAAATCTCGGACAAAATTTACCATACCCAAATATCTCTGCAAATCCTTTTTATTTTCAGGAATTTTGTAAGTTTTTATAGCTTCTACATATTCATTATCTGGTTTCATTCCATCCTTTCCAATAATATAACCCAAATACCTGACTGATTCAACTCTAAATTGAATTTTATTTGGATTAAACTTAACGTTTATTTTCATTGCCTTTTTTAAAACATTTTCTAAATTTCGATCGTGCTCTTCAATAGTGGCACCTGATACCAAAATATCATCAATGTAAATATGTACACCAGGAAGTGAACCAAAATATTTTGAATTCATCTTCTGGAACTCTTCAGCTGCTATGTTTACACCAAATGGCAGGCGTTTGAACTTGTAGCAACCTAATGGTGTACTAAACGTACAAAGATTAGACGACTCATCGTCCAGTTCCAATTGCCAAAAACCTTCTCTTAAATCCAATACTGTAAAGTATCTTTGACCATGTAGGCCACATCTTAAATCTTCTAAGGAAGGAATCTGAAAATAGTTTTTAACAATATTGTTATTTAAATCTTGCGGATTTAGGCAAATTCGAATTTCCCCATTCTTTTTTGAAACCACTACCATTTTGCTCACCCATTCCCCAGGTTCATCAACTTTTTCTATGATATCGCATTGTACCATTTCTCTCAGTTTTTTATCAACCATTTCTTTTAGCTTGATTGGAATTCTATTTGGCGGACTCGATACCGGCTGAGCATTTTCTTTAAGTTTAATTTTAACTTTTTCTGGAAATTTCCCACTACCAGAAAACACTTCAGAATTTAGCTTTACAAATTCATCCTTGGTTGTGACTGCACTTGACATACTATGAACTTTTTTAACTAGATCAAGTTTTTCACAAGTAGCAATTCCCAAAATTGGAGTTGTCTGTAAATCTACCACAATGAAAACTTCCTCAAACATTTGATTTCTAACAGAAATATGCAATCTTATAACTCCCGCTACATTAATTCCAAATCCTCCATAAGCTTCTATTCGTTTGCAGCCTCTATTTTCAATTTTATTCTGTAACCCAAGCCGCTTAATAATGTACATAGGAATAACATTTATCTCAGCCCCAGTATCCAACTTCATATTTATGACTTTGTCTTTAACTTTCACAGGCTCAAACCAGCACTTGCCTTTTGACACCACATTATCGTTAATCACCGAAATTTTCACGGATTCTACGAACAGTTTCGACCAGTCAGACGAATAATCATTACTACCGCGATTAGATATTTCATTTATCGACTTTGATCTACTCGAATTGGCAAAATGATTCGACCTCCCGCATTTGAAACATACTTTTCCAATTGCATTACATTTCTCATTTTTAGTGTGAATTTTCCCACATTTAAAACATTTTAATGACTTATTGTAATTATTGTTAGTTTTGTTTAAATGATTGTAATTATTGTTGTTATTGTAATTATTACTATAATTTGTGTTAATAAATGGTTTTTTCTTTTTCATAAATCTTTTTACCTCATGTACGCCACCTTGAACTTGACCTTGAACATCCTTCACTTGCATTTTCGTCAGCTCTGCTTCTCGGCAATGATCGATTACATTTTGGAGCCCCAATTCCTCGTCCTTTGTTCGCAAAAGTCGCTCCTGTAGTTGCTTGTCTTCTAGTCCCAGTATGAGTATATCTCGCAATATTGAGTCCCGTTGCTGTTTGAAATCGCAATCTTTTGACATCTTTTGGGTATCGGCCAAAAATTGATCGAAACGTTCACCCGGTTGTTGTTTGCGTGTGTAGAATAAAAATCGTTCATACACGATATTCTTCCGTGGATTGCAATAATCCGTGAATAATTTGACCACCTTGTCGTAGTCTCGACGATCCTCCTCTTTGAGGTTAAAGTTGTTAAAAATCTCGATGCCGTCTTCGCCCACCAGATTTAACAAAATTGCACATTTTAACTTTGTGTCGGCACTGTCCTTTTTGGATGCTTCAATGAAGATCGTGAATCTTTGCAGGAACTTCCTCCAATTTTCCGCTAAGTTGCCCGAAAATTTCATCGGCTCCGGCGCGTGAAATTCCATTTCACAAAATCTTCTGCAATCCAAAAATTTAATAATTATATTCACACCAAATTAAATGTGTCGAAAAGCTTTAAATGAACTTCATTCGAACACGGATGAATATAGTGCCACTTCAATGTACTTATTCACTTATCAATTAAATAAAACTTTCGGCAATGCTGGGAACCGGCTGCGCCATGTTGTAATGACAATGACTTTTATTAAAGTGACAAAGATAATTTTTACATGCGAAGTTGTTACACTTGATTGTTGTAAGTACGTTCAATGTTACAAAAGGAAGTTAATATAATTAATAGTATTTTCAAATAAAGATAATAATATTATTTCAAATATAATAATAATTAATAGTATTTTCAAATAAATATAATAATATTATTTCAAATGTAATACACTAATATTCTTAAATATTAAGTTTATGTAATATTCATTATACATATACAACAAGGACAAAAGATCCTTTTTTGCTAAAGAAGTCCAATATGAGCAATATGGATATGAAAATACAACACTTGGTGAGACAAGTGCCCCGAAGTACTAATTGTAGATTTTTTTTCTCTCCTGAAAAGGATATTTTTGGAAAATTGGTTGTGGATAGGCAAGATGGGTTTCAAACGATAGGGGCGGATTAGAAGAAGTAATTGAAATGGTTTTGAATATTTTTTGGCATTTGAGGACACCAAAATATCGCTTTATTCTAGTTCGAATCAAAAATATTTTATTCGCATTATGTACCCTTTGTTTTAGATTGCGATTTCTATGATATTTACGTCAATAGTCTACTACCGGTGCAGCAAATATTGGCGGGTATATTTGATTATACAGCTGACTGACATAAGTCAAGGTTCTTCCTTTTACCCACTGAACTTTATCACGAGGGTATTATGTACTCAGAAAAATATGCATGAATTATATTTTATTAAATGAAAGTACACAATTACAATTCTGTCTGATTGTGACTCGGGGCAATAGCCTTTTTAGGACAATGATGAAAGTGTCTTTGGCATTGTGAATTGAATAGACATTTAATTATAGTCGTTTCTTTCTTGGACGGACTGGATCAGTGTCCAAGTAAAACGCAAACGGATCAAAACTTCCCTCTTCAGTGACAGCTGATTATTGTGTCATCAGTCCCCAACGCGATATTCTGAATTGGAACATGCATTTGATATTACGCGCCGTGCGAGATTTAATTTAAAAGAAAATGTCTCAGGAAATTTTAAAATGATTGACTCTAATAATGATTATAAACCAAACAAAATAAAAAACAATGACATACAGGAAATTTTATGGAAATGGTTTACGGAGCCATCTGGGGGATGGCATTGGCAGATGATCAATTTCCCAGATTGTTGTTTTGTATGGGATTTCCAGTAAATATGGAAATGATCCACAAAGTCGAAAAGCACTTATGACAATAAGGCCGCGCTCAGACTAAAGGCGTATTTGAGCGTAGCGTAGCGTCAAACCTGTCGTCCAATAGGATTGTTGTATTGGGTGACAGGTTTTACGCTACGCTCCAATACGCCTTTAGTATGCGCGCGGCCTAAGCGCGTTTTTTTGCCATCGCGGTTAACTCGTGACTCAAAAGAAAAAATAAGGCCGCGGGTAACTTTGCTCAAACAACTGACAACTGTTCTAAATTTTTATCTCACTCTCGTTGGCTTATTTTTTAGATTTGGTGGATTTCGTCACAGAAGGCAATGCTATATCCGAAAAATCTAAATACCTTAATAAGAAACATTCACTGTTTTGTTTTGAATTGTATTTTTTTTAAAGGTACTCAAAGTTAAAAAATGAAATTGCCGTATTTTTTCCTATGCAGTAGCCATCTACATTTCATTCCCCTAAACTCTATCCCGCGCAGGGTAGTGGCACGTGTGAAAATTAACTGGGTAGGTGTATTTTTTTTCTATGGATTTCGTTACTCAAAACTACTCGGGATGATCAAGAAAACGCAACTGATGGTATTTTTCAACGAACCAACGTTGAAAGTTTTTAGTAAAAAAATAAAACATTTTTTATGCGATGTAAGCTTATACTTCCACGTTATGTGTCGAGGACTTTCAAACTAACGGGTGCCCTTAAAACATCTACAATTCAGCAAAATTCTGGCGGCACAGAACGAAAAAATTACCTCCAGTCTTAAACTGGGATTTTTCTATAAGGATGCCTTTTAGCATCTCCTTTACTATTAAGAAAACATCTGAGGAAGAAGAATAAAACTTTCATTTAAATTAAAAACTAAAACTATTTTTTTTTTCTAATTCTACTAAACGGAATAACTATTATTATTCAGTATAGATATTGTTCGGCGCAGACAGATTAATTTGTATAAAAATGAACCATCTGCATTGGTAGATGGGCATTTTTAGAATTGCCCGAATATTTCTATTAAAATCAAAAATTGTACAATGTATTTGCATTATGTTATGTGACTCTGAAATTAATCTTTGATAGGCCTATGAATGAGATGTACTAACGGTTTTGAATGTCCTCGAAGTCTCCTTTGATATGATATCGCACATGCCCGTTCCGCGTTAACGATATTTTTGTGTCCTTTTTAGTTAACAAGATATTTGCGAAAAATCATAATTTCACCCCTTTGCCTACCCCCAAATGTGACACACAATAAAGTGTAAAAGTCTACTTTCTATAATTTGATAATAAATGATAACGGTAAAATATTGAGGTTATATCACTAGTTACAGTATATACAATAATGCCTACATCTCATAAAATTTCGAAACTTATAAATCCTGAATTTACTAAAAACTTTGTATTCGATACTACATTTTTTGTTTTCATACCGCTCCCTACCTCAACTCGTGCAGACTTACATATATGATTTGCGGTATTGATTTTTACTGCTTAATTAGTGAGTGAGACGTGTTGAAAATTTAGGTAAATTTGCTTTAGCGGTTGAAAAGATATTCACAAATGCACAAAATTTAAATTTCACGTCGGATTTTGATGATTTGATGGCGAACTTCAAGATCGATTTTCGGACTCATTTTTGAAGTTTTGGCAGCTGCGGGTTTCACCTTCGGAAAGAGCACATATGGAAATCACTAAAAAAGTGAAAATCGAAATTTTTACACGATAGCCCCTTTTTAACTTTCCCGGTCACATATACGTTTTTCAAGCTGATGAACTATTTCTAAATTTGCTGCTATTTTTTTTAATTCCAAAACCTGCATTTTATGGTTCAAAAAAGACTAAAAAAAAATTCTGTGAATTCAAAAATCGTCTTATACACTATTTAAAATATGAATAAATGTAAAATTACGTTGGTTGGAATCTTCCATGAGTATGAAGACACTGATGGATCAAAATTGCTCTGCACCATTATCCCTTTCATTCCCATTGTAAACTGCAGTTTACAGCAACTTTAAAACACATTTTCCATGTTTTGGTTTACTTTAAATAAAAATGAGTGACATACACTGAAACTTACATATAATAGCATTCGAATAGTAGGCATTTAGAATTAAGGCCGTCAGGGGGTTTTCGTCGATTGTGACAAGTGGTGAATTGCTCCCCTCCTACATAATTCTAGGTCCAAAATCCATCCGTGAAAAAATATACTGTTATTCGCCAACAACAAAAGATTTATTTGCCAGAATTTTCTCTGACAAAAATGTAATAGGGCGGCATTGGGGAACGTTGAAAGCTATGTAAACTTTGGTTTACAATGGGCATTTATGGAATGATATTGTTGCCGGTACTGGAATGAATCCGTTATGAAAAAGATGAAGTAGGCGGAAAAAAGTAGCATAAAACCTTTCAGATAGTGAATATTGAGCGATTCGACCTATTGGGGTACATTCCGGATAAATTGGGACCACTGCCCGGATTATCGAATTGTCCGGATTTCCAAAATACACCGATAAAGACTCCACCCTCATGTATAATATATCATTTATGCTAAAATTCTAACTAAGTTAAATAAATTTCGCACCAGTAGATTCGATCAGAAAAACTTATAGTTTTACTAGTACATATTTATAAATTTAATTTAATTTTAAAACTCTTAATTTAATTTTGAACTTTACTGATAATCAAACAAATAATGATTATCAAACAAATAATCAGGATTTTGAGGGCCGGATTTTACACTATTGGTTTCTAAACATAGCTCCAGTAAATGGGTGGGACCTTAGTCTTACTCATCACGAAAATTTCTTTTATCGTTTCCGTAAAAAAAAAAAATAACTCATATTGCCGTCAACTATTGGTATTTGAAAAAGTTTCCACTCAATCTATGTAAACTGCAGTTTACATACTATTATTTCCCAAACTCATATTTTTTTTTCTTGTTTTCATTGAAAATGTATTATTAGACACAAATAAAGACGAAATAATAACAATATTATTTTTTTCCCCGAGGGAATTTAATTTGGGAATGAAAGGGTTATGTAAGTACATACATACACACTTTCTCCCTGATTAGGTTTTCGTCACATGTATAGCAAGCAATTATTCGGTGACTCCGATTTGCTAATTTTTTACACTCAACTCAATATTTCACACAAAAATTTGAAAATGGCAGCCCTGTACAAAGGTCCTGCACTTTCAAAAAATTCTCCACGCCCTCCTCCTTCTTTAAACTACCTTTAAGTGCATTTTAGCGTTTACCTTACAAACCCGAGTTTTAAGAATCACTCTAGAATAAAATATGTCCAGTAAACTATCGCAAAGGGTTTATAAGACATTTCAAAAACGTTGTCGCGCCGACCCATCCGTTAAAAACTGCCCCTGTCAAGTTAGCCCTACCATCGCAGAAGCGGAGAAGTACGGTACCCCCCGCCCTCACCGTTTTTCTAAACCAATATAAGTACAGATATGAAATATGCGCAAATATTGGTTAGTATGAGGATATATACCTTAAATACTAAGCATGTTGATATTTGCTAAAAAAAGGAAAATAACTGTAAATTTGTGAAACTTCGTAGGGTTGTAAATCAGAAAATTTTGATGAGAGTTTTTTAGAAATAATATAAGGAATATGCATATTCGAATATCTTTATCCAAACCGAAAATAAAGCGAATTTCATATTTGGTAAGGGCGTTTCACATTTCCAGGCTAACGACTTTCCACATGTTTACTAAAGGTTTGTGTTCGTAGAGACGACTCATGTGATGATCGCTCAGCGATCGCTGTTAAACCACCGGTTCTAAGCACTATATACTGATATTTTCTATACAGACATGTTCCCTTGGGGCATAGTCGACACAAGGAAAGTACTACCATTCAAAAAATATTCAAATACGGTTCGGAATTGGATGCAAAACTACTATCGCTGAGCGATCCTCACCTTAGTCGTCTCTACGAACACGTAACTTAAGTATCTCGTTATTGGCTCAACAAATCGACATGAAATTTGTTAGAAATGCATAAAATATAAATTGCATTTGTTACGAATTATTTTAAAGTTTATAGGGCCATGTCAACAAGGTGTCCCGGAATAGGTGCAAAAGCCGTTAATAATCATCGGAGTGAGGTGTCAAAGGGCTCATCGATGACATTTCCTATCAGGTATTTTTTGTTAATTTGGTATAACGGTAACGGAGTTCGAGCTATTAAATTCGGTTTTTGTGTCAGTAACCTTATTCTTAGGATTGTAATTCTAAATTTTTGGTTAGCTCTGTAGAAAAAAAAATGTCTGTAGATATTTGCCACTAAGTAATTTTAGCGAAACTGGAAGAATAGTAAATCTATTTTTTTATTGATCCTTAGAGAAAACATAGCAACTCATGCCATGCGTTAGTCCAGAGTGGCTATGGGATCACACAACCCATATGTGTTTGACTCCAAATTTATTACACTACACTCCACGAAATAATGCAAATGTCAAAATATTGTCGATGCAATTATTAACCCTCCTGACGCCGCCTACGAGCTATTATGCCTAAGGTGTAGCTGAATCTTCTGTGAAATCAATCTTATTTTTTGAAGAGGTCTAATTTTGGTTCTAGAAACAGTTTACATACTGTGTCTTACGATGATGCGCCGTTTTTTTTTTCGATTCTTTAGACATAGTTTACATTTCGCCGAACGTTTGAT
Organism: Microchrysa polita; assembly: GCA_949715475.1. NCBI lineage: Eukaryota > Metazoa > Arthropoda > Insecta > Diptera > Stratiomyidae > Microchrysa > Microchrysa polita. Next base: position 107,775,343 of record OX454416.1, on the reverse strand, counting down.
CGCATTTTTGGCCGTCGGTTCCTTTGAAATTTATATGGAAAGGGGTGGAAAATATTATTGAACGATATTTTTCATCAAGATATAGTACCAATGGTCTGTCTGGATATATACGCCAACAGAAGGGTTAAATATCACGTCGGCATTTTAAGAGAGTAATGAATATTACGCGGATTTTATATTCTCAATTGTAAACAAAAAATTGACGTTTGAATAATATTTTCACGCATACTATGAAGATGAACTGCAATAGTGTGAGAACGGTGCCATTTTTATTTTCTGATGCCCACTCTGGACTAACGCATGCTTTCTCTAAGGATTGATCTAACTAAAATCGTTATAGAATGAAAGGCGCTCCCATTTTACTCGTTTACTTAAACCAATCCGAAAATAGATTTACTGAGAAAATTAAAATGATTTTAAGTTTATTTCTGATTTGTTATCTAAAGAGGATAATGTACAAGTATTATGTTCCCTTTACAATTCTAAATAATTTAACGTAACCCCACATGAAATAATCGAGAGGTGTTAAATTGCACGACCTTGAAGGCCAATTGACAGGCTTATTTCTTGAAATCAACTTATCACCAATTTTTGATTTTAATGGTTGATTTTTTTGAAGGTTTCTTCGACGTGTTGGTGTTATTGCATCATTTAGAGAGTACGTGGTAATAAATAAATCTATTCACAATTCGACGGATGGCTTGCTCAAATGGACGATTAAGTTAAGCGAATCGACGACTGATTTTCGAAGTAAATTTTGATAATTTTTAAGCGTTCTTCAGGCGTGAGTCTAAACATTATAATTTGTCATAGTATACTGAAATAAATAAAAAAAAATTGATTCGAATGTAAAATTTTGTTTTTTTTTTTTTCAATTTGAAGTTCTATCATTCTTAAAAAAAATACCCTTTACATAGTACCCTGTCATAGATGACTACGTAACGTATTGAATCTTATTGAGACTTATTCCTTCACATGTTGAATATCCACTTATAAAGGGTCCGCCAATAGGGACGCTCGATCTTTGACAGCTCATAGCGGCCATGTTGTTTGTGGTAGAGTTATCAAACCTAGTTGTTATTATTCAGTGTATCTTCACAAATCACCATGAACCAATTCAGCTGCGAGCAACATGTGCAAATCATTAAAACTTATTACGAAAATCATTCATCGGTTCGAGCAACGTTCCGCCCGCTCCGCCAATTTTACGATGAGCCACATTTTTGGATAAATGGGAATGTCAACAAGCAGAATTGCCATTGCTGGGCCGAGAACAATCCACAGGAGGTCCAACAGGTCGCAATGCACCCAGCAAAGGTAACTGTGTGGTGTGCATTTTGGGCCGGAGGCATCATCGGGCCGTATTTTTTCGAGAACGACGGCGAGCGATACAGATCCATGATAACGAACTTTTTCTGACATGAAATCGATAATATGGATGTCGAGGATATGTGGTTTCAGCAGGACGGCGCTACGAGCCACACAGCGCGCGCCACAATGGATCTTCTGCACGAGCGCTTCGGAGGAATGGTTATCTCGCGCGGAGGCGACATCAACTGGCCACCGAGATCGTGCGATTTAACCCCACTAGACTATTTCTTGTGGGGTTTTCTTAAATCGCAGGTCTACGCAAACCAACCACAAAACACTGATGACCTCAAAGTCAACATACGCCACGCCATCGATGAAATACAGCCCGATTTGTGCGCCAGAGTCATTGAAAATTGGACTTCTCGTATGCGCGCCACCAAGCGAAGCCGAGGTGGCCACTTGAACGATGTTATTTTCCATACATAATGCCTTCGAATACTCTTTCAAACAAAAAATAAATTTCATTTATACCTCTCACACAACTTGCTTTATTTCATTTTAAAGTTCGAGCGCGCTTATTGGCGGACCCTTTACAATAACGATATCTTTTTAACCCTTCGTTAGGCGCGCACCTATTTGTCACGTGGTTAGGCGCGCGGGCTACAATTGTAGCCCAAACAAAAAATAGTATAAAAAATGTGGTCCAATTTTATTTTTTTTTTCCTGCTCGGCCTGCGGTCTGGTGATTGTTGTACAGAATGAAAAATATAAAATCCTTAATTTTCCAATAAAATATATGTAATAAAAGAGGGCAAAGTGCCAATTAGTCTTATTTTTAGTGTTTTTTCATATTAACTTACTTAGGTGGACAAAATAGTTACTTTTTAAAATGGAAAGTACAAAAAAAGTTTATATTCGCAGAATTCAATAAAAAATCTTCGAAATAGAACATTGAGCGAGAGAATGCAGTTAAAAATGCCCAGTTTGTGGAATTTCAAATTTAGCCTATTTTTGGGTACTCAATATTCACACTTTTTTACACTGGGAGTACAGTTTCTTGCTAGAAAGCTAAATATATTGTAAGTCAAACTGATTGAATTTCTACTTACAATATTCAGATTAACTGTTCTCACAATATTTACGCTACAATTGATAAAAATTTCATCCAGAAACTAAGTTATGTTAGCAACATGTAACAGATGCACGCTGTAAGAAATTTTGACTTCGACTCCAGGTTTTTCGTGAAAATAGTAATCTATTTTTTGTTCATTTATCTTAAAACCGTTTTTTTATGTTAAACATTTTACTGTTGCTTTTTTCTACAATGTTTTATAATAATATTTTTATTTTAATGGATATCTATGAGTACCAAAAAAGTAACATGAATGGGCGCGCGGGCTACACTTGTAGCCCAGTGGACTTTGATCGCAAAAGAATATTAGTTTCTAGGCAAAAAAATATTAAAACCATATTAAAACCATTCTTATTTGATTAAGAAGCAGCATTTTAACAGCTACTGAGCAGTTCGAATGAATTCGGTTCATATCCTGAAAATGGTTACCATTTAAAAAAGTGTGGGCTACAATTGTAGCCCGCGCGCCCACTGAAGGGTTAACATTTTATCTTTTACCTCCAATTGCGAATCGCATATTGCCAAACGTTGACCATGATCTCACTTTTCCTTCGCACTACTCCAGAACGAAAATACGCGGCAGGTCGTAGCACATACGGCACATATGACTGGACTTTTTTTTAATGATTTTTCCTTCTGAATAGATTTTCTTATCTACGAAAAACTTTGCACTTGAATGTCTATGTCTACCAACAAACCACCAAGCACCAACTCCAACAATGAGAATGAACCTCCTAAAAAAGTATGCCACTATGCAGCAGCTGAGTTGCTGATAACATCGCACTTTTGGCTTTTTTTCACTAGGAGACAATGGAGAAATAAATTTCCTAGAACTGGTCCTCCTGGTGAAGTGCAGGTCGTTTCGTCCGCATAGTGTCTTGGAGCCGCATGGTTTTTGTTCATTTTTTCGTTGTCCACGATACGGTTAGATCTACTCTTGCTATAATATGCAGCAGCTCTAGCTCCTGTGTCGTACAGTACGGAAAATTGGATGTGTGTACTTTATACTTTCTTCCATGAAATACTTGCGATGCCACGAGACACCATATTTGGTCAACGGCTAAAACTCTAATCTTGATGGCTTCAGGTGATTTGTTCAAGAAAACGAAAATTTTGTCACTTGCACTCTACTTTCATTGAAAATTACTATATGTACACAGTACAGCGGAAAATGTCTAGTGAAATATTCTTGCAAATAGCATTTAGCATAATCGTTTGTCGTGTGGAAAATTTTACTTTCTTCGGCCACCGGGTTATTGTTGCAATCGTCGCTGATTTTCTGCATGATAGGAATGATAAACGTTGTATGGGAAAAATGCATAATTGTTTCAATGATTTAAGCTACAATAGGAATGCATACTAGGAAATAAGAAATATTTACAATAAAAGGGACAAAGTAGAAAATACATTATGGTAGTATGTCCCATAAGTCATCTCTTGTTGCTGTTTACTACTTGTAGGGCATTGACATCAAAAGTCATAAGAAAAAAAATCAATCACCTAATTTTAAAGTTACACGCAATCAAAAATTGCACGCCTTGGTGTAATTGTTCACGTACTGCAGTACCGCAACCAGGAATTTGCCCTCGAGGGGGCTAAGGCCATTCATATAACTAGCGATTTGATTTTGCCTTTGAAAGTTGGATGATGTAACCATTTTCTTCACGCTATACGATGGATTAAGCTCCCATTGCAGCCTTGGTTATTTTTGATGTAAACTTTTTTGTAGCTTAGCGTGAAAGCCACGCCATTAATCATTTACGTCCACCGCAATTGGAGCGAAGTTTGTGAAGGCCAAGCCCAGTACCACACGAGAAAAATACATTGACAGGTCTCTATGTCGCAAGAACCAATTCAGTTCTGTCTGATGTGAGTTTCTGCGACGGATACAGCACTTGTATTCTACTCATCCCTTTCCTTGTACAAATATGTAGTTTATACTATTTTAACGAAATAGTGAAGTGTAAAATTTTTCAATACTTCAATTGAAATGGAAAAAAATTTTTTTTTTTAACTTCGGGTTTAACTTCCTCTGCTTTGCACAAATAGTTCTTAAAATTCCGCTGCAACTTCCACAGACCATCGCAACTAGTAGGTAAATAACGTATGTTCGACGAACAAGAATTCTAATTTTTGGCAAATCCACAACCAAATTCATTATACTTCATATTTCATTTTGAAATCTCTCCTTTCCTTATTTCTGGGTCTGGGAAGGGGCTTTAGCCCCCTTAGCCCCTCCCGTGGCTGCGCCACTGACGTACTGTAACTGTAAATCTTAATATTTCTCAAATTTTCATTTTGTACCATAACGGCATTCAAATGGTCTATCAACTGCAGACCAAACCGAAAAGTAAGTCTTTTTACATTTAATAGAAACGGGATCTTGATTGTGGAACTGAGAGATCAAAATCTTTGATTAATTGAAAGTTCAAATAACTGTGTAGGTACTCTGTACTGTCAAAACAATTACAGCAGGAGTGTGCGGCATGTATTTTTAAAAGATTGCGCATGTTGTCTAGATTCCATAACGTTATCAGATTTCCTTCATTATTCCTTATAATCAGTATATTTTTTCACAGACTAGATTTTATGGTATTTTAAGCTAAATAATTCCAGAACACAAATAGCCCTCCGGAGGTCCATAAACTGCAAACTTTGTTAAATAACGTAGGTTTCCATTAAAACTAGAACTTTACAGATTTCCAGAGGTCTTTTTACATTCTGAGTGTTGCCATTATTTAGTTAAAAATACCGTAATCAAATGGTCATTTTCTCTGATAGAAATGTGAAAATGTTAAAAATGGGTTTATATTTTTATTTATATATGATTCATTGCCTTAATTAAAATATTATTTACTGATCTTATAGCATAGCCTTGGTTCACATTCATTTTCACATTTCACATTCACATTTTAATAGGGAATTTAATAGTTTCAAAGCTGCGTTTTGTGACCTCCGCGGGGAACTATTAAAAATTAAGTTAGTATAAAATGTTAAATGTTTTTGGATAAATTTTAATATTAACATTAAGGCTTGTACTGGTGTGAACTCAAAATTCTATATTTTTATAGTGTGACATTATGCATTCGACTGTTGGAAGAAGAGATTTAGGATACCCAACAAATCGATATTAGGCTTAATTTTTCGAGTCCCCCTCGCATTTCTACATATGGATTAGTTGTTGCTAAATTTAGACGTCTAAATAAAATTAAAATGGTTGAAATTTAGTAGAAAATTCCTAAACCAATTGCGATAAACAACAAAAACTATTATTTTAGGCAGTTTGCTTTGTTTTGAATCCTTTTCACCGCCTTTTAGTGTCCATTTCCTCAAATAATTTTTCGATACGGCTATCTATTCTTCCGTTTGTCTGTCTATTGCGACGCGTTTTTGTCAGTTCTTCAGCGATAGATTCAAAATTTTGCACACATGTTTATTTCTTTTGCAGTTTGTTTGTATGTTTGAATAGAACCACAGGGTTATAGTTATAGGGTTGCCATTGCCATTCAAACCCAAGGCCCGAAATTATGTTTTTATAACCAAACAATAAGTTTGATCTTACGATTCCACAGTGAAGGTCGGATTTCCCTCATAAACAAAACAATAACTTTTCAGTTTGGGCTGCAATGGATAGAGTATTTTATTGTGAAAAAATAAAATTTCATAATTATCAAGACTTGCCGTTACAGTACATAAACATTCACAACGAGGAGAGCATTTTTGACTTATATACTGTATGCATAACTGTAAAAATAGGTGACTGAATTTTTTTTTATACCCTTCGCTCATAGAGTGAAAGGGTATATTAACTTTGTCACGAAGTTTGTAACGCATTAAAGGAAGCATCTCCGGCCATATAAAAAGTATACATATATGATCAGCATGGCTTGGGCAGTCCATTGGAGCATGTCCGTCTGTATGTCTGTCTGTCTGTTGCGACGTTTTCCTCGGCGGGTACTGAAGCTAGCAAGCTGAAATTTTGCACATGAGCTTCTTATTGTTGCAGGCTGCTTGTGAATTTGATTCAGCAAAATTGGATCACTGCGTCATGGGGCTGCCATACAAACCTAGCCCCCCAATTAAAGTTGTTCTAAGAAAAACTTTTTTGTTTATGGACCAATTTCAACAAAAATGAGTTTCTATTGATGAAACAAAACGTTTATGTAAGAATGGATCAAATCGGACCATGGGGTCATGGGGCTGCCATACAAACCCAACCCCCCAAATTAGGTTCTTCTAAGCAAAACTTGTTTATTTGTGCCCCAAATTCAACCCAATTTCACACAAAAATTTGGCCAAAACAGATAAAATCGTATTATGGGGCAATGGCGCCGGAACAGGGTGGCCAATATATTGGCTAAGGTGACAATAAGTACTACATATATTGCACCATATTAAAAATTAAGAATAATTAATTTTATATTTTTTATACATACAATGTACATATTCAATTATTATTCTAGTGGACATTTTTTTCCATGATGGAATACCTGGTTCGCAGAAAGTTGCATACGTTCATCTAGTGCAAGTAGGTATACTACGAGTAAGTACAGGATCATTTCATTAATTTTTCTTCGTAAACAAGAGTACCTCAAATTTACGACAAGACCAACGAGAGCTAAACCATTGACGGTTGATCAAGGAAAACGAGGAAGTTTTTCATTATTCTTGTCAGAAAAATTTCCGGGAATAACCGGGCTCGTTTCAAGGTATGACGATGAATATTGAATTTGCCTTGTTCTCGTCTCGATTTCGATATTGATGATCTTCGCTCACAGTTAACTCTTTTGAAGAATATGCCGGGAGCTTCACCTACATGTTGCGCCAAAATTGCTGATCACTTTCGAAGTATGTATATCGATCACAGCGAAGTGTCTTTTGAGCAAGGAAATACGGCTAGGAACATTACTGCTGACGATTCCAGCATCAGCAGCGTCATCAGATAGGTCTTTCAGTGCTTTGCGACGTTTTATAACATGTCTACGTTCGGCAATGACACATCTAATCCTTCTTCATGTCCACAGGGGTCGAACATGTAATTTAGATTTGTCAAAAATCATGAAAGAATTCGTTTCCCGAGGAAACCGGAAAACAACCTTTGGAAAAATCGTTTGATCTTAAAACTGATCGCTGTTGTTCTCTAATATGTTTCATAATCACTTCTTGGTTGTTCTCTAATATGTTTCATAATCACTTGGTAGAGGTCCGGTATATGGTGACCGCTTAATTTTATATGCATTTGAGAAAAAAATCTGGCCCCCTCCCCCCAATAAAAAATTCGTTCCGGCGCCACTGCTATGGGGCCATAATTTCGCATCGCCCAACAACATTTTCTAAGTAAATATTTTTACTTGCCCACTTATTCCAACCAAACCCACCACAAATATTGTTTTGTCGACGCAAGGGAACTTTTGTGAAGACGGATGGAAAAGAATGGGGGGGGGGGTGTTAAATACAAGTCGAAGGTATGCCCGAGACAACTTTTAGTCCGAGGAGAGCGAAGGGTATTGTTTTTTTACATCCAATATGAGTAATTCCAAAATCCCGCAATACAAATATAAAAAATGATATACCGTTGGAAAGCCAACATGATGAAGCAAATCTTGGATTAAGTCATCAGGAGGGCTGCAAATTATGATTTTGCATGACAAGTCACGATTTTCGATGACTTTCACAAAAAGAGTTTCAGTTTCAGTTTTGAAGCTTTTCCAAAACTAAAATTAGGTTCTTCTAATAAAAATTTTGTTCTTTATAAACCGAACTTCTTAACCGAACTTCATCCAAATGTGTTCCTTGTGAAGCCTCAAAACGTATCCAGGAACGGACGGAATCAGAACACTATGTCATAGGGCTTCCATGCAAACCAACCACCAAAAATTAGGTTCTTTTAAGAAAAACTTATCTTTTTAAAACACTCTTAACTAAATTTCACCCAAGTTTATTCCTAGTAAAGCCTCGAAATATAACTAGGAACGGATGTTATCGGAACACTACGTCATAGGGCTGTCATACAAAATAACCACCAAAAATTAGATTCTAGTAAGAAAAACTTTTTTCTTTTTGAACCAATCTTAACCAAACTCCAACCAAGAGTCGTCCTAATAAAGCCTCCAAACATAAATAGGAACAGTTGAAATCGACACTCTACGTCATAGGACTATCATATAAACCAACGCCCCGAAAATAAGGTTCTTGTAAGAACAATTTTTATTTCTTTCAAACCGATCTTAACCAAACTTTACCCAAGTGTCTTCCTAGTAAAGCTTCTAATTATATCCAGGAACAGATGGAAGCGGAACACTTCATAGGGTTGTGGTAGAAATGATTAACACAAAAGAACCTTAAGTTTCATTCAAGTGTGACGGATATTTAAATTCCGGCAGCGCCCGAAATTAGCCTCGGTCTCGTTATCTGAAAATTTAAATTATATTTGTAGTTTTTCGCATTCTATACTAGTCATTCTAGTCTTACCTTACTACGTAATTACGTACTCTGAGGTTTGTACATGCATTCTACAATCAACCCCTGAAATGCGAAGATGTCTACACATGCAAAATATATGCAGCATCCAGCACGCATAGGTACCTACACTGCACCGACGAAAAGAAAGTATGTACCTACATTATCTGTCATATTGTCAACCTAAATTTCCTGTAATTTCCCTCCGAATTCGAAACTGATTTTTCTCACGGCCCCATCCTGTCAAATTGAGACTCCACACATATGTAACAAGACATGTTTTCCAGTTGGATTCACTTTTTGTCTTGCAATTTCAATGCCACGGCTTGGCACAAGGCGCACATCATCAGGCCACAGAGCGACCTTCGAGGAAAGCGCAAGCTGTTTTACCAATTACGCAGTAAAAGTACTATAAACCCAAAGAATCGGCGACATATGAAACCGAGTGTTTTGCAGTTGCAGCGCAATTGCGATTGTTGTGTAGTATCCAATCCATTGATGATTGTGTCGATAACGATATGTTAGTCAGATAAAAAAGACAGAAGAAGAACCACTTAAATCAATTGAACGAAAAGACGACGACAACATCGACCACAACAAGCAGGTAAGTATCACATTTATTGGATATAATGTTAGCATCAAGTACTACACACTCGTAGGAGAGATGATCTCATACCCATGCGATGAGGAGGACCACTTAACCAGAACGACATGTGTGAGATCTGTTGGCGGATAAGTTACAAAGAAAGTGAAACACATTTTGTTTGATAGAGTGGAGAACCTTTTTTTTGCGATATCGGTTACACTGTCAATTTAGTGGATATTGAATGCTGTATTGTGTGAATATCAACGAAAGTACATAATCAATATTTTTTGGCTAAATTTAAACTAAGCAAAACATCGATAGCACAAGTTCAACGAATTTTTGAAACTGCTAAAAATTGTACATATTTCGGTATACAATTTTTGATTATTAAAATGTTTGCGTAAACGCGAAAAACTAGTCCAACTGGACGCTTAGGTTTTGGACATAAAATTTTGTAATACAAATCCAATCCAATCCATACAAAACACTTTTCATTTGACCTATTCAATAAGCTGAGTGAGATCCCTCTTTCAGCAGATTCAACATTATCCATTCTTTGTTCGAAAATATTCTGACCTACATTCAGTCCATATTGACCATTCATGCAAGATCCTTAAATAGAAAACTTGAATTCAATTCTGATTAATTGTCTTTAATCCAATTATCATCGGTTATATGTCATAAGTGAAGACCAAGCAAATTCATGTCTTTTCGCATCGTTTTGCCATACGAGACGAGTATGTACCTACACATTGTTAACGATAAACTATAGTTCCGCGAAAATTCCGATACCACCGTGATAATACGGTCATGAAGGAAGGTGGCCAATTTGGCCATATTAACTACATATAAGAGCGGCTTCAATGATTCATAAAGCGAATGAAAAGCTCATTGATCGCGCCGGGGGACATGTAAACAAGTATCACCGGTCGTTCACTGACCCAGCTCACGTATTCCTTATCTCGCGACGACAATGTTGTATTATACTAACGAAAAAAGAAGAGAATCCAGATGAAATATGGACTTAAGAAAGTAACCGTAATTTGGAAATTTTCGGTTTATCTGAACGCTACAATTTATCTTCTTTCGCGTTCAGCTAATTCAAAGACAATTTGCCGTTTTGAGGCATTTAATTTTGTTAGGCGGGTGACTTTAACAGGAAAGGTCACAATTAAATTGATCAGAAAATTTGTATAGCATTACATTATAACAAAAAGGAATAAGCGGCCATGTAGCATATTTATTATATTTTAATGAAATTATCCTTATGAGAAAATACACCACGGCATCGTTTTGCGTCGTAGATGCGTTCATAAAAAATACGACGCAAAGCGAAACAACGCAAATCGAGACAAGAAGAGTATAAACATTTTGGGGATAGGTTCCCAAAACTAAAAAATTACTTTTTTCGTCAACAAACAAATCACAAATTAAGTCTTTTAGAAAAATGAATCCAACGTCTTTTGAATTGCCACACCCTTGTTTTTTATGTAGAGATCATTGGGGTGTTTCAGATTGTAAGACGAAACCGGACGGGTAAACTTGCAAGACAAGAACCATCGTATGATCATTTCACACTATCCGATCAAAACACGGACCGGCGAACAATAATCACACAGCAAGTATTTATAAATGTTGCCATGCACGCTCCAAAGTTAGTGTACAATGAAGTGACGAGTCGACAAGATTAAAATGCAAGTAAAACACGCGCTAATTGTCGTTGCAGAATGCCTGAACTATCGGTAGATGCAATCGTTTTATCAATCGTACGATTCTTACGAAAGAAAAACAATCGTGTCACGATTTTTTTCTTTCGTAAGACGCGTTCTTACAGTGTGAAATGCACAATGCTTGTCTGCTGGCCACTACAAAAGCTCTCTTGTCTTGCAAGTTTACCCGTCCGGTTTCATCTTACAATCTGAAACCACCCATTATTAACTTTAAGAGCCTCTTGCGGAGCTTTGGCTACGAATGAACTTCGCTCGGCGTTTTCGTCGTCATTTACGAAAATGTCAGTAGCTTGCTCAATATGCATTAGAGCCTCCGATATTCGACGTCGGAAGCTCCACCGACGATGTCTAGTCGGTGGAGATTCTGACGTCTGTTTACATTTGGGATGTGATCCTGAAGCTTCAGATTTCATGAGCAAAAGTTCTTCATTTGTTATTTCTGGGTCATGGTCCAGATTTACTAAATTTACCACGTCTTTCTCTTAGATTCTGTCCAGATTTATTGTAGATTTATTGTAGACCCTTAAGAGTTTTTTTTTTAATTTCATCGGCTGCTACTGTGTTTCCGCTTGCTAATTATCGCTTCAGAGCAATATAACGCTCGTTGCCCGCTTCAAATGTCTCTACCGCATCCTCTAAAAAACGGGTTCTGTTTTGATGTTTTCCAATAAACTCTTAGCCTTGGTTTTAATAAAGAGTTTGTCTAGTGGCATTTTCCTCCGAACTCTTGTATCCATAGATTTAAAAGAAACTCCATTTTTACCATGATTCGGCTTCTGCACCTTGATATATTCATTGTGCTCCAAGCTACATTCCTGGCATTTTCGCGGATTTTTGCCGCATCTCTGCTAACAATGGTGTGAATGGCTGTAGGCGGCAGTCCTAAGTTTTGGTACAAAAAACAATAATTATCAATTTATTCGTTAGTGCCTAAATTTAAAACCAACCAACTTTTCCTACTTCGATAGCTTTTCCACCAGAATCGATTCGTCTCAAAATTTCCACTTTTCTATCAATGGAAATTGTTGCTTAGATCGTTTTACGATTTTTGCACTCATTTCAAAATTTTCCAGCTAAGAATTGACGACGCAATACGGGGTTTTTGCGACGCAATTGAATTTTAAGGTAGAGATTGATGGACGACGCAAAGCAAAAAAACGCAGAACGGGACGAAGCATAACGAGGCGGTAGTGTATTGAATATATCCGTGGACCACTTAGACTTAGACGGAAATTAAATTCCTACAGACCACCGTTTCGAGGGTGGTTTAAAAAACTTCCAGTATTTCTTGACCACCACTTCGGACGCGTTTTCGTAATTTTTTTTTCAGCAAAATACTATTTTCAGTAATGCACTTTCCCCAGCAGTATAGTCTGGCTGGAGCAAGAAGCTATCGTGCTATTCGGACAAGGAAATCTTTCCCTCTGTAGGTAGAATTCGGCATTATCCTTAGCTTTCATAGTATCTGCGCGGGTAGATATTTAAATTTTCATTTGTTGATAACTTAGCGAGTTTTCACCAAAAATCAAAATACTCTGTCATTAATTTTTATAGTTAATTGGAATATGAGAAGAAAATTTTAGGATGTCTTCATATTTTATTTTTATTTTTGTCAATTTTCAAAAGTACACTCAGAAAAATTGAAAGTTTAACCATTAATAGTGTCTAGAGCCATCTTTTGAAAACGGATAGGATCCCTTCTGGGGTAGGGTCTGAGGCTCCTGAGGCTATACTTCTTCATAACCTAAGTCCTTGAATTATCTTTGAATATTGACCAGACTGGCTCAAAGTTGGTGCCTACACTCCTGTCCGATTTATAATTTTAAAGACTGCAAGTAGCATACTACTATACAGTTTGGAAACTCTTGAAACAACCATAACGAGACCGAGTTCTAATCGTGCGAATAGCACAATGTGTCATGTAAAAACCTAAAAGCCACGCAAAACCCAAAATATTCAATATCATTTTTTGTAGGGGTACTGGATCTAAGCGTAGATCTGGGTCCAAACCGTATAATTTTTTTTTTTCATTCATCTAAGAAAACCGTATGAAATTTAGTCAACGTAGTTGCAGTTTCACCACTGCATGCACATTATTACTAGCATCCGTCTTGTCAAAATGCAAACCTCCGGAAACCGTGCTACGATCCTAATTTGACGAAGGTACTCTAATTCGCCATACGATCGCATTCCCAATGGTATCTTGATTCCCAGCAGAGGTGTCTGGGTCCCTATGACATCAGCAAAGGCTGTGTAGTGGGACAAAAATCTTTGGTGAGTTGCGTCACCACGTACCTGAGCAGCGCAAGGAGGCCCCTGGTATGGTTGATACGCCATGGCGTGGATCTGTACAAAGACGATTCGGGCGATAACGTTCCCGAGCTCCCTAGATATGTACGGGTAGCTCTTGGCATGACCAACCTCCTCCCATAACTTACGGGAGGGAGGTCATATAATGGCCGAGCACGATAAACGGTGTTCCATGGTGGGGGGAGGTGGTTTACCATACGGTTAATCGTGTGAGCTTCGGAGCTGGCGGCTTCCCATAACCCGAGCCTCGAAGGGGCTAGTTAGGGAGAATGGTCTTTGTGGAAAATGCGTACGCGCCTATATCTAACTAGTTTGTGGATTGTTGACCACACGGCCTGAATCGCATTACTGACTAGTAGACTGAAGGGGCCGCCGGGATGTAAAAAGCAGCGCTACGGTCTGCTTTAAGCAGACGAGTAGTCACAGGTCCAACGAGCCTGGGATGTGCACATCTGAATTTCAATAGGGGGCCGAAGGAGGATCACACCTGCTATAGAGAAGTCCCTAGCGAATAGTGTACCTCGGGGATAAGTGTGCCCAGGGTACCATGGTCCTTGCCCATCAAGGAGTTGGACTCGAGGTTGCTGTAGGTTGTTAAGCAAGTCATCGAGCTGGTGATACAGCCCCGGGGTTGGGTTTCTGAAGGTGAGTGCATTCACTGAATGGAGAAATCCCCATCTGACAATAAGACCTTGTCAGTAATACACCGAAGGTCTAAACCGCCCGAAGGACCGGGAGATAAGGCTGTAAAGGTTAGGTGCTCCCCTGACGGTATATATGTAGATGGTATGCTTGGTATCCTGATTCTAGTTCAAGATGGATCAGACTACAATTGTTCTGAACACGTCCACTGTCTATGAGTACCATGTGCGTTCTTACCCCCTCACGTCTAGTGGATGCGTTAAAAATGGAGCTCCTTCGTTCGAGGCAATACACTCTCCTCTGCCAACGGTTTTTTCTAAAACGCATGAAAACTTAAATGTCCTTTATTCCCCACCCTTTCCTCCCTTCATTAAATAATTATCAATTAAGAATGCAAATTTAAAGAAAAAAATTTTAGAGAACCGTGATTGAATTATTTTTCAACAGGTGTGTATCAGGTGTGTATGTACTCTTATATTTTTTATAATTTTCTCCCCTGATTTAATGTCATAATCAAATCCCATTGCATATTTCGTATTAAACCCTACTGGATTGACTTATGTATTTCCGGCAATCACACCCTTGAAACACAAAAAATACATATTCACAGTAAGTAGTATTGTTTCAATAGACTATTATCTTATTCCATCACCGCTAACGATGGGGGACAAGCTAGTAATCATCTAATTACATCAAGTGTAGTGGCCGTATTTAACAGGTGATAAGAAAAACCATAAAGAATATTACAATCAGGGCTATAACTCTATAGTGACTCTGCTTGTGTACTAATTGAAATGGCTAAATAAAGAGAATTTTCAGACAAGCGCACTTTGTCAGACACATTCTACTCTTTGTCGGATTTACGTTCACGTACGAGTACTTATCTTATAAGTGCTGAATATGCTAGTCAGTTGGCTGGAAGCAGCTATGACCAGAGAAACTTTAGTGCAAGTTGTGTTTCCACATGAAAATAAGAATAGTGTTTGGTTTTCAGTTGTCGGTGAAGGTTGCGGTCAGACTTTTCTCAGAACCAGAGGGAAGATTGTAGAATTAAAAGATTGCATATTCCAATAAACAAAATATATCTCTTATAAGAGGATACGTTGTGGATTACTGTTTTTGTGTGAATTATTATAGATCCTTCTATTTTTTTGCAGTTTAAATAACTGAAATCAATTATGTACATATAACAGTGAAAACAAGTAACAAAAATGTGGTGCTGATAAATCTTCCTCGAACACAGCGTCGTTTATTCAATAAATTTTTTTCATGTGGCTCTACATACTATGTACAATAGTCAGAACGAAACACCATCAAGAATTAAATAGAGTTTGTGTAAAGCTATATAGAACCCCTGGACAAATGACCTCTATAGCTTCACCGGTCGTTTTTCGGCACTTTTCAATGAAAATGCACAATATCGGGATAAAATGCCATAAAGCCCGTGAAAAAAATCAAATTCTTACACCAGACATTTCCTTCCCTCTATTTTCTGTTAACCCCTCGGGGGCATGCATTAGATATTTCCTTCTACATCAGGGAAATTTAGCGACATTTATGCAAAACTAGCATGCGAAATATCGGTCTAATATTAAAATAGTACTTTATTGCAGTATTTATTCAATTTAAATCTTCTGTTATTTTTGGAACACTCTGTAAATCAGGGGTGTCAAACTTAAAACCTTGCCTGGGGCAAATATCACTGTCTGCAGGATTGAGCGGGCCGCACAATACACCTTTCAAAAACGGTCTTAGAAAATTATTATTAAAATTTCTTCGCATTTTACTACTTACAATGTGAGCACCTATAAATCTGAGTCACTAACGTCCTCGGCATTACATTATTTAGAGATATTTTTTTCATTTGAAAATGTTCTTCAAACAAATTTAGAAACTTAAGACAAGAAGTTAAAACGCCAAAATTTGTTAATTAATTTCCGCCAAATTTTGTACAGCTAATAAGGGCATTGTAGCATCGGTCATCCTGAAACACCGAAGTAATCCAAATCAACCTTGGGAGCCAAAATTGTTATAAGTTTCGACAGAAAGGTGGCTAAAAATGGACAAAAAATTGGTTTGTTGTGGTCTGAAACAAAGGAATGCAATAGTGAAGCTTTTTAGGCTGAAAGGCGAAAATTGGGTTGGTTGGTTGGTAAAAGTGGTGGGACCTTGGAGGTCATCTTCACCGATTGTAAAGAAATGATAGTAGCCTAACTATCTGAGCAGATGGCGATATTCTGGTTGTTTTGTATGTCACTGAGAGCACGACAGACCTTCATGATTGCAAGCATTTCTGCTTGAAAAATGCTGGCATGATCAGGAAGACTGTAATATTCAGAGATACTTAGTGATCTGCAGAAGATTCCAGCACCCACGCCACAATCCATTTTAGACCCATCAGTGAAGAATGTGATGTCAAAATCATTGACCACCTCACTCTCTTTCCATTCACCTCTAGTTGGGAATCTGATATCAAAGTTCTTCCCAAAGCTTAGTTTGGGCACTTTGAGATTCGTTACAGCGTTGCGTACGTCTTGTGGGAGCCGTATGGCCTAGCACTCCAGCAGCTTAACGCTTTGAGCCTGACTGCTTTACATGCTGCCAGTTGGTTGATAAAATGATTACATCCAGCGCATCCCTCGGGCATGTTCCCATGCCCCTCCTGATGCTAAGGCAAGCCGATCTCTGCACTCTACCAGGTTTTGTTACATTGTAGCCTTTATTGAGCGCTGGCCACCAGACGAGTGACCCATATGTTAGGTTGGTCGTACCACCGCCGTGTACACCCAGAGTAACATGTTTGGCTTGAAACCCCATTTCTTGCTGAATACTGTCTTGCAGACGTAAAAGGCAATACAGGCTTTTTAACACGCTCCTCAATGTTCAACTTCCAGTTGAGCTTTGAGTCCAGAATAACGCCTAAATACTTCGAGCTGGGCGATAATTGCAGTTGATGTCCATTTAGTTTTGGGAGTGAGAAAGGTGGTATTTTTGTTTTTGTAGTAAACAGCATCAGTTTTGTCTTCTCCGGGTTTACGCTCAGGCCACAGCTTGTGGCCCATTTTGTGTTGATACACATTGCTTCTTCGACCTAGCTGCGGGCCGCACAAAACTGCTAGGTGGGCTGCGAGTTTCACTTTTCACGTGATGACGTGATGTACATCATGTGTAATAATGAAAATAGAGTAGCATTTTATATTCTCATTACTACACCAAGAAAAAATTGTCTTTGTTTTTAAAGAAAAATTACACAGGCCGCATGACATTATGGCTATGATCTGTGGACAATGATAGCAGTATGATTGAAAATATGAAGTGAATATTTAATTATAACAGTGCAATTTTTCATCGATTGTATGTAAAAATTTCATTGGAATATCTTTATTTATTTGTGTGTTTTGTTTAGACAAATTTATCCCAGCGAAATATTTCTATCGTCCGCGATACGAATTCAATTCGGCTGCTAGGAAACATATCTCGAATTTCATATCGAATTTGGATTGCGTCACTCCCTTCGGGAAGGAATAATGACCGATATTAATTCGCCAGGAAGATAATTTAGCGATACTTGAATAAAACATAGAAAAACGAGACCGAGGTTAATTTCGGGAGCGGCCGAAATTTGAATACCCGTCACATTTGAATCAAACTTAAGCTTCTTTTGTGTTGACAATTTCTACGTTTGCCTTATGACGTGTTCCGATTCATCCTAGATGCGTTGATGCTAGTCGCGGATGAATTGGATGAATTTTGGTTAAGATTCAAAAAGAAAAAGCGTTTTTTTTACATCAGCCATATGAAAGGGTTGGTTTGTATGACAGCCCTATTACATAATGTTCCGATTCCATCCATTCCTAGAAATGTTTTAAGGCTTTACTCGGAACACATTTAGGTTAAGTTTGGTAACGGTTGGTTCATAAAGCAAAAAGTTTGTCTTAGAAGAACCTAATTTCCAGGTGTTTGTTTGTATGACAGCCCTATGACGTAGTGTTCCGATTTCATCCGTTCCTAGATATGCTTTGAAGCTTTACTAGCAACACATTTGGGTAAAGTTTGGTAAAGGTCGGATTTAACAGAAAAAAGTTTTTCTTAGCAGAAATTAATTTTCAGAGGATGGTTTGTATGGCAGCCCTATGAGGTAATGTTCCGATTCCATTCTTTTCTAGATATGTTTCGAGGCTTTCCTAGGAACACATTTGGGGGAAGTTTGGGTGAGATTGGTACGTAAAGAGAAAAGTTTTTCTTAGAGAAACCTAATTCTCAGGGATTGGTTTGTATGGCAGCCCCATGGCTCCATGTTCCGATTCTATTCGTTCCGATAGATATACAGCGTACACTAAAAAGAAACTTGTATACAAAATTTCAGCCCGATAGCTTTAAAACTGCGTTCGCGTTGCAACAGACGGACAGACAGACAGACGGCCATCGCTCAATCGATTTCTCTCGTCATACTGATCAATAATATATATACTTTATATAGTGGCAGATGCTTCCTTCTGTGCGTTGCAAACTTCATGACAAAATTAATATACCCTTACAACCAATACAGACTACGAACAAATCCTGGTGTAGATTAAAATTAATCCAGTCAAAACCCTGGATACTAGATCGAATCATATGTCACTAAATTCAAAATCGTAGAAAGTACTTGCATTATTTAAATTGCAGTACAATATGGTACAACTGTCAACTAAATCTAGGATTTAGTAAATCTTGTCGATAGTCTGAATCGCCCCTTACACATAGTGACGGGTATAAAAATAGTTTGTGTTATTTTCTTCCTTTCTTTAATTTTTTTCCTCTATTTTATTCTTAACATGTTAACATTTCTTTGACTTTACCTTTCTACACTTTGCTGCTACTGGGAATCAAACCGGGACCCTATCGTGTCGAAGTCCTACGTCCTATCTAGAATTACAAACTATGGGAATAAATTAGTCGTTTTATTTTTTTTTTTTATTTCACAATTCCCTCGTTGTAAGGAATTACTATTTTGTCATCCTTACAATAATAAGACGATATTTCGCTAATAGGAGTCACATTGTGACATATTGATGACAAAAAGGCGATTTTTCGTCAGGAGACAAGACTACGATAATTTTTTCATTTCAAAGATACCGTTTTCGTATCATCCTCATCGTATCTTGCAAAAAAACGATCAAATTGTTTGCTGGGATAAGTTAAAGTTACATATGTATTTCTACTGGCGTATGATAGTGTTTGGCAAAATTTTCTTAAGCAGAAAATGTACTTCAGAAGACAGCTTTAAAAATTCGACAGTAGAAGGTAAAGGAACATTAATTTATAATTTTAAAATATTTAAAAAAGATTATACAGAAAGTGACGAAAATAATAAAAAAAGAATAGTAAACCAAAATACTGTGGGAAAACAACTCCTTTGCTTCTGGCTACATCGCTACTACTGGCCAATATGTATTCTGTAACAATTGTTAAAATGATTGTTAAAAATTTCTTAGTAATGTAATATTTTTTTTCAACAGATTTAACCAGACCTTGTCCCAGATCATTACAGTTGTCTGTTGGGGACTTTTCCGAAAGTACCATTATCGTTAGGTAAATAAATCTAATAAAGATAAGCAAGCTTTTCCTAAATTTTTTAATTCCTTAACTTAATAACAATTGTAGATATCTACAATAAACAATTATAAAAATTAATAGAATGCCTTTGTGTTTTATTTGATTGATAAGAATAATACTTTTCAGAAGATGATTAATTTCATAGCTTTTAAACCGACCGAGTAAAACGCGTCCCAACAGACGGACAGAAGAACAAACAATCGACTCCCCTCCCCTCGTCATACTGATCATATACATATCTATTTTATATGGTGCTTCGTTCAATGCGTTACAAACTTGATGTTAAACTTAATAAATACTCCCAATCAATAGAATAGTTCCACTTGAAAAATGGCTGTATGTTGGAAAGCGATAACGGTATTTTCTTCAAACTTGGTTACCATATTTTCAGTAGCCGTTTGTTTTTTTAATAATACAAACCCTATTTACAGAGAATGGTGGTCATTTCATAACGTGGATAGATTGGTCTCGAAACCAATCTTTTTTCTGCCTTGCTTTATGAATGGCATTATCTTGTTGAAATCTTATTGGAGTTGCATGGAAAATGTCGGTAATCTTAACCATTACATTAGACAAATTTTTTTCTTAGCCTGTGCGTCCTGAATACCCCTCACATCCACTATTGGGCCACACACCACGAATATTGGACCCCACACCACGAAAATGTTTACTCTTGAGTAATAACGTCTACAAAATTAATTCCTTCTTGCTCAAATCTTGGAAATAATACCTAAATCCATCTGGACGAGATTGATATTTTTTTTCGTCAGTGAAAATAACGCGCTTACACTCATTTATCCAATTCATACAGATTCGATATTGGGGTTGAATATCTTGGTATGGAACTATTGAGCTAATGAAAACCAGCGGTCTTCAGAGCGCGCAGGCTTACAAAAAAACCTAATGTAGTGGCTACGATAACCGACCTTTCCCATGCAAGATTATGGTCCCATTCTTAAAGCAAGGCTGATAAAAAATTGGTTTCAAGACCAATCCATCGACGTTATGAAATCACCACCGTACTCCCTAAAACTAAATATCATCAAAAATGGTTGGAGATGGATGGCAAGGAACATCTATACTGTTATACGATAGTTTAAGAACACTGAAGCGCTTCTGCACACGATAAGGGGAGCTTGGGATGAAATTAGCTTAAATTAAACAATTCTATCCCAGAATGACTTTTTGAGCTAAAATTACTTAAAGGAAGTTATTAATCATTACTAGCTACATTTCATCGTTTTGTACCCTTATTTGATGTTTTCCTCTGGAACTATCCTAATGATTTTCACATTTATAATGTTTTTAAGAATTCTCGTAAGAAAATCCTAACGGTACTACAGGTTTGAGACCTTGTGTTATTAAAAGAACAAGAAGGCTACTGGAAATATTGTCACCAAGTTTGAAGAAAATACCTTCATCACTTTCCGACATACAGTAATTTTTCAAGTGTAAGAAGTATGTATGTTCTGATTTTGATTTAAAAAAATAGTAATAGCTTCTACTGTAGATACGAATTTGTATCTACAACGATTGGAAACTAAAGTTTGTCGTTGGAACCACTTTAGTTTTATATTTTACGACCAGGGCCCTATTGCACCAACCACTTTTCACTCAACAATTATCGAATTTTCAATTTTTCTGCTAAATTTATGTTGAACTAAATCGCCAAATGAAAAGCACTCAAGTGATTTTTGAAAAGGTAAAAAATACTCATAGAGACTCTATTTCTGTTGCACCAACGCGAGAATGCGTAAATGATTATTTTCAAACTATAAGCGAAAAATTAATCATTTCATCGAATCATATGCAAATTGTTGTTGCACCAATAACTTTCAGTTATCAAATTACCGTTTCCGTTTGATAATTTACAGCTTACAGTTTAGTAGTGCTAGCGCGTTAAACAAGTATAATAGTGAAAAGATGTTGCGTTTCGAACGACTTTTTGAAGAAAATTCTGTTGAGCGTGTTGTTTCGCCGCGTATTAACTATAATTTGGACTTAGGCACTCTTGAAAATCGATCGACACGGCAACCATTGGTTAAATGTGATGTTGGTGTGCGGACCAGATAGAAGCTTTTATGCTGTTAACGCAAACTGGCCCGGAAGTGTGCATGATTCCAGGGTACTGAGGAACTCCTCAGTTTTCAGTAACTTTGAGGGAGGATATCGACCGTTTCCTGGTGCTATTATTTTAGGCGATAGCGCATATCCTCTGAAGGATTGGCTAATTCCACCGCTTCGAAACAATCCCCCTGAACCAGCCGAACAGCGATTCAATCGTGCTCAGAAAAAAAACAAAGGAGTTATTGAACATAGTATTGGTAATTTTGTATAGCAGCCAGCTAACTGAGCTGATAATTTTTTTTGCTTAAGTTAACTAGTACTGTAAGTTTTTGAGGGTTAAGAATCGAAAATGTATTTGTATTTACTTGATTCGAAGCAGCCCTATTATAAAGTAACACACATAGATTTCTTATTCTTCTTTAAAATTTCGTAAATTAAAAACGTAACTGAAGCAAATAAATGTAAAATCTGTTTTTTGTTTGTTTGATTAAATTTTCGTCAACAACAACGCATTGGTCTCGGCGATGACACGATCCAAGATAGAGCTGCCTGTAGAAATATGCTGAGAAATTATCGCCAAAACGGGCGATGTGCCTACACCGCAGGTCGAGCAACGCGGAACCATGGAGCGGTATAAAGAACGAGGCAAGGAAGAAGAAGAAGATTAAATTTTCGTCGCGGAAGTACTCGTATTGCTTCAACTTATCAACATGTTACCATATAGCAATGTCCCCCACTGGTTGTCCCGTTGGCATTATTATGTTTCACCTAAACGGATCTATTTTGAATATCACTAAGTATTCACAATCCTTTTTTATTTTAACTTGACACATAACGGTTACTATAAACAAAAAAAAAACAGTATGTTCCCAATAATTATAATAAGCACATAGGATTGTGAATTTATTGGAATCTTCTTTGTGTAAAAGTCCTGTTGTAATTCACATTGTCAAAGCGTGTAATTGCAAAATGGCTCGAGTTGCAGCAAAGGAAAAAAAGCTAGCTATTTTGGAAATAGTAAACAAAAATAAAGTAATGAAGAAATAAATGTTAGTCACTATCCAGCTTCTTTTCTGTATTTATTTCGCTCTACAACGTTTCGCCTCGCATCGGCATCTTCAGGTAGGATTCTATAATGTGTATAATTATTATTTGCTTGTTTGCATTTGGCTAATTTGAAAAACATTTTTTACCTATTCTATAATTGGGCATATTTTTGGTGATTATCACAGATATTACGTATTAACAATATCGGATTTTGAAATAAGGGGAAGAACAATACATTTTTCAATAATTAACGTAAAAATAAATTAAATAAATTAAATAATTTAACAGAAAGACACTCATAGTTGGACATACTAAAAATTAATTGGCGGGATGGAGAAATGTCATCTATATGACTGTTACTGTCACTTGTCATCAGTTGTCATTCATTTATGGCGCGTTTATACTATTACTTTGTTGTATCTACTCATTATGCTGTCTAATTGAGTTTTAGTGTTTAGTGATTTATTATAATTGGTGTTTATGTGTAGCGCCTCCTTTAATCTGACTTTTTGTATATTATGCTCTTTATCTATTATCTTGGTGTTTTAAAAATCCATTATATGGTGGAGTTCCCGCTGGTGTTTGACTAAGAGGGTTCTATGGTTATTGTCCATTCTTGTCGGGTTTTGGTGTTCCCTTAGTCTTGTGCATAGGCGTCTGCTGGTAGAGCCATAGTACGCCACATCTTGGTTGTTGTCCGCGCACGTTTTAGATCTAACTATCATTAGGAACCTCACGACCACGGATATTGCAACAAAATGGTATAAAAAACCTATTGCGGTAACAAATATAATTAACTATAAATCCAACCACCCCGAATATATCAAGAGGAACACATTAACTGATTTTTTAGGCAATCATTTTGGATCTTTCCAAAGCAATGCGACATCCAAAGCAGAGAAAGAAAAAGCCTGGAAAGAAGTGCTAGAAAAGGCGCAATCTCTCGGAATTCCTTCACAAAGTCGTGATTGGGTGTACGCTCGAGACCACCTGTTTGGGCTTTGGAGAAGCCGAACACTGGAATAAATCATGCTTGAAACAATATTGCCGTATGCCGTTCTTGTGTTTCTATTGTTTTCAGACAAAACGAGATAATGCCAATCGAACGGGAACCGGGGCGGAAAATCGATGGTTCTCGATGAAAAATTACGAAAAAATTTTAGAAATAATGGGAAGCGATACTCCTGTAATCCAAGGCTTAAGAATGGCTGAGTCGAATTGTG
Source organism: Microchrysa polita (assembly GCA_949715475.1). Taxonomy (NCBI): domain Eukaryota; kingdom Metazoa; phylum Arthropoda; class Insecta; order Diptera; family Stratiomyidae; genus Microchrysa; species Microchrysa polita. Next base: position 107,751,238 of record OX454416.1, on the reverse strand, counting down.
TTGAGGCAGTTAATCTTCAATCCGAAAACCCGCAGCGCAGGGCTGTAAAACGGAAAAGTCACCATAGAGTTAGTGATTTTGATTCAATAACTTCTTTAAAAAAGAAGGTATTAGAATCGGAATTATACAAAAATAAATTGCATATATTGCAATTAGAGCGTCAACTTAAGCTTCCGGCATCAATTTTTACGATTGATTTACCCAAGTTTACAAATGATACTCAAACACAGAAAGAAAACTCAGCGGCTCCTTTGATGGCGATCGAAAATATTATCGCTGACGATGTTCGCGTCGTCAATTTTGAAAATTATTGATGAAACCATTGTGTTGTTTTTTATATATATTATTATCATACATTATTATTATACCTTAACTATAACTATAATAAAAATAATAGGCTTGTCTTATTCAATTGAGTACTGACAGAACAATAAAAATTCCATACAAACTTGAACATGAAGTTGAATGCACGTAGTCCTATATGGAACTCCAACTGTGTATAGTAGAATTTGGTTGAGTCTCCCTTGTTCTTATATAAAGGAAGAATAAAACTTTCCCCGAAAGCGTCAGTCATTGAAGAGAACTGTAAGCCAAAGAAGCCCGATTTTTTGGATTTTCAACCAAAATTGTCCGATCCGACTGCCCTTCCGCGATTCATCTGATGCATTTCCATCACCTCTTCCTCCGAGATATCTTCAATATTTGTGGTACTGGGCGCAATGTCCGCTCGTGGAAATTCTTCATTTTGTAAATGAAGAATTTCTTCATCAAAATATTCTCGCATTCTGCTTGTCGTATCGTCAATCAACAATATTCCTTGCGAGTGCTCCACCTACTTTAGCGGCTGTATTTCCCAAGCGTTTCATCTACTTTGGGCTGCGACGTCGTCATTTTCCTGCTAAGTTTTAGTTTTTATTGGAGAAACGCTAAGCATATTTACATATCAACCAAACTGAAAATTTTGTAAGTGATAAGTTCGATTTGAGTGAAACTTTGGTGCAACGGAATCCACTTATACTTTTCAAAAATTTACTCTTCCAGAATTCGATAAGTCGTAAGTGAAAAGTGTTTGGTGCAATAGGGCCCTGGTCCAATGTTTATATTTTGATTTTCGAGTCAATAATTTATTGATATGTATTTTCGATAAGAAAGGACTGGCTTTAGAAAGATCTCCTGAGGGAGCAAGCAGTTAGTTGTGAAATAGTCTCATAGAGTGGCAGTATTTAGTGTTAAGTTTTGTGTTTGTTCTCCCTTGGTAAAAAGGTGAGTGGATCATTAAGTTTTGGTTGTATAGCTTGTAGTCTGGATAAGTTAGATTTTGGCATGATTTATAATTTAATGCATGAAATGTGTTGGTGGCAAATTGGTGGAGTGTTGAAAAATGTGAAGTTTTTTTTGTGGATTATACGAAAAGGGTGCAGTGTGTGAGATGCCACTGTAAGAGCTTTTCGTGGAACAGGGTGCGGTCGCCGAAATGGGTCCGTAAGAGCTGTTCCGGGACAGGGTGCGATCGCCGAGATGGGATCGTAAGAGCTGTTCCAGTTTATTTGTTAATTTTAGAGGTATTCTTTTATCGTAGTCATTCCACCAATGTGTCTTTTCTGTTTGTGAAGCTATATAAAAAAACTTACAGTTTAATTATATATAGTTTCAGGCTTAAAATGGTCTTGAGGGACCAACATGTGAGTAGTCAAAAAAATTCATTGCCCAAATTTGATAAATTGTCTTACAATTTCTTACACAAGTGTAACTATCCTATTGATTTGGAGTGTACCACTCACTCTTACAGCGAAGGGTGTAAAAAGAGCAAAGTATAGGCAAATATACCAATCCAATGTAGTAATTTTGACTAATTAGAATGGTTTTTTGATTATATGAACTCATAGCGTCGAATTCAATTTCCCTGAGTTTTTCAGTAATGATAATTTCACCAAAACATATTCTTTAAATTATCTACAGGAAATTTCTTTATTAGCCATTTCGAGTTAGGCGAATTGCCTAATAAAATTAGGAGGTTGAAAATCGATTATTCCTTTTAGTTGAATTGCCTACTTTTTAGGTAATTTGTCATGTCAGCAGATGTGTAATGTTGTCCACGTTCCTAAAATCAGAGCTACACGCAATGAAAATGAAAATAAAATAAACAAACTATTGATCCTCTGTTGGTCTGTATTTATCGATAGACAGATATTGTTAACAACGTTCAGAACCATATGCTGTGTGACTTTATAATAGTGCGTGCTAATAATTTATTTATATGATAGATACGTATGTGGAGTCAATCTTGCCACTTATTTGATTAGCCACTCCATGTAATGAAAACAATTTTGTTCAATTACCTACTTAATCTATGACCGGCCACTTATTTCACTTCAGAATATTGGATGAAGTTTGAGGAATAGTGCAGTCATATTAGCATTTCAAATAGATAAAAATAGAGTAAGGCTAATTTTTGTTGTTTTTGAATCAATGGGCTCCCAGTAATTTACAACTGATTTTGCTAAAAAAATTTGATCGGAAAGGTCCCAAAAAGGACAAAAAAGGATACCCTTTAATCCTTGACCGGGGGTCGGCATGCGGGGTATCATATCAAAGGGGACGTCGAGTACATTACATATCCGGTGTTTGTTTCCTGTTTCAAGGACCCTCAACGGAATAAATCGAGCTTAAATGGAAAATTTTCGCGTTTCCCATGTATCTTTCCAAAGCCATAACTACGAGAATAATTCAATTTGTCACTACTTTTATCCATTTCCAGAATCTATAACAGCTGAAGATTCTACCATTGAATTTGCTAAGAAAAAAGTTGATCGGAAAGCTCTGAAAAAGGACACTAATTTCACACCTTAGTCGAACGTGGGCATGTGGGGTGTCATATCAAAGAGGATGTCAAGCACATTCCTTATCCGGCATTTGTTACTTGTTCCAAGGACCCTCGAAGGAGAAAATTGGGCTCAACATAAAAAATTTTGTGTTTCCCATATCTGTATCTTTCTAAAGCCGCAATTATCCATTTAAGCCCGACTTATTCCATTTAGTGTCCTTGAGACAGGAAACAAGCACCGGATATGCAATGCACTCAACGTCCTCTTTGATATGACACCCCACATGCCCACGTTCGATCAAGGTGTGAAATTAGTGTCCTCTTATGTAAGCTGGCCATACGTACAGCATTTTGCTGTACAGTACAACATTCTGACCTGTCGTACAGCATTGGGAAATGTACAGCAAAATGTACAGCATTCCCCATGACACACAACGAAACCTAATACACTAAATAAGAAGCTCCTCGGTGAGACTTTTGATCAGTCTTTTCTGCCTTTAAGGTGTAAAGTTTGACTTCTGCATCCCGTACGATCGATAATAATTAGCGAGATAGTTGCACTTTTGTGTTTGAAAATCGTTCATTTTCGATAACACGGGATCTTTCGCGATCTTTCCGAAATTTTGCACACTTGTAGAGCAACTTGGAGCTTACATTTCTCGGAAGTTTTGGCTGCCCCCATCGCAATTTTGTCTTTCTAATTGAAAAATGTCCATAACTCAACAATTCTTAAGTTATAAAGCACCGAACTGTTGATATTACGTAAAAATTTCAAGGCTCTAGCTGTCAAGGTTCAGAAGTCAGAGCCATCGAAAGATGTGATTCATTATCTATAACTCGAGAACTGATCAATTTCTAAAATTTGGCTCTTGTGGAGCTGCTTGACGTACAATTCCTCCAAGTTTCAGGGTCCTACCTATCAGCACGTCGTGCTCTGTGGCCGTGATCGTTCGGTCGCCACTCTGTGAAATATACACTCATAGAGAAACGAGTTTCCAAACTCGGCACGACTCGTCGCAAGTTTATTATTCAGAAGAAGATGATAAGAAATATTCTTATCGGAGAATAATAAACTAACAATGCGACTAGGAAGTGGTATGGCTGACAACCGTATCACACTCCGAATTCAGTTGTCTTTGTAACGTTGATGACTAAACACGGTAGTCATCAACGCACCATGCTCCACTAGGAGTTTCGGTAATGAAAGAAGAAGAAGACCCATCAGCACTCGGAAGTTACAGCGCTGCCCAAATCGGACTTTTCTGTTTTCTAATCAAAAATTGTCTATAAGGGTATGTACTATATTCACCGAGTGACAAACTTGCATTTATGTCTCCCATGAAAAATTTGCCGTGGAGACTAGCCTTTTATCCACAAAATTCAAGATAAATATGCACTCGCGGACTGATAGATTGCCGATTACACTTTTTTCCTATGAAATAAAGTGCAACTGCATTGTTTTCGCTGGCGAAATGCCAACAACTGGTGTGGAGACTTTCGTGTGAAGTGAGTACCACCAAGGGAATTCGATTTCACGACCATCAAAAACTTTTTCAGTATTTTAAAATGTTAGTACATACTCTAACTTGGAAATTCTTGAGTGAAATTTTGAAATTTTGCTGACTTGTATGTAGAGCACCGCGCTGTCCACAGTCAGTGACCATTTCAAGGCTCTAGCTTCCAAGGTTCAATATTACAGCTGTCAAAGGATGCGATTTTAATTTATCGCAAAACTGTTCTCCATAAAATTCCCCTATGAACCTCTATAGGAAAAAGCTTGATAAAGAAAGGACCCTGCAAGGGTTTTTAGATAAAGATTTGATGATTAGATATGTCCCTTGAGTCCGTTAAAATGGCGTTAAGGGCCTAGGGATTATAGCATCACTAATGTAACCATGGAGGAATCCATATTCTCTTCCAAAAATATCGCAAGTAGGATACGGCACTCTTCCACCGCTCTGGAGGGTCACCTCAGAAAATGTGCCTTGAAGGCTATCACCATAGCTGAAGAATTCTCTGCCCAATGAGGTATCAGTTTATCGGTCTATCTAGTAAGTAGGTACTTTGCGGGCATCATGAAAAACCAGATGCCGGATCACTAAAATCTGAAATTTCTGAAAGCCAGTAGTGGCGTCATACAAAATAAACTTCACTTAATGTATCACGAGTCGACTTGTTGTATCTATAGGACGCATTGAAAGTGAAACACATGCTGGTCAGCTGAGGAAATGCCATTAATCAATATGGGTGCTTGCATATGGGAAATACAATGTTTCAATCCTCCTCAAAAATGATTCGTACGCTTGTGAAATTCTTCTTACTTTATATCTAAACGCAAGTCTGATTCTTTACGTATTCATGTTGTTGGCGTGTACCAGCACATCAGCGTTATGCGCTGTGACATGTTGACCGCCATACCACACTTTTGCAGACAACAAATATTTTTTTTAATGTATCTTGAAATATTTCTTGTTTGCAAAAATGTCAACATGTTTCCATTGAGGCCATTCCTCCTTATTTTTGCAACTTTTAATAATCATTTTGACGTGGGATTAATGTGGACTTATTTCGCGATGTGCATTCATTACGAATGCATCATTCATTCATTTTGCGTAAGTCATGAATACTTTTCACGAGCGATGCATTAAACATATCACAACTATTCCGTCATCTTTATGAGTAACGATTTTGTAGTCTTTATCCGTAATAAGGCGTGTATAGATGATACAGGGGGACATCGTCATATACTGTTTGTATGAAAACGTGATAAATGACAAAGGTATCTGGACTGACGTGTAGTGCATGAGATTCCGGGGGCGTAGGTTTGACATAGCGAAGCAAATATTGTGGGCTGAACTACAAATTGAAGGTTCGTCTGCAATATCGAGCGCATAAGTTAAGAATCGTTCCCGCACCAAAGATGGATGCGGTAAACATAGGTCTCAACGAGTGTTGTGTCTGGAGCATACAATAATATTCTGCAGAGCGAGGAAGCAGGACGTAAATACATTGAGGCAGCCTCTGTGAAGTAATACCGAAAGATGATCCAGCGGATGAGTGAACGATATGGTTGTGAGAAAAATCCTACATAACTGCACACCAGATAAGACGATGTAGTGTTGTTCAAGTTCAAGCCGCTCATGTACCACTGTATTACCAAATTTGCTTAGTGAATCTGTGATCTGTTCTTGTGGTAGTAGCACTATCTCTAAAACCTCTTGAAGAAATCCAAATATGGCTGAGGATTTGCCAGAAAATCAATTTCCGCAAGCATGTGTACAGCATTGAGTCTTTGGGATTCTGGTCACCTTACTCTTATGTCCTTTTTCAGAGCTTTCCGATCAACTTTTTTCTTAGCAAATTTAATGGTAGAATCTCCAGCTATTATAGATTCTGAAAAGTGATAAAAGTAGGGACAAGTTGAATTATTCTCGTAGTTATGGCTTTGGAAAGATACACGGGAAACTCGAAAATTTTCAATTCAAGCTCGATTTATTCCTTTGGAGCTCCTTGAAACAGGAAATAAACACCGGATATGTAATGTACTCGACGCCCCCTTTGATATGATACCCCGCATGCCGACCTCCGATCAAGGATTAAAGAGTATCCTTATTTGTCCTTTTTGGGACCTTTCCGATCAAAATTTTTTTTAGCAAAACCAGTTGTAGATTCTTGGGAGGCTACTGATTCAAAAACTACAAAAATTCGCCTTACTCTATTTTTTTCTATTTGGAGGCCTGAATTGGGATATTTTGACTGCACTAGAAATAATTTTGAATTGATTTTTTACACTCGCCACTTTATGATTTATGTGAACGTGAGCTTTATTTTTTTTAAGTTTCCCCAAAATGGAGAGACTAAGTAAGTCTGTGGATTTCCACAGAAACTTAATCTATATAATCGCTGTCTTTTAAGAAAACCTCTTTATTTAAGGAATATCTGGTTCTCAGTTCTGCCATTTGGAGAAGTCCAGCTTGCTAAGTGGCAATCTTTATGTTCAAACAGAGTGTCACCAATGACGAGCTGACTAGAGTTACAAAACTCTATAAACATCTCGCCATTCTGGTTTCTGTCGCCTAACCCATAATTTCCCATAAGATGTTCCAATCCTTGGCTATCTGACCCGACTTTAGCGTTGAGATCCCCCATTATTATTTTAATGTCACCTCTGGGAGCCCCATCAAAGGTGTCGCCAAGTCGTTGGTAGAAGACGTCTTTATCAGCTTGATCAGCTGGTTCGGTTGGTGCGTAACACTGACTTCGACTTCAGTGAGTCTCATGTTGTTGCACTCGGCCCACATCGTTCGAACGTTCCAAAACCTAATCGTGGTCCGTTGTTTATAGCCAAAAGTCGTTGCCGGTGAATCAGTCCGAGGTATCCGAGGCTCGTTTAATGTTTCGAGTGTAAAGAAAATTTCAAGTACGCGGGTTACAAGCCTATATACCCTATCCCTCAAGTCGCCTTTTACGACAAGCCGGGAACGCTGTGGCATAATTCTAACCCCAAAAACCACTCAATATAAATAAACAAATATATAAATGTATAATAATATAAAAACAAATACTATGTACACAATTTAATAAATATTTCTTATTTGTATTCTTATTTTTTACGCCTCTCTTCATCCAAAAATGCTTTAATTACTTTATCAAAAAATCATTTTCTCTTCGCATTTGTATGAGAATATCATTTTCGACAGCAATCAAAACAAGATCTGGAAGCCTCTCCTGGGATTGGCGATTCTTAAAAATGTATGGACACGTTTTAAAGTTGAAAACGACCTCTCGGCAGAAGCCACAGTGACTGGAAATGTTTTTAATAATTTTTCTCAAATTTGTTTAAAACCATTCGCGACGTAGCGCCGATTTTGTAAATATTCTAGAATTTGATTCACATTTGCCTTTCTAAACTGATGTTACGAATAAATTACTTTCAGTTAAATTTTTAACTTTATTCTATCAAAAAATTAATTGTGAATCTCAATAAGCGAGTCAAAGTTTTTTCTGGAAAATTTGATTTAACCCTTCTGTCGGCACCTACAACAATATGCATATTCTATACCCAATAGGTCTGGCTGGACCTACTGAGAAAAACATTTTATTTTTTAGAAAAAGTGAAATGTTTATACGTAGAGACATTCTGCCAATTCGGAACTAGCATTTTTAAACAATAAAAGCTTTTTTATCATTTTCGTGATTATACTGGGAACGTTTATATGTAGACATATATATATTGAGGTGGTATTAGTACAAACATATTTTCCCTTATTTTCTTCTTTTTTGCTTTTGTATTTTCATGTCGTATATCTACTAGAAAGTTTGATCGCATTTTCCAATTCAAATATCTTTGGGAAAATATCTAGCGCTTTGTTGATAGATTTTACCACGGTGTTAGTCTGCAGATTTAGGGAAATAGGCGGAAAGAAATTGGGAATTTTCAAGCGCAAAAATCATATCATTCTAAATTTTTCGTAAATTTTTTCGTAAAATCTATTTAGAAAGACGTTTGCAAATAGCTCATACTTAGTTTTTACTGTTACAAAGAAAATAAAATTGGTTTGGATTTCATAGAACAAACCTCAGTTGATTAGGTGATGTTATAAAACAGGATAAAATTAGGCATACCGATTTTCCGAGCATCACAGCTTCTTAAAGAAAAATATCAGAATATTTTATTGTTTATAGTACAAATTAAATTTGAATGATATTATTACATCATAAATAGAATAATTTTAAGAAAATTTGATATTTTCACGTTTTACCCGTAGAGAAAAATGGGGTGAAAAAATATAGGTCTGGCCAGACCTATTGGGTATCAAAAAGCACTATAAATTGAATTTCGTCAAAAACATGCTCAAAACTTCAAACGATTTTTTCATATTTTTGCAAAATGCTTCTAAATACATTATTTTAGGATACCATGAAGTATGAAGTCGCTGCGATTTCATCTTCTATACTTTTTTGACCAAAATATAGTGCGAAAGGTCTGGCCAGACCTATGTGCCGACAGAAGGGTTAAATTTGGAAAAATAATTTGGTTCGAGTAATTCTAAGAATGAACGATTTTCGAATCAATTAAATCTCTCTCGAATTTGCCCGAGAATGACGTATACAATCTCTCTAAATATCCTCCGCAAATTTTGTATCGGATCTTTTGAATTTTTAGATTTTTTTCGGCGGTGGCTCATTATCTTCTGCAACTTTAGAAATATTTATAGCTTTATTCTGAATGAAACATCGGTTTTGGAGAATATTTCTAAAAAAAACTAATAAATAAAACTGAAAATCTAATTTTCTATAAATTTTAATCGGAAAAGGTCAAGGAATAACCATCCCAGTTCTGGAAATTATTTAAAATCGTATCAAAAACTATTATAATATCATCCTAGTGTTCAAATATAACGTTAATAATTCGAGAATGATAATGCCAACGCGTTTTGCAAACATGTGGTAATCGGCGCTTAACTATAGATGAAAAAATATCTGCCCTTTAAGTGGATGTACTGAAAAATGTAGCTATCTCGTTTATGCGCGCAAAAAAAAAGCTTAATTTCTGGAATCAGTTCATCCGTTTTAGACAAAACCAAATTTTGTGAATGAGCATAGCATGGAACGAACAATGCGGGCTTATAATTTTCGCGGATTTGAGAACTCATTGCTGCTGCGCCATCGTACACAATGCTACGATTTAGCTTATTACCGACATTAAAATTTTCAAATTCTTTGATAATATGAGAAGTTATTGCTGTTGCCGTACGGTTGGCACTTACATCATAGAATCCGATAATAGAAGCTCTTGCTTTGCGAGATGAATCACTGTATCGATTAAACGTTTCAAAATATTCCGATTACTGTCAACTTGTTCGTTATGTAATCTAACCGATAATGCCGTCTGGTAATTTAGCATAAACACTATTCTTTGCGATCCGAAGAAATGTAACTTAATTAACGACTGGAGATGTGTTTCCGAACTAGCGTGCTTTACAGTTGAACTCGTTAAAATATTTAAATGCTAAGTCCGGATTTATTCCGTCTACAGGTCCCTCTAGATTAGCAGCCAAATGGCTGCGCGTCCAAAAACTGGCATCGCGTGCAGCCATTTGGCTGCTCCTTAGCATCCACACTAGCTGCCAAATGTAGACAGAAAATAACATAACCAAAATTTCATTTCGGTGATTTTTTTAAATTCAATTATCAAAATCGGACTCTGCGCGTTTGTATTATTACACGGCCATTCAAGAATTATTCATTTTCACACAAAAGAACAAACAAAAGTTGGAAAATTGTCACTTTGAATTTGACAAGCGGTTAGGGATGCCAACTCCCAGTCAACCCAAACCCGGAGATTTAGTGAAAGGATAGCGGGGGGGGGGGGTGTTTGTACAGTAGTTTTTGCATATTTTGGTTTTTGCCTATATTGGTTGCTATTGCAATTACATACTCGTATTTACATAACAGAAAAGTTTCAGTTTGCATACTTATTTATGTATTTACATATTTACATTTTTATATTTTTGTTTCATATTTACATATTTATATATTTACATATTTACCTATTTACATGTTTACATATATCCTGTTTACATGTTTACTTACACTTATTTAAGATTTACATAAATAAGGTTAGTTCACAAAGTTATCTTTAAAAAAAAAAGTGTGAAAATTTATAAATGCGTTAAAATTGTTGAGTTTAATATTTTTAAAGCCAATTAAAATCAAAGCTTATTGTTTATTGGAATGAAAGTTTTTCAAAATAGATTTGAGCCGGAAACACTCTTTATTTTTCATTTCCAATACTGAACTCTCACATATAGAAAAGTTAAACTTCAACGCTTAATAACTAGAGAACCGTTAAGTTTTCGCAAAAAATAATAACAGATTCGTCCATTTCAGACCAATATTAGTGAAATGCCGCGCCATCAAAATTTGGAGCTACAAACTCTGAAATTTTGCCAAAAATCTATCTAAGAGATCGAGAAGGACAGGCTCTGTATAAAAAAGATTACAGAAATACTCCGATGAGAATGTTTAGAAAAAGTTATGGTTGGGAGGATATGAATCAGTTGTTCCGGGATGCAGTCTATCCGTAAGAAAAAAACAACGCTTTTCTTGACAACATTTCAGTTGACACTATAGCTTTTTATCCAAGAGAAAATTTAGCTTCACACAAGTACTGAATTTGAATGTCTATACATAGTGAAGTGAAAACGCAAACTTTATAGGAAATTTAGGATTTTCAGTTTTTTCAATTAATGTAACTAAAAAACATTATTCATTCATTACACGCTCTGAAATTAGAACTTAGGTTCTAATTTTAGAGCGTGTAGTTGCGTTGTTAAAATTGTAGGCTCTAAAATTAGAACTCAAGTTCTAATTTCTAAGCGAGTAATGAATGAATATTGTTTTTTTAGTTACATTATTTGAAAAAATTGAAAATCCTAAATTTCCTATAAAGTTTGCATTTTAACTTCACTATGTAAAGACATTCAAATACTTGTTCTTATTTTGAAAATACTGTCGAGGTAAAATTTAGAGTTTTTAGTTCTATCAATAAATTTAACATGGATAGCTTATTATTATCATCTTCTACTGAATAATAAACTTGCGACGAGTCGGGCCGAGTTTGGAAACTCGTTTCTCTATGAATGTCTATTTCACAGAGTGGCGACCGAACGATCACGGCCAAGGAGCACGACTGTTGTAGTAAATCATCCTAAAATACTATAAATTACGGGAAGACAATTTGATTTTAATTCCACTATAACGATAATTGAATTTAGAATTATAGTTGTGCTATTCGCAATTAAATAAGGAAGAAAAAAGACGTCCAGAAATTAGAACATTTCAGAAATTAGAACCACCTGATTTACCAAGTGGTTCTAATTTGTGAGCGTCTACTGTATCATAATTTTTCAGTATTTTATGTTTTACATACAGTTAAAAATAGAAGAATTACATACTTGTTTTGGGCATAAAAGCAGTAACGAGTTGATTCGACACAATGGCTTTCGAATATTTAGTATGTGTGGCACTTTTCAAGTGAGTTTTGAAGGCCTTTTCTCCATCGTGTTTCACTGCAAACTTTATGTTGCAAACTTTGCACTCGGCAGTCTGATTGTCTTTTTTCTTTAACCAGTCCTTGTATTCTTTAGCGTTCAGCCAGTCGTCGACGAATTTCGAATAATATTTTTTTTTCTTTGGCGGTTCTTTTTGCGATGAGTTCAAATTTTCGGAGTGAGACATCTCAAAACTCAAAATCACTTTTATACACTCACTAACGCGAATCTCAAATCGTATAAATTTGTGTAAATAAACGCAATATAAAAATATATCAGAGTGAAGCTTACTTATAGATTTGCTTTTAAATTTGGAAGATCATATTAGCACGTATTTAATAGTCAATAGTTTAGTTGCTCACAATCAAAACGTATAACGACAGACGTATTTCCTTAACAGAAAAACTTCTTGGAAAGAAAATTAACGATTCAGCTGAAACATTCCAATATTCGGGCCTAGGAATATATAGACAAGGAGAAAGGAGCTGAAACATCAAAGCACAAGAGCGTACCTGTGTAACTAGAATATGAGAGGGCTTCCATTACATTGCCTCTTTGTATGTCTCTCTCGTTACCTTTATGTCGATGGTGTGAGTTGACAGTATCTGTTAAAAATCTAGTCAAAAATTTCGCACGTTTCATTTCCTTCTCTATATGTTCTCTGAATGATTTCCAAGCTCAAGCGTCGGAATCAATCCCTGAGAAGATAACATGGAAAGTTGGAATGGATGTTGCGAGTAGCAACAATGATGCATGGAAAGTTGTAGCAGCAATGATGCATGGAAAGTTGTAGCAACTATGATGCATGGAAAGTGAGTGCTATATGCGAAGCTATAATGCATCTTAGAATATAGGCATTATGGTGCAGTGGTACAGTTCATATTCGAACTTCAACTTGTGATCGTTCTTTTTAATTTTTTTTTTTTTTTTATTTTTAATAATTTGTAGGTACAAATGAAAGGTTTATACGCCAAACCCGGAGATTTTATTTTTGACCCGGAGACCCGGAGACACCCTTCGAAACCCGGAGTCTCCGGGTGAAACCCGGAGGGTTGGCAACCCTACAAGCGGTTGTCAAAGCGGTTCGTTGAGTTGCCATATTGAATATCAAAACTGGACGCACAGCCAAATGGCGACATGTTTGGACGGAATGACAGCAGCCATTTGGCTGCACGTGTCGCCATTTGGCTGCTAATCTAGAGGGACCTTACTATTCATATTCAATCCACACGCAAAATGTAAGTCAATCAACACCAGTTCTGCTTGAGTGCGCTCATATAAATTCGCACATAAAACAAACAAAAAAAGATGGCCTAATATGAACCGATTCAGGCCTCTGGAGTCAACATGTTCCTGTTCTCGCTGCATCATGTATTATACATGATAGTATGACAGATACATTCGTCCAGATAGAGATGTAACGGATGTTGTTTAGCGGATGAGGATGCGGATGCGGATGCAAAATAGTATAAGATTGAGGATGCGGTTGCGGATGCGGATATTCATGGAGACATTTTTGAGGAAGCGGATGAGGGTGCGGATGAGGATAAGATCGAATATGTAAAAAAAATATTTAGGTTTCATACTTTTCATGAAGATGGAAAAAAATTAAATTCCTCTTATAAGTGTGGTTAAAAATAAAAAAGTTGCATACGTCCTTACTTCGCTACACCTTAAAAAAATAGCACTTCACCTCCTCAGTCCAATTCATTCAAAACAAAACCACTCAAACACTAGTCACAAAACTGCGAGCTGCTGAGCTGACCGACAAATTGAAGTTCAGTTGTGTATACGATACGCAATACAATTTATCTCAATGCATGTCTTTATAGTTATGTTTGAAATACATATTACGCAGCATCGCGAAATGTCAAGCGCAATGCATTCTATTCTAGATTGCTGACAAAAATGCTGGGCAGAAAGCTCGGCATTCAGCATATTTGTCAGCTATGAAATTCTGCCCATGCTGCTGCCTCTGCGCGATATGTATTTCAAGCATTACAATGTAACGTGCATGTGAGTGGCAAATATCCGCTAATTGTCTGCATACAAAAATGAGGATTGCGGATGAGGATGCGGATGTAAATATTGGTAAGATGAGGATGAGAATGCGGATGCGGAGTTTAATTTTTATGCGAATAATCCGCGATTGCGGATGCGGATGCGGATGCGGACATCCTTTACATCTCTAGTCCAGATACACATGCTGGAAACAAGTTTGGTTCGATTATTTGCGTTTTAGTTTTAAGATGAACATTCTTCGCGGCGTTTTCGGAAAAAATCGTCAGGAGGAGAAAATGTTGTCTAAAATGATATTTGGTGATGTCGGTGATAATGAATCCGGAGTTTTTCCTAGTCAAATAGTTTGGAATTGCTTATTATGAATGCATGTCGCTGCTTATTACTACTAAAAACAGGCATAACTTTAATATAAATAACTCATTTGAAGTTGGAGGAAATGAATAAAATTAAAATAAATAGCAACTATAAATTAGTATCTCTGGACGTAGTCGACGGATATACCTAAAAATCTCTTAATGGACATGATAAAACTGTGCCTTAACAATAACTATTTTAATTATAATGGAAAATACTACACTAACAGAGGACTACCAATGGGTGTTAACCTGAGTGTTGTGGCAGCAGATATTTACTTACAAGAACCAAACACCAATAATAAACATAAGCAAGACATAATGTACAAAAATGAAAATATACATAGACGACATCTTAGCAATAATAAAAACATATAGTGAAAATAAAATACTTCATGAATTATATAACATAAAAGATAATATAGTTCGAAAAACACCATGATCCACGGTGAGATTCGAACTCATGACCCTGTGCACCGAAGGTGCGCGCACTAATCGCTAGACCAGCCAGACTATTATTTACTTTTAATATGTGCAATTCTGAGTGTTTTTTTGTTAATTTATTTTATGTTAATTATAATAAAATGTTTTGTTTTCCCCTATTTTTTAAATTCGATAATATAAATACGTAAAATCTGTGATAATCATTTAAAATATGACCAGTTATAGTATAGGTAAAAAATGTTTTTTTTTTTTTAATTGCCAAATGTAACAAATCAACTAATTGTACACATTATAGATTTCTACCTGATGATGCCGATTGTGGTATTCTGTGTGGACTGGTGTGATACGGGACACGGAAATGAAACAGTTATCTTGACTGAAATGAGTGTCTTTATTGGGCCGGTGCTAAATGACAACTGGTTGATTGATATTAACTTAATACTAGTTATAAAATGTAATAGAAGTACAATCTAGTAATTATGTACTAGATTAGGCCTTGGAACTTATTAACTAGAGAATGGCTTTTCTTATACGGTTTATTACTAATACTATTCATTCTAAAAATACAAAAAACATCACAAATCGATGGACTTGAACCCGGCGACCAAAACATAATATATATAATTGCAAATTATTCATTTGTTAAAGGTCCAGATAATAATGTAACTAATAATTGTCTTGAAACTTGGCATTGCTTCAAAAGCCATTCGCTTAATCAACTTTTAAATCAAAGTTTTTTTTTTATTGTACCAATTCCCATGTGCCTAACTTTTCATAAAACTTCATTGGATTGAATAATTTCTTGCCTTTTCCTGAAGAGTCCATGATTTTATTCTAGACAAATCACATTAAAATAAGTATGCGTATGTGAGACATACGCGCAATCATCCTTGTCACGATAGACGTGCGAGCATCGGAAGGTTCATTTAGATATACGAGCAAATATCTATCATTTTATAGTGTCACACGAGAACCTGACACATTAAAAACGTTGTAAACAAATCGAAAATGCAATTCAATATTCAGGAATCAGTTAATTCTTCCTGCACGTATGGTTTTTACGCATAAACACGGTGTTCTATTCTGCATTGCTCCATCTTACCAACTGAAAAGGTCGCGAACAAAAAACTAAGTGTACCTCCCATACAAAGTGACCCAAGACAACTTTGTTCTACAGTTTATAAAATGAGTAGTACGTAGAACAAACTCCTGGTGGGTCACTTTGTATGGGAGATACCCTTAGTTTTTATCCGAATGAGCTGATTTTTGGTGGGTGGAGTGACTATGACCTCCAATCGCAACATACCAAAATTTAGCACTCTGCTCGAATTTTGGGGGAGGTAATGGACATGCCGTTTGGCAAATTCAAATGGGGGTCCTTGACACGGTTGCCGTTTTCAGATTTCTAAGTGTAACATTTATCTCATAAAATTGTAACATTTTTAGGTTGAGTGTAACAAATTTGAAGGTATTGGTGTAAATGAACAAATTAAACAATAAATGTACGTAAGTCCGAAATGAATGATTGCTCGCAAAAATAGTGGAGAGATATAAATTAAAACAAACGATTTTGAAAATGGCTGACTTTTTTCGAAAATGTTAGCCATTTTGTTCCAAAAATTCTGTATATTATGGCGAGTCCATGGATTTAACGAAAAATTCACGTGATAGTTGGACCCAATATTTGTGAGATATTATGAAACAATTTTTTTAATGGTAATATGGATAGCCAGCATTTCAAGGCACTTCGCATAATAAAACTTTAATAAAGAAATGGAAATTTCGCAATTAATCTTGGTGTCATAATACTACAGGCACGCACTGCAGTATAGGAGAAAACGATATGTCAAAATTTCCACAATTAGTTTAAATTCCAACCCACGATTTGAGAACAGATTCAATACGAAAACAATTGTCAAGAAATATCGCAATTAATATTGACACTTCTCTTCAAAGAAGCTTAGTTTCCGAATGATTGAAGGGACATCTAAGTCTTTATGTTGTCGCAAAACGAGATGCTCCTTCCAGTAGGTACCTCAGATAATGCTTGAGCTTTCAAAGTGAATGTGGAAAAATGCTCAGGACCCGTAAGTGAAGATGTCGAACGTTGTCTGGCATGTTAGCTCATCTGCTCTTTCCTGTCCATCAAAATACTATCAAGATCAAGCTACTCGCAAATCAATTTTACTTAACCTTCAAGCGGGCGCGCGGGCGGTAATTTACCGCCCTGATCATATAAACACGCATATTTTTTCTCCCGTTGGCCGGATCGAGGTGGGAGAAGTATGTATTGTTAAGTCATACTGTTATAGATACGATACAATAAAATGTTGGGTAAATTTTACCTTCCATGCCTTTCCAGTGGTCATCAAACGTTCGGGGATTGTATATTTTGGTATATAGTTGTGCTCAAAATGTGTGTGCTCTGTGTAATACCACGGAAGTGACATGCTTCGCTAAAACGGCTGAACTTGTTTTATTGTTCACCAGATAATACTTTTTATGATGATAACTTATTCGGGACATGCTCTTCATTCAATTTACCATAATTATGAGAATGGAAGTTGTACGGTTGAGCGCAAATGGAGGGGAAAAGACGAGGGCGGTAAATTACCGCCGCGCACCCGGTAATGTCACAAAAAATGCGCGCCCGCTTGAGAGTTAAGCTATCACGTTCCTTCTTAAGGCCTGAATAGACCTCGGGCGGAATGAAAATGAAATTTTTGTCCACTACGATTTTCTCAATGAAAATGCATGCTTACTGTCGTGGAACATGTCGGAAATGATAGGGAATTCTATAAGCTACAATCCGAATATGGTTCCAAAATTTTTCTCTGCCATTTTATGTATTATTTTTCGATTCCCCGGTCATTAGATATTTTCTACGGTGAAATGACCGAAATATAATACATAAAATGGTCGAGAAAATTTTAAGAACCATATTCGGATTGTAGCTTATGGAATTCCCCATCATTTCCGACATGTTCCACGACAGTAAGCATGCATTTTCATTGAGAAAATCGCAGCGGACAAAAATTTCATTTTCCTTCCACCCGATGTCTATCCAGACCTTTAAATGTTCTTTTGATTTAAAATGAAATTTGGTGCCCATATAAAGCTTGCATTCCAAATTTTACCGAATGACGAGAAAAAATATTGGCAACCGTAAATGTTTCGTTTGAATCTGCGGCAAGGTAAAATTCAATTCATTTACTGAGCTGACTCGAAGGCTTGGGGCAACTAAGCTGGTATAGTTGGATGAACATTTATCTTAAATCAAGGAAGGACCAGTAAAAACGAGTACTCAATCCAGGGGTGTCTAAATTAAAACCTGACCTGGGCCAACAAATGTCAGCGTCTTCAGGATTGAGCGGGCCGCGGGATAAAAATTATGAAAACACTTATAGACTTAAAAAAAAAAACAACGAAATTTGGTGGATTGATTTCGAGAGAAAACAATTTCACCATGGGTATTATATTTTCCTGAGTCGTGCTCTGGGGCCGTGATCGTTCGGTCGGCACTCTGTGAAATAGACACTCATAGAGAAACGAGTTTCCAAACTCGGCACGACTCGTCGCAAGTTTATTATTCAGAAGAAGACGATAAGAAATATTCTTATCGTAGAATAATAAACTAACAATGCGACTAAGATGTGGTATGGCTGACAACCGTATCACACTCCGAATTCAGTTGGCTTTGTAACGTTGATGACTACACACCATACGGTAGTCATCAACGCACCATGCTCCATTAGGAGTTACGGTAATGAAGAGAGATTATATTTTCCTGCACAAAAGTACTTTCAAAAACCGCTAGCTTCCTAAAACAGAGAGTAGGATGTTTAAATACATAATCTAATTTTTCAGTCGAATTTTTGACGAGTTTTAATAAATTTCTTAGACTTTAGCTCAACTACGATGTGGG
This sequence comes from Microchrysa polita, assembly GCA_949715475.1. NCBI lineage: Eukaryota > Metazoa > Arthropoda > Insecta > Diptera > Stratiomyidae > Microchrysa > Microchrysa polita. Next base: position 107,732,614 of record OX454416.1, on the reverse strand, counting down.
CCGTATGTGGCCCGTCGGCCCCAAGTTTGAAATGCCTGACTAAATCGATGGGTGATTATGCACAGATCATAAAAATAGAAAATTTGTTTTTCGGAATACTTCTTCATGTTACTTATAGTAGAAAATATTAAAATATAGTTGAATTCTCCACTCTCGCCAGATTGTAACAAAATTGGTCGGGGTGTAACATTGTAACAAGAAATTGGAATTTGTAACAAAATGTTACAATTGTAACACGAGTGGCAACGCTGGTCCTTGACCGGAGCGACTCAATGTTTACCTTAAAATGATCTTGAACTTACCATTTTTCTCTATCTCTTACCGTTTTTGAATAAATAACAAAAAACCGGAAAAAAATTCCCCCTTTCCCCCTTTTTTTAAGGTTGCGGATCCCCACTCGGTTGGGACTTTTAATGCCATAATCTGGGGACCAACCATAATCCAAAAAAATTTCCGATGTAGGATTTTTGCCGCTCGATGGCCATATTTTGGCCCAATTTTCTTAGACTAAAAAGTTTAAGTCTAATTCCAAAAACGACTCTAGGAGTTTGGTGCTGAAACGTGCATAGAGAAATACCATCTGGACCGACGCGAGGATTTTAGATGTGGCCAATCTCTAAATTTGCAACGACTGTTGCGATTTCAGAGTCATTCTTTACTTTTAAGATGTTCATGGTATTTACCCGGAAATAGAAAACCGTTCTTATTGAGTGTTTTCACGTACACTCCGCTCACTACATTTCGCCGGGAAAAATATATCTAATTCGGGTTACATTACTCTTCACCAGAAGGCACTCATTGTTTGTGATACGTATCGCAGTGTCCTCTACTTAGCGCAAAATTTCTACGCAACGAAGAAGCCATATATCGGAGTAGATGGTCGGAAAACAAGTTTGAAAATTGTTAAGAAATATATTGATGAAGTAGTGTAACGCAGATTTTGCTCATCTACATATTTATTATTATTTTTGTCATAGTAATGAATGGCGTTTGATATTAGTGTTACATTGCATTCACACACTACCTTTACCACTCATTTGCATGTGCCTTCTGGTGGAGGAAAACATAAGAAGAATTCGCTGCAAAATTCGGTCCGCACGGGAATGCATTCAGTATTAATTAACCAATGAGTATAACCGTATAACTATGGAGTAGAATTCCCATATATTCCCATGGTAGCTTGGCGATAGAATTCTTATACATGCGCAACTGCAAACACACTGCGTGGCAACACTTGCACGATCCACAATCATCGTTTAAAACCTGTCTGGTCCAATAAGAATGTTTACATTTTAGAAAACAATGTGCCAAATGCTCGTTAAAAAGCGGTCTGGTTCAATGAGAAATGTTTACTCTTAGAAAACAATATGTCAAACTTCCATACAAATCCAGTCTGGCAACTTTATCCCTATCATTCACTTCACGTCTCATTCCGCAACCGAATTCGTTCATCTCTCACGTAGCTTTACGTTTCCTTATACTCTCTCTTCTGTGGTATTAACTACAAGAAACGACTTTGCCTAGCGGCACCTTTTAGTTTCAATTCGGCTTCTTGACAGTGTTGTTTGTAAAAAAAAATGTCTGCTATAACACACAAGTTCCTCTCGATGAAACAGAAAGCGTGAATTGCAAAGGAACTGGAAAGGTCATTGGCAGCGTTGTCTTCGAAATATTGGGAAGAGATCGGTCGTGGGAATCGACAACTAGTTGAATTAGGAAAAAAGAGGGTAAATTTAAGAAATATGCGGCAACAGCGGAAGTTGTCTCTGATAAGAGAAAAATCACGCGCCAACCCGAATTCCCAAAAATTGAGGCTGCGTTATATAAATGGTTTCTACAGCAACGAACAAAAAACATACCGATGTCAGCTGAATTGTTAAAAGAAAAAGCCAAATATCTCCACAGCGAAATTCAGGAAACTTACACCGGATTTAATGCAACAATAGTTGGCTATTAAAATTTAAAAATCCGCATGTAGTCTGGCTGGTCTAGCGGTTAGTGCGCGCACCTTCGGTGCACAGTCTCATGAGTTCGAATCTCACCGTGTTCCATGGTGTTTTTCGAACTCACGAGCTTGTGACGGACTATGATCTCACTCAGATGTTAAACGAGTACCCATTTATGGGGATAAATAACACTGCTGAGCGTGATGCTGATCTCATTACCTCAACAAAAAGCAGATAAGATCTTGGAAATAGGATGTCACTAACACATCCTGCGGCCTTAGTCCAATGCTGGATTGTCGCGCCTGTTATTTATTTTTCTATTTTATGTAATTCGGCTGTTGATGATTTGTGGAGAAAAACTGTCCAATAATGTATCTGCCGTCATTCGAGCCATTCTGTGAGAAATTCCACTCGAAAATTAATGAGATGCAATTAAAGGCAGAACAAATCTACAATGCGATGCGTATGAATCTGGCTTGTTATGGATGTTACTCCCAGATAAGACTCTTGTTCATTTTCGTGAATCTTCTGCACCCGGGCGGAAAGTTAGCAAGGAGAGAATAACTTTCCTGGCATGTATGAATACGACCGGGACGCACAAAATGAAACTGCTGGTGATCGGAAAGGCCACGAAATCTTCCTGTGGTTTATAAAGGGAACAGGAATGCATGAATATTGTTTGACGATTGGTTTCATAACACATTTGCCCCCGAGGTAAGTTGTTTGATTTTATAACTTGAATTTCTTCTTCATTGATTTTTTTTTGCTCAGGTACGTAAATACTTAATCAAAAAAGGACTTCCTCCAAAGGAGCTTTTATTGCTGGATAACGCTTCGCTCCGCCCAAAAGATGAGGAAATCCAAAGTGATAATGGTATGATCAGAGTGATGAGCTTCACAGGCGATAGATCAAAACGTGATAAGGCTAACAAAAGTTTTCTACAAAAAAAGCTTGTTAGCTCATATTAAAGGTGCAGAAGAACCAGACTTGGAGGGATCTATCTAAAGATTAAACATAAAGCACGCATTATCTTACTTGTCTGGAGCATGTGTGAAGGTGGATTTAAATGTAATAGCAAAATGCTGGAACAAATTAATGACACCCCACTCTGCCTGGACCGAAGAAGACGAAGTCCCACTAAGTATTGTTAGATCACAAAAACACTTTTGCTATCGAAAAAAATAAAAATAAAAATGAGGAGGCTATAAGTTTCACCACTTGTATTGAATGGGCCGAAGAAAATGATTATGTAGATGTAAACGATATCATGATTTTAAATCAGTTAAAGGCAAAGGCTGTTGTAAAACATACTAAGTCCCAGAAGCAGGCTACTATTCTTCAGTTTTTTGATAAACAAAATAAATAAAATTAATATTAATATAAATATCTTCCTTTTTTATAAATATCCTCTGCATTTTTGATATACTTTATTTGTAAAAAAAAGACTTTTGAACATTTCTTTTCGAATAAATGCATGTTTAAACCGAACATTTATAACATTTTTACTGAACGGAATGTTAAAACTTTAGAATAAATGATATGTCATATTAAGGTCTCTCTGAGAAGTTTGTTAAGCATTAATCTATTATCCAGACATTGTAAATAATATTGTAAGTGCATCGCACTGCAGGGCAATGTCTCATAAAAGAAAGAATAATTCGCATATTGCCAATTATGCATTATTGCATAATTGCAATATGTGTATTATACGAGTTCAATTGAGTACATTGTTCTGTTGGCGCGTTTGCATAATTTTTATAGATGTAGGCAATTTAATTGTATAAAAGAAGTGATAATTTTATGAATAAAGACACACTAAATTGGAAATCGTCCAAGCGCCTTTTATTTTACTTTCAGGTTTGATTTCTACTTTCATTTTGGTGACCCCGTGAGAAGGACGCACAGCTATGGAGGACATTTTCCAGGACCAGCTTGATATCGGAGAGGATATCCAAAGGACGATCAGGAACTTAGGCAAACTTGGGCTTGAGAGGCGGACACGGAAGAATTATCACTTGCGCCGGAAGCATCTGGAGAACCAGTGGGCGAGGTTTCAACTGAACCACATCATCCTGCAGACCGAGGCTGAGAAGTACCAGGACGAAGAGTACTTCAAAAACAACTACTTTGAGGAAGTGAAGGCAACTTTGGACCTTCCCTTTGCCAGGATCGAGTAGTGGTTACTGGAAATCGCCGACCAGGAAGGAGAGGAATCTGGAGAGTTACAGGAGGCCCCCGAAGCAAGCGTTGGTTGCTAACCAACCAGCATCTACTCCTGAGCGGAAGTCGTACGTGTTCCTAGCGACGGCACTCATAGAGCTTGTGGATTCTTTCGGAGCAATTGTTCAAGCCAGAGCAATAATCGATTCCGGATCGCAGCTAAGCTTCATTACCGAAGGTCTTTATAAAAGACTGAAGGTAAGGGGAGTACCACAAAAACAAGGCATCCAGGGCATCGGTAATTGCGAACAAAAGTCGACAAAGCGTGTAAATCTGGAGTTGAGATCAAGATGCCATAAGTTCGTTACACCATTTGAAGCCTTCGTTTTGAAGGAAATTACAAGCCTGCATCCTGACACTCACATAAACACGAGCAATTGGGCCATCCCCGAGAACATTACCCTTGCAGATCCAAACTTCTCCATCCCTCAACGAGTTGACGTTCTGCTTGGAGCCGAACTATTTGGATCACTCATGAAATCAGGAACGATTTCGTTGGGCAAGAACTTACCAGCGTTGCAGAACTCGAATCTTGGATGGCTAATAATCGGAAAACTCAGCTATAACCGACAAGAAAGCAGTTTTTGTGGAACTATCAGAGACCTCGATGAGCAGCTCGAACGCTTCTGGGAAATGAAGGAAGTGACAGCTCCAGAATCTGAATCACCCGAAGAAGCAGGCTGTGAAAAATTCTTCAAAGAAACGACCACTAGAGATTCTTCAGGGCGATATGTGGTAAAACTACCCTTTACCCACGATCCATCGTGCCTAGGAGAATCACGACAAATTGCAGAACAGCGATTAAACGGTCTACTTACAAGATGCCGCAACAACGCATCTCTGTATGCCGAATACGACAAAGTGATCCAGGAATACTTGAATCTCCAACATATGGAGGAGGTGGAACATGTGGATTTGAGCAAGCCGCATTATTACTTGCCACAGAATTTAACATCATTCCTTAAATTTGGTGACACAGGGTATATACTAATTTTTGCACAAATTATAGAAGTGCCACGTATAATGTAGGTACATCACATTATGATTTTTGAAAGGTTTGGGTGGATAGTATCAAAACACTGAGTCGTAGGGCACCCATTTAAGCTATTTCAACAAAAAATATTGAGGGGTATCAAAATTTCGATCTCGAGCGAAATTAGCCTTTTTCTGGTTGATATTTTGCTGCTTATTTTTTATGTCCAACTTGCATGAAACTTAGCTCAACAGCCAATAATGGGATATTTAATCTAAAACCAGACCTTTTCCTAATTTACCAACTACAGACGCTATCAGTCCTTATACGTACCGACGTATACTGACACATTTTACTAATCTATTTCTACCACAAACTATGCCAATGTAAACTTCCTGAATTGGTTATAGATTTTTTCAAACCAACCACCGACGCGACGTGACCACTATCATCACATTGTCAGAAACTGAAAACCATCGATAAATCCAGGTGTTCGCGTACTGTCTATGTCTAGTTTCTAGTATCCCGTGCCTAGCCTAGCCCTATGTGTTTTGAGTCTTTTTCACTAATTCGCCAAGTGTAAGAGGTCAGCACGACACCGAATTAATTAACGTGAAATGCAGATCATATCAATCTGCAGTCTGCACCGCGCATACAGTCCTGCAAAACAAAGATCATTCGCGAGGCTCAGCTCCATATTTGGGACCATTGAAATGAACAGTTTTCCAGTATGTATACGGTCGCGCGACATAGAGAAATTGGCCTTCTTTATCAGGATTTCGACGGCACGACATGTCACACCATCATCGTCAGAAGATTACACACTACACTAGCACTGGCAGAACTTATAGTGTCTTTAATTTGTCGCTGGCTAAGACAGAGCGCACAAGACGCACATTTTGAACTGCAGGCTGTATCTTATGGTGATTAGTGCCAAATAGGGAAGATGTATGGCATGATACCGTGCAAAAAAAATCTTACGCAATTTCACGACAAAAATAGTTTCACTTTTCCATCTACTTATGTTCATCCATAAGGAGCAGAGCAAGCGAATTTCCAGTAGGTATAGGTAGCTAGCGCACGCAAATGGTTCGGATTGCAAATATTGTACTTTCGATTTAGTTGTGAAGGTGCGAGTGGACTAAAATGTTTGGACGGAAATATTTTAAAAAATATCAAACTAAGGACTGAAAAGTAGTGTATGACAAATTATAGCACTTGTAGTTTCTTGATGAACTGTCAAAAAGCGATATATTGATGCGCGCACTCTAACTCACTCTGAAGAAGTTCTGAAGAAAGTGGTCAAATGTGTCATCAACCTACGTGCACTCTTAATCTTAAAGTACCGAAATCCAGAATCCAGTAGTTTTTGTGGATCTACTGGCAACCATGTCTTACGGCAATTCAGCCTCACCGGAGCGGACCACAACCAATTTTACTAATCTCCCCCCACATCCCTTTTATTATGATAAGGAATGTCCGAACAAGTTTAAGTCCAACTGCAGTTTTCACACCGCTGTCTATATTGCAGTTTAACTGCAATGAAATTCACCAAAAAATTGCCGAGGGTACTCACTTCATGAGGCTCATCAAGGAGACGAAGCTTCATCCGAACACGACTCAGCGATAATGGTGATTATGTTATACAGTACAGAAATAGAGTATAGGTGCCAGAAATGATTCTCACCCTGCAAGTGGACTTATCTTCAGCCATATCAGTTTCATCAGGGAACCCAATTTCGAAATTTTTGATATTTATATACCAACTCATTCTAGCTTCCTTTCTAGCGATAATTTGGATATAAGTCCTCTCTTTCTGGAGAGCACAGGATCACTTTTGGTGACTTCCTTGTGCAACATGAGCTCTGGCATTCTGAGCATCATAACGATTTTAGTGGTATAACTATACCGAGTCCCTTCCCACCTCAGATTTCAGAGTTTTCTGATTTCGTACACGTCGGCGGTGTTAATCGAACGAATGTGCATAAGACTGAACGGAATATTAGAAACGTCATTGCGAAAGCAGCGTCGATACAGGACGAATCCCGAAGATTCGACTTAACTTCCATACTAGGGCCGCCAGACGCGCTCACAGTGGTGATTCCAGAATTAGAGCTAAATAGAGCTTAACACCGAAACTATACGACAAGTTGAAGACTATCGAAAGGCGAAATGAAACGAGCATCTCAATGATTGCGTAAAATTGGACAAAAAAAAGACAAATTCGCAGCCGAACTGTTAATACTGTACCATTGTACAGGCCCTAGGACCAGATGACATTTCGAGGACCATGCTTAAACATCTCAACCTTGCCATTGATTTATCTCACGGCTGCCATTAGCCTGTCGATTCCTACGCTTACCATCCCTGATACCTGGAATCTGGAAACATAACAGAAAGAGCACTAGTTTCGGCGAATCCTACTAGAATAACCTGACCAGACGTACAGCATTTTGCTGTACAGTACAACAATTCCCATTGATATACGTCAGGTCAGGTACAACAAAATGTACAGCATTTCCCATGCAACACAATGAAACCTAATACATACTACATAATAAGGTCCTCGGTGAGACCTGTGATCAGTCTTATCTGCTTTTAAGGTGTAAAGTTTGACCCATGTAAGATATCTAGCGAGATAATCGCACTTTCATGCTTGCAATCGTTAATTTACGATAGCTCAAGAACCCTCCCTAATCTATCTGAAATTTGGCACACTTGTAGAGCTACTTGCAGCTCACATTTTATCCAAGGCCTGTCCTGTCCTGTCTATCTGCGTTCTGAAGGTACCGCTGCCCAAATTGCAATTTTGAGTTTTCTAATTGCCAATTGTCCACTACTCGGAAATCCAAGAGGGATTTTTTTTTTGAAATTAAGAAAACTTGTAGAGCACCGTACTGTTCACATTTGGTGAAAATTTCAAGGCTCTATCTGTCAAGGTTAAGAATGTAATTTAAAGTGTAAAGCTTGACCTATCTACGATCGATATTTAACCAGATAATAATCAATCGTTCATTTTTGATAACTCGCGAACCGACCAACATTTCTGAAATTTGGCACGCTTGTAGAGCTACTTGTCACACATTTTAATTTTTTTTCCTATCCCAAATCGATTTCCCTATCAACCTCTATAGGAAAATTCATACTAAAGAAAGGGATTTCCTACAATAGGCCCTTCGAATCCGTTAAAATTTACGAGTACAGGGGCCGGCGCGGCATGGCATGACTAATATAACCTTAGGGAAACGCATATTCTCCTCCAGAATTTGTATGGCAGATGATTTGCCTAAAAATCGAGTTCTGCAAGTATGTGTACAGCATTGGGTCCTCGGGAGTCTGGTCACCTTAAGCTAGAATCAGCATGGGTTTAGGAAGACGCACAGTACGATCACTGCCCAAGATGCTGTAATGGAGGACATTGGACATCCGGAGATTCCCCAGGGGACGGAGCCAATGCCTCTATAACCGTGCATGTTAGGTCAACAAAAGGGCTCCTCAACGAGCGAGCTGCGGGATGCGCTTACTGTAGCTCAGAGCGGTAGGTTTGGTCTGGGTTTGTGCGGCCCGTTGCCCCCTGTCCTCTACATCGAAATGGGTATATCGCATGCCTATGAAAACTAACTACAAACAAAAGGTATTTAAAAATGGGGAGATGTTTAAAATGCTGGTGACGGCAAGAACAGAGGATAGAGGTTTTCTAATCGCTACGATTCGAAAGAAAAGAGATCCAAGAGGGGTCTTCCCGTGATGCACAAATAGACGCGGTTCCGCTACCCATATTTCTACTATGTGTGCACCGACGTCCCTTGCTGCCTACTGGAAGCGGGGGCTTTCCGTACACCGGCAGGCAACGTACACGTTCTCACGATTTTTGTTGTGCTTGCCCAGCGGCCTGCCATACAATGGGTGAAATTGTAAGACGAAACCGGACGGGTAAACTTGCAAGACAAGAACCATCGTTATTACAATGTGCAATGAACAATGCTTGTCTGCTGGCCACTACAAAAGCTCTCGCCGTCCGTTTATTAGCACAAACAAACGGACGGCGAGAGCTTTTGTAGTGGCCAGCAGACAAGCATTGTGCAGTTCAAATTGTAAGAACGATGGTTCTTGTCTTGCAAGTTTACCCGTCCGGTTTCGTCTTACAATGTGAATTTACCCAATGGCCAAGTTCGGCCAGCTGCACCCACCTCGGGCGACAAAATGCATCCCCACACAATCCGTCCACCACGAGAGGACGGGGCAAATTATGTGAAATTTTTGCCACTGACTTTAGCAACCACAACCGAAAACCACTGCTCTCGGTTCTTGCGTGCCACCAACGCAAAGAGCCGAGCTAGAGCAGAGACGAATGACCACCTCTTTATGATCACAATTATTTTATAATTATGAGGCAAGTTCTAAGTTCTACTCCACCCATGGAAATGGGCGCAGGGAACATAACCTCAACAACTACTTGCTCAAAGAAAGGAGAAAAGTAGCGAAAACAAAAAACAACAATATTTCACAAACAAAAAAACTAAATACGACACTAACTACTCCTTTTCCACCACTCAGACCAACCAAATATAACTCATCTCTTTTTTGCTTTGTTTTTTCTAGACATTTTCCTGCTTGTCGCCACAGAGGCTGAAGTCCTTCCCACTTTCGACATCCACGTCAAAAAAAAAAAAACCAAAAAGGCATCGTCAAAGGCGCAGTCTTTTTTCGCCGCCACGTTTGTGGAAACCAAAAACCAACTCCTCTCTCCCTCCACGCTATCTCCGTTTTTCCCTTCAAAAACTAACTAGCCATCACCTCTGTTACAGTTCTCAAATCCGACCGCCGTCACCAATCACTCTTTTCGTCATCACCGTTAACTGAATTGGCAAAAAAACTTTCGACTTTTTGGAAATTTTGCTAGAGGTCTTAATAATTGTGGTTTTGTTCATTGTAAAATGAAATCAAATTAAAGATTTCGAAGCATGTTTTAATTAAAACGAGTCCGAGGCTAATTTCGGGCGCGGCCGAAATTTGAATACCCGTCACTTTTGAATGAAACTTAAGCTTCTTTTGCGTTAACAATTTCTACCGCAGCCCAACGACGTGTTCCGATTCCATCTGTTCCTGGATGCATTGAGGCTAATCCAGGAACACAATGGTTAAGATTCAAAAAGTTTTTCTTACATGAACCGAATATTGTTTGTATGACAGCCCTATAACGTAATGTTCCATTCCATTCTTTCCTAGATATGTTTCGAGGCTTTACTAGGAACACACATGGGTGAAGTTTGGAATTAGAACATAAAGAAAAAAGTTTTTCTTAGAAGAACCCCATTTTCAGGGGCAGCCCCATGACACCATGGTCCGATTTCATTCGGTCCGACATACTTATATACAGCGTACACTAAAAAGAAGCTTGTGTACAAAATTTCATCCCGATAGCTTAAAAACTGAGGAACTAGTTTGCGTTGCAACAGACGGACAGACAGACAGACAGACGGACAGACAGACAGAGAGACAGACAGACAGACAGACGGACATGGCTCAATCGATTTCTCTCGTCACATGATCAATAATATATATACTTTATATAGTCGGAGGTACTTCCTTCTGTGCTTTGCAAACTTCATGACAAAGTTAATACATATATATTTCACATATAGTGACGGGTATAAAAAGGTATAATTTTTTTTCCCAGCGGGAAACGAGTGCTCTTAAAGTGATGCTGAAGCTTCAGAAATGCTTTGGTTTCATATGAATTTTAACATCACATGTGTTAAGAAAAAAACTCTTTTCGCGAAGCTTATGCGCTTACTTAGAGCCTAAACAATACTATCCGTTAGCGCTTTGGTAAATATAATTGTAGGCTCCCCAAAAAGGCAGTTGGGAAAAACGGAAAAAAAGCCAATCAGACGATTTGGTTTAAATATTTCTGATTGGCTTTTTATTCTCGTAAAGTAATTTTATACCTTTAGCTCGTTTTTAATCAATTCAGTTATTAATACTCCAAATTTTGCTACATTATCCTGTATTCACCTTTTCATATTTGCTTTCACTGAGAATCAAACCGGATGCCTATCGTTTCCTAGTCCAACGTTATCCGCCTTAGCACCTGACCTATCTGACAAATCTATCGAGTGTTTTGGTATTGTATTTGGATCCATAGAAACAACCAATTTGTTACAACCCCTTTCCCGTATACTTTACCGTTACAAAGATTTTAATGAGAATAATAAAAAATATAGCGCACCTAAGGGTGGTAAGTGGAAATTCGGCCACTCTCTTCAGAACTGTATGGGCTCCAAATGTGCCATACAATATTTCTGAGCGAAAGTTAGGCCAGTCAGTAAACCGAAATATAAGGCGTTAGGTCGCAAAAAATTGCTCGGCTTTGGTTTTTTGGGATATTTTTAGGATAGATACCAGAAGTGTACCACCAAGTTTGCAACTTCGAAAAACCTGTGCTAACCCCGTGACCCTCAAAAAACCTCAAAATTTTCAGACTTTTTTCATTTTTTTGTTTGTAATTTCAAAAAGGTGCTTCCTACAAGTAAGTTCTCCACTGCACTGTTAAAGCTAGGCCTGTTCGGTACTCAGATTTCAGTATCGGATACCGGTTTTCCTCAGTACCCGGTACTATACCCGGTGCACCGGCACCCGCCGGTTTTTTTAAAACACCCGGTTTTTTCAACCATGAGCCGGGTTTTTTTTCAGTACCGGTTCTTTAATCCGGTTTTTTCAACCATGGGCCGGTCCCGGTGCACCGGTTCTTTCATCCGGTTTTTTCCACCATGAGCCGGTCCCGGTGCACCGGTTCTTTCATCCGGTTTTTTCTACCTTGAGCCAGTCCCGGTGCACCGGCTCTTTCATCCGGTTTTTTTCAACCATAAGCCGGTCCCGGTGCACCGGTTCTTTTATCCGGTTTTTTCAACCATTGGCCGGTCCCGGTGCACCGTTTTTTTAGATTGTGTAGCACCTGTTCAGTACCGTGTTTTTTTGATAGTCTGTTCAGCATCAGGTTTTTAAGCATCGGTGTTTTCAAGTTGTCTTGTTGTTGGGTAGGTGCTATTCAGCAACGATTTATTCGAGTTTTTGTTGTAGCGTAGCACTTTTTAGTACGGTGTTTTTATTGGATAGCCATGATTCAATATTTATGTACATACTACATATATGATTTTTTAGCTGCTATGAAATTTTTATAAGGTAATTGTCGCGATGAGAAAAAAATTATAAAGATGTAAATTACACATTCTAAAAGACTAAATAGAGAGTTTTAGCATCTCATTGATTAGTCAAGGAAGAATACGATATTTGGTCGGCAAAAATCCTACATCACTGGATTTTGGCAGGATGGTTGGGGACGACCCCCACTATTATGGGAAAAAATTCATATCGATTGGAAGACCGCCCCCTTAAGGGAAGGGGGGGGGATATTTTTTCGTTTTTTTTTAATTATTTCAAAAATGGCAAAAGATACAGACAAATTTGTTGTTAGATTAAAAAAAAATAATGGTTTATTGCCAATGGGGAGCACCCACAAAAAATCAGCTCAATAGGATAAAAACTAAGGATACCCCCCATACAATGTGACCCACCAGGATTTTGTTCTACGCACTACTCATTTTATAAACTGTAGAGCAAATTTGTCTTGGGTCACTTTGTATGGTACCCTTAGTTTTTATCTGATTGATCTGATTTTTGGTGGGTAGAGATAAGGGATGTCAAAAACCGGCCCATAACCCGGTTTTCGTTTTTTTCGGTTTTTTCGCAAAGACGGTTAGACCGTCCGGTTTTAACCGGGCTCAAAGTACCGGTTTTCGGTTAACCGGTTTTTCATTGAATTGCTTAGAATTTTAGCAAAATAATGCATACACACTCGTTAAGCTGATGTTCGTATAGAAATATGACTGTGTAATGGAGCCATAAAAGAGAAACATGTTGATCAAAAAAGATAATCAAATAAAATTGTCAGAAGTATTCATAATGTTTCAAAATTAGTTAACTGAGTTTTATTGCTAGACAATATATATAGTGCTGTCAAAATATCCCATTTCAGGCCTCCAAATAGAAAAAAATAGAGTAAGGCTATTTTTCGTGGTTTTTGAATCAGCTCCCAGGAATCTAAAACTCACTTTGCTAAAAAAAAAAATTCGATCGGAAAGGTCCCAAAAAGGACAAAAAAGGATACTCTTTAATCCTTGGCCGGAGGTCAGCATGTGGGGTATCAAATCAAAGGGGACGTCGAGTACATTACATTTCCGGTGTTTGTTTCCTGTTTCAAGGACCCTCAACGGAATAAATCGAGATTAAATCGAAAATTATTGTGTTTTCCGTGTATCTTTCCAAAGCCATAACTACGAGAATAATCCAAGTTGTCGCTATGTTTCTCACTTTTCCGAATCTTTGATAGGTTAAGATTCTACCATTAAATTTGCTAAGATTATCGGAAAGCTCTGAAAAAGGACATTAATGGACGCTAATTGCAAACCTTGATTGAAAGTGAGCATGCGGGGTGTCATCTCAAAGAGGACGTCGAGTGCATTGCATATCCGGTGTTTGTTTCCTGTTTCAAGGACACTAAATGGACAAATTCGGGCTAAAACAAAAAATTACGGCTTTGGAAAGATACATATACGAGAAACATGAAAATTTTCCATTGGATCCCAATTTTCTCCTGTGAGGGTCCTTGAAACAAGTAATAAACGCCAGATATGGAATGTACTCGACGTCCTCTTTGATATGACACTCCGCATGCCCACGTTCGATCAAGGTTTGTAATTAGTGTCCTTTTTGAGAGCTTTCCGATCATTTTTTTTAGCAAATTGAATGGTAGAATCTTTAGCTATTATAGATTCGGAAAAGTGAGAAACGTAGTGACAATTTGAATTACTCTCGTAATTAGGGCTTCGGAAAGATACACGGGAAACACTTTAATTTTCCATTTAATCTCGATTTATTCCGTTGAGGGTCTTTGAAACATTGAACAAACATTGATTTGATACCCCACATGCCGACCTTCGGTCAAGGATTAAAGAGTATCCTTTTTTGTCCTTTTTGGGACCTTTCCGATCAAAATTTTTTTTTAGCAAAATGAGTTTTAGATTCCTGGGAGCCCACTGATTCAAGAATTAACCTTACTCTATTTTTTTTCTATTTGAAATGCTAATATGACTGCACTATGATGTAGATGTTGAAGTCTTTGTGGACACGACGGATGTTGAAGTGGACGCGGATATCAATGTGGACGCGGACGTCGTAGCAACTGCTGATTCGTCTTCCTATAATAATGAACTCTAAATGCACTGATCCGATACACATACACATTCACGACGCACGACTCCTTGGAAAGGAAAAATGCAAGGATCGGTAGTTTGACGAAGCGATGGTTCTTGGAATAATAGCACTAAGGAGAGTGTTCGGAAATACAAAATTTTTCATAGAAGACAAGCAATAGAATTACAGACTGACAAATCAAGAAAATATAAAAATTTTATGAATTTGGAAAGTTTTTTTTTCGGTTTTAACCGGATGGGCAAACAACCGTCCGGGTTAAAACCGGGAGGATGAAAAAACCGAAAAAAAACCGGTTAACCGTTTTGAAAGTACCGGTTTTCGGACTAACCGTCCGGTTTTTGACATCCCTAGTAGAGATAGAGTGATGATGTCCTCCAATGATAATAAACCGAATTTTAGCTCTCTGCTCCAATTTTGGGGGGAGTTATGGACATGCCGATTTGCCAAATTCAAATGGAGGGACAAGGGGGTTTGATCGGAGCAACTAAACTTTCAACAGAAATCATTTTCAACTAAATACTAAATAAAATAATAAAATACTCACACAAAATTACATGGCTGAATTTGCGTTTTTTCAAGAGTTAGATACATACATATGTATGTGTCTTCGAGGTCTAGAATGAAAATATTCTAATTTATTTTTTAATCTATCGCAAAATTTTCCAATAAAATACTAATGTGTTATATATCATTTCAAAGGAATTTTGATGTAGTTTCGTCCTCAGACCATTCCGTTTTTGAAATAATTGCAAAAAACTTCTCAACTTTTAATGTCAAAATTAAATCCAAATTTCGTAACGGTACATTGGAGTCGCGAATCTGCCAATTTCACAAAACTTGTCCAATTCCTAAGCTTACGAACGGCATATAAGAATAAAGCACAGAGTCATCCAGTTTGCGAATAATATGTGTAAAAGGGAAAAACTATAGTCCGTAAGTGTATATTTTTGTATAAATTTATTTTTATATGACTTCAGTGAATATTCAGTTTAAATATTAAATTCTAATATATGTAGACTATGAATGATTTAACTATGTTTTTTTTATTCAATTTACACATTTTATTCGCAAACTGGATGACTCTGTGCTTTATTCTCATATGCCGTTTGAAAGCTTAAGAAATTGGCCAACTGTGAACTTTGCAGATTTGCCACTCTAATGTACCGTTACGAAATTTGGGTTTAATTTTGACATTACAAGTTGAAATTGAAATTTCTGCAAAATTCAAAACATCGTATCTCGGAAGAACACGAAGTCTTCGCATCGTTCGATATGTCCTTTTATTGGAAATTTTGTGTACTTTCAGAAGAATATAAAAAACATTGATTTGGCTAAACTAGAAGCTGGAAAATAGGAGTTTTTCGAAAAAAGTCGTGGTTTTTGACAAGAATCACAAAAAATGCGATTATTTCTTAACGGTAAAAGCTAGAGAATTAATTTTGGTGATACTTTTCCTAAAACATCTTGTCGAGTCTACCATAAGTATATGGCTAACCAGCGGCGAGACACCCTGTATAACCCCGAACATTATATTTTCAAAGAGATGCTAAAACTCTCTATTAAGTCTTTTAGAATGTGTAATTTACTTCTTTATAATGTTCTCATCATTAGAAATTCTTTATAATTTTTTTCTCATCGCGACAATTACCTTATATAAATTTTATAGCAGCTAGAAATCATATATGTAGTATGTACATAAATATTGAATCATGGCTATCCAATAAATACACCGTACTAAAAAGTGCTACGCTAAAACAAAAACTCGAATAAATCGATGCTGGGTAGCCCCTACCCAACAACCCAACAACAAGACACCTTTAAAACACCGATGCTTAAAAACCTGATACTGAACAGACTATCAAAAAAACACGGTACTGAACAGGTGCTACACAATCTAAAAAAACGGTGCACCGGGACCGGCTCATGGTTGAAAAAAACCTGACGAAAGAACCGGTGCACCGGGACCGGCTCATGGTAGAAAAAACCGGATGAAAGAACCGGTGCACCGGGACCGGCTCATGGTTGAAAAAACCGGATGAAAGAACCGGTGCACCGGGACCGGCTCATGGTTGAAAAAACCGGATGAAAGAACCGGTGCACCGGGACCGGCTCATGGTTGAAAAAACCGGATGAAAGAACCGGTGTTGGAGAAAAAAACCGGGACCGGCCCATGGTTGAAAAAACCGGGATATCGGTACATCGAAATATTGGTACCGGTACTAAGTAAACACCGGTTTTGAACCGGTGTACCGGTGTTAGGAACAGGCCTAGTTAAAGCTAAGAAAATCTTCTTTAATTTGAGTGTAACCCAAGCTTTGTAGGCGGAAAGGATCCCAAGATATGGCACTTTAAACATTGTTTTTGGAAAAAAAAGTTCGAAATTGTAATTTCAGTAATGTTCCGAGCTAAATATCGGCTTAAATGTGCATTCTACGGAGAAAGTCATGTGACATGAAGTTATAAACCAGTTACTTAGCTGTATATATGTCGGAACGAATGGAATCAGACCATGGGTTCATACGGCTGCCTCTGAAAATTATGTTCTTCTAAGAAAAACGGATGAAATCGGAACACTACGTTATAGGGCTGTCATACAAACGAACCTCTGGAAATTAGGTTCTTTTAAGAAAAACTTTTTTCTTTATGAACCAATCTTAACCCTCGGATGGTTCAGGTAAATTTTACATACGTAAATGGTTCAGTGGGGTCTTACAGACCCCAAGGCAATAATCGCTCTAAAACTTAAATTTTTGCTTTTTTGCCACATTTTTTTTTTAACTAGAAGTAACTGTGAAGCCTTTTGATTAAGTTGTATGTA
The DNA here is from genome assembly GCA_949715475.1 of Microchrysa polita. NCBI lineage: Eukaryota > Metazoa > Arthropoda > Insecta > Diptera > Stratiomyidae > Microchrysa > Microchrysa polita. The sequence continues at coordinate 107,715,380 of OX454416.1, read as the reverse complement.
AAAAAAAGAATTTGGGCAGTCGCTTTTAGTATGTGTTAGAAAAAATTAGGTGGCGTCAAATTTGAGGGTAATTTGAGCTTATCACAAATAAATCAATATAAAAACTAAAACTTTAACAAAAATTTATTTTTATTAGTCAAACCGTATTAAATACTAATTAACAAAGATAAGTACATCAACATTTTTTAGCTAAGGTTAATATTTTTTCTTAAATCGGGATCCAAAATTAGTCAATATTTAGAGCATTCTGCTTCACAGCTTTTTCCTCGATGGTTTTCGCAGATTGGCTATTTGCACTCGTTGCAATTGTATTTTGTTTTCCGATCATTTGCTCCTGGGCATGGAAAACATTTTTGCCTCTTTGGGGGACCATTTTACCACATTGGGGGGCTGGGGCATCAGCCCCAAGGGGGGAGGGGGTCAAGCTGAACAATGCACAAAATGTCTTCAATATTTTGCTTCGGCAAATATTGCCCGTTGGTTTCCTCCTTCTTAGAAGAGGTTCGACAAGTGTATAGCCAAGTTCGCTGAGGAAGCTTTATGTATTATGTAAAATACCCACCTAATTATTACGCTCATAAAATTCATTAATTTATGTCTTGACTTAAAAGACACAAGGTAATGACACAATAGTGAAAGGAGATCCTCATAAAGGAAAATCAGGTAAAAAACGGCATAATTTTGAATGGATTGAGTAAAAAATTTAAAAACCACTAATTCAAAACACCCTAAATTTTCCATTTCTTTCAAAATTAACATATCTAATTTCCCAAATGTACTCTAATTACAAAGTTTCAACCCTTCCCGACTATTATTATTACATTTTATCGTTTTCCAAATAACATACTTTGAAAATTTCCCACAAAACGAAAAATTTACTTTTGTAAAAAAGACATACGTAAATGGTTCGTGGGGTCTGACAGACCCCAGAGCACTTTCAAAGTGCTATAACTTATTAACAAAATCACAAATCCAAACAAATTCATGCTTAAATGAACGTATGTGACATATACTTAAATTACATATGCATCAAAATACCATTAAACAAGTTTTTCTTTGAAAATTTTAAGATTTAAATTTCTCTGGGGTCTGTCAGACCCCACTGAACCATCCGAGGGTTAACCACCCTTCCCCCAAATGTGTTTTTTTAGTAAAGCTTCAGAACATATCTAGAAACGGATGAAATCGGAACACTAGGTCATAGGGCTGTCATACAAACCAACCCCTGATAATTAGGTTCTTCTAAGAAAAACTTTTTTCTTTATGAACCAATCTTAACCAAACCTCACCCAAATGTGTTCGTAGTAAAGCCTCAAAACATATCTAGGAATGGATGGAATCGGAACATTACGTCATACGGCTGTCATACAAACCTCCTAAAATACAATTTCGAAATTTTTTTTTACAAAAAAAAAACACACATTTTTTAAAGTGCTATATCTTGGGATCCTTGGCACCTACAAAGCTGGGGTTACACTCAAATTAAAGAAGATTTTCTTAGCTTTAAAAGTGCAGTGGACGACTTACTTGTAAGAAGCACGTTTTAGAAATTACAAACAAAAATATGAAAAAAGTGCGAAAATTTTAAGGTTTTTTGAGGGTTACGGGGTTAGAACAAGTTTTTCGAAGTTGCAAACTTGGTGGTACACTTCTGGTATCTATCCTAACAATATCCCAAAACAACAGAGCCGAGCAATTTTTTGCGACCTAAAATCGTTAAATGACTGGCCTAAGTTGCCGCCATAAAGATTTTCATAAAACCTTTATATCTTCGACCTCTTGGTATCGTTAGAAGTGCATCAATATCGCCTTTTGACAGTTTATTTATTAAGCCAGAGCTAAAAAAATTCCATACACCACATTTCAGTACATGGTTACCGTTATCGAGATTTTGAGGGGGTTTCATCCTGTATATAGCCTGCGGCACTCAAATAGACAATTACTTTTTAGGGTTTTCTTTAGGACCTACAAATTAAGGTTCATGCTAAAATCCAGCTTTCCCCTAATTTTTTCGAAGTTTGCCCATAATTTTTGTTCAAATTTGCTCGAAGTTCCAATAAGTACAACCTGTGAGTACCCAATGTCTTGTAGATTGCATAATCCGTGGTAATACATACTCATTCACGTATTTGTTCACAAAGCCCCTATTACTAGGAACCATCTAGGGGCCAAAGGTGATATCCCTCAAGTTTTGCAAGCAATCTTTATTAGTTAATGAAATATACGATTACCGCAATATGTGTGCTTCCACAAGAAGGGATAAATACGTAAGTACGTTGTCTATACATATATGAAAGATCGAGCAAAAGATCATGCTAGTTGCTAGCTATTGAAATGAAAAAGAAATCGAAGTTCATTGTTTACGGGGTCGAGTCTATTATAGGTACGTGAAATAATAGTATAGTCTGGCTAAGCACAAAAGTGTCGCTATCGCTGAGACCTAAACTGTCCAGGTGTCTTTAGTAGCACACATCGCGAGTATATAGTACCTTTTGCACCTCAACACTCAATCTTATTACAATGTGGACCAGTTAGAGTAACTTGGCCAGTAAGTGGATCTATGGAATTTTCAGATTCACTTTTATTTGTAACAAAAGGATTTTGTGAACCATCATGAAAATTGGAAAAAGTAGGAAAAGTTGATGTTTAGCCGAATTCCTGGCCAAAACAGTGCTAATTGAAATGTAGATTTCCCATTTTTTCCATTTTTTCGACGGTCCGTGAATTCCATTTGTTACAAATAAAAGTGAATCTGAAAATTCAATAGATCCACTTACTGGCCAGGTTACTTCTAAAATCACTTTGAAGGGGGAGTAAAATGTTAATGGGCTAAGAGCAAGGCACCTATACAAATATATTTGATTTCCAGTTAGAATCATAATAAATTCAGTGTGCCTTCAAACAAGGATAATTCATGCTACTCCTGTGAGCTACATAAAAATCATGATGTCGTAATTTCGACTAACTGTGGTGACGCTACCGTACGAAATGGTTCTACTCAACGAAACAAACCCAAAACAAGCCCATAGCCTTACTTAGCCCTCGAATTTAGGTTAGTGGCGCTTTGTGCAAAAAATTCCCATAGCAGCACATACGTATCAGATATTCCGCCATACTTATTTGTATATGCGACAGGCTGCACACGGTGGCTCCACGGCTGCTGCAGTGACTCATTTGAGGATTTTATGTATTTATGTATTTTTGTTTTATGCCTTCCTTATATAGAGGCCAAATTGCATTTGCAAATGTTCAACTTGGTCACGATCTTTAACTAAAGCACGATCAGATTTTTTGTGTAACAAATTGGTTCGATTGCTCATTTCGATATAAAGGATAATATAAGGCACTTTAACTTTGTCGCTGATCTGACAAGGAAAAAAAAGTAGACGAGTATTCCGAGTATACCTGAGCAATTTAGACAAAAAAAAGATCTCACGCCTGCTACCAAAATATTGAGTTCAGTAAGTAGGAAATAAAGGATAAGTTTTTCTCAGCTTATAGTTTTTTATATAATTTGTGAGCTGCACTGGCTTCTGGAGAAGACATGATGGTCAGATGCAGGGAATATTTAATCCTAGAAAATGAATTAATAAATTGTGATATGGTTGGATTTAGCACCTTACCTTATTTGATAACTTGAGTCGTAGTTGTCTGATTACTCCCCTAAACTGGTATCACCACTCCAATAATAAATTTTTGTTTTGAAATGTATTATGAACGGATAATGCCATGCATAATCTTTTTGTTTGGCTACGGTAGGGAAACATTGATTTCGCGCTGCTGCAAGAGCCATGGATTCGAACAGAATAGTGATAAATAGGTGTAACACCGCTCTCTTTCTATATGCATGCAAAATTTTATACTGTCAGTTCAAAATAGATCTTGGTATAATAAACATATTCAAAAAGATATTCCGCTGGCTTTATAGCTTTAATAGGTTATGGGATCAGCTTATAATTAACAAATAATAATAAATCACTAAATAAATAATAAAAGAAGTGATAAATTTAATATTAAAAGCTGTGCATAAAATAAAATCGAAGAATCGTGAACTCAATTCGTATGGAGGTCCTTTGTAACGACAATTACGATACATATATGAAAAATGCATTAATCAAAAATGATGCTTCGGGATACGTTAACGGATCAATAAGTAAGCCTACAGCTGAAAACGGAAATGCAGTCTCGATTGTTGCCGAAAAATCATGGATTGAAAAAGACCGGAAGGCAAAATCCGGTTATCATATTATCAATCAATTCTTCCGAGTTGAAACAAATTAAAGGATGTGAAAGCTCAAGAGATGTTTGGTTGAAGCTTGAAACTATATAACAATCCAAGGGATGAACTCGTAAGGCAACACTGCAAACAGCTTACCCTTCAAAATATGGAGGAAGGTGATGAAATGTGTAGTAATATTAAGAAATTCTTGGAAGCAGTCGACAAACTTGATGAAATGGATGTTGATATAAATCCAGACTTATCAACAATTATGTTATTGAAAAAGAAAATAGTAAAAGGTAACTTCGAATTAAAAAAGTCCACCTTGGACATAGAAAAAGCTTTCGATTGTATTTGGCACGATGCACTTATACAAAAGATAAACAATTACGGTTTTCCTATTTACCTTACGAAAGTCGTACAGAACTTCCTCATAGATTGCGTTTTTTTATGTCAACATTAACGGGTCAAAATCTTTCCTATTTCCACTTCTAGCAGCCGTCCCTCAAGGTTAGGTACTAAGCCCACTTCTATACTCTATTTATACGAGTGACATGTCGATTCCCGAAAATTGTCAGGTTTCCTTGTTTGCTGATGAATGACACTGCTCTTCTTTTTTCGGGCATTCTACCAAATTTAATTACGAGGGACCTTAGAGAAAGCATGCGTTAGTCCAGAGTGGGCATCAGAAAATAAAAATGGCACCATTCTCACACTATTGCAGTCCATAGTATGCGTGAACATTTTATGCAAACGCCAATTTTTTGTTTACAATTGAGAATATAAAATCCGCGCAATATTCATTACCCTCTTAAAATGCCGACGTGATATTTAACCCTTCTGTTGGCATAAAGATCCAGACAGACCATTGGTACTATATCTTGATGAAAAATATCGTTCAATAATATTTTCCACCCCTTTCCATATAAATTACAAAGGAACCGACGGCCACAAATGCGATCAAACGTTCGGCGAAATGTAAACTATGTCTAAAGAATCGAAAAAACAGCGCATCTTCGTAAGACACAGTATGTAAACTGTTTCTAGAACCAAAATTAGACCTCTTCAAAAAATAAGATGATTTCACAGAAGATTCAACTACACCTTAGGCATAATAGCTCGTAGGCGGCGTCAGAAGGGTTAATAATTGCATCGAAAATATTTTGACATTTGAATTATTTCGTGGAGTGTAGTGTAATAAATTTGGAGTCAAACACATATGGGTTGTGTGATCACATAGCCACTTTGGACTAACGCATGGCATGTGTTGCTATGTTTTCTCTAAGCGAGGGACCTAGAACGTGGATTTGAAGAGCTAAACAACTATTTTATAAGGTGGAAAATAAAAATTAATGCCGATAAAACCGAAGCGATATACTTCACTAGGAGAAGAAAGCCTTGTCTACTACCAAGCCAACACCTACAGCTTGGACACAATTTGATTGACTGGAATCCGGAAAACATTAAGTACTCGTATTTAGGCATTTTTCTTAATAAAAACTTAAGATTTAGTTGCAACGTGGAGGCTTCAATAAAAAATTGTGACAAGACTATTAAATGCTTATATCCATTAATCCATCGGAAATCCCAGTTATCTACTGAAAATAAACTTTTGATTTTCAAAACAATTTTTTTCCAACCTATTTTACTGTATGGTGCTGCGGTATGCGGTTCTTGTGCTCCCTCACATCTCGATAAACTACAAGTGAAACAAAACAAGATCTTGAAAATGATGCTGGATCTTCCTCGCCACTTTCGGACAACAACTTTACACGCAGTTTCAAAAATTTCCTTTATCCATCGTAAAATTACCCATAACATCATAAACTTTAATTTATCCTGTATTAATTCATCAAACCCCCTTATCAGCAATCTATTTTAAAATCGTTCACCATGTCTACGTCTATCTATTATGAATTCTCTGATTTATTACGCACATGCAATTCAAAATTAGTTTGTAGGCCTAGTATGTAGTTAGTTTTAAAAAGTCTTAAGTCTTTTTATGATATTTTAATTTTTCACAATTATAGCCAGCCTTTTTCTTGAAATACTTCCTTTATTCTGATGACCACGTTTCGCCCAACTGGGCATCTTCAGGTCTGCAATATTCAATATTACAATTTGTTCTTATCTTAATATTAAATTCTTATTACCTATTTCGAAATTTCTTTTTGATTTGTGTTTTACAATTTGTAAATTTTGTTTTTTTTTCACTTTCTCCGTGTATGCTCTTGTTTCGCGCTATTTTATATTTATATTTTGACATTTATGACAATGACATTCATTTATCTCATTTTGTACTATTTTTTAAATTGTTCTACTACTAGATTGTTTTTTGGGTATTTTCTCGGTATGAATGACTAAAATTATGGAAATTTTTTTTTTAAAGTTTAAGATTAAGGGCGGAATTCATAGTCCCCACTTAAGTAATAAGGATTCCCTTAAGGAATAAGGGATTTCTCTATATAAGTGAGCCCTTAAGGGAGCTTCGTATTCATAGACATGACTTATTAGGGCGTTGCCTCATTAAATAAACGATTCACTTATTTGCCATATCTATTGAAAGTGACAAATAAAATATAAACGAGACCGAGGCTAATTTCGGGCGCGGCCGAAATTTGAATACCCGTCACATTTGAATGAAACTTAAGCTCCTTTTGTGTTAAAAATTTCTACCGCAGCCCTATATGACGTGTTGCGATTCCATCTGTTCCTGGATACGTTGGGGTTAATCCAGGAACACACTTGGATGTATTTTGGTTAAGATTCAAAAAGAAAAAAGGTGTTCTTACAAGGACCTAATATTTGGGAGTTAGTTTGTATGACAGCCCTATGATGTAATGTTCCGATTCCATCCATTCCTAAATATCTTCTGAGGCTTTAATAGCCTAAGGTGACCAGATTCCCGAAGGCCCAATGCAGTACACATTCCGGAATTCGGTTTTCAGGCAAAGCCTCAATCGTACTATTTTATTATTTGTTATCATTCGCTTAACCCTTTCCCGGACAGAACGTCTATAGACGTCCAATTTTGAGGATTTGACATACAAATCGTGTCAAATTTTGGCGTTGTGTCCGGCAATGAGTTAATGTTATCAAAACAGCAAGGTCCCGATGTGATCGCATTAAGCGGCGTCAACTGTATGTCACTAGGCTACCACCATGATGGATGCCATAAAACGACCACCATCGTTTCATAAGTGATATTTTCCTAAACGGAATACAGCAAGAATAGTAGCCATTATTCTGGGAATTGTGTGGTGAACCTTAGGAAAGCAAGGGACGTAGCCAGCGGAGGGGTCCAGGAGTCCTTAACTTCGCACAGTATTTCTAATTTATCCATTCCTAAAACTCTGCCGAAATTAAGCTTGCAGTCAGATAAATTGTGTCATCTGGACGAAAGTTGTGACTACATAATAAACAACTTGAAACACATAAAAATCTGGTGACCCAAAATTGGGATGGTCTTTCATAATGGAAACTTCAACAAATTTCGTAAGACCTCATACAGGCTACACAATTTGAAATAAAATATTTCCCTGTAAGAATGAAGTATTATTTTTTGAGCTGTGCGAAGGGAAGGCAAAAGCAGCACGACGCGGGCACTGAATATTCGATCGTACTTTCCATAGCTCCATAGTTGCTGCTTCGTGCATATACCATGGCCCACGAGCCCTTCCATAATAATTGTACAGAAAAGAAGTCTTTGACGATGTAGACGTGGCACTGTCTGCTTCCGATGATAGCGGAGCAATTAAGTAATCGTGCTATCGTGCTCATCCAGCCCCGTCAAGCGATAAACTTGAATTCGACACAGGAACAGTGGGACAGGAGACATATTATTCATTGGGGCAACGCCGAAACTAGTCTACAATTAGCAACATGATTCTAATAATGTCATAACTGGCTACGTCCTTGCAAGGTTCTTTTGGTACGAAACAGGACCCAGAAAAGATCTCTCAACTTCTAAATGTTCTCATTGACAAAACATCATCAGCATGTGAAGTGAAAATGTATGTTCTAACACGCAAAGTTATAACAGGCACGGAAGAAGTGTAGCCAGGATCTCGTTTAAAAGGGGCAAACCCAACAATTGTTTAACACAATGAACCCGGAATTTTTTTAGGGTTAGGAATAGGTATTTAATTCAAATATACGACAAAGATTAGGACTTTTTGTCATTTTAAATTGTCGGTTTTTTTAAAACCATATTTCAAGAAAGGACAATTTATAATCCAATTTGTTTCAATACGGATTCGATTTCCGCTTTCTAGACAGTCGATACTCAGTGATTTTTCAACTTTTGAATTTCAGTGTTCGAAACTGCAGTCTCAGCAGCATTGTAGGGATGATAATGGCCCTTTCCCTATCTATGACTATCCGTGACCCTGAGACAAAAATCATGAAACTGTTTATATTAAGTACGAAAATTACACCTCCTTACAATAGGTAAATTAATACCTCATTGCGCAGACAATTCTTAAGCGGATGGCGACCCTCTGGGGATTTATCGCTACTTTATTGGATTTAGTCGAAATATAGGGGAACTCCTTGCAGAGTCCTTTACCTTGCATTTTCTTTTTCCTATAGAGGTTGATAGGGGAATCGGATGGAGTACAGTAATTTTTCCATCGTTTTGTGAAAATTCAAATCGCATCTTTACATGACTGTTACTTCTGAACCTTGGCACCTATAGATGCTTCAAATTTTTACCTAATACGGGCAGTGCGGTCCTCTATACATGGCTGTTGAATTTCAAAATTTTCCGTTCCAAAATTTCCGAATTAGGGACAATTTTCGATTGATACGATTGAAATCCCGAACGCAGATAGGTAGGACCTTGAAATTTGGAGACAATGTGAGCGGTGAGCGCCAAGTATAGCTCTACAGCTACAAGTGTGAGGTAGAGCCTTGAAATTTTCACAAGTCTGCCAATTTTCAAATTTATTGGACAAATTTTATAGAGTTTTCGATTAGAAAATACGAAAGTGCGATTTGGGCAGCTGTAACTGTCGAACGCAAAATATGGAGAAATGAAAGTAAATGTAAAGTTACTATGCAGTCATTTAGGTTTCTTTGGTGTGGCGTTGGGAATGCTGTTCATTTACTAATGCAGTACTCTACAGCAAAACACTGTACGTCTGGTCAGCTTATACTAGCCACACATTGGGGTGAAGTTTGGTTAAGATTGATTTACAAAGAAAAAAGTTGTTCATGCAAGAACCTAATTTCCAGCGGTTGGTTTGTATGACAGCCCTATGACGTAGTGTTCCGATTTCATTTGCTCCTATATATTTTTTGAGGCTTTACTAGGAAGACATTTGGATGAAGTTTGGTTACGGTCGGCTTAACAAGGAAAAAGTTTTTCTTAGAAGAATTTAATTTTCAATGGTTCGTTTGTATGGCAGCCCTATGACGTAATGTTCCAATTCCATTCGTTCCTAGATATGTTTTGGGGCTTTACTAGAAACACACTTGGGTGGAGTTTGGTTAAGATTGGTACATAAAGAAAAAAGTTTTTCTTAGAAAAACCTAATTTTCAGGGGCAGCCCCATGACCCCATGGTCCGATTCCATTCGTTCCGACATATATACAGCGTACACTAAAAAGAAACTTGTGTACAAATTTTCAGCCCGATAGCTTCAAAACTGAGGGACTAGTTTGCGTTGCAACAGACGGACAGACAGACAGACAGACAGACAGACGGACAGACAGACAGACAGACAGACGGACATGGCTCAATCGATTTCTCTCATCACGGTGATCAATAATATATATACTTTATATAGTCGGAGGTGCTTCCTTCTGTGCGTTGCAAACTTCATGACAAAGTTAATATACCCTTTCACATAGTGACGGGTATAAAGAATATCAAGTAGTTAAAAATTCAAAATTTTTAGAAAATTTCAAAGTGTTTGAATAAGGATATGTCAACAAATATATGAGTTCATATGAGGTTACTAGATATGAACCTTAACGAATAAGGGAAACCTTTAGGAATCCCTTTAGCGTTTGCTTATTGAGTGACTATGAATAGCGTCAGTCCCTTAAGGATTCCCTTAAGTATAAGTGAGGACTATGAATTCCGCCCTAAGTTTTTAGATTTTTCAATATTTTTCCATATTTTTGGGTATTTAATTCTAATTCTGTTCTTGAATTTAGTGATCTACCATAATATTGGTTTATCTAAAGCCCTTTTTTTATCCTAAGTTTATTCTCATTGTTATATCTGTCAATAATTTTAGCGTTCTTAAAATCTATTATATGTTATAATAGGGTCTTCAAATTGATGTTTCACGATTCTTGTGTGTTGATTGTTAATCATTCTGCTATGACTTTGATGCTTTTTCATTCTTGTTTCCAGATGTCTCGTCGTCGAACCATAATATGCCTTATAATTCCCATTGTCTTTGCATGTTTTACACTGGATTTCATATACAATTCCTTTCTTTTTTTCCTTTGGTATTTTATCCTTTTTGTTAGTATATATAATATCTTTTAGCTTATTCATTGGTTTTAAAGTTGTTATTATTTCCATTTGTCGATTATTATTTGAGTAGTGAATGTTTTATATCTTTATTTATACTTTATTTATATTATTCAAACATATTCTATTTAATGACAATCATATTAATTCTATATTTATTAAGACTACTACAATTCATGTATATTCAACGACTACTTACATAATGTATGTCAATTATATATAAAACATTTCTCTCCTTTATTTTTTTTTTTAACTGGTACGATGACAGCAGCATTATAAACTTGAATTATTACAACAATGTTACAAACTTAAATCGTTTCGATGTTGCTTTGCGATGATATTCAATTTAAAGATTTCCTTTTTCTTAAATTAATTTTGTTTCTTCGGTAAACACTGCCATCATATAGTTGAATTAAATAAGAACGAGGAGCTGATTCTTTTTCTATAATTTTACCTGGGTACCACTTTCTATCTGTTTTCTGAAACCAGACTTCATCTCCCTTTTCAAATGTTTCTCTCCGCTTTGATGTTCTATCATAATTTACCCTCACCTTTTCTTTTAAATTTAAAATTTTTTCCATTACATTTTCATTTAACTTAGGTTTAAGTAAATTATCATGTATTGGTATCAAAGTTCTACATCTCCTACTAAATAATAATTGAGATGGTGTGTATCCCATTCCTGAAAGTGGTGAATTTCGGTATTCTAATAAAACAGTATTTATATCCGATTTTGAATTTTGGGCTTTTATTAAAAACGATTTACTTATACCTACATATCTTTCTGCAAGTCCATTTGATTTTGGATAGTAAGGACTACTAAAAGTGAAATTTGCACCAATATTCTGTGCATATTGCTTACATTCAAACTAGTTGAATGGAGAATTATCAGCTACTATTTCTTTTGGATATCCATGAGTGGCAAATATATTTTTTAACTGACTTATTATTTCTTTACCACTTTTATTTTTTAATGGTAATATTTCAAGCCATCGTGAATAGTAATCAACTAAAACTAGATAGTTTTTTCTTGCAAAATCAAAAATATCTAACGCAATTTTCATGAAAGGTAGATCCGGTATTTCATGAAATATAATAGGCTCTTTTGTATTTGAGCATCTATTTCGTTGGCAAATTGAGCAAGTCTGTATCATGCTTTCAATATCTTGGTTTATATTTTTCCAAAATACTAAGTTTTTGGCTTTTTCCATAGTTTTATTTATACCTAAATGATCTATATGTAATATTTTCAAATACTCATTTACTAAAGAATTTGGTATCAGGAGCCTGTTGTCATAAAACAATATATCTTCTTCTAAAAACAAATCGTTCCTAATTTTATAATAAAACTTAATATCATTATCAAGTTTTGAACAATGACTCGGCCAACCATTTTTTATTTTATCAATAATTTTTGTGAAAATCGGATCTTTTTTTATCTCCCGAACAAGTTCATTTTTTCTATTATCACTAATATTTAAACTATGCACAATCTCATTGAAATTTTCTTCTTCGGGATTTATTTGACTATCTAAAGGATTTCTTGATAACCAGTCTGCTATATGTAAATATTTCCCAGGAGTAAATTCTACTTTTAAATTATATTTCATTAGTTTCAGTTTCATCCTTTGAACTCTAGTCGCATAGATTTTATCAAGATCTCGTTTAATTATAGATATTAAAGGTTTATGATCTGTCTCAACCATTATGGATCTACCATAAATATAAAAATGAAACTTATTGCAAGCAAATGTTATTGCGAGCAATTCTTTTTCTACTTGAGCGTAATTTTGCTCCGCAGTAGTTAGTGTGCGCGAAGCAAATGAAACTGGCTTTTTATTTTGCATCAAGCAACATCCAATTCCATATTGTGATGCGTCACACTGTAAGACAATTGGTTTTGTTTCATCAAAATGATGTAAAGTAGGAGCTTCTTTAATTAATTTTTTAATTTCATTTAAAATGTCGTTATGGGAATCAAGCCAAGTAAATTGTACATTTGATTTCAATAAATTGCTCAATTGACTTGAAATTTCAGATAAATTTGGAACAAAACTACGTAAATAATTAATCATACCTAATGTACATTGTAGTTCTTTTTTATTTTTTGGCGGTTGAATATTTAAAATCGCTTCAATTTTTTTCGGATCTATTGAGACGCCTTCTTCAGAAAAGACATGTCCGAGGTAATTTACTTTCTTTTTTTTATATTGAACTTTTTCTCTGTTAAATTTTATATTTAAGTTTCTTGTTCTCTCGAAAACTTTTTGTAAATTTGTATCATGTTCCGATTCTGTTTTGCCTGCGACTATTAAATCGTCTATATAAACAAAAGTTCCAGGTATATCAGTAAAATTTGTTTGAGCGTATCTTTGAAAAATTTCAGGAGCAACACTAATTCCGAAAGGTAATCTGCAAAATTTATAGTAACCCATTGGAGAACTAAAGGTACATAAATCACTTGATTTTGAGTCAAGTTCAAGTGGCTTTTGGCACTTTTAAGATTTTGAGTCAAGTTCAAGTGGCTTTTGGCACTTTTAACCCTCGGATGGTTCAGTGGGGTCTGACAGACCCCAGAGAAATTTAATTCTTAAAATTTTCGTAGAAAAACTTGTTGAATGGTAATTTGATGCATATGTAATTTAAGTATGTGTCACATACGTTCATTTAAGCATGAATTTGTTTGAATTCGGGATTTTGTTAATAAGTTATAGCACTTTGAAAGTACTCTGGGGTCTGTCAGACCCCACGAACCATTTACGTATGTCTTTTTTACAAAAGTACATTTTTCGTTTTGTGGGAAATTTTCAAAGTATGTTATTTGGAAAACGATAAAATGTAATAATAATAGTCGGGAAGGGTTGAAACTTTGTAATTAGAGTACATTTGGGAAATTAAATATGTTAATTTTGAAAGAAATAGAAAATTTAGGGTGTTTTGAATTAAGGGTTTTTAAATTTTTTACTAAACTCATTCAAAATTATGCTGTTTTTTACCTGGTTTTCATTTATGAGGATCTCCTTTCACTATTGTGTCATTACCTTATGTTTTTTAAGTCAAGACATAAATTAATGACTTTTATGAGCGTAATAATTAGGTGGGCATTTTACATAATACATAAAGCTTCCTCAGCGAACTTGGCTATACACTTGTCGAACCTCTTCTAAGAAGGAGGAAATCAACGGGCAATATTCACCGAAGCACAGTGCAAAATATTGAAGACATTTTGCGCATTTTTCAGCTTGCCCCCCCCCCCCCCTTTGGGGGCTGATGCCCCAGGTCCCCCAATGTGGTCAGATGGTCCCCCAAAGAGACAAAAATGTTTTATATGCCCACGAGCAAATAATCGGAAGACAAAATACAATTGCACCGAGTGAAAAAAGCCAATCTGCGAAGACTATCGAGGAAAAAGCTGTGAAGAAGAATGCTCTAAATATTGACTAACTTTGGATCCCGATTTAAGAAAAAAATTTAACCTTAGCTAAAAAATGTTGATGTACTTATCTTTGCTAATTAGTATTAAATACGTTTTCACTAATAAAAATAAAATTTTGTTAAAATTTTAGTTTTTATATTGATTTATTTGTGATAAGTTCAAATTACCCTCAAATTTGACACCACCTAATTTTTTCTTCCACATACTAAAAGCTACTGTCCGAATTCCACTTTTTTTATATACCACTTAATCAAAATGCTTCACAGTTACCTCTAGTTCAAACAAATGAGCCAAAAAAGCAAAAATTTAAGTTTTAGAGCGATTTTTGCCTTGGGGTCTGTCAGACCCCACTGAACCATTTACGTATGTAAAATTTACCTGAACCATCCGAGGGTTAAGATCCAAGACAGTGAAAAATTTCATACCACATAATTTTACTTTTAATTCTTCAATAGTTGGAATAAGGAAAGGTTCGTGAACTAAAGCCTTATTTAATTCTCTCGGGTCCATACATAATCGAATCGATTTATCACTTTTTTCTACAATTACTAAATTGCTAACCCATCCTTTAGGATTTTGAACCTTTTGTATTATCCCTAATTGTTCCATTTCAGCCAGAGTATTTCTGGTTCTACCAAGGCATTTGGTATACGTCTAGGAGGTTTCACGATCGGAGTGATTTCTTTATTAACATTTAGTTTACATTTTGTAGGAAATTTACCAATACCTTGAAATATATCTATGTTCTTAGATATTATTTCATTTTTTTCATCAGTTATATTATGTACTCTAATAATTAAACCCAGTTTAGAACATGTTTCTCTACCCAATATGGGACTAACCATCATATCAACAATTAAAAATTTCTCAGACGTAACTATATCTCTAAATTTACATTTTAGGAAAGTGTTACCAACAGGTAAAATCTTTTGACCACCGAATGCTTCTATACATGATAGTTCATGTCTTAAAACAATTTCTGAATTATGATATTTGTTAAGTTTTTCAAAAATATATATTGGCAAAACGTTTACGTCTGAACCGGAATCTAGTTTAAAATCAACATATATTTTCTCTTCAATTTGAATTCGTTCTATCCAACCGTGTGAACTATTTTTATTTATATTGAGAACGAAATAATTTGGCTCACCTTCATGTAATTCATGAACTTCTTTTCTTTTGCAAGCAACAGCAAAATGATTCAGCCTGTTACACTTTGTACATAATTTACCCCAAGCAGGGCATTGTCTATATAAATGCTTCGTATTGCAACTGCTACATCGTCTGTTGTCATCGTCACCATTACAATATCTGTAATTAAAATTTTGGTTATTTGTATTATGATTAAATGATTTCTTATATTGATTATTATTATAATATTTTTTGTTATTTTTTATAACTCAAACATCTTGTGTATCTTTTTGAGCCTCTTGAACCCTGACTTGTACATCTTTTCCTCTTTCTTTATTTTTTTGTTTTCTTGTTTTCACCATTCTATGGTTTAATCCTTTTATTTAACTGTCTCTGTAAATGTTACACAGAGGTCCTTCTCGGCTGCGCCATGTTTTATATCTTTATTTATATTTTATTTATATTATTCAAACATATTCTATTTAATGACAATCATATTAATTCTATATTTATTAAGACTACTACAATTCATGTATATTCAACGACTACTTACATAATGTATGTCAATTATATATAAAACAGTGAAGGGCTCATTAGTGCGATTAACATGAGTGTTGAGGATGGGTTGAAGGAATTGGAGCAGACGTTAATGGAGTTAAATGTCTTTAAAAACTCGCAAGTACCCTTAAGTAGATCGTCGCCAAATCGGAACGTGCGGGGCGAAACATCAGATGGGGTTACAAGTGCGAACATGTCCGAGTTACGAGGGTTCTCCTAACACACAGACAATACAGCGGGAGTTTCCACCATGTCCAATGTTTCGGGACAATTCTGTAGTGTGCGTGAACATGCCTTCGACGCTAGGAGGTATCGGAGAAACAGCTCCAGACAATTCGAGACATGCAACAACTTGTTACGACGTACCGACGACGACGATGCCTTCGATAATAGGCATACGGACGGGCGACGGAATGCGACGTGTGTACTTCGACGGAATCCCTGAGGTGACACAATGTACGGTTCAACAAAATTATCGTGCGAGTAAAGCCTCAATCGCAATACTCCGTTCCGTTCCATTCCGTCAACCATCCAGTCCGTTCCGTTTTGTCAAAATATTAGTGCAAAGCACAATGCTCCGTTCTTTGCACTAATATTTTGACAAAACGGAACGGACTGGATGGTTGACGGAAGCACAAGCACAATGCTCCGTTCCCCCCGCGTGGAAGGGACCTTGACGCGGTGCGGGGGCTTAGCGCTGCATACTGACGGAACACAGGACAACACTAGGACAGTATACTTACAAATGACAGAACTGAACTTCGACACACAGCCAACTAACATCTTCCAAATCCTAAACCTAAGGTGTAACGCGATCCGTGCCGATGGGTGAATGGCACCAGGGACAAATGGTGTCACAAACGGAGCTTCTGAGGAACCGGGCGAAACCTCAGAATAACCAGCCTTGCGTGCTTAAGGGGTCACTGAGCACGTGTACCTCTTTTTACCGCCATACTCGTGGGACCAAAAATGGACACCGAAAAAACAAAAACAACAACACAAACAACCGAACACACAAAGAGGGTAGAACAAAACAGTGGGGGTTCCTTTACGTAACCTGTGCAAGTCAGGAAGCTAAGCACTGGTTAAAGGTCACAATACCTTTCATAAACCCATGGGAGGGAGCAATCCTTCGCGTGGGCGATGCGAGGGAAGTGGTCAAGACCAGCAAAATTATGTTTCGGATTCCCAACACGGACATAGTTGGTACGGAGGATCCGAAGCAGATCCTGACGCTCCTCAAGACCCAAAACCAGGGGCTGAACACAGAGGAATGGAATGTCGTCGCATCCACGAAAGATAAAACCGGACTGAATCTGGTCGCCTGGATCGACGAAACTAGCTGGAAGGCGCTGGAGGCCAGAGACCACATAGGTTACTTTGGCCTAAACCAGATAACCTTTAAGGCAATTTCTAAGCGGCCTCATGATGCTGAAGGTGGTCCAAATCAACCTTCAGCACAATAAAGCTGCAACCGCAGCACTAAGCCGCCTCATCGCAGTCGAGGGTCTGGATATAGTCCTTATCCAAGAACCCTGGCTGTTTAAGGGCAAAGTAGCCGGCTTAGGAACCACCGGAGGTAAGTTAATATACGATATAGCTTCTGGCAACGCCAGGACCTGCATCTATACTAAGCCTAACGTTAACATACTGCCACTATACAACCACATTTCCAGGGACCTAGTAGCGGTGAAGATAAATGGGAGTAGGAATCGGGAGCTCATCCTCGCTGCCGCCTACTTCCCATACGATTCACAGACGCCTCCACCACCTCAAGAGCTGGAGGAACTGTTAATAAGTAGCGGACCACAAACACCGCAGCTCATCATCGGAGCGGACGCAAACGCCCACCATACAGAGTGGGGAAGCTCTGACACAAACAAAAGGGGTGAGTACCTTTATGATTTTATAATCAAAGAAAACTTTGAAATTCTGAATAAGGGTACTGAGCCCACTTTTGTAACGACACGTCGAAGAGAGGTCATTGATATAACTTTAGCCACCTTCAACGTATCTCCTAACATCCGCCATTGGCGTGTTTTACCCGAACCTTCGCTATCGGATCACAGATACATAAGTATGGAAATCGACAAAGTAGATAAGCCAACTGAATTGTATCGTAATCCGAGAAAAACAAACTGGGACCTCTACAGAGAGCGCCTGGCCGTCCATCTGAATGAAATTCCCAGACACATTAGGACTACACTTTGCATGGAGGCTGCAGCGGATCAACTGCAAGCCGCAATAAAGACCTCCTTCGAAGAGAGTTGCAGGTTAACGAGACGACATACCAATGCGAAATGCAAATGGTGGAACTCAAACCTAAATACCCTGCGTAAGAAGACACGTAAGCTCTTCAACGTAGCGAAAAGAACTGGGGAATGGGATACATACCGCAGCACCCTAACCCAGTATAGCAAAGAAATCAGGAAAGCCAAGAGGGAATCCTGGAGGAAGTTCTGCGAAGAAATAGAAAACTCGCATGAACGAGCGAGACTCCAGAAGATTCTAGCCAAGGATCCAACAAACCCTATCGGGACACTTAAAAACTCCGATGGAAACCAAACAAAAACAGGTAAGGAGACACTGGAAGTCCTTCTAGGGTCTCACTTTCCTGGATCGACCATAACTTCGGAACGCACAGACCAGTTGGATGACAACTCCCTTTTTCTCAGGGCTAACAAAGACGACTGGCGGATTGCGAACCAAATAGTAACATATAATAGGGTGGAATGGGCGATCAACTCTTTCGAACCCTACAAATCACCAGGACCAGACGGCGTCTACCCAGCCCTGCTTCAGCAGGGTCTTACGACTCTGGTTCCCCTTGTACTAAGACTATTTAGAGCCAGCATAGCCTTAGGATACATTCCAATCACTTGGAAGCAGGTAAACGTAGCATTTCTGGCAAAGCCAGGGCGTGACCAAACCCTAGCGAAATCGTATAGACCAATAAGTCTAACCTCCTTCCTTCTTAAGTCATTGGAAAAGCTCGTCGATAAACATATCAGGGACAGGTGTCTGACGCATTTCCCGTTACACCAAAACCAACATGCCTATCAGACGGGGAAATCATGTGAATCAGTACTACACCATTTAGTTGGGAAGATTGAGACCACACTAGAAATCAAAGAAATAGGGCTCGCGGCCTTCCTAGATATAGAGGGGGCCTTCGACAATACTTCCTTTGAATCTCTTGTACACGGCGCCTCAAGTCATGGAGTTCAAAACACCCTATGTCGGTGGATAAAATCGATGCTTCAAGGACGACAAGTACATGCAAAATTATTCGGCGAAACCATGTATACAGCTGTCCTCAAAGGATGCCCACAGGGGGGTATACTCTCACCCCTCCTGTGGAACTTTGTAGTGGACAGCCTACTGGTCCAGCTAAACAACACTGGCTTCTATACCCTAGGAAAATTTCCAGGAGTTCTTTCTGAACTCATGCAACAAGCTCTGACCCAAGTGGAGGATTGGTGTAGGAGGGTAGGCCTATCGGTCAATCCCGCCAAAACAACACTAATAGCCTTCAGTCGCAAACACAACTTGGAAGAGCTCAGTGCTCCAACATTATTCAACCAACAACTGCAGTTTACCACGGAGGTAAAATATCTGGGAATCACCCTGGATAACAAACTCACGTGGAACAAGCAGCTGCAAAACACAATTGCCAAAGGCAAACAGACCCTATATGCGACAAAAAGAGCAATAGGGAAAACGTGGGGGTTAAAACCACGAATGATACACTGGATATACGAAGCTGTAGTCAAACCCCGTCTGACCTATGGCTCGATAGTCTGGTGGACCAAAATCAAGCAAAAAACAGCAGCAGCGAAGTTGGGATCAGTACAGAGACTGGCCTGCGCAAGCATAACCGGCGCCATGCGCAGTGCACCAACTTTAACTCTAGAGAAACTACTAGACCTGCCACCACTGGACCTCACAATCACAGAAGAGGCAAGACTTGCAGCGTACAGACTCCAATCATCGAACATGTGGACACCACAAAGGACAGGACACTGTTCGATTACAGAAACTATTGCAAACCCAATCCTAGATATGGGCAGCGATTATACCCCGGCCATGTACACCTTCGACTCCAATATCCAAACCTCAACGGTTAGGGAAGACTGGAGTAAATGGAACGACAACCATCTATCAAATCACATCGTGTGGTACACGGATGGGTCGAAGACAGACGAAGGAACAGGGGCAGGAGTTTATACTAAAACCAACAACTATTGTATCTCCAAACCCCTAGGTCAATATACAACTGTGTTCCAGGCAGAACTTATAGCCATAAACCTTGCAGCGGGGGAGAGTACTCGAAAGGGATATACCAATAAAACCATATTTATTCTCTCCGATAGTCAAGCTGCTATAAAAGCCATTGCAAATCCCAAAACAACCTCTAAATTGGTTTGGGAATGTCAACAAAATCTCAAAAACCTAGCTACCCGAAACAAAGTAACTCTAAAATGGGTGAAGGGACATAAGGGGATCGAAGGAAATGAGAAAGCGGACGCCCTTGCAAGAGAGGGTTCCGAACTACCCTTAACTGGTCCTGAACCTGCAATCGGAATCAGTAAATCTACTGCCAGAACCGTTGCTAGACGATGGACCGAGGATAAATTCCAAAATCGATGGAGACTAGCTGAAGGGCTCAGGCACAGCAAGCGTATGCTGGAATCTAACTGGCAAACCAACTGCACCGAAGCCCTCAGTCTAAGTAAAACGAACCTCAGGGCAGTGACAGGCCTTATAACCGGTCATTGTACCCTACGAAAACATCTGCATACAATTGGGATCTACTCACAAGACCCATTATGCCGCCTCTGCAACGAAGACGAGGAATCAGCCTCGCACGTTATCTTCGAATGCCCCGCTCTTATGAGCTGGAGACAAAATTTCTTTGGGGCTCAAACTACCACAATGGGTGCACCCAAAGTAAACCTAGTTAGCTTTCTTCTAAGCCTTATACGAAGGACAGAGCTCTTAACCTGAAACGTTATCGCTTAGATGGGATATACAATAAGCCAGCAGGCTGCAGTATTGGGCGCAACCAGCCCAACCTATCTCAGCGCCATATCCATCCATCCATCCATCCATCCATGCTCCGTTCCGTTCTGGCAGTTGTCATAGGTTTTGTCGGAGTTTCTTGAAATGTTAGAATTGTTTTATCATTTATACTTACTGTACCTAATGTACGACTTCGATGTACTATTCGTCATCCATATCCGTTTGTTATGCTCCTGAACTGTCATTTTCCATAAAGTGAGGTTATGTGATCCGTAAAAGTTGAATTTTGGTCAACTCTTCCAATCCGTTCCGTTCCGTTACAACCATTGTGTGCATTTACATGCCCAGTCCGTAAAATCTACTTTTGACAGCTGAACGGAACGGAACGGAACGGAGTATTGTGATTGAGGCTTAAGACGAACCAGATCGGATCGGATTGTGCTTTTTTGTTGAGTGGTAAAATCGTGTCTGACGCGAATAGTTTTTCGAGATGCTCGCCAACAACAGCCATGAAAAATCGTGAGTGTCGTTCGAGTGGAATTACACCTATTACAAGTAGCGGCACACAATCTGTCTTCGTATGCCAGAGTACGATTCCGGCTGCTGAAATGACGAGTGAACGAGATAATCGGTCTCCTGCACCGGCCAATTATTTTGGTATATATTATTATTATATTATTGCAATTTTGCCATCGTTTGACCCGGCAGACGCGACAACATCGTCACAATTTGTTGCGCGCATCGAACAGTTGCGGCAGGCATATGCATGGAACGACAGGCCACTCCTGTTTGCCGTGCAGACCAAATTGCGGGGCGCTGCTAAGTTGTGGATCGACGCGAGTATTGTGGCTTATGTGGAGTGGCCCCCTTTCGTGCAAACGTTTTTGACGGAGCTCCCATCCCGTGTGAATGTGGCTGAAATTAATATGGAGTTAATGGGCATGCAGCGTGGTGGTAATGAATCGCCGGTGAATTTTTTATTATCGAGTAATTGCCATCGGGAGAAAAGGCTCGTTAGACGATCAGTCTCTAATCTCATATATCATAAACGGGATAAATGATCCAGACATGAAAAGAAGCTTATCTGTTAATAGTTATCTGACGTGTAATTCATTATTATAGTCCATTATACCAATTACTGTTTCTACAACCGCGTGAAATGTGTTTAAAGGAAAGCCATCACAGGCTTCTGAACTTAAGGTTAAGGACAATAACAAACCAACCGTGGAAATTATATGTTTTAATTGCCGGAAGACGGGACATATGTCGCGAGAATGTCCGTTGCCTCAAAGACAACGGTGTAACAAGTGCTATAAAACAGGACATACCGCCGATACGTGCACAGTGAAAGTAAGGACAGTGAACAAAATTGAAAACAATTCCGAAACTCTTCCGACGCAGAAAGTATACGTGAACGGGAAAACATATGAAGCAATGTTTGACACGGGAGGTTCGATTGCCGAAAACATTGGGGCGTGTGACGATTGTGCGATCGTATTAAAAGGTTTTGGCGGTGGGCAATATTCGTGTAGAAAGAAAATAAACGTAAATGTGGTTATAGACAGTCAATCGCATGCCGTGGAACTATTGGTTGTTGACGATCGGACGCTCACGTATGATATCTAAAGCGCAGTATAGACCTCGGGCGGAATGAAAATGAAATTTTTGTCCGCTGCGATTTTTTCAATGAAAATGCATGCTTACTGTCGTGGAACATGTCGGAAATGATGGGGAATTCCATAAGCTACAATCCGAATATGGTTCCAAAATTTTTCTCGGCCATTTTATGTATTATTTTTCGATTCCCCGGTCATTTCACCGTGGAAATTGCAGCTTACTTTCAACATGTTTTAGATCAATTTCTTTGTTACAATATTTTTCTCTTATAAAATTGTACTTTATGTCTATATGCTTGCATCGTTTATGATTATCAAGATTTTTAATCAAATTAATTGTACTTGTATTATCTACACATAAAGTTATAGGATTATTTGGAAATTCATCAATATCAATTAAAATACGTTTTATCCATAATAATTCTTTCGTTGCCGCGCATGCAGCCATGTACTCTGCTTCAGTGGTTGACAGAGCTACAGTTGGTTGCTTTTGACTATTCCAGGTAACAGCTCCTCCACTTTGAATCGAGACATACCCAGTTGTTGAACGCCTATCGTTGGAATCGTTTGCGAAGTCGGCATCAGAGTAGACAATAAAGTTCTCTGCTCCACAATTTGAGTAACGTAAACAATAACCAGCAGTTGACTTCAGATACTTCATTATCCTCTTCACAGCGTTCCAATGTTCCTTAGTATAGTTGTTCACAAATCGGCTAACCATACTGACTGCAAACATTATATCGGGTCTGCATACAATCTCTGCGTACATTAATGAGCCCACTGCTTCACGATATGGTATGTTAGGATTGGCTTCATCACTAGTTGGCTTTTGCAAATGAACATGGGGATCTGCGGGAATATTGACTGGATTACATTCATTTAAGTTAAATTTATGAATTAAATGATCATAGTTCTTTATATTAATAAAAATTGATGACTTAAGCTTGTCCTGATAAATTTGAACGCCAACGAAATTCGTAGGTTGATTGGTAACACATATTTTAAATTTGGTTCCGAGATCAGCTAGAACAGCATTCAGTGCCTCTCTGCTAGAAGACATCAATAATCCATCGTCCACATATAGTAATAAATGGACTTTTACGCCATTCACATATCCAGTATAAACGCATCGATCAGCGTTGCTTGCTTCGAAACCGTATTTCTGAAGAAATCCTCCAAACGTAAGATTCCAGCACCTGGGGGCTTGTTTAAGTCCATATAATGATTTATTCAGCTTGCACACAATGTCGGGGCCCGCTTCCAGGCCTTCAGGAGCAGTCATATAAATATCTTCACGAAGTTCTCCATATAAGAAAGCAGTTTTGACATCAAATTGCGCCATTTCATAATTATGTTTAGCAGCTATGGAAAGAAGAATTCTCACGGAGTCATACCTGACTGTAGGTGCAAAGGTTTCCTGATAATCAACACCTTCCTTTTGTGAATATCCTTTAGCACAGAGTCTTGCCTTGTATCGAACATTGTCGGTGTCGTGTTTAGCTCGAAATACCCATTTACAGCCGATTACTTTAACATCTTTTGGAGTATCGACTAAGTCCCAAGTATTATTCTCATGATGGGCCTGCAACTCATCTTGAATTGATAACTTCCAATTCTCTGCTTCATTAGACATCATAGCTTCCTTGTAAGTTGTTGGTACTGAGAGTTCCGTCAAATTCACTTCAAGACGATCTGGTGGTCGAAGTTGATCACGTGGACGCAGCTGCCGTTGATTTTCATCAGACTGCCCTTTAGTTGAAACGTTTTCATCATTGTCGCACTCGTTACTATCAATTGGGTTATCAACATCAGATACTGGAAAGAGTTCAAGTTTTTCAGTATGCTGCTCCCGATTGGCACCACTTTCTTGTTAGTCAAACAGGACATCACGTGAGATGGTGATAGTTCTTGACTGTACATCGTATAGCTTGTAGTTCGATGATTGCCCTTCATATCCAACCAAGATCAGCTTTTTACTTTTCGGGGACAATTTGGTCCTTTTCTGCTTCGGCACATGCATGTACGATGTTGATCCGAATATTCTCACATGCGCTAAAGAGGGCCTTTTCTTCGTCCAAATTTCATACGGAGTGACGCCGGCCGCCTTTCCACGGAGTTCGATTGAGAATATACACTGTAGTATTAAAAGCTTCAGCCCATAAATATTTCGGCAAATTTTTACCACAAAGCATGGAACGCACACATTCCATAATGGTTCGATTACTTCTTTCAGCTTTTCCATTTTGTTGGGGAGTATACGGTGCTGTTGTTTCAAATTGAATTCCGCGGCTTGCTAAATATTCTCGGAAACTTTCGTTACAGTATTCGCCACCATTATCTGAATGCAACTTCTTCACGCGAATATTGAATCGGTTTTCATTGTTGCTACATAATCTTTGAAGTATTTAAGTGTCTCTGATTTGTTATGTAAAAAGTAAACGAATCGGAAATTTGAGTGACCATCTACAAATGTTAGGAAATATCTTGCCCCACTCACTGAAGGAACATCCATTGGGCCCCACAGATCACTGTAAACAATATCACCATCTGAGTCTTGATCTGTTGACGCTGTAGGCTTGAATGGATTTCTGTGTTGTTTCCCGAATACACATGCTTCACATAGAAATTTTTGGGATGCATTGATATCTACGCCATCAACAAGATTGTTCTTCACCATATCAATAATTGTCTTCTGATTAATATGCGCCAGTCTTTCATGCCATAGTTTTACACTCCCGGTTGTTGTTACATGCACTTCATTATGTTTTGTTTTTATTAGCATTTTATACAAATTATTTGAATCGCGTTCAGCACACGCAACAACTTTTCCATTTAATGAAATTTCGGCCCAATTATTTTCTTTTATTATTTTCATATTTTTAGCTGTTAGTGCACCTTCCGCGAACAAATTTCTTTTTAAATTCGGCACGTACCAAACATTATTTATGGTCGCATCGACCCACTGTTCTTTTAATAGGCATTGAATGTTAATTGTTCCAGTACCTTCCACTTTCAGGTGGTCGCCATTTCCTAATGCCACACTAATATTTTCACTCATTTTAAAGTCTACGAAATATTCTCTCCGAAACGTCATATGCGCAGAAGCACCACTATCAAGAATCCAAACATCACTAATTCCAGATGGTATAGTTGACAATAATGATTTATGCTCAACGCAAAATGCGGTACCTTTGGATCCCGACTGCTTTCTTGGCTTTTTGCATTCTCGTGCGTAGTGACCTTTTTTGTTGCAATTAAAACAGAGAATATTAGATTTTGATTTGCTTACTGACAGGGCAACCGGTTCCTCATGATTAGATATGCTGGCCTCTTCGTCTAATAGCCGTGACATCAAAAATTATGAATAGTCTGTTTCTCGTCATCTAGAGAAAGCCAGGCTTGACGAAAAGATCTATATTTTTCAGGCAGGTTCCCGATGATTTTTGTAATGACTGCTACATCGCTCAATGACTCGCCGGAATCTCGCAACTGACGAGCTATACTTTCTACTTTTGTGATATACGTAGACATTGATTCACCAGTGACGAATTTACATGAAGAAAACTGTTCATATAGCATCATTTTCGACATATCGCTCTTTTTGTCGTACATTGCATCGAGACGATCCATGATATCCTTTGTAGTTGTGCAAGTTTCTATCAAGGAAATCTGAGCAAATTCCATTGATGAAGTAATGACGAACATCGCTCTTGCATCATTTCGCTCCCGTAAAGATTTCTGTTCCGCAATTTCTCCTTGTACCGGCTCGACTTTGACCACATCCAAACCTTTGGCTCTCAGCGCACAGTTTATTTGAAATTTCCACTGGCGGTAATTGTTCCCATTAAACTTCGGTACCGCATGGAAATCCATTTTTATCGTTGTTGTGTATCACGAACGCAACAATTGAACGGCGAACAAAATAGAATCCCGGATTTAACGCACAAACTTTTAATTTCAAATAAAATACTATTCGTATTGAAATTCCGCGATATCTGGGCCCATAACCTGATAGAGTATAAGGGAAATTTCAAACACGATTAGTTAGTTTGATATGGATTTAATAAGCGAGAGTTTAAAGGTTTGTGTTCCTAGAGACGACTCATGGGATCATCGCTCAGCGATCGTAGTTTTGCATCCAATTTCGAGCCGTATTTAAATTTTTTTTGAATGGTTCTACTTTCCTAGTATCGACTATGGACTAAAGGAACATATCTGCGTAGAAAATATACTCATATAGTGCTGAAAATCGGTGGTTTAACTTCGATCGCTGAGCGATGATCCCATGAGTCGTCTCTACGAACACAAACCTTAACACGTCTACATACAGTCGTAGTCTAGAACGGAATGGGCAGAGCCAATATGCAAATTTAGTAATGCCATGTTACAAGTTAAGAATGTGCAAGAAGGCGGGAATTTCAAAATTCAAATTATATTCAACAACCACTACAATAAATAATGTAATACGAATAGAATTTCCATTAAACTGTCCATTGTATTGAGAAAGACAGCTATAGCTAATTTTTGTTTACCAAAGAGTCATAAAGTTTTACTTTTAAGTGTATGCGTGGTCAAAAACATTAATTGCAGTCGTGTGCGTTTTCTCAATGAATTGCATTAGTGTGTAAATTTTCGTCGACTTTTAGAGTTACCCTTCACTCGTAGAGTAAAGGGTATATTAACTTTGTCATGAAGTTTGTAACGCATTGAAGGAAGCATATCCGACCATATAAAATATGTATATATATGATCAGCATGACGAGCTGAGTCGATTGGGCGATGTCCGTCTGTCTGTCTGTCTGTCTGTCCGTCTGCCCGTCTGTTGCTACGCGTTTTACTCGGCCAGTTTAAAAGCTATCGATCTGAAATTTTGCACACATGTTTCTTTTCATTGCAGGCAGTTTGTATGTTTGAATCGCTAAAATCGGACCATGGGGTCATGGGGCTGCCATACAAACCTAACCCCCCCCCCAATTTGGTTTTTCTAAGAAAAACTTTTTCATGTGTTTACTAATTTCAACGAAATTTCACACAAATGTGTTTCTATTGATAACACAAAACATATGTAAGAATGGATCAAATCGGACAATGGGGTCATGGGGCTGCCATACAAACCTAACCCCCCAAATTAGGTTCTTCTAAGAAAAACTTTTTCATTTGTGCACCAATTTGAACCAAATTTCACACAAATGTGTTTCTATTGATGCCACAAAATATATGTAAGAATAAATGGAATCAGACTGTGGGCTCATGGGGCTGTCATACAAACCCAGCCCCCAAATTGAGTTTTTCTAAGAAAAACTTTTTTATTTGTCCACCAATTTCAATCAAACCTCATAAAAGTGCATTTTATTTGATGCCACAAAACATGTGTAAAAATGAATGGAATAGGACGATGGTCATGGGGCTATCATACAAAGCCAACCCCCTAAATTGAGTTCTTCTACGAACAACTTTTTTATTTGTGCACCACTTT
The DNA here is from genome assembly GCA_949715475.1 of Microchrysa polita. NCBI lineage: Eukaryota > Metazoa > Arthropoda > Insecta > Diptera > Stratiomyidae > Microchrysa > Microchrysa polita. The sequence continues at coordinate 107,687,435 of OX454416.1, read as the reverse complement.
CAACCAAAACTCGTAAAAGTGCACTTCAATTGATGCCATAAATAATCGGACTATGGAGTCGTGGGGCTACAATACAAGCCCAACCTCCCCATTTTGGATCTTCTAAGAAACATTTTTTCTACACCAATTTAAAAAAAAAACCTCAATGCGTCTTTATCAAAACAAAAAAAAAGTAAAACAAATGAAATCGTACTATGGGGCCATGCTCCCGCATCCCCCCAATAAAGTTTTCTGAGATATTTTTTTTTTATTTTACCACTTATTCCAACCAAACCTTACACAAATATTGTTTTATCGACGCCACAGAATTTGTCAATATCAAATATTATGCGAAAACAGAAGGAAAAGAATGGGGAAGGATTAAATACAAGTCATAGGTTTGCCCCAAAAAACTTTTAGCCCGAGGAGAGTGAAGGGTATTCAAATTTCGGCCGCGCCCGAAATTACCCAACTAACATTTTTCTGCTTATTACACACTTGAAGAGTTTTATAAGAGCAGAATCTACTTCTTATTGCATTCTTCAAGCCACTTATAATCGTAAAAGTGGCGTATGAATTTGCGATTATAAGCCTCTTCAAGATATCTTGAAGATGGCTAAAAGAATTGTACCAAAAGTATTTTAAGACCGTTATAAGAATACGTATAATAGCTTTCTGAAAATACACTAACAGAATGAGTTCCCATAATTACTTTGTATAATCTTTTTTTCCATAAGATGTTAAGGAATTGGTTTTCCACAAGAATTTTTTAAGAATATTCTTGTTTTTTGTTGCTGATTGATTAATTCTTATAAGAGTTAAGTTGAGCAAAATGATGGAGACTGAAGTAGAAGAGTTGAAATGCGATTGTATTTTACACTTGTTGTTTAGAAATTAGTTTCTTATTCCAAATCGATTTTTTATTGCGAAAGAAATGGCTTCGTGGAATCTGAGGTGAAACTGCGAAAAAACACAGATCGCTTTTCAAATTTGGCCATTTTATTAATTTGTAATCTAAAATTAAATAAATGCTTCTCATGAAATTCAGTTCGTTTAAGCTCTAAATGAGCTAAACACTTCCTAAATGTATTGGGGAAGACTTTAGGAAAGCAGAATATTTCAGATATCTATATTAAACCCGATTTTTCATTAATTTTTCACCGTCCACAAAATTTCAGAATGGGAAATATGGCGGAACTTTCCAGTTCTTGCTTAAAGATTATTTGAGAGTGTGGCCAGTTGTTTTTTTTTAATAAGTAAATTATCAGATATAGACCCTATTATGCTCTTATCTAAGAAGTTACTAAAATAAAAACTTGCCTGGAGCTTTTATACGACTTTCTGTAGAATTCTCTCGTTTTACATTCTCATTCGAATGAGTTATACTCATACTTTCTTACGGTAAACTATCACAGGATTCATACCAGAATAAGTCTATTCAAATCATCCAAATTTGATGGACATATGAAAATTCTAAAGGGCGATTTCCATACTCCATAGGGAAATTAAATTCATAGATCCAATTTCACTAGAGGTTCCATTTCAAAATAATATAACCATTAAAAAGTTTATGTACAATTTTTACAAAATATTTAACGCCACGCAGAATAAAAATATACCTAAATAAAAAATATACTTTGATAAATACCCCAGTATTTATACCAGACGCAAACTTTATAAGGCTCACAAAGAATCTTTAATGAAGAGTTTACAAGTATAGTAGCTTTATTCAAAGTTTATATATGCGATACTTCTTGTAAGAGTTTAGTAACAGTTCTGCCGAAGAGGCTCTTATACAACTTAAAACCAAAAGGTTTAAAAGTCTAAAGTCTTATAAAACTTCTTGGAAGCATATTAAAAGGCTGCGGTAAGCCTGGATAGGCTGAAAATAGCTTTCATTAAGAATAGAGTCTGTATTAAGCACATTAACAGACCAGATGCGTTAAAGCAATTTGACGGAATATGTTATCAGAGCCGTGTCTTATCATAAACGTTTATAAATATTTTAAGAGAAATATCTCCTTGCAAAGTGTTTAATACATGCTGTAACAGAACTATTGTTCTTAACCAGAGGTTAAATTGTTAGTTGGGTAGCCTCGGTCTCGTTTTTTTTTACATTTAAGAAAGAGATCGAATCGTTAAGCTTGTTAGCCTATTCATTCTTATGGATTTAAATGATGCTAAGGGGAAGGAAGGATTCGATTATTCAGTATCTTCCTGTATGTACACGTTCCTTACAGTACACACTCAAAGGTAAAATGTGTTTCAGGCGATTTTAATTTTCTATGGAGTTCCATCTCTATGTATACTTTCTCGATGATAGAACCCCTGAACAGTTGAGAATATTACAAACAGTGTTAAATCGATTTAAAGGACGATTCGCGAGTGACAGTGTGCCGATCGGAAAAATGAACATTAAATAAACTTCTGAACAACCGTTTCTTTTGAAAGCGGAAATCATTCGACCTTCATCTTCCCCGTACGCATCGCCGATGGTATTGGTGGAAAAGAAGAACAAGAAATTTCGACTTTGCGTGGATTATCGGGAATTAAACCGTATTATAGTTCCACTAACGTTCCCGATTCCCATTATTAACGAACTGTTTGTTAAACTCGCTGGCTCTACGTTTTTCACGATCATCGATTTCAATATGGGATACCATCAGATCGAACTTGAGGAACAATCAAAGCGATATACTGCATTTACTACGACGGACGGGCATTACGAATGTAATAGGATAGGATAGGTTAATGCTCCTGCTGTTTTGCAACAGACGATGATAACATTTCTTGCAAGGCTAAAACCCGGAACAGCATTGGCTTACCTCGACGACGTTGTAATACTGAGTTCGACGTTTGATGAAGGAGTCGAGAAGCTTCAACATGTATTGACCGAACTGGAAAAATGTGGCCTAACACTTCGACGGGATAAAGGCAATTTCTTAGTAAACGAAGTAGACTTTTTGGGACATGACGTGAATGCGACTGGTATTACGCCTGGCGACCATAAAGTGACTGCGATAAGGAATTTCGAAGCTCCTACAAACGCTACAGAAGTACGAAGATTCTTGGGATTAACGGGCTTCTTCAGGAAGTTTATTCAAAATTATTCGCTCATAGCACGACCTTTAACGAGATTGACAACAAAGGCTTCAGTGAACCACTTTGTATGGACTGACGTTGAACAGGCTGCATTCGAGGAGCTTATCGGTCGCTTATGCTCCAATCTCGTTCTTGCCCTCTACGATCCCAGCGGTTTGCATCAGGTACATACGAATGCTAGTAACGTTGGATTGGCAGCAGTTTTACTCCAATCCATGGATGGTGGAGAAACATACAAAGCCGTCATGTACTTCAGTCGACATTGCTCGGATGCGGAGTCAAAGTATCATAGCTACGAGCTTGAAGTACTCGCTGTCGTGGAAGCTCTGCAGCGTTTCCGTATTTACTTACTGGGAAAACCATTTAAAGTGGTTACAAGGCTGAAACCCGATGCTACCGAGAAAACCATCTCTCGAATTCGGGAAAACTTTTGGTTCCCACGCATGTGGAAATATGTTAAAGAGTATGTATCGGCCTGTATACCCTGTTGTTACAACAAGCAAAGAGGTGGATAGCCCGAAGGTGAACTTCATCTGCGACCGATTGATGCAATACCATTTAGGCGAATCCACATCGCCCATTTAGGACCATTCGTAAGGTCGAAAAAGGGATATTCTTACGTTGTAGCGATAAGTGATCCATTCACTAAATACCTGATTGTGAAAGCAGTTCGTAATACTAAAGCTCAACCTGTTTTACAAGTTTTGAATGATCTCACTAGTTTCTTTGGATTGCCTGCAGAGATTGTAACGGATAGAGGTCCAGCCTTCACCTCTAAAGTCTTTGAGCAGTACTGTAAGCAACATCATACCTATCACATGAAGACAGTTGTACCAACACCGCGTACCAATGGACAAGTTGAGCGCGCAAATGGTATCATTTTGAATTATCTGCGTACCACAACGAATAACCGTCGAGATTAGAATAACGATTTGCGACTGCTGCAATGAAGTGTGAACAGCCAAGAGAACAGAACCACGGGATTCTCTCCAAATGAGCTCGTCTTCGATTATAAACTGCGCGATATCGGTCAAAATTATCTTCTATTAGCCGTTAACGACGATGATGAAACCGTAGACAAGCCGATCGACGAAAAGTGACAAGAAGCACTTGAGAATATCAGAGTACATCGCGAGAAAGTGGAAGAAACGTTTCGACGCTAAACATAAATCACCACGAAAATACGATGTCAGAGATCTTGTTGTGTAGAAACACGAGCCGTCAGCTACGGGGGAGTCCAAAAAGCTAGAACCGCGTTTCAGAGGACCTATAGAGGTTTATTTTATTAATTATAAATATTGGTCTCTATATATTAAGATATATTTAATTATATATTTAAATATTTTTAAACATTATATTATTTATAATAAAAATTGAATTTTTAAGGAATGAATATTTTTTTATCTTATTGAAATGAAATCTAATTTTTGAATTGCATTTTTTTTTACATTTTTTTTATCATAATAAAAAAAAAACTAGATTGATTTTTTTTTATAATAAAAAAATGGCTAAGTGGATTTTTATTTTTTAACAAGTATAAATTTATCTTACGTTAATTAAAAATCCACGACATTACCCCCCTCCTTAGAAATAATAATAATTAATTAGCATATGTATGAATGATTTTATTGTCGTTGAATGACACTTTCTTGGTTGTTGATCGTGGTTTTGGAAATGGTGATGATGATTCCATAAACGCTGGTTTTAGGCGGTCAATGGAGACTTTGATTTTCTTGTCACCAACTAAAATTGTGTAGACTTTATCACTTCGATCAACGACCAAGAAAGGTCCTTCGAATGGTGCTTTAAGAGAGGGACGAACTGAATCAATGCGACGAAAAACGTGCGTGCAAGATTTAAGCTCATTGGGAACATAAACATATTTATTCGTATTGATTCTAGGCTCTACACATTTGGAGCATTTAACGAATTGACGCAAACGTTCGACATAATCAGTTACTGATTCTTTTGATTCGGATGGATTGACGAAGTCATGAGGGAGTCTGAGATTTTGACCGTAAACCAACTCAGCTGGTGTGCATTCGGAATCTTCTCTGATAATGGTACGCAGTCCCAATAATATAAAAGGAAGTTCTTTGGTCCATTGAGTGTTACCTCGACTCATGAGACTTTCTTTTAAAACTCGATGCCAACGTTCGAGAAAACCATTTGCCTTCGGGTTGTAAGCCGTAGTGCGTTTTCGCTCAAAACCAAGATAAGTCGATAGCTCTTTAAATAATAGAGATTCAAACTGGGCACCTTGATCCGTAACAATTGTTCGAGGAATACCGAAACGTGGGAAAAATTCTTTAACTAAAGTATTGGCGATGGTGGAAGTACGCGCATCAGGTATTGGAAAAGCTTCAGGCCAGCGAGTAAATCGGTCAATGATTGTTAGACAATACCGACAATTTTCAGATAAAGGAAGTGGTCCCACAATGTCTAAGTGAATGGTACTAAACTTCTCTTTACTCGGAAGAAAAGAGCCTACTGGTGATTGTGTATGTCGAGTAATCTTTGACTTCTGACAAGATATGCACTGCCTCGCCCAGGTTTTAGCATCCTTGTTGATGGATGGCCAAATAAATTTACTTTTAAGTAGTTTTGTGGTAGCTCTTAGGCCTGGATGACAAAAATTATGTACTTTGTTAAAAACCAAACGCCTTAAATCAGAGGGAACGTAAGCTCTGATCGGATTAGTAGATGTGTCACACCATAGTGGAACCTCCGAATCAGGGATACATACTGGTTTAAGAATTAAAGTCTTTGATGATTTTAATTTTTCCAGTTCTGGATCCCTGGATTGTGAAAGTGTCATTTGATGGATACTAATCGTAGAAGGAATTTCGATAACATCGACTCTTGACAAATTGTCAGCAACAATATTATCTTCACCTTTGATGTGACGTATGTCGCTGGTGAACTGGCCGATAAAATCGAGATGACGCACTTGTCTCGGTGAAGCCTTATCTAATTTTTGCTTAAATGCAAAAATTAGAGGTTTGTGATCCGTAAACAAAGTAAACTCTCGACCTTCAACCATAAATCGGAAATGTTTGACTGCTAAATAAGCCGCCAAAAGTTCTCTGTCATACGCGCTATATTTACGTTGCGTTGGACTTAATTTTTGAGAAAAGAATCCTAAAGGTTCATTAACACCTGCATAAGACTGCTGTAATACAGCCCCGACAGCTATATCAGAAGCATCCACCAATAAGGATAATTTTGATTCGTTCCTAGGAAATGCTAGCTGGGAGGCATCAGCGAGTAATTGTTTAGCTTTATTGAAAGCAGCCAAAGACCGTTCATTCCAATCAATAGGACTTTTGTCTTTCTTTTTATGAGATCCGAGCAAAAAGTCGTTTAGTAGCGCTAAATGTTGTGCAGCATGTGGAATGAAACGACGATAAAAATTGAACATGCCAAGAAATCGACGCATTTCATAAACCGAATTAGGAGGTTTTAAATTATGTATAGCTTCCACTTTGTTAGGAAGCGGTTTTACACCATTAGCATCAATTTGATGGCCGAGAAAAGATACAGATTCTTTTAGAAAATTACATTTGTTTATATTAATCAGTAAACCATATTGTTTGAAACGTTCAAAGACACACTCTAAATTTTTATAATGTTCTTCTATATTTGTAGAAGCTATCAGTACATCGTCAATATAAGGAAATACAAAATCCAGATCACGTAAAACAGAATGGATAAAACGCTGGAAACTTTGTGCAGCATTTCGAAAACCAAAAGTCATTTTGGGAAATTCGAATAGTCCAAAAGGTGTTGTTATGGCTGTCTTTTCAATATCATCTTCATTGACTGGAATTTGATGATAAGCTTTTACTAAATCAATTACAGAGAAAATTTTCTTTCCACTTAATTGTTGGGAAAAATCATGAATATGAGGTATTGGGTAAGAATCAGGCACAGTCATATTGTTTAAAGCTCGGTAGTCACCACAAGGTCGCCAAGATCCATCTTTTTTCTTTACCATATGTAAAGGTGAAGCCCAAGGGCTTTTCGATGGACGACAAATACCTTGTTCTATCATGTAATTGAACTCTTTCTTGGCAATATCTAATTTTTCAGCATTAAGACGACGAGGTTTTGCTGAAATCGGCGGACCTTTAGTTATAATATGGTGTCTAACTGAGTGAAGAACTGGTGCCTTGAAGTCCGGTTCACACGCTGACCCGAAATATTTTTCCAAAAGACAAGCAACTCGTTTGTCAACATTTGGGTAAGAAATTAATTCTAATTTGGGTATATTAGTTTCAATTAACTTACCCTGTTGAGATTTACAAGTTGTTGTTAGATCGATAATACGACGATTATGTAAATCCACCATCAATCCAAAATGTTTTAAAAAATCTGCGCCAATGATAGGTTTGGAAATATCCGCGACCAAAAATTTCCAAGTAAAAACGCGACGAAGTCCTAAAGTAACTTGTAGTTCGCGATAACCGTAAGTTGAAATATTTGTATCATTGGCAGCCTTTAAAACGAAGTAAGAGTTGAAATTTTTCCTTTCAGCAATATCTACAGGAACGATTGACAAATCAGACCCAGTATCAATCAAGAACTTTAATTTGGATTTGTCATCATCAACTATGAGACGGCTTGATGGATTAATGAAATTGGAAACCGTCGATTCCAATTCCAAATTTAGTTTTTTGAGAAGTGTTTACATGGTGTATAACACTTAAAAGCTTTATCTCCAAATTTTTCGTGATAACGACAAAGTCCATTCTCGTTGATTTTATCTCTTGATTTTGAACGCGAACGGTACTTTGAAATTGGACGTGAAGTTCTACGAGGGTTATGATTTGCTGAGACATTGGTCTGCGATACCATGAACTGATTTACCAAAGCCATCATTTCATTAAGCTTATCCGATAGTGTGTTGATCTGGTGTTGGAAAGACTCTCGTTCATTAGAGGGTGAAGTTGAATTTCTCGCGGAAACAGTAAATACGGAAGGACTGGTTACAACTTCATGAACCTTATCTGAAACTTCAGCAATTTCAGCTAATGAGCCTTTTGCTGCTACAACTATTGTTCTGATATTTGTAGGGAGTCTTTCCAGCCAGAGACAACGAAGTACATTATCATCAAAATTTGGTCCAGCTAGACTTTTCATTTCGCTTAATAAATGGCTTGGTTTACGGTCACCTAACTCTAAGCCAGTTAATAATTTATGAATTCTTGATGAATCCGATAAACTATATTTCTGAATGACAGCATTTTTAAAATCTGAATATATACAATTATCTCGGAGTCCCTCAAAAACTCCATCCATATTTTCTAAATCCAAAGGTGAAAACATACTTAACGCTGTATTAAACTTTTCAATTTCACTAAATATGCCGAACGCTGAAAACTGTCTTTCCAATAAAGTGAACCATCCCATTGCATTTTTCGACCAAAATGGAAATTTTTTCAAACAATTTTTTTTAATACGATTGGAACTTGAATTTTGTCTGGTTCCAGCTGGTAATACGGGAGTGTCATTATTTTCAATTTCGATTTCTGTATTGTTGTCCTCATCTGATGAGGAACTATGCGGGAGCGGGACAGATGTCGTGGATTGACTTCTTGTTACGGGCATTTTTTAGATACTATCAACAATACTTGTTAAAAATTATTTAAAAATCCACTCACCTTACACTTTCGTTACAATTTCAAAAAATTTTCTTGAAATCTTCTTTCTTGAAAATGATTTTGAGTTCTTGATTTAAATAATTCGTTCTAAAAGTCTTGTTTCGTAACTTCTTGCTCCAAGCCTCCAAGTATTCTTGCTTCGTAACTTCTTGCTCCAAGCCTCCAAGTATATTAGTAGTAGTGTTTAACTTTCATTCCTTTCTTGAATAATATTGCATTTGTTGTATGTTGTTATTTTCTTTAAAATAATCCAATTATCTCCAAATCCAATATTGTAGGAACTTTCCAGTTCATGCGTTTTCTTCGAAATAATCCAATTTTATAGAAACTTTCGAGTTCTTTCGGGGTCACCAATTATATAGAGGTTTATTTTATTAATTATAAATATTGGTCTCTATATATTAAGATATATTTAATTATATATTTAAATATTTTTAAACATTATATCATTTATAATAAAAATTGAATTTTTAAGGAATGAATATTTTTTTATCTTATTGAAATGAAATCTAATTTTTGAATTGCATTTTTTTTTACATTTTTTTTATCATAATAAAAAAAAAACTAGATTGATTTTTTTTTATAATAAAAAAATGGCTAAGTGGATTTTTATTTTTTAACAAGTATAAATTTATCTTACGTTAATTAAAAATCCACGACAGACCCTATGTTGTAGCGAAGGAATTAGATGATGATCGATATCTGGTCGAAGACATAGAAGGTACCCAGGTGAACCACCGAAAATGTTCATCCGTGTATTCGAGAGATAACATCAGACCGAGGTGTCTGTCCCCGCCAGAGTTGGACGACCATAGCGAGGAGGACGATGATGAATTGGTTGACCACGATGACGACATCGAGACGATGCTTGGTCAGGAAAGGCCGAATTGTCACCAGCCACTTTGAATCGGCCAAGTTCTGCCAACCGATTCACCAGAAGTCGCAGTAGGCGTAGAGTTGGAGTAGTCTAGTTGTAGTGTGCCAGGAGTCGTCAAGGACGAGACGTGTTACGTGAGTCTGATAAAATAATAAAACAAAAAATTGTTGCAGTTATCATTTGTTTTTGATTCGGTTTTGTTTCCGTGACACCTATATAATGAGTACCTAATAAATTAGCTGGAACTGATTTCCAACTAAATATACATACATACATAAATAGTTGACAGACTATTTTAGCTAGCTCTACATTTTATTTGAAATTATACAGGGTTATTGGTTAAGTCGACCTATTCCCTGCAACACGTTATAATAGGGTAAAAATGCAACAAAATGAGGCCATAAATGTTAGGCCGATTTTCAACGGTCACTGAGATATTTGAATTTTCTGGTTTTTTTTAAATAACCTCGAATTTTACCATTTAAAGTAAGAATTAAAAAAAACTACTAAGGTAATGGGTTAAAACTTATTTTTGGATTTTAGTCAACACTATAGCAGACATTTCTTAATCATTTAAAATTTCAAAAACCCATCACAATTTCGGAATTTTTAATTTTTAATAAAAAAAAATTATCTTAAATTTTTTTAAAGTTGATTTTTAATATAGCATTACTAAAAAAAATTATATGACACGGAGTCTGCAGACCGCTGGAAAAACATACTCGTGTTGTCAGCTTTCCAAAAAGGTGTCAATGTCAATAAAAATATTTGAAATAATTGAAACAGTTAGCTGCATCTTGTTCGGGGACCATAATTTCGTTTGATAAAAAACGACAAATCCATAAAACAATAAAAACAAGTCTGCCAAGTTAGCAATACCACTTTAAAATTTCGACAAACGCTATAGTGCATTAAATGTCGCGATTTTGTCGTAATTCAATGGAAAAAGAAAAAAAATTGTCGCGCGCCTCCTTCGCCTTAAAAACTACCCTTAAGTGCATTTGAGCCTCAGTTAACCAAATTCGAGTTCCAAGAATCTCCCCAATGCTAAAGGTGTCCAGTAAGATATCACAGGGGCTGTTTAAGAGATTTCCACCCTGAAAAAATTTGTCGCGCCCCTCCTTCCCTTAAAAACTACCCCCGTCAAGTTAGCACTACCACCCCGGTAGCGGCCACTTCAAGCATTTCCGTAAAACAAAAAGTATCCAATTAATTGTCGCAGGAACCGAAAGGGGTGGTGGTAGTGCTAACTTGACGGGGGGTAGTTTTTAAGGGAAGGAGGGGCGCGACAATTTTTTTCAGGGTGGAAATCTTTTAAGCAGCCGTAGTCAGTGCCGGATTAAGCAAGCGCGGGGCCCGTGGCAAATGTTGAGCGCGGGGCCTATGGAATTTCGATTAACCAAACTACTAAAGAGGTTCTAAAATTAATATTTCGGTTTTATTAGTAATTTCTCAAGAGGTTTAGGAAAGCGGCTAGCAGCTAGCAAATATCAGCACTACAGCCTGGCAATATACGACGAATGTGCAATAAAAGAATTGCTATTATGATATTTAGCGGTACGGTGTTTGGCAAGCTATTGTGATCGTGATTCTGTGAACTCTCGGCACTCTGCATTTACAATTTAGAAATTTATTCTTATATTAATGGGAAGCTTTAAAAGAAAGAAAGAACTGAGATAGATACAGGACGCACAGTCGTTCAGAGATTCACATTCTTGCGGGACAAAAATCAAACGAGTGAGTATACGATTACTGATGATTTAGATGGGCAATAAATTTGCATATATCAATAGAATATAGAAAAAAATACAATTATATCCCTCATGCAGAGTGGCGTACCTCTCAAATTATTATGAAAAATGGGGGCAAAACTATCTGTTTTGAAAATGATTCAAAATTGTTTCGCAAAAATGTTTTTATTGACGTGTGTAAGTTTGCCAAGATTTTCTTTTATTTTAATTAGTAAAACCGACAGACAAATGTAGACAAATTATATTTATTCGACGAAGAAGAATTTATTTTTGGACGACCTCTGAAAAATTAAAAATTCGACATTTATCGAAAAGTGATAAACTATGTGCGATTGAATTGTCCCTTGTCAGGTTTACTCAGGTTCATAAAAGGTAACAACCAAACGTCTAGCTAAAAAAGGCCCATAATAAAGATACTAACGGCCAAATTCACGTTAACATCTTCGACATTTATTCGGTTTTACTAATTAAAATAAAAAATCTTGGAAATCCCACGCATTAAATGTGAAGCAATTTTGAATCATTTTTTAAATAGGTAATTTTGCCCCAAATTTTCATAACGTTTAAAACGGTAAGCCACTGTTAATGATAGATATGTAATTGTAATTTCTGAAATCTATGGTGCAAATACATTTCCAAACATGAACTTCAAAAATCGTATGTCCCGCTAGAATGTGAATCTGAAACACTCTGGACGTAGGTTTACGGGAATGCCCTCATGAATTAGAAAGAAATATTTCAGTATTTTTATGCAATATTAATCTTGCTATAATTTTGGAATACCCTGGCGTAAATTGTTCAACGATAACGTGTTATAACAATTTAGAAAGAACTGGCTTTTAAAACTTCGTTGGCATCTTCGCTGTTATAATTTTTGTTTGAAAAAAAAAACGCGGGGCCCCTCAAAGCGCGGGGCCCGTGGCATTTGCCACCTTCTGCCACATCGTTAATCCGGCACTGGCCGTAGTGAGAGTTTAGTGGACACTTTTAGTATTGGGGCGATTCTTGGAACTCGAGTTTGGCGAACTAAGGCTGAAATGCAATTAGGGGTAGTTTTTAAGGGGTAGAAGGGGCGCGACAAATTTTTTGAAGCGTGCAATATGCCTTTCGGTTCCTGCGATTATTAATTGGATACTTTTTGTTTTACGGAAATGCTTGAATTGGCCGCTACCGGGGTGGTAGTGCTAACTTGACGGGGGTAAGTTTTAAGGGAAGGAGGGGCGCGACATTTTTTTTTTCAGGGTGGAAATCTCTTAAGCAGCCCCTGTGATATCTTACTGGACACCTTTAGCATTGGGGAGATTCTTGGAACTCGAATTTGGTTAACTGAGGCTCAAATGCACTTAAGGGTAGTTTTTAAGGGGAAGGAGGGGCGCGACAATTTTTTTCTTTTTCCATTGAATTACGACAAAATCGCGACATTTAATGCACTATAGCGTTTGTCGAAATTTTAAATTGGTAGTGCTAACTTGACAGACTTGTTTTTATTGTTTTATGGATTTGTCGTTTTTTATCAAACGAAATTATGGTCCCCGAACAAGATGCAGCTAACTGTTTCAATTATTTCAAATATTTTTATTGACATTGACACCTTTTTGGAAAGCTGACAACACGAGTATGTTTTTCCAGCGGTCTGCAGACTCCGTGTCATATAATTTTTTTTAGTAATGCTATATTAAAAATCAACTTTAAAAAAATTTAAGATAATTTTTTTTTATTAAAAATTAAAAATTCCGAAATTGTGATGGGTTTTTGAAATTTTAAATGATTAAGAAATGTCTGCTATAGTGTTGACTAAAATCCAAAAATAAGTTTTAACCCATTACCTTAGTAGTTTTTTTTTAATTCTTACTTTAAATGGTAAAATTCGAGGTTATTTAAAAAAAACCAGAAAATTCAAATATCTCAGTGACCGTTGAAAATCGGCCTAACATTTATGGCCTCATTTTGTTGCATTTTTCCCCTTTTATAACGTGCTGCAGGGAATAGGTCGACTTAACCAATAACCCTGTATATAAATGCGTTATCTTTCATTCACATTTAGCCGCTACTTTAGGGCTTTCAAAACAAATCACTGACTTAAGATGTTTCCTTGTTTTTGCTGCTGGCTTTTCGGTGGTATTATCTGATCTTTATCGTTTTATTGAAAAATCAAAACCTAATTAAATTAGGAATCTATTAGAAAATACTCACCTCTTTTTTATCCCATTAGATTAATTGCAATCATTTGCCAATAAATATCAATTGAAGCAAAAACGTATTAATAACATTATCAGAAAACATGTGCAGGTATTTAAGGCAATCACATTTCACATTTTAATTTTAGTTTTATTTAGATCGTGTAAAGTTTTCCAGTACGAAACCAGACAAAGTCGGCACAATGAAGGGTAGGAAACAGTTGTGACTTAATTTTTGCGAAACGTGTAAATGCATAGTGATAACGTTCCATTCTCATATATTTTCAGTGTTTATTGTATTCCTGTTGGCAACAATTATCTGCAGTTGCAATGCTGCCGATTGTGGGGCAATGCCCAATAATTCCGTTCTGGGTGGTACCGAATGCTACGAATATCTACATTGCAGCAATGGTATCATTCAGAATTTGAAGTGCAATAATTACTATAAGTTCAACACCGCGACCGGAAAGTGTGAATACAGTCCTGATTGCGCTCAAACTGTACCGGCTCCCGGAACTGAAAATCCATGCGCCGCTGCGGGTGTCAAGGAAGGTGACTTCAAGCCAAGCAACATTTCTTGCAGATATTTCTATTTTTGCTATAAGGGATTGTCGATTTTGCAATCGTGCGCTGACGGATGGGGATTTTTTGAAAAGGATCAAATGTGCGTAAAGGATCATAAGTGCATCGGATAAATTAAGATAAAAGAAAACTCGTGTTCAAGTGTGAGCTCGTAGTAATATGTTCTGCATTACAGTGAGAAGTTTATAAAATACAAATTTTTACATACCTCCTTCAATAAAATTGTACTTTTTCCTTTGAGTGTTAATTAATTATGTGATATGTGGAACAGTGTGTTTGATTGCTCGTTGACATAAACCCCAAAGAACGAAACAGTTCGAAGCGAAACGAAACCTGATTTCCAATAAGGAAGAATTCACTCATTTCCATCTAGCATTTCGCCTTTAGCAAATAATTCACATGGTCTTTAAATAATTTAATTTATCTATAAATTGTGGTTGAAATTTCATGGAAAATCACAAAATTTTCCGCAAAAGTATTAACTTCACACCTGACGACTGACGCCGCATTTATAAGTGCGACTATCAGAGCCTCTGTGGCTCATTTGGTTGAGTCGCACTCTACGATACTAGTAATCTAGAGGTCCGGAGATCGAATCTCGGCGTCGTCCATAATTTCCGTACATGTGCGGATAGGAAATATATAGTGCTTGCAACATTATATACACTCCAAAATGATATGCAATGTAACATTGACTCGAAATTGCCTATCAACGGCTGAGTTAACGCACCATGGCCCCATATGGGGATATACGGTACTGAGAAGAAGAAGAAGATTTATCCTTGGGCCGGGTGCAATTCATCCGACGGTGAGTGAGATCTGAGTGAACTGAAACTCTAATAGTTAATTCTTTCTCGATCAACTACCCAAAGCAGTTTTCTGGTATTATCACCACTTTCCAGTGGGCGGGAGAGATGAAATAATCTGTCAGATGAATTGAGCGCCTGATCGTATTACGATCAAAGAATAAGTAAATAATAAAGGAAGGAGCATATGGTAATACTACCGTACAACGAAAAGGTAACCACTTTCTGGTTCTCCTTTCTCGTTCTATCCTTAACATAAGTATTCTAGTCTCGCTGTCATCTCAGGAGTAGGGTATAAGTATGAATGAGATAGAAAATGGTTGCCTTTTCTTGGACTATGACTTGTTCCTTTTAAATATTTACTTACTCTTAGATTACGATTCACATTTAGATACTATATAGATAGCTTTAGACACAAACATAAAAAAAAGAAATTGTTGAGTACACTGCCCAATTACGCAGTAAAAAGTAACACTAATTTGTGCCATGGGTTAAGAGGGGATCTTGTCCATATAGTGCTAACAAAATTTATTTGACTTTTACAAAAAATTGAAGTGCTGCGACCATTGACACTCTCTCACTCCTCCTGAGCCAGGCAGATCAAATTTGGTTGGGTGTCTAGTCTAAGCCCCATTATACTAGTCTCCAAAAAGTATTACCAACCGATCAAAACTAAGAGTTCTCTTCATACATAGTGAATCCAAAATCTAACAAATTTCACATTTTTTCACTTCTAAGTTTTATCTAAAATAGAAAAAAATACGTCTTATAACGCCATTATAACAGTTAATTAATTTGCACATTTTCAAATAATCCTCATAAAAATTTTTAGATTTGCAATTCTAAGAGGGTTACACACGCACAAACTCTAATTTCACAAATTGACTGTTATTTCATTTTTCTTAGCAAATATCAACATGCTTATATGTCCATACTAACCATTATTTGTGCAAAGTTTCATATCTGTACCTGCATAGCGGCTAAGAAAAAAGAAGGGGGTCCGCAAAATTAATTGCAAACACCCACAATTCCGTTACCGTTACTCAAAACTGGGAGAACGTAACTGATATAAAATTTACTCGCCGAGGCCTTTGATTTCAGTACCCATCCATATGTCTACCTCCGATGAAATAAAAAAGTCAATTTTTTTACTTCTTCGGAGTGTTATCTTTGCAGCTACCAGCGATTTGATAAGGGTTTTTGAAGAAATTTTCTCAAAAACCCTAACAAAAGAGTTCTTATCGTGCAAATAGCACAATGAGTTTATACGCTATATCCATGTACAGACCTAGAAGGTCCGCGGAACCCAAAATATTTTAATTTTTCCTAGGGGAGTAAGGGGTAGATGGGTCGCATCTGGCACACCTTTCATAGTTTATAAGGACATTCATCAGCTACCATTCGACGTAAGTAAGTTTTTCTTAGAAGAACTCAAATTGGGGAGCTAGGTTTGTATGGCAGCCCCATGACCCAGTGATCCAATTTGGTTGAATCAAACATACAAACACCCTGCAACAATAAGAAGGACGTGTGCACAATTTCAGCTTGCTAGCTTCAATACCCGCCGAGTAAAACGCGTCGCAATAGACAGACAGACAGACAGACAGACATGCTCCAATCGACTCCCCAAGTCATGCTGATCATATATGTACATATACTTTTTATATGGTCGGAGATGCTTCCTTTAATGCGTTACAAACTTCATGATAAAGTTAATATACCCTTTCACTTTATGACAGAAGGGTAAAAAAATAAGAAATTGTGTTGGGCAACGGGGTGTGAAACCGCATCCCGGGACGATAAAGAAACACTAATTTACAGTCCCTGTTCTGAGCTGCCCGGACTATGAATTACCGTTTGTCATACAAACTGACGGGATGGCACGATAAAGTCCTGTGGAAGAAGACAAAGTAACCAGAATTGGAGACACTTATGAGTCTTGCCGAAGTTAGAGCGGGGGAAGGCATTGTATAGGGTTTCCCAATTGGAATGATAGGATTTTGAAATGAAATAAAACACAAAAACATAAGTGAAAATTGTGCAGATTGTTTTTATTAGGTAGAATATTATATGCCATTTATGACTTAACCCTTTCCGTGTTTTTGTCACATATATTCGACATAGCTTGCATATACCTTTTCAAGGCCAATGGATAACGGTAGATTGGGATTTTTATCTTCTTTTCTTATTAAATGTATACCAGGTGGCATTTATTCTTAGTAAATAACGTCGTACTTGTTGGTTGATTGTTTTGTGCAGTACAGCGTAGACAGACGTGGTGTGACTTATAGAGCGAAAAAATTGCGGGAATCAAAAATAAAAATAAAATATAAACACATATCGTGTAGTTTCTAAAAAAATAGTGAGTCTCAAGAAATATTTTGTAGCCAAAAAAATATAAAAGAATTGAATATTGAAGAGATTTTAGATGTTTTTGGTTGTCACTTATATTCGACATAGACCCTGAAAGGGTATATTTTTGAAAAAAATGTATGATTTTTCCGCATAAGTGTTACTTGTTTTTCTTTTCAATTTGAACAGAAAATGGCTTCAAATGCAAGAAAATTATCTTATGATCAGATTTTAGCCATACTAGAGGCTAATTCTGATGTTGAAGATGACGTCATTAATGAGGACGAAATTGTATTCGATGTTCGCCATGTTCGATCCCACGACATTCCTTTAGCAGAACGAGAAGCAATTTCATCTGAGGACTGCGATTTACCAGACGCACCTAATACTGCAGAAACAAGTGTTGAATTTGTCGAAACAAGGGTTCCTGATCAACTGAAATGTACAGCAAAAAAGGATATAAGTTGGAGGAGAACTAGAGGGCCGGAAAGTGCAAATGCCATACCTTTTGAGCCAATAGAATCTGAATCAGTCTTGCACGTCGGTACTCCTTTTTCGTACTTCATCAGATATTTACCAGAGGATTTTTTTGTAAAGGCGGCTCATTATACGAATCTATACGCGCAAAATAAGGTCAAATATCGTTTAAAAAATGCACCGTCGATGAAATTCGTGTTGTATTTGCTCAACATATCATGATGGGAGTGCTTAAATTGCCCCGGGTAGAAATGTTTTTTGATCCTTCAATAGGAATGTCGTTCTTCATAGATAATATGACGCGTAAGAGATTCTTCGCGATTCGCAACAACCTTCACTTGGTCGATATAAATGCTCGACAACCTGGTTGCACAGATCGGCTCTTCAAAGTTGGCCCAATAATTAATGCAGTCCGAAATCGCCTCTTGGAATTACCGCTAGAAGAATCCGTTTGCGTGGACGAACAGATAATTTCCTTCAAAGGGAAATTTATTGCCAAGCAGTACATCAAAGGAAAACCCTGTCCGTGGGGCATAAAAGTTTTCTTTCTATGCGGGAAAAGTGGCATGCCTTACGACTTCATAGTATATCAGGAATCAACTACTCCGATTGATCAAGAATTGATCAAAACGGTTGGGTTCGGCTTTGCTATTGTACTAAAGTTAGCTGAACGCATTCCGGTAGCCGAAGCTGGTCATAATTTATTCTTCGATAACTATTTTCCATCCTACCAGTTATTTGAAATTTTGAGAGATCGGAAAATAAATGCCGCCGGGACAATACGCATCAATCGGTTTTCTAACCCACGGTTACCTACTAAAAAAGAAATGAAGGAAAAAGGACGAGGATCATCTGCCGAAAGTGTCAGCTCTGATGGAGCTGTGATTGTTACACGTTGGTACGATAACAAAGCCGTAAATCTTGGATCAAATTTTGTCGGAGTTGGAAATGAAGACAAGGTGAAACGCTGGACGAAAGAAAAAAAGGATTACGTTGTAATTGATAGGCCCCAAGTTGTGCGAATGTATAATGAGAGCATGGGCGGTGTCGATCTGCTGGATCAAATGATCCAATATTACCGAATAAACATTCGCTCCGTCAAGTGGACACTGCGGGTAATAATGCACTTTTTCGATTTGGCATTGACTGGAATATCGTCGTGACTGTATGGCAAAAGGAATCCCAAAAAAGAACATCTTGGATTCTATGAACTTCCGCATAAAAGTTGGGCGGTCACTTCTGGCATCACAAGATGAGAGTACCGTGGTACAGGTCTCTACACCACGACAGCGAGGTAGGCCTACAAAGGAATATTCCCAAATAAATGAAGACAACATATCGTATTCACCATCCACATCATCTACTGCAAACCTTGATGATTCAACACAGAAACCAGCAAAACGAAAAAAAAACTATCCAAATAGCACCTCCGGTAGAGGTTCGTTGCGACCAAAAGCTGCATATGCCAGTATTTATGGATGTGAAAAGCCCGGGTCGTTGCAAGGCTGAACAATGTGGAAAAAACTCCTTCATTATATGCCAAAAGTGCAATGTGTACCTTTGCATAAAGAAAGATTTCGTTTTTCCTTATGTTTTTGAAAACGTTATAACTTTAGTTGAATAAAATAATTATGTTTTTTAACAAAGTTTATCCATTCTTTCTTGAATTGATTTAAATGTTCAGACCAATAGTTACTACCCTTCCAGGTCAATGTCACATATATTCGACATTGCTTAACTGGGGGGTGGGGCACCGTAGGAGAAAAATTTTATTTTTCCTGTCTTCAGCGAAATTTTATTAGCCTAAATGCCGATTTACAGATTTTTTGGAAGAGATGAATTATTGCAGACACGGAAAGGGTTAAACAATATATCGGATAAATGAGCGCCACGGCTCTTCTTGCAGACCTTAATTCGTTCAAGCCAATTTTCGATGACTCTGTGGATTATTTCGGGTGGAATGGTAGCAATAGTGTCTCGAATATTGACTTCGAGTGCATCAATTGTCGCAGGCTGATTAGCATAAACCTTGGATTTAACATACCCCCAGAGAAAATAATCCAGGGGCGTTAAATCACAAGATCTTGACGGCCAATTGAAAGGGCCATTTCGAGAAATAAAATCGAATCCCCGAACTTTCCGCGCAATAAATCCATCGTAACGGCTGCTGTGTGACAAGTTGCGTCGTCTTGTTGAAAGTAAAGGTCCTCTCCTTCAATTTCATCATATTCCGGAAAGAAATAATCGGATAACATCGCCCGATATCGCTCACCATTCACAGTTACGGTACGGCCTTCGGCGTTTCTAAAGATGAATGGCCTGATGATTCCACCATACCATAATCCGCACCATACCGTGATCTTTTCGGGATGTAATGGTGAAGAATTAATCACGTGGGGATTGGACGAGCACCAAAAGCGACAATTCTGCTTGTTAACGAAGCCTTTGAGCCAAAAGTGCGCCTCGTCAGAAAAAATGATTTTTCGATGAAAATCCGGATCACTTTCAACCGCTTCAAGAGCACGATCAGCAAATTCCCGGCGCAAACGATGGTCATTTGGCTTTAGCTCTTGTGCCAATACCATCTTATACGGATGCAGGCCAAGATCCAATCGTAAAATACGCCAAGTGGCCATTCTGGAGAGACCGAGTGCCTGAGAACGGCGTGGAACGGACAAATTTTCATTTTCAGCTACGTTGGCTTGAACGGCGGCTATAGCGGCTTCAGTTCGTGCACTACGACGTCGTTTCGAAGGCTTCTTGTCCATTAGAGTAAATTCACTTTCCAATGTTGTCACTATTGGACGAATTGCTTGCTCAGTTGGAGCAGAATGACGGCCATGTTTTGCACGATAACACCTTTGAGTAGCCACAAAACTTTTCGAATTTTGATAAAATAATTGGATAATTTCCAACCGTTGGGGTAACGTGAAACGATCCATGGTGAAATGGCAAAACTTACTGATCACAGCTAACAGCAGCTGTCAAACGTCGTAGTTCAAATGTGTCCGCTAGAGGCGTTCAAAATCCTATCATTCCAATTGGGAAACCCTCTACAAAGGTCACGACGACCCCAAGGCTAGTCACATGAGCGTATGTAGGACGCTGGACCAAGCCACCAAACTGTACTATTGGCCCAAGATGGCGGCTGACATCAAGGCCTACGTGATAAAGTGCAAGTCTTGTCAGGTGAATAAGGTGGAAATACGACATCCAGTGGAACACATGGTATTGTGTGGACTTGTGTGGGCCACTACCACGTTTAAATCGGGGACACATTCATGATAGCCTGTCAAAATTCGGTGACAACAGTCTTTTAGCCGTCTCAAATTTTAAATTAAAATTAAACCAATTTAAACGTAATTTTTGTACCAAACCGCCCTCGAAGCGCATTCGTCTCTTTGAGGTAGCCGCTTAATTGTTTTCCAAGCTCTGGCGTTACATTTTTGGCTTCAAAACAACTTGCTTTCGAAAAACACTTCTGGCCCGGTGACAGCTGCGCGGACGACAACAAATTGCGCCAAATCCATAGACCTGTAAGATCATTTACAACAACGAAGCTGGGGTGAGCACATTTCCAAGTATTACCGTGGACTGTAAACACTGCTCCGACGAAGTCGCTGATAGGGTTTCAGATGCGATCGATTGCCCAAAATGTAAACAAACATACCACTTTCGCTGTGCAGGCTTTTTCGGAGCAAATTTTCGAAAGCCAAAGCATTCAAAACACTCTTATACAAGTCGAACATTTTTGCGAAGAAAAATTATTTTAAATTTGACTGGATGCCCAACTAACAATTTAACCTCTGGTTAAGAACAATAGTTCTGTTACAGCATGTATTAGACACTTTGCAAGGAGATATTACTCTTAAAATATTTATAAACGTTTATGATAAGACACGGCTCTGATAACATATTCCGTCAAATTGCTTTAACGCATTGGGTCTGTTAATGTGCTTAATACAGACTCTATTCTTAATGAAAGCTATTTTCAGCCTATCCAGGCTTACCGCAGCCTTATAATATGCTTCCAAAAAATTTTATAAGACTTCATACTTTTGAACCTTTTGGTTTTAAGTTGTATAAGAGCCTCTTCGGCAGAACTGTTACTAAACTCTTACAAGAAGGATCGCATATATAAACTTTGAATAAAGCTACTATACTTGTAAGCTCTTCATTAAAGATTCTTTGTGAGCCTTATAAAGTTTGCGTCTGGTATAAATACTGGGGTACTTATCAAAGTATATTTTTTATTTACATTTTTATTCTGCGTGGCGTTAAATATTTTGTATATTTTTATGCGCTATTTTAACCTAAAAATTGTACATAATCTTTTCACTGGTTATATTATTTTGAAATGGAACCTCTTGTGAAATTGGATCTATGAATTTAATTTCCCTATGGAGTATGGAAATCGCCCTTTAGAATTTTTATATGTCCATCAAATTTGGATGATTTGAATAGACTTATTCTGGTATGAATCCTGTTATAGTTTACCGTAAGAAAGTATCAGCATAACTTATTCGAATGAGAATGTAAAACGAGAGAATTCTCAGAAAGTCGTATAAAAGCTCCAGGCAAGTTTTTATTTTAGTAACTTCTTAGATAAGAGCATAATAGGATCTATATCTGATAATTTACTTATTAAAGAAAAACAACTGGCCACACTCTCAAATAATCTTTAAGCAAGAACTGGAAAGTTCCGCCATATTTTCTATTGTGAAATTTTGTGGACGGTGAATAACGATCTGAAAAATTAATGAAAAATCGGGTTTAATATACATATCTGAAATATTCTGCTTTCGTAAAGTCATCCCCAATACATTTAGGAAGTGTTTAGCTCATTTAGAGCTTAAACGAACTGAATTTCATGAGAAGCATTTATTTTATTTTAGATAACAAATTAATAAAATGGCCAAATTTGAAAAGCGATCTGTGTTTTTTCGGAGTTTCACCTCAGATTCCACGAAGCCATTTCTTTCGCAATAAAAATTCGATTTGGAATAAGAAACTACTTTCTAAACAACAAGTGTAAAATACAATCGCATTTCAACTGTTATACTTCAGTCTCCATAATTTTGCTCAACTTAACTCTTATAAGAATTAATCAATCAACAACAAAAAACAAGAATATTCTTAAAAAATTCTTGTGGAAAACCAATTCCTTTTCATCTCATGGCAAAAAAGATTATACAAAGTAATTATGGGAACTCATTCTGTTAGTGTATTTTCAGAAAGCTATTATACGTATTCTTATAACGGTCTTAAAATACTTTTGATAGAATTCTTTTAGCCATCTTCAAGATATCTTGAAGAGGCTTATAATAAGAAAAAAACAAAAGGAAACATTTTCAAAATTACTTGTGAATCGGATCTGGAGTCTAGTCATTTACTCAATTAGGTTATAAGAAAACGATTAAGTAGCCAATAAGTAGTCAAATTTAAAAAAAAGATATGTTTTTTGAGTATGAACCATCAGACATTGAAACTAATATATGTAGTTGCAAGTTTATCCACTTGTAAGAAAATGATACTAAACAGACCACAAACTGTAGGTTTTGGAATATTGCATTTGAATATAATGTACGTAGCATAGGAAAAAACTTCGATTAGCTAATTATGTTAATTAATGATATCAAAAATAACATTGATGTACTGGTTCTGTCTGAATCTCAACATAATAGCCATAGCGCAGATTTTAATGAAATAGTTCCTTCACTCCAAATAACTAGTTATAAATTACATTGTACTAAAAGGTCTAGAAACAAAAATGATGGGGTCGTCGTTTATGTCGCTGAGCATTTACATTACACATGCGACGAATTAGAACCCATGTCTCTAACGGGATTAGTACTTAAATTCACTCTACCAAATAAAAAAATAGCTAAGGCATTTTGTATCTACAAATCACCTGTAATTAAAAGTGAAGAATTCATTGCTGATTTGTATGAGACCCTGGCAGCGTCTAGTCAGAACGATTTTGATATACTCGTGGGAGATATGAATATTGATCTTTTACAGCCCATTCACATTGCCGGCGATGCGATGCGATGCGATAAGCTTCCTATCGCAAGAAAAAAAATTTCTTAGCATTTAGATAGGAACCAGCGCGAACCTGCCTGTACCATTCAGACTGCTTGCGATGCGACGTCGGGTTGTACGATGGAGAACTTTTCCATGTCGAATCATCGCGCTGTTTTGAAGAGGCAATGCGCATTGCGGCGGCCGGAATCTTCTACCAGCGACATGGGGGATGTGATTTGTTTTTGGATCGGGTTTGTAGTAGCACGGAGTTGTACGGTTGTACGATGGAGAACTTTTCCATGTCGATTCACCGTGCTGTTTTGAAGAGGCAATGCGCATTGCGGCGGCCGGAATCTTCTACCAGCGACATGGGGGATGTGATTTGTGTTTGGATCGGGTTTGTAGTAGCACGGAGTTGTACGGTTGTACGATGGAGAACTTTTCCATGTCGATTCACCGTGCTGTTTTGAAGAGGCAATGCGCATTGCGGCGGCCGGAATCTTCTACCAGCGACATGGGGGATGTGATTTGTGTTTGGATCGGGTTTGTAGTAGCACGGAGTTGTACGGTTGTACGATGGAGAACTTTTCCATGTCGATTCACCGTGCTGTTTTGAAGAGGCAATGCGCATTGCGGCGGCCGGAATCTTCTACCAGCGACATGGGGGATGTGATTTGTGTTTGGATCGGGTTCGTAGTGGCATGTTGTTGTAAGATGGAGAACTTTTCTATGTCGAATCATCGTGCTTTGAGCAGCTGTAAGGTGCCTTGTCGCCGAAGGGAGCGACATGGACGATACGATTTGTGTTTAGATCGGTTTCGTAGTGGCATGGTGTATTGTATGTATGTACATAGAGAGGCTGGTTTCGTGCTGTTTGATGCTGATATCGATATGAGAGGCATGCTTTGTGCAGATCGGGTTGCATTACCATTGGGGATATTTATATATATGTACATACATACATGTCGGATGCTGTATAATGTTATAGATTTGTACATATTAAATGAATGGATAGCCGTATGTATGTAATGTAATAATGGATCGGTCTACTAAAAAGCCTTTTTGGAAATTTACAGTGCTGTCCAACCCAGTTCGTAGCGTACGCGTACCCCCAAAAAAGGGCATTCGGATTTGACAGTTGTTGTTGTATAAATCTGTGAATGGGTCAAAGAAATAACATTTGTGGAAATATGCAGTGCAGCACAACCCGGGTTGCTGCGTATACTTACGTGTAAGAACATTTCGGACTGCGCATGTATTTGCAATGAATTATTGAAAGTAGTGGTAGATAAGTGAGTTGTGGGAACATACGGTGACAAGAAAACCGGGGTACCATTTTGGGTCGGGCAACCCCAAAATTTTATTTTCTGTTTTTGACCTCAAATTTGGAATCAGCGGTCCATAATTCTTTTAGTGTTTCTTCCCACGCAGATTGCACGGGAACAGGGGTGCCGTTTTGATGCGGGCAACCCTAAAAAAATTTCCTTGTTTTTGACATCAAATTCGGAATCAACGACCCAAATTTACCTAGTGCTTCTGCCACGCCGATTGGACGAGTACTTCCCCGAGAAAACAGGGGTACAACTTTGGGGGCGGGCAACCCCAAAAAAAAAAATTTTTGTTTTTGACCTCGAATTCGGAATCAGCGACCCAAATTTACCTTAGTGTTTCTGCCACGCCGATTGGACGAGTATTTCCCCGAGAAAACAGGGGTACCATTTTGGGGGCGGGCAACCCCAAAATTTTTTTTTGTTTTTTGACCTCAAATTCGGAATCAGCGACCCAAATTTACCTAGTGTTTCTGCCACGCCGATTGGACGAGTATTTCCCCGAGAAAACAGGGGTACAACTTTGGGGGAGGGCAACCCCAAAAAAAATTTTTTGTTTTTGACCTCGAATTCGGAATCAGCGACCCAAATTTACCTTAGTGTTTCTGCCACGCCGATTGGACGAGTATTTCCCCGAGAAAACAGGGGTACCATTTTGGGGGCGGGCAACCCCAATTTTTTTTTTTGTTTTTGACCTCAAATTCGGAATCAGCGACCCAAATTTACCTAGTGTTTCTGCCACGCCGATTGGACGAGTATTTCCCCGAGAAAACAGGGGTACAACTTTGGGGGCGGGCAACCCCAAAAAATTTTTTTTTGTTTTTGACCTCGAATTCGGAATCAGCGACCCAAATTTACCTTAGTGTTTCTGCCACGCCGATTGGACGAGTATATCCCCGAGAAAACAGGGGTACAATTTTGGGGGCGGACAACCTCAAAATTTTTTTTTTGTTTCTGACCTATTTCTCCGAGAAATGGGGATGCCATTTTTTGGCCGGCAGCCTCATAAAAGTGCGCGTACGCTAGAAACTGGGTTTTATTGCACTACATGTTTCCAAAAATTACCTACCATTCATACGTATTTGAACAACGATTAACACCAAATCCAAATGCCGCCCGAAAATTGTTTTGAAACGCGTAAGCTAACACTCCCAGAAAGGTTACCTACCTCTTTCAGTCATTCATCATTACATGACCTACCTACAATTTATCTACAACCGAAGCGCCATGCCACGAAGTCGATATGAAATCATACCTTCGTACATACAGCAGCAAATCGCACGAAATAGCGCCGGTATAAAATCCCATTCGAAAATCAGGTTTTCTTGTCGTGGAAGAAAAAGCATCATCTCGCAACAAATCTCATCGCATCGCATCGCCCAGCCCGACACCGCAAGGAGTGTGCACACATCGCATCGCATCGCATCGCCCGGCCCGGAAAAGCTCGGCGTCGCTCTGTATGTGTACGCGGCCTTAGAGAATACAAAATCAACAAATGACTATATAACAGCGATAACTAGTCTAGGATTCATTTCTTATATCAATAATTACACAAGAATAGAAAACAATCACAGCTCGTGTATAGACCATGTATTCATGAGAATCCATAGACATATAGAATTTAATGCAACACCAATATTTTTTTAAATACCATCACAGACCACTTTACATTAATTATTAAGATTCCAAGCCAGCATCGGCGCCATATACCATGAACATAGCCACAAATAAGCATTACTTCATGAATCACGAATCGGCATTATGTATCGATAGGACGCATTGAAAGTCAGATACATGATGGATGATGGTCAGCTGAAGGAATGTCGACGGTTCATGCTCATGCATATTACTCCTCAAGTGTGATTTTTGTTGCTGGGGTGTGTTTTTATACCCTTCGCTCATAGAGTGAAAGGGTATATTAACTTTGTCATGAAGTTTGTAACGCATTAAAGGAAGCATCTCCGACCATATAAAAAGTATACACATATGATCAGCATGACTTGGGGAGTCGATTGGAGCATGTCCGTCTGTCTGTTGCGACGCGTTTACTCGGCGGGTATTGAAGTTGAAATTTTGCACACGAGCTTCTTATTGTTGCTGGCTGTTTGTATGTTTGACTCACCCACATTGGATCACTAGGTCATGGGGCTGCCATGCAAACAGCTCCTCAATTTGGGTTCTTCTAAGAAAAACTTTTTTATTTGTGTACCAATTTCAACCAAATTTCACACAAATGTGTTTCTATAGATAACACAAAATATATGCAAGAATGGATCAAATCGGACCATGGGGTCATGGGGCTGCCATACAAACTTAAAACCCCAAATTAGGTTCTGCTAAGATAAACTTTATTATTTGTGCACCAATTTCAACCAAATTTCACACAAATGTATTTCTATTATTGATACTAATCATATGTAAGAATGGAAAAAATTGGACCATGGGGTCATGGGGCTGCCATACAAATCCAACCACCAAAATTAGGTTCTTCTAAGAAAAACTTTTTTATTTGTGCACCAATTTCAACCAAATTTCACACAAACGTATTTCTATTGATGACACAAAACATATGTAAGATTGAATCAAATCGGACCATGGGGTCATGGGGCTGCATTACAAACCAAACCCCCCATATTGGTTCTTCTAAGAAACACCAATTTCACAAAACCTTGAATTAATGTGTCTTTATCAAAGCAACTAAAAAGTTCAAAACGAATGGAATCGTACTGTGGGGCATGCGAAGGATCTGAAACCCTACGTCGAATAACATATATTAAGAATTGAAGGAATGAATTAAACTTAGAAATGGGATTATTAAGATCATAATTGAGAAATATTATTTACCACCGTCAATAAATACAAATTAAAGTGAGGGGGCAGTGTCGCGATTATGTTTTCCTAAAAATAAAAAATAATGTGCTTATGCTTATGCTTACACGGAGAGAAACTTCCGTAGTGAATTTTACTAAAGCAAGTAATAAAATTCACAAAATGCTGAAAAATGAATATTCATTACAAAATCAGTAAAATTTTATTTGTTAACTACAAAATTTTGTGAACTTGACATTTCGCTTACTATCACAACTTTTATCACCTTACAATGAAAAAAAGCTATTACACATTCATTTGTAAAAATTCATTGCAAATACGATGTATTTGCAACCAAACTGTAATGAAATTATTAAATTTAGATTTTGTGAAAATCAAATGTCGTCCGAAAACTATTTTTATGTCAGTGTGAGTTGTGAAATGTTAATTCAGTTCTATGGAAGTGGAAGGAAATGATTCGTGGTAAGTAAATAAATTAAATATCTTATATTAATTCTACGATATTGTTTCCGATTATAATGAATATTTACAGGAAGAATATGTACCTAATCGAATGATGAAGTCAATGGAAAAAATTCTTGGAAATTTTTCGGTACCGAGTTGGCAAATATCAATTTATAAATGCCGAATTCGGGATTAACGAAAGGGTAATTCATAAATTCATATAAACTACACATAACAATAATTAAAGTACAATACATATTTGTTAGTGAGATGCCTCGAATCATCGCATTTGAAGGAAGAAGGAGCCACAAAATCTGCAATACGAGTTTCGAGAGGTTCTATATTCCGAAATGTATGTACATACCTACTTTTTTGGTGGTAATTTCAATATTCAATTTAAATTGATTTATTATTTCTTCGTTCTAGGAAATAACATAAAACAGAAGAACATTTTTTAACGAAAACCAATACTAATCTAAGATAAATAATTTAACTAAAATTCGCGTGAAGAGGCGGAATTGACTTTAAGTCCGGTTTATAGAAAAAGCCATGTAAACATTGTTTTTGAAAATTAACTTTTATTAATTTAAGCTTTGAAATTTTCGTTTTTTCTTAATCATTTTACTGATTTATGCACAATTAAATCATTTTTTGAAAATAAATAGATACCGTAACATAATTTTGAGATTTTTACTGCATCAAATCATTAAATATGTACTAGTTAAATATTGTAATAATAATTAAAACCAAAATTGTTTGAATAGTAATAAAATTTCACAAGTTGTAGTTTATTTTACTACTATTTAAATTATTTGTGTTTTACATAATTATTATTACAATTAATAGCTTAAAATATCGCATATGATTATTTATAACAACTTTGGTTGTAAAAATTTACAGCAAACAAAAGTTAATGTTATTTATTGGCCCGTATGAATAAAAAGTAGTAAATTTTCAAATTTGTAGAAACTACTCAAAAGTAGATACTACATGTATTCGTATGAATAATATTTTTTTTCGGAAATACTGAAACTACTACTTCGAAAATGCAATATGTAGTAGCATCTGCTACAATTCAAAAAGTAGGCGCTGCCACATGTGGCTATTGAATATGTGGTTTTTCAATTGTGCTGAAGCTGATCGGGTGCCTGTAAAGCCGGCCCCACACCGACCGGAGTGTGGCACACACCGCACAAAAGACCGGTTCCAAGAATGATACCTACGTGTCAAGTTTTTTTTGCCTTTTTTTTTTTGAATGAATTGGTTTTATGATTTATCTTTTCCTCGATTTTTTGGGGATAATAGGCAAACGTTGTTTTCTTTCAATTGTAGACGTAAGGGTTCCTACTAATTGAATTGTCCTTGGGATGAAATGGTCATAAGTGGGGTGGGTGGGGTAGAAAGCCCTTGTAGATATTGGGGACAAGTAGTGCAAGAGCTCCAAAAAAAGCCACTGCAACTGCTGTAAAATATAGAAAATACAACATCATTTGTCGCTGAAAGTTTGAAAGGAAATTGTTTTCGCTTAGCTTCTTTATCGGTGCATAATATTTGTTTACAAAGCGTTTAGATTAATTACACTAAGGTGACCAGATGGTTGAATGGACTAGGTTTAGGGCCGGTTTCTCGTACATCTTATCTAATGGTTAGTCTTATCGTATAGAGAAGACGCACACAATTTTCAGAAAGCTTTTACATTATGTGTCGGTTACTCGTACATATTTATCCATAATTTAAACTTTAAGCTTAAGCATGGTGGCTTGTAGAATGGTCGTTTACACTGGCTATAGAAGGCTTTAAGCTTATTTATTGGATACAATGAATGAGTAACCGGTCCTGTATTGAATATAAATAGACAATAGACAAAGCAACATTTGGACTGAATTTTGATAAGTCGTAGCGACCTAAAGAACTATCCATGATAGCTCCAATAACTAAATTTAAGTGACTTCGGTGCTCGTCATGAACAGAGAAAACATAAAGACCAGAGAATCAAAATCCAGTGTGCTTGACCCCTTCTACACAGGCCTAAAGTACGAGTATATTCCCTGATTTTTTCTGAAGTATTTACTGCTTCGATCTCTCGTTCTCGACTAGAAGATACTGTTAACCCCTTGTGGGGCATAGGGCTTCAACTACACCTACTTTCTTCCTCGTTCTCTTCTGTGATATCGCTTGTAGGTCTGACCACCTCTTGTTTAGTGAAGCATCCTCGCTATCAACCTATCTTCTCGATGTGATTCTTGGTCGTCGAACACTGCTTCTTGCATTGGTTCCTAGTCTAGGGCATATGACCTATAAATTGCCACTTTCACCTTTTGACAGAAGTGCCTATCCAATCCAGGCCTGTGACATTAAGGAGATCATCAGTGATTTATTGTTACGATAAGGACATGTGTGCAATCTACAGCCGCGATTGCATGGGGAAACTTTAATTTTTTCTGCCAAAGTACTTGTGCCTCTTTCATTTCGGTTTCCATTGTTGGAAGTTTTATCCACTCCTCAGACCTCGCTATAATTTTTTCACATACTTCCCAAATAATTTTATTTGCTGTGGTTTGGTGAGCTCCAATATCTTCACCAACACCAACCTTAAAAAATAATAATACAATTTGTAAGTTAGGTATACATTTTCAATTAATAAAATATTTTTGCCAATCCTGAAAACCGGGATCACCAATATATCGGAGAAAAGTTCGCATGCGTTGGGAATTCGTCAAACGTCTGCCTCTGCTTTCACCATTATCGTCTCCCAAAAAATGATTGGCCAACCAATCTACATTTCTCTTTGTAAATCTATACAGAGATTTGAAATTAACGTCGCACGCTTCTGTGATGACCCTAACACGGTCATCGATTCCTCTTCCAATAATATGTCTTATTTTTACACATTTGTGTCAACGAAGCAACTAAATCGGATGCGCGTGTAATGTCTTTGAACCGAATATTGCTTCGTTGACACAAACCGCAGTAGGCAATAAGAAAATGGGGAAATTGTTAGATTTAAGGTGGGATGATTCAATAAAGAAAAGTTGATCGGACTAGACGTGTTTCTTGTTACCTTTTAAAATATATTACATTTTGGCGCAGCCGGTAACAGTCTGTCACCTATTAAGATAGGAAACCACAAACACATTTGGTCATCTATATCGGACGTCGGCAAGTCCCTACAGCAGCTGAACGAAGATTGGATTCGAGCCAATGAATCTCGGCAGTTAATCGAACACGGTCAAGTCGTGATCCAGCATAGCTATGCCATCTATAGTGTATCGACTATGATGATAGTGGGTGTAATAATGACATTCGGCTGGTTTGTTATTCGGAGAACTTGGAAAACGACACCGCAAAGTAAAGTTAGCATCCAAATGAAAGCCCGGAGGGATGTGATGACCCTAACACGGTCATCGATTCCTCTTCCAATAATATGTCTTATTTTTACACATTTGTGTCAACGAAGCAACTAAATCGGATGCGCGTGTAATGTCTTTGAACCGAATATTGCTTCGTTGACACAAATCGCAGTAGGCAATAAGAAAATGGGGAAATTGTTAGATTTAAGGTGGAATGATTCAATAAAGAAAAGTTGATCGGACTAGACGTGTTTCTTGTTACCTTTTAAAATATATTACATTTTGGCGCAGCCGGTTTTTATGCGAACCATCGTTTTTTTTTAGTTAAGTGCAGTTGTAGTGTAGTTGGTTTATTCTTAATGCATTGTTTTTAGTTGCGATCGGTATTAAATGTCAAATATTCTTACGAAAGAAAAACTGAATTATTATTTGAAAATAGAAAAAGATTTAGACTTAGTAACGCGGGAAATCGAACACATTAGGTGTTTATTAGAGAGTGTAGTAGAAAATAAAGATATCGCGGGCGCGGGTGATAGTGAAGGTGAAATAATCGAAAAACTAATAATAAAATTGATAGAAGAAAGACAACAGGAGTCGAACATAGTGAATAATTGTAATAGTGAATTGGTGTTTTTGAAGAAAAAATTGAGTGAAAAAGAGGAAATAATACTTGAAGCAGAGGAGAGAAATAGTGAGCTGGAAGAGGAATTAAAAAACATACAAGGTCCCAGCCAATCTGTTAATTCCAAGCAAAAGGAGGAAATCGAAGCCCTAAAGCGGAACTTAGCGATTGTAGAGGAAGAAAAGTTAAACTTGCAGAGTAAGTACAGCAGTCTTTCCGCAAGTTTAGATAATAAATATATTGAAATCAAAAATTTGCGTGAGAAGTTTAGAAATTTTCACAATAACCCTCCAAGTCTTAATCAGTCACCTACTAGACAAGATCAGTTTTCTAGCAATAACCTGACCATGTCTACCGAGTCTATATCGAAAATTATATCGCGAATTGTCCCAGTTTTTGCTGTAGAGAATTTGGTGGATGTATCGAGTAGGCTTTCTGAATTCCTCAACGCCTGTCAGTTAGGTTTAAAATGTATTGATTTGAAAGATGAGGCCACCTATGTTTCGCTATTGTCGACAAAATTAACTGGGGATGCGTTCAATTTATTCGTAGCACAAAATCCAACAACTTTAGAGGGCCTTAAAAACCTTTTTAAAAGTGCATATTTAAAACCCAGAACGTTAGACAATACACTAAACGAAATTAGGCAGTCAAGACAGTCATCGACAGAGACTATTCAGGCATTCGCGCGGCGACTCGAAAAATTAAAAGCTCACGCGTTGGATGTAATTAATGCGAATTATCAAGCAGTAGATTCAGTGGCACTAGTCAGGGAACTCCAAAATACTGTAGGTTTGACCTTCAAGATAGGTTTGATAGATCCTTTTGTCCGCCAGTCAGTCATATTCTCCTCCGATAATGACTTACAGAAACTATCAGATAGTGCTATGCAGGCTACATTTATTTCTTCACAAATGTATTCGCAAAATACCCCAAACTTAAACTACACATTTCCTAATGCGTCCACTAGTTTCTCAAACAGTTTTAATCAACCTCCTAACGTTGTTCCAAGTATGAGCGGACAACTATCTCAAACTCAGTTGAATCCGTATACAATGCCATTTCTAAACACTTCGCACACTAATCCCCCTGGAAATTTTTTTTCAAATCATCTAAATACAGGGGCTACACACACAAACGGTAATTTAAATGAACTTCATTCGTTTACCAGTTATTCGAACACAAACCGCGATAATGCAAACAAAGATGGAAACAAAAGACCAACATATACGGGAAATCATCCTAAATGTGGATTCTGCGGAAAGTATAATCACACTTATGCAGAGTGTAGGACGAGAAAGAACACACCATACTGCCCAAATTGTTCGTCATATGGACATGAAGTGCAGATGTGTCCCAAAAGTAGAGTGTTTCACACCCAAAGTCGAGAAAGCTCTAAATGTTTGTGGTGTTCAAGAACTGGTCATGACGAATCGACTTGTTTCAGCAAACAAAATTACATGAAAAGGTCACAGGGAAACTCATCAAGGGGCAACTCAAACTAGGAGCTGCCCCACAATCGCTTAAAGTAAATATCATACCAGAATCCGACACGGAGCAGCTCATCAGAGTAGATGAGACTCCAAACTTATCAAAAATAATTGATAACCCAGTAAAACAAACTACAAAAATTAAATTTCTTAACTCAGTAAATTGTAGGGAACCGAAACCGAAAAATGAAATTCAGGAAATAGACCAATGTCAATCTTCAAAACATAAACATATGGGAAATTTCGGAGACAATGTAAACCACTGTAAAGCAAAACTGAAACAGATCAAAATAAAAAAGTTACCATATCAAATATTTGCAAAGCTTTTTGAGATTAGTTTCTTAGTTTTAACATATCTGGCGACCCTTGCCTTGAGGTTGATCCAGAATTTTGTTAGTTACTGCTATCTGGAATCTCCAAGAAAATGTAAAATAGCGTATAAGAGTTGGGTCACTGCTACAAAGACACCACTCAATACGGAAAGGGTTTATATTACGCTTCCAATGCATGAGGCTAAACAAGGGAAAATAACAGTCCTCATAGACACTGGCGCTGATATAAGCATACTTAAATATGAAACATTGGCACGGATAATTAAATTAAACCGCACGGAAGTTAGGGACGTTGGAGGGCTTTTCGGGGGAACGAGATCAACAGAAGGAACTTTAAGAAGTGTTCACATGTTGCCTTCGGAAAAGAGCACCGACATGACTAATCTTGAAATCACATGGCATGTCATAAACGGATTTGATTTGCCTGCCGATGGAGTAATTGGGAGAGATGTTCTATGGAAAGGATCCGTAATAGATACTAAATCCAACAGCATCGAATTTTCTACAGACAAAGAAAAAACTTCGAAATTAAATCTTACCAGTTACAATAAGGATGTAGGAAAAATTGAAAAAATTAATTCCGTTAGACCTGGCGTAAGTAAACTACCAGGTTCCCACATAAATCCGAATAAATGGGACGATGTAGTAGTACCACCACGATGTAAGTTAATAGTTAGCTTGAGAATTAAACCGCGCTCTGGTGAATACGTGGTCGAGTCGGAAGAGTTACAACCTGACGTGTATTTGGGTAATACAATAGTTGAAGCTACCAACCATCGCATTTTACTTCCGATATTAAATGCCAGTCAAAAGGAATTTAAGTTGAAAAGAGACTTCCACCCAAAGCTTAAAAAATTAAGTCATTACAAAGTAAATACTCAATCGTCACGGGTTAACTTCATCTCACGATCACCAAAATCAGAGAATCGAGTGCAACTGCTTCTTGAAAAATTGAAACTAGAAGAAAATCTTAATTCCGAAGAAATAACCTCTATAAAAGATCTATGCATAAGGTATAATGACATTTTTCACTTAGAAGGGGATCAGCTTAATCAAACTTCTGTGCTACAGCACAAAATAATCACAAAACAAGATCAGCCTCCCATTTGTCAGAAACAGTATCGGCTTCCGCAAATACATAAGGATGAAATTAACAGACAAGTGGAGGACATGCTTCAGAAATCTATAATAACACCAAGCAAATCTCCTTGGAATTCACCTCTTTTACTAGTTCCGAAAAAATCAGAAGCAGGTGAAGCCAAGAAATGGCGAGTTGTTGTCGATTTCCGTAAATTAAATGCAGTCACCGTAAAGGACGCTTTCCCCCTCCCAAAGATAGAGGAAATACTGGATCAACTGGGGAACAGTCGTTATTTTAGCAAACTGGATTTAATTAGCGGATATCACCAGGTAGGAATAGAGCCGGGCAGCCGTGATAAAACAGCATTTAGTAACAACTATGGGCATTATGAATTTGTTCGTATGCCTTTTGGGCTAACCGGAGCTCCCGCGACATTCCAACGAATCATGAATATAATCCTGACAGGCTTACAAGGAGTTGATTGTTTTGTGTACCTGGATGATATAGTGATTTACTCAAAAAATCTAGCCGAGCACATCCAGAAGTTAATGAAGATTTTCGACAGGCTGAGGGAAAATAACATGAAACTGAATATCGATAAGTGTAGGTTTCTTTGCCGGGAAGTAGTATACTTGGGGCATAAGTGTACAGAAGAAGGGGCGCTGCCAGACCCGAGTAGAACTGCTTGTGTAGAAAATTTTCCGGTACCTACAAACGTAAAGGAGGTGCAGTCCTTCCTGGGTTTATCGAACTATTATAGAAAATTTATCCCATCATATGCCAACATAGCGGCTCCTATTAACAAACTCCTGAGGAAAGGGGAGTTATTCGTTTGGACTGAAGCTTGCCAGAAGTCTTTTGAAAATCTTAAAAGGGCAATTTGCTCACCTCCACTTCTAGCGTACCCAGATTTTAGTGAACTATTCTGTCTCACTACTGACGCTAGCAACGAAGCTCTAGGTGCCGTCCTTTCTCAAGTAAAATCCGGGGAAGAAAGGCCTATTGCTTTTGCTAGCCGAATTCTAACAAAAGCTGAAAGAAATTACTCTACCATTGAGAAAGAGTTGCTAGCAATAGTGTGGGCTACCAAAAATTTCAGAACTTACCTTCTTGGCAGACCGTTTAAAGTATACACAGATCACAGACCTCTAAAGGGAATATTTAATGTAAAGGATCCGACTACACGGTTAGTTCGGTTCCACCATAAACTTTCCGAGTATGACTATACAATAGAATATAAGAAGGGTAGCCTAAATACAAACGCAGATGCTCTCAGTAGAATGCCCCATGTAGAAGGTAATACAAATATTCTTGCGGTACAGACCAGACGCCAATCTAGGCTGGAAGAGCCAGAGTCGACATTGAACAAACCTAGCTCAGAAAAAAACACACGTGAGTTAGAGCCCCCAAATTCGCCACAATTCGAGTTTCTCACTGACCCTGTCGAAATCCAAACAGTCATAAGGGACTTTCACGACTCAGCCCTAGGCGGTCATCAGGGTACGACCAAGACGTATCTGAGGATACGAGACCAGTTCCGCTGGAAGGGAATGAGGGCTGATATCAATAACTATATTAAAAATTGCCCAAAATGTCAGAAAAATAAATATTCTCGAGAGACAAAGATGCCTATGTGCCTCACCGACACTCCATCTTTACCTTTTGAGAAGATTTATATGGACATAGTGGGGCCGCTACCTGTAACATATTCTGGGAACAGATATATTTTAACTTGCCAGGACGAGTTAACTAAGTACATGATTTGTGCAGCTATGCCGGATTTTGAAGCCGAAACAACGGCAAAACATTTTTATGATGAAATAATTGCTCGGTACCAAATTCCCAAAATTCTGGTAACCGACAATGGTAGCAATTTTACATCTAAATTGTTTTCGCATTTGTGTAAAATGCTGGGAGTAAAAAAGATACATATTACTCCGTACCATCCACAGGCGAATGGGTCATTAGAACGAAGTCATAGGCCTTTGGCTGAGTATCTAAGATCCTTTGTAAATTCCGATGGTTTGGATTGGGATCAAGGGTTATCACAAGAAATGCATGTTCATAACTGTACCGTCCACACATCGACAAAGCAAGCTCCACTTACGTCTCTTTTTGGGTACAAATTTGAACTTCCCACGAATCTGAAAAGAACAGCCACTCCGTTGTATAACTCCGAAGACTACACCCAACGATTGAGGTTTCAGCTGCAGAGGTCGTACGAAATGGTTAGGAAAAACCTAGAGACCTCAAAGATGAAATCAAAGCGACATTACGATAAAAACATACGCCCCGTTAAATTTTCTGTCGGGCAGAGAGTCCTGATGAGAAATCAAATGAAGAAACATAAGTTTTCTCCTATTTGGACCGGCCCTTACGAGATTATCTCGATAACAAGTCCTTTAACAACGGAGATCAGAATTAATAATAGGAATCAAAAGGTCCACAACAATCGGTTAAAACCTTTCTTTAATAAACCTTAATCAAATCAACTAATAATACTTTTTCATTCCAGAACGAACGAAAACATTTAATTCCCGAACTGTTTGACGATTATTTTGCAATTCCAGAACGAAGGAAAATATTTACTCCCGGATGATTATTATTACGCAATTGGGAGCAACCGTAGTATACGAGTATAATATATAGAATTTAGTATTGTTTAGAAAATTACAACCACTAACAAAAACAAAAACAAAAAAAAACACGTAGTTAAAACATAACACATAAAAATTTTGTCAAAATATAACATAAAACAACATATTGCGCTAAGGCAAAAGTTTAAAAGAAAACGACAAAATGGTAAATGTAATTAGAAATGTAAATATCAGCATATTATTTTCCTTATCATTAATAGTAAGTTTAAATAGCCAAGTAGTTCTTAAGTCTGCCGACCAACCCTATGAGATCGTTCCAGTTAAACCAACGCCCGTGATTTTCGAGACGATAAATAAGGCTTGGTTTTACCGTGACACTTGGACATTCCTGACAAAATTCTCAATAATGGACTTCTCGACCGTGATACATCTAATCGACGAATACGAAACGAAAATCGTAAAAATGTGCTTTCTGACGAATGATATGGAATATCACCAGTCTTGTAATTTAATGACCCGGGAAACCCACACGTTGACCAATAATCTAAGAACAAATAACAAGCATCTGCTTCATTTAACCAAGGATCAACGTCGGCATAAACGGGCTATCAACGCTATAGGCAGATTTGCAAACTGGGCTTTTGGTTCAATGGATGACGAAGACGCAGCAAAAATTTACAACCAACTTTCGATTTTGCAGTTGAAAGAGACACAAACTTTCAACTTAATCCACCATCAAGCAACGGTGATGGCCACTAACTTTCAAAAACTGAGTCAACCGCTACAAAATTTGACCACCGAAGTTGAAGCAATCGAGCAGCATCTGCGAAAATTGGAAGTGGGTTTTAATAACCTCAGTGCCACAACAAGCAGGGATATTCAGGTTCTCAAGGTGCGGACGAAAGCGTACGAGTTACTCGCGTTCATCAACGCGAAATTAATAGAAGTTCAAAATAGGCAGATCCTGGAAATGGATATATTGGACGACCTTTTCAAGGGAAGACTACATCCTTTCATCCTCGATACTACTGATATAACCACGACATTGGAAGACGTTGGATTTACCAATACATTATTTGGAAAGAATAGCTATGTTTTGCAGCAAATAATAGATGTTTCGGTCTTGCTGGACAATGGGAATTTCATCATTAAAATCGAGGTACCGCTGCCCGATAATATGGAATACATCGTTCGACTGGTTCACCTAATCCCTATCACACTCAACATTCAATGGGATTTAACCATTAGTACCAAAGAGAAGTACTTAGCAGAATCGGTAGACCATTTGTCGTACGTAATGCTAACCGAAAACGATCAGAAACAGTGTAAACGTGTGGCTATCACCGTCAATCGTACAGCTCTCGTATGCAGTTTCAACGGGCCCATTTTAAGTACAGGGAGTGATAATTGCTTAATAGAGTTACTACATCACTCAGAAAAAATCACCCAAAACTGTAAGTATGTAACAGTCCCCGCAACTGCGGGTTACATAACAAAAATGATTACCCCAAATCATTGGATTTTTAAAGTGAGAAA
This sequence comes from Microchrysa polita, assembly GCA_949715475.1. NCBI lineage: Eukaryota > Metazoa > Arthropoda > Insecta > Diptera > Stratiomyidae > Microchrysa > Microchrysa polita. The sequence continues at coordinate 107,648,036 of OX454416.1, read as the reverse complement.
CCTTACAACCCTTAATATTAATTGTAAGGGAGAGCATTCCACCGTTCAATTTTCAAACACAGGCATCCTCAAATTGATTCGACCATGCGATTACGGTACGAAAGCCATGCGTTTGCCTTTTCAGCGGGAGAAGACGGTCTCACTCCATATCCTGGTCCCGGACATGAATCCCACTGACCTGATCGAGATGCTAAACCTGACGAGTCTTCCAACAACGGGTAGCCATGTTAACAGTCTGTCACCTATTAAGATAGGAAACCACAAACACATTTGGTCATCTATATCGGACGTCGGCAAGTCCCTACAGCAGCTGAACGAAGATTGGATTCGAGCCAATGAATCTCGGCAGTTAATCGAACACGGTCAAGTCGTGATCCAGCATAGCTATGCCATCTATAGTGTATCGACTATGATGATAGTGGGTGTAATAATGACATTCGGCTGGTTTGTTATTCGGAGAACTTGGAAAACGACACCGCAAAGTAAAGTTAGCATCCAAATGAACGCCACGAGTCCAGCCCCAGCCTCTAGAGTCTCAGGACCATCATTAACAACCAGCACCACGACTTCTCAATGTAACACCGAGCAAACAAACAAAAATCCCCGCAACGAATCCAGCGTCACCTTTGGTAGATGTTAGTTTACCATAGATAGAATATAGTAGTAAACAGCCTTTATAAATTTTAACTAATGTTCCTAGGTTGAAAAAAAAAAAAAAAAAAAAATGTAAAAAATGTAAAAAATGTAGTACATATTAGATGTACAATTTAGTATTAAACTTAAAGCCCGGAGGGATGTGATGACCCTAACACGGTCATCGATTCCTCTTCCAATAATATGTCTTATTTTTACACATTTGTGTCAACGAAGCAACTAAATCGGATGCGCGTGTAATGTCTTTGAACCGAATATTGCTTCGTTGACACAAACCGCAGTAGGCAATAAGAAAATGGGGAAATTGTTAGATTTAAGGTGGGATGATTCAATAAAGAAAAGTTGATCGGACTAGACGTGTTTCTTGTTACCTTTTAAAATATATTACACTTCACGTCGTTTTAGGTAATTTTTCGTTTAACGCGGTTTAAAAACATTTTTAAAGATTTTTTTTTTGCCTTTTTTGTTTACTACAAATCAATACCTATTTGTAGTTTGCAAATTGTTACCTACATGAAAACTGTAGTAAAGCTACTTTTATTCATATGAAATCTACTAATGTTTCCCCTTTGTAATATGTTGGAAAGTTGTAGGGCAGTAAACGTCATTTTAATCATAGCAACAATACTAGAAATCTATGTTTACTTCAAAAAAAGTAGTAAAGTGCAATTTACTACTTTTTATTCATACGGGCCATTAACTTGTAATTAAAATCATAGTGGCAGTGGTTGCATTTAACTCTACAATAAATTATTACTACTATTGTAGTGAAATTTCACAGTAAGCAAAATTAACTTTATTAACATGTAATAACTTTTTTCACAACGCGAGTAGTTAATTTTACTACAAATGCGATGGGGTCAAAATTAATTACATTTCAGTAAGATTTACTACCGATTTTGTAAAATTTTACTATTTTGTTCTCTCCGTGTAGGGAGTAAAGGCGGCTTAGGAAGGATAATTACCTGTAAGGAAACGCGGGCTCCGCACAAGCGAACTTAATCATCCTAGTCGTCGAAATCGGCTCCGCAACAGCCACTAATCGGGAATTAAAACTGGGAAATTTAACGTTTTTTTATTATACCTATTGCAAGACCCAATTCCAGTAAAATCTGCTACGTAATATTGCAAAAAAATGTTGCGTAATATTACGTGGTACATACCATGCTTTTATGCACTTAACTGCCAGAAATAATGAAGTTAGCGTGAGTGATGAAACAAATATTATATCGTTATCAGTAGTATTAATTTCAAATTATTTAAATACAAAATTAGTAATAGCATGGAATATTGGTACGCCGCTAAAACTTTCTTTTCTTAACTTTTTAGTTTTGCAAAAATTCGGATAAACCTTCGACCATAATAAATTAATAAATACATTTATGTATAATCTTCTTAATCCAAATCTTGTAGACTTTAATCTTTATATTTATCTGCTACTGTAAAATAAATAATTTAGAATAAATCCATCAAACTGGGAACAATCTAGTTGATCCGATAAATCTATCACGAATGCGGCGCACGTATTTATGGAAGCTGTTTTGATTGAGAACCCGTCAGTCATATTTTAAGTCTTATTCAGTGAATTTATAATTTGGTCGCGAAATGAACGGTACATTCTAAAAATCCTTTTCCAGTGTTAAGTTCTATATTTTTCTATAATTGTTATATTTTTATGCATTTCAGGAGCTTTCGTTTTTCTCGTGGCAACGGTAATCGTATACAGTGCTAGCGCACAAGATTGCGGATCGATGCCCAACAATTCAGTACTTGGCGGAGCGGAATGCTATGAGTTTCTTCATTGCAGCAGCGGTATAATAACGATAGTGAAATGTAACCAGTACTATAAATTCAATACGGTTACGGGCAAATGTGAATATAGTCCGGATTGTGTACAAGGTGAAGTTGTTGATCCTGGATCGGAAAATCCATGCTTCAATATCAAGGATGGAGAGTTGAAGCCAAGTAAAATCTCGTGTAAATACTATTATTATTGCTACAAGGGTGTGTCGATTTTGCAAAGTTGTGCCGACGGTTGGGGATTTAATGATAAGGACCAGTTGTGTGTCAAGAATTTCAAATGTGTAGATTAAAATAAAATTATAATTTTTGTGAAGAAAACGTTTGGCATTTTATGGGCCAACCAATAACTTTCAATTAATTAAAATACATATCAGATGAAGTTTGTAGGTTAACTTTATGAACCCGGATATCATACGCACCAGGCTTTCTAATTAGGTGTTCGGTACCTGAATGTATGCTTTGTGATTGACTTGTTTTTTATTTAGGGTCACATTTCCCATTTGGGCAACTGCCTACCAATTCACTGCTGGCTTTGGTAGAATCTTGATGCGAAAACGTATTCCTATGAGTAGAAGAATATAAAGAAGAAATAGCTGGTCTATAATGCTTACAGCTTTCTTGTTAGGGTGGGTTTATATTGAGATGAGATGGTTTAACTATAGAAATGAATGGCGGTAATGTGATCACTGCGCAGGGCCGCCATTCAAGGCATGAAATTCAGTTGCAGCCAAAATGTGTCGAAAAGTGACGAAAACCGAAACTTAATCATACATCAAAATAACGCATTGTATGCAGTCACACTTATTTTAGTCAGTAAATCTTAATAAAAATTAATATTTCTTCAATACATATATTTTATGCTTTTTTATCTTTGGAGAGATCTAAAAATATGTCAATAAACCGCAAATCTCAAATCAATCAAAATAATTTATGATAACATGGTAATAGTGAAATTTTGGACTTAAACTTATACAGCCCAAGTTAATTTTATCGTAAAATTTGCCAAATTTTGTGACTGCAACCTGCAAGTTAATATTTAACCTTCTTTCATCTTCCCCTGAAAAAAAAACCTACGTTAAGTACCCTCATGTGTGGATTTTCACACATGTGCAACTTTAGTGTAATTTAGGCGAAATTCTTAAAGTTAGAAATGTGCTTTATGTTGAATTGTCCACTATTTCAGTTATGAGAATAGTATATTGTTGACATTTGACACTAAGGGTCGGTTTATCAATGTCATGATAAGCCGTAGTTGCGTACTACTACAGTTGACTCACTTACATTTAAGCTCGATTTATTACCTTGAGGGTCCTTGAAACAGGAAACTAACACCGGATATGTAATGTACTCGACGTCGCCTTTGATATGATACCCCGCATGATGACCCCCGTTCAAGGATTAAAGAGTATCCTTTTTGTCCTTTTTGGGACCTTTCCGCTCAAAATTTTCTTTAACGAAAATGAGTTTTTGATTTTTGGGAACCCATTGATTCAAAAACAACAAAAAATAGCCTTACTTTGTTTTTTTTTTTTTCGTATTTGAAATGCTAATATGACTGGACCACCAGGACCTGAGTCTGCATGTTTCAAAAGATTTTCAATTATGGTGTGTCCTAGACCAGAATTTAATCATGAATCACATTTTTCACATAAATAATTTACTCCAAACGATATCAATTCAAGCATTCTGTAAAAAAGTAGATTTCGCAATATTATTACGGTAAAAACAAAATTTACCCATATAAAACACAGCGCAAAAAACTCACTCCGGATGGGTTTATGCAGCTTCGATTGAACAAATCTCGATTCGACCGACAAAGTGTCGTGGTCACTTTTGGCTTGATTGTTACAGATTTTTCATAAAAATTACCAAAAAGTAGACACGTTTCAATGTTATGACAAAAAGAGCAGAAGGGTGATATGGAATTACTATAATTTCTTATGATTAGGTAGGTAGGTATATATTAGGACCCGCTTTGTGGCTCACTCGGTTGAGTCACACTCTACGATGCTAGTAATCTAGAGGTCCGGAGATCGAATCTCGGTGTGGTCCAAAATTTCCGTACATGTGCAGATAGAAAATATATAGTGCTTGCAACATTATATACACTCCGATGCAATGTAAAGGCGGCCCCAGACCGACCGGAGTGTGGCACACACCGCACAAAAGACCGGTTCCAAGAATGATACCTTGGAGTCGCCCAACCACACTGCTGCACTGCTGCTGCACGATTTTTCGTATCAATTTTTTGTGCGGTGTTTGCCACACTCTGGTCGGTCTGGGGCCGCCTTAACGTTGACCCGAAATATAAACGGCTGAGTTAACGCATCATGGCCCCACATGGGGTTATACGGTACTGAGAAGAAGAAGGTACACAGATAAAAAAAAACCATCACTTAAATTTGAAGTGAAACATATTAAAAACAAAATCATTTTGATCATTTTAAAAACAAATAGTTTTATATTAAAATTAATGATCTGTTCAAAATTGACTGAAACATAGATTTAAATATATTCAATTTGGTTTTAAAGTTGTTTCATTTTGAAGGCTGTGTCCGTCACATGTACATAAGCCCGCCGCTTTTTTGTTCAGTGCTAGTTATCTCCGATAGCTTCGGTGTAAGAAGTAGGACTTCGAAACGAGAGGTACCGGGTTCGATTCCCAGTAGAAGCAAAGTGAGAAAATAATTTTTTTTAAATATTGTAAAAATAAATATAAATAAAAAAACTAAAAAAATAATAAAAATAATAGAAAAAAAATTAAACTAAAAAAAAGGGGAAAAATATTTTTTCACTTTTTTAATTTTTCAATCAAAACATTTTAAATGAAAGTGAAATCACTTTGAAATAAAGGGATATTCAATTTTGATTTGACATGCAGCAATTTTAAAAGTACAATAATCACTTTAATATTTCCACTATTGATTCAAAATGAAACATTTTTGAATTAAACGTAAGCGTATATGGAGCCAAATCATATTTGAAAATTTTTGAGTCATGGCTATTATTTTTGATTTTATAACGATTTTTTTCTCTGTGTAGGTATATATGTATAAAGTCCTAAAACCCATTTCTTTAAATGGATTATAACCTTAAAAGCATATTGAGCAGAGGAGCGTCCGATTTGTTTTGTTTTGTTGTTGGTAAATTCTATTTAGATTTATTTATTATTTATTTACCTTGAAAATACTCGTAGCAAAAGGATAAGTACACGTCCTAATCATTATTTATTCATTATTATATTCATTAACTACTATCAAAATCGCATTAAAAGATATTTATTTCCGCCAATGGTGATTAAGTTAAATATGCATTAATGACAATGTAAATTTAAATTTTGCACAAAAAAAAAATAAAAATACAAATGAAAATTCTCCCTATGGAGTTGCGATTGTTCAGTTAAGTAAAAAGTAGTCAAGAAGTGACTTACAAAAAAGTTAGCCCGCAAGGAAGAATCGATATCATATAAAAGGTGGGTTCAACAATTTAACTTCTTTTTTGTTTAGTTTATCAAAACGCTCCATTGGGTCCTCAAACTGAAATTAAATTGAATTTAATATGCACATAATAAAATCGTTTAATCATATGTATTCGTATTTTAGCACAATAGTTGAATCATTAACACAATCCAATAAATAAAAAATCTGTATACTATTTAAAAAAAATATGGAGAAAAACAATTCCCCAAATAATATTTATTTTATACATAATTGTAGTCTGGATGGTGTAGTGGTTAGCGCACGCACCTTCGGTGCACAGGGTCATGGGTTCAAGACTCACCGTGAACGAATTCAGTTTACTTTATGGTGTTTTTCGAACTCACGACACCCATGTGACGGACTATTATCCCACTCAGAAGTTAAACGAGTACCCATTACGCATGGGATAAATAATACTGCTGAGCGTGCTGTTGATCCCAACACCTTAACAAAAAAGCTATTAAGTTCTTGGAAATTGGATGTCACTAACACATCTGCGGCCTTAGTCCAATGCAGCCGTGTTAACTCCGAACGACGTTTTAGGTCAATTTTTAGTTAGTCACAATTTCAGCATATTTACAACCGTGGAGTTTATCATAAGTATAGCAGCAACAGTGACAATAAAAGGACGTAGTTATTTAATTTTATACTTTTTATAAAAAAAAAATAAAAAATAATAATGACCAAGACTATTTGCCTGAAACAAATGATTTCAGTTCTGAGGACGAACTTTCTTCGGTGGAAATACCAAAGAAAAAATATAGCATTAAATATTAATTGAAGGATGCGAATATGGTAATAGGCATTCTGTTTGCAAAACATTCTTTTTTAGTATTTTAGAATATGCTACATCGAACGATCAGTTCATAAGAACAATTTAAGGAAAGGTAAAGGAAAATGTTGCAACACATCAGTTCAAATAGCGTGCGTCAAAAGAAACAATTCAAGTCGAAAAAACACAAAATAAAATCCGTTAACATATCGAGCATTTCGGACCGGTTATTTCACATTACCGGAAAGAACATACACCGAAAAAAGATACATATTTGCCGACTGACATAACCATTAAATTAATGTTTAACCCTTCTATCGGCACCTACCACAATATGCATTCTATACCGATCGGCTGGACCTACTGAGATTCTTTTTTTTTTTCAATTTTTGGAAAAAGTTAAATTTGTATCCGTAAAGTCATTCTGCCCATTCTAAACTAGCATTTTTAAACAATATAAGAATCTATAGAATTTTGGCATGTTTCTAAGTAAACATATTTTTAGGTGGTTGTACAAACATACTTTTCCCTTATTTTAATGGGGTGAAAAAGTATAGGTCTGGCCAGACCTATTAGGTATCAAAAAGTAATCAAATTCTAAGAAGCAGCGTCTAATGAAAAAAGTGTCAAAAAAGACTATTCCAACACTTATTATAATTTAATTCAATTCGGACTGAACAATAATAATACTTTTTGATTGTACTGCATTACATAAAACTTAGTACTTACATACATATGTATGTCACATATCGTCTAATAAACGTAACATCTAATGTTCTGTCAATTTTCGCTATAACTATCATACACATAATGACCAAAATAATAAGTAGCCAAGCAGTTATTAAAGTAAAAAAAAATCGTTTGACGATATTTTGTTACCTAATTTGAGAGGAATTAAATAACATACACACTAATCGTTTAAAATAAATAACAGGTTTAATTTGGATAAAGTATGACACAACTGGAAAAGGGCGGACAAAATAATAAGTACATTTTAACTAATTTAATTCAAACTAGTTTTAAATCAAATTTCATGCCCTAATCCGTCGAGAATTTAGTTTATTTTATTATTTCTCATCATATTGTCCATTATTGTCCAGAAAAAAAAAGTTTTTGTTGACTTACTGGAGATAAATTGGCGGCATGGTCCAAATGGTACCGTATACCAAGTTACTTCGAGAAAACCCTTATGATTGTTTCCATATTGTGGCATACCTTTTTCCAACTTTTTGACTTAATTCTTCCCAATTTTTCGAGTGAATTAAAGTTCGTTAAACGACTTCACCAAGCAAAAAGATGACACTCCATTTTAATGAAGCTTATCCTTCACCAGTTTAAAAGGTGTGGTTAAGGTTATTATCCTGCTGAAATGACCAACTAACTGGTATAGATTCTTTAGCATAATGCGATATGTTTCTTAACAAACATTTCTTATGGTGGAATTGTCTCACTGTTATTATAGATGCATTTGAATGACACCAAACTATGAAAAAAACCCATTGACCATTCTATTTCCGTTGGGAAAAATACTTTAATGTAGCGTTGATCAAATTTATTTTTCTCTGATACAAAGAATAGTTCGATAGGATTCCTTTACCATTCCAGTTTATTGCGATATCATCACTAAAATAAAATTTTCTGTACGTATTTTTCTTTGTTTGGTTTCGACCAATAATTGATCGCACCGTCCATATTTTTTTACAATTTCGAAGGAAACTTCAAATCTAATGATTTTATCCTTTTGTTGTAATAATTTGAACTCAAAAGAATACTATCATTAACACCAAAAGGAGTAATTCTCGATATTTTTGAAAAAAAAAAAAAAAAACATTTTCACAGGGAAGGAACATGTAACGCATAAATGAGATTTGTACAATCCTTCTACAAGGGCGGTCCTAGCCTTACATTTTGAGGGGGGTCACCGCTATGGGCTTAAAGTTTTTTGATCGGACCAAAACAAAGTCCTAACCTAAAAACTCAGATTGATCAATATTTAATTACTGATCAGGTTTTCAATCATCCAGGTTGAAATTAATAGAAACATTAAATAGTAAATCGATTGTTTAATATGTCAAATAAAAACGAAAATTACAATACAAACTCTAATTTGGGACCTTTGAACCCTTTGAACACCTTGTAATCACAGCATCCACATCAACATCAATGTCCCTGTGAATGTTCAGGAGAAGGAGACCGAAAAGGCGTTCTTCTCCCATGGATGCTCGGAGCTAACTTTTAACTCGACGCAGAGTTAAAAAGCTCTGTTCTCCAGTGGCAACACTTACTGGCAATGTCGCGAGAATCCGATGCAGGCAGTTGATGGCTGGGTACAATCATGGTCACATTCTTTAATTATTTGCATCAGACAAATGGGAACGGCTTGTTTTTGGGCAGATTGTGACAGTCGCTTCCACTTAGCTACCCACAATTGATATTATGCAACAACAGACCAAACTGGCACTCCCAAAAGTCCACTGTATCCCCACACAATTCTTCACATCAACATCAAACTTCGACAATAAATCTTCCATAATATGTGCAATGGCCTTGTCACACTTAAGCGTCGCTCCTCATCTTCAACATCTTCGTCCCGAATAGAGGCATAAGCATCACAGAACATGATTAAATCTTCTCTGATGGTGCCATTATACTGCCAGTTTTATGGAGTTCTCCAATAGCTAAACCTATACGTGCTATGGTGACCAAATTTGAGCGATATGGGAACGTTGCAAGTCTGAAACGTCACCCTAGCACGTATAGTTTTAGCTGTTTGAGAACTGCGAACTGTTTTCAAAAAATAATGACACTATTTTGGTTCGATGTGCAATGGTGTACAGTTCCATATTTAAATCTCCCAAGTTTAATGTCTTAAAAAAAAAAGAAAATAAAAAAAAGGAAAATGTAAACGTTATGAATTTTTTTTACATCGGTTCCTTATTTTTTACCCACTCGGTAGGGGGTCATGACCCCCTTGACCCCCCCTCTGGGACCGCCCTTGTCCTTCTATAGGTAATAATTTACCTCTTTACGCTTTAAAATGCATAATAAATTTACCTACCTACAGTGGGATTCGATCGGGACCTTATGATTTGTAGACGAACGCCCTACCTACTAAGCCAACTAGACTAACTTATGGAGTTTGTAATTTATACAACATGTGGCTTCGCTCTACCACCAAATTCACTCCGATCGGTGGATACACAAAATACCAAAATCGGATGAAATTAGCCCCAGCACAATAACTTGATTCAACATGTTACAGAATTGATCCGATAGGTGTAATATCAATACCAAATGGGTTATTCTTTGCAATGTGTCCGAAAAAGGTTTTAATTTAGAAGTTTCGTCCGTTTCGGATTCTTTTCTAATAAAACCCCTTATGGCGGTGTTATTTTGAGCATGTTCACTCCGAAATAATTTTTCTTTTTTATCCTATCGGATTGTCTTGCTCGAATACCCGGCATTTTTTTTGCTGTGTTCGCACAAATGAACAGGATTTATTTGCAAAAACTTTTCATCTTAAAAAAAAAAACGGGCCGTGAGCGACGACGATCCATAACAGTGTTTCCTTTTCTTGGCTAACAGAAAAGTGAAAAATAGATGACATTTAAACGATGATAGATTTTGTAAAATTAAAATCACTTATTTTAAGTAAGTGGCTCCCGAAATACATAAAGTTTTTTTGTGGTAACGGATAGGTTACCGAAAATATAAAATAAGTGTTTTTTTATATTTGCCACAAGGACACATTAGTTATATTTGTAAAATTAGTTAAACTTTTGTTGCTTCTTTTGTATCTGCCAGAAATTTGAAGAATTTGAGAAGCCTTTTGTGCAGTATCGCGATCTTTCAGAGTTTGTTGAAAAGCAATATAGGCCAGTCAATAAACCAAAAAATTAGGCGTTAGGTCGCAAAAAATTGCTCGGCTCTGGTTTTTTGGGATATTGTTAGGATAGATACCAGAAGTGTACCACCAAGTTTGCAACTTCAAAAAACCTGTGCTAACCCCGTGACCCTCAAAAAACCTCAAAATTTTCTAACTTTTTTCATATTTTTGTTTGTAATTTCTAAAAGATGCTTCCTACAAGTAAGTTGTCCACTGCACTGTTAAAGCTAAGAAAATCTTCTTTAATTTGAGTGTAACCCCAGCTTTGTAGGCGCAAAGTATCCCAAGATACAGCACTTTAAACATTGTTTTTTGAAAAAAAGTTCAAAATTGTAATTTCAGTCATGTTCCGAGCTGAATATCGGCTTAAATGCGCATTTTACGGAGAAAGTCATGTGGCATGAAGTTATAAACCAGTTCCTTAGCTGTATATATGTCGGAACGAATGGAATCAGACCATGGGGTCATAGGGCTGCCCCTGAAAACTAGGTTCTTCTAAGAAAAACTTTTTTCTTTATGTACCAATATTAACCAAACTTCACCCAAGTATGTTGCTGGTTAAGCCTAAAAAAAATATCTAGGAACGGATTAAATCGGAACACTACGTTATAGGGCTGTCATACAAACCAACCTCTGGAAATTAGGTTCTTCTAAGAAAAACTTTTTTCTTTATGGACCAATCTTAACCACCCTTCCCCCAAATGTGTTTTTAGTAAAGCTTCAAAACATATCTAGAAACGGATGGAACCGGAACATTACGTCATAGGGCTGTCATACAAACATCCTAAAATACAATTTCGGACTTTTTTTTTACAAAAAAAAAACATTTTTTAAAGTGCTGTATCTTGGCATCCTTTGCACCTACAAAGCTGGGGTTAGACTCAAATTAAAGAAGATTTTCTTAGCTTTAAAAGTGCAGTGGACGACTTACTTGTAAGAAGCACGTTTTAGAAATTACAAACAAAAATATGAAAAAAGTCCGAACATTTTGAGGTTTTTTGAGGGTTACGGGGTTAGAACAGGTTTTTCGAAGTTGCAAACTTGGTGGTACACTTCTGGTATCTATCCTAACAATATCCCAAAACAACAGAGCCGAGCAATTTTTTGCGACCTAAAATCGTTAAATGACTGGCGTAATATATGGTCTAAGAAAATTGGCATATTTGGTCGTCAAAAATGCTATATCGAACATTTTTTTGGATTATGGTTGGGAATGGTCCCCAGATTATGGCATTAAAAGTCCCAACCGATCAGGGGTCCGCAAGGGGGGAAAGTGGGACATTTTTTCGGGTTTTTGCGATTATTTCAAAAACGGTAAGAGATACAGAAAAATCGTCTGAGGGCGAAAAAAACTACTACATAAAATTATCTTTCCAATGATATATGTATAACACATTAGAGTTTAATTGAATATTTTGGCGTTAGACTAGAACATAAATTAGAATATTTTCATTTTAGACCTTTTTTAAAAGCTCTATAACTTTTGAAAAAATGCTGGTTCTGCTTCAATTTCGGGGGGGGGGGGGGGAGTTATGGACATGCCGTTTTGACAAATTTAAATGGGGGGGATAATGGGAGTCCTTGACAGAAGCGATTCAATGTTTACCTTAAAATTATCTTGATCTTATTGTGAATACTTGTGCATATACATTACGGCTGAACTAGCAAGATATGGAGCTTTTAACAAAGGTCTAAAATAAAAATATTCTAGTTTATTTTGTAAGGCTAGCGCCGAAATATTTAATTAAACTCTAAAGTATTTCATATCATTGGAAAGGTAATTTAATGTAGTTTATTTCGTCCTCAGACTATTTTTGTGTATCTCTTGCCGTTTTTGAAATAATCGCAAGAAACCAAAAAATGCACCCCTTTCCCTCTTTTTTTTAAGGTTGCGGACCTCCGATCGGTTGGGACTTTTTATGCCATCATCTCGGGACCATCCCCAACCATAATGAAAAAAATTTCCGATGTAGGATTTTTGCCGTTCGATGGCCATATTTTGGTCCAATTTTCTTAGACTAATAGTTTAAATTCGCTTCGCAAAAGCTGAAAACCACCTTCTCATAAAAATATGATTATTATATTTATACCCTTCGCTCATAGAGTGAAAGGGTATATTAACTTTGTCATGAAGTTTGTAACGCATTAAAGGAAGCATCTCCGACCATATAAAAAGTATACATATATGATCAGCATGACTTGGGGAGTCGATTGGAGCATGTCCGTCTGTCTGTCTGTCTGTTGCGACGCGTTTTACTCGGCGGGTATTGAAGCTAGGAAGCTGAAATTTTGCACAAGTGCTTCTTATTGTTGCAGGCTGTTTGTATGTTTGATTCACCCAAATTGGATCACTGGGTCATGGGGCTGCCATACAATTATAATTTAACCCCCTAAATTAGGTTCTTCTAAGAAAAACTTTTTTATTTGTGAACCAATTTAAACGAAATTTCACACAATTGTATTTCTATTGTTGACACAAAACATATGTAAGAATAGATGAAATCGGACCATGGGGTCATGGGGCTGCCATACAATTATAATTTAACCCCCTAAATTAGGTTCTTCTAAGAAAAACTTTTTTATTTGTGAACCAATTTAAACGAAATTTCACACAATTGTATTTCTATTGTTGACACAAAACATATGTAAGAATAGATGAAATCGGACCATGGGGTCATGGGGCTGCCATACAAATCCAACCCCCCAAATTAGGTTCTTCTAAGAAAAACTTTTTTTATTTGTCTACCAATGTCAACGAAATTTCACACAAATGTATTTCTATTGATGACACAAAACATATGTAAGATTGAATCAAATCGGACCATGCGGTCATGGGGCTGCCATACAAACTAAACCCCCCATATTGGTTCTTCTAAGAAACATTTTTATACCCTTCGCTCATAGAGTGAAACGGTATATTAACTTTGTCATGAAGTTTGTAACGCATTAAAGGAAGCATCTCCGACCATATAAAAAGTATACATATATGATCTGCATGAATGGGGGGGGGGGGGGGGTGGATTGAGTTCTTCTAAGAAAAACTTTTTTATTTGTGTACTAATTTCAACCAAATTTCTATAGATAGCGAATAATATATGCAAGAATGGATCAAACCGGACCATGGGGTCATGGGGCTGCCATACAAACTTAACCCCCTAAATTAGGTTCTTCTAAGAAAAACTTTTTTATTTGTGCACCAATTTCAACCAAATTTCACGCAAATGTATTTCTATTGATGACACATAACATATGTAAGATTGAATCAAATCAGACCATAGGGGCGAAGCGAGCAGGGGGCGAAGCCCCCTAGTTTATTATAATATGAGATTATAGCAATAAGTTCAATAGTTTCCTTAATATAATTGAAGGACTAATATCGACATAACTTGCTAGCAACTACGAAAAAATATGTCTTCATTTTATTGGATTTGTAATTTTAACGGGTTTTTAGAAGTAAGGTGTCAGAAAGACGCCGTCAAGTATTTAATATACCAAACATCTCATCAAACAAGAGTTATATAATTTTAGTTTCACAATAGAATCACATTACTGCTAACATAAGACTATAATTCTTTTTATTAATAATTCAGAAGAATTAAAGTGATTACCAGGGTGTTATGAAAACGTTGAAATATATGCATTAAATAGCGTACACTTTTCGAATTCTCACCAACCCTATATTTATCTAAATGGCAGTTTAAAACGATTGAGGCAATGTCAATCCTTTCGCATGCACTGATTTGACTGTTAGTATTGTTTCATTATTTAATCTGTTAAGAATACGAACGGAACTGGTGGGATTCGTAGCGCTTAGGAAGGATTTATTAGACTGAACTCCAATAAAGGATAGCAATTTTGTTCGGTCGACATACGGTTATAAGGAGCTTAGGCCTCAAAAATAGCAATCCTCCAGACAGCAGATTAACAAAGCCGGAAAAAAATCAAAATGCTGTCGGCTATAAAACCTCTCCAACCCAAACTGGAAACTTTCAAAATTTTCAAAATTTCTATTTGGGGCTATCGACTTCTGGGACTGTTACCTTTCGATGATTCTGGGTTATTCTACTACATGTACATTATATTCATCAACCTGGCCGTCACAATCAACTATCCAGTAACGATGTTCATCGACTTGTTCATGTCGGAAAACCTGAAACATCTTTTCAGCAACTTATCGGTTTGTTTCGCCGAACTCATGGCTAGCACAAAAGCTTTGAATGTCCTCTTCAAACGTGACCAATTGAAATACATTAACGAATTGCTACATCGTTTCGATGCCCGTCAACAGGCCGTTGCTGATCCCGACGAGAGGATGTACCTGGAAAGAATTGTTCGAATTGCATATCGTGTCCTACTTGCATATTTTATTCCATTTGCAATGGCAGCACTTACGTGTATGTTGCCAGCTGTGTTCTCCTCAGACAGACGCCTCGTTTACGCTGCGTGGTTTCCATTCGATTGGAAAAATGATAATTGGACCTACTTGATTATATCAACATACCAAGTGTTGGGAATATGGGTGACAATTTCACAGAATATTTTGAATGATTCATTTCCGGGTTTGTATTTGTGGACACTGAAAGGACACTTTCGTGCATTGAATATTCGAGTTTCGAAAATTGGGTATGATACTAAGAAGAGTGCAGAGCAGAACTACACCGAGCTTTTGGGTTGTATTGCCGATCATAGAATGATATTGGAGTAAGTGTATAGAAAAAAATAAGTAGGTTAATCAATTTATTGTACAGATAAAATATCCATTTTGAGACTAGATTTTGCAAGGTCTACGAGAAGCTGTTCGGTGGAGTCCTTTTGATGCAATTTCTTATTACGGAAATCAGCGTATGCGTTACGGCAGTTTATATATTTTTTGCCGACACTGCCGGGGAAATGGTTTACACTGCTGCCTATTTCATTTGCGTCCTTATTGAAATTTGTTTACCGTGCTACTGTGGAAATGAAATTTTATATGAAAATAATCGATTTACCACGGCCTTGTTCTCTTGCAATTGGATGGATCAAAATCAAAAATTTAAGAAAACCTTGATCTTTGTTATGCAAAGTTCGTTAAAGCCTTTGGAAATATATGCCGGTGGATTGGTACGAGTGTCTATCTCGACGCTTCTTGCGGTAAGATCTAAATTTCAATAGTCATTGACTAACTTTATTTTACGAGTCTTCTTTTAACAGGTTTTCAAAAGCACTTATTCATTGTTCGCCTTGGTAAATCGGTTACGCTAAATCATCGGATCATAGGATATGGAATGTTTTCCAACATAGCATTATGCACTATAAAACTATGAAATATTTTGTTTTAGAATGTAGACTCGCAAACATGTAACTATAGTACTTAAAATAAATTAAAACACATTATTAGCATCTTCAAAGTGATGCTTGGGTTGTCGTGTCGTGTCGTGTTTTTATCATTGCCATCATTTGGATAAAAGAGTTAGGAAAAATGACATTCTCTTCAAGTACATATTTGAATGGGTTTGCCACGCTCTGCGGCTCACTTGGTTGACTCGCACTCTACGATGCTAGTAATCTAGAGATCCGGAGATCGAATCTCGGCGTTGCCAGGAAATATACAGGGTGTCCGGAAACTGCCGCATAAACGCACCGGATTATGATTCCTCAGTTGATTTCCATCAAAAAAGTTGTACTGAATATACCCCCTCAGCTTAACCCTTTATAGTACGGGAGCCAGGTACCCAACTACCTTCCTCATAAGGTAACCGGCTGAAAATGTGTACAGGTGGTAGTTCATCACCGCTTCTGTGCAAAACTGCTGGTCAGCCCAAAATTTAGCGGTTCCTTGTTAGGGAAATTACGCAATATGTGTGCTAATTTTGAGGTTCAATCTTCCTCATAAGGTAACCGGCTGAATTTAAGTGCATGTGTTAGATCTCGACTTCCAGATGCCGAAAGTGCCGGTCAGCCCAATTTTTAGCGGTTCCTTCCCCTATGCTGACCGCCTCAAAGCTGCAAAAAAATGACCCCTACCTTCCTCATAAGGTAACCGGCTGAATTTATGTTCAAACGATAGATCTCGCTTAACCGTATCGAAACATAGTGGGCTGACCGCTCTGAACCGGTTCCTTGACCGGTTTTAACCGGTTTAAAGTATTGAAAATACCCTCGTAAAAATTGGATTTTTGATCATACCTGATTAGGTAACCAGGCTGGATTTGTATTCAAATGGTAGATCTCAATTCCCCCTGCCGTAAGTACTGGTCAGCCCAGACCAAACCGGTTCCTTGATGCATTTTTACCGATTCAAAATAAGCAAAAATACACCAAGTACACAATATAAAATATTTAATTTTGGGGGGATATGAAGCATTCACCCGATTAAATTTATGTTCGTATGATAGACCCCAATTCGCCTGTGTCGAGGGTACTGGTCAGCCCAGACTAAACCAGTTCCTTAACGCATTTTTACCGATTCGAAATAGGCCAATTTACACCAAGTACACAATATAATCTACTTAATTTTGGGGGGATATTAAGTATTCACCCAATTAAATTTATGTTCGTATGACAGATCCTAATGCGCCAGTCTCGAAAGTACCAGTCAGCCCAGACCAAACCGGTTCGTTGACGCCGATTCGAAATATGCGAAAATACACCAAGTACACAATACAAACTGCGTAATTTTGGAAAAACTTAGGCCCGATTTCTCAAAACTCTTATCGAATGGTTAGTCTTATCTTATTTAGAAGACACACAAGCTTTTCTTTTAAGCTGTATTGAATTTTTGTTTATTTTGCGTAGTTATTCCATATTTTGCTTGGTTACACCATCATCTTAGATTGAAAACATCATTGCACACTGGTCTAGTGACTCTGTCGTCCCTATCTTTAAAGATAAAATTGTGTTTCTCACCGTAGAGGAAAAATGCTTTTCTTATAGAGATTTCAATAATAAGGTGTTGAGAAAAGAAAAACGTGGATATGTATGTTATCATGAAGAAGCAGACACAAGGATAATTTACCATGCATCCAAAATTGCAGAAGAAAACCCTTCCGCAAAAGTTCTCATCAAAGCGAATGACACAGATATTTTAATTATTACATTATGTAATAAACATAATTTCCCCTATTTAGAGATATTGATTGCCTGGGCTAGCAAACATGAAATGGAAAGCATCAATTGTACCGAACTATCAAAGGTACTTGGGCCAAATTTATGTAAGGATTTGCCTGCACTACATGCCTTTACAGGTAGCCACTACACTGCGGCATTCTATAGAAAGGGGAAAATCTGACCCTGTAAGATATTAGAAAATAATGTTATATTTCAAAATATATTTTTTTCACTTTCGATCTCAGACTCGATCGAAAGTGAATGATGAAGACAAAATGAGTGGCATTCAAGAGTTTGCCGCGTTAATGTACTCTGTTAGAAATTGCGATAGCGTAGATAAAGCTCACGTAGAAATTTTTGAGAAAATGTATGCTAGCAAAAAAAAATTCGGAGCAATTTCTAAAAAAATAAGGGGCTTTGATTCAACTTTGATTCCTCCTTGCTGGAAATCATTGAAGCAAAAAATATTGAGGACAATATACGTTTCAACAATGTGGCGAAATGCCACAAAGGCAACATGTACAGTTTTACCTCCTACAAGGTACGGATGGAAAACCACAACTGCGAATGATTCGGTAAGGCTGGAGCTCCATTGGTTTGACGGCGAACAAACCCCTTTGAAAATAGAAGACATCGTAGAACCAACGCCACACGACGATATTGACGACAATGACGATATTGCTAGTAATATCTATAGCTCCGAGATAAATATGTAATATAATCAATAGACTGAATTAATTGTTTGTTTAATAATTTAATTTGATTTAAACATTAAATATATTTATATGTATACTTAATTTTTGCCTACTTTGAATCGGTAAAATGCGTCAAGGAACCGGTTTGGTCTGGGCTGACCGGTACTTTCGAGACTGGCGCATTAGGATCTGTCATACGAACATAACTTTAATTGGGTGAATACTTAATATCCCCCCAAAATTAAGTAGATTATATTGTGTACTTCGTGTAAATTGGCCTATTTCGAATCGGTAAAAATGCGTTAAGGAACTGGTTTAGTCTGGGCTGACCGGCACTTTCGAGACTGGCGCATCAGGATCTGTCATACGAACATAAATTTAATTGGGTGATTACTTCATATCCCCCAAAATTAAGTAGATTATATTGTGCACTTGGTGTATTTTTACTTATTTTAAATCGGTAAAAATGCGTCAAGGAACCGGTTTGGTCTGGGCTGACCAGTACCCTCGACACAGGCGAATTGGGGTCTATCATACGAACATAAATTTAATTGGGTGAATGCTTCATATCCCCCCAAAATTAAATATTTTATATTGTGTACTTGGTGTATTTTTGCTTATTTTGAATCGGTAAAAATGCATCAAGGAACCGGTTTGGTCTGGGCTGACCAGTACTTTCGACAGGGGCGAATTGAGATCTACCATTTGAATACAAATCCAGCCTGGTTACCTAATCAGGTATGATCAAAAATCCATTTTTTACGAGGGTATTTTCAATACTTTAAACCGGTTAAAACCGGTCAAGGAACCGGTTCAGAGCGGTCAGCCCACTATGTTTCGATACGGTTAAGCGAGATCTATCGTTTGAACATAAATTCAGCCGGTTACCTTATGAGGAAGGTAGGGGTCATTTTTTTGCAGCTTTGAGGCGGTCAGTATAGGGGAAGGAACCGCTAAAAATTGGGCTGACCGGCACTTTCGGCATCTGGAAGTCGAGATCTAACACATGCACTTAAATTCAGCCGGTTACCTTATGAGGAAGATTGAACCTCAAAATTAGCACACATATTGCGTAATTTCCCTAACAAGGAACCGCTAAATTTTGGGCTGACCAGCAGTTTTGCACAGAAGCGGTGATGAACTACCACCTGTACACATTTTCAGCCGGTTACCTTATGAGGAAGGTAGTTGGGTACCTGGCTCCTAGACTATTAGCTGCCACAGGCATTTAAAGATTTTTGAAAAAATCATTTTCTGGCACGACTTAAAGCCTAGTATCTCCACAGCTACACCAGGTAGAATAGTCAAATAAAATGATTATTACAGGCAATAAATTTACCTGTAAAATGATACAAACCACACTAAAATAGGATAAGAGGTTTGGTTTTTACAGAGCTTCAAAGTAAACTTTGCGTGATTTTACCTAAAAACAATCTTTTTTTCTGTCTCAATTTTCTCCAACTTCGGTCAAGGTGAGGTGCTTGTACGATTCTTTTAAAAATTGGCGCATAGTCTTACAATCATATCTTTCTTACATCATTTTATTCTAGCTTCATTATTTCTAACAGTTTTAGTACCTTAAGTGCAGAAAACTGGGGTTAATTTTGGCTCGATTTCGACATACTTTGAATAGATTTTACCAATTGCAGATCTTTAGGGGCAGTGTGAATTGAATTGTATTGAATTCGAGCTAAAATTAACCCTAGTTTTCTACACTTAACGTATAAAAACTGTTAGAAGTAATGGAGCTAGATCAAAATGATGTAAGAAACATATGATCATAAGACTATGCGCCAATTTTTAAAAGAATCGTACAGGCACCTCACCTTGGCAGAAGTTGGAGAAAATTGAGATGGAAAAAAAGATTGTTTTTGGGTCGAATCACGCAAATTTGTCTTTGAAGCTCTGTAAAAACCAAACCTCTTATCCGATTTTAGGGTGGTTAGTTTTATTTTACAGGTAAATTTGTTGGCTATAAAAATAATTTTATTTCACTATTCTAGCTGGTCTAGCTTTGGAGATATTAGGCTTTAAGTTATGCAAGAAAGTTATTTTTTCAAAAATCTTTAAATGCCTGTGGCAGCTAAAGGGTTAAGCTGAGGGGGTATGTTCCATACAACTTTTTTGCTGGAAATCAACTGAGGAATCATAATTCAGTGCGTTTATGCGGCAGTTTCCGGACACCCTGTATAGTGCTTGCAACATTATATACACTCCTCTATATGCAATGTAACGTTGACTCGAAGTAGCCTATAAACGGCTGAGTGAACGCACCATGCTCCACAAGGGGTTACGGTACAGAGAAGAAGAAGAAAAATTTTAATGATCGGTTGGTTGTCCATTTGTTTATTACAGTTGACTAATTTTTAATTTTTTTTTATTTAAAAGTCAGATTAAGTATTTTCCTTATACTGTAATATTTTTTTATTTTTTGTATACAATTGTTTCAGAGACCACGTGTCTCCGTCTTCAGTACTTAACTTAATCAGGGGCAGGTTTGCTGACCCAGACGCGCAAAAAAAAACTATCGAGGGTAGCATCCAGGTTAAATTTCAAATTGTAATGTAGGCATTGCCATTAATTTCAAAACATTGCTCATAAATATTAAATCCCCGTTGTCACTTCACAAACTCAAAAGTTCAAATGTAATTTTTTTAATGAAAACATATTTTTATGTATAAATCATAATTTTGTTAGAATAACAATTCGACAAACAACATTTTTAACATGAATTTACAATCAAAAACTATTTTATTTGCACACACTTGTGTGTTGCATGTAAACTATAACTTTTAGAACTTTTTAATTTAAAATTTAATTTTAGCTAGTCATTGGAAAACGTACTAGAAAACCATTGGGATTGCATACATTTAGGCGAATTTTCGAAAGCTCATTAAAACTGGATAGCAATATAAAGGGTGATTTTTTAGGAACTTTCTTTTTGGCAACACTGTTTTTGGCAGCTCACGCGGGTTTCGTGTCTTGTGTTATTCTCAAACATGTTCAGCCTGATAATTATAATTTAACCATGAATCAACTTACAAACGGACAACGCTAGCAGATTATTGAATTTTGTTATCAAAATTCATGCTCGGTCAGAAAGTGCATCGTGCACTTTTTTATCGGAAAATTGTGTTCAGAGACGAAGCTCATTTCTGGTTGAAAGGATATGTCAACAAGCAAAATTGTCATTTTTAGAGCGAAAGTAGCCAGAAGCATTGCATGAACTGCCAATGCATTCCGAAAAAGTCCCTGTTTGGTGTGGATTATGCGCGCGCCGCGCCGGTGGCATCATTGGACCGTACTTTTTCGAAGACGACGAAGGCTGGAACGTTACTGTGAATGGCGAGCGCCACCGTGCGATGATTACGAACTTTTTTGCCCAAAATAGAAGAGCTGGAATTGACTGATATGTGGTTTCAACAAGACGGTACCACATGCCACACAGCACGCGAAACCATGACCCAATTGAGAGGCGAGTTCAGTGAACAGATTATTTTACGTTTGGGCTGGTCAATTGGCCGCCTAGATTGAGCGATTTAACGCCTTTAGACTAGTTTTTATGGGGCTATGTCTATAGCGACAAGCCTGCAACGGATGACGCACTGGAGGCCAATATTGAGGAATTTATTCGTGAGAAACCGGCCGATATGTTGGAGAGAGTATGCCAAAATTGAACCCAGCGTATGAGCCATTTGAGGCGCAGCCGCGGTCAACATTTACATGAAATCATCTTTAAACATTAAATTATATAGATCGTTCTATCGAATCAAATAATGATTTCTGCATTTTATGTGTTTTTTTGTTTAAATCAAATCCGAAAGCTCTTAAAAAATCATCCTTTAATTTCAAACCTGAATAAAGTCACAGGTTAGCGTTTGTATGAAAATTACCCCGTATAGTGTAGGTTAGCTGTTTTAAAAACACGGCCACTATACACAATACTATATACATTTACAGCATTTTCAAAATAAACAAAAAAATACGTTAATTTCTCGTTTGAAATATGCAGTTTTGTTAGATTAGATTAGATTTAGGGAGGGCACAGGCAACAGGGTTGCCCGAGGCACTGCGACCGGTGGTCTACTGTGCCATTGCCCCTACTATGAGTTAGATGAACTCATCCAACCGACTGACTTCGATAAATCGATTCAGCTGGGCCATATTTATAATGGCGATATCCCCTTCCAAGGGAAAAGCGATACCGAAGCATTCCAAACGGCGCCTTGCTAGCCTTTCACACTCTCACAGGGTGTGAGAGGCAGTTTCGTCCTCAGCTTCACAGAAGCGACAACTGGCGTCGGTAACAATGCGCAAGCGCTTTAAATGACCGTTTAAACGACAGTGCCCCGTGAGGAGCCCGCAAATAGTCCTAACCCTGTTTCTGCTCAGTTTCATCTGACCAACGGTACGATTGGGTGAGTAGCAAGAAACAAAAAGTTTTGACTGCCCTGGAAGCAATTCCCAGTGTGAGGTGGCCTTGGCTTTTTCCCACTCACTAATTATGTTTCTGCATATACAGAGTGGTAGTCCACAATAAGGTTCTGGACCATAAAAGGGAGTAGTCGATGCTCTTCTTGCGAGCTCGTCGGCCTGCTCGTTGCCGTAAAACCCCGAGTGCCCAGGTACCCAAAAGAGGGTGAGACTGTTGAGATTTCCCACCTGTTGGGGAATTTCCTGACAAACCCATACGAGCTTAGATGTGACAGTGAAGCTCGACAGCGCTTTGATTGCTGCTTGGCTATCAGTGAAAATTGCTATTTTCTTGTTGGTGTAGCCTTTGTCAAGGCATAGTCTTACACACACCTCAATTGCGTGCACCTCCGCCTGAAACACGGTCGGATGTACTCCCATGGGAATAAAGATATTGGTATTCGGCCCAGTAATTCCAGCGCCAGATCCTGTATCGGTCTTTGAGCCGTCCGTGTAGAATTTGATGGTACTAGGGTGGAGTGATCTGAATCTGTCAGTCCAGTCCGCCCTTTCCCATATAGCTGCACTATAAGAAGGATCAAAACGCAGAGTTTTGACCAGATGGCCTGATGGCATATCCAATAACCTACTGTTATTTAACCATCCTTGTTGAACTGAGTTCAATGGGGACGCCGCATCACAAGCTTTGAGCCTAGTGACGGCTAGCCTTGCCACTGCCTCTATGTGTATTTGGAGAGGTGGCAAGTTTAGCAGAACCTTCAGGGCGGCAGTGGGGCTAGAAAAAAAGGCTTCAAGAACAGCCCGACAGGCCTGCCTCTGAATTTTTTCGAGACACCGTCTCCCGTCTATGGTGGTTGCTCTTCTTCACCACACGACCGCCCCGTATTCCACAATAGGTCTAACGATTGTCTTGTAGATCCACAGAACTATGTACGGCTTGATACCCCATGCCTTCCCCGCATAGCTTCTGCTGACCCTCAAGGCCTTAACTTCTTTTTCTGTTACCAAACTGAGATGCTTTTTCCATAGCAGTTTCTTGTCAAGTGTGACCCCCAAATACTTGACAGTTTCTGGCATTGTTAGCCTTGCATCATACATGGAGGGACACTCTAGTGCTTGGAGAGTCCCTTTATTACTGAATGGTATCACGTCGGCCTTTGTTGGATTGACGCGCAGCCCGTTTGCTGTACACCAATCCTGGACTATGTGCAGAGCACTCTGGAGGACATCCGGTAGGACCTCCTCGAATTTGCCTTTAACCGTGATTACCAGGTCATCCGCATACCCCTGTGTAGAAAACCTAGCTGAGCGATGTCTCCACAGCAATCCATCAACTACCAGACACCACAGGAGGGGGGATAGTACCCCTCCTTGAGAGCAGCCACGAGTGGCTAAAGCAGAAAGGGTAGTATTGCCTATACTGGTAAAGATTATTCTTGACGAGAGCATACGCTGCACCCAGGTAATGATCGTGTTGTCGGCTCCTTTGGCTCGTAGTGCCGTTTCTATGGATATGCAGTTTTATTACTACATACATATTATGAAGCAGCATGCAATAATAAATGGTTTAAAACTAAGTCAATATGTTTAATTACACTTAATGACGAAAAGTTTTCTCGGCCAAAAAGAAACCATAAAAGATTTATGTGTCCTTGGCTTCCAAAAACAAAATCCAGCTTCATGTGTGTTGACGACATTTACATATTTGCCCTCTGCTCTGAAAAGTGATCAAAAATTACCTACCTACCTACAGTAGGATGATTTGAAGACACGCGCCCTACCTACCTACACCAACCAGACTATACGTTACGACGGTTTAAGTAATACACTTAAAGCGATAGTGACATCAATATGTACTACTATGAACGATGTCGTGTAATTCATTAAAAATAACATCAAATTTTCTTTTATTTAGTTACTATCGGGGCTAATGTATGGGTTCATAACGAATGTACAACGTATAAGATTCTACTAGAAATTCATTGTGTTCATGCACGCTCTTCATTGTTGAAATTTTGTTTTCGTTATACTAACGACCGGTGTTTCATAAAATACGTAGATGAACTGTATTATTTTAAGGAAGAAAAGGTTTATTTACTATGAAGTAATTCATAGTTCAACAACCGATCAGCTTTTCACAGTGAAGCTACTACTCCAAAAGTGCTAGGATTATAACATCGACGTATATAAAATGTTTGTCGACTTCAAGCAGGCATACGACAGTATCGATCGAAGTGTACTGTAAATACAACATTTTGCTGCATTTTGGTATACCGGCAAAGTTAGTGCGACTCACAAGGATGACGATGACTAATACCGTCTCGCAGGTCAGAGTGCAGAACCGACTCCCTGACCTATTTGAAACTCGCACTGGACTCAAGCAGGGCTTTGGAGTACCTACGTAATTCGAGCAATGAATATGGACGGCAGCGGAACACTACTCATCAAGTCGACTCAATTAGTAGCGTAAGCCGACGACATCAACATCACAACATCGAAGATTGGGTGATGCAGAAAGCCTTCTACATAACCTCAAAAAAAAAAAAAGGCCATGATGCAATCGAAAACAAGGAAGCCAGCAAATTCAAGCTTCACAGTGGGGGACCTTAATATCGAGTATGTAGACAACAACCAGCAAATTAAAGCTTCACTGTGGGGGACCTTAATATCGAGTATGTAGACAACTTCAACTATCTGGGTTGTAACTTATCAAAGGACGCCAACGAAATTGAGCGACGGATACCACTAGCCAATAAGACCTATTTCTCGGTCCTCCCTATAATTAATTCAAAACTTGCGCACAGGAACACGAAGCTCCGCGTGTACAAAAGGATCATCCGACCCGTGCTATGTTATGGCTCCGAAAAATGGACCCTAACCCAAGCCTCTGAAATTTTGCTAGGCCGATTCGAACGAAAGGTCCTTCGGCGAATTTTCGGGGCCGTTCGCGAGCGAGATCGATGGCGTATCTGGTACAACCATGAGTTGTATCAATTGTACGATGAACTGGAAGTATCGAAAATCGTGAAGCTTCAACGTTTGCAATGGGCGGGACATGTACAACGGATGGACGATAATCGCATGCCAAAGAAAGTGATGAACGCACAACGAATTGACGGAGCGAGGTTGCGTGGACGACCGAGAGCTCGCTGGGAGAACTCCGTAGGTAAAGACGCCCACCAGCTGCTGGGCTTCCGAAACTGGAGGACAAGGTCACGTAACCACGACAATTGGAGGTCAACAATTCAGGCGGCCAAGGTCCGACGTCGGGCTATCGTGCCACATTGATGATGATGAATTCATTATGGTAATGAAAATAAGTTTATACTCTTAGTTCACCAATATTATGATGATTTTTTTCAGGGTATACGCCATGAAAATAGAAAAGCGAAAAAGAAGAAAATAAGGGAGAAACATGTTTGTACTAATGCCACCTTAACCTTCGGTTGTACTAATAGGTCTGGCCAGACCTTTTCCATTTTTAAGTTGCCGTAAAATGAAAACCGTTTTAGCCACCACCACAATGTTTTGTGACTTTTCCTAAAAAATTGCCAGCTTTTCATAAAAACAAAAATAGTTAGAACAAATATCCTGCGAGAGTAGTTATGAGGACTTTTTGGTCAGTACATCACATTGTTACATATAAAAAATTTCTACCGAAATCTGTCCAGTTTATCTTTTTTTATCCAATCGTTTCTTTTGAAACTAGATAGTTGAGTACAGTTTCGTCTTGAATTTTTGCTTGTAGTGTGATATGCATTATTTGTCGAAAGTCGTTGGAGATAAAATAAGTGATAGCAGTGGCATAGATAGCTTTTCGGAGAGGGAGGGGATCATTTTGCAAGATTACATGTACTTTTACGGTTCTCAAATGTTAAATTTCAGAAAAACTGGGTCCTGCAAATATTGCATCGATAATTTTGTCTTTTTTACTACGGTGAGTAAATCTACAGTATTCCCAGTTTTATACGCTACTGTGATCAGAGCTTTATATTTGGTTAAGTGGTTCCCAAATTTTTCGGGGAATACCTAGCATCGCCGCTTTTCTGGCCGGAACACCTCAAAACAGGGATTAAAATAAATCATACCGGAAATTATGAAGACGAGAGCTCGTTGAGAAGGCCCAGTACATGTAGATACAGCGTTTGTGTTTTTAAATCAAAGTTTTCCGATAACTTAGAAATTCGTGAGTAGATATTTCTAAAATTTTTAAACTTGTAGGACACCGCTATTCTGCATTCATTAATGATGGAGGATATTTTAATGGTAGTGTGGCTCATTCGTGGAAAATTAATGTACAACGAGAACCCTCCTATTTTTAAACGTTACAATGTAATAGCATTTTTGGTAAATTGTGTCAAAATGCCCAACTTGCCGAACTAAATCAAAATTTGCAACACCACCAAACATTTCGGTAGTGTCGCAAATTTAGATTTAGTTCCGCAAGTTGGGCATTTTGACACAATTTACAAAAAAAGTTATTACATTGTAACGGATATGATTTCACTTTCTGAGACTAGATAAAATTTCCAATAAAACGACAACTCGTCCATTACGAAGTTGCTCGTATCTTCCGAAAAACACCCGTTCAAACTTTAAAGAAATGTTAAAATCGGTTTTTCATCAAAAATTCAAATGATAATTTTTGAAAAAATTCAAATGATAATTTTTGATGAAAAAGATTCTATCGGTACGCTTCTATTATCTAATTAAAATCGGAGGAAGTACTCAATTTTCTATTACAGTTATGAAAATGGTTTCCCGTCTTTATGAAACACTACACGCGTTGAATAATTCTCCAGCAAAGTTTACTTTTGCTTTGTTTTACGTACCTAAAGTAATAATAAAGTAATACATAATAAAAATTGTGTGACCTAGGGGGGGGGGGGGATTTACCCCCTTGATCCCCCCCTTAGCTATGCCACTGAGTGATAGTATGATCAAATGTGGAAATGTGCACATGCACTTGCTCATATTGTTCATTCAATATCGAATTCTCTCTCAATTTTTTTTGCTGATATTCACATTCGATTGATTTCTAGTATGCATGTATGTTATTATAAATTTAGAAATATTACGTTAACATGACATAACAACAAAAACAAAATAAAAATTGTTGACGTACATATAGATAAATGCCCATAAATACAGTGGGGTCTGGCCAGACCCATTAGTACCTTATGTGACTATTCAAACATTAGTTTCTCCGAGGGTTAAAATATGTCTACTTTGCATATCTACAAAAATGAGATAAGGGCGGAGTTCATAGTCCTCACTTAAGTAATAAGGAATTCCTTAAGGAATAAAGGTTTTCTCTATAAAAATGAGCCCTTACGGGAGCTTTGTAAACATAGACATCACTTATTAGGGCATTGCCTCATTTAAAAACGATTTACTTATTGGGCATATCTGTTGAAAGCAAAACCATCTACATATACAGCCAGGCTGTACAACGAAAACTTATACACATACAGGGCACGAAAGTCCAGAGTCAATCGAACATTTACACGGGATTGTATGGACGGAATACGGTCGGTCGTCCTTTTTTACGCGAAAAATACGGGATAATATGCGATTTCGACAGTGAAGTATGTTGTGGCCTAATATGTTTTCAAAGTTATTTAATAAAAATGTTATCCATGTCGTTAATTTTCGCCGAATAATTTAGTTTTTTAGATGATGGATACCCGCTTTGTTTACATCCATCTGCGCGTGAGAAAAATTGAGAGTGCGTGAATGTCGCCGTATTGCATTGTGTAATATTTATTGTTCGGGTATTAAAATTGTAGTGGTCAAGTGAAAGATAATATTGTGGAGTGCGCTTTCCAATGTTGATGATCTGTAAAACACAAAATCTTAATAAAATGTAGAATGAAAATATTTTCTAACAAATGTACCTTCTAGGTTAGGTTAGGTAAAGGGGCCGCCTGACTAGCGCCATGCGCACTTAGACCAAAAATTGGTCCATTGTGATACCACCATAGTTCCTACGTTCCGTTTAAAACCAACCAGTGCTAACAATGTATTTGTTAAGCAAAGTAGGGCTCACATCTCGAAGATCATCTGTATCGTAAAGATACCTCGAACCCAGTGCACGCCTCCTTCTCTCGGATAAGGCCGGACATTCACAAAGAAAGTGATGCACACTCTCTTCCTCCTCTTCATCATCACAACTTCTGCAGAAGTCGTATGGAATTCGGAGTCTCCTGGCGTGCTCCCCAATAGGGCAGTGCCCCGTAATAACACCCACTATGTTGCGTATATATTTCCTGTCTAGCGACAGTAATATGGCGGAACGGGATATATCTAGTATAGGCCAGATCATCCTCGTCGTAGCACAAGTATATCCGCAGGCCCATCTCGCGTTGGTCCTACGTTCAGAAGCGGCTTCAATTATCGATGCACAGACGGCAATAGGTGTTTTAATCTTCTCGTGGTCGCCTTCAACGATACTTGCTACCGCATTCCGAGCCAAATCGTCTGCGCAGCAATTACCAGCAAAGCCATTATGTCCCGGTATCCAGCATAGTGTAATGTTGAAGAAATGACCCATTTCTCTGAGTGCATAGCGGCACTCTTCAATAGTTTTAGATGTTGTAAATGCTGATTCAAGTGATCGAATTGCAGCCTGACTATCAGTGTATATAGTGACATCCTTACCAGTGACAACGTGCCTACCTAGCCATAAAAGCGCTTCCGAGATTGCAGTGATTTCTGCTTGGAGGACGCTACAAAAATTAGGGAGGCAAAAAGACAAGCTGATGTCGAGTTCCTCCGAGTAAATTCCAATGCCGACTCCAGCGTCCGTCTTGGAACCATCAGTGTAGATGGAAAAGGACCTGATGGACTGGGTCGTTTCGTTGCTCCAGCTTTCCCTAGGCGGGATTAAGGTAGAATAGTTCCTACCAAAAAAGTATTTGGGAACAGTGTAATCAGTAGCCAGTGGCAGGCTGAAATTACCAAGTATCGTTGAGTGACCATAATCCAGCGCACGCCACAGACCGGTTTCACGAAGGCGTAAGGCCGTGTAAGCTGCTGACCGTTGGGCGTATATGTCCAATGGCAGCAGTCCCAAAATCATGTCTAGTCCGAATGAAGGTGTTGTACGAAGAGCTCCTGTAATCAGACGAGAAGCCAACCTTTGCACTTTAACAAGTAAATTATGATAGGCAGTTGTGCTAAGTGCGGTCCACCACACACTAACGCCATAAAGCAGAATAGGCCGCACAATAGCTGTATACATCCAATATACAACTTTTGGTTGAAGGCCCCAGGTTTTCTCGATGGCCTTCCTGCACAAATACAGTGCCACAGTAGCTTTGTTCACCCTTTCCTCGATGTTAGGTTTCCATTTTAATTTCTTGTCCAAGATAAGGCCAAGAAATTTGGCCTTGTCGGAGAAACCAAGTTGAATGCCTCCTAGCTTAGGGAGGTTAAAAGTGGGGATCACACGCCTTCTTGTGAACAGGACTAACTCCGTTTTTGCTGGATTAATCCCAACCCCGCTGAGACTTGCCCAGTCTGTTAGGATAACAAGGGCGTTCTCCAAAAGTCCGCTAAGTGTGTCAGGAAACTTGCCTCTAACGGCGATAGCAATATCATCAGCATAAGCGATGACTTTACATCCGATTCTTTCCAAATTTAAGAGCAATTGATTAATCGCTACATTCCAAAGTAGAGGAGACAGAATACCTCCCTGTGGAGTGCCCCTGCAAACATATCTACTAGCAGAAGACGAACCCAACCTACTATGAATACGCCTAGAAGTGAGTAGCCTATTAACAAGGGTACAAATTGAACCTTCGACCTGTAGGCTCATGAGAGCATCTGTTATTGCTCTGGGTTTAATATTGTTGAAGGCTCCCTCAATGTCAAGGAACGCCACCATAGTATATTCCTTATTATGAAGAGATGCTTCAATATAACTGACCAGCGAATGTAGAGCTGTATCAACCGATCTCCCTTTCCAATATGCATGTTGTGACATGGATAGTAGATTAGCAGGGACGATCGTTCGTATGTGAACATCAATTAGTCGTTCTAATAATTTTAGCATAGTCGATGAAAGGCTAATGGGCCGGAGGTCCTTTGGCCTCATATGCGAGCTTCTACCTGTTTTAGGAATAAAAGTAACTCTCACCTCTCTCCAGCTGTGTGGAATATGTACCAACTTTAAGCACGCTGTAAGTATGCGCTCTATCCACGGATAAGTGATGTCTGCGCATTGTTGCAGGTCCGCAGGAATAATGCCATCTGGCCCAGGCGATTTAAAGGGCTCAAAACTGTTTATGGCCCACATAACCTTCTCATGACTGAGTATGGATTCCGTGTCGCATGGCTCTATGCGAACTGTCTGTAGATCAGGTAAAGCAGCCGTTGAACTGCCAGGGAAATGTGTGTCAAACAGACATTCGATGGTTTCAATGCTTGATGACGTCCAAGAGCCATCTTCTTTTTGAAGAAAGCTTGGATTAGATGGGTTAAACGCCAAGAGTTTCCTGAATCTAGATGTTTCGGAAGACCCTTCAATGTTTTCGCAAAAACTTCTCCAGGCTTTACGCTTAGCTCCTCTTAACTCTTTTTTGAAAGAGCTGAGATGCCTTTTGTATGAGTTCCAATCCGATTCAAGCCTTGAGGCTTTAGCTCTATTGAAACTACTTCTACACGTAGCTCTTAGCTCGGAGATCTTAGAGTTCCACCAAGCAGGTTTTTGCTTGCCCGACCGTGAACCGGCTGGGCACGAAGCGGTGGTCGCAGTTTTTATAACATCAGTAAAGAGGTTTACCATATTGTCCAGATCTTGTCCATTGTTTGGAATATTTGGAAGCGAAGGTAGTCCTGCGAGCAGAGAGTCACGAAATCTCTGCCAGTTAGTCCTCCTCCGGTTTAGGATGACTGGAGACGCCTCAGGGCGCGCAGCAAGACTGAATTGTAGATATCGGTGATCGGATAAAGAATGTTCCGCCGATACTCTCCAGTCGTTTATTAAATGCAGGATATCCTCTGATGCCAGAGTGATATCCAACACCTCGTGCCTGTTTCTTGTAACGAAAGTAGGCTCGCGTCCTACATTGCAAATAAGAAGATTCGTTCCCAAAAGATATTCAAGGAGTAATTCACCTCGTTCGTTGGTTTCCGAACTTCCCCAGACTACATTATGCGAATTCGAATCGCACCCCAGGATTACACTAGTACCAGAAGACGTTGCTGACGCAACAGCTTCCTTTAGGTTTGGAGAAAGCAGAGTGCCATCGTGTGGCATATATGCCGAAGCAACCCAAAGCACCTTATCCTGCAACTCTAGACAGACTAACACAAAATCTCTGTCGCTATATTTAGGCACCAGGAACGCCTTGATGGTTTTCCTGATAAGAATACAGGATCGTGGTAAACCCTGTCCTGTAACTTAAAAATTATCAAAATCTGAGCACTTCAGACCCTTAATGAGATCGTCTGCTACCCAAGGTTCTTGAATAAGCACGATGTCGTCTAAACCATGCGATAGACGACAGATAAGAGCAGCTGATGCTGCCTTTGCGTGGTGAAGGTTAATCTGAAGGAACCTCACCATTACAACTTCTCAATCACCGTAATGTTCCCCTCTCCATCCGTATCAGATCCGATCGAGTTCAATGTTGGGGATGGTTGAGACGCAGTGTCGAGGGCAGCCAGATCTGAGCATAGGCAGACGCAATCGTCTTCCGCAACCTCGTCCACAGACTCAGAATCAGTCGTAGGCAGACCATCCGGAAGGGCATCAGTAGCCTCTTCATTGTGGGCAGGCACCGTATTGCAGGCCTTTTTAATGTCGCCCTTGTAAACTCTGAGTTTTAGCTTAATAAAGCCAAAACTCACAACTCCACCCGACTTGATTAGTGAGGCCAGTGATAGCTTATTAATGAGCAAAATCGCACACCTGCGATCGTTGACAGCGTCGTCCAACTTAACGATTCGCCAATCGTCCGTTGGGATTTCTGGATTGCACATTTGAATAATGCTCAAGATTTGATCCTTATCGGACACAAAAGGTGGCAGCCACACACGAGCACGTGGGCGCGTGGGAATGTCCTCTTTGGCCACAACCTCCAACCTGGCCCCTGGCCATAGTTCGCCTGCCTTGCCAATAGCGAATTTGAACATGGAGGCCGATCTATGATCCGCGAATCTCATGAGCTTCACGCGACCTTGATACCAGCCTCCATCCTCACAAACTGGAAGGAATCCCGGAAAAGCTGCCATTGCAGCTTTGAAGTTAATGGTGAGAATACCCTCAACCATTCTCCACTTATCAACCGAAATCCCACCATCCGCGTCATTTCGGTCGACAATAGCCAACTCGATCCAGCTTTTCGCCGCGTCGGCGTATGAGATCGCTGAATCGCTAAGCCTAGCGACTTTTAGCCGCTTACTATTGTCCGCCTCATCCTCCGTTGACCGTTGCCGCTTGACGACATGTTTGTCAGCGTCAGATGTGTCGGCGATAACACCTAGCGCCCATGCGAATGACGCTTTCTGCTTCTCTGACCTTTGCGATTCATCTACCTTGGAGATGAATTCGCGTACCCGAAAAGCACTACTTAGGGCTCGCGATTGAGCTCTCGATAGGGCGTTGTGCTTCAAGCCCTCTTGTTTGCTGGTACCTGACTTAATCAGCGAACCAGGCATTGACGAAGCCTTACTCGAGAAAGCTCTTGACGAGTCTTTCGATGTATGGCGTAAGGCATCCGCTGACGAAGAGGAAGCCCTTGACGGGTCTTCCGGTGCATGGCGTAGGGCCTCTGCAGACGAAGAGGATGCCCATGACGGGTCATCCTTGCTACCAGATACCAAGGCTCTTGAGGAGACCTTCTGGGAGCCGGTAGCAATTTTTTGGTCTCTAACGTGTGACATTAGAAACCATGAAGAGAAAAAGAAAAGAATTAAGTCAGACTGAGCACGTAGGCCGAATGTGCGACACCACTGCCCAGCTTACCTTACGTCACGGTCCGCGACGGATATGAAAAACACGGTCTTGTCGTCAGCCAAATGCTAACGGTGTCAGTATCGTGTGGCAGAATTGAAGAAGGAAAAGACACCCAAGGAACAGTTGTCATCAACACACTCGCGCAACCAACAACAACTACAACGATTGCAGTCTGAGCGTGGCTGATAGCGGGCGCCGACGACACGGAACTCGCACGAACTGCCCTATGGACCGAAACACAGATGCGCGATGGAAAATCGATATAATCCACGTTCGTACACACTTTTTGGCAAAACGGACACTGTACAACACTCTGTGCCCGTGCACAATCGCATACGTTTTCGAGCCGTTTAAAGGCAAAATACCACTTTTATTTTATTATTCTTCCTTCCTTTCACTCCCTTTTATTTTTCCGGGCACACTCGAACATGTACCTTGTTCACGAGCAGGAAAATGCCATCAACACACTAACACACTCGCACGGCGTCACGATCAAAGATAACGGCTACGATCTGAGCGGGCGCTGACGACACGGAACTCGCACGAACTGTACTTTTTATCGAAACAAGTGCGCAATGGAAAAAAGAAAGACAAAGGTAAAAAGCGAAATTTGTGATTTTTACGCGAAATAAAGTCGCTATTCGTTACCACTTTTTGGCGATTCGGTGGTCACTGTTTAGCACTCGGTGTCCGTGCACAAATTACAACGTTTTCCGATCCGTTTAATACAAAAAATAATAATTTATTTCAGAGCACGTTCGAAACATGTACTTCGTCTGCGGTCGTACAAACTTAATACATTAATGCTTCTCTAATTTGTTGTTAATGTACCTTCTAACTTCACCGCCAATTCGAAAGTGAAAATGACAAAAGCAGTCAGATTCTCTTATCGTAATTCTCTCACATGCTCACAATTCTGTTAGTTATGCGGCTGCGCTCTCCCATGGTGGAATTGTCAAACGCGCATGAAAGTCAAAGCCAACTACGTACCGAAAGTCCACGCACACAATCACACAACCCTGGTTCCTGGCTGTATATGTAGATGGTTTTGGTTGAAAGTGACAAATACTCGTAAAATATAAAAAAATATCAAGTTGCTAAAAATTCAAAATTTTTTAAAAATTTCAAAGTGTTTGAATAAGGGTATGTCAACAAATATATGAATTGATATATAAGGTTACTAGATATGTACCTTAACGAATAAGGGAATCCTTAACCGTTTGCTTATTGAGTGACTATGAATAGCGTCGTCCCTTAAGGGTTCCTTTAAATATAAGTGGGGACTATGAATTCCGCTTTAAATACTTTATTGTTTAAAAATACTAGTTTAGAATCGGCAGAATGATTCTACGGATAAAAATTTCACTTTTTCCTCAAATTAAAAACAGCCAGACTTATTCCGTATAGAATATGCATATTGTATTAGGTGCCGACAGAAGAGTTAACTCGGTATGGTTTTCCCAATTTCGTGAATCCCCTAAATTTCACACATTACATTGTTATCAGTATTATGAAATTTAAAATTATCGTTTTGGAAACATATTGACGGAGAGCATTACATTCACATACATAAAAGTAGCCAAATTGAGTTATTTATTGTATGCAACCCAGACTTCTTCTTCTTCCTTGCCTCGTTCTTTATACCGCTCCATGGTTTCGAGATGCTCGACCTGCGGTGTAGGCACATCGCCCGTTTTGGCGGTAATATCTCAACATATTTCTACAGGCAGCTCTATCTTGGATTGTGTCATCGCCGAGCTCAATGCGTTGTTGTTGCGACCCAGCCAATCAACTATAAAACCAATATAATTTCCTTAATATTGAGGAAATTCTTCCATGCTTTATTTCAAGCTAGTCTTGTAGTCTGGTTGGTGTTGTGGTTAGTGTAAACCTTCGGTGCACAGGATCGTCTCGTGGGTTCGAGTCTCACCGTGAACCAATTCAGTTTATGGTGTCTTAGAACTCACGACCCATGTGACGGACAGATGTTAAACGAGTACCCATTTATGGGGATAAATAACACTGCTAAGCGTGCTGTTGATATCAGCTCCTCAACAAAAAAGCTGTTAAGATCTTGGAAATTGGATGTCACTAATACATCTGCGGCCTTAGACTAATGTTGGATTGTCGCACCTCTTATTTAATTTATTTCAATCCAAAACTCTATTCTTTCAAATAAATCACCCTTAATTTCATTGCTCGAATAAAAAGTGTGTGACAGTGTTAAAGGTACTAATGAGGACGATGACTTTTATAAACTTTATATTGCGTGCACTTACAAACTAAAAGACTTTCATGTATCATATATTGATACAAGCTATTACATTATGTCTGCTTCACAAAATCAATTTGGAAAAGTTGATAGTAATTTAATTAAAACTTTGAAGGTCCGAAAATTGCTTCATTTATTAGGCTACACTTGTATTACATTTATTAAAATTACGAACGACCTTGAAGTTGTCGAATTCCTTGGCGATATGTATACACTTGAGACAAATAAATTGAATTAATAAAATATGTTTTCCATTGTTCACTGAACTTTACGTAAATTTAAATAGATAGATCATAAATCGCGATCAAATTTGGCGCTTCGCAATTCGTCAATTCCAGTACTTTCCTTTGACCATTCCAGGATAACATCGATTCCCTAAACACTGTCCTTCCAATAGAGCTACCGATATTTATATTATTCATTAATTTTTGTAGTCTTTCTAGGTATTTTTTATTATCTACACGCAATCATGACCTACACCACCGTCAGTAAAAAAAAAAAAAAAAAAAAAAACAAAGTAGAAGTGGGATATTTTTATAGGTTCTTCAAATTATGCATGTACGAGTATGTCCCTATAAAAAAATTCTCGAAATAATGCGCATACATTATGAATTTGTCTGATTCGACTCTATTGTTTTAACATTCAATAAAATGAGTTGATTTAGAATTTGTCATTGTCATTTGGAAAATCCTTGGTTGCGAGAACTGTTTCGGGTACTGGTTTCTTTAATGATTGGTTCCATTGTTAAGATTTATAATAATTCAATGTTTTTAAAAATTAGTATTAATAATGTTGTGCTAAAATATGTATAAAGAAAGGGTACGTTGTACGAAATAAAATTTCAGTAAATTGGTACATACATAAAAATTAACACGAACATAAATCAGGTGCTTTGATTCTTTTCGTAATAGGAAACAGTAAGAATAATGGAAATTTAAACCGCTAAAAAAAGCGATTTCCTTTTAATTGGCTTGATCTGCTATCTGTACTCAATACTCATGCGAAAAACTTTTGTGTTTTCGTCATTTCCCCGCTGAATGGTGGACGGTAAGGTAAGTGTCGCTGGTGTTGATAAGAGGAACAAGAAAATTCTTCTAGCGTCCCCAATTGCATTTAAAATTAATATCGACACGAGCCAAGTAGTGGACTAAATGAAAATTAAATTATTTTATTTCCAGTTATTTAGGGATTTCATCTTAGCAAAAATTGCTTCGGAAGAATCACCGCATTCACCATTCACTATGATACAGCCACAGAAACTGGAAACTTTTAAAATTTTCAAAATCGCTCTCCGTTGTTACAAACTTCTAGGACTGCTACCATCCGAAAACTCTGGAATATTATACTACTTCTACATTATACTCATCAACACCGTCGTGTCAATCGGCTTTCCGGGAACTCAGTTCATTGATCTCGTCATGTCGGATAACTTACAAAACGTATTCAGAAATAGCTCAATATGTTCGGCAACGATCATGGCGAGTATAAAGGCATTCAATATAATCTTTCGACGTAAACATCTGCATCAAATGAACGATCTTCTGCACAAACTTGACAAACGTCAGCAAAGCGTTGCGGATCCAGACGAAATAATTTATTTACGGCGAATAGTGAAGATTGCGTATCGAATCCTTCTTGCTTACGTCACTCCATTCGCAATGGCAGCATTCACGTGTGTTTTACCAGCAGTGTTCTCCCAGGAAAGGCGTTTGGTCTATGCGGCTTGGTTTCCATTCGATTGGCGGAACTCGGATTCCACATATTACAAGATTGCAACATATCAGGTGTTGGCCAGTTGGGGGACAATATCTCAGAATATTTTGAATGATTCGTATCCGGGATTGTATTTGTGGGTTTTGAAAGGACACTTTCGCGCATTGAATATACGAGTTGCGAAAATTGGTTATGATGGCAGGAAGACTACGGAGGAGCATTATGCGGAATTAGTTAAATGCATAACTGATCATATAATAATTTTGGAGTAAGTATTAAATACCGGGACTTCCTTCGTTTCTAATTTCTTCCCCTATTCTGTTTTTATTTAAATATTTTCCTCGATGTAAGCCATCGAGTAAACACATCAAATATTACAAGTTTTTCATTTACTTTCACAGATATCGCAAAGTTTTTGAAAACATGTTTGGCGGAGTTCTCCTGATGCAATTTCTTGTAAGTGAAATCAGTGTATGCATCACGGCCATTTGGCTACTATATGCCGATACAATGGCCGAGAAAATATACATCGTTGCCTATTTTGTTTGTGTATTTATCGAAATATTATTGCCATGCTATTGTGGCAATGAAATCATACACGAAAACAATAAATTCACTACGGCACTTTTCTCGTGTAATTGGACGGATCAAGATCGCAAATTTAAGCAAACGCTTATATTTATCATGCAAAATACAGTAAAACCATTGGAGATATATGCTGGGCAATTGGTACGCGTATCTTTGTCAACATTGCTTACGGTAAGGATGTTCGATAGTCATATTTAACTTTCTGGTTACATTTTATTTAATTTTCAGGTTCTGAAAAGTACTTATTCACTGTTTGCTGTTATGAAGCGACTACGCTGAATTTTTACATCCTTTTTAAGTGGATAAATATAATATTCAACGTGTTTTCATCAGCATTCTTTACTTATGTCCTCACGTAGCTCTTAAAATGTAAATGTTGAAACTTATCTTAAGATACACATAAGCACGAATTTATTAGAAATAAAGCACAATACCTGGCACTGACTGATAATTTTTATTTCAATATTTACAATTTCAGCAAGCAGTAAAAGTATTTTCTAACATGGCCAAACGATTGTTAGGTAGGTATATATATAATTGTGTTCCTGTATAACTAGCTCTGCAAAGCGTATGTAAATGATCCTCATAAGACGCGGCCAGCAGTGGCAACATCGAATCGGCTACGACTTTGCGTTACTGTGTGGACTAGACGCGCTTGTCTTGCAACTCTAGTGTGAAATCAATAGAACTATTCCATTTGAGGTCTGCAAAAACAAATTTAAAAATTTAATTATTTTAACCTTTGCTTTCATAGCATCAGGCTGCGTGTATTGATATATTGAAATTTTCCATACAAAAGTATTTAGTACGAGTTACCGTTATAGAGATTTTCGTGAAATATGTTAAAAATACCGTTAGACCTCCTGGCACCGTTAGGAGTACCCGAACGTATTCGGTATTTCCATCTTTATTGAAAAAGCACAAGAGCTTCAAATCTGCCATACACGACTTTTTTCTATATGCTACCGTTATCGAGATAATCAGAAAAACCTGTTTTCGAGGGTCTTTCACCCTCTGTAGCACCGCTAGCGGCACTCGTGAAAACGGGGACTTTTAGGGTCTTGTTTAGGGCCTCGAAAGGAAGGCTCATGCAAAAATGTAGCTTTCTCCTAATTTTTCCTAAGTTTAGCCAAATTTTTGTTCAAATTTCCTGGCGTATTTGTACTTTTTCGCTTGTGCATCAACTTCAACGAAACTTCACACGAATGTTTCTCTATTGATATTGATACGCACATAACATACGTGAGAATGGATGGAATCAGACCATGGGGTCATGGTAGGGGCTGTCGTATAAACCCAGCCCGCCCCCCCTTCTAAGAAAACCAATTTTTCTGGCGCACCAATTTAAACCATCTCTCTCGATTACCGTAACTCCTAGTGGAGCATGGTGCGTTGATGACTACGGTGTGTAGTCATCAACGTTACAAAGACAACTGAATTCGGAGTGTGATACGGTTGTCAGCCATACCACTTCCTAGTCGCATTGTTAGTATATTCTACGATAAGAATATTTCTTATCATCTTCTTCTGAAAAATAAACTTGCGACGAGTCGTGCCGAGTTTGGAAACTCGTTTCTCTATGAGTGTCTATTTCACAGAGTGGCGACCGAACGATCACGGCCACAGAGCACGACAATTTAAACCATACCTAATATAAATGCATTTCTTATCACGCCACAAAACATATGTCAAAATCGATGAAATCGGACCATGAGGTCATGGGGCTGCCATAAAAAAAACACCCCCTAAATTCAGTACTTCTAAGAAAAAAATCTTTGCTTGTGCAATAATTCCAACCGAACCTCACACAAATATATTTTCACTGATGCCTCAAATCATATATAAAAATGGATGGCATGGGACCATGGGGTAAAGGAGCTGCCATACAAGCCCATCCCCCGATTTAGTTCTTCTAAATAAACAACTTTTTTATATGTGCATCAATTCCAATCAAATCTCATGCAAATGTGTTTCTGTTGATGCCACAAAGCATAATATATCTAAAAAAATACCGGCGTACAGAGGGCTGCGCCCGCAATACGAGGGTTTTTTAGAATTTTGATGCATAGTGAATATTTTTTGTATGTATATTTTATAAGCAATAGATAAGAATTGTGCACAGCATTAACCTTCGCTTTCATGAAGATTTTTTTCTACGCGGATTCATAGTATCTACCCGGGTAGATACAAACATTTCATACAATTTGTTTAGTATATAATCTCACCCATAACTATTCTGTTGAGATATTAAAGCAAATAATCAAGAGTATTACCGATAGCATCGATTATTTTGTATGTGAAGTATCGTTAGTGTAGGGGAAATTAGTTTGCAAATTTTTGAATATTTCCGAGTTTAGTT
This sequence comes from Microchrysa polita, assembly GCA_949715475.1. Lineage (NCBI taxonomy): Eukaryota > Metazoa > Arthropoda > Insecta > Diptera > Stratiomyidae > Microchrysa > Microchrysa polita. The sequence continues at coordinate 107,607,331 of OX454416.1, read as the reverse complement.
TAATTGTTAACAAGGAAACTACTGTTTATTTAATTTTGCTTGGCTATCATGTTTAGTTGCCAACCCTTTCTGGTTACGCCAGCCAAACAAAGTTCAGTTTTACAGGTCGAGCTCCACCTATAAAAGACTTACCTCTTGAATTTCATATGCCCTTGTAACGAATCGGTATCTGGCATAATGGCAGCAAATGACAGTTTGACAATCACTGCTGTCACTATGTTTCCGAAATTTCCCTCGAATTCCGCATTCAGCAAAATTCGAGGGCAATTTCGGAATAGGCGGTGACAGCTGTGAACTGTCAAACTGTCATTTCCGTTCCAGCAGCCCGCCACCCGAGACGAGCCAAAAGTGACTTTCGCGTGGTTAGAGAAAATCCGAGGTAAGCACCGGTGCCTTTTCTTGGTTTTGGGAAAGAAATACATTTCTTTCGATCTGCAGGACAACCCGCAATCGCTGGCGCGGAAATTTTTGGGCCACGGCGGCGTTTTTCGTTCCGCCACGGAAAAGGCCATTTCCTTGGACATTCTTCGAATTGGAGCACGGCAATCCACGTAGCACGCTGGACACTGTGCACAATATCAGTGAAATTCGGTATTAACACACTCTGAAATCTCGCGATACTGTGTGAAAGCGAAGAAAATTTGTGTTTCCTCGAAAATTTAGTTTTGAAGTGGTGTCAGTGAGGTGCTGCACTCGGAGTCAACCGAAACATCTTTGCGGGTTGCAGAATGGCTCCGGCTACCAGCGGAAAAGATTTGTGACGCGATACTTGGCTGCGATTTTGCTGGGCTATGCCAATGAATTTTGGTGAAGCTTTCCGTCCACTTGTGCCAAGAAGGTCGTACGATCATCGCCACTGGAAAGCACGTTCATCGTGTTTATTAGCTGAATCAATCTGAATTGGCCGCCCGACGTATTCGCAAGAAACGATTGCAATTCGGTGGCATTGAACTCCCCGATCCAACATTGTACTTTTTACACAAGGGCGGTGTCAGTGCAGGTAGTAGGGACAGCGGGGGCCAAGGAGGTCTTGCATGCGTTTGGCTGTAAAATGCATTGTTCATTTGGCAAGATCTGACGAGTGGGAGTCCCGTGTTCTGGAAGTTTGTTCGCGAGACTGAAACCCGACCGGGGGTGTAAGCGAGGCTGGACGCATTGATGATAGTACCGATTCAACGGGTGCCGCGGTATCGATTGCTTTTGCAACAAGTGCTTTTGCATACGAGGCTGGTGGAGCCGGATTCTGGAATTCTGAAGGAAGCCTTGAAGTTCGGTGTCGCGTTTGTATATCGCGAGGGGGCTGACGACTACGACGGGTGCCGAGCATAGCTGGAACAAAATTGTTGGACAGAAGGTGGGGTAAGTGGCATCAACTCAACTGCACGGGCGATATTCTTTCGGTGTAGGCTACACTCAAGCTCCCATTAAAAGGGACACCACGTTAACTGAAAATGATCTATATAGTCTCGCTCGCGCCCAACAGAACTCAAATCGTTAGTGCAAATGCGCGAGTAACCGGGTGGTCCACCCGCCCAAAAGAATTCAGTTGGGACAAATCGCGCCATACACGCATCGCTTAATGTAATTATACATAACAACATTCGGGTTTAAGATATACGTTTATTTTAGTTTGCATTCGTTTTTTTTTTTCAAACAAATAGAATTTAATACTTTGCCGAACATAGCACATAAAAGCAAAATGAATTTTATATCTTCGGTGAAAGATGAATGGTGCGAATCGAAGGCTGTGCCGGCAATAACACACTTCGTGTTGTATACTTAATTATATACCCAGTATAGTATAAAATAGAAAAATGCCGAAAAATTATTGAAATCGATTCACTATTCGTAACGAAATAAGAAGACGCTATATATATAACTGTTAACAAATTTTGCATGTAAGAACATTTTATATTATACTATCTCAGTATAAAGCTTAACGTTAAGAATGGACCTGAGCAAGATTGCGAGGCTCAGCTCCGGTCTCCTCTTCTCTTCTTCGTATACCGCGTTGTATACGTTGTCCTCCCCATGTAGATGCGCATCTCTTTAGGGTTTGAAGGTTAAATCTCGCGTCTGAAAACAGAATAAGAAAAGAAGGGGGAATGAAGGCCAAATCTCTTCAGCAGTTATGTTTTAGGTTAGATATATAAAAACAGATTCCGCATCTAAAAATTAAGTTTATTCAATAGTTACTAACTATATATAGATATTTAACAACATAAAACTAGTATAATAATTACACAAACACAATAGTGTCCGAATATATAAGAAGATATCGCGGTCAAATTTCCAGATTCCGTTCAATTAGATTTTTTTTTTGTTTTTTTTTCGTTCTCCTATACTGGGGTATGTCGTATTTTAGAGGAATACGCAAAAGATATACGATAATTTTGCTTAACGTCTAGTTGTATTTTGAGCTTGGCTCCATATCGAAACATTGTACTTCGGGATATGAAAAGTGAGACGAATTATAACGTTATGAATTTTGTTTAAAATTACCGTGTTTGCTTTCCTGCTTCCTCCTCAAATGGATCTTCCTAGTTCGCCCATGAAGCCGTCTCATTAGCGGCTCTTCCCCGTTTCAGGAATGCCTCGTTGGTTGATCGTCGTAGCCCTTTTTCTCCTCGTTTCTTTTTCAGCATCTGTTCAGGTTGTCACTCTCCTGGCAGATAACCGCGTGCACAATTCAATGACTGTAACACCGCCGTTCGCTAGACCCCCTTTTCTTTTAGGAACCCACCCCAACAAGCCACGGTAGCTGAGCTACGGGCATCGGCACGCGAAGGGGTCACCAGCTGTCATTCGTTGTCACCACCTGAAGGATGACAGATGAAAAATTAATGTGAAATACGGTTATGGTTACACCCTGGAGCCCAAGAAAAAAAAAATCCAATTCCTGCGTAAATCAAATTTAATCGAAACATTAGCAAAACGTTTGGAAAGATTTTTTTTACGCCATATTTTCTATAATACCTAATTAAAGTTCTCTGATCTGAAGTCATCACCCCTTCCTCCCACATAAGCCCTTATCAATCGAGAGGTATTTCTTTGGAGCCGATTTACAATTTCGTCTGGGGTCACGGAAACGGTAATTTCGACTTGGCCCCATTCAGACAAATGTCCGCTATTTTGTATACAAGCGTAAATTTTTGCAACATAGGTTCCACTTCAATAAAATGTTCGCCGAAGAAGTAGATTTTAGGCAGCAGTTTAAATTTTAGTCCAAAAAACAAGAAGTTTTCCAATGTGGATCTCTCTCTCTCTCTTGATTACCGTAACTCCTAGTGGAGCATGGTGCGTTGAGGTCTACCGTGTGTAGTCATCAACGTTTCAAAGACAATTGAGAATTCGGAGTGTGATACAGTTGTCAGCCATACCACTTCCTAGTCGCATTGTTAGTTTATTATTCTACGATAAGAATATTTCTTACCATCTTCTTCTGAATAATAAACTTGCGACGAGTCGTGCCGAGTTTGGAAACTCGTTTCTCTATGAGTGTCTATTTCACAGAGTGTCGACCGAACGATCACGGCCACAGAGCACGACAATGTGCATGCACACACGTTTTCCTCTGTACCTTCTATGCACCATGACGAGTCTTCAATTTGCATACATATCAACCAATAAGCCTGCCATTGCAAATGAAATCGGTATTCAGAAAACAAAACAGCAAAAATCAATGGATTTCTTCGACAAAATAAATAAATAAATAAACATACAAAGTGCCGATATTGAATTACCCATCCCTACAAAAACTGTATAATTCCGGCACTTAAGTGAATTTTTGCCGTAAAAAATACACAGATTTAATTCAGAATAAATCAAAACTGATTTTGTAAAGTTTTTTTAAAAATGTATTACAAAAAGTCATATATTTACCCGGGTAGATATACATGAAACTACGTTTGAAAATTGACAAAACTCGAAACAAAATGTAAAAGCATCATAAAATATTAACTTTTTTCTTACTATCCCAATTAACTATGAAAATTAATAACTGAGTAGGAGGCATTTTAATTTTTGGTGAAACCTCGCTGAGTTATCAACAAATGAAAATTGAAATATCTACCCGGGTAGATACGATGAAAGCGAAGGTTAATGAAATGCTTCCTGTAAATCTATTTATGGATTGGTCTAATTAAAGGTGGAACAGAATGAAAGGCGCTAGATTTACTATTTACCCAGTTTGTATAAAAGTACTCCAAGGCAAATCTACAGGCATTTGTCGATTTAAGATTTCTGATTGCCTTTGAGCAAAAAGAAACTCAGGCAAACGTAAGGATGGATGGCTTTATATATGAATACTGAATTATTAAGCTGTAAATCTACTGTTATTGTTTTTTTAATCAAGGAAAATGATTCCATTGTATCCCCTGACATAAGAGCCCACGCAAGCTTCCTCCTCTCCTACTCCTATGAGTATTGAACAAGTATACTTTTGCAGCTTCAGGGACACCCTGTTAATTTGGTCCTACAAACTTCAAAAATATTTGTGGCAAACACTATTACCATTCTATGCATTTCCACAAAATTTCATGTTCATTGTTTCATCAAGTTAAAAGATATGCATGGAAAAAATGCTTAAGAGCCTTCCCTTGCATTGTGAAAGGCCCTTACCAAATACTTACTTGGCTATATTTCCGGTTTGGATTCAGTTATTCGAGTGAAAATTCGTAGACATATTCCATATCTAATTTTCTAAAAAACCTTAGCAGAATTTTCATATTTGAAAACCTAAGAGGGGCTACACACGAACAAATTGAAATTTTACAAATTTACTGTTATTTACTTTGCCTTAGCAAAAGACAACAGTCTTAATATTTAACGTATATAAGGCCATACTGACCAATCTTTGTGCAAAGTTTCATACCGATCCCTATAACGGTTTAGAAAAACGGAGGTCGAAAAGGAAGTTTAACTTTAAACGCCAATAACTTTTTTACCGTTAATCGAAACTGGAAAGTTTTAACTGAAATGAGATGTACGCGTTTAGATCTTTGATTTAAATACCCATACGTCAATCTCGGATAAAAACTAAAAAAGTCGACTTTTTTCAAACGTTCGGGACACCCTGTTATCTTCTTCCTACCAACTTCTAAGGTATATGTGCCAAAGACTGTAACCATTCTACACATTCCTACCAAATTTCATGACAATCTGTTGAGCCGTTCGCGAGTTATTTAGTGAACAGACGGACGGACGGACCGACCGTCGGACAGACGGACGGACGGACTAAATCGATTTCATAAGGGTTTTTTGAAGAAAAAATTCTAAAAAACCCTAAAAACGGAAGTAATCGGACCATGGGATCATGGGGCTTGCATACAATCCCAGCACCCCAATTTTATTCTGAAGGATAACCGTTTTCTTTCTGAAAAAACTCCAATCTAACCTGAAATGTGTCTATCTAAACCGTTATAGGGATCGATATGAAACTTTGCACAAAGATTGGTCAGTATGGCCTTATATACGTTAAATATTAAGACTGTTGACTTTTGCTAAGGAAAAGTAAATAACAGTAAATTGTAAAATTTCAATTTGTTCGTGTGTAGCCCCTCTTAGGTTTCCAAATTTGAAAATTCTGCTAAGAGTTTTTAGAAAATTACATAGGTAATATGTCTACGAATTTTCATTCGAATAACTGTATCCAAACCGGTAATATAACCAAGTAAGTATTTAGTAAGGGCCTTTCACAATGCAAGGGAAGCAAGGGAATATCTTTTAACTTGATGAAACAATCAACTTGAAATTTGGCGGAAATGCATAGAATGGTAATAGTGTTTGCCACAAATATTTTTGAAGTTTGTCTTTGTAGGACCAAGCTAACAGGGTGTCCCTGAATAGCTGCAAAAGTATACTTATTCAATACTCATGGGAAAGCTTGCGTGGGCTCTTATGTCAGGGGACACAATGGTATCATTTCATATAAGCTGCTTTTTCTTGATTAAAAAACAGTAACAGTGGATTGACAGAGCTAAAATAAAATTCAGTTCATATATAAAGCGAAGCGATACTTACGTTTGCCTGAGTTTCTTTTTGCTCAAAGGCCATCAGAAATTTTAAATCGAAAAATGCCTTTAGATTTGGACTACTTTTATACAAACTGGGTGAATAGTATATCTATTTTTGGATTGGTTTAATTAAAGGTGGAACAGAATGAACGCGCGTTTATTTAGACCAATCCAAAAATAGATTTACAGGAAGCATTTCATTAATGTTGTGCCCAATTCTTATTTATTTATTTATTGCTTATACAATATATGTAAAGAAAATATTCACTATGCATTACAATTCTAAAAAATCCTCGTATTGCGGGCGCAGACCTCTGTACGCCGGTATTTTTTAAATCATAGATACGAGTAAATACGCATGTCCAATAATGTGTCCTTGCTTTTCATTTTTTAGTTTTTTTCATTTTGTTGCGTATTATCAGTACAACATTAGCTGGCAGGTTCTTCAAAAACTCATTAGTTATTCCGTCCGGCCCTGGTCCTTTTTAATTTTTACATTTTTTGTATGATGCTTTAACTTCACTAAAGGTAATGTCCCTATCCAGCTCTACATAAAAAATGGATGTTAGTTCAGGGAACGCTGTGCCGTTATTGGGATTCTATTTGTTTTTACATAGATTTTTTGGTTTCAATAGACACATTTCAGGTTAGATTAGAGTTTTTGCAGAAAGAAAACGGTTATCCTTCAAAATAAAATTGGGGTGCTGGGATTGTATGCAAGCCAAGAATCCCAATATGTGGCAACTTTTTTCAAACGTTCGGGACACCCTGTTATCTTCTCCTATCCTCCTCCTTCCTACCAACTTCTAAGGCATTTGTGCACATTCCTACCAAATTTCATGACAATCGGTTGATCCGTTTGCGAGTTATTTAGTGAACAGACGGACGGACGGACAAAATCGATTTCATAAGGGTTTTTTGAAAAAAAAAATTATAAAAAACCTTAAAAAAGGAGACCCCACAAACCTACAAAATTATCGTCCAATTGCACTACAAAACGTATTGGTTAAAATACTAACAAGTGTACTAAGCAATCAGTTCGGATTAATCACTTCATTGAATCCTATTGACCGGAACATCAGCATGGATTTCGACGAGAACGTTGTTGCTTGGACAATTTATTCACTATTTAAACCATGATTGATAAACAAAACGAAATCCAAAAGTCACCTATTTTCGTGATATTTATTGACGTCATAGGCGCCTCCCATTATTTGCGGGTGTGTCGAAAACGAAGCATAACAAAAAACTAATACTGTATTACTCGTATGCCGTGTAGCGAACGGACAGATATATCAAGTGAAAAATTAACATCCACTTTGTTTAAAAAATATCCTAAAAGTTTAAATTTATTTTTTTTTGTATTATTTTTAAATGTGTGCAAAATGGCAATTTCGTTAATTCGAAATTTGAAAATGAAATTGCTATAGTTCAGAATTCTGTGATAGAATTCATGAGATATCTACTGGATAAGTAAATAAGGAATGTTTTCTTTGATCTGGTTAAATTTTATTTCAATCAGATAACGGAAAGTGCTGAACGCGTGCATTTACAAAAAATGCTGCGAAAACGATACACCCGCGCTACAACGACATCAAAATTGCACCACTTTCTTGGAACTGGATTTCATGGAATTTCAAGTGCAACGATAAGCAGTGTCTGTGAATCAGTCTAGTGTCTAGTCTTGTGCAGTGTTGTGAGATAGTGTTTTCAATTCTCGATCTGGTGTTGTTTCGGCCATGTTTCGGAAAAAGTTTCTTACTCAGAAAGAATTATTAGAACTAATGAACGCGGACTCGGATTTCGAAGACGATGAGACTATTCAGGCTGTAATGGAAGCAGAAGAAGTAAATTTTGTCATCATCCCACCAACAAGAGTCGACAACCTCAGCAACGAAGAGGATCGATGACCGAAACTGTGACTTTCCGGAAGAGATTGCCGGTCAAATAAAAGTAGAATGTTTACTTCCCGTTGGATCCAAATTTTTGCCTAGTTCTGAAAGAGAGACAACTGACATCGACCCATCCACATCTAGAGAACGATCTGGCCCACGGAAATTACCTCCAAGTCAATCAAAAATGCCACAGAAAGGACAGAAGAAGCGATATGAGTTCCCACCAAAGTCGACCACTACCATGCCAGAAAGTTTTTCGGAGTTTCCTGTCAACAATGAGGATGCAAAAATAGCCAAGTTGTACGAACAGCACGGTTTGTATGTTTTTTTTGTATGCTATCGTTGGCAATAAATTACATTTTGCACAGGAAACAAACACCTGAAGCACGTTCCATTTATACAATTTGAGTGAAAATAGTTACTAACATTCACTTCCCGTTGTTCCAAAACTCTAATAGTCACAAATAGCTATCTCTCCGAGTCAACTTTTGACGTTTCAAATTTCAAATGGTCCACTGTCGTTGATAGCTATTTCCACTCGCACTCTCGAGATGATCCATCGATAGCTATGGAAAATGTCCGTTGGCAAGTTCAAGTATGTGAGGTTATGTCGGGTCGGTTGTTGATGTTATTAGAGAGTTTTAGCAAGTCGTTTGGAATAAAACGACACAATTTGACATTCCATATAAAAATTCGCTTGCTTACCGTATACGAAACAAAATATTTTAATTTTGCATGTCCTAAGTAGGCATAGGTGTAAAAAACGACAAATTATTTCGCCAATTTCGACTGTTTCCAGAGCATCAAATATACGGAAATACACCCATGCCTACTTCCCTGCAAACCATGTCATGCTGACATAGTCGACTACGTACCCCTGACTCGCGGGCTGACTGTACCACTGACCGTTGTTCGGCGTTCGGGACTAAAATAAGTAGCTTATGTCAAAGAAAAATCCTGACCGAGTCTATGACAGCACACGTACAGGGTAGGCTACCGTACATGGGTACATCATCGAGTGGTTGTAGATAAAGTACACGACGACTGTCAGTACACAGATATTCGAATTGTAGTAGATGTAATATGCGACCATTGTCAAAACTTTTAAATAGCGGGGTGCGGTGCGGAGTGCGGGGTTCTCTTTCCATGAACGACGTGCAGGGTGCGCTGTCGTCCATTTGCTCAGGTTGCAAAAAAGTAATTTCAAAAGAAACGCCCAAAAAGAATTCCCAAAATTCGAGAAACAAGTTTATTTATCGTAAATTGGCACAACACATAATAAAAACTTTACGTCAATCTCGGATAAAAACTAAAAAAGTCGACTTTTTTCAAACGTTCGGGACACCCTGTTATCTTCTTCCTACCAACTTCTAAGGTATATGTGCCAAAGACTGTAACCATTCTACACATTCCTACCAAATTTCATGACAATCTGTTGAGCCGTTCGCGAGTTATTTAGTGAACAGACGGACGGACGGACCGACCGTCGGACAGACGGACGGACGGACTAAATCGATTTCATAAGGGTTTTTTGAAGAAAAAATTCTAAAAAACCCTAAAAACGGAAGTAATCGGACCATGGGATCATGGGGCTTGCATACAATCCCAGCACCCCAATTTTATTCTGAAGGATAACCGTTTTCTTTCTGAAAAAACTCCAATCTAACCTGAAATGTGTCTATCTAAACCGTTATAGGGATCGATATGAAACTTTGCACAAAGATTGGTCAGTATGGCCTTATATACGTTAAATATTAAGACTGTTGACTTTTGCTAAGGAAAAGTAAATAACAGTAAATTGTAAAATTTCAATTTGTTCGTGTGTAGCCCCTCTTAGGTTTCCAAATATGAAAATTCTGCTAAGAGTTTTTAGAAAATTACATAGGTAATATGTCTACGAATTTTCATTCGAATAACTGTATCCAAACCGGTAATATAACCAAGTAAGTATTTAGTAAGGGCCTTTCACAATGCAAGGGAAGCAAGGGAATATCTTTTAACTTGATGAAACAATCAACTTGAAATTTGGCGGAAATGCATAGAATGGTAATAGTGTTTGCCACAAATATTTTTGAAGTTTCTCTATGTAGGACCAAGCTAACAGGGTGTCCCTGAATAGCTGCAAAAGTATACTTATTCAATACTCATGGGAAAGCTTGCGTGGGCTCTTATGTCAGGGGACACAATGGTATCATTTCATATAAGCTGCTTTTTCTTGATTAAAAAATACCGGCGTACAGAGGGCTGGGCCCGCAATACGAGGGTTTTTTAGAATTTTAATTTATAGTGAATATTTTTTGTACATAATATTTTATAAGCAATAAATAAGTATTGTGCACAACATTAATGAAATGCTTCCTGTAAATCTATTTTTGGATTGGTCTAAATAAACGCGTTCCAGAATGAAAGGCATTCCTACCAAATTTCATGACAATCGGTTGAGCCGTTCGCAAGTTATTTAGTGAACAGACGGACAGACGGACAGACGGACGGACGGACAAAATCGATTTCATAAGGGTTTTTTGAAAAAAATTTTCTAAAAAACCCTAAAAACAGTAACAGTGGATTGACAGAGCTAAAATAAAATTCAGTTCATATATAAAGCCAAGCGATACTTACGTTTGCCTGAGTTTCTTTTTGCTCAAAGGCCATCAGAAATTTTAAATCGAAAAATGCCTGTAGATTTGGACTACTTTTATACAAACTGGGTGAATAGTATATCTATTTTTGGATTCGTTTAATTAAAGGTGGAACAGAATGAAAGCGCGTTTATTTAGACCAATCCAAAAATAGATTTACAGGAAGCATTTCATTAATGTTGTGCACAATTCTTATTTATTTATTTATTGCTTATACAATATATGTAAAGAAAATATTCACTATGCATTACAATTCTAAAAAATCCTCGTATTGCGGGCGCAGACCTCTGTACGCCGGTATTTTTTAAATCATAGATACGAGTAAATACGCATGTCCAATAATGTGTCCTTGCTTTTCATTTTTTACTTTTTTTATACCCTTCGCTTATTAAGCGTAAAGGGTATATTAACTTTGTCATGAAGTTTGTAACGCATTGAAGGAAGCATCTCCGACCATATAAAATATGTATATATATGATCAGCGTGACGAGCTGAGTCGATTGGACGATGTCCGTCTGTCCGTCTGTCCGTCTGTCTGTCTGTTGCGACGCGTTTTGCTCGGCCAGTTTAAAAGCTATGGAGCTGAAATTTTGCACACATGCTTCTTTTTGTTGCAGGCAGTTTTTATGTTTGAATCGGTAAAATCCGATAAGGGGGTCTTGGGGCTGCCATACAAACCTACCCCCAAAATTAGGTTCTTCTTAGAAAAACTTTTTCATTTATGGACAAATTTCAATCAAATTTCACACAAATGTGTTTTCATTGCAGACACATAACATATGTAAAAATCGAGCAAATCGGTCAATGGGGTCGTGGGGCTGCCATACAAACCTAGTCCCCCAAATTAGGTTCTTCTAAGAAAAACTTTTTTATTTTTTCATAGATTGCAATCAAATTTCGTGCAAATGTGTTTCTAATGATACCACAAAACATACGTAAAAATGGACTAAATCGGACTATGGGGTCATGGGGCTGTCATACAAACCTAGCTCCCCAAATTAAGTTCTTCTAAGAAATTTTTTTATTTATACACCAATTTCAACCAAACTTCACACAAATGTGTTTCTATTGATGACATAAAATATATGTATGAATAGATGGAGTCGGACCATGTGGTCATGGGGCTACCATACAAACCTATCCCCCCAAATAAAATTTTTCTAAGAAAAATGTTTTTCTTTGCACACAAATTTCAACCAAACCTCATGGAAATGTATTTTTATTGATGTTACAAAACATACGCAAAAATGAATTAAATCGGACCATTGGGGCATGGAGCTGGCATATAAACCCAACCCCCAAATTAGGTTTTAAGGTCTTTGAAGAAAAACTTTTTTATTTGTCCACCAATTTCAACCAAATCTCATAGAAATATGTTTTAATTGATGCCACAAACATACATACATGCCCCCTCCCTTTTTTTTCTTCTAAGAAACCCACGACCCCCGCTTTCCCCAATAAATCTTCACCGCGGCACTAATGAGAAAATTTAAGGAAAAGCATGGAAGCGGGGAGAATTGAACACAAGTCATAGGAACGCCCGAAAAAACTTTTAGCCCCGAGTGGAGCGAACGGTATCCAAATTTCGGCCGCGCCCGAAATTAGCCTCGTTTTCATTTTGTTGCGTATTATCAGTACAACATTATCTGGCAGGTTCTTCAAAAACTCATTAGTTATTCCGTCCGGCCCTGGTCCTTTTTAATTTTTACATTTTTTGTATGATGCTTTAACTTCACTAAAGGTAATGTCCCTATCCAGCTCTACATAAAAAATGGATGTTAGTTCAGGGAACGCTGTGCCGTTATTGGGATTCTATTTGTTTTTACATAGATTTTTTGGTTTCAATAGACACATTTCAGGTTAGATTAGAGTTTATGCAGAAAGAAAACGGTTATCCTTCAAAATAAAATTGGGGTGCTGGGATTGTATGCAAGCCAAGAATCCCAATATGTGGCAACTGTTTTCAAACGTTCGGGACACCCTGTTGTCTTCTCCTATCCTCCTCCTTCCTACCAACTTCTAAGGCATTTGTGCACATTCCTACCAAATTTCATGACAATCGGTTGATCCGTTTGCGAGTTATTTAGTGAACAGACGGACGGACGGACCAAATCGATTTCATAAGGGTTTTTTGAAAAAAAAAAAATTATAAAAAACCCTAAAAAAGGAGACCCCACAAACCTACAAAATTATCGTCCAATTGCACTACAAAACGTATTGGTTAAAATACTAAAAGTGTACTAAGCAATCAGATCGGATTAATCACTTCATTGAATCCTATCGACCGGAACATCAGCATGGATTTCGACGGGAACGTTGTTGCTTGGACGATTTATTCACTATTTAAACCATGATTGATAAACAAAACGAAATCCAAAAGTCACCTATTTTCGTGATATTTATTGACGTCATAGGCGCCTCCCATTATTTGCGGGTGTGTCGAAAACGAAGCATAACAAAAAACTAATACTGTATTACTCGTATGCCGTGTAGCGAACGGACAGATATATCAAGTGAAAAATTAACATCCACTTTATTTAAAAAATATCCTAAAAGTTTAAATTTATTTTTTTTTGTATTATTTTTAAATGTGTGCAAAATGGCAATTTCGTTAATTCGAAATTTGAAAATGAAATTGCTATAGTTCAGAATTCTGTGATAGAATTCATGAGATATCTACTGGATAAGTAAATAAGGAATGTTTTCTTTGATCTGGTTAAATTTTATTTCAATCAGATAACGGAAAGTGCTGAACGCGTGCATTTACAAAAAATGCTGCGAAAACGATACACCCGCGCTACAACGACATCAAAATTGCACCACTTTCTTGGAACTGGATTTCATGGAATTTCAAGTGCAACGATAAGCAGTGTCTGTGAATCAGTCTAGTGTCTAGTCTTGTGCAGTGTTGTGAGATAGTGTTTTCAATTCTGGATCTGGTGTTGTTTCGGCCATGTTTCGGAAAAAGTTTCTAACTCATAAAGAATTATTAGAACTAATGAACACGGACTCGGATTCCGAAGACGATGAGACTATTCAGGCTGTAATAGAAGCAGAAGAAGTAAATTTTGTCATCATCCCACCAGCAAGAGTCGACAACCTCAGCAACGAAGAGGATCGATGACCGAAACTGTGACTTTCCGTAAGAGATTGTCGGTCAAATCAAAGTAGAATGTTTACTTCCCGTTGGATCCAAATTTTTGCCTAGTTCTGAAAGAGAGACAACTGACATCGACCCATCCACATCTAGAGAACGATCTGGCCTGGCCCACGGAAATTACCTCCAAGTCAATCAAAAATGCCACAGAAAGGACAGAAGAAGCGATATGAGTTCCCTCCAAAGTCGACCACTACCATGCCAGAAAGTTTTTCGGAGTTTCCTGTCGACAATGAGGATGCAAAAATAGCCAAGTTGTACGAACAGCACGGTTTGTATGTTTTTTTTGTATGCTATCGTTGGCAATAAATTACATTTTGCACAGGAAACAAACACCTGAAGCACGTTCCATTTATACAATTTGAGTGAAAATAGTTACTAACATTCACTTCCCGTTGTTCCAAAACTCTAATAGTCACAAATAGCTATCTCTCCGAGTCAACTTTTGACGTTTCAAATTTCAAATGGTCCACTGTCGTTGATAGCTATTTCCACTCGCACTCTCGAGATGATCCATCGATAGCTATGGAAAATGTCCGTTGGCAAGTTCAAGTATGTGAGGTTATGTCGGGTCGGTTGTTGATGTTATTATCAAATGTTGCGATTGTTAATTACTATTTAGGCAATGTTTGCTTTTTAATCGACACTAAAGTTAATAAACAAAGTGTACAGATTGATTTCGATGAATGTAAACACTAATTATGAATGCCATCGAGTTATAAATAGTTTTTTTGTAAACATATTTTTTAATTCAACGGCTTTTGTGACATTTCCATATTATGTTCTCCTGAGAGCCTTCTCACAACGCTCATAACTACGACAATAGTCATGCGATGACTACAGCTACGACTATAGTTAATTCCGGAACGCACTCCAGAAGAGCTATTCACACTATTTGTTGACGAGGAAATTTTAAATTATATCGCCAATTGCACCGAATATTACGCAAAAACGGATTGCAATGACGACAGTTTCACAACGAGTGTAGACGAAATAAAGAAATAATTGCCATTCTCTTTGTAAGTGGAATAAACAGTAGCGACATAGCTGCAAGATGTTTATAAGAGGAAAGCCCATTTATTTATTTATAACATAATACTTTAGTGAAAATAGTTTTTTACATTTTGACCGTTCAGGAATGGCTAAATGAATTATAAAAAATACGTCTTTATTTGTTTAATGCTCGTTAGGAATTGCTCCTACTAGTTTATTATATTTTCGTATTACAAGTGCTTGGCACTACAGCTCGACCATCCTGCATACACACGTCCTCGAGTGTATCCGCTGAGTCGTTTATACGCGGTTTTGTTATCCACTTTTTTAATTTAGTGTGATCATAGGCTGTGGATTGTTCGTTCCACCTTCCGCTGTGTTTCCGTTGAAATTAGTCACGTTTCCCCCTCTCTCGTGATGTACGTTGGTAGGAGGGTTAGTTCCTCGGTGTGTGTCGTAATTGCAGCCGATCGAATTCGACGTACGTGCATGCATCGTTCCGTTTGTTTCGTCATCAAAGGCCAAAACGTTAGGCCTGTGTTCGTTTTGATACGTCGAAACAATGGTTCCGTTTGTTTCGTTTATCAAAGGCCAAAACGTTAGGCCTGTGTTCGTTTTGATGCGTCGAAACAATGGTTCCTTGGAGATTTTTCATATCGTTTGTCAATTGTTCGACAACAAAATCCTCGTTTTCATCGTCTACATCGTCGAGCTCCACCTCCTCACCATTCACGGCCTTTCTTAAACGAGACACTAATTGCGCTTTTGTGCCCGAATACGATAAGCCGCGATCCCGTAGTGCCTTTCGAAGCACGACTACCGACAGAGTCTTTATTTTTATTGCGTTCATTTTTTTTTCACTTATTACGTTTTCCACACGCGGTAATTACGTTTTCCACACGCGGTAATATCCCACTTCTGAAACTTTAGTGAAAATAGTTTTTTACATTTTGACCGTTCAGGAATGGCTAAATGAATTATAAAAAATACGTCTTTATTTGTTTAATGCTCGTTAGGAATTGCTCCTACTCGTTTATTATATTTTCTTTTATACATTTTCGTACATTTGCTCGCCTACTAGTTTATTATATTTTCGTATTACAAGTGCTTGGCACTACAATACACAGAAAATATTCCAATAATTGTATTATGTAGGTTTCAAAAAAAAATGAAAATAATTCAATTGATAGTATAAATTTAAATCTATGTAAAAAATTTTAAAAGAAAAGGTAAAATTAAGAAATATTTACAAAATTATGAAAAATTTACGTTATCGTAAGATATAAGTCGTTGCAGTTATGATAATAGTTTAGGACTTGGCGAAAAAGTTGTCTTACAGTTATTACAATGTGCAGAAGATCCGAAGGAGCATGACATTTTTTTTTACATCGCGTAAACTGATGTGCCGACTAACAGAAAAAGGCTATTTTGCAACCGGCACTCTGCGCGAAAATAGAACAGCGAATGCTCCTTTGATGGATTCTCGAAGTATGAAGAAGAGACCTAGAGGCACAAGTGACTGTATTTATGATGCAAAACACAAAGTGGAACGATAACGCTATTGTTACTGTAGCTTCAAATCATGGGCACCCACTTCCGACTCATCGCGTAAAGCGCTACAACCGCAAGGAAAAAAATGAATACATTGGAAATGCCGGGGACCTTGAAGGGGTATAATCAACGAATGGGAGGTGTCGATGTGTTCAATAATGCTACAAATAAGTATCGAATAAAGTTTCTAGGGAAGAAGTAGTACTGGCCACTCATAACTAATGCTTTTGATGCAGCAATGGTCAACACTTGGAAGTTGAAGTGTGCCTTAGTGAAACACAATAATAAAATAACGGAGGGAAAAAATGTCCAACCAATATCTCAATTGGACTTTCGCCTTTCTGTCTTTGAAGATCTTTTACGCCAAGACTCGAGGCCATCATTGACACCAGTGATTACTCCGTCAACTCTGAAGCGCAAACGCAGCCAAGAACCACAACCGACGTGGACGCCACGTTGTCTGGGGGCCAAAGTTATGGACATTCTCCGTTTATATGGGATAGGCCACGAAATAGTTTCATCTGAAAAACGAGATCGATGCGGTCTGTGTCAAAATCAATCTGTTTTCAAATGCATAAAATGTGATAAGAACCTGCATCCAAAATGCTTTCATCAGTACCACAACAAGAGCCCATGAATTCAATATTTTTTTTTTCTCTTGATATTTTTGAAATTCTTGAATTTAATTTTATTTTTTTTATACCACTGAATTGAAATAAACTATGTAATAGACTATTCAATCGCATTATTCATTATGCAAACATTTTTTTCCAAAGAAAGCCGATCTAATTCTTTGCAAATTTTGTGCCAGTATAGCGCGGGTGTGTCGTTTTCGACACATGTCCTGGAAAGGACCACGAAGGACACACGATATAACTGATCTCAAATTCCGAAAGAAGGACCAAAAATAACTTGTTATACAAATTTCATCAAAAAATATTCAGCGGATCAATACCCGCAAATAATAATGGGTTAACAGTATTGGTCACAACCTGCTATTATAGCACTATTTAGCTTCAAATAAAGTGAGTACACAAATGTTTGAACTGATTCGTCATATTTACAATTCGGCTACGGTTTCTATTAGAAATGGACAGTTTGTCAAAGTAACAAGTGTCCTACTTTTCAATTTATGTATTAAAGACATTTTTTTCGTATTTTTCCGAAACAATTCAAGGGAATCAGTGTCACCAAAGAGCAGGATATCATGATGCTAGCTTACGCCGGTGACCTTGTGATATTTGCGAACAACTCTGTTGATTTACCAACTTGACAGCTCTTGCAATAGCAAAAAGCTCAAAGTGAATGTAGATAAAAACAAAATTATGGTATTAGAAAAGAAAATAAAAAATTAAAGAAAAATAAAAAGGTTTGGAACGTCCAAATAAAACTTTTCGATGCATTGGTCGAATCAGTTGCACTGTATGAAGCTAAATCTGGGGAATAACCGGCATTGACAACATTGAATGTATCCAACAGGATTTTTTCCAGGGGATTATTATTTTTGCCACGTAACATCTCTACACAATCATTATGAAAATAATGCGGTCGAAATCACATGAGGGTCAAAATAATTGTAAAAACTAACTGGCTACGAAGAATAACAATGCTTATGAATACGGATACCCAAAACTATGACCCAAGTATCAGATGATAGAAGTGGAGAACGGAAATCGATTGAACTGGCTAGGTAAAGTGAAAGCCGAACTGCTTCGTGAACTAGGCGGTTATTCAGAAATTATCGACAACAGCGCTGAACGAGAAAATATCGAGTTAATAGAGAGTTTTAGCATGTCGTTGCAAATAGAACGACATAATTTGACATTCCATATAAAAATTCGTTTCCTTACCGTATACGAAACAGTATATCATAATTTTGCATGTCGCAAGTAGGGATGGGTTTATTTTCGTATATTTATTGTTCTGCAAACAATCAAAATTGTCGTGTGGGGATTTTGAATTGTCGTGTTTAACTGTTTCAAACTCTCGGAAATGTTTTGTTCACGGTATGCGCGCGAGTTTTTCCTTTGTAATTTCGAATTACGTTAACGGTATTTTGAACGTGAGTGTTAGGCTTCATGCACACGACGCGAAAACGGCTCGCAAGCTCGACACATCGAAATGCGTTGGCTCTTATGGGAAGCTCATGACGAGCGACAGCAAGCGAGAGCCGTGCACAGTCAAAACGCGGCTCGGGAGACGTGTTTTCACATATCGTCCACCACAATCCGCAAATTCACGGCTCGCGAGCCGTGTTTTGACTGTGCACGGCTCTCGCTTGCTGTCGCTCGTCATGAACTTCCCATAAGAGCCAATGCATTTCGATGTGTCGAGCTTGCGAGCCGTTTTCGCGTCGTGTGCATGAAGCCTAAAACTCTCTAATATCAAATATGTACGAAGAAAAATCTAATTACAACGACTGACTTAAAGTAACTAGCAGCAGTTCATCATGATGGTATCAACATATCGAAATCAGCCAAATCAGCCTGCGTGGTACCTCCTTCAATCCCTTCCTGGTTATTATCGACATTGGATAACACTGATTCGGATGTGTAACAAATACAACCAACATATCAACATTGTTCGAAACAATTATAAGTTTAACTATCAGTTCTGTACGCCTAGTAATTTTAGCCGCGCCGAATCGGGTGCTAACAAGTGGCTAGTCCCACTCAAATGTGATTCGGCGCCACCGTGTATTTCGATTCATATATAAGAGAATCGAACACACTGCCTGGTTGAGTCCGATCACGCCTCTCGGAGCGCCATGCACTGTTGGCCGAAACCAGCTCGATATGCACACTGTGTGCCGCACTTCTGCGAAGATTGCATTTCTCAAACAAGTTGTTTGAGCATGATGTATCCACCGTCCAACAACAATATTTTGTTTTGTATATTTTTATTTTAGAGTCACTTAAACTTCGTAGTTTTATCGTTAATGAATAATTGGTATAGTATTTCATTTTAATTTTTTTGCTTAGTAGTGGAATTTTGTATTTAAGTACGTTTCTCATATGGCGATCATATGATTAAATTGGTTTTCAAATAAATGTTGTCCAATGTATTTATTTTGAACCTCAAATATTATTGACCGGAATGATTTTTCAATTAACAAACGTTCGCTATTGCACTGTTGAGCGCGCTTAAGATCTTCCTCGCCATTACGCGAAAATTACGCTTTGAGACGGCACTTTCCATCCGCCCCTATTTCTCTACACTAGTAGGTAACGTTCATTAATTTCTCCTTGAGCCGCTTCAATGCAACAGTTGCATTTCATGGTATGACGTATGAAATAGTTTGAATGTTACAAGCCCTGCTAATTTGGCTGAATTCACTGAATAATTGTGTTCCTCGATGAGCTCCTCCCAAATCAAGACGTCAGTTGGATCTTCTTCCAGGATTACAAGTCGTTCCGTGCTTTCATTAATTCGTTCGACGGCATTTCTTAGGCTACCATTTAATATGGAAATATGTTTCAAAGGCACGCAATTGCCCATACCTCCATATCGTATCTGCGCTCTGAATAACAAAAAATCTAGATGTGAATTGCAGAACTGTGGGATTCGTGTTATATCCTACTCCCATTCGAATCGATCCAAAAAATTATTCCAGTTTATCCTGGCTCATCTTATAAAGTTCAAGAGACTTCAGGATTTTTGTTTCTATGAAACATTTATACAAAGTTATTCGATATTTTCAAAACTTTTATTGAGGCCTACTAAGCCAACATTTCGCCTCAACTCTATGATGAGTTGCTCTGAGGGGTGTTTCAGTACTTTTAAGTAGGTAATAGTGTCGGCGACAATTTCCAAAACCTCTTTCCTTTCTCAAATTGCCTGTTTCAACTTTTGCGATTCCGACAACTTTCGACTATTAAACACATCAAACGTGTTATTGAAGCTGCGAACGAATTTGCAGGTTGCTACACTATCCAGGAATTGCTTCAATCCTATGATTTGTTAGCAATATTCGATAACAATATATACCGATCGGCTCAGTTGTTACGATTCCATTTCCGCTAATGAGTGAATACCTAAAACGACAACAAAAATATGTAGGTACTATTAGATAGGTTAGTTTGGCAACGATTAGGGGGTAGCGTACTCACCTATGTTCCCGGTACATTCAAACTAAAAGAAATATCTAATATTGCTCGTTGTTCTACGAATTTTTCAAATCGAAGTTCCACGAATTCTTCAAATCGAAGGCGAATCAAAAGGCTGAGCACTGAGTGAACGAAAGTCTACAGATCTATGATAAGTTCAAGGCGACGAAAAATTGTCAGAAGTTTGCATCCACGGCGGAGATGCATGTAGCCTGAGAGTTACGAAGAAGTAATTTAAATCGACAAGTTTGTCATCGGGAACAACAGCAGAACGACTTCGAAAATACAAAACCAAAAACCGTGAGTAGAGTCGCCAACTAGGCAGGGCTAGTGTTTAAGATTTTATAATACGGTTAAAATTTTGAAACGTTCGAACGACTTAACGTAGATTCGCGTTTATAGTTACAAATGTACGTAACTATGTACCCATGCAACGAATGATTTTCTAGCAATAAAGAATTTTGTGAACGTGAACCGAATTGTTCTTTTTTTCTATTTGCTTTATAAGGTTCGTTTCAAATTTCGTGTTTTATTGAAACGATCGGGAGCGGCCGTATACATGTGCGTGGCGCCCACGACCTTTTGTCTCCAGTGAGCTGGTCGGCCGGGCGTATAATTAGAGTTTGCCTCTTCCAGTGGTGAAAAGTGGAACACAGTGTTTGTATTGCTAGAGGTACATTCACTATTTTGTTTCAGGAAGTAGCCATGTGCTCGCCTAAATTTATTTCCAAGATGCAACCACTCTTTCTCCTGCAGCTGCTGCAACTGAACAATATACTGCCATTTGACTATGTCGCCTTCTCCGTCAATCAACGTTTATAGGTCGCCTAAAGTATTTCGGCAAATCTTTAATATGTGGCAACTATCGGGATATATTACATATTCATTGCTTTCTAAAGTTCCTAAGTTGTTTACATCACGAATGAACGTATAATCTTGGAATATTTGCAAATTGGTAGGAAGATCATCAAAATAATTACACCAGCTAGGAGCATACTACTAGTTTCCAAAAGGTTTTCAGTGCAAAGCTGCAGGCTATTTCGGTTCTGCTCTCATGTTATCGATGCTATTGGAAAATATGCCACTATGGTATTCTCAATGACCGATTAAGGAGTACCACCATCAATACCAACATTTGTGTCGCTGTAGCCGCCATCGCCGATGTCAACATATCCGTGAGATCGTTTGCCATGCCATTGAACATGTTTCCTTATATACATTTCGTCAAACACAAGGTCGACGATAATGAGTTCGTTTACGAACGGTTTCAACAACTTTCCTCTCGAAGGATTCCTTTGTGAAGCCTGGAGCGCAGTTCACCCCGTCATACCCCATTTCCGTATTGTTCGACTATGGAGTAGGCAATTGTTAAATATTGTGCGAACGTATTCATATGCCTTGGGAGACATTAAGTTAAAATTAAGGGCAAAACCTCTTACATATGTCAGGATCATATGTTAGCATATTCATATCTGCTATTTTTTATTAGCCCCACTTATATTATCGAGCGTCTGCTGTAAATTGTGACATAATAAATCTTCCATTTTTAATGACACCCCCATTTCTTTCATATTTGCTGTTTATTCGGCGGATCGCATGTTTTTCTTTCACAGAGCATGTTTTTGTTTTTTGATCGAGCTTTTTTTAGCAAATTTTTGATTTGAGTTTGCATTTCTGCGATGACAGCGGACTTATTTTTGCATTCTTCACATGTAGAAAACGTAGTCGGCTAAACAAAATTAGATGACGAATATCTTCTTCTCAGTACCGTATAGCCCCATGTGGGGCCATGGTGCGTTAACTCAGCCGCTTATAGGCAATTTGGAGTCAACGTTACATTGCATATCGTTTCGGAGTGTATATAATGATGCGAGCACTATAGTTCCTATCCGCACATGTACGGAAATTGTTGGACCACGCCGAGATTCGATCTCCGGACTTCTAGATTACTAGCATCGTAGAGTACGACTCAACCAAGTGGTTAAAAAAAACAATTCTTCGAAAGATGCACGAGAACAATTATGTATTACTTTTATCAATTGCAAATCACGAGGAGCACGGGAGACACAATCAATGATTTAAAACCCTTTAAGTCCCTTAATAGCAAATTATTAGATAAATAGTACGTACATTTATCGACAGTCATTGTATATTTCGCAACAATTTCGATATTTACAAACTTTCATTTATCAATCTTATTTCTCTTATTTTTTATTATCCTTCTATATATAAAACTGTTACTTCGGAAAATGGCATTTTATTCGTGTTATGATTGGCTACGATGATTCCCGAATGTACCCGAACATTAAGCCATTATCCAGCGTACATATACACACGAACAATCAGCGTACAAGCTGTCAATAAGTATAAGTAGCCTTGAATACGAGAACGAAAAACAGTCATTTAAGAACTCTTATTACGGACAGGTGCCGCGAGTGTTGTGAGCAGGGAACGAAGTCGACGTATGTATCGATGCACGTTATATTAGTTCGAAGGGAAGTGCTTAGCGTTTATACGAGATTCCAATCGAACTTTTGCGATTCATTTACCAAACTACCATCAAAGTTATTTCAAAGGTGAGGAAGAAGAAGCTTTGAAGAAGTAAGCTACTATCATTCTTCGAGCTGAACAAGAACCGTTTCTCCAATTTGAAACCAGTGTGTAAATACCACCAGGTTACCGACGATTAGAATAAACAATAGGAGCCCCGTCGGCGTAAATCAAACTCAGCATTCACAATGGTGTTGGTTTCGCCAAAAAATTGTGAACTGTTTCACCTAAAAAATGTTATTGCGTGAAATTATCGGACCTACATGCTACATCGATGGCGCTAAGTATAGCGGATTTGAGGAAGCAGCCCGGGGTGCCAGTTTCGCTAAATCTACAACCCTTATGCGCGACATTATGAAAGAGCCTGCAGTACAATGATGCCTCGGCAACTTGATCAACGATGATATTGACGCCATAACTATTTGGAACGAATTCAAAGAAAAACTCAGCGACGGTATCACCCCAATCAACCAAATATCACGATGGGAAAATTAATCCTGCAGTGGAATATTCACTGTGGCGTAAAAAAGGTTTATTTTTAGCAGTAAGTTATCATATAACCTAAATCTTGTGGAAATACTGTGGGACTTAAATTCACTGCCTTTAAACATTTTTTTACACTTAGGTACTTTAAGCGGTGAAGGTGTAACTACCTAGAAACTTCAGCGTACACGCCACTGTTTATTATTGTCTCCAGCACTAATACAATATTACCATCTAGAAACGGTTTCCAGACCACAGTATTTAAATTTGGGTTTTAAAAACGTTTTTTGCACTGCAGTAATTTAGAGGTAGCAAAGCAACTTTTTGGGAACTGTAGTTTACATTTCACCCTTTAATATAATCCCAAACACCGGCACAATAAAACTATCTTGAAACGTGTTTTTTGCACTTGAGTGTATAATTGACTAATATAAAATGTGTTTTGCACTGCGGTAATATAACGGTTATACACTAACCTCGCATACACTGTAGTTACGGTTTCACCGTTTAATATAACCGACAAACACCGACGACGCAATATTTATAAGCTGTAAAGTGCATTTGCAGTTTGACGATTGAATCGAATAAAAGTGAATTACGAGTAGTGTTGTGAAGTGTTCAAATTAAATTTTTCCAACGACCAACCTGTGCTGTGTGTAAGCAAACGATTTATAGTTCTTTTGGATATCTTTATATTTTGCCTAATTCTTTATTTCTTTGTCTTTTTTTTTATTTCGTCATAATAGATAAAACGGCTCTCTCGATTGGGCGGATTGAACGCTACCAAAACAGCCAGAACAATTATGGCATTTTTATTTAAAGACGAGATACTAGAGGAATACTCCTGGGGAGGCACCTACACAAAGGCGAATTTCAAGTGTTTTATGCGAATTAACGAAATCATCTATTCTGTGGTCAGCAAGAGTTTCCAATATACGGAACATGACCACAAAGAATTGATGAAAGAATATTTAAAACACTGCCGTTCAAGGATAAATAGAAAAAAAGTATAATATTTAACAGTATACCTTTCTCTTTATATAATTTTTTTTTCTTTTCAGTGTAAGCACAAGCAATGCACCTCATGGAGCGGCCCAAGGATAGGGCAGGGCCGAATAAAAGCTTTCATTTTTTGTCGTAAACCGACAACATTAAAAATGCAATAATTTGAGCAATTAATTTTTGTTAGTGGATTTCTTTATTTAATTTTGTTAATGGATTTTGTTATTTTATTTCATGCTCAATACAATTATAAAATTTAAAACTTGTCATCTTTTAATGCAAAGTTTCAAATGAGAAACAAATTAATAAAAAAATAGAGTAAATGAACTGGGGTATAAATAAACTAGTCAACAACGAAAGTGTCAAATTAGTTACAAAAAAACTTGAAAATAACCACAGTGGCATTGGTACCAAATGTAACCTACGTTATTTTTTAACATTACATTCACGTAAAAGCAACTCTACTAAGACACGGTGCTCTTACCGTCATTTTTTTACTACGGTATTAAAATAACGTACCAAATACAGGGGTAAATCAAGTAAAAAACACGTTCAAATAACGTTTTTGACACTGACTACAGTTTTGGAACTAAGGTTATAAAACCGTTATATACACCGTATTTTGAGTCATTTTGGTTGATTGGGACCCAATCGACGTCATTGGCGATAATCGAAAAAATACTCAGCAACGGTGGGAAAACTTTAGCCGAATTCGGTCTCAGTTCGTTATTCGCAGTGAAGCCACTAGTCACGATCAGAAGGATCAGGACGTAACTCTCGAAGAACATCAGAAATCATTCGAAGTCATGTGTGCTCAATTCAACGACGGCCAACGCAAAGCATTCACCGATATAGTCCAGGCAATCGAACAACAAAATTGTGGTCTTACGGCAATTGCCTCTACGGGGCGGACCACAACCGTTTTTTTTTGCAAAACGGCCAAAAGCTGCAAATATGCCTTCCTGGCAAGAGCCCCGGCAGGAGCCCTGAAGGTTGTGTTTGTCTGTGTATATGTGTGGGTACGATATATGTGTTTTTTCGTCATATTAGGAGCATTACATCTCGGCGCGGCTGCTCTCAATCTTATTAATTCGCGCCGGTGTTGAAACAAATTCAGGCCCAAGGGTATGGATTTTTAGCGTCTGCAACCAACGAATCGGTTCGAATGCCAGATCAGTGCAGTGTGATTGCTGTTTGGAATGGGTTCACTTTAGGTGTTCGGGATTACGAAGACAAGGGCAACACTCCTTAGCCTATGTTGCGGCAGGTTGTATAAATTCTGGGCAACCCAGGGCTGCTCCCAGCCCACCTTCTCCTCAACTGCCCCCTACACCGCCCAACAATACGATAAGGAATGCCAGACCCAGTCTTACGCCTGGCCCTCCTTCTCCAGCGGTTTTCACTCCACTATCTATATTACAGTTTAACTGTAATGGCATTCACCAAAAATCGCTGAGATCACACACTTCTTGAGTTCCAACAGAATTCTCATCGCCGCCATCCAAGAGACGCTGCTTCACGCAAACTCGTCTCTAAGCATCCATAGCGAATAATGTTATACTGCGGAAAGATCGACCGGCGCCGCCTCGGATGATTCTTACCCTGGAGGTGGACTTGCCTTCCTAATACACAAGTCCGTACATTACTGTGTATTAGATGTAGTTGCTGACGGTACGGCGGAAATTCAAGCCATCTCAGTTCCATCAGGGAGTACTAATATCGAAATTTTTAAGGTGTATATTCCACCGCAATCTAATTGCCGTTCTGGCTATCATTTCGATATTACTCCTCTCCTTTCCGGAGAGCACAGGGTCATCCTAAGCGATTTTAATGCGCACCATGATCTCTGGCATTCGGACCTCAACAACAATGTCAGGGGTATGACTATCGCCGAATCACTTGACGCCTCAGAATTATGTTCATTCAATGAAGACTCGCCGACTAGAGTCGTTGGCACTTGCAGTAGTTCTCCTGACATAACTATTGTTAGTGCTAGCCTAATCGCTGCTTCTCGATGGGAAGTACGTACCACCCTCAAATCAGATCACCAATTATTATAAAAATTGACAAAACCAGCGAACCTGACTATGTCTGAGAAGCGAATGTTTGTCAATCTATAGAAAGCCGATTGGGACGGTTTCAAAGCTTACTTGTCGGCGAAGTTCATCGAGCTACCATCACCTACCAGAAAACATAAGGCCGAGAAAAATATTAGGAACGTCATTACTACAGCCGCGGCACGTTTTATTCCTGCCTAACTTCCCCACTAGTGCCGCCAGATTAGCCGATGAACGTGATCAGATCAGAAGCGCTCACCCTGATGATCCCAGAATTCAGAAGCTTAACTCCGAAATCGACCGACAAGTCAAAGACTATAGGAGCGCGAAATGGAATCAGCACCTCGATGAATGTAACCTCAATGAAGGTGTCAGCAAATTATGGTCTACTGTCCGCGCCCTTTCCAATGCTTGGAAAGAAAAGGGCAACAACGCCATTGAATTTGGCAACACAAAAACCTGCGATTCTCTTCAGTGTGCGGGTCTGTTCAATAAACAATTTATTGAACATCCCAAGTCTGACGGCCTTAAGCGCAAAATTAGAAGACGGATTCGCAGCCGGAACGTTGACACCATACCATCATTTACCGCGGACCAGGTTAAAAAAAGTCATCGAGAATGCTAAAACCTCCAAGGCCCTCGGACCAGATGGCATTTCGATGACCATGTTGAAACATCTCGACCTTCCAGCCATTGAGTATCTCACGGCCGCTTTAACTTGTCGATGTCCACGCTTGCCATCCCTGAAATCTGGAAAACAGCGCAAACCTCGGGGAATCCTACCGCCCCATTACGATACTTTTTCCTGTCGCAAAGACGCTGGAGGCCCTTATTCACCCTACTCTTGCTGCACATGCGAAGCTAGAACCTCACCAGCATGGCTTCAGAAAAATGCATAGTACTACCACTACCCTCGATGCGATCACTACACGCATTCGTGATGGGCTAAATCAACGCCGTCCTTGTCACAGAACCATTCTTGTGGCAATTGACTTGTCAAATGCTTTTGATAAGGTCAATCATTTAATGCTCTTAGCAAACTTGTTGAATATGCATCTTCCTGCACAAGAGATTCGTTGGATTGCCAATTATCTAGCTGGTCGGCACTCCTTCACCGAGTTTCGAGGCAAACGTTCTAAGCTTAGGAAAATCAAATTAGGTGTTCCACAGGGAGGGGTACTCTCCCCCACTCTGTTTAACATCTATATGTCCGGCCTTCCCACACCACATGAAGGAATCGAGGTGATTTCCTATGCTGACGATTGTACCGTACTCGCTACAGGGAACGATAAGGATGAAATGCGCCTCCAAATTAATCGCTATCTAGGACGATTACAGGCATATTTTCAAAGCCGAAACCTCACCATCTCTGCGTTCAAATCTTCTGCGACTTTTCTAACCACTTGGTGGGAGGACATCAGATGGGAGATTAATATACGTATTGGCAACAATTCTGTTCCTACTGTTAAAAACCCCAAAATTCTCGGGCTTCACCTAGAGAACATGATGACGTCTGCGAATCATGCAGCTTCAGTTTGTGAAAAAATGCGCAGTAGGAATAAGAGCGCCCACCACCAATTTCGCCTGAGGAGATTAGGCTCCCGAGAGCCACTAAAGTAACACTAGCTCAACTTCGGTCGGGCTTTTGTTCACGCCTCAATTCGTACCTTTCTCGCATAAACCCGTACATCCAAAACATCTGTCCAAACTGCGATGGTACTCCTCATGATGTGGGTCAATTGTTTCAATGCCCCGCTGCGCCCACTGATCTTACCCCTATATCGCTGTGGGGAAAACCCTATCGCAGCAGCTATGTTTTTGTCCTTAGACCTCACGGACACAAACATTGACGAATAATAAATCGTACCCACATAGATGCACAGAGGTTACACACCTTTCTGCAGCGCTAAAAGAAGAAGAAGAACAACAAAATTCATATGAAATCGTTAATAATTTATTTTTCATTGACGGTCCCGGCTGCGGCTGTACCGGTAAAACTTGCATATATAAGGCGTTGGTGCACAAAAGCAAAACGATGGGTAAGAACATCATCACCATGGACACTGGTGAGCGTGGTGAGCAGGGGGCGAAGCCCCCTAGGATATATAAAAATGGAACGTGATTTCTTTGTCACGCATAAACTGAAAGCCGCTGAACCGATTTGGACGATTCTGTTTTTGTTTAATCCGTCTTACGCTGGGGAAGGTTTAAAACCCGAGAAAATTTTGAAAATCTCAAAGGAGTGGCGGTAAATCGAAATTCTATATTGTATGAGACTCTGTTGCAATCAAGTTTCATCGACAACATTTGACAACCCTTCGGCGGAGCGGAGGTAGGTACGCGTTGAGGAAGGGTAGATTTAGGTAGGTTTTATAAAAGAGTTCATTTTTGAACTATTTAATTCACTAAAAGTACGTATGCGGCCTGGTAGAATGGAATTTTGCTAACAGAAATTAGAAATTAATTCGTAAAAGTGCGTAATAACAAAAAATGAATGAATGGTAATGAATGCTTGTCTCGTTGTTCAAATTTATCAAGTTTTTATAAAATTACATTGATAAAATAAAATGGAAAGGTAAGGTATTACTTCAGAGGAGATCATCAGTCAGATCATCATCAGGTATTCTTCGAGGGCAAGAACCGTGAAGTAAGACTATCGTATTCGAGTAGGCATCAATTGTCGTTGTAGTTTTTTTATGTGTTTCTTTAAAAGCAACGATTACTAAGTAACGAATACAAAGTAACGATTACTTGATATAAAAATAACGCATATTACCGATTACTGAAATGTAACTAAAGTTGGCATCACTGTGGCTATATGCATGTACGCTAGGCTATGTTCTCTATAAGTATATATAAAGGGTGTCCCAAAACCTAACGATGATCCGTTAACCGGTGATATCATCGTTTCGTCTAAGTTAAAATAACTGTGCTGTAAAAAATTGCACCGGGACCCTTGGGCAAGTAATTTTGGAAATTGGCGCATAGCAAAGAGCTCCTCGCTGGGCACCATGTGTGGACGAGGGACGAAACCTAATGGTACCGTGGAGATGAATGACACAGCTATCGAGAAGGTTTGTCTACAAGCAAAGCGACGACAGGCGCTCACTGTAGCTCTAAGTCGGGCTAATCGAATTTGAAATTTGCTGTCCGTAGCCAACTACCATTAAAAAAGTCAAAAAGAAATCAAGCTTATTCGCTGAAGATGGGCTCAGAACTTCATCAAGTTATCTATAACACATCTCGTAGGTGATGTTCTCCAGGCAGTGCCCATCTTATCTTTTCCTCCTTCATCAAACGTCAATGTCTCCACGTGGACTCCCCAATATGTGTATGTAACATATCTTTCACCGATATCGGTCCGATGATATTGTAAAATACACAATTAAATTTTTTGGTCGCAACCCGCAAATTAAAATAGTTACAGCGACTGTCTCAGACATACATTGTGATGGAATTTTCAGGAAACAAACCCAAAAATACCCCTGAAGTGCTTTTTGTTTCTCCTAAAATTTCCCCTAAAAGGTTGAGAAACCCTAAATTTAGGGGGTTTTCCTCTAATCTGGTAGCCATGTCTCTCACTTACAAAGTGAAGGGTATAAAAAGTTAGGTGATCCTTATTATGTTGAGTTGTTTTTCCTTGATAAAACTTCTAATTAACAAGAGAAACTCCCTTAATGTACACGAAATTACATTCATTATGATTTGAGCAAGTGACTGATTGCCAGTACATACCGTTATTCGATAAGGTCAATTTGTAGACATTTTTTTAACTTTTAACCTTTGAATATTATGTTTCTATCAAAACGGTTTAAATTGTGATACATGACAAATCAATTCAATCGAAAGGATGTCCACGATGAAGTAATTACATGAGCTATACCTAACAAACTTCGTTCTTCATATTTCAACCGATTTTTGTTTTTTAAACTGTTAAAACAGGCACAAAAGAAATATTGAAAAAAACAGGGTCACCTTAAGACCTATAAACCAAAAATTGATATGTCAACGAATATTGTGGTCCCTGGGCACTCAGGTACCCAAATAAATATGCAAGTGTTAGGGGCGTTTCAATTTGGGTTATATCAAGAAAAAAAAAACACCATGTACAGTTACTATGTAAATACCTATTAATTAGTAACATGAAAACTGAAAATATTACTCCAAATGATCTGTCATCGTCACCAATTCATATAAACAAGTCACGGCGATGACTAAAACTCACTGAAATTAGACTTTGAAAAATGGATGTGTTAACAGCTGAATCGTTTAAAATCCTAGTCAACAGATGCATTCGATTCGTGTTGGTTTCATTTAAACTATGTACGTCTTTTCCTGTTCATCGCTCCTAGTTAGAAACTTCCATCAAGGGTAATTAATGGTTGCTTACATAGGCCTGACAACGTTGGACATAGATCAACATTGTAAAACAAATGCTAATATCCCAATAAGGTCTTCATACTCGAACGAAAGCCGGAATCGTGATAATGACACGGCTGCACATTGAAATATATGTACATACATACAGTAAAACACAGATAAGTGCACATCGCTAATGCACAATTTTTTCGTGCATTTCTTTCCCTACTTGAAGACAAAAATCATAAATCATCCAGTAGACTTGATTTCCTTTCTTCTATATTCCCATAAATTGAATCAATAAATATTGGCTATCTCCGGCCAATAATTTGAACCGTCGTCTGCTCTAAAGGTTCATCTAGATTAGTCGCCAAATGGCGTCACGTGCAGCCAAATGGATGTTGTCATTCTATCTGAACTAGTCGCCATTTGGCTATGCGTCCAGTTTTGAAATTCAATATGGCAACTCAACCAATCGCTTGTCAAATTCAAAGTGACAATTTTGCAACTTTTGTTCGTTCTTTTGTGTGAAATTGAATAGTTCTTGAATGGCCGTGTAATAATTCAAACGCGCAGATTCCCATTTTGATAATTAAATTTAAAAAAATCACCAAAATGAAATTTTGGTTATGTCATTTTCTGTCTCTATTTGGCTGCTATAGTGTGGATGCTAAGTAGCAGCCAAATGGCTGTACGCGATGCCAGTTTTTAGACGCGCAGCCATTTGGCGACTAATCTAGATGGAACTTAATAAATTTTTGCAATGCACATGTGCATTTATCCGTCGTGTGATGACTCCTGTGCAAAAGTAGTTAATGCTGACAAAAAAATCGTGCTCTTAAGCGTGTTGTGCACTTTTCAGTTTTGAAATGTATAAGAAATCGCATTGAACGGATGGTGCATGAAAACTTCGTGCACTGTAATGGACCAATTCAGACACATATGTGTCAATTTTTGATTTCGCTTGATTTCTGCAAATGTCTTTGATTCGATTTATGTATTTCTAATTATTGACATTTGCAAAAATCCCGCTCAAATTCAAAAATCGACAGTTGTGAGTATGAATTGATCTTAAAAGCACTAGCGGTTTTGGTGTGGGCTGCCACATTGAAAAATGAACAATTATGCCATTTTTTAATTGGCGGCCATTGAAAAAAGGGGAGATTGGTGATGGCGCGGCGGTCGGTGGTGACAACTGTCATCGTGGAGAGAGTTGGTTTTTTTTGGCGGGAAGTTAAAGTGGACGGGTTAGGACATGTGAAGTGAAAAAGAAAAAGAGAAGAGAAAAGTGAAGAGGAAACAAAGAGAAAACCAAAGGAGAGCCCGGGAAGAAATAGTACGGACAACAGAGAGGTGCATGTTGTGATTTTGTATCAGGTGTTAGTTTTTTTGTGTTTCGTTTGGTTCCCTAACCTCAAACAAAAGCATTGAAAACCCCCGGCGGACAGCCCTCACACTATTCGGCACACCTTATATAATGCATTTCTCAAAATGCTAGGTACGGAGTAGACTTATCCGATTCCCCGACTCCCATTCCGGGTTATAGATGGGCTGACGAAGGTGTGTGCCTCTTCCCCGTGGTAATGTATGGGTGGCGCTGCCAAATCTTTTACGGCCGCCGGAGCGCCCGCGGATGGTTACATATTTGATTATTTTGGGTTAAGAAGCCGGGACCGTCATTTTAAGGGTCCGTCGGAGCCAAATCGCAAGTCGCCATACATTTCAAGTTGGTGGTGGCAAGAGCTTTAAATTACGTTCTAGATGAATTTCGTACCAGTATCTAATCGCTCTGTTTCTCGTGGTTGACAAAGTGCTTGGTGATGCACTTTGTCAACCGTGGTGGGTGCCAAATGCTCAGATCTTGGCCATCGTATGGCAGGTAAGCTGAGGAAGCGCAACAAAAAGCGTTCATTGCACTCCGGCGTGTAAGTTGTTTGCTGTTGTACGGATGCTCCCCAGCAAGCACCAAGGGTCGGCGCGCGGTGCACCTATAATAGGAAGATGGAGTGCGGAACCGCGCCTTTTGATACACCACGGGATTACCGTGTTGACCTGGTCGGTTATAAAAACGTAGCGAAGCGGGTGGAAAACCTCACCACTCTGCTCTCGCAGCCACCAGTCTTCATTATTAGAATTTTCCCAATTTCGAACCCATTTGTTTGTAATGGTATGCCTAAGACATGCTAGATCCCCATTTTGATGTAGAGGACAAGGGTCAACGGGCAGCGCAAACCCTGACCAACCCTACCGCTCTGAGCCAGCGCATGCCGCTGCTTGCTCGTTGAGGAGCCTTCTCTTCTTGCCTAACCTGCACGGTTGTAGAGGCATTGGCTCCGTCTCCTGGGTATTTTCGGATGTCCAACGTCCTCCATTACAGCACTTATCCGAGTTTGGCACTTAAACGTGTTGCACTTAACCGTATTTTACTGTGATATCCTTTAGAAAAATTATGTTTACTTATGCTTGCAATTACAAGTGGTCAGTCAGAGTGTGCTGCAACTTATACAAAGCATTATGGTTCGCAGAATTAACTATGTGGTTTGATTGTCCTTTCAAATATGTTTCCCAATCTTTTGGTACAATCCAATCTGTTTCTATTTGTTCAACTCCGAATGTCGCGCGCCCGTATACTGCTGATGCATCTACTCATAGGATCAAGTTTTCAAAGATCGTTGTCAAACGACAAGCTGTAAGCATTTCACACATTGCTCCGCCACCTTTTGCAACGATGATCGATTTTCTTTCTACCGTTGCCTGTGTGTGATACCTTATAATTTTCCTGTCAAGGGCAATGATCGATGGCGCCCCACGATGAGGAAATTTTATATTTATCACTTAGTGTCGGCATTTAATAATGTATCTTTTCGCCAGTATCTTTTATCTTACGGATTACTACACATTTCCAGTGTTTGTCGATCGCGATTATCGCGATCGGTCATAGTGGAGGCCACACTTCTTTGTGTAGCGTCCCGTGCGTCGTAGAGGTTAGATTATAGCCGACAGGTATCCAATATCAATATGTATCGAAAATGTACAGTCAGTATATATTCAACTGGTACGAGTGTGGAGTGATCCTGAGCGCACTAAATTATTTCTAATATGAAAGATGGGAATTTTAACAGTCACTACAGTAATAAATCCATTTTTATGGAAAACACTGAGAGGATAATTTGCTGAAACTAAAAGTGATAGTTGCTTGTTGCACAAGAAGATAATAGTTCAGGCTGGATCATTGTCCTCCAACATATATTTACATCTACGTATTCAGGAAAATACCATAACTTAGTCGGGAAAACGTGCAATGTATGTACTATTTATTATGCTTGTAATTATATTGCAAAGCGATAAATTAAAGCAAAATGTGTATCACAAATCCTTCACATTTCCAAGATTTTTAAATATCTTATTAAAAGGGAAAATGTATGTTGGTTGTAAACTCCCATCTATGGAAGATTTCAAAAGTCAAAATTTTGATCTATCAATTTGTATGAGTTTTGTTGTTGCTCCTCTCTCTAGTTTTATTATTACTTTTCATAGCCTTAGCCTTAGGAAGCATCATAATAGGACGAGACACCATAAGTGGACTGCAAACATTTTTTATTAGAATGTAAAAACGCGTTATAATAAAATCTGATCAGATGAAAGCAACGCGCGGTTATTTACTTTTTTAACTGTGTTTTCTTTTATTTGTGAACATTTTTATTGATCGTGCAATCGACAGCGGATTTGTAACACGAATTTGTACTTTGTGTCCATCATCCCACGCGCGGCAACTATTGAACTTGATTTAAAGGTAAACCACACAGCGATTCGTATTGCATTTATACGTATAAACTTGTACGTTATACGCTGTGCATAGACGCAATATTTGCTGTCACCACTGCAGCAGTCCCGACCGAGTCCGATCTCCTTTATTCGGATGTTCGAAATCGAACAGAAATCAATGCAATATTACTTACGATCACTTAACCTCTATAATTTGCTTTATCTAAGTCTTTGACAAGCAACACTTTGTCGCTGTTATGTTTGCCGAAGGCCAACATTTTTGTCCCGTGACTTAATGGCAATCAATTGAAATTTACTAGATGCAACGAAACGGAATCCTTATACATGCTACAACACGATGCGGATAAGAAACAAGTAAGTCTAGGTCTTAAGATGTAGGTCTTGGAATGGTGCAGTTTCTTTCTAGTAGAATTTCTAGGTTGATGTAGTTGCAGCTTTTTTACGTGTTCAATGTTGAAATGTGGGTGCGAAATTTAAACCAATAGATAGATGGACAAGTTTTGTGGCGACATTGTAGCGGTTCTGGCAGTGGCGTGGCGTCTTTGGAAGCAAGGGAAGCATTGCTTCCCTTCTTCTTTCAAAATAAAAAAGTTTAAAAACCTAACGTATTATCAACATTGCTTCTAATTTTTCTTGTACACTAGACATGGTTTTTTATGTATATTACATAAAATCATACGCAACGTCGCAACTGTCGCAACGTATAAAATTACTTTAGCATGCGCACTCTCCAACCAATACACCAACCCACCTGTCTCACGAAAAAAAATCCACAGCGAGAGAGTTTACAGTCGCCAGTCACGGCGAGACAGAAGCGGAGGGAAATATTGCCTGTATGAAAGATGAAGGCTTCAGGAGCAGATTTACCGGGGGATTGGGCGGCGGAATAGAGTTAGTACGAGAATGAATTCGCCGGTGGAGGTGGATTTCTAGTTGCTTCTTGTAAAATTTACCAACCGATGTGTACAGTTCGTACCAAAAGTTGTAACCGAAATAATTTTGTTCATTCTGATTGAAATTGGATTCCGATTGGAATTAGCATAGCACAGCAATGCGATAGTTTGCTTTTAATTTGAAGCTGTTTTATGCTTGGTGGTATATGTTGTCACGATCATGTTTTCCTAAAAATAGAAAAAAGATAATGTAATGGGCGGCATAGGTAGGGTAATTACCTGTTAGGAAACGCGCGCTCCGCAACAGCGAACTAATAATCCCGGGCCTCGAAATCAGCTCCGCAACAGCGAACTACTCCTCCTCGTTGGCGAAATGAAGTTCCCTCGATGCGCTGCATAATTAAAGAGCAACGAAAGAATCGCGAAATTTTTACCAACAAAGTTATAAAATTACCTAAAAAAGTGTCTAGTCCGAAGGTTACGGCGATGTGTCAAATCCGTGCACTCGATGGGCTGTCGGGGGTATTTATTCAGTCGAAGCGGTGGTATAAGTTGACTAAGAGACGATATGTTACTCTAGTTATAGGACGAACAAATATAATCTCGAGACAGCAGATCAGCAAAACAAATGAACACCATCTAAAATCTAACCCCGGGAACTGCACGGCGTGTTGCAAACGATACTATTTGCGCTTTGCGCGGCGATGGAGAGAACTTATTCACCGGACTTAAAAATGCACGATATGATAATTCCAATCGAAAACTAAATGAATTATAATTTTGAAAATACATCACATGACTTCGTAATTGCCGAATTGACAGTTGAGGAGGAACTTCAAAAAGATTACGTCGAAAAAAAAGTCAGCTGACTAAAGAAAATAAAACGTTCAATGCCAGATTGGGACAAGACGATCGGTTGTGATCATGGGTGAACGGCGGCATGCGCGAGGTCATCAAACCCGAACGCTGAAGAAACGGTCATATTCAAACCGGGAAAAATCTAGCAATAGAATGTTTTTAAATTTAAAAGCCACCTTATTGATTTTGCTTTTTAAAAAAGTTTATTATACAATTTAATTGTTTACCATAAACTTTTTATGTGTTCGGATGCATTTCGACAAAAAACCGTCATCCTCAGCGAGTACATTTAATGTATAAGTTTACGAGTATTGTAAACAATTAAATTTTATACTAAACTTTTTTAAAAAGCAAAATCAATAAGGTGGCTTTTAAATTTAAAAACATTCTATTTAATCTTGGATTTTGCGGTTTAAATAAATTTTGTCGTTTTTTGCTACATTAAAATTATTAAAAATCTAGCAAATGGCAAAGCTATAGAGGAAAATCATACGGGATATTCTCTTCTACATTTGTCGCCGATACGAGAAGGTGAATATCCCGGTACGAATAATGGAATAAAATTTTACTAATTCCTTTTGTGATTTTAAAATTTCATGGTGGGTGCGGCGATTTCGATTATCGATTCTCTTCTACATTTGTCGCCGATACGAGTAGAAGGAGAAGCCAGCGAGAGAAAATTATAAGACGGAGAAAAAGACGGAAGGAGAAGAAAGCGAAGAGAGAAAGGCCAAGACGGAGCTAGCGACGACGAAATTTCAACGAAGGAGCACGACGACACGGATACGACGCAAGTCAGCGGAGCCTCGAAAGCGGATTTTGTGCATATCAAGGAAAGTAGAGTCTGCCGCCCAGTTAGGGACATATTTTGTTAAAGTAGCCATAAAACCGTGAGTAATAGTTTCAAGTTTATTTAAGTGCTGGGTTTATTTCATTCTCTTTTTTTGAAACTCGGCCGAAGATAACGTTAATTTAGTTTTAGACAAATCTTAGTAAATAAAGTGTTGATCATAAGTTTGAATTCGTGACTATTCTCTCTTTCTCCCGCGCTCGAGGTTAATCGTGAATAAATCGCCCAAAAACCGCACACCGCGAATTCGCGCTTGTCGTGGTGCACACAGGTGAAGTGTGGTTGCAAATTTGAAGCGCGTGGCGCCCACGGCCTGTCCCGCAGCAAGCCGGCACCAAATACACCACGGGCGGTTAAGAATCGTGAAGTCATCGATTTAACGACCGTACAATTTGAAATCGCGATATTTTTATTTGAATTCGCTTGCCGACAATACTCAAAACAGTATACCACCACTTTGCATGTCCCAAGTAGGCATGGGGCTATAATCACGACAAATAATTTCGTTAATTTCGACTGTTTACAGAATATCCAATATATGGAACGAAACCCATGCCTACTTGAAACATCAAAATTGTGGTATAACTGTCTTACGTATTGTGGGCAAGCGAATTTTTCTATGGAAATGTCAAACTCCTTATTTGCAACTATGTATACGCCAAAACTCTCTATTTTTTAGAGACATATAGTCATTTTTATTTAAGCAAGCATAATAAAAAATGTTCGGAAGATTTATAAATTATCAAAATTTATACGGATAGTAATAGAGAATAGAGAGTTTAGGCAAGTCGTGGGTGCGTTCACTCAACCGTTTATATTCTATTTCGAGTCAACGTTTCATCGCATATACATTATGTAATTTCGGAGTGTCTCGTATAATGTTGCAAGCACTATTTATTCCCTATCCGCATATGTACGGAAATTCTAAACCGCGCCGAGATTCGATCTCCGGACTTCCTAGATTACTAGCATCTAGAGTGCGACTCAACCAAGTGAGCCAGAGCGTGATACGCTTACGGCTCGCTTAAACTCTCTAATATCAGCGAACGTTCCTACAACTTTTCGATAACGTCTTCAACATACGGAGCTCATAGTATGTACAGTGCTGGAAGAAAAAAGTTGCTCAAGCCTTTTAATGGCCATTTTACCTAATATTCTTAAAAGTTATTGGAACTACAACTTTTCAGTGGGCCATATAAAAACAAAGGACATATAAACGGTCTATTAATAGTTTGAATTTTATGAATGAGGTTGATTCACTCGGTGAAATTAGGGGGTTTTCACAAAGAGGCTGAATTTAATGGAAAAATGAGACACGTTAGTCCAGAACTATAGAGTAATATTTTGGTTTTGGCGAAAGAAAATCTAATCACTCGTTAAATAGGTCAAAGGATGGATATTCCTCAACGCATTGTGGCATGGCATTGAAAAATTTTGGGGGGAGGGGGGCACCTCTAAACCGAAAAAAAGGCTCCGGACGACCTAAGAAAACTGCACCTTCGGAGAATCGCTTCATCATTTTACTAAGCTGTCGAAATCGATTTAAGACATCGTCGGACATTAGGAATAATCTAGTTTGAGCAACTAGGAGTCGAATTTCGGCGAGGATGGTAAGTAATAGGCTTGTAAAAGCTAGATTACTTGCGCTTAAACCTGTGCATAAACCAGAATTTCAATTAAAAGTCAAGCGAAAACGTTTACGTTAGGCTGAGAAGCACATTTAATGGACTGAGGAGATACGGGATGGCCAGTTTTTCAGACGAGTCCAAATTTAAGCTTTAATTAGGCGACGGGAGAATTCTAGTTCAGCGGGATCCTCGTCCTATAAGGCGAGCTGGAGCCTTGCGTGTAAAAGCTATTTGGTGATACCGGAAGATTTGTGTTCCAGCAGGATAATGCGCCATACCACACTGCTAAAGAAGTAAGTATTAAATACAAAAAAGTCAAAACTTTAATAACCATATCATAAAATGTTAAACAAAAATGTTTTTTATTTTTTTTTTTATATTTAAAGGTCAAGAGGTACTTCGAAGAAAGGAATGTTGACGTTTTTGATTGGCCCCCGTGTAGCCCCGACTTGAATCTCATCGAAAATACGGGTCCAGCATAAAACTTGAAGTGGCCAAGAAGCGCCCGGACTCCATTCAGACCTTGAAAAGGTTAATAATAGTCACTTGGCAAGCGATTCTCAGAAAAAAACCTGGAAAAACTTATTGGAGTTGATGAATCGGAGGTGGGGGGCAGTAATCGACGCCAGAAGTGGTCCAACCAAATATTAATGTTAAACTATTATGTCTTAAGAACCAATAAAAATATAAAAACACACCAAAAAAATTTACTTTATTATTACGAAACAATCTTTTTATAGGTAAACAAATCCCTATTTCCACTTTATCTAATTTCTCCCTCGGAATCACAAATATAATTATTTTTTAGCAAAACTTTGTCTTCATATTTTTTCAACTGACACAATAAATCAAAAAACAAAAAATACCTACCAACTTTTATCATTAACTGTCTTTTATGGCTAAAAAAGGGCTTGAGCAACTTTTTTTTTCCAGCACTGTATATTCGTATGCAATTTGATATTTGAATAATAGAAAGCATGCAACGCCCGTAAAACTTTACAAAAAAAGGCCTAACCTCGGAATAAATGGAAAACTACCGTTCTTTCGCTTATCTGTTTTAGAGTATTACTGGCTATATAAATCCAGATTTGCAGCCCTGAGGACCCTGTGCTAAGTTTTTGGCAAGCGAAAAAGAGTCATTTTTTTGCTCTTTCTTTACATTTTCAACAATATTTTTTAAAATAATTGTCTTGATAAAAACTGTTTGGCATTTTGAAAGTAGACATAATTTCCAATCGAATGACATCCTAACTAATTTTATAGGTCAAATATTGACGGAATTACAGGTATTTAAAAACAGGGTTTTTTTTTTACCAAAAAATTGCGAATTTCAAGTAAATGTCGTTTCAACAAACAACATGAGCTTAGAATTCACCTTTTTTTTTTGTGGGAAATAACCTATTTTTGAAAACCTGTATCTCCGTTAATATTTGACCTACAAAAGTGGTTAGGATATCATTGGATTGGAAATTTTGTCTACTTTCGTCATCGTTTTCTTTTTCCAAGACAATTATTTTAAAAAATATTGTTGAAAATGTAAAAAAAGGCAAAAAATGACCCTTTTCCGCTCGCCAATAAATTAGCACAGCGTCCCCAGGATTAGAAATCTGGATTTATATAGCCAGTAATACTCTAAAACAGAAGTTAAATTTTAATTTATTAATAAGACATTCCCACCCAATAACGAAACCCTGTCAAAAATCGATCCCTGTATGATTTTAGTTGAGGCAAAATAAGTCTCTAT
Source organism: Microchrysa polita (assembly GCA_949715475.1). Taxonomy (NCBI): domain Eukaryota; kingdom Metazoa; phylum Arthropoda; class Insecta; order Diptera; family Stratiomyidae; genus Microchrysa; species Microchrysa polita. Next base: position 107,566,766 of record OX454416.1, on the reverse strand, counting down.
TTAGATAGCTAATTACAAACTCTCAATTTTTATTCTATTCCAAATACAAACTTAGTTCAGTTTTTCGATTTTCACAAGCTAAATCTAAACGATTAACAACTTCCAGCATCTTTTGTTTTTCTGTTTGATCTACAATCCAAAGTACGGGGAAATCAACATGCACGAGCATCGTTACACTTTCTTAAATAGGTCAAGTCAAGTTCAACAGTTCGCCAGAAAGATAGCCAAACCACCCATTCAATTCAGCTTCTATCTGGTCTGGTGTGAAAGTCGACTCCATATAATCCATCCAAACTTCATTTTATATACCATCGCTATCAATTCGATCAAATTACTAAATTGGATATACGAGAGAGACTAGCGCCGTATCAGTTGCACACCATGAGTGTTGTGAGGAAGAAAAAAAAAGCAAAGATATGCATTTACAGATTCAATTGCGCAAAACCAGTGAAACCAATTAACACACGCTTCAAATCGATTTCATTGAGCGTGGATTATTGTGGGAATTTTCATATTGGAGTCTATACGTTAATTGAGTAAAATGTAGGAAATACATGCTCGTACTCTTAAGTAGTAGTACATTATATTGAATGATAAGAATTTGCCAAGTTTGGAAGACATTGATCGCTAATTATTATTATCGAGTGTATAAATTAATGGAAAATGAATGGGAGAAATTGTTGATAGCCATATGCGCATAATATCACAGTTGCCATTTCCTAATATAGAGTATACTGCAATAATAAAGTAAATTAATTGCTTGGGTTATTTACTGTTGCATAAAAACCTGGTAATAATTCATGAATTTAAATTTTGAATTATCAGACAATTTTCTGAGCAAAAAAAATTCAAGAATTTAACTTCGATCAAATGTTAAAACAGTAGCCATTTAAATAAATAACTCAGCAGACCATGCCATTGATCACACACAACACAATTACAATAATCGCCGAAGTCTAGTAAATAAGATGGGCTGAAATGTCGCAAACACTTCTCGATAATCTAGTCAAAATGCTTTCGATTTAGTAGGGGTGCCAGGAGTCTAAACCTAAAGCCCATTTTGCTAAGAAAAATTTTGATCAAAAAGGTCCCAAAAAACACTAATTACCTAATCCTTGACCGAACATATTTGAAAGAAAAATTCTGGGGACGCATATCAGGGGGGAATTCGAGTGGATTTCATATTCGGTGCTTGCTTCCTGTTTCAAGGACCCTAAACGGAATAATTCCGGCTTAAATGAAAAATTTTCGTGTCTCCCGTAACTAATCATCGCACTTTTTCTTTATAAAGCAAACGGTATGTGTAAAAGGAAAAAAATCTAAAATTTTCCAGGAGTTTGAAGTATCTTCCGAGGAAGTTATCTCAGGATCACGTCGTTTCTTTGTAATTGATGGTGGATTTCTACTGCATAAAGTAGTTTGGAAACTGCCTGCTACTTTTGAATCAATTTCCCAAAGATATGTTTCCTACCTCCAACATCATTACCCGAGGAAAAACTAGTTGTGTTCGATGGTTACTCGATTTCTGGTACGAAAACTACTGAATGAAACAGACGCGCTGCAACGCTAGGGTTAATGTAGATTATGTTTGATTTAACAACGACTTTTACAGGCAATCAGGAAAATTTTCTAGCCAATCAAATTCAATCACGAAGCCTGGAAACACGAACAAATCACCCGACACCATGCGTTTTAAAGGCTTTCATTAGATAATAAGGAGAATAGACCTCGACATTAAAACGTTACCGCCTTCTTCAGCAGCTGCTAAGCTGCATAATTTGCGAGTATATCTTTGTACCCGGAGGATTGGGGCTGGAAAAAAACTTCTAACGATGTCGCCGCGGCTAGCTGGCTTGTGTTTGATGTGTGATGACCTGCGAGGCGGGCTTAGTCATCGCCATCCTTATGAGTCGCACTAGCTTTGCCGGTATACGAAAATGCATCAACATGTTGTACAGTACACTTCGATCGATACTGACGTATGCCTGCTTGAAGTCGACAACGATTTGGTATACTTCGATGTTATATGTAATGCCAGCGCTTCTGGAGTAACAGCTTCACGGTAAAAAAGCTAATCGGCCGTTGAACGACCAGGTCTGAAGCCGCCTTGATTTGTTCTGCGCACGGATCTTTTTAAGAATTTTGGATAAAATTGTATAGGTCGTACGAACTAATCGCTGACCACTGTTATTGTTTTCTTCGTAAAGGCTGTGGCCCCCTAGGCCAGCTTCGTTTCTGGCTTGGGCGTTAAAGTCTCCTAGCAGGAGCTAGGCGTCGTTTGATGGGAGTGAGTCGCACATAGCCGCTCGTTTATTTATTTGAACCCAACAACGTGATCCTTGAGCTGCTTACTCACGCTGAAACCTACTCCAAATTCCTCCCCCTTTCCCACTCGAAAAGATAGTGTGCGAATTACGAATTATCCGTCCAATCCGAGGCTTTTGTTTCAGGTATCTTGACTTGAAGCGTTTTTATTAGGATGAGTTGTCGGCACATCGCTAAACCATGACAAGGTTTACCTGTTGAAGAAAGGCCATCATGGCTTCGCAGATGCTGCTTTGGTGGTTGATTTGAATGTTTTCTGTCACCTATCACGTTAATTAACCTGCGCTGAAGATGTTAATACAGCACCAGTGACGTGCAGTGAAAATTCCTCATAGTCAAGCAGTTGATCATTCCAAAGCCAATTTCACATAAATAAAAATGAACTGAATAATACAATAAACACAGTTGCAAAAGCGTTTATAGCAAGCGGCTTTATGCCTTATAAAAGAAATCAGGAATAAAAAAATAAAGCATTTCTTATTCTTCACGCCTCTCTTTATCCAAAAAAGCTTTAATTACTTTATAAAAAAAAATTTCTCTTCGCATTTGTATGAGAATATCCTTTTCGGCAGCAATCAAAACAAGATCTGAAAACCTTTCCTAGGATTGGTGATTCTTAAAAATGTATGGATACGTTATAAAGATATCTGTCAACGCGACGCGCACTACTGTTTTCGACAACCGCCAAAACAAATCTCACTAGTTTAAATGGATTTCCTATCCCTTTCTGAATAAGAGTCCGTCTAATCTCTCGACCACTGTGCAGTGCTAATGGTGTATTGAAGTTTCTCCGCTCCTCAAACTATAAGTCTATATAAGATCAAGACTAAACTCTTTCTTATCAAGTTTGTGTGTATGTGTGAACTCACCTCATCTGTCACTAACGAATATTAAATCCCACCACAGCCATTAGTGAAGACTCAAACCTCAGTGCTAATAGTACACTCGCGTTAAAAAGTTTTTATCGTATTTTTGAATTCAGAGTGTAAACAATAAAGAACAATTAAAAATGTCTGTGGTTAATCTCAACGAGTGTTCCTTATGCAAGAAAGACTGCAAATCAGAGGATGAATTCTTTAATTGTGAGCTATGCAAAAGAGCTCAACATTCATTATGTGCGGGACTATCTAAAAAACAGATTAAGGCGCTTAAAACACCAAGTTCGGGTAAACGAAACGTGTTTTTCTGCACTTTTTGCACTCAACGTGAAGATGAATTGAAGAAACTATCCAATTCAGTTGATTCATTAAAAATCGAAATAGCTGAATTGAAAGCTGATCTATTGAATCGAGCAACTGTCCAACCTGATGGCATTCACACGGAGGATATTCTGTCGGAACTGGATGATCGACGTAAACGAGCAACCAACCTGATTTTTTACGACATTCCCGAGGGTAGCACTGATAACGATCGAAGTACTGTCATGGAGGTTTTAAACAAAATACTTCAACCGACAACTTTATCAACATCTGATGTCACATTTACTCGTATCGGTAAGCCAACTACAGGCAAAGTAAGACCAATAAAGGTTATTACTCCAGACTGTAATCTACCATTACTAATTATAAGAAAAAAACGCAATATCGAGATCAGGAATTATCTGCGGGATAAAAATATAACCATAGCCCTGGATCAAACTTTGCAACAACGTAATTACTTGAAATCTATTAGAGCTGAACTTGAATCGATTAAGCTGACTGATCAAAATGCCACCATAAAGTACATCAATTCTGTTCCTCGAATTGTTAAAAGTCGTACGCCAAAAAACTAAACCTGTCAATCTACTACCAGAACACTCGAGGATTATGTACGAAACTTGATGAACTTAGATTATCGTCACAAACTACTACTTACGATATAATTATTTTTACTGAAACCTGGCTGAAACCTAGCATTCTCTCCACTGAACTCTGTTTTTCCGATTACAAAGTATATCGTTGCGATCGTAACAAATTCACATCTAGTAAACGAAAAGGCGGAGGAGTGCTCATTGCAGTCAAGAAAAATTTGAAGTCTAAAGAAGTCAAATGTTTATTCAATGATATCGAACAGCTCATTGTGTGTATATCGACTGGATCAACAAAAATTATCATTTCAACAGTGTATTTGCCACCGGATTGTCCAGCAGATTCTTATAGCAAGCATGCCGACGAGATAAGCAACTGTTCGATGCATTATCCAACGGCTAATTTCATTGTCACCGGCGATTTCAATCTTCCCTTTGTAAACTGGAATCTTCAAACTTGGTCATTAAACGACAGCAACATCAAAAGCGATATCATAATAGAATCCTTTTCTTTTTTAAACTTTACTCAATGGAATAACATCTTCAATCATCATAGTAAATTACTTGATTTAATATTTTCCAACTGTGATCTAACT